>CM049427.1:85544539-88044539 GCA_026929855.1 Poa annua | reverse complement strand
GCGTGGATGGGCCTTCTCTTTTCGTTTCGGCCTTGTGCCTATCTGCTTCTTCTCTGTACTCAGACCGACATGTTTCCGCTGAATGATGTAATGTTGGGACTTGGTGTCCTCTGCTTCGTGATATTCGTTATATTTGCTCAGTGAGAGCTTTGGATATTTATTTCCTTTGTTTGTGTCTTAGGTTTATCCTGTGATTTCCATTGTGATTTCCATTCTGTTTCCAAACCGATTCGTATAAAGTGTATGTATGTTTGAAGTATACGAGTTGGTAGGATTTTGGATTTATTGCGTGCGCAATCGTGAGACGTACGTGACGTTGGGATCGCTAGGAGCTGTCGGCCGATGATCCATTCTAAGGCAGGCCTGCTTTTTCCTGGGATTGGTAACCCTAGTATGCTCCTAGTTGTGTGGCCCAACTAGTACGTCTTCTTTGTGACGTCTGAATCCAGGGTCTGACAAACACCCACTTGTGTGACCTTTATGATCTGCGTGCATCCTTTGTTCTAGCATTCTTCACGGACCGATTCTTCCCATTCCTTTAGACAACAACGCGCGGTGAGGGATTCAATGCAGTTTTGAAAAATACACAACCCCAAACAAAAGCATCACCCATTTCTTCCTGCAATATCTAAAGCTACAGGAGAATATCGAAGTTGGGCAAGACCTAGTTGAGTTTGAACTAGAAGATAAGACACTGAGAGTATGGTCAGACTGTCCACTGGAAAAGCAAGGTTTGCAGGTTTATACACGAGACATATGCTTGCGTTTCCGGTCTGAACTAAAAAAACTACATCATACAATGTGAACCATGTTGGTGGGCAATTTTTTGATGTGGTTTCAATAAGAGGGTCAGTCTTTGGTTATGGGAAAAGGAGTTACAGGGTCGATGCTAACTCAGACGAGGAAACATACCATTGCGAGTGTTGTAAATTCAGAAGGGACGAGCTTTTGTGTTGCCATATAGTGAGGGTCATGGCACAAATAGGTGCTATAGACTACATTCCAGCAAGATACATCCTGCCCAGGTGGATGGCACCAAAGGATGAAATTGTGGTTCAGACAGTAGAGTTGACTGCAGTGCCAACTGACAATCAAAGAGAGAAGACTTGTGCGCTATGGAACTCTCTGTAACGATTTTGCGGAAAAAGTTGCAAAACTTGCATCTATGTCTGATAAAGGGACAACACTTGCTGATAATGTAACATTCCAACATTTTATAACGTTAAAAAATCACAAAATTTAAAACTTTTCTTTTCATTAAAGTAAAATATTAAATGCATAAGAAAACCAACTATGAAAGACTTCAAACATATTGAAAGAGTTTAATATTTCAAATACCTCAAGTAAACATTATTTTCAAAAGTTGTTTCAGGTTAAACATTTTATTTATCCATTGTATTTTTGAAAACCTCAATATGTAATTTGACAAATGTTTTACAAAATTTCAAACCTTTGCCTTGTAATAAAAAGTTTCCTTACAAGTATTTGATTTAAATAACCTAGCCATAGCTATTCCTAAATTATAATATTATTTAGAAGTATTCTTTTAAACTATGTAAACATAATCTATTTTGCCAAATGGATTTCATTCTTCAACTAAGTTCAAACCTAGTGTTGAAATTACAAGTCTATTGTTTATAACTTAAAACCTCATAGATTTTATAATTACTTAACAACCCAAATAAACATTTCATTAGATTAAATAATTTTTATTTATTTTCAAAACATAAAATGACTTTCATGAATATATTTTCTATATAAGAAATGAATTAAATCAAAAATCTTTTCCAAAGTTGTTATAAGGTTTTCAAATGAATAATCATAATATAAAATATAATGGTGCACAAATTATTTTCAATTAAAAATACATTCATTATATTCCCCTTTTCATTTCGAATAGTGGTGGCATGTTATTTAGTATTAGACTAAAGCCTAAAATGAATTTAGTATTTGAAAATGAGTTTAAATACCATAAATACAAACATATTTGAATATGGGTATTTCACAAATTTTTATTTATCCAAAAGAAAATTTAAATTAAGATATAATTTCAAATTTGACTTTTAGTGTCAAATTTGTATTTAATCAAGATTTCAAAATTAATAATTTGGAAAATTGTTCAAAACATACCCACTAATGTTTTAAAGCATAGATATGAATTTTACAAATTTTTAGAAATTGATTTGACTTCATTTGGAGTTATAAATCAAAAGTTATTAAGGAAATAAAAAAATCAGAAAAGGAAAAAGAAAAATCCCTGACAGCGGGACCCACCTGTCAGGGGAGGTTGTCTTCAACCTCCAGCCCAAATCGCGCCGAAACGCCGGCGATCACCTTCCTCTAAATCCGCCCGTAAATGGCGCGATTCGTGTTCCCCCTCTGCCCCATATAAAGCCCCGAGCCCTCCGTTTCTTTTCCCCCTCGAAACCCTAGAAACCTCGCCACCGCGCTACTCGATTTGGAGCCGCCACCGCCGCCATTTCCGCTGCCCGTTTTTTCGGATTCCGGTGAGCACGGTCGACCCCGAGCTCCCCCCTCGTGTCTTGTACTCCTTCCCTTGACCGTGCGCGTCCGGCTGACATTGTCGTGTGTCCTTTCATGCGCCAGGTCGACGATTCCGTGCCCGACCGAAGCACGTCGCCGCCACCCGTGACTCCGGCGAGCAAAAGGAGGAGAAGGGGGATACACCGGAGCTCACCACCGCGCCAACGACTTCGCCTTGACGCCCTCTACTCATAGATATGACCCGCTCGTCTCGGAACCCAGTAAACCACCGGGAACGGCTGTTGCCGATGCGTCGCCGCCGCGGATTGAGGTCGTCGGAGTAACTCCGGTCGGCCGCGCCGCCAGTTTTTGGGTCAACGCCCCTGAACCGTCCGATCTACTTTGTGCGACCCAGATTAGAAGTTTTAAACGAAGCGGTATGAACAGATCTGGACCGCCAGATCCAGATCTGACGGCCCAGATCCATTGACTTATCCACGTCAGCGCTAGCGTGTCAGCCCAGTCAGCGCCCAGTCAGCAGCCACGCCGGAAATTGTTTTATTCAATTAAATTTAATTGGCAGTTTTGCAGAAAAGACCTGCACATTTGTTTTATCATATCTTTTTCTCTGTTTATCCAAAATCAAATATTTTTTATATTTGGAAAGCTCTTGACATGTAGATTATTTTAGAACTGTTAGAATTCAAATTTGACTTAGTATAAATTATTCAAATTCCAAATGTGGATTTGAGTATATTTGTAATAACTTTAAATCTATAAATCCAAAAATTGCAAATAAAATTGTTTTAGAAACTTTAGAATTTTTGTAGAGTGATGCCTCTGTTATAATTTTTTTTTATATTTGAATGAATTCATAGTTATATATTTAAATTGAATAGTTTGAATATTTTCAACATAAGTTTTAATATAAACATTATTCTAGAATAAATCCAATTGCCATAAATTTATTTAAACCCCCTCTGTCTATTTACACCAATTATAAAATTTTGATATAAAATTTAATCACATAAAATTTTAATCTTATATTTATTCCTTTTATTATATTTAGAAAAAATAGAAATGAATTAAATTGCAATTATAACCACATGCATATTTGTTAAGAAATCACAAAAGTTATTTTGATACATTCGTGTGATTAAAAAGTGCATTTCATGCCTAACTTAATTTATTATATAGTATACTTCTCATAGGAAAACTCCTCTTCATCATTTTCTCTAAGTTAGGATTATTTTCAAACTCAGTATTTTGGTAAAAGTGTTATGCACTTAGACACTTAGGATTTTCATCATGGAGCTAGAAGGACAATGAAGGACTTAGCCAAAACAAGACTTCAGAAGTATCTTCAAGGAGCATAAGCACTTAGAAGAAAAATCAAGAAGAAGTTCATGAAGACCAACCAAAAATATTTTCCAAGTCTTGTTCCCTCACTCTTTCTTTTCTCCTTTCTTCTCTTAGACCTCTTGAAGACTAAGTTAAATTCAAGACTAGCCTAGGTGATAACAAAATCTTCAAGTCTGAAGATTATTCAAGTCTACCAAGAATTCAATCAAGACATCACCAAGGAGAATGTTACAAGTCTGGAGATGAAGCCTGGAAGACCAACTACATCTTTCTTCTATCTTTTTCCTCTTTCCTAAACTTGTCTTTCACTTAAGACTTAAAAAGATTTTCATGGCATGACATGCATCTCTAGTCCTTAGAAATAATTTGCATATCATACATAACATGTTTTCCTTAGAAGTTTTATGAAACTTATTTGTTCACTATGTATGTGCATGTATGTTTGATGATTGTTGTTTGTTGATTGTTGTATTGTTGTTGCTTATATTGTTTAGATTGAACGGAGAGCAAACGTTCGTTGTTGAAAAGAGTTTGTGAACAACGACAACATTCAAAGGCAAGTGGCACACCCCCATAAAAGTCCTATTATTTTTCTATGCATGAGTAGATTATTTTTCTATAAGCATGTGTAGGATAGTATTGCTATGCAAGCCATGTTTAGACTTCCTTATTCCTGTGTCTAGGTTCCTATGAAAATACTTAGTAGAATTGTGATGTTATGCAAAACTATTTTGATGAAATGTTAAATTCTACTAAGTTATAATCAAACACCTGGGTGGAATTGGTTGCTTGGCTGTATGAGTTGAGTGTTGTTCCTAGGGGTTTTACCTGTGGGATATTCACTTGTGGATGGCCACCTAGGAACAAAGGGATCTGAAGAACTCCGAGTGAAGATTGCTTCTCGTGCAGCCATTGCCAATATGGGCTCTGGCATGATCAACTAAGCTGCGTGGACTCGCCCCGGCCTGACAGGTGGAGGTAGTGGTTTGTAGGTGGAGCGCGTCAGGCCAGAGTGGGAGGGAAAATGCTTCTGAAAGATCTCGTCTCATTCTTCTCCTTTCCTTATCACTATAAGCGTGTAAATGATAATTTGGGTTGAATGGGTACAATGGTGAACGTGCACAACCTCTGCAGAGTTAAAATCTAAGTACTTAATCGTGTCCCCGGAAACGGACAATTGAGCAGCTGAACGAGGACGTCAACGGAGGATTCCCCCATTCCAACTTATAAATTATAACTTGATGGGTGAACAAGGGTAGATTGAGACTATGGCTTTCATACCACATTTGTCTCAACGAGGTAAAGTTGTTTCAAAGAGTTAAGGAAATTTGCTTTCTGCAAAATAGCCTTGAGCTCCACCAGCCAGATAAGCATATAGATTATAGAGTTATTTCTCTAAGTGTCCACCATAGTGTCACTTGCCAGTTCCATTTTTAATGGTTCTGACCCACGTTGTTGCAATATATATCTTATTGCAGACTGTTCTGATGACGAGTGAGATTTTCGCTAAGGGTTTCGAGTCTTCAACCAACATGCTCGCCTGTGCCACATGATGATGATTGGGGACTCCATGAAGAATAATTTCCGCTGTTTACTCTGTTCACTGCTAGCTTTATGCTATGCAAATTGTAATGAATATTTTCTAAGTCTGGATCAGCGTTGTAATAAATTGAAACTTTGTTGAGATATTACATCGCAAACTGTGTGTGCAAACGAATCGATCCAGGGATTTGCACTATACACATGTATCTGCCATATTTTAAGTGCAAGTACACTACAGATGGTATCAGAGCACGGTGTTGCATGTACATTCGAAACCCCTAGGATTGGATAGAGACCAAAAGTCAAATGTTTTTAAATACACTAGATTTCAAACTTGAGAATTTTACCTTTCTATTTCTACATTTATTTTTCTTGTCTTGTATATTTTACCTTTCATTTTAATTCTAATACTCTTTCCTTTTCAAAATTTTAGACGGGAGAGTACAATGAGACCGCGTATGCTCGAGTTTTGTCGGATTTCATCTTTGGGATGCAGCTGTCCAGGTTGACAAGTCAATTGAAGCTACCACCGCCCTATTTCCGAGGAAGGAAGGAGGAGACCGACATACCTAATGTGACGCGTTTGAAAATCCGCACAATCATGACCCCAGACCCCACGATTCCAGACTTCTAGCCCGTGGACTACGTCACCTACTACCCAGAGTGGATTGAAGGAGTGAACATAGCTAAGGTGGACTTAATGGCCCGTTTGTGTTACAAGTATCGCAACAAGCTAGCACCGGAATCGCCCTTCCGTGCCTTTGGGAAGAGGGATGCACATGGTCACTCGTTGGCTCACACGGGAAATCGCTTGGACCTACCCATCATGAACAAGATGTTTGAAGACTTGGATTTTCTCATCAACTGTCTGACCAGAAAGGTTCAACAAGCTCATGACATCGCGGATCATGCCCGAGCCGTCATACACGCAAAAACCCAAGAACTCCAGACTTCTGAAACCCTTGTTGGCCATATGGAGGAACTCATCCATGACCTACATTTGCAGAACCTTGACAAATATGAGCAGATTGCCACACTTGAGGCGCAGCTCAATGCACCTCCACCACCGCCGGTAGCCGAAGAAGGAGGTTACCAAGGCACTGGAGACGTGACTGTACCCGCATCTGTAAAGGAGGAAGAACAGGAGGAAGAAGACACCGAAGAGGTGCTTTCTGAAGGGACAAGTGGGGAAGAAGCCACACCTGTGGTGAATAACCATGCAATGAAGCGCAAGCGTGAGATCAAGGAAGAATAAGTGAAGCAATTCAAGCAACGTTAGAGGGACCACCATTTACCTTAATTAGCTTATCGTATCAATTTAGTGTATTGACCTATCAAAATGTGATATGGCAGTACTAGCGTGTTTGTTTTGGAACCACAATCTTTTCAGATTTGAGATTTAAACACTTTGAGTTTCAGAATTTTTTTAAATTTGAGTGGTTATTGAACCTTGAGCTGCGAACATGTTTGATTTCTTGATGTGTTGTTTGTATGACTTGAAATTATTTTAAGGGTGGTAGCCACCCAGTTAAATTAATCTCTATTGCATAAACCCGGAGATCCCAAACTATCTTTCTTTCTGGCCTCCCCAATCAGAAAAATCATTCCCTGCCAGCTCTCAAGTTTCCATGTCAAAACATTTACATTTCTCAAAACCTCTCAAGTTATCAGAATCATTCCAAGCAGTTGCTCTTTCTTTTAGCCTCTTCGAATCTCGGGGACGAGATTCCTTTTAAGGGTGGTAGTCTGTAACATTCCAACATTTTATAACGTTCAAAAATCACAAAAATTTAAAACTTTTCTTTTCATTAAAATAAAATATTAAATGCATAAGAAAACCAACTATGAAAGACTTCAAACATATTGAAAGAGTTTAATATTTCAAATACCTCAAGTAAACATTATTTTCAAAAGTTGTTTCAGGTTAAACATTTTATTTATCCATTGTATTTCTGAAAACCTCAATATGTAATTTGACAAATGTTTTACAAAATTTCAAGCCTTTGCCTTGTAATAAAAAGTTTCCTTACACGTATTTGATTTAAATAACCTAGCCATAGCTATTCCTAAATTAAAATATTATTTAGAAGTATTCTTTTAAACTATGTAAACATAATCTATTTTGCCAAATGGATTTCATTCTTCAACTAAGTTCAAACCTAGTGTTGAAATTACAAGTCTATAGTTTATAACTTAAAACCTCATAGATTTTATAATTACTTAACAACCCAAATAAACATTTCATTAGCTTAAATGATTTTCATTTATTTTCAAAACATAATATGACTTTCATGAGTATATTTTCTATATAAGAAATGAATTAAATCAAAATCTTTTCCAAAGTTGTTATAAGGTTTTCAAATGAATAATCATAATATAAAATATAATGGTGCACAAATTATTTTCAATTAAAAATACTTTCATTATATTCCCCTTTTCATTTCGAATAGTGGTGTTATGCTATTTAGTATTATTCTAAAGCCTAAAATGAATTTAGTATTTGAAAATGAGTTTAAATAACTTAAATACAAACATATTTGAATATGGGTATTTTACAAATTTTTATTTAGCCAAAAGAAAATTTAAATTAAGATATAATTTCAAATTTGACTTTAAGTCTCAAATTTGTATTTAATCAATATTTCAAATTTATTAATTTTGAATACCCACTAATATTTTAAAGCATAGATAAGAATTTACAATTTTTTAGAAATTGATTTGACTTCATTTGGAGTTATAAATCAAAAGTTATTAAGGAAATAAAAAAATCAGAAAAGGAAAAAGAAAAATCCCTGACAGCGGGACCCACCTGTCATGGGAGGTTGTCTTCAACCTCCAGCCCAAATCGCGCCGAAACGCCGGCGATCACCTTCCTCTAAATCCGCCCGTAAAAGGCGTGATTCGTGTTCCCCCTCTGCCCCATATAAAGCCCCGAGCCCTCCGTTTCTTTTCCCCCTCGAAACCCTAGAAACCTCGCCACCGGGCTGCTCGATTTGGAGCCGCCACCGCCGCCATTTCTGCCGCCCGTTTCTTTGGATTCCGGTGAGCACGATCGACCCCGAGCTCCCCCTCGTGTCTTCTACTCCTTCCCTTGACCGTGCGCGTCCGGCTGACATTGTCGTGTGTCCTTTCATGCGCCAGGTCGACGATTCCGTGCGCGACCGAAGCAGGTCGCCGCCACACGCGACTCCAGCGAGCAAAAGGAGGAGAAGGGGGGATACACCGGAGCTCACCACCGCGCCAACGACTTCTCCTTGACGCCCTCTACCCGTAGGTATGACCCACTCGTCTCGGAACCCAGTAAAACACCGGGAACGGCTGTTGCCGATGCGTCGCCGCCGCAGATTGAGGACGTCGGAGTAACTCCGGCCGGCCGCGCCGCCAGTTTTTGGGTCAACGCCCCTGGACCGTCCGATCTACTTTGTGCGATGTAACGCCCCAAATTTTGGAAGCGGCAAAAACTTAATCATAAAAGATCCAAAATTCTGAGGCAACAAAAACTTTTTGAAATGTCATGTTAATGGATGTGCTTTCCCTGGTATGCTCTGTTTGTCATCTTGTGTGTTGTTGTTTATGTTGTTGGCTTCTAACTAGCAACCTATTAAAACTCAAGTTATAATATGACTTCTGCAATCTAGAGTTATGACAAGTAAAATAATACATATGTCTTATACTATCTTATTCTTAACAAACTATAATTATCATGATGTCTTGATTTTAGCAGTTACCCAAAGACCTTTTATTTCAGAAAATATAAGTATTTCCAAAACCTATATGTTTTTGAACTATAAAGGACTATATAATAAGTCCTAATATATTTTGAGTATTATTTGTAACTAATATTAGCAACTCCCTTTTCAGAACCCCATTTCCTTTGGTCTTAGAAAATCAATTCCAATTATTTTTTGTTTAATTCTATTCCTACTAAAATACCCTATTGATCACCTCCTCACAAATATTTTTGATTTATATTAAAAGGATGGTTAGTAATCCAATTGTGTGGTTGGCCTTTAGGTTATGTGTTTAATTTGTTTCCCATAAGTGTGTTATTTTATGTGTGCTCATGTGGTGTTGTATGTGACACCATTTGATTTATATAAGTTAATTGGGATCTAAATGTTTGTTGTTCTTATATTGCATAAGTTTAAGGTGTTACCTCGTGCAATATTGTTTGGTGGTGTTTTGCTCAAAAATTCTATTTTATAAAAGTATAAAAATCTATCTTCACTCCTGTTCATTTTTAGCATTTCTAGAGCAGGTCAAATAGGGCTTATATTGTTAACCTTGGAAATACAAAACCCCTAGTATCATCTACATCACCTCTATTTTCCTTTTATATTCTTATTTACATTTTACAAAATCTTTTGATCATTAATTCTTGGTTGGGTTGAGTGCTATAATTTAAAGTGACCATATCTCTTTTATAACATAGCAACCCGTCTTTTTTGTATCTAGTGATGTTTAGACCTTTTGACCTAAGCTCTTAAATCAAATGCTGCTATACCCCTTCTAATCTTATTTTTCTGGTCAAAGGATTGACTTGTCCTTCTTAGCAAAGTCACCAAATCAACCTCTTCCACAACTAATTCAACCTCCCAAACCTATCCCTCTCCTCATGTCCAACTAGTTTATTTGAGTGTACACTGGACCTCCACCCCTCTAGAAGCTCGTAGCACGGCTTTTGTCAAAACCCTAGCCCAGCTACCAGTTGTCTTTTTCTCTTTGGCATTGTGTCAAACACATGAGGGGCAGGAGAGACCTCTCCATTACTTCCACCCCCTCCAACAGGGTGGCGACATCCACTTGCCTCCAAATCGTGCAGCAGTGCATAGAATCATTGCCTCCACCGCCTGCCCCCTCCAATCACCAGCCCATGCCCTCTCTCCTCATTGCCCTTGCCCGAGACGCACAAATCGGCCACCCCTCTCCTCCTTTTGCAGCAGAGGCTACCCCATCCCCTATCTCCATGCCATTCTGCCTCTCCTCCCTCTCCTCCACCATTCTGTGCACTCCCGAGCGAAGCCTCGAGCTAGCACGACCAGGAACGGTCGTGAACCTCCGCTTGGCCCAAGCTCTCGCCAGCACGAATACCACCGCGGCTGCCCCTCTCTTCCCTCTCTCTCGGCTCCATCTCGTTTCCCTCCCCGTGGGCTACCTCTTTGACATGTACATTTATCTCCAGGTCCATCGGAGCCGCCTCAGCCACCTCGTGCCCGAGTCGGACACCTCCAACGTCACCGTCGACCTAAAGCTCCCCGCCGAGTTCTGCGACCGTCCGCACCTCTCCCAAGCTCTCCGCGTCCTCCTCCGCTCCTCCTCGTCGTCCGACGAGCCCCCTGGGTGAGCAGATCGTGCCCGCCAAGTTTCCCTTGCTTCTTCCCCTGGTTCTGGTCGTCGGGAGGTAGAAGACGAGCTCCGGCCGTCCGATCTTTGATGAACGACCTGGTTTGAACCCCGGCCCTTCTAATCTCGGCCGTCCGTCGTGGATCCGGCAGCGGCGTAACGCCTCGCTAACGCGCGCACTGCCCTAGGCCGGCCTGCCTCTGCGGCCCAGATCCGGCTAGATCAAGCCCTGTTCTTGTTATTCTATTAGATTTTATTCCCTGTTTATTTTCCTAGGAATTTGGTAACTAGCTTTAATTCATTTCTGATAGATCTGTGCATGATAAAATTTTGAAACAAATTTTGTAGTGTAGCTAAGGGTTTTCTTAACCATGTGGCACTGGCCCTTCTCAAAAATATATTTGTATGCGTGTGCTATGTTCAATCTTGTTAAAAGTGGAATTTTCACCATTTACGTAATAACTTGAGTTTTATATATCCAAAATAGCAAACTTTAGTACTATGGAAAGCCAGTGAGAATACCTACCTAGATCTATAAGCCTTGCATGCAGGAGATGTTTATAACTAAAGTTATATCATGTTTAAGATTGACACCAGTACCACTTTGGTGATTTTTAGTTCTTTATTAAAAATACTTTTTGGAGTAAATCCAATTGCATGTGGTAGATATTAGTATTAGCTATCATATCCTAGCTTGGTAGAATTTTAACTCTTATATTTTGCTCTTGGTAGATTAATTTCTAAAACAGTAGGCTATTACACTTTAAAATGGGTATTCTTATTTTCTGTTATTTGCATGTATTTAGTTTTACATGTTTGTGATTTATATGTTTATTCAAATGGTGTACGAGTATTTTGTGTGGTACTTATGCATTTTGTTTATCATGCAAAGTTGGATTTGTCTAGAAGTAAATCATATATTGTGCTACACACTATTAATGGTAAAATGTGTGTGTTCCACTAAAACTAAAATATATGGAGCTAGGAGTGTCCAAATTAAATGAATCCAATTTTTACTGAAAGATAAAACCGTTACCTATCCATAGAAATTTGTGTTGCATCTAAGAGATACTTAAAACTGAAACTACTATCCTTTCGGTTTTGAAACCAGTAGCATTTGCATGATTTTTAGATTTTGTTTAGAAATAGCTTATGATGCAAATACAATTTTCACCACTTCATATGGTTGCTAGGTGTACTGTGGTAGAAGGATATGATGTTCTGAACATTATCTTATGAGTTATGATTTATCTCCCAAAACAGCAACACTTGGCTAATAGAAATATTAGTTTTTAATCATCTGTTCTTAGCAAAGGTGAATTGTAGAAATATTAAAAATCAACTTTTGAAGATCAGAACCTTAACTAAATCATAATGACTTGATTAAGCCACTTGGATAATGTGTGGTGCATGGTTTACATATGTTTAGCATTATTCACTTTGTACCCTAATAATAACATTAGTTGTGTTTATATGCTTTGCTTGTGGGTATGTTGGTGTGTTATGTTAAATCACTTTAAACATCATCTTATTTATCTAATAAGTGTGATGAGATAAATTCCTGTTTTACCTCAATTGTTATGTGTTGGTGTGCTTAGTAACTCTTAAGTACAGAAACTTAGGTTATCCTTTAATCACCTTAATGAATTTTCTAAAAGTAGTGTTAGCACATCCACTTTTGAGTTTTCACATAGTTCATCTTGTTTCCTAGGAGTTGTACTAATTTCATTTGTGTGTTATGCATGTGAATGATCGTTCGGTGTTAAATTTTATCCAGTAGTTCCTTGTGTTTTGCAATGCTTAATATATGACTTTCTTATCTTAGATTGTTGTCAACACTTGGTTGCCATGTGATTGTTTGTTTATGGGTTGAAGTGACCTTGATTGTGGTGTCCTGTTAAATAGGCCTAGTGCACCATTTTAGCTCTTAGTCATAACCTAGTTTGGATAGTGGTGTTACCATTGTTTGTCGCTTAGTTACTTGTTAGTAGGTGTTTCTTGAGCTCGTAACATGTTTGCATGTGAGTGTGCTCAAGGCTAGTGTTCTTATCGATACTTGCTTGTGTGTTAAGATACTTTTGTCTGAAGTATTTCCTAAACAATTGATATACTTTTGTCTGAAGTATTTCCTGAACTACTAAGATACTTTTGTCTAAAGTATTTCCTGAAACTATTATAACAGCTCCTGTTAAATGATATAATAACCCTAAGTGATGTGTTGTTTTAGTATTCTGTAGAACTGCCCTTTTAAATACTCATAGTTGTTGTGTATATTTTCTTAGGAGAATCTGTTGTTGTCTTAGCTCTATGGACTTTGTTGATTGTTATTGTATAGCTAAAGGAGCTGTTTGCTTCTGTTTGTATCTCAGTGTCTTCTACAATGCTTGCTGATTGTTATGTCCTTTTTGTTTTGTCTTGTATTCTGAGTGTGGTTCATTTTCCTGTTTACGACGTTAGATACGATCGGGAAGGAACGGGAAGTGAGGAATGAACCTGAGGAACATCAAGATCAAGACCAAGGACACATTGCTGAGCCAGGCAAGCCACCTCACCACTATAATGAATCCTATTACTTTGATCAAGCATGTTTTGTTTTCAAAATAAAATAATGCATGTTTTATTTCTTTTGTGGTACCTTGCCACCCGAAAACTATCTTACAAAATATTGCTTGGCCAAAGTTATCTACTAGAATATTATAGGTGTTACAAAAGGAGTTTAGTTGGTGAGCCTTGTTGTTGAAGGCTCCATCAAAAAGATTAAGTTTTCTAGTAGTGAACTCTTATTTCCTTACCTCAAAACTTTAGGATGGGAACCCATTTGATAAAACTGTTTTACGGAGGAAAACCCGAGTTGCTGGGAGCAATCGGCGAGCAAGTGTTTTATTAAAACCCGAGTTGCTGGGAGCAATCGGAGATGTTTGAGAAAACCCGAGCTGCTGGGAGTAGTCGGAGGAGAAAGTGTTTTGAAAAACAAAGTGTGACCCTAGCTGCCGCCCGAACAATTAACCCGTGCAGCCACACTACCTGACATGGGTAGGGCTTAGCCGGAAGCTTGTCTGTTTTAGTGTTGGGGCTCTCATACTTTCTATGGGGGCTGGGCCCTCGAAGACGGGTTGTCGTCCGGAAGAGACAATACACTGTTGAGGACCAACAGCCAGACGATTATGGCGGGTCTCCTGACGTGGCGGTGTGGCGTCCCGAGGAAAGACCAAGAGGTATAGTGGAGCACACGGTGCCGAGGAGAACAAACCTACCGGGAGGCCCCGATACTAGGGTGGTCATAGTGAAAATCTTTGATCGCGTTATACGGACCCCCGCATGCTGTCGTATGACGGGCCGTGGCAGACACGGCGGAATGACGATAGGTGTGGGTAAAGTGTGCAACCTCTGCAGAGTGTAAATCTATTCGAATAGCCGCGTCCGCGGTCATGGATGGTTGGAAAGGTCCCACTAGGCACACTGGCTGTTTTATGATTTCAAAAGAGAAATGTTTTCGAAGGAAAACAAGGAGGCAACAAAGTGGTACCTGGGAGGTACGGATTTTGGGGTGAGGATGACTGGTCTCGGGGAGACAATCAGTCTGATCTCAAGGAAGGAAAAAGGGGTATCCCCATCCTAGTTCTTTTAAAGGTTTTACAAAAGAAAGTTTTGGACTTGGATATGTCTTTGCTATATCTAAGAGAAGAGAATTCTATCTCTAAATGTTTTTCTTCAACAAAGATACAGAGCTGTCATAATCTCTATGTCGAAAAGCTTCGTATTCGAAAACTAAGCCCTATAGTCGTATATAGCAGCTATCCTATTTTTCGAAAAGTGTTTCTTGCATGATCATGAAAACTTAAGCCTTAGAGGTGGTCTTGCGAGTACGTAAATGTACTCATATGGCTATGTCCCTAGATATTCAAACGTCCAGGTTCCAATGAGGAGATGTACGACAAGAAGGAGGAGTACGCCGACGACTACGCCAACTGAGTGTCCCGTGTCGGCCCACTAAGGGCACACGACGCTTCGCCTAAGCCCATGGGCTCAGTCGTGCCCATCATGGGCCTGGGGGCTACTGTCAGCCCAGTGGGAACTGGGGTACCAAGAGCCCATTCCCCCCAGGTCTCGCCCGCGAGCCAAACGAACAAAACGGCTAAGGACTAGGCGAATCCGCCTGATGGGACCTTCGAGAGGCAACTCCCCTCGAGGGCCTGAAGAGGGAGCGAGGGCTTCAAGGGACCCCTCGCTTTAGGGGATCCTCCCCGTCAAGGAACCAACCCGCCTGAGGGACGTCCGGCGGGAATCTCCCCTCAGGTCTGGAGGGAAACGTCGTCGCCAAGGAATCCCGACAGAGCGCACATGACCTCTTGGCCACGCCCGTACAGAGGCGCTCACACCCCCGTCGCTGTCCCTGGCGATAAAGCGGTCAACAAAGCTGCGCCACCTGCTGCGCAGCTGTGAGGACCTTCTACTCTGACGATAAAGCGGGTGGACAGCGCAACCCTCCAACAGAGATCGTCATCATGGGCTCCACCTCAGAGACTGCCCGCCCGGCGGGTAGTACGAGCGCGGTCGGCCGCTGGTCGGCCACGGCGCCACCTTTATCAACAATGGACCGAGTCCATGGACGGATGGAGCGCGGTGGACTCGTGCTCCGCACCGTCACTGGCGAGTGGGAGCCACCTTGAAGACCAAGCCGAAGAAGAAGACCGGGGGCGCCTATAAAAGGGGAAGGACCTCCATCGTAGCAAGGGTCGGCCTCTTGCGTGCAAAGCACCCTTGTAAACCCTAGCAGCTCTTGTTAGGTTAGCCTCTGTCTGGAGGAGGAAGAAGACCATTGCTTCCCTCCCCTGGCAAGAACTGCCTCAAGGGGGCTTCCGATCAGCCCAACTGTACTGTAATCTCCCTCATATAATACAGACATGCAGGAGTAGCGGTCTTACCTCCTCACGAGGGCCGTGAACCTGGGTAAAGGACTGTGTTTTCCTTGGTCGGGTGTGCGTCTTCTCCGAGTCCGGCGAGCAACGTCGCGGAGCCACTTGAGGGTTTAGACCTCCGCGTTCAATCCCCCGTCGAACTACACTTCAGGAAGTGACTACCCCCGATTCCTGGGAGTACTAACCCGACATTTTGCGCGCCAGGTAGGGGATTGAGGCGCGTCAACAACCTTCGAGTTCGTTTCCGCGCCATGGTGAACACGCGCACCACCCGCACCGCTCGGGTCGCCCAACGCGCGCCCGCGGGAACACGCGCGCCCTCACGCGCCGCGACCACCCGCGCAACCACGACCACCCGCGCAAGGCGGGGCCGACCCCGCCAAGTAGAGGAGCATGTCCCTTCTGGCCCTCATGTGGAGGCGCCGGAGCACGACGCCGAGTACCAGGAGGACGCGCAGTCGTCGTACCCGACGCAGCGCCCGAGCGGCTCGGCCCCGGGGAGAACCGACCCCGCGCCCCACACCGCGCTGCTCATGGCGCAGGAGCTACTCCGATACCAGCCCACCGCTGAGGCCCACGAGCAGTGGCTCCAGTGCCTCAACCATCTCGTCGGCATCGCCACGACGCGCCCCGCTCCGTCGCAGTCCAACACGCACCCCTCTCTCGCGGGCACGATCGCAACCAATGCGCCTCCGTCACCTCCGGGGCCTGCACCGGCTGCGGCGCAGAGGGCTGCGTCACACGCGACCTCGCCGCGCGATTGCATGATCGTGCAGCGCACCGCGCCCGACGCCCGTGTGGGGATGGAGCTCCAGCGGGACCGCCAGAACAGGCTCGTGGAGGAGCTCGGCCAGGCGAGACAGCAGAACCGCGGCGCGCTTCAGCACGGGGTCGCGACGTACACCTCAGGCTGCATGGCGTTCACTCGCTCTCTGCGCCGCGTGGTCTGGCGGCAGAAGTTCAGGCCAGCCCTTCCCAAAGGCTACGACGGTTCCAGCAACCCTGTCGAGTTCCTGCAGCTCTACACCACCTCCATCCAAGCTGCGGGGGGAGACGACAAAGTCATGGCCAACTGGTTCTCCCACGCGCTACGCGACTCTGCGCTGTCGTGGCTCCTGAACCTGCCGGAGGACTCTGTGAACTCCTGGGAGGAGCTCTGCAAGCGGTTCGTCTCCAACTTCAAGGGAACATACGAGCGCGCCCTCACCCACAACGATCTGCGCGGTGTGGTGCAGAGGAAGGACGAAACGCTCCAAAAGTACATCCAGCGCTTCAGCCAAGTGCGCAACAAGATCCCGAACATCCCCAACACTCAAGTCATCGCCGCCTTCCTCGAGGGCGTCACCAACAGCAGGATGCTTGAGAAACTGGGCATCCACGACAAGCTCACCTCTGTGGTCAAGCTGTTCGACATGGCAGACAAGTGCGCCAAGGCTGAAGAGGGACTCCTCTTCGTGAAAATGTCCTCGAGAGGGATGATCACGCTGAGTGGTCCAAGAGCCAGAAGAAGAAAGAGGAACCCAAGCGCAAGGCCACCACAGTCCTCGCGGCAGAGCCGGACACAAAAGGCACCCGCAGGGACTCCCCCGAGGCTAGAGAAAGAAAAGATGATCACCGCCCCTTCTGCATCTACCACAATAGGCGCGGCCACTCTACCGAGTCCTGCTACGACCTCAAAAGGTTGAGCAAGGAGCGCGAGCAAGTAGAAGACAGCGGCGGCCGCGGTCGAGGCCGGGGCTACCGCGGAGGCGGACGCAAGGGCGGCTACCAGAAAACATCTGGAAACCAAGCCAACGCCGCAGAAAAGAACGACAACCTCCCTGACGAGCAACCTTATTCGAACCAGCAAGGCACAATCTTCAGCCTTGGTGCCGAGATGACCTTCACCGAGATCGTTTTCCCGAGACCTTTCCAACCGGGAGGCCCTGCTCGGGTAACTAGATAGCCTTCAGGGTCTCGACCGGGTAGGGTCATGCCGGTTTACTTCATGATTCGTGTCGGACAAGAATCCTCCACAGGGGGAGGGTCCCACCCGAGGTCTTGTCGTGCCAGAGAAACACTTGAGTGTTTTTGACTTAACACGTAGTTGCTCGGGTTCGCGCGCCGGGAGCCACAGCCGATCCGAATTCAAACCGTTGGAGATCTGTGGCCCGCGGTGTGGCCGGATCGGGCGCTCCGGGTGCCGCCACGTGCCGCTCGGCGTAAATTGATCCCACTCACGATTCGGGAGATCGTGGGCGGGAAAATCGGAAACCGCTCCGGAGCTCCCCATAAATAGGGGAGCGGGGGAGTTATCCCCTTTGTTCCCCGATTCTTCCTTCTTCTCCGCGACCGTCCCGAGCGCTCCGCCGCCGCGCCCGTAGCCCGAGCTCTGCCGCCGTAATATGCCGCCGGAGTTCTCCGCCATTGGTCCGCGCCAGTCTCTAGCCGCGGCACCTCCTTTTCCGCCGGTAAGTTCTTCCATCTCCTCCACCCGGTTGAATCTCTATATCGGCAGTTCGTGTTCATCGGAGGTTTCCTTGAGATCATCCGTGAAACGCCTAGTGCTCCGCCGGTAGATCTCTGTGGGTAGCCATTAGGAACGAGATGTGGTTTTTTGCACATCGCCGATGGTGCTTTGCGCCCCGCCCCTGCCCGTAGCAGTTCCGCTTGCGCTCGGAGCCTCTAGCCCGACACTGCGCCTATTTTTTCTCTTTGATTATTCTCCAATTATTTTGCTATGATAGATCCATATTTTAGGATGCCGGTCTTGGGGAGTAGTTTTTAATCCGATTTCTCCCATTACCGACATGCTAACCCGACTAACCAGCCCTTGCACCTGCAGACTAGTTCTGACATGTCCTCTGGGCCGTCCGAGATGGCCGACGAAAGTATCCGGGGATGCTGGGACGGATCCGAGTGGCTATACCGGACACATCGGATCCCGCCGCAGGTGGAGAGTCGCCTTCCGAGTGGCGAGCTTCAGCCGGAACCCCAACCCGGAGAATATGTAGTGTTCCTCACGCATTTCGAGCGGGGGTTTGGGCTTCCGGCTAGCCCCTTCTTCCGCGACTTCCTCGACACCTACAACCTCCAACCTCACCACCTTCCGACCAATGCAATTATGATGCTCTCCGTCTTCGCTGCTTACTCGGAGGGATATCTCGGTATTTGGCCCTTCGTGGATCTCTGGGCCAAGTACTTCATTCTCCGCCGGCAAGTCGTCCCAAATCCGGACAAGAAGGTCAAGGACCTTGTTGACTGCGGGGCGGCCACCATCATCCCTCGCGCCGATTCCGGATTCCCCAAAGTCCAGGGGCTGGAGTCCTGCCGGAAATGGCAGTGAAGTTTCTTCTTGGCCTCGGGAGATTCTCCGGGATCTTCCTCCCCGGATTTCATCAACCTGCCCGACTTTGCCATGGGTCCCCCCCGCGTGTTCGATCTCAGGAATAGGCTCCCGGATTCTGAGGAGATCACGTGTATGCATGACGTCTTGAGCGTCCTCACGGATAGTTTGACGTCGGATGATCTCCTGCGCTGCTTTATCATCCGCCGCATCTGCTCTCTTCAGACCCGAGTGCATAAACTGTGCCACATGAGTGGGATATACGATCCCACTAGGACCAGTATCTTTGGGCTGGACAAACCTGCTGTGCGGCGACGTGTTCGAGCCATCGCCCGAACGACGATGCCGGATGACTATGCGTGGGGTCGGGCTCCCGGCTGTCGTAAGAAACCACTGAAGCAGGTTCTTGTGTCTACCTTCCGCCAAATTCCTTTTGCACCCGGGTTCTGCTGGAAATCGACATGGTTGTCATGCAATGACTTATTCCTGCAGTTGTTCGAGCGTTAGACCGAGGAGGACGCGATGCATGCCGGTGGGAACTTCACGGATGAATTCCCGGTTCCGAAGGAGATGCCGGCTGAGGATCCCGACGGCGAGGATCACCTCGCAATTCCTCTAACCCGCGCTACTGCCCCGGGTAAGCCCTCAACCCCAGAGGCTATCCACATTGCATCTGATGATGAAGATGACGTCGACTGTGAAATACTTTATGTGATTGACGCTCTTCCCCTCAACTGGGCCTCGCCCGTAGTTCCGAGACCAACGGCCGTGACGAAGCGCGCCGAGACCCGGAACGTGCGGGCTCCGACATCGCCCATGCCGGTGGATCCGGTGGTGCTGCCAAGAAGAGTAGGCAGAATAAGCAGCCGGGCGATAAGCCTCGGCGACGGAAAGGTCCCCCTACTGTTGACCCCGGGTATGATTTGCTTGCTTTGAATTATCTGTCTTTGATTTCTTCCGAGTTCTTTTCTAACATGCTCATTATAGAGATGCTCTTGATGTCCCGGCTTCTGCGGGTCTCCATCCTCCCGGATCCCGCACTCCTAGCCCCTCCCGGGCTGTTCCTTCTCCACCCCGGCACACAGCGCAGGTCGACGAGCATCCCGTGCCTGGTCTTGTGCTACCCGGGGTTGCTGCTCCGGAGGCCAATCCCGGGGAGACTGAGGTTCTGGTGCCGCCCAGCTCTGCGGCTGTGGATAACATCCTTCCGGATAGCCCGCGGCGGGTGTCCCATCTTGAGGGGGAGACGGCGAGTCCTCCGCGGCAATCTGTGCCGCGCGCCCCTTCCCGGTTGACTTCCAGCAAGACTCCGCCGCCGAAGCCGTCTACCGCTTCCTCCAAGCCCAAGCAGGCCTCTGGGGAGAAGCTAGTTTCTGCCAAGCCTAGCGCCCTTCCGAAACCTTCAACTCACGACTTGGCCCTAAGCAAGGGTTCCTCTTCCTCGGGTAAGTCTTCCGGATTACCGCCACCTCCTGCTGAGATCCCTACTGCCGCCCTGCAGGCGCTGCGAGCAACCGTAAGCTCTTTTGTATCTCCAGGATCCCGGGAGATCGCTGACGCGAGCACGCCTGGCATGCGTGTTGTTGAAGAATACAACAAGGCCTGGCTTGCGGCTGATGCCTCTGAGATCATGGGGGATTTGCACGCTGCCGGCACGAGCCGCAACGCGCAAGCCCTTCACGCTCTCCAGGTGGCTGCACTGGACGTTACCCGGGTTACTCTCTCCAAAGTTTCAATTCTTCCATCCCCACTAGTCCCCGAGATTGGTGCTTAGTGCTCTAGACTCCACCGAGTAGCAGACCACTAGGCTCCAATCTTAGAAAAATAACCAGTTGATCTGTTCATCCAGTGTGGATCCCGGATACTCCCGAGTCCCCGGGATCCTTCCCGAGTTCTGATATCGGATAACCTTTTGACACAGGACTGCGGCAAGAAACGCAGCAGCGTCTTCCACCAGCTTGTTGCTGACTTTGGTCAGTCCAAGAAGTCAGCGGGGCGACTCCGGGAGGAGCGGAACGCCGCGCGACAGGTCTCGGTCGACCAAAAATCTGCCTTAACAGAGGCTCAGTCCGAGATCTTGCGGCTAACGGCCGAGCTGGAGAAGTCCAAGTCCACCGTTACTGACTTGAAGGCGCGTTTTCTGGACGCGACCAAGAAGCAGAAGGAAACCTTAGACAACTCCGAGGCGCGCACGCACCTTGCCGAGACCGAGTTGGCCCTTCTCCGGTCAAAGGCGGATGGCTGGCTTAACGAGCTCACCGTTTTAAACCGAGACCTGAATAATAAGTTCATCGAGATCCTTTTCTCTTGCTTTCTTCCTTTGTTGTTATTATTCTCATGTGCTGGCCGCTTGACAACTCTTCTCTTTAAAGGACATTTTGAGCACACTCGAGAAGCCACCAATCTTGCAGTTGCTGCCGCCCGTGAGAAGCGATCCGGGAAGGGTCCTATCTCGGACTCCTGGGATATTGAGGATCATCTCACCGCCCTGAAGGCCCGGATAGTACCTCTCCGGTCGATCGGGACCGAGCTAATCAACGCGGCTGTCCATGTCCATGGCGCCCTATGGCCTGGCGTCACCGCTACCCTCTCGGTTAGCGAACTGGCGTCCGCGCTCCGGGATGCCGACAAGCGACTTCACGCTTGGAAGCGCTCCGGTGCGCGGGCTGGCGCCGACCAAGCCTTGACTCACGTGCTCAGCTGGTATGAGGGGCTTGACCTCAGCGTGATCCTGCGCCTGCGCACCATCTCGCCATGGTGCACCGACCCGGCCAAGATCCGGCAACGCCAAGAGGTTGCCCACCGCATCGCGTCCTGGTCCACCATCCGAGTCTTCACCACGAGCCTCATCACTTCTGACTCCGAGTCAGATTATGAAGATGACGGTGAAACGGGTGACATCAGTGACGCGGAGGCTGAGATCCCGGATGATGATGATGCTGCAACCGGTGCTGCTACCGAGATCATGGCCTCCCGAGAAGCTGCTACTCCTTCGCTGCCTGAGACTTCCCACGCCGAGGCGAACCCGGAGGCTCCGGATACCACTACTGGCGTGGAGGAGCCCATAGTCACTGCTCCCTCTGCCGACGCGACCGAGAAACAGGCTTCCCCCACTGCTTAAAAACACTAAGTGTTGAAACGTCAGATCCCCGGGATGCCGGGTGCAATTGTAATATATACATTTTAATTCGTACTCTGCTCTGTATTATGCGAACAAGTTATGTCGGTTTATTTCACAACGAGTCCCCGAGTTCGTTTTCATGTCTACCATAGTTAGGTAACTTCTGCTCTTGTCTACCATTTCGGCGTTCGACAGTCGAGTTACAAAATTCCCTTTACAGTATACACTACTTATGAAAATCCAAGTTCCAGTTTGTTAAATTTCCGACATAACAAAATAACCAACTGAACAAGCAAAAAACAGGTATGCCGGAGAAGTTCCTATCCCGAGTCCCCGAGTTTGTTTTCGTGTTTCCCATATTTGACGCTCTCTGCTCTTGACTACCATTTCGGTGTTCGTCAGTCGAGTCACAAGATTATGTTACATGACATACATTACTCCGACTAGAAAATCGATCTCGGAACTTGCCCGGCATACACCAAACCAAAAATAGATAACAGGCAGTCCCCGGGATCCTCCCTGGGTTGGCGGCATGCATAAAATGATAATAGAAAAAACAGACGGCATAAAACGAGGCAGTCCCCGGGTTCCTCCCGAGGGTACCGACATACAAGTAAACTATAGGAGAATTTTGGGCAGGCAGTCCCCGAGTAACATCTCGGGGTGCCGGAATTTCATTGATAGGAAAAACGAGATACATACATTGCACCCTTTAAGTGTAAAAGGGTCGAAGCAAGGCTACATTCCACGGCCGCTTGGTTTCCTCACCGGCTTTGTCCATTACACCTTTTCTAGCTTCCTGTGCATCTACAAGGTAATAAGAATCATTGTGCAATGTCTTGCTTACAACAAAAGGACCCTCCCATGGAGGGGAGAGTTTATGCATCCCAGCTGTGCGCTGGATCAGCCTTAGCACGAGATCCCCTTCTCGGAATACTCTAGGATGCACCTTCCGGCTATGATAGCGACGGAGATTTTGCTGATAAATTGCCGACCGAGATAGTGCCAACTCCCTTGCTTCCTCGAGCAAGTCCACATCATCTTCCCGGGCTTCCTTTGCCTCGGTCTCGGTGAACATTGTCACCCTTGGTGAGTCATACTGGATGTCGGTTGGAAGCACGTCTTCGGCACCGTACACCATGAAGAATGGTGTGTATCCGGTAGATCTGTTTGGTGTGGTCCGGAGACCCCACAACACTGCCGGTATCTCCTCTATCCAACATCCCGGAGTTCTCAACAATGGCTCAATCAAGCGGGCTTTGATGCCGGCCAAGACCAAAGCATTTGCTCTCTCGACTTTCCCGTTGGCTTCCGGGTGAGCCACTGATGCCACATCCAACCGGATTCTCTTCTCAGCACAAAATCGAGCGAACTCCCCGACAGCAAAGTTGGTGCCATTATCCGTGATGATGTTGTGCGGGTATCCGTATCTCAAGATGATGTCTTTCAAGAAATGAACCGAGGTGTGTCCGTCACACTTACGGATTGGTTTGACCACTATCCACTTTGTAAACTTGTCCACCATGACCAGCATGTGCGTCATATTGCCCCTTGCCGGTTTGAACTGCCCGACCATGTCCAAGCACCATACTGCGAATGGCCATGTGATAGGAATTGTTTTAAGTGCTGATGTCGGCATATGTATCCGGTGGGCAAACCTCTGACACCCTCCACACTTACGGACAATCTCCTCCGCCTGCTGTAAGGCAGTAAGCCAGTAGAACCCATGCCGGACCACTTTTGCCACCAGTGCCCGAGATGATGCATGATGTCCACACTCGCCTTGGTGTATTTCCAATAGCATCTCTTGGCCTTCTTCGGGTTCCACACACCTTTGGAGCACCTCGGTGACACTTCTCTTGTACATCTCTTGATTGATGACGGTGTATGCCTTGGATCTCCTCAGTATTTGCCGGGCTTCTACTTCGTTCTCCGGGAGGGTTCCATCCAATATGTACGCCATGATAGGCTGTGCCCATCCCGGGACGGCTCGAACCGGGAACACGGGAGCATCTATGTCCATTGGCTCTGCCGACATTACTTCCATCATCATGCTATTCAGCCTCTCCGAGACCTGTGATGCAGTCCGCGGGTTCAACACAATGTTCCCGACTTCCACCTCCATAGGTACGGCTTCCGAACTATGCTCTTTGGGAATAAAGATAGAATCTGACTCGGGCGAAGGCTGGATAGACGGCTTCCTCAGATGCTCGAGAGTGATCCCGGGTGGGATGGCCTCCCGAGATGACCCTAGCTTGGACAACACATCTGCTTCTTCGTTTTCCCCTCTGGGTATGTGCTTGAACTCACAGCCTTCAAAAAATCCAGATATTTTCTGCACATGGAACCGATACAAGGCCATGTTGGCGTCAATCGCATCCCAGTTCCCCGACACCTGCTGCACCACGAGGTCGGAATCGCCGAAACACTCTATCCTGCGAATGCCGATTTCCTTGGCAACGTTCAGTCCATGAACTAAGGCCTCATACTCGGCAACATTGTTGGATGCCCGGAAGTGAATTTGCAGGACATATTTCAGCACATCTTGCTTCAGTGAGGTGAGGACCACTCCGGCACCCAATCCGATCTTGGCCTTGGAACCATCGAAATGCATCCTCCAGAAGTTGTAGTCAGGAGCTGGAGGCTCGTACTGCATCTCGGCCTAGTCCACCAAGAAGTCTGGCAGCGCCTGCGACTTAATGGTGTCACGCCTCTCGTATGCCGGAGCGTACGGAGACAACTTGATGGCCCATTTGGCAACCCGGCCGCTAGCATCTTTGCAGCCGATGATTTCGGCTAGTGGAGCCTCGCACACCACTGTGATTGGGTGTTCTTGAAAATAGTGCTTGAGCTTGGTCACTGCCAGGTACACCCCATATACCATCTTCTGATAATGCGGGTACTTTTGCTTGGATTCCGAGATCACCTCACTGAAGTAATACACCGGCCTCTGTATCAGCTTGTCCCCTTCTTCTCTTTCCACGACCATGGCTACACTTACTACCCGGTTAGTGGCAGCAATGTACAGCAACATAGGCTCCTTGGGCAGTGGGGATGCCAACACTGGTGCTGATGAGAGCATTCTTTTCAAGTCATTGAACGCCGCATCCGCTTGCGGAGTCCAAACGAAGTTTTTACTCTTTTTCATCAGCTGATACAAGGGTAAGGCCTTCTCCCCTAGTCGGCTCACGAACCGACTTAGGGATGCCAAGCAACCAGTAAACTTCTGCACGTCTTTGAGACGTGCCGGCAACTTCATGCTCTCGATCGCCCGTATCTTACCCGGGTTGACTTCAATTCCCCGACTTGAAATGAGGAAACCGAGTAGTTTTCCTGCCGGAACACCAAATGTGCATTTATCCGGATTCAACTTCATCCGGAATCTCCTTAAGTTTTTAAATGTTTCCCTCAGATCATCAATCAGAGAGGATCTTTCTTTTGTTTTTATTACTATGTCATCGACATAGACTTCGGCGTTCCGGCCTATCTGGTCATGTAAACATTTTTTCATGCACCTCTGGTATGTAGCACCAGCATTTCTCAGACCAAAAGTCATGACAGATAGCAATAAGCCCCATACGGGGTAATAAAAGCAGTTTTCAATTGATCATCCGGATTCAAAGGTATCTGGTGAAAACCGGAATAGGCATCTAGAAAAGACAAAAGTTCACTCCCGGCAGTGGAATCGATTACTTGATCTATCCGGGGAAGTGGAAAAGGATCTTTCGGGCAAGCTTTGTTGAGGTTGGTGAAGTCGATGCACATGCGCGACACCTTGAGAAGGAGGGGATCATCTTTCTTCTTCTCGACCAGGACCGGATTCGAGATCCAATCCGGGTGCAGTACTTCCATTACGAATCCGGCAGCCAGCAGTACTGCGAGATGCTCCATGATTGCTGCTCTCCTCTCGTCCGAGAGGCGCCTAGTCGGTTGTTTCACCGGCTTCGCATCCGGCCTGACAAACAGTGAGTGCTCAGCCAACTCCCTCGGAACGCCTTGCAGATCATCATTTGACCACGCAAAAGCATCCCGATTCTCACGGAGGAAGTCGACGAGCTCGTCTTCCTATTTGCTGTCCAGGCTGCTGCCGATGATGACCTGGCGCTCCGGGTACTTGGGGTCAACCCCCACCTTCTTGGTCTCCTTTGGTGGCTGGAATGAGGCGTTCTGCTCCGGGTTCACCATCCCGGGCATTCCGAGTTGCGAGGTCTGGGCCAATGCCACCACTTGCTTAATTCTCTTTTTCTCCTCTGCAATAACCAGGGACTCGGCTAAGCTCGAGCCGGCAGTTGCACAATCCATGGAGCGCTTGTAGTCTCCTGCTATGGTGATCACCCCATTTGGACCCGGCATCTTCATCTTCAGGTATCCCATGTGGGTGGATATCATGAATTTGGCCAGTGCAGGTCTGCCAATAAGTGCATGGTATGGAATCTCGAGATCCACCACCTCGAATTCCAGGCTCTCTGTCCGGCAATTTTCCCGGGTTCCAAATAACACCTCAACCCAGATCTTGCCCATAGGGGAGCAGGAGACCCCGGGTACAATGCCGTGAAAAGTTTTCTCGGTTGAGAGCAGCGTGTTCATGGACACTCCTAACTTCAGCATGGTATCCTTGTACATAATGTTGATGGCACTGCCATTATCAATCAGTACCCGGCTGAAGCGGACGTTGAGGCTTGGTCCGACAAATGTCGGGTCCACCACCAGAACATAGCCACCAGGCTTAGGCATAACCCGTGGGTGATCCTTCCGACTCCAAGTGATCTCCATCTCGGACCAGTGCAAGAACATGGGCACCGCCGGGATCACAACATTTACCTCTAGGGCGCTGTCGCACACTCTTCCGGTCAGTGGGCTCGGTCACGAAGACCACATAGCTCTGATGTGCTTCTTGGTAGTTGCCTTGCTGGTGTCCGAGTTGGTTACTCAGACCAGCGCCATTATTATTCCGGGTGTGCACCATGTTCACCGGTCTGGGAGGAGGTCCTTGGCTGGGTGGATTAACCCGGACTGCATTAGCACCAGATAGCGGTGGAGGGGGTCTCGGGATATTCGGTCGTGACGCCGGAGCGTTTGGCCGAGTAGCCCCCGCGCTACCCTCTTGCAATGTGCGCTGATACCAGCCGCACTGCCGGGTAGAGTGGTTCGCAGGCTTGTTGGCCTCCAACGTGGTAGCAGCACGGCTTGTTCAGCATCTCTTCATACGTCAGGGGCTTCTTCTGGTCCACCCAAGTCTTCTGCACTTCTTGACTCTGACCCCAAGCCGGGCCAGTTGTTTTCTCCCGCTGATTGCTGCCGGCATCTCTCTGATCTCGGCCAACAGCTGCAACTTGCTGCGAGGCATAGTGGAACTCGGGCTGGCTCCTCTTTGGGCCGAAATCATGGCGATCATGGCTTCTGCTCGGCCCCGAACGCTGAGTTCCCGCATTCCTCCTGTTGGAGTCTCCGACATCCACTAGGGGTTGCATGGGATCTCCAAGCGTGTAGGTGTCGGCGATGCACATGGTCTCCGCCAGGGTTGTCGGCATCTTTCTCTGCAGCTTTTGCCAAAGCATAGAGCCATGCCGGCATCCCTGCGCAAACCACGAGATGGCCTGTGCATACACAACTCCTTCGCAAGAATTGCGAATGTTGCTCCACCGAGTAAGGTACTCCCAGTCGGTTTCGTTGCTCCTCTGCCGATAGATGGCGAGCTGCTGAGGTCGGTTGGGTCTCTTGTACGTGCTGGTGAAGTTGCTGATGAAGGCCTCCTCGAAATCCAACCAACAGTCTATGCTGCCCGTCCTTAAGTTGTTCAGCCAAATCCGAGTTGGTCCTTCCAACATCTGCGGTATGTACCGTACCGCCCAGCGCCTGTTTCCACCGGCTATGCTCACTGCAGTTACATAGTCGGTCAACCATTCTTCCGGCTTTGAGCTGCCATCATAGGTCTTGGCACCCCGGTTGAGCTGGAAGTTTCGCACAACCGGTTCTCTCATGATCCGAGGTCCAAAGCATGCAGGTCCCGGAGGGCCCTGTTCTTCAACCAGCTCGGATTGGTGAATCCGGTTGAGCCTGATCCGGGCATCCGCGGGATCTAGCTGCCGAGTTCCTATCCGGGATCCCAAGGGATTCTCGTTAGGCTGGTATCCGAGTTGTTTTAGCCTCGAGTTGCCATCATCATGTCGGTTAACCACAGGAACTATGGCTTGCTGCGGGACCGAAGCAGCCTCTCTCTGCTGGTTTCCCTGACTTTGGGGCGGATACCGGGGTGCATTGCCACGGCTTGCCGCAGCATTGTTTCCTACACCCTGGTTACCACCACCATGGCTACCCTGAACCGGGCCGGGATCGTTCCGTCCGGCTTGCTGAACTCCGGCAAAGGCCCGGTCAATGCCTGTAATTGCTTATTTTTGCCGGAGCCCCTGCTCCGGCTTCGGCTCTTGCTCTTGCTTTTACTTGGATGTGGGGAGGAAGCCTCTCCACCCGATCTGTTGCTATCAGCCCTAGCCGAATACACCTGTGATCCAGCTCCCGGGTTCTTCTTCTTGAAGGCCTTGTTCTGCCGGTTTGCCTCTATGACTAACTCATTGACTCGCTCTTGTTGCTTGCGCAGGGCTTCTCCGGATAGCCCGGCCAACTCGGCCATAGCTGCCTCGACAGCCCTAAGAGTTTTGGCACGTGAGCTGTACACTGGCTTCTCTGCCGAGATCATACTATCCGTCCCGCTATGGCTAGGCGCAGTGCTACCCGCCAACTCATCATTCATCATTCTGCCCTTTTTGCGCAGGTCAGCAATGCGCTTGTCCCGAGATCCTATCTTTGGGAATCCGTGAGCTGCATTGTACTCCCGGAGACTGGCACTAAGCTCACGCCGGGTTTCGGCGATCTCTTGTGCCTCTGCGAGCAGCAACTTGCGATGCTCGTCCAAATCAGCCGAGGTGACTTGGGTGTCCACATCCACTATCACCGGGACAGCCAGCTTGGCCACTAGACCCGAGAGGGGATCCGGGCGTCGACGATGGTGGGATGGCTGCGGATCACCGTCTCGAGCAGCGACTCTCTCCTGCGGAGGTTTGGCTAACCGGACCCGGTGAGTGCCGGCCTCGCCATCGGGGGCATCCTGGAACACCTCCTCGGTCACCCCGACCATCATGACCGCGACGCAGCCTGCGGGGCGATCGACATGCGGACCCCGGGCGGCGTGGAGCATGGGGGGATCTTTAGCCTCCAGGACAACGTCCGGATAGCTGCATATGACCTCGGTGGCGACGTAGGTGGTGAAGACGCCGAAGTCGAGGAGGCATCCGTTAGTTCCGGAAGCAACCGACATTGTCGCTGACGAAGTCCATCTCGCCCAGCCTGACAACTAGGCCGGAAAGAACTCTGATGCCGGAGCGAACGGAGGAACCCGTCCGGATGTGTACACCAGCCAGCGCCTCTGTCCGCCCCACGGTGGGCGCCAACTGTCGTGGTGGTGTCACGGCAGATGCCATAGGACGCTGGTGGATCTGGGGAGGGTTAGCGAACTAAAGAGCTCACACGAAGGAGGAGGCCGGATTGACCGGGATCTCCCACGAACCACAAACACGACCAAAGGGAACAAGAGAAGATCTAGCAAATGCGAACAACTGCACGAAGGCAGAGAACATACACGCACGATGTACCCAGGTTCGGGGCCCTAGTGGGGAGGTAACACCCCTACTCATGCCTTTCCTCTCAATATAAGTGTGGAATAAGATCTACAACATGCTCTTGGAGCTCTTGCGGTGATGAACACGATGAACAAGATGAACTAGAGAGAGGGAGGAGTAAATGCCCTAGGAGTAAATGAGACTAAGGGTTTGGCCTCCAAGTTTGTCTTTTTTCACTTGAGCAGTTATGGCGCCTTTTATAGAGTTCCGGCCGGGAGGGCCGGAAACCCTAATCCGGGATGGCCCCACCAGACAGGCCTAACGGTTATGTCGACACCGGCTAGTGCGACCTAGCCGCCTACTATCCAGCATAGCCCTGCCGTCATCATTCCGGAAAGGACAGCAGGCGCCGTCCTGGAACATCATTGTCCCTCTGCCAGAGACAAGACATGTCTCTGCCCATCCCGGGTAGCCTTTTCCGGATTGCCGGGTTAGGCATGTCTGATCTTGTCGCACCGTTATCGTACCGGCTGACACGCTCCCATGTCAGACGGGAGGTGACCATGCTTCCGCGTCAGGCGGGAGGTGACCATGCTTCCATGTCAGGTGGGAGGTGACCATGCTTCCGTGTCAGGGGGGATGGTACTTCCCCCCGTGACAGGCGGGAAAGCCTGCTCCGGACCGTTGACGACCCACCGGCATCTCCCATGCCGGCTACCTCCTTGCTCCATTCTGTAAGTCTTCCCTGCACACACTGGACAACTTGCTAGGACCGAGATCTATATGCCGGTTAGCCTGTACCCGGGGAGAGAGCTTATACCTTTCTCATCTACCCGGGGAGTATATCCGGTTCACCCGGGATCTCCTCTACCAGGGAGTGTAACCGGAGCTCCCGAGATCCCTTCCAGACGTAGCCGAGTAACATTCAGGATGAGCAACTCTAGTCCTAGCCTCCCGAAGATGTCTTGGGTTGCTACCAAAGACATCTTCGAGAAACTAGTTCTTAGAGCAACCATCCGCTTGGGCTTATGCCGCTCTGAAGGCCTGGGGGAGGCTATTTATAGATTCCAGGGGTGACCCTTGCGACCCCCCAAGAGACACCTTGGGCTTAACCAGCTACGAAAGGTCAAGTTGTCCCTTCAGTATCCTAAAGGGCAGCACTTGCACTCTCCAAAGGTCAAACACTATTGTCATAATGCTGATTTGCACCGGGATCTGCCCTACCCGGGGGGCAGCCCCCCGACAATGACCACATGGCCACATACCTTGAAGAGGTCCGTAGGCTGGAGAAGAACTTCAGGGGAATGGAGCTCATGCACATTCCAAGGAAGGAGAACCAAGAGGCTGATGACATCGCCAAGCGCGCATCAAAGAGGCAAGCCCAGTTGCCAGGTGTCTTTGAGGAAAGGATCGTCAAGGCATACATAAAGCAGCCCCTCGAGGCCCTGCCCGCTAACACAAGCGAAGCGCTCTGTAACACCCCGGCCCACCCCTGGACCGAGCCTATCACGCCTGGCAGCTCTCTAGGATCTCTACACTGGCCCCGTAGATCAACACTAGTCTTTTCTGCGCACTTTTTCCTCACTCGTGCGCACCCGAGAAGGACTTCCCGATCGGTCACCCATCCTTGGAGTACTCCAGGCCAAGCACGCTTAACCTCGGAGTTCTTTCCAGATGAGCTTCCGGAAAAGAAGTTGCAACTTGTTGATATGAGTATTCTATCAATCCTATTAAGCCCTGAGCCAGGATCTCACATCTGAGCCAGGATCTCACATCGTGGGCCCATAACCCACAGGTCCCAGGATCGAAACCTGGCTCTGATACCACTTTGTGACGCCCTAAAATCGGTACTATGTAGATTTAAGCGATCCCGCCGAAATCCTCATAATAACGATTTTAGGTCGCCCACCAGACATAATGTGCACGCCGAAACATGCGCATTATGTGGGTGGAATTGTGATAACATTACAACAGTTCCGATACATCCACAAATACAACAGAAGATATATAATACAACAACGACTCGAACGAGTCAAGATACAAATGATGCAATACAAAGATACAAATGACAGCGGAAGCAAGATAGTATCCGACTACGGATAAGATGCAAATTGGACTAAGAGTCCTGAGGATAAGCAATGGCGCCATATCCCTGCCCAGCCAAGCCGGAGGGATTCCCAAGCTAACGTCGTCTGACTTCAAACCTGTTGACTGCACATAAAGCATAACCCAAAAGAGGGTCAGGGCACTCCCTGGCAAGCAAAACCGACTTGCCTACTTTCTACACCATCTCCCCAAATATGGGGGAGGTGGACTTAGCGGCAGCAACCTAAAGAGACACGCTACGACTTCCGTCTAATCAGAGAGGGATAAGAGAGCGCATAAGTACACAACTACAACTAACACCAAACATAACCCATTCTCGAATTAACCCCCTCAACCAAGTATGAGGAAGCAATTCGGGAAACGCACACATTGAGCAGTTTTAACTATAATTTATTGTGAAAATAATTCTATTTTACTAGTCAAATTAATTAACTTTAATTAGGTGCAAGTTGTCTAGATCTTGTTAGCCAGCATCATCACCAAAGTCGTCCATAACCGCGGACACGGCTCATCGATAAGATTATACCCTGCAGGGGTGCACTACTGAACCCATACTCGTATGATCAACCCAAGCAAGCATTAGGGCCTCTCAACTCGACTCATTCCTTCACTACAGCAAGTCCAAGTGCCACCCATATGAGTTGTTACCCGCGTCAAGAGTCCAGCCGAATCTCAATTGCGGACTCATTAGTTTGTGCCTGCGCGCAGTGCGGCTCAAACCACAGTAGGAACTGTCCGCTTCGCGCGCACCATCCCTATATGACCCCCAAGTAACATAACCTCTCATCAATCATCATCATCATGCACATGCATATGAGCAAATGGAAAACCCGAACTAGTTGCGGCACATGGACAAGCTGAAGATCCGTTCAAAGTCGAGGGGGGCTCCATAGGGCCTCCCACAAGTGGTTAGTGCGCTCAAAATTGGATCCGAGGACAAAATCTCAGATCCTTGGTCGACACTGAGCAGAACAAAGCACCTCGCAAGGCCTTCCGCCCGGTGCCTTATCTTTTAATTATAATACCCCAATATAAAACAACATTTTATTAAGGTAGAATAATCTATCATACTAAGCATATGAAATAAACGACCAACTGACGACTCGCACAACCAACTCTAAGCATGCACTACGACTCGCAAGGCTAACAGATAAACATACAACAGGTGATGGGATGTGGGGATAAAGCTGTATAGGCTGCAGGATAAACATGTGATGGGATCGCAATTAAGAATCGAATACTAGGGTAGCAGAGATCAATGGCAGGAATGAAAGACAATGTATAGGTAAACAAGCAAACTTTGCTTGCCTGGAATCCCGCAAGGAAGCAGATCTTGTCGTTGCTCACACATCTCAACGTCTTATCCGCGAAGAAGCAACGAACACTAGAAAGCATAAAGATGCATTTTACAACTACGGCAAAAGATCCAGCATGATCATATGAGAATGATGCATGGCATGACAAGATGCAATACAATGCAGGTAATCCAAATTAAGCGGGAGAGCAACCCCGGTAATTAATACTTAGGTGCAAGTTATTTATTTACCAGAATTATTAAATGTTGGTTAACATGGCAACACATGGCATGGGTGATCTAATTAAATTAAATGGAATAGGGCATTATATATTTATTACCCAACACATTCCATATTTAATTATTTAGTTGCAATTGACAAATTACCCTTAGAAATTAAAATAACAGATGCAAAATGGCATACAAATGGCATATTAATATTCATTTCATTTTTCTGATAAATAAACATATAAAGATTATTTTATTTGGGTGTATAGATTTAAAGTTATTGCATTTTTAGTTTTAGGGTTGTTTCTGAAATTGTGCAGGGACTTGTCTGTGATGCAAAAAGTGTCTCTGGGGACATAGGTGTGAAAACCAGAGAGCAGGGGGCTCTGTGCAAATATTCCTGGGGCCAGTGTCGCCGACGGGTGGGTCCTAGGTGTCGATGCCCGAAAAAGAAGAAAAAGGGGTGCTTTTTTTATGCCAACGGGCCCACGGGATTTGAACTCGGGATCTCTGGATAGCACGGATGGAACGCAACCACTTGGCTAGAATCAGTTTGATGGATGTTCAGGAAAGGTAGGGTAGATAAGGCGTTAGCGCGATGCCGAATCAGGGAAACAAAATAAGAAACAGTGGGGTTGATGCCCTGCTAAGATTTGAACTCGCGATCTGCAGTGTTTAGCATGGGAGCACAGCCACTCGGCCGATCGGTGTTGGTGTTCTACATACGGAACAACATTATATGAAGTAAACCACCAACATTAACTGAACCTGACGGAAAAAACTCCAGATTTTCTGTTCGACGGAGACGAGGACGGACGAACGAGGAGGCCGACGACGATCTGTGGTGGCGCTGCCGCGTCTCTACTTGTCCAGGAGCGAGGTGCAGGCATTGCTAGGCCTGTGCGCCGTGAGTGGAGGGAGAGAGCAGGAAGCAACCAGAGGAACAACCGTGTTTCTGCTAACTGAATTTTGCATCTTGCGTTCGGCCATGGCGGAAACGGAGGAGGTTGAGGACGTAATCGACGCATACAAGACTAAAATGAGCCGGGGGAGAGGGGAATGGAGAGAGGAGCTCACGAGGAGGTTGCTGCGTGAGTCGTTCATGCTCGCCGATGACCGGAGGCGAAAAATTTGGGCGGCGGAGGTCACCGGCTGCGAGGAAGAAACAGAAGAACTCGACGCAATGGAGGAGTTTTGGCTCGATTCCATCTGTGTAGACGACTCCGGCGACGAGGCTCAGCTCCGGGGCCTCTCTACGGACCTTCGGCGTCAATGGAGCGACGGTGCCACGATGTGGATGACCTCCGGTGGAGTTTTTCGGGGAAGAGAAGAAGGAAGGAGCAGAGAGAGGGAGGCGGCGGCGTGAAGGGGATGGAGGAGTGCAGCTAGGGTTCGAGGGAGCAGGAGGGGAGGCTAAAGTAGAGGGGAGAGGGGAGGGAGCACATGGTGGGGGAGCCATGTCGCTTTCTCCTCTGCCTCTGTACGTAAGGAGGAGGGAGAAAGGGGAGTGGGATGGAGGTGGGCTTTTGGGCCTGGAGGAGATGGGCCAGGAGGGAGAGAAACGACCCAGGTGAGTTTTTCTTCTGTTTTTAATTGTTTTGCTTTTTATTCTTTTCTGGTTTTTGTAATTTGAAAACAAATCAGAAAGAAACATAATAAAAACATTTGAACAATTTTTAATAGTTTTAAATTCACATATTAATTACTGGTTTGATTATTTATAAAATAATTTGAAACTTTATCTGAATTTACTTGAAGAGGCATTTGAATTTAAATAAGAAACTTAAATTTGGAAATTGAATTTGAAGGGTGTGATTTAAATTTAAATGTAATAAAATAAATGAAGTGATAAAATGCATGATGATATGATGACATGATGATGCAAAAAGAAAAACAAACAATTTTCTAATTGGGAAAATTCCCGGGACGTTACACGCTCCCACCGCCACCGGCAAGCGGAGCCCCAGGCTGCGGGCCCCCAACAGGGGAGCGTCTGTTGCTCACAGCGGTGCACCAAGAGACAGGATGGATCAACGAGATCAAAGACTACCTGCACAAAGGGATCCTTCCCGAGGAAGATGTTGAAGAGGAGCGAATTGCCCGCCAAGCAAAATCATACCAAATCCTCGAAGGAAATCTCTACCGCAAGCGCCCAAATGGCATCGCGCTCAAGTGCGTCCCTCCTGAAGAAGGAAAAATGTTGATTAAGGACATCCACAGCGGGGAATGCGGCCACCATTCGTGCGCCCGCACCCTCGCAGGGAAAGTCTTCAGTAGCGGTTTTTACTGGCCTCAAGCACTTCAAGATGCAACGGACATCATCCAAGCTTGCGAAGCCTGCCAATTCCACACCAATCAAATCCACCAACCAACGCTGGGCCTACAAACCATTCCGCTCTCGTGGCCGTTTGCGGTCTGGGGGCTGGACATCCTGGGAACTTTCCCAACGGCGCAAGGTGGATATCGCTACCTCTTCGTGGCCATCGACAAGTTCACAAAATGGCCCGAATTGGAGGTGACGCGTACAATTACAGCAGGCGTGGCACTGAAATTCATCAGAAGCCTGGTCTGCCGCTTCGGAGTGCCTAACCGCATCATCACCGACAATGGCTCGCAATTCACAAGCGGCATCTTCAGAGCCTACTGCCAGAAAATGGGCATCAAACTCTGCTTCGCCTCAGTCGCCCATCCGCAAAACAACGGACAAGCTAAGCGCGCAAACACAGAGGTCCTCAAAAGCTTGAAGACCAGGACCTTCGATGTCCTCAAGGGCCATGGCAAGGGCTGGATCAATGAGCTACCCTCGGTGCTCTGGTCCATCCGTACCACGCCACCCAAGCCCACCACGGAAACGCCGTTCGCGCTCGTCTATGGAGCCGAAGCAGTCCTCCCCGCAGAGATAAAGCATGGATCCCTACGGGTCCTGGCCTTCAATGAGGACCAGCAAGAGGACCTCCACAACGACGACATGCTGCTACTCGAAGGGCTAAGACGCTGCGCCTCTCTATGGGCGGCCAAGTACCAGCAGTCCCTGAGGCGCTACCACAGCCGCAATGTGCGCTCGCTCACACTGGAGGCAGGCGATCTCGTCCTCAGATGAATCCTCTCCAGGGAAGGCCTCCACAAGCTATCCTCGATGTGGGAAGGTCCCTACAGGGTCACCGACATCGCCAGGCCTGGCGCGGCTCGCCTCGAGACGGAAGACGGCGTCCCCGTCAAGAATCCATGTAACATCATGCATCTACGCAAGTTCTACCCGTGATCATCATCACGTCAGGGCATTTAGCGAAAGAGGCAGCCCACGGCTCAACCTCCAAGCACCTTTTTGTCCCTCAAGGTTAAAAGCTCAAGGCTTAAACCTCTCAAACTTTTGTATCCGCCAGGAACAAGTAAAAAAAAAGTGATTATTGTCACACCCGTGATCATTGTCACGACGAGACGTTAAAGCGGACGAGGCAGCCTACGGCTCAACCTCTAAGCATTTTTCGTCTCTAGAGGTTAAAACGCTGAAAGGCTTAAACCTCCAACAACATAGCTTTGTCTCCTAAAGGAACAAATGCCAAAGTGGTCATTTCCACACCCGTGATCATTGTCACGTCGAGAAAACAAAGCGGAAGAGGCAGCTTACGGCTCAACCTCCAAGCAATGTCGACTCTAAAGGTTAAAACGCCAAAAGGCTTAAACCTCAAGCAAATGCTTTGTCTCCTAAGGGAACAAACGCAATCGTGGTCATTGACACGCACGTGATCATTGTCACGTCGAGACTCCTAGCGGACGAGGCAGCTTACGGCTCAACCTCCAAGCATTCTTGTCTCCGGAGGTTAAAACGCCAACGGCTTAAACCTCCAAAGCCCCAAAGGCTTCACTCGAGGGAAAAACCCTCCGAGCTATCAATTAAAATGAGCAACCTCAGGACGCTGAGAGTCTCAGCCACCGACAGGTGGTCCCCATGCCTCGACATGGTCAGAGCATTAACTTGGCAACCCCAAGCATAATGACTCAATCTCGTTCCTAAGTGAACTTAGCGCTTCGGCGCCGCTTAAAAAATGTTTTTGCGGTTTTTTTTATTTGACGCATTACTATTGTTGAAGTGTGCGCTTATATATCTCCACATGCGTACCTCGCTAGCGGGGGCTGAGTACGGTGCCAGTGCCTCAAACGACACACCAGCAGCACTGCAAAACCCAAGAGTCCGAGCTCTGGCTGGAGGGCAATTCCCCAAGAACAAGCCATCTCAACAGAGGACCTTGGTAGCTCCTCGCAAGGAACGCCTGAGGGGACCTATAAGCGCGCACGATCCCTTGATCCGTGTTCTAGCGTTTGGGTTCGCCCCTCTAATATCTCCAGGGAAGGTTTCCCCCCGCAAGCCTGCAGGGACATCCGTGAGCGACCCCTCAGGCGGGCAACCCCAGCAGGCAAAATGCCTCCCCGTGAGCGACCCCTCAAGTGGGCAACCTCAGCAGGCAAAATGCCTCCCCAGGAGAAACCCCGCCAAGCGGGCAACCTTCACAGAGCGAAATTATTGAGAAGCTAAGTCCCGCACTCACGCTTTAAGAGCGTTTTCTCTCCCTAGCGTGCGTCTCTGCCCCTCGAGCAACTTCGCTTTCCCTTACGCTTCATGGACTACTCGCACGTCTAAGGGGGGCACTTGAGCAACGCGACTCAAGGCTCTTACCTCTCCTAGGCCTAAACCCCCCCCCCCCCCCCCCCCTTGGCCTTGCGAAGTCATTTCTCCCGTGGACCAAGGTGGCGGAGTCATGGCACGAAGAGATGGGACCTAACGACGCGGAGAACAAATAGACATGAAGATGAGTTCAAAGTGACCTCCAGAGGGACAGGCAAGCTCGAATCTAAACATCCATTAAAAGTGTATTACAAGCCCAAGAGTCTTAAGGTGTTCTGAAAGCACACAGCTGGTGCAGATACAAGCGCTCGCAGGCGCAATGAAAGGTGGTTCAGGGAGAAGCGGCAACATCTTGAACCTCTTCCGCGGCGGCCTCGTTAGCCTCGGCAGAGCAAGCCTCCTCCTCGCTGTCCTCCGGCGCGGCCTCCGCGCGCCTGAAGCGGTTGCAGAAGGTGTCCACCTGTTCGTGGAGGGAGCCTGAGACACGCCGAGCGTCCTCGCCTTGGGCGGCCTCGGTTACGGAACCCAGGTCGAAGTCCGGCGTGAGAAGCTTGAGGTTGGTGAAGATGCTGTCCACCACCACCCCCAAGAGTTGCCGGCTCTCGTCCTCGATCATCTCCCGAAGCTCGGCGATGGGTCCCTCAAGCGCTGCGAAGAGCTGCTCGAAGTAGACCAAGTACATGGCCACGTCGCCGCGGCCCCGGACGTCGGTGTGCGGCGCATCTGCTCCTAGCTGCGAAGCCAGCTCGTTGCCACGAGCGACCAGGGCCTCGAACATGCGCTCGCGCTGCTTCGTGAGTGCCCGAGCTGCGTTGGCGGAGTCTGAGGCTTCCGCCGCCCGCTGCATCGCCGGGGCCACCTTCTCCTCCACATCCTTGGCCAGGGAGTTGAGGTTGTGAACAGCCTCGGTGCGAGCCTCCTCCGCCCGGCGTCGGCCGTCCTTAGCGCGAGTGAGATGGGCCTCCAGCTTGGAGTTGGCCTTCTCGAGCTCGGCGATCTTCCGAGCGTCCGCGACATGCTTAGCCTTGAAGCGGTCCTCCTACGCCTGGGCCATGTCGCGGTACTTTTGGGAAGTGGACCTGCAGAACTGCTTCTCTCGCTCCGCGAGGGCGTCTTCGGCCTCCTTTTTCTTCTCGGCGAAGCGCCGCTCGAAGCGCTCGTAGGCCACCTTCTGGGCAGCGACGTTGTCCTCGTACTTCTGGGTCAGCCGGGCCAGCTCGCCCTCTCGCTCCTCGAGGGCCTCACGTTGAGCGGCCAGATCCTTCTCCGCCTGAAGGCGCTGCTCCTCGCGCTGCAGCAGCTCCTTCTCCTGGAGGACCAGTTGCTGCTCGCGTTTGGCAAAGGCCTTGCGATCCTCCGCCAGGGCAGCCGAGGCGGCCTGATGGGTGGAGAGCAGCTGGGCCTCCAGCTGACCCAGCTCGCGGTGTTTCTGCGTCAACGCGCCCTCCATCGCCTCGCGCTCCGCCCCGACCTCGCGCAGGAGCTTCGCCGCAGCGTCGCATTCTGCCCGAAGGGGGAGAAGCAGCTCCGCAGCGTCGCGGGAAGCCGCTTCGCGGGTCTCCTTGGCGAAGTTGATGGCTTCCTCGTGGGCGACCTGCAGCGCCAAGTCTTCCAGTCGGCGCGACTCGACCGCAGCGTGGAAGGACGCCCACGATTCCGCCAGCTCTTTCTGCTGCCGAGCGATCCATATGTCCTGGAGGGCGAGGTGTGCCTCCAGGCCCTCCAGGGACTCCCTCACGAGGCTAAAGGCGGCCTCGCGCCGCCCCGCGCTCTAGTCCCAGCCGCGGAGCACCAGGTCACGGTTCGCAGAAGCACCGGCCTCGGCGTCGAGTCCCGTAGGTCCGGCTACGGGAAGGACAAGGGGGCTGGCTGGAGCCCCGCCGGAGCCAGCGCCCACGTCTCCTTCAGACCCTGCGGCCACGAGGCGCTCCTCGCCTTCAGCCTGGCGCGGAGAAGAGGAGGAACCGTCCCCGGCAGACGCGCCCGCTCCCGCTGGCGCCTCGAAGGCCTTTGTCACGGCTTGCGCAGTGGTGTTAGGCGCTGACGACGCAGCATGCACCACTGGAGGGGTCGACACGCGCGGCGGCGTCGACTCGTGAGGCGGAGTGACCTCGCGCGGAGGCGCAGCCGCACGTGGCGGAGTGACCTCTCGCGGAGGCGTGGCCGCGTGAGGCGGAGTGGCGGCACGATGTGGCGCAGAACTCCTCGCCTCCGAGCTCTCCACCGACGGAGACTCACGCGGTGCTGCGGGAGCGTTCGGGCCTGCGACGCTCTTTTTCTCAGGAGGACCAGCCACCCCCGCGAGGGGCGCTGACGCTTCTACTTGAGGCGCCTCCTCGAGGGGGACCGTTGGGGCCGCCCCCTCAGGCCTCGCGGCCTCGTCAGGCCCGGCCATTGTCGAGGCGATCTTCACGTCGGACGCCTTGCGGAGCCGACGGCGCTTGGCAGGCGTAGGTCCACTGTAAAGGGCACGAGGAAAAACTTCAGCAAAAGAGGTGGTGGAATAGGAAACTAGGAGGGCAAACAACCCTACAACGTATAAACTTACCCTGGAGAGGGAGCGCAAGCATCGACCCACGCGAGGCCCGACGAGCGCCAGGAAGGAAAAGGCTTGGCAGCAGGCCTCGCGGGGAGCGCCTCCGCTTTCCTCTTGGAAGGGACGTCGGAGGGCCTCACCCCTGCATGATCCACGGCGGCCTTGGTGCGAAGGCCGCGCCTCCCGGGAGAGTCCTCCGCGCCTGAGGCCTCCCCTTCCTCAGCTTCCTCCTCCACGGGGCGCGAGGGCACCACAACGAAGGCGTCTTCATCGCCTGACGAGATGTCGCGAGTCTCGTCAGTAAAAGGCCCAGCCCTAGAAGAGGAGATCTCCCCGGCTGCGGCTTCCTCCTCGCCTAGGCCAGCTCCGGAGGCCGAGGGAGAATCGGCCCCCTCCGCTCCCCGCAGGGCCGGCAGCGGCACGTCAGAGTCCGCCGGGCCTATCGGGGAGAACGAAGGCATCTCCTCCAGGCGAGCCATGCGCTCCGTCAGGTTGTACTGATGAAGAGGCCGGAGCGCCACGCAGACCTCGTTCGCAGGGAGCACGAAGGGGTTGACGAAAAGCGCGGAGAGGATGTTGTCGACGACGTCCTTATCGTTGTCCTCAACATGGAGCCGCATCTTGTCGTTCGGCCCCGAGTACATCCACATGGGGACCGAGTGAGCTTGGAGGGGCGCGATGCGACGGGTCACCAAGTCCGCCACGACCATCTGCCCCGTGAGGCCCTCCTCGCGAAGGAAGCTCAGGCGCCCCATCAGGCTTGTGTTCTTGGCGCCGTCGAAGATAGCCTTGCCCCAGTGGGAGTTCTTCACCGGAGGCTCGTCCGGGACCTCGAGGAAGGCGCAGGGACACTCCACCCCGACGAAGAACCACTTCTAGCGGAAGTCGTCTACCTTCTTCGTCATGGCCGTGATGGCCCTGCCCTCGCTCCAGGACATGGGGATATAGACGCCCCCCATGACGTCGACGATGCGGAACGAGACGCACCCGAAGCGCTCGTTCTTCGCCGTGTTCCGGAGCGCGTAGAAGCACCGGAACAGCCCTACCGTGGGTTGCAGACCCAGGTACGCCTCGCAGAGGTAGGCGAAGATGGCGAGGATGAGGATGGAGTTGGGGTGCAGGTGCAACAGCTGCACCTGGTAGAACGCCATCACCGCCTCCAGGAACGGAGAGAAGGGTGGCACCAGTCCCGCGGCCAGGCAGTGCTGGAAGATCGGGAAGAACCCTCGCGGGCGCTTCCCGTGCGCCGCGGGCTTCAGGGCGGTGGCGCCGTGCTCGTTCGTCCGGTCCGCCACCAAGTAGCGGACCTTGAAGAGTGCTTTCTCGTTGACGCGCACGCCGAGCAGCGCCGCTCCCATCACGGTCTCCGTAGCATCCGCCTGGGAAGAAGACCCCGCAGCGGCCTTGCCCTTGCTCTTGGCAGGACTCATTGTCGCGGGCATGAAGGCTGGAAGGAGTTGGAAAATAGGAACTCGCAGGGAAGCGCGGAGGCGGAGAGCTCTGTGGAGCGGAATTTTCTGCGGAGAGTTGGAAACGGTAACGGCTCCCTGCCGCATCGCTCAGGCTTTATGTCCCCTCCAAGAGCAGTTACCGGGACGTGGTGGGACCCGCCACGACTCACGCCCCAGATCATGCAAAGCTGTTAACCGTCCGAGTGCCGCGTGGCTCGGGCCGACTGGACACTAAGGGCCCACGACGCTTCGCCTAAGCCCATGGGCTCAGTCGTGCCCATCATGGGCCTTGGGGCTACTGTCAGCCCAGTGGGAACTGGGGTACCAAGAGCCCATTCCCCCCAGGTCTCGCCCGCGGGCCAAACGGACAAAACGGCTAAGGACTAGGCGAATCCGCCTGACGGGACCTTCGAGAGGCAACTCCCCTCGAGGGCCTTAAGAGGGAGCGACGGCTTCAAGGGACCCCTTGCTTCAGGGGATCCTCCCCGTCAAGGAACCAACCCGCCTGAGGGACGTCCGGCAGGAATCTCCCCTCAGACCTGGAGGGAAACGTCGTCGCCAAGGAATCCCGACAGAGCGCACGTGACCTCTGGGCCACGCCCGTAGAGAGGCGCTCACACCCCCGTCGCTGCCCCTGGCGATAAAGCGGTCCACAAAGCTGCGCCACCTGCTGCGCAGCTGTGAGGACCTTCTACTCTGACGATAAAGCGGGTGGACGGCGCAACCCTCCAACAGAGATCGTCATCATGGGCTCCACCTCAGAGACTGCCCGCCTGACGGGTAGTACGAGCGCGGTCGCCCGCTGGTCGGCCACGGCGCCACCTTTATCAACAATGACCGAGTCCATGGACGGATGGAGCGCGGTGGACTCGTGCTCCGCACCGTCACTGGCGAGTGGGAGCCACCTTGAAGGCCAAGCCGAAGAAGAAGACCGGGGGTGCCTATAAAAGGGGAAGGACCTCCATCGTAGCAAGGGTCGGCCTCTTGCGTGCAAAGCACCCTTGTAAACCCTAGCAGCTCTTGTTAGGTTAGCCTCTGGCTGGAGGAGGAAGAAGACCATTGCTTCCCTCCCCAGGCAAGAACTGCCTCAAGGGGGCTTCCGATCAGCCCAATTGTACTGTAATCTCCCTCATATAATACAGACAGGCAGGAGTAGCGGTCTTACCTCCTCACGAGGGCCGTGAACCTGGGTAAAGGACGGTGTTTTCCTTGGTCGGGTGTGCGTCTTCTCCGAGTCCGGCGAGCAACGTCGCGGAGCCACTTGAGGGTTTAGACCTCCGCGTTCAATCCCCCGTCGAACTACACTTCAAGAAGTGACTACCCCCGATCCCCGGGAGTACTATCCCGACATCCCGCTCAACTTCTCTGTGGGAATCCGTCAGGACGTGACGAGAGCCGAAGCTAGCCGAAACTTCTGCTGATCCTTTGTTAATATTCGTCCTGTGTGACGATGTTTGCAGACTTGGGGACTGGTATTTATGTAAGTCTTATGCTATTCGAGTTGTATGATGTAACTTTGTATACCATGTTGGTTATGTGATCGCGATGCACTGATCATTGGGATCGTGATCTGTTTACATAACGTGGGCATCCCTGGCTGGTAGTCAGAGGGGTCCTTACAGACTTGGTATCAGAGCCATCGTTGACCTTAGGAGACCTTAGTTAGCATGGTCGTTAGCTTAGGAAAGAAATATCCTTGCTAAAACCTATTTCGGCAAAAATCTATTTTCTTCTGGGTAAGCCTAATATGGTTTCCACTCCTCGCCTATTCTTCAAAAATATCTTCATCTTACCTCTCTAATTTCAGTTATTTCAAAAGAGTTTCCTCCATTATCTTGCACTGTTCAAAACTTGTTTAGACTTGACGATGAATCCAAATGAGACCTAAGTAACTAGTATCGAGAAGGCGAAGTTCAGTCTCAAGATTTCAGCATACGGCATCAAGGTGGTCGTCAAGTGAAGAAACAAGCTACAAAGCAACCCTTGCTTGCCAAAGCAGTGTCACTGTCAAGACTTCAACCCCAATAATTTACTCAAGTTGCAACTTCTATAGTCTCAAGCTTACCAGCAGGTGCCCCAGCTGAAGAATTGTAGACTGCCTCTAGTAGGAATGACCAAGACCCATAGAACTTCTAGGAAATGACCATTGGTTGGATTCTCCAACTAACGTGTTTGTTGAGTGCCCTTTTTGTTCTATAGTGTCTTGTGTGCTCTTTTGCTGGTATGCGTGTTGCTTGTGTGTGCCTTATTTGTGTACCTATTGTGGATATGTGGTTCTCTGGTATTCTCACAAGCACGCCTGGTAGGCAATAAATATTAGGCACATACTATAAATTACTTAAAAACATCTTGTTATCTTTACACAAAAACCTTTCTTACCTTTTTCCTTAGATGCGCCCTCGTGCACTTATAAACTTGTCCTCGAAAACTTCCTAAAATGCTTTTCCCTCTGATCTAAACTTTAACACGTGAGAGTTTTTAAATGCACTTGGTACAAAAGAACACCTAAATAAAGCCACCCTTCATGATGTGCCGAGCCTTGCCCAGTTTAAAGAACTATTTAAATTACAAGTATCCCATCACCAACCTAAGGTATTAGAGTAACATCTAACACCACAAACTTGTTACAAATTAACTTCTTCAGGACCTATGAACCGAGATCAGAAGAGAAGTGCCAACATAAGTCTCACTTATAAATGGCTACTCTAAAAGGCTCTAAGGTCAGTAAGAGCCACTACTTTTTGAAGACTTTATGAAAACCTCAAGCGGTGACGTGCAAAGAAGATCGACGTCAGCAACAGCGGAGGCAAACAACACGGAAGGTCGTCTACATGAAGATGTGCCATGAAGCTAGTGTCATCAGTGCCTTCTGCGTGTCAACTTAATTAACTCAACTGACCCTGACTTGAGTAATATAGAAAGAAATGACTTTTAGGCTAACTTAGATCCTATTAACCTCTAAAGACTGGTGCGAAGCTTTATGAAGCCCAAGAACCATGGATGTCCTCATCAACTTGGGTTGTCTGCTACACTGAAGGAGGACACAAAACAAGATAACATCCTCAACAAGGTGCTTGAACGATGACAAGACCGACGACTGTTGCAGTTGACAATACCTAACATCAAGCAAGTTTAGATGTCTTTAGAAGATCTTAACCCCCGTGGTTTTTCTTTTATTATAAGAAAGAGAGTCAAGTCTTTCGACCTGACGCCCTTGTGACGTTTTGACAACTTTTCATGTGTGTCTGACTGCTAACCTCCTCAAGACGACACTATTGCGGAAGTATCTACAATAACCCCAAGGACCGAAGAGATACGACCAAGATAAAGATCATCAGGTACACAATACTAACAACACATTTGAAGTCGGCAACAACTTTAACCATCAACTTTAACCCTTCATGTGTGCCTTTTTTTAAAGGGGGGAAGACACATGCTAGTTTTATTTGATAGTTGTGACACATTGTTCCTTGTGCCCCAATCCCTGAAGTTTTTGAAGTCAGCTCAACAAGAACCCTGCATCATCATCGACCTTCAAGTCAACACTTTCAGCAAGGACCAAAGGTTTCCAGAAGATATCAGACGTCTCATCAACGAGGAAACCTCATTCAGGAATCAACAACCTTGGAAGATGAAGAATGATTGGACCCTCTTTTCATTTCACTCTCTTAGTACCCACTTAGGAATCTCGGGACGAGATTCTTATAAGGGGGGGGAAGGTCTGTAACGCCCCAAATTTTGGAAGCAACAAAAACTTAATCATAAAAGATCCAAAATTCTGAGGCAACAAAAACTTTTTGAAATGTCCTGTTAATGGATTTGCTTTCCCTCGTATGTTCTGTTTGTCATCTTGTGTGTTGTTGTTTATGTTGTTGGCTTCTAAATAGCAACCTATTAAAACTCAAGTTATAATATGACTTCTGCAATCTAGAGTTATGACAAGTAAAATAGTACATATGTCTTATACTATCTTATTCTTAACAAACTATAGTTATCATGATGTCTTGATTTTAGTAGTTACCCAAAGACCTTTTATTTCAGAAAATATAAGTATTTCCAAAACCTATATGTTTGTGAACTATAAAGGACTATATAATAAGTCCTAATATATTTTGAGTTTTATTTGTAGCTAATATTAGCAACTCCCTTTTCAGAACCCCATTTCCTTTGGTCTTAGAAAATCAATTCCAAAAAAAGTTTGTTTAATTCTATCCTACCAAAAATACCCTATTTATCACCTCCTCACAAATATTTTTGATTTATATGAAAAGGATGGTTAGTAATCCAATTGTGTGGTTGGCCTTTAGGTTATGTGTTTAAATTGTTTCCCATAAGTGTGTTATTTTATGTGTGCTCATGTGGTGTTGTATGTGACAACATTTGATTTATATAAGTTAATTGGGATCTAAATGTTTGTTGTTCTTATATTGCATAAGTTTAAGGTGTTACCTCGTGCAATATTGTTTGGTGGTGTTTTGCTCAAAAATTCTATTTTATAAAAGTATAAAAATCTATCTTCACTCCTGTTCATTTTTAGCATTTCTAGAGCAGGTCAAATAGGGCTTATATTGTTAACCTTGGAAATACAAAACCCCTAGTATCATCTACATCGCCTCTATTTTCCTTTTATATTCTTATTTACATTTTACAAAATCTTTTGATCATTAATTCTTGGTTGGGTTGAGTGCTATAATTTAAAGTGACCATATCTCTTTTATAACATAGCAACCCGTCTTTTTTGTATCTAGTGATGTTTAGACCTTTTGACCTAAGCTCTAAATCAAATGCTGCACCTATACCCCTTCTAATCAATCCACCTTGTCTCTTATTTTTCTGGTCAAAGGATTGACTTGTCCTTCTTAGCAAAGTCACCAAATCAACCTCTTCCACAACTAATTCAACCTCCCAAACCTATCCCTCTCCTCATGTCCAACTAGTTTATTTGAGTGTACACTGGACCTCCACCCCTCTAGAAGCTCGTAGCACGGCTTTTGTCAAAACCCTAGCCCAGCTACCAGTTGTCTTTTTCTCTTTGGCATTGTGTCAAACACATGAGGGGCAGGAGAGACCTCTCCATTACTTCCACCCCCTCCAACAGGGTGGCGACATCCACTTGCCTCCAAATCGTGCAGCAGGGCATAGAATCATTGCCTCCACCGCCTGCCCCCTCCAATCACCAGCCCATGCCCTCTCTCCTCTTTGCCCTTGCCCGAGACGCACAAATCGGCCACCCCTCTCCTCCTTTTGCAGCAGAGGCTACCCCATCCCCTATCTCCATGCCATTCTGCCTCTCCTCCCTCTCCTCCACCATTCTGTGCACTCCCGAGCGAAGCCTCGAGCTAGCACGACCAGGAACGGTCGTGAACCTCCGCTTGGCCCGAGCTCTCGCCAGCACGAATACCACCGTGGCTGCCCCTCTCCTCCCTCTCTCTCGGCTCCATCTCGTTTCCCTCCCCGTGGGCTACCTCTTTGACATGTCCATTTATCTCCAGGTCCATCGGAGCCGCCTCATCCACCTCGTGCCCGAGCCGGAAACCTTCAACGTCGCCGTCGACTTAAAGCTCCCCGCCGAGTTCTGCGACCGTCCGCACCTCTCCCAAGCCCTCCGCGTCCTCCTCCGCTCCTCCTCGTCGTATGACGAGCCCTCTGGGTGAGCAGATCATGCCCGCCTAGTTTCCCTTTCTTCTTCCCCTGGTTCTGGTCGTCGGGAGGTAGAAGACGAGCTCCGGCCGTCCGATCTTTGATGAACGGCCTGGTTTGAACCCCGGCCCTTCTAATCTCGGCCGTCCATCGCGGATCCGGCAGTGGCGTAACGCCTCGCTAACGCACGCACTGCCCTGGGCCGGCCTGCCTCTGCGGCCCAGATCCGGCCAGATCAAGCCTTGTTCTTGTTATTCTATTAGATTTTATTCCCTGTTTATTTTCCCAGGAATTTGGTAGCTAGCTTTAATTCATTTCTGATAGTTCTGTGCATGATAAAATTTTGAAATATATTTTATAGCGTAGCTAAGGGTTTTCTTAACCATGTGGCTTTGGCCCTTCTCAAAAATATATTTGTATGCGTGTGCTATGTTCAATCTTGAATTTTATATATCATGTGGAATTTCTTAACCATGTGGAATTTTCACCATTTACGTAATAACTTGAATTTTATATATCCAAAATAGCAAACTTTAGTACTATGGAAAGCCAGTGAGAATACCTACCTAGATCTATAAGCCTTGCATGCAGGAGATGTTTATAACTAAAGTTATATCATGTTTAAGATTGACACCAGTACCACTTTGGTTATTTTTAGTTCTTTATTAAAAATACTTTTTGGAGTAAATCCAATTGCATGTGGTAGATATTAGTATTAGCTATCATATCCTCGCTTGGTAGAATTTTAACTCTTATATTTTGCTCTTGGTAGATTAGTTTCTAAAACAGTAGGCTATTACACTTTAAAATGGATATTCTTATTTTCTGTTATTTGCATGTATTTAGTTTTACTTGTTTGTGCTTTATATGTTTACTCAAATGGTGTAGGAGTATTTTTGTGTGGTACTTATGCATTTTGTTTATCATGCAAAGTTGGATTTGTCTAGAAGTAAATCATATATTGTGCTACACTCTATTAATGGTAAAATGTGTGTGTTCCACTAAAACTGAAATATATGGAGCTAGGAGTGTCCAAATTAAATGAATCCAATTTTTACTGAAAGATAAAACCAGTACCTATCCATAGAAATTTGTGTTGCATCTAAGAGATACTTAAAACTTAAACTACTATCCTTTCGGTTTTGAGACCAGTAGCATTTGCATGATTTTTAGATTTTGTTTAGTAATAGCTTATGATGCAAATACAATTTTCACCACTTCATATGGTTGCTAGGTGTACTGTGGTAGAAGGATTTGATGTTCTGAACATTATCTTATGAGTTATGATTTGTAGAAATATTAGTTTTTAATCATATGTTCTTAGCAAAGGTGAATTGTAGAAATATTACAAATCAACTTTTGAAGATCAGAACCTTAACTAAATCATAATGACTTGATTAAACCACTTGGATAATGTGTGGTGCATGGTTTACATATGTTTAGCATTATTCACTTTGTACCCTAATAATAACATCAATTGTGTTTATATGCTTTGCTTGTGGGTATGTTGGTGTGTTATGTTAAATCACTTTAAACATCATCTTATTTATCTAATAAGTGTGATGATATAAATTCATGTTTTACCTCAATTGTTATGTGTTGGTGTGCTTAAGAACTCTTAAGTACAGAAACTTAGGTTATCCTTTAATCATCCTAATGAATTTTTTAAAAGTAGTGTTAGCACATCCACTTTTGAGTTTTCAGATAGTTCATCTTGTTTCCTAGGAGTTGCACTACTTTCATTTGTGTGTTATGCATGTGAATGATCGTTTGGTGTTAAATTTTATCCAGTAGTTCCTTGTGTTTTGCAATGCTTAATATATGACTTTCTTATCTTAGATTGTTGTCAACACTTGGTTGCCATGTGATTGTTTGTTTATGGGTTGAAGCGACCTTGATTGTGGTGTCCTGTTAAATAGGCCTAGTCCACCATTTTAGCTCTTAGTCATAACCTAGTTTGGATAGTGGTGTTACCATTGTTTGTCGCTTAGTTACTTGTTAGTAGGTGTTTCTTGAGCTCGTAACATGTTCGCATGTGAGTGTGCTCAAGGCTAGTGTTATTATCGATACTTGCTTGTGTGTTAAGATACTTTTGTCTGAAGTATTTCCTAAACAATTGATATACTTTTTTCAGAAGTATTTCCTAAACTACTAAGATACTTTTGTCTGAAGTATTTCCTGAAACTATTATAACAACTCTTGTTAAATGATATAATAACCCTAAGTGATGTGTTGCTTTAGTGTTCTGTAGAACTACCCTTTTAAATACTCAGAGTTGTTGTGTATATTTTCTTAGGAGAATCTGCTGTTGTCTTAGCTCTATGGACTTTGTTGATTCTTATTGTATAGCTAAAGGAGTTGTTTGCTTCTGTTTGTATCTCAGTGTCTTGTACAATGCTTGCTGGTTGTTATGTCCTTTTTGTTTTGTCTTGTATTCTGAGTGTGATTCATTTTCCTGTTTAGGACGTTAGATACGATCGGAAAGGAACGGGAAGTGAGGAATGAACCAGAGGAACATCAAGATCAAGACCAAGGACACATTGCTAAGCCAGGCAAGCCACCTCACCACTATAATGAAGCCTATTACTTTGATCAAGCATGTTTTGTTTTCAAAATAAAATAATGCATGTTTTATTTCTTTTGTGGTACCTTGCCACCCGAAAACTATCTTACAAAATATTGCTTGGCCAAAGTTATCTACTAGAATATTATAGGTGTTACAAAAGGAGTTTAGTTGGTGAGCCTTGTTGTTGAAGGCTCCATCAAAAAGATTAAGTTTTCTAGTAGTGAACTCTTATTTCCTTACCTCAAAACTTTAGGATGGGAACCCATTTGTTAAAACTGTTTTACGGAGGAAAACCCGAGTTGCTGGGAGCAATCGGCGAGCAAGTGTTTTATTAAAACCCGAGTTGCTGGGAGCAATCGGCGAGCAAGTGTTTTATTAAAACCCGAGTTGCTGGGAGCAATCGGAGATGTTTGAGAAAACCCGAGCTGCTGGGAGTAGTCGGAGGAGAAAGTGTTTTGAAAAACAAAGTGTGACCCTAGCTGCCGCCCGAACAATTAACCCGTGCAGCCACACTACCTGACATGGGTAGGGCTTAGCCGGAAGCTTGTCTGTTTTAGTGTTGGGGCTCTCATACTTTCTATGGGGGCTGGGCCCTCGAAGCCGGGTTGTCGTCCGGAAGAGACAATACACTGTTGAGGACCAACATCCAGACGATTACGGCGGGTCTCCTGACGTGGCGGTGTGGCGTCCCGAGGAAAGACCAAGAGGTATAGTGGAGCACACGGTGCCGAGGAGAACAAACCTACCGGGAGGTCCCGATACTAGGGTGGTCATAGTGAAAAACTTTGATCGCGTTATCCGGACCCCCGCATGCTGTCGTATGACGGGCCGTGGCAGACACGGCGGAATGACTGATAGGTGTGGGTAAAGTGTGCAACCTCTGCAGAGTGCAAATCTATTCGAATAGCCGCGTCCGCGGTCATGGACGGTTGGAAAGGTCCCACTAGGCACACTGGCTGTTTTATGATTTCAAGAGAGAAATGTTTTCGAAGAAAAACAAGGAGGCAAAAAAGTGGTACCTGGGAGGTACGGATTTTGGGGTGAGGATGATTGGTCTCGAGGAGACAATCAATCTGATCTCAAGGAAGGAAAAAGGGGTATCCCCATCCTAGTGCTTTTAAAGGTTTTACAATAGAAAGTTTTGGACTTGGATATGTCTTTGCTATATCTAAGAGAAGAGAATTCTATCTCTAAATGTTTTTCTTCAACAAAGATACAGAGATGTCGTAATCTCTATGTCGAAAAGCTTCGTATTCGAAAACTAAGCCCTATAGTCGTATATAGCAGCTATCCTATTTTTCGAAAAGTGTTTCTTGCATGATCATGAAAACTTAAGCCTTAGAGGTGGTCATGCGAGTACGTAAATGTACTCATATGGCTATGTCCCTGGATATTCAAACGTCCAGGTTCCAATGAGGAGATGTACGACAAGAAGGAGGAGTACGCCGACGACTGCACCAACTGAGTGTCCCGCTCAACTGCTCTGTGGGAATCCGTCAGGACGTGACGAGAGCCGACGCTAGCTGAAACTTCCGCTAATCCTTTGTTAATATTCGTCCTGTGTGATGTAACTTTGTATACCATGTTGTTTATGTGATCGCGATACACTGATCATTGGGGTCGTGATCTGTTGACATAACGTGGGCATCCCTGGTTGGTAGTCAGAGGGGTCCTTACATGCGACCCAGATTAGAAGTTTTAAACGAAGCGGTATGAACAGATCTGGAACGCCAGATCCAGATCTGATGGCCCAGGTCCATTGACTTATCCATGTCAGCGCTAGCGTGTCAGCCCAGTCAGCGCCCAGTCAATTCGATTTAAATTTAATTGGCAGTTTTGCAGAAAAGACCCACATTTGTTTTATCATATCTTTTTCTCTGTTTATCCAAATTAAAATATTTTTATATATTTGGAAAGCTCTTGACATGTACAGTATTTTAGAACTATTAGAATACAAATTTGACTTAGTATAAATTATTTAAATTTCAAATGTGGATTTGAGTATATTTGTAATAACTTTAAATCTATAAATCCAAAAATTGCAAATAAAATTGTTTTAGAAACTTTAGAATTTTTGTAGAGTGATGCCTCTGTTATAAAATATATTTTTTTATATTTGAATGAATGACTTGGATGAATATCTCGGCTCCAAAAACTTGCAGTTCTCCCTGTCAACCCTCCAGGACCTAAACATGGAAAATAGAAATACTTTTTCTTGGGTAAAGGAACAGATGACTCAATAGTTATATATTTAAATTGAATAGTTTGAATATTTTCAACATAAATTTTAATATAAACATTATTCTAGAATAAACCCAATTGCCATAAATTTATTTAAACCCCCTCTGTCTATTTACACCAATTATAAAATTTTGATATAAAATTTAATCACATAAAACTTTAATCTTATATTTATTCATTTTATTATATTTTGCAAAAATAGAAATTAATTAAATTGCAATTATAACCACATGCATATTTATTAAGAAATCACAAAAGTTATTTTGATACATTCTTGTGATTAAAAAGTGCATTTCATGCCTAACTTATTTTATTATATAGTATACTTCTCATAGGAAAACTCCTCTTCATCATTTTCTCTAAGTTAGGATTATTTTCAGACTTAGTATTTTGGTAAAAGTGTTATGCACTTAGACACTTATGATTTTCATCATGGAGCTAGAAGGACAATGAAGGACTTAGCCAAAACAAGACTTCAGAAGTATCTTCAAGGAGCAGAAGCACTTAGAAGAAAAATCAAGAAGAAGTTCATGAAGACCAACCAAAAATATGTTCCAAGTCTTGTTCCCTCTCTCTTTCTTTTCTCCTTTCTTCTCTTAGACCTCGTGAAGACTAAGTTAAATCCAAGACCAGCCTAGGTGATACCAAAATCATCAAGTCTGAAGATTATTCAAGTCTACCAAGAATTCAATCAAGACATCACCAAGGAGAATGTTACAAGTCTGGAGATGAAGCCTGGAAGACCAACTACATCTTACTTCTATCTTTTCCCTCTTTCCTAAACTTGTCTTTCACTTAAGACTTAAAAAGATTTTCGTGGCATGACATGCATCTCTAGTCCTTATAAATAATTTGCATATCATACATAACATGTTTTCCTTAGAAGTTTTATGAAACTTATTTGTTCACTATGTATGTGCATGTATGTTTGATGATTGTTGTTTGTTGATTGTTGTATTGTTGTTGCTTATATTGTTTAGATTGAACGGAGAGCAAACGTTCGTTGTTGAAAAGAGTTTGTGAACAACGACAACATTCAAAGGCAAGTGGCACACCCCCATAAAAGTCCTATTATTTTTCTATGCATGAGTAGATTATTTTTCTATAAGCATGTGTAGGATAGTATTGCTATGCAAGCCATGTTTAGACTTCCTTATTCCTATGTCTAGGTTCCTATGAAAATACTTAGTAGAATTGTGATGCTATGCAAAACTATTTTCATGAAATGTAAAATTCTACTAAGTTATAATCAAACACCTGGGTGGAATTAGTTGCTTGGCTATATGAGTTGAGTGTTGTTCCCAGGGGTTTTACCTGTGGGATATTCACTTGTGGATGGCCACCCAGGAACAATGGGATCTGAAGAACTCCGAGTGAAGATTGCTTCTCGTGCAGCCATTGCCGATATGGGCTCTGACTTGATCAACTAAGCTGCGTGGACTCGCCCCGGCCTGACAGGTGGAGGTAGTGGTTTGTAAGTGGAGCGCGTCAGGCCAGAGTGGGAGGGAAAATGCTTCTGAAAGATCTCGTCTCATTCTTCTCCTTTCCTTATCACTATAAGCGTGCAAAGGATAGTTTGGGTTGAATGGGTACAATGGTGAACGTGCACAACCTCTGCAGAGTTAAAATCTAAGTACTTAGCCGTGTCCCCGGAAACGGACAATTGAGCAGCTGAACGAGGACGTCAACGGAGGATTCCCCCATTCCAACTTATAAATTAAAACTTGATTTGTGAACAAGGGTAGATTGAGACTATGGCTTTCATACCATATTTGTTTCAACGAGGTAAAGTTGTTTCAAAGAGTTAAGGAAAAACTTGCTTTCTGCAAAATAGCCTTGAGCTCCACCAGCCAAATAAGCATATAGATTATAGAGTTATTTCTCTAAGTGTCCACCATAGTGTCACTTGCCAGTTCCATTTTTAATGGTTCTGACGCACGTTGTTGCAATATATATCTTATTGCAGACTGTTCTGATGACGAGTGAGATTTTCGCTAAGGGTTTCGAGTCTTCAACCAACATGCTCGCCTGTGGCACATGATGATGATTGGGGACACCATGAAGAATAATTTCCGCTTTTTACTCTGTTCACTGCTAGCTTTATGCTATGCAAATTGTAATGAATATTTTCTAAGTCTGGATCAGCGTTGTAATAAATTGATACTTTGTTGTGATATTACATCGTAAACTGTGTGTGCAAACGACTCGATCCAGGGATTTGCACTATACACAGGTATCTGTCATATTTTAAGTGCAGGTACACTACAGATAAGTACATGAACGACTTAGTGAAAGAACTAAACTCACTGAAAGTTGCAGCGTCAGCTAACCGGAAGGGCAAGCAGAATGTTGAAACATCAGACGGTGGAACTTCGGAAGCTCCTATTCTGGACATTGATGGTGAAGATTTAAGGGATCCTATGAATACTGCTTCTAAAGGGCGTCCAACGGAAAATAGAAAGAAGTCAGGCCTCCATCTAAAGGCTAGCAAGCCTGTGAAATGTTATGTGTGTTCATCCATGCATCACAATTCAGCCGGTTGCCCCCACAAAATCACACCTGGTCCTGAACCCATGGAACAAGATTTTTTGCAGAAAATGTTTAGACATTGATATCGCTTGGTAGTAGTAATGTTGTGTTTTAGTTGAAGGGTGTATTTTGGTTGCTCCCAAATAAATACATGTACTGTTATTGTTGAATTCTTCTTGCATGCCAAAAAGAACATGTACTGTTATTGGAGTATATTGGTATGGTGTCAAAGATACACGTGCTGGTATTTTATATTTGCTATCAAAAGATACATGTACTGGTATTTTTATGTGGCTCAAGTAATGTAGTATTATTTGAGAGACAATAAGGGTGCTTGTACTAGCTATGAAGCACACAAAAAAAATCAAAAAAAGGTGGTGATGTAGTATGTTATGTCATTCTGGAAAAAACCTCCTTTTCTACAACATCGTTACTGATGAAACAAGCATAATAAACTACACAAAAACTGGAAAAAAGCAAAAGTACTTGCAAAAATCGAAAAATATAAGAAAATAGAAACAAAAATAACCTATTGCGGGAACAACAAGTTGTGCCATGCGATCAAATTCTCTGGTCGGTCTAACCACCTTTACATCGAAATTTTCCTAAGAGTTGGAATTTCGTCATTAGTTAAAGCTTGCACCAATCTCCTTCCATCCCAGCGTTCAATGAACATTATGATGAAGAACCCACAGTCATGGCTTGCAAAAATAAACAACCGATAAATATTCATCAAAGGATGTGATTGTATACATGGTTTGCGAAACATAAAAAACAGTGTATGATGGTTGCGCAACAAAAAGTAGAGTATCCAATGGATTCAGTCTGAAAAATGTACCTAGTTATTTGTTTCGGGGCATCAATGAACTCCGTTTTCCATTTTGAAATGTTGATTTTTGAATCACTGAAGTTCAAATCCCACTTGCTTGATTCTAGATACAATTGTTAATGCATCAGCTGCCAGGACAGAATTCCCTTTTGACCTCATTGAATCCATCACTTTGAAACGTTCAGCCTTGAGATTCAACGTAATAAGGTAGTAGTGCCCACAAAATTCCGAATCAGTTTTACAAGTGCTGTGTATCTTTTTTGGCGACAGGTCTTGCAGGATACTGAACATGATCTGCATGATTTAATATAAATGAGAAAAGATCATTTTAGTAGTTGTTTCAAATGTATACACTAAAATGAATGTAGTTTTAGAAAAACAACACTAGCTAACCAGATCTTTGTGATCTAGACGATTTGTCGGCGTTTTCTCAAAAGCTTTCTTCACAACTCGGTCATGAATGCATGATAGGCTCCTGAGCTTTGTCTGCATATACATACAGAAAAAGAGGGGAAAAAACACATACAGGGAGAAAAAGCATGCCAACGAGGTCAAAAACGCTGAAAAGGAACTCACCCCGATTATGAGTGGCATCACAAATTTTCTCTGTTTGGCCATATCCTTTGACAGAACACTCAAAGCTAGTTCGCATGTATAGTTGCTTAGCCAACCAGTAGGCATCACGGAGTCTGTCAAATCCCAAAGGTAGATAAACCAGTCATCTTCACCATCGTCAATGATCTTTTCATCATTTATTGCGTCTTCAGTTCTGCCACCGTATGTACATAATTTGTTGTGCACTTCCGATGTACTTCTTGACGCAACAATTTTCTTCCTAGTTTGCAAGTACGGCGATTTCTGATTAGGTCCAGTCTTGACAATTCTCTTTTGATGAGCTTGATTAGGGACCGGTGTGGAACTCTTAGGTGTAGTGGGTGAGCCGACTTGAGGCTTAGCAATGACCGGTGTAGCTGCAGGCATGTCAATGGTGGCGTAAATCGCATCCCATGAGTCACCACTTTCGTTGCTAGAGATCACAACAGTTTCTTCCTCGCAAGCAGCAGGTTGTTCAGTTGTTTCAGGTAGGACAGGGGAATCATCGAACCCCAAGTCAAAAGAGGGGCAGTCTTCTAGTAGTTCCTGGAGTTATCACCGTCTTTTCTGCTCTTCGGTTTCTGGTAAGGGTTTACTGGGCGCAGATCCTAGGTCAAGCTTCCTGCTCGTGGTGGTGACTACATGCACTGTTGAGCATCAGACACGTTTGTCCTGCCTGCTCTTATTTTTGATGTAGCAAACTGTGGTGGCCTTTGTGTGCTTCTGCCTGGAATCCCACTAGATCCTACATCCCATATTGGACTACCCTTGACACACAGAGCTAGTGGTTTTAGTGGTGACATTGATCTTGTCACTAGTCTCCTACCAGTTGGACTGTCTTGAGCATTGGCAAATGAGACATGCTTGGCCATTGAGTCTACACTTGTCTTTGGCATCCTCATGCTTGATTTAGGCTGAACGGGATGTACATTAGCTTCTGAACTAGCCTTCGGAGTCTTGAACGCAGGGCTGTCTGGCTTGCATTGCCCAAATCTGCCTTGCTTGCTGAAAACTTTAGCTGCTCCTCATGCTTACTTCCATCTTTTGTAGTGTTGTCCGCACTAGACTTTGAACTTGTGACATATATCTGCAAATGCTTCAATGAGTCAATCAATGGTTTGCCTCCTCCAACATTAGCCTCCTCCTTGTTGTCATTCCTGTCTAGGGCATTACTCAAACTCGGACGAACTATTGCTGCATTGTCAGTCGCAATCTCTAAATCCAACTCAAGGGTATCTACATCTCCAGGAGAAGACTGCACCTCCATTTTCTGCTGCAAATTATTCTCAACAGTCTCAAGTGGTTCACTTTGGTCGTGATGATATGTTTTCTACTTTTTTTCGCTACCACTAACAGTGGAAACCTTTTCTTCATTTGAAAATCTCTTCTTGGACACCTTGGGTTGCGCTGCTGGGACATCGTTTCCCTCTCCCTTAAGTCCATCCACTTCAGCTTTCCTGTTGTTCCTGTCACTCCTGCGAGTTCTTCTAGTGTTTTGCTGATGAAGCACATGCTGCTCCTCTTCAATTGGTGCCTTCAAGTCTTTGCTTGGCAAGTTCTTCAGGAAAAGAGCTAGTCCATCCTCAGAATCATTGCTCATTTCAGTGACAGCAAATCTGTATTTCGCCAATTCCTGTAAGTTAAACTACAGTTAACGCATGACAAAGTGATAATTCCTATAAGATACATCCAGCATATAAAATTTAGTAACCTATAAGATACAAGCATCATATGTACAAAAGCATTTTGCAAAACTAGTTATGTTTATACATTTGTGGTTGAATAAAAACTACATACAATTTTTTAAAAAAAGCTAAGAAATAAACAGTAAAAGATATAAATGTAAAAGAACAGACTGTCTCTTACGTCTTGGGTAATATCACCCGGTGCATGAGCTTTTATATATTTATCAAGAGCTGACGGTCCAGCGGAGAATAAGGTCATTTTATATCTGAAAAATGTCTTGTCGTGGTATCAGCATAATTGATAGGAGACGGGGGTCCTTTAGCCTACGTATGGATTGTGGGGAAGAAGGTTGGTGTCGTCGAGGACGGGATTGAACACGGCGAGTTTACCCAGCTTCGGATCCCACGGCGGTGGCGAGATCCTACATGCTACTATAATTCACTATGAGGCAATAGCCGTGAACAGGTTACAATGTGTATGATGCCTATTGAAGCGTCTGCCCTAAAGGCTCCCTGGTGGCCGGCTTATATAGGCGGCCAGACCCCAGGGTACAAGGTAAGTACTTGTCCGGCAAGTAAACAGAGTCCTAGACCTAGCCAGCTTAGTTGCCGCCTTCCGTCTTGGGCTTGGTAGCTGGATGGGCTTCGGCCTTCCGCCTTCCTTGGACCGTCCGCCTACTTCCTTGTACGTCAGCTATCTAGGCCGCCCGGCAGGCTTCGGCCTTACCACCCTTGGGCCACCCTGGACTAGCCGGATTTATCCATGTTGGTTATACCCCTAGTTGATATATCCCCAACATTAGCCCCCAGAAAGGTTGAAGTTCTCCAGGCGCCGACTTCTTCTCGATTCTTCATCTGTGAAAGTTGACGGCTGCAGGACTTGAACCATTCTGAAAATCAACGAGGCATGCGTGTCTTGACATTGACATGCGGCCGCCTTTATCCATCATGGGAAAAGACGGCTACTCGGCAATCTTGCCGAACATTCTTCTTGACGGTTTCCACCTAGCCAGCTCATGACAGTTTGAAAACAGTCTAGGCGGGAATCTCGCCATGATCACAAATTGCGGGAAAAGAGGAGGCGTGGAGATCGTGCAATCGTGTGCTGCAACGGATGCTGTACACGTGTCCGACTAAAAGCGCCGTTCCACAGGGAGCAACGCCTGGCCCTATAAATAGGTAGCCAAACGGTCCATTTTCACCACCCTGCCTTTGCTCTCCGTGCCCTCTTGCCCTTTCCACTTCTCCGCTTCTTGCTTCCGAGCGAACTCCGGCGAACTTCTCTCCTCCGACGACCTCTCCGCGCGGCGATGTCCACCGGCCAGACTCATTCCACGGCGTCGAGCGGTCCGGCGACCGAGACAGCGCCCGCGACGGCGATGGGCGGCGCGATAACTCGTCCCGCGACGGCGGCGACGGGCAATGTCGCCACCGTCGCCCCCCGGACTTCCACCGAGCGCGCGCCAGCGGCGGGTCCTTCGGCTCCTCCACCAACCACCGCGGCGATGACGACGGCGGGTGCCCCCGTCGACGAGGAAGAGGAAGCGGCGGACCTCGGGTCCCGCTACTGGCTACCTTCCATAGTCGACGAAGACGCCCTCCAAGATTTGGAGGCCGTCGGCTACCTCCCCACTCGGGAAGATTGCCGGTGGAGGGCCGCCTATGGAGACGTCATCCCGGCCCCGAGAGCCGGGGAGCGGGTAATCCTCACCTCCCATTTGGTTAGGGAATGGCGCTTCCGCCTTCCGCCTTCTTTAGCGAGGTTCTAGATCATTATGGGCTCCAGCCCCACAACATAGCACCCAATAGCATATTAGTCCTAGCCGGCTTCACAGCTCTGTTCGAAGGCTACCTAGGTATTAGGCCTAGTTTAGACTTCTTCAGATATTGCTTCCGTTGCCGGCGACAGACGGTGCCGGACGGCGGGCTGGCAACCTGCGGCAGCGTCACCTTCAACTGCCGTCAGGGCCGCCAATGGTATCCTAAGATACCATACCTTGAGTCCTTCAAGGGCTGGACCTCCACCTTCTTCTACTGCCAAGATATGGCAGCTCCGGGCCGCCAAGTTGGCATCCCGGAATTCGTCAACGCGCCACCTATGCCCCGGCCCTGCTGGGACGAGGCGGTGCCCAAGCTGACGGAGGAACTCCGCCTTATTCAAAGGCGGATTGAATTCCTCACGCGGACAATGGCTCCCCCTCTGCTGGATGGGGTCGACACCGTCATCTGCTGGCTCGGCCGGCAGATCCTCCCCCTGCGGTACAGCCCGCACAAAATGTGACACGGCCTCTCTCCGCGTGAGCAAAGAGATGTTGCCGGTTGCCGACCTGGCGTTCCGGCTCCGCAGCCTTGTCAAGGCGGGGCTGGTGAAGGCGGTGGAGGGCGTGCCTATGCACACCCACGACAACCCTCCCCTCGAGGTAAATATCTTCTTCCTTGCCCCTTGTTTGATAGCTTCGCCGGCTAAAATTGAGCCATTAAGCTTGTCTTCTTTTTCAGCTCTCCGCCTTAGGGGAGGATGACCTGGCTCCCGACTTCTACGAGTCGGAAGCCGGGAAGACGAAGAAGCGCAAGGCATCCGGCGCCGCTTCCTCTACAGTGAATGCCGAGAGGAAGAAACGGATCGCATCGGCTACCGAGCCGGCTCTCGCCAACCTTGGCGAGAACGCGGGGATTAATATCCCCCGAAGGTACTCAATTTTGCCTTTAATAGACGACAAACCTCTTTAATACTGGCACCCAATTGACTGTGCTTGCTTTTTATTGACAGGGAAAGGGTCGCAACTTCCCGGTTGACGACCAGGCTTCTTGGCAAGGGTAAGCAGCCACAAGGCAGCTCGCCGGCTACCGTGCCGCCAACTCCTCAGCTCCAAGCCGGCAGCTTTATGGGCGACGCTCGTCGTCAGCCCCCGGCACCGGCTTCTGGCGCTCCGCCAAGGGCCTCTTCCACCGACCGCGCGCCCAAGACTCCCCTACTGCTGGCTGAGGCTACGGCCGATGAAGCCGCTCAATCGCGCGCCGCCAATGAAGGGTTGCTGGAGTCGACTGCCGGCGGGTCTCGGAGGGCAGCCCCGACTGCGGGAGGCGCCAAGGTCAGGGACCCTTGGTCCACCTTTAAGGAGGCCAATGAGTCAACTTTGGCTTTCACCAACTTCGCCTCGCAGGCCTTCGCCGACTTGGAGGGCGACCTATCTCTAAGTTTTTACCACTCGGCATATACATAGCCTTTCCCCCGAGCACTTAGATGGCAAGTCAAAAATAAAAGAAATTTGACTGCCGGCTTAGTGGTTATTTGACAATGTGTTTTATGCCTTTGTTTTGTCCTGCAGGGCCTTGTGTCCGCCAACGTCGAGCTTGTCTCCTCCCGAGTCGAGATAAACCGGCGCTGCCGCGACCTGAAGAAGGAGTGCGAGGCCAAGGACCTGCGGACTGCCGAGTTGGAGGCGGCCCGCAAAAAAGATGAATGTAGGGCTAATCCTCTTCGCCTTCAGCTATACTTTCGACTTATGTTGCCGTCAATCATTTAGTTAGCGAATCCATATTTGTAGAACTGCTAGACCACGCCCAGGATATTCTGAAGGCGTCCACTGATATGCAAGCTCTTATGAATGAAGCTTCTGATTTGGCGGCCGCCAACTTGGAGTTGAAGGAGGCTCACCAGAAGGACATGGAGGCCCAGCAACTCAAATTTGCGCAGGAATCTAGCCAGCTCACTGGTGAGCTGGAAAGCCTGCGCAATAAGTTGGCGGAGGCGGAGAAGACGGCTGCCGAGGAAATCTCCAAGCAGACTTCTCGCGCCCAAACTGCGGAGGATGCGCTGGCAACTCATATGATTGAGCTGTCCGCTTTCCATAACTCGGCCCTTGGTAATTTCTTACTCTTTATTTGATGTTGCCATTTTGCTTTAGCCTGAGCCAGACTAATGGCTTCATTTTTGATTCAGTTCCCGCCGGTTTAGGCGATGACAAGGTTGTCAGCCCCCGCCTGGATCGCCTTGCGCGTTTAGGCGAACTGATCACCGAGACTTTGGCGGCGTCCAAGCGGTTTGCCGCCAAGTTCTTCACCTCCTCCGGCAGCCAGGAACCGACCGAGTTCAGCGACGTGCCCGCTATCTTGGAGCAGGCGACCAAACTGCACAAGAGCTCGCTGAAGTCGGCGGCGCGGGGTGGTGCCAAGACCGCACTTGGGTTATTCATGGAGCACTACCCCGGGGTGGAGATAGAAGCCGTCACTGAAGGCATGCCGTCAACATATGAAGACGGCAGCGAGGTTGAGCCGGCCGCTGTTCTGGACAGTGTTGCCGGCTACGCCACGCGTGTTGCCGATATGGTTGACACTTCAATCTTCTATCGGCGCCATCCTGTGCCTGGCGGAGAGGGAGCTGAAGCTGCCAGCGCGGCCGAGGCGGAGGGGAGGGATAGTTCCGGGGCTGAAGTTGTCAGCCCCCAAGCCTGATGTAGACGCTCCCCCGAGCCATATCTTTTCTGTCCTTGCCTCCTATTAGCCTTACTTGTCGGCCCCTGAAACAATGCAACATTGACTTGTAATATTTGTATATACTTTTGTTGCTGCTCTGTTAGGCGGAAACTAGCTGACAAGTTTTATTTTGTCTTTATTTATATGGCCCGCCTTAATTTTACCCTGACTTATATGTTTGACTTTTTGTATGTTGACGAAACCTCAGCCGGTAACTTTAGCTGAAACAACCAGGGCTAAACCATGCGTTTAGAATCAGAGACCAAAGCCAACATGTTGGTGTCAAAGACACACTACTAGGCGAACCACATATAAGTAATCATAGGTAAAGGAATTAGGCGGCGCAAAAAAGTTTATTTTTGCTTTGGGTTGGCTCGAAAGCTGCAAGTATCTACCAGTTTGAACCTTTGCACGGAGCTAGAAAATAGGTAACTTAGATACATAGGGGAAATATGATTGCAAGAAAGGACAAAAGATGGCATGCTTCTCAACACAGATGAGAACCATAGACTTTTATTTCATAATCATATTTAACTTATTACAATTATAAATTGCTAAGTGTAGAAAGGACGTAGCTGCTCAATATTCCAAGGCCGTCTTGTTTGCTCGAACGGATCGTCAATGCCTTTTTTGCGCGTGGTTCCCCTTTTTCCTGCCGCCTTTTTGCGCATTTTCTTTTCGTCTTCGTCGCGGATGTCGGCCAGGTAGTAGGAACCATTGAGCAACGCCTTTGTGACTATAAACGGTCCTTCCCATGGCGGGGATAACTTGTGCAAGCCTTTTCTGTCTTGAATTAGGCAGAGAACCAGGTCACCTGTTCTGAAGCTTCGCTTCCGCACTCTCCGGCTATGATAGCGGCGAAGTTGTTGCTGGTACAAGGCGAAGCGATGGAGAGCGACGTCTCTTTCTTCGTCTAGCAGGTCTAGGCTATCCTGTCTTGCACCTTCTACGTCTTGCTTGATGTAGGCTTGAACTCTTGGGGAATCGTACTTCATGTCGGTAGGTAGCACTGCCTCAGCGCCATATACTAAGAAGAAAGGAGTGTAGCCAGTAGACCTGTTTGGCGTTGTGCGCAAACTCCATAGTACCGATTGTAACTCATCTGCCCAAGCGCCGGCTGCCCTGTGTAATGGAGCTTCGAGACGAGGCTTAAGTCCTGATAAGACTAGGCCGTTTGTACGCTCTACTTGTCCATTGGATTGAGTGTGTGACACGGATGCCAAATCAAGCCGGATACCCAGATCGCTGCAGTATTCTTCTATGTCGCCTTGAGACAGGTTGCTGCCATTATCGGTGATAATGCTGTGTGGAACTCCAAACCGAGAGATAATTCCCCAGAGAAAATTGGTGGCTGTTCGTGCGTCAAGTTTGCTGATCGGTTTAGCCTCGACCCATTTGGTGAACTTGTCGACAGCGACCAATAGGTGGGTGTACCCACCACGCGCCTTTTTGAAGGGACCCACCATGTCTAAGCCCCAGACCGCGAACGGCCAGGTGATTGGGATCGTCCTTAGTTCCTGTGCCGGCAAGTGAGGTTGACGAGCGTACAACTGGCAGCCTTTGCATGTCTTTACGATGTTCTCGGCGTCTTCTTTGGCGGTGAGCCAGTAGAAACCTTGGTGGAAAGCTTTGGATACAATGGACCTGGCGGAAGCATGATGCCCGCAGGTGCCAATATGTATGTCCTTCAGAATTTCCCGACCTTCTTCCGGCTGTATGCACCGCTGATAGATGCCGCACGTGCTTCGCTTATATAGCTCTCCTTTTATTATCGTGAATGCCTTGGCTCGCCTTATGATCTGCCTTTTTAGCACTTCATCGTCCTCCGGCAACTTTATGTCGATTAGAAAATCAAGATATGGGACTGTCCAATCCGGTTGTGTCAAGTAGACAGCGAGACTTGCCGCTTCTACCGGTTCTTCTGCATCGGGGTCCATCAAATCGGCGCCTTCAATGGATGGCTTGTGCAAATGCTCCAGGAATATATCTTTTGGTACCTTTTTGCGTTCCGATCCTAGTCTTGCAAGTGTGTCCGCCGCCTGGTTCTCAGCTCTTGGAACATGCCGGACTTCGTAGCCCGCGAAGTTTTTTGCGAATTCGTCAACTTTGGCTCTGTAAGCCGCCATTGTTGCGCTTTTCGCATCCCATGTTCTGCTTACTTGCTGCGCGACCAAATCTGAGTCGCCATAACAGAGGATTCTTTTGACGCCTAGGTCGTTTGCCACGTGTAACCCATGAAGCAAGGCTTCGTTCTCGGCAACGTTGTTGGTTGCTGTGAAGTGGATTTGTAACACGTAGCTAAGCTTGTCACCTTTAGGCGTGCGTAGAACGACTCCAGCCCCCGAGCCTTTGAGCATCTTTGATCCGTCAAAGTGCATGACCCAATATTCTGATTCGGGGAGTGTCGTTTCCTCCATGGCCTCTGTCCAGTCGGCGACAAAGTCTGCAAACGCTTGAGACTTAATGGCGGTCCGTGATTTATAGACTATATCAAAGGCGGCAAGTTCGATGCCCCATTTGGCAACTCAACCTGTTGCCTCTGCATTGTTGATTATGTCTCCCAACAGTGCCTTGCTGACTACTGTCACTGTGTGTTCCTGTAAGTAATGCCTAAGCTTTCTGGCGGCGAAGAATACACCATAAGCCAGCTTTTGGTAATGCGGATACCTCTGCTTGGAGGCGGAGAATACTTCACTGATGAAGTAGACCGGTCGCTGCTCACACGTCGCGGCTTCGTTCTCCTTTCTTTCCACAACCAAGACAACGCTGACAACAGCTCCTGTTGCCGCGATGTACAGCAGCATTGGTTCCTGTGATCGAGGTGCTGCCAATATCGGAGCGGATATGAGGGCCTCCTTAAGTTGTTGCAAGGCGGCATCTGCCTCTGCTGTCCACTCGAAGTTGTCGGATTTCTTCAATAGCCGGTAGAGAGGCATTGCCTTTTCCCCTAGGCGGCTTATGAAACGACTGACGGCTGCCGCCGATCCGGCTAGGCGCTGCACGTCCTTCAGACAAGTAGGTCTGGATATGTTTTGGATGGCCTTGATCTTCTCCGGGTTAACCTCGATCCCTCGTTCTGAGACGATAAACCCGAGTAGTTTGCCGGCTGGAACGCCGAAAACGTACTTGGCGGGATTGAGTTTCATCTGATACCTCTGGAGATTCTGAAACGTTTCTTCCAAATCCTCTAGGAGATCTGCCTTCTTTTTTGACATTACCGCGATGTCGTCTACATAGACGTGAACATTGCGGCCGATCTGTTCGTGCAGGCAATTTTGCATACAGCGCTGGTATGTTGCCCCTGCATTCTTCAGGCCAAAAGGCATTGTAATGTAGCAGAAAGTCCCGTATGGAGTGGTGAAAGATGTTTTCAGCTGATCCGACTCTCTCATCTTGATTTGGTGGTATCCTGAGTAGGCGTCCAAAAAACAAAGCAGCTCGGAGCCTGCTGTGGAGTCTACGACTTGGTCAATTCTAGGCAGCGCAAAGGGATCCTTTGGGCAGCACTTGTTAACGCCGGTATAGTCAATACACATCCTCAGCTCTTTATTCTTCTTTGGAACAAGTACATGATTTGCCACCCAATCGGTGTGTACAACTTCTTTTATGAAATTGGCGGCCTTCATCCTATTTATCTCCTTTCCTATAGCCTTGCGTCTCTCATCTCCAAAGCGTCTTGTTGCTTGCTTCACCGGCTTGGATCCTTTTATGACGTTGAGCGAGTGCTCGGCAAGTTCCCTCGGTACACCAGGCATGTCGGAAGGCGACCATGCAAAGATGTCACGATTCTCACGGAGGAACTCGACGAGCGCGCCTTCCTATTTGTTGTCAAGGTTGGAGCCGATGACAACTTGCTTAGACTTGTCACCTGGGATGAGGTCCGCCTTTTTGGTGTCTTCTGAAGCTTCGAAGGTCTTCTTGACATCAATCTTTGGCCTTGGCATGGAGTTGTCTGAATCCGCCCCGAGCAGCGCGAGTTCTTCCTTGTGGATGACGGCTTATGCGAAGGCGGCCATGCCACGCTCGCACTCCTTGGCTTTCTTGAAGTTGCCGGAAATCGTGATGGTTCCGTTTCCCCCCGGCATTTTAAGCTTGCTGTATATGTAGCACGACCTTGCCATGAACTTGGCGAAAGCCGGTCGTCCGAAGATTGCATGATAGGCGCTTTTGAAGGGGACAACTTCGAACCGGAGAAACTCTGAGCGGTAGTTCTCTTTTGGTCCGAAAGTTACCTTCAGCCTGATGCTCCCCATTGACTTTGCTTGCCTGCCGGGCACTATGCCATGAAAAGTGAGGTTGCTGTGGTCCAGCTGATCCTCTGATAGGTTCATGCGGCTTAGTGTGTCATAGTACAGGATGTTGAGGCTGCTGCCGCCATCCATAAGTACCTTTGTGAGTCTGAAGTTGTCGACAATGGGATCGACGACAAGGGCGTACTTGCCTGGTTGAGGAGCGTGGTCAGGGTGGTCGGACCGGTCCCAAGTGATCGTTGCTTCCGACCAGTTCAAGTACTGAGGGACGTCCGGCATTGTCGCGTTGAGCTCGCGCATTTCCGCCTTATCCGCCTTAGCCAAAGGCGTGCCGACAAAGCACACAATAGATTCTTTGACCTTCGGATACGGCTTCTTTTTCTTGGCGGCTGCGTCGTCTTTGCTTGAGATAGACATGTCGTCGTCAAACTCATCCTCCTTGTTGTCTTTCTTGTCGTTCTTCTTTGACTTCTTTGACTTCCAGCCGATTGTGGGGTCCTTTTTGAAGTCGTCCATGAAACGGCACTCGCCAAGCATATGGTTGACCTTGCCAAGTGAGGCGTGGATGGGACATGGCAAAAGCTTTGCCTGTTCATAAGTGATTCGTGCCGCCTTAGGCCCTGAGCCGGCTTCGCGACTATCTTTCTTATTCTTCCACTTCTTTTTGCCGGCGTTCCCTTGGAATGTTGCGGCTACCTCATTGGAAGGTCCGGCTTTGTCATCTTCCGCCTGCTTGCGTTTGTTGTTCCGCTTTGGTATGATGTTGACGTCTGGGTCATCATCCCGGGCGTCGTCATCCGCCGCCGCGTATTGGGCGGCCAGGTTGAGCATCTCACCAAGGTCCGTGATTTGCTCACGGACGAGCCTATGGCGGAGCAAGGACTTCTTCTGTAGGCCCGTGTAGAAGGGGTGGATAGCCTGTGCGTCCGAAACACCATGACAGTTGGCTTTTTCGGATATCCAACGGCTGACAAAATCTGTCATGGTTTCGTCCGGCTTTTGGATACAGCGTTGCAAATCCGTGTAGGTATTTGGACGCTTGTATGTTCCTTGGAAGTGCTGGGAGAAAACCTTTTCCATGTCGTACCAGCTATGGATGGACTTTTCAGGAACGTTGTCGATCCAAGCTCTTGCCGTGCCTTCCAACATGAGAGGTAGGTAGCGGACGGCAATATAGCTGCTCCCGCCGGCAATTTCTATGGCCATGGCATAATCGGATAGCCATGAGTCCGGCTTAACGAGGCTGTTGTACCTAGAACAGTTTTTTTGACACTGATGTCATGTCCTTAGGGAACGGCTCTCTGCGGATGGAGTCACCGAAGCACTTTGGTCCAGAGTATAGCGGCTCCTTTCCTCTTGCTATGTCTTGTAGGCGGTGTCGTGCGTCTTTTGGATCGAGCTGCCGTGCGCCTCTGTTTGCGTCCGGCTCGTCCTGCGCTGCCCGGCTTATGCTGCGCCTGGGCCCTTCTACCTCCTCTCTCTTCTTGCTGCCGGTGGTACGCTGCGGAGACCGGCTTCGACCTCTCCTGGGAGGGTCGTTGCCGACATCTTTTCTAGGCGGTGGCATGTTGTTCCAGCTACCGCCGTTGTCGCGTCTTGGCTGGGATGGAGGTGGCAGGTCTCCTCTGCTTCCTGTCCTTGAATTCTCGTCCCGCCTTGGCTTTGGCGGTGGCGCCTTCTTTGGAGGTGGCGTTGCCTTCCTTTTGTCGCCATGGCTACTGGAGCCAGACGGGCCTTCGGGGTCGGTGCCGGGTGCAGCTTTGCACTTTCCCGACTTAGACTCTAGGTCTCCCCCGCGAGCATCCGCCATGTGGCCGTAGGAATCAGCGCGAGCTTGTTGTTCTAGGGCCTTGCTCACGAAGTGTCTTGCGTTGGCCAGCTTTTCTTCCGCCGTGTAAGTGTTGTCGTCCAGGGTATCTAGCGCGGCGGCCGCGTTGAGGACAGGGGTGCAGAAGACAACATCTCCCCTTCTGTCCACGCGTTGTGGTGCCGTACGCCAGTCGAACCCTAGATCTTGAGCCGCTGTCGTCGCTTGCGTAGGCGGCTCTTTTCCACGGCGGTTTTTTGATGACCTTTTCTCCTCGAAGAGTTGCCGGCTTGTTTTGGCCGACATCTTCTCCCGTTCTTTCTCGATCTTCTTCGCAAGGCTCTCAACGTGCTCCTCTCTTTTTCGCAGGAAGTCAGAGTGCTTAAGCATGTTAAGCCTAAGCTCTTCCACTTCGTCGAGTGGGGTGTCTTTATTCACCGGAGTATTCATGATCTCGTCTACTTCTTTGATGACGGAGAGCAAATCCGTGGGTTTGCTGCTGCCGCCTTTCTCGAGGCCACTTTTCTTCTTTGCGCGCACCTTGTCGGAACTTTCAATGAGTTGGCCGACAGTGGTGTCGCCGGCATCTTCCGCCGGCTTGTTTTGCGCCTCCGAAGTAACTGGGGTTGTCTCGTGACCGACAACAACCATCATAGCCAGCTTGTCAGGCATGTCAGTATCCGTTGTGCCCTCTGAAGGAGCCGGATTACCACTGGAAAAGCGGGTTTTGATCTTCTCTTCGAAGAGACTAGCATCATCATCAGAGTCAGAATCTACGTTGACTTGAACGGTAGATCTGGATCCGGCATCTGACATCGCATCCTCCTATAGAGCAGGGAGGATTGACTCAGGATCGTTGTTTTCCGGCTGGGAGTCTGATCCCAGTCCGACAACTCCGACGAAGTGGAAATCAGATTCGGCCGACTCCTGGGAGAAGGCGGATTCAGATCCATCTTGTCGGTCGACTGCTTGGTCGAAGGGTTGGTGGGTGGGGTTGTAGAAACGCGGTAGGCCGTACGGCTCTGGCGTGTACCCGATGAAGACGTCGATCCCTCCGATCGGTACGATTGCGCATCCGATAAGGTAGTCGTCCGCCGGGAGCCAGGACTCATCCGAGTTGACGTAGCTATGGCCGCCATACCTTGTGACGCGACCAACGGCGATCTGCTTGCCCACGCCGCCAAGTGTTCCCGCCTAGAACGTGACGTCAGGAACCTTATGCCCCACGGTGGGCGCCAACTGTCGTGGTATCGGCATAATTGATAGGAGACGGGGGTCCTCTAGCCTACGTATGGATTGTGGGGAAGAAGGTTGGTGTCATCGAGGACGGGATTGAACACGGCGAGTTACCCAGCTTCGGATCCCACGGCGGTGGCGAGATCCTACGTGCTGCTATAATTCACAATGAGGCAATAGCCGTGAACAGGTTACAATGTGTATGATGCCTATTGAAGCGTCTGCCCTAAAGGCTCCCTGGTGGCCGGCTTATATAGGCGGCCAGACCCCAGGGTACAAGGTAAGTACTTGTCCGGCAAGTAAACAGAGTCCTAAACCTAGCCGGCTTAGTTACCGCCTTCCGTCTTGGGCTTGGTGGCTGGATGGGCTTCGGCCTTCCGCCTTCCTTGGACCGTCCGCCTACTTCCTTGTACGTCAACTATCTGGGCCGCCCGGCAGGCTTCGGCCTTACCACCCTTGGGCCACCCTGGACTTGCCGGATTTATCCATGTTGGTTATACCCCGAGTTGATATATCCCCAACAAGTCTTCAACTGTAAAACAAGAAAAAAAATTAAAGCACAAAGAAGTTGTGATGATCAGATAAGAATGTAGTTAATTAAAAAAGAAATTGTAAAAAAAAGAAATTAAGAAAAGTCTACGATTGATAGCTTCCAAAAGATCCATCAGAGTAAACACAAAGTTGTTTTGGGGACTAACCATGAGGTAAGGCATGCATGCCTTGAACCAGTGTTTTTTACACTTTGGCCAATTTAAACCAGGGATAGCATATTTTTTAATAGAGTATGGTAACATCGTAGTCTGATTCCAATCGCCGTTGTTCGAGCAATAACAGCACAGGTCAGGTATATGCAGAACTTCATCAAGAAAATCTGATCAGTGGGGTGTGCGGGTCCGAGTTCTTTTTCGGGTCCGAGTTCTTTTTCAAGCCAAGCAAGAGATGGCTGCTTCCCCTCCTTGATACCAAACAAATCCAACTTCTCTCTAGTAGCCTTCGGGTCCATGCAATAAGAGAAAGTAGCGCTACCCATAGGCAAACCCATAACAGTGACGACTGACTGCAAATCTATTGGAATACTGCCCCTGGCACTAAGATCCAGCTCACATGTCTCAGGGTTGAAACAGCCCATCAAGTATTTGCACAATTCAGGAATAAGTTTTGAAACCTTCCACTCAAGTACATCTCTCAGATGTGCTCCAACTATGACTTTGCATTGGTCCGGGGTAAAACCTTTGCACGCTCTGAAAATCTTCACCGGAGAAGCCCGGTTGAAAAGAACAGCCTGTAAAAGGGGAAACCCAGAAAACCATGTGTGAGATAAAAAATGTACATTCAATAAAAACTAGAACAAATATATAAACAAAAAATATATTACATTGTTTCTACCCCCCCTCCACTGATTCATTTCGTGGAGCTTGATCGTCCAGTTGAGGAGGAGCGTCTTCCTCCTCAATGTCATCTTGAAGTTTAGGATCAATAGGATCATCAGGGGCTGGCGTTTTCATCTGCAACTTTTGATTCAGCCGCTTAAACTTGCAGGTACAGGCTTGGGCAAAATATTTGGTGACCGCGAGGGTCTCTTAGCTACCTTTGGAGACATCCTAAAAAATCTGTAGAATTCCATATTGAAAACAAGTTACTAAAAAGCTACATTTCCATTAATGTGTTAAAAAAAGTTGCAGATTACAAACTGATATGGTCTAAAGTGTGAATACAAAAGGCAACAGGGCATGCTACTGAACCTACATTCCACCGAAAAAGCTAAATAAAACGTGCAGAATATAAAAATAGGGCATGAAGCTTAGGAAAAGTATATAAACTACATCAGAAGACATGGTTGACAGATAATGAACGTAAGGACACATGTGAGCAATTAAAAGTACATCTCCCCAGGCAATAATAATAGCACACAGTTACAAACATATCATTTGTAATACCAAAACCTACATCTATGAGGTCAAATCATGAGGGTTTAGCAAAAACCTACTTATGTATAGATGGGCTACCCAGTTGAAAACATGAATCTCACCTCCACAAGGTTGCTAGAGAGTGAACGTAAGGACACATGGGGAGAATTAAAAGTACATCCCCCATGGCAATAAAAATAGCACACAGTTACAAACATATCAGTTGTAATACAAAAACCTACATCTATCAGGTCAAATAATGATGGTTTCAACAAAAACTGCTTAGGTACCGATGGGCTCCCCAGTTTGAAACCATGTACTCGAAAATCTCACCCCATAAAATGCTAGAAAAGTTGTCTGGCTAAAAATCATATACCACCCCACCCCCCAACACACCATCCCTGCCTTGAAACTTGCTGTCCTCATGCACAAAAAGCAAGTGCCGTAACGGATTATAGGATCGAAAATCCAACATACTCAAGCCACAACTAGTATTGTTTTAGGGTTCTAGCATGAAATCGGCAAGTATGAATCTACATTTGAGCACTCAAAAAAGAGGATGCCCTTGAAATGGATTGTGGCTAACTTCGCGAAATACGAGTGAGGCGCTACACCCATCAGAATCGAAAAAAAGCAGTAGATGTTGAAGATCTACTCAAACGTAGCGTGGAAAATGGAGCAGTAGGATTTGTCGGAAACAAAGTCGCCGACGGAGCTCGATTTGTCGCTGGCGAGGAGAAGAAGCCGATGGCCTGATCCACTATCCTTCCAATCGAGCACCACCAACAGATGGAGGGAGCTCGCCGAGTGATTCCCCCCAGAATCCGGTGGCCGCGCCGCGTGGAAGAAGCCAGCGTCGTGGTGGATTTGCGAGCGGAAGGTCGGGGGAGGAGCTGAGCCTCGAGGGCGAGGGGGAGAGGATGGGGAACAGGAACTACTCGTTTCCCGAGATTTGAACATGCGGTATCTGCTTGTCGGGACGCTGATGCAGACGGAAATGCTCTGCGCCCTATGATCAGGATCGGACGGAGAGCGCGAGGAGCACCGCGTAGCACAGATGGAGTGTGCGGGCAAGAAATAGATTTTCCGTTGCTTATAGTAAAAGTGAACTGAGGAATAGCTACAATGTTTGAGCTGGTTTATTGTTTACATGTAATACCACGTTTTATAGACAAACTACAACGTTTAAGGTGATTCACTGTAGCCTATTTGGGCTAGTTTGTTGTTTAGCACATCGTCCGTTCTAGCCCTGTTCTGTTATAATTTGGCCTATTTACATGACCAATATGTTTTCGAGGATACAAGACCCAATATGGCAATATGTACTCCAGTATCCTCATTTATTTGGACACCAAACATGCAACATATCTTTCATTGGCATTAACACATCATAGTGAAGATTCCTTCACTGAACAGATCTTCAGCAAGAAGTGACTAGTTGTCACTCCAAACTCCTAACTTTTTGTTTCTCTCTTGCTTGCTTCTATTCGAAATTTATCAAATGAAGGATTCAGAGCTTTTGTGTCCCTACAGTTAAGTACCAATATCTTTATTCTCCGTCCAGCTATTAAGGAAAGGAAGGCAATCGATTCAATTCATTCCTCAATTTTAGGCTTGGTGCTGCGCATTATTAAGAATATCACATAGGAGGATGGACTAGCTCGAGACCTTGGCTTCAACCAATGAATTGAATCTTGGACACTTTTAATTCTTAGATATTGCTTAAGCGATCACCACATTAGTATTTTTTATCAGATTATCATGTCTGTCTCGTCTTGCCATTTCTATCGACCAACCAAGAGAGTGTTAATCAACTCCGCCTGGAGAAAGTTTCAAAGGCATCTGTCTATCAGTTATCGATAGATCGAACAAATGTAGAGGATCTGGTGGTTGTGTAATTGTAAGTAGTAGACTAGTTTACCCTAAAAAAAGGTAGACTAGTTTTTTTTTTCAAGGGAGACCGCGTGATCGGACACGGTGCGTGCTGGTGTCCCGCCATATAATAGCTTCGTCTTCACACGATCTCCCATTGTAGCTTAATTGCTTTAGTTCATCGTCTCTAATTATTGTCCGTGTGGATTCCCCAATATTTCTTCTGGCAATGGGATTTGACCAAGCACACAAAAATCATGTGAAACAAGCACGTGGTGTGCTTAGTTCTAGACCGGAGAGTTCATGGCAAACGTATATATGGTGCTTCTTTTTGGAATAGAGGTAAAAGTTTCCATCATCTTACTCCGCATTTAAAGGAAGGGTTAGAACAAACAAGACATATAAGTTACTTCTCACGCAAATTGCTAGAGTATATGAAAGTTGTGTTAGATTTGGTAATTTTAGCGTTCGATTGTAATCCAAGTGTATGTTTAGGAGGCTTCTTTTTTTTGCAACAGTTTAGGAGGCTTCTTGTCCTCCATGTTTTAAACCCTTTATAAACACTAGTTGAATTCGCCGCGGCGGGGCGTGCCGCCCTGGTGCGAATTTTGGTATTAATATTTTTGACATATTTACTGTGATGGTTATATTTTGGTATTTTTTGTCTAAACTGACACCAAGTTGGAACTTTCAAATAGGGTACATGTGTCACATGTAATTAGGTATTTTCTTTTTGTGGACATTTTTTTTTGAATATTTTTTTGGCAAATATTAGAAGGAATGGTTTTAAAATCTGTTCAAATTTGTGTTGTTTGTAAACTTTCCAATGCATTTAATTTTTTTATGTAAGTAAGTAAGTCATTTTCTTCTGGTCATTTTGGTATATTTTTAGGTATCTTTTCTCTGGTTATTTTGATATTTTATGATTTATGTTTTCAAGAGACGGAGTCGAAATTTGGCCAAATTTGAAATGTTTTGAAACTTCAACATTATTTTGCATTCTTGGCTTAAGCAATTAGGTCTTTTTATTGTGGTCATTTTTGATATTTTTTTCATATTTTTCTGATGTATCAGTTTTGAGTTATTATTATTTCTTTATTTAACTGTTCTCTGTTTTTTTGGTTTTGAAAATGCAAGGGACGCTGAAATATGGGACCCACTGTGACTTCGGCTAACTTCACCGTGCGCCAGCTAGGGAAAACGCGGCCACAGCGGCGCCGACCACACCGGCGTCGAACCAGCGTAAGCTGGGTCGCGCGGCTGGCCGCGGCGGACGCACGCAGACTCGGGCTGGTCGGGAGAGGCCGCACGCCGCTCTTTGGTCGCTGGAACCTTGCCGGCGGCACCCGGGGCTGGCGGCGGTGGCGGAGCTCGTCGCGGACGATCCCGGCGCGGAGGAGACGCCTGGCACGACAAACTGCGCGAGGAAGCAAAGGGCGCGACGACGCAGCTCCCGGTGGCCGTGGATTGGAGTGGAGAGGTTGGGTGCGGCGGCGCCGGGGGCGACCCGCAGGTCGTGGGAGAGAGGAAAGAGTTGTGTGCAGACGCTCTTACGAAAATGTCCCTACAGTTTACCGTTATTGCATCTAGGTCCTTGGCAGGGGTGTAATCGCAAAAGCGTCTCGCACTGTTCATGACGTCTGATCTGCATCGGACGGTCCAATTTGCGAGCAAGGAGAGGGCGTCAAAAACTCTGCCCATTATATATAGAGTATGTCATCTGACTCAATATTCAATCAAACAATACATTCCGCAACACCTCCTTTTGTATATTATGGTATCAGAGCAATTCGCTACTTAACCTAGGGTTTACCCACCACCGGGGCCGCGCTAAATAGTAGATTGAATCTTGAGTTGTTAAAATTTTCTCATCGACCGCTTGTCCGGCGTTTCTTCTTCTTTCATAATCGGATTGCGTCGCCCAATACTTCTTGTCGTCCTGGTGCGCCTCTACTCCAACACGTCGTTGACTCATATCTGAAAACACGTCATGCACGCCGCCCCAAGGGACACCTTCACTCGCCGTCACCGGCTGCAACCTCCGCATGTCAGGTTGTTTTCCACAACATCTACGGGGATAAGCACGTCCCCAAGTACGTGCCTCACCGTCAACACTGGGCTGCACCAACAACGCTCATGATCATCATCGCCAATAGTTTTCTACATCAAGAACGTCCCCAACATCTACTACCTCCACAGCTCGAACATCTTCAACCACCACCACGCCGCTAGAGTTTCAATATATTTTCACATTTTATTATACTTTTGCTCAATTTAGTTTTGTAACCTTTTCATCTACTCCGGCAATAATGGCAGAAAATCTGCTGCACGCACTGACCGATCAGGGAAATCTCACATGGTTCATGATGGTCTGTGTCTTCGCATGTCCGACAATGGTAACACATGTGTGTGTTTTCGTCACGGATATACTCCCGTTTCTGGCAAGTTCGGCAAGGCGTGCCGCCTACCTCGACTATCCGAACTCCAGCAATGCCTACCTCGACTATCTTAACTCCAACAACATCCACGTCAACTACTCAACAAACAGCAATATCGGTCACAACTACGGCGGCCACAACTCGGCTAGTTCGTGACTTTGGCCTTGTGCTCCGGTGAGATCGTCTGCGACGCTCCAAATGTTTGCGACACTACCGATTCGACTGTGTGGGTGGGGCGGGGGGGGGGGGGGGGGTGTTAGAGTATATTACAACCAGACTATATTTGGGAGTTTTAGTATCGTAATACAAGTCTATCTCTAGGAGGCATTGCCCTCCATGTTTTGAACCCTTTATAAACAGCTCGGCTCAATATTCAATCTAGCAATACATCTTTTCGTCTATCAAGCAATACAGATATGAGAATCGTGGGGTCCGTGGACGTTTCGGTGACGGACCATATGCTCATGGGGGTAGAGGTCAAGGTCTGGCGGCGCCGGCGGCATCGGTACCGGTGGCTCCCGTCGCTACGGCTTCTCAGTTTCCTGCGGCTCCCGTTACTCAGCTGCAGACGGCTCATGTGCCCGGCTCTCAGCAGCATGTCGCAGTGGTGGCTGAGCAGGTAGCTCCTGCCCGGGCTGCTCCTGCACCGCAAGTTCAAGCTGCGGCTCTGGTAGTTCATGAACCGGTGGTCGCTGCTACTGTTTCAGCGAACCAATTGTCTGTTGCGTTGGACTCAGTTGTACCTAAGAAGAAGAGGTGTTTGTTCCCGGACATTGTTTGTGAGATTGTAAGTGAGAAATCTGCAACTCCTGTGAAGGGCCGGCGCATGGTGACAGGCAGTGCCATCTCCTGCGCCGAAGCCGCAGGTTAGGATTTATGGGTATGGTCACGAGGAACTAATTTTCTTCGAATATCCTTGCACTGATTCGTACAAGCCTAAGATGGAGAATGTCAGACTTGCTCCTTAGTGGTCTCAGGTGGTACAATGTCTATCCCTAGTATTGTTACTCAACTACAGAGGTTGGTTCCTTCAGAGCAATTTGTATGGGAGGTCCAAGAAGTGGGACAAAATATGTATAAGGTACAATTTTCTACGAGAAATGATATTGAGAGGCTAAGTATTTTTGGCCTTTGTCGGCTCCCCGATAGCACTTCTGAGCTTACTGTGGACAGTTGGGCGCAAAGACCACAGCAAAGTCGGCTTCTGCCTGAAGTTTGGCTTCGTGTTTCTGAGATTCCAAGACAGCACATTGGAGATTTTTTGGCGTTGTGGGCAGTAGGAGATATGTATGGCAAAACTCTTGAAATTGACATGGCTTTCACTCGGAAACATGGGATTCTCAGAATTAAAATTGGCTGCCTTGATTTTACCAAGATCCCTCGATGTTTTCCTATGTTTATCAAAGATGGCTTTTATGATCTCACTTTTGTGGTGGAAGACATGGAGCCACCGGCTGATATTGACACAAAGATGGGAGTGGATGATGGGGAAGATAAGGATGATGAGGGTGATGACGAGATGGGTGATGATTTTGTGGAGGCAGTGGCTAAAATTGGATACAGTGGAAAAAATGTGAGTTCAAAGAAGGCTGCACCGACAAATGATTCAGGGTCGGGCTCCAATGCTAAAACTCAAGCTGCGGAGGTGACTACAAGGGTGGTTTTCTCGCCGTTGGTGCGTCGCTCTTTCTAGCGTGCTCGTGAGGAATATACATTGTTGCTGATGGGGAGTGGCTCACATGCTAAGGTGGACGTGATCACTGATGGAGTTTCAGCGTTGAGTGGTGGGGGTGACTTGGGCCCTCGAGCCCCGACAGCTTAGCAGGGAAGCAGGAGGTGACGGAGACGCTGTCTTCGGCGACAGCGCGTGCCTCTAGCTCTATTCGTACCACAGGAGGTGGGACTAGATCGAGCATGGAGGCTGCTGCTCCAAACTCTCCTTGTACCCCAGGTGGGGGTGCTGGATCGAGTGATGGGGTGCAGCGACGATCGGCGCCGGTATATGTTGCGCCAGTGCCTCCTTTCCTAATTAACCATATGGGTGAATCAGAGAGGAGGGAGGCAAACCAGCTCGTCGTCGACTTTGGAGGTATTCCTGATATGGAGGCGTTGGGGCTGCGCTGTAGTGGTCGAATTCGAGCTCAGCACAATGCGGATGCCACTCAGATGGAGCGGGCAATGGCATGGGCTGAGAGGCGACACTCCTTTCAAGGTACGAATTTAGAAACACCTTTTTCAATCTTGTCTTTTTCAGATACGGAAATTGTTGAGAGAGCGTCTAAGTTGGTGGTTTCCTTAGGGGAAAATGATTTAATAGCTTCTGTTTCAGCTTCTTTAATTAAAAAATCTGAACTAGAGAGGTCTGTTAATATTTTGCAACATAATCTCAAGGATAAATATGATGATCAGCCACATAGTTTGATCCTTAATAAGGCTTCGTGCCTAACTGAAGATTTAGAAGAAGATAATTTTTCTAGAACTTTGGAGGATAGGACGGATTTCTCAGTTCAGTCAGAGAAGGTCAAACGAACTAGGAAAAAGAGGGTTTACTCGAATAGTAACAAGCGTAGAAGCGTTAGGATAAAACTTCAGACAAGAAATAAAGATGCATAATTTAAAAGGAATATTTTGGAATAGTGAGGGTTTTCGTGACCCCGGAAAGCATTTGTTCGTGCAAGAATCTATTAGAGAGAGGAAATTAGATTTTATCGCTTTGTCGGAAATGGGAAGATCTAATTTTGCCACTCCTTTTTTAACACACTTAGCGGCGTGACAAGATTGTAGTTGGTTTTGTCTACCTCCGAGAGGGAGGTCCGGGGGTATGCTTATTGGTGTGAATACGACCACTATTCAAGTTAAAAATGTTGATGTTGAAGATTTTTGCGTAAAACTTTACATTAAATCCAGAGGTGATGGTTTTGAGTAGGTTTTGGTGTCTGTTTATGGGGAGGCACAAGATGACCACAAACCGTTGTTTTTATCAGAGTTAGTCCGTCTATGTGAAAATGAACCATTACCAATGTTGGTAGGTGGGGATTTTAATATTCTACGGAAACCTGAAGAGAAAAGCAATGACAATTATAATCCACGATGGCCTATAATGTTCAGTGCTATTTTACAAAGCCTAGAGTTGAAAGAAATTGAACTTTCGGGTAGACAATACACCCGAGCTAACAGGAGAGAAGTACCTACATATCAAAAATTGGATCGTGTTTTGGCCACAACTGAGTGGGAACAAAAATTTCCTCTAGTTTCGGTACAGGCGCTGTGACGCCCGAAAATCGGTACTATGTAGATTTAAGCGCTCCCGCCGAAATCCGCATAATAACGATTTTAGGTCGCCCACCAGACATAATGTGCACGCCGAAACATGCGCATTATGTGGGTGGAATTGTGATAACATTACAACAGTTCCGATACATCCACAAATACAACAGAAGATAAATACAACAACGACTCGAACGAGTCAAGATACAAATGATACAATACAAAGATACAAAAGACAGCGGAAGCAAAAATAGTATCCGACTACGGATAAGATGCAAATTGGACTAAGAGTCCTAAAGATAAGCAAGGGCGCCATATCCCTGCCCAGCCAAGCCGGAGGGATTCCCAAGCTAACATCGTCGGACTTCAAACCTGTTGACTGCACATAAAGCACATCCCAAAAGAGGGTCAGGGCACTCCCTGGCAAGCAAAACCGACTTGCCTACTTTCTACACCATCTCCCAAAATATAGGGGAGGTGGACTTAGCGGCAGCAGCACTAGCAACGTAAAGAGACACGCTACAACTTCCGTCTAATCAGAGAGGGATAAGAGAGCATATAAGATAACCATCTACAACTAACACCAATCATAACCCATTCTCGGATTAACCCCCTCAACCAAATATGAGGAAGCAATTCGGGAATACTCACACATTGAACAATTTTAGTTACCAGTTATTGTGAAAGTAATTCTATATTACTAGTCAAGTTAAATAAAGATGATTAGGTGTAAGTTGTCTATGATCATGTTAGCCAGCATCATCACCAAGTCGTCCATAACCGTGGACACGGCTCATCGATAAGATTATACCCTGCAGGGGTGCACTACTGGAACCGTACTCGTTCGATCAACCCCAAAAGCAAAGCCAGAAGCTAGGGCATCTCAACACGGCAAATCTCTTCTCTACGACCCATCCAGGGAACCGCATGATTGTGTGCATGGCTAATCAGGTCCAGTGCCCGCGGGATACGACCTTCATAGCACTCTAAGAACGTGCCACCCTATATGAGAATCGACTACTCCATCATCATGAGATCGTTAGGTAACCATATGCATGCATCAAATGGAAAGCCCGAACTACTTGCGGCGCCCTGGATAAGAAGCGGATTAGATCGAATCCGCGGGGGGCTCCATAGGGCCTCCCACAAGCGGTTAGTGCGCTCAAAATTGGATCCGAGGACAAGAACTGAGTTCCTAGGTCGACACTTAGCAGAACAAAGCACCTCGCAAGGCCTTCCGCCGGTGCCTTATCTTTTAATTATAATACCCCAATATAAGACAACATTTTATTAAGGTAGAATAACCTATCATGCTAAGCAGGTGAAATAAATAAGACATACAGACGACTCGCACAAACAACTCTAAGCATGCGCTACGACTCGCAAGGCTAACAGATAAACATAAAACAGGTATTAGGATGTGGGGATAAAGCTGTATGGGCTGCAGGATAAACATGTGATGGGATCGCAGTTCAAGAATCGATAACTAGGATAGCAGAGATCAACGGCAGGAATGAAAGACAATGTATAGGTAAACAAGCAAACTTTGCTTGCCTGGAATCCCGCATGGAAGCAGATCTTGTCGTTGCTCACACATCTCAGCGTCTTGTCCGCGAAGAAGCAACAAACACTGGAAAGCGCAAAAGATGCATTTTACAACTACGGCAAAAGATCCAGCATGATCATGGGAGAATGATGCATGACATGGCAAGATGCATTACGAGATGCACTTAGTCCAAATTAAGCGGAACCGGGATTCCGACCATTTATAATTATGTTCCAGTTATTTATCTACTCAACAATATTAAATGTTGGTTAACAAGTCAAGACATGGCATGGATGATCTAGTCAATTTAAATGGAATCGGGCAATACATATAGTGATTTGCTCCACACATTCCATATTTATTATTCATGTGATTTGCTACACCCGCAAACCCAAGAGATGCAACAAATGCAATTATGATGCGATATGCACAAGATAGATGACATTTAATAAAATAGGTTTTAGGGTTAGGGTTTGGGTCCGTACGTCGGATCGGGTGAACTAGGGTTCGAAACCGAAGTCTTCGGTTTGTAGAGGAAGTAGTCGTCGCGGAATCGGGGCATCGTCGTTTGTCGGTGTCGTGGAAGTGGTTGCGTAGTCGTACTCAGTCATCCTCGTTGACGGGTGCGGGCACGTAGGAGCACGGCAAACGGACACCGGGAAGAAACGCGCACGGGCGGGCACCGCGACACGGACACGGGCGGTCACGGGAACGCGGCACCGGAAGAGGACACGCACACGCATGTAGCAACACCTCGAAGGGTGGACAACTCGGACACAAAAAAGGGACGCCGGGGTCTTGCGGGCATTTCACCGAACACCTTGCGGGCGGCGGACACGGGGACGCCACCGGACGGGGAAAACGGCGAGTGGAAGTGTTGAGCGGGTGTGCACGGTGGCGGCGACCGGCGCGGGTGGAGGCGATGCGTGGGCAGCGGCGGCGCGGACGCGCGTGGCGGAAGTGGAGCGCGGCGCGCACACGGCGGCGAGCGGCGAGCGGGGGCGCGCGTCGGCGGGCGCTGGTTGTGCTGCGGCGGTTGCCGCGGAGGAAGCGCAGGCGCGGGCGCGGCGTGCGGCGGACGGGCGCAGCGCGCGTCGGCGGCGTGGCGGCGGAGAGAGGGCGCAGGGCGCGGGAAAGGGGCGCTGCGGCGGCGGCGGAGGACGCGCGGGCGGCTGCGCCGGAGCTGACAAGCGGCGGCCAGAGCTAAGGAGGAGCGGGGCGCTCGGCGTGCAGAGGAAGCGGCGGCCAGGGGAGCAGGCGGTGCGGCGCGCTGCGGGCGGGGCGCGGGTGTGCGGCGGCTGCGGCGCGGCGGTGGGGCGACGGCCGGAGGCGGCGGCGCTGGAGACGGCGGAGCAGGGGCGGCAAGGCTCCGGCGGTGGCGTACGGGCGGCGCGGCAGGGCGAGGCGGCGCGGGCCGACGGTGGAGCAGGCCAGGGGCTGCGCGGGCCGGCGGCTGCGGGGGCGCTGGCGCAGGGCGCGCGGCGGGAGACGGCTCGCAGCCGGCGGAGAAGGCGGCGGCGGCCGGAGGCGTGCTGGCGCGGCGGGGAAGGCGAGGGCGTGGAGGAGGCGAGGCGGCGCGCGGCCAGGGGCGGCCGGCGGCGGGGCGCGGACGACGCGGCGGCGTCGGGCGACGCACGGCGCGCAGCGGGAGGTTGGGGGCGCAGGGAGCGTGCGGGCTCGGGATGAGGAGGATCTCCCGTGCGGGCTAGCTGCGGGAAGGAGAAGAAGGAGAAAGGAAGAAGAAAAGAAAAAGAAAGAAAAAAAGAGAAAAGGAAAGAAAAGGAGGAGGGTGGCTGCAAAAAGTCAGGGGGTGGGAAATAAGTTTCCAGGGGGAAACCCTAGGGTTTGCTTAGGTGGCTTTTGGGCTTATTTCTCTCCCCTTTATTATTTTTGATTTATATTTATAAAACCAAATCGAAGAGGAAATTGAATACGAAACCTTTACAAAATATTTTTAGTTTTGAATAGACAATTTAATAAACTAGTTTTTAACATTTTTAAAAGATTTGAAGATAACACATTTTTAATTAATTTGAAATGCATTTGAATTTAATTGTGAAAATTAAATTTAAATGCAACAATTAAATTAATGAGATGCAATGCGATGCTATGTCGATGCAAAAAGAAAACCACACCAAAATAAAAGGGGATAAATCCCGGGGCGTTACAGGCGCTCACCCGGGCAGGCTCGGATCATACTCCCCTCTTTGTGGACTCGGGGGAAAAACCACATTTAGGCAATACGTCACGATTCTCGTTCGAACTTTCATGGCTTAGGATGGAAGGTTTCTATGAGATGGTGGCGGCTGAGTGGAGTAATTACGTCAAAGGGACTCTCCAATTGAAATATGGCAAAATAAAATTAGACATTTGAGACGATACCTAAAGGGGTGGGCGAAAAATCAAAGCGAAAAATATAAAATGGAAAAAGAAAGGTTGTTAAAAATTATTGACGAACTGGACCTTAAAGCTGAAAGCACACCTCTTAGTGCGGGTGATCGAAACGCTTTAAAAGAGGCAAATGATAAAATTTGTTGTCTTACACGAGATGAGGAAACAAAATGGGCACAAAGGACAAAGGTTAAATACATACAAGAAGGTGGAAATAATACGAAGTATTTCCATCTCATCGCAAATGGAAAACATAGAAAAAAGAAGATTTTTCAGTTAGAACAAGATGAAGGAACCATAGTAGGTGACACGGATTTAAAAAAATATATTTCAGAACATTACAAAAAATTGTTTGGGGCGTCTGATCCTAATGGTGTTGTGATGAATGAAGATATGGTCCATGATATTCCGCAACTTACTCAGGAAGAGAATGACATTCTTACAGCTGATTTCTTAGTGAAAGAAGTGTATGAAGCAATCTCTCAGATGGAACTCAACAAGGCTCCGGGCCTGACGGTTTTCCTGCTGAATTTTATAAAAGATTTTGGGATGTAATTCGGAATGATTTAATGGCACTCTTTATGGAATTAAAACAAGGAAATTTGTCATTGTTCAAATTAAATTTTGGTGTCATTACACTGCTACCAAAAAAGGAGAATGCGGTTCGGATTCAACAGTATAGGCCAATATATTTGCTTAATGTCAGCTTCAAAATCTTCACAAAAGTAGGTACTAATCGAATTACCGAAATTGCACAAAAGATAATTAGGCCGACGCATTTTGGAGGGTGTGGTTGTCTTACATGAAACCATTCATCAGCTTCATAGGAAGAAAATGGATGGAGTTATCTTTAAGATTGACTTTGAGAAAGCGTATGATAAAGTAAAATGGCCCTTTCTCCAACAAGCATTGCGTATGAAAGGCTTTGCACAAGAATGGTGCAATTGGATTATGCAATTTGTTCAGGGGGGAAGCATTGGGGTTCGGGTAAATGATGACTTTGGACATTATTTCCAAACCAAAAAAGGCCTAAGCTATGGGGATCCTTTGTCTCCCATGTTGTTTAATATCGTGGCGGATATGCTAGCCATCTTAATCGCACGAGCGAAGGAAGATGGACAAATAGATGGGCTCATACCTCATTTGGTTGATGGAGGGCTATCTATTTTACAATATGCTGATGACACTATTTTATTTATGGACCATAATCTTGAAAGGCGGTAAATTTGAAACTCATTCTCTGCATTTTCGAACAGCTTTCGGGGCTGAAAATAAAATTCCACAAGAGTGAAATCTTTTGTTTTGGGAAGGCGAAAGAGGTGGAAGATCAGTACCGGCAAATTTTTGGATGTGAGTCGGGATATCTACCTTTTAAATATTTGGGGATACCAATACACTATAGGAGACTCCGAAATGATGAATGGCAACCGGTTGAATGCCGTTTCGAAGGCAAACTCGGTTGCTGGAAAGGGAAGATGTTGTCCTATGGGGATCGGCTAGTTCTTGTTAATTCGGTTCTAACAAGCCTTCGCTATCCTTTTTAGAATTACCTATAGGGGTGAGGAAAAGACTAGAGTTCTATAGATCACGGTTTTTCTAGCAGAGTGATGAGAACAAGAGGAAATATATTGACAAAATGGAACATTATTTGTAGACCAAAGGATCAGGGAGGTTTAGGGGTGGAAGTACTTGAATTAAAGAATAAATGTTTGCTTAGCAAATGGCTATTCAAACTTTTGAATGAGGAGGGTGTGTGGCAGGAGCTGCTGCAAAACAAATATCTCCAATGTAAAACTTTAGCTCAAGTAGAAGCTCAACCTACTGATTCACACTTTTGGAAGGGACTAATGAGGTTAAAATATGACTTCTTTAGTAGAGGGTCTTTTGTGGTTGGTAATGGGGACACCACAAGGTTTTGGGAGGACACATGGTTGGGTAACTCTCCATTGATGAACCAATATCCATTATTGTATAACATTGTGCAACACCAGCATGTTTCGGTTCATGATGTGATGCACAATGCGCCCCCATTGAATATAGGATTTAGAAGAGTCTTGGTGGGGAACAAATGGGATATGTGGTCTCATTTATGCCTACGATTGATGCAAGTGACGCTGAATAATGTTTCTGACTATTTTAAATGGAATCTGAACCAAAATGGGAAATTCACAGTGAAATCGATGTATGAAGACCTGATGAATGGTCATACTTCATATTTACAGAACTATCTTTGAAAATTAAAAATACCTCAAAAGATTAAAATATTTATGTGGTTCCTTCATCGCAAAGTCGTGTTAACAAAAGATAATCTGGCTAAAAAGAATTGACAAGGTAGCTTACATTATTCTTTTTGTGGGAATGATGAAAGCGTTGATCATCTATTTATCTCTTTCCCTTTTGCACAACTTGTTTGGCGTGTTGTTTTCTGTACTTATAATATCACTCCCCCTGCTAGTGTCACAAACATGTTTGGGAATTGGTTGAGGGGGATGGACAAAAAGACCAAAGGTAGGATTCGTATAGGCGTTTCTGCTATCTGTTGGTCTATTTGGACTTGTCGGAATGATATGGTGTTTAACAGAAAGGATACTTTTCATGTTCTACATGAATGATATGGCGTTCTTGCTGCCTTCAGACCAGCGGGACCTTATGGTGGCTGGGTGTACGAGACTACTGCACGTGGCACCGGAGTTTTTCTCCCGACTTTCGTGGCAACTTATTAGTCTACTTTCGTAGTCCTTCTTTTGAGTGTCGCTGTCGGTTAGGACTTGTTATATTTACTCTTTTAGAGATGTAATCTCTTTTGACATACTCGTACTCATTGTAATAATCCGTTGTGTGCATCAATCGTTGCAGAGGCTGGAATTAATAAAATTCCCTTTTCTAAAAAAACAAATACTAGGTAACTAATGCCAAAATTTATCCCATATTGCACCATGGTTCCCCTTCTACCTTTGTCACCTTCGTCTCGCCCCGTTCAATTATTTCAAAATTAGTCGATATATAGACGTAAGATCAATACGAACTGAATATTCTGGGGAACAAGAGGACTCATCTACTAAAAACCACTCTCAGACTAGACCCCCAACACACGCATTCCACACGTTTGGACAGTACTGATATTTTCTCATGAATCGGCCGTTAACTTGCTCCAACATTTGATGCAAGTCTTGTATGGACACTTGAAGAACTATTTCAAAAATTAGCCGATATATATATGTAAGATATAAGAACTGAATATTAACTGTATAGGGCACAAGAGGACACATCTCTACTAGAAGCACCTCGCCCACTAGACAGTACACTCCAGGACACGCATTGCACACGCTTGGACAATGCTGATATTTTTCATGAATTGGGCATTGACTTGCTCCAAGTCTTGTTGCTCATTCTTTTATATTTGAATAGAGATGGTGCTCATTCATGGTACTAGTATTTGGCTGACAAGTAGCTAACCAAGTCTCGGTCTCCCAATGCAAGTCCTCTCAGTCGTTGTTATTTAACCAACAACTTGTACTACTAGCTAATAGTGGTTAGGGAACAAGTGGATAAGTAATCGAATCGAAGATCCGTCGCGGTTAAGTGTTTTCATCGATCTGTGGTGACAACGTACAATACATGCGTGCACACCACACTCCACGACGACGTAATTAATAAACATGCGAATACCTATCAAAAGCCGCACCTTCCGCGAAGCTTCTCCTCGCCAAGATGTCGTCATTGGCGCTACGTCGATCTACACGGTCGAGAAGGTCCACGAAATTTCAGTGTTTGCCCTAATCATCGTATCAATGGATGAGTTACGTACTATGCACTTTGGTTCCAAAAAAAAACGTACCATGCACTTGACCTTGAGGACTCTCGGAAAAATCCCTTACCTAGCCGCCTATATAAACGAGCACTGCCTTCACACTAAAACATTCCACACTTTGCTAACACACAGCGTACGTCCAATACGTAAGTCTCTCGGCACGCGATAGTTCAGCAGCTAATTCAATATAACAATGGAGGCCGCCGCCAACAGCAATACTAAGTCGCCGTCGCCGCTGAGGCTCAGGCTGCTGCAGTTACTGATGACGCTGTCGTCACCGGTAGCGGCTAGCAGGGTGATCGCAAAGGGCGGCAAGAATAAGCGGGTGCAGCTACAGGTCGATGCCGGCGACGGCGCGTTTGAGTGCCGGACATGCAACCGCCGGTTTTCCACGTTTCAGGCGCTGGGCGGCCACCGGACGAGCCACAAGCGGCCTCGTGTGCGCGCCCATGGCCTCGATCTGCTGCTCGGAGCACGTCCCGGAAAAACCAGTACTCCGGTGACGCATCGGTGTGGCACCTGCGGCCAGACGTTCACCACGGGGCAGGCACTCGGCGGGCACATGCGCCGGCACAGGCCGGTGTCGGGCGGCGGCGCAGTGGCAACTGATCAGGCGTCGACGTCGTCTTCGTCGCCATCGTCGGGCTTGTCTTATCAGCCTGATGAGGACGCGTGGCCTACTTTGATCCAGTTTATATGAGGGATTAGTATTGTCTGATAAGTTTGGGATGGTTCGTTTGAAGCTTTGCTCTACGCTTGAGGAATGCACGCGCGCATGCATGCATGTCATAAGCCTAATTGACACCGTAAATGGTTAATGATGTTTTGTAAATGGCAGTTACGTGTATGTGTGATATACAGCAATTAAGTGATGAAGTGAAAAGAGAACTCTACCGGGGTGCAATGCTGGTAAACATGGTTGTAAAACCATCCATGCATCCTGGGTCCGAGGATTCACCTTGCATTGGGGACTACTTACCCCCTGCTTGGTCTAGGAAATCAAGTGAAAATTATTTAAAACTAAATACTAATTAACTCCGGTACAGTTTATAGGGCACACGATGTAGTTAAAAAAACTTTGACCACTAAATTTTGGCAACAAACTATGAATTATATGTCTAAAAAATTACAGCTTTAGATTTTATATGATAAAATCAGTGATATGCTTTTTATGATGTATATCTTATATTTTATTGATAACATTAAAGATTAAAATAGTTTTTAAACAACGTGTGATTCCTGTAAACTGTACCGGTGCGGGTAACTCTTACGATTGTTTGTAGTTGTTCTTAGACTAGTCATAGCGGGAGTATCATATATTATGTCATGCATATGATACTACTTTATGTTACTATATCAATAGTGCATAGTAAAATATCTGAAATATCATATAATCATGCATTAATTTGGCTATAGACTTATGTTGTCTTGAAATTCGTTATGTTACGGTATACCTATGATACCACAATCACCTCTCCTTATTAAATACTTGTCTTATCATCATTTTTGCAGATATGACAATTATGCTACCACCCATGTTATCGCAATACTTTGTTTTCTCCTAATACAATATAACCGGAGTTTCAAATTTTTGCAATCATCACCCGTTCTGAGGAACCTACAACATAGAGTTACTGCATGCATTAAGGCATAGCTACACGGGCGCGCTGGAATTCCAATAAACATATTAATAGGATATCCACTTGAATTTCTAAACTCGAGCAAAATAACGATTTGCATACTTTTTCTTACAAGAATGTACCGGGTTGTTGACATTGTCATGAGTTCCCAAACTCTCTAAGTATCGATAAAAGTTCAAAAACCCGTCACAATTGTCTGTGAAATATTTAGAACCATTCAGATTAGTAGTTCATATAAAAGACAACCAATCTTGCAATTTTTTGTCTAAACAACACACTAGTAGGAAAAAGGTTATTAGTGGCGCACCAAATTGGCATTCTGTGGCACACCAATTGGGCATGATGGGTGCGCTAAAAAATTCTCGCCACTAAAATATAATTCTGTGGCGCACCATGCCGGTGCGCCACATAAAATCCAAATTTCCGTGGCACACCCATCACCGTGCGCCACATAAATAATTCAGTGGCGCACCCCATATAGGTGCGCCACAAAATTATTTGTTTGAAATAAAAAAAGGCGGCCTTATCCGTAAAAAAACAGAACTCGTCGGAGTTCGTGGTGTCCATGGCCATGGCCGTAGGTGGGTGGGTGGAAGATGGGGGTCGCCGGAGATGGTGGAGGAGGAGGAGGTCACCGGAGGTGGTGGAGGAGGAGGAGGTCGCCGGAGTTGACGGTGGAGGAGGAGGTTGCCAGAGTTGATGGAGGAGGAGGTCCCCGGAGTTGAGAAGGAGGAGAGAGGAGAAGTAGAGGAGAGGAGGAGGAGGAAATGAGAGGAGAAATGGAGGAGAGGAGGAGGAGGAGGAAATGAGAGGAGAAGTGGAGGAGAGGAGGAAATGAGAGAAGAGGAGGGAAGGAGAAAAGAGAGGAGCGGAAAAGGGGACATGCCGACGGGATTCAAATTTCCCGCCCAAGTTTCTGTGGCGCACACCCTTCATGTGAGCCACATATTTTTTTCTATTTTTTTCATTTTGTTGAAAAATACAATCTTTTTAAAATAACTTTTTTCCTTTTCGAATTTTGAGGATCTGAGAAAAGCCTAAGCGGGCAAGCCCGGGTGTGAGCGCTTTCTATTTTGCTCTAGTTTTTTTAAAGGTATTAGACGTATTTTTTCGACGTCGTATGCAAAAGTTATGGACGTTTGAAGTTGTTTTTACAATGATTCTGCATAAGGTCAAAATTCATATTTTAATTTTTCTATATAAACTAGACACTAATATCTTACTATATCTTAAATGATGACACTTATTGAACATTTTCATTTTCTTCTTTTTTGCGTAAAACTAAAAAGACGTGCCGTTACCTATCGCAACCTACTATATTAGGAAAATTTTAAATTTATTTTTGATTTCTTTGCAAAAAAAAGTGATCTCAATTTAAAAAGCTATAACTTTTGCGTACGAAATCAGAAAACATTGTGTAATATATGAAAAACTATCTACGCAAGAAGGTCACATAAAATGACATTGTGTGATGATTGACCATTTTAAGCTTTTTTATTATTAATTGTAGCCAAAGTTTAGTCTCAGATGGAATGATAGAATGCGAAACTTGCGCGGTGGGTCAACTGGAAGGAATTTTTTTATGGAAAAAATTTCACAACTCAAGTTTACTATTTTTTATAGCAACTAGTACACATCTAAGAACCTCATGTCAAAGGATATTAGTTTTTTGAGGTGTTTATCATTTTATTCCATTTTTCGTAAAACGATAAATATGGTCGCGATGATTATTCATCGAAAGAGGTAAGATTTTCAAGAAATATCAATGTTTCTGTGATATAGCCAATAGTTATATACCTTAAAATTATTTTTCGAAAATATCCAGACCAAACTATCAAATAGTTGTAGTTCAAATTTAAATTACGTTCAAAAAATCGACATTACCTCATTTAACTAGACGAAATTAGGTAGAAATAGAGGAAAACCCTAATACTTGGGGATTATCCATCATATGTGTACTAGTTTCCATGAAAATTAAATGGTTTTTATTTTGCATCATATCTGTTATACTTCGTTCATAAAAAAGTAATTTTCGCAGTTAAAAAAATGAAAAATGATATTATGAAAATAATTTTAAGAATCCCTTTGGCATGATTGTTTCCTATACCAAGATTTACCTATTTGTAAAATATGAGATCTTTATCAAAAACTATGACGTGAAAATGACCATAACTTGATCATTTGTCTTGAAACTTATAGATGTTTATAGATGATAGACCTTTTTGTGAAGACTTTTTTGGCACATTTTTGTCAAAAATCAATTTTATGATGATTCATGGCAACTAGTACACATATAAGGACCCCATGCCAAAGGATATCCTTTTTTGAGATGTTTATTACTTTATTCCATGTTTTCGTAAGAACGATCAAAACGGTAACGATGATTATTTATCGAAAGAGGTAAGATTATCAATAATTATCAATGTTTCTGTGATATAACCAATAGTTGTGTACCTTAAAATGATTTTTCCAAAAATCAGACCAAACTATCAAATAGTTGAATTTCGAATTTGAATTACTTTTAAAAAATCGACATAAACTCATTTAATTAGGTGAAATTAGGTACAAATAAAGGAAAACCTATTACTTGGGGATTATCCATCATATGTTTACTAGTTTCCATGAAAATTAAATGAGTGCCATTTTGCATCATATTTTTTGTACTTTGTTCACAAACAAAAACATTTTTCGCACTTAAAGGAAAATGATATTTATGAAAATAATTTAAAAAATCCCTTTGGCATGATTGTTTACTGTACCAATATGCACTTTTTGTGGAATATGATATCTTTTTCACAAACTATGCTGTGAAAATGACCAAACTTGATCATTTGTCTTGAAACTTATAGATATTTATAGATGATAATCCTTTTTGTGAAAACATTTTTGTTAAATTTTGTCAAAACCAAGCTTATCATTTTTCATGGTTCCTAATACACATATAAGGACCCCCTGCCGAAAGATATCTTTTTTTGAGGTGTTTTTCACTTTATTACATTTTTTCATAAAAAACGATCAAAGCGGTCGCGATGACTATTAATCGAAAGAGGTAAGATTTTCAAAAATTATGAATGTTTCTGTGATATAACCAATAGTTGTGTACCTTAAAATGATTTTTCCAAAAGATTCAGAACAAACTATCAAATAATTTCAAATTTAAATTACTTTCAAAAAAAAATCGACATAACCTCATTTAACTAGGCGAAATTAGGTAGAAATCAAGGAAAATCCTAATACTTCGGGATTATCCATCATATGTGTACTAGTTTTCATGAAAACTAAATGAGTGTCATTTTGCATCATATTTTTTGTAATTTGTTCACAAAAAGTCATTTTTTGCACCTAAAATGGAAATGCTATTTATGAAAGTAATTTGAATAATCCCTTCGACTGGATTGTTTCATATACCAAGATTCACCTATTTGTGGAAATATGAGATATTAATCACAAACTATGTCGTGGAAATGACCATAACTTGATCATTTACTTGAAACTTCTAAATGTTCCTACATGATAGAACTTTTTGTGAAGATTTGTTTTTGCAAATTTTGTCAAAAATCAAGTTTATCATTTTCATAGCAACTGGTACTTATATAAGCTCCCCTTGCCAAAGGATATCCTTTTTTGAGGTGTTTATCATTTTATTTTATTTTTTTGTACAAAAAGATCAAAATGGTCACCATGGCTATCGATGTTTGTGTAATGCAAAAGATGATTTTGATGTCATATTTGGATTCCTCTATTTTTTTGATCAATTTAGACATTTTATTTGTTGAATTCCGATTTAAGGATTCAAAGATAAGAATTATTCCATACTATATAAAAAGGCAAAAGTAAAGTAATATTTATTTTAACATTATTTATTTCAATATTTTATTGTATAATCATTTTATTTATTCAACGAAAATTTTATAATACAAGCAATGAAAAAGTGTATCATCATGACCGAGTAGTTAATATGATTGGTAAGATAGTTATATCAGTAAGTTCTCAGTTCTTAGTTCTCTCTTAGTATCTAATTTGAATGGAAATTAAATGTTAAGCGTGCTCGGGGTGGAGTAGTCTGAGGATGGGTGACCCAGCGGGAAGTTTGACCGTAGGTATGAACTTTGATTTGACAATAGGGGTAAATATAAATTATTTAGTCAAATAATTGAAAGATTCGAAGTTCAACAACCATTCAAAGATTCGAAATAAAATCACCTGAAAAAATCTAAAATAATTGATTTTTTATGAAAAATTGATTTTCTGCTAAAAACACTTAGTCCATGTATTTCTGCTAAAATTGATATTACCAACCAGTACTAAAGGGTCCAAACCCTGCGGGCACACACGGCCATGTGGGAGAGCTTTTAGTCCATATTCGTAATCTACCTTTAGTCCCGCTTTGGTAAACCGGGACTAAAGGCCTCTTGGAACTGGGACTAGAGGTCTTATTTTCATTAGTGGTGGGATCTGAATGCAAAAATAATGTAACACATGGGACCCTATGCGTCATACAAAGTTCCATTTCTTGTGGCACATGGGACCCCATGAGCCACATAAAGTGTTGTCGTGGTCGCATGATGCGCCACAAAACTGATTCATCATATAATGTTTTTCCTACCAGTGACATTAATAATTTATTTTAGTCGCGGTGACAAGGTTTCCAACAAGCGGGGGGCACCGTTAACATTTTATTTTCTTAATTGCTCTTTTTTTCCTTTTTTTTTGTGACATGAAGAGGACCAAAAGGGCCCAGATACGTTACTAATGGTAGCGTTTACAAACAAGGACATACAAACGCGACTACCAACTCCGCCACCCCCACCCCCAGATCCGGAAGAGAGAGCTCTTGATGTCACGTTATATCTTCACAACGTATATTTGCATGTTTCCATGTCAGCTTACTCGTGTGAACTATTAGGCTTGCGGTAAGTCAGCGCGATGCACCCTTTTAACATGTTGTATACTTTTCTATGCAATCTTTATGAAATGTTTCTTAATTTCTAACCAATATCACTGTAAGTAATAAAGTAGAATATATGAATACATATAATTAGCAATAAAAAATAACTGGCAGAGGGACCCGCCCATCAGCAGCGTGTTAACACGACTAATATAAGAAGGATGTTCATTGCGTTTTTTAAACAGACCAGCGCAAACCGGTCGTATTCAAAAGAAAAAAATGAATCGCCGTCGGTTCTAAGTATTTCACGTTATAACGGTAGTGTTTTTTTTTTGAAATTTTCTCCATCTCACGTAGTTCTAAACTCGTTACGTACATTACAACTGCTTAGAGTTGTTCCTGACAAAGCAGCCATATTTTTCTCCATATACAATAGAACTAGGCAACCTAGCGCGGCATTGCCACGTCCGTGTAGTAAATAAAATTTGAATTCGGTAATTTTGGTATTTCAAAATTCTGTAGATTTGAAATTTGTACATGCCTAATAAGTAAGAAGTAAACTCGGTAATTTGTATATTTTGAAATCATACATGTTTAAAAATTAATGAAAATTAAAAAGTGTGTGTTCGAAAGTTATTTAGTGCGCAGAAATTATTGAAGGTGGTGTCTTTTTCACATTCGAATGTGTTGTATGCTCCAAGAATGAGTATATTTGGAAGAGAAATATCATGGTTTACAATATTATACGAACTTTGTATTTCTATCTACAAATTTTAATTTAATCTTGTGATCAGATGAATACAATATTTGAACATTTATAAATTGAAACCTATAGTCTTAGGAAACGAATTTGAATTCTTTTCAAATTTGCATGCACATGTAAATTGTGATAGTATGGCACTAATAGACAAAATAAATTATGACGACATTTATCGAAATATTTTCATGGTTTAGGAACTGGTTCAGGTAATACAAAAATAAATGGGTCCAGTCAATATAAAAATTGTATCATTTATTTTAATTTTTCTTAAATGTGTAAACATGCATGTAAATATGTTGGCTGCAAAGACATATTTTTTTCTTCAAATTCTGGTATTTTTTTATTTGTTTGAGTTATCCAGTAAATGTAAAAACAATTGGAACCTGCCCTAACAAAAGAAATAAAGAGAATGGCTCTCCCTCTCCCACCCCTTCCGAGCTCTGACGACTCCCTAGGCGATGGCGATGGCGGCGCACCCATTCTGTAGGTTTCCACCTCTACGGATAGGTCGAAGATGGATCCCTTCACCGATCCTTCTTCCATTGCTCATCAGTTGGATTTCACTCTGGGTCACAGATTCAGATCTAAGGTCCGTGATCTTTTCTCCACTTCGGTTAACCATGTCTCCTCCTCCCATCGCTTCTTTCTGGTGGTGTCGTTTGGTCGTGCTTGTTTCCGATTGAACACTCTGAATGTTGGTCTGGCTCTCTCTGCTTCGATCGGGGTTGCTTATGATGAGATTGATCTAGTCTGTTTATCTGCTCGGGTTTTCAAGTTCTCGGTTAGTTCAAAAGCTGTGGGTTTTCTGATTCACAACCTGAGATCTGTGATTTGCGATCAGTTCATCTGTTATTTCATCTCTGGGGTCGTGGCGGACTCAATTGGCAGCGAGAAGAGATTAGGTGGATCAAAGAAACTGAGGCTGAATGGATAGAGGTGGACTACTCACGTCGATCACCTAAGGCTCATGCACCTCAGCCTTTGGTTTCCTCTGTGTTTAATCGGATTAATATTGCTCTAGATCCAAAACCTTCACCTGCCCCACTTTCAGGTGCTAATACGGTTCCTCTTGGCCATCGTTTTCCTGTGGATGTTCACCACCTTGATTCTCTAGCATCTGAGCCTGGTTCTAGGGTTCATCGTGATCCGGTTTTTGGGCTGGATTCTCGCGATTCAATTCCCTTACCAAATCTCCTATGGGTCCCTATTCAGCAGCCTCGTGGGCTTTCTCGGCCTGCTAGCCCTGAAGACCAGGTTGTCTGCAGTTAGAGGGTTTTCGCTAATCTAGCCCAGAAGCAGTCTTCTCAACAGCCCAATGGGCCTTCTGATCCGGTTCATCCAGTGATTCCTGTTGTTGATACCTAGGCTAATTCTGACAATCAGGCCCATAATCAGTTCTGCTCCCGCTGTTTAGACCCAAGACACTGAAGGAAATCTTGCCGCAATCAAATCCGTTGCCGACTCTGTTGGCTTTATGGTCATATTTCCAAATTCTGTTACTCAAGATTTAACCATAAAAGGATATATCGACCGATCGGCAAAGTTTTGGACTCTACACCTATATTAAAACAGAGGGTTGTCGTCTCGCCTCCCACCGACCAAACCCTCGTTCTCCACCAGAGCAGTTTCGGCGACAACGACGACTACGCCCGCCGCCGCATTGCATTGTCCACGGCTGGCGACGCGATGGCCAACTACCCCTGTGACCCGGTGCCTCATCTCCCTCCGGGGGTGGGATTTGTGCCCTTCAATCCTCTGCGACCACAGCGTGGCTACGTTGTGCTCGGGGGGTCCCTGCCGGCGGTGTGCGACGACTGGGCCATTGTTAGCCTTGAGCCAGAGCCTGACTTGACTCACTTTGAAGGTACGGAAGTCTTACTCAGAGCGCAGCTTGAGCAACGTCAGTTTGAGATTAAGCAGATTAGCCGATGTGCTATGGGTACGGCTCTTGTTAGGTTCGATGGGGTCATTGATCGTGACACTGCAATTAGGAACAACCCTTATTTCATTGGTGATTCAGTTATGAGGATCACTGAGCTTGATAGAGGTAGAAATTTTAGGTCCGCAACCTTTACCCATGATATCTCGCTCATGCTTCTAAACTATCCGATTGAATGTTGGGATTTAAAGTCGATTGTTACCACCCTAGCTCCTTATGGCAGATTCTTGATTTGGAACAGAGATGATAATAACAAGGCTAGAATCATTGCTAAGATCAGAGCCTTTGATATCGATAAGATCCCAGGAAGTATTGTGGTTATCCAGAATTTCAGTGATGAGGGCAATGGTGGTAGCTGGTCTTGTCCATGTGTGATACTCAATACCAAGATGATTGGTGCTGTAGCTGGGGATGAAGATCCTTTGCCTCCAGAGGGGGAAAACCCTCATCCTATCCCCATTATTGTTGATGACTTTGGGTTTTGGCATGCTGACCATGAGGCTCCTGCTGACATTAATGTCCCAGCTCCTGTTAACAATGATGATCCACAGCTTGCCACCCCCCCTCGGAGTCCTGGAGCACTGCAAGAGAATATACATCAGATTCATCATGCTATTGAGAATGTGGTTGCCCCTGTACAGGAGGTGGTTGAAGTTGCTGCTCAAGATCCTGAAGCCCCTGTACAGATACAAGAGGCTCCCCATGCTACACATGAGACAGCTACAACATCTCAGAGCCTCCATGTTGCTGCAGTTGATGATACAATTGTTACACCTTTGAATCTTGATGTTTCAGTCTATGGTTCTGCTCAAATCACTGACACCGCCTTGATGCACACTGCCGCGGCTAATAAGGATGCCCAGGTCAGCTCCTCCAAACCCATCATAGTCAGAAAGAGGAAGTTAAAGGAGAAAGCTCCTAACACTGTGGAATCGGTGAGGAGAAGTTCCAGGCTGGCTAAACTGAAAGGAGGATTCAAGAATGTTATGCCAGAGCAAACCTGCGAGTTGGATGATTCTGATGAGGAACAGAACATCTTCCATGCCCAGGTGTTGAACATTGAAGCTCCACCTCCGCCACACCTGCCTCTAGAACTACTCCAAGCACTGGGGACTGGTCCTTGTCAGATGCACCCTACGGATGTATCTGCGGACGCACTAGACTATGACAGTACCAATGATAGTGTGGAATAAGTTTTATCGGGTGGTTGGCCTAACAGTGGAGAGTGATCTTGTTGCTCTCTATGTTATTTTGGTTTCCCTGCAATTCCTGAATTATGTTGAATCTGGAAATGTATATTGGCACTATTCTCGGTGTGTGAGACCTTTTGTACTGCTGTGTCCTTTGATCTACTAATGCCTATTTATATGTTTATGGTTATCTTGTGCTTGGGCCAATTTGACTGATATTTTTGCACTAATGGTATCTATGAGTTGCTGCTGGTTGCTTATTTATGCTACTATGACTTGGGCATGTTTGATCTTCTACTGTGATTGGAGCTACTGTTGGGGTGATTGCTCAATTGTTTACAACGAGATTTATTTATGTTTACATCCACATGACTTATTTAACGAGAGGGAGTAGTGGTCAAGGCTTGTTTGTGAAGCTCTCGTTGGTGATCCTCCCTGTTCTCCTCCAGTTGTTTACTTGGGCTTATTAATTCTGCCCAGTATTAATCTCTCTGCTTTTGTCTCCAATGAGTAGGAACTGGACAATTTTTGATTGGAATCTCAGAGGGATTAATTCCCAGTTACGGTGGGATGATATTAGACAGAAAATCGATGAATCAAACCGCAACATCATTTGTATGCAAGAAACTAAACGTGAACATTTCGACCACAGTTACCTGAGAAAATTTTGTCCTTGCAGATTTGATCAGTTTGTTTACTCGCCCTCAGTAGGCAGCTCTGGAGGTATTATCACTATTTGGAACAGTGCTCTGTTTGATGGTCAGCTTATTAGTGTATCACGTTTCCATGTTACTGTGCAATTGGTGTGTAAGCTTAGTGCCCATGCTTGGTATCTTACAAATGTGTATGGCCCCACCATTGCGGAAGATAGGTCTTGTTTCATTGATTGGCTAGAAAACATCGACACCTCACCCATGCATCTTTGGATGATCTTGGGAGACTTTAATCTTATTAGAGGGCCTGAAGATAGGAACAGAGGTAGGGGTAACATTAATAATATGTTGCTGTTTAACAGAATCATTTCTCAGCACGATCTTGTGGAAATCTCTCTTAAAGGTCGAGCATACACCTAGTCGAATATGTAGGCTGAACCCTTGCTTGAAAAGCTTGATTGGATTTTCACCTCTCCTGGCTGGACCACCACATTTCCCAATACTTTGGCTACTCCACTGGCTAGGCTCTCTTCAGATCATATCCCTATCAAAATCCAAATTAACACTTCTATCCCCAAGGTTCATTTGTTCAGGTTTGAGGATTATTGGATGGATTTCCCTGGATTCATAGAGGCAGTGGTTAAAAATTGGCAGTATATTGGAAATTTTAAAAATGCTGCTCAAGACATCTCTGCTAGATTTAAGTCACTCAGATATGGTTTAAAGAAATGGAGTAGACAAATTTCGCAGCTCAATAAAATTATTCATTGTTGCAGCTTTGTTCTTGCCATGCTGGATGGTTTGGAAGATCAGAGACAATTATCATATCTTGAGACTAATTTCAGACTTGCACTTAAATCTCATCTGATAAAGCTTATATGTGGTTCGCCTAGTAGTATGCCTTTGACGCCAACATGTTGGCTTTGGTTCCTGATTCTAAACTTATGGTACTAACCCTGGTTGTTTCAGCTAAAGTTACAGGCTGAGGTTTTGCAAACATACAAACAGTCAGCCATATAAGTCAAAGTAAAACTAAGGCGGGCCAAATATAACACGGCAAAAGTGTGACGCCCTAAAATCGGTACTATGTAGATTTAAGCGTTCCCGCCGAAATCCGCATAATAACGATTTTAGGTCGCCCACCAGACATAATGTGCACGCCGAAACATACGCATTATGTGGGTGGAATTGTGATAACATTACAATAGTTCCGATACATCCACAAATACAACAGAAGATATAAATACAACGGCGACTCGAACGAGTCAAGATACAAATATACAATGCAAAGATACAAATGACAGCGGAAGCAAAATAGTATCCGACTACGGATAAGATGCAAATTGGACTAAGAGTCCTGAAGATAAGCAATGGCGCCATATCCCTGCCCAGCCAAGCCGGAGGGATTCCCAAGCTAACGTCGTCGGCCTTCAAACCTGTTGACTGCACATAAAGCACATCCCAAAAGAGGGTCAGGGCACTCCCTGGCAAGCAAAACCGACTTGCCTACTTTCTACACCATCTCCCAAAATATAGGGGAGGTGGACTTAGCGGCAGCAGCACTAGCAACCTAAAGAGACACGCTATGACTTCCGTCTAATCAGAGAGGGATAAGAGAGCGCATAAGATAAACATCTACAACTAACACCAAACATAACCCATTCTCGAATTAACCCCCTCAACCAAGTATGAGGAAGCAATTCGGGAAACTCACACGTTAACAATTTTAGTTACCATTTAGGGTGTAAGTAATTCTATAGTTACTAGTCAACTTAATTAACAATAATTAGGTGCAAGTTGTCTAGATCTTGTTAGCCAACATCATCACCAAAGTCGTCCATAACCGTGGACACGGCTCATCGATAAGATTATACCCTGCAGGGGTGCACTACAGTACCCATACTCGCATGATCAACCCGTTAGGGCCTCTCAACACGACTCATTCCTTCACTACAGCAAGTCCAAGTGCCACCCATATGAGTTGTTACCCGCGTCAGGAGTCCGGCCGAATCTCAATTGCGGACTCATTAGTTTGTGCCTACGCACCATGCGGCTCAAACCACAGTAGGAACTGTCCGCTACGTACGCACCACACCTATATGACCCCCCGTATCATGTAACCTCTCATCATTATCATCATCATCATGCACATGCATATGAGCGAATGGAAAACCCGAACTACTTGCGGCACATGGACGAGCTGCGGATCCGTTCAAAGTCGAGGGGGGCTCCATTGGGCCACCCACAAGTGGTTAGTGCGCTCAAAATTGGATCCGAGGACAAAATCTCAGTTCCTATGTCGACACTGAGCAGAACAAAACACCTCGCAAGGCCTTCCGCCTGGTGCCTTATCTTTTAATTATAATACCCCAATATAATACAACATTTTATTAAGGTAGAATAATAATACTAAGCAGATGAAACATAAGACCAACAGACGACTCGCACAAACAACTCTAAGCATGCGCTACGACTCGCAAGGCCAACAGATAAACAAACAACAGGTATTAGGTGGTGGGGATAAAGCTTTATAGGCTGCAGGATAAACATGTGATGGGATCGCAGTTCAAGAATCGATAACTAGGGTAGCAGAGATCAACGGCAGGAATGAAAGACAATGTATAGGTAAACAAGCAAATTTTGCTTGCCTGGAATCCCGCATGGAAGCAGATCTTGTCGTTGCTCACACATCTCAACGTCTTATCCACGAAGAAGCAACAAACACTGGAAGCGCAAAAGATGCATTTATAACTACGTCAAAAGATCCAGCATGATCATGGGACAGATGAATGACATGGCAAGATGCAATGCGCGATGCACTTAATCCAAATTAAGCGGAACCGGGATTCCGACAATTAATATTTAGGTGCAAGTTATTTATCTACTCCACAAATTAAATGTTCATTAACATGGCAAGACATGGCAAAGATGATCTAGTCAAATTAAATGGAATGGGGCAATACATATACTGATTTGCCCCACACATTCCATATTTATTATTTAGGTGAATTGCTACACCCGCAAACCCAAGAGATGCAACACATGTAAATATGATGCGATATGCACAAGATAGATGATATTTAATAAAAATGGTATAGGGTTAGGGTTTGGGTTCGCACGTTGGATCGGGAGAGATAGGGTTCGAAACCGACGTTTCGGTCCGTGGAGGAAGTAGTCGACGTCGGGGAAGTAGTCCGGGTGGTCGTTGTTCGGATCACCAGCATCGGGGTCGGTGGCGCACTTGTCGTATCCGGTCTTCGGGTCCACGACAACGGACACTGGAAGGGAACGCGCACAGGAAGACGACGCGCGCGCGCACGGGCAGCACCACGAAGGGTGGACAAACACGGACAACAAAGCGACGCCGGGGTCTTGCAGGCATTTTGTCGGACACCCGGCGTGCGGCGGACACGGGGAGGACACCGGACGGAGACGGCGTGCACGCGGCCGGAAGAGTAGACAGCGGGGACGACGCGCTGCGGGAGGCGACGGCGCGGAGCGGATGCGCACGGCGACGGAATCCGGCACGGGCGGAGGCGCGCGACACGGCGGCGGCGGCGGCGCGACGCGCTGCGTGGGCGGCGGCGGCACGGACGGCGGGCGCGCGGGGCAGGGAAGCGCGTGCGGCGGCGCAGGCAGGAGGAGCAGGGGCGGCCGGGCGCGGCGCTGGGCGTCGGGGCGCGGGAGGCGGCCGGGCGTCGGCGGCGCGCGTGGAGAGGAGCGGCGGTGGAGCACTCGGGGCGTGGCCGGAGATGCAGGGCGTGCGGCGGAGCGAGACGGCCGGCGCGCGGGCGAGGCGGCGCTGGCGGCGCACGGCGGCGGGGAAGCAAGGGGCGCACGCGCGGCGGACGCACGGCGGCGGGGCAGCAGCGGAGGGAGCCGGGGCAGCGGTGGAGCGCGCAGCGCGGTGCGCGCGCGAGCGGCCGAAGGCGCGCGCGGCGAGGCTGGCCGGAGGTGGGGCGCCGGGCAGGTGCGGGCGAGCTCGGGTGCAGGCTCGGGAGCGGGTCGGGCTGGCTTCTCCCGTGCGCTGCGGGAAGAAGAGAAGGAAGAGGAGAGAAAAAAAATAGAAAAGAAGGAAAAGAAAAAGGGGAAAAGAAAAAAAGGAGGGGGAAAAAAGAAAAAGAAGAGGTGGGAGGATTATTTCGCAAAAACAGGGAAAAGGAGGAGGGTGGCTGCAAAAAGTCAGGGGGTGGGAAAGAATTGTCCAGGGGGAAACCCTAGGGTTTGCTTAGGTGGGCTTTTGGGCTTTTAGTTTTTCTCCCGTTATTCTTTTTCTGTTTTATATTTTTAAAACAAAATAGAAAACGAATTTGAACACGAAACCTTTACAAAATATTTTTAGTTTTGAACATACAATTTAATAAACTAGTTTTTAACATTTTTTTAAAATATTTGAAAATAACACATTTTTAATTAATTTGAAATGCATTTAATTTTAATTATGGAAAATTAATTTAAATGCAACAAATTAAATTAATGCGATGCGATGCCATGTCGATGCAAAAGAAAACTCACAAATCAAAAGGGGATAAATCCCGGGGCGTTACAATCGACACCACTAACAAGGGATCGCGTCCCGAGATCCACGCCGAGACCACAAGAAGAGAGGGGTAACTATCGAGTCTTTACGCTCCGGGATGAACTTCTCGACACCACTAACAAGGGATTGTTGCTCCACCTTGAAATTCTCGACACCACTAACAAGCCAGCCCGACCCGCTCCCGAGCCTGCACCCGAGCTCGCCCGCACGTGCCCGGCGCCCCGCCTCCGGCCAGCCTCGCCGCGCGCGCCTTCGGCCGCTCGCGCGCGCTCCACCGCCGCCGGCCGCCGCCCCGGCTCCCTCCGCTGCTGCCCCGCCGCCGTGCGTCCGCCGCGCGTGCGCCCCTTGCTTCCCCGCCGCCGTGCGCCGCCAGCGCCGCCTCGCCCGCATCTCCGGCCACGCCCCGAGTGCTCCACCGCCGCTCCTCTCCACGCGCGCCGCCGACGCCCGGCCGCCTCCCGCGCCCCGACGCCCAGCGCCGCGCCCGGCCGCCCCTGCTCCTCCTGCCTGCGCCGCCGCACGCGCTGCCCTGCCCCGCGCGCCCGCCGTCCGCGCCGCCGCCGCCGCCGTGTCGCGCGCCTCCGCCCGTGCCGGATTCCGTCGCCGTGCGCATCCGCTCCGCGCCGTCGCCTCCCGCAGCGCGTCGTCCCCGCTGTCTACTCTTCCGGCCGCGTGCACGCCGTCTCCGTCCGGTGTCCTCCCCGTGTCCGCCGCACGCCGGGTGTCCGACAAAATGCCTGCAAGACCCCGGCGTCGCTTTGCTGTCCGTGTTTGTCCACCCTTCGTGGTGCTGCCCGTGCGCGCGCGCGTCGTCTTCCTGTGCGCGTTCCCTTCCAGTGTCCGTTGTCGTGGACCCGAAGACCGGATACGACAAGTGCGCCACCGACCCCGATGCTGGTGATCCGAACAACGACCACCCGGACTACTTCCCCGACGTCGACTACTTCCTCCACAGACCGAAACGTCGGTTTCGAACCCTATCTCTCCCGATCCAACGTGCGAATCCAAACCCTAACCCTATACCATTTTTATTAAATATCATCTATCTTGTGCATATCGCATCATATTTACATGTGTTGCATCTCTTGGGTTTGCGGGTGTAGTAATTCACCTAAATAATAAATATGGAATGTGTGGGGCAAATCAGTATATGTATTGCCCCATTCCATTTAGTTTGACTAGATCATCTTTGCCATGTCTTGCCATGTTAATGAACATTTAATTTGTGGAGTAGATAAATAACTTGCACCTAAATATTAATTGTCGGAATCCCGGTTCCGCTTAATTTGGATTAAGTGCATCGCGCATTGCATCTTGCCATGTCATTCATCTGTCCCATGATCATGCTGGATCTTTTGCCGTAGTTATAAATGCATCTTTTATGCTTCCAGTGTTTGTTGCTTCTTCGTGGATAAGACGTTGAGATGTGTGAGCAACGACAAGATCTGCTTCCATGCGGGATTCCAGGCAAGCAAAGTTTGCTTGTTTACCTATACATTGTCTTTCATTCCTGCCGTTGATCTCTGCTACCCTAGTTATCGATTCTTGAACTGCGATCCCATCACATGTTTATCCTGCAGCCTATAAAGCTTTATCCCCACCACCTAATACCTGTTGTTTGTTTATCTGTTGGCCTTGCGAGTCGTAGCGCATGCTTAGAGTTGTTTGTGCGAGTCGTCTGTTGGTCTTATGTTTCATCTGCTTAGTATTATTATTCTACCTTAATAAAATGTTGTATTATATTGGGGTATTATAATTAAAAGATAAGGCACCAGGCGGAAGGCCTTGCGAGGTGTTTTGTTCTGCTCAGTGTCGACATAGGAACTGAGATTTTGTCCTCGGATCCAATTTTGAGCGCACTAACCACTTGTGGGTGGCCCAATGGAGCCCCCCTCGACTTTGAACGGATCCGCAGCTCGTCCATGTGCCGCAAGTAGTTCGGGTTTTCCATTCGCTCATATGCATGTGCATGATGATGATGATAATGATGAGAGGTTACATGATACGGGGGGTCATATAGGTGTGGTGCATACATAGCGGACAGTTCCTACTGTGGTTTGAGCCGCATGGTGCGTAGGCACAAACTAATGAGTCCGCAATTGAGATTCGGCCGGACTCCTGACGCGGGTAACAACTCATATGGGTGGCACTTGGACTTGCTGTAGTGAAGGAATGAGTCGTGTTGAGAGGCCCTAACGGGTTGATCATGCGAGTATGGGTACTGTAGTGCACCCCTGCAGGGTATAATCTTATCGATGAGCCGTGTCCACGGTTATGGACGACTTTGGTGATGATGCTGGCTAACAAGATCTAGACAACTTGCACCTAATTATTGTTAATTAAGTTGACTAGTAACTATAGAATTACTTACACCCTAAATGGTAACTAAAATTGTTAACGTGTGAGTTTCCCGAATTGCTTCCTCATACTTGGTTGAGGGGGTTAATTCGAGAATGGGTTATGTTTGGTGTTAGTTGTAGATATTTATCTTATGCGCTCTCTTATCCCTCTCTGATTAGACGGAAGTCGTAGCGTGTCTCTTTAGGTTGCTAGTGCTGCTGCCGCTAAGTCCACCTCCCCTATATTTTGAGAGATGGTGTAGAAAGTAGGCAAGTCGGTTTTGCTTGCCAGGGAGTGCCCTGACCCTCTTTTGGGATGTGCTTTATGTGCAGTCAACAGGTTTGAAGGCCGACGACGTTAGCTTGGGAATCCCTCCGGCTTGGCTGGGCAGGGATAAGGCGCCATTGCTTATCTTCAGGACTCTTAGTCCAATTTGCATCTTATCCGTAGTCGGATACTATTTTGCTTCCGCTGTCATTTGTATCTTTGCATTGTATATTTGTATCTTGACTCGTTCGAGTCGCCGTTGTATTTATATCTTCTGTTGTATTTGTGGATGTATCGGAACTATTGTAATGTTATCACAATTCCACCCACATAATGCGTATGTTTCGGCGTGCACATTATGTCTGGTGGGCGACCTAAAATCGTTATTATGCGGATTTCGGCGGGAACGCTTAAATCTACATAGTACCGATTTTAGGGCGTCACAAAGTGGTATCAGAGCCTTGGTTTCGATCTCCTTGTTGTTTCGATACGAATGGTTATCGAAGCAGAGGGTCTGCAAAAGCCTGTAGGATAACCTCGCTAACGGTCGTTGTTTCTAGAGTGTCGAAAACTATTTGACTTAAATTAATTTTAAAAATTATCTCAATAGGTTTCTATTTACTCCTTACCTCAATTCTACTTCTCCTCTTACCTTATTTGATTTGGAGTCTCTTCTCTTATCCAACTTTCAAAGTTTTAGGATCCTACTTGTGGGTGGACGATTTCTTGCCTTTTACCTTATTAGGTTCGATCTTTCGGAGTCGTCTTCGCCGTGATTAACAATCTCTTGTTAGTGGTGTCGAGAATTTCAAGGTGGAGCAACAATCCCTTGTTAGTGGTGTCGAGAAGTTCATCCCGGAGCGTAAAGACTCGATAGTTACCCCTCTCTTCTTGTGGTCTCGGCGTGGATCTCGGGACGCGATCCCTTGTTAGTGGTGTCGATTGTAACGCCCCGGGATTTATCCCCTTTTGATTTGTGAGTTTTATTTTGCATCGACATGGCATCGCATCGCATTAATTTAATTTGTTGCATTTAAATTAATTTTCCATAATTAAAATTAAATGCATTTCAAATTAATTAAAAATGTGTTATTTTCAAATATTTTAAAAAAATGTTAAAAACTAGTTTATTAAATTGTATGTTCAAAACTAAAAATATTTTGTAAAGGTTTCGTGTTCAAATTCGTTTTCTATTTTGTTTTAAAAATATAAAACAGAAAAAGAATAACGGGAGAAAAACTAAAAGCCCAAAAGCCCACCTAAGCAAACCCTAGGGTTTCCCCCTGGACAATTCTTTCCCACCCCCTGACTTTTTGCAGCCACCCTCCTCCTTTTCCCTGTTTTTGCGAAATAATCCTCCCACCTCTTCTTTTTCTTTTTTCCCCCTCCTTTTTTTCTTTTTCCCTTTTTCTTTTCCTTCTTTTCTATTTTTTTTCTCTCCTCTTCCTTCTCTTCTTCCCGCAGCGCACGGGAGAAGCCAGCCCGACCCGCTCCCGAGCCTGCACCCGAGCTCGCCCGCACGTGCCCGGCGCCCCACCTCCGGCCAGCCTCGCCGCGCGCAGCCTTCGGCCGCTCGCGCGCGCCCGCGCTGCGCGCTCCACCGCCGCCGGCCGCCGCCCCGGCTCCCTCTGCTGCTGCCCCGCCGCCGTGCGTCCGCCGCGCGTGCGCCCCTTGCTTCCCCGCCGCCGTGCGCCGCCAGCGCCGCCTCGCCCGCGCGCCGGCCGTCTCGCTCCGCCGCACGCCCTGCATCTCCGGCCACGCCCCGAGTGCTCCACCGCCGCTCCTCTCCACGCGCGCCGCCGACGCCCGGCCGCCTCCCGCGCCCCGACGCCCAGCGCCGCGCCCGGCCGCCCCTGCTCCTCCTGCCTGCGCCGCCGCACGCGCTTCCCTGCCCCGCGCGCCCGCCGTCCGCGCCGCCGCCGCCCACGCAGCGCGTCGCGCCGCCGCCGCCGCCGTGTCGCGCGCCTCCGCCCGTGCCGGATTCCGTCGCCGTGCGCATCCGCTCCGCGCCGTCGCCTCCCGCAGCGCGTCGTCCCCGCTGTCTACTCTTCCGGCCGCGTGCACGCCGTCTCCGTCCGGTGTCCTCCCCGTGTCCGCCGCACGCCGGGTGTCCGACAAAATGCCTGCAAGACCCCGGCGTCGCTTTGCTGTCCGTGTTTGTCCACCCTTCGTGGTGCTGCCCGTGCGCGCGCGCGTCGTCTTCCTGTGCGCGTTCCCTTCCAGTGTCCGTTGTCGTGGACCCGAAGACCGGATACGACAAGTGCGCCACCGACCCCGATGCTGGTGATCCGAACAACGACCACCCGGACTACTTCCCCGACGTCGACTACTTCCTCCACGGACCGAACGTCGGTTTCGAACCCTATCTCTCCCGATCCAACGTGCGAACCCAAACCCTAACCCTATACCATTTTTATTAAATATCATCTATCTTGTGCATATCGCATCATATTTACATGTGTTGCATCTCTTGGGTTTGCGGGTGTAGCAATTCACCTAAATAATAAATATGGAATGTGTGGGGCAAATCAGTATATGTATTGCCCCATTCCATTTAATTTGACTAGATCATCTTTGCCATGTCTTGCCATGTTAATGAACATTTAATTTGTGGAGTATGCATGTGCATGATGATGATGATAATGATGAGAGGTTACATGATAAATGACTACCTAAGCTTGGGAGCTTCGGATCCCGCTGGTCCGTTGCGGATCCGTTCAAAGTCGAGGGGGGCTCCATTGGGCCACCCACAAGTGGTTAGTGCGCTCAAAATTGGATCCGAGGACAAAATCTCAGTTCCTATGTCGACACTGAGCAGAACAAAACACCTCGCAAGGCCTTCCGCCTGGTGCCTTATCTTTTAATTATAATACCCCAATATAATACACCATTTTATTAAGGTAGAATAATAATACTAAGCAGATGAAACATAAGACCAACAGACGACTCACACAAACAACTCTAAGCATGCGCTACGACTCGCAAGGCCAACAGATAAACAAACAACAGGTATTAGGTGGTGGGGATAAAGCTTTATAGGCTGCAGGATAAACATGTGATGGGATCGCAGTTCAAGAATCGATAACTAGGGTAGCAGAGATCAACGGCAGGAATGAAAGACAATGTATAGGTAAACAAGCAAACTTTGCTTGCCTGGAATCCCGCATGGAAGCAGATCTTGTCGTTGCTCACACATCTCAACGTCTTATCCACGAAGAAGCAACAAACACTGGAAGCGCAAAAGATGCATTTATAACTACGGCAAAAGATCCAGCATGATCATGGGACAGATGAATGACATGGCAAGATGCAATGCGCGATGCACTTAATCCAAATTAAGCGGAACCGGGATTCCGACAATTAATATTTAGGTGCAAGTTATTTATCTACTCCACAAATTAAATGTTCATTAACATGGCAAGACATAGCAAAGATGATCTAGTCAAATTAAATGGAATGGGGCAATACATATACTGATTTGCCCCACACATTCCATATTTATTATTTAGGTGAATTGCTACACCCGCAAACCCAAGAGATGCAACACATGTAAATATGATGCGATATGCACAAGATAGATGATATTTAATAAAAATGGTATAGGGTTAGGGTTTGGGTTCGCACGTTGGATCGGGAGAGATAGCGTTCGAAACCGACGTTTCGGTCCGTGGAGGAAGTAGTCGACGTCGGGGAAGTAGTCCGGGTGGTCGTTGTTCGGATCACCAGCATCGGGGTCGGTGGCGCACTTGTCGTATCCGGTCTTCGGGTCCACGACAACGGACACTGGAAGGGAACGCGCACAGGAAGACGACGCGCGCGCGCACGGGCAGCACCACGAAGGGTGGACAAACACGGACAGCAAAGCGACGCCGGGGTCTTGCAGGCATTTTGTCGGACACCCGGCGTGCGGCGGACACGGGGAGGACACCGGACGGAGACGGCGTGCACGCGGCCGGAAGAGTAGACAGCGGGGACGACGCGCTGCGGGAGGCGACGGCGCGGAGCGGATGCGCACGGCGACGGAATCCGGCACGGGCGGAGGCGCGCGACACGGCGGCGGCGGCGCGGACGGCGGGCGCGCGGGGCAGGGAAGCGCGTGCGGCGGCGCAGGAAGGAGGAGCAGGGGCGGCCGGGCGCGGCGCTGGGCGTCGGGGCGCGGGAGGCGGCCGGGCGTCGGCGGCGCGCGTGGAGAGGAGCGGCGGTGGAGCACTCGGGGCGTGGCCGGAGATGCAGGGCGTGCGGCGGAGCGAGACGGCCGACGCGCGGGCGAGGCGGCGCTGGCGGCGCACGGCGGCGGGGAAGCAAGGGGCGCACGCGCGGCGGACGCACGGCGGCGGGGCAGCAGCGGAGGGAGCCGGGGCAGCGGTGGAGCGCGCAGCGCGGGCGCGCGCGAGCGGCCGAAGGCGCGCGCGGCGAGGCTGGCCGGAGGTGGGGCGCCGGGCAGGTGCGGGCGAGCTCGGGTGCAGGCTCGGGAGCGGGTCGGGCTGGCTTCTCCCGTGCGCTGCGGGAAGAAGAGAAGGAAGAGGAGAGAAAAAAAATAGAAAAGAAGGAAAAGAAAAAGGGAAAAAGAAAAAAAGGAGGGGAAAAAAAGAAAAAGAAGAGGTGGGAGGATTATTTCGCAAAAACAGGGAAAAGGAGGAGGGTGGCTGCAAAAAGTCAGGGGGTGGGAAAGAATTGTCCAGGGGGAAACCCTAGGGTTTGCTTATGTGGGCTTTTGGGCTTTTAGTTTTTCTCCCGTTATTCTTTTTCTGTTTTATATTTTTAAAACAAAATAGAAAACGAATTTGAACACGAAACCTTTACAAAATATTTTTAGTTTTGAACATACAATTTAATAAACTAGTTTTTAACATTTTTTTAAAATATTTGAAAATAACACATTTTTAATTAATTTGAAATGCATTTAATTTTAATTATGGAAAATTAATTTAAATGCAAAAAATTAAATTAATGCGATGCGATGCCATGTCGATGCAAAAGAAAACTCACAAATCAAAAGGGGATAAATCCTGGGGCGTTACAAGAAGCCTACTTAAATAGCAAAATAAAACAAGTTAGCTAGCTTCCCGCCTAGCAGTACATCTCCAAAAGATATTTACAACTATTACAAGTTGAGATATAATTGTTTCAGGGGTAGGAGGAGGCTAGCCGTCAAGATAGAATAAAGGAAGCCGACAACAACGACTTTGGCTCGGGGGCCGCCTATATTAGGCTTGGGGGCTGATAACTTCAGCCCCAGAGCTATCGCTCCCTTCCGCCTCGGCCGTGTCGGCAGCTCCAGCTTCTCCAGCAACTGGAACAGGATGGCGCCGATAGAAGACTGTCGTGTCAACCATATCGGCAACCCGTGTGGCGTAGCCGGCAACACTGTTCAGTACAGCAGCCGGCTGGACCTCGGTGCCGTCTTCATAGGTAGACAGCATGCCCTCGGTGACGACTTGCATCTCCGCCTCGTGGTAGTGCGGTATGAATAATCCTAGCGCAGTCATGGCACCACCCCCACGCCGCCAACTTCAGGGAGCTCTTGTGTTGCTCCGTGGCTTGCTCCAGCATGCTGGGCACATCGCTGAACTCGGCGGGCTCCTGGCTGCCAGAGGAGATGAAGAACTTGGCGGCAAACCGCTTGGACGCCGCCAAAGTCTCGGTGATCAGCTCACCCAGACGCGCAAGACGATCTAGGCGGAGGCTGACAACCTTGTCATTGCCTAGGCAGGCAGCAACCGTATAAAAAATAAAAGCGTCAGTTTAGCTCAGGCTAACAAACTGACGGCAAAGATGAAGAGTGAGGAAAAGCTTACCAAGGACCGAGTTATGGAAGGCGGACAGCTCGATCATGTGAGCTTCCACCGCATCCTCCGCAGTATGGGCGCGAGAAGTCTGCTTGGATATCTCTTCAGCAGCCGTCTTCTCCGTCTCCGCCAACTTCTTGCGCAGGCTATCCATCTCTCCGGTTAGCCGGCTAGTCTCCTGCGCAAAATCAACTTGCTGCGCCTCCATCTCCTTCTGGTGCTCCTCCTTCATCTTCAGGTTGGCGGCCGCCAAATCAGAGGCTTCATTCATAATAGTTTGCATATCAGTATACGCCTTAAGTATATTCTGGGCGTGATCTAGCAATTCTATAATATGGATATGCTAGCTAAATGATTGGCGGTAGCAAACACAAAACATGGCGGAAGGAAAAAACTCAGTGATTTTACCTTCATCTTTCTTGCGGGCCGCTTCCAAGTCGGCAATCCGCACATCCTTGGCATCGTAATGTTTTCTCAGATCACGATACCTCTTGTTTATCTCCGACCTGGAGGAGATAAGCTCAACATTGGCGGACAGGACGCCCTGCGGACAAAGACAAAATCATATAACATATTGTCAAAAAACCACTAAGCCGGCAACCAATATCATTGGTTTGCCATCTAAGTGCTCAGGGGAAAGACTATGTATATGCTACCAAGTTCCAAAAAGACAACTTACAGCAATGTCGCCCTCCAGGTCGGCAAAGGTCTGGGCGGGGAAGTCGACGAAAGCCAGGGTGGACTCCTTGGCCTCCTTAAAGGACTCCCAGGGGTCCCTAACCCTTCCGCCTCCAGAAGCTGGGGCTGCCCTTCGCGGCCCGCCGGCAACCTCCACCAGCAGCTCCTCCTTAGCGGCACGTGATCAGACGGCTTCATTGGCCGTAGCCTCAGCCAATGGAAAAGAAGCACTGGTCGCGCGGCCAACAGAGGAGGTCCTTGGCGGCGGACTAGAAGCCAGAACCTGGGGCTGGCGGCGGGCGTCGCTCATGAAGCCGCTGACCCGGGACTGAGGACTTGGCGGCATGGTTGCCGGAGAGGTGCCCTGGGCCGTTTTCCCCTGGACAAAAGGGACTTGGCCGGCAACTTGGAAGTTGCCACCCGCTCCCTGGCGACAAAGTGAAGTAGCCAGATGAACACCAGTAATGAAGAAAGCCGACAAGTGATTTAGGCGGAAATGGGTACCTTCGGGGGATGCTAATCCCCGCGTTCTCGTCAAGGTCGACGAGCACTGGCTCGATAGCCGTTGCGGTCTGTTTCTTCCTCTCGGCGTTAGCCGTGGAGGAAGCAGCGCCCGAGGCCTTGCGCTTCTTGGTTTTCCCGGCTTCCGGCTCGTAAAAGTCGGCGGCCAGGTCGTTCTCCCCCCAAAGCAGAGAGCTGTTAACCAAAAAAGAGCAAGTGTTAAGGATGACTCAAGTAAGCTGGCAGAGCCGCGAAAAAAGGGCAGAAAGAGAAATGTCTACCTCGAGGGGAGGGTTGTCGTGGGTGTGCATGGGCACGCCCTCCACCACCTTCACCAACCCTGATTTGACAAGGCTGTGAGGTCGGGCCGCCAATTCGACAGCTGGTAACCCCTCTTCGCTTACGCGAAGAGAAGCTGTGGTAGTAGGGGAATACTGACACATCTTATGCGGGCTACACCGCAGAGGTAGTATTTGCCGGCTAAGCCAGCAGATGATGGTGTCCACCCCGTCCATCAGGGGGGGAGCCATCGCCCGGGTGAGGAACTCGATCCGCCTCTTGATTAGGCGGAGCTCCTCCGTCAACTTGGGTACCGCTTCGTCCCAGCATGGCCTGGGCATAGGCGGCGCGTTGACAAAGTCCGGGATGCCAAATTGATGCCCTGGCGCTGCCATGTCTGTGCAGTAGAAGAAAGTGGAGGTCCAGCCCTTGACGGAATCGATGTATGGTATCTTGGGATACCATTGGCGTCCTTGGCGGCAGTTGAAGGTGATGCTGCCGCAGGTTGCCAGTCCGCCGTCCGGCACAGTCTGACGCCGGCAACGGAAGCAGTATCTGAAGAAATCTAAACTAGGCCTAATACCTAGATAGCCCTCAAATAGAGCTGTGAAGCCGGCTAAGACTAATATGCTATTGGGCGCTATGTTGTGGGGTTGGAGCCCATAATGATCCAGCACCTCGCTATAGAAGGCGGAAGACGGTAGGGCCTTTCCCCTAACTAGGTGGGAGGTGAGGATTACCCGCTCGCCGGCTTTCGGAGCCGGGACGACGTCTCCGAAGGCTGGGCGCCTTCTGCAGTCCTTCCGAGTCGGTAGGTAGCCGGCCGCCTCCAGGTCCTTGAGCGCGTCTTCGTCGACAATGGAGGGGAGCCAGGAGCACGACCCGAGGTCGGCTGGCTCCTCCTCCTCGTCGACGGGCGCGCCGCCGGCCGCCGCCGGCATGGTGGAAGACGAGGGCGCCGAGGCCGCCGCCGCACGGGCGTGCACGACCGGAGTAGAAGATGGAGCAGCGGCAGGAATGCCCGTATGCGACGCTGCGGAGCGCGACACCGCGCCGCCCATCGTAGTGGCCGCGATGGTCTCCGTCACGAGTTCGCTGGACGCCGCCGAGGTAGTGGCGTGAGGTTCGGTGGCCATCGCCGTGCGTGGAGGTCGCTGGGGAAGAAGTGCTCGCCGGAGTTCTCTCGGTGGTGGCAAGAAAGCTTGGGAGAGCGAGTGCGCGGGAGAGCAAAGGACGGAGGTGGTGAAGTGCGAAGGAAGAGAATGAACCGCTCGGCTACCTATTTATAGGCCTGGGCGTTGCTCTCTGTGCAACGTGTGATGGCCTAAAATCGGTACTATGTAGATTTAAGCGATTCCGCCGAAATCCGCATAATAACGATTCTAGGTCGCCCACCAGACATAATGTGCACGCCGAAACATGCGCATTATGTGGGTGGAATTGTGATAACATTACAACAGTTCCGATACATCCACAAATACAACAAAAGATATAATATACAACAACGACTCGAACGAGTCAAGATACAAATGATACAATAAAAAGATTCAAATGACAGCGGAAGCAGAATAGTATCCGACTACGGATAAGATACAAATTGGACTAAGAGACCTGAAGATAAGCAATGGCGCCATATCCCTGCCCAGCCAAGCCGGAGGGATTCCCAAGCTAACGTCGTCAGACTTCAAACCTGGTAGCTGCACATAAAGCACAGCCCAAAAGACGGTCAGGGCACCCGTGGCAAGAAAAACCGACTTGCCTACTTTCTACACCATCTCCCAAAATATAAGGGAGGTGGACTTAGCGGCAGCAGCACTAGCAACCTAGAGAGACACGCTACAACTTCCGTCTAATCAGAGAGGGATAAGAGAGCGTATAAAGTAAACATCTAGAACTAACACCAAACATAACCCATTCTCGGATTAACCCCCTCAACCAAGTATGAGGAAGCAATTCGGGAAAACCCACACATTGAACAATTTTAGTTACCATTTATTGTGAAAGTAATTCTATATTACTAGTCAAATTAATTAATAATGATTAGGTGTAAGTTGTCTAGATCTTGTTAGCCAGCATCATCACCAAAGTCGTCCATAACCGTGGACACGGCTCATCGATAAGATTATACTCTGCAGGGGTGCACTACAGTACCCATACTCGCATGATCAACCCAGTTAAAAACATTAGGGCCTCTCAACACGACTCATTCCTTCACTACAGCAAGTCCAAGTGCCACCCATATGAGTTGTTACCCGCGTCAGGAGTCCGGCCGAATCTCAATTGCGGACTCATTAGTTTGTGTCCACGCGCCATGCGGCTCAAACCACATTAGGAACTGTCCGCTTCGCGCGCACCACCCCTATATGACCCCCGAGTAACATAACCTCTCATCAATCATCATCATCATCATGCACATGGATATGAGCAAATGGAAACCGAACTAGTTGCGGCACATGGATACGTTGAAGATCCGTTCAAAGTCGAGGGGGGCTCCATAGGGCCTCCCACAAGTGGTTAGTGCGCTCAAAATTGGATCCGAGGACAAAATCTCAGTTCCTAGGTCGACACTTAGCAGAACAAAGCACCTCGCAAGGCCTTCCGCTGGTTCCTCATCTTTGAATTATAATACCCCAATATAAGACAACATTTTATTAAGGTAGAATAATCTATCATACTAAGCATATGAGATAAAAGACCAACAGAGGACTCGCACAACCAACTCTAAGCATGCCCTATGACTCGCAAGGCTAACAGATAAACATGCAAGGGGTTATGGGTTGTGGGGATAAAGCTGTATAGGCGCAGGATAAACATGTGATGGGATCGCGATAAAGAATCGAATACTAGGGTAGCAGGGATCAACGGAAGGAATGAAAGACAATGTATAGGTAAACAAGCAAATTTTGCTTGCCTGGAATCCCGCATGGAAGCAGATCTTGTCATTGCTCACACATCTCAACGTCTTATCCGCGAAGAAGCAACAACTCTGGAAAGCGTAAAAGATGCATTTTTACAACTACGACAAAAGATCCAGCACGATCATGAGAATGATGCATGACATGGCAAGATGCAAAACAAATGCAATTAATCCAAATTAAGCGGGAGAGCAACCACGACAATTAATATTTATGTCGGGTTATGACTCCCTAGAACAGGGGGTAGTCACTTCCTGAAGTGTAGTTCGTGAAGAGGATTGAACACGGAGGTCAAGACCTTCGAGGGGCACGGCGACGCTGCTCAGCGGACCTGAATTTGAAGCACCCACTGCAGAGAAACACACCAGCCCGTACCCAGGTTCACGGCCCTCGTGAGGAGGTAAGACCGCTACTCCTGCTTGTCTGTATTGAGTTATGGAGATTACAGTACAACCAGGCTTGCCGAGGGCCCCCTTGAGGCAGTTCTTGCCTCGGGAGGGAAGTGATGACCTTCTTCCTCCTCAGGCTAGAGGCTATCCTACTTGGGATTGCTAGGGTTTTACAGGTGTTGTTGCAAGCAAAATGGCCGACCCTTGCTATGATGGAAGTCTTGTCCCTTTTATAGGCACCTCATGCGCTCTCATTCTGCTTGGCCTTCGAGGTGGTTCCCACATGGCAGAGGCATGGCGGAGCAGGAGTCCACCGCGGCCCGTTCGTCCATGGACGCGGACCATTGCTGATAAAGGTGGGCGCGGTGGCCGACCAGCAGCCGACCGCGCAGTTTTGCTGCAGAGGAGGTAGTCTCTGAGGTGGAGCCCATGATGACGTTCTCTTTGGAGGGTTGCGCCGTCCACCCGCTTTATCACTGGAGTGGAAGGTCATGGCAGCTCTGCGGCAGGCGGCGCTACTTTATTGACTCCTTTATCACCAAAACGGCAAAAGGGTGCTGGCGTCACCACGTGGTCGTGGCAGAGAGCATGTGCGCTGTAGCACCCCCAAGAGCCACGCTAGAAAAATATGAGACCTTAATCTGAGATAAGCCTATTATAGATCTCGGAAGCCAACATTTGAAATCGTTAACACAACAGATACCCTACACCACAAGAAGCAATATATTAAGCTCTTAACAGACCGAAGAAGCAAATATCACCAAATAAGGTCACTGACCTGTCAATCACCAATACAACGGAAGGCAAATTATGCTATTGGACATAGCAAAACTGGCAAAAGGCCTAAGAGGCCAAAGCATAATGGCGACGCCCCAGTCCATAGATTCCAGGCTGTCTTCTGGGAACCCCAACCTACTCGTCGATGTCCATGTCCAGAAAACACACTTGTCCAAATAATTGCGCAAGGCTGAGTACGGGAGGTACTCAACTAGACTTATTTAACCTGTTATATATCTGCTCGTTATTCATGAATGTCTTTTGCATAAAGCCAACTTTATTTTCAAATCGAGGGAGAAGAGAATCTCGCATCAGTAGACTGTTTAAAAAGGGATAAGAGAGTGAAACACAAGCTTCATCCACATATTCAGTCTCCACCAGATTATCATGAGTTGTACCACCCACCAGAATCACCCCTTCGCTCAACTCGAGGAAGCGATCCTTCCTTAGTTGGCAAGTTTTATAATTAGATTCATGTTATCTATGATCATCAGACATAAGGTACCAAGTCATCCATAACCGTGGACAACGCTTTCTGAAAAGATTTACCCTGCAGGGGGTGTAACTATCCACACACGCCAACCAATCTTTGCGCCAGAACTTTTAGCACTCTTCCGGGGAATGCCGGCAGAAGGGTTGGCCACGACCTTTCCCAAGGTTCGCCTATGTCCATGAGCCACAGCAGTAGATCTGACCACGCGCAGCGGTCTCTAGTGCGGGTTGCCAGGGTCAACATCTGGACCGCAGCCCTGTTGCCCGAGCCCTAATCATCTTCCATCCTTCTTTTCTTTTACCTCACAGGCAAATGGAAAACTCGAACTAGTGGCTTCACGTAGTAGGCTAGACAAGTTGGGGTCGAAGGCTCCCATTATTCCAGTGTGGATGTACGAGTAGTCTTGGTTCCGAAGACGAGAACTTAGTTCCTAGGTCGGCAAGAATAGCACAAACCACCACAATCTCACTGTGGCCTCCCATCCAAGCCTTTAGCATATTCAACACATCTCTCACCATTCCACGCCATTCTTCATGACAGTTCCTTTACTACTCCGATTCATCAACCAGATGGAGCAGAGGGAAGATCTAAGCCGGGCTAACATAGCAGACTCTCGCGATGCAACACTTAAGACAATCTATACCTCCACTCAAAACAACATTTGAATCGCATGCATAATACCAGAATCAAATACTTTGAAATCTTATATGTGCAGATAAGAGGTTATGCTTGCCTTGCTCTTCGATAGCAGGATATATAGAAAATGGAAGTCTTCGGCTTCACTTGATCAAGATAACCAAAATAACTCTTCATAGATATCCTCCTGATTTGATCATCGATGATCCAGCACTCGCCTTCGGTGTTGTCGAACTCCACTTCGGATTCGCATTATACCATGATAAACAAAACACCAGAAAAGAAACGGAAACAACATTCAACCATGGTATAGATGCAATGCGCACAATGCATGACATGACAATTTAGAGGATTGAAATGTAAATCCTACACATGGAAGAACATTTTAATGAAGTGCGAGCGCCCGAGAGGTGCCATTAGACAAATTCCATAATTAAAATAAATGGTGTAATTTGTTATTCTATTATAAACATGGTTCAAAGTTGTTTAAATATGCATGATTTGTACATAAATAGATATATCTTATTTTTCTACAAATTTTGATATATTAAACATATTTTTCTGATTTAAAATGAATTACTTATGAATTTCCAAAGATTAAAAAAATCAATTTAAAACATTTATGGAATTGAATAAATAATATTGGACCCACATGTTAGACTTTTAACCATTACTATAAATCATTTTGGAAAAGATTAAATTTCTGACAAACAGAGCCTACCTGTCATAATTAAATGAATTACAGAAAAAGAATAAATGATTTTCAGAAATTAAAAAGAAATGATGACGTCAGCTGACGTCATCAATGGCCAAATCGCCACTCCCGATCACGAATTATTCGAACCAGACGGAATTGGAGCAATTTCTTTGCAGCATTCGACAGAGGAGGCCGAGGCGGACCATATGGTGGCGGCGCCGCTCGAAATCGGTCACCGGAGTTGCTCCGGTGAGGTGCCCGCTGAAGGAGATATGCCCTAGAGGCAAATAAATAAGTAGTATTTATTGCATTATCTCATAAGTTTATAATAGGTTTGTGTATTATGCAATAACTGTATTAATCGGAATTATTAATACATGTGTGATACATAGACAACCTGGTCCCTAGCAAGCCTCTATATGAGCTAGTCCATTGGGCAACAGTTGATCGAGATTCCCGATCAAGGACAATGACGTCGGTTGACAATGGGGTCATCTTGTTAGTAGAATAAGGTGATGGACATACGCAAAGTATTGCAATAAGATCGTATTACGATGATTGTCATTTGCAATAGATAAGAGTATGATAGCTTATTCCTTAGACCGTGAGACCGTACTTATTGTTGCTTCGTAGGAGTGCTTTGAGAGCATCAAACGTTGTGTCTTATATAGCATGACAATAACGGTGTCCATCTTGGGTATTCCGAAAGAGCATCAAGACGTAAGGATCAAGAGCGGGATTTGTTCATTCTAGTAATGGAAAGATACTCTGGGCCCACTCGGTGATATTGCATCTATATAGCTGCGCAGCTTATGACTAGGTCATGGAGATGTAATATCGCAGACGAGTTAATAACCTTCGTCGGTAACGAGATACAGCAAAGGCATCGGTGTGTCTACGATCATATCTCGGACAAGGTAGTATCGCAGAGACAAAGGGAATGAATATCATACTTATGGTTCAACGGTCGTCATATATTTCCAGGTATCCCTGACGATCATTGGTGAGCGGAGTGTCTCGACCATGTCTGGAGTGTTCCCGAACCGTAGCGTAACAAACTTAAGGTCTTAGCGACGCTAGGAGATAGGTTCTGGAATTTTATAGGTTTTTATTGGAGAGAGAAAATTGATCCGGAAAGAGTTCCGGTGGTCCGGAAGGAGTTCCGGGGAGCTATGGAATGGTTCCGAGAATGTCCGAAAGTTGTTCGGGTGGTTCCGAAATAGTTTCGGAGTCATGGGATATTGAATTATATATAAATATATTAATTATGAATTAATGGGATTTTTATATTAATTTAATATTAATTAAATAAAGGAAAAAGGGGGCTCCCACCTTCATGGGCCCTAAGAGGGCCCAAGAGGGGGGAGCCGCACCCCACAAGGGGGGTGGGCCCCATGGGGGTTCGGCCGGCCCATGGTGGGGGCGCACCAACCCCCCTCCTCCTTTAGTCCCACATGGGGGAGCCAAGGGGTTTGCACACCCCCTTCCCCCTTTATATAGCAAGGCATATTAATTGATTTAATTCATAGGAAATTCAATTAATTCCCAATTTCTCTCTCGATCTCGTGGTTCCCAAGTCGGAGCCGCGCCGAGCTGAGGAAGGGGGTCTCTCTCCACCTAAGCCATACCGCAGAGCGCCGTTGCTCTGCGGGATTCCAGATAAGATCTACTCCTGCGATTTCAGCTGGATCTGAATGACCGGGAGTTGTTGCTAGGCTCCGTATGTTTGCGAGTGCTCGGAGGCTACTCTATTGAGGAGCTTGGGCGACGTCGTCTCGCCCCCTGCAGCCGCCGCGCCTCCCCCCTCTGCTGCCGGCGCACCAGCCCCGGTGCTGGCGCTCTGCCTTCTTCCGTCCGACGCCCGTCGACGCAGATCATCATCGACACCCCGGCGTCATCGACTTCGACATCGCGGCAAGTTCTCCGCGACCTCGAGGTCGGCTACGTACGACTTCATCGTCAACGCTTGTGCGGGAGCGTAATCCCCGCTATCGGTCTACATGGAGGTAATATAACCCGTTCCGCCACCGTTATCGCATGTACTAGATAGATAGATCCTGGCTAGTTAGGGTTTCGTACGCTAGAAAATTATTGTTTTCTGCACCGTAACCCCTTCACCCGCGCGGCGGCCGGAGATGGAGAACGGCAGCCCGAGCAACCCGAGGGAGAGGAAGAACAGAGAGAGGTCCACGAGGACCACAAGCTCACCAGGAGCGTGACAGAGGGGTCGGGAAGGCGAGGGGAGGCCGGAGTTCGCTGGAAACATCTGCGGAGGCCAGCGGCCGGACTTGAGGAAGATGGACCAATTCGTCAGCTTCTCGGCTTCCCTGCACAAACCGGTCGCGGAGGAGGGAGAAGGAAGGACGGCGGAGCCTCGAAGCTCCTCGCCGTGGCTCAGGGTTGCCTGCAACGACAGGAATCGCCGCAGGACCCGAGAGCTAGGGTTTCGGTTTTGGGGAGGAAGAAAGGAGAAGGAGAAGAAGAACTGGGCTTCTCCGTGGCGGCGGAGGGCTTCTTGTAGGAGGTGCAGTGGCGGTGGCGGGGATCTTGGCGCGGGCGGCGTCGAACGGCCGGGGGCGCGACAGCGCGACCCTCGGTCGGAAGGTTGAAGACGACTAGGGGTTTTCCAGAAAACCCCTGGAGTTCTGAAGAACCACAAAATCTTTGGAAACAGGCCCCTGCTGTGGAAAATAAATCTTTTGAGGGCCTTTTTGAAAGTATAAAATTTATACAAAAATACCAGGAGACTCATAATTTCACAAGCAAGCCAGTGGAAACTTCAAATTTGGGAAATTTTAAAATTCTTTTAACACATTTAAAAAAGCAAGTGGTTTAATCCACTTTAGGTTTTTTTCTCTTTTATGTAAAAACTCAAGTTTTGTGCAACTTTTAATTAGATGCAAATGATGCTCATGATGCACAAAATAATTTTTTAATTAACAAATAGCAAATTTGGGGACGTTACATGCGCCCCGCCGTACTTCCTTGGCCGCGACGTTTCCCCTCAGGCCTGGGGAGGCCTGTGGGGGGTCTTCTGTTGACTTCCCCTGAGGAGCGCTGGCGCCTCGGGAGGGTCTCCTGAAGCGAGGGACCCCTTGAGGCCCTCGTTTCCTCTCCAGACCCTCGAGGGGAGTTGCCTCTCAAGGGTCTCGCCAGGCGGCGAGGCCTGGTCCTTAGTCGTTTCGTCTGACTGGCCAGCGTGCGAGGCCTGGGGGGAGTGGACTCTCTATACCTCAGTTCCCACTGGGCCGACAGTAGCCCACGGGCCCGCGATGGGTGTCGGGTTATAACTCCCAGAAATCGGGGGTAGTCACTTCCTGAAGGGTAGTTCGAAGGGGGATTGAACGCGGAGGTCTAAACCCTCAAGTGGCTCCGCGACGTTGCTCGCCGGACCCGGAGAAGACGCACACCCGACCATGGAAAACACCGTCCTTTACCCAGGTTCACGACCCTCGTGAGGAGGTAAGACCGCTACTCCTGCCTGTCTGTATTATATGAGGGAGATTACAGTTCAATTGGGCTGATCGGAAGCCCCCTTGAGGCAGTTCTTGCCTGGGGAGGGAAGCAATGGTCTTCTTCCTCCTCCAGCCAGAGGCTAACCTAACAAGAGCTGCTAGGGTTTACAAAGGTGTTTTGCACGCAAGAGGCCGACCCTTGCTACGATGGAGGTCCTTCCTCTTTTATAGGCGCCTCCGGTCTTCCTCTTCGGCTTGGCCTTCAAGGTGGCTCCCACTTGCCAGTGGCGGTGCGGAGCACGAGTCCACCGTGCTCCATCCGTCCATGGACTCGGTCCATTGTTGATAAAGGTGGCGCCGTGGCCAACCAGCGGCCGACCGCTCTCGTACTACCCGCAGGGCGGGCAGTCTCTGAGGTGATGCCCATGATGACGATCTCTGCTGGAGGGTTGCGCCGTCCACCCGCTTTATCGTCAGAGTAGAAGGTCCTCAGAGCTGTATAGCAGGTGGCGCAGCTTTGTTGACCGCTTTATCGCCTGGGACAGCGACGGGGGTGTGAGCGCCTCTGTACGGGCGTGGCCCAGAGGTCACGTGCGCTCTGTCGGGATTCCTTGGCGACGACGTTTCCCTCCAGGCCTGAGGGGAGACTCTCGCAGGACGTCCCTCGGGTGGGTTGGATCCTTGATGGGGAGGATCCCCTGAGGCGAGGGGTCCCTTGAAGCCCTCGCTCCCTCTTCAGGCCCTCGAGGGGAGTTGCCTCTCGAGGGTCCCGTCAGGCGGGGTCTCCTAGTCCTTAGCCGTTTTGTCCGTCTGGCCCGCGGGCGGGGCCAGGGGGGAATGGGCTCTTGATACCCCTGTTCCCACTGGGCCGACAGTAGCCCCCGGGCCCATGATGGGCACGACTGAGCCGATGGGCTCAGGCGAAGCGTCGTGGGCCCTTAGTGCCCAGCCGGCCCGAGCCACGCGGCACTCGGACGATTAACGGCTTTGCACGATCTGGGACGTGAGTCGTGGGGGGTCCCACCACGCCCTGGTTACTGTTCTGGACATAAATCCCAGGCGTTGCCGCGCAGAGCCGTTATGTTCCTTGTTCTTCCCGCAGAAGTTTCCGCTGCGCAGAGCTCTCCGTCTTCGATCTCCCCTGCGCATCTCCCACCTTTGCCCGGCTGAAAAGCCGAGTTCTCCCTGATGGGCCCGGTGAAGAGCAAAAGTAAGGCCGCAGTGGGGTCTTCTTCCCGGGCGGCGGCCATGGAGGTGGTGCGGGGCACGACACTCGAGGGGGCGCGCACCGATCTTCAGGCGTTGGAGAAGATCCGCCATCTTGTTGCGGGGCCATCCAACGAGCACGGAGCCAGCGAACTCCAAGCCGCCCGGTTCGGGAAATTTCCTCAAGGGTTTTACCCTATTTTCCTTCACGCCATCACTGCCGGACTGGTGCCACCGTACTCGCCTTTCTTGGAGGTAGTACTAGAATTCTACCAAATTCAACTCCTCCATCTCCACCCGAATTCCATCCTCATACTGTCCATCTTTGTCTACCTCTGCGAGGCTTATTTGGGCGTGCACCCTTCGATCGCGCTCTTCAGGACCTTTTACTCGCTGCGGTGCACGGCTGGCGGCGAGAGGACGGGGTGCGTCTCCTTCCGCATCGCGGACGGCATGGGGCATGTATATATCCCCATGTCCTGGAGTGGGGACAAACCGGTTACGGCGTTGCTCAAGAAGGTGGGCGACTTTCGCCAGAAGTGGCTGCTCATCGGAGTCCCGTCACCCTGCGCGTTCCTGGATGTCCCGGAGGCGCCGCCCGTGAGGAACTTCCGCTGGTGCAAGTCTACTCTCCGTGGTGCCGACAATGCTTACTTGGAGGGGCGTCTGAGATTTCTCCGCGAGGAGGGTCTCACAGGTCAGATGATCGCGGCGGACTTCGTGGCTCGCCGCATTGCCCCCCTTCAGGCGCACTCGGAGCCTATGTGGATGTACGCCGGTCCTTCTAACCCAATGCGGCTCCATCCAGAGGACCTCGGCTTGGACGTGGTCGACACCATCCTTAATATCCTCTTCGCCAGTCTGGACTTGCCAGGGAAAATCGCCGGCTCCGTGCTTCCCCTGCACCAACTTCCTTTGAGTGACCACATGGACATCCTGGACGGAATGCCGGATTTCACTCCTCAAGGTCTAGCGGGCTCGATGGATCAGGGGGTCGCTCCGCCGGTGCGCGCAGTCGTGGGCGCTGACTCCTCATCCACCCCCCGTGCCTGGAGCGGCGAGGAGGAGGCCGCGACGGGAGAGGCGCTCCCTGTGAGGTACGAGCCATTCACCGATGAGATTTGCGACATCTCGTCGGATGACGACGACGCCTTTGTTATTGCACCTCCGCGCTTTGAGGAGGAGGCGCCTGAGGCAGGGGCGGCCTCCGAGACAGATGCTTCGCCAGGGAGGCGCGAGCCTCGCACCAAGGCGATGATGGATCGCTCCGGGGTGAAGCCTTCTGACATACCCTTCAAGAGGAAAGCGGCAACGCCTCTGGAGGGATCAGGTGCCAAACCCATGCCATCCTGGCGGTCTCCTGGCCAGTCGTGGGTCGATGCGGGAGCTTCCCCTTCATGGTGAGTACTCCCACCACTTGGTCATTTTCGGGCTTCCCTGGTTTCCCCTGCTCCGCCTTTTCTTGAACAATCTCCTTCGGGCTTTTTCCAGCGATCTAGTGCCTGCGAAGCGTCGCAAGCTTCGCGAGGCAGCAGGTGTGAAGGGTGCCGCAGCTTCGGTAGAGGCCGGCGAGCGCCCAAGGCCTGGAGAGACGCCCATTCCAGACCCCGTGGAGGGGGCGCCTCAGGAGGGAGCGACCGTGCCCCTGGTGGGGGCGCCCGAGCCCCAAAGGGTGCCTTCCGAGCTTCCGCTCGCGGACAGCACGGAGGAGACAACTCCCGCGCCGCCTCGCGCTCGGACTCCTCCTCGCGCGGCTACGCCACTGCGCGAAGCAAATTTGCTTCGCACGCCGCCATCCCCACGTGCAGCGACGCCGCCGCCTGCGTCACCTTCACCAACTTGCCCGCGACGCTCGTGCCACTTTGCGCGGGAGCGACTGAGGCTTCAGCGGGTGCAAATGCGGCCACTGGAGGTGGCGCGGCCTCAACTCCTTTGGAGGGTGCGAATGAGGCTGTCGCGGGCGCAGGTGCAGCCGCCGGAGGGGGCGCGGGCTCGCGACCCCGCTCTGCCGGAGAAGATGAGCACCCGCGGAACTCTAGCGCCGCCGCTGCAGCCGGCGTGGAGGGAGGTGAGGCCACGCCCAGCCCCCGAGCCCGTCCTAGGGCAGGGTGATCGGGGCCGGCCGCCGCAGCTGGGCCTTCCTCCGGCCAGGAAATGGTTCTCCAAAGTTGGGACTGGAGCACGGGGCGCCGCGAGGTGGCGTTCGGCCTTGTGCGGGAGTCGTTGGAGGACCTGGAGGCCCACCTTGCCCTTGGTGACATACGGCTCGCCCAACAGCAGGAGGAGCTTGCGAGGTCGTGGGCGTCCTTCCACGCAGCCGTCGAGGCGCGCCGCCTTGAGGACTCGGCGTTGCTGGCCGCCCGCGAAGAGGCCATCACCTTTGCCAAGGAAGTCCGCGACAGAGCCATTCGCGATGCCGCGGAGCTACTCGAGCCCCTCAAAGCAGAACGCGAAGCCGCTGAGGAGCTCCTGCGGGGGGTCACAGCTGAGCGTGAGGCGATGGAGGCTCGCTGGCGCAGAAGCAACGCGAGCTGGACCGGTTGGAGTCCCAGCGTCTCTGTGCCCACCAGGCTACGCAGGCCGCCCTGGAGGACCGCAAGTGCTTGGCCGAGCGCGCCTGGCACCTGGTCCTCCGGGGGAGTGAGCTGCAGCGGCGCGAGGAGCGGTGCCTCCAGATGGAGAAGGACCAGGCCGCCCAGCGCGAGGACTTAGAAGCACGCGAGGGAGTCATGGCTCAGGCGGTCTCGAAGTTCGACGAGCACGTCGCTGCTCAGGGTGATCTGATGAGCGCTGGGAGCGGCGCCTCGCCAAGAGGGCGATAGTGGCGCAGAGGGCCCTCGTGGTGCACGAGAGACATTGTCGTGGTGGTGTCACGGCAGATACCATAGGATGGCTAATGTGTGGGGCCGATGGACGTTGGTGGATCCGGGGAGGGATAGCGAGCTGAATAGCCCACACGAGGAGGAACCCGGTGTAACCGAGTTCTCCTAAAAACAGGAAATAACAACAACACGATGAAGGGAAAGATCTAACAAACAACAACAAAGGCTCGAAGGCACACGACAAACACACGATGTACCCAGGTTCAGGGCCCTCGTGAGGAGGTAACACCCCTACTCCTGCCTTTCTTCTCTATATAAGTGTGGTACAAGAACTACAACTTGCTGCTAGACCTCTCAAAGGGAAGAGTATCAAGAACTAGATGAACTCAAGGTGAGAAGGAGTAAATGCTCTAAGAGTAAATGCGACTATAGCTTTGGCTCTCAAGTTGGTCTCTTCCCTCAGGAGCAGTTATGACGCCTTTTATAGAGCTCCGGCCAGGAGGGCCGGAAACCCTAAATCGGCTTGGCCCCACCGGACAGGCCTAGCCGGCATGCCGTCACCGGCTAGTGCGACCTAGTCGCCGGGCTATCCGGTGTAGCCCCTTCGTCATCATCTCGACAAGGACGGCAGGCGCCGTCCTGCATCATCATTGTCCCCCTGTCAGAGACAAGACATGTCTTTGCCCATCCCGGATAGCCTTTTACGGATTGCCGGGCTAGGCATGTCAGGTCTTGTCGTACCACGATCGTACCGGCTGACGCGCTCCCGTGTCAGGCGGGAGGTGACCATGCTTCCGTGTCAGGCGGGAGGTGACCATGCTTCCGTGTCAGGCGGAATGGTACTTCCCCCCGCAATAGACGGGAAAGCCTGCTATAGACCGTTGACGGCCGACCGGAAGCCCTCTCGCCGGCTACCTCCTCGCTTGCCACTGTGAGTCTGTTCTGCATAAGATCAAGACCGAGACATATATTCCGGTTAATACTTACCCGGACTACCTATCCGGTAAAGCCGAGTACACCTTCGTCCGGGAGTCTCCCCGGAGTCCTAGATCCGGGATCCTTTCCGGAGGCGCCCGAGCTCGTCTCAGGATGAGTATCTCTAGGCCTAGCCTCCCGAAGATGTCTTAGCCTACCAGCAAAGACATCTTCGAGAAGCTAGTTCTTAGAGGAACCACCCGCTCATGTTTGTGCTGCGATTGTGAGGGCCGGGGGTGTCTATTTATAGCTGCCAGTGCTGACCCTTGCGGCTGCCAGGGGGCACTTTGCCCTCCACCGGTGCCCAAGGGTCAAGCTGCCCTTTCAGCACACCCGGAGGTGTCCCTTGCTCCCGCCAAAGGTCATGCACTGTTGGCACCTTACTGAATTATACCGGGATCTGCCCCTACCCGGGGGACAGCCCCCCGACACTAGTCCCAGAAGCTGGTGCTGCACAGCGACCCCGGATGATGTGCGGGATCAGCTTTAAACAACAATTGTCTTCTGAGAACACATGCCACCAGCCTTTCCCTTTCTGCCGAAGTCGGTTCTTCCGAGACCTTCTCACCGAGACTATGCTTACCGGGAGGCGAAGCCTGCAACCGGATAACACATCCTCAGTGAATCTCGACCGTTGGCCTCCCGATGAACTCGAGACGGTGAGCCAGGGCCCACCCGACGTCCCGTCTGAGCAGAAAGACACTCGTGTGCTCCTGCGCGAGCACGCCGTCGCTTGGGTTCCCGCGCCGGGAGCCGCATTCGATCCGGAATCCATCCGTTGGGGCCGTGTGGCCCTCGGTCTGGCCGGATCGGATGCTCCGGGTAGTGCCACGTGGTGCGTTGCGCAGAACAGATCCCACCCACGATCGTGGAGATCGTGGGCGGGAAAATCAGAAACCGCTCCGGAATGCCCCCCCCCCATAAATAGGGGACCGGAACAGTCTCCCCTCCTTCTTCCTCTCCTTCGCATTCTCCTCCCTCGCTGTCTCAAGCGCCCCGCTGCCGCTGCATTCGTCGCCGTTCGCCGGAGCCCGGACATCGTCGCCCTCGCCGTTCGCCGGAGCACGGACACCGTCGCCCTCGCCGACGTTCTCTTCTCCGGTGAGTTCCTCTTCTCCGCTCCGATGGTTTTCTTCGGTAGAGCACCCGCCCGACCCCGGCCGTGCCATAGCACAAGTGCGGTTGAGTCGCCGCCGGTGAGCACAAACTGGGCGGCGCGCACGAGGCGCACGGCGGTGATGCACGGTCGCAGTAGAATGTAGGTCATTCACTTGCATTGCGCCTCACCCGAGCCTAGCGCGAGCCTTTTTTCCTCCCTTTTGTTTTGATTATTTAGCACACGGTAGATCTTGTTTTCCAGGAACCCGGTAGTGTTTAGCAGTTTGTGCTCCGGTATCCTAGTTTCCGGTAGACTAACCCCGACTAACCGCCGCCGCGCCTGCAGAGTAGCCCGACTACCCCTGCGGACTTCTTGCGACATGGGCGAAGAACGTACCCGGGGATGCTGGGATGGGTCCGAGACCAAGCAGTCAGATCTGGACTGGCTGTATCGGACTCACCGAATTCCTCCGGAAGTCGAGAGCCGTCTCCCGGAGGGGGAGGTTGCACCGGAACCCCAACCCGGGGAATACGTGGTATTCCTCGCGCACTTCGAGCGTGGGTTTGGGCTTCCGGCCAGCCCCTTTTTCGCGACTACTCGACCTCTACGACCTCCAACCTCACCATCTTCCCGCCAACGCCATTATGATGCTCTCGGTCTTCACCACCAACGCGGAGGCATACCTCGGCATATGGCCATTTTTGGATCGCTGGGCCAAGTATTTCATTCTTCGCCGCCAAGCCATCCCCAACCCGGATAAGAAGATAAAAGACTTAGTCGATTGCGGAGCGGCCACCATCATCCCTCGTGCGGACTCCGGATTCCCTATAGTCAAGGGACTAGAGTCCTGCCGGAAGTGGCAGCGCAACTTCTTCTACGTGAAGAACCGGGAGCACTTGGGAGATGGTCCGGGATCCTCGAATCCGGACTTCATCAATATGCCGGATTTCGTTATTGGTCCTCCGCACGAATTCCGTCTCTGGAAGAAGATTCCCGATAATGACGAGGTCAATTGCATGCACGACGTTCTGAACGTGCTAAAGGAGAAAATGACCGGCGATGAACTCCTGCGCTGCTTCATCATTCGCCGCGTCTGCCCCCTTCAAAACCGAGTGCACAAGATGTGCCATATGGCAGGGAACCTAGACCCCACCCGGACCAGTATCTTTGGACTAAGTCACGCAGGGGTCGTCCGTCGCGTTCGAGCTATTGCCCGGACGGAGATGACGGATGACTACTCTTGGGGTGTCATTGGGGGATTCCGGAAAAAACCATGCGACCAGGTGCTCATATCTGTCTTTCGTGCATTCGCCTTCGTACATGCGTTCACCTGGACACCGACACGGCCTGATTTGTTTGCGCAGTTATTCGAGCGTCAAATTGAAGAAGATGCTGTCCACGCCAACGGGAATTTCGCGCCGAACTTCCTAAAACCGGACGAGATGCCGAGGGAGGATCCCGACGGCGAGGACCATCTCGCCATTCCTTTTGTCAAGGCTGCTGCCCCGGGTAATCCTTCAACCTCAGAGGCAGTTTCCATTTCTTCGGATGATGAGGATGAGATTGACTGCCAGATTCTCGATGTTATTGACACTCTCCCTCTGAATTGGGCCTCATCAGTGGTTCCGAAACCGACAACCGGGACCAAACGTGCCGAGAGCCGGAAGCGCACGGCTTCCGACACCGAGGGGGCCGATAACGCCGGCAACCCCCCCAAGAGGAGCAAGCCGAGTAAGCAAACGACCGAGAAGCCTGCTCGGCGTCGGCAAAGGGGTCCTCTCACTGTGGATTCCGGGTACGTTTTTCTTGCCTTATGTTATCTTACTATGTTTTCTCCACAACTATTACTAAGACATTTCCTTTCAGGGATGCGCTCGAGCTCCCGTCACCTGCTGTTCCTCCTCCTCCCGGAACTCGGACTCCCAGCCCGGCTCGGGCTTCTCCTTCACCTCCTCGCCCTTCTACTCGAGGACGTGAGCCTGCCGCCTCCGGTGCCGCACCGGCTACCGTTGTGACCCCGGATGCACATCCGGTGACCGACGAGATCCCGGTGCAGGCCACGACCACCTCGGGAGAAATTCTTCTTCCGGAGAGTCCGCGCCGGGTGCCCGGGCTTGAGGCAGAGATCCTTAGCCCTCGCCGGCAACCCGCGGCAAGCGGCCCCTCTCGGCCAGTCGCGACCAAGACCATCTCGGAGAAACAGCCCACAGCCTCCTCCCGGCCAGCTGATCAACCTCCCAAGTCTCGCGGCAAGATAGCTGGGCAGAAAACACCTTCTGCCCCGCCTGCAGCTGCCCCGAAATCCTCGACCCACGACTTGGTGCCGCGCACGGGTACGTTTTCCTCGTTACCACCGCCTCCCGCCGAGATCCCTACTGCTGCCTTGCGGATGTTGCGAGCAACCGTCAGTTCCTTTGTACCTTCAGGATCCCGGGACGTTGCTGCTTCCCGCGTGCCCGGCGGCTCCGGCATACGGGTTGTTGACGAATACAACCATGCCTGGCTTGCCGCCGATGCCTCCGAGACCGCGGGAGACTTGCACGCTGCAGGCCCAAGCCGCAACGCCCAAGCTCTGCACGCTCTCCAAGTGGCCGCACTGGATGTTACTCGGGTGACCAAGGTAAGCTTGTCTCTTTCTTTTATTAAAAAATACTTGTTCCTTCCACCACCACTAGTCCCCGAGATTGGTGCTTAGTGCTCTAGATTCCACCGAATAGCAGATCACTAGGTTCCAATCTTAGAGAAAAATCCAGGACTCGGACACCGAGTCCCCGAGATCCTCCCAACCGGGTAGGTTGCTTCAAAATTTGCTCCATCACCACTAGTCCTCGAGATTGGTGCTTAGTGCTCTAGATTCCACCGAATAGCAGATCACTAGGTTCCAATCTTAAAGAAAAATCCAGGACTCGGACACCGAGTCCCCGAGATCCTCCCAACCGGGTTCCTTACGTCTTTTCCCGACTAACTTCTCCTTTGTCTTGATTTCAGGAATGCAGCCAGAAACGCCGCAACATCTTCAACCGGGTTCTTGCTGACCTCGGGCAGTCCAAGAAATCCGAGGAGCGCCTCCGGGAGGAGCGAGATGCGGCGCGCAAGGTCTCGGTGGACCAGAAGACCGCTCTCGCCACCGCGCAATCCGAGATCGCGCGGCTCAACGGCGAGCTCGAAAAGGTCAAGGCTGCTACGACCGATATGAAGACGCGCTTCATTGAGGCGAGCAAGAAGCAAAAAGAAACCTTGGACCAGTCCGAGGAGCGCGCACATACTGCTGAGACCGAGCTTGCTCTTCTTCGGTCACGGTCTGATACTTGGCTCTCCGAGCTCACTGTATTGAACCGGGATCTGAACAGTAAGTGGACCGACATCCCTCTTCTCTTGCTGCTTCCTTCCTTCGCTGCTGCTTTTCTTATGACTTAGTTGCTTGACAGTTCTTCTTTTTAAAGGGGAATTTGAGCACTCCCGGGAGGCTGCTGTTAAAGCCGTTGCTGCCGCCCGCGAGAAGCGTGCTGGGAAGGGTCCTGTCTCGGAAGCCTGGGACATCGAGGATCATCTCACCGCTCTGAAGGCCCGGATAGTACCTCTTCGGTCTATCGGGACTGAACTGCTCAGCGCTGCGGTCCACGTCCACGGCGCACTATGGCCGAGCATCCGCGGGACGCTCTCGATTCCCGAGCTCGCGAGCGCACTCCGGGGTGCCGGAAGTCGCATCCACGCCTGGAAGCGTTCCGGTGCGCGAGCTGGTGCCGACCAGGTCTTGACCTAAGTACTTAGCTGGTACGAGGGTCTTGACCTGGAGGTGATTCAGCGCCTGCGGACGACTTCGGCGTGGCTGAGTGATCCGGCCAAGATTCATCGGCGACAGGAGGTGGCGCACCGGATCGCCTCGTGGTCCAGCATTCGTGCCTTCACCGCGAGCGTTCTTTCTGATTCTGAATCAGATTATGAGGACGACGAAGATACCGACGCGGAAGAAGACGATGCCGCCTCCGGTGCCGCGCCCGAGACCGTGGTGCCCCGGGATGCCGCGACTTCGCCGAGACCCGAGGTCTCCCAGACCGAGGTGCACCCCGATGCCCCGAGTAGTGCTGCCGGAACTGAAACCGAAGTCGCTCCCGCTGCTGCTCCCGCTGTTTCTGCTGCTGCTGCTCCCGAGGTCTCCGTCGAGAAGCCGACTTCCCCTACCGCTTAAAAAACTTAAGAGTAGATTCGTCAAATCCCCGGGATGCCGGGTGCCATATGTAATATACACTTATACTATTTTCGTTTCTTACTGAACTATTTATCCGAGTAACTTATGTCAATTTATTCTGTTTTGAGTTCCCGACTTGCCTTTCATGTTTACCGTACTTAGGTAATTTCTGCTCTTGTCTACCATTTCGGCGTTCGACAGTCGAGTCACAAAACTCCACACACGGCATACATTACTTAGAACAATTCGAGTTCCGTCCAACCGAATTCCCGACATAAAAAACAACTAAGCTAGTAAAAAACAAGCATGCCGGATAAGTTCCTGCTCCAAGTCCCCGAGACCATTTTCGTGTTTCCCACCTTCCCTCTCTTTGCTCTTGACTACCATTTCGGCGTTCGTCAGTCGAGTCACAAGATGATTTCACATGACATACATTACTCTGACTTTGAGAATCGGACTCGGAACTTTCCCGGCATGCACACAATATAAAAGATAGCTATCCGGCAGTCCCCGGGTTCCTTCCCGGGATGCCGGTACAAAATAATAAATAAACTTGACGAAACGAAAGAAAAAAGAGCACCGAACTAGGCAGTCCCCGGGTTCTTCCCGGGGTGCCTTACTTCCATAAATACTGAAAATTGAGATACACATACACTGAGCCCTTTAAGTGTAAAAGGGTCGAAGTAGAGCTACATTCCATGGACGCTTGGTTTCCTCACCGGATTTGTCCATTACACCTTTCCTAGCCTCCTGTGCATCTACAAGGTAATAAGAATCATTGTGCAACGCCCTGCTTATTACGAAAGGTCCCTCCCATGGAGGTGACAACTTATGCATTCCGGCCGTGCGTTGGATGAGCCTCAGCACCAAATCCCCTTCTCGGAACACCCTCGGGTGTACCTTCCGGCTATGATATCGGCGAAGATTCTGTTGATAAATTGCAGACCGAGATAGTGCCAACTCTCTTGCCTCCTCCAGTAAGTCTACATCATCTTCCCGGGCCTCCTTTGCCTCGGTCTCGGTGAACATTGTCACTCTCGGGGAGTCATACTGTATGTCGGTCGGGAGGACTGCCTCGGCACCGTATACCATGAAAAATGGGGTGTACCCGGTAGATCTGTTAGGTGTAGTCCGGAGACCCCACAAGACCGCCGGTAACTCCTCTATCCAGCATCCCGGAGTTCTCAACAATGGTTCGATCAAACGAGCTTTGATACCCGCTAAGACCAAGGCATTTGCTCTCTCGACTTGCCCATTCGCTTCCGGATGTGCGACTGATGCTACATCCTGCCGGATTCCCTTCTCAGCACAAAACCGAGTGAACTCCCCCACAGCAAAGTTGGTGCCATTATCCGTGATAATGCTGTGCGGGTATCCGTATCTCAAGATGATGTCTTTCAGGAATTGCACAACGGTGTGTCCATCGCACTTCCGGATTGGCTTGACCTCTATCCACTTGGTGAACTTGTCCACCATCACCAGTATATGTGTCATATTGCCTCTTGCCGGCTTGAATTGCCCGACCATGTCCAAACACCATACTGCGAATGGCCAAGTGATGGGGATTGTTTTCAGTGCTGACGTCGGCATGTGTATCCGGTGCGCAAATCTCTGGCATCCTCCACACTTCCGGACAATATCTTCTGCTTGCTGCAATGCAGTGGGCCAGTAGAACCCATGCCGGAATACTTTCGCCACCAGGGCCCGGGATGATGCATGATGTCCACACTCTCCCTGATGTATCTCCAGGAGCATCTCTTGCCCTTCTACCGGTTCCACACATCTCTGAAGTACTTCAGTGACACTTCTCTTGTACATCTCTTGATTGACGATAGTGTATGCTTTTGATCTTCGTAATATCTGCCGGGCTTCCACTTCGTTCTCGGGGAGGCTTCCTTCCAATATGTAAGCCATAATGGGTTGTGCCCATCCCGGGACAGGTCTAGCCGGGAACATGTGAGCGTCTATGTCCATTGGCTCTGCCGACATCACCTCTATCATCATCTTTCTTTGCCTTTCCAAGCACTGGGACGCAGTCCCCGGGTTCGATGTTATGCTCCCGACATCTACTTCCATGGGTACGGCATCTGAACCAGGCTCCTTGGGGATGAAGATAGATTCCGACTCGGGTGATGGTTGTATAGATGGCTTCCTCAAATGCTCCAGGGCTATCCCGGGTGGGATGGCATCCCGAGATGACCCTAACTTGGATAAGACATCCGCTGCCTCGTTTTCTCCTCTGGGTATGTGCTTGAACTCGCATCCTTCAAAAAATCCGGAAATTTTCTGCACATGAAACCTGTATAAGGCCATGTTTGCGTCAAGGGCATCCCAATTCCCCGACACCTGTTGTACTACGAGGTCCGAGTCGCCAAAGCACTCTATCCGGCGGATGCCGATATCCTTGGCGACGTTTAGTCCATGAACCAAGGCCTCATATTCTGCAACATTGTTGGATGCCCGAAAATGGATCTGCACCCAATCCGATCTTAGCCTTTGAGCCATCGAAATGCATCCTCCAGAAATTGTAATCCGGCACCGGAGGTTCATACTGCATCTCGGCCCAGTCTACCAAAACGTCCGGCAGCGCCTACGACTTGATGGCATCTCGTCTCTCATACGCCGGAGCATATGGAGACAACTGGATGGCCCATTTGGCTACCCGGCCGCTAGCGTCCTTGCAACCGATGATCTCGGCCAGAGGAGCTTCGCACACCACTGTGATCGGGTGTTCCTGGAAGTAATGCTTGAGCTTGGTCACTGCCATGTACACCCCATATGCCATCTTCTGGTAGTGCGGGTAGTTCTGCTTGGATTCCGAGATCACCTCACTGAGGTAATACACCGGCCTCTGTATCAGCTTGCCCCCTTCTTCCCTTTCTACCACCATTGCCACACTGACTACTCGGTTGGTTGCGGCAATATATAGCAGCATAGGTTCCTTGGGTAACGGGGATGCCAACACAGGTGCTGTTGAGAGCATTCTCTTCAAATCGTTGAACGCCGCGTCAGCTTGCGGGGTCCAAACAAATGTCTTGCTCTTCTTCATCAGTTGATATAGAGGCAAAGCCTTCTCCCCAAGTCGGCTCACAAACCGACTTAGGGATGCCAGACACCCGGTAAACTTCTGCACATCCTTGAGACGCACGGGCAATTTCATGCTCTCAATAGCACGAATTTTACCCGGGTTGACCTCGATTCCCCGGCTTGAGATTAGGAAACCGAGTAACTTCCCCGCCGGAACCCCAAATGTGCACTTATCCGGGTTCAATTTCATCCGGAATCTTCTTAGGTTCTTAAATGTTTCCCTCAGATCATCTATCAGTGAGGCTTTTTCTTTTGTTTTTATGACTATGTCCGACATAGACCTCGGCACTCCGGCCTATTTGATCATGCAAACATTTCTGCATGCATCTCTGGTATGTGGCACCAGCATTCCTCAAACCGAAAGTCATGACACGATAGCAATAAGCCCCATAAGGGGTAATGAAAGCAGTTTTCAATTGATCATCCGGATTCAAAGGTATCTGGTGAAAACCAGAATAAGCATCTAAGAAAGTCAAAAGTTCACTCCCGGCAGTGGAGTCTATCACTTGATCTATCCGGGGCAGTGGAAAGGGGTCCTTCGGACAGGCTTTGTTGAGATTGGTGAAGTCGATGCACATGCGCCACACCTTAAGCAGGAGGGGATCATCCTTCTTCTTCTCTACCAGGACCGGATTCGATATCCAATCCGGGTGCAGCACCTCCATTATGAATCCAGCGGCCAGCAGTATAGCCAGATGCTCCATGACCGCTGCTCTTCTCTCATCCGAGAGTCGCCTAGTCGGTTGTTTCACCGGCTTTGCATCCGGTCTAACAAACAGAGAGTGCTCAGCCAACTCCCTCGGGACGCCTTGCAGATCGTCACTCGACCACGCAAAGGCATCTCGATTCTCACGGAGGAAGTCGACGAGCTCGCCTTCCTATTTGCTGTCCAAGTTGCTGCCAATGATAACTTGGCGCTCCGGGTTGCTGGGGTCTACACACACCTTCTTGGTCTCCTTGGGAGGCTGAAATGACGCACCCTGCTCCGGGTTCACCATCCCGGGCATCCCGAGTTGGGAGGTCTTGGCCATCGCCACCACCTGCTGGATCCTCTTCTTCTCTTCCGTGATCACCAGGGACTCAGCTAAGCACGACCCCGCAGAGGCACACTCCATGGAGCGCTTGTGGTCTCCCGAGATGGTGATCACACCGTTGGGTCCCGGCATCTTCATCTTGAGGTAGCCCACGTGAGTTGAGATCATGAACTTGGCGAGGGCCGGTATGCCGATCAGTGCGTGATACGGGCTCTCGAGGTCCACGACCTCGAACTCCAAGCTCTCGGTTCGGCAGTTCTCCCGAGTTCCGAACAGCACCTCAACCCAGATCTTTCCCATGGGCGAGCAAGAGACTCCAGGCACAATGTCGTGGAAGGTTGTCTCGGTAGGCAGTAGGGTGTTCATGGATACTCCCAGCTTCAGCATCGTGTCCTTGTACATGATGTTAATGGCACTGCCATTGTCAATCAGAACCCGGCTGAATCGGACGTTGAGGTTGGGTCCGACAAAAGTTGGGTCTACCACTAAGGCATATGCCCCCGGCTTAGGCATAACTCGGGGGTGATCCTTCCGGCTCCACGTGATCTCTATCTCGGACTAGTGCAGGAACTTGGGCACTGCCGGAATCACAGCATTTACCTCCAGTGCACGCTGCCGCACACTCTTTCGGTCAGTGGGCTCGGTCACGAAGACCACATAGCTCTGATGAGCCTCCCGGTAGTTACTCTGCTGGTGTCCGGCTTGGTTACCGGTGCCTGCACCGTTGTCGTTCCGGGTATGCACCACATTCACCGGGCGAGGTGGGGGTCCTCTCGGAGGAGGGGGAAGTCGAACTGCATTGGCCCCCGATGTCGGAGGAGGGGGTCTCGGGATATTGGGCCGAGATGCCGGAGCACCCTGCCGAATAGCTCCCGAGCCGCCTTCCTGCAACGTGCGCTGATACCAACTGCACTGCCGAGTAGAGTGGTTTGCGGGCTTGTTGGCCTCCAAAGTATGGTAGCAGCATGGCTTGTTCAGCATCTCTTCATACGTCAGGGGCTTCTTTTGCTCTACCCAAGTCTTTTGTACCTCCTGACTCTGACCCCAAGCCGGGCCACTTGTCTTTTGACGCTGGCTGTTGCCGGCATCCTCCTGCTCCCGGGTCACTGCTGCGACGTGCTGTGCGGCATGGTGGTACTCGGGCTGATTCCTCTTGTGGCCGAACTCCTGGCGATCATGGCTTCTGCTCGGTCCTGAACGCTGAGGTCCCGCATTCCTCCTGTTGGAGTCACCGACATCCACCAGGGTTTGCATGGGATCTCCAAGCGTATAGGTATCGGCGATGCGCATGGTCTCTGCCAAGGTCGTTGGCATCTTTCTCTGCAACTTCTGCCACAACATAGAGCCATGCCGGCATCCTTGTGCGAACCAGGAGATGGCTTGCGCCTCTACCACTCCTTCGCAAGAGTTGCGAATGTTGCTCCATCGGGTAAGGTATTCCCGGTCGGTCTCGTTGCTCCTTTGCCTACAGATGGCGAGCTGCTGAGGCCTGTTGGGCCTTTTGTACGTGCTGGTGAAGTTACTGATGAACGCTTCCTCAAAGTCTAACCAGCAGTCTATGCTGCCAGTTCTCAAGTTGTTCAACCAGATCCGGGCTGGTCCTTCTAACATCTGCGGCACATAACGTACCGCCCATCTTCTGTTTCCACCGGCTATGCTTACTGCATTTACATAGTCGGTTAGCCAGTCCTCCGGCTTCTTGCTGCCGTCATAGGTCTTGGCCCCCCTGTTGAGCTGAAAGTTCCGAACAGGTGGTTCCCGCATAATCTGAGGTCCGAAGCAGGCAGGTCCCGGGGGTCCTTGCTCTTCCACCAACTCGGACTGGTGAATCCGGTCGAGCCGGAATCTGGCATCTGCCGGGTTCAGCTGTCTGGTTCCTATCCGAGATCCCAAAGGGTTCTCGTCTGGCTGATACCCGAGCTGCTGCAGTCTCGAGTTACCATTGTTAAGCCTATTCTACACAGGGATCACGGCCTGCTGAGGAACAGAGGCGACCTCTCTCTGTGGGTTTCCCTGAACATGAGGAGGATTCCGGGGTGGATTACCACGGCCAACCGGGTTATTGTTTCCTACACCCAGGTTACCATCCCCACGGGTACTTCCCGCCTGTCCCGAGTTACGCTGCCCGGCCTGCCCGGCTTGCTGGATACCGGCGAAGGCCGGGTCATAGGTCTGTAGTTGCTTGTTCTTCCCGGAACCTCGACTCCGGCTCCGGCTCTTGCTCTTGCTCTTGCTTCTGCTCAGATGCGGGGAAGAGGCCTCCCCATGCGACCTCTGGCTATTGGGTCGGGCTGAGTGCACCTGGGACCCTGATCCGGGGTTCTTCTTCTTGAAGGCCTGATTCTGACGATTGGCCTCAATCACCAACTCGTTTACCCTCTCCGGCTGCTTGCGCAGGGCTTCACTGGATAACCCCACCAGCTCGGCCATGGTAGCTTCAGCGGCCCTAAGAGTTTTCGCCGGTGAGCTGTACACCGGCTTCCCCGCGGAAATCCGACTTCCGGTGTTACTGGTGGTGGCTCCACCAGCTAGCTCCTCATTCACCATCCTTCCTTTCTTGCGCAGATCTGCAATGCGCTTCTCCCGGGGGTCTATCTTAGGGAATCCGTGAGCAGCATTGTACTCCCGGAGGCTAGCGCTGAGCTCACGGCGGATCTTGGCGATCTCCTGTGCTTCAGCGAGTAGCAACTTCCGCTGCTCTTCTAACTCAGCCGAAGTGGTCTGGGTATCCGCTTCGGCAGCCACTGGTACAGCCAACTTGGCCACCAGCCCCGAGAGGGGATCCGGACGGCGCCGCGGCTGGGATGCATGTGGATCACCATCTCGAGCCGCAGGTCTTTCCTGCGGGGGTTTGGCCAAACGGGGGTGTCCGTCGGTATCGCCGTCAGCGTCCTGGTACTCCTCCTCGGTTGCCCCAACCATCATCACCGCAACGGAACTCGGGGGGCGACGGACACGCAGACCCCGAGCAGCGCAGAGCATGGGAGGGTCCTCAGCTTCCAGGACCACGTCCGGGTAGCTACAGATAACCTCTGTGGCGACGTAGGTGGTGAAACCACCAAAGTCAATGAGACATCCGTTCACCGGAAACGGTTTGTTCCGGAAGCACCCTGCGTTGTCGCAGACGAAGTCCATCTCTCCTAGTCTCACGACTAGGCCAGAGAGAACCCGAACGTCGAAGTGAGCGGGGGAGCCCATCCGGATGTGTACACCAGCCAACGCCTCTGTCGGCCCCACGGTGGGCGCCAACTGTCGTGGTGGTGTCACGGCAGATGCCATAGGATGGTTAATGTGTGGGGCCGATGGACGTTGGTGGATCCGGGGAGGGATAGCGAGATGAATAGCCCACACGAGGAGCAACCCGGTGTAACCGAGTTCTCCTAAAAACAGGAAATAACAACAACACGATGAAGGGAAAGATCTAACAAACAACAACAAAGGCTCGAAGGCACACGACAAACACACGATGTACCCAGGTTCAGGGCCCTCGTGAGGAGGTAACACCCCTACTCCTGCCTTTCTTCTCTATATAAGTGTGGTACAAGAACTACAACTTGCTGCTAGACCTCTCAAAGGGAAGAGTATCAAGAACTAGATGAACTCAAGGTGAGAAGGAGTAAATGCTCTAAGAGTAAATGCGACTATAGCTTTGGCTCTCAAGTTGGTCTCTTCCCTCAGGAGCAGTTATGGCGCCTTTTATAGAGCTCCGGCCAGGAGGGCCGGAAACCCTAAATCGGCTTGGCCCCACCGGACAGGCCTAGCCGGCATGCCGTCACCGGCTAGTGCGACCTAGTCGCCGGGCTATCCGGTGTAGCCCCTTCGTCATCATCTCGACAAGGACGGCAGGCGCCGTCCTGCATCATCATTGTCCCCCTGTCAGAGACAAGACATGTCTTTGCCCATCCCGGATAGCCTTTTCCGGATTGCCGGGCTAGGCATGTCAGGTCTTGTCGTACCACGATCGTACCGGCTGACGCGCTCCCGTGTCAGGCGGGAGGTGACCATGCTTCCGTGTCAGGCGGGAGGTGACCATGCTTCCGTGTCAGGCGGAATGGTACTTCCCCCCGCAATAGACGGGAAAGCCTGCTATAGACCGTTGACGGCCGACCGGAAGCCCTCTCGCCGGCTACCTCCTCGCTTGCCACTGTGAGTCTCTTCTGCATAAGATCAAGACCGAGACATATATTCCGGTTAATACTTACCCGGACTACCTATCCGGTAAAGCCGAGTACACCTTCGTCCGGGAGTCTCCCCGGAGAACTAGATCCGGGATCCTTTCCGGAGGCGCCCGAGCTCGTCTCAGGATGAGTATCTCTAGGCCTAGCCTCCCGAAGATGTCTTAGCCTACCAGCAAAGACATCTTCGAGAAGCTAGTTCTTAGAGGAACCACCCGCTCATGTTTTGTGCTGCGATTGTGAGGGCCGGGGGTGTCTATTTATAGCTGCCAGTGCTGACCCTTGCGGCTGCCAGGGGGCACTTTGCCCTCCACCGGTGCCCAAGGGTCAAGCTGCCCTTTCAGCACACCCGGAGGTGTCCCTTGCTCCCGCCAAAGGTCATGCACTGTTGGCACCTTACTGAATTATACCGGGATCTGCCTCTACCCGGGGGACAGCCCCCCGACAGACATCTCCGTCGGGCCCTTCTTCAGAAGTACCGTGCTCGGCTGCGGAAGCGGGAGGACCGCCTTAGGGCCGAGCATGCTGCGGACGCTCGGCGGCTAGCCGAGATAGGGAAGGCCAACACCAAGCTGGCGCGCCGCTTTAAGCGCGCCAAGGCATATTGGTGTCGAGCGGGGGAAGCCCGCGATGTGGCATCCCGCGGCGCCGGCCCTTCTTCCAGGGCGCCCGTGGTGCAGTGCAACCGCCTATTTGAAGAGCTGGTTGCTCGCGGTAGTGAGCTTGCGGCGCGGCTTGGCGCAGACGGCCCGTACCCTTGGTCACAAGACTATGACGGCGCCGCTGCGTTCCTGGCCTACTTCGACCAGCTCTTCACGGCGCTGGAGGGACCCGCCACTGAGCTTCGTTGGGTGATCAAAGACGAGAGCAGGCAGCTCCTGGGGGTGGTTGTCGATCGCATCTTCACCAACATCAAGCTCCTCGTACCGGACTTCGACTTCCGTTTGGTGACTGAGGCTGCCCCCGGCGAGGACGCGCAGCGCGTCTCGGCTTCCCTCCGTGAGCAGGTGGATGCGTTCTGCAACCGCTTCAGGCGTGTGGAAGCTGCGCCGGTGTTCGGGGGGGAAGAGGGCCACTCCGCCGAGGTCGAAGGAGCCGCTGCGGAAGAGGAGGCCCACTCCGACGAGGTCGAAGCTGGCGCTGCGGAGGAAGGGGCTCGCTCTGTCGAGGTCGAAGCTGGCGCTGCGGAGGAAGGGGCTCGCTCCACCGAGGTTGAAGCTGGCACAGCGGAGGCTCAAAGCGCTGCTGCATCCCCCTGAGCCTTTCTTGGCCGCGCCTGCGGGCGCTTGTAACTGCACCAGCCGTGTGCCTTAGACACCTTAAGACTTTTTGGTCTGTAAAACACTTTTAATTGATGTTTAAATTCGAGCTTGTCTGCCCCTCTGGAGGTCTCTTTGGACTCATCTTCATGTCTATTTGTTCTCTGTGTCGTTAGGTCCCATCTCTTCGTGCCATGACTCCGCCACCTCGGTCCGCGGGAGCAATGGCTCTGCAAGGCCAAGGGGGAGTTTAGGCCTAGGAGAGGTAAGAGCCTTGAGTCGCGATGCTCAAGTGCCCCCCTTAGACGCGCGAGTAGTCCATGAAGCGTAAGGGAAAGCGAAGTCGCTCGAGGGGCAGAAACGCGCGCTAGGGAGAGAAAAACGCTCTTAAAGCGTGAGTGCGGGACTTAGCTTCTCAAGGTTTTCGCTCTGTGAAGGTTGTTCGCTTGGCGGGGTTGCTCCTGGGGAGGCACTTCGCCTGGCAAGGTTGCCCACTCGAGGGGCCGCTCTCTGGGGAGGCATTTCGCCTGGCGAGGTTGCCCGCTTGAGGGGTCACTCCTGGGGAGGCATTTCGCCTGGCGAGGTTGCCCGCTTGAGGGGTCACTCCTGGGGAGGCATTTTTTCCTGGCGAGGTTGCCCGCTTGAGGGGTCGCTCACGGGGAGGCATTTCGCCTGGCGAGGTTGCCCGCTTGAGGGGTCGCTCACGGATGTCCCTGCAGGCTCGCGGGGGGAAATCTTCCCTGCAGGTATTAGAGGGGCGAACCCAAACGCTAGAACACGGATCAAGGGATCGTGCGCGCTTATAGGTCCCCTCAGGCTTTCCTTGCGAGGAGAGTAAGTACCAAGGTCCTCTGTTGAGATGGCTTGTTCGTGGGGAGTTGCCCTCCAGCCAGAGCTCAGACTCTTGGGTTTTGCAGTGCTGCTGGTGTGTCATTTGAGGCACTGGCACCGTACTCAGCCCCCACTCGCGAGGTACGCATGCGGAGATATATAAGCGCACACTTCAGCAATAGTAATGCGTAAATAAAAAACCCCCAAAAACATTTTTTAAGTGGCGCCAAAGTGCTAAGTTCACTTAGGAACGAGATTGAGTCATTATGCTTGGGGCTGCCAAGTTAATGCTCTCACCATGTCGAGGCATGGGGACCACCTGTCGGTGGCTGAGACTCTCAGCGTCCTGAGGTTGCTCATTTTAATTGACAGCTCGGAGGGTTTTTCCCTCGAGTGAAGCCTTTGGGGCTTTGGAGGTTTAAGCCGTTGGCGTTTTAACCTCCGGAGACTAGAATGCTTGGAGGTTGAGCCGTAAGCTGCCTCGTCCGCTAGGAGTCTCGACGTGACAATGATCACGTGCGTGGCAATGACCACGATTGCGTTTGTTCCCTTAGGAGAGAAAGCATTTGCTTGAGGTTTAAGCCTTTTGGCGTTTTAACCTCTAGAGTCGACATTGCTTGGAGGTTGAGCCAGACGTGACAATGATCACGGGTGTGGTAATGACCACTCTGGCATTTGTTCCTTTAGGAGACAAAGCTATGTTGTTGGAGGTTTAAGCCTTTCGGCGTTCTAATCTCTAGAGACAAAAAATGCTTAGAGGATGAGCCGTAGGCTGCCTCGTCCGCTTTGACGTCTCGTCGTGACAATGATCACTTTTTTTTTACTTGTTCATGGCGGAAACAAAGGTTTGAGAGGTTTAAGCCTTGAGCTTTTAACCTTGAGGGACAAAAAGGTGCTTGGAGGTTGAGCCGTGGGCTGCCTCTTTCGCTAAATGCCCTGACGTGATGATGATCATGGGTAGAACTTGCGTAGATGCATGATGTTCCATGGATTCTTGACGGGAACGCCGTCTTCCGTCTCGAGGCGAGCCGCGCTAGGCCTGGCGATGTGGGTGACCCTGTAGGGACCTTCCCACATCGGGGACAGCTTTTGGAGGCCTTCCCTGGAGAGGATTCGCCTGAGGACGAGATCGTCTGCCTCCAGGGTGCGCGAGCGCACATTGCGGCTTTGGTAGCGCCTCAGGGACTGCTGGTACTTGGCCGCCCGTAGAGCGGCGTAACGTCTTAGCCCTTCGAGGAGCAGCAGGTCGTCGTTGTGGAGGTCCTCTTGCTGGTCCTCATTGAAGGCCAGGACCCGTGGGGATCCATGCTTTATCTCAGCGGGGAGGACTGCTTCGCCTCCATAGGCGAGTGCGAACGGCGTTTCCGCGGTGGGCTTGGGTGGCATGGTACGGATGGTCCAGAGCACCGAGGGTAGCTCATTGATCCAGCCTTTGCCGTAGCCCTTGAGGACATCGAAGGTCCTGGTCTTTAAGCCTTTGAGGACCTCTGTGTTTGCGCGCTCAGCCTGTCTGTTGCTTTGCGGATGGGCGACTGAGGCGAAGCATAGCTTGATGCCCATTTTCTGGCAGTAGGCTCTGAAGATGCCGCTTGTGAATTGCGAGCCAATGTCGGTGATGATGCGGTTAGGCACTCCGAAGCGGCAGACCAGGCTTCTGATGAATTTCACCGCCGCGCCTGCTGTGATTGTACGCGTCGCCTCCACTTCGGGCCATTTTGTGAACTTGTCGATGGCCACGAAGAGGTAGCGATATCCACCTTGCGCCGTTGGGAAATGTCCCAGGATGTCCAGCCCCCAGACCGCAAACGGCCACGAGAGCGGAATGGTTTGTAGGCCCAGCGCTGGTTGGTGGATTTGCTTGGCGTGGAATTGGCAGGCTTCGCAAGCTTGGATGATGTTCGTCGCATCTTGATGTGCTTGAGGACAGTAGAAGCCGCTCCTGAAGACTTTCCCTGCGAGGGTGCGGGCGCACGAATGGTGGCCGCATTCCCCGATGTGGATGTCCTTAATCAACATTTTTCCTTCTTCAGGAGGGACGCAATTGAGCGCGATGCCGTTTGGGCGCTTGCGGTAGAGATTTCCTTCGAGGATTTGGTATGATTTTGCTTGGCGGGCAATTCGCTCCGCTTTAAGATCTTCCTCGGGAAGGATCCCTTTGTGTAGGTAGTCTTTGATCTCGTCGATCCATCCTGCCTCTTGGTGCACCGCTGTCAGCAACAGACGCTCCCTTGTCGGGGGCCCGCAGCCTGGGGCTCCGCTTGCAGGTGGCGGTGGGAGCGCTTCGTCTGTGTCTGCGGGCAGGGCCTCGAGGGGCTGCTTTATGGATGCCTTGACGAGCGTTTCCTCAAAGAAACCTGGCAGCCGGGCTTGCCTCTTTGATGCGCGCTTGGCGATGTCATCAGCCTCTTGGTTCTCCTTCCTTGGGATGTGCATGAGCTCCATTCCCCTGAAGTTCTTCTCCAACCTACAGACCTCTTCAAGGTATGCTGCCATGTGGTCATCCTTGGCCTTGTAGCTTTTGTTGGAGAAGTTGACTAGCAACTGGGAGTCGCCCTTGATGAGTATATGCTTGACGCCTAGGGCTATTGCGGCGCGTAGGCCAGCAAGCAGCCCTTCATACTGAGCGATGTTATTGGATATCTTGTCAATTCGTAAGCACAGCTGGACTGCGTAATACAACTTGTCGCCTTTTGGTGAGGTCAAGACTACACCTGCCCCACCGTGGCAACAAGAGAACGCTGCGTCGAACTTCATGGTCCAGTAGCTGGGCATTGCGGCTCCAGAGGACTCGTGCTCTTCTTCCCAGGGCTCTTCAGGGGTTGGATCAGTCCATTAGGCGACAAAGTTTGTCAGCGCTCTTCCTTTGATTACCCTTGTGGTATCGAAGCGCAAATTGAATGGCTGTAGCTCGATGTTCTATCCTGCGACACGATCTGTTGCATTTGGGTTGCGCAGAATTTGCTCCAGGGGGAAAGAGGTTACCACCGTGATGGGGTGCCCCTGGAAGTAGTGCCGCAGCTTTCTTGAGGCGATGAGGAGCGCGAGGAGAAGCTTCTGCTGCATGGGGTACCGCTCGCGAGCATCACGCAGTACTGTGCTGACGAAGTAAACTAGATGCTCGACGAGAGTGGTTTCCATCTCCTTGGTGTCTTCCTCCTAAGGTGGCCCCGCTTGGCCCTCGAGGGGGTCTGCTTCAAGGGGTTTGTCTTGGGCCTCGAGGGTGTTGGCCTCGAGGGACTTGGCCTCGGGGGACTTGGCCTCGAGGGATTTGGCCTCGAGGGACTTGGCCTCGAGGGACTTGGCCTTGAGGGACTTGGCCTCGAGGGACTTAGCCTCGGGGGACTTGGCCTCGAGGGACTTGGCCTCGAGGGACTTGGCCTCGAGGGACTTATCTTCGAGTATGTTGGCCTTTTGAGGCTCCTCGATCCCCTCGGCACGAACCTCTTGCAGCAGTTGGCTCGGGGCAGTCCCCTCTTGAGTCTTTAGGCCTGGCGTGGGCCTTGCGACGACCACCCCTTCGCCGAGCTCTTTATCAGGAGGCTTTTTCTTTGGAGTGGTTGCACTCTTCTTGTGAAGTGCAGGCTCTTCTCTTTCCACCACAAGGACAACACTGGCTGTTTGTGGGGTGGCTGATAAGTACAGCTTCAGGTGCTCGCTAGGCCTTGGGGCGACCATTACAGGTGGGCTGGCCAAGTACTTCTTCAAGTCCTCAAATGCTTTTTCAGCTTCAGGGGTCCACTTGAAAGTGCCCGTTCTTTTCATGATCTTGAAAAACGGCAGGGCCCTTTCGCCGAACTTGGAGATGAACCTTCCCAAGCTGGCCACGCAGCCTGCCAGGCGTTGCATGTCCTTGAGCCTGCGTGGAGGTTGCATGCCTTCTATGCCCTTGATTTTGTCTGGGTTCGCCTCTATGCCTCGATGAGACACGAGGAAGCCCAGCAATTTTCCCGAAGGCACTCCGAAGACCCACTTGGCGGGGTTGAGCTTGATGTTCACCTTGCGCAGGCTGGCGAAGGTTTCTTCCAGATCTCCGAGTAGAGTAGTTCCTTCTCTTGATTTCACGACGATGTCATCGACATACGCTTCAGCGTTTCGCCCCATTTGCCCGCCTAGGGCTATCCTCATTAACCTCTGGAAAGTGGCTCCGACGTTTTTTAGGCCGAAGGGCATGCAGACGTAGCAATACACACCGCATGGGGTGAGGAAAGCCGTCTTCTCCTCGTCCTCTTTAGCCATCTTAATCTGGTGATAACCAGAGAAGGCATCGAGGAAGCAGAGGAGGTCGCAGCCTGCCGTGGAGTCCACGATCTTGTCAATTCTGGGCATGGGGTAAGGGTCTTTGGGGCAGACCTTGTTTATGTCGGTGTAGGCAATGCAGAGGCGGCCTCCGCCGGCGGGTTTTGGGACTACCACGCCGTTGCAGAGCCAAGTGGGGTGCGCGACTTCACGGACTACTCTTGCCGCTTTGAGCTTCTTGACCTCCTTGACGATGAATGCTTGCTTCTCGGGGGCTTGCTTTCTTGCTTTTTGCTTGACGGGGCGCGCGTTTGGGCACACGGCCAAGTGGTGCTCGATCACCTCCCTCGGTACACCAGACATATCTGACGGTGTCCACGCGAACATGTCTGAGTTTGCCTGGAGGAAGAAGGCGACGAGCGCGCTTTCCTATTTGGGAGGCAGCGCGGCGCCTATGGTGACGCTAGCCCCCGAGCTCCCTGAGCTCAGAGAGATCTTCTTGGTAGCAGCTGCCTCCTGAGAGAACAACTGCTTCTTCTTTTTGGGCCTCTCGAGAGGCTCTTGGTCCTCATCTGCGGGGAAGGCCATGGCGGCAGTTTTGTAGGCCGTCTCCACAGCGCGCGTAGCATCCAGGACATCCCACGTATGGTGATCGTGCCGGCGCTGCCGGGGATCTTGACCAAGTTGTACGCATGGTGCGTGACGGCCATGAACTTCGCGAGCGCGGGGTAGCCGAGGATGGCGTTGTACGCAACATCGAAGTCGATGTGCTCGGTTCGGTAATTTTCCTCACTCCCGAAGGTGACGGCAAGCCTGACCTGGCCTAGAGGCTCGATTGAGCCGCTGGTGACCCCCGTGAAGGGCCTCGAGGGCATAAGCCTCTCGCAGGGCACTTGAAGCGCTTCAAACGTATCTATGGAGATAACGTTCAGGCCTGCTCCACCGTCGATGAGCGTCTTGGAGACAGCTACATTGTCGATGGTGGGGGTGCAGACCAGCGGGAGGGTTCTAACAGTCTTGGTGGACTTTGGGTGGTCCTGAGCATCGAAGGCGATGGTGTACTATGACCTCTTGAGGGGCCTGGAAGTTTCCGTGCTTGGGAGGGCAGCGTTAAGCTCGCAGGCGAACTGTTTGAACTGGTTGTTCGACTTCGGCGCCTGCGCCCCCCCCCCCCCCCCAGGATGCAGGCGATGGCGCCCCTCGGGGCTTGGTAGCCGCCATCTTCCTCGTCAGGGAGGTTGCCATTCTTTTCTGCGGTGTTGGCTCGGGTTCCAGATGGTTTCTGGTAGCCGCCCTTGTGTCCGCCTCCGCGGTAGCCACGGCCTCGACCGCGGCCGCCGCTGTCTTCTGCTTGCTCGCGCTCCTTGCTCAACCTTTTGAGGTCGTAGCAGGACTCCGTAGAGTGGCCGCGCCTGTTGTGGTAGATGCAGAAGGGGCGGTGATACTCTTTTCTTTCTCCAGCCTCGGGGGAGTCCCTGCGGGTGCCCTTTGTGTCCGGCTCTGCCGCGAGAACTGCGGTGGCCTTGCGCTTGGGCTCCTCCTTCTTCTTCTGGCTCTTGGACCCCTCAGTGTGATCATCCCCTCTCAAGGACATTTTCACGAAGAGGAGTCCCTCTTCAGCCTTGGCGCACTTGTCCGCCATGTCGAAAAGCTTGACCACAGAGGTGAGCTTGTCGTGGATGCCCAGTTTCTCAAGCATCCTGCTGTTGGTGACGCCCTCGCGGAAGGCGGCGATGACTTGAGTGTCGGGGATGTTCGGGATCTTGTTGCGCACTTGGCTGAAGCGCTGAATGTACTTGCGGAGCGTTTCGTCCTTACTCTGCACCACAGCGCGCAGATCGTTGTGGGTGAGGGCGCGCTCGTATGTCCCCTTGAAGTTGGAGACGAACTGCTTGCAGAGCTCCTCCCAGGAGTTCACAGAGTCCTCCGGCAGGTTCAGGAGCCACGACAGCGCAGAGTCGCGTAGCGCGTGGGAGAACCAGTTGGCCATGACCTTGTCATCTCCCCCCGCAGCTTGGATGGAGGTGGTGTAGAGCTGCAGGAACTCGACAGGGTTGCTGGAGCCGTCGTAGCCTTTTGGAAGGGCTGGCTGTACTTCTGCGGCCAGACCACACGGCGCAGAGAGCGAGTGAACGCCATGCAGACTGAGGTGTACGTCGCGACCCCGTGATGAAGCGCGCCGCGGTTCTGCTGTCCCGCCTGGCCGAGCTCCTCCACGAGCCTGTTCTAGCAGTCCCGCTGGAGCTCCATCCCCACACGGGCGTCGGGCGCGGTGCGCTGCACGATCATGCAATCGCGCGGCGAGGTCGCGTGTGACGCAGCCTTCTGCGTCGCAGCCTGTGCAGGCCCCGGAGGTGGCGGAGGCGCATTTGTTGCGACCTTGCCCGCGAGAGAGGGGAGCGCGTTGGACTGCGACGGAGCAGGGCGCGTCGTGGCGATGCCGACGAGATGGTTGAGGCGTTGGAGCCACTGCTCGTGGGCCTCAGCGGTGGGCTGGTAGCGGAGTAGCTCCTGCGCCATGAGCAGCGCGGTGTGTGGCGCGGGGTCGGTTCTCCCCGGGCCTGAGCCGCTCGGGCGCTGCGTCGGGTGCGACGACTGCGCCTCCTCCTGGTGCTCGGCGTCGTGCTTCGGCGTCTCCACGTGAGGGCCAGAAGGGACATGCTCCTCTTCTTGGCGGGGTCGGCCCCGCCTTGCGCGGGTGGTCGCGCGAGTGGTTGCGCGGGTGGTCGCGGCGCCTGAGGGCAGGCGTGTTCCCGCGGGCGCGCGTTGCGCGACCCGAGCGCTGCGGGTGGTGCGCGTGTTCACCATTGCGCGGAGACGAATTCTAAGGTTGTTGACGTGCCTCAATCCCCTACCTGGCGCGCCAAATGTCGGGTTATGACTCCCAGAAATCGGGGGTAGTCACTTCCTGAAGGGTAGTTCGAAGGGGGATTGAACGCGGAGGTCTAAACCCTCAAGTGGCTCGGCGACGTTGCTCGCCGGACCCGGAGAAGACGCACACCCGACCAAGGAAAACACCGTCTATTACCCAGGTTCACGGCCCTCGTGAGGAGGTAAGACCGCTACTCCTGCCTGTCTGTATTATATGAGGGAGATTACAGTACATTTGGGCTGATCGGAAGCCCCCTTGAGGCAGTTCTTGCCTGGGTAGGGAAGCAATGGTCTTCTTCCTCCTCCAGCCAGAGGCTAACCTAACAAGAGCTGCTAGGGTGTACAAGGGTGTTTTGCACGCAAGAGGCCGACCCTTGCTACGATGGAGGTCCTTCCTCTTTTATAGGCGCCTCCGGTCTTCCTCTTCGGCTTGGCCTTCAAGGTGGCTCCCACTTGCCAGTGGCGGTGCAGAGCACGAGTCTACCGCGCTCCATCCGTCCATGCACTCGGTCCATTGTTGATAAAGGTGGCGCCGTGGCCGACCAGCGGCCGACCGCGCTCGTACTACCCGCAGGGCGGGCAGTCTCTGAGGTGGAGCCCATGATGACGATCTCTGCTGGAGGGTTGCACCGTCCACCCGCTTTATCGTCAGAGTAGAAGGTCCTCACAGCTGTGCAGCAGGTGGCGCAGCTTTGTTGACCACTTTATCTCCAGGGACAGCGACGGGGGTGTGAGCGCCTCTGTACGGGCGTGGCCCAGAGGTCACATGCGCACTGTCGGGATTCCTTGGCGACGACGTTTCCCTCCAGGCCTGAGGGGAGACTCCCGCAGGACGTCCCTCAGGCGGGTTGGATCCTTGACGGGGAGGATACCCTGAGGCGAGGGGTCCCTTGAAGCCCTCGCTCCCTCTTCAGTCCCTCGAGGGTCCCGTCAGGCGGGGTCTCCTAGTCCTTAGCCATTTTGTCCGTCTGGCCCGCGGGCGGGGCCTGGGGGGAATGGACTCTTGATACCCCTAATCCCACTGGGCCGACAATGGGCACGATTGAGCCCATGGGCTCAGGCGAAGCGTCGTGGGCCCTTATTGCCCAGGCGGCCCGAGCCACGCGGCATTCAAGCGAGTAACGGTCTCGCACGATCTGGGGCGTGAGTCCTGGGGGGTCCCACCACGCCCCGGTAACTGCTACTTGAGGGCATATAAAGCCCGAGCGTTGCGACAGGGAGCCGTTACCGTCTCCAAACCTTCTCGCAGAAGTTTTGGCCTCCTAGAGCTCTCCGCCTCCGCTCTCTCCTGCGATTTTCCTTTCTCCGTCTCCTTCAATCCTCCAAGCCCGTGACGATGAGCCTCCTCAAGAGCAAGGGCAAGGCCGCCGCGGGGTCTTCCTCCCAGGCGGAGGTCCCTGAGGTCGTGCAGGGCGCGGCGCTGCCGGGCGTTCGCGTCAACGTGAAGGCGCTGACGAGGCGTTAACTCGACAAGTCCCAGGGTTGTGCACCCCGAGAGATGAGTGCAGGTGGTCACGACGGCTGACAAGCAAGGATTTACCCAGGTTCAGGCTCCCGGAGGATAACACCCTACTCCTGCTTGTCTGGTTATTGATGCGAGTTGTGGTTACAATGGCGAGATTGCGATCTCGCTAGGGTTTGTGTTGTAGCTATGAGCGTGTCCCTGGGACGAGGAATCCTCCTGGCTTTATAGGCAGCCAGGTCTCGGGTGGTTGGTGCCGATGGCAACTACAGATATGGCAGGTTATGCTTCCTAACCGACTTGGACTAGGTTACATGGTACCCCGCGTGGGCCTCCTGTGGGCCTTTCTATCGTTGGCGCGGCCCAGGTAGCCTTATCGTGGGCTACCCGCAAGGCAGCCCCACGTCAGTAGCCCCCGAGTGCTTGGTCGAAGCGTAGAGTCGAACAAAGGACTCCTTCCTCCTGGACGCGCCATTGGATTGCTTGATCTTGAGCTTGAACTCGATTTCTTCAGTCGAACCGGCCACTCCCGATGGTAGTAACCTTTGCAGTCGAATTACTTTGCCTTCATCTTCTTGTGAAGCTTGCTTCTACTCAGCATGTTTGGCTTACTTGTGGATGGATTCGGCTGCTCGAGCTTACTATGTTGCCACCCGAATGGTTTCTTCGGGTTCTCGGATCATCGGCCGATCCTACCTTGTTGATTTCAGCTTTGAAGCTTACTACTCTAATTACTCTGTCGACTTGCTTCAATTGATTTTGGAGCCGTTGACTTGATGACGTCACTGGTGACGATCTGCTGCACGTCTCTGCGCTCGATGGGACGTGACTTGGCGGGCCCCACTGTCAGAGCTGACCGCGGTCAACAGTTGTCACGTCTCCGAAGTGGGCGCGAAATTTGCGCGGCACGATGACGACGCCTCGGTTTTCGTGCATAGTGGACGAAGTGGGCCGTGACGGTTGGTTTCTTCGTGCGACACGTGGACGGCCGGATGTGTCTGTTCGGAGCCCTTGTTCTGTGGACGGTTGAGATGATGCTTTTCGAGGCTTAAGTAATGTGTCTTGACGCTTGGGATTTCATCTTCTCCAATCGCTCTGTGCTTCCTTTCCTCTGCGCTCTACCATTTCCGCCGCCATCCAGAGCTCCGGGCAATCTGTCCGTACACCTTGCAATCTGACCATGGGCAAGCCGAAGAGCGCCGCTGGCTCCTCTGCCGCCGCCGACGAAGCCGGGGTGATGAAGAAACCCGACGGCGACTGGCAGAGATTGTCGGTGAAGAAAGCCGAGGTGGAGCTTTTCCGCGCGCAGGGTCTGCTGCCACCTGCCGACCAAGTCCAGGTACACGTTCCTGGCAAGGAAGTCTTCCCCACTCCCCGCGATGGGGAATGTGTTTGCTTCGCGGATTTCCTTCCGCGGGGTTTCGGGTTCCCCATGCATGATTTCGTGCGCGGTCTCTTGTATGCCTATGGGGTTCAGATCCACGATCTGACCCCCAATGGCGTCTTGAGCATCGCGGGCTTCATCGTGCTCTGCGAATGCTTCTTGGGTGTCGCGCCCCATTGGGCGTTGTGGAAGTCGCTCTTCCTCGTTCGCAAGAACGTTGGGAAGAGCGGGTTGACCTTCCCCGTGGGCGGCTTCGGAACCCAGGTGCGCGGTGACACCGCGTACTTCCAGATGAAGAAGTGCGACTCCGTCCAAGGATGGCGCCGGAGGTGGTTCTACGTCCAGTCAAACCAGGACGGCCTGGATGCGTTCGACAGCGGACGTGGACTGCGGAAGACCGGCGCCTGGGCGCACCCGCTGACCGCCGTGGAGAAGGAGGCCGTGCGGCCCTTGCTGGGTCTGCTGCGCGATCTGACCAAGACCCTTGGGCGCGAGGCGGGTGGCGTCTTCCTGATGGCCACCTTCTTCCGTCTTCGGGAGCAGCCGCTCAGCGCTCGGCCTCACCCGATGTGGGCCGCCGAAGGCGTCAGCGCCGAGCCGCTTGACGATGAGGAGGTGGAGGCCAACGTCAGATCCATCACCAACCTCCGAGTCGCGGACACGTGCAACGTCAAGTGCCCGATTTCTGCTTACGGGGCCTCGAACCCCGTTCCTGAGGTAAGTCTTGCCTTGTTTTCCTTTTGTCCTTGTTCGACTTGAGTCTACCTTTCTTTTTGATTCGACTTGTGTCTACTTGCTTCAGGGTCGAGCTCTGTTCATCAGCCTTCCTCCTCTTCCTGAGAACGGACCCGACGACGAGTCGAAGTTTGTCGAGGAGGAAGACGAAGACGAAGAGATTCCCTCCGCACATTCTCCCCGTGATGAGGTGGAGGAGGAGGATGAAGTGGAGGAACCCGCGCGGAAGAAACGGAAGCTCCCGAGTCGTGGCGATTCTGCCACTGCGTCGTCACCTGCCAAAGATGCCGTCGTTATAGTGGAGGAGGTCGTCGCGACATCGCTAGGTGCGTAGTCCTAGGGTGGCTGGGCGAACCCCTGAACGTTCCTCCAGTCAGCTCCGCGGCTCCTCGTTCTTTCGCGCGGATGCCTTCGCCTTCCCTGGAGAGCTATGACAACGCCGGCACTCCCAGGTGAGCTTCTTTATGATGTGTGTCCTTCGAGTTATATTTTGCAGTTGCGACGTTTAGGTTGACAGGTGTGCTTGGTTTTGCTGCAGCCACCGTTCTGGCAATGTTAGCTCCCCCTCCGGGACGTGGAGCATACATCCGCCCCTTCGACTGGACTGGGGACTCAGGCGGTAGTGGAGAAGGTGCTTGCTGAGCCTGCCGGCGTTGCATCGTCTAGCCGTGTTCCTCCTTCGGCTGCAGAGGACCTTGAACTCCTGGACCACGTAAGTATTTTATGCTTGTTCTTGCATTCTTGATTTTTCATCGGGAGCGCGATCAGCGCTCCCGATGGGAGTAGCCTTCGAAGGTGTGGGTGACTAGTATAGTCGCCCGCAACTTTATTAACATCTTGCTTTTGCTTCAGCCGTACTACCGTCAACAGCTCGACGCAGCCGCGGCTTACGTTCGCCTGGAGAAAGAGAGGGACCAACTGCGTGCATCTCTGGACCAGGCTACTGGGCGGGTTGATGAGCTTGAGAAGGCTCTTCACAAGTCTCGAGAGAGGGAGCTGGCGCGGGTCGTCCAGGAAAAGACTCAAGTCGGTCGTCTCCTTTCATTCACCGGTGTTCTTGGGGGTAAGTTTCGGCTTGATGCCTACTGTGTCTTTGGTCTTTTTTCTTTGCTTGACCTTGAATTTTTGCGCAGAGACTTGCGGTGGAGCTCCTCCAGAAGACGCGTCGAGTGACACGGTTGACCTGGCGACCGATGTTGGCTTCCTCGACCGGGTCTGCGCCTATGCCTCAGACACGCTGAAGAAGTCCGCAGCCGCGTTGCAGAAATCGACTGGAGCCCTCACTGTGGTGCACCAGAGTATCTTCCCGGGTGACCAACCGCCGGCAGCCGTGGACGCCCTTGCTGCGCCGTTTGAGGACGCTACCACCATCGCCGACTTCACGCGGTCGTAGACGGTACGCGGCTCCGAGCTCACCTTCGAGCTCCTCTTAGGCCATCAGGTTCCAGGTGACTTCGAGAAGGTCGTCAGCGGTTTTCCTCGCAAACCCGATGGCCGAACCGCGTCGCTGAGTGGCGTGAAGGAGCGTGCCTCGCAGCTGGCCGTGCAGCTTGTGGCACTCTTCGAGAGGGCCCTTGCTAAGGCGACCGAGGCGGCTGCCGCTCGGAAGGGTCGTTCCCGGTCGCAGTCCGCAGCCTTAGAGTAGGCGTAGCTTTAGGAATTCGGCAGTCGCCGCGGTCTGTATTTTGAACTTCTTGCTTTGTAATGAATATTGCCCTGTCGGGTCTTTTGGCCTTCAATATTGCTTTTGCTGACTTTCTTTCTTCTGAGTTGATCTGCGCTTCGCAGTCGCATGATTGTATTGACTCTGCGTATCCATGGCAGAATGCTGTGCGCGATGATGCTCCGCCTTCTCCTGTGGCCGAGCCAAGTGGTGCGGCTTCTTCTTCGGGTGCTCGCCGTCGTCGGGCGGTGCCGGCTCCTCCACGCAGTGTAAATGATCAGCGGATAATCACATACCTGAAGAACAAGGTGGTGGAGCTTGAGGCGACCCTGAAGAATACGGAGCGGCTGCTGCACCGCTCCCAGTCGCATCCTACGGCGGAGTTCTCGCGACGTGAGGATTTTTTGCTTGGGGAGATCGACCTGATCAGTCGGCAGTTGTAAGGTTTGTACCCCTTTGGCGGCGGCCGTCTTTGTTGGCTTTCTTTCTTCTTCTGACATGCGTTTTTATGCGTGCAGATGTTAATCCTGATTGGGAGGCCGAGCGGGCTCGCGTTGAGGAGCGAGTTACCCGAGAGGCGTCCGGCGACTCCTATGAAGCTCGGCAGTTCTGGGTGAACAAGTCGAGGGGGCGCGTCCTTGCCACCATGCTTGATCGTACGTGGCACGCTGCTTTTCTTCTGGAGAATTGTCGGAAGACACTCTGGCACATCAATCGCGTGTACTTCCCGCACAATGCGCAGCCGAACGGGCTGTCCGCCTTGCTGGAGAGGTTTCGTGATGGTGAAGGGCTGAAGGAGGTTGTCGATGCTCAACTCGTGGCTGGGGCGAATGCGGCGTTGGCGTACGTCCGGATGCACCGGCCGCATCTTCCGCTCGAGAGGGTGCTTGATGGCCTGCCTGGTGACGACGACTTCGACGAGACCTTAGCGGTTGCGCGTCGAATTATCAGGCAGGTTCAGGACCCGAGTGAGCGCCTTGTAGGTCCCTTCGATGCGCCGAAGGCCGAACCTGCAGTTTAGAGTAGCTGTCGTCTGATGTACAGGGTTAGCTATAGAGGGCAAATGTGCCTGTGTAAGCGTGATGTAATAGATTAAACTACTTTCGAGTCATGAGAATTGATCTGCTTGCTCGAAAGTGAAAACGCCTGTTTTGATTTGCGACCTGTGTGGCGCAGTCGCCTAGTGTGCTAGGCAACGGCCTAGGTTTTCTTCAAGTGTGACCTGTATGCCGCAGTCTCTGATTTTAACAGGTGGCGACTTAGGATTTTTGTAACTTGACCTGTATGGCGCAGCCCCCGAGTTGCTCGAGTGATGGCCTAGGATTTTGGCTAAGACCTGTGTGGCGCAGCCCCCGAGTAGGTCGAGTGGCGGCCTAGGATTACAAGTGTTACCTGTTTGGCGCAGCCCCCGAGTATGTCGGGTGGCGACCTAGGATTTTGAACTTGACCTGTACAGCGCAGCCCCCGAGTGGGTTCGAGTGGCGCTGAGGATTTTTCTGAGAAGACCTGTTTGGCGTAGCCCCCGAGTAGGTCGAGTGGTAGCCTAGGGTTACAAGTATTACCTGTGTGGCGCAGCCCCCGTGTGTGTCGGGTGGCGACCTAGGATTTTGAACTTGACCTGTATGGCGCAGCCCCCGAGTCAGTCGGGTGCCGGCCTAGGATTTTTTGACTTATGCTTGTATGGCGCAGCCCCCGAGTAGTTTGGGTACAGGCCTAAGCTTTTATTTCAACCTGTGTGGCGCAGCCCCCGAGTGGTTCGGGTGGCGACCTAGGATTTTTTGACTTATGCTTGTATGGCGCAACCCCCAAGTGGTTCGGGTAGCGGCCTAAGCTTTTATTTCAACCTGTGTGGCGCAGCCCCCGAGTGGTTCGAGTGGCGGCCTAGGATTTCGGCTTCCTCTGTGTGACAGGTAAAGGAGACATATTTTCTTCAAATCACTTTATTGATTCTTGCGAACAGGCCGCCTCATTAAAACCCTTCCAGTCCCCTCAGGTACCCTGGTAAGGGAAAGAGTGCGTCTGAAACCTGCCGCGCTGATTTTCTTGTACAATGATTGGGTTGAACTAGGCGTAGAACCGGCGGAGTTGTGCCACGTTCCACGGGTTGCTGCAGTCCGCTCCTGTCTTCGAGTCCTTCAGGCGGTAAGCTCCGTTGCCTATTGCTTCTGTCACGATGTACGGGCCCTCCCATGGGGAAGCGAGCTTGTGCACCTTGTTTTGCTTGAGTCGAAGAACGAGGTCGCCTGCAACGAATGCTCTTGGTCGCAGCCTCCGAGTGTGATAGTTGCGCAGGTCCTGTTGATACACGGCTGATCGTGCCAGGGCGATGTCGCGTGCTTCGTCTAGGGTGTCCCTGCTGTCTTCGAGCGCCTCCTCTGCATCCGACTCGTCGTAGGCGACTACTCTCGGTGCGTCGAACTTGATGTCGCAGGGGAGGACCGCTTCTGCACCGTACACCATGAAGAATGGAGTATACTGGGTGGATCTGTTTGGCGTTGTTCGTAGACTCCAAAGGACCGATGGCAGTTCTTCCACCCATGCTCCCGCTGCGTGTTTTAGGGGCACGCGCAGTCGCTTCTTGATGCCGTTGCAGACGAGGCCATTGGCTTTCTCCACTTGCCCATTGGATTGCGGGTGCGAGACAGACGCGTAGCTGAGCTTGATCCCCTGCTCTGAGCAGAAGTCCTTGAATTCTTCGGCTGTGAAGTTCGAGCCGTTGTCGGTGATGATCCCGTTCGGTACTCCAAATCTGAAGATGATTGACCTGATGAAGTTGACCGCTGTGGATGCAGTCGAACTTGTGATGGGCACGGCTTCGATCCACTTTGTGAACTTATCGACTGCAACCAGGAGGTGAGTGTGACCTCCGGGTGAGGATTTCTTCAGCGGGCCAACATGTCCAGACCCCATTGGGCGAAGGGCCAGGCTAATGGTATTATTTTGAGTTCCGATGCTGGCGCGTGTGGCTTGCTGGCAAATTCTTGGCACCCTGTGCATTTCTTTACCAGCTCCTCGGCGTCCTGCATGGCTGTCAGCCAGTAGAACCCGGCTCGTAGCGCCTTGGCCACCAGTGCCCGACTGCTGGCGTGATGCCCGCAGATACCCGCGTGGATGTCGAGTAAGATGGCTTGGCCGTCGACTGTATCTATGCACCTTTGCAGGATTCCTGAGATGCTTCTTTTGTAGAGTTCTCCGTTGATGATGGTGAAACTTTTGGAGCGCCTGATGATGCGCTTTGCTTCGACTGGGTCGGCTGGCAGCTTCTGATGTAGTATGTATGCCAGGTACGGTCCCTGTCCATGTGGCTTCGACTAGCATGACCTCCATGGGGACCTTGTCTTGGCTTGGCGGGTTGGCATCGCCTTTTGTTGTTGCAGTGCTTGCTGTATTCTGAGTCTTGATGGATCTCTGCGTGATGCACTCGAGGAAGACGCCGGGTGGGACTGGCACCCTGTCTGAGCCCATGTTAGCAAGGACGTCGGCTTCCTCGTTGCTTTCACGGCCAATGTGGCGCAGCTCGCAGCCGTCGAAGTTGCCTTCCAATTGATTGTAGAGGTCTCTGTAGGCGATCATGTTGTCGGCGACGGCGTCGCAGGACTTCATGGTTTGCTGTACCACCAGGTAGGAGACGCCGTAGATCATGAGGTGCGTGGCGCCACAGTTCTTGGCCATCCGCATGCCGTGGATCAGGGCCTCGTACTCGGCTTCGTTGTTGGACGGCGTCGGAAAGTCCATCTGCAGGACATACTTGAGCTTGTCGCCTTTGGGGGAGATGAGCACGACTCCTGCTCCGGTTGACTTGAATTTCTTGGAACCATCAAAGTACATTGTCCATGCGTTGGACAAGTCGGGGAGATTTGGTAGCTGGGCTTCTATCCACTCGGTGGTGAATTCCGGGAGGACTTGTGCCTTGATGGACTTAGGGTGAGCGTACTTCAGCCCCCATGGTCCTAGTTCGACAACCCACTTGGCGACTCGTCCTGTCGCGCGTTGGTTTGTGAGAATGTCTGCTAGTCCAGAGGAGCTTACCACCGTGATCGGGTGCTCGGAGAAGTAGTGGACGACCTTTCTGGAGGTCATGAAGACTCCGTACGCCAGCTTCTGGTAGTGAGGGTAGTTCTGCTTGGACAAGGTGAGTACTTCGCTAAGGTAGTAGACGGGCCTCTTTACCGGGTGACTGTGCCCTTCTTCTTCTCGTTCGACTACGAGCACCGTGCTTACCACCATGTTCGTTGCTGAGACGTATAAGTACAGCGGCTCATTTTCCAGTGGTGCCACGAGGACTGGAGAGGTTGTCAATGTTTTCTTGAGATGGTTGAATGCGTCCTGCGCCTCTTGTGTCCACTCGAACTTGTCCGTCTTCTTCATCAGTTGGTAGAAAGGTAAGGCTTTCTCTCCCAACTTACTAATGAACCGGCTGAGAGCTGCGACTCGGCCAGCTAATCGTTGCACCTCCCGGAGCTTGGTTGGTGCTGGCATTGTGAGTATGTTCTGCACCTTCTCGGGGTTTGCTTCGATTCCTCTTGCGGATACGAGGTACCCTAGTAGTTCTCCGGCTGGCACGCCGAACACGCACTTCTCTGGGTTGAGCTTGATCTGATACACGTCGAGTGCGGCGAAGACCTTGCGGAGGTCGTCGACTAGGGTATCCTCCTTTCGGGTAGTGACAACGATGTCGTCGACGTAGACTTGGACGATCTGCCCGATTAGCCCCTTGAGGCATGCTTGCATTGTCCGCTGGTACGTGGCACCTGCATTCTTTAACCCGAACGGCATCGTCTGGTAGCAAAAAACGCCGTCGGGTGTGATGAAGGCTGTCTTCTCTTCGTCCTCGACTTTCAGCCTGATCTGCTGGTAACCTGAGTAGGCATCTAGAAAGGGCAGGCGCTCGCAACCTGCTGTCGAGTCGATGATCTGGTCTATCCGCGGGAGCGGGAAGTGGTCCTTGGGGCAGCATTTGTTGACTGCGGTGAAGTCAACGCACATGCGTAGTTTCTTCGTCTTCTTTTTCACAACTAGAACCGGGTTGGCGACCCAGTCTGAATCCTTGATTTCTCGGATGAACTTGGCGTGCAGTAATCTGTCGACTTCCATGGTGATCGCGTCTCGTTTGGGTCCTGAGAAGCGTCGCATGGATTGCTTGACTGGTCTTGCGTCCTTGTGGACTTACAGAGAGTGCTCGGCGAGTTCCCTGGGTATCCCTGGCATGTCAGAAGGTTGCCATGCAAAGATTTTCCAGTTCTCACGTAGGAACTCGACGAGCACGCTTTCCTATGCGGGGGTCAGACTCGATGATACCTTGACCGTCTTTCTGCTGTCAGTCGGATGGACTTGATGGGTGACGGTGTCGTCATTCGTGTTGAACGCTGCGTCTTTGGCAGGCTTCTTGCGAGCCGGGAAGACGGTCTTGTCGTTGTCGGCTGATATGGCCTTGAAGTGCTCTTCGACGCCGAAGAACTCGGAGATCTTGGCGAACTCGCGGTCGCAGCTGTTGGAGAGCCCGAAGTCGCCGCGGACGGTGATCACTCCTTTCGGCCCGGGCAACTTTATCATCAGGTAGGCGTAGTGGGGTACTGCCATGAACCTGGCAAAGGTCGGGCGTCCGAGGATGGCGTGGTATTGTGACTTCCAGTCGACGACCTCAAAGTCTATCGACTCGTTCCTGAAGTGCTCGGGTGTACCGAGGATGACGTCGAGTGTGATTGTTCCCATGGGCGTGATTGCTTGCCCTGGTACTATGCCGTGGAAGGTGGTCTCCGATTCCGGCAATTTCTCTGTCGACCTGTTAATTCTTCTGAGGGTGTCGGCGAATATGATGTTGATGCCGCTGCCTCCGTCCAGGAATACCTTCTTCAGGCTGTAGTAGCCGATCAAGGCCTCAATCACGAGTGCGGCGTGCCCGGGTCGGATTACCTCCGATGGGTGATCTGCCCTGGAGAATGTGATTGGTGTCTCCGACCCGCGCAGGTAGTCTGGTACCGCGCGCGGGCTGTTGATGGCTTGAAGTACTTGGCGTGTGATGATTTTCTGGCGCCTGTTCGACGGGGGTCCCTTCTGGATCATGTTCAGCTGTCCCCGTGCGGCTGGGTACGTGTCGGCTGCTGCCGACTGACCTTGTTGTTGCTGCTGCGGCTGGGGGAACGCTCCTGCCGCCTGCACTTGGTTGTTGTTTGCGGGTGCTGCCTGGATGGCTAGCTGCAGTGCCGCTTGTACGGCCTGCACCGGGGCGATGATTTGCTGCATGGCATGGTAGATCTTTCTTGCTTTGCGGCAATCCTTCAACAGGTGGTTGGAACTCCATTTGCCTGTTTCCGGGTTGCGGAACGAGTGATGCTTACAGGGTTGCATCAGCTCCTCTGCTGGGGTCAACGGGCGCTTCCACTCGCGTTTCTGACTTCCATCATTGTGGCCGATGCTGGTGTTGCCACGGTTGTACTGACTCGAGCTGGGCTGCCGACTTTGCTCGTACTGTCGGCTGCCGTCACGCTTGTCCTCACGGGGGGTTTCATAGCCCGCCGCTACTAATTCGATTGAATCGTGGGTGTAACGTGGCTTCTTCTTTTGACGTGCCTCGCGCCAGTTGCTTGTTTCGCCCTCTTTTTTGGGAGAAGTTTCGCGTACGTAGTCCTCCCCTTCGGCCCATTGGTTGGTTGTCTTCATGAGTTCTATTGTGGTCTTCGACTGGAGCCTACCGAATTCCTCCCGGAGGTCGCGGCGAGCGACGCCATGCATGAAGGCGTCTATCACTCGATCTTCTGATACGGGTTCCATGGTATTGCGGAGGAGTGTCCACCTCTGGATGTAAGAGCGGAGCGACTCATCCTTCCCTTGCTTGCAGGCCTGCAACTCGATGTACGTCGTCGGCCTGGCGAATGTTCCCGAGAAACTCTTGATGAAATTATCCTGGAATTCTTCCCATGTTCGGAAAGAGTCTTTGGGTTGGCTTGTGAGCCACCCGCGTGCCGAGTCTGTCAGCATGAGCTAGATGTACTGCATTGCCGTAGTCGACGTTCCACCTTGGCAGGTGCAAGCGATGAGGTAGTCTTCGAGCCACAGTTTTGGGTCTTGCTTCCCGTCGGACTTTGGTGTGCCAGCCGTCAGCTTGAAGCCTTTGGGCATGCGGGTGTCGCGGATCTTGAATCTAAAGCATGCCGCGCCACACGGCTCGAAGTCGCGGTCAGCGTGGTCGTCCGCGTTTGCCGCACTAGCCGAGCGCTCCTTGCGGTTGCGATCCACCGTCTTCTGTGTCAGGACGTCGCGGAGGTCCTTGACTGGCTGTCGCTGCGCCGCTGGGATGCCCGATGTCGTTGGTTCGTGCGCTCGGTTACTTGGCCCCTTGGCCGCCAGAGCTTCTTCGATTGCCCTTATGGAGGCAATTTGTTGTTTGTGGAGAAGGGAGCGTGCGTCCCCCTCCGGTGGCTGCGTGAGCCGGAGGTATGTTTCGACTGAGATCAGGGCGGCATTCGCCGTCTTTGGGACGGGTATCCCGTTTTCATCTTCGGTGACGAAGGACGAGTCGAGGTTGCGAGTGAGCCTTGTTCGATCAGCTTCTGCCATGTGGGGGACATGGGCTCTGGTTCGCCGTGCTCCTTGGTTAACCTCTGTGGAGGATGTGAAGGAGAGGGCGGCTCGCCTGGATCTCGATGCATCCGCGTCCCTTTTGCGCCTGAGCAGGTCGGCTTTTTCGGCACGAATTCGTTCGCCTTCCTTGCGTAGCAAGTACTGGACCGCCAGACGGTCTTCTCGAGGTGCGTTGGGTGGGGGGAACGTGCCCTCGTCCACATGCTTCATGGCTTGGATCGCCATGTCCCGCGTGATGACCAGTTTAGTCTGGTCCGGCATGTCCACCTCTAGCGGATATGCGGGTTCTTCTTCGTCGTCATGCGGTGCTGTGCCGGCCATGAAGACTTGCTTGGGGTAGACTGGAGTCGGAGAGTTGGTGCTGCCGCTGCTGCTTCTGCCACCCGCTTCTTGCTCGGGGTCGAAAATTGCTGCAACGTGGCGTGCGGCGCAGCCGCTGTCGCGTCTTCTCGCGATTGTCCATGTGCTCACGCTCGCCGGGGCGAGTGCGATTGGCTTGGGGTAGACCTAGGATTTCCACGAAGATGGGGGCGCGCGTGACATGGCTGTCGGACGTGGGCTCCTAGTCGCCCGTGCGGGTGCGACGGTCGAGGTGGATCCTGACTTGATAGACCGCGCGACCGAGGTTGGGGTAGTAGACTCGATTCGCGTGGTCGTTGCCGAAATTGTCGATGTAGATGCCCTCTTCGCGGGTGCGGCTGGCGCGATCTCCGCGGGTGCAGCAGATGCGATCTTCGCGGGTTCGGCAGGCGCGATCTCCGCGGGTGCGGCAGATGCGGTCTTCGCGGGTTCGGCAGGCGCGATCTCCGCGGGTTCGGCAGATGCGATCTTCGCGGGTTCGGCAGGCGCGATCTCCGCGGGTAAGGCAGGTGCGATGGTTGCCGATGTAGGTGACGTCGTCGCGCGTAGCGTGGTAGCCGTAGACCTGAGTACACCACGACTATCGACGCAGCAGAATATGGAGCCGAAGGTGATGTGTATACCTTTGTCCAGATCGGCGTACACCGACTGGTGAGCTGGCGAGTGGATGACGTACTCGAAGGAGCCGAATCAGATCGACTCCCTGACGGCGGACGCGCCGATCTTCATTACGGATGGAGCCGAAGCGACCATGATCCTAGCACTTGTTTGCTTTCCCACAGACGGCGCCAATTGACGAGGCGTTAACTCGACAAGTCCCAGGGTTGTGCACCCCGGGTTGATTGATGGGGAGAGAGATGAGTGCAGGTGGTCACGACGGCTGACAAGCAAGGATTTACCCAGGTTCAGGCTCCCGGAGGATAACACCCTACTCCTGCTTGTCTGGTTATTGATGCGAGTTGTGGTTACAATGGCGAGATTGCGATCTCGCTAGGGTTTGTGCTGTAGCTATGAGCGTGTCCCTGGGACGAGGAACCCTCCTGGCTTTATAGGCAGCCAGGTCTCGGGTGGTTGGTGCCGATGGCAACTACAGATATGGCAGGTTATGCTTCCTAACCGACTTGGACTAGGTTACATGGTACCCCGCGTGGGCCTCCAGTGGGCCTTTCTATCCTTGGCGCGGCCCAGGTAGCCTTATCGTGGGCTACCCGCAAGGCAGCCCCACGTCAGGCGCTTGCCAAGGTCCGATTCCTGGTTGCGGACCGGATGAACGAGCATGGCGCCACCGCCCTGAAGCCCGCGGCGCACGGGAAGCGCCCGCGAGGGTACTTCCCGATCTTCCAGCATTGCCTCGCCGCAGGACTGGTGCCGCCCTTCTCACCGTTCCTGGAGGCGGTGCTGGCGTTCTATCAGGTGCAGCTATTGCACCTGCATCCCAACTCCATCCTCATCCTCGCCGTCTTCGCCTACCTCTGCGAGGCGTATCTGGGCCTGGAGCCCAGGGTGGGGTTGTTCCGGTGCTTCTACGCGCTCCGGATCACGGCGAAGAATGAGCACTCAGGGTGCGTCTCATTCCGCATTGTCGATGGCATGGGGAGCGTCTATATCCCCATGTCCTAGAACGAGAACAAGGCAATCACTTTGGTGACGAAGAAGGTGGATGACTTCCGCCAGAAATGGTTCTTCGTCGGGCTGGAGCATCCCTGCGCCTTCCTCGAGGTCCCCGACGGGCCCCCGCTAAAGAACTCCCACTGGGGCAAGGCCACCTTTGACGGCGCGAGGAATGTAAGCCTGATGGGGCGCCTGAGCTTCCTCCGTGAGGAGGGCCTCACGGGGCAGATGATCGTGGCGGACTTCGTGACGTGCCGCATCGCTCCCCTCCAGGCACACTCGGTGCCCATGTGGATGTACTCGGGGCCGAGCGACAAGATGCGGCTTCATGTCGAGGACAACGAAAAGGACACCGTCGACAACGTCCTCTCCGCGCTCTTCGTCAATCCATCGGTGCCTGCCGTGGATCAGCTCCCCGTGACGCTCCAGCCTCTTCATCAATACAACTTGACGGAGCGCATGGACCTCCTGGAGGGGATGCCTCCGTTCACCCCGACAGGCCGGGCGGACTCAGAGTTGCCGACGCCAGCCATGCGGGGAGCGGAAGGGGTAGATTCTCCCTCGGCCTCAGGAGCTGGCCTAGGTGAGGAGGAGGCCACGGCCTGGGAGGTCTTCTTCGAGGGCCAGGCCATTCACTGACGAAGTTTGCGACATCTCGTCAGGTGACGATGATGCCTTCGTGGTGGTTCCCTCGTGTCCCGTGGAGGAGGAGGCTGAGGAAGAGGAGGCCTCTGACGCGGAGGCCTCCCCAGGGAGGCGCGGGCCCCGCACGAAGGCCGCCGTGGACCACTCGGGGGCGAGGCCGTCTGACGTCTCCTCCAAAAGGAAAGCGGTGACGCCCCCTGCGAGGCCTGGAGCCAAGACCTTCCCCTCATGGCGCTCGCCAGGCTTGGCATGGGTCGATGCTGGCGCCCCCCTTCAGGGTAATTGTTCATGACACCTAGTCACTTGCGTTTTGTCCTCTTTCTTTCTTTTTACTTGGCCCTTTATTGAAGATCTTTTATTGGGCTTTTGCAAGTGATCTTGTGCCTGCGAAGCGCCGCAGGCTTCGCAAGGCAGCTGGGGTGAAGCGAGCCTCGGTAGAGGTCGTGGCTGACGAGGCCACGAGGCCTTTGGAGACGGCATCCGCATACCCCCCTGAGGGGTGCCTCAATCGGAGGCGGTTGCGCCTCAGGTGGGGGCGACAGAGCCTCAGACGGCTGTGCCTCAGGCGGGGGCGACGGAGCCTCAGGCGGAGGGGGGAACGCCGTGCCCAGAAGCACCTACACCGCCCCCCGAGCCGATGGTGGTGGAAACCACTGGGGAGAGGGCTTCCACGCCGCCGCGCGCTCCTACTCCTCCTCGCGCGGTTACGCCTCCGCGTGAGGCAACTCCGCCGCGCGAAGCAACGCCGCCGTGTGCGTCGACGCCACCGCGCGCGCCTACCCCGCCGTCTGCGCCCACTGCTCCCGTGGCGCCTGCAACGGAAGCGCGAGAGGCACCAGCAGGCGCGGGCGCGTCCACTGAGGGAGATTCTTCCTCGCCTCCTCGTCAAGCTGGAAACGAGGAGCGCCCTGCTGCCGCGGGGCCCGAAGAGGATGCCGGCGCGGGCTCAGGCGGAGCCCAGGCTAGCCCCCGAGCTCTCCCCGAGGTCGGGCCCTCGGGACTCGACGCCAGAGCCGGGCCCTCCTCAAGCCAGGAGCTGGTTCTTCGAGGCTGGGACTGGAGCGCGGGGCGCCGCGAGGTCGCTTTCGGCCTCGTGAGAGAATCCTTGGAGGGCTTGGAGGCGCACCTCGCCCTCGGGGACATATGGCTCGCTCGGCAGCAAGAGGAGCTGGCGAGGTCGTGGGCTTCATACCATACAGCGGTCGAGGCGCGCCGGCTGGAGGACTTGGCGCTGCAGGCCGCACGCGAGGAGGCCACCCGCTTTGCCAAGGAGATCCGCGAGGGGGCCATCCACGATGCCGCAGAGCTCCTCGAGCCCCTCCAAGCGGAACGCGACGCCGCTGCGGAACTCCTGCGCGAGGCGATGGAGGGCTCACTGGCGCAGAAGCGCCGCGAGCTGTGCCAGCTGGAGATCCAGCTGCTCTCCGCCCATCAGGCCGCGCAAGCCGCTCTGGAGGAAGACCGCAAGGGCTTTGCCGAGCGCGAGCGGCAGTTGGCCCGCAAGGAGAGAGAGTTGCGGCAGCGCGAGGAGCAACGCCTTCAGGCGGAGAAAAACTTAGCCGCCCAGCGCGAAGCCCTCGAGGAGCGCGAAGGAGACCTGGCCAAGGCGGTCTCGAAGTACGACGAGAACGTTGTTGCCCAGAAGCTTGCTTATGAGCGCTTCGAGCGGCGTTTCGCCGAGAAGAAGAAGGAGGCCGAGGACGCCCTCGCGGAGCGCGAGAAGCAATTCCGCAAGTCCACCTCTCAGAAGTATCGCGATCTGGCCCAGACGCAGGAGGACCGCTTCAGAGCCAAGCACGCCGCGGATGCTCAGCGGATCACCGAGCTCGAGAAGGCCAACTCCAAGCTGGAGGCCCGCCTCAAGCGCGCCAAGGACGGTCGTCGCCGAGCGGAGGAGGCCAGCACCGAGGCAGTTCACAACCTCAATTCCTTGGCCAAGGACGTGGAGGAGCAGGTGGCCCCTGCGATGGAGCGGGCGGCGGAGGCGTCGGACTCAGCCCAGGCATCTCGCCCGCTCACGAAGCAGCGTGAGCGCATGTTCGAGGCGTTGGCTGCTCGTGGCAACGAGCGTGCTGCGCAGCTTGGCGCGGACGCACCGCACACCGACGTCCGAGGCTGCGGTGATGCTGCCATGTACCTAGTCTACTTTGACCAGCTCTTCGCGGCACTCGAGGGCCCCATCGCCGAGCTTCGCGAGATGATCGAGGACGAGAGCCGGCAGCTCCTGGGGGTGGTTGTTGATCGCATCTTCACCAACCTCAGGCTCCTCACGCCAGGCTTCGACCTCTCCACCGTGACGGAGGCTGCTCAAGGCGAGGACGCACAACGGGTCTCCAGTTCCCTCCGCGAGCAAGTTGACGCCTTCTGCAACCGCTTCAGGCGCGCAGAGGCTGCGGCGGAGGACAGCGAGGAGGAGGCCGCCTTTGCCGAGACCGCGGAGGGCACAGTGGAAGAGGTAGAAGACGACGATTCTTCCGCCTGAGCCGCACGCTACTGCGCCTGCGTGCGCTTGTATCTGAAACAATCTTGTATTTAGTTGTTTTTAATACCTTTTGTCCTGTAATATACTCTTTATTGTTATCTGTATTTAGCTTGCTTGCCCCTCGAGAGGTCTCTTTGGACTCATCTTCATGTCTATTTGCTCTCTGCGTCGGTAGGACCCATCTCTTCGTGCCATGACTCTGCCGCTTCGGTATGCAGGAGCAATGACTCCGCAAGGCCGGGGGGAGTTGAGGCCTAGGAGAGGTAAGAGCCCTGAGTCGCGATGCTCAAGTGCTCCCCTTAGACGTGCGAGTAATCCATGAAGCGTAAGGGCAAGCGAAGTCACTTGAGGGGCAAACGTGCGCTAGAGGGGGAGAAAACTCTCTTAAGGCGTGGGTGCGAGACTTAGCTTCTCGAGGTTTTCACCCTATAGAGGCTTTTTGCCTGGCGAGGATGTTCTCTTGAGGGATCATCCCCGGATGCCTCCTCAGGCTTGTGGGGGCTTATGTTCCCTGTAGATGTTAGAGGGGCGAACCCAAACGCTGGAACACGGTTCAAGGGACTCGGGCGCGCTTGTAGGTCCCCTCAGGCGTTCCTCGTGTGGAGAGTAAGTACCAAGGTCCTCTGTATAGATGGCGTGTTTGTGGAATCTTGCCCTCCAGCCAGAGCTCGGACTCTTGGATTTTGCAGTGCTGCTGGTGTGTCATTTGAGGCACTGGCACCGTACTCAGCCCCCACTCGCGAGGTACACATGTGGAGAGATATAAGCGCACACTTAAACAAAGTAATGCGTAAAATAAAACTCACCACATATATTACATAACGGCGCCGAGGCGCTAAGTTCACTTGGGAACGAAATTGTTTCATTATGCTTGGGGTTGCCAAGTTAATGCTTTGACCATGTCGAGGCATGGGGACCACCCATTAGTGGCAGAGACACTCAACGGCCTGAGGTGGCTCGTTACATGGAGAGCTCGGAGGGTTGATCCTCGAGAGAAGCCTTTGGAGTTTCGAGATTTAAGCCGTGAGCTTTTAACCTCTAGAGACAAAAAGTGCTTGGAGGTTGAGCCGTAAGCTGCCTCTTCCGCCAGATGTCTTGACGTGACAATTATCACGGGCGTGACGATGATCACGTTCTGAGTTTGTTCCTTCTGGAGACAAAAAATTGTGTGAGGTTTAAGCCGACAGTTTTTAACCTCTGGAGAAAAAAATGCTTGGAGGTTGAGCCGTAAGCTGCCGCTTCCGCTAGATGTCTTGACGTGACAATGATCACGGGCGTGACGATGATCACGGGTAGAACTTGCATAGGTGCATGATGTTCCATGGATTCAAGCTCGAGGCGAGCCGCGCCAGGCCTGGCGATGTGGGTGACCCTGTAGGGGCCTTCCCACATCTGGTACAGCTTGTGGAGGCCTTCCCTGGAGAGGATTCGCCTGAGGACGAGATCGCCTGCCTCCAGGGTACGTGAGCGCATGTTGCGGCTGTGGTAGCGCCTCAGGTCCTGCTGGTATTTGGCCGCCCGGAGGGCGACGCGGTGTCGTAGTCCTTCAAGGAGCAGCAGGTCGTCGTTGTGGAGGTCCTCTTGCTGGTCCTCGTTAAAGGCAAGGACCCGTGGGGATCCATGATTTATCTCTGTGGGGAGGACTGCTTCGGCTCCATAAACGAGGGCGAACGGCGTTTCCCCCGTAGACTTGGGTGGCGTTGTACGGATGGACCAGAGCACCGAAGGTAGCTCGTTGATCCAACCCTTGTCGTGGCCTTTGAGGATATCGAAGGTCCTGGTGTTTAGGCCCTTGAGGACTTCTGCGTTTGCGCGCTCAGCCTGTCTATTGCTTTGCGGATGGGCGACTGAGTCGAAGCAGAGCTTTATGCCCATTCTTTCGTAGTAGGCTCTGAAGATGCCACTGGTGAATTGCGAGCCATTGTCGATGATGATGCGGTTAGGCACTCCGAAGCGGCAGGCCAGGCCCCTTATGAACTTTACAGCCGCGTATGCTGTGATTGTGCGCGTCGCCTCCACTTCAGGCCACTTAGTGAACTTGTCGATGGCCACGAAGAGGTAGCAATATCCGCCCTGCGCTGTTAGGAAATGTCCCAGGATGTCCAGCCCCCAGACCGCAAATGGCCAGGAGAGTGGAATGGTCTGTAGCCCCAGCGCAGGTTGGTGGATTTGCTTGGCGTGGAATTGGCAGACTTCACATGCTTGGACGATGTCCACTGCAGCCTGAAGTGCTTGAGGCCAGTAGAGGCCGCTCCTGAAGACTTTGCCCGCGAGGGTTCGGGCGCACGAATGGTGGTCGCACTCCCCGTTGTGGATGTCCTTGATCAGCAGTTTGCCTTATTCAGGAGGGATGCATTTGAGCGCGGTTCCGTTTGGGCGCTTGGGGTAGAGATTTCCTTTGAGGATTTTGTAAGATTTTTCTTGGCGGGCGATTCGCTGCGCTTCAACATCTTCCTCGAGAAGGATCCCTCTGTCGAGGTAGTCTTTGATCTCGTCGATCCATCCTGCTTTTGGATGCACCGCTGTGAGCAACAAAGGCTCCCCTGTTGGGGGCCCACAGTATGGCGCCCCGTTTGCAGGTGGTGGGGGGAGCGCTTCATCTGTGCTTGCGGGCCTGGCCTCTCGAGGCTGCTCTATGGATGCTTTGACGAGCCTTTCTTCAAATACGCCCGGTGGCTGAGCTTGCCTCTTTGATGCGCGCTTGGCGATGTCGTCAGCCTCTTGGTTCTCCTTTCTTGGGATGTGCATGAGCTCCATTCCCCTGAAGTGCTTCTCAATCCTACGGACCTCTTCAAGGTATGCGGCCATGTGGTCGTCCTTAGGCTTATAGCTTTTGTTGGAGAAGTTGACAAGCAGCTGGGAGTCGCCCTTGATGAGTAAGTGCTTGATGCCTAGGGCGATTGCGGCGCGTAGGCCAGCAAGCAGGCCTTCGTACTCAACGATATTGTTGGAGATCTTGTCGATTCCGAAGCACAGCTAGACCGCGTAATACAGCTTGTCGCCCTTTGGTGAGATAAGGAACACGCCAGCCCCACCATGGCGACAAGCGAAAGCTCCGTCGAACTTCATGGTCCAGTGGCTGGGCATTTTGTCTCCACAAGGCTCTTGTTCTTCTCCCAAAGGCTCTTCAGGGGTTGGGTCAGTCCATTCGGCGACAAAGTCTGCCAGCACTCTTCCTTTGATTACCCTTGTGGTATCGAAGCGCAAATTGAATGGCTGTAGCTCAATATTCCATCCTGCAACACGACTCGTGGCATTTGGATTGCGCAGGATTTGCTCCAGGGGAAAAGAGGTGACCACCGTGATGGGGTGTCCCTAGAAGTAGTGTCGCGGCTTTCTTCAGGCGATGAGGAGTGCGAGGAGGAGCTTCTGCTGCATCGTATATCGCTTGCGAGCATCGCGCAGTATTGTCCTGACGAAGTAAACTGGATGCTCGACAAGGGTAGTCTGTGTAGCCTTGGTGTCCTCTGCCTGAAGGGGCTCCGCTAGGCCCTCAAGGGGGTTGGCCTCTAGGGGCATGACCTGGCCCTCCACTGAGTTTGCCTCATGGGGCTTGTCATGGGCCTCGGGAGGGTTGGCCTCAAGGGACTTGACGGGCTCCCTGGCGGGATCTTTTGCAGCAGTTGACTTGGAGCGGGCCTCTCTTCGAGCTCCTGATCGGGAGGCTTTTCCTTTGGAGTGGTTGAACTCTTCTTGTGGAGTACTGGCTCTTCCCTCTCTACCACTAGGACGGCACTGGTTGTCTGTGGAGTAGCTGATAGGTATAGCTTCAGGTGCTCGCCTGACCTTGGGGCGACCAATACTGGTGGGCTGGCTAGGTACTTCTTCAAGTCTTCAAACGCTTTTTCAGCTTCGGGGGTCCACTTGAAAGTGCCAGTTCTCTTCATGATCTTGAAGAAGGGCAGGGCTCTCTCGCCGAACTTGGAGATGAATCTACCCAAGCTGGCCATGCATCCTGCTAGGCGTTGCATGTCCTTGAGCCTGCGTGGAGGTTGCATGTCCTCTATTGCCTTGATTTTGTCAGGGTTTTCCTCTATGCCTCTGTGGGACACGAGGAAACCAAGCAGTTTTCCTGAAGGCACTCCGAAGACGTATTTGGCGGGGTTGAGCTTGATGTTCACCTTGCGCAGGTTGGCGAAAGTCTCTTCAAGGTCACCGAGGAGAGTGTCTCCTTCTCGGGATTTTACGACGATGTCATCGACATATTGAAAGTGCATGGTTGCCCCCATGCGTGGTTTTGGTAATTAATGACAATCCTTATGGACTAATGTTTACATTGAGATATTCTTATAGATCTTGTCCATGGGAAAATATAGGAGTTCATGTGTTGGACTCTTCAAGATGACATAATGACCAATGCTCTATTCAAGGGTTAATATGAAAAATGGTCATGTATAGAGTTGAGCTCATCGCAAGTATGGCTTGGAATAGAAGATTGAGTGAACAATCATGTTTACCCCCAAGCCATCTTACATATCAAGAGAAGAAGATGAAGAGCAAGTTCAATATGATGCATCTCGGAAGATATCTTTTGATTGAAGCTTGCAAAGGAGACATGAAGACGAAGCTTAGCGAGGCCCTCCCATAATGGAGTATGGGGGAGCATTTGGAGAAGTCCTCATTAAGCATGTGCTAGCAAGCACAATCAAGAAAGGTGTTTCAACTTGAGAGAGTCAAGATCGTCATCATCGAGTTCAAGTGGAATGCGCAAGGCAAAGGTATGATCTTGATAGGTTTTCTATTTTACCGGTCTCATGGTGTTAGTGGGAGAACGGGTTTTAGGATAGATGGCGTACTATCAAGAGGGGCTCTCGAGTGAGTAACTTGATCACATCTTTGTGGAGAGCTCAAACCTTTGCATACTTGCCATTTCATCTTTCTTGGTTCTTACTTGGTTTTTCTCCTTGTTGGGTTTTGGTGCTTGTTGTGATCTTCACGACAAGCCAAGTTCACCGAAAACGAATTTCATATGGAAAACTTGTTGCGTTTTCGGTTTTGGAGGTTTGCTGATCAATCCTTTTTAGAGAGGTTTTAACCTCCTCCATTTGGTTTTATTTTCCATTGTTGGACTATGAGGTTTATCTGCATGATCTTGTAAAGCTCTTCGTTGTGATTCCAACGAGCCAAAAATCATCGAAAACGGAGTCCGGATGGAAAAGATATTTATGTTTTCGTTATCGGTTTTGCTGCAGTTTTTCCTAGGCCGGAGTCTCCGGTCCTGGACCGGAAACTCCGGTCTGTGCAGGACCGGAGTCTCCGGACTCAACGTTTTTCTCCAAAGCTGTTCAGCCCCTGGTGGGGGGCGGAGTTTCCGGCCCTAGAGGCCGGAGTTTCCGCCCCTAGATGAACTTTCCGGCCCAGGGCACCGGAGAGTTTGCCCAAGCCTCGGCGGTGTTGACAGTGTTCAGCCCCTGGTGGGGGCCGGAGTTTCCGGTCCCAGTAGGCCGGAGTTTCCGCCCCTGGCCGGAGTTTCCGGCCCTAGTGACCGGAAACTCCGGTGTGAAGTTTTCCTGCAACGGCTCTTTTTCGTGGGACCTATAAAAAGGCCCCTTCTTCCCCAGAGAGAGTAGCTCTTCCAAGCACGAATTTTTCCCCTCTCTCTCCTCCATTGTTGACCTTGGAAAGCTTGCCCCTCTCTCATTTCCTCCCATGATTCTTGCATATCTTTGAGGGATTTGAGAGAGGAGATCTAGATCTACATTTCCACCAATCCATCTCTCCTCTAAGTGAGGGGAACCTAGTAGATCTTGATCTTGGAGTTCTTGGTGCATCTCCTCTTTGTTCTTCCTCTCTTATTCCCGCATAAGCATTTGTTGCTTTGTTGGAATTCGAGAGTGAAGGATTTGAGCACTTGTGCTCTTGCCTTTTGCATTTGGTGCATCGGTGTGCTCTCCACGAGGATTCGTGGAAGTTGAAAGTTTGTGAGCTTGTTACTCTTGGGTCCTTGGACCCTAGACGCCTTTGTGGTGGTTGGACCCTTGTGTGGTCACTTGAAGCCGTTCGGGAGCCCCCAATCCCATTGTGGGTTGTGCCCCGGATTGTTGTCGGAGGCCGTTCGGGAGCCCCCAATCCCATTGTGGGTTGTGCCCCGGATTGTTGTTGAAAGGCTCCGGATTCCGCCTCGAAGGAATTCCGATAGTGGAAGGTGAACCAAGCCTTTGTGGTGCGGTTCATCGGAGAAGAAGGTGAAACCTTTGTGGTTGTTGAACCGTTGTGTCGGTTCACACCTCTCCAACGAGACGTACTCCCTTAACAAGGAGGAACTCGGGAATACATCCTCGTCTCCACGTGGCTCGGTTATTTCTATACCCGAGCTTTTTACTTATGCAATTTACATTGTGATAGCCTTCGCGCTTGAAGTATTCTATAGCTATCACCTTGTTGTTTGTCCTTCTTAGCATAAGTTGTTGGTGCACATAGGTGAGCCTAGTTTATATAGATTGTCGGCTTGTTAATTTAAACACCTAGTTTTATTCCGCAATTAATAAGTCTAAACCGGAAAAGTTTTAAACCGCCTATTCACCCCCCCCCCCCCTCTAGGCGATTGGTATCAGAGCCTGGGCTCTCTTTTTGGCTTAACCGCCTAGAGAGAAAAAGATGTCGTTTAGAGAATTAGTGCACGATCCCACTTTCATATTCAATGGCACAAATTATGATGTTTGGAAAATTCGCATGCTTAATCTCTTCAGGGCCATGGGTCCAAATTATGTTAAGAGGATTGTAGATGTGTGTTTATCTCCTCCAAAGGATTCTCATGAATTATATTTAGAGGATGAGATAAACTCTCATCTCGAGACTCAAGTAACTAATGGTCTTATATGTGTTTTGACCGATGTAGTTCTTGCTTCAATCATGCCTTTTCAAAATGCACATGAGCTTTGGACCAAGCTTCAAGATATATATGAAGTGTCCAAAATTATTGAGGATGATTGTTCTCCTTCCACTTCCGGCCGTGATGAGTTCACAACTTCGTCCACTTCACCAACATGTGATTTGTCACAAGGTAATGATATGGTGAGTGGTGATAGACATTGCATTGTTGATGGTGAATATTCTATTGACTATACTTCATCTCTATCTCATTGCAATGTTCTATCTTTAGACTTAAACTATTCTAGCACTCCAAACGCCATACATGCTAGAGTTGATAGTCTTTGCATATCAAGTAATAGTTGTTTAACTAAATATAATGATGATATGCTCTCCATGTCTTGTTGTCATGAAAATAATGCTTCCATTTCCTCTAGTATTTGCATGACTAACAATGTAGAGTAATCCCAACATTTGTTGGAACAAGACATGGACCTCAATGGTGCTTCAAGTAATTCTTCATCCTCCTCACCCATTAATCATGTTTGCCTCATGGCTAAGGATTCCAAGGTAACTACTACCTCGAATCCCGAGATATGTGATAATGTGGTTGAGGACCCTCATGAAGAAGATTTTGACATTGAAACCTTAACCAAGAAGGGTGAGATTGTACTTGGTGCTCTTCCCAAAGGTAGTGAAGCTATCTCTTCTCTATGTGAAATTGTTGCTCATGGTATTAAATGTATAGAAATCATTGAGGATTTGGATACTCAATTTGAGCAAAAATGTAAAATTGAGAGAGAAGATGCTATTGAAAAAGCATCCTTAGAGAATGCACTTGACGAAGAGCAAGAGCTTCGAGTGTCTCTTGAGGAGAGACTTGAATCTCTTGATGAATCAAATAGTCTTATCACTAGTAAAATCATTAAGGAAAGAGATCATGCTATTGCAAAATATAAAGTGCTTAAAAAGGAAAAGTTGAATTTGGTGTTGGCAATGCTAGACTATGTGAGGACATAAAGAAACTTGACAAAGCTCACAAGGCTTTAGAAAGTGAACACTCTCTCCTCATCAAGTCTCATGATCAACTCCAAACTCAACTATCTAATAATGATAAATTTACCAATTTTTCTCCTTCCATTTCTAATGTTAATGATGCTTGTGCTACTAACTCCACTTCTCGTGAAGCATCTATTTTGAAGGAGAATGTTGAGCTAAGGGCCCAACTTGAGTTGCTAACTAGCAAGTATGGCAAATTGGAAGAAAGTCATGAAAGGCTATCTAGCTCTAATGACCATCTTCTAGCATCCCATGCTAAGCTAAAGTTAGCTCATGAGGCTATAATGTCAAAGGTAACATCTTGTGAGCCTCATGTGGACAATGGCACAACGTCTTCTCTTAATGCTATATCATCTTGTGCTAGTCCTTGTGATTCATCCACTCACAATGTTGCTACATCTCGTGATGAATCACTTTCCATACCTTGTTGCTCTAACAATGAAGCTTTTACATCCTCTAGTATTTGTGTTGATACTAACCATGTAGAGGAATTAAAAGATCTCAAGGCCCAAGTCACTTCTTTGAAGAAAGACTTGGAAAAGCGTCATGTTGGGAAGTCCACACTTGACAATATGTTGAGTGTTCAAAGACGCCCAAATGACAAGAGTGGACTTGGATTCAACTCCAATAACAAGAAAAAGTCCAAGATCATCAATAAGGAAAAGGGCCAAGAACAAGTCAAAGATTCGGCCAAGATTCTTTGCTTCAAGTGCAAAGTTGAAGGGCACCATGTTAGATCTTGCCCTTTGAAGAAGAAGACTCTTAGTGAGAAGCAACAAGGGAAGAAACCTCAAGTTCAAACTCAAGCTCCTCAAGTTGAAGAACGGTCTCTTCCCAAGAAGAATCAAGCTACCCCTCCTCAAGTCAAGACTCCAACTAAGAAGAGAGGAGGAAGTAGATGTTGCTACCTATGTCGTGAGAAGGGTCACCTTGCTTCTTCATGCACAAATGGTACCTTATCCAACCCCATTATAATTAATGATGTGTATTCTCTTCGGAAGGATAAGGTTGGCAATGTGTTTGCCAAATATGTTGGTACTCAAAGTGGTGTCAAGAAAAGAACCATTTGGGTTGCCAAACCTATTGTGACTAACCTCTTAGGACCCAACTTGGTTGGGGACCAACAAGTTAAAACTTGATCAATAGGTGTTGTTGGAGGCATTGGAGACTTGGCTACATTATGAAGAATTAAGGGATCTTCATCAATTATATTCTCTCAAGTCAAGTCATATGGATCATATTGTTCTATCTCATATCCAATGTTCCTCCTTGCGGTAACTTTTATTTAAATCCTATATACATTGAAAGTTCCTTGCACCCTTGCATGTGTTAGGTTTAGTACCTTGCTAGAGTTTGTATGTGTTGTGCTCTCTACTTACTTATCTTGAGAAATCAAGTATGTGTATTTTGGTTTGCACACCATCTACTTGTTTTGATCCCTATTGCTTTTATTTGCTATCTTATCTTGTTGGCTCTCTTTGAGAGATAAATGGACTATCCATTTTTGGAGAGTGATATGCTTCGTGCACCTTACAATTCTAAAAATGTGTGTACATGAGGAATACCACTTAGTGTTGATACATCAATATTATCTATTCTCTTTGTGGTATGTCATGCTCATGAGAAATTCAAATTATATAATGTCCATTAATTTCTCTAGTTGTTTTTATTCGCCTCTTGTGTTAAAATAAATGGATTATCACATTATGGGGGAGTAATAAGCTATGAGCATATTACAAGCCTAGAAAATGTGAAAATGTGAGGTTTTGCCACCTAGCATTGATATTGCTAATTATCTTGTTCCTATGTGGCATGTTGCTCAAACAAGTTCCCGTTTACTTAAATGCTCTTTGTCTCTCACTCTTTTGGATCTTGTTTGTGAAGGATGTTCTTGATATGGCTTTCCCTAAATATGTTCTCATATATCTTTTTGGGAAGCCAGTTGATTCAAGCTACTCCTTGGAGTTGCTTTGCATTATCACATGATTTGTGAATCTATCAAGAATATCTATCTAAGCATGGCTTTTAATTCCTATACTTTGCCACATGCTTATGTTTTGTGAATATGGTCTTGAATATATCTTTGCAATCCACCCCCGAGAAATATCTCCACACATTACTTGTCGTGACAAGTGATAATCATAATTTGTGGTATATATATTGATCATATTCACTTTGACTCTTGCTTTGAATTGCCTTATTTGATTGCCAAGAATTTAGTTTGATCTAACTTTCTTTTGTCTTCCTTGTATCTTTTGGATCCTTTATTGCTCTACTTGAAATTTGTTTTGTGCTTTCTTGAGTTGGGACTTGCAATGAACCAATTATTGTGCATTGACCTTCAAGAGTCATACTTCTTAATAATGCACTATTCTTTGGTAAGCTATCCTACTTTGAGTAAAACACCGTTCTTTAAATTGGTATTGCAATTTCTTGCCTTTCTTGAACATGACTAGTGTTTGAATATATATATGAAGAGTGATGATCTCATTTGTGTGCATTTTGTATTCAAATGCAAAATCATAAATAATGTACACATCTTGGGGGAGCAATCCTATATGCTTTAGAACATTAGTTGTCTTCATATGATATTTGATCCCGATGACATGTCTCCTTGGAAGACAAACATTTTTCGTCTTGGTACTTTGTGCCATCATGAAAATTGTAGAATTTTTGGTTTATTCCTTGATGATATGTTCATCAATTGGTTTCTTGATTTCATTAGTATCTTTTCAAAGTGGTATCTTCAATCATGTGTTGATTTGGGTATTTGATATAATTTGGACAATTTGTTTTCTTGTCACACCTGTGTGTGTGTTTTGTTGGTTTACTTGGTGTTTTGTCTAAATAATATCTCGCCTGGTTCTCGAAAATCTTGTGCATGCATATTTATTATATGTATATCTTATGGCATGCTTACCTTCGTTAATCCAATATATAGGATAAACTCCATCAAATCCTAAATGGTGAAGATGTGCATGAAATTCAATTTCATATCAATATGCACATATTTATGTGGAGTTTGTCCTATGTGTTGTAGTTGCTCTAACTACTTTGGACCCAATTAGTTTGGGTACCATGTTGTACTTAAATTTGTTTTAGGTACATTTGAGATGCATTGGAAGCTTGTCTCATCTACAAGGAAGGTGTTGTCACCATGTGCTTATTAGAGCCAAGCTTGGATGATCATGAGCTCCTATCTTCTACATCACCAATGCTTTCTTGGTAACAAGTATCTACCTCATGCATACATTTCTAGCATTCAACCTTGTGTAGGTTGTTTCTTGGCATGAATCTTTTTGTTGCAAATGATTTGGTTCTTGCAAAACATATTTATTGCAAATATGAGTAAGCCGGGATGATTACATATGAGGGGACTATATATTCATTTCTATGATTCATCGATCCCAAATATGTTAATCTAGCACTTTCTAATCTATGTCTCGCATATGTAATATTGATGTGTTTCAAAATCATTTGCCTTTTGTGAGATTTGTTATCCTACTCGGAGCATCCCGTTTATCACCTTATCCCTTGTGGATACGTTTGATGCTATGATGAGTGTGTGTTGGAAGTTCATCTATATCCCTTTAAGATAAAATTGAGCTTTGTGCTATGCTTTTAATCAAAGATCTTTTTTGTATATTTATGACTTCCTCTTGGATATCATGTTCTTTACCCTTGTATCTATCTTGTGTGTACATGTTTATTTATAGACCCATATCTTAGTGATTTGTGTCTACTTAGAAACTTATACACATGATAATAGTACATCTTTAATTGATATTCCAATTCTTTAGTTACCACCTCTTATTGCTTTTGACTCTTTGGTGGTCTCTAAAAAGCACAAGCTTTAGTTGTCATGTGTTATGCTTGGTGCATTTTACTAAGCTTGTGGAGCTTTTGTTATATCTCTTTTGTTGTGTGGGTATGGGAAAGACATGATATGCAGTATGTGCAACTCTTCTTGAAAGACTATGTTGATGCTTTGGCTCATCCTTGTATTAGTCTCCTAAAATGTCTTTGTATCTCACACCCAGCCTTTTATTTTCCGCTCCTTGCTCATGTTGCAAAACATTTTATTTGTTTCAAGTTGTTTTGCCTTCTTTTCTCATTTATATTCTCTTGCATGGGCTTGTGTTCGAATTTATCTAGGAGGGAGTGAGGATTCCATGTTGTGCACACTATATTGAAATAAAAATCCTATTTGTGCACGTACCTTGGGGAGTTCCCTCTTGATATTTAGAACACTTTTTGAATCCTTTTGATTGCTTGCTTCTTTCGTTGAAGTATCTTTCTATTTGATATTTGTTTGCAATCTTTGGATCCTAAATATAGTTTGATCTTCACCCAACTATTCTTCATAGGATATGTGCATTTGATTTCACTCATATTATGAGAAATGCACACATTATGGGGGAGCTCTCACTATATTGGCCTTCTAAGTTTTTCTTCCCATTTCGTCAATCGATGCCAATGGGGGAGAAGTTTAGAGGGTTTAAGAGTTTTTGGGTTTAAGAGTTTTTGGTGTTATGCTTTAGTTTCGTTCTCAAGCATTTTCCTTTCTTGCTCTTGCATCCTTGCTCTTTGTGTTGCATGGCTGCTTAAATTCATTATATAAACCCTCGTAAAAGGGATTGTCATCAATTACCAAAATGGGGGAGATTGAAAGTGCATGGTTGCCCCCATGCGTGGTTTTGGTAATTAATGACAATCCTTATGGACTAATGTTTACATTGAGATATTCTTATAGATCTTGTCCATGGGAAAATATAGGAGTTCATGTGTTGGACTCTTCAAGATGACATAATGACCAATGCTCTATTCAAGGGTTAATATGAAAAATGGTCATGTATAGAGTTGAGCTCATCGCAAGTATGGCTTGGAATAGAAGATTGAGTGAACAATCATGTTTACCCCCAAGCCATCTTACATATCAAGAGAAGAAGATGAAGAGCAAGTTCAATATGATGCATCTCGGAAGATATCTTTTGATTGAAGCTTGCAAAGGAGACATGAAGACGAAGATTAGCGAGGCCCTCCCATAATGGAGTATGGGGGAGCATTTGGAGAAGTCCTCATTAAGCATGTGCTAGCAAGTACAATCAAGAAAGGTGTTTCAACTTGAGAGAGTCAAGATCGTCATCATCGAGCTCAAGTGGAATGCGCAAGGCAAAGGTATGATCTTGATAGGTTTTCTATTTTACCGGTCTCATGGTGTTAGTGGGAGACCGGGTTTTAGGATAGATGGCGTACTATCAAGAGGGGCTCTCGAGTGAGTAACTTGTTGCGTTTTCGGTTTTGGAGGTTTGCCGATCAATCCTTTTTAGAGAGGTTTTAACCTCCTCCATTTGGTTTTATCTTCCATTGTTGGACTATGATGTTTATCTGCATGATCTTGTAAAGCTCTTCGTTGTGATTCCAACGAGCCAAAAATCATCGAAAACGGAGTCCGGATGGAAAAGATATTGACGTTTTCGTTATCGGTTTTGCTGCAGTTTTTCCTAGGCCGGAGTCTCCGGTCCTAGACCGGAAACTCCGGTCTGTGCAGGACCGGAGTCTCCGGACTCAACGTTTTTCTCCAAAGCTGTTCAGCCCCTGGTGGGGGGCGGAGTTTCCGGCCCTAGAGGCCGGAGTTTCCGCCCCTGGATGAACTTTCCGGCCCAGGGCACCGGAGAGTTTGCCCAAGCCTCGGCGGTGTTGACAGGGTTCAGCCCCTGGTGGGGGCCGGAGTTTCCGGTCCCAGTAGGCCGGAGTTTCCGCCCCTGGCCGGAGTTTCCGGCCCTAGTGACCGGAAACTCCGGTGTGAAGTTTTCCTGCAACGGCTCTTTTTCGTGGGACCTATAAAAAGGCCCCTTCTTCCCCAGAGAGAGTAGCTCTTCCAAGCACGAATTTTTCCCCTCTCTCTCCTCCATTGTTGACCTTGGAAAGCTTGCCCCTCTCTCATTTCCTCCCATGATTCTTGCATATCTTTGAGGGATTTGAGAGAGGAGATCTAGATCTACATTTCCACCAATCCATCTCTCCTCTAAGTGAGGGGAACCTAGTAGATCTTGATCTTGGAGTTCTTGGTGCATCTTCTCTTTGTTGTTCCTCTCTTATTCCCCCATAAGCATTTGTTGCTTTGTTGGAATTCGAGAGTGAAGGATTTGAGCACTTGTGCTCTTGCCTTTTGCATTTGGTGCATCGGTGTGCTCTCCACGAGGATTCGTGGAAGTTGAAAGTTTGTGAGCTTGTTACTCTTGGGTCCTTGGACCCTAGATGTGACGCCCTAAAATCGGTACTATGTTGATTTAAGCGATTCCGCCGAAATCCGCATAATAACGATTTTAGGTCGCCCACCAGACATAATGTGCACGCCGAAACATGCGCATTATGTGGGTGGAATTGTGATAACATTACAACAGTTTCGATACATCCACAAATACAACAGAAGATAAATTACAACAACGACTCGAACAAGTCAAGATACAAATATACAATACAAAGATACAAATGACAGCGGAAGCAGAATACTATCCGACTACGGATAAGATGCAAATTGGACTAAGAGTCCTGAAGATAAGCAATGGCGCCATATCCCTGCCCAGCCAAGCCGGAGGGATTCCCAAGCTAACGTCGTCAGACTTCAAACCTGTTGACTGCACATAAAGCACATCCCAAAAGAGGGTCAGGGCACTCCCTGGCAAGCAAAACCGACTTGCCTACTTTCTGCACCATCTCCCAAAATATAGGGAAGGTGGACTTAGCGGCAGCAGCACTAGCAACCTAGAGAGACACGCTACAACTTCCGTCTAATCAGAGAGGGATAAGAGAGCGCATAAGATAAACATCTATAACTAACACCAATCATAACCCATTCTCGAATTAACCCCCTCAACCAAGTATGAGGAAGCAATTCGGGAAACTCACACATTAAACAGTTTTAAATATAATTTATTGTGAAAGTAATTCTATATTACTAGTCAAATTAATTAACTTTAATTAGCTGCAAGTTGTCTAGATCTTGTTAGCCAGCATCATCACCAAAGTCGTCCATAACTGTGGACACGGCTCATCGATAAGATTATACCCTGCAGGGGTGCACTACTGTACCCATACTCGCATGATCAACCCAAGCAAGCATCAGGGCTTCTCAACACGACTTATTCCTTCACTACAGCAAGTCCAAGTGCCACCCATGTGAGTTGTTACCCGCGTCAGGAGTCCGGTCGAATCTCAATTGCGGACTCATTAGTTTGCGACTACGCCACCATGCGGCTCAAACCACAGTAGGAACTGTCCGCTTCGTGTCGTACCGCACCTATATGACCCCCCGTATCACATACCCTCTCATCATCATCATCATGCACATGCATATGAGCAAATGGAAAACCCGAACTACTTTCGGCACATGGACAAGCTGTAGATCCGTTCAAAGTCGAGGGGGGCTCCATAGGGCCTCCCACAAGTGGTTAGTGCGCTCAAAATTGGATCCGAGAACAAAATCTCAGTTCCTAGGTCGACACTGAGCAGAACAAAGCACCTCGCAAGGCCTTCCGCCTGGTGCCTTATCTTTTAATTATAATACCCCAATATAATACAACATTTTATTAAGGTAGAAAGATTTTTATCATACTAAGCAGATGAAACATAAGACCAACTGACGACTCGCACAAACAACTCTAAGCATGCGCTACGACTCGCAAGGCCAACAGATAAACATGCAACGGGTATTAGGTTGTGGGGATAAAGCTGTATGGGCTGCAGGATAAACATGTGATGGGATCGCAGTTCAAGAATCGATAACTAGGGTAGCAGCGATCAAAGGCAGGAATGAAAGACAATGTATAGGTAAACAAGCAAACTTTGCTTGCCTGGAATCCCGCATGGAAGCAGATCTTGTCGTAGCTCACACATCTCAACGTCGTATCCGCGAAGAAGCAACAAACACTGGAAAGCGTAAAAGATGCATTTTACAACTACGGCAAAAGATCCAGCATGATCATATGAGCATGATGCATGGCATGGCGAGATGCAATTTGAGATGCACTTAACTGAAATTAAGCGGAACCGGGGTTCCGACAATTAATACTTAGGTGCAAGTTATTTATCTACTCCACAAATTAAATGTTCATTAACATGGCAAGACAATGCAAAGATGATCTAGTCAAATTAAATGGAATGGGGCAATACATATATGGATTTTCCCCACACATTCCATATTTATTAATTAGGTGATTTACTATACCCGCAAGCCCAAGAGATGCAACACATGCAATTATGATGCGATATGCACAAGATAGATAACATTTAATAAAATAGGTTTAGGGTTTGGGTTCGCACGTTGGATCTGGAGAGATAGGGTTTGAAACCGACATCTTCGGTGCGTAGAGGAAGTAGTTGCCGTCGGGGAAGTAGTCGTCGCGGGACCGGGGCGTCGTCGTTTGTCGGTGTCGTGGAAGTGGTCGGGTAGTCGTACTCGGTCATCCCCGTTGACGGGCGCGGGCACGGAGGAGCACGGCAAACGGACACCGGAAGGAAAGCGCGCACGGGCGGCACCGCAACACGGACACGGTGGTCACGACAACGCGGCGCCGGAAGAGGACACGCACGCGCATGTAGCAACATCTCGAAGGGTGTACAACTCGGACACAAAAAAGGGACGCCGGGGTCTTGCGGGCATTTCACCGAACACCTTGCGGGCGGCGGACACGGGGACGCCACCGGACGGAGAAAACCGTTGGAGCGGAGCGGATGCGCTCGGCGACGGCGACCGGCGTGGTTGGTCGCGGCTGCGTGGACGCGCGTGGCGGAAGTGAAGCACGCGCGCGACGGCGGGGAGAGGCGGCGCGGGGCGCGCACGGTGACGTGGGGGCGCGGCGGCGCGCTGCGGGCCGGAGCAGGGGAGCAGGGTGCGCGGCACGGAGGTGGAGCGCGGCCAGGGGCGCGGCGTGCTGCGGCGGCGGCGGCAGCACGGCGGCCGGGTGCGGCGCGAGCACGGCGGGCGCGCAGCGAGGAGGCGGCGCGGCGTGCAGGAGCGCGCTGCAGGCGGCGCAGGCGGCGGGGAGGCGGAGCAGTGGAGGGCAGCGGCGGCCAGCGCAGCGGCGGAGGAGGCGGCGGCGTCCCGCTGGCGGCGGCGGCGGGGGAGGCGCAGGTGCGGGCGCGCGCGGGCAGGGGCGCGCGGCGAAGGTGGAGGCGACGCCAGCGAGGTGGCGAGCCGGAGCAGGGGGAGGCCGGGGTGCGGCGGCGGCCGGGGAGGAGGCCGGCGGCGGGGCACAGTCGGGTGGAGGAAGCAGGGGGCGTCGGGTGCGTGCGGGATGGAGAAGGAGCAGGGAGGAGAAGAGAGAAAAAAAAAGGAAAAGAGGAAAAAGATAAAGGAAAAGAAAGAAAAAGGAGGGGGAAAGTGGAAAAAGGAAAAAGAAAAGAGTGGAGGGGGGCGGCTGCAAAAATTGCAGGGGGTGGGAAGAAATTTCTGGGGGGGGGAAACCTAGGGTTTGGTTAGATGGGCTTGGGCTTTATTTCTCTCCCGTTATTCTTTTTCGTTTTATATTTTTAGAACAAAAACGAAAATGAATTTGAACACGAATCTTATACAAAATATTTTTAGTTTTAAAATGACAATTTAATAAACTAATTTTTAACATTTTTAAAAGATGTGAAAATAACACATTTTTAATTAATTCAAAATGCATTTGAATTTAATTGTGGAAAAAATAAATTTAAATGCAACCAATTAAATTAATGCGATGCAATGCGATGCTATGTCGATGCAATAGGAAAAACTCACAAATCAAAAGGGGATAAATCACGGGGCGTTACAATCGACACCACTAACAAGGGATCGCGTCCCGAGATCCACGCCGAGACCACAAGAAGAGAGGGGTAACTATCAAGTCTTCGCGCTCCGGGATGAACTTCTCGACACCACTAACAAGGGATTGTTGCTCCACCTTGAAATTCTCGACACCACTAACAAGGGATTGTTGCTCACGACGAAGACGACTCCGAAAGATCGAACCTAATAGGGTAAAAGGAAAGAAATCGTCCACCCACACGTAGGATCTTAAACGTTGAAAGTTGGATAAGAGAAGAGACTCAAAAACAAATAAGGTAAAAGGAGAAATAGAATAGAGGTAAGGAGTAAAAAGAAACCTATTGAGACCATTTCAAAAGTAATTTTAGTCAAATAGTTTTTGACACTCTAGAAACAACGACCGTTAGCGAGGTTATCCTACAGGCTTTTGCGGACCCGCTGCTTCGATAACCATTCGTATCGAAACAACAAGGAGATCGAAACCTGGCTCTGATACCACTTTGTGACGCCCTAAAATCGGTACTATGTTGATTTAAGCGATTCCGCCGAAATCCGCATAATAACGATTTTAGGTCGCCCACCAGACATAATGTGCACGCCGAAACATGCGCATTATGTGGGTGGAATTGTGATAACATTACAACAGTTTCGATACATCCACAAATACAACAGAAGATAAATTACAACAACGACTCGAACGAGTCAAGATACAAATATACAATACAAAGATACAAATGACAGCGGAAGCAGAATACTATCCGACTACGGATAAGATGCAAATTGGACTAAGAGTCCTGAAGATAAGCAATGGCGCCATATCCCTGCCCAGCCAAGCCGGAGGGATTCCCAAGCTAACGTCGTCAGACTTTAAACCTGTTGACTGCACATAAAGCACATCCAAAAAGAGGGTCAGGGCACTCCCTGGCAAGCAAAACCGACTTGCCTACTTTCTACACCATCTCCCAAAATATAGGGAAGGTGGACTTAGCGGCAGCAGCACTAGCAACCTAGAGAGACACGCTACAACTTCTGTCTAATCAGAGAGGGATAAGAGAGCGCATAAGATAAACATCTATAACTAACACCAATCATAACCCATTCTCGAATTAACCCCCTCAACCAAGTATGAGGAAGCAATTCGGGAAACTCACACATTAAACAGTTTTAAATATAATTTATTGTGAAAGTAATTCTATATTACTAGTCAAATTAATTAACTTTAATTAGGTGCAAGTTGTCTAGATCTTGTTAGCCAGCATCATCACCAAAGTCGTCCATAACCGTGGACACGGCTCATCGATAAGATTATACCCTGCAGGGGTGCATTACTGTACCCATACTCGCATGATCAACCCAAGCAAGCATCAGGGCTTCTCAACACGACTTATTCCTTCACTACAGCAAGTCCAAGTGCCACCCATATGAGTTGTTACCCGCGTCAGGAGTCCGGCCGAATCTCAATTGCAGACTCATTAGTTTGCGACTACGCCACCATGCGTCTCAAACCACAGTAGGAACTGTCCGCTTTGTGTCGTACCGCACCTATATGACCCCCTATCACATACCCTCTCATCATCATCATCATCATCATCATGCACATGCATATGAGCAAATGGAAAACCCGAACTACTTTCGGCACATGGACAAGCTGTAGATCCGTTCAAAGTCGAGGGGGGCTCCATAGGGCCTCCCACAAGTGGTTAGTGCGCTCAAAATTGGATCCGAGAACAAAATCTCAGTTCCTAGGTCGACACTGAGCTAAACAAAGCACCTCGCAAGGCCTTCCGCCTGGTGCCTTATCTTTTAATTATAATACCCCAATATAATACAACATTTTATTAAGGTAGAAAGATTTATCATACTAAGCAGATGAAACATAAGACCAACTGACGACTCGCACAAACAACTCTAAGCATGCGCTACGACTCGCAAGGCCAACAGATAAACATGCAACGGGTATTAGGTTGTGGGGATAAAGCTGTATGGGCTGCAGGATAAACATGTGATGGGATCGCAGTTCAAGAATCGATAACTAGGGTAGCAGAGATCAACGGCAGGAATGAAAGACAATGTATAGGTAAACAAGCAAACTTTGCTTGCCTGGAATCCCGCATGGAAGCAGATCTTGTCGTAGCTCACACATCTCAACGTCGTATCCGCGAAGAAGCAACAAACACTGGAAAGCGTAAAAGATGCATTTTACAACTACGGCAAAAGATCCAGCATGATCATATGAGCATGATGCATGGCATGGCGAGATGCAATTTGAGATGCACTAAACTGAAATTAAACGGAACCGGGGTTCCGACAATTAATACTTAGGTGCAAGTTATTTATCTACTCCACAAATTAAATGTTCATTAACATGGCAAGACAATGCAAAGATGATCTAGTCAAATTAAATGGAATGGGGCAATACATATATGGATTTTCCCCACACATTCCATATTTATTAATTAGGTGATTTACTACACCCACAAACCCAAGAGATGCAACACATGCAATTATGATGCGATATGCACAAGATAGATAACATTTAATAAAATAGGTTTAGGGTTAGGGTTTGGGTTCGCTCGTTGGATCTGGAGAGATAGGGTTCGAAACCGACATCTTCGGTGCGTAGAGGAAGTAGTTGCCGTCGGGGAAGTAGTCGTCGCGGGACCGGGGTGTCGTCGTTTGTCGGTGTCGTGGAAGTGGTCGGGTAGTCGTACTCGGTCATCCCCTTTGACGAGCGCGGGCACGGAGGAGCACGGCAAACGGACACCGGAAGGAGAGCGCGCACGGGCGGCACCGCAACACGGACACGGTGGTCACAACAACGCGGCGCCGGAAGAGGACACGCACGCGCATGTAGCAACACCTCGAAGGGTGGACAACTCGGACACAAAAAAGGGACGCCGGGGTCTTGCGGGCATTTCACCGAACACCTTGCGGGCGGCGGACACGGGGACGCCACCGGACGGAGAAAATCGTTGGAGCGGAGCGGATGCGCTCGGCGACGGCGACCGGCGTGGTTGGCCGCGGCGGCGCGGACGCGCGTGGCGGAAGTGAAGCACGCGCGCGACGGCGGGGAGAGGCGGCGCGGGGCGCGCACGGTGACGTGGGGGCGCGGCGGCGCGCTGCGGGCCGGAGCAGGGGAGCAGGGTGCGCGGCACGGAGGTGGAGCGCCGCCAGGGGCGGGGCGCGGCGTGTTGCGGCGGCGGCGGCAGCACGGCGGCCGGGTGCGGCGCGAGCACGGCGGGCGCGCAGCGAGGAGGCGGCGCGGCGTGCAGGAGCGCGATGCGGGCGGCGCAGGCGGCGGGGAGGCGGAGCAGTGGAGGGCAGCGGCGGCCAGCGCAGCGGCGGAGGAGGCGGCGGCGGCCCGCTGGCGGCGGCGTCGGGGGAGGCGCAGGTGCGGGCGCGCGCGGGCAGGGGCGCGCGGCGAAGGTGGAGGCGACGCCGGCGAGGTGGCGAGCCGGAGCAGGGGGAGGCCGGGGTGCGGCGGCGGCTGGGGAGGAGGCCGGCGGCGGGGCACCGTCGGGTGGAGGAAGCAGGGGGCGTCGGGTGCGTGCGGGATGGAGAAGGAGCAGGGAGGAGAAGAGAGAAAAAAAAAGGAAAAGAGGAAAAAGATAAAGGAAAAGAAAGAAAAAGGAGGGGGAAAGTGGAAAAAGGAAAAAGAAAAGAGTGGAGGGGGGCGGCTGCAAAAATTGCAGGGGGTGGGAAGAAATTTCTGGGGGGGGAAACCTAGGGTTTGGTTAGATGGGCTTGGGCTTTATTTCTCTCCCGTTATTCTTTTTTGTTTTATATTTTTAGAACAAAAACGAAAATGAATTTGAACACGAATCTTATACAAAATATTTTTAGTTTTAAAATGACAATTTTATAAACTAATTTTTAACATTTTTAAAAGATGTGAAAATAACACATTTTTAATTAATTCAAAATGCATTTGAATTTAATTGTGGAAAAAATAAATTTAAATGCAACCAATTAAATTAATGCGATGCAATGCGATGCTATGTCGATGCAATAGGAAAAACTCACAAATCAAAAGGGGATAAATCACGGGGCGTTACACTAGACGCCTTTGTGGTGGTTGGACCCTTGTGTGGTCACTTGAAGCCGTTCGGGAGCCCCCAGTCCCATTGTGGGTTGTGCCCCGGATTGTTGTTGGAGGCCGTTCGGGAGCCCCCAATCCCATTGTGGGTTGTGCCCCGGATTGTTGTTGAAAGGCTCCGGATTCCGCCTCGAAGGAATTCCGATAGTGGAAGGTGAACCAAGCCTTTGTGGTGCGGTTCATCGGAGAAGAAGGTGAAACCTTTGTGGTTGTTGAACCGTTGTGTCGGTTCACACCTCTCCAACGAGACGTACTCCCTTAACAAGGAGGAACTCGGGAATACATCCTCGTCTCCACGTGGCTCGGTTATTTCTATACCCGAGCTTTTTACTTATGCAATTTACATTGTGATAGCCTTCGCGCTTGAAGTATTCTATAGCTATCACCTTGTTGTTTGTCCTTCTTAGCATAAGTTGTTGGTGCACATAGGTGAGCCTAGTTTATTTAGGTTGTCGGCTTGTTAATTTAAACACCTAGTTTTATTCCGCAATTAATAAGTCTAAACCGGAAAAGTTTTAAACCGCCTATTCTCCCCCCCCCCCCCCCTCTAGGCGACATCATTGTCCTTTCACATATGCCTCGGCGTTTCTCCCCATTTGCTCGCCAAGTGCTATCCACATCAGCCTCTGGAAGGTGGCTCCAGCATTTTTTAGGCCGAAGGGCATGCAAACGTAACAGTACACACCGCAAGGGGTGAGGAAAGCCGTTTTCTCCTCGTCCTCCTTAGCCATTTTTATCTGATGATAACCAGAGAACGCATCGAGGAAGCAGAGGAGGTTGCAGCCTGCCGTGGAGTCCACGATCTGGTCGATTCTTGGCATGGGGTAAGGGTCCTTGGTGCAGGCCTTGTTTGCGTCAGTGTAGTCGATGCAGAGGCGGCCTCCTCCGGCGGGTTTTGGGACTACCACGCCGTTGGAGAGCCACATGGGGTGCGCGACTTCACGGACGACCTTTGCCGCTTTGAGTTTCTCGACCTCCTTGATGATGAATGCTTGCTTCTTGGGGGCTTGTTTTCTTGCTTTTTGCTTGATGGGCCGCGTGTTGGACACACGGCCAAGTGGTGCTCGATCACCTCCCTCGGTACACCAGACATATCTGACGGTGTCCATGCGAACATGTCAGAGTTTGCCTGGAGGAAGGCGACGAGCGCGCTTTCCTATTTGGGAGGCAGCGCAACGCCAATGGTGACGCTAGCCCCCGAGCCTTCAGCCCCCGAGCTGCTGGAGCTTAGAGAAACTTTCTTCGTGGCAGCTGGCTCTTGGGAGAACAACTGCTTCTTCTTCTTGGGCCTCTCGAGAGGCTCTAGGTCCTCGTCCGCGGGGAACTCCATGGCCGGAGCCTTGTAGGCCCTCTCGACAGCGCGGGTGGCATCCAGGACATGTCCACGGATGGTGATTGTGTCGGCGCTGCCGGGAATCTTGACCATGTTGTAAGCATGATGCGTGACGGCCATGAATTTCGCGAGCGCAGGGTAGGCGAGGATGGCATTGTACGGCAGGCCGATGAGCGCAACATCAAAGTTGATGTGCTCGGTGCGGTAATTCTCCTTGCTTCCGAAGGTGACGACAAGCCTGACCTGGCCCAGAGGCTCGATCGAGCCGCTGGTGACCCCCGTGAAGGGCCTAGAGGGCATGAGCCGCTCGTAAGGCACTTGAAGCGCTTTGAATGTGTCTGTGGAGATGACATTCAGGCCTACTCCACTGTCGATGAGTGTCTTGGAGACAGCAACGTTGTCGATGGTGGGGCTGCAGACCAGCGGGAGGGTTCCAACAACCTTGGTGGACTTGGGGTGGTCCTGAGCGTCGAAGGCGATGGTGTACCGCGACCACTTGAGGGGTCTGGAGGTCTCATTGCTTGGGAGGGCGGCGTTGAGCTCGCGGGCGAACTGGTGGAACTGATTGTTTGACTTTGGCGCCTGTGCCCCTCCAAGGATGCAAGCAATGTCGCCTCTTGGGGCTTGGTAGCCACCGTCCTCCTCGTCGGGGAGGTTGCCGTTTTTCTCTACAGCATTGGCCTGATTGCCAGATGGCTTCGGGTAGCCTCCCTTGCGTCCACTCCCGCGGTAGCCACGGCCTCGGCCGCGGCCGCCACTGCCTTCTGCTTGCTCGCGCTCCTTGCTCAACCTTTTGAGGTCGAAGCAGGATTCTATAGAGTGACCGCGCCTGTTGTGGTAGATGCAGAATGGGCGGTGGTCATCTATCCTCTCTCCAGGCTTAGGGGAGTCCCTGCGGGTGCCCTTCGTGTCAGGCTCTGCCGCGAGAACCACGGTGGCCTTGCATTTGGGCTCCTACTTCTTCTTCTGGCTCCTGGACCCCTCAGCGTGCTCGTCCCCTCCCGAGGACATCTTGACGAAGAGGAGTCCCTCTTCAGCCTTGGCGCACTTGTCCGCCAGGTCAAACAGCTTCACCACATAGGTGAGCTTGTCGTGGATGCCCAGCTTCTCGAGCATCCTGTTGTTCGTGACGCCCTCGCGGAAGGCGGCGATGACCTGGGTATCAGGGATGTTCGGGATCTTGTTACGCACTTGGCTGAAGCGCTGGATGTACTTACGAAGCGTCTCATCCTTCTTCTGCACCACAGCGCGCAGGTCGTTGTGGGTGAGGGCGCGCTCGTATGTTCCCTTGAAGTTGGAGACGAACTGCTTGCAGAGCTCCTCCCAAGAGTTCACGGAGTACTCGGGGAGGTTCAGGAGCCACGACATCACAGAATCGCGAAGCGCGTGAGAGAAACAGTTGGCCATGACCTTGTCGTCTCCACCTGCAGCTTGGATAGAGGTGGTGTAGAGCTGCAGGAACTCGATGGGGTTGCTGGAGCCGTCGTAGCCCTTAGGGAGAGACGGCCTGAACTTCGGGGGCCAGACCATGCGACGCAAGGAGCTGGTGAACGCCATGCAGCCCGTGGTATACGTGGCTACCCCGTTTTGCATCTCGCCGCGGTTCTGCTGGCCCGCCTGGCCGATCTCCTCCACGAGCCAGTTCTGGCGGTTGCGCTGGAGCTCCATCCCCACGCGAGCGTCGGGCGTTGTGCGCTGCAAGATCAAATAATCATGCGGCGAGGATGCGTGCGAGGCAGCCCTCTGCGCCGCAGCCGGTGCAGGTCCAGGCGGGGGCGGAGGCGCATTTGTTGCGACCGTGCCCGCGAGAGAGGGGTGCACGTTGGACTGCGACGGAGCGGGGCGCGTCGTGTCGATGCCGACGAGGTTGTTGAGGCGCTCCAGCCACTGTTCGTGGGCCTCAGTGGTGGGCTGGTAGTGAAGAAGCTCCTGCGCCATCAGCAGCGCGGTGTGGGGCGCGGGGTCCGTGTGGCCTGGGCCGGAACCGCTCGGGCGCCACGTCCGGTGTGATGACTGCGCGTCCTCCTGGTGCTCGGAGTTGCGCTCGGGCTCCTCCGCATGAGGGCCCGAGGGGGCCCGCTCTTCATGGTGGGGTTGGCCCCGGCGAGCGCGAGTGGTCGTGGCGCCTTGCGGGGCACGCGCTCCTCCAGGAGTACGTCGGTTGACGCGGGCGGCGCGGGTAGCGCGGGTGTTTGCCATGGCGCGGAGGCGGCTCGAAGGTCGTTGACGCGCCTCAATCCCCTACCTGGCGCGCCAAATGTCGGGTTATGACTCCCTAGAACAGGGGGTAGTCACTTCCAGAAGTGTAGTTCGTGAAGGGGATTGAACACGGAGGTCAAGACCCTCAAGGGGCACGGCGACGCTGCTCGCCGGACCTGAAGACGAAGCACCCACTGTAGAGAAAGACACCAGCCCGTACCCAGGTTCACGGCCCTCGTGAGAAGGTAAGACCGCTACTCCTTCTTGTCTGTATAGAGTTATGGAGATTACAGTACAACCGGGCTTGCCGAGGGCCCCCTTGAGGCAGTTCTTGCCTCGGGAGGGAAGTGATGACCTTCTTCCTCCTTAGGTTAGAGGCTATCCTACTTGGGATTGCTAGGGTTTTAAAGGTGTTGTTGCAAGAAAAATGGCCGACCCTTGCTAAGATGGAAGTCTTGTCCCTTTTATAGGCGCCTCCGGCGCTCTCCTTCTGCTTGGCCTTCGAGGTGCTTCCCACATGGCAGAGGCATGGCGGAGCAGGAGTCCACCGTGGCCCGTTCGTCCATGGACGCGGTCCATTACTGATAAAGCTGGGCGCGGTGGCCGACCAGCAGCCGACCGCACAGTTCTGCTGCAGGGGAGGTAGTCTCTGAGGTGGAGCCCATGATGACGTTCTCTTTGGAGGGTTGCGCCGTCCACCCGCTTTATCACTGGAGTGGAAGGTCCTGGCTGCTCTGCGGCAGGCATCGCTACTTTATTGACTCCTTTATCACCAGAACGGCAAAAGGGTGCTTGCGTCACCACGTGGTTGTGGCAGAGAGCATGTGCGCCCCGCCGTACTTCCTTGGCCGCGACGTTTCCCCTCAGGCCTGGGGAGGCCTGTGGGGGGTCTTCTGTTGACTTCCCCTGAGGCGCGCTGGCGCCTCGGGAGGGTCTCCTGAAGCGAGGGACCCCTTGAGATCCTCGTTTCCTATCCAGACCCTCGAGGGGAGTTGCCTCTCGAGGGTCTCGCCAGGCGGCGAGGCCTGGTCCTTAGTCGTTTCGTATGACTGGCCAGCGTGCGAGGCCTGGGGGGAGTGGACTCTCCATACCCCAGTTCCCACTGGGCCGACAATTTAGGTGCAAGTTATTTATCTACTCAACAATATTAAATGTTGGTTAACATGGTAACACATGGCCTGGGTGATCTAATTATGTTAAATGGAATAGGGCAGTAAATTAATAAAGCCCAACACATTCCATATTTAATTATTTAGGTGCAACAAATAGATTACAATAAGCAATTAAAATAAAAAATGCAAAATGGCATAAGAATGGCATATTAATGTTCATTGCATTTTGTTGATCAAAAAATATATAAAGTTCATATTATTTGGAGTTGTATAACATAAGGTATGAATTTAGCAAGATTAAACCATTTTCTGGAAAAAGAAAAGACTTCTGAATTCTTTTTGCACCGAAGAGAAGCTAGCCTCAGCCACTGACCCGTGGGGCCAGCGCTGACCTGCAGCTGACTAGGCGGGGGACAACCTGACGAGCGGGGCCCAGCTGTCAGATCGGAAAAAGAAGGATAAAAGGGGGGATTTTTGCCTTGGGGGAGATTCGAACCAGGAAGGCTGGGCGTGGCGCGCGAGGACGCAGCCAAAGGGCTGAGCTCATGTTAATGTTTGAAAATGAACCGTACATTTACTGTAGTGTATCATCGACGACGGATCTAAAAAATAAAGAGAAAAAGGAGGTATTGCGTGTCGGGGGAGTTGAACTCGCTATCTGCTGGTCATGAGATAAGGAGAGCAACCACTGGTCTGGCTCGGGGCTAGTGATTGAAACCCGCACCGAAGCGACATGAATCAACAGTCGACAGTAACTGAACCAGCCGTAAAAGATTCAGACTTTTGGACGCGACAACGACGAACTTCAGAGGACCGGCGACGACGGGGCCACGATTCCTCGCCGTTTCTGCGCGAAGGCGGCCTCAGAGCATGGAGAAAGGAAGGGGAGAGGGTGCCTCACCTAGGGGGGTGTTGAAGATGGTCTCGGAGGCTCGGGAAAGGCCGGGGACGGGGACGGGAAGAAGGGGAAGCAGAGGATACCACCCTTGGCGTCCGGAGGGAGACGAGGCCAGTGTGGGCGACTCCGGCGATCCCGGCTCGTGCTCTTCAGCAGGTACGTCGAGGAAGTCGATGCGGTTCCATTCCCTTGCTCGGGAGGGGAGGAGGACGACCATGGGGACTACACGGTGTTGCTCAACTTCCGGCTATGGTCTGCTTCGGTGGGGGAAAAGAAAAGCAGGACGAAGAAGAAAAAGGAGGGAGAGCGGCGGCGGTGCAGGGGGGGGGGGGAAATGAGGGGCGCTAGGGTTTCGGAGCTGAGGGAGGAGGGCCGGCTATAAGGGAGGGGAAAGGGAAAAGGAGGTGGGGGCTGCCATGGCCACGGTGTAAAGGTCTTCTCTAGTACGGAGGAAGGGGACAACAGGGAAAGGAGATGGTGGGCTTGGGCCATAAGGATTGGACCAGGAGGATGGGCTTCGGCCAGGTTTTGTTTCTTCTGGTTTTTTATTCTTTTCCTTTTTAATTCTTTTCTGTTTTTGCATTTAAAACAAAATAGAAAAAGAATTTGTATAAAGAAATTTACCAAATAGTTTTTTGTTTTAAATAGTCAATTTAATAAATTAGTTTTTATAATATTTGCAAAATAGTTGAATTACAAATTTTAATTCATTTTAAAAGCATTTGAATTTAATTGTGGGAAAGAATTTAAAAGGGAGTTTAAATTCAAATGCAACAATTTAAATTGATGAGATGACAAATGCAATAACATGATTATGCAAAAAAATAAAACAAACAATTTAATTGGAGAAATCTCCGGGGCGTTACAATCGACACCACTAACAAGGGATCGCGTCCCGCGATCCACGCCGAGACCACAAGAAGAGAGGGGTAACTACCGAATCTTCAGACTCCGTGAAGAACTTCTCGACACCACTAACAAGGGATTGCTAATCCTCCTCGAAATTCTCGACACCACTAACAAGAGGAGTGGCTCACGACGATGAAAAAAAAACTCGAAGATCGAACCTAATAGGATAAAAGGCAAGAGAACGTCCACCCACACGTAGGATCCTAAAACTTTGAATGTTGGATAAGAGAAGAGACTACAAAACAAATAGGATAAGAGGAGAAAAAGAAAAAGAGGTAAGAAGTAAAAAAGAAACCTATTGCGATAGTTCAAAAAAAAATTGCCAAATAGTTTTGACACTCTAGAAACAACGTCGTTAGCGGGGTTATCCTACAGGATTTTGCGGACCCGCTGCTTCGATAACCATTCGTATCGAAACAACAAGGAGATCGAAACCAAGGCTCTGATACCACTTTGTGACACCCTAAAATCGGTACTATGTAGATTTAAGCGATCGGCCGAAATCCGCATAATGAGGATTCTAGGTCGCCCACCAGACATAATGTGCACGCCGAAACATGCACATTATGTGGGTGGAATTGTGATAACATTACAACAGTTCCGATACATCCACAAATACAACAAAAGATATAATATAAAACAACGACTCGAACGAGTCAAGATACAAATGATACAATAAAAAGATTCAAATGACAGTGGAAGCAGAATAGTATCCGACTACAGATAAGATACAAATTGGACTAAGAGTCCTGAAGATAAGCAATGGCGTCATATCCCTGCCTAGCCAAGCTAGAGGGATTCCCAAGCTAACGTCGTCAGACTTCAAACCTGGTAGCTGCACATAAAGCACAACCCAAAAGAGGGTCAGGGCACTCCTTGGCAAGCAAAACCGACTTGCCTACTTTCTACACCATCTCCCAAAATATAGGGGAGGTGGACTTAGCGGGAGCAGCAGTAGCAACCTAGAGAGACACGCTACAACTTCCGTCTAATCGGAGAGGGATAAGAGAGCGTATAAAGTAAACATCTAGAACTAACACCAAACATAACCCATTCTCGGATTAACCCCCTCAACCAAGTATGAGGAAGCAATTTGGGAAACCCACACATTGAACAATTTTAGTTACCATTTATTGTGAAAGTAATTCTATATTACTAGTCAAATTAATTAATAATGATTAGGTGTAAGTTGTCTAGATCTTGTTAGCCAGCATCATCACCAAAGTCGTCCATAACCGTGGACACGGCTCATCGATAAGATTATACCCTGCAGGGGTGCACTACAGTACGCATACTCGCATGATCAACCCAGTCAAAAACATTAGGGCCTCTCAACACGACTCATTCCTTCACTATAGCAAGTCCAAGTGCCCGCCATATGAGTTGTTACACGCGTCAGGAGTCCGGCCAAATCTCAATTGCGGACTCATTATTTTGTGTCCACGCGCCATGCGGCTCAAACCACATTAGGAATTGTCCGCTTCGCGCGCACCACCCCTATATGACCCCCAAGTAACATAACCTCTCATCAATCATCATCATCATCATGCACATGGATATGAGCAAATGAAAACCCGAACTAGTTGCGGTACATGGACAAGCTGAAGATCCGTTCAAAGTCGAGGGGGGCTCCATAGGGCCTCCCACAAGTGGTTAGTGCGCTCAAAATTGGATCTGAGGACAAAATCTCAGTTCCTAGGTCGACACTTAGCAGAACAAAGCAGCTCGCAAGGCCTTCCGCCGGTGCCTTATCTTTTAATTATAATACCCCATTATAAGACAACATTTTATTAAGGTAGAATAATCTATCATACTAAGCATATGAGATAAAAGACCAACAGAGGACTCGCACAAACAACTCTAAGCATGCGCTACGACTTGCAAGGGTAACAGATAAACATGCAAGGGGTTATGGGTTGTGGGGATAAAGCTGTATAGGCTGCAGGATAAACATGTGATGGGATCGTGATAAAGAATCGAATACTAGGGTAGTAGGGATCAACGGCAGGAATGAAAGACAATGTATAGGTAAACAAGCAAACTTTGCTTGCCTGGAATCCTGCATGAAAGCAGATCTTGTCGTTGCTTACACATCTCAACGTCTTATCCCCGAAGAAGCAACAACACTGGAAAGCGTAAAAGATGCATTTTTACAACTACGGCAAAAGATCCAGCATGATCATGAGAATGATGCATGACATGCCAAGATGCAAAACAAATGCAATTAATCCAAATTAAGCGGGAGATCAATCCCTACAATTAATATTTAGGTGCAAGTTATTTATCTACTCAACAATATTAAATGTTGGTTAACATGGTAACACATGGTCTGGATGATCTAATTAAATTAAATGGAATAGGGCAGTAATTAAATAAAGCCCAACACATTCCATATTTAATTATTTAGGTGCAACAAATAGATTAAACTAAGCAATTAAAATAAAAGATGCAAAATGGCATAAGAATGACATATTAATGTTCATTGCATTTTGTTCATCAAAATAGATATAAAGTTCATAATATTTGGAGTTGTATAACATAAGATATGAATTTAGCAAGATTAAACCATCTTCTAGAAAAAGAAAAGACTTCTGAATTCTTTTTGCACCGGAGAGAAGCTAGCCTCAGCCACTGACCCGTGGGGCCAGCGCTGACCTGCAGCTGACTAGGCGGGGGACACACTGACGAGCGGGGCCATGCTGTCAGATCGGAGAAAGAAGGATAAAAGGTGGGATTTTTGCCTTGGGGGAGATTCGAACCAGGAAGGCTGTCAATGGCGCGCGAGGACGCAGCCACTGGGCTGAGCTCGTGTTAGTGTTTGAAAATGAACCGTACATTTACTGTAGTCTATCATCGATGACGGATCTAAACAAAATAAAGAGAAAAAGGAGGTATTGCGTGTCAGGGGGAGTTGAACTCGCGATCTGCTGGCCATGGTATAAGGAGAGCAACCACTGGTCTGGCTCGGGGCTAGTGATTGAAACCCGCACCGAAGCGACATGAATCAACATTCGACGGTAACTGAACTAATCGTAAAAGATTCAGACTTTTGGACGCGACAACAACGAACTTCAGAGGCCGGCGATAACGGGGCCGCGATTCCTCGCCGTTTCTGCGCGAAGGCGGCCTCAGAGCATGGAAAAAGGAAGGGGAGGGGGTGCCGCACCTAGGGGGTGTTGAAGATGGTCTCGGAGGCTCGGAAAAGGCCGTGGACGGCGACGGGAAGAAGGGGAAGCAGAGGACGCCACCCTTGCCGTCCGGAGAGAGACGAGGCCGGCGTGGGCGACTCCGGCGATCCCGGCTCGTGCTCTTTAGGAGGTACGTCGAGGAAGCCGCTGCGGTTGCATTCCCGTGCTCGGGAGAGGAGGACGACGACCATGGGGACTACGGGGTGTTGCTCAACTTTCGTCTATGGTGTGCTTCGGTGGGGGAAAAGAAAAGCAGGAGGGAGAAGAAAAAGGAGGGAGAGCGGCGGCGGCGCAGGGGGAGAAAAAGAGGGGCTCTAGGGTTTCGGAGCTGAGGGAGTAGGGCCGGCTATAATGGAGGGGAAAGGGGAAAGGAGGTGGGGGCTGCCATGGCCACGGTGTAAAGGTCTTCTCTGGTACGGAGGAAGGGGACAACGGTGAGAGGAGATGGTGGGCTTGGGCCAGAAGGATTGGACCAGGAGGATGGGCTTCAGCCAGGTTTTGTTTTCTTCTATTTTTTTATTCTTTTTCTTTTTAATTCTTTTCTGTTTTTGTATTTAAAACAAAATAGAAAAAGAATTTGTACAAAGAAACTTTACCAAATAGTTTTTGTTTTAAATAGGCAATTTAATAAATTAGTTTTTATAATATTTGCAAAATAGTTGAATTACAAATTTTAATTAATTTGAAAAGCATTTGAATTTAATTGTGGGAAAGAATTTAAAAGGGAGTTTAAATTTAAATACAACAATTTAAATTGATGAGATGACAAATGCAATCACATGATTATGCAAAAAAATAAAACAAACAATTTAATTGGAGAAATCTCCGGGGCGTTACACAACGGCTCGATTAGGCGGACACGTGTCCACCATCCGGTGCCGCAGAACAATGCACGTCTGCACGATCACCACGACTCCTCTTTTCCCGCGATTTGCAATCATGGCGTGATTTTCGCTCCATTTGGTTTCAAACTGTCGTGAGCCAACTGGCGTCATCCGTCAAAGATAAGTTTGACTTGCCGCCAAGGATCAGGTTTTATCGTGAAGCTATCCGGCAAGTTTTACTAAGCCGTCTTTCCCATGTCGGATAAAGGCGGCCGTGTGCCAACATTTAGTTACACGTTCCCCATTATTTTTTGAATGGTTCAAGCCCTGCAGCCGCCAACATTGAAGAATGAAGAATCAAGAAGAAGCCGACGCCTGGAGAACTTCAACCTTTCTGGGGGCTAATGTTGGGGGTATACCAACTAGGGGTATCTCTAAACATGGATCAATCCGGCTAGTTCAGGGTGGCCCAAGGGTGGCAAGGCTGAAGCCTGTCGGGCGGCCCAGATAGCTGACGTACAACAAAGTAGGCGGATGGTCCAAGGAAGGTGGAAGGCCGAAGCCCATCAATCCACCAAGCCCAAGACGGAAGGCGGCAACTAAGTCGGCTAGGTCTAGAACTCTATTTACTTGCCGGACAAGTACTTACCTTGTATCCTGGGGTCTGGCCGCCTATATAAGCCGACCACCAGGAAGCCTTTAGGGCACGCTTCAATACGCATCATACCCATTGTAACCTATTCACGGCTATTGCCTTATAGTGAATTATAGCAGCACGTAGGATCTCGCCATCGCTGTGGGATCCGAAGTTGGGTAAACTCGCCGTGTTTTGAATCCCGTACTTGACGACTCCATCCTTCTTCACCACAATCCATACGTAGGCTAGAGGGCCCTCGTCTCCTATCAATTATGCCGACACTACGACAAGCATGCAAGATCATTAAATAGCACACACATGATATATTATGAAGAAATACCTTTAGTACTCAATATTCATCGGATCCGAGCAAACTAAACATGAAGTATTACATAATAGTGATCTTGATCATGATAGGAAGCTCACAAGATCTAAACATGATAGCACAAGAGGAGAAGACAACCATCCAGCTACTGCTATGGACCCGTAGTACAAGGGTGAACTACTCACGCATCAGTCCGGAGGCGGGCATGGTGACATAGAGCCATCCGGTGTCGATTCCCTCTCCCGCCAGGGTGCTAGGGAGAAGTTCGGATCTCTCTCGAAGTGGTGATGATGACGGCAGCGGCTCGAGACCCGTGGAGGAAATACTGCGCAACGTACTAGGGTTTTTGTGTCGTGGGTTTTATATGGGCGAAAGGGCGAGGTCGGTGGAGCCCCGAGGGCCCCACACCACACGCTTGCGCGACAAAGTGGACGCGCGCGGGCACGTGGTGACGGCGCCTCGGCCTCCCAGTTCGTTTCCTCTTCGGTGTTCTAGAATGTTCCCACGATAATATGGACTTTGGAAAAGAAATCGTCTGATTCCGAGAATATTTCTTTAAGTACTTTTCTTAAACAAAAAACAACAGAAAACAGGGATCTTGTTAATAGGTTAGTCCCAGAAAATGCATAAAACTATATAAAATGCGTATAAAACATGTAATAACTTGGTATAATATAGCATGGAACATATGAAATTATAGATACGTTGGAGACGTAACAACATCACCAAGCTTATTTCTACTCGTCCCGAGTAGGCAAGAACGATAAAAAGAATAATCCTGAAGTGACATCCTTTCACACAATCTTGATCACGTAATAATGTAAGGCATGTAAACTGAGATCAAATGAATAAGGGATGTAGTTTATATTTATATCAAATGGGTAATAAATAAATAATTAGGCAAAACAAAGCAAAACTTTCAGTGATATAGTACTAGATAGCAATCAACTGTGCAAACTAGATATTGAGATGATTTAAGCTTCAAGAACAACAATATAATCATCTATTGCTTCCAACAAACATGACAAATTTGTGAAAGGATCAAGTCAAGCAATAACAATATGAACGTAGAAGATCAACTCCTTATTTGTTCAAAAGAAACAAGCAAGCGTTCAACGTTGGTTCCTGGCACCAGAATGTTTTGGCTAAGAGAATGTTAAAGGGGGTTTGGAAGGCCAACAGAAGAAAGTCTCACAAAGCTGCAAGTGATCATTAGACAAGAGGAAGTCTTATAATCAAAGCTACGCAAGGAGTAGTGATTGCCACACAACGGATGCACATAGAGCTATAAGTGTATGAAAGCACTCCAATGGAACTAGTAGGAGTGCATCCAACTTGCTTGCTCATGAACACCTAGAGCACTTTTGAGGATGCTCATCATTGGAATATACAAGCCAAGTTTTAAAGTGTAAAGTTCCCCATATAGTTATGCAAGTAAGACATGAAAACTCTCTCATATGGAGTAAATGTGCTAAACATGAGCACAAATGATGATCATAAATGATATGGTGCTATAACACGAGCACAAGTGATGACTACGAATGATATGGTGTTGTAACATGAGCACAAGTGTGTGATAAAGAATAGTAATGCTGCCCCCTATTTTTATTTTTATTTCTTCTTTTTTCTTTCATTTTCTCCTTTTTCTCTTTTTTCTTTTTCTTTTTTCTCTTGTCGATGGCCTCCATGGCAATTTTCACTTTTAGGGGCAAGCATCCTAATATGATGATATGACAACACAATATTGATGATATGACAACACACTGATGATACAAGTAACTAATATGAATAAGACATAATGTATATGAAAACGGTGCCTCTGCCAGTGAAGCAGGTTATGCAATGATCTAGCGTAACATGGGTAAAACCACACATCAGATGTATAGAATCATGCAAAGCAATATATAAATGATAAATGACAACAAGTCATGAAATGTAAGATGGATGTTGCATGGCAATATATCTCGGAACAACTATGGAAATGTTGTAGTAGGTAGGTATGGTGGATGTTTTGAGGAAGATATTTGGCTTATGTGTAGGAGAACAAGATGAAAATCTTGCACGAGTTTAGATATACCCGCAAAGTATGCACCAACTCTCAATGTGAGAAAGGGCAATGCAAAGTAGCGAAGAGGCTAGCAATATGGTGGTGGAAGTGCCATGAAAACCGCAACTTTAGAACTCACAAGTAAAAAGATTGCAAATAAAAATATGATCTTACAAGGCATAATGAAAATCCTTCCAAGAGGGATCGTGGCAAATGACAAAGTCACTGGTGGCTTCCCCGACCGTAGCGCATAACTCAAAGTCATTACGGTTGCCTTAGGCATTTAGAAGTCATATATCATTATGCTATCAACTGGATATTTAAGTGTTGCACAACTTCATGTTTTTCTAGACCAACCATTAATCATTCCACTTTACTAAACCATCATGTTTACCATTAAGCAAATTAATATCTCAAAACAACATCAATGATTCAAGTGACACAATTTAATGATCTACAAGATTATGTATCATTTAGTTATACCATCTACCACATTTAGCATTTTCTGTTCTTAACCAAACACCAATCAACTTATTTAAAAGATAAAATCTCCAAGTAACTAAACAATGAGATATGAGAGTATGACATAAGAAAGCTAACAGCTCTAGCAAGAGATGCACGAAAAACAAGAGATAGAAAGCATAACAATAGCTAGAAAAGAATACTCAACAAATATAAGTGAAGAATACGAGTATTCATAAGAAAGAGCGGAGCGTGCCTCTCTCCGACAAAGGAATGCTAGGGTCCATTTTATTTAGAGAATGAAAATAACAAAAACAAAAAAAACAAAAAGCAAAAAGACGCTTCAAGCAAGCAAATAAGATGTGACGGAATTAAAATATAGTTTCCCTAGAAAGGACCTGATAGTTCATTGATGAAGAAGGGGATGCCCAAGGCATCCCCAAGCTTGAGTCTTGAGTCTTCTTAAAATATGTTGGGGGTGAACCACCGGCCCATCCCTGATCCTTGAAAACTTACTCCACACAAAACTTAGAGTAAACTTCGTTAAAGGGTTAGTGCATGAAAAATTATGATATTACGTAGGAACACAATTGCTAACAATGCTACTGGACATTATCTAAAGCCACTGATACTTCATGAAATAAAAATATCCAAGAAAAATAGCAAATGAGGCATTGCAAAATAAATGGCATAATCTGTCAAAAACAGAACAGTCCGTAAAGATGATTTTTTTCAAGGCACTTAACTTGCTCAGATCAGAAAACTCAAAACTAATGAAAGTTGCATATATATCTTAGTATTATACACAAAAAAGGGCAGGTCATTTGGAGTTTGCTGTGAAGCGTTATGAAATTAACGGTGAACAGCAGAAAACTGTTTCTGTGCAGGAATTCAAATTTAGCATCAACTTATAACTAGAGGCTTAACTTGACACAACAATGCAATAAAGTAAAGATACAAAGGAATTGCTACAGGGATAGTACAAGTCTTTGACTCAACAAAATAAAATAACAGGAATACAAAGTGGGTTGTCTCCCATAAGCGCTTTTCTTTAACGCCTTTCAGCTAGGCACAGAAAGCAAAACTCAAGTATTATCAAGAGAAGAAGCATCAACACCATAATTTGAACAAACAATAGAATCAAAAGGTAGGTTCATTATTTTCCTAGGAAAGTGTTCCATATCTTTATTGAGTAGGAATTGGGCCTTCTTTCATATCAATAATAGCACCCACAATTCTAAGAAAAGGTCTTCCCAACATAATTGGACAAGATGGATTGCATTCAATATCCAAGACAATAAAATCAATGGGGACCAGGTTATTGTTAACCATAATAAGAACATCATTGACTACCTCCAAGGGTTTCTTCAAAGCATTATCAGTAAGAAAAATATCCAAATAGCAATGTTCAAATGGTGGCAAATCAAACATATCATATAGTTTTTTAGGAATAACAGAAATAGTTGCACCAAGGTCACACAAAGCATTGCAATCAAATTTATCTACTTTAATTTTAATGATGGGCTCCCAACCATTCTTCTAACTTCTTAGAGATAGAAGCTTCAAGTCTTAATTTATCTTCTCTAGCTTTAATGAGAGCATTTGTAATATGAGTAGTAAAAGCCAAATTTAGAGAGCTAGCATTAGGACTTGTGGACAACTTTTGCAAGAACTTAATAACTTCAGAGATATTACAATTACCAAAATCAAAATTATTGTCATCAAAGCAAACCAAACCACATTCTCCCATGTTCTTAAAAATTTCAGCACTTTTATCAACACTTGTATCAGCAGTTTTAGTCAATTTTAAATTTTTGGAAAAAGTAGAGGTGACATTTCCAACACCAACTATGTTACCATTAATAATAGGAGGCTTACTAGCTTGTGAAACAGCATCATTTTCAGAGGTAGTAATAGTAAAAACTTTAGGAATATTAGCCTCTTTAGCTAATTCTTTCTCTCTTTCCCATTGATACGTCCATTTTACATCTCTATTTTATATCATAATTTACTGATATTCATTGATATTTCGTATTTAGCGATGATACTTATGTTATTTCACCTATTTTTCATGATTGATGATCATTGGGGATGAAACTCCGGAGCCTGAATTCTGATGGAAAAAGCACCGTCAAGATACAATATTTTCGAAGATCAGAAGACCAAAGTGGCTAACTGTGAATTATTTCTGATTTATTTCACGAAGGAGGCCAAAAGAGGAGCCTGGGGTGGGCCCCAAGGGGCCCTTATCACCCCATGGCGCGACAGCCCTTCGGGCCGCGCGAGCAGGTGATGAGGCCGCCCTGTCCCACCACCTGGCGCACCCCTTCGCGTACTTGTTCCCCCCAAAGACCTAAAATTACTATGTTGGACAGAAACCATCTCCGCCGCCACCACGAGGCGGAGAAGATAGAGAGAGAAAATCTCTCCGGCAGGCTGCGTTGCCGCCGGGGAAATTCCCTCCCAGAGGGGGAAATCGTCGCCATCGTCACCATCATCGAGCTGCACTCCGTCACCATCGCCAACACCACCATCTCCACTGCCGACGCCGTCATCTCCATCCATCCACTCCGTTCCCTCTGTAACATCTAGGGCTAAACTTTGTGTATTTGATAGGGGAAACTCTCCCGGTGTTGATTACTCTTGTTATTGATGCTATTGAGTGAAACCGTTGAACTAGGGTTTATGTTCAGATTGCTATTCTTCATTATATCACCTCTGATCATGTTCATTATGGTGTGTGGTGAGTAGTTCGTTGTGTTCTTGAGGACATGGGAGAAGTCTAGATGTTTGTATTGAACTATGCTGATTAATATTTGATGTTTTGATATTTAAGTTGTGGTGCCATTCTTCTAGTGGTGTCATGTGAACGTCGACTATATGACACTTCGCCTTTATGGACCTAGGGGAATGCATCGTGTACTCGGTTATCATTTGTGAGGTTGTCGGAGTGACAGAAACCTAAACCCCCGTTGGTATTCCGATGCGCGAGGGATCGCATGATCTCAGAGTTTAAGGCTATGGTTAGATTTATCTTAATTACTTTCTTGTATTTGCGGATGCATTAGCATAGGTTCACCCACACGATACTTATCTAAACACTAAAGATTATTCATCAATATGAAGCGAAAGCACTAGACAGAAATCCCGTGTGTCCTCAAGAACGTTTGGTCATCATAAGTAAACAAACCGGCTTATCCTTTGCTGTCAAAAGGATTGGGCCACTCGCTGCAATTATAATTGTCGCGCTCTATTTACTCGCACTTTATTTCTCTGTTATATCAAAGTCTGCTAAAAACTGTTCTGCTAGTGTTTAGAGTGAAATCCTCAGCAAAACCACTTGTCAACACCTTTTGCTCCTCGTTGGGTTCGACACTCTTATTTATCGAAAGTACTGCGATACACCCCCTATACTTGTGGGTCATCACCCATCAAGCGTGCAATTGGGCCATCATCCTAACATTTTCATCAATTTGAACTTAGATGGCATTAATATTAGCAAAGGGATTACTCTCTTTAGTTTCAGTAGGCATGACTTTAGATTTTAAAAGATCAACATCAAGGACAAGACTATCAACATTTGAGGGAAGTATATCAATCTTCCCAAACTTCAACAGTTTTACTAAACAATGTTTGTGTAGTGATAAAATATTTTAACACGATTTCAAGTTCAGAGGTGGTACTCCTATTTTGCTATAAGAATTAACATAAGAATTACCTTAACCACCACTATTATTTGAAGGATAGGGCTTATGTTTGTTATTACCACAATTGTTCCTATAGGCATTGTTGTGAAAATTGTTATTTTAATAAAGTTTACCTCAACATGCTCTTCTTGTGCAACTAAAGAAGCTAAAGGAACATTATTGGGATCAACATGAGATTTACCATTCACAAGCATAGAAAAAATAATATCAATCTTTTCACTCAAGGAGGAGGTTTCTTCAACATAATTTACCGTCTTACCTTGAGGTGTCCTATCAGTATGCCATTCAGAATAATTCACCATCATATCATCCAAGAGTTTTTTTGCAGCCCCCAAAGTGATGGACATAAAGGTACCTCCAGCAGCTGAATCCAATAGGTTTCTTGAAGAAAAATCCAGTCCTGCAAAAAAGGTTTGGATGATCATCCAACCATGGGTTGGGCAGTTTTTAGTTAAAGATTTCATTCTTTCCCAAGCTTGAGCAACATGTTCATTATCAAGTTGTTTAAAATTCATGATGCTACTTCTTAGAGAAATAATATTAGCAGGAGGATAGTATTTTCCAATAAAAGCATATTTGCATTTAATCCATGAATCAATATTATTTCTACGCAATGAAAGCAACCATTCTTTAGCTCTTCCTCTCAAAGAGAAAGGAAATAATTTCAGTTTTATGATATCACCATCTATATCCTTATAATTTTGCATTTCACAAAGTCCAACAAAATTATTTATATGGGCAGCAACATCATCAGAAGTAACATGAAAAAAATACTCTCTCATAACGAGGTTTACTAAAGGAGGTTTAACTTCAAAGAATTCTGCTTTAGATGCAGGTGGAGCAATAGGTGTGCATATAAAATCATTACTGTTGGTGCTAGTAAAGTCACACATCTTAGTATTCTCAGCAGTACTCATTTTAGCAAATTAAATGACAAACCAAAATAACCAAAGACTAAACCGAAATATAAAATTAACAAAACCGAAATAAAGAAAGTAATGCAAGTAACTATTTTTTGTGTGTTTTTGATATTAAGCAAACAAGACAATAATAAACATAAACTAAGCAAGACAATAAAAAGGTAAAAAGATTGGAAGTGAGAGACTCCCCTCGTAGAAGAACTCTTATTTCCCAACGGCGCTAGAAAAATGCTTGATGTACACGGTGGTGTGTTGTTGGGAGACCCCAAGAGGAAGGTGCGAAGTAGTGCATCAGCAAGTTTCCCTCAGTTATGAAACCAAGATTATCGAACTAGTAGGAAATGAGAACTCCCTCGAGGTGTTAACGGCGCCAGAAGTGCTGGACGTAGTTCACGTGGAACCTGCACACAACACAATCAAGATACTTTGCCTCAACTTAAAAGTGAGGTTGTCAATCTCACCAGCTTGCTGTAACAAAAGCTTAAACGTATGTGTGGAAGAAAGATGTTTGTTTGCATAAAGTAACATGTTTGCATTAGGTGGTTCATCAGATTAAAGAGAAGGACTGGGGTCCACAGTTCACAAGTGGTGTCTCTCCATAAATAATAATAACATTCATGCAGGTAAACAGATTACAGCTGGGCAATTTTTAGAATAATGAAGTGCATAATAATGCATATACCAATATTATGATGTCTAGTGTGAGATTCATTTGGGCATTACAACAATATACATAGACCGTTCCAACCGCATCTATAACTAATAATCCACCTTCCGGTTAGCGTCTGCACCCCTTTCAGTATTAAGTTGCATGCAACTAAGTATCGCCTTAAGCACTGTGTGTAAAGTAAGTAAGTAACATCATCGTTAGACAAAGTAATAATGTTTTATCCCTAGTAGCAATTGTACATCTACAACCTTAGAGCTAGCTGTCACCACCCCAGATTAAATAGAGACATGAACCTACTATCGAGCATAAATACCCCCTCTTGGAGTCAGAAGCATCTACTTGGCCAGATCCTCTACTAGTAACGCAGAGCATGCAAGATCATTAAATAGCACACACAAGATATATTATAAAGCAATACCTTTAGTACACAATATTCATGGGATTCCCGCAAACACAACATGAAGTATTACATAACAGTGATCTTGATCATGATAGACAGCTCACAAGATCTAAACATGATAGCACAAGAGGAGAATACAACCATCTAGCTACTGCTATATCATGAAGTTATTGCTTCATGAGATATTATGAAGCAATAACTTTAGTACTCAATATTCATCGGATCCCAGCAAACACAACATGAAGTATTACATAACAGTGATCTTGATCATGATAGGCAGCTCACAAGATCTAAACATGATAGCACAAGAGGAGAATATAACCATCTAGCTACTGCTATGGACCCGTAGTCCAAGGGTGAACTACTGACGCATCAGTCCGGAGGTGGACACGGAGACGTAGAGCCCTCCGGTGTCAATTCCCCCTCCCGGCAGGGTGCCAGGGAGAAGTTCTGATCTCTCCCGAAGTGGTGATGATGACGGCGGCAGCTCGGGACCCGTGGAGGAAATATTGCGCACCGTACTAGGGTTTTTGCGTCGGGGGTTTATATGGGCGAAAGAGCGAGGTCGGTGGAGGCCCGAGGGCCCCACACAACACGCTCGCGCGATAGGGGGTGGACGCGCGCGAGCACGTGGTGACGGCGCCTCGGCCTCCCACTTCGTTTCCTCTTCGGTGTTCTGGAACGTTACCACAAAAATATGGACTATTGAAAAGAAATCGTCCGATTCCAGAATATTTTCTTAAGTACTTTTCTGAAACCAAAAACAGTAGAAAACATGGAGCTGGCACTATGGCCTCTTGTTAATAGGTTAGTCCCAGAAAATGCATAAAACTATATAAAATGCATATAAAACATGTAATAACTTGGTATAATATAGTATGGAACATAAGAAATTATACATACGTTGGAGACGTATCAAGTGGAGCAAATAAAGCGCAACAATAATAATTACAGTGAGTGGCCCAATCCTTTCTGGAGCAAAGGACAATCCAGTTTGTTTACTTATGATGACCACACGTTCTTGAGGACACACCTAGTGCTTTCGTTTCATATAGATTTGATAAGTGTTGTGTGGGCGAAGCTATGCTAATGCACCGCTCTTACTAGGACTAATACATACTTGCGATTATACCCTTGCAAGCATCCGCAAATACAGGAAACTAATCAAGAATAATCTAACCACAGCCTTAAACTTTGAGATCCTACCATCCCTCATGCATCGAGATATAAATGGGTGTTTTGATTTGTTACTCCGGCGACCCCACAATTAATATCCGAATACACAATGCATTCCCCTAGGCCCATAAAGGTGGATTGTCATGTTGTCGACGTTCACATGACACCACAAGAAGAATAACACCACAACTTAATATCAAACCATTAAATATTACTCAACATAGTTCACTACTAACATCTGGACTTCACCCATGTCCTTAAGAACTTAACGAACTACTCACAACACATCATATGGGACACGATCAGAGATGATATAATGATGGGTAACAATCTGAACATAAACCTGATTTCAACGGTTCCACCTAATAGCATCAATAACAATAGTAATTAACGTCGGGAGAGTTTCCCCTATCAAATACAAAAGATTCATCCGTAGATGTTACAGCGGAAATAGAGTGGAGCGGTGGATATGACGGTGTCGGCGGCAGAGATGATGGTGATGATGATCCTGATGAAGTGCAGCTCGATTACGGTGACGATGGCGACAATTCCCCCCCCCCCCCCCCCCCCTCCAGGAAGGGATTTCCCCGGAAGTTTTCTCCCTGCTGGACAGGTTTCTTCTCTTTGGTGTTTTTCGCCCCGTAGCGGCGGCGGAATAATTCGGTGACGCGAAGTAAAGTCTTAGGTTTTTGGGGGGATGAAGTACGCAAGTACGCGAAGGTGCGCCGCCAGAGGTGGGCCAAGGCCCCCTCACCTGGTGCCGGCGCCACAGGCATGGGGCCACACCACGACATGGTGTGGGCCCCTGGGCCCCACCTCGGGCTCCCCTTTTGGCCTCCTCCCTGATCTTGTAAAATAGGAATTTCCATCTTTTTGGTTTTCTTTCCTAAGCTTCGCAAATAATGTATCTTGATGGTGCTTTTTCCAGCAGATTCAAGATTCCGGTAATCCATTCTTCTATAATCATCAAACATGCAAAATGGATGAAATAACGTAAGTATCATCTCTAAATATGAAATGTATTAATGAATAACAGTAAAATATTATATAAAATAGTGATGCAAAATGGACGTATCAACTCCCCCCAAGCTTAGACCTCGCTTTTCCCCAAGCGAAAGCTGAACTCAGTAAAATGACGACAGGTTTATGGAGTGAGGTGTCGATAAAGAATATACAGACAAGAAACATCACATCTATTACTACACAAGTCATCTTAGATAACAACTCCGTTCATATAACTCAACTTGTAATAAGTAAAGGTAAATCACAATAAGGTGCATAGAGAAAACCATAGTTGGTATTGGCAAACTTCGTTCTTGGTCAGAGAACAGTGAACATATTGAGCTTACTCTACAAAACTGCCCTCCTAAATAGTTGCTAACTCTCAAAGTCATATTTATTATATATTAGCAATGTGCTAAACAAGGAAGAATAAAAGACATGATTAACAATACAAATATACAAATGGTTGAATCACAACAACTAAAATGCTTGCTTAAGGGAAGCAGAGATGCAAGCATGTTCTAGAGATTTTTATTTTTATAGGTTTTGAAATCATATAAATAGCATAAAAGTAAGTTTTTAAGCGGTGTTTGTCGTTGTCAACGAATGGTAATAGAGTTCTTGTCATCTTGCATACGAAGCAAGTTTAGAGCGGTTCCGAATTATTTAGTAATAACCATTTATAATATGCACTTTATTTATATAACTTGACACTCCTCCCAACCTTTGCTTACACAAGCCATGGCTAACCGAATCCTCAGGTGCCCACCAATCAATCTCAAACCATGAAGGAGTGTCAATTTTTAACTTTCTCAACCTTTTGATATTTTAATCGTCTAACCAGCTCTTTGCAATATTAGTGACGAGCAGATGGAGCATGCAAGTCAAGTGTAACTTAATTAATATGGAAGATAACAAACTCAACTATTATTTCCTCATGAGCTAATAAACATTCACACAAATAAGGGATAGTAGTTTGGAATAAAGATAACACATGAAGTATTTACTTGGAGTGGCTCAAAATACCACATAATAGGTAGGTACTAGTTGTAATCGCGCCGCGCCCTTGGTGATGAATTTGATGTTGGTTTTTTTTAGCGTGGAACTATATTTGTTGATTCTTGGTTTCTATTAAATTTGATGTATATTACCTTAGTAGTCATCCAATGAAACAACAGTAACTAAATAAAAGCAACAACACTGTCACGAAAAACATTTAGCAAACAACAATCTAAATCAACACAATTCCGTACAATCTCTGTAACTATGTCAGCACTATGTATATTGAATGAATATTGAATAAGTGCCTTGATTGTTAGATCCGTTCTTTTCCTTATAGCTTTGATCTGACGTGAGGTTTTGCATGCCAGTGTTGATTTCACCGCTGTAGCCTTACAGATACTAAAAAAGAAGGAAGAAACCATAGGAAAATTTAATTAATATTTTAGTAAATAGGGCCTATAAACTGATGCTTCAAATTGATATTGCCCTGAATTTTCAAATTCTTAATTAGGACGATCTCTTGCAAAGAAAAGTGCGCAATGCAAACCTGCAAAATAATTCACCTAGAGTATAACAGAGCATATATTACCTCCCATATGGCCATATTGTAATGACAGTGTCATTACTTCACCCTTCCAATAATAGAAATCTCATTTGACCAGTCACCAATTACAGCAGTTAGACATGCATCAGTAGAACATAGATAGAGCTGACCCTTGAGCTGCACCGTCTCCATTCGTCTCGAAGTCGATGTAATATGGGAGGCTAGTTTCGACCTGTATGACGACCTAGCTACAACTGCAGTAGGAGCGTTTGAAACAACTTTAAGGGAGAACTCAAAGAGGAAACATGGTATTTATTATATGCATATTGCATTGTTAAGTATCATATAACTAAACTGAGTCGGCAGTCTAACTCATATCCATAAAATATATAAATTGATGCATACTCTTATTTGGCTGCACTATAAGCATACATTTAATGCTATAGTAATGATAATACGAACAAAGATAAACCACCATGCTCCATTTTTTTTAATGTAGAAAATCAACGCACATGCTAAATTCATGACATGCGCTCCATATAGGTGAATTTCTAGCATTTTTTTATCTTGATTGAAATGTTCAGTTTGGGAACATGTACAGTAATATCATATAATGCAAGTAAAATCAACTTAGGATGAACTGATATGAGGCAAATACAGACATATAAGTTGATCAAGTTTGGAACCAGTATCGTTTGAAAAGCATGCTTGGAATCTGCATGGCCAAAATTGAGCTCTGAAAAGAAATGCAATCAAGCAAGAATGTAGAAAGAAGTAACAAAGAACATCATTTACTCATCAATAGTAGAAACTTATCATATAATGCAAGGAAAATCAACCTGGAATGAAATGATATGAGGCAAATACATGCATCTAAGTTGATCAAGTTGTAACCAATATGGTTTGAAAGGTTGCTTGGAATCTACATGTCAATTTTTTTGGTAGATGTTGGCATATTATATTGTGCGAAAGTTGACGAATCTTTGTTATATGACGGCCAATCTGGTAGAAAATCAAATGCCCAATTTTCAGTTCTGTTTCTAAACGTATATGTCAAGCAAGTGTGTTTTCTGTAGCTGCCTAGCTAGCTAGTTGGTGGTATGAACTTTCTTAGTTACCTAAACTACTTGTCCAGCTGTATGGAATTATTGTAATCTTACCAGGTGACAGAACATGAACATGATGTCCAGTCAGAACGTTTCTTAATAAGAATTTGTGTGGCATGGAATTAATCTGCCATTTAGATGCAGAAAAGAGTATATATACATGAAACTTGCTATTTCTTCGAATCACTAACAGAATTCAAGTGTAAGAAGACATTTGTTGAACTGACGTACCTGGAAGATTCCTATACTCAAGGCGAGAGGCACAGCGCAACGCGAAGGTGTGCCTTCATGCCCGTACCAGTATCCAGCGTGAGGCCCTCTAGCAGCAGATGCATGTACCCAATGGAGAGGCGTGATACGACTGCAAGGTGCAGAATAGTTAGGCATGACGGAGCTCCTTATTGCTACCGGAGCATGCTGCCGGCGTCGAGGCGAGTACAGAACGGACCGCAGCAACAGCAGCGGATCTAAAACACTTAGCAAATTCAGCAGTAGATGTCCACTGTCCTTGGTCATGTCGTCTCCAGGACTCCTAGATTCCCTGTTGTCAAGGAAGGACCACTCGCATAGCCTAATGCGCGCTAGATTGCATCCGCATCATCCGGCCGCCACCCAACCGGATACCGGTCATGGGCCTTCCCTTCCGCCACTCCTCGAGCTTGAGGATGCGGAGGAGACAGTTGGAGCGACCTGGTCGAGCTTGAGGAGGCGGAGGTGGCACCGGGAGAGCGCCGCGACATTGGGGAGGCGCGCCGCTGTCTGGGGCTCCTTCTGCCTCGACTGCTTAAGGCCGACCAGGGACGGCGCGGTCGGCGACTCGAATTTCTTGTACTTTTTGTCGCCGTCGCCGCCCAGCTTGTTGCGGCCGACCGGGGCGCCGCCGTGCCCATGCCGCCCAGCGGGAACGCGGGCGCTGGCCTCCCGTCGTCAGCCCGCTCCGCCCGATGCAAGGTGGCGCCGTCCATAGACTCTCCCGGCCTGACTTTTGCAGCAGGTAGAAGAGGAGAAGGACGTCAAGGCCAGGGGCCGGACCGAAGGCGCGATGGCGTGGGCGGCCGAGCTGGAGGGCAGCGCGGGCGGCCGCGGGTGGAGAGCGACGCGGGCCTGGGCTAGAGGTAGCGCCGACGGCCGAAGATTAAGGGCGGCGCCGGCGGCCAGGCGGCGGTGCCGGCGGCCGGGCTGGAGGGCGGCGTGGGACTCGGGTGCTGGGCGGCGGCGGGAGCGAGATGGAGGTTATTCGGCTTTTAGGCTTAAGGCAGTGTTTTGTGCCTGGTACGGTTTGTGATATATGGAAAACCTAGGGGCTTTTCTGAAAACCGCGTGTCGGGGGGCTGCCCCCGGTAGGGGCAGATCCCGGTATAACTCAGTAAGAAGCCAACAGTGCATGACCTTTGGCGGGAGCAAGGGACGCCTCCTGGTGTGCTGAAAGGGCAGCTTGACCCTTGGGCACTGTTAGAGGGCAGAGTGTCTCCTGGCAGCCGCAAGGGTCAGCACTGTCAGCTATAAATAGACACCCCCGGCCTCCACAATCGCAACACAGGCATAAGCGCGTGGTTCCTCTAAGAACTAGCTTCTCGAAGATGTCTTTACTGATAGGCTAAGACATCTTCGGGAGGCTAGGCCTAGAGATACTCATCCTAAGACGAGCTCGGACGCCTCCGGAAAGGATCCTCTCGGAGACTCCCGGATGGAGGTATACTCGGCTTTACCGGATAGGTAGTCCGGGTAAGTATTAACCGGAATGTATGTCTCGGTCTTGATCTTATGCAGAAGAGGCTCACAGTGGCAAGCAAGGAGGTAGCCGGCGTGACGGCTTCCGGCAGGCCGTCAACGGTCCGTAGCAGGCTTTCCCGTCTATTGCGGGGGGAAGTACCATTCCGCCCGACACGGAAGCATGGTCACCTCCCGCCTGACACGGAAGCATGGTCACGTCCCGCCTGACACGGGAGCGCGTCAGCCGGTACGATCGTGGTACGACAAGACCTGACATGCCTCGCCCGGCAATCCGGAAAAGGCTATCCGGGATGGGCAAAGACATGTCTTGTCTCTGACAGGGGGACAATGATGATGCAGGACGGCGCCTGCCGTCCTTATCGAGATGATGACGGAGGGGCTACGCCGGATAGCCCGGCGACTAGGTCGCACTAGCCGGTGACGCTATGCCGGCTAGGCCTGTCCGGTGGGGCCAGGCCAATTTAGGGTTTTCGGCCCTCCTGGCCGGAGCTCTATAAAAGGCGCCATAACTGCTCCTGAGAGGGAGAGACCAACTTCAGAGCCAAAGCTATAGTCGCATTTACTCCTTCTCACCTTGAGTTCATCTAGTTCTTTGTACTCCTCCCTTTGAGAGATCTTGTAGCAAGTTGTAGTTCTTGTACCACTGATTTATAGAGAGGAAAGGCAGGAGTAGGGGTGTTACCTCCTCACGAGGGCCCTGAACCTGGGTATATCGTGTGTATGTTGTGTGCCTTCGTGCATTTGTTCGTGTTTGTTAGATCTTCCCCCTCACACTTTGTTCTTATTTCTTGTTCCTGGGAGATCTCGGTTTTACCGGGATCCTCCCCGTGTGAGCTCTTCAGCTCGCTATCCCTCCCCGGATCCACCAACGTCCATCGGCCCCACACATTAGCCATCCTATGGCATCTGCCGTGACACCACCACGACAGTTGGCGCCCACCGTGGGGCTGACATAGGCGTTGGCTGGTGTACGCATCCGGACGGGCTCCCTTGTTCACTTCGAGGTTCGGGTTCTCTCTGGCCTGGTCGTAAGGCTAGGGGAGATGGACTTTGTCTGCGACAACGCAGGATGCTTCCGGAACAGACCGTTTCCGGTGAACGGATGTCTCATTGACTTTGGTGGTTTCACCACCTACGTCGCCACAGAGGTTGTCTGTAGCTACCCGGACGTGGTCCTGGAAGCTGAGCACCCTCCCATGCTCTGCGCTGCTCGGGGTCTGCGTGCCGGTCACCCCCCGAGTTCCGTCGCGGTGATGATGGTCGGGGCAACCGAGGAGGAATACCAGGACGCTGACGGCGATACCGATGGCCACCCCCGTTTGGCCAAACCCCCGCAGGAAAGACCTGCGGCCCGAGATGGCGATCCACATCCGTCACAGCCGTGGCGCCGCCCGGATCCCCTCTCGGGACTGGTGGCCAAGTTGACTGTACCAGTGGCTGCCGAAGCGGATACCCAGGCCACTTCGGCTGAATTAGAGGAGCAGCGGAAGTTGCTACTCGCTGAAGCACAAGAGATCGCCGAGATCCGCCGCGAGCTCAGCGCTAGCCTCCGGGGGTACAATGCAGCTCACGGATTCCCTAAGATAGACTCCCGGGAGAAGCGCATTGCAGATCTGCGCAAGAAAGGAAGAATGGTGAATGAGGAGCAGGCTGGTGGAGCCACCACCAGTAACACCGGAAGTCGGATTTCAGCGGGGAAGCCGGTGTACAGCTCACCGGCGAAAACTCTTAGGGCCGCCGAAGCTGCCATGGCCGAATTAGTGGGGTTATCCGGTGAAGCCCTGCGCAAGCAGCAGGAGAGGGTAAACGAGTGAGTGATTGAGGCCAACCGTCAGAATCAGGCCTTCAAGAAGAAGAACCCCGGAGCAGGGTCCCAGGTGCACTCAGCCAGACCCAATAGCCAGAGGTCGGACGGGAAGGCCTCGTCCCCGCATCCGAGCAGAAGCAAGAGCAAGAGTAAGAGCCGGAGCCGGAGTCGAGGTTCTGGGAAGAACAAGCAACTACAGACATATGATCCGGCCTTCGCCGGTATCCAGCAGGCCGGGCAGGCCGGACAGCGTAACTCAGGGCAGGCGGGAAGTACCCGTGGGGATGGTAACCTGGGTGTAGGAAACAATAACCCGGTTGGCCGTGGTAACCCACCCCGGAATCCTCCTCACGTTCAGGGAAACCCACAGAGGGAGGTCGCCTCTGTTCCCCAGCAGGCCGTGATCCCTGTGCAGGACAGGCTCAATGATGGCAACTCGAGGCTGCAGCAGCTCGGGTATCAGCCGGACGAGAACCCTTTGGGATCTTGGATAGGAACCAGGCAGCTAAACCCGGCAGATGCCAGATTCCGGCTCGACCGGATTCACCAATCCGAGTTGGTGGAAGAGCAAGGACCTCCGGGACCTGCCTGCTTTGGACCTCGGATCATGCGGGAGCCACCTGTTCGGAACTTTCAGCTCAACAGGGGTGCCAAGACCTATGACGGCAGCAAGAAGCCGGAGGACTGGCTAACCGACTATGTAACTGCAGTAAGCATAGCCGGTGGAAACAGACGATGGGCGGTACGTTATGTGCCGTAGATGTTGGAAGGACCAGCCCGGATCTGGTTGAACAACTTGAGAACTGGCAGCATAGACTGCTGGTTGGACTTTGAGGAAGCATTCATCAGTAACTTCACCAGCACGTACAAAAGGCCCAACAGGCCTCAGCAGCTCGCCATATGCAGGCAAAGGAGCAACGAGACCGACCGGGAGTACCTTACCCGGTGGAGCAATATTCGCAACTCTTGCGAAGGAGTGGTAGAGGCACAGGCCATCTCCTGGTTTGCACAAGGCTGCCGGCATGGCTCTATGCTGTGGCAGAAGTTGCAGAGAAAGATGCCAACGACCTTGGCAGAGACCATGCGCATCGCCGATACCTATACGCTTGGAGATCCCATGCAACCCCTGGTGGATGTCGATGACTCCAACAGGAGGAATGCGGGACCTCAGCGTTCAGGACCGAGCAGGAGCCATGATCGCCAGGAGTTCGGCCACAAGAGGAATCAGCCCGAGTACCACCATGCCGCACAGCACGTCGCAGGAGTGACCCGGGAGCAGGAGGATGCCGGCAACATCCAGCGTCAAAAGACAAGTGGCCCGGCTTGGGGTCAGAGTCAGGAGGTGCAAAAGACTTGGGTAGAGCAAAAGAAGCCCCTGACGTATGAAGAGATGCTGAACAAGCCATGCTGCTACCATACTCTGGAGGCCAACAAACCCGCAAACCACTCTACTTGGCAGTGCAGTTGGTATCAGCGCACGTTGCAGGAAGGCAGCTCGGGAGCTATTCGGCAGAGTGCTCCGGCATCTCGGCCCAATATCCCGAGACCCCCTCCTCCGACATCGGGAGCCAATGCTGTTCGACTTCCCCCTCCTCCGAGAGGACCCCCGCCTCGGCCAGTGAACATGGTGCATACCCGGAACGACAACGGTGCAGGCACCAGTAACCAAGGCGGACAGCAGCAGAGTAACTACCGGGAGGCACATCAGAGCTATGTGGTCTTCGTGACCGAACCCACTGACCGAAAGAGTGTGCGGCAACGTGCACTAGAGGTGAATGCTGTGATTCCAGCAGTGCCCAAGTTCTTACACTGGTCCGAGATAGAGATCACATGGAGCCGGAAGGATCACCCCCGAGTTATGCCTAAGCCGGGGGCGTATGCTTTGGTGGTGGACCCAACTTTTGTCGGACCCAACCTCAACGTCCGCTTCAGCCGGGTTCTGATTGACAATGGCAGTGCCATTAACATCATGTACAAGGACACGATGCTGAAGCTGGGAGTGTCCATGAACACCCTGCTACCTACCGAGACAACCTTCCACGGCATTGTGCCCGGAGTCTCTTGCTCGCCCATGGGAAAGATTTGGGTTGAGGTGCTATTCTGAACTAGAGAGAACTGCCGAACCGAGAGCTTGGAGTTCGAGGTCGTGGACCTCGAGAGCCCGTATCACGCACTGATCGGCAGACCGGCCCTCGCCAAGTTCATGATCTCGACTCATGTGGGCTACCTCAAGATGAAGATGCCGGGACCTAACGGTGTAATCACTATCTCGGGAGACCACAAGCGCTCCATGGAATGTGCCTCGGCGGGGTCGTGCTTGGCTGAGTCTCTGGTGATCGCGGAAGAGAAGAAGAGGATCCAGCAGGTGGTGGCAATGGCCAAGACCTCCCAACTCGGAATGCCCGGGATGGTGAACCCGGAGCAGGGTGCGTCATTTCAGCCCCCCAAGGAGACCAAGAAGGTATGTGTGGATCCCACCAACCCGGAGCGCCAAGTTATCATCGGCAGCAACCTGGACAGCAAATAGGAAGGCGAGCTCGTCGACTTCCTCCGTGAGAATCGGGATCCTTTTGCGTGGTCGAGTGACGATCTGCAAGGCGTCCCGAGGGAGTTGGCTGAGCACTCTCTATTTGTTAGACCGGATGCGAAGCCGGTAAAGCAACCGACTAGGCGCCTCTCGGATGAAAGAAGAGCCGCGGTCATGGAGCATCTGGCTATACTGCTGGCCGCTGGATTCATAATGGAGGTGCTGCACCCGGATTGGATATCGAATCCGGTCCTGGTGGAGAAGAAGAAGGATGATCCCCTCCTGCTTAAGGTGTGGCGCATGTGCATCGACTTCACCAACCTCAACAAAGCATGCCCGAAAGACCCCTTTCCACTGCCCCGGATAGATCAAGTAATAGACTCCACTGCCGGGAGTGAACTTTTGACTTTTTTAGATGCTTATTCTGGTTTTCACCAGATACCTTTGAATCCGGATGATCAATTGAAAACTGCTTTCATTACCCCTTATGGGGCTTACTGCTATCGTGTCATGACTTTCGGTTTGAGGAATGCTGGTACCACATACCAGAGATGCATGCAGAAATGTTTGCATGATCAGATAGGCCGGAATGCCGAGGTCTATGTCGATGACATAGTCATAAAGACAAAAGAAAAAGCCTCACTGATAGATGATCTGAGGGAAACATTTAAGAACCTAAGAAGATTCCGGATGAAATTGAACCCGGATAAGTGCACATTTGGGGTTCCAGCGGGGAAGTTACTCGGTTTCCTAATCTCAAGCCGGGGAATCGAGGTCAACCCGGGTAAAATTCGTGCCATCGAAAGCATGAAGTTGCCAGTACGTCTCAAAGATGTGCAGAAGTTTACCGGGTGTCTTGCATCCCTAAGTCGGTTTGTGAGTCGACTTGGGGAGAAGGCCTTGCCCCTGTACCAACTAATGAAGAAGAGCAAGACATTTGTTTGGACCCCGCAGGCTGACGCGGCGTTCAACGATTTGAAGAGAATGCTCTCAACAACACCTGTGTTGCACCCAAGGAACCTATGCTGCTGTATATTGCCGCAACCAACCGAGTAGTCAGTGTCGCAATGGTGGTAGAAAGGGAAGAAGGGGGCAAGCTGATACAGAGGCCGGTGTATTACCTCAGTGAGGTGATCTCGGAATCCAAGCAGAACTACCCGCACTACCAGAAGATGGCATATGGGGTGTACATGGCAGTGACCAAGCTCAAGCACTACTTTCAGGAACACCCGATCACAGTGGTGTGCGAAGCTCCTCTGGCCGAGATCATCGGTTGCAAGGACGCTAGCGGCCGGGTAGCCAAATGGGCCATCCAGTTGTCTCCATATGCTCCGGCGTATGAGAGACGAGATGCCATCAAGTCGCAGGCGCTGCCGGACTTTTTGGTAGACTGGGCCGAGATGCAGTATGAACCTCCGATGCCGGATTACAATTTCTGGAGGATGCATTTTGATGGCTCAAAGGCTAAGATCGGATTGGGTGCCGGAGTGGTTCTCACTTCCCCAAAACAAGATGTACTGAAGTATGTGCTGCAGATCCATTTTCGGGCATCCAACAATGTCGCAGAATATGAGGCCTTGGTTCATGGACTGAACGTCGCCAAGGAGATCGGCATCCGCCGGATAGAGTGCTTTGGTGACTCGGACCTCGTAGTACAACAGGTATCGGGGAATTGGGATGCCCTTGATGCAAACATGGCCTTATACAGGTTTCATGTGCAGAAAATTTCCGGATTTTTTGAAGGATGCGAGTTCAAGCACATACCCAGAGGAGAAAACGAGGCAGCGGATGTCTTGTCCAAGCTAGGATCATCTCGGGATGCAATCCCACCCAGGATAGCTCTGGAGCATTTGAGGAAGCCATCTATTCAACCCTCACCCGAGTCGGATTCTATCTTCATCCCGAAGGAACCTGGTGCAGATGCAGTACCCATGGAAGTAGATGTCGGGAGCATCACATCGAACCCGGGGACTGCGGCACAGTGCTCCGAGAGGCAAAGAAAGATGATGATAGAGGTGATGTCGGCAGAGCCAATGGACATAGACGCTCCCATGTTCCCGGTTAGACCTATCCCGGGATGGGCACAACCCATTATGGCTTACATCTTGGAAGGAACCCTCCCGGAGAATGAAGTGGAAGCCCGGCAGATATTGCGAAGGTCAAAAGCATACACTGTTATCAATCAAGAACTGTACAAAAGGAGTGTCACTGAGGTACTCCAGAGGTGTGTGGAACCGGCAGAAGGACAGGAGATGCTCCTGGAAATACATCAAGGGGAGTGTGGACATCATGCATCATCCCGGGCCCTGGTAGCAAAGGTGTTCCGGCATGGGTTCTACTGGCCCACCGCATTGCAGCAAGCAGAAGATATTGTGCGGAAGTGTGGAGGATGCCAGAGATTTGCTCACCGGATACACATGCCGGCGTCAGCACTGAAAACAATCCCCATCACTTGGTCATTCGCAGATTGGTGTTTGGATATGTAGGTCAATTCAAGCCGGCAAGAGGCAATATGACACATATACTGGTGATGGTGGACAAGTTCACCAAGTGGATAGAGGTCAAGCTAATCCGGAAGTGCGATGGACACACCGCTGTGCAATTCCTGAAAGACATCATCTTGAGATACGGATACCCGCACAGCATTATCACGGATAATGGCACCAACTTTGCTGTGGGGGAATTTGCTCGATTTTGTACTGAGAAGGGAATCCGGCTGGATGTAGCATCAGTCGCACACCCGGAAGCAAATGGGCAAGTCGAGAGAGCAAATGCCTTAGTCTTGGCCGGTATCAAAGCTCGTTTGATCGAACCATTATTGAGAACCCCGGGATGCTGGATAGAGGAGTTACCGGCGGTGTTATGGGGTCTCCGGACTACACCGAATAGATCTACCGGCTACACGCCATTCTTCATGGTATACGGTGCTGAGGCAGTACTCCCGACCGACATACAGTATGACTCCCCGAGAGTGGCAATGTTCACCGAGACCGAGGCAAAGGAGGCCCGAGAAGATGATGTAGATTTACTCGAGGAGGCAAGAGAGTTGGCACTATCTCGGTCGGCAATTTATCAACAGAATCTCCGTCGCTATCATAGCCGGAAAGTACACCCGAGGGTGTTCCGAGAGGGGGATCTGGTGCTAAGGCTCATCCAACGCACGGCCGGAATGCATAAGTTATCACCTCCATGGGAGGGACCTTTTGTGATAAGCAGGGCGTTGCACAATGATTCTTATTACCTTGTAGATGCACAGGAGGCTAGGAAAGGTGTAATGGACAAATCCGGTGAGGAAACCAAGCGTCCATGGAATGTAGCTCTACTTCGACCCTTTTACACTTAAAGGGCTCAGTGTATGTGTATCTCAATTTTCAGTATTTATGGAAGTAAGGCACCCCGGGAGGAACCCGGGAACTGCCTAATTTTGTGCTCTTTTTTCTTTTGTTTCGTCAAGTTTATTTATTATTTTGTACCGGCATCTCGGGAAGGAACCCGGGGACTGCCGAATAACTGTTCTCTATTTTTAGTTTGTATGCCGGGAAAGTTCCGAGTTTGATTCTCAAAGTCAAAGTAATGTATGTCATGTGAAATCATCTTGTGACTCGACTGACGCACACCGAAATGGTAGTCAAGAGCAAAGAGAGGGAAGGTGGGAAACACGAAAATGGTCTCGGGGACTCGGAGCAGGAACTTATCCGGCATACCTGTTTTTTACTAACTTAGTTGTTTTTTATATCGGGAATTCGGTTAGTAGGAACTCGAATTGTTTTAAGTAATGTATGCTGTATGTGGAGTTTTGTGACTCGACTGTCGAACGCCGAAATGGGAGACAAGAGCAGAAATTGCCTAAGTACGGTAAACATGAAAGGCAATTCGGGAACTCAAAACAGAATAAATTGACATAAGTTACTCGGATAGATAATTCAGTACGAAACGAAAATAATATAAGTATACGATACATCTTGCACCCGGCATCCCGGGGATTTAACGAATCTACTCTTAAGTTTTTTAAGCGATAGGGGAAGTCGACTTCTCGACGGAGACCTCGGGAGCAGCAGCCTCGGGAGCAGCAGCACCAGAAGCAGCAGGAGCAGCAGCGGGAGCGACTTCGGCTTCAGTTCCGGCAGCACTACTCGGGGCGTCGGGGTGCACCTCGGTCCGGGAGACCTCGGGTCTCGGCGAAGTCGCAGCATCCCGAGGCACCACGGTCTCGGGCGCAGCACCGGAGGCAGCATCGTCTTCTTCCGGGATCTCCTCTTCCGCGTCGCCGGTTGCGCCGGTATCTTCGTCGTCCTCATAATCTGATTCAGAATCAGAAGGAACGGCGCTGGCGGTGAAGGCACGGATGCTGGCCCACGAGGCGATGCGGTGCGCCACCTCTTGTCGGCGCTGGACCTTTTCCGGATCGTTGACCCAAGGCGAAACCGTCCGCAGGCGCTGGATCGCCTCCAGATCAAGACCTTCGTACCAGCTAAGTACTTGGGTCAAGACCTGGTCGGCACCAGCCCGCGCACCGGAACGCTTCCAGGCGTGGATGCGACTCCCCGCACCCCGGAGTGCGCTCGCGAGCTCGGGAATCGAGAGCGTCCCGCGGATGCTCGGCCACAGTGCGCCGTGGACGTGGATCGCGGCGCTGAGCAGCTCCGTCCCGATAGACCGGAGAGGTACTATCCGGGCCTTTAGGGCGGTGAGGTGATCCTCGATGTCCCAGGCATCCGAAATGGGACCCTTCCCGGCGCGCTTCTCTCGGGCGGCGGCAACAGCAAGGGCGGCAGCCTCGCGGGAGTGCTCGAACTCTCCTTTAAAAAGAAGAGCTGTCAAACGACTAAGTCATAAGAGTAGCAACAAGAAAGAAAGAAAGAGAAGACAAGAGGGATGTCGGTCCACTTACTGTTCAGATCCCGGTTCAATACAGTGAGCTCGGAGAGCCAAGTATCGGACCGGGACCGAAGGAGAGCCAGCCCGGTCTCGGCAAGATGAGCACGCTCCACGGACTGGTCCAAGGTTTCTTTTTGTTTCTTCGACGCCTCAATGAAGCGCGTCTTCAGCTCGGCCGTGGCAGCCTTGGCTTTGTCGAGCTCGCCGTTGAGTCGCGCGATCTCGGCTTGCGCGGTGGCAAGTGCAGCCTTCTAGTCTACCGAGATCTGGCGCGCGGCGTCTCGCTCCTCCCGGAAGCGCTCCTCGCACTTCTTGGACTGACCGAGGTCAGCAAGAACCCGGTTGAAGATGTTGCGGCGTTTCTGGCTGCACTCCTGAAATCAAGACAAAGAAGGAGGAATCAGTCTGGAAAAGATGTAAGGAACCCGGTTGGGAGGATCTCGGGGACTCGGTGTCCGAGTCCTGCAATTTTCTCTAAGATTGGAGCCTAGTGATCTGCTATTCGGTGGAATCTAGAGCACTAAGCACCAATCTCGGGGACTAGTGGTGATGGAGCAAATTTTGAAGCAAGCTACCCGGTTGGGAGGATCTCGGTGTCCGAGTCCTGAATTTTTCTCTAAGATTGGAACCTAGTGATCTGCTATTCGGTGGAATCTAGAGCACTAAGCACCAATCTCGGGGACTAGTGGTAGTGGAAGGAACAAGTATTTTTTGATAAAGGAAAGAGAACAAGCTTACCTCGGTCACCCGAGTAACATCCAACGCGGCCACCTGGAGAGCATGCAGGGCTTGAGCGTTGCGGCTTGGGCCTGCAGCGTGCAAGTCTCCTGCAGTCTCGGAGGCGTCGGCGGCAAGCCAGGCCTGGTTGTATTCGTCAACAACCTGTATGCCGGAGCCGCCGGCAGCGCGAGTAGCAACAGCGTCCCGGGATCCTGAAGGTACAAAGGAACTGACGGTTGCTCGCAACATCCGCAAGGCAGCAGTAGGGATCTCGGCGGGAGGCGGTGGTAACGATGAAAACGTACCCGTGCGCAGCACCAAGTCACGGGCCGAGGATGTCGGGGCAGCTGCAGGCGGGGCAGAAGGTATTTTCTGTCCAGCAACCTTGGCGCGAGACTTCAAGGGAGGTTGATCCGCTGGCCGGGAGGAGGCTGTCGGCTGTTTCTCCGAGATGGTCTTGGTCGCAGCTGGCCGAGAGGGGCCGCTTGCCGCGGGTTGCCGACGAGGGCTAAGGATCTCTGCCTCAAGCCCGGGCACCCGGCGCGGACTATCCGGAAGAAGAATGTCTCCCGAGGTGGTCGTGGCCTGCACCGGGGTCTCGTCGATCACCGGATGTGCATCCGGGGTCACAACGGTAGCCGGTGCGGCACCGGAGGCGGCAGGCTCACTTCCTCGAGTAGAAGGGCGAGGAGGTGAAGGAGAAGCCCGAGCTGGGCTGGGAGTCCGAGTCCCGGGAGGAGGAGGAACAGCAGGTGACGGGAGCTCGAGCGCATCCCTGAAAGGAAGTGTCTTAGTAATAGTTGTGGAGAAAACAAAGTCAGATAACATAAGGCAAGGAAAACGTACCCGGAATCCACAGTGGGAGGACCCCTTTGCCGACGCCGAGCAGGCTTCTCGGTCGTTTGCTTACTCGGCTTGCTCCTCTTGGGGGGGTTGCCGGAGTTATCGGCCCCCTCGGTGTCGGAAGCTGCGCGCTTCCGGCTCTCGGCACGTTTGGTCCCGGTTGTCGGTTTCGGAACCACTGCTGAGGCCCAATTCAGAGGGAGAGCGTCAATAACATCGAGAATCTGGCAGTCAATCTCATCCTCATCATCCGAAGAAATGGAAACTGCCTCTGAGGTTGAAGGATTACCCGGGGCAGCAGCCTTGACGAAAGGAATGGCGAGATGGTCCTCGCCGTCGGGGTCCTCCCTCGGCATCTCGTCCGGTTTTGGGAAGTTCGGCGCGTAAGTCCCGTTGGCGTGGACAGCGTCTTCTTCGATTTGACGCTCGAACAACTGCGCAAACAAATCAGGCCGTGTCGGTGTCCAGGTGAACGCATGTACGAAGGCGAATGCACGAAAGACAGATATGAGCACCTGTTGGCATGGTTTTTTCCGGGATCACCCAATGACACCCCAAGAGTAGTCATCCGTCATCTCCGTCCGGGCAATAGCTCGAACGCGACGGACGACCCCTGCGTGATCTAGCCCAAAGATACTGGTCCGGGTGGGGTCTAGGTTCCCGGCCATATGGCACATCTTGTGCACTCGGTTTTGAAGGGGGCAGACCCGACGAATGATCAAGCAACGCAGAAGATCATCGCCGGTCATCTTCTCGTTTAGCACGTTTAGAACGTCGTGCATGCAATTGACCTCGTCGTTATCGGGAAGCTGCTTCCAGAGACGGAATTCGCGCGGAGGACCAATAACGAACTCCGGCAGATTGATGAAGTCCGGATTCGAGGATCCCGGACCATCTCCCGAGTGCTCCCGGTTCTTCACGTAGAAGAAGCTGCGCTGCCATTTCCGGCAGGACTCTAGTCCCTTGACTATAGGGAATCCGGAGTCCGCGCGAGGGATGATGGTGGTCGCTCCGCAATCGACTAAGTCTTTTATCTTCTTATCCGGGTTGGGGATGGCTTGGCGGCGAAGAATGAAATACTTGGCCCAGAGATCCAAAAATGGCCATATACCGAGATATGCCTCCGCGTAGGTGGTGAAGACCGAGAGCATCATAATGGCGTTGGCGGGAAGATGATGAGGTTGGAGGTCGTAGGTGTCGAGGAAGTCGCGGAAGAAGGGGCTAGCCAGAAGCCCAAACCCACGCTCGAAGTGCGCGAGGAATACCACGTATTCCCCGGGTTGGGGTTCCAGTGCAACCTCCCCCTCCGGGAGACGGCTCTCGACTTCCGGAGCGATCCGGTGAGTCCGATACAGCCAGTCCAGATCCGACTGCTTGGTCTCGGACCCGTCCCAGCACCCCCGGGTACGTTCTTCGCCCATGTCGAAGAAGTTTGCAAATGTATCCGAGCTACTCTGCAGGCGCAGCGGCGATTAGTCGGAGTTAGTGTAACGGAAGCTAGGATGCCGGATCACAAACTCCTAAACGCAAACGAGTTCCTGAGAAATAAGATCTACCGTGTGCTAGAAAATCAAAACAAAAAGGGGGAAAATAGGCTCGCGCTAGACTTGGGCGAGGCGCAATGCGAGTGAATGATCTACATCCTACCGCGACGGTACATCATCGCCGTGCGCCTCGTGCGCGCCGCTCAAGTTGTGCTCACCGGCGGCGGCTCAACCGCACTGGTGTTACGGCACGGCCGGAGTCGGGCGGTTGTTCTACCGAAGAAAAGCATCGAGACGGGGAGAGTGACTCACCGGTGAAAGAGGAGGTCGGGGATGTGCGAGAGGCACGGCGATGTTCGAGCTCCGGCGCACGGCGAGGACGACGGAGTGCGGGCAACGAGTGCTGCAGCGGCGGCGTGCTCGAGACGGTGGTGGAAGAGGAGCGAGGAAGAGGAAGAAGGGGAGGAGACCGTTCCGGTCCCCTATTTATGGGGGGGGGATTCCGGAGCGGTTTCCAATTTTCCCGCCCACGATCCCCACGATCGTGGGTGGGATCTAGTTTGTGCAGCAAGCCACGTGGCGCTATCCGGAGCGTCCGATCCGGCCACACCGAGGGCCACACGGCCCCAACGGTTGGATTCCGGATCGGCTGTGGCCACCGGCGTGGGAACCCAAGCGACAGCGTGCTCGCGCAGGAGCACTCGAGTGCGTTTCTGCGCAGACGGGACGTCGGGTGGGCCCCAGCTCGCAGTCTCGAATTCATCAGGAAGCCAACGGTCGAGATTCACTGAGGCTATGTTATCCGGTTGCAGGCTTCGCCTCCCGGTAAAAATAGTCTCGGTAAGAAGATCTCGGGAAGAACCGACTTCGGCAAATAGGGAAAGGCTGGTGTCATGTGTTCTCGGAAGATAGTTGTTGTTTAAAGCTGATCCCGCACATCATCCGAGGTCGCTGTGCAGCACCAGCTTCGGGGACTAGTGTCGGGGGGCTGCCCCCCGGGTAGGGGCAGATCCCGGTATAACTCAGTAAGATGCCAACAGTGCATGACCTTTGGCGGGAGCAAGGGACGCCTCCTGGTGTGCTGAAAGGGCAGCTTGACCCTTGGGCACTGGTAGAGGGGAGAGTGCCTCCTGGCAGCCGCAAGGGTCAGCACTGGCAGCTATAAATAGACACCCCCGGCCTCCACAATCGCAACACAGGCATAAGCGGGTGGTTCCTCTAAGAACTAGCTTCTCGAAGATGTCTTTGCTGATAGGCTAAGACATCTTCGGGAGGCTAGGCCTAGAGATACTCATCCTAAGACGAGCTTGGACGCCTCCGGAAAGGATCCCGGATCTAGGACTCCGAGGAGACTCCCGGATGGAGGTATACTCGGCTTTACCGGATAGGTAGTCCGGGTAAGTATTAACCGGAATGTATGTCTCGGTCTTGATCTTATGCAGAAGAGGCTCACAGTGGCAAGCAAGGAGGTAGCCGGCGTGACGGCTTCCGGCAGGCCGTCAACGGTCCGTAGCAGGCTTTCCCGTCTATTGCGGGGGGAAGTACCATTCCGCCTGACACGGAAGCATGGTCACGTCCCGCCTGACACGGGAGCGCGTCAGCCGGTACGATCGTGGTACGACAAGACCTGACATGCCTCGCCCGGCAATCCGGAAAAGGCTATCCGGGATGGGCAAAGACATATCTTGTCTCTCACAGGGGGACAATGATGATGCAGGACGGCGCCTGCCGTCCTTATCGAGATGATGACGGAGGGGCTACGCCGGATAGCCTGGCGACTAGGTCGCACTAGCCGGTGACGCTATGCCGGCTAGGCCTGTCCGGTGGGGCCAGGCCAATTTAGGGTTTCCGGCCCTCCTGGCCGGAGCTCTATAAAAGGCGACATAACTGCTCCTGAGAGGGAGAGACCAACTTCAGAGCCAAAGCTATAGTCGCATTTACTCCTTCTCACCTTGAGTTCATCTAGTTCTTTGTACTCCTCCCTTTGAGAGATCTTGTAGCAAGTTGTAGTTCTTGATCCACTGATATATAGAGAGGAAAGGCAGGAGTAGGGGTGTTACCTCCTCACGAGGGCCCTGAACCTGGATATATCGTGTGTGTGTTGTGTGCCTTCGTGCATTTGTTCGTGTTTGTTAGATCTTCCCCCTCACACTTTGTTCTTATTTCTTGTTCCTGGGAGATCTCGGTTTTACCGGGATCCTCCCCGTGTGAGCTCTTCAGCTCGCTATCCCTCCCCGGATCCACCAACGTCCATTGGCCCCACACATTAGCCATCCTATGGCATCTGTCGTGACACCACCACGACACCGCGCGGTACTGTTCATTACTGTTCACAATGAACAGTAAATCGTAGAAGGACCGGCCGAGAAAAACTCGCGACATAATATATAGATTAATGGTGGACACAAGTGGCAAGGATTTTGGCTCAAGGATTGGATGTATGAGAAGCATTCCCTCTCGATACAGGTCTTTGGCTAACAAGGTTGTGTAGCAAACATAAGAGTTGATGGATACAAACAAATATACATGTAGTAAAGAAAATAATGTAATTCTTACTTGGAGGAACAAACAATTTTAAATTATGAATACTAAGCTTATCAGCTACAAGTGAGAATATCTACATGTAATTCGTTTTCTCCACTTAAGTCTCAAACTATTGTAGCTACTGACCAATGCTAAGTTTGCCAAAAACCAAAATATTTACTATATGTTCCCAAAGTGATATTAATACTAATGACAAGATTAATCATATATGATCAAAATTGCAAACTAGAATAAGCTTCACAGAAGGTAGATAATAAAACTTCTCATTAATATTCCATAATGGCAACTCACACCAAGGGAAACATAGATATATAACCAACTAAAAGAGAGATACTTCCACATTGCAAACCATCATATAAGATAACTTCCCTACTCATGATATGACACTACTAAAAGGTAAAAGATAAAAGATAATGGTGTGATACCGCGACACTCCCCCCCATGGTTGGAACAAGCCAAGGGAGATGCCAATACCGATGATGAATTACTGCTTTGGTGGTGATGGAGGGACGACTTGGAGTTGGGTAAGGTAACGCTCCAACATCTTGCGATGCATGTTGTTTTCCTCTTGAAGTATATCCCCTTCCATCCACACGAGGACTCGGTACTGATCACAAAACTGATCCGTGACTCGGAGAGCATCAACCGCATCCGAATAAGAGCTAAGATCTGGAACAGGTGGTATTGCTCCATGCATGTTATGAGAAAAAGCACGTTGTGCGTTAATTGATCCCACAAAGGTGATCTTGCTAGTCCCCGTCCTTGTGCGATCTCTTTTGGCCGACTGCATCTTCTTCACTTCCTCCATGCCGCTTTCGTCCATGTCCTTGCGCCTATCCTTCACTTTTTCATCCTTCGCCCATCCAACGAAAGACCCTTGATCAAGATCTTGGAGGAGTTTGCGTTGGCGACGAAGCGCGTAGTCTTCATAACAAGAACCCTGAGACGACATCCGGACAAAAACAGCATGAAACAAGAACACGTCGAGAACACAATATACATATCTCCGGGGATCCGGGGGATTATATAGTAAAAATTTGCGCAACAAAAGGACGGCAACAGGAGGAAAACGAGTAGGAGAAGAGCTCTGAGGCTCCCTCATGAGGTGGAGGCGCGGCCAGCATGGGGCCCGCGCCACCACGTGGTGACGGCGTCTCGTACTCTGTGTCCTGCTCGTTTTTGTCTTGTATTTTTCCATATTTTCCAAAAATAAATATAGGATATTCCATAATTAAAAACGCGAATTTTTTCTTACCGAAATTGTACCTTTTCGAATTCAGCTTCTGCAGACTCAGAAATATGTTCTTTAATAAAAGCTTCCGGAGATATTGCTTGAATAATATCAACATCTTCATTATAAGAATCTCCAGAAATATAATGCTTGAGTCGTTGTCTATTTACCACTTGTGTAGAATCATCTTTGACTGAAGAAATTTTTATTGCACCTGAACGAAACACCTCCACAATAACATATGGTCCTTCCCACTTGGAGAGTTATTTTCCTGCAAAGAATCTAAGACGAGAGCTATACAATAGAACTTTTTCCCCAACATGAAACTTTCTCTTAAGGATTCTCCTATCATGCCATTTCTTAACTTTCTCTTTAAAGAGTTTAGCATTTTCATAAGCTTCACTTATCCATTCATCTAAAGAACTCAAATCAAGCAATCTTTTCTCACCAGCAAGTTTAAAATCTCTGTTTAGTTCACTAACTTCGCAATAAGCTTCTAATTCTAAAGCCAGGTGACAAACTTTTCCATAAACCATCTTATAGGGAGACATACCCATGGGGTTTTTATAAGCAGTTCTAGAAGCCCATAAAGCATCATTTAATTTACTAGCCCATTTTTTCCTAGTTCTATTAACAGTCTTTTGCAAAAAGATTTAATTTATCTATTTGATAATTCTACTTGCCTACTAGTTTGAGGATGATAAGCTGAAGTAATTCTCTGATTAACACCATATTTAGCAAGAACTTTTCTAAAACCACCATTAATAAAATGAGAACCTTCATTAGTCATGACATATCTAGGGACACCAAACCTAGGGAAAATAATATCTTGAAGCATTTTTAATGATGTCTCACCATCAGCACTTTTAGTAGGAATAACTTATACCCATTTAGTAACAAAATCAACAACAACAAGTATATAAGTATGTAGCGTACCTGCACTTAAAATAAGGCAGATACCTGTGTATAGTGCAAATCCCTGGATCGATTCGTTTGCACACACAGTTTACGATGTAATATCACAACAAAGTATCAATTTTATTACATCGATGATCCAGACTTACAAAATATTCATTACAAGTTGCATAGCATAAAGCTAGTTTTGAAATAGTACACAGCGGAAATACAATAGCAGTGGGTCTCCAACAACTTCATGTTGCCACAGGCGAAAACATGTTGGTTGTAGACTCGAAACCTTTGAACGAAACTTCACTCGTCATCTGAATAATCTGCAATAAGAAAAATATTGCGACAACGTGGGTCAGATTCCATTAAGAATGGAGTCTGGCAAGTGACACTATGGTGGACACTTAATGGAATAACTCTATAGCCTATATGCATATTTGGCTGGTGGAGTTCAAGGCTATTTTGCATAAAGCCAGTTTTTCCTACTCTTTTGAGAACACTTTCTTCAAATCAAGACAAGAATGGAATGAAAACCATAATCTCATCTTCCCTTGTTCACCCATCAAGTTTTATTCTGAAGTTGGAATGATGGAATCCTCCGTTTGACGTCCGTGATCAGCTGCTCAAATTGTCTGTACCGGGGACACAGCTAAGTACTTAGTTTTACACTCTGCAGAGGTTGTGCACGTTCACCATTGTACCCATTCAACCCAAACTATCCTTTACACACTTATAGTGATAAGGAAAGGAGAAGAATGAGACGAGATCTTTCAGAAGCATTTTTCCTCCCACTCTGGCTTGACCCGTTCCACCTAACATCCCCCTACATCTGTTTGTCAAGCCGGAGAGAGTCCACACAACATAATTGATCAAGCCAGATCCCATATGGCAATGGCTGAACTGGAAGCAATCGTCACTCGAAGTTCTTCAGATTCCTCTGTTCCTGGGTGGCCATTCACAAGTGTACATACTCCAGGAACCATAGACATGGACCTGAGTAGCCACTCAACATAAATCATACAACCACTTACCACCCAGGTGTTTCATTCTTAACTTAGTAGAATTTAGATTTTCACAAAACAACATTTGCATAGCATCAATAATTCTACTAAGTATTGTATGATTTTCTTCTAAGTGCTTCTACTCCTTGAAGGTAGTTCTGAATTCTTGTTTTGGCTAAGTCCTTCATTGGTCTTCTAGCTCCATGTTGAAAATTCTAAGTGTCTAAGTGCATAGCACTTTACCAAAATACTAAGTTGAAAATAGTCCTAACTTAGAGAAAATGAGGGAGGAGTTTTCCTATGAGAAGTATAACTATCTAATAAAATAAGTTATACATGAAATGCACTTTTTAATCACAAGAAAGCATCAAAATAACTTTTGTGATTTCTTTATAAATATGCATGAGGTTATAAATGCAATTTAATTAATTTCTATTTTCGCAAAATATAAATAAAGAAATAAATATAAGCTTAAAGTTTTCTATGATTATTCTATAACAAAATTTTATAAATAGTGCTAATGGGCAGGGGACGTTTTATCAAAAAAATTAGCAATTGGATTTACTAAAAAATAATGTTTATATCAAAAGTTATGTCAAATTTACTAAATATCATATTTTAAATTTAAATAAATCTAAATTTCTCAAGGATGGAAAACAACAAAACTAGCACAATCTATAGGTCATGGGCTTTTCAAAGATATTTTATTTACAAATTTTGACCTTACAGAATTAAAACTATAATTAAAATAATGTTTTACATGTTTCTGTAATTACCAAGTTAGTGCACGAATAAAATATACGTTTTTATTATACCACTATTTTCTACACGTTCATACGATTTCAGAGACTACAAAAATATCAAAAACGGAGTTACGGTTGATTTAATATGAATTTTGGAAGTAATGTCTAGTCAGAAAAACGAAAATATTGAATAGGTGACCTGCGACGTTTTTCTAAGCTGCTACTCTTCATCAAGTGATATGTACGTAACAAGATAGAAGGAAGCACAGCAGCAGCTCACCGGCGTGAGAAGATGACGGCGGCGGTGGATCGGCTGGGCGATCGCAGGTGGACGCGGACGGTCGGCGTGCTGTGGTCGTCGGCGACGGGTGTGGATGGCGACGACGTTTCGGAAGCTCCCGGACGCGAGGGAGATGACGGCGACGCGCGTATGGACATGGCGGAGCGGAAGACGGTGTCGGAGTTGAGCGGCGATTCCCGGAGCTGCGTGGAGAGGCGGATAGAGTGGCGACGGCGACGATGACCTTCGGGTCGAGCTCGGCCTCCACGATTTGGCTGTGGAAATTAAGCAAGGAGGGTGTTTAAAGGAGCGCACGGACGTGGGAAAGAGTAAGGACCAATAATCGGCGGCGGGGACTCACTCTGCTCGTCGGAATCAAAGAAATACGGTGGCGGTCGAGCAAAACTCCGGCGAAGAATTCGTCGGCCTGGGGGCGTATTGGAGAGGGCTTTTGGAGGGGGAGGGGAATGGAGGAGGAGGTTGAGGGCTATCTATAGGAACCAACCGTGCTTGATTTGCCGCAGTAATTTTCCCGCAATTAATCGGAGATTAATTTCGACCAAAAAACGCCCATGTCTAATGGCGGACGAAATTAGAGCAATTTAGTGCGTTTAAGAGAGGGTTTTTACGGGGGAATGAAAGAGGAGATCAAGGGCTTTAATTAGAAAGAAACAGTGCGTCATTTGGTGCTCGAAATCACCGGGAATCATGAGAGACATTTCGGCCCGTGCGTTTCGGCCCGTGCATGCTGTTCTGGAGGTTGAAGACGATGCTGACGTCATGACGTCAGCATTTTTTTTCTTTTTCTGATTTTTCTTATTTCTTTCGTAACTTTTGATTTAAGACTCCAAATCAAGTCAAATAAATTTCTAAAAATTTGTAAAAACAATATCTTTGTGTTAAACCAGTTGTAGGCATGTTTTGAACACTTTTCAAAAATCAAAATTTTGAATTATTGATTAAATACAAATTTGACCTTTAATGTCAAATTTGAAAACATGGCTTAAATAATTTTGTTTTTGGCTAAATAAAATTTATAAAAATACAACACTTATATAAGTTTAAAATTAAGTTATTTAAACTCATTTTCCAACATTAAATCATTTTTGGCTTTAGTACAATATTAAATAACATCACACATTTATTTGAAATGAAAAGGGAAATATAATGTATTCATTTTTTTTATTCAAAATATTTTGTGCACCATTAAGTTTTATATTATGATAAATCATTTTAAAACTCTATAAAATACCTTTCGAAAAGATTTTAGATTTATTTCATTTCTTATATTGAATATATTCATGAGAATCATTTTATGTTTTGAACATTAATGAAAATCATTTAAGCTAAGGAAATGTTTATTTGGATAATTCATTAATTATATAATCTATGAAGTTTTAAATTTATAACCTATAGACTCGTAATTTCGAAAACTATGTTTTGAACTCATGTAAGATAATGAAACCTATTTGACAATTTGACCATGTTTTAAATAGTTTAAAAAGGATACTTCTAAGTATTATTTTAATATATGAATAGTTATTATTAAGTTATTTAAATCAAATACTTACAAGGAGACTTTTTATTATGAAAATGGTTCGAGAGTTGGTAAATTATTTGTCAATTCACATATTGAGGTTTTAACAAATACAATGGATATTATAATGTTTAACTTGAAACAACTTTTTAAATAATGATTATTTGAGATATTAAAGATATTAAACTTTTTCAATATGCTTGAGGTCTTTTATATTTGGTTTTCTTATGCATTTTAATATTTTATTTTAATCAAACAAAAGTTTAAATTTTAGTGATTTTTAAACATTCCAAAATGTTGGGATGTTTCAGACTACCACCCTTAAAAGGAATCTCGTCCCCGAGATTCGGAGAAGCTAGAAAGAAAAGTAACAGCTTGAAGTGATTCTGATAGCTCGAGAGGTTTTGGGAAATGAAATTTTCTGACATGGAAATCTTGAAAGCTGGCAGGGAATGATTTTTCTGATTGGGGAGGCTCGAAAGACAGATAGTTTGGGATCTCTGGGTTTAAGCAACGGGGTTTAATTTAACTGGGTGGCTGCCACCCTTAAAAGAAATTTTTGTGGCCAGTCTAGGAACTTGGTTTAATATCGCTTACTTTTCTGATGTAGGGTGTAAAAGTATTCAGAATACAATGATATGTGGTGGAAGGAATGATTAAGGACTTACTATACTCCACATAGTCCCATTGATGGACACCTCCTTCCTTGGTTTGCTGGATAGCTTGTTGCACCCACGGATAAAGTTGACACTGAATTGGGACATGGTTTGTTCCTTCACACAGGAAGCAAGTAAGCTGACTTGTGGGGCATCCTTTAACTAGATGTCTAGTATGACCATGGGGCCATTCATCAGAACATTCTTTGGACGTATGTCCTATCTCTCCACATGTTTTGCATGCCTTTAGTTTGGTCATAAGGTCCTCTTCAAAAACACTATGATTTTGATCAATCTTAGGCAGTTGGTCATTGATCAACTTCCACAGCTGACTCTGGTTCTCTAATAGTAGTCGCATAGTTGTATGCAAATCATTGGTGTTGGTATTGGGGCGAGACATCTGTTTGGTTTAGAAAGCAATGAGTTGAATTATTTGTACTTATGGAGGAATCCTAGTTCAATAAAACAAAAGAAGGCAACCAATCTATAACATAATCAATCAACATCTAACAAACATCAAGCAACAAGGTTCACAACAAACAAACAATCTAGTATTGTCATATAGCCAAGTTCATATGATCAATACACTAACACGATATCGTTATTCTATTTAGGTGGTGGTCAAATCTACCTCCTTCGTGAGTGCTTCAAGTTCTTGTTCAACTTTCTTGGATATCTTAGAAGTGTTGGCCGAACCCTGTTTCTTCAGTGGTCTTCTATGCATGTAGAACTTCATGTTGAATTGAAACTTTTCTATATGAAGCAGTAGAATCAGACTTAGACTACAAGAACATGGTCATCTAGAAAAAAATAAGATGTTTTCAGAAGGTTGATAGTAGATGAGAGTATGAGGAAGATAGAATGAAAAGTTTTGTTTTTAGAAAAGTGAATAAAATAGATTTTCAATCCTATGGTAAAATCATATTTCTATCCAAACCTAGTGTTTTGAACCTACAGGCAACACAGTGCTCTGATACCATCTGTAGCGTACCTGCACTTAAAATAAGGCAGATATCTGTGTATAGTGCAAATCCCTGGATCGATTCGTTTGCACACACAGTTTACGATGTAATATCACAACAAAATATCAATTTTATTACATCGATGATCCAGACTTACAAAATATTCATTACAAGTTGCATAGCATAAAGCTAGCTTTGAAATAGTACACAGCGGAAATACAATAGCAGTGGGTTTCCAACAACTTCATGTTGCCACAAGCGAAAACATGTTGGTTGTAGACTCGAAACCTTTAAACGAAACCTCACTCGTCATCTGAATAATCTTTAATAAGAAAAATATTGCAACAACGTGGGTCAGATTCCATTAAGAATGGAGTATGGCAAGTGACACTATGGTGGACACTTAATGGAATAACTCTATAGCCTATATGCATATTTGGCTGGTGGAGTTCAAGGCTATTTTGCATAAAGCCAATTTTTCCTACTCTTTTGAGAACACTATCTTCAAATCAAGACAAGTATGGCATGAAAACCATAATCTCATCTTCCCTTGTTCACCCATCAAGTTTTATTTCTGAAGTTGGAATGATGGAATCCTTCGTTTGACGTCCGTGATCAGCTGCTCAAATTGTCCGTACCGGGGACACGGCTAAGTACTTAGTTTTACACTCTGCAGAGGTTGTGCACGTTCACCATTGTACCCATTCAACCCAAACTATCCTTTACACACTTATAGTGATAAGGAAAGGAGAAGAATGAGACGAGATCTTTCAGAAGCATTTTCCCTCCCACTCTGGCTTGACTCGTTCCACCTAACATCCCCCTACATCTGCTTGTCAAGCCGGAGAGAGTCCACGCAACATAATTGATCAAGCCAGAGCCCATATGGCAATGGCTGGACTGGAAGCAATCGTCACTCGGAGTTCTTCAGATTCCTCTGTTCCTGAGTGGCCATTCACAAGTGTACATACTCCAGGAACCATAGACATGGAACTGAGTAGCCACTCAACATAAACCATACAACCACTTACCACCCAGGTGTTTCATTCTTAACTTAGTAGAATTTAGATTTTCGCAAAACAACATTTGCATAGCATCAATAATTCTACTAAGTATTGTATAGGAGCCTTGACACAGGAATAAGGAATTTCTACACAGGTTTAGCATAGCAATATACTATCCTACACATGCTTATATAAAAATACACTAAGTAATGCATATAGAAAATAATAGGAAGTTTATGAGGTGTGCCACTTTCCTTTGAATGTTGTCGTTGTTCACAAACTCTTTTCTGCAACGAACGTTTGCTCTCCATTCAATCTAAACAATATAAGCAAACAACAATACAACAATCAACAAACAACAATCATCAAACATACATGCACATACATAGTGAACAAATAAGTTTCATAAAACTTCTAAGGAAAACATGTTATGTATGATATGCAAATTATTTCTAAGGACTAGAGATGCATGTCATGCCATGAAAATCTTTTTAAGTCTTAAGTGAAAGACAAGATTAGGAAACAGGGAAAAGATAGAAGAAAGATGTAGTTGGTCTTCCAGGCTTCATCTCCAGACTTCTAATATTCTCCTTGGTGATGTCTTGATTGAATTCTTGGTAGACTTGAATAATCTTCAGACTTGATGATTTTTGTATCACCTAGGTTGGTCTGGGATTTACTTAGTCTTCATGAAGTCTCAGAGAAGGAGGGAGAAAAGAAAGAAAGAGGGAGCAAGACTTAGAAAATATTTGCCGGTTAGTCTTCATTAACTTCTTCTTGATTTTCTTCTAAGTGCTTCTACTCCTTGAAGGTAGTTCTGAAGTCTTGTTTTGGCTAAGTCCTTCATTGGTCTTCTAGCTCCATGTTGAAAATTCTAAGTGTCTAAGTGCATAGCACTTTACCAAAATACTAAGTTGAAAATAGTCCTAACTTAGAGAAAATGAGGGAGGATTTTTCCTATGAGAAGTATAACTATCTAATAAAATAAGTTATACATGAAATGCACTTTTTCATCACAAGAAAGCATCAAAATAACTTTTGCGATTTCTTTATAAATATGCATGAGGTTATAAATGCAATTTAATTAATTTCTATTTTCGCAAAATATAAATAAATAAATAAATATAAGCTTAAATTTTTCTATGATTAAATTTCTATAACAAAATTTTATAAATAGTGCTAATGGGCAGGGACGTTTTATCAAAAAAACTAGCAATTGGATTTACTCAAAAATAATGTTTATATCAAAAGTTATGTAAAATGTACTAAATATCATATTTTAATTTTGAATAAATCTAAATTTCTCAAGGATGGAAAACAACAAAACTAGCACAATCTATAGGTCATGGGCTTTTCAAAGATATTTTATTTACAAATTTTGACCTTACAGAATTAAAAATATAATTAAAATAATGTTTTACATGTTTCTGTAATTACCAAGTTAGTGCACGAATAAAATATAAGTTTTTATTATACCACTATTTTCTACACATTCATACGATTCCATAGACTACAAAAACATCAAAAACGGAGTTACGGTTGATTTAATATGAATTTTGAAAGTTATGTCTAGTCAGAAAAACGAAAATATTGAATAGGTGACCTACGACGTTTTTCTAAGCTGCTACCCTTCATCAAGTGATATGTACGAAACAAGATAGAAGGAAGCACAACAGCAGCTCACCGGCGTGAGAAGATGACGGCGGCGGTGGATCGGCCGGGCGATCACAGATGGACGCGGACGGTCGGCGTGCTGTGGTCGTCGGCGACGGGTGTGGACGGCGACGACGTTTCATAAGCTCCCGGACGCGAGGTAGACGACGGCGACGCACGTATTGACATGGCGGAGCGGAAGACGGTGTCGGAGTTGAGCGGCGATTCCCGGAGCTGCGTGGAGAGGCTGACGGAGTGGCGAGGGCGACGATGACCTTCGGGTCGAGCTCGGCCTCCACGATTTGGCTGTGGAAATGAAGCAAGGAGGGTGTTTAAAGGAGCGCACAGACGTGGGAAAGAGTAAGGACCAAGAATCGGCGGTGGGGACTCACTCTGCTCGCCAGAATCAAAGAAACACGGTGGTGGTCGAGCGAAACTCCGGCGAAGAATTCGTCGGCCGGGGGGCGTATTGGAGAGGGCTTTTGGGGGGGGGGGGAATGGAGGAGGAGGTCGAGGGCTATCTATAGGAACCAACCGTGCTTGATTTGGAGCAGTAATTTGCCCGCAATGAATCGGAGATTAATTTCGACCAAAAAACGCCCATGTCTAATGGCGGACAAAATTAGAGCAATTTAGGGCGTTTAAGAGAGGGTTTTTACAGGGGAATGAAAGAGGAGATCAAGGGCTTTAATTAGAAAGAAACGGTGCGTCATTTGGTGCTATAAATCACCGGGAATGATGAGAGACATTTTTTTTCTTTTTCTGATTTTTCTTATTTCTTTCATAACTTTTTATTTAAGACTCCAAATCAAGTCAAATAAATTTCTAAAAATTTGTAAAAACAATATCTTTGTGTTAAACCAGTTGTAGGCATGTTTTGAACACTTTTCAGAAATCAAAATTTTAAATTATTGATTAAATACAAATTTGACACTTAATGTCAAATTTGAAAACATGGCTTAAATAATTTTGTTTTTGGCTAAATAAAATTTATAAAAATACAACACTTATATAAGTTTAAAATTAAGTTATTTAAACTCATTTTCCAACATTAAATCACTTTTGGCTTTAGTACAATATTAAATAACATCACACATTTATTTGAAATGAAAAGGGAAATATAATGTATTCATTTTTTTTATTCAAAATATTTTGTGCACCATTAAGTTTTATATTATGATAAATCATTTTAAAACTCTATAAAATACCTTTCGAAAAGATTTTAGATTTATTTCATTTCTTATATTGAATATATTCATGAGAATCATTTTATGTTTTGAACATTAATGAAAATCATTTAAGCTAAGGAAATGTTTATTTGGATAATTCATTAATTATATAATCTATGAAGTTTTAAAGTTATAACCTATAGACTCGTAATTTCCAAAACTATGTTTTGAACTCATGTAAGATAATGAAACCTATTTGACAATTTGACCATGTTTTAAATAGTTTAAAAAGGATACTTCTTAGTATTATTTTAATTTATGAATAGTTATGGCTAAGTTATTTAAATCAAATACTTACAAGGAGACTTTTTATTATTAAAATGGTTCGAGAGTTGGTAAATTATTTGTCAATTTACATATTGAGGTTTTAAGAAATACAATGGATATAATAATGTTTTACTTGAAACAACTTTTTAAATAATGATTATTTGAGATATTAAAGATATTAAACTTTTTCAAGCTTGAGGTGTTTTGTATTTGGTTTTCTTATGCATTTTAATATTTTATTTTAATCAAACAAATTTTTTAAATTTTAGGGATTTTTAAACATTCCAAAATGTTGGGATGTTACAAAGTATTACCTTCTGAAAAAGGAAAAGGACCCATAAAGTCAAATCCCCAACAATCAAATGGTTCAATAACAAGAGAATAATTCATAGGCATTTATTACGTCTAGAGATATTACCAACTCTGTGACATTCATCACAAGATAAAATAAACTTTCTTGCATGTGTAAATCGTGTATACCAATAAAAACATGATTGTAAAACATTTTGTGCAGTTCTATCTCCAGCGTGATGTCCTCCATAAGCACTACTATGGCATTTTCTAAATATCTATTTTTGTTCATACTCCGGAACACATCTTCGCATAATACCATCCACTCGCTCTATATATAAGTGTGAGTCATCCCAAAAACAATGCCTTAAGTCATAAAAGAATTTTCTTCTTTGTTTATCTGAAAAAGTTGGAGGCAAATACTTCGAAACAATAAATTTAGCATAATCAGCACACCAAGGACTGTTTCGTGAACTCACCCTTATTGCAGCCAATTTTTCATTTCGAAAACTTTCATTAACAGGAATAGGATCATATGCAATGTTTTCCAATCCAGACAAATTATCAGCAACAAGATTTTCAGCACCCTTCCTATCTACAATATGCAAATCGAATTCTTACAAAAGTAACACCCATCTAATAAGCCTAGTCTTTGCATCTTTATTTTCCATAAGGTATCTAATTGCAGCATGATCAGTATGAATAGTAATTTTAGAATCAACAATATATTGTCTAAATTTATCACAAGCAAAAACAACAGCTAGAAATTCTTTTTCAGTTGTAGCATAACTTTTTTGAGCAGAATCAAGAGTCTTACTAGCATAATGGATGACATTTAGCTTCTTATCTATTCTTTGTCCAAGGATAGCACCAACAGCAAAATCACTAGCATCACACATAATTTCAATAGGTAAATTCCAATCAGGTGGGTTAACAATAGGAGCACTTATTAAAACCTTCTTTAGAGTTTCAAAGGCTTCCTTACAATCATCATAAAAAACTAATGGTACATCTTATTGTAAGAGATTAATAAGAGGCTTTGATACCTTAGCGAAATCTTTAACAAACCTTCTATAGATACCAGCATGACCAAGAATACTACGAATACCTTTAACATCTCTAGGGCAAGGCATTTTCTGAATTGCCTCCACTTTAGCTCTATCAACATCAATACCTCTTTCAGAAATTTTATGTCCAAGAAAAACCATCAAGAAAGCAAAAATGAGTCTTCTTAGACAATCTCTCTAGCATTTGATAATTAAAGGGTGGGTAAAGGATAATGATCTTTCTTAGTAACTGTATTAACCTTTCTAAAATCAATGCACATTCTATAGCCAACTACTACTCCTTAAGGAAAAGCTCATCGTTATCATTAGCCACAACAGTAATTCCACCTTTCTTAGGAACACACTACACAGGACTAACCCATCTACTACCAGTAATAGGGTAAATAATACCAGCATCAAGAAGTTTTAATACCTCATTTCTTACCACTTCCTTCATGGTGGGTATTCAACGAAGTTGATGTTCAACAACTGGCTTTGCATCAAGATCCATATTAATAGAATGTTGACATATTGTAGGAGAAATCCCTTTTAAATCATCAAGAGTATAACCAATAGCTCCACAATGTTTCTTGAAATCTTCCAACAATATTTCTTCTTCTTTACCTGAAAGGTTAGCACTACTAATAACAGGATATGTTTTCTTATCATCAATATGAGCATACTTAGGAGTTCCAGGCAAAGGTTTTAAATCGAAGACAGGTTCCTCCCTAGGTGGAAGAGTTTTCCCCAAGTTTACCACCTGTAAATTATGTTTAAGTATAGGTTGACGGAGAAATATTTCATCAAGTTCATTCCTTTCTTCCATAAAGACTTCACTTTCACGATCTTCCATAAATTGCTGCAAAACATTGTTTGGAGCAAGAGAAATAGAAGCAAGTTGTTCAACTTTAAAGTCCTCATTACACAATTCGGTTTCATAAGGGGTTTTGGCAAATTTTGAAAAATTGAATTCATACATATCACCAGCAAACTTAGAAGACATTTTTTATTTCTTAGAATCTATAACAGCACCACAAGTATTTAGAAAAGGTATACCAAAATGATAGGACAAATCTTACTAGCAGCTGAACCAAGTACGCAAAAATCAGCAGGATATTTAGTCTTACCACATAAAACTTCAACATCTCTAACAATGCCAATCGGATAGATAGTTTCTATATTAGCAATTTGAATAACCACATCAATTTCTTCAAGTTTTAATGACCAATATCATGCATAATTTCTCTATAAAGCTCATAAGGAATATCACTTAAAATTGCACCAATATAACATAAACCATAATAGCAATGATCACCAATTTTAACAGATAACACAGGAACCCTAGTTTTCCTTGAACTTTTAGGATGAGAAACAACATTAGAAGCATCCTAAAAAAATATAATATACTCATATCCACATTCCTGGTAACAAGATCTTTTCCTATAGCTACAGAAGGTTCAATATTAATTTGTTCATCAGGTTCTATAGCTTTCTTTGTACTTTTATTAACCACACTAGCCATAATAGAATGTATTTTCACTTTAACAGGAAAAGGATTTTTTTCAATATAAGGCTCGGGAATAATATGATCAACGATATTAACTTCAATGCTTTTAGCTATAGGATTAATAGATTATCTTTATAAGGGTCATGATGTTTCTTAAACCCATCCTTAGGCAAACCGAAATAGGAAGCAAAGGAATTATAATAATTTGCTATAACTTGAGAATCAAGACCATAGGCATTATTAATATTTCAAAATGCATCAGTATCCATGAAAGTTTTAGTGCATTCGAAGTCATATTTTATACCTGACTCCCTACCTTGTCGTTCTCCCATGCTTCAGTATTCTGTTCAATACGATCAAGAAGATCCCATTTAAACTCCTCTTTATTACGTTTGAATGATCCAGAACAAGCAGTATCCAATAATGTTGTATCTTCAAAAGAGTCTTGCATAGAAGTTATCAACAATAATATTACCAGGAAGCTCATGAATGGAACATTTGAGCATTAATACCTTCAATCTCCCCCACGCTTGGGCAATACTTTCTCCATCATGAGACCAGAAATTATATATAGAATTCTGATCTTGGTGAATCTCACTTGGAGGATAAAATTTAGAATAAAGGAGAGGTATAATTTCCTCCCATCCAAGAGAACTCCTGTTCTTCAATAATTTATACCAATGCGCAGCTCTTCCAGTAAGTGATAGATTGTCTCTACATAATTAAGCAAATTAGGAGACAGAAATAAAAACAACACTTACAGATAAAGTTTTTTTTACCAATTCCACTACCAATAGCGCTGCACTCCCCAGCAACTGCTCTAGAAAATTGTCTTGATGACCCAAAAGTATAGGGGGTGTATCGTAGTACTTTCGATAAATAAGAGTGTCGAACCCAACGAGGAGCAGAAGGTGCTGACAAGCTGTTTTGATGAGGATTTCACTGTAAATACTAGCAGATAAGGTTTTAGGAGTTTTTGATATAACAGATAAATAAAGTGCGAGTAAATAAAGCGCAACAATAATAATTGCAGTTAGTGGACCAATCCTTTCTAGAGCAAACGACAACCGTTTTGTTGACTTATGATGACCAAACGTTCTTGAGGACACACGAGATTTATGTCTAGTGCTTTCGCTTCGTATAGAGGATTAATGTTTAGTGTTTTGATAAGTGTTGTGTGGGTGAACCTCTAATGCACCGTCCTTCCTAGGAATAATACATACTTGTGATTATACCCCTTGCAAGCATCCGCAAATACAAGAAAGTAATTAAGAATAATCTAACCACAACCTTAAACTTTGAGATCCTACCATCCCTCATACATCAAGATATTAACGGGTGTTTATGTTTCTGTCACTTCGGCAACCCCACAATTAATACTCGAATACACAATGCATTCCCCTAGGACCATAAAGGTGAAGTGTCATCTAGTCGACGTTCACACGACACCACTTCACCCATGTCCTCGAGAATTTAAAGAACTACTCACAACACATCATATGGGACATGAACAGAGATGATATAATGATGGGTAACAATGTGAACATAAACTTTAATTCAGCGGTTCCACCCAGGAGCATCAATAACAATAGTAGTTAAGACCGGGAGAGTTTCCCCTATCAAATACACAAGATTCAGCCTTAGATGTTACAGCGGGAACGGAGTGAGCGGTGGAGATGACGGTGTCGGCGGTGGAGATGATGGTGATGATGATCCTGATGAAGTGCAGCTCGATGACGGTGACGATGGCGACGATTCCCCCCCCCCCCCCCTCCCTCCCTCCGGTAAGGGATTTGCCCGACAGTTTTCTCCCTGTCGGAAAGCTTTCTTCTCTCTGGCGTTTTCTGACCCGTAGCGACGGCGGAATAATTGGGTGACGTGATGTAAAGTCTTAGGTTTTTGGGGGGATGAAGTACGCGAAGGGGCGCCGCAAAAGGTGGGCCAGGGCAACCTCACCTGGTGGCGGCACGACAGGCATGGGGGCCGCGCCACGGCATGGTGTTGGCCCCCTGGGCCCCACCTCGGGCTCCCCTTTTGGCCTCCTCCGTGATCTTGTAAAATAGGAATTTCCATCTTCTTGGTTTTGTTTTCTGAGCTTCGCAAATAATGTGTCGGCCCAGTGAGGACCAGGGTGTGCAGAGCCCACTCTCCACAGCCCTCGCGCGCGACAGATGCAAAGAAACGACTAAGGATCAAGCCATCGCTTGGAGAGACTCTCAAGAGGAACGTCCTCGGCAGGGCCTGAAGAGGAGGCGAGGGCCTGAAGAACACATTCCTTCATGCGCTACTCTACCAGGCTCCGCTCGCTTGGAGAGGAGTCAACGCAAATCTCTCCTCAAGGCCACCAAGGCCCTCTGGAGATACTTCGCTATGAAGCAACTGCTGCAGGGCGCACATGGCCTCTGCAGTGGCCGCAGAGTGACGTACGTGTCTGCGGACGGTGACGCGGGCGCCGCAGTTGCCATTCTGGTGATTAAAGAAGTCCACAAAGCTGCACCGCCCGAGCCAGGCAACGAAGCTTTCCTCTTCGGTGATAAAGCAGCTGGACGGCGCAACGCTTCAACGTCAACGTCACCGTGGGCTCCACCACGACCTCTGCGGCGCTTGCTGGCCGTCTGTAGCGTACCTGCACTTTAAATAAGGCAGATACCTGTGTATAGTGCAAATCCCTGAATCGATTCATTTGCACACACAGTTTACGATGTAATATCACAACAAAGCGTCAATTTTATTACATCTATGATCCAGAATTACAAATTATTCGATACAAGTTGCATAGCATAAAGCTAGCATTGAAAAAGTACACAGCGGAAATACAATAGCAGTGAGTCTCTATCACTTTCATGCTGCCACAGGCGAAAACATGTTGGTTGTAGACTCGAAACCTATAAACGAAACCTCACTCGTCATCTGAACAATCTGCAATAAAAAAAATATTGCAACAACGTGGGTCAGATTCCATTAAAAATGGAGTCTGGCAAGTGACACTATGGTGGACACTTAATGGAATAACTCTATAGCCTATATGCATATTTGGCTGGTGGAGTTCAAGGCTATTTTGCATAAAGCCAATTTTTCCTATCTTTTTGGAAAACACTTTCTTCAAATCAAGACAAGTATGGCATGAAAACCATAAATCTCATCTTCCCTTGTTCACCCATCAAGTTTTATTTCTGAAGTTGGAATGGTGGAATCCTCCGTTGACGTCCGTGATCAGCTGCTCAAATTGTCCGTACCGGGGACACGGCTAAGTACTTAGTTTTACACTCTGCAGAGGTTGTGCATGTTCACCATTGTACCCATTCGATCCAGATTATCCTTTACACACCATTTCTGATAAGGAAAGGAGAAGAATGAGACGAGATCTTTCAGAAGCATTTTCCCTCCCACTCTGGCTTGACCCGTTCCCCCTAACATCCCCCTACATCTGCTTGTCAAGCCGGAGAGAGTCCACACAACATAATTGATCAAGATAGAGCCCATATGGCAATGGCTGCACTGGAAGCAATCGTCACTCGGAGTTCTTCAGATTCCTCTGTTCCTTGGATGGCTATCCACAAGTGCACGTACTCTAGGAACCATAGACATGGACCTGAGCAGCCACTCAACTTTGCCGCCATACAACCAATCCACCCAGGAGTTTCATTAACTTAGTGGATGTGCACTCTCAGGTAAAAATCACCATGCTCACGGCCCTAAGTAGAATAGACATTCATCCTAGACGACGACAACCATGAGCACAGCCCTGAGTAGTCACTTAACATTTTGTAAAACTTTTCATCAATTGCATAGCATCAATACATCTACTAAGTATGATATAGGAACCTAGACACAAGAGTAAGGGAATTCTACACAGGTTTAGCATAGCAATACTATCCTACTCATGCATATAAAAATACTAAGTAATGCATATAGAAAATAATAGGAAGTTTATGAGGTGTGCCACTTGCCTTTGAATGTTGTCGTTGTTCACAAACTCTTTTCAACAACGAACGTTTGCTCTCCGTTCAATCTAAACAATATAAGCAAACAACAATACAACAATCAACAAACAACAATCATCAAACATACATGCACATACATAGTGAACAAATAAGTTTCATAAAACTTCTAAGGAAAACGTGTTATGTATGATATGCAAATTATTTCTAAGGACTAGAGATGCATGTCATGCCATGAAAATCTTTTTAAGTATTAAGTGAAAGACAAGATTAGGAAAGAGAGAAAAGATAGAAGATGTAGTTGGTCTTCCAGGCTTCATCTTCAGATTTGTAATATTCTCCTTGGTGATGTCTTGATTGAATTCTTGGTAGACTTGAATAATCTTCAGACTTGATGATTTTTGTATCACCTGGGCTGGTCTTGGATTTACTTAGTCTTCATGAAGTCTCAGAGAAGAAAGGACAGACAGAAAGACTAAGAGAATAGAAGGGAGGTTGGCCTTCTTGAACTTGTTCTCACTTTTCTTCTAAGTGCTTGACATCTTGGAATGCTTACAGAGTCTGTTTTCTTCTAAGTCCTTCATTGGTCTTCTAGCTCCATGTTGAAAATCTTATGTGTCTAAGTGTATCACTTTACCAAAATGCTAAGTTGAAAATATTCTAACTTAGAGAAAATGGGGAAGGAGTTTTCCTTATGGGAAATATAACTACAAAATAAAATATGATATGCATGAAATGCAAGTTTTAATCACATGAACAATTATGCTAATGTAATTTAATTATTTTCTATTTTCACAAAATATAATAAAGGAATAAATATAAAATTAAAGTTTTATGTGATTTAATTTTTCTAACAAAATTTTATAATTAGTATTAATAAACAAAGGGGATTTAATAAAATTTATAGCAATTGGATTTAATCAAAATTAATGTTTCTATTAATAGTTATGTCAAAAATAGTCAAACTATTCAAATTAACACATACAACTATTGAATCATGAAAATAATACACAAATATTTTATAACAGAGGCATCAAGTTACAATATTCTAAAGTTTCCAGAACAATTTTATTTACAATTTTTTGGATTTATAGATTCAAAGTTATTACAAATATACTCAAATCATCCATTTAAAATTTGAATATTCTAAACTAACTCAAATTTGAAATCTAAAAGATATAAAATAATCTACATGTCAAGGGCTTTCCAAATATATAAAAATATTGGAATTTGGGTAAACAGAGAAAAAGATATGGTAGTTTGAATAGGCAGGGGGTTTTCTACAAAAGTGCCAGATCTGTTGACTGTGCGCTGACTGGATCCGACGTGGCGCTGACTGTGCATGCTGACTCAGCGCTGACGTGGATAAGTGATTTTATCTCGGCCGTAGGATACAGATCCAACGGATCTAATCTCACCGTACCGATTCGCATAAAAACTTCTAATCTCAACCACACGATCTAGATCGGATGGCTCAAAGTGATTACCAGAAGGTGGCGGCGGGATTCCGCCGAAATGGCAACGACGGCGGCGCTGCGCTCGGCGACGACGAGGACGGCGCTGCGGTGCTCCCCCGGACGCGCGGATGACGCCCTCGGGTGCGGCTCGTCGCGAGGAAGACGATGGAGACGGCGTCACCTTCTCGTTCGTCCTGGAGCGGCGTGGAGGCGCGGGCGGAGCTACGGTAACTCCGGCGATCTTCGTCCGTGCTCGGATTGGGCGTTCGGCTGCGGAAAAGGAAGGAGGAGGGGTCAGGGAAAAGCGCAAGGACAAGGGAAGGAGGATGGGGGAGGTCTTGGACTCGGGGGAGGTTCACCTCACCGGGGAACCAGGAAAAACGGCGGCGGGTACCGAGGAGCTCCGGCGAGCTTTTCTGGCAGCCTGGGGGCACGGTTTTGAGTGGGATGAGAGGGGAATCCGAGCGGAGGAGGAGGGGATTAAAAGGGGTCGAAGGGGACGTTGATTTCTCCCTTTAATCAATCGAATTGATGCGAATTGAAAACGGCGGTTTTGGGCGAGGTCGGGGGCGGGATTTGGGGCGAGGTTGAAGACGGTGACGTCAGCATGACGCCATCGGTTTTTCTTTTTCTTTTCTGATTTTTCTTTTAATTCATATCTTTTGATTTAATTGTCCAAATGATGTCAAAAAATTTTCTAAAAATTTGTAAAATTATTATCTTTGTGTTAAACCAGTAGTGGGCATGTTTTGAACATTTTTGAAAAATAATATCTTGAAATATTGCTTAAATACAAATTTGACACTTTATTTTAAATTTAAAACTAGGGTTTAATTAATTTTATTTTTGGCAAAAATAAATTCTATGAAATACCCACATTCAAAATGTTTGAAATTAAGTTATTTAAACTTATTTTGCTGAAATCATTCATCTTTATTTTGGCATAATATTAAAGAACTAAATATAGATAATTTTAAGGAAATGGGAAATATAAGGTATTCATTTTTAATTGAAAATAATTTGTGCACCATTATATTTTATATTATGATAATTTATTTGAAAACCTTATAACAAATTTGGAAAAGATTTTAGATTTTAATTCATTTCTTATATAGAAAATATATTCATGAAAGTCATTTCATGTTTTGAAAATAAATGAAAATCATTTAAGCTAATGAAATGTTTATTTGGGTTGTTAAGTAATTATGAAATCTATGAGGTTTTAAGTTATAAACTATAGACTTGTAATATCCAAATTATGTTTTGAACTCAGGTAAATGAATAATAATCTTTTAGCAAATAGACAATGTTTTGAATAGTTTAAAATAACACTTGTAATTATTATTTTAATTTATTTATAGCTAAGGTAAGTGGTTGAAATCAATTACTTTAACTAAACTATTTACTAAAAATAAAATGGTTTGTACTTTATAAAACATTTGTCAAATTACATATTAAGGTTTTTGAAATACAATGGATAATGTAATGTTTGATTGGAAATGACTTTTGAAAATAATGACACATTGGGACTTTTGAAATAATAGACTTTTTCAAATTGGTTGAAGTATTTTATAGTTAGTTTTCTTATGCATTTTAATATTTTATTTTAATCAAAACAAAAGTTTTAAATTTTAGTGTTTTTTGAACATTCCAAAATGTTGGGATGTTACACCGTCCTGCGCGGAGTGGATTGCCGACCACTACGGCTGGCTTTTGGACGGATGGACCAAGTCCTTGGACGATTCGGCCGTGGTGCACCCTACTCCTTCGCGCCACTGCCATGTGGGAACCCATCCTCTGCATAAAGCGCAGAGATGAGGCCCGAGGCGCCTATAAAAGGAGTAGGAGCACCTCTGTCGCAGGGGGTCGATCATTGAAGCTCTGGAGCACAAGCCTAGAGCATAGGATAGAAAACTGGCTTGAGGAGGAAGAAGGTCAGAACTTCCCTCTCCGACCTCCGCACTGCCTAAAGAGAGCCCCCGGCAAGCTCATTCTGATGTAAACAACTGCAGTGAAATTCAGACCAGCAGGAGTAGCGGTGTTACCTCCCCATGAGGGTCATGAACCTGGGTACAGGCCAGTGTCCTTCTCTGTCGTGTAGTACCTATTCAGGCTCGGAGAGCACCGTCGTCGTGTCTCTCGAGGGTTGTTTGACCTCCACGTTCAGTCCCAATTCGTACACTGTCTGCGGAGTGTGACAATCCCTGTTCCTTGGGAGTCATTCTCCCACATTTGGCGCGCCAGGTAGGGGGCTGAGGCGCGTCTGCAACCTTCGAGCCGCTTCCGCGACATGATGGACACCCGCGCCACCCGTGCCGTCCACGCCAACAAGCGCACACCTGGAGGGACTCACACCGCGTCCGGCGCCACCGCCGCTCTTGCTCGCTGGGGCCGCCCCCGCAGGGAGGAGCGCGCCAACACCGGATCGCATGTGGAGGAGCCCGAGAGCGAGGCCGAGCGCGACGGTGAGGAGCCCTCTGAGCACCCTGATGACGACGAGTCCTTGCACCCGTCGCGGCGCCAAAGTGCATCCTCCCAAGGACGTGAAGAGCCCGGTCCGCACACCGCGCTGCTCATGACTCCGTGAGCTCGTGGGAGCAGCGCTGCAAGCAGTTCGTCGCCAACTTTAAGGGCACGTACGAGTGTGCGCTCACCCACAATGACCTTCGAGATGTGGTGCAGAAGAAGGATGAGACCCTCCGCAAGTACATCCAGCGCTTCAGCCAAGTGTGCAACGAGATCATGAACATCCTAGAGACTCAGGTCATCGCCGCTTTCAGAGAGGGCGTCACAAACTGCAGGATGCTCGAGAAACTAGGTATCCATGACAAGCTCACCTCCATGGTGAAGTTGTTCGACCTGGCTGACAAGTGCGTCAAGGATAAAGAGGGACTGCTCTTCGTCAAGATGAGCTCGTGAGGGGACGACACTGCTGAGGGTTCAAAGAGCCACACAAAGAAGGAGGAGCCCAAGCGCAAGGCCACCACGGTCCTCGCGGCAGAGCCAGACGCCAAGGGCTCCCGCAGATACTCTAGAGACCCTGGCGAGAAGAAGGAGGACAATCGTCCATTATGCGTCTACCACAACGGACGTGGCCACTTACAGAGACCTGTTTTGACCTCAAGAGGTTGAGCAAGGAGCGCGAGCAGGCAGAGGGCAGCGGAAGCCGCGGCAGAGGACGTGGCTACCGCGGAGGCGGGCGCAAGGGCGGCTACCAGAGGCCACCATGCACTCAAGCCAACCCCGCCGAGAAGAACAACAACTTCCCTGACGAGGAAGATGGAGGCAACCTAGCCCCGAGATGGCTTGCATCCTCGGCGGGGCATAGGCGCCCAAGTCGAACAACCAGTTCAAGTTCAAGCAGTTCGCCGCGCTCCCTAGCGTTGAGGTCTCCAGGCCCCTCAAGTGGTTTCAGTACACCATCGCCTTCGATGCACTGGACCACCTCAAGTCCACCAAGACTGTTGGAACCCTCCCCCGGGTATGCTCCCCCACCATCAACAACATCGTTGTCTCTAATACACTCATCGATGGGGGTGCAGGCCTTAATGTCATCTCTGTCGAGACCGTCAAGACGCTTCAAGTGCCCTATGAGTGGCTCATGCCCTCCAGGCCATTCACGGGGGTCACCAGCGGCTCAATCGAGCCTCTGGGGCAAGTCCGGCTCGCCGTCACCTTCGGCACACAGAAGAACTACCGCACCGAGCTCATCGACTTTGACGTCGTGCACATTGGCTTGAAGTACAACGCCATGCTCGGCTACCCCACCCTCGCGAAGTTCATGGCCGTCACGCATCATGCCTACAACATGGTCAAGATTCCCGGTAGCGCTGGCACCATCGCCATCCATGGTCATATCCTAGACGCCATGCGCGCTGTCGAGAGCGCCAACAAGGATGCCGCCATGGCGGTTCCGGCTGAAGAGGACATGGAGCCTTTCGAGAGGCCCAAGAAGAAGAAGCAGTTGTTCTCTCACGAGCCAACTTCCAAGAAGAAGGTCTCCCTGAGTTCCAGTGGCTTGGGGGCTGAGGGCTCGAGGGCTAGCGTCACCATTGGCGCTGCTTTGCCTCCCAAATAGGAAAGCGCGCTCGTCTCCTTCCTCCGAGCAAACTCTGACATGGTCGCATGGACTCCTTCAGTCATGTCCGGTGTACCGAGGGAGGTGATCGAGCACCACTTAGCCGTCTGTCCAAACGCACGCCCCGTCAAGCAAAAAGAAAGAAAGGAAGCCCCCGAGAATCAAGCGTTCATCGTGAACGAAGTAGAGAAGCTCAAAGCGGAAAATGTTGTCCGTGAAGTCGTGCACCCTACTTGGATCTCCAATGGCGTGGTCGTCCCAAAGCCCGCCGGAGGAGGCCGTCTCTGCATCGACTACACCGATGTCAATAAAGCCTGCCCCAAGGACCCATACCCCATTCCAAGGATCGACCAGATCGTGTACTCCACTGCATGTTGTGACCTCCTCTGTTTCCTTGACGCCTTCTATGGTTACCACCAGATCAAGATGGCTAAAGAGGACGAGGAGAAAATAGTGTTCCTCACCCCCTGTTGTGTGTATTGCTATGTCTCCATGCCATTCGGCCTGAAGAACGCTGGCGCCACCTTACAGAGGCTCATGAGGATAGCTCTAGGAGAGCAATTGGGCAGAAATTCAGATGCTTATGTCGACGACATTGTCGTAAAGTCTCGAGAGGGAGACACTCTCTTGAGGGATCTCGAGGAAACCTTCGCCAACCTGGGAAAAGTGAACATCAAGCTAAACCCCGCCAAGTGCGTCTTTGGAGTACCTTCAGGTAAACTTCTCGGATTCCTCGTGTCCCCCCACGGCATAGAGGCAAACCCTGACAAGATCAAGGCTATAGAGGAAATGCAGCCTCCTCGCCGGGTCAAGGACATGCAACGCTTTGCAGGTTGTATAGCCAGCCTGGGCCGCTTCATCTCCAAGTTCGCCGAGAGAGCCCAGCCTTTTTTTAAAATCATGAAGAGATCTGGCACATTCAAGTGGACGCCTGAAGCGGAAGGTTCTTGGCCAGCCCACTAGTCATGGTGGCCCCAAGTTGTATCTCTCAGGCGAACATCTGAAGTTGTATCTCTCAGCCACTGTTCAGACCGCCAGCGCCGTCCTGGTGGTTGAAAGAGAAGAGCCAGTCCTTCCCAAGAAGAGTGCAACCACTCCAAGTCCAAAGCCGCCTAAAGAAGATCTCGGCAAAGGGACAGACCCCACAGAACCACCGCCAGGCCCAAAGCCTCAAGCCGAGTCTGTCCCAAGCACCCTTGCCGAGACACCTCCACAAGCTAATCTCGACAAGGGCCCTGAAGAGCCTCCACATGCCGATCTCGACAGAGGCCCTGAAGAGCCTCCCCAGACAGCCAACGCTGCGCCTAAGCTGACAACCCTTGTCGTGAACCCCGTCTACTTCGTCAGAACAGTACTACGGGACGCTCGGGAACAGTACCCAATGCAGCAGAAGATTCTCATTGCGCTCCTCATCGCCTCCAGGAAGCTGCGACACAACTTCCAGGGACACCCCATCATGGTGGTCACTTCATTCCCCTGGAGCAGATCCTTCGCAACCCTAATGCCACAAATCGTGTCGCAGGATGGAACATACAGCTACAGCCATTCAATTTACGCTTTGATACCACAAGAGTCATCAAGGGAAGAGCACTAGCAGACTTTGTCACCGAATGGACTGACCCAACCCCTGAAGTGCCTCGAGGAGAAGAGACAGAGCTCTCTGGACACAAGATGCCCAGCCACTCGACCATGATATTGATGGAGCCTTTGCCTGCCGCAATGGTGGGGCTGGCGTCGTCTTAACCTCGCCCAAAGGCGACAAGCTCTACTAGGTTGTCCAGCTGTGCTTCGCAATCGACAAGATCTCCAACAACATCGCTGAATACAAGGGCCTTCTCGACGGCCTACGGGCCGCCATTGCTCTCGGCGTCAAGCACCTACTCGTCAAAGGCGACCCTGCTTGTAAACTGCTCCAACAAAAGCTACACGCCTAAAGATGATCACATGGTCGCGTACCTTGAAGAGGTCCGCAAGCTTGAGAAGCACTTCAGGGGCATGGAACTCATGCACATCCCGAGGAAAGAAAACCAAGAGGCTGGTGACATCGCCAAGCGTGCATCAAGAAGGCAAGCTCAGCAGGCAGGCGTCTTTGAGGAGAGACTCGTCAAGGCATCCATAAAACAGCCTCAAGAGGCCACAACCGCAAGCACAGACGAAGCGCTCCCACCACCTCCTGCAATTAGGGCTCCCGATTGCGGTCCTCACACAGGGGAGCGTCTGTTGCTCACAGCGGCTCATCAAGAAACATGTTGGATCGACGAGCTCAAAGACTACCTCGCCAAGGGAATCCTCCCCAAGGAAGACGCAGAAGAGGAGCGAATCGCTCGAGAGGCAAAATCCTACTACATTCTCGAGGGAGACTCTACCGCAAGTGCCCGAATGGGATTGCGCTCGAATGTGTCCCTCCTGAAGAAGGCAGAAGGCTTATCAAGGACATCCACTACGGGGAGTGCGGCCACCCCTCGTGCGCACGCACCCTCGCAGGCAAAGTCTTAAAGAGCGGTTTCTACTGGCCGCAAACGCTTCAGGATGGAGTCAACATCGTCCAAGCGTGCGAGGCCTACCAGTTCCACGCCAAGCAAATCCATCAGCCGGCGCTGAGGCTCCAGACCATCCCGCTCTCCTGGCCGTTCGCGGTCTAGGGGCTGGACATTTTGGGACCATTCCCGAAGTCTCAAGGGGGCTATCGCTACCTCTTCGTTTCCATCGACTAGTTCACCAAATGTCCCGAGGTCGAAGCGACGCGCACATCCCAGCCGGGACAACGGTGAAATTCATCAAGGGACTGGTCTGCCGCTTCGGAGTGCCTAATCGCATCATCACTGACAATGGCTCGCAATTTACCAGTGGCATCTTCAAGGCCTACTGCGAAAAACTTGGCATCAAGCTCTGTTTCGCCTCGGTGGCTCATCCACAGAGCAATGGCCAAGCCGAGCGAGCAAACGCATAAGTCCTCAAGGGCTTAAAGACCAGGACCTTCAACATCCTCAAGTGCCACGACAACGGATGGATTAACGAGCTCCCATCGGTGCTCTGGTCCATAAGCACAACTTCGCCAAAGCCCACGGGAGAAGCACCGTTCGCACTCGTCTATGGAGCCGAAGCAGTCCTACAACCAGAGATTAAGCATGGATCCCCACGGGTCCTTGCCTTCAATGAGGATGAGCAAGAGGATCTCCACAATGACGATCTCCTGCTTCTCGAGGGACTACGCCGCTGTGCCGCCCTCAGGACGGCAAAATACCAACAGGACCTGCGACGCTACCACAGCCATCACGTGCGCTCGCGCACTCTAGAGGCAGGCGATCTCGTCCTCAGCCGGATCCTCTCCATGGAAGGCCTCCACAAGCTGTCACCAATGTGGGAAGGTCCATTGTGACGCCCCAAAATCGATACTATGTAGATTTAAGCGATCCCGCCGAAATCCGCATAATAACGATTTAGGTCGCCCACCAGGCATAATGTGCACGCCGAAACATGCGCATTATGTGGGTGGAATTGTGATAACATTACAACAGTTCTGATACATCCACAAGTACAACAGAAGATATAATACAACAATGACTCGAACGAGTCAAGATACAAACGATACAATACAAAGATACAAATGATAGCGGAAGCAAAATAGTATCCGACTACGGATAATATACAAATTGGACTAAGAGTCCTTAAGATAAGCAATGGATTAAACCCCTAGACCAAGTATGAGGAAGCAATTCGGGAAAAACTCACACACTGAACATATTTAGTTACCATTTATTGTGAAAGTAATTCTATATTACTAGTCAAATTAACATTAATTAGGTGCAAGTTGTCTAGATCTCGTTAGCCAGCATCATCACCAAGTCGTCCATAACCGTGGACACGGCTCATCGATAAGATTATTCCCTGTAGGGGTGCACTACTGTAGCCATACTCGTATGATCAACCCAGTCAAAAACATTAGGGCCTGTCAACCCAACTCTTTTCCTTCACCGCAACAAGTCCAAGTAGCCATGGGAACTATGATGTTCCAGGCCAAAAGGGTGCGGATTCCCGCGGGACACACCCCTCCGCACCAACAGGCCGCGCCCTATATGCATGTAACAAGGCACACCGCCAAAGTAAAATAATTCACTAGTATCAATGCATATGAGACAAATGGAAAACCCGAACTAGGTGCGGCTCCCGGACAAGTTGAAGTTCCAGTCAAAGTCGAGGGAGGCTCCATAGGGCCTCCCACAAGTGGTTAGTGCGCACAACAAACCACCTCGCAAGGCATTCCGCCGATGCCTTATCTTTTAGTTATAATACCCCAACATAAGACAACATTTTATTAAGGTAGAATAATCTATCATACTAATCATGTGAAAATAAAAGACCAATAGACGACTCGCACAACCAACTCTAAGCATGCGCTACGACTCACAAGGCCAACAGATAAACATGCAACATGTATTAGGTTGTGGGGATAAAGCTGTATGGGCTCCAGGATAACATGTGATGGGATCGCGATAAAGAATCGAATACTAGGGTAGCAGAGATCAACGGCAAGAATGAAAGACAATGTATAGGTAAACAAGAAAATTTTGCTTGCCTGGAATCCCGCATGGAAGAAGATCTTGCCGTTGCTCACACATCTCAATGTCGTATCCGCGAAGAAAGCAACAACCACTATAAAGCGTAAAAGATGTATTTTACAACTAAGGCAAAAGATCCAGCATGATCATCCGAGAATGATGCATGACATGGCAAGATGCAAAACAAATGCAATTAATCCAAATTAAGCGGGAAAGCAACCCAGACAATTAATTTTTAGGTGCAACTTATTTATCTACTCAACAATATTAAATGTTGGTTAACATGGTAATACATGGCATGGGTGATCTAATTAAATTAAATGGAATAGGGCAATAATTAAATAAAGCCCAACACATTCCATATTTGATTATATAGGTGCAACAAATAATTACACTAAGCAATTAAAATAAAAGATGCAAAATGGCATTAGAATGACATATTAATGTTCATTGCATTACTCTGATAAATAAACATATAAAGATTATTTTATGTGGAGTTATAGATTAAAAGTTATTGCTAAAACAAGTTTAGGGATTTTTCTGTAAATTGCAGGGACGAGTCCGTGAAGGAAAACGTGTCGGTGAGGTTCTCTGTGCAAACACAGAAAGGCAGGGGGCTCAGTGTAATTCGCTTCTGTCACTGACGGGTGGGACCCAGCTGTCAGTGACCTAAAAGAAATAAAAAGGTGCCTTTTTTATTCCACTCGCCTAGGGATTTGAACTCGGGATCTCAGGAAGGCTAAGATGGATCGTAGCCATTGGACTGGCTAGGGTACATGTGATCATCTACCAGCCCGACAGTTTAAGATATTTAAGGGCGAGGTTAACTGAAGAAAAACATAAAATATTCCAAGTTCAGAGCACAAAAATTATGGGGATTTGGCTTCGTGGGATTCGAACTCCGGATGGCACAAGGGGGAGCAGAGGAGCGCAACCGCTGGGCTTGTTCGGATACAACAACGACGGTAAAATATTTTATCCTGCGATGTTAACTGAAACTGAAAAAAGACAGACGACAACGGACGGGAACAGGAGGCGCAACAATCTCCGAGAGGTTCCGGTGTGGATGAACAAGATCGGGCGGAGCTGGGGGACCGTGTGTGCTGCGGTGCTGGAGTGGTGCGGGAGGCGTGGGGTGCGTGTGCGCGCTAGCAACGAGCGACCAGAGTAATAATTCGCACGGGAGCTCGCGGCCATGGCGTCAATGGCGGACATAACCAACTCGGGACGGATTCGACTTCTACAGCCTACAACCGAGATGGGAAACGACGGGAATTGAACCGGAAGCTCACCGAGAGGGTCCGTGATGAGCTGTTCTTGCCGGAGCGAGGCGGAGGCGACGAATTGCGGCGGAGAAGCACTTCGGTCGGAGAGGAAGAAGACGACGCCGGCGGCGTCCTCGGCGTCCTTGGCTTGATTCCTCGCGCGTGCACGTACGGGAAGACGAGGCGCAGATTTAGGGGGTCTCCACAGGGCTTCATCAGTGACGGAGCAACGGCGCCCTTCGCCCTCTCTCTCTCATGGGAAGAAACATAGAAGAAGAGGGAGAGGAAGAGAGGGGACGGTGGCGGCGCAAGGAGAGGAAGCGGGAGCCAGCTAGGGTTTGGGAGGCTGTGGGTAGGAGGCTAAAAAGGAGGGGAGGGGGAGTGGTTGGAGTGGGTGCACCATGGCGCCTCACTGTAAATCTCCTACCGTACAGAGGTAGATGACAAACAGGGGGTGGGCTTGGGTCAGAAGGAGTTGGGCCAGAAGTGGGGTTCTGCCAGGTAATGTTTTTTTTCTTCTGGATTTTCTATTATTTTCTGTTTTATATTTTTAAAACAAAATAGAAAAGGAATTTGAATAAGGAATCTGAATTATTTCATGAAGGAGGCCAAAAGGGGAGCCTGAGGTGGGGCCTAGGGGGGCCACATCACCTCCCGGCGCGGCAGGCTTCCTGGCCGCGCGAGCAGGTGGTGAGGCCACCCTGGCCTACCACAAGCGCACCCCTTCGCGTACTGGTTCCCCCCAAAGACCTAAAAATCGAAGGTGGGACATAAACCATCTCCGCCGCCACCACGAGGCAGAGATGACAGAGAGAGAAAAACTCTCCAACAGGCTACGTTGCCGTCGGGGAAATTCCCTCCTAGAGGGGGGAAATCGTCGCCATTGTCACCGTCATCGAGCTGCACTGCATCACCATCGCCAACAGCACCATCTCCACCGCCGACGCCGTCATATCCATCCATCCACTCCGTTCCCTCTGTAACATCTAGGGCTAAACTTTGTGTATTTGATAGGGGAAACTCTCCCGGTGTTGATTACTCTTGTTATTGATGTTATTGAGTGAAACTGTTGAACTAGGTTTTATGTTCGGATTGTTATTCATCATTATATCACCTATGATCATGTTCATTATGGTGTGTTGTGAGTAGTTCGTTGTGTTCTTGAGGACATGGGAGAAGTCTAGATGTTTGTAGTGAACTATGTTGATTAATATTTGATGTTTTTATACTTAAGTTGTGGTGCCATTCTTCTAGTGGTGTCATGTGAACGTCGACTACATGACACGTCGCCTTTATGGACCTAGGGGAATGCGTTGTCGGGGAGTGAAGTGCTATTGGTAAGAGGAATTGGTAAGGAAAACTTCAACTGTAAGTGTTGTTTCTATTTCTGTCTCCTTATTTGCTTAATAATGGAGAGAACAAATGTTTCTTTCCTGTTTGGGAAGTCTTCTACCGCTGCTGAGGTAGAACGTGAGGTGCCTCCTGATGATATTGTGCCATTTAAAATACCTATGACAATTGTTAAACGTGTTATGAATAGCCGCTATTTTGGGGATGGAACTGTCCACCCCAGTGATAATTTGCTCTATTTACATGAATTAAGCGAGTTTTTCAAGTGTGCAGGTATTACGATGGACGAAGTCAGGAAGAAATTATTCTCCATATCACTTGGTGGGAGAGCTGCGCATTGGTATAAGCTGTTGAAGAACGGAGATTCTCTTGGATGGGAGGAAATTGTACCTCTCTTTTATTCTAAACTTTATCCTCCAAGTGAAATTCATCAAGATCGGAATTCTATATATAACTTCTGGCCTCATAATGGAGAGAGTATTGCCCAAGCGTGGGGGAGATTGAAGGCATTAATGCTCAAATGTCCCATTCATGAGCTTCCTGGTAATATTATTGTTCATAACTTCTATGCAAGACTCTCGTTTGAAGATAAAACATTTTTGGATACTTCATGTGCTGGATCATTCACTCGTAATAAGAAAAAGTTTAAATGGGATCTTCTCGATCGTATTGAAGAAAATACTGAAGCATGGGAGAACGACAAAGGTAGGGAGTCAAGTATAAAATATGACTTTGAATGCATTAAGACTTTTATCGACACTGATGTATTTCGAAATATGAATAATACTTATGGTCTTGATTCTCAACTTGTTGCAAATTATTATAAATCCTTTGCTGATTATTTCGGTTTACCCAAGAAGGGGTTTGAAAAATATCATGAACCTTATAAAGATAAACCTGTTGTTCCTTTAGCTAAAAGCATTGAAGTTAATATTTTTGATCATATCATTCCTGAGCCTTATGTTGATAAAATTCATTTTCATGTTAAAGTGAAAGAACATTCTCTTATGGCTAGTGTGGTTAATAAAAGTGATAAAAAGCTAAAGGACCTGATGAACAAATTCAAGTTGAACCTTCTATGGCTATAGTTAAGGAACTTGTTTCTAGAACTGTGGGAGAAGAGTATATTATATTTTGTGATGATGCTTCTAATGTTGTCTCTCATCCTGCAAAGCCAAGAAAGGCTAGTGTTCTTGTGTTATCTGTTAAAATTGGTGATCATTGTTATTATGGTTTATGTGATTTTGGTGCAAGTTCAAGTGCTATTCCTAGCTTATGAGGCTTTACAAAAAGATTATGCATGAAATTGGTCCTAGCCAACTTGAAGATATTGATGTGATTATTCAACTTGCTCATAGAGAAACTATCTCTCCCATTGGTATTGTTAGAGATGTTGAAGTTCTATGTGGTAATTCTAAATATCTCGCTGATTTTCTTGTACTTTGTTCTGCTGCTAGTAAGACTTGTCCTATTATTTTTGGTAGACCTTTTCTGAATACTTGTGGAGCTGTTATAGATTGTAGGAAAGAGAAAATCCTTACTAAATTTGCTGGTGATTCATATGAATTCAATATTTCAAAATTTGCAGATACTCCTTATCAACCCGAATTGACTAATGAAGATTTTAGAGTAAAACTTGCTTCTGTCTCTCTCTTGCTCCAACTAATTATATTCAGCAATTTATGGAAGATCATGAGGATGAAACTTTTATGGAAGAAAGAAATGAACTTGAGGACATATTCCTCCGTCAACCTATCCTTAAACATAATTTAAAAGTGGAAGACTTGGGTAAAACACTTCCACCTATAGAGGATCCTGACTTTGATTTAAAACCTTTGCCTGGTAATCTTAAGTATGCTCATCTTGATGATAAGAAAATATATCCTGTTATTATCAGTGCTAACCTTTCAGGTAAAGAAGAAAGATTGCTGGAAATATTGAAGAAACGTCGTGGAGCTATGGGTTATACTATGGATGATTTGAAAGAGATTTCCCCTACTATATGTTAACATTCTATTAATATGGAGCACGATGCAAAACCAGTTGTTGAACATCAACGCCGTTTAATACCTAAGATGAAGGAAGTGGTAAGAACTGAGGTATTAAAACTTCTTGATGCTGGTATCATTTATCCTATTGCTGATAGTAGATGGGTTAGTCTTGTGCATTGTGTCCCTAAGAAGGGTGGAATTACTGTCGTACCTAATTATCATGATGAACTTATTCCTCAAAGAGTAGTTGTTGGTTATAAAATGTGCATTAATTTTAGAAACGTTAATAAAGTTACTAAAAAGATCATTATCCATTACCCTTTACTGATCAAATGTTGGAGAGATTAGCCAATAAAACTCATTTTTGCTTTCTTGATGGTTATTCTAGTTTCTCTCAAATTGATGTTAAAACTCAAGATCAAGAGAAAACCACATTTACTTGTCCCTATGGTACTTATGCTTATAGGCGTATGGCTTTTGGTTTTATGTAATGATCCTGCTACTTTTCAAAGATGTAGGTCTGCTATCTTTCATGGTTTTTGTGAGGAAATTGTGGAGGTGTTCATGGACGATTTCTCCGTCTGGCACTTCTTTTGATAACTGCTTGCACAATCTTGATAAGGTTTTGCAGAGATGTGAAGAAACTAATCTTGTTCTTAATTGGGAGAAATGTCACTTTATGGTTAATGAAGGGATTGTTCTTGGACATAAAATTTCTGAAAGAGGTATTGAAGTTGATAGAGCTAAAGTGGAGGCAATTGAGAAAATGCCTTGCCCCCGAGATGTTAAAGGTATTCGTAGTATTCTTGGCCATGCTGGTTTCTATAGAAGGTTTATCATAGATTTTGCCAAGGTATCAAAGCCTCTTACTGATCTCCTGCAAAAAGATATACCGTTTGTTTTTTATGACGATTGTAAGAAAGCTTTTGAAACTCTTAAGAAAGCTTTAATAACTGCTCCTATTGTTTAACCACCTGATTGGAATTTACCATTTGAAATTATGTGTGATGCTAGTGATTTTGCTGTTGGTGTTGTTCTTGGACAAAGAGTAGATAAGAAATTAAATGTTATTCATTATGCTAGTAAGAGTCTTGATTCTGCTCAAAACAATTATGCTACAACTGAAAAAGAATTTCTAGCTGTTGTATTTGCTTTTGATAAATTTAGACAATACGTTGTTGATTCTAAAGTTATTATTCATACTGATCATGCTGCAATTAGATACCTTATGAAACATAAAGATGCAAAGCCTAGGCTTATTAGATGGGTATTATTGTTGCAAGAATTCGACTTACACATTGTAGATAGGAAAGGTGCTGATAATCCTGCTGCTGATAATTTGTCTAGATTGGAAAACATTGCTTTTGATCCTATACCTGTTAATGATTGTTTTCCAAATGAACAATTGGCTGCAATAAGGGTAAGTTCACGAGATAGTCCTTGGTATGCAGATTATGCTAACTTTATTGTTTTGAAGTATTTGCCTCCAACCTTTTCAGCTCAACAAAAAAGAAAACTATTTTATGACTTGAGGCATTATTTCTGGAATGACCCACACTTATATAAAGAAGGAGTTGATGGTATTATGCGAAGATGTGTTCCGGAGTATGAACAAAAGGAGATATTGATAAAGTTCCATAGTAGCGCTTATGGAGGACATCACGCTGGAGATAGAATCGCAAAAAAAGTTTTACAATCAGGTTTTTATTGGCCTTCTCTCTTTAAAGATGCAAGAAAGTTTATTTTATCTTGTGATGAATGTCAAAGAGTTGGTAATATCTCTAAACGTAATGAAATGCCTATGAATTAGTCTCTCGTTATTGAACCGTTTGATTGTTGGGGATTTGACTTTATGGGTCCATTCCCTTGTTCAAAAGGTAATACACATATACTTGTTGCTGTTGATTATGTTACTAAATGGTTAGAAGATATTCATACTAAAGTGCTGATGGTGAAACATCATTAAAAATGCTTCAAGAAATTATTTTCCCTAGGTTTGGTGTTCGTAGATATCTTATGACTGATGGAGGTTCTCATTTTATTCATGGTTGTTTTAGAAAGGTTCTTGCTAAATATGGTGTTAATCATAGAATTTCTTCAGCTTATCATCCTCAAACTAGTGGGCAAGTATAATTATCAAATAGAGAAATTAAATCTATCTTGCAAAAGAGTGTTAATAGAACGAGGAAGAATTGGGCTAGTAAATTAAATGATGTTGTCGGATAGTGACTCCCACGGAAACAGGGGTGGTCACTCCCTGAAGAGTAGTTCGAGAAGGGGATTGAACACGGAGGTCAAGCGACCCTCGAGAGGCATGAAAAAGGTGCTCGCGGGGCCTGGAGAGGAACACCCACAAAAGAGATGGACACCGGCCCGTACCCAGGTTCACGGCCCTCAGGAGGTAACACCGCTACTCCTGCTTGTCTGAATTGCACTGCAGAGGTTACAGTACAATTGAGCTTGCCGAGGGCTCTCTTGAGGCAGTCCGTGCTTGGAGAGGGAAGCAATGGTCGTCTTCCTCCTCCAGCCGAAGGCTATTCTACTAGCTTGTCTAGGGTTTACAAGTGTTTTACAAGTAATTGACCGACTCTTTCCTACGGTGGAGGTCTTGTTCCTTTTATAGGCGCCACGAGTGTCTTCCTTGCGCGGGGCGTTCAAGGTGGGCTCCCACACGACAGTGGCGCGTAGGAGTTGGAGTCCACCGCGGCTCAATCCTTCATGGATGCGGTCCATCGATGATAAAGTTGGGCGCGGTGGCCGACAGGCTGCAGACCGCGCAGAATGGCTCGCAGGGGTGCAGTGATCAGGGTGGAGCCCACGATGACGATCTTCTTGGAGTGTTTCGCCGTCCAACCGCTTTATCATCAGAGAGGAAAGTCCCAGCTGTCCTGGCGCAGGCGGCGCAACTTTATTGACTCCTTTATCACCAAAATGGCAAAGAGAGTGCCCTCGTCACTCTGCGGCCGCTGCAGAGGCCATGTGCGCCCTGCATTACTTCCTTGGCCGCGAAGCTTCCTCGCAGGCCTGAGACGTTCTGCGGAGGGATTCCCGTTGACTTCTCTCCAGGCGCGTGGAGCCTCGGGAGAGTCTCTTGAAGTGCAGGTCCTCTTCAGGCCTTCGCTTCCTCTTCAGGCCCTCAAGAGGATTTGCCTCTCGAGGGTCTCTCCAAGCCGTGGCTTGGTCTTTAGTCGTTTCGTATGATCTGTCAGCGTGCGAGGCATGGGGAGAGTGGGCTCTGCACACCCCAGTCCCCACCGGGCCGACAGTAGCCCCCGGGCCCACAATGGGCGCGATTGAGCCCATGGGCGCAGGCGGAGCGTCATGGGCCCAAAGTGCCCGGCCGGCCCGAGCCACGCGTCACTCAGACGAATAACAGTCACGCACGATCTGGGCGTGCGTCGTGGAGGGGCCCGCCACGCCCCGGTAACTGCTCCTTGAAGAGACATAAAGACTGGGCGCCAGGGCAGGGAGCCGTTACTATTTCCATTCCTTCTCGCAGAAGCCTCCGCCATTCTCGAGCTCTCCGCCTCTGATCTCTAGCGCTCTTGCCTCCGTTCGCCTCCAGTGATCCACCGAACTCCGACGTTGAGTCCCGCCAAGAACAAAGGCAAGGCCACCGTGGGATCCTCTTCTCAGGCGGCGCCTGCCGAGGTCGCGCACGGCGCTGCGCTGCTCGAGGTGCGCGTATACGAGAAGGCGCTCTCCAAGGTCCGCTACCTTGTGGCGGACCGGACCAACGAGTACGGCGCCACCGCGCTCAAGCCGGCTGCGCACGGGAAACGCCCGTGAGGGTTTTTCCCAGTCTTCCAGCACCACGTCTCCGCCGGGCTGGTGCCGCCATTCTCCCCATTCCTGGAGGCGGTGCTGGCCTTCTACCAGATTCAGTTGCTGCACCTCCACCCCAACTCCGTCCTCATCCTCGCCGTGTTCGCCTACCTCTGCAAGGCGTTCTTGGGCCTGGAGCCCACGGTGGGGCTTTTACGGTGCTTCTGCGCGCTCCGGAACACGGCGAAGAACGAGCGCTCGGGGTGCATCTTGTTCCGCATCATGGACGGTATGGGGAGCGTTTACATCCCCATGTCTTGGAGCGACGGCATGGCCGTCACTTCGGTGACGAAGAAGGTGGACGATTTCCGCCAGCGGTGGTTTTGAGTCGGGGTGGAGCAGCCCTGCGCCTTCCTCGAGGTCCCCGACGCGCCGCCCGTGAAGAATTCCCACTAGGGCAAGGCGCCCTTCGACGGCACGCGGAACGCGAGATTGATGGGCCGCCTGAGCTTCCTTCGCGAGGAGGGCCTGACGGGGCAAATCATCGTGGCGGACTTTGTGACGCGCCGCATCGCTCCCCTCCAGGCGCACTCGGTGCCCATGTGGATGTACTCGGGCCCTCACGACAATATGCGGCTGCACCGTGAGGACAACGACGCGCCGTCGATAACGTCTTGTCTGCGCTCTTCATCAACCCGGTGGTGCCTGCCGCGGCCTAGCTCCCCGTCACGCTCCAGCCTCTCCACCAATACAACATGACCGAGCGCATGGCCATCTTGGAGGGATGCACTGTTTACCCCGGCAGGCCCGACGAGCAAGGAGGTGCCTGTGCCGGTGGTGCAAGAAGCAGAAGGGGCAGCTTGCCCTCTGCCTCGGGAGCCGAGCAAGGCGAGGAGGAGGTCGCGGCAGGGGAGGTGTCCTCTTCCAGGCCTGGGCCCTTCACTGACGAGATTTGTGACATCTCGTCAGGTGACGATGACGCCTTCGTGGTGGCGCCCTCGCGCCTCGTGGAGGAGAAGGATGAGGAGAGGGAGGCCTCCAACGCGGAGGCCACTCCAGGCCGGCGCGAGCCACACACCAAGGTGGCCGTGGGACGTTCTGGGGCGAGGCTGTCTGACGTCCCCTCCAAAAGGAAGGCCGTGGCGCCTCCGGAGGGGTCTGGCCACAGGACCACGCCCTCCTGGCGCTCGCCAGGCCTGGCGTGGGTCGATAGCGGCGCTCAACTGTCCAGGTAAGTGTCTCTGGCACTCGGTCCTTTGACTCTTGCTCTTTTTCTCTTCATCCTCTCTTGAAGATGCTTTCTTGGTTCTTGCTAGTGATCTTGTGCCTGTGAAGCGCCGTAAGCTTCATAAGGCTGCAGATGTGAAGAGATCCACGGCTGAGGCCACGAGGCTTGTGGAGACGGCCTCCACAGGCCCGACTAAGGAGGTGCCTCAAGGGGAGGCCTCTGCGCATCGGGTGGAGGGTGCAGCGCCTCAGGCGGAGGAGAGGGTCGCTACTCCTTCCCGCGCCCCTACTCCACCTCGCGCAATCACGTCACCGCGCGAGCCAACTCAAGCCAGCGCGGTGACTCCGCCATGCGTGCCCACGCCTCCCGTCCAGCCAAAGGCCGAGGCGGGCCAGGAGCCACAAGGCGCTGGCGAGTCCGCACGAGGAGCTCCTCCTTCTCCACCCCGTCCCGCTGCAGGGGATGAGCGCCAGGCTGGTGCGGGCGGCGAGGAGGCTTCTGGCGCGGGCGGGGATGGAGTGCAGCCTAGCCCCCAAGCACGCTCCGGAGCCAGGCTCTCGGGTCTCGACGCCGGGGCAGGGCCCTCCTCAAGCCAAGACCTGGTCCTCCGCGGCTGGGGCTGGAGCGCTGGGCACCGCGAGGTCGCCTTCTGCCTCGTGAGGGAGTCCCTAGAGGGCTTGGAGGCGCACCTCGCCCTCGAGGAAATAAAGCTCGCTCAGCAGTGCGAGGAGCTTGCAAGGACGTGGGCGTCCTTCAATGCGGTTGTCGAGGCTCGTCGCCTGGAGGACCTGGCGCTGCAGGCCGCACGCGAGGAGGCCACCCGCTTCGCCAAGGAGATCGATGAGGTGGCCATCTGTGGTGCCTCCGAGCTCCTTGCGCCCCTCCAGGAGGAAGGCCAAGCTTCCGCCGAGCTCCAGGCCGTGGCGACGCCCGAGCGCGAAGCTATGGAGGGTTTGCTGGCGCAAAAATGCCGCGAGCTAGGCCAGCTGGAGACCCAGCTGTTCTCTACCCACCAGGTTGCACAAGAAACCCTGGAGGAGGACCGCAAGGGCCTTGCCGAGCGCGAGCGGCAGCTTGCCCTCAAGGAGAGGGAAGTGCGGCTAAGTGACGAGCATCGACTTCGGGCGGAGAGCAAACTCGCCACTCAGCGCGAAGAGCTTGAGGCGCGCAAAAGGGACCTGGCCCAGGCGCTCCAGAAGTATGACGAGAACGTCGCCGCCCAGAAGTGCGCCCTGGAGCGCTTCGAGCAGCGGTACACCGAGAAGAAGAAAGAGGCGGATGACGTTCTCCTGGAGCGCGAGAAGTAGTACAGGCTGGCCAAGGCCAAGGAGTTCCGCGACTCGGCCAAGAACAGGAGGACAGCTTCAAAGCCAAGCATGCTGCTGACGCCAGGCGGATCACGGAGCTCGAGAAGGCCAACTCCAAGCTTGAGGCCCACCTCCAACGCGCCAAGGATGCCCATCGCCTGGCGGAGGACGGCCGCAGGACTGCCGTCCAGGACCTCAACGCCCAGGTCAAGGACGTGGAGGAGCAGGTGGCTCCCGCGGTGGAGCAGGCGGCGGAGGCTGCCCACATAGTGCAGGCGGCTCGCGTGCTCATGAAGCAGCGGGAGCGCATGTTCAATGCGCTGGTGGCCAGGGGCAATGAGCTCGCGGCCCAGCTGGGTGCGGAGGCACCGCACACCGACGCTCGGGGCCACGGTGACGCAGGCATGTACCTGGTCTACTTCGACCAGCTCTTCACGGCGCTCGATCGCCCCGTCGCTGATCTCCGCGAGGTGATCGAGGTCGAGAGCCGCCAGCTCTTGGGCGTGGTCGTGGATCGCCTCTTCACTAACCTCCGGCTCCTCACACCTGGCTTCGACCTCGCGACCGTGACTGAGGCTCGTCAGGGCGAAGACGTGCGGCGGGTCTCCAACTCCCTTCGCGAGCAAGTCGATGCCTTCTGCAACCGCTTCAGGCGCGCAGAGGTCACTGCAGAGGACGACGACGAGGAGGACGCGTCTGCCGAGACGGAGGAGGGTGCCATAGAGGAGGTGCACGATGGTGCGGACTCTTCCTGTGCTCTGACTGTCGCGCCTGTGTGCACTTGTATCTGAAACGGTTTTATGATTAGACATTATGCGACTTTTGGGCATGTAATATATTCTCGTTTGCAATTTGCTTTTAGCTTGTCTGCCCCTCGAGAGGTCCCTTTGGACTCATCTTCATGTCTATGGGTTCTCTGCGTCGCTAGGACCCGTCTCTTCGTGCCATTACTCTGCCACTTCGGTATGCTAGAGCAATGACTCAGCAAGGCCGGGGGGAGTTTAAGCCTAGGAGAGGTAAGAGCCCTGAGTCGCGATGCTCAAGTGCCCCCCTTAGACGTATGAGTATTCCATGAAGTATATGGGAAAGCGAAATCGCCTGAGGGGCAAACGTGTGCTTGCAAAGGAAAAAGGCTCTCGAGGCATGGGTGCGAGACTTAGCTTATCGAGGCTTTTGCCCTGTAGAGGTTTTTGCCTGGCGAGGAGGTCCTTTCTAGGGGTTTTTCCCGGATATCTCCTCAGGCTTGTGGGGACGTTTCTTCCCTGCAAATGTTAGAGGGGCGAACCCAAACCCTTGTACACGGTACTGAGAACTCGTGCGCGCTTATAGGTCCCCTCAGGTGTTCCTCGCGAGGAGAGTAAGTACCAAGGTCCTTTGTAGAGATGACGTGTTTGTGGGAGCTTGCCATCCAGCAAGAGCTCGGATCTTTGGGTTTTGCAGTGTTGCTGGTGTGTCATTTGAGGCACTGGCACCGTACTTAGCCCCCGCTCGTGAGGTGCGCATGTAGAGAGATATAAGCGCACATTTCAATGAAGTAATACGCAAATTAAACTCACCACCAAATATTACATAGCGGCGATGTAGCGCTAAGTTCACTTAGGAACGAAATTGTCTCATTATGCTTAGAGTTGCCAAGTTAATGTTTTGACCATGTCGAGGCATGGGAACCACCCATTAGTGGTGGAGACTCTCTACGGCCTGAGGTGGCTCGTTACATGGAGAGCTCGGAGGGCAGACCCTCAAGAGAAGCGTTTGGATCTTGGAGGTTTAAGCCGTGAGCTTTTAACCTCTAGAGACAAAAAATGATTGGAGGTTGAGCCGTAAGCTGCCTCTTCCGCTTGATGTCTGACATGACAATGATCACGGGCGTGACAATGATGACGTTTTCTTTTTATCCTTACGGAGACAAAAAATGCTTGGAGGTTGAGCCATAAGCTGCCTCTTCCGCCAGATGTCTTGACGTGACAATGATGACGGGCGTGACAATGATCACGGGTAGAACTTGCGTAGGTGCATGATGTTCCATGGATTCTTGACGGGGATGTCGTCCTGAGTTTCTAGGCGAGCCACGCTAGGCCTGGCGATGTGGGTGACCCTATAGGGGCCTTCCCACATCGTTGACAGCTTGTGGAGGCCTTCCCTAGAGAGGATTCGCCTGAGGACGAGATCGCCTGCCTCCAGTGTGTGCGAGCGCACGTTGTGGCTGTGGTAGCGTCGCAGGTCCTGCTGGTATTTTGCCGCCCGCAGGGCGGCACGGCGGCGTAGACCCTCGAGAAGCAGCACGTCGTCGTTGTGGAGATCCTCTTGCTCGTCCTTGTTAAAGGTAAGGACCCATGGGGATCAATGCTTTATCTCTGTGGGGAGGACTGCTTCGGCTCCAGACGAGGGCGAACGGTGTTTCCCCTGTAGGCTTGGGTGGCGTTGTGCGCATGGACCAGAGCACCGAAGGGAGCTCGGTGATCCAGCCCTTGCCATGGCCTTTGAGGATGTCGAAGGTCCTGGTCTTTAGGCCCTTGAGGACTTCTGCATTTGCTCGCTCGACCTGTCCATTGCTCTGTGGATGAGCGACCGAAGCGAAGCAGAGCTTGATGTCCATCTTTTCGCAGTAAGCCCTGAAGATGCCACTGGTGAATTGCGAGCCATTGTCGGTGATGATGCGGTTAGGCACTCCTATCGTGGGATTGTCACGGCAGATGTTTCCGGGTGGAAACTTGAGATGAGGGGCAAGGCGACTCTGGCGCTCAGGAGATTGTCTAGCTCTGCGGGGAAGAAGATGTTTTTTACCCAAGTTTGGGTCCTCTCGGTGGAGGATCCCTACGTCTTGCTATAAATCACTGATATGATAATATGTTACATGGTGCGCTAATGGCGATCGCCGGGTTTCGATGACTCCGGCGTGGGAGATCTCTCTTGGTAGCTCTCTTTATTTTGTCTATCTTACTTGGCTTGACTATGGCTTATCGTAGCCTCTCTTGACCTATCTTTCTATGACCTAGGAGCCGGCTTATATGGGCGCCTGGTCTCCTGGTTTACATGGTAAGACTACTTGGAGTTCTACTCTATCTCGTCTTGTCTTTCTTATCCTCCAAGTCTTGGGCTCCGTAATGAATATTGCCTCTGAGTCTTCTAGACCCGTCCTTCTCTGGGTCTTCCTGAAACCTCTTCCAAATCCGGGTTTCGCCTGACACCCAAATCCAGGTTTCGCCTGACACCCAAATTCGGGTTTCGCCTGACACCTCACCCAGATTCGGGTTAGCTACCTGGCCGGGTTATGATACTGCCGGGTTATGATTCTGCCGGGCTATAATTCTGCCGGGTTATGAAATGAGCTCTCCTTCCCATGTGTAACCCTGCTCATGTAGAGTGCAGGGTAACCTCGCCCAGGCCTCCTGCTTGTTGGGTTACGCTTCCTTCTTCATGGGCCTACCGGGTTAGCATTCCCCAACAGTAGCCCCCAAGATTAATTTGGATATGAGCTTGGCTTGCTCTTCTTTGTGACCTTGATCTTGATCATCCTGTTTCATGTGAAGCCTGCCAGCTCAAATCCGGGTTAATCTCCTGAAATAAGATAAATACTTGTGGACTAAAAGTTCGGGTTACACTATTAAATCATTGGTCCGGCTCTTCTTGGTGTTCCGCCTCATATAACCATGTTTTCTTCAGCCGGGTTTCATCTGACCCTAATTAAGCCTGCTCATACAAAGGCTATGCTGAAGGATGCTCCAGATATTTATAATCCGGGTTTGATGAAGACCTCGCCCAAAAACTCCGACTTACTTTCGAGACCCGAATTTGATTTTGATTCTTCACGTTGGGGAATATTACTTCCCGACTCTAGCCCCCAAGTGCCGGGTTGTTGCTCGCAGCAACCTGGGACTTTCAAGTTTCTTACTTGAATAGCTTTTGAGATTCAAACTGAGTAGCCCCCAAGAGTCGGATCTGTAGCTTGTTGCGTTACGGGTCTTCTTTGAGAACTTTGAGCTTCAAACTGGGTAGCCCCTAAGTGTCGGTTTCCAGCCTGCGACAACCTGAGACTTATAGCAATTTGAGCATAACTTACTTTTCTGATGAGTAGCCCCCAAGCGCCAGGTCTGCTGCCTGCAGCTACTCGGGGCTCTCTGAATTTCATAATACCGAGTTACTTTTCTGATGGTGTCCATGCACCCTGAGAATTTGCGCTATTTATCGAACGTTATCTTGTCGTTCTGCAAATCCTTTTGGTTTAGATGACCGTTTTGGTTTCTTTAGCTCTCTGCATAGCCGGTTTTCTCGTGACATCTTTCGTGCATAAAACTCTAGGACGATCAGGGTCTGCTAAGTCCTCATGGGCATCATAGTCAGATTGAAAGCCGGATTTTTAGCATCAGGTCATTGTGGTGTCTTTACCGGGTGAGAATAACATCGAGCTAGCAGGCAATTATAACCAAGAATATTGTGTCGTCTCTGCCGGGTCTTGAGTTTTCAACTTGCAACTGGTAGTTAACAAGCCCCCAAGACCCCTTTTCATATCAAAGATGATGATCTGAATTTTGTGGCGTATCTACCGAGTCTTAAGTTTTCAACATATAACTTTTAATTAATAAACCACCAAGACCCCTATTTGTCATATGGCAAAACACTCTTAGTGCTGATAATGCATAAGCCGGATTACGACAATTGGCTACTACAATAGATTTTGATAAATCTGTCTGCGGGAATTCGATAGCCCAACTTTGAAAAAACTCTTGCGGGAATTCTATAGCCCGACTTTGATAAATACCTTTGCGGGAATTCTATAACCCGACTTTGAAAAATATCTTTGCGGGAATTCTATAGCCCGACTTTGATAAATCCACTTAGGTCTCGCTAAGCAATGTAAAGGCTGAGAGATGTTTCATGGATCGTCCTCAAATATGTTTCACGTGTGGGATTTGGCATTTGTAACCTGAACGTCATCACACGTGTCTTTTAAACGGTAGGACACATGTCTTCAACACAGCGATCGGTAAAATATGTCGACTTCTGACTGAATGATAAAATTTTAATCATAAACATGACTTAGTTGTCTGAACTGAATGTCATTGACGTTGATGATGTGCCGTCCGCAGTAAGGCGATTATCCTTCGATTCAGCAATGAGTAATCCACGACGATGATTAAACTGGGGCGTGGCAATGAATATGCCGCGATGGAAGAACAATATGTGACTAACTAAAATTGGCCTCGGCCGGGTCATCCTTGCCTGAAGCCGGCCGGTGGTGGCCAGTAGAATTGACCACATACTCCTTTATTTCTCTTCTTTTGTCCCTTTCCTTCTCATCAGGTGGCTGATATGAGTAGCACTCTCCGCTCTACGCGAGGGCATCTCTCCAGATTGCTTTCTTCGTTTCCTTGATTTTTTGTCCAGACAATGGTTGGTATGTTCGCTGGCCGCATGGGCAAGCATGCTACCAGTGCCGGGTCTCGATGGTCGTTTGAAGCCGGAAAACGTTGCCGTATTCAACCTTGCCTAACCCGGCTGCTCTCTTTTTTTCGGTAAAATTAGAAACCGGCCCGCAATAGATTAGATTGTTCCTCGTGTGTGCTAGTAGCACCCGTTCTTTACTATTTTCTTCCTTGTACGTACACTACCAGCATGGGAATAGCTGGAAGCTGTTCCTCGTGTGTGCTAGTAGCACCCGTTCTTTACTATTTTCTTCCTTGTACGTACACTACCAGCATGGGAATAGCTGGAAGCAACACTTTTCCTTGACTCGAATACGACCCTTTTTTGACTGACCCGGCCGGTGGCATGTTGACTCTTTTTTCTTTTCTTTGGTAACTCTGGAATACGTGCTAGATATGCACTGCTAGCAACGGCTGATTTGTTTTCCTTTTATCTTCCAATTCTTGTTTTTCTTCTCCGGAGCCTCACGTGTAGACCGGGCATGACGTGACGAGCAACAAGTCTTTCCGGTTTGTATTTTCCTTAATGATCCATCGATCTGACTCTCTGACTCTGCTCTTTCTTTTCTCACGCCCCGTGTAAACCTGACTTGGACATGTATTTCTCACCTGAGGCGAATCGGTCCGATCCGTTGACCCGGCTGGCAGCGCGATTCCTGTCCATGAGGCCGATGTATCCGGCAAATCTGATCAACAGCAAATAATGACGGCGATGCTGACCCGGCTACGACGTCCTGTAACTTTGCTGTTTTCTCTGGCTCCCCATGTTCGATTTCTCTATTGCCGGCTCTTTGTACGCATGTTTTTTTCCTTTTTCTACTAGATCTATTTCCAGCTCCTAGCCAAAATCTTGAATGATACGATCTTCTTGCTGATTGCTTGATAATCTTGTCGATGGCAATTTTCTCCATCCTCGCAGCGCTTCTCTTTTGATGAGCACATAACCGGCCGTAGGCCACATGGTGGGCAACAACTGTCGTGGGATTGTCACGGCAGATATTACCATAGGTAACTTGAGATGAGGGGCATGTCGGCTTCCGACATCTGGAGCTTGTCTAGCGTGGCGTGGGGAAATAAGGGTTTACCCAGATTCGGCCCCTCGTCTTGAGGTAAAGACCTACTTTCTGCTTCGACTTTATTGATTAGGGTTTCGAGACTCGACGCCTTAGCTTCCGGGTCTCCAGATTACAATGTGTCTCTCATATGACTTGTGTCCATTGAACTTGGATCTCTTGGAACCAGGAGGCCCCCTTATATAGGTGGTGGGTCTCGCTGGAGGTACAAAGCCGGGTCCGGGTTCCTATCATACCCGGACTCTACTCTAAGTCCCCTAAGACTCTTCTTTCCTTAGCGGGACTCCGTCTTGTACTTGGTCTCCAGCCTTCTGGATCCTTCTTTCTTGCGGGCCAAGTCATACGTTGCGCACCGGCTCACGTATCACCCGGCCCATGTCTTTATACTTGATCCGGCCCAAGCTCATGCCAGGCCGGCTTATCTTCTATGTCGGTGGGCCTACCGGATTATGATCCCCCACCCCAACAACTCCGAAGCGGCAGACCAGGACTCTGATGAATTTCACCGTCTCGCCTGCTGGAATTGTGCGCGCTGCCTCCACTTCGGGCCACTTGGTGAACTTGTCGATGGCCACAAAGAGGTAGCGACATCCCACTTGAGCTGTTGGGAATGGTCCCAGGATGTCCAGCCCCCAGACTGCGAACGGCCAGGAGAGCGGAATGGTCTGTAGTCCTAGCGCGGGTTTGTGGATTTGCTTGGCGTGGAATTGGAAAGCTTCGCATGATTGAACGATGTCAACTGCATCCTGAAGTGCTTGAGGCCAGTAGAAGCCACTCCTGAAGACTTTAACTGCGAGGGTGCGGGCGCACGAGTGGTGGCCGCACTCTCCGCTGTGGATGTCCCTGATCAGCATTTTGCCTTCTTCAGAAGGGACGCATTTGAGTGCGATGTCGTTTGGGCGCTTGCGGTAGAGATTTCCTTCGAGGATGTGGTAGGATTTTACCTGGCGGGCAATTCGCTCAACTTCAAAATATTCCTCGGGAAGGATCCCTTTTACGAGGTAGTCTTTGATCTCGTCAATCCATCCTGTTTCTTGATGTGCCGCTGTGATCAACAGACATTCCCCTGTAGGGGGCCCGCAATCGGGAGCCCCAACTGTAGGTGGTAGCGGGAGCGCTTCGTCTGTGCTTGCGGGCATGGCCTCTTGAGGTTGTTTTATGGATGCCTTGACGAGTCTTTCTTCGAAGACGCCTGGCAGCTGAGCTTGCCCCCTTGATGCGCGTTTGGCGATGTCATCGGCCTCTTGATTTTTCTTCCTTGGGATGTGCATGAGCTCCATGCCCCTGAAGTGCTTCTCAAGCCTGCGGACCTCTTCAAGGTATGCGGCCATGTGGTCGTCCTTAGGCAGGTCTTGTTGGAGAAATTGACGAGCATTTGGGAGTCGCCCTTTATGAGTAGGTGCTTGATGCCCAAAGCGATTGCGGCACGTAGGCCGGCGAGCAGGCCTTCGTACTCAGCAATATTGTTGGAGATCTTGTCGATTCCGAACCAGAGCTGGACCGCGTAATAGAGCTTATCGCCCTTGGGTGAGGTCAAGACCACGCCAGCCCCGCCGTGACGATAAGTAAAAGCTCCGTTGAACTTCATGGTCCAGTGGCTGGGCATTTTGTCTCCAGAGGGATATTGTTCTTCTCCTAGAGGCTCTTCAGGGTTGGATCAGTCCATTCGGCGACGAAGTCTGCCAGCGCTCTTCCTTTGATTACCCTTGTGGTATCGAAGCGCAAGTTGAATGGTTGTAGCTCTATGTTCCATCCCGCGACACGATCTGTGGCGTTAGGGTTGCGCAGGATTTGCTCCAGAGGGAATGAGGTAACCACCGTTATGGGGTGCCCCTGGAAGTAGTGTCGCAGCTTTCTTGAGGCGATGAGGAGCAAGATGAGGAGCTTATGCTGCATTGTGTAACGCTCGCGAGCATCGCGCAGTACTGTACTGACGAAGTACACTGGATGCTCGACAAGGGTTGTCAGTTTAGTCTTGGCGCACTCTGCCTGAGGAGGCTCTGCAGGGCCCTCAAGGGGGTTGGCCTGTGGAGACTCTCTAGGGCCCTCAAGGGGGGGTGGCCCGTGGAGGCTCTTCAGGCTCCCTGGGGAGATCGTCCTGTAGCGGTTGACTTGGTGCAGGCTCCGCTTGTGGCTCTAGGCCTGGCGGTGGGTTTGTGGGGCCTGTTCCTTTGTCGTGCTCTTCGTTAGGAGGTTTTGGCTTTGGAGTGCTTGCACTCTTCTTGTGGAGGACTGGCTCTTCCCTTTCTACCACCAGGACGGCACTGGCGGTCTGTGGAGTGGCTGATAGATACAACTTCAGGTGCTCGCCTGTCCTTGGGGCAACCATGACTGGTGGGTTGGCCAGGTACCTCTTTAGGTCCTCGAAGGCTTTGTCCGCTTCAGGCGTCCACTTGAAGGTGCCAATTCTCTTCATGATCTTGAAGAATGGCAGAGCTCTCTCGCCAAACTTGGAGATGAATCGGCCCAAGCTGGCCATGCAGCCTACTAGACGTTGCATATCCTTGAGCCGGCGTGGAGGTTGCATTTACTCTATGGCCTTGATTTTGTCAGGGTTTGCCTCTATGCCTCGGTGGGACACGAGGAAACCAAGCAATTTGCCTGAAGGCACTCCAAAGACGCACTTGGCGGGTTGAGCTTGATGTTCACCTTGCGCAAGCTGGCGAAGGTCTCTTCAAGGTCCCTGAGGAGAGTATCTCCCTCTCGTGACTTGACGACGATGTCATCGACGTAAGCCTCGGCATTTCTGCCCATTGGCTCGCCAAGTGCTATCCTCATGAGTCTCTGGAAGGTGGCGCCAGCGTTTTTCAGGCCGAAGGGCATGCAGACATAGCAATACACACCACAAGGGTGAGGAATGCCGTCTTATCCTCGTCTTCCTTAGCCATTTTGATCTGGTGATAACCAGAGAAGGCATCAAGGAAGCACAGGAGGTCGCAGTCTGCCGTGGAGTCCACGATCTGGTCGATTCTTGGCATGGGATAAGGGTCTTTTGGGCAGGCCTTGTTGACATCAGTGTAGTTGATGCAGAGGCGGCCTCCTTCGGCGGGTTTTGGGACGACCACGCCGTTGGAGAGCCAAGGGGGGTGCGCGACTTCGCGGACGACTTTTGCCGCTTTTAGCTTCTCGACCTCTTTGACGATGAATGCTTGCTTCTCGGGGGCTTGCTTTCTTGCTTTTTGCTTGACGGGGCGTGCGTTTGGACACACGGCTAAGTGGTGCTCGATCACCTCCCTCGGTACACCGGACATATCTGACGGAGTCCATGCGAACATGTCAGAATTTTCCCGGAGGAAGGCGACGAGGGCGCTTTCCTATTTGTGAGGTAAAGCAGCGCCAATGGTGACGCTAGCCCCCGAGCCTTCAGCCCCCGAGCTGTTGGAGCTTAGAGAGACTTTCTTTGTAGCGGCTGGCTCCTGGGAGAACAGTTGCTTCTTCTTCTTTGGTCTCTCGAGAGGCTCCATGTCCTCGTCAGCAGGAAACTCCATGGCGGCTGCCTTGTAGGCTGTTTCGATAGCGCGCGTAGCATCCAGGACATGTCCACAGATGGTGATTGTGCCAGCGCTGTCGGGAATATTGACCATGTTGTAGGCATGATGCGTGACGGCCATGAATTTCACGAGGGCGGGGTAGCCGAGGATGGCGTTGTACGGCAAGCCGATGTGCGCAACATCGAAGTCGATGTGCTCGGTGCGGTAGTTTTCCTCGCCTGCCGAAGCTTACGGCAGGCCTGACCTGCCCCAGTGGCTCGATTGAGCCGCTGATGACTCCCGTGAAGGGCCTAGAGGACATGAGCCACTTGTAGGGCACTTGGAGCGCTTCGAACGTCTCAATGGAGATGACGTTCAGGCCTGCTCCACCATCAATGAGTGTCTTGGAGACAGCGATGTTGTCGATGGTGGCGCTGCAGACCAGCGGGAGGGTTCCAACAGTCTTGGTGGACTTGGGGTGGTCCTGAGCGTCGAAGGCGATGGTGTACTGCGACCATTTGAGGGGCCTGGAGGTCTCGAGGCTGGGGAGGGCGGCGTTGAGCTCGCGAGCGAACTGCTTGAACTGATTGTTCGATTTGGGCGCTTGTGCCCCACCGAGGATGCAGGCAATGGCGCCTCTTGGAGCTTGGTAGCCTCCATCTTCCTCACCAGGGAGGTTTCCGTTCCTCTCAGCGGCATTGGCCTGATTGCCTGATGACTTCTGGTAGCCGCCCTTGCGCCCGCTTCCGCGGTAGCCACGGCCTCGATCGCGGCTGCCGCTGCCCTCTGCCTGCTCGCGCTCCTTCCTCAACCTCTTGAGGTCGAAGCAGGTCTCCGTAGAGTGACCACGCTTGTTGTGGTAGATGCAGAATGGACGCTGGTCGTCTTTTCTCTCCCCAGGCTCGGGAGAGTCCCTGCGGGTGCCCTTAGCGTTTGTCTCTGCCGTGAGGACCACGGTGGCCTTGCGCTTTGTAACGCCCCGGGATTTATCCCCTTTTTATTTGGTGAGTTTTCTTTTTGCATCGACATGGCATCTCATTGCATCGCATTAATTTAATTTGTTGCATTTAAATTAATTTTCCACAATTAAATTCAAATGCATTTCAAATTAATTAAAAATGTGTTATTTTCAAATCTTTTAAAAATGTTAAAAACTAGTTTATTAAATGGTCTATTCAAAACTAAAAATATGTTGTAAAGGTTTCGTATTCAAATTCCTCTTCGTTTTGGTTTTAAAAATATAAATCAGAAATAATTAAACGGGAGAGAAATAAAAAGCCCAAAAGCCCATCTAACCCCAAACCCTAGGGTTTCCCCCTGAAAACTTCTTTCCCACCCCCTGACTTTTTGCAGCCACCCTCCTCCTTTTCTGTAATTTTGCAAGACATCCTCCCACCTCTCTTTTTCTCTTTTCCCCCTCCTTTCTATTTCCTTTTCTTTTTCCTCTTTTCTTTTTTTTCTCTTCTCTTCTCCTTCCTTCCCATCCCGCACCGCACCATCTCCAACCCGCAGCAGCCCCAACCTCCCGAGCCGAGCGACCCCCTCGCGCCTCCTTCCCCGCTCCCCGGCCGCCTCCGGCCCTGCCGCCCCGCGTCGCCGCAGCGCGCGCCGCCGCGCGGCCGCCTTTGCTCCGCAGTGCAGCGCCCGGCCGCCTCCAGCGCGTCCCTGCTCCGGCCACCGTCCCCGCCGCCGCGTCGCCCTCCACCGCCGCGCGCCGTGCCTCCCCACGGCCCGCCGCCGCAGCAGCGCGCCGTGCTCGGCCGCGCTGCCAGCCGCCGCCGCAAGCTGCGCGCCTCCCCGGGCCGCCGCGCGCCGCCCCTCGCCCGAGCACGAGCGCCTCCGCGTCTCCCGCGCCACCGGCCGCTCCCCGCCGCCGTGCACCTCCGGCCACTGCCCGCGCCTCCTCCCGAGCCGCTCGCCTCCGGTCGCGCCTCCGCGCGCCCGCGCCGCCGTCCTCACCTCCTCCCGCGCCGAGCACGCCCCTGGCCGCCCGCAGCCGCCGCCGCGCGCGTCCGCCCCTGGCCACCCCGTCGCCCTGCTCCGGCATGCCTCCTCCGTGCGCGCCGCCACCGGCTGTCGCTCCCGCCGTCACCCGCGCGTCTCGTCCGTGTCGCGCCGCCGTCCCCGCTGCCTCCTCTTTCCGGCCGCGTGCACGCCGCTGCCGCCGCCCGCCAGGTGTTCGACACAATGCCCGAAAGACATCCGGCGTCGCAATTTTGTCCGATTTGTCCACCCTTCGTGGTGTTGCTACGTGCGCCTCGCGTGCCTCTTCCGGTGCCGCATTTCCGTGGCCGCCCGTGTTCGTGCCGCGGTGCCCGCCCGTGCGCGATTTCTTTCCGGTGTCCGATTGCCGTGCTCCTACGCGCCCCGACTACCCGACCACTTCCACGACACCGACAAACGACGATGCCCCGGTTCCGCGACGACTACTTCCCCGACGACCACTACTTCCTCTACGGACCGAAGACGTCGGTTTCGAACCCGAGTTCACCCGATCCGACGTACGAACCCAAACCCTAACCCTAAAACCTATTTTTTTTATTAAATGTCATCTATCTTGTGCATATCGCATCATAATTGCATTTGTTGCATTTTTTGGGTTTGCGGGTGTAGCAAAATCACCTAAATAATAAATATGGGATGTGTGGGGCAAATCACTATATGTATTGCCCCATTCCATTTAATTTGACTAGATCATCTTTGCCATGTCTTGCCATGTTAATGAACATTTAATTTGTGGAGTAGATAAATAACTTGCACCTAAGTATTAATTGTCGGAACCCCGGTTCCGCTTAATTTGAGTTAAGTGCATCTCAAATTACATCTCGCCATGCCATGCATCATTCTTGTATGATCATGCTGATTCTTTTGCCGTAGTGGTAAATTGCATCTTTTACGCTTTCCAGTGTTTGTTGCTTCTTCGCGGATACGACGTTGAGATGTGTGAGCCACGACAAGATCTGCTTCCATGCGGGATTCCAGGCAAGCAAAGTTTGCTTGTTTACCTATACACTGTCTTTCATTCCTGCCGTTGATCTCTGCTACCCTAGTATTCGATTCTTATCGCGATCCCATCACATGTTTATCCTGCAGCCCATACAGCTTTATCTCCACATCCTAACACCTGTTGTATGTTTATCTGTTAGCCTTGCGAGTCGTAGTGCATGCTTAGAGTTATTTGTGCGAGTCGTCTATCTGTATTATTTATTTCACCTGCTTAGTATGATAGATTGTCTACCTTAATAAAATGATGTTCTATGTTGGGTGTTATAATTAAAAGATAAGGCACCGGCGGAAGGCCTTGCGAGGTGCTTTGTTCTGCTAAGTGTCGACCTAGGAACTCAGTTCTTGTCCTCGGATCCAATTTTGAGCGCACTAACCGCTTGTGGGAGGCCCTATGGAGCCCCCCGCGGCTTCGATCTAATCCGCTTCTTATCCAGGGCGCCGCGAGTAGTTCGGTCTTTCCATTTGATGCATGCATATGGTTACCTAACGGTCTCATGATGATGGAGTAGTCGATTCTCATATAGGGTGGCACGTTCTTAGAGTGCTATGAAAGTCGTATCCCGCGGGCACTGGACCTGATTAGCCGTGCACACAATCATGCGGTTCCCTGGATGGGTTGTAGAGAAGAGATTTGCCGTGTTGAGATGCCCTAGCTTCTGGCTTTGTTTTTGGGGTTGATCGAACGAGTACGGGTCTAGTAGTGCACCCCTGCAGGGTATAATCTTATCGATGAGCCGTGTCCACGGTTATGGACGACTTGGTGATGATGCTGGCTAACAAGATCATAGACAACTTACACCTAATCATTGTTAATTAACCTGACTAGTAATATAGAATTACTTTCACAATAACTTGTAACTAAAATTGTTCCATGTGAGTATTCCCGAATTGCTTCCTCATACTTGGTTGAGGGGGTTAATCCGAGAATGGGTTATGTTTGGTGTTAGTTGTAGATGGTTACTTATGCGCTCTCTTATCCCTCTCTGATTAGACGGAAGCTGTAGCGTGTCTCTTTAGATTGCTAGTGCTGCTGCCGCTAGGTCCACCTCCCCTATATTTTGGGAGATGGTGTAGAAAGTAGGCAAGTCGGTTTTGCTTGCCAGGGAGTGCCCTGACCCTCTTTTGGGATGTGCTTTATGTGCAGTCAACAGGTTTGAAGTCTGACGACGTTAGCTTGGGAATCCCTCTGGCTTGGCTGGGCAGGGATATGGCGCCATTGCTTATCTTCAGGACTCTTAGTCCAATTTGCATCTTATCCGTAGTCGGATACTATTTTGCTTCCGCTGTCATTTGAATCTTTGTATTGTATCATTTGTATCTTGACTCGTCCGAGTCGTTGTTGTATTATATATTCTGTTGTATTTGTGGATGTATCGGAACTGTTGTAATGTTATCACAATTCCACCCACATAATGCGCATGTTTCGGCGTGCACATTATGTCTGGTGGGCGACCTAAAATCGTTATTATGCGGATTTCGGCGGGATCGCTTAAATCTACATAGTACCGATTATAGGGCGTCACACACTTGGGCTCCTCCTGCTTCTTCTGGCTCCTGGACCCCTCAGCGTGCTCGTCCCCTTTCGAGGATATCTTGACGGAGAGGAGTCCCTCTTCACCCTTGGCGCACTTGTCAGCCAGGTCGAACAGCTTCACCACAGAGGTGAGCTTGTCGTGGATGCCCAATTTCTTGAGCATCCTGCTGTTCGTGACGCCCTCGCGGAAGGCGGCGATGAATTGGGTGTCGGGGATGTTCGGTATCTTGTTGCAAACTTGGCTGAAGCGTTGATTGCGTAGGGTTTCATCCTTCTTCTTCACCAAAGCGCGCAGGTCGTTGTGGGTGAGTGCGCGCTCGTACGTCCCCTTGAAGTTGGAGACGAACTGCTTGCATAGCTCCTCCCAAGAGTTCACAGAGTCCTCAGGGAGGTTCAGGAGAGCCACGACAGCGCAGAGTCGCGAAACGCGTGGGAGAACCAGTTGGCCATGACCTTGTCGTCTCGGCCTGCCGCCTGGATGGAGGTGGTGTAGAGATGCAGGAACTCGATGGGGTTGCTGGAGCTGTCGTAGCCCTTGGGAAGAGCCGGCCTGAACTTTGGGGGCCAGACCACGCGGCGCAGGGAGCGGGTGAACGCCATGCAGCCCGTGGCGTACGTGGCGACCCCGTGCTGCAGCGCGCTGCGGTTCAGCTGGCCCGCCTGGCCGATTTCTTCCACGAGGCGGTTCTGGCGGTTGCGCTGGAGCTCCATCCCCACGCGCGCATCTGGCGCGGTGCGCTGCATGATCAGGCAGTCATGAGGCGAGGACGCGTGGGAGACAGCCCTTTGCGTCGCAGCCGGTGCAGGCCCTGGTGGAGGCGGAGGCGCGTCAGGCGCTGCCATGCCCGCGAGGGAGGGGTGCACGACGGACTGCAACGGAGCGGGGCGAGTTGTGGCGATGCCGACGAGGTGGTTGAGCCGCTCCAGCCACTGCTCGTAGGCCTCAGCGGTAGGCTGATAGCACAGAAGCTATTGGGCCGGAGCCGCTTGGGCGCTGCGTCGGGTGTGACGACTGCGCGTCCTCCTGGTGCTCGGAGTTGTGCTCGGGCTCCTCCACATGAGGGCCTGAGTTGGCGCGCTCTTCACGGTGGGGTCGTCCCCGTCGTCCTCGCGTGGCCGTGGCGCCGGGCGCGGCGCGAGCTCCTTCAGGTGCGCGTCTGTTGGCGTGGGCGGCGCGAGTAGCGCGGGTGTTCGCCATGGCGCGGAGGCTACTCGAAGGTCATTGACGCGCCTCAATCCCCTACCTGCCGCGCCAAATGTCGGATAGTGACTCCCACGGAAACAGGGGTGGTCACTCCCTGAAGAGTAGTTCGAGAAGGGGATTGAACACGGAGGTCAAGCGACCCTCGAGAGGCACGACGACGGTGCTCGCCGGGCCTGGAGAGGAACACCCACGACAGAGATGGACGCTGGCCCGTAGCTAGATTCATGGTCCTCAGGAGGAGGTAACACCGCTACTCCTACTTGTCTGTATTGCACTGCAGAGGTTACAGTACAATTGAGCTTGCCGAGGGCTCTCTTGAGGCAGTCCATGCTTGGAGAGGGAAGCAATGGTCGTCTTCCTCTTCAAGCCGAAGGCTATTCTACTAGCTCGGCTAGGGTTTACAAGTGTTTTACAAGTAATTGGCCGACCCTTTCCTACGGTGGAGGTCTTGTTCCTTTTATAGGTGCCACGGGCGTCTTCCTTGCGTGGGGCGTTCAAGGAGGGCTCCCACACGATAGTGGCGTGGAGGAGTTGGATTCCACCGCGGCTCAATCCTTCATGGACGCGGTCCATCGGCGATAAAGTTGGGCGCGGTGGCTCACAGGCTGCAGACCACGCAGAACGGCTCGCAGGGGTTGCAGTGATCGGGTGGAGCCCACGATGACGATCTTCTTGGAGTGTTGCGTCGTCCAACCACTTTATCATTAGAGAGGAAAGCCCCATCTGTCCTGGCGCAGGCGGCGCAACTTTATTGACTCCTTTATCACCAAAATGGCAAAGGGAGTGCCCGCGTCACTCTGCGGCCGCTGCAAAGGCCATGTGCGCCCTGAAGTACTTCCTTGGCTGCGAAGCTTTCACGAAGGCCCGAGACGGCCTGCGGAGGGATTCCTGTTGACTTCTCTCAGGCGCGTGGAGCCTCGAGAGAGTATCTTGAAGCGCAGGTCCTCTTCAGGTCTTCGCTTCCTCTTCAGGCCCTCAAGAGGATTTGCCTCTCGAGGGTCTCTCCAAGCGGTGGCTTGGTCCTTAGTCGTTTCGTCTGATCTGTCAGCGTGCGAGGTCTGAGGAGAGTGTGCTCTGCACACCCCAGTCCCCACTAGGCCGACAGATGCATTGTGGGATTATAGAACCGCTTATAAAAATCCCATGGGTATGTCTCCTTATAATATGGTTTATGGAAAAGCATGTCACTTGCCTTTAGAATTAGAACACTAGGTTTATTGGGCGGTGAGAGAACTGAATAGAGATTTTAAACTTGCTGGTTAGAAAAGATTGCTTAATTTGATTTCTTTAGATGAATGGAGAAGTGAAGCTTATGAAAATGCTAAACTCTTTAAAGAAAAAGTTAAAAGATGACATGATAAGAGAATCCTCAAGAGAGAAATTCATGTTGGTCAGAAAGTTCTATTGTATAGTTCTCGTCTTAGATTATTTGCAGGAAAATTACTCTCCAAGTGGGAAGGACCATATGTTATTGTGGAGGTGTTTCGTTCGAGTGCGATAAAAATTACTTCGCTCAAGGATGACTCTACGCAAGTGGTAAATGGACAAAGAATCGAGCATTATATTTCTGGAGATTCTTATAATGAAGATGTTGATGTTATTCAAGCAATTTCTTCGGAGAATTACATTAAAGAAAAAATTCTGAGTTCGCAGAACCTGATTTGGAAAAGGTACAGTTTCGGTAAGAAAGTCCGCGAATTTAATTTTTGGAAAACTGTGATTTATTTTTGGAAAATATGAGACGAAAACAAACAGGACACGAGGTCCAAGGCGACGTCATCACCTCGTGGCGCGAGCCCCTTTCTGGCCGCGCCACCAGGTGATGAGGATGCCTCGGAGCCCCTCTCCTACTCGGTTTCGTGCTGTTGCCTTCCTTTTATTTCGTAAATTTTTGCTATATAATCACCCGAGGCCCCCAAGGTCCGTATATCGTGTTTTCGACGTGTTTTTGTTGCGAGCTGTTTCTGCCAGATTTTTAGTTGTGGATCTAGAGCCATCATGTCTTCATCCAAGCCCTCCAAGGACAGTTTCCTTGCGAACGTCGTCAACCCGTACATGAACGAGTTGAATATGCATCCCAAAGAGTTGTCTCTCAAAGAAGGGAAGCTACAAGTTGAAGATGTCCAAGGCCCGTGAGGAGAAGGAAGCATGGAGGATAGGATGAAGACCATGGAACAAGAAGTTTTCAAGTACAAGAAGATGGCAGAGCGTGAGGTGGACATTGTTCACCGGATCATCTCTGAACTTATGGCCAAGCACAAAGAGGAGATTTCGAAGCTCAGGGAGGACATCCTCTCGCTCAACAAGACCACCAACGCTCTTCAGGCGCAACTCTATGATGTTCAGAATCAGAACTGTGAGTATGAAACCAGGTTTAAACGCATCAGTGCTGCTGCGAGTTTCAGGATCGTCGAGACCCAATCATCGTTTGTTGATGGAGAACCATTACCTTGGAATCTGGATCAAGAGGACTCATCTCCATCGCCACCGAAGGAGTATTTCATCATCGGTATTGGCATCTCCCTTAGCTTGTTCCAAGCTGAAAGGAATATGCCCGAGAGGCAATAATAAAGTGGTTATTATCTTATTCAATGTTTATGATAAATGTTTATTTCTCATGCTAGAATTGTATTAATCGGAAATATTAATACACGTGTGACTAATGAACAAATTAGAGTTCCTAGTAACGCCTCTCGTTTAACTAGCTCGTTGATTAACTGATGATCAAGGTTTCCTGATCATGAACATTGGATGTTGTTAATAACGGGATCAGGTCATTAGGAGAATGATATGATGAACACACCCAAATTAAGTATAGCAATACGATCAAGTCATTAAGTTTATATTGTTGTACTGAGCATATGAAGTAACCTTAATCCTTAGACCATCAGATCATGTCAATCACTAACACCGGAAGAATACTTTGATGACATCAAACGACACACCGTAACAGGGTGACTATAAAGGTGGCGTTGGGTATTCCAAAAGTATTAGTTGAGTCTCATGAATCAAGAAGTGGGATTTGTCCATCCAGATCACGGAGAGATATACTCTGGGCCCTCTCGATGATATCACATCGACACCGCTTGCAACCACGTGAATAGGTCACAAGGATGTCATATCACAGAACGAGTAAAGAGTACTTGTCGGGAACGATATCGAACAAGGTATAGATGATACCAATGATCGGATCTCGGACAAGTAAAATATCGCGAGACAAAAGGAATTGGTTATGACGTTTTTGGTTCACACGATCACAAGATTCATCGTCGAATATGTAGGAGTCATTACGGATCTCCAGATCCCGTTGTTGACTATTGATCAGAGAGGTGTCTCGATCATGTCTACATTATTCACGAACCGTAGGGTGACACACTTAAGGTTTGTCGACGCTTTTTGGTAGACACGGAATTTCGGAGAAAAGTTTGGACAACACCAAAATTGTTTCGGGTAATATTGAAATAGTTCAAGGGGTTAATTTTCAATAGTTGACAATGGTTGTTAATAGAATTCCACTCGTTACGAGAATCTCCTAGAGTAGATCTTGGCTCGTTGGTTTGTTGTCACTGTAGGAAATTTTTTGTTTTCTATGCTACGAACCCATCACAAGCTTGGGGGGAGTGTCGCGGTATCACCATTATCTTTCATCTTTTACTTTTTTGTAGTGTCATATCATGAGTAGGGAAGTTATCTTATATGATGGTTTGCAATGTGGAAGTATCTCTCTTTTAGTTGGTTATCTATGTATCCCTTGGTGTGAGTTGCCGTTATGGAATATTAATGAGAAGTGTTATCATTTATTTTCTGCACACTTTATTTTAGGTTGCAACTTTCATCATGTATGATTGATCTTGTCAATTAGTATTGGTGATCACTTTGGGAACATATAGTTAATCTTTTGGTTTTGGCAAACTTGGCATTGGTCTGTAGCTACAATACTTTGAGACTTAAGAAGAAAAATAATTACATGTAGAATATAGCATTCATTAATCTTTCTCACTTGTCTATGACAAGCTTAGTATTCACAACTTAAAATTGTGTGTGCTTTCAAGTAAGAATTGCATGATGGTCTTTTACTACATGTATGTTTGTTTGCATCCTTCAACTCTTATGCTTGCTACCCAACCTTGCTAGCCAAAGACCTGTATCGAGAGGAATGCTTCTCATACATCCAAACCTTGAACCAAAACCCCTGCCATCTTTGTCCACCGTATCTACCTACTATGTGGTATTTTGCGTCACTCCAAGTAAATACTTCTTGTGCTATCTTTATTCAAAATTATTATCCCTTATTTGTGTCAATCACTAGTAGAAAACAGGCTAAAGGACCAAACTCCAAAACCCCATTTGTCCCGGTCGTACTGCAAACCGGGACAGATGGGGCATAAAACCCGCCGAGCGCTCCAGGCGACACCCATTTGTCCCGGTTCCAGCCACGAACCGGGACAAATGAGGTAGCACCCGCCGAGCGCTTCAGGCGACACCCATTTGTCCCGGTTCCAGTCACGAACCGGGACAAATGTCATGGTTTCAGTTACGCGCGCGCGGAAGCCGAGCCATCGCCGCGTTTTTTCGACGCGCACGGAAGACGAGCGGAAATACGGCGCCGCCAACGATTCCTCTGCCCTCCAGCGATTAATTCCTCTGCTCTCCGCCGGCGATTCATCTTCCTCTCCGGCGCTATAAAATGCACTGCACAGTACGACTCCTCCACACACCATCTCTCCGACTCCTTCACACACCATCTCTCCTCTCTTTTCTCCGGTCCTATGGAGCCACTTGTGCGTCCACCTCGGTCCGAGTTGTACTACTACAAGAAGGAAGGCATGCGGTTCAAGGTGTGGGTCACCGTTCGTGCATGGCGCGTGGAGAAGTGGATCCGCGACGTGAAGAACTACTTCCTCGACGCCGCTCTGATCAAAGCCGTTGACTCGATTGCGAGTTCACCGACCCTCGACGGAAGGATACTCCGCAGTGTGCCGCCGTCCTTCAACTCTCGGTGGCGACCGAGACTCTTGTCTTCCAAATTTGCAAAGCTGATCGGGTGCCACAGGTCCTCGTGGATTTCTTAGGTGATGAGACAATCAAATTCTACGGCGTGGCAATCCATAATGACATGAAGATGCTAGCCTACTATGGAATTATTATTCGGTCCGCGGTCGACCTGCAGAGGGATCGCCGAAACCCGACCGGCAATTTTACTCCTAGTCTATATACTCTCTCTAATGCGGTCAATGGGACCAATCTTGAGAAGAATAAGAAATACAAGAAGAAGAAGAACACGGACGACGACAAGGAAGACACGTTAGAAGAAGACCTAATTTTCGGATGGGGCAACGTTCCATTGAGCTACGATCAAGTCGTATATGCTGCTTTAGACGCTCGCCTTGGCTTCGAGATTGCACGGAAGCGGGATAGTCACCGCGGCTATAATACGGAGTATGATCATCTTAATGTCGTTGATGAGTAGACTATCTATGGATTCCGTTACGCAAAAATTCTGTGTGCGTGTGTTCTCTTGTATTGACCAAAATATATCTAAAGTTTGCAAAAGTGTTTTCAAATTCCAAAGTTTGCAAAAGTTATTTTCCCAGGACAAAAAGCCCTGCCGGCCCGGGACCAGTGGCTTGTTTTGCTCTAGTGAATGTTCACTAGCTCATGAGGAAATAATAGTTTGGGTTTGTCATCTTCCGTACTAATTAAATAACCCATGACTTGCATGCTACATGTGCTCGTCATTAATATTGCAAACGGGTGGTCAAACCACTATAAGATCAAAGGTTGAGTTTTTCAAAAATATAGGCACTCCTCCATGGTTTGAGATTGGTTGGTGGGCACCCATGAGTTCGGCTAGCCATTGTTATGTTAGAAAGGTGGGGAGGAGTGTCATGGCTGTGAAAGTAAAGAGATAAAGAAGATGAATATGATAAAGGCTTGTTTTAAAAAATAATCGGAACCACCCCTAACTTACTTAGTATGGGAGATGACAAGAACTCTATTACGAATCATTGACAACAACAAACACCGCTCAAAAACTTACTTTATGCTCTCTATATGATTTCAAAAAGCTATAAAACAAAAAGCTCTAGCACATGCTTGTATCTCTGCTTCCCTCTGCGAAGGGCCTATCATTTACTTTATGTTGAGTCAGTAAACCTATCTCCTTCTATCTTAAGAAAGCATTTGAGTTGATTGTGATTCAACCATTCATACATTAATATTGTTAATCATGTCTTTCATTCTTTCTTGCCTAGCACATTGTTGGTATCTAATGAATTTGATTTTTGGGAGCTATAAACATATAAACAGGGCTGTTTCATAAACTAAGCTCATTGCTCATTGTTCTCTGACCAGGGACTAAGTTTGCCAACACCAACTATGGTTTTCTCTATGTACTTTACTGTGGTTTACCTCTACTTGTTACAAGTTGATTATACATGAACGGAGTTAATATCTAAGATGACTTGTGCATTTATACATGTGATGCTTCTTGTTTGTATATTTTATATCGACACTTCACTCCATAAACCTGTGGTCATGTTTACTGAGTTCAGCTTTCGCTTGGGGACAAGCGAGTTCTAAGTTTGGGCGGAGTTGATACGTCCATTTTGCATCCCTATTTTATATCATAATTTATTGCTATTCATTGATATATTTCGTATTTAGCGATGATACTTATGTTATTTCACCTATTTTGCATGATTGATGATCATTGGGGGATGGAACTCCGGAGCCTGAATTCTGCTGGAAAAAGCGCCGTCAAGATACAATATTTGCGAAGACCAGAAGAACAAAGTGGCTAACTGGGAATTATTTCTGATTTAGTTCAGGAAGGAGGCCAAAAGAGGAGCCTGGGGTGGGCCCCAGGTGGCCCTCATCACCCCATGGTGCGGCAGACCTTCTAGCCACGCAAGCAGGTGATGAGGCCGCCCTGGCCCACCACCTGGCGCAACCCTTCGCGTAGTTGTTCCCCCCAAAGACCTAAAATTACTATGTTGGACAGAAACCATCTCCGCCGCCACCACGAGGCGGAGTAGACAGAGAGAGAAAAGCTCTCCGGCAGGCTACGTTGCCACCGGGGAAATTCCCTCCTGGAGGGGGGAAATCATCGCCATCGTCACCATCATCGAGCTGCACTCCATCACCATCGCCAACACCACCATCTCCACTGCCGACGCCGTCATCTCCATCCATCCACTATGTTCCCTCTGTAACTCTAGGGCTAAACTTTGTGTGTTTGATAGGGGAAACTCTCCGGGTGTTGATTACTCTTGTTATTGATGCTATTGAGTGAAACCATTGAACTAGGGTTTATGTTCAGATTGTTATTCATCATTATATCACCTTTGATCATGTTCCTTATGGTGTGTAGTGAGTAGTTCGTTGTGTTCTTGAGGACATGGGAGAAGTCTAGATGTTTGTAGTGAACTATGTTAATTAATATTTGATGTTTTGATATTTAATTTGTGGTGCCATTCTTCTAGTGGTGTCATGTGAACGTCGACTACATGACAATTCGCCTTTATGGACCTAGGGGAATGCATCGTGTACTCGGTTATCATTTGTGGGGTTGCCGGAGTGACAGAAACCTAAACCCCCGTTGGTATTCCTATGCGCGAGGGATCGCAGGATCTCAGAGTTTAAGGCTATGGTTAGATTTATCTTAATTACTTTCTTGTATTTGCGGATGCTTGTAAGGGGTATAATCATAAGTATGTATAAGTCCTAGGAAGGCGGTGCATTAGCATAGGTTCACCCACACGACACTTATCTAAACACTGAAGATTATTCATCAATATGAAGCAAAAGCACAAGACAGAAATCCCGTGTGTCCTCAAGAACGTTTGGTCATCATAAGTAAACAAACCGGCTTGTCCTTAACTCTCAAAAGAATTGAGCCACTCGCTGCAATTATAATTGCCGCGGTCTATTTACTCGCACTTTATTTCTCTGTTATATCAAAGTCTGCTAAAAACTTGTCTGCTAGTGTTTAGAGTGAAATCCTCAGCAAAACCACTTGTCAACACCTTTTGCTCCTTGTTGGGTTCGACACTTATTATCGAAAGTACTGCGATACACCCCCTATACTTGTGGGTCATCACCCATCTAGCGTGCAATTGGGCCATCATCCTAACATCTTCATCAATTTGAACTTAGATGGCATTAATATTAGCAAAGGGATTACTCTCTTTAGTTTCAGTAGGCATGACTTTAGATTTTAAAAGATCAACATCAAGGACATGACTATCAACTTTTGAGGGAAGTATATCAATCTTCCCAAACTTCAACAGTTTTATTAAACAATGTTTGTGTAGTGATAAAATATTTTAACATGGTTTCAAGTTCAGAGGTGGTACTCCTATTTTTTCTATAAGAATTAACATAAGAATTACCTTAACCACCACTATTATTTGAAGGATAGGGCTTATATTTGTTATTACCACAATTGTTCCTATAGGCATTGTTGTTAAAATTGTTATTTTAATAAAGTTTACCTTAACATGCTCTTCTTGTGCAACTAAAGAAGCTAAAGGAACATTATTGGGATCAACATGAGATTTACCATTCACAAGCATAAACATAATAATATCAATCTTTTCACTCAAGGAGGAGGTTTCTTCCACAGAATTTACCGTCTTACCTTGAGGTGTCCTGTCAGTATGCCATTCAGAATAATTCACCATCATATCATCCAAGAGTTTTGTTGCAGCCCCCAAAGTGATGGACATAAAGGTACCTCCAGCAACTGAATCCAATAGGTTTCTTGAAGGAAAATCCAGTCATCCAACCATGGGTTGGGCAATTTTTAGTTAAAGATTTCATTCTTTCCCAAGCTTGAGCAACATGTTCATTATCAAGTTGTCTAAAATTCATGATGCTACTTCTTAGAGAAATAATATTAGCAGGAGGATAGTATTTTCCAATAAAAGCATCTTTGCATTTAATCCATAAATCAATATTATTTCTACGCAATGAAAGCAACCATTCTTTAGCTCTTCCTCTCAAAGAGAAAGGAAATAATTTCAGTTTTATGATATCACCATCTATATCCTTATAATTTTGCATTTCACAAAGTCCAACCAAATTATTTAGATGGGCAGCAACATCATCAGAAGTAACACGAAAAAATTACTCTCTCATAACAAGGTTTAATAAAGGAGGTTTAACTTCAAAGAATTCTGCTTTAGATGCAGGTGGAGCAATAGGTGTGCATATAAAATCATTACTGTTGGTGCTTGTAAAGTCACACATCTTAGTATTCTCAGCAGTACTCATTTTAGCAAATTAAATGACAAACCAAAATAACCAAAGACTAAACCGAAATATAAAATTAACAAAACCGAAATAAAGAAAGTAATGCAAGTAACTATTTTTTTGTGTTTTTGATATTAAGAAAACAAGACAATAATAAAAATAAACTAAGCAAGACAATAAAAAAATTAAAAAGATTGGAAGTGAGAGACTCCCCTCGCAGAAAACTCTTATTTCCCCGACAACGGTCCTAGAAAAATGCTTGATGTACACGGTGGTGTTGTTGGGAGACCCCAAGAGTAAGGTGCGAAGTAGTGCATCAGCAAGTTTCCCTCACACTAGTAGAAAAAGGCTTACAGGTGGAGGCCTTTTTGTGGCACACCAAATTGCATGCGCAAAAGAAAAGACTTTGTGTGGCGCATCCTTTTGTATGCGCCACACAAAGTCATATTTCCGTGTTGCATGGTTTCGGGTGCACCGCAGAAATATGACTTTTTGTGGCGCATGCGCTCGGATGCGCCACAGAAAGTCGACATTCTGTGACGCATCGGCTGGGTGCGCCATAGAAAGTCGACATTTTGTGGCGCATCAGCTGGGCGCGCCACAGAAATTGGACATTCTGTAGCGCATCAGGTTGGGTGTGCCACAAAATGTATGCAATTTTTGTGGCGCATGGGGTCCCATGCGCCACAATGTATGCAATTTTTTGTGGCGCATGGGGTCCCATGCGCCACAGAATGGTGCATCAGAAAGTCTGCACACAGATCCCACCCTCCCCCCGGTGGATCGCCTTTTCAATCTTGCGGCAAAAAGATGAAAATGAAAAATGTTCAAAAAATTCCATCCTTTCAAATATGGTTAGGTATTAGTGTATACTTCGTGTAGCATATTTGAAATATGAGTTTTGACCTTTTATGTAAAATCACTGTAAAGAAAGTCGAAACGGCCATAACTTTTGCATATGACGTCGAAAAAATGCGTTTAATACCTTAAAAAAAACTAGACAAAAATTGAAAAGTGCACACACCGGGGCTTGCCTGGTTAGCCCTTTTGAGATTCCTCATATTCCAAATGGAAAAAAAGTTATTTCAAAATGATTGTTTTTCTCAGAAAAAAAAAATTTGGGGCGCACCGGGAGGTGGTGCGCCACAGAATTATTTGGGCGGGAAAAAAATTCGAACCGCGCCTGCCCCCTTTTCCTCTCCTCCTCCCTCCCATTCTCCCCCACTTCTCCCATTTCCTCCTCCTCCTCCTCTTCTCTCATTTCCTCCTGCTCCTCTCCTCTCATTTCCTCCAACTCATCTCCTCAACTTCTCCTCCCTCTTACTTCTCAACTCCGGCGAGCTCCATCTCCTCCACCACCACCACCTCCGGCCACCTCCACCACCTTCTCCGGCGACCACCACCTCCTTCTCCTCCTTTGGTGACCTCCTCCGACGACCATCACCTCCTTCTCCTCCTCCGGTGACCACGACCACCTCCTATGGTGACCTCCTCCGCCGACCACCACCACCTCCTCCTCCTCCGGCGACCTTATCCGGCGACCACCACCACTTCCTCCTCCGGTGACCTCCTCCGGCGACAATCACCACCTCCTCCTCCTCCACCCATCTCCGGCGACCCCCATCTTCCACCCACCCACCCACCTACGGCCAAGCACGGTGCGGCCTCCGACGAGCTCCGACGAAACAAAAATATTTTGAAATTTGGGTGTACCGATCTAGATCTGGCCAGAATCCAGATTTAGATTTGGCCGCCCTTTTTTTTTAAATTCAAAAAAATTTATGGGCGCACCTAAGTGGGGGTGCGCCACAGAAATGTTTCTGTGGCGCATGGTGGTGGGGTGCGCCACCGAAATATTTTGTGGCGCATTAGGCGGGTGCGCCACAGAAATATATTTTAGTGGCGAGATAACTGTGGCATACCCCCCATTTTCCTGGGTGCGCCACAGAAAGGCCAAAAGGTGCGCCACATATAGCCTTTTTTCCACTAGTGTCAGTTATAAAACCAAGGTTATCGAACTAGTAGGAAATGACAATTCCCTCGAGGTGTTAACGGCGCCAGAAGAAGTGCTGGACGTAGTTCACTTGGAACCTGCACACAACACAATCAAGATACTTTGACCCAATTTAAAAGTGAGGTTGTCAATCTCACCGGCTTGCTGTAACAAAAGATTAAACGTATGTGTGGAAGAAAGATGTTTGTTTGCAGAAAGTAACATGTTTGCATTAGGTGGTTCATCAGATTAAAAAGAAGGACAGGGGTCCACAGTTCACAAGTGGTGTCTCTCCATAAATAATAATAACATTCATGCAGGTAAACAGATTACAGCTGGCAATTGCTAGAATAATGAAGTGCATAACAATGCATATACCAATGTTATGATGTCTAGTGTGAGATTCATTTGGGCATTACAACAATATACATAGACCGTTCCAACCGCATCTATGACTAATAATCCACCTTCCGTTTAGCGTCTGCACCCCTTTCAGTATTAAGTTGCGTGCAACAAATTATCGCCTTAAGCACTGTGTGTAAAGTAAGTAAGTAACATCAACGTTAGACAAAGTACTATTGTTTTATCCCTAGTAGCAATTGTACATCTACAACCTTAGAGCTAGCTGTCACCATCCCAGATTAAAAAGAGACATGAACCTACTATCGAGCATAAATACCCCCTCTTGGAGTCAGAAGCATCTACTTGGCCAGATCCTCTACTAGTAATGGAGAGCATGCAAGATCATTAAATAGCACACACACGATATATTATAAAGCAATACCTTTAGTACACAATATTCATGGGATCCCCGCAAAAACAACATGAAGTATTACATAACAGTGATCTTGATCATGATAGACAACTCACAAGATCTAAACATAATAGCACAAGAGGAGAACACAACCATCTAGCTACTGCTATATCATGAAGTTATTGCTTCATGAGATATTATGAAGCAATAACTTTAGTACTCAATATTCATCGGATCCCAACAAACACAACATGAAGTATTACATAACAGTGATCTTGATCATGATAGGCAGCTCACAAGATCTAAACATGATAGCACAAGAGGAGAAGATAACCATCTAGCTACTGCTATGGACCCGTAGTCCAAGGGTGAACTACTGACCATTAGTCCGGAGGCGGGCACGGTGACGTAGAGCCCTCCGGTGTCGATTCCCCCTCCTGGCAGGGTGCCGGGGAGAAGTTCTGATCTCTCCCGAAGTGGTGATGACGGCGGTAGCTCGTGACCCGTGGAGGAAATATTGCGCACCGTACTAGGGTTTTTGCGTCGGGGGTTTATATGGGCGAAAGGGCGAGGTCGGTGGAGGCCCGAGGGCCCCACACCACACGCTCGCGCGGTAGGGGGTTGACCCGCGCGAGCACGTGGTGACGGCGCCTTGGCCTCCCACTTCGTTTCCTCTTCGGTGTTCTGAAACGTTCCCACGAAAATATGGACTATGGAAAAGAAATCGTCCGATTCCGAGAATATTTCCTTAAGTACTTTTCTGAAACCTAAAACAGTAGAAAACATGGAACTGGCACTATGGCATCTTGTTAATAGGTTAGTCCCAGAAAATGCATACAACTATATAAAATGCATATAAAACATGCAATAACTTGGTATAATATAGCATGGAACATAAGAAATTATAGATACGTTGGAGACGTATAAAGTGGAGCAAATAAAGCGCAACAATAATAATTGCAGTGAGTGGCCCAATCCTTTCTAGAGCAAAGGACAAACCGGTTTATTTACTTATGATGACCAAACGTTCTTGAGGACACATGGGATTTATATCTAGTGCTTTCGTTTCATAAAGATTTGATAAGTGGTGTGTGGGCGAACCTATGCTAATGCACCGCTCTTCCTAGGACTAATACATACTTGTGATTATACCCCTTGCAAGCATCCGCAAATACAGGAAACTAATTATGAATAATCTAACCACAGCCTTAAACTTTGAGATCCTACCATCCCTCATGCATCGAGATATAAATGGGGGTTTAGATTTCTGTCACTCCGGCGACCCCACAATTAATATTCGAATACACAATGCATTCCCCTGGGCCCATAAAGGTGAAGTGTGATGTAGTCGACGTTCACATGACACACAAGAAAAATAACACCACAACTTAATATCAAACCACTAAATATTACTCAACATAGTTCACTACTAACATCTAGACTTTACCCATGTCCTCAAGAACTTAACGAACTACTCACAACACATCATATGGGACACGATCAGAGATGATATAATGATGGGTAACAATCTGAACATAAACCTGAATTCAACGGTTCCACCCAATAGCATCAATAACAATAGTAATTAACACCGGGAGAGTTTCCCCTATCAAATACAAAAGATTCATCCCTAGATGTTACAGCGGGAACCGAGTGGAGCGGTGGATATGACGGTGTCGGCGGCAGAGATGATGGTGATGATGATCCTGATGAAGTGCAGCTCGATGAAGGTGACGATGGCGACAATTCCCCCCCTCCCCTCCAGGAAGGGATTTCCCCAGAAGTTTTTTCCCTGCTGGACAGGTTTCTTCTCTTTGGTGTTTTTCGCCCCGTAGCGGCGGCAGAATAATTCGGTGACGCGAGGTAAATTCTTAGGTTTTTGGGGAGATGAAGTACGCGAAGGTGCGCCGCCAGAGGTGGGCCAGGGCCCCTCACCTGGTGTCGGTGCCACAGGCATGGGGGCCACGCCACGACATGGTGTGGGCCCCTGGGCCCCACCTCGGGCTCTCCTTTTGGCCTCCTCCCTGATCTTGTAAAATAGGAATTTCCATCTTTTTGGTTTTGTTTCCTAAGCTTCACAAATAATGTATCTTGATGGTGCTTTTTCCAGCAGATTCCAGATTCCGGTAATCCATTCTTCAATAATCATCAAACATGCAAAATAGATGAAATAACGTAAGTATCATCTCTAAATATGAAATGTATTAATGAATAACAGTAAAATATTATATAAAATAGTGATGCAAAATGGACGTATCAACTCCCCCCAAGCTTAGACCTCGCTTGTCCCCAAGCGAAAGCTGAACTCAGTAAACATGACGATAGGTTTATGGAGTGAGGTGTCGATAAAGAATATACAGACAAGAAACATCACATCTATTACTACACAAGTCATCTTAGATAACAACTCCGTTCATATAACTCAACTTGTAACAAGTAAAGGTAAATCACAATAAGGTGCATAGAGAAAACCATAGTTGGTGTTGGCAAACTTCGTTCTTGGTCAGAGAACAATGAACATATTGAGCTTACTCTACAAAACAGCCCTCCTAAATAGTTGCTAACTCTCAAAGTCATATTTATTATATATTAGCAATGTGCTAAACAAGGAAGAATAAAAGACATGATTAACAATACAAATATACAAATTGTTGAATCACAACAACTCAAATGCTTGCTTAAGACAGAAGGAGATAGGTTTACTGACTCAATATAAAGTAAAAGATAGGCCCTTCATGGAGGGAAGCAGAGATGCAAGCATGTTCTAGAGACATTTAGTTTTATAGGTTTTGAAATCATATAAAGAGCATAAAAGTAAGTTTTTAAGCGGTGTTTGTCGTTGTCAACGAATGGTAATAGAGTTATTGTCATCTTCCATACTAAGCAAGTTTAGAGCGGTTCCGAATTATTTAGTAATAAACATTTTTAATATGCACTTTATTTATATAACTTGACACTCCTCCCAACCTTTGCTTACACAAGCCATGGCTAACTGAATCCTCGGGTGCCCACCAATCAATCTCAAAACATGGAGGAGTATCTATTTTTAACTTCCTCAACCTTTTGATATTTTAATGGTCTAACCAGCTCTTTGTAATATTAGTGACGAGCTGATGGAGCATGCAAGTCAAGTGTTACTTAATTAATATGGAAGATAACAAACTCAACTATTATTTCCTCATGAGCTAATAAACATTCACACAAATAAGGGATAGTAGTTTGGAATAAAGATAACACATGAAGTATTTACTTGGAGTGGCTCAAAATACCACATAATAGGTAGGTATGGTGGGCACAAGTGGCAAGGATTTTGGCTCAAGGATTGGATGTATGAGAAGCATTCCCTCTCGATACAAGTCTTTGGCTAACAAGGTTGGGTAGCAAGCATAAGAGTTGATGGATATAAACAAATATACATGTAGTAAAGACAATCATGCAATTCTTACTTGGAGGAACAAAGAATTTTAAATTGTGAATACTAAGCTTATCAGCTACAAGTGAGAATATCTACATGTAATTCGTTTTCTCCACTTAAGTCTCAAAGTATTGTAGCTACTGACCAATGCTAAGTTTGCCAAAACCAAAATATTTACTATATGTTCCCAAAGTGATATCAATACTAATGACAAGATTAATCATATATGATCGAAATTGCAAACTAAAATAAGCTTCACATAAAGTACATAATAAAACTTCTCATTAATATTCCATAATGGCAACTCACACAAAGGGAAACATAGATATATAACCAACTAAAAGAGAGATACTTCCACATTGCAAACCATCATATAAGATAACTTCCCTACTAATGATATGACACTACTAAAAGGTAAAAGATAAAAGATAATGGTGTGATACCGCGACACTCCCCCCCATGGTTGGAACAAGCCAAGGGAGATGCCAATACTGATGATGAATTACTCCTTTGGTGGTGATGGAGGGACGACTTGGATTGGGGTAAGGTAACGCTCCAACATCTTGCGATGCATGTTGTTTTCCTCTTGAAGTATATCCACTTACATCCACACGAGGACTCGGTACTAATCACAAAACTGATCCGTGACTCCGATAGCATCGGCCGCATCCGAAAAATATCTAAGATCTGGAACAGGTGGTATTGATCCATTCATGTTATGAGAAAAAGCACATTGGGCGTTAATTGATCCCACAAAGGTGATCTTGCTAGTCCCCGTCCTTGTGCGATCTCTTTTGGCCGACTGCATCTTCTTCACTTCCTCCATGCCGCTTTCGTCCATGTCCTTGCGCCTATCCTTCACTTTGTCATCCTTCGCCCATCCAACGAAAGACCCTTGATGAAGATCTTGGAGGAGTTCGCGTTGGCGACGAAGCGCGTAGTCTTCAGAACAAGAACCCTGAGATGACATCTGGAAAAAAACAGCTTGAAACAAGAACACGTCGAGAACACAATATACATACCTCGGGGGATCCGGGGGATTATATAGTAAAAATTTGCGCAACAAAAGGACGGCAATAGGAGGAAACCGAGTAGGAGAAGAGCTCTGAGGCTCCCTCATCAGGTGGAGGCGCGACCAGCATGGGGCCTGCGCCACCATGTGGTGACGGCGTCTCGGACTCTGTGTCCTGCCCGTTTTTGTCTTGTATTTTTCCATATTTTCCAAAAATAAATATAGGATCTTCCATAATAAAAAACGCGAATTTTTTCTTACCGAAATTGTACCTTTTCGAATTCAGCTTCTGCAGACTCAGAAATATGTTCTTTAATAAAAGCTTCCAGAGATATTGCTTGAATAATATCAACATGTATACTATAAGAATCTCCAGAAATATAATGCTTGAGTCGTTGTCCATTTACCACTTGTGTAGAATCATCTTTGACTGAAGCAATTTTTATTGCACCCCAACGAAACACCTCCACAATAACATATGGTCCTTCCCACTTGGAGAGTAATTTTCCTGCAAAGAATCTAAGACGAGAGCTATACAATAGAACTTTTTCCCCAACATGAAACTCTCTCTTGAGGATTCTCCTATCATGCCATTTCTTAACTTTCACTTTAAAGAGTTTAGCATTTTCATAAGCTTCACTTATCCATTCATCTAAAGAACTCAAATCAAGCAATCTTTTCTCACCAGCAAGTTTATAATCTCTGTTTAGTTCTCTCACTTCCCAATAAGCTTCTAATTCTAAAGCCAGGTGACAAACTTTTCCATAAACCATTTTATAAGGAGACATACCCATGGGGTTTTTATAAGCAGTTCTGTAAGCCCAAAAAGCATCGTTTAATTTACTAGCCCATTTTTTCCTAGTTCTATTAACAGGCTTTTGCAAAAAGATTTAATTTATCTATTTGATAATTCTACTTACCTACAAGTTTGAGGATGATAAGCTGAAGAAATTCTCTGATTAACATCATATTTAGCAAGAACTTTTCTAAAACCACCATAAATAAAATGAGAACCTTCATTAGTCATGAGATATCTAGGTACACCAAACCTAGGGAAAATAATATCTTGAAGCATTTTTAATGATGTCTCATCATCAGCATGTTTAGTATGAATAGCTTATACCCATTTAGTAACATAATCAACAACAACAAGTATATAAGTATTCCCTTCTGAAAAGGAAAAGGACCCATAAAGTTAAATCCCCAATAATCAAATGGTTCAATAACAAGAGAATAATTCATAGGCATTTATTATGTCTAGAGATATTACCAACTCTGTGACATTCATCACAAGATAAAATAAAATTTCTTGCATCTGTAAATAGAGTAGACCAATAAAAATATGATTGTAAAACCTTTTGTGCAGTTCTATCTCCACTGTGATGTCCTCCATAAGCACTACTATGGCATTTTCTAAATATCTATTTTTGTTCATACTCCGGAACACATCTTCGCATAATACCATCCACTCCCTCTTTATATAAGTGTGAGTCATCCCAAAAACAATGCCTTAAGTCATAAAAGAATTTTCTTCTTGGTTTAGCTGAAAAAGTTGGAGGCAAATACTTCGAAACAATAAAGTTAGCCTAATCAGCACACCAAAGACTGTTTCGTGAGCTCACCCTTATTGCAGCCAATTTTTCATTTGGAAAACTTTCATTAACAGGAATAGGATCATATGAAATGTTTTCCAATCTAGACAAATTGTCAGCAACAAGATTTTCAGCACCCTTCCTATCTACAATATGCAAATCGAATTCTTACAAAAGTAACACCCATCTAATAAGCCTAGGCTTTGCATATGTATTTTCCGTAAGGTATCTAATTGCATCATGATCAGTATGAATAGTAATTTTAGAATCAACAATTTATTGTCTAAATTTATCACAAGCAAAAACAACAGCTAGAAATTCTTTTTCAGTTGTAGCATAACTTTTTTGAGCAGAATCAAGTGTCTTACTAGCATAATGGATGACATTTAGCTTCTTATCTATTCTTTGTCCAAGGATAGCACCAACCGCAAAATCACTAGCATCACACATAATTTCAATAGGTAAATTCCAATCAGGTAGTTGAACAATAGGATCACTTATTAAAACCTCCTTTAGAGTTTCAAAAGCTTCCTTACAATCATCATAAAAAACTAATGGTACATCTTATTTTAAGAGATTAATAAGAGGCTTTGATACCTTAGGAAAATCTTTAACAAACTGTAGCATACCTGCACTTTAAATAAGGAAGATAACTGTGTATAGTGCAAATCTCTGGATCGAATCGTTTGCACACACAGTTTACGATGTAATATCACAACAAAGTATCAATTTTATTACATCGATGATCCAGACTTACAAAATATTTGATACAAGTTGCATAGCATAAAGCTAGCTTTAAAAGAGTAAACAACGAAAATACAGTAGCAGTGAGTCTCCATCACATTCATGTTGCCACAGGCGAAAACCTGTTGGTTGTAGACTCGAAACCTTTAAACAAAACCTCACTCATCACCTGATCGATCTGCAATAAGAAAAATATTGCAACAACGTGGGTGAGATTGCATTAAAAATGGAGTCTGGCAAGTGATACTATGGTGGACACTTAGTGGAATAACTCTAATAACCTATATGCATATTTGGCTGGTGGAGTTCAAGGCTATTTTGCATAAAGCCAATTTTTCTTAACTCTTTGGAAAACAATTTTCTCCTATTCAAGACATTCGTGGCATGAAAACCACTGTCTCAATCTACCCTTGTTCACCCGTCAAGTTTTATTTCTGAAGTTGGAATGGTGGAATCCTCCGTTGACGTCTGTGATCAGCTGTTCAAATTGTTCGTACCGGGGACATGGCTAAGTACTTGGTTTTACACTCTGCAGAGGTTGTGCACGTCCACCATTGTACCCATTCAACCCAAACTATCTTTTACACACTTGTAGTGATAAGGAAAAGGAGAAGAATGAGACAAGATCTTTCAAAAGCATTTTCCCTCCCGCTCTGGCTTGACCCGTTCCACCTAACACCCCCTACATCTGCTTGTCAAGCCGAAAAGAGTCCACGCAACATAATTGATCAAGCCAGAGCCCATTGGCAATGGCTGCACTGGAAGCAATCGTCACTCGGAGTTCTTCAGATTCCTCTGTTCCTGGGTGGCCGTTCACAAGTGCACGTACTCCAGGAACCATAGACATGGGACTGAGTAGTCACTCAACTTCGCCACCATACAACCTTTTACCACCCAGGTGTTTCATTCTTAACTTAGTAGAATTTAGATTTTCACAAAACAACATTTGCATAGCATCAATAATTCTACTAAGTATTGCATCGGAATCTAGACACAGGAATAAGGGATTCTACACAGGTTTAGCATGGCAATACTATCCTACAAATGCTTATATAAAATACACTAAGTAATGCATATAGAAAATAATAGGAAGTTTATGAGTTGTGCCACTTGCCTTTGAATGTTGTCGTTGTTCACAAACTCTTTTCAACAAAGAACGTTTGCTCTCCGTTTAATCTAAACAATATAAGCAACAACAATACAACAATCAACAAACAACAATCATCAAACATACATGCACATACATAGTGAACAAACAGGTTTCATAAAACTTCTAAGGAAAATATGTTTATGCATGAGGTGCAAAATATTCCTAAGGACTAGAGATGTATGTCATGCTAAGAAAATATTTTAAGTTAATGCAAAGCGAAAATGGGTATCAAAATGACTAAGGACTAAGGTCATACGTTGAATAAAATACTTTGTTATAGTTCATCTTGAATAAGCACTCTAATGGCTTAGCCATGATGTGTAAAAATACGTAGAGAAAATACTAAGTCTATAAGGTGATCGACAATTATTATCAACTCTTTGTAAATTGGATATTCACTATAGTGAGAGAGACAGACACCCGGCCAGCCACTTAAGTTGTGGAACATGTCTCATGTACGTGGACATGTAAGGTTAGTCTCTAGGCCGCTTCATCTCACTATGCTGCTAGGATCAAACAAACTTTAAGATGGCAATAATGTGATCAAAATTGTTTAAGTCTAAAGAGAAAGACAAGATTAGGAAAGAGGGAAAAGATAGAAAGAAAGTTGTAGTTGATCTTCCAGGCTTCATCTCCAGACTTGTAATTTTTCCGTCGTGATGTCCTGATTGAAGTTTGTATAGACTTGATAAATCTTCATACTTGATAATTCTTGTATCCTCGAATCTGGTCTTGGATTTAACTTAGTCATCATGAGTTCTCAGAGAAGAAGGGAGAAAAGAAAGAGAGAGGAAGCAAGACTTAGAAAATGTTTGCTGGTTAGTCTTCATGAACTTCTTCTTGATTTTCTTCTAAGTGATTCTACTCCTTGAAGATACTTCTGAAGTCTTGTTTTGGCTAAGTTCTTCATTGGCCTTCTAGCTCCATGTTGAAAATACTAAGTATCTAGTGCATACACTTTTACCAAAATACTAAGTTTGGAAATATTCCTAACTTAGAGAAAAATAATGAAGAGATTTCCTATGGGAAATATATCTATATGTGAAAATAAGTTATGCATGCAATGCACTTTTAAATCCTAAGAAATATCATACAAAATTTGTGATATTTTTAAAGTATGCATTAGGCTATAAATGCAATTTAATTAATTTCTATTTTTGTAATATAATAAAAGGAATAACTATAAAGTTAAAGTTTTAAGTGATTTTAAATTTTATAACAAAATTTTATAAAATGGTGTTAATATAGAGAGGGCATTTAATTAAATTTATAGCAATTTGATTTAATCAAAAATAATGTTTCCATTAAAAGTTATGTCAAAAATAGTCAAAATATTCAATTTAAACATACAACTATTAAATCATCAATACTAATACTCAAAATTATTTTATAACAGAGGCATATTATAACACATATTCTAAAGTTTCTAAAACAATTTTATTTGCAATTTTTGGATTTATAGATTTAAAGTTATTAAAAATATACTCAAATCCACCATTTCAAATTTGAATAATATATACTAAGTCAAATTTGAATTATAACAGTTCCAAAATATTCTACATGTCGAGGGCTTTCCAAAAATACAAAGTTTGTTAAATTTGGATAAGTGGTTAAAAAGTTATAACAGATCTAAGTGGCAGGGCTTTTCTGTAAACTGCCATTTAAATAAATCGAGAAAATCATTTTCCACGTCAGCGCTGACTGGGCAGTGACGTGGCCTCTGAGCTGGATAAGTGGGTGGATCTGGGCCGTTGGATCTGGATCTGACGGTCCAGATCTGATCGTACCCCTTTGCTTCTACGTTCTAATCCTGGTCGTTGAAGATAGATCGGACGGTCCAGGAGTGTTGACCAAAAACCGGCGGCGGGACTCACCGGAGTTGGAGGCGATTGCGGCGCCGGCGGCTCGGGCGTTGGCGAAGGCGGTGCTCCGGTGGTCCTCTTGGCTCAGGGAGATGACGCCGGAGTTTAGCGCGGCGCGACGAGCTCCGTGAGGTGGTTGGCGTCGAGTTGCGCATCCGAGAGAGGGGTGAAGGCACGGACGGAGGCGCGGTTTTTGCCGGCAACCGTCGGTCGATTCCTCCTCGACGAGCTGCTGCGAAAACGAAGCAAGGGAGGGGTTGAGAAGGTGCGTGTCGACACGGGGAAGAGGGTGGATGGGGTCTCGGGGCTTGGGGCGGCTTACTTCGCCGGGGACAGAGGAAAAACGGCGGCGGATCGGCGGAGCTCCAGCGAGCTTTTTGAGCGGCCTGGCGGAATGATTTCGATGGGTATGAGAGGGGGAAAACGGAGGAGAGGCTAGTCGATTTATAGGGCAGGGTCGGGGTTCCCATTAAGCCCCTTAATCGCGCGGAATCACGACGAGAAAATCTCGCCCGAAACAGTCGGGCGCGTGATCTTCGGCGCGAGGTTGAAGGAGATGCTGACATGTGGGCCCCACATGTCAGCGGGAGTGGGAGAGGGAGCCGGGCTGGGTTGCTGCTGTCTGGGCGCGCGAGGAAGAGCTGATGGGCTTCGGCCCAGTTAATCTTTCTCCCTTTTTTTTCTTTTCCTTTTCTGTTTTCTGGATTTTTAAATAACTTTTAAATTATGAATCCAAATAACCTCAAATTAGTTTCTTTAATTTTGTAAAAATCATATCTTTGCTTTAAAACATTAGTGGGTATGTTTTGAAAACTTTTTAAAATTAATTATTTTGAAATATTCATAAAATGCAAAATTGCCCATTTAGGTCAATTTTGAAAATATTAAATTAATAAATTCATTTGGGGTGAAATTAATTTATGAAATTACCACATTCTTATATGGTTGATATTAAGTTATTTAAAACTCATTTTTAGTAACCATTCACTTTTATTCTTGGTATAATAGTAAAATAATAGAATATAAATATTTTTAAAGTAATAGGAAATATATTAGATTCAATTTTTATTAAATTTATTTTGTGCACCATTATATTATGATAAATCATATGAAAACTTCATGAAACAACCTTGGAAAGGTTTTAGATTCAATTCATTTCTTATATAAAGTATTAATCATTTCATGTTTTGAAAATTAATGAAAGTAATTTAAGTAAGTGAAATGCTTACTTGGATGATTCATTAATTATAAAATGTATGAAGTTTTAAAGTTAGGAATTATGAACTTATAATTTCCAAAACTATAATTTGAATTTAGTTAAATGAATGAAAACCATTTGGCAAATATACCATTTTAATTAGTCTTGAATTTATGAGTAGATATGGCTAAGTGGTTGAAAATCAATTGCTTATAAGTAAACTATTTTATTAGAATACAATGGTTTGAAGTTTGTAAAATATTTGTCAATATACATATTGAGGTTTTAAGAAATATGATGGATAATAAATTGTTTAACTTGAAACAAGTTTTGAAAATAATAACTGAGATATTTGAAATATTAAACTCTTTCAATATGTTTGAAGTCTTTCATAGTTAGTTTTCTTATGCATTTTAATATTTTATTTTAATCAAAACAAAAAATTTAAATTTTAGTGATTTTTGAACATTATAAAATGTTGGGATGTTACAGACTACCACCCTTAAAAGGAATCACGTCCCCGAGATTCGGAGAGGCTAGAAAGAAAAGCAACTGGTTGGAAAGATTATGATAACTCGAGAGGTTTCAAGGAATGAAATTTTCTAACATGGAAACTGGAAACTAGCAGGGGATGAATTTTCTGATTTTGGGAGGCCAGAAAGAAAGATAGACTTGGATCTCCGGGTTTAGGGCAGCTGGGTTTAATTTAACTGGGTGACTACCACCCTTAAAAGAAAAGTTTTGTAGGTACTCAAAACACTCTAACTTAATCGAGAAGATCAAGACAATTCATTACAAACAACATCTAACTAAGATGAAGCAACAAGGTTCAAACACAAGCAACCACATACGTGAAAATTTTCAAATTTCTTTTGAGAAATCGAACTAATCTTTTATCGAACGAAACACACAACCGTCATGGAAAGACAAAATTGATAGTACTGCGATACCACAATTTGATAGGTCAATACATCAGTGGATCTCGTTATTCTAATGGGATAGGTGGTCTAATCTATCTCTTTCTTGAGTGCTTTGAGTTCTTCCTCCACTTCCTTGAGTTCTTCAAGATACTTCTGGGTGTTGTGAAGTCTAAAACGAAGTCTTTCTGCAAGGTACTCGATGGCTCTCCATGCTGCATTTCTTGCTGAATCACAGAATGATGTGTGAAATATTGGGTTGGTGAACATGCAGTCACCCTCAGTCTTATGGTCAGCTTCTTTGTTATTGTATAGGTGGATTTGTACCCACCAGTACTCTTGGCCTCGTCCATGAAAGGAAAACCTTTGTATACTACTTCCCCTTCAAAACCTAAGCTCTTCATGTTATCCTTAAGTGCTCTTGGAAACTCTGTCTCACATTCCAAGGTCATGGTCATCACTGGTCCTTTCTTGAGTGATTCAATGAGGGCGCTCATCTAAAAACAAGAACAGAAGAAACTTAGAAAGAAAATAGTTAAGATAGTTACGAGAATGATGTTTGAAAAGTTCATATTTTCAGAAACTGAATGAAATAGATCTTCAATTCTATGGCCAAATCCTATTTCTATCCAAACCTAGGGTTTCGAACCTACAGGCAACACAGTGCTCTGATACCATCTGTAGCGTACCTGCACTTTAAATAAGGCAGATACCTGTGTATAGTGTAAATCCCTGGATCGAATCGTTTGCACACACAGTTTACGATGAAATATCACAACAAATATCAATTTTATTACATCGATGATCCAGACTTACAAAATATTCGATACAAGTTGCATAGCATAAAGCTAGCTTTAAAAGAGTAAACAGCGGAAATACAGTAGCAGTGAGTCTCCATCACATTCATGTTGCCACAGGCAAAAACATGTTGGTTGTAGACTCGAAACCTTTAAACGAAACCTCACTCGTCATCTGATCGATCTGCAATAAGAAAAATATTGCAACAACGTGGGTGAGATTCCATTAAAAATTGAGTCTGGCAAGTGACACTATGGTGGACACTTAGAGGAATAACTCTAATAACCTATACGCATATTTGGTTGGTGGAGTTCAAGGCTATTTTGCATAAAGCCAATTTTTTCTAACTCCTTGGAAAACAATTTGCTCCTATTCAAGACATTCATGGCATGAAAACCACTGTCTCATTCTACCCTTGTTCACCCATCAAGTTTTATTTCTGAAGTTGGAATGGTGGAATCCTCCGTTGACGTCCGTGATCAGCTCCTCAAATTGTCTGTACCGGGGACACGTCTAAGTACTTAGTTTTACACTCTGCAGAGGTTGTGCACGTTCACCATTGTACCCATTCAACCCAAACTATCATTTACACACTTATAGTGATAAGGAAAAGGATAAGAATGAGACGAGATCTTTCAGAAGCATTTTCCCTCCCACTCTGGCTTGACCCGTTCCACCTAACACCCCCTACATCTGCTTGTCAAGCCGGAGAGAGTCCACGCAACATAATTGATCAAGCCAGAGCCCATTGGCAATAGCTGCACGGGAAGCAATCGTCACTCGGAGTTCTTCAGATTCCTCTGTTCCTGAGTGTCCGTTCACAAGTGCACGTACTCCAGGAACCATATACATGGGCCTGAGTAGCCACTCAACTTCGCCACCATACAACCTTTTACCACCCAGGTGTTTCATTCTTAACTTATTAGAATTTATATTTTCACAAAACAACATTTGCATAGCATCAATAATTCTAGAGGTAATAGCACCACACATACAACAACTTGTCATGCATGTGTAGATTCATACAAGAAGTTGTAAATTGTGGGGAACCGGTACATAAACTTGGGGCTAGGGTGCAAACACATACAAAATCATTTTGGACCTTACACGTGGCAATGTTTATTTTGCGAAAACACTCTGTATATTTATTTTATTGCAGTTATAACCTTCATCTTCCTTCCGCGATCCTCCGCCACAACATTTCCGGCCGGTGCGCACTATCAAGCGTCTCCCGGTGGCGTGAAGATTTTTTTTTTTGAATTTTCCCGGTGGCGTGAAGTTAAATCTGGGCACAGTCCCGGTAGAGCGCAGCACTGGTGGGCGTGATGCCGGGCACCCCTATGGACTCCTCATTTGATGCCGTGGCTTTCTCCTCCTCGGCCCGTGCGGCGTCGGCGGCCGGGCGGAGCCATGGGCGACGTGATCCGCGTGCAGTTGAACATCCGCGAGGGCAACGTGCAGAGGGTTGCGGCCACGCTCGCCATGCTGCGCCATGCCCTCGACGTCCCACTCACATGCGTCACTGTGTGCGACGACGCCGGCTGCGACACGCTCTCACCATCCCCCTGGCGTCCGACGGCGTCTCCGGCCGTGCTCACCTTGGCATCTCCGCCGCCATGGTCTCGGAGGCTCAGCGGCAGGCGCAACTCGCTTAGGCGGCCGGGTCGCAGGACATCCGCATGCGGTGATTCGAGGCGAGGGACATGGAGATCCTGGACGGTAGCTACGTTCGCCAGCCTGCAGATGAGGGGCCAACAACTCCTGCCTTTTCTCCGTTCGCCGGCCACTTCATCCCGCTGTGGGCAGGATAGGAGCTAGTGGAGAATGGCAGCCAATGGTGCAGGGCTTTCTACAGTCGTATACGGTTTGACACCGTGTAGAGACAATCAGGAAAAGGAACGAGCATAGGAGCAAACTGCCAAGCAACAGGGCGTGCATGGTCGCATCAGGGCAACACCGCATAGCAGAGCACCATGGACCCGTCAGCAGCGCGTGGAGCACCGCAACCTACCCACATCTCCCGTTTCAGAACTCCGCGCTGGAAACTTTGTGGCCGCCGTCACCTGCGTCGGCCTCGAATGCGCAGGGGACAGCCAATGCAACAACAACGAGTCCCTCCTTGTCACCTAGGAGCACAAAGACGACAATCGGGGTTGTGGCGTTCATGGAAACGGTGATGAGGCAGCCAGCTGATCCGACTCAAACTGCGACTTCATGGCGTCCATGCTCGTGGAGGCGATCAAAAATCCTCCGGGAGTACTGCATCAGTGAGGTTAGAAACTGCAGCGGCCGACGCAATTAAACATTTCGTAGGGGTGTTTTCGCAATTAAACATTGCCACATGTCAGGTCCAGAATGACTCTGTATGTGTTTGCACCCCGACCCCAAGTTTGTGTACCGGTTCAACACAATTTACAACTTGTTGTATGGATTTGCACCTGCATGACAAGTTGTTGTATGTGTGGTGCTATTACCTCATAATTCTACTAAGTATTGCATAGGAACCTAGACACAGGAATAAGGGATTCTACAAATATACTCAAATCCACCATTTCAAATTTGAATAATTTATAATAAGTCAAATTTGAATTCTAACAGTTCCAAAATATTCTACATGTCGAGGGCTTTCCAAAAATATAAAGTTTGTTAAATATGGAAAGGTGGTTAAAAAGTTATAACAGATCTAAGTGGTAGGGGTTTTTCTGTAAAACTGCCATTTAAATAAATCAAGAAAATCATTTTCCACGTCAGCGCTGACTGGGCAGTGACGTGGCCGCTGACCTGGCGCTGAGCTGGATAAGTGGGTGGATCTGGGCCGTTGGATCTGGATCTGACGGTCCAGATCTGATCGTACCCCTTCGCTTCTACATTCTAATCCTGGTCGTTGGAGATAGATCGGACGGTCCAGGAGTGTTGACCAAAAACCGGCGGCAGGACTCACCGGAGTTGGAGGCGATGGTGGCGCCGACGGCTCGGGCGTTGACGAAGGCGGTGCTCCGGTGGTCCTCTTGGCTCAGGGAGATGACGCCGGAGTTCAGCGCGGCGCGGCGAGCTCCGTGAGGTGGTCGGCGTCGAGCTGCGCATTCGAGAGAGGGGTGAAGGCACGGACGGAGGCGCGGTTTTCGCCGGCGACCTTCGGTCGATTCCTCCTCGACGAGCTGCGGCGAAAATGAAGCAAGGGAGGGGTTGAGAAGGTGCGCGTCGACACGGGGAAGAGGGTGGATGGGGTCTCGGGGCTTGGGGCGGCTTACCTCGTCGGCGACAGAGGAAAAACGGCGGCGGACCGGCGGAGCTCCGGCGAGCTTTTTGAGCGGCCTGGCGGCAGGATTTCGATGGGGATGAGAGGGGAAAACGGAGGAGAGGCTAGTCGATTTATAGGGCAGGGTCGGGGTGCCCATTAAGCCCCTCAATCGCACGGAATCACGACGAGAAAACCTCGCCCGAAACTGTCGGGCGCGTGATCTTCGGCGCGAGGTTGAAGGAGATGCTGACATGTGGGCCCCACATGTCAGCGGGAGTGGGAGAGGGAGCCAGGCTGGGCTGCTGCTGCCTGCGCGCGCGAGGAAGAGCTGATGGGCTTCGGCCCAGTTAATCTATCTCCCTTTTTTTTGTTCTTTTCCTTTTCTGTTTTCTAGATTTTTAAATAACTTTTAAATTATGAATCCAAATAACCTCAAATTAGTTTCTTTAATTTTTTTAAAATCATATCTTTGCTTTAAAACATTAGTTGGTATGTTTTGAAAACTTTTTAAAGTTAATTATTTTGTAATATTCATAAAATGCAAAATTGCCCATTTAGGTCAATTTTGAAAATATTAAATTTATAAATTCATTTGGGGTGAAATTAATTTATGAAATTACCACATTCTTATATGGTTGATATTAAGTTATTTAAAACTCATTTTTAGTAACCATTCACTTTTATTCTTGGTATAATAGTAAAATAATAGAATATAAATATTTTTAAAGTAATAGGAAATATATTGGATTCAATTTTAATTAAATTTTATTTTGTGCACCATTATATTAAGATAAATCATATGAAAACTTCATGAAACAACCATGGAAAGGTTTTAGATTCAATTCATTTCTTATATAAAGTATTAATCATTTCATGTTTTGAAAATTAATGAAAGTGATTTAAGTAAATGAAATGCTTATTTGGATAATTCATTAATTATAAAATGTATGAAGTTTTAAAGTTAGGAATTATAAACTTATAATTTCCAAAACTATAATTTGAATTTAGTTAAATGAATGAAAACCATTTGGCAAATATACCATTTTTAATTAGTCTTGAATTTATGAGTAGATATGGCTAAGTGGTTGAAAATCAATTGCTTATAAGTAAACTATTTTATTAGAATACAATGGTCTGAAGTTTGTAAAATATTTGTCAATATACATATTGAGGTTTTAAGAAATACAATGGATAATAAATTGTTTAATTTGAAACAAGTTTTGAAAATAATAACTGAGATATTTGAAATATTAAACTCTTTCAATTTGTTTGAAGTCTTTCATAGTATGTTTTCTTATGCATTTTAATATTTATTTTAATCAAAACAAAAGTTTTAAATTTTAGTGATTTTTGAACATTATAAAATATTGGGATGTTACACAAACCTTCTATAGATACCAGCATGACCAAGAATACTACGAATACCTTTAACATCTCTAGGGCAAGGCATTTTCTGAATTGCCTCCACTTTAGCTCTATCAACTTCAATACCTCTTTCAGAAATTTTATGTCCAAGAATAACCATCAAGAAAGCAAAAATGAGTCTTCTTAGACAATCTGTCTAGCATTTGATCAACAAAGGGTGGGTAAAGGATAATGATATTTCTTAGTAATTGTATTAACCTTTCTAAAATCAATGCACATTCTATAACCAACCACTACTCCTTAAGGAAAACCTCATCATTATCATTAGCCACAACAGTAATTCCACCTTTCTTAGGAACACACTACACAGGACTAACCCATCTACTAACAGCAATAGGGTAAATAATACCAGCATCAAGAAGTGTTAATACCTCATTTCTTACCACTTCCTACATGTTGGGTATTCAACGACGTTGATGTTCAACAACGGGCTTTGCATCGGGATCCAAATTAATAGAATGTTGACATATTGTAGGAGAAATCCCTTTTAAATCATCAAGAGTATAACCAATAGCTCCACAGTGTTTCTTCAATTCTTCCAACAATATTTCTTCTTCTTTACCTGAAAGGTTAGCACTACTAATAACAGGATATGTTTTCTTATCATCAATATGTGCATACTTAAGAGTTCCAGGCAAAGGTTTTAAATCGAAGAAAGGTTCCTCCCTAGGTGGAAGAGTTTTCCCCAAGTTTACCACCTGTAAATTATGTTTAAGTATAGGTTGACGGAGAAATATTTCTTCAAGTTCATTCCTTTCTTCCATAAAGAATTCACTTTCATGATCTTCCATAAATTGCTGCAAAACATTGTTAGGAGCAAGAGAAATAGAAGCAACTTGTTCAACTTAAAAGTCCTCATTACATAATTTGGTTTCATAAGGGGTTTTGGCAAATTTTGAAAATTTGAATTCATACGTATCACCAGCAAACTTAGTAGACATTTTTTATTTCTTAGAATCTTTAACAGCACCACAAGTATTTAGAAAAGGTCTACCAAAATGATAGGACAAGTCTTACTAGCAGTTGAACCAAGTACGCGAAAATCAGCAGGATATTTAGTCTTACCACATAAAACTTCAACATCTCTAACAATGCTAATCGGATAGATAGTTTCTATATTAGCAAGTTGAATAACCACATCAATTTCTTCAAGTTTTAATGACCAATATCATGCATAATTTCTTTATAAAGCTCTTAAGGAATATCACTTAAACTTGCACCAATATCACATAAACCATAATAGCAATGATCACCAATTTTAACAGATAACACAGGAACACTAGTTTTCCTTGAACTTTTAGGATGAGAAACAACATTTGAAGCATCCTCACAAAATATAATATACTCATATCCACATTCCTAGTAATAAGATCTTTTACTATAGCCACAGAAGGTTCAATATTAATTTGTTCATCAGGTTCCATAGCTTTATTTGTACTTTTATTAACCACACTAGCCATAATAGAATGTACTTTCACTTTAACAGGAAAAGGATTTTTTTTCAATATAAGGCTCGGGAATAATATGATCAACGGTATTACCTTCAATGCTTTTAGCTATAGGATTAATAGATTTATCTTTATAAGGGTCATGATATTTCTTAAACCCATCCTTAGGCAAACCGAAATAGGAAGCAAAGGAATTATAATAATTTGCAATAACTTGAGAATCAAGACCATAGGCATTATTAATATTTTAAAATGCATCAGTATGCATGAAAGTTTTAATGCATTCAAAGTCATATTTTATACCTGACTCCCTACCTTTGTCGTTCTCCCATGCTTCAGTATTCTCTTCAATACGATCAAGAAGATCCCATTTAAACTCCTCTTTATTATGTTTGAATCATCTAGAACATGCAGTATCCAATAATGTTTTATCTTCAAAAGAGTCTTGCATAGAAGTTATCAACAATAATATTACCAGGAAGCTCATGAATGGAACATTTGAGCATTAATGCCTTCAATCTCCCCCACGCTTGGGCAATACTTTCTCCATCATGAGACCATAAATTATATATAGAATTCCGATCTTGGTGAATCTCACTTGGAGGATAAAATTTAGAATAAAGGAGAGGTATAATTTCCTCCCATCCAAGAGAACTCCTGTTCTTCAATAATTTATACCAATGCGCAGCTCTTCCGGTAAGTGATATATTATCTCTACATAATTAAGCACATTAGGAGACAGAAATAAAAACAACACTTACAGATAAAGTTTTCTTTACCAATTCTACTTCCAATAGCACTTCACTCCCCAGCAACTGCGCCACAAAATAGCCTTGATGACCCACAAGTATAGGGGGTGTATCGTAGTACTTTCGATAAATAAGAGTGTCGAACCCAACGAGGAGCAGAAGGTGCTGACAAGTAAATACTAGCAGACGAGGTTTTATGGTTTTTTGATATAACAGATAAATAAAGTGCGAGTAAATAAAGCGCAACAATAATAATTGCAGCGAGTGGCCCAATCCTTTCTAGAGCAAACGACAACCGTTTTGTTTACTTATGATGACCAAACGTTCTTGAGGACACACGATATTTATGTCTAGTGCTTTCGCTTCGTATAGATGACTAATGTTAAGTGTTTTGATAAGTGTTGTGTGGGTGAACCTCTAATGCACCGTCCTTCCTAGGACTAATACATACTTTTGATTATACCCCTTGCAAGCATCCGCAAATACAAGAAAGTAATTAAGAATAATCTAACCACAGCCTTAAACTTTGAGATCCTACCGTCCCTCATACATCAAGATATTAACAGGTGTTTATGTTTCTGTCACTTCGGCAACCCCAAAATTAATACTCGAATACACAATGCATTCCCCTAGGCCCATAAAGGTGAAGTGTTATCTAGTCGACGTTCACACGAAACCACTTCACCCATGTCCTCGAGAATTTAAAGAACTACTCACAACACATCATATGGGACATGATCAGAGATGATATAATGATGGGTAACAATCTGAACATAAACTTTAATTCAGCGGTTCCACCCAAGAGCATCAATAACAATAGTAGTTAAGACCGGGAGAGTTTCCCCTATCAAATACACAAGATTCAGCCCTACATGTTACAGCGGGAACGGAGTGAGCGGTGGAGATGACGGTGTCGGCGGTGGAGATGATGGTGATGATGATCCTGATGAAGTGCAGCTCGATGACGGTGACAATGGCGACGATTCCCCCCCCCCCCCTCCCTCCCTCCCTCCGGTAAGGGATTTGCCCGACAGTTTTCTGCCTGCCGGAAAGCTTTCTTCTCTCTGGCGTTTTCTGACCCGTAGCGACGGCGGAATAATTCGGTGACGCGTGGTAAAGTCTTAGGTTTTTGGGGGCATGAAGTACGCGAAGGGGCGCCGCCAAAGGTGGGCCAGGGCCCCCTTACCTGGTGGCGGCGCGAGAGGCATGGGGGCCGCGCCACGGCATGGTGTGGGCCCCCTGGGCCCCACCTCGGGCTCCCTTTTTGGCCTCCTCCGTGATCTTGTAAAATAGGAATTTCCATCTTCTTGGTTTTGTTTTCTGAGCTTCACAAATTATGTGTCGGCCCAGTGAGGACCAGGGTGTGCAGAGCCCACTCTCCACAGCCCTCGCTCGCGACAGATGCGAAGAAACGACTAAGGACCAAGCCATCGCTTGGAGAGACTCCCAAGAGGACCGTCCTCGGCAGGGCCTGAAGAGGAGGCGAGGGCCTGAAGAAGACATTCCTTCATGCACTACTCTACCAGGCTCCGCTCGCCTGGAGAGGAGTCAACGCAAATCTCTCCTCAAGGCCACCAAGGCCCTGTGGAGATACTTCGCTACGATGCAACAGCTGTAGGGCGCACATGGCCTCTGCAGTGGCCGCAGAGTAACGTACGTGTCTGCGGACGGTGACGCGGGCACCGTAGTTGCCATTCTGGTGATTAAAGGAGTCCACAAAGATGCGCCGCCCGAGCCAGGCTACGAAGCTTTCCTCTTCGGTGATAAAGCAGCTGGACGGTGCAACGCTTCAACGGCAACGTCACCGTGGGCTCCACCACGACCTCTGCGGCGCCTGCTGGCCGTCCTGCGCGGAGTGGTTTGCCGACCACTTTGGCTGGCTTTTGGACGGATGGACCGAGTCCATGGACGATTCGGCCGTGGTACACCCTACTCCTTCGCGCCACTGCCATGTGGGAACCCATCCTCTGCATAAAGCACAGAGATGAGGCCTAAGGCACCTATAAAAGCAGTAGGAGCACCTCCGTAGCAGGGGGTCGATCATTGAAGCTCTGGAGCACTAGCCTAGAGCATAGGATAGAAAACTGGCTTGAGGAGGAAGAAGGTCATAACTTCCCTCTTCGAGCTCCACACTGCCTAAAAAGAGCCCCGGGCAAGCTCATTGTGATGTAAACAACTGAAGTGCAATTCAGACAAGCAGGAGTAGCGGTGTTACCTCCTCATGAAGGTCCTGAACCTGGGTACGGGCCAGTGTCCTTCTCTGTCATGTAGTTCCTCTTCAGGCTTGGCGAGCACCGTCCTCGTGTCGCTCGAGGGTTGTTTGACCTCCGCGTTCAGTCCCACTTCATACACTCTCTACGGAGTGTGACTATCCCTGTTCCTTGGGAGTCACTCTCCGACATTTGGTGCGCCAGGTAGGGGATTGAGGCGCGTCTGAACCTTCGAGCCGCTTCGGCGACATGACGAACACCCGCGCCACCTGTGCCGCCCGCGCCAACAAGCGCACACCTGGAGGGACTCAAACCGCGCCCGGCGCCACCGCCGCTCGTGCTCGTTGGGGCCGCCCCCGCAGGGAGGAGCGCGCCAACACCGGACCGCATGTGGAGGAGCCCGAGAGAGAGGCCAAGCGCGACGGTGAGGAGCCTTCCGAGCACCCTGATGACGATGAGTCCTCGCACCCGTCGCAGCGCCAAAGCGCATCCTCCCAAGGACGTGAAGAGCCCGGTCTGCACACCGCGCTGCTCATGACTCCGTGAGCTCGTGGGAGCAGCGCTGCAAGCAGTTCGTCGCCAACTTTAAGGGCACGTACGAGTGTGCGCTCACCCAGAGTGACCTTCGTGATGTGGTGCAGAAGAAGGATGAGACCCTCCGCAAGTACATCTAGCGCTTCAGCCAAGTGTGCAAAAAAATCACGAGCATCCCAGACACTCAGGTCATCGCCGCCTTCAGAGAGGGCGTCACGAACCGAAAGATGCTCGAGAAACTGGTTATCCATGACAAGCTCACCTCCGTGGTGAAGTTGTTCGACCTGGCTGACAAGTGCGTCAAGGATAAAGAGGGACTGCTCTTCGTCAAGATGAGCTCGTGAGGGGACGACACTGCTGAGGGTTCAAAGAGCCACAGGAAGAAGGAGGAGCCCAAGCGCAAGGCCACTACGGTCCTCGCGGTAGAGCCAGACGCCAAGGGCTCCCGCAGATACTCTAGAGAGCGTGGCGAGAAGAAGGAGGACAATCGTCCATTCTGCGTCTACCACAACAGACGTGGCCACTCTACAGAGACCTGTTTTGACCTCAAGAGGTTGAGCAAGGAGCGCGAGCAGGCAAAGGGCAGCGGATGCCGTGGCATAGGATGTGGCTACCGCGGAGGCGGACACAAGGGCGGCTACCAGAGGCCAGTATGCACTCAATCCAACGCCGCCGAGACGAACAACAACTTCCCTGACGAGGAAGATGGAGGCAACCTAGCCCCGAGTGGGGCTATGGCTTGCATCCTCGGCGGGGTATAGGCGCCCAAGTCGAACAACCAGCTCAAGTTCAAGCAGTTCACTTGTGAGCTCAACGCCGCGCTCCCTTGGTACTTTCACTCCTCACGAGGAACACCTGAGGAAACCTATAAGTGCACATGAGTCCTTACTACCATGCACAAGCGTTTGGGTTTGCCTTCCTAACATCCGCAGGGAACAAGTGTCCCTCCAAACCTGCGGAGGCAAGATGGTCAACCCCTGAAGAGGAGTACCCCGCCAGGGAAAATCTCTACAGAGCAAAAAGTCTCGAGAAGCTTAGTCATGCACTCACGCCTCGAGAGCCTTTTTCTCTCTCGCAAGCACTCATTGTCCCTCGAGCGTTTCGTTTTCCCTTACACTTCATGGACTGCTTGCACGTCAAAGGGGGGCTCTTGAGCATCGCGCCTCGAGAGCTTTTATCTCTCCAAGGCTTAAACTCCCCCCGTCCTTGTCGATTCATTGCTCAGGCATACCCCGGTGGTGGAGTCATAGCGTAAAGAGATGGGTCCTAACGACGCAGAGCGAACAAAGGCATGAAGTATATATTACAGACCATAATTCAAAGTGTCTAAACAAAAGTCTTTCGAATAAAGCGCTACAAGCGCATGACAGATAACGGGCACGCTTCAGGCGGAAGCCTCACCATCGCCCTCCTCGTAAGAGCCCTCCTCTCCAGCGCCGTGGAGCCAGCCTCCTCGCCATCATTGGTGGTCACCTCAGCATGCTTGAAGCGGTTGCAGAAGTCGTCGACTTGGCCGCGGATGGAGTTGGAGATCTGCCACCCTTCTTCGCCCACGAGAGGCTCGGTCACTGACGTGAAGTCGAAATCGGGCTCGAGGTGCATGAGGTTGGAGAAGACGCGATCGACAACCACGGCCAGGAGCTGGCGGCTTTACTCGTCGATGACCTCGTGGAGCTCCGCGGCAGGGCCTTCAAGCGCCGTGAAGAGCTGGTCGAAGTAGACCAGGTACATGGCAGCATCAGCATGGCCTTGGGCCAGCCTCCACGCCGAGCTTGAGGGCGAGCTCATTGCCCCGAGTCACTAAGGACCGGAAAATGCGCTCCCGCTGCTGCGACAGCACCAGTGCCGCTTGGGCGCCATCAGCAGCCTCCACCGCACGCTCCACGGCAGGACCCACCTACTTGTTCATCTCGTCCATGTCCATGATGAGAGAGTTGAGGTCCTGTGTGGCACGCTCGCGGGCTTTCTCAGCGAGGCGGCGTCCTTCCGAAGCGCGTTTCGCTCGGTTCTCGAGCTGGGCGTTCGCCTTCTCCAACTCGTGGATCCGGTCGGCGTCCATGGCACGCCTGCTCTTGAAGCGGTTGTCCTGCTTCTCGAGCTTGTCGCGGTAGTCCTTGGCGACAATCGCGTGGTACTTCTTCTCCCGGGACTGGAAGCAGCCTCCGCCTCCTCTTTCTTCTTAGCGAACGCAACCTTGAAGCACTCCACGATCTTCTCGTGGGAGGCAACCTATTGGTTGTGCTTGTCGAGGGCATTGGCTAAGTCCCCCCCCCCCCCCCCCCCCGGGCCTCGAGTTCATCGCGCTTCGCCGCAAGCTCGTTTTCCGCATGCAGCCGCTGATCGTCGTGCAGGCGCACCTCCTTCTCAAGGACGCATAGCTGCTACTCCCGGGCGTCCAGATACTTGCGGACCTTCTCCAAAGAGGCTCGCTCGGCCTTGGAAGCGGAGCGGAGCTGGGCCTCGAGCTGGCCGAGCTCGTGTTGCTTCTCGGCCAATGAGTGCTCCATGGCCTCCCGCTCCGCCCTTGCCTCGGCCAAGAGCTCTTCGGCCGCATCGCGCTCAGCCTGAAGGGGCGCGAGGTTCTCGTCTGCCTCGCGCACGGCCCCGTCGCACACCTTCTTGCAAAGCGCAGCGCCTCCTCGCGCTCTGCTTGCGGAGCCAAGTCGCTCTGGCGACGAGCCTCCACCACCGCGTGGAAGGCTGCACAGGCCTCTGCAAGCTCGCACTGTTGTTGGGTGATTCCCGCGTCCTCGAGGGCGAGGTGGGCCTCCAGACCCTCCAACAACTCCCGCACCCAGAGGAAGGTGACGTCACGACGTCCTCTGCCCAAGTCCCAGCCGCTGAGGACTAGGTCACGTGAGGCAGAGGACCCCGGCCCGGCGTCAAGCTTGAAGAACCGGGCCTCAGTGCGGGTTTCCGCGGCGCATCGAGCTTGGGGGCTGGGTGGCAAGCCGCCCTCCTCGGCTCATGCGTCCTTCGCGCTGCCATCGCCGCCCTTGTGCACCACCTCCTGCTGTGGCTCTGGGTCTGGAGGAGCCTGCCCCGCAGCTGCTCCTTCAGCTCCTGCTATGGAGCGTGGCGAGGGCAGCAGAGGAGCTCCCCCCTCTGGCTCGCTGGCCCTAGGCTGGCCCTGGCTCGCCTCAGCCTCCAGCTGCGTGGGAGGAGTGGCCGCGTGAGGTGGAGTAGCCGCGCGGGGTGGAGTAGCCGCGCGGGGTGGAGTTTGCATGCCGGGTGGAGTTTGCATGCGGGGTGGAGTTTGCGCTCGAGGCGGAGTAGGCATCCTCTCCTCTTGCTCTTCAGAGCCTCCCCCCTCAAGAGGCGGAGTTGTCGCCTCCGCCTGAGGCATTTCCTCAGTAGGGCATGTGGTGTACGCCTCCAGAGGACTCGTGACCTCTTCAGCCGCGGCCTCCGCCGCGGCACTCTGCACGTCGGCCGCCTATCGCAGGCACCAGCTCGCTGACAAACAGCTAGAAAGACCATCAGAAAAGACTAGAGAATGAGAGACGAAGAAATAAGTGATCAAGATCAGAGTCCAGATACTTACCCAGCTTGCTGGGCGCGGGTGTCCACCCACGGCAAGCCTGGCGAGCGCCACGATGGCTTGGCCCTAGCGCCAGATCCCTCGGGAGACGCCTCGGCCTTCCTCTTGAGGGGGACGTCATACGGCATCGCATGTCGATGACCGCCTTGGACCGGGGCTCTCGCCGCCCTGCCGCGGCCACCTCGCCCTCCACCTCATCCTCCTCCTCCACAATGCGCGAAGGCGCCACCCTGAAGGACTCGTCATCGCTTGATGAGACCTCATAAACTTCCTCACGAGGGGGCACGACCCTTGACGAGGTCACCTCTCCGGTGGAGGGGTTTGTCGTGGCCTCTTCATAGCCTGGCCCGGCTCCCGAAGAGGAGGGACTCCGTGGCTCCCTCCTCCTGCGCCACCGGCGCAGCCACCACCTTCTCCTCCCCCGCCAGGCCCGTCGGGGTGAAGTCCGGCATACCCTCCAGGATGTCCAGGCGCTCGCTCATGGAGAGCTGGTGCAGAGGCCTCACCGATGGCACAATCTTCTCCTGCACGTCCTGGTTGATGAAGAGGATGCTCATGACGGTGTCGACAATCTCCTGGCGGTTATCCCAAGGACGGAGCCGCATCAGGTCTGAGAGGCCCGAGTACATCCACATCGGCTTCTTGTGCGCTTGAAGCGGAGCGATGCGGCGCCTCATGAAGTCCGCCACGACCATCTGTCCCGTGAGGCCCACCTCATGGAGATAAAGCAGGCGACCCACCAGATTCGCGCTCTCCGCGCAACGGAAGACGGACTTTCCCCAGTGGGAGTTCTTCACTGGCGGCGCCTTCGGGACGTCGAGGAAGGCATAGGGCGATTCGACGCCGATGAGGAACCACTTCTGGCGGAAGTCATCCACCTTCTTCACCACCGCCGTGACGGGCTTGTCCCCATTCCACGACATGGGGATGAAGACTCCCCCCATGCCGTCCATGATGCGGAAGGAGACGCACCCGGACCGCTCGAGGGCCGCAGAGCTCCGGAGCGCGTAGAAGCTCCGGAAGAACGCCACCGAGGGTTGCACGCCCAAGTAGGCCTCGCAGAGATAGGCGAAGATGGAGAGGATCAGGACGGAGTTGGGGTGGAGATGAAGATGCTGGATCTGGTAGAACTCCAGAACTGCCTCCAAGAAAGGTGAGTACGCAGGCACCAGTTTGGCGGTGATGGTGTGAAGGAAGGTGAGAAAAACCCCTTCGGAAGCTTCGCGACCCGGAGCACGCTAGCGCCATGCTCGTTGGTCCGCCCCGCGACGAAGTGCCGGATCTTGTCCAACGCCACTTCGTTTCAGCGCTCCCCGATCAGCGCGGCGCCGAGCACAGGCTCGCCAGGCGCGCCCGTGCCGGAATCATCGCCGGAAGAGGAAAAGGACGGAGGAGCAAGGAGGAGCGCAGAAGGAAGCAGAGTTCGCCGGAGCACGCTGGCGGAGAAGGAAAGACGGAAGGCTTGGAAGCGAAGAATGGGAGCAGTAACGGCTCCCCGCTCTGGCGCGCAGGTTTTATGTCTCGTCAGGAGCAGTTACCGGGGCGTGGTGGGAGCCCCACGACGCACGCCTCTGAAATCGTGCGCTACAGTTGCGCAACCGCGCGACACGTGTCTCGGGCCGGCCGGACACTTTGGGCACACAACGCTTCGTCTAAATCCATGGGCTCCGCCGCGCCTGTCTTGGTCCCGGGGGCAACTGTCGGCCCAGTGAAGACCAGGGTGTGCAGAGCCCACTCTCCACAACCCTCGCACGCGACAGATGGAAAGAAATGACTAAGGACCAAGCCATCGCTTTGTAGAGACTCTCGAGAGGAACGTCCTCGGCGGGGACTGAAGAGGAGACGAGGGCCTGAAGAGGAATTTGACAAGGTTATACCAAACGGGTACCCCTTCGTGTGTGTACCTGGTGCATGTAATGACTAAACCCAATTGTGAACCGGCTGAGGCAGCCCATCAAGCGAAGACCAAGTCGAAGATCTCTTACTATAGATAGCATAGTCGGTAATACTTTCCATACATGTAGTCCTAGTCGGTTACGACCCGAGACCTGTACCCCTATATAAAGGACAGGAGGGTGATCGACTAAGGACACGCCCAACCATAATCACAAAACCCTAGCAAGATCGACATCTTGCTAGACCCTTGTACTCGCCGCATATACACAATCAATAACAGACAAGCAGGAGTAAGGGTTTTACCTCACTTGAGGGCCCCGAACATGGGTAATTCCCGCTTGTCAGCCGACAAATCTACCAACACCACGCGTTCTCTACCTCATAAACTCTTGCCCTAGGCTAGTAACCATGGTTATTGATGGGGACATCCCTCGTCAATTGGCGCCGTCTGTGGGAATAGGGGGTCTTGGATCCACGGATATTTCGGCCCAAATTTCAAACGGTGATCCGCCGACTACTTCAGAATGATCCACATCAGCAACAACATCTCATATCTAGATCATAGGCGACCACTCGCCAAAGGCAGCATCGCCAGCAAGGATTAGGCCATACTCACCTGAAGCTCAGGAGATCTACTCCAATCTCGATTCAGCTTTTAATCTATTTGTTGGAGAACATAATTTCTTTATTGATCAGCTTGGTGTGCAGGATTTAGTTGAAAAGATCGCAACTCAGCCACCTCAGGAGAAATCGACTAAGATCACATCTGCAGCAGACGAAGAAAATACCTCATCACAGACCGATCTGATCCCGCCGCCACAATCTCCAACAGAGTCAATGACATCCACAGAATTCAACAAATTCATGGCAGATGAGTTCCCTGAAGAGGAGGGACTATCGACGGCCTCAATCGACGACATGATCATATCGACAGCTTCGGCTGGAAGCTCTGGAGCGCCAACATCACAGATCGATCCGATCTCATCCATAGCAGGGTCCATGTCCACAAAGGAATTCAACGAATTCATACGGCAAAACGAGATGGAAGAAGAAGTGCAGTCGACCTTCCATATCAACCCAGCTGAAGATCGTATGCAAATTGACGCTCAAGAAGAAAGCTTTCACCTACTAGAGTATGATGAGCCTACAGAAGACAGCATACATCTAGCCAACTTCACCGGCACAAAGATCCAGTCGCCAGAACATATTGTAGTCGACTATGATAAACATACGCAACAGACAGAAGATGACGAAGGCAGCAAAAACATAGAGCAGAGCAGTAACGACGGAACAACATATGAAGAACAGTCCGACTACACATATCACATACCATGGCAAGTTTACGTAGCAACGGCAGCAGAAACATCAGAAAACGCGGCCAATCGACAACCCGTCGAGTACCCGTGCACAGTTACCTTGCCAGGCGGCATAACCACCCTAGACATCTCAGTAGAGACGGCGGCGGAAATGACAAAATTAATCGAAGAGGGCATAATGATACCAGCAGATGCACCTCCAAACGAGTTGGCAACATACAACTACTTCAACTGGCAGGAAGCACAACGCTTAAAGCAATACAGGGCAACACTCGTAGAGCGAAAAAGGCAAGCAAGCATATCAAGCGCTCGCAGACGACAGTTATCGATGAGTTCTACAGGAGCAACTGAAGCACGGCGCAGACCCAGATTCGACAGAATCCCTGAACACGAAATGGCAGGCGTCACTCGAAACCTGAACAACTCGTTCCTAACCGTCGACTCTGATGTCATAATCCAGCCGAAAACAGCAGAAGGGGCCCTCATATCCATAGGAGCATATCTCCAAGAAGGAAAACCACCGGCAGGTGACCCAGCTGAGGCAAGATACCTACAACAAATGAAGGCCCTGGAGATCGCAGCAAAAGAACTAGTCGATGGAGGAAGGAGAAGGCGTAGCAGAAGCCGCTCAAGGGAACGCGCCAGTCGTAGTCCTCAGCGTAGCAGCGGTAGGAGAAGTTTAAGCCGCCGCAGATCAAGAAGCAGATCAAGAAGCAGATCCAAAGGATCAGGCGGTCGAGAATCACCTGACAACCGCAGTGCAGGACCATGCGGAGCACAATGCTTCACTCGACGGATTCAGGAAACGAAACACCCAAAGAAGTTCGGCCTACCAACCATGCCAAAATTCAACTCAAAACAAGAACCCTCGGAATGGCTAGAAGATTACAAATTAGTAGTTATATGCCAACGAGGAACAACAACGACAGCACTGCAATACATACAGCTAATGCTTGAAGGCACAGCCCGCGACTGGCTCAAATCATTACCGGCAGGAGCCTACGACTCCTGTGATCACTTCAAAGAGGACTTCATAAAATATTTCGACCCCCTCTGTGAAAGGTCGAAAACATTTGAAGAACTGAGAGCATGTCGACAGAGGTCAGACGAGACGCTCAAATCTTACATCAGAAGGTGGACCTCCATTTGAAACTCAGTAGGCGCAATATCAGAGGACATGGCCTTGGACGCCTTCAAAACGGAGTCCATAGGAAAGATTTCCGGGAGGCGCTCGGACGACAAAAACCAAAAAACGTGGCAGAACTTATGAAGCTAGCAACCGAGTGGGCAGATGGCAAAGACGCACTCCAGGACAAAACTCCACATTCACCACATCGGCATCGCGACAGACGGGACAGTCGTGACCACCGAGACAGTCGAGATCGCCGGGATAGGTAAGACAAACGACGACGACGTAATCATGACAGTAGAGACAAATAATGTCAAATTCAAGGCGGCAGGATTCTCAAATAATAATCATAGTCAAAACGACAAAAAGCAAGACAACAGTCGAGAAGCCAGAAGCGGCTACAAGAACGACAGGCCAGTCGATCGGCGTGACAACAAGGATCATGGACAACAAGGAAGCTACAATAAACAAGACAGGCAACAACGCTTGGACCCAAAGATAGAGAATCCATGCAGGCTGCACTTATTTAAGGAACCAGAGACGGGAAGATTAATCTCTAGTCACACGATTGAAAACTGTCGACAATTCGAGCAGTTGGTAATCGAGTACGCAAGAAAGCATAGGAGCAATACATTCGAGCACATGGTACCTGCACCACAAGACGCAGCACTACCGCCACCTCCGCCATATGACCCTACTAGTCAAGCTGGAGGAGCTATATATCACACTCAACTACGCATCAGTAGCGCATCCGCAGTCTAATGGATAGGTCAAGAAAGCAAACGGCCTCGTATGCGCAGGCATCAAGAAAATACTGCTAGTTCCACTCAAAAGAGCTGCGGGTGCTTGGGTCAAGGAGCTCCCAACAGTACTTTGGAGTATTCGCACAACCCCAAACACGTCAACACAGTTCACTCCATTCTTTATGTTCTACGGAGCGGAGGCAGTCCTGCCACCAGAGATAAAATTTGGCGCACCAAGAATAGAAGCATACGAAGAGAAAGAGGCAAATATGTCACAAGAGGACGCCTTGGATATTCTAGATGAAGCACGCGACACAGCTTTGGCCCGCACAGCTGTTTACCAGCAGGACCTGAGAAACTATCATAGTCGACGTCTCCGACCAAGGACCTTCGAGGTAGGCGACTTGGTGTTGCGACTAAAACAGAAGAAAGTCCACAAACTCGCGTCACCATGGGAAGGGGCATTCATAATCACGGAAGTCATCGAAGGAGGAGCTTATCGACTGAATCATGCACGGGCGGGAGAACTATCACATAACCCATGGAATGTGGCACACTTACATCGTTTCTACGCATAGGTCTCTCGACAAATCATTGTAAAAGTCGCAGTAGATTCCAGACGCGCTCTTTTCCTTACCAGGGTACCCACGGGAACTGGAAGTTTTTAATGAGGTGGTCTATTGGACAGATATTATCAATAAATGATCTTTGCTACAACATCTTGGTCACACACATACACCCGATGGACTCGGGGGCTGGATCTTGTTAAAATTCATAAAAACACATAAGCCCACCCGACGGGCTCGGGGGCTGGGTCTTACTTAAAAGGTTCATAACCACATAAACCCACACGACGGGCTCGGGGACTGGGCCTTACTTAAAATTTTTATAAACACGTATAACCCATCCGACGGACTCGGGGGCTGGGTCTTACTCAAAGATCATACATGCACACTCACCCAGTAGACTCGGGGAATTGAGAATCATTTCATACTGCATAAACCACATACGAATCACTCGGTGGGATCGAGAGCAGGATCTCAAGGAAGACAAGAAAGCTAGCGTGGCTTGAACAAATCATAAAAACTGAAAACAATCAATACGCAGAATATCCTGTGTGGTCTTATATTACAATAGGGAGCTCAGTCGATTACACATGGAACACTCATTCGCGTGCTACCAACTTGGCCTTGTGGCCACGTGACTGAAGCTCGGCGGCTACGGTGGCTTGACGACGCTCTCCAGTGCAAATGCTAACTTGAGCAAGGCGAGCAGCGGTACCTGAGATTCCCCGAAAAGACGAAGGTTGCCCGTTCGACTTCTTCGGGTAATCCGACAGGGAAGCTTCATAATTAGCCTCGACGCCATTCGCCAGCAGCAACTTCAGAGTAATTTCCGAGCCACGAACTGACAAATTGCATGCCCACTGAGTAAGTGTCGTTGTCCCAGGTCCAAGCACTTGGGAAAAATCCTCCACAAACGAAGGAATAGCAGGCCCAGGTAAAACTTCTGCAAAAACGGCACTTAATTTCTGAATGGCACGTCCAGGGAGCGCCGAGTGTTGTCCAGCTCTTCACGAGAACGGACTTGCTGATCATGAAGCTCTCTCTCCAAGGCGGCCACTCGATCTTCAAGAGAAGTTTTTTCCTCTATAAAAAAACATAATATGAGAAAGCAGAACAAAAGGCGGTTCAAATTACAAGAAAAGGCAAAAGAGCAGAGCCTTACGACTGATCTGATCCAGGGAAGAACGGAGGCGGCTCTTTTCTTTTTTCGCGAGCACAAAGGCCTGGCCAACGGCAACCAAACCACTTACAGCAGGCTGCAAGGAGGAAAAGAGATGGCCAATCGAGTCAGAAAAGAATTATGCGCAAAACGAAGAGAGACGAGCACACAAAAAAGGGGAGAAGAAAGATTTACATGGTCGATCCAAAAAGAAGAGGCGAAAGACAAAGGATCGCCGGCCCTGGCAGAAGGGCCAAGACGTTCTCGCCTGAAAAAGGAGTTGTTCGTATAATTAGACGATGAGATAGTAAAATGCAAACAAAAGATAGTCTAAGGACAAGCTTAACTCTCTACATCAATATCAGCAGAAGAAGCCACAGCAACCAAAGACAGATCCGCATCAACGGAGTCAATGTCGCCAGTTCGGCGCAGTCGACGTCGCTTAGTTGAGGGAACAACCGCTGCCAAAGGAACCTCTCCGGTGGCAGTCGCCTCAGAGGCAACCATGCCATTACCAAGACAGGAGTTTCCAACTCCACCAGCTTCAGCGGAGAGAACCTTTTCTACAGTTGAAACATGTTCAGGTAGCGGCGGCAGGGAGGTCGCGACCGGTAATCCTTGAGCACAACAATACAACACACGTCAGCGCATAAGGAAGAACATGCTAGCGACCAAGAAGAGAGGTAAAAGTTGGGCAAGCAGAAAATCAAAATACATCGCGAATAGGAGTCCCAAGGCCATAAGAGAACACAGATAAGTCGAAAGAAGCAATATCAACAGGTGAGATTCCAGTGATATGTTTCACACAACCATGAAACCCGTGGTCGGACAGCTCAATGGGACTCATGCGAGTAGCGTCAAGACATCACTCATATCGCCACAAGGGGTGCGCTCGTTGTCGCAAGGGCCAAACTCGGCGGTACACATACGTGCTGACTAGTTGAATCCCCGTAACGGCCCGGCGCAACTCTTGAACTCTAAACATAAGAGAAGAAGCTTCTTCCTCTTCTGTAGTCGACAAGACATGGTCCTAGGACTCTAGCATTTCAGGAGAAGCAGTGGAAAATGCAGGAAGTAGGTTCTGGTCGACTAGCACATAAAACCACTTCTTCCTCCATTTTTGAGAAGGCTCGGTGGACGTCACATCAAAATAGCGACAGCCGTCGCGCACGTCGATACAGAAACTCCCAGTCAACAGGGGACGGCCATCACAGTAGAGTAAACTAACCTCGAAGATATGTTTCCAGAGAGCCCAGCTGGGATGCACTCCAAGAAAACTGCCATGTGGGAACCCATCCTCTGCATAAAGCGCAGAGATGAGGCCCGAGGCGCCTATAAAAGGAGTAGTAGCACCTCCGTAGCAGGGGATCGATCATTGAAGCTCTGGAGCACTAGCCTAGAGCATAGGATAGACAACTGGCTTGAGAAGGAAGAAGGTCATAACATCCCTCTTCGAGCTCCGCACTGCCTAAAGAGAGTCCACGGCAAGCTCATTGTGTTGTAAACAACTGCAGTGCAATACAGACAAGCAGGAGTAGCGGTGTTACCTACTCCTGAGGGTCGTGAACCTGGGTACGGGCCGGTGTCCTTCTCTGTCTTGTAGTTCCTCTTCAGGCTCGGCGAGCATCGCCGTCGTGTCTCTCGAGGGTTGTTTGACATCCGCGTTCAGTCCCCGTTCGAACACTCTCTGCGGAGTGTGACTATCCATGTTCCTTGGGAGTCACTCTCCGACAAAATGTATCTTGACGGTGCTTTTTCCAGCAGATTCTAGACTCCGGTGATCCAATCATCAAGCATGCAAAATAGATGAAATAACATAAGTATCATCTCTAAATATGAAATATATAAATACATAATAGTAAATTATGATATAAAATATTGATGCAAAATGGACGTATCAACCTCCCGTTGTTGCCTCCCGGAAACTCCATCTCCGATCGATCCCGTCACTCCCGCCAATTAATCCGACCAACCATATTAAACCAAACCAGAAGCCGTCCCCGTGTGCACGGGGACACGTCACAAACTCACATGTGTACGAGCTCAATTGAGCCAACGAGCCGGACAAGAATATATTGTTTGTTTTTTTGTTGAAAAAGGGGCTAATAAAAAGGACCTAACAATTAAAAGAAATAAAATTATAAAGGTGTATTTGTAAAAGTCAGACTGCCACGTCAGCGACTTAACGCATGTCTTGATGGAATGACGCAACTAAGTAACCATGATTTGACGTTTCTCCGGTTGGTGACTAATACTTTTGCTCGTGGCAATTTGACCGCACAGGCGTTAAACATCGTATTAAGGTCAAGTACTCTTGAGTGTGTCCATTTGCAGCGGCAACGTACATCCACAGGCGTCGAACAACTATATAACGAACTTGTCATTATTTGTAGGCGCACGATTCCGTGAGTCTATATCTTTACCAAGCTCGCAGCTTCCTGGAAACTATGTCAACGTACCACGATGCAAGCACTTGCGCAAAAATTTGACGTATCCTCATGTCGTCATATGCTTGGCTTTTCTAAATGTCCACACAACATAAGCACGGAACTTCCAATCCTGCCACACGACCCAATATACGAACGAGCTTGACCTTGACTCTAGTCAATGCCTAGCTAGCTTAGCTGAGCTTTAGATAAGATCATATCGAGCTAACTCTACGACCCTATACCAACACAGCAAGGCAGCATGTATACAACGCTCTGGCCTACATGAATTGGGTTTACACTAAGACATGGACTGTGTCTGAGTCTGACCATATCGTTATCGTCACCCTCTTCCGGTTTATCTTGTCAGACTGATGATGACACGTGGCCTATTAGATCCATTTTATATGAAGGGTTTGTAAGTTGGGATTGATTATTTTGAAGTGATTTGCCTGCTATGCACTTGTGGAATGCACGGCGGAACAATCGCCACAAATGTTGTACCCTCCTACTAAACTATATTCTGTTTGAATGAGAAACATTAGTACTCCCTCCTTCTCGATTTATACTGCGTGTTTGAGGATTCGCTGGGACCAAGGTGCAGTGTGATTGGTTTTGGTTTAGTTTGGAAAGAGCTGATAATTAGCTTTGGCTGTTAGCCACAACCCATAATAACTGGTGAAAATCGTAGTTACCGAAGAGTCCTCGTGCATGCATATGTGTAGATAGAAAGGAAAGACCCCACACCATGCATGCAGATTTGCCAAACCTGTTCACACGATCTGCATGTATTTTTTCTGCCCCGCTCACACATGTGGAAGGAAAGAAAGGGAGAGAGTTGAGGGGAGTACTACATGGTAATTAATTGCGCAATTAAGTTAAACACGCCTTAATTCTCTGCTTGGTGGAAATGCATGATATTCGAAGTGCGCATAGTAAACTGAGAAGGAGGGAGTATTAAACATGTAATTTGAACTCTGATAATGGATTATGGAGTGCAACCACATAACTATCCTACTACGGGTAGGTAAGTCTCCGTGATACGATTGGTTGTAGTTGTTGTTAACAAGAAAATCAATTATTGTAAATAGCGATAGGGCACGACCCGTCAGCCCTTTAGGTCAATTCAAGCAATTATGCATAAACGTTATGCTATAAAAACAATATGTTGTCCTGGTACCCACCCGAACCGATGTTATAAACTTATACCCTCAATCAATTTTTGCAGTATGTCATGGGTTTTCGTCTAAACAGGTCTGGCAAAATCCAAAAAAAAAACAAATTCTCCCTATTTGGGGTGAAGATGTATGTATACTCATAATAATCTTTAATTTAACACATATACATCAAACTTATTAAAGTTTCAACATCACATAATACAACAATAATTCAAATTACAATACTAGTCAACTTACAACTACTTAACAAATAAAGAATAGCCTCATATGCAAAGAGTGGTTAAAATTACACTTAAATTAAAAGTGGATTGAAATAAATAAAGGAAGGAAGACTATTTCTCAAATTTTGACCCTAATGTTCAATAGGATTATCACCAATCTGAGAATGACACTGCTGATTTTCAATCATCTCATTCTTCTAAAGAAAGGATTGCATTCAGTCCAGGTTTGTACGAGACTAGATAGATATGTGAGCTTCGCCTCGCCGGCTGCAGTTCGTTTGACACATCGTGACCATCATTGTAAAATTCCATATGTTTTCACCTACACCACTGCTGTGAATAAGACTTTCATGTTTTAAAACATCTTGTTCGAACGCTAACATAGCGGATATACATGTGTGTTCTGGTTGGTTGGCCAGACATAGCTTCATTGGTATCTTCTAGACGGTAGCTGACAATCATACTCCACTACAAACTGTATCATTTTGATAGTGCATGTCTGGACTCAAACAATGGCCTTACAAAAAATACTTCCAAAAGGTTGTCTCTGACATAACTTTAAAGAGTATTATTTGAATATATAAAACATCCTATAGATTTTATGCACGCCAAAACCAAGCTATGATGTTGATGTCCATACCAAATCACCAAATATTACAAACGGCCCAAGATAGATTGATGATGCCATTCACCGTTTATACTTTTTAAAACTTTACAATTTTCTGTCTAGATAGCAAGAATCCCAGATTTAAAGAAACACAATAAAGAGTAGATATCCGATATTGCATCATAAAACAAGAAAGAAAAGAGTCATCATAGATACAAACATAAAGCCTCAAAGAAAAATCTTCCAAAAATCCCTTTAAAATTAAAGAAACGACACATCTATGAGAGTTCACACATATTCATCTCGGAATCTGGACGGCCAGGTCCCAGACTGTAGCCTCTCTTAAATGGAGCCAGCCTGTGGCCAGCGAGATCTAGCAGCTCCGCTCACTTCTGTACCTGACCGGCCACATAGTATGTTATTGGATCCGGCCACTAGACATCGTTTTCTCGCGTCCAAACTCCGGCTGTCCAGCTCGTACGCTATGTGATGTATTGTCGTGCAGAACGAGTAACAGCTTTCAAATATTCTTGCATCTCCAGGAACCTTACAGAAGACTATATATGGAATCATCAACTATATTAATGGGGCAAACTATAGCTCGTTGCGCCAATAAGCAGCATCAGAATAAGTTTCAGAGAGCGAAGCATCAACAATAGAAAAAATCAGTTAACAATATTACATCAGGAGGCAAAGAAATCCACTTTTATACCAATGGCGCAAGCAATCAGATGTCTACATTATTCCGTTTTCCTACTTCCAAATGGGCTATTTTTTTTTTTTTGACAATTCCAAACGGATTGTTTGTTCCACTAAGAAACTAATACTATCAGAGTTATAATCAACGTAGAAAATATGCAACCTGCTTTAGTCAACCACCTTTTATTAAAATGCAGAAGTGTCTCCTGTACTCTGAAAAATATAAAATAGTATGCACTTATCAGACTATTTGCAAGAGCAACTCTCCATCCATAACACTAAATTGCATAAATCATAAAAACATATCTTATATGCATCAGTAACTAAAGAGAGCAATCCTACCACTAATTATTGCTTGCTTTTTCTATTGCCATGTTCACCATAGCTACAATAGTACTGTTATGGTTGCTAGGGTTTGAGGGGGAAGGGAGTGAGAGCTGCAAGGGCGCGCTGGATCGCCGGCCGCGGGGATCCTGTCCCACGGCCGGGCAAGAGGGAGGGTTTTCCTCTGAATTCTTGCTTGATTAGATTGATACATCTCCCCTCCTTATATAGAGGGGTTTCCTTGACTCCCAAGCAAGGCTTACTTGACCCCTAAGTAAACCCTTAAGACTAATGGGCCCAGGCCCATTACTTACTCTAACAAGTACACAAACTGGAGGCCATCACTGCCGAAACATTTAAGACATTGCTACAGATCCAAAATGATGCGTTGCATTATTAAGCTTAAACATAACAATCATGTTGCATCCAAAGGCAATGCGCTATGATACAACATAATTTTAGTAACTTAGTATAGAATAATTACAAACGGAACATGACTTTGAAAAGGAAAACAATCTACTATGATACAACCTGGAAATTAGTCTCCAAATTTAAAGACTTAAATTATACAAACTGAAGACTAATTTCAGTAACTACATGCTAGGTGTGAAATAAGATGTGCTTCGTCTTAATAAATTGTTGTATGCTGGCAAGCTCAGCATAGGCATAATTTAAGTTGAGATGGCACCGCAGAGTATAATAACATAACAATACCGCTTAACTGGAAATAAACATGAGTATACTGTAATTTCAGCAGTTCCCACTCTTAAATTCAACCAAGACGGTTTATCCAAATTTAATACTCCCTCCGATCCATATTAATTGACTTAACTTTGTCTAGATACGAATGCATCTAGTTAAGTGTTTAGACTAGATGCATTTGTATCTAGACAAAGTTAAGTCCATTAATATGGATCGGAGGGAGTAGTTGTATTTAAAACAAGTATATTGTGTATAGATAAAGCAAACGATTAGTAAATATATATGTTGTAGCTGGTAGGTTACGGTCAGTACAACTAAGTGCCTGTATGGAAGAAAATTACAGCATCAAAAAAGATGTGAAGGAACACAAACCCCAAAATGCAAGCTGAATATATGATCAGTATAGAAGGTAGTAGTATTTATCCGAGCTGAACCAATGTAATTAAGGTAGACAGCTATCTCGAAAACATCTGTGAAGTATATTTGGTTCCAGAATGCAGCAGGGAAGGATAAAAAAGGTAGCATCATAAGAGATGTGAAGGAACACAAACCACAGAAATGCAAGCTGAATATATGATCAATACAGAAGATAGTAGTATTTATCCGAGCTGAACCAATGTACTTAAGGACTAAGGTAGACAGCTATCTCCAAAACATTTGTGAAGTATATTTGGTTCCAGAATGCAGCATGGAAGAAAATATTAGTAAGCATGAGCAGACTACGAATCTGAAAGAACAAATAACTGCATAGAAAGTCATACTTGTGATTAGACTCATTTATGGATGACTATGCAATTCTTGATATACTATGTTATGCTCCTTGTTCCATAATTTGAGTGTCATTTCTTGATCTGAACCTTGAAACGACAACATAATGAGAAAAAAATAGGCTTTTCTTGATCTGAACCTTGAAACGAAAACATAATGAGAAAAAAATAGGCTTTTGTAAATAGATATAAATCTTGTGAAGCGTCTGCACTTAGCCTTTTGGCAGCATAAACTGAAAGCTTGCACATCAGATAATTCAATGGCAGCATGGGCAGAAGGGTGAACAACCGGACACAACACAGCGTGATCTGGTAAGTCCAAGGATTTGGAAAAATCACCACAGTGCATAATCTGCATAAAACATTGCAATACTTGAGTTTGTATGGATTACTTCATACTGTTTAGGTTCACACTGCGACAAGATTAATTGTAGAACAGACACGATAGTTTGTGTGGATTACTTCATACTGTTTAGGTTCACTAAATTCTGCCGCTCCAGTAGCGTTAGAAAACCACAAAGCAAAATATACATGTAAATATATTAACTAAGATAGTTGCAGGTCTAGTTATGCAAGAGACCAGTGGGAACAGAGAAAGACCATAGGGATCAGCAACCTAGCAACAGTAGTCCAACACCAAAGCGGTAAGAACAACAAGCATGTTAGGAGAAGAGATGGCCAAGGACACAAGACTTGAACATGTCTGTAGGTACCACATGAGGCTGTGAAAAACAATAAGTAAGAAAATGGGCATGTATGCTACTACGCTACCATTTGTCATGTGCAGATGAAACTTGCGAGACAAAATTATCAGAGGATGGAGACCCCATCTCATGGTCGCCACCAGGGTAACCATCTTCTGCCACCAAAATCGAAACCTTCTAATGCACACCTCAGCTAAGGCAAAAGTCTTTGTTAGCACATACATATTAAAACAAAAATCTAAATATAATTGCTTTAGACGACATATCATCCTAAATAACCTGTCAAAATATAGCTTTTCACTGGAAAAATACTGATGCGACATCTTTATATTCTGAAAATTCCAGATCGATCCATGCCATATTTTTGAGCATTACTTCATTATGGCTACAGTTCAGCAGCGATAACTTCGCATTTCAGAAAAATGTCATCACAAACATAGCCAGCTATCACAACCAACATGATTAAATCATTTTTTTCGTCTATTGTTGACTAAAGTTCTCAACAGCAGGAAGAAACATGAGAAAGAGTAAATTTTGCATCTGTTCTTATCAGCAGTGAAATGGAAAAATAAGAATGAAACTAAGCATGCATTATTAGCAGGACAGAAGGAACTCCTATTTGAATCTAGAGAGAGGGAGGCCGGATAATTGGAGAGGAGAGGAGGTGCATGACGACCTAGGAGAGGAGAGGAGATGCGGGGACTACCTGGGAAAGGAGAGTAGGTGTGGACAACCTCGGGCAGGTCCGTCAGCTCATTCCTGAGCTCTCCCAGCCCGACCACAACCGCCCTGCCTGGCCCGGCCGCCGCCGCCCTCCTGGCTGGCCCCCGATCCGCCCATTTTCGCAGAGAGGAGATGCAGGGACGACCCGGCCGCCGCCGCCCTCCCGTCAGCCCCCGTCGATCTCTCCTCTGGTCGTTCGCGAGCTCGCCCAGCCCAGCCACCGCACTGCTGTGCGCCGCTAGCAGCCGCGGGGAGCCACGCACAGGTAGGCGGGCGACACAGAACCGAGAGGGAAGGAGAGTTGGCCCCCTGCCCAACCAGCGGCACCACCCTGCTGGGCCGCCCGCCACCGCCGCCATCTCCTCGTCGTGGGAGAGGATTGGAAAGGGAGTTGGGAAAAAGGATTGGGGGAGGAGAGACGAACCGGCGGCGAGCGCAAGAGGAGGCGGAACAGAGAGGAAAGGAGCAACGCGGAGGGGGGACGGAGCGAGGGAAGATGAGGTGGGCGAAGGCGGCGGTGGAGGCCTTGGCGATGGCGGCGCCCGCTTGATCTGGTTGTGAGAGCTCAGAAGGCATGCGCGTGAGAGAGATAAGGCTTTTTTGCATGTATGTCCCTGGGTTTGCTGGAAATTGCGCATAAAGCCTCCGACCAACGAGACGATAAAGGGCCTGCGCGTAAGTCTATAGATAATTTTACGCGGCTAGTAACGTGTAAAACATAAGAGTCTAGACCCGTGGTGAAGGACGGCTGTGTGGGTCAAAATAGTCGGCGACGACCATTAATAACCCTTCATGGCCTCGTACAAAGCTCCTCACAGGATCAGCAACGGACGATGGGCAACTCTTCGCGAGGGAAACAAAAGAGACCACATGAGATCCAAAATATGGGAGACAGGGAGAGTGCCGCTGTGGCGGCGAAGGACGCTCTCAGCGACACAAAGGTCCCGGGGATGGATTGAAAAGTTGATGGGAAGGGAAGGTTTTGTCCTAAAATGTTTTCACTCAAGCAACCATGTCTTTACTTAGATGGAAACACCTCATACTTGAGATATGAGGACCGCTCGGCTATATTTTGTAGCTTAAAGCTTAAAAATTGAGAGTTTGACCAGGTTGGTAAATCTGAAATGGATGGTTTGCCCCTCTAAGCCTCTATTTTGCATGTTGGTCTGTTTTAGTGCATCCGCTAGAAATGCTCTTATTCCCACGATACAAGGAAAAACGCAATAATTAACCTGGAATTGGTAATGTTGACATCATTTCTGGCACATTTTAAACTTCAAAACATTTTAAGTCTCAAACATGAACCACCTGATTTACTTTCTGTATTCATTGTCGATTTGGCCTCGACGAAATCTTTTGAATTGTACCCACAACTACTATTTGTTGGAAAAATAATCGTTTTCAGAAGTGAGAGAATTACCACAATACCACTGGTCAAAAGCAATATGGCCAAAATAACACTCAATAAACCTAAGTTGCCAAAATACCATCGCCATTAAGGTTTTCGATGCCACAATACCAATACTGTTAGTTGTCAAACTTCTCACGCTAGTCAAATATGTCAGTTTTCTTAGAATGTCAAAATTTCCCTCAGCTAGACAGAGTCAAAATAGTCACAGGAAAAAGAATGTTCGCATCTAGTTCCTCTTCCCCTTCTCTCCAGCAACCATGACTGCATCACCTCGCCAGAGGTTGCCCTATCCCTTCTGAATCCCGCCCTGTCTCCACATTAATTCGACGAGCCGCCCAATCTTCTGCCCGGAGACACGCCATCTGCCGTGCCTGCCCAATCTTCTGCCCAGAGACACGCCATTCGCCGTGTCTGCGCAATCTCATGTACGTCGATGCCCCGGGAGCGCTTTCCACGGCGACGACGGAGACGCGCCGTCCGCCGTGCCTGCCAGGCTTCTGCACGTCAACGCTCAGGTCGGTCTCATCGCGTGCAGCCATGCTTGCCGACGAGTATACGGTCCTTGTACACGACCTCGCCATGCTTCTGGAGCAAATCGTCGAGCAGCTCGTCCACACCTTCCCCCGTGCCAGGATTCTACTCGAGCAAGAAAAAAGAATCGGCGGGGCGCCGGAGTCAGAAGTCTACCCACCACATTAGAAGAGGAGGAAGAGGAGGGCGGGCAGCGAGCTCGTCATGCGACGGCGGTGGGCTGCTGCTGCAGCAGGTCGCTCCTCAGCGGGGCGCACCGGTGGTGGTGTCCAACTAGGCTGGTGCGATGCGGCCGCGGGTGGAGCGGGACGGCGGCCGGCGGAGCACGGGGGAGGCCAGAGCTCTGGATCGTGGCGCCTCTCATGGTTGCACGCGACGTGAAGGTGCTTGTAGCAGTGAAGGAGATAAGCAGGAGGAGTAGAGATTGTATCTTGCTTTTTTTGTTTCAGCATGGAAAATTTCGTGTCTCAATACCTAAGGGTAGAAGTGTCTTTTTATGTTGGAAGTTAGTCTCCGTTTGTGTCTAGTGGTATTTTGGCATGAAAAACTAGAGTGTAGTGGAATTTTGGCAAGTTAGGTTTTTTGAGTGTTATTTTGGCATTCTCGGTTTTGACTGGTGGTATTGTGACAATTCTCTCTTTAAAAGTTGTCGTCTAAAGTTTACGTATTACTATTAAAATTGTCACATTGTAACTTGCGACAAAATAGGTTGGTAATTTATGTGTTATGGGACTATGGCCATGACAAGAAAAGAGCTCCCAAAAAGTTTGTCAATACTTACCACGCGGTCTGCTTTTGATGCCCTCCATGCAATGGAACCAATCGAAAATAAATTCTGACTCACAAAACCATCTTGGCTACCAATCCACCCTGAATTAGTTTTAACTTCTGGATGGTGTCAGTTTCATCTCTCGTACTCCCTGCGTTTAAAAAATAAGTGTCTTAAATTTATTAAAAAGAAGATGTAAATAAAATCTTGTTAAGATAATTTTTTTTTGATAAACTTGAGACCGTTATATTTAGAGGGAGAGAGTATGATAAACTTAGCTATTCATCCAGAAATTCTCGGTACAACATTTCTGTTTTGCATGCGCTGTTTTGGTACTCGGTGCCATAGTCAGATCCAATGATCAACGTCTACGTGACTACAGGAACATCACGAAACCCTCATATGAAAACTTGTTTTGAAAGCCGTTTAATTCATATGATTGTATCCGATACAAATCTGATAGTATAAATTTAATAGGAAAATAACATGAGATCAAACGTCATTGTCAGCCCAGTGAGGAATGATACACACGGTGTGTGTTGTTGGAAGACCTCAAGATGAAGGTGTGAAGTAAGGTAGCAGCAATTTTCACTCAGTATGAAACCAAAATTATCGAACCAGTAAGAGATGAAGAATTCACTTGAGGTGTCAAGGCGTCAGAAAGATGTTTCCTGGTAGTCAGTGGCGGAGCTAGGAAAAAATCGAGCCTGGGCAGAAAATAAGTGAAGCAAAAAAAAAACGAAAATGGCAACCAGATATTTTGATACATAAATTCTGAATATAAGTACTGAATTGGACAACCATACATTCGTAATAGTTTGTAAGCACAAAAACTAAATTAAATATGATAGTGGTAGCAAACTAGACAATACTAATAATGTCTTGGTAAAATCCCTTTACGATTCTTGAAGGCTTGAAACCGTCGAATAATAATGACATCTTCCGGTGACTTAAATATCTCCCGGCTCAGTGTAGCATATCATCAAGTGATTAAACCAATCATCATTTATCTTGTTGCGCAATTTAGACTTGATAATTTTCATTGCCGAGAAAGCTCTCTCTACAGAAGCCGTTGACACTGGCAACAACAACGCCAACTCAATGAGCTTGTAAACTAATGGAAATACCAAGTGCTTCTCTGTTTCAACCATTTTTGCAGCCAAACATTTAAGGTCATTGCAAGTAGAAAAGGCAACATGATTTCTTAGATGAAGAACATAAGTCTCAAGTTGATCCCCCAATATTGTACGATCAGCATTAGAAAAATCAGCACTATAAATTTCAGCAAGGCGACAAAGCTTCTCTACATTGAATCTGGAGAAAGAATTCTTGGGATCGAGACATGAGAAACAACCAATTACCTCCTGATTTGAGTCACCAAAGCGATAATTCATCTCAACACATATTTTATCAATCACCACATAGAAATTTCAGCTCGATAGTAATGAAAATTGGTGATGGTCCTTCCCTCTAGCCTCGAGCGACCTCGAACCGGTATTTCATCATCCATATTTGGGACTGGAATACCTTTGACAGTACATACCTGTTGGACCTCTTCAAAAAGATGATCTCAACCACTATCTCTCATGGTGATCAACCGGAGTTTGACATCATCAATTAATTCCATGGCAAGGACAATATTTGTATCTTTTTCTGCAGGAGATGTGAAAGCTCATTTGTTATACCAAACAACTTCAACATAAGCTTCAAAATGAGAGCAAATTTGAAGCACTCCATCTTCTCGATGCAACCTGCTGCACTACTCGGATTACGCCCATTTGCATCAACTGTGCTAAGTACTTTTATCACACGGGCCCACATTTCATCCACACGAAGCAAAGTTTTATGATGTGAACCCCATCTAGTATCTCCCGGTCTAGCAAGACTAGTTTGTTGATTCAACCCTCTTCTAGTAGATAATTCACCTCTCTCAAGCCTTTCCAACATATCCTTATGAGTTTCTTCCACCAATAATTCCATCTTCTTGCATGACGAACTTGTTGTGTTCACAATCAAGGATAGATACTCAAAAAAATCATGAACATACGAGCAAGAAGAAGTAGCAACAGCGACAACAACAAGCTGTAGACGATGAGCAAAACAATGCACATAGAAGGCATAAGGATTCTTATCTAGAATTTTTCTTTGCAAGCCATTAAATTCACCTCTCATATTTGAAGCTCCATCATATCCTTGCCCTCGAAACCTTGAAATTGGTAGTTTGTAATGATCAAGAAGCATAACAAGAGCCAACTTTAATGATTCTGATGTAGTATCTTTGATGTGGTATAGACAAAGAAATCGTTCCACCACTTTACCTTCATTGCTCACGTACCTACAAAAAATAAATACAATGATTAGATTAAGGGTTGCTGCATACAGAATAAAATACAAATAAATAGAACCAAATAAGTGCTAACCTCAACATAACCGCCATTTGTTCTTTCACGGATATATTACGGGACTCATCAATAAGCACAGTGAATTGTTTATCACCAAGCTCTTCCATAATCACTTCAGTGACTTCTTCTGCACAACACTTTGCAAGATCTTTTTGAATCTCACCAGAAGTCATCTGACAGTTTCTTCCACCACGATCAAAAGCAACTCTTACTTGTTCATTGCCATCTTTTAATATATCAATCATCCCTTTAAAGTTCCCTCTGTTCAAAGAAGTGGATGATTCATCGTGGCCACGAAAAGACAAGCCTTGTGCCATGAGAAATCTACAACATTCTAAAGAAGAAGTCAAACGGATTTTATATAACTCTTGGGATTCATCCGTTGCTCTAGCCAATTTAGTTGCCAAACTTTGGTGCTGATTCTTAAAATCGTCACAATGGCGAACACAATTGTTGTGTGCACTTCCCAAACCACCAATATGTTCAGGTAACGCTTTATATGCATGCTTCCAATCCTTAAAACCGGTTTTGGTGAAGACTTCATAACTAAAACGTTCGCCTCTACCAGGATTTCTAAAGAGGAAGCAATAGAAACAAAAGGCTGCATCTTTGGACACACTATATTCAATCCAATTGTACCTTTGGAACCAAGACTGAGAAAATGCACTGCCATCAATACGAGGAAATTTCACTATTGGTTGGGTAGGTCCCTTTAATATGTACTAGCAAGCTGCAATGTTCAATGTTATTAGGCATTTACTTATATGAAACTACAAAGCATAAGCACAATAAATAAAAATAGAGATCGGAATTCAGAAACATATATCACATGAGCACCTTTAATTGAAAGCAGTCATCATTGTTTAACGTCTAACTAAATCAAGAATCAAAACAGCTACAATGATCTGCTTCATAGCATGCCATCATCTTAAAAGGAGTTCAGCGTCTCCACTTTGTCATACAGCCAAAAAAATTAAAATAAATCAGATGCAGGGGAAAAAGAAGTCTGGATTAAAATGGAGTACTCGCTTGGTAAGGACTTTGTAGAAACATGGCATTAAGAAGCTCTTACCATTGGAAGGATTACCTAAGGAACACTCGACATTTTGACACATCATTCTCATAGAAAAGAAAAGGTGGAACCATAAGAAAAACATACAACCTAAAGAAGTATATTCACCTACGGCCACTAACCGAATATATCCTAGCATATCCCCAAGCATTAAATTAAATATAATCATTCTCGAGTTAAAATGAAAGCATACAAATGATCAAATGCCAGAAAAGGTAAGCTTGTATACCAAAAATTACAGGGTACTTATTCTTTGTATGTTATGTGAATCTACCATTTGTGTTCTCCGCCTCATATTCATGTTGTGTGATTAAAGAAGTGCCAAATAGATGTAAAAGAAATATCTACCCACAAATATGGATTTCAAATTAACTCGTTGTTAAATGAAACATTGAAACCTGGTCCATGCTCAACAAACGATAAAAGGAAAGAATATTTATGTAAAATTATTACCATGTCGTCTCCTCTGCTAAATTAGAAACTAATGGTGGTATATTAATCCAGATAATGTTGGATTTAATATGGTCAAATTAACTCTAACCTCATAGGCCCCATTTTAGGGAAGCCAAGTAACAACAGAAAAGGAAAAAAAATCATATCTAATATGTGTCCTAGCCGAGAGATGCACCACACATCACTATGCGTGTCATAGAGCATAGCTGGAGAACGACTCTGGCCATTCATTTACCCCAAGTCACGATGATGCCCCCCTTCCCAGCCACTGCAGGAAAAAAGGTATCGAAATGTCATAGATCAAGTAGATGGATGTCAGGTTAGAAGACAATGGCACTTGGAAATTAGACAAAATAATGCTGAAAACTGGTCCCCCGCTATCATGCCAATTCAACTCGGTGACATTCTTATAGTATTCAGACACAACGAAATAAGTACTTCAAGCCCATAAACATTAGAGAAGCAATACAAGGTAGATCTTTCTCAAGCTGAAACATAAATATATTAACACACACATTACATTTTATATAGAGTAGCTGCCGCAGAGCATAGTTCGGCGAGATCCGCAGCCTGCAAGGAAACCATGGCTGGCTCACGCTCTGTCAGGCCCCTCCGGATGATGCACATGGTGACAGACCTTCTGTTCTCCATCCTCCCCACGACCTGCCATCAGGCTATTGCAATCATCACCATCAGCATATGAGCTCACCTTTGCGACCCAGCCCACAGGTTAGATCCTCCCCCATCAAGAGAGGATAAGGGAGGCGATGAACTTGCCTGGTCCGGTAGGTTGCAGGACGCGTGCTCAGCCGGGAGGCCATCGTCGGAACAGGCACCCACACCCGATTTTGTGCGTGCGGCCTGCCACCACCTAGAATCGTCCTATGGCTTCATCACCTCCTTTATCAAGCTCTGCTCCTTGAACTCTGCCGCTCGACGTCGCTCCTCCCGATGCGGGCGGCGTCGAAGCTCCCTCCTTGGTATGCCTCTCTGGCGAATGGAAGAGGAGGCTGACGCGAGGCGAACCGACAGCTGGAGACGGCCCGTCGCAAGGTTTGGAGGATCAGGGTGGGAGGAGGAGGGCCACCATCTCCATGAGCTACCTGGTCGGCGACGTGGATGGGCTCCCGATACCATGACCGTCTTAACTGCAACGCTTGTAAAATTGTAGACTCGTAGAGTCCAAAGCATTCATATCCCCGGAGTTGATGATGCGTAAGCTAGAACCACATGTTCCATATTAGAAGCAAGATAAGGAAAAAAAACACCAATTGATTGTAGCAGCAACAGTTTTCAATTGTAGACTTGTGAGAAGCCAAATCACTATATTGATCAACACTATTGCTCATGTGAAAAGTACTCAAACCTAGAGTTTGTGAAGCTACAGCTTGTATCTGGCAGCCAATAAACATCATAGGAGAGGAGAAGGATAGTGACGATGAGGGGCTGCTCACACAATATTAAGCCGCCCAGGAAGGATACCACTGCACAACGTCACCACATACGCCCTTTGTACCATATGAAGCGTCAGCACCCATCTCGAGCACCCGCCTCAAGTTGAAGCTGTCCAGTTCGTCGCTTGCAAAGCGTCATAAACCCAATCTGTTCAGCATGCGGAACAGACAACAAAAATCAAAGCGAGGGCGAGCAATCAAAACATCCGTAGAGTAAGTACATACCTCGTTAACCATCGCCGTGGCCGGCAATTTCATTGAAGAGCAGGAGGAGGAAGACGGTAGCAGCTCCTAAACGGAAGACGGGTGTGGCTGTGGCTCATCTCTGTGGGTGTCGCTGAAGACGGTAGCATCCAAATCCGCATCGACAACGCTAAACGGAAGAGAGATATCCAGAGCAGCAAGATCGGTAGGCTCCGCTGCCCTCCTCCACGACGCGCTCCTACAGCCCCTCCGGCGACTCGCCACTGCCGCCTCGCAGGGAGTCGCGCTCGCCGATGCGCCGCCTACCCTGCTGCTCCTTCTCCACGGGCTCCTCCGTCCTCCGGGCGGAGCAGAGGGGAGGGCGCGGGGCAGAGTTGAGGCGGAGGCGCAGCGAGTGGCAAGCGGGGACGCGCCATAGGTGGCGGCGGCGCGAGGGGCAAGGAAATGGAAAGAGACTGGGGCGTGGCCTTGGGGAGGAGAGATGCTAGGGTTTGACCGATTCGAGCGGGCTCATGTCTTGTCTCGTCTCTTCACGTGGCCGAACAAACGAGGGAAGGGAGACGCGGACGAGCCATTTTTGCCCACTGATCTGTGGACCCAGCCCACACCCTGCCCCACACTGCCATGCACAGACCAGTCAACAGGAAGTAAACATAAATTCTACCGCATCCAACGGCTACGATGAAAAGTGGGAGCATACTTACTATTCCTAAGGCCGATCCAACGGCTCAGAATGGCTAGGAGGGGCAAATGCTCTAAGATGGAGTGTAGTCTCTCAACCTTTATAGTAGTAATGCCCTCCTCACTTGATTTTGAAAATCCGGAGCATAAGATGCAACTTGTTTTCTAAGTGCTGGGTCACAAACAATTTCATCCGGATTAAAATAATTCCCTTCTGAATCTGAACCGGTGTTGCCTGTGGTGTTGGGGATTTGTTCATCATTCCCTGAACCTGAACCTGAACCGGTGTTGGAGCTTGCCTCAGTCCCCTGATTTGGCTTGTCAACCAAATACCTCCGCATTTTCTGATGACTGAAATTAATCAAAGACTTATAACAATGATTCAACAACATAAAGTTAACGTCTAAAGAACAAATATCCTGACTTTGAAGATTAAATTCAGTGGCCAAAATCGCACCTGACTTGCAGCCGCGGCCGACGGCAAGGAAATAATTGTGAAGAACTCCAGATCGATGCCGATCACACCTGATGCAGCGGCCGATTCCGACGGCCGAATCGCACCTGATGCAATGTTAAGATCGATGCCGTCGTGCGCGTCCGCGTCGCTGCAGTCGCCGTAAGGAAGAGTCAAGGAGATCGATAATACTGGCGTGATTTACGTAACTACTGATCGTGTTGGTCGTGCTGAATAGATGCCAAGGCCTTTGGGCTATATGGGCTGGACAAAGAAATTGGAAATGGGCCAAAGAAAGCAACGTTGTTACGAGTATTGCCCGGGCAGCTTGCCAGATATCTGACTAATTAACGACTAGATATGCTACCTAATCCCTGGTAGTCCGACGAGCGAAGCCCGGGCAGCTGCCCGGGCATGCCGGCCTGAAGCTCCGCCACTGCTGGTAGTTGACGTGTAGACTGCACATAAACAATTAAGATACTTTGCCCCAACTTAACAGTGAGGTTGTCAATCTCACTGGCTTGCTGTAACAAAGGATTAAACGTATGTGTGGAAGAAAGATGTATGTTTGCAGAAAGTAACATGTTTGCGTTGTGGTTTATCAGATTAATGAAAAGGACCGGGATCCACAGTTCACAAGTGGTGTCTCTCCATAAATAATAATAACATTCATCCATGCGTGGTAAACAAATTACAGCTAGGCAATTGACAGAATAATGATGAGCAAACCAATGCATATACTAATGATATGGTGTCTAGTGTGAGATTCATTCGGGCATTATAACAATATACATAGACCGTTCCAACCGCATCTATGACTAATAATCCACCTTCCGGTAAGCGTCTACACCCCTTTCAGTATTAAGTTGCATGCAACAGATTATCGGCTTAAGCACTGTGTGTAAAGTAAGTAAGTAACATCCTTAGACAAAGTACTACTGTTTTATCCCTAATAGCAACAGTACATCTACAATCTTTGAGCTTTCTAGCACTGCCCCAGATTAAATAGAGACATGAAACTACTATCGAGCATAAATACCCTCTCTTAGAGTTACAAGCATCTACTTGGCCAGAGCACACACAAGTAACGGAGAGCATGCAAGATCATTAAATAGCACACACATGATATATTATGAAGCAATAACTTTAGTACTCAATATTCATCGGATCGCAACAAACACAACATGGAGAATTACATAAAGATGATCTTGATCATGATAGGCAGCTCACAAGATCTAAACATAATAACACAAGGGGAGAAGACAACCATCTAGCCATTGCTATGGACCCGTATTCCAAGGTAGACTACTCACGCATCAGTCCGGAGGCGGTCATGGGAACGTAGAGGCCTCCGGGGACGATTCCCTCTCCCAGTAGGGTGCCGGGGAGAAGTTCTGATCTCTCCCGAAGTGGTGGTGACGACAACGGCGGCGGCTCGGAACCTGTGGAGGAAAAAATGTTCAACCGTGCTCTGTTTTCAAGTCAAGGGGGTATTTGTAGGCGAAAGACCTAGATCGGTGGTCGCCCGAGGGGCTCTCCTCACCTCCTGGCGCGGCTGGCATGTGGGCCGCGCCACCAGGTGATGAGGGCGCCTCGCGGCCGCTCTTCGTCTCGTCTTCGGTTTTCCTGGACGCAAATATTCCAAAAATAAATCCTGATTGGCTCGTTTCCAATTTGGCGGATATTTCCTCAAGAGTTTTTCTGAAACCAAAAACAGCAGAAAACAGGGAACTGTCACTATGGCATCTTATTAATAGGTTAGTCTCAGAAAATGCATAAAACTATATAAAATGCATATAAACATGTACTAACATGATATATCATAGCATGGAACACAAGAAATTATGGATACGTTGGAGGCGTATCAACATCCACAAGCTTAGTTCTACTCGTCCCGAGTAGGCAAGAACGATAAAAGAAAAATAATTTCTGAAGTGACAAGCTTAAACACAATCTTGATCATGTAATAATGTAAGACATGTAAACTGAGATCAAATGAATAAGGGATGAAGTTTATATTGATATCAAACGAGTAGTAATAAACAAGTAGGTGAAGCAAGCAAAACTTTCAATGATATAGTACTAGATAGCAATCAACTGTGCAAAGTAGATATTAGAGATGATTTAAGCTTCAAGCACAACAATATAATCATCTAATGCTTCCAAGAAACATGGCAACTTAATGAAAGGATCAAGTCAAGCAATATCAATATGCACGTCAAAGATCAATATATTATTTGTTCAAAAAGAAACAAGCAAGCGTTCAACGTTGATTCCTGAAACCAGGATGTTAGGACTAAGAGAATGTTAACGGAGGTTTGTAAGGCCAACGGAAGAAAGGCTCACAAAGCTGTAGATGATCATTAGACAAGAGAAAGTCATACAATCGAAGCTATGCAAGGAGTAGTGATTGCCATACAACGGATGCACATGGAGCTATAAGTATATGAAAGCTCTCCAATGGAACTAGTGGGGGTGCATCCAACTTGCTTTCTCACGAAAACCTAGAGCACTTTTGAGGAGGCTCATCATTGGAATATACAAGCCAAGTTCTATAGTGTAAAGTTCTCCACATAGTTATGCAACTAAGACATGAAACTCTCTCATATGGAGTAAAGGTGCTAAACATGAGCACAAATGATAATCACAAATGATATGGTGCTATAAGATGAGCACAACTGTGTGATAAAGAATAGTAATGTTGACCCATTTTTTATTTCTTTTCTTTCTCTTTTTTTTCTCTTTTTCTCTTTTTTCTATTTTTTCCTTTTCTGTTTCTCTTTTCGATTGCCTTCATGGATCTTTTCACTTTTAGGGGCAAGCATCCTAATATGATATATGATATATGACAACACACTAATGATGATAAAAACAACATACTGATGATATAAGTAACTAATATGAATGTGTCATAAGAATACATATGACAACGGTGCCTCTGCCAGTGTAGCAGGTTATGTAGTGTGATGTCTACGCACGCTTCTATTCTTGTAGACAGCGTTGGGCCTCCAAGAGCAGAGGTTTGTAGAACAGCAGCAAGTTTCCCTTAAGTGGATCACCCAAGGTATATCGAACTCAGGGAGGTAGAGGTCAAAGATATTCCTCTCAAGCAGCCCTGCAATTAAGATACGAGAAGTCTCTTGTGTCCCCAACACACCCAATAGACTTGTCAGATGTATAGGTGCACAAGTTATGCGAAGATATAGTAAAATACAAGTAATATGAATGATTATGAGTAGTGATTGCAATCTGTAATACAAATGGCAGCAAGCAAACATGTAGCAGAACTTGTTGGAAACGGTGTTTTAATGCTTAGAAACAAGGCCTAGGGATCCTACTATCACCAGTGGACATTCTCAACAATGACATCAAAGTTAAATAAATAAACACTACTATCAAACACTCTCATGTTGGATAACAAACACCATTCAATGTGTAGGGCTACAAGAGCACCCTCCAAGTCGGAGTAAACCAACACCAACAATGTCATAAAGGGAATCACACACACTGCACACACTGTCACCATTACACACGTGCATAACCCCTGTCGGGGGGCTGCCCCCCGGGTAGGGGCAGATCCCGGTAGATTATAATGGATAACAACAGTGCTTGACCTTTGGCGACAGCAAAGGGCACCCCTTGGTGTGCCGAAAGGGCAGCTGGTCGCTTGGGCGCAGGGAAAGGCCAAGGAGCCCCATGGCAGCCGTGAGGGTCGAATCTTGCGCCTATAAATAGACATCCCCGACCGTCGCATTTGCAGCACGGGCAAGAGCGGATGGTTCCTCTAAGAACTAGCTTCTCGAAGATGTCTTTGCTGGTAGGCTAAGACATCTTCGGGAGGCTAGGCCTAGAGTTACTCATCCTGGCATGAGTTCGGACCTCTCCAGAAAGGATCCCGGGCATGGGACACCGAGGAGGTTCCCGGGTGACGGTGTACTCGGCTTTACCGGATAGGTAATCCGGGTACGTGCTAACCGGGATGTGCCTGTCGTTCTTGGTCTTATACAGAAGGGGCTCGTAGTGGCAAGCGGGGAGGTAACCGGCGAGAAGGTTCCCGGTAGACCATCAACGGTCTATGGTACGCTTTCCCGTCTATAGCGGGGGGAAGTACCATTCCGCCTGACACGGAAGCATGGTCACCTCCCGCCTGACACGAAGGCATGGTCACCTCCCGCCTGACACGGGAGCGCGTCAGCCGGTACGACCGTAGTACGACAAGACCTGACATGCCTAGCCCGGCAATCCGGAAAAGGCTATCCGGGATGGGCAAGGACATGTCCTGTCTCTGACAAGGGGACAATGATGATGCAGGACGGCGCCTGCCGTCCTTAACGAGATGATGACGCAGGGGCTACACCGGATAGCCCGGCGACTAGGTCGCACTAGCCGGTGACGACATCCTGGCTAGACCTGTCCGGTGGGGCCGAGGCATTTTAGGGTTTCCGGCCCTCCCGGCCGGACCTCTATAAAAGGCGCCATAACTGCTTCTGAGAAAGAGAGACCAACCTGAGAGCCAAAACTATAGTTGCATTTACTCATAGAGCAGTTACTCCTCTTCACCTTGAGTTCATCCAGTTCCTAGTACTTCTACCTTTGATAGATCTTGTAGCAAGTTGTAGTTCTTGTACCATCTATACATAAAGAAGAAAGGCAGGAGTAGGGGTGTTACCTCCTCACGAGGGCCCTGAACCTGGGTATATCGTGCGTGTGCTTGGTGCCTTCGTGCATTTGTTTGTATTTGTTAGATCTTCCCCGCTGCACTTGGTTCTTGTTTCGTGTTCTTGGGAGATTCCGGTTTTACCGGGATCCTCCCCGTGTGAGTTCTTCAACTCGCTACCCCTCCCCGGATCCACCAACGTCCATCGGCCCCGCAAATTAGCCATCCTATGGCATCTGCCGTGACACCACCACGACAGTTGGCGCCCACCGTGGGGCTGACAGAGGCGTTGGCTGGTGTACACATCCGGACGGGCTCCACGGTTTGTTTCGACGTTCGGGTTCTCTCTGGCCTGGTCGTAAGACTAGGGGAGATGGACTTCGTCGCCGACAACGCCGGTTGCTTCCGAAATAGACCGTTCCCGGTGAACGGGTGTCTTATTGACTTCGGTGGTTTTACCACTTACGTGGCCACCGAGGTTGTCTGTAGCTACCCGGACGTAGTCCTGGAAGCTGAGGACCCTCCCATGCTCTGCGTAGCTCGGGGTCTGCGCACCGATCGCTCCCCGAGTTCCGTCGCAGTGATGATGGTCGGAACCACCGAAGAAGAATACCAGGATGCTGATGGCGATACCGACGGCGTCCCTCGTTTGGCCAAACCCCCGCAGGAAAGACCTGCGGCCCGAGATGGTGATCCGCAGCCGTCCCAACCGCGACGCCGCCCGGATCCCCTCTCGGGTCTGGTAGCCAAGTTAGCTGTGCCCGTGGTTACCGGAGCGGATACCCAGGCCACTTCCGCTGAGTTGGAGGAGCAGCGGAAGTTGTTACTCGCTGAGGCAAAGGAGATCGCCGAGCTCCGTCGCGAGCTCAGCGTTAGCCTCCGGGAGTACAATGCTGCTCACGGATTCACCAAGATAGACTCCCGGGAAAAGCGCATCGCAGATCTGCGCAAGAAGGGAAGAATGGTGAATGAGGAGCTGGCTGGTGGAGCCACCACTAGCAACACCGGAAGTCGGATTTCTGCGGGAAAGCCGGTGTACAGTTCACCGGCAAAAACCCTTAGGGCCGCCGAAGCCGCCATGGCCGAGTTGGTGGGGTTATCCGGTGAAGCCCTGCGCAAGCAACAGGAAAGGGTCAACGAGCTGGTGGTTGAGGCAAACCGGCAGAACCAGGCCTTCAAGAAAAAGAACCCCGGAGCAGGGTCACAGGTGCATTCAGCCAGACCCAATAGCCGGATGTCAGATGGGGAGGCCTCTTCGCCACATCCGAGCAGAAGCAAAAGCAAGAGCAAGAGCCGGAGCCGAAGTAGAGGTTCCGGGAGGAACAAGCAGCTGCAGACCTATGACCCGGCATTTGCCGGTATCCAGCAGGCAGGGCAAGCCGGACAGCATAACCCGGGACAGGCGGGAAGTACCCGTGGAGATGGTAACCTGGGTGTGAGAAACAATAACCCGGTTGGCCGTGGTAATCCACCCCGGAATCCTCCCCATGTACAGGGAAACCCGAGATCCCAGAGACTCGCTCGGAAAGGCTGCTATACCAAACATTATTACTTAACTACAAAGAAAGAAAATACTCTAGTAGTCACTAGACCAAGTAAAAACCCTTAGTATAGAAAAGAATGAAAAGGTCCTTTCGTTCTTGTCCGCAGAGGGACATCATCTCCGCCCCCCGTCAAGCCGAGATCCCCGTGCAGGATAGGCTCAACGATGGCAACTCGGGGATGCAGCAGCTCGAGTATCAGCCCGACGAGAACCCCTTGGGATCTCGGATAGGAACAAGACAGCTGAACCCGGCAGATGCAAGGCTCCGGCTGGACCGAATTCACCAATCCGAGGTGATGGAAGAGCAAGGACCTCCGGGACCTGCTTGCTTTGGACCTCGGATCATGCGGGAACCTCCAGTTCGAAACTTTCAGCTCAACAGGGGTGCCAAGACCTATGACGGCAGCAAGAAGCCGGAGGACTGGCTGACCGACTATGTAACTGCAGTAAGCATAGCCGGTGGAAACAGACGATGGGCGGTACGTTACATACCGCAAATGTTGGAAGGACCTGCCCGGATCTGGTTGAACAACCTGAGGGCGGGTAGCATAGAATGCTGGTTAGATTCTGAGGAAGCATTCATCAGCAACTTCACCAGCACGTACAAAAGACCGAATAGACCTCAGCAGCTCGCCATCTGTAGGCAAAGGAGCAACGAGACGGACCGGGAGTACCTTAACCGGTGGAGCAATATTCGCAACTCTTGCGAAGGAGTGGTAGAAGCGCAAGCCGTTTCCTGGTTTGCGCAGGGATGCCGGCATGGCTCTATGCTGTGGCAGAAGCTGCAAAGAAAGATGCCGACAACTTTGGCGGAAACCATGCGCATCGCCGATACCTATACGCTTGGAGATCCCATGCAACCCCTGGTGGATGTCGGAGACTCCAACAGGAGGAATGCGGGACCTCAGCGTTCCGGACCGAGCAGGAGCCATGATCGCCAAGAGTTCGGTCACAAGAGGACTCTGCCCGAGTACCACCATGCAGTGCAGCATGTCGCAGCAGTAACCCGGGAGCAGGAGGTAGCCCCCCGGGAGCAGGAGGATGCCGGCAACAGCCAGCGTCAAAAGACAAGTGGCCCAGCTTGGGGTCAAAGTCAGGAGGTGCAGAAGACCTGGGTGGAGCAGAAGAAGCCCCTGACGTATGAGGAAATGTTGAATAAGCCATGCTGCTATCACACTCTGGAGGCCAACAAGCCTGCAAACCACTCTACTCGGCAATGCAGCTGGTATCAGCGCACGTTGCAGGAGGGCAGCTCGGGAGGTATTCGGCCAAGTGCTCCGGCATCTCGGCCCAATATTCCGAGACCCCCTCCTCCGACATCGGGGGCCAACAATGTCCGACTTCCCCCTCCTCCGAGAGGACCCCCACCTCGCCCAGTGAATATGGTACACACCCGGAACGACAACGGCAACCAAGGCGGACAACAGCAGGGTAACTACCGGGAGGCGCACCAGAGCTATGTGGTCTTCGTGACTGAGCCGACGGACCGGAAGAGCGTGCGGCAGCGTGCTCTGGAGGTGAACGCTGTGATCCCGGCAGTGCCCAAATTCTTGCACTGGTCCGAGATGGAGATCACCTGGAGCCGGAAGGATCACCCCCGGGTTATGCCCAAGCCGGGAGCGTATGCTTTGGTGGTGGACCCGACCTTTATCGGACCCAACCTTAACGTCCGCTTCAGCCGGGTTCTGATTGACAATGGCTGTGCCATTAACATCATGTACAAGGACACGATGCTGAAGCTGGGAGTATCCATGAACACACTGCTGCCCACGGAGACAACCTTCCACGGCATTGTGCCCGGGGTCTCTTGCTCACCCATGGGAAAGATTTGGGTGGAGGTCCTATTCGGAACCCGGGAGAACTGCAGAGCCAAGAGCTTGGAGTTCGAGGTCGTGGACCTCGAGAGCCCGTATCACGCTCTGATCGGCAGACCAGCCCTCGCCAAGTTCATGATCTCGACACACATGGGCTACCTCAAGATGAAGATGCCGGGACCTAACGGCATAATCACCATCTCGGGAGATCACAAGCGCTCCATGGAGTGTGCTTCGGCGGGGTCGTGCTTAGCTGAGTCCCTGGTGATCGCGGAGGAAAAGAAGAGGATCCAGCAGGTGGTGGCGATGGCCAAGACCTCCCAACTCGGAATGCCCGGGATGGTGAACCCGGAGCAGGGTGCGTCGTTTCAGCCCCCCAAGGAGACCAAGAAGGTGTCCGTGGACCCCAGCAACCCGGAGCTATCATTGGCAGCAACCTGGACAGCAAATAGGAAGGCGAGCTCGTCGACTTCCTCCGTGAGAATCGGGATGCCTTTGCGTGGTCGAGTGACGATCTGCAAGGCGTCCCGAGGGAGTTGGCTGAGCACTCTCTGTTTGTTCGACCGGATGCGAAGCCGGTGAAGCAACCAACTAGGCGCCTCTCGGATGAAAGAAGAGCTGCGGTCATGGAGCACCTGGCTATACTGCTGGCTGCCAGATTCATCATGGAGGTGCTGCACCCGGATTGGATTTCGAATCCGGTCCTGGTAGAAAAGAAGAAAGATGATCCCCTCCTGCTTAAGGTGTGGCGCATGTGCATCGACTTCACCAACCTCAACAAGGCATGCCCGAAAGACCCCTTTCCGCTGCCCCGGATAGATCAAGTGATAGACTCCACTGCCGGGAGTGAGCTTTTGACTTTTCTAGATGCTTATTCTGGTTTCCACCAGATACCTTTGAATCCGGATGATCAATTAAAAACCGCTTTTATTACCCCTTACGGGGCTTATTGCTATCGTGTTATGACTTTCGGATTGAGGAAAGCTGGTGCTACCTACCAAAGATGCATGCAGAAATGCTTGCATGACCAAATAGGCCGAAATGCCGAGGTCTATGTCGATGACATAGTCATAAAAACAAAAGAGAAAGCCTCACTAATAGATGATCTGAGGGAAACATTCAAGAACCTAAGAAGATTCCGGATAAGGTTGAACCTGGATAAGTGCACATTTGGTGTTCCGGCCGGGAAGTTACTCGGTTTCCTCATCTCAAGCCGAGGAATCGAGGTCAACCCGGGTAAAATCCGGGCCATCGAAAGCATGAAGTTGCCGGTGCGTCTCAAGGATGTGCAGAAGTTTACCGGGTGTCTGGCGTCCCTAAGTCGGTTTGTGAGCCGACTTGGGGAGAAGGCCTTACCTCTGTACCAACTGATGAAGAAGAGCAAAACATTTATCTGGACCCCGCAAGCTGATGCGGCATTCAACGATTTGAAGAGAATGCTCTCAACAGCGCCGGTATTGGCATCCCCATTGCCCAAGGAACCTATGCTGTTATATATTGCAGCAACCAACCGGGTAGTCAGTGTCGTAATGGTAGTAGAAAGGGAAGAAGGGAGCAAGCTGATACAGAGACCGGTGTATTACCTCAGTGAGGTGATCTCGGAATCCAAGCAGAACTACCCGCACTACCAGAAGATGGCATATGGGGTGTACATGGCAGTAATCAAGCTCAAACACTATTTTCAGGAACACCCGATCACAGTGGTGTGCGAAGCTCCTCTCGCCGAGATCATCGGTTGCAAGGATGCTAGCGGCCGGGTAGCCAAATGGGCCATCCAGTTGTCTCCGTATGCTCCGGCATACGAGAGACGAGATGCCATCAAGTCGCAGGCGCTGCCGGACTTTTTGGTAGACTGGGCCGAGATGCAGTATGAACCTCCGATACCGGATTACAATTTCTGGAGGATGCATTTCGATGGCTCAAAGGCTAAGATCGGATTGGGTGCCGGAGTGGTCCTCACTTCCCCAAAGCAAGATGTACTGAAGTATGTGCTGCAGATCCATTTTCGGGCATCCAATAATGTCGCGGAATATGAGGCTCTGGTTCACGGATTGAATGTCGCCAAGGAAATCGGAATCCGCCGGATAGAGTGTTTCGGAGACTCCGACCTCGTGGTGCAACAGGTGTCGGGGAATTGGGATGCCCTAGATGCAAACATGGCCTTATACAGGTTTCATGTGCAGAAAATTTCCGGATTTTTTGACGGGTGCGAGTTCAAACATGTACCCAGAGGAGAAAACGAAGCAGCAGATGTCTTGTCCAAACTAGGGTCATCCCGGGATGCCATCCCACCCGGGATCGCCCTGGAACATTTGAGGAAGCCGTCAATACAACCATCACCCGAATCGGATTCTATCTTCATCCCCAAAGAGCCCGGTTCAGAGGCAGTACCCATGGAAGTAGATGTCGGGAGCATAACATCAAACCCGGGGACTGCCTCCCGGTGCTCAGAGAGGCAAAGACAGATGATGATAGAGGTGATGTCGGCAGAACCAATGGACATAGACGCTCCAGCGTTCCCGGTGCGGCCTGTCCCGGATTGGGCACAGCCCATTATGGTGTACATCTTGGAAGGGACCCTCCCGGGGAATGAAGTGGAAGCCCGTCAGATACTGCGAAGATCAAAGGCATACACTGTCATTAACCAAGAGCTGTACAAGAGAAGTGTCACCGAGGTGCTCCAGAGATGCGTGGAACCGGCAGAAGGGCAAGAGATGCTCCTGGAAATACACCAAGGAGAGTGTGGACACCATGCATCATCCCGGGCCCTAGTGGCAAATGTATTCCGGCATGGGTTCTACTGGCCCACTGCGTTGCAGCAAGCAGAGGATATTGTCCGGAAGTGTGGAGGATGCCAAAGATTTGCTCACCGGATACACATGCCGGCGTCAGCACTAAAAACAATCCCCATCACTTGGCCATTTGCAGTATGGTGTTTGGACATGGTCGGGCAATTCAAACCGGCAAGGGGTAACATGACACATATACTGGTAATGGTGGACAAATTTACCAAGTGGATAGAGGTCAAGCCAATCCGGAAGTGCGATGGACACACCGCTGTGCAATTCCTGAAAGACATCATCTTGAGATACGGATACCCACACAGCATTATCACAGATAATGGAACAAACTTTGCTGTGGGGGAATTCGCTCGATTTTGTGCTGAGAAGGGAATCCGGCTAGATGTAGCATCAGTCGCACATCCGGAAGCAAATGGGCAAGTCGAAAGGGCTAACGCCTTAGTCTTGGCTGGTATCAAAGCTCGCTTGGTCGAACCATTGTTGAGAACCCCGGGATGCTGGATAGAAGAGTTACCGGCGGTATTATGGGGTCTCCGGACTACACCGAATAGATCTACCGGATACACGCCATTCTTCATGGTATACGGTGCTGAGGCAGTGCTTCCGACCGACATACAGTATGACTCCCCGAGAGTGGCAATGTTCACCGAGACTGAGGCAAAAGAGGCCCGAGAAGATGATGTAGATTTACTCGAGGAGGCAAGAGAGTTGGCACTATCTCGGTCGGCAATTTATCAACAGAACCTCCGTCGTTATCATAGCCGGAAAGTACACCCGAGGGTGTTCCGGGAGGGAGATCTGGTGCTGAGGCTCATCCAACGCACGGCCGGAATGCATAAGTTGTCACCTCCATGGGAGGGGCCTTTTGTGATAAGCAGGGCATTGCACAATGATTCTTATTACCTTGTAGATGCACAGGAGGATAGGAAGGGTGTAATGGACAAATCCGGAGAGGAAACCAAGCGTCCATGGAATGTAGCTCTACTTCGCCCCTTTTACACATAAAAGGTTCAGTGTATGTTGTATCTCAATTTTTCAGTATTAAGGAAAGTAAGGCACCCCGGGAGGAACCCGGGGACTGCCTGGTTATGAGCTTGTCTTGTTATTTTTGTCAAATTCATTTGCTGTTTTCTACCGACATCCCGGGAAAGAACCCGGGGGCTGCCGGATAGCTATCTTGTGTTTTATTGTGTGCATGCCGGAAAAGTTCCGAGTCCGATTCTCAAAGTCAGAGTAATGTATGTCATGTGAAATCATCTTGTGACTCGACTGACGAACGCCGAAATGGTAGTCAAGAGCAAAGAGAGGGAAGGTGGGGAACACGAAAATGGTCTCGGGGACTTGGAACAGGAACTTATCCGGCATGCTTGTTTTTACTTAGTTATTTTTTATGTCGGGAATTCGGTTAGTAGGAACTCGGGTTGTTTTAAGTAACGTATGTGCCGTATGTGGAGTTTTGTGACTCGACTGTCGAACGCCGAAATGGTAGACAAGAGCAGAAATTACCTAAGTACGGTAAACATGAAAGACAATTCGGGGACCAAAAGCTTAGTACATTGACATAAGTTCTTCAAATAAATAGTTCACGGTGAAACAGAAATAATTTAAGTGTACGATACATATGGCACCCGGCATCCCCGGGATTTAACGAATTTGCTGCTAAGTGTTTTAAGCAAAGGGGGAAGTAGGCTTCTCGACGGCGACTTCCGGAGCGCTCGATCCGGCCACAGCAAGGGCTACACGGCCCCAACGGTTCGATTCCGGATCGGATGCGGCTGCCCGGCGCGGGAACCCAAGCGACACCGTGCGTGCGCAGAGGCACTCGAGTGCGTCTCTGCGCAGACGGGACGTCGGGTGGGCCCTGGCTCGCCGTCTCGAAGGCATCGGGAGATTAACGGTCGAGATTTCCTGGGATGATATTACTCGGTCGCAGGCTTCGCCTCCCGGTTAAGATCATCTCGGTGAGAATATATCGGAAAGAATTGATCTCGGCATGGAAGAAAAGGGTGATGTCATATGTTCTCGGAGGAGGGTTTGTTGTTAAAGCTGATCCCGCACATCATCCGGAGTCGCTGTGCCGCACCAGCTTCGGGGACTAGTGTCGGGGGGCTGCCCCCCGGGTAGGGGCAGATCCCGGTAGATTATAATGGATAACAACAGTGCTTGACCTTTGGCGACAGCAAAGGGCACCCCTTGGTGTGCCGAAAGGGCAGCTGGTCGCTTGGGCGCAGGGAAAGGCCAAGGAGCCCCATGGCAGCCGTCAGGGTCGAATCTTGCGCCTATAAATAGACATCCCCGACCGTCGCATTTGCAGCACGGGCAAGAGCGGATGGTTCCTCTAAGAACTAGCTTCTCGAAGATGTCTTTGCTGGTAGGCTAAGACATCTTCGGGAGGCTAGGCCTAGAGTTACTCATCCTGGCATGAGTTCGGACCTCTCCAGAAAGGATCCCGGGCATGGGACACCGAGGAGGTTCCCGGGTGACGGTGTACTCGGCTTTACCGGATAGGTAATCCGGGTACGTGCTAACCGGGATGTGCCTGTCGTTCTTGGTCTTATACAGAAGGGGCTCGTAGTGGCAAGCGGGGAGGTAACCGGCGAGAAGGTTCCCGGTAGACCGTCAACGGTCTATGGTACGCTTTCCCGTCTATAGCGGGGGGAAGTACCATTCCGCCTGACACGGAAGCATGGTCACCTCCCGCCTGACACGAAGGCATGGTCACCTCCCGCCTGACACGGGAGCGCGTCAGCCGGTACGACCGTAGTACGACAAGACCTGACATGCCTAGCCCGGCAATCCGGAAAAGGCTATCCGGGATGGGCAAGGACATGTCCTGTCTATGACAAGGGGACAATGATGATGCAGGACGGCGCCTGCCGTCCTTAACGAGATGATGACGCAGGGGCTACACCGGATAGCCTGGCGACTAGGTCGCACTAGCCGGTGACGACATCCTGGCTAGACCGGTCCGGTGGGGCCGAGGCATTTTAGGGTTTCCGGCCCTCCCGGCCGGACCTCTATAAAAGGCGCCATAACTGCTTCTGAGAAAGAGAGACCAACCTGAGAGCCAAAACTATAGTTGCATTTACTCATAGAGCAGTTACTCCTCTTCACCTTGAGTTCATCCAGTTCCTAGTACTTCTACCTTTGATAGATCTTGTAGCAAGTTGTAGTTCTTGTACCATCTATACATAAAGAAGAAAGGCAGGAGTAGGGGTGTTACCTCCTCACGAGGGCCCTGAACCTGGGTATATCGTGCGTGTGCTTGGTGCCTTCGTGCATTTGTTTGTATTTGTTAGATCTTCCCCGCTGCACTTGGTTCTTGTTTCGTGTTCTTGGGAGATTCCGGTTTTACCGGGATCCTCCCCGTGTGAGTTCTTCAACTCGCTACCCCTCCCCGGATCCACCAACGTCCATCGGCCCCGCAAATTAGCCATCCTATGGCATCTGCCGTGACACCACCACGACAACCCCGGAGTTCATATTAGAGTAACCTCTGGAGTGCATAATAGACGAAGTGTAGCATCACACATTCAACTAGATTACAAAGCTCATGATCACATAAAAGATCACATCATGGGAGAGAGAGATAAACCACATGGCTATCGTAGATCCCGCAGCCTCGGGGGAGAACTACTCACTCCTCATCATAGGAGTCAGCAACGGCGATGGAGATGGTGGTGGAGTCGATGCAGATGGCTCTGGGGGCAATTCCCCGTCCCGGCACGGTGCCGGAACAGAGACTTCTGCCCCCCGAATCTTGTCGGCGATGGCGGCGGTGTTCGGAACCCGTGGAGGATAAATTGTCTAACGTCTGGAGTTTTTAGGTCACGGGGGTTTATATGGGCGAAAGACCTAGGTCGGTGGGCGCCCGAGGGTGCCACACCACCTCCCGACGCGGCCAGCATGGGGCCCACGCCACGAGACGTTGTGGGCCATCGGGGACCGTCTTCGTCTCTTCTTCGGTTCTTCTGGTCGCAAATATTCCAAAAATAAATACTGGTTGGCTCGTTTCCAATTTGGCGGATATTTCCTTAAGAGCTTTTCTGAAACCAAAAACATCAGAAAACAAGGAACTGTGGCATCTTGTTAATAGGTTAGTCCCATAAAATGCATAAAACTATATAAAATGCATATAAAACATGTAATAACATGATATAACATAGCATGGAACATAAGAAATTATGGATACGTTGGAGATGTATCAACGTCCCCAAGCTTAGTGCTACTCGTCCCGAGTAGGCAAGAACGATAAAAGAACAATAATTTCTGAAGTGGCATGCTTAAACACAATCTTGATCATGCAATAATGTAAGGCATGTAAACTGAGATCAAATGAATAAGGGATGTAGTTTATATTGATAGCAAATGAGTAATGAACAAACAAGTAGGTGAAGCAAGCAAAGCTTTCAATGATATAGTACTAGATAGAAATCAACTGTGCAAAGTAGATATTAAAGATGATTTAAGCTTCAAGCACAACAATATAATCATCTAATGCTTCCAACAAACATGACAACTTTCTGAAAGGATCAAGTAATAGTAATATGCACGTAGAAGATCAATATATTATTTGTTCAAAAGAAACAAGCAAGCGTTCAACGTTGGTTCCTGGCACCAGGATGTTATGGCTAAGAGAATGTTAACGGAGGTTTGGAAGGCCAATGGAAGAAAGGCTCACAAAGCTGTAGATGATCATTAGACAAGAGAAAGTCATATAATCGAAGCTATGCAAGGAGTAGTGATTGCCATACAACAGATACACAATGAGCTATAAGTATATGAAAGCTCTCCAGTGGAACTAGTGGGGGTGCATCCAACTTGCTTGCTCACGAAGACCTGTAGCACTTTTGAGGAGGCTTATCATTGGAATATACAAGCCAAGATCTATAGTGTAAAGTTTCCCACATAGTTATGTAACTAAGACATGAAAACTCTCTCATATGGAGTAAAGGTGCTAAACATGAGCACAAATGATGATCACAAATGATATGGTGCTATAACATGAGCACAAGTGATGACTATAAATGATATGGTGATGTAACATAAGCACAAGTGTGTGATAAAGAATAGTAATGCTGCCCCTTTTTTATTTCTTTCTTTTTTTCTTTTCTTTTTTTCTTTTTTCTATTGTTTTTTTTTCTTTTATGTTTCTCTTTTCGATTGCCTCCATGGCTCTTTTCACTTTTAGGGGCAAGCATCCTAATATGATACATGATATATGACTACACACTAATGATGTTAAACAACATACTGGTGATACAAGTAACTAATATGAATGTGCCATCAGAATACATATGACAACGGTGTCACTGCCAGTGTAGCAGGTTACGCAGTGCTCTAGCGTAACATGGGTAGAACCACACATCAGCTTTATAGAAACACGCAAAACAATAAATAAATAATGGAATAACAACAAGTCATGTAATGTAAGATGGATGTTGCATTGCAATATATCTCAGAACAACTATGGAAATGCTGTAGAAGGTAGGTATGGTGGCTGTTTTGAGGAAGATGTTTGGCTTATGTGTAGGAGAACAAGTTGAAGATCTCCCACGAGTTTGGACGTACCCGCGAAAAATGCACCAACTCTCAATGTGAGAAAGGGCAAAGCAAAGTACGGAAGATGCTAGCAATATGGTGGTGGAAGTGCCTTGAAAACCGCAGTTTTAGAACTCACGAGTAAAAAGATTCCAAATAAAAATATGATCATATAAGGCATAATGAAAATTACTCCTAGGGGTGCTGTGGCAAATGAACAAGTCACTGTTGGGGACCCGACCGTAGTGCATAACATAAAGCCATTACGGTTGCCTTAGGCAAATAGAAGCCATATATCATTATACAATCAACTGGAAATTTAAGTGTGGCACAATTTTCAAGTTTCTCTAGACCAACCATTTAATTATTCCACTTTACTAGAACATCATGTTTACGATTAAGCAAATTAATATCTCAAAACAACATCAATGATTCAAGTGACACAATTTTATGATCTACAAGTTTAATGTATCATTTAATTATACCATCTACCACATTTAGCATTTTCTGTTCTCAACCAAACACCAATCAACTTATTTAAAAGATAAACTGTCCAAGTAATTAAACAATGAGATATGAGAGTATAATATAAAAAACCTAACAACTCTTACAAGAGATGCATGAAAAACAAGAGCTAGAGAGCAAACAATAACAAAAGTCGAATACTCAACGAATATAAGTGAAGAATATGAGTATTCATATGAAAAAGGGAGCGTGTCTCTCTCCCACACAAAAGAATGCTAGGATCCAATTTATTCAGAGAATGAAAAAAACAAAAAACAAAAACAAACAGACGTTTCAAGAAAAGCACATAAGATGTGACGGAATTAAAATAGAGTTTCACTAGAAAGGACCTGCTAGTTTGTCGATGAAGAAGGGGATGCCTTGGGCATCCCCAAGCTTTGATGCTTGATTCTTCTTGAAATATTTTGGGCGTGAACCACCGGGGCATCCCCAAGATTTGGCTTTACTTACCTCTTGATCACATTATATCATCCTCTTCTCTTGATCCTTGAAAACTTTCTCCACACCAAACTTAGAGTAACTTCATTAGAGGGTAAGTGCACAAACAATTATGATATTCTGTAGGAACACAATTGCTAACATTTCTACTGGACATTAGCTACGGCCGCTGATACTTAATAGGATAAAAATATCCAATTAAAATAGGAAAATAGGCATTGCAAAAGAAAATGGCAGAATCTGTCAAAAACAGAACAGTCCGTAAACACAAAAAATTTCGAGGCACTTAACTTGCTCAGATCAGAAAACTCAACACTAATGAAAGTTGCGTATGCATCTGACGATTGCGTAAAAAAAGGGCAGATTTTTTTGACGTACCAGTAGGGAGATATAAAATTTACGGCGGACAGCAGAAATCTGTTTCTCCATAGGAATTGAATTTTAACATCAACTTTCAGCTAGAGGCTTAACTTGACACAACATTGCAATAAAATAAAGATAAAAAGGAATTGCTACAGAGGTAGGACAAGTCCTTGACACAACAAAATAAAATAACAGGAAATAAAAATAGTGGGTTGTCTCCCAAAAGCTCTTTCTTTATAGCCATTAAGATATAGGCATAGTGATTTTTATGATGCTCTCATAAAAATGAGAGTTGAAAAACCAAAGAGAGCATCAAGAGGAAAATATCAAACACATTTAAGTCTAAATCTCTTCCTATGCAAAGGAATCTTGTAAAGAAACAAGTCATGCAAGCACAAAGCAATAAGCATAGGAAAGCAAAACAAGTGCAACTTTAAATTTTTAACCATAAAGAGCGGAAACTTAATATTGTTGAGGTGCATAAAACCATGTTTCCCTCTCTCATAATAACTTTCAGAAGTAGAAATAAATTCAACCATATAACCACAAGAATCATTCAACTTAGATAACATAGGCACATAAAGAGGATCATTAAATTTATTTTGGGATTCATTGGCATGCTTCCCTCTTTCAAAATAGTTACTAAGATCAATATCAAGTTTAAGATCATGGTTGCAACAAAGATTTGGAACTAGAAACAATTGCAAACCACATAAGTATTTCTCAACATAAGTAATTTTCTCCTCCATGGTGTAATTAGGAGAATTCAAAAACAAAGTAGGACTCTCATGAGTAAGAGTACCCTCACAAGAAGCAATTATATCAGTTTTATCCTAACATAAATAAGTAATAACTTCTAAACATAGAGGATTATCAATAAGCATAGGACCATCATCTAGAGCATTATCATATAGCATATTTAAGCAATACTCACCATTATCATCAATAAGTTCACTTGTAACATAATGAATAAAATTTATAACATAATTATCACATAAAACATTCTTATCATGAGCCACATGCATAAAAGTATTAATACTCTCCACATAAGCATAGTCATTCTTATTAATTGTAGTGGGAGAAAATTCAACAAAATAACTATCATTATTATTCTGATTACCATAATCATCAAATATAGGAGGCATATCATAATCAACATAAAATATATACTCAACAATAGGTGGACCAAAAATATCACAATGATTATAATTATCATATATTGGAGGCAAGGAATCATCAAAAACAAAATTCTCCTCCGTGCTTGGGGAACTAAAAATATCATGCTCATCACAACCAACTTCCCCAAGCTTAGACTTTTCCATAGCCTAAGCAATAATGGTGTCCAAAGAATTTATACTAATAACATTACTGCCACTATTATGCAAACAAACTTCCATAGGTTTTTTAATTCTCTCTTCAAAAGTATCATGTCCTAATGCAATATAAATTTCATAGAGATCTCTAGGTTTTTTTGTTGTTTTCCATTAGCATAACTAGTGAAAATAAAAACAAGAAACAAAAAGTAATAATTGCAGAATCTAAAGGAGATACCTTCAAGCGCTCACCTCACCGGCAACGGCGCTAGAAAATAGCTTCGTTGACGGGATGTGAGTACCGCTTACCTTACCTCCCCGGCAACGGCGCCAGAAAATAGCTTGATGTCTACGTACGCTTCTATTTTTGTAGACAATGTTGGGCCTCCAAGAGCAGAGGTTTGTAGAACAGCAGCAAGTTTCCCTTAAGTGGATCCCTTAAGTGGATCACCCAAGGTATACACTTGTCAGATGTATAGGTGCACAAGTTATGCGAAGATATAGTGAAATACAAGTAATATGGATGATTATAAGTAGTAATTGCCATCTGTGATAAAAATGGAAGCAAGCAAACATGTAGCAGAACTTGTTGGAAACAGTGTTTTAATGCTTAGAAACAAGGCCTAGGGATCCTACTATCACCAGTGGACATTCTCAACAATGACAACAAGGTTAAATAAATAAACACTACTCTCAAACACTCTCATGTTGGATAACAAACACCATTCGATGTGTAGGGATACAATAGCACCCTCAAAGTCGGAGTAAACCAACACCAACAATGTCATAAAGGGAATCACACACGGTGCACACACTGTCACCATTACACACGTGCATAACCCCGGAGTTCATATTAAAGAAACCTCTAGAGTGCATAATAGGCAAAGAGTAGAATCACATATTCAACTAGATTACAAAGCTCATGATCACATAAAAGATTACATCATGGAGAGAGAGATAAACCACATGTATACCGTAGATCCCACAGCCCCGGGGGAGAACTACTCACTCCTCAATAGGAGTCAGCAACGTCGATGGACATGGTGGTGGAGTCGATGGAGATGGCTCTGGGGGCAATTCCCCGTCCTGGCAGGGTGCCGGAACGGAGACTTATGTCCCCCGAATTTTGTCGACGATGGCGGCGGCGTTCGGGACCCGTGGAGGAAAAATCGTCTAACGTCTGGAGTTTTTAGGTCACGGGGGCTTATATGGTGCCGCGCCGGGAGGTGGTGTGGCGCCCTCGGGGCCCGTCTTCGTCTCGTCTTCAGTTCTTCTGATCGCAAATATTCCAAAAATAAATACTGGTTGGCTCGTTTCCAATTTGGCGGATATTTCCTTAAGAGCTTTTCTGAAACCAAAGACAACATAAAAAAGGGAACTGGCACCGTGGCATCTTGTTAATAGGTTAGTCCCAGAAAATGCATAAAACTATATAAAATGCATATATTACATGTAAAAACATGATATAACATAGCATGGAACACCAGAAATTATGGATACGTTGGAGACGTATCACAGTGCTCTAGCGTAAGATGGGTAAAACCACACATCAGCTTTATAGAAACACGCAAAGCAATAAATAAGTAATGAATGACAACAAGTCATGTAATGTAAGATGGAGGTTGCATGACAATATATCTCGGAACAGCTATGGAAATGCTGTAGTAGGTAGGTATGGTGGCTGTTTTGAGGAAGATATTTGGATTATGTGTAGGAGAACAAGATGAAGATCTCCCACGAGTTTGGATGTAACCGCAAAAAATACACCAGCTCTCAATGTGAGAAAGGGCAAAGCAAAGTACCGAAGAGGCTAGCAATATGGTGGTGGAAGTGCCATGAAAACCGCAGTTTTAGAGCTCACAAGTAAAAAGATTTAAAATAAAAATATGATCATGCAAGGCATAATGAAAATTACTCCTAGGGTTGCTGTGGCAGATGAACAACTCACTGTTGGGGACCCGACCGTAGCTTATAACATAAAGTCATTACGGTTGCATTACGCAAATAGAAGTCATATACCATTGTGCAATCAATTGGAAATTTAAGTGTGGCATAGTTTTCAAGTTTCTCTAGACCAACCATTTAATCATTCCACTTTACTAGACCATCATGTTTAACTTTAAGCAAATTAATATCTCAAAACAACATCAATGATTCAAGTAACACAATTTAATGAACTACAAGATTAATGTATCATTTAATTATACCATCTACCACATTTAGCATTTTCTGTTCTCAACCAAACACCAATCACTTATTTAAAAGATAAACTCTACAAGTAATTTAACAATGAGATGTGAGAGTCTAACATAACAAGGCTAACATCTATAACAAGAGATGCATAAAAAACAAGAGCTAGAGAGCAAACGATAACAAAACACGAATACTCAACGAATATAAGTGAAGAATACGAGTATTCATATGAAAAAGCGGAGCATGTCTCTCTCCACAAAAAAGAATGATAGGATTCATATTTATTCAGAGAATGAAAATAACAAAAACAAAAACAAAAAACAAACATACGCTTCAAGATAAGCACATATGATGTGACAGAATTAAAATATAGTTTCATTAGAAAGGACCTGAATTTTTGTCGATGAAGAAGGGGATGCCTTGGGCATCCCCGAGCTTTGACGCTTGAGTCTTCTTGAATTATATTGGGATGAACCACCGGGGCATCCCCAAGCTTTGGCTTTACTATCATCTTGATCAGATTATATCTTCCTCTTCTCTTGATCCTTAAAAACTTCCTCCATACCAAACATAGAGTAACTTCATTAGAGGGTTAGTGCACAAAAAATTATGATATTATGTTGTAGTGTTCTTGCACTTAAAATATGGCAAGGTACCTGAGTATAGTGCAAATCATTGGACCGATTCGTTTGCACACCCAGTTTACATGTAATATCACAACAAGTATCATTTTTATTACATCGATGATCCAGACTTAGAAAATATTCTTTATAACTTGCATAGCATAAAGCTAGCACCGAAAGAGTAAACAGCGGAAATAAAATAGCAGTGAGTCTCCATCATCTTCATGTTGCCACAGGCGAAAAAATGTTGGTTGCAGACTCGAAACATTTAAACGAATCCTCTCTCGTCATCTGAACAATCTGCAATAAGAAAAATATTGCAACAACGTGGGTCAGATTCCATTAAAAATAGAGTCTGGCAAGTGACACTATGGTGGACACTTAGAGGAAAAACTCTAATAACCTATATGCATATTTGGCTGGTGGAGTTAAAGGCTATTTTGCATAAAGCCATTTTTCCTAACTCTTTGGAAAACACTTTTCTTCTATTCGAGACATCCGTGGCATGAAATCCACTGTCTCATTCTACTCTTATTTACCCATCAAGTTTTAAATTTTGAAGTTGGAATGGTGGGATCCTCCGTTGACGTCGTTGATCAGCTCCTCAAATTTTCCGTATCGGGGACACGGCTAAGTACTTAGTTGTACACTCTGCAGAGGTTGTGCACGTTCACCATTGTACCCATTCAGCCCAAACTATCCTTTACACTCTTGTAGTGATAAGGAAAAGGAGAAGAATGAGATGAGATGTTTTAGAAGCATTTTCCCTCCCCATCTGGCTTGACCCGTTCCACCTAACACCCTCTACATCTGCTTGTCAAGCTGGGGCGAGTCCATGCAACTTAGTTGATCAAGCCAGAGCCCATATAGCAATGGCTGCATTGGAAGCAATCTTCACTCGGAGTTCTTCAGATCCCTTTGTTCCCTGGGTGGCCATCCACAAGTGCACATACTTAGGAACCATAGACATGGGCCTGAGTAGCCACTCAACTTCGCCTCCATATACAACCAATCCACCCAGGAGGTTCTTTCTTAACTTAGTAGAATTTAGATATTCACAAAACAACATTTGCATAGCATCAATAATTCTACTAAGGCATTACATAGGTACCTAGACACAATGGAGTAGGTAAATCTAAACATGGCTTGCATAGCAATACTATCCTACACATGCTTATAGAAAAATACACTAAGTCGTGCATATAGAAAATAGTAGGAGGTTTATGAATGTGCCACTTGCATTTGGATGATGTCTTTGCTCACAAACTCTTTTCAACGTTATTCGGAGCTCTCCGTTCGATCTAAATAATATAGACAAACCACAATACAACAATCAACATAAAACACAACAACACAACGCATACAAACACATACAAAATGAACAAACAAGTTTCATAAACTTCTAGGGACAAATATGTTTATGCATGACGTGCAAAATATTTCTAAGGACTAGAGATGCATGTCATGCCATGAAAATATTCTAAGTTAATGCAAGGCAAATATGTTGATAAAAATGACTAAGGACTAAGGTCATAGGTTTGACAAAATACTTTGCCATAAATCATCTTGAATAAGCACTCTAATGACTTAGTCATGATGTGCGTAAATACTTAGAGAAAATACTAAGTCTATCCTTGAAGGTGATCAACAATTATTAACAACTCTTTGTAAATTGGATATTCACTATAGTGAGAGAGACAGACACCCGACCAGCCACTTATGATTGTGGAACAAGTCTCATGTACGTGGACATGTAAGGTTATTCTCCAGGCCGCTTCATCTCACTATGCTGATAGGATCCAACATACTTCAAAGATGGTAATAACATGATCAAAAGTTGTTTATGTCTAAAGTGAAAGACAAAATTAGGAAAGAGGGAAAAGATAGAAAGAAGGATGTAGTTGGTCTTCCAGGTATCTTCTCCTTGCTTCCTTGTAGCTTTCTCCTTGCGGTGGTTCTGAAGACTTGAAGGTGTTGACAACATCCATGGTGGTCTCGAATATAACTTAGTCATCATGAGGTCTAAGAGAAGAAGGGAGAAAAGAGAGAGAGGGAGCAAGACTTAGAAAGTGTAGTTGGTTGGTCTTCATGAACTTCTTCTTGATTTTTTTCTAAGTGTTTCTACTCCTTGAAGATACTTCTGGAGTCTATTTTCTTCTAAGTTTCTTTTTTTGGTCTTCTAGTTTCAAGTTGAAAATCCTAAGTGTCTAAGTGCGTAGCACTTTACCAAAACACTAAGTTAAAAATAATCCTAACTTAGAGAAAACAATGAAGAAGTTTTCCTATGAGAAGTGTAACTACAATTTAATATGTTATGCATGAAATGCAACTTTTTAATTACAAGAAACAACATACTAACTTTTGTGATATTTATAAAGTATGCATGAGGCTACAAATGCAATTTAGTTAATTTCTATTATAGGAAAATATAATAAAAGGGGTAAATACAAGATTAAAGTTTTCTGTGATATTTTTGTGATATTTTTATAACATTTTTTTAAACAGTGCTAATAGACATAGGGGATTTAAATAAATTTATAGCACTTGGATTTACTCAAAAATAATGTTTTTATCAAAAGTTATATCAAAATTACTCAAACTAATCAAATTAAACATATAACTGTTAAATCGTCAAATAATACTCAAATGAATTTTATAACATAGGCATCATATAACACATATTCTAAGGTTTCTAAAACGATTTTATTTTCAATTTTTTAACTTATATATTTAAAGTTATGACAAAAATACTCAAATCCTCCATTTGAAATTTGAATATTTTAAACTAAGTGAAATCTAACAGAACCAAAATATTCTACAAGTCAAGGGCTTTAATTTGATATAAAATTTGTTAAATTTAGATCTGTGATTCAAAAGATATGAGGGTTTGAATATGCAGGGTCTTTTCTTTAAAATTGCCAAATAAACTAAATAGGAGAAATGATTTCTGACGTGGCTGCTGACTGGGCGCTGACGAGGCCGCCACATGGCTTCTCCTGACTCGTAAATACCGGTTCGGATAATGGATCTATTGTAGACCGAGGGATCAAGATCGGACGGCTCAAATCTAATGACCAGAGACTAGCGGCGCTAGGTCGCCGGAGTCTCGCCGGAGATGGTTCCCGCGGCGGCTGAGCGTTCCTAGCGTTCTATAGGCTACGGGGAAGAACAGAGCATACCGGATCGAAGAGGAGGCCCAGGCGGTCTTGGTGGAGAGCTTGACGACTGCGGCGTGCTCCGGTGCTCCTCCAAATCCTCGCCGGAGTTGCGCACGGCGGCGGCTTGCTTCGGATGTGGATGCACAGCTTGATTCGCTACGAATCAAAATTCCCACGCCTTGTCAAAAACATGCGCACGACAATAATAAGAAGGAGGGGAGTGGAGAGGAGGATTGAGGTGGTCTCCGTTAACCGGAATCGGAAGGATGCGGCGGCGGCAATGGCGGCGGTTCGGGGATGAATCCGAGCAGCCTGGGGGCTCTCGGGTTAGGGTTTCTAGGGCAAACGAGAGAGGAGGGGCAGGGGTATTTATGGGGACGCTCGGGAGAAAACAAATCGTGCGATTTGTGCTCGGATTTGGAAACGAAATCGGAGTTGATCTCGGGAGGATTTTCTGGCTAGAGATTGAAGAAGGTGATGACGTCATCACTGATGTCATCCTGATTTTCCTTTTCTGTTTTTCCATTTTATTCATATCTTTTGATTTAGAGATCCAAATCATGTCAAATAAATTTCTAAAAAATTTTAAAAACAATATCTTGTTTTAAAACATTTGTGTGCATGTTTTGAATACTTTTGACAAATAATATATTGAAATATTCATAAAATATAAATTTGACACTTTATGTCATAAATAAAATTTATGAAATTACCACAATTATATATGTTTGATATTAAGTTAACTTACACTCATTTTCAATAACCATTAATCTTAACTTTGGTATAATAGTAGAATAACAAAATATAAATAATTTTAATGAAATGGGAAATATAATAAATTCATTTTCAAATTCATAAGATTTTGTGTAAAATTAAGGTTTAAAATGTTATCCATTATTTGAAACTCTCCAAAATACATTTGAAACAAACATTTCATTCTTTATGTTCACTTTATTTATGAAAACCATTTTACACATAAGGCATACTTTTAAATAACATTAAGGCACTTTTCAAAGATGGTTTTTGAGTTTAATAACTAGTCAAAAGTTAAATATTCAAAATCAACTAATGAGACATTTTATAAGCTGAAGGTGTATTTGAATAATTTTAAATCATCTTGCCAATATATTTGGTTTCTTTTATAATTTTAGTATTTTATTTTAATAAAAGAAAAAGTTTCAAATTTTAGTGATTTTCAAACATTACAAAATGTTGGGATGTTAAAGACTACCACCCTTAAAGGAATCTCGTCCCTGAGATTCGGAGAAGTTGGGAACAAAGAGCAAGTGCTTGGAATGATTGTGATAACTGGGGAAGTTTGAGAAATGTAGTTTGTGACATGGAAACCTGAAAACCGGTAGGGAATGATTTTGCTGATTGGGGGCTAGAAGGAAAGATGGTTTGGGATCTCTGGGTTTAAGCAACTGGGTTTGAATTAACTGGGTGGGCTACCACCCTTAAAAGAAATTTTTGTGGGTAGTCTAGAAACTCTGTTTAATTTTCCTTACTTTTCTTATGTGGAGTGTACTAGTATTCAAAATACAATGGTATGTGGTGGAAAGAATGTTTAAGGACGTACTATACTCCACATAGTCCCATTGATGGACACCTTCTTCCTCTTCTTAGGGTAAAAGTAGGTATAGTGCCTTTTATCATTACACTTGTGACACGTCACGAGACTGATATCATTCTTGTGCGAGCGGATAAGGTAGTCCTCATTTACCTTTCCCGGGCATTTATCAGCGTAATGTCCCTTATCTTTGCATTTGTAGCAAATGACATCGTTTAAGTTTTTCTTGGGTGCTTCAAGGGCTAATAGTTCTTCCAAATCTTGTTTGTCATATTTTACCTCCATTGACGAAGTCCGGTCTCGTTTGATGTGACAATTTCGAGCTAGGTGATCTCCTTCACACTTATAGCAACACATGAAGGTACTTTTGGATGTCTTCGGGTGTGCCTTTACTCTTACTTCTTTTTCCATCTTTGTGGGAACTACAATCGTCCTTGGACAATGATTTGGTTCAGTGTCCTTACAAATCTTCTTCTTTATGCAGTTCGATGAATAATGTCCTTGTTCTTTGCACTTGTAGAAATTTATGTGGCTAAGATCCTTCTTGGATTTAACCTTTTGTTCTTGTTCCTCCAAGGTCTTCATGAGAGACTGTTGCATTCCTTCCTTGGTTTGCTGGATAACTTGTTGCACCATGGGATAAAGTTGACACTGTATTGGGACATGATTTGTTCCTTCACACAAAAAGCAGGTAACCTCAGTTGTGGGTCATCCTTTAACTACATTTCTTGTATCACCATGGGGCCACTCATCAGGACATTCCTTGGACGTATGTCCTATCTCTCCACAAGTTTTGCATGCCTTCGGTTTGGTCATAAGACCCTCTTGAAACTCGCTATGGTTTTGATCAATCTTAGTCAGGTGGTCATTGATCATATTTTGGTCCATCAAATTCCACAACTGACTCTAGGTCTCTAATAGTAGTTGCATTGTTGTGTGCATATCGTTGATGTAGGTATTGGGGTGAGACATTTGTCTGGTTTAGAAAACAAATGAAATGAGTTATAGGTACTATGGAGGAATCCTAATTCAATAAATCAGAACAAGGAAACCAATCTCTAACAAAATCAATCAACATGGTTCAAACAAAAGCAAAGACATACGTAAAAAAAATTCAAAATTCTTTTGATAAACCGAACTAATTGTTTATCGAACGAAACACACCAACGTCATGGAAGGACAAAATTGATAGTATTGCCATACCAAAATTTGATAGGTCAATACATCATCGGATCTCGTTATTCTAATAAATATGTTGTAGCGTACCTGCACTTTAAATAAGACAGATAACTGTGTATAGTGCAAATCCCTGGATCGATTCGTTTGCACACACAGTTTACGATGTAATATCACAACAAAGTATCAATTTTATTACATCGATGATCCAGTCTTACAAAATATTCGATACAAGTTGCATAGCATAAAGCTAGCATTGAAAAGGTACACAACGGAAATACAATAGCAGTGGGTCTCCAACAACTTCATGTTGCCACAGGCGAAAACATGTTGGTTGCAGACTCGAAATCCCTTAACGAAACCTCACTCGTCATTTGAATAACCTGTAACAAATAAAATTTTGCAACAGAGTGGGTCAGATTCCATTAAAAATGGAGTCTGGCAAGTGACACTATGGTGGACACTTAATGGAATAACTCTAAAGCCTATATGCATATATGGCTGGTGGAGTTCAAGGCTAATTTGCATAAAGCCAATTTTTCCTACTCTTTTGAAAACACTTTTCTTGAAATCAAGACGAGTATGGCATGAAACCATAAATCTCATCTTCCCTTGTTCACCCATCAAGTTTTATTTCTGAAATTGGAATGATGGAATCCTCCGTTGGCGTCCGTGATCAGCTGCTCAAATTGTCCGTACCGGGGACACGGCTAAGTACTTAGTTTTACACTCTGCAGAGGTTGTGCACGTTCACCATTGTACCTATTCAACCCAAATTATCCTTTACACACCATTTGTGATAAGGAAAGGAGAAGAATGAGACGAGATCTTTCAGAAGCATTTCTCCTCCCACTCTGGCTTGACCCGTTCCACCTAACATCCCCCTACATCTGCTTGTCAAGCCGGAGAGAGTCCACACAACATAATCGATCAAGCCAGAGCCCATATGGCAATGGCTGCACTGGAAGTAATCGTCACTCGGAGTTCTTCAGATTCCTCGGTTCCTGGGCGGCCGTTCACAAGTGCACGTACTCCAGGAACCATAGACATGGGCCTGAGTAGCCACTCAACTTCGCCACCATACAACCTTTTACCACCCAGGTGTTTCATTCTTAACTTAGTAGAATTTAGATTTTCACAAAACATCATTTGCATAGCATCAATAATTCTACTAAGTATTGCATAGGAACCTAGACACAGGAATAAGGAATTCTACACAGATTTAGCATAGCAATACTATCCTACACATGCATATAAAAATACACTAAGTAATGCATATAGAAATAATAGGAAGTTTATGAGGTGTGCCACTTGCCTTTGAATGTTGTCGTTGTTCACAACTCTTTTCAACGATACTCGGGACTCTCCGTTCAATCTAACAGTATAGACAAGCAACAATACAGCAATCAACAACAAGCACAACTCCACAATGCATACAAACACATACTAGATGAATAAATAAGTTTTATAAAACTTTCTAAGGAAAATATGTTTATGCATGATGTGCAAAATATTTCTAAGGACTAGAGATGCATGTCTTTCCATTGAAATCTTGTAAGTTCATGCAAGGCAACTGTGTCAGTCAAAATGACTAAGGACTAAGGTCATAGTTTGGATAAAATACTTTGTTTTAAATTATCTAGAATAAGCACTCAAATGGCTTAGCCATGATGTGCAAAATACTTGGAGAAAATACTAAGTTTATAAGGTGATCAATAATTACTATCTACTCTTTGTAAATTGGATATTCACTAAAGTGAGAGAGACAAACACCCGGCCAGCCACTTAAATTGTGGAACAGGTCTCATGTACGTGGACATGTAAGGTTTGTTTCCAGGCCGCTTCATCTCACTATGCCGCTAGGATCCAACAAACTTCAAGACGATAATATCATGATCAAAAAATTGTTTATGTCAAATGTGAAAGACAAGATTAGAAAAGAGGGAAAAGATAGAAGAAAGATGTAGTTGTCCTCCAGGCTTCATCTCCAGACTTGTAATATTCTTCTTGATGATGTCTTGATTGAAGTTTTGATAGACTTGATAAATCTTCAGACTTGGTGGTTCTTGTATCCTCGAGGCTGGTCTTTGATTTACTTAGTCATCAAGAAGTCTAACAGAAGAAGGAGGGAGAAAGAAGAAAGAGGGAGAAAGACTTAGAAATATTTCTGGTTGGTCTTCATGAACTTCTTCTTGATCTTTCTTCTAAGTGCTTCCACTCCTTGGAGATTCTTCTGGAGTCTTGTTTGGCTAAGTCCTTCATTGGTCTTCCAGCTCCATGTTGAAAATTACTAAGTGTCTAAGTGTAGCACTTCACAAAAATGCTAAGTTAATATTATTTCTAACTTAGAGAAAACTAATGAAGAGGGGTTTTCCTATGAGAATTATATCTACACAATAAAATATGCTATGAATGAAATGAAATTTTAAATCACAAGAAACATCAAAAATAACTTTTGTGATTTCTTTTATGCATGAATTTATAAATGCAATTTAATTAATTTCTATTTTTGGAAAATATAACAAAAGGAATAATTATAAGATTAAAGTTTTCTATGATTAAATTTTTATAATATAATTTAATAAATAGTATTAATAGACAAAGGTATTTTAATTAAATTTATAGCAATTTACTTTAATCAAAAATACTATTTTTATTAATAGTTATGTTAAAATACTCAAACTATTCAAATTAAATATATAACTATGAATTCATTCAAAAATTACTCAAACATATTTTATAGTAGTGGCATTAATTTACAAATATTCTAAAGTTTCTAAAACAATTTTATTTGCAATTTTTGAATTTACAGATTTAAAGTTATGACAAAAATACTCAAATTCACCAATTGAATTTTGAATATTTTAAACTAAGTCAAATTTGAATTTTGGCAGATCCAAAATATTCTATATGTCGAGGGCTTTCCAAAAATATAAAATTTGTCAAATTTGGAGTTGTGGTTAAAAAGTTATAGATGTTTTAATTACAGGGACTATTCTGCAAAACTTCCAATTAAATTTAAAAATAGAAAAAGAATTACACGCTGGCGCTGACGCGGCGCTGACTGTGCACTCCACGTCAGTGCTGATTGGATCTGATCTGGATCGTCAGATCCAGATCTGACGGTCGACAACGATCCGTACCGGTTCGTTTTAAGAGATCTAATCCTGACGGCTAACAGCAGATCGGACGGCGCTGGCAGTTTGGTCCATACCGTGGCGGCGACGAAGACGGCGGCGCGGCCTCGGTGAGGACGATGGCGAGGCTCCGGTGGTCTTCTTGCAGCGGCGGAGCGACGACGACGCGCAGAAGGATGCCGCGAAGACGACGGGCGTGAAGATGCCGAGCTTCGCGTCCTGGAGGGGCGTGGAGGCGTGGCTGGTCTTTCTCAAATGCCGGCGAGCTTCGGTTGAGTACTTCCCCGACGAACTGCTCCGGATACGAAGCGAGGAAGGGGTTGGAGGGTGCGCATGGTCCAGGGAAAGAGGAGGAGGGGTCTCTAGCGCGAGGGGGTGACTCACCTCGTCCGGGATTGGAAGAGGCGGCGGACCGGCGGAGCTCCGGCAAGCTTTTGAGCGGCCTGGCTGCGCGTTTTTGAGAGGGCGAAAGAGGGGAAAGGTGCGGCAGGAGTTGGAGGCTTTATAGGGCAGGAGGAGGGAACAGAATTTGCGCTAATCTCGCCGGATTTTGGAAAGGGATCGCGGCGGAAATCTCGGCCGGAGGTTGAAGAAGGTCGGCTGACGTCAGCATGACGTCACAGGTATTTTATTTTTCTTTTCTGATTTTTCAATTTTGTTTATATATTTTGATTTATAACTCCAAATGATGTCAAATAAATTTCTAAAAATTTGTAATATTATTATCTTTGTGTTAAACCAGTTGTGGGCATGTTTTGAATATTTTTGAAAAATAATATTTTGAAAATTGATTAAATACAAATTTGACACTTAAAGTCAAATTTGAATTTATATCTTCATTAAATTTTCTTTTGGCTAAATAAAATTTGTAAAATACCCATATTCCAATATGTTTGAATTTAAGTTATTTAAACTTGTTTTGCTGAAATCATTCATCTTTATTTTGAATAATATTAAAGAACTAAATATTAATAATTTTTAGGAATTGTGAAATATAAGGTATTCATTTTTAATTGAAAATAATTTGTGCACCATTATATTTTATATTATGATAATTCATTTGAAAACTTCATAACAACTTTAAAAAAAGGATTTTTGTTTTAATTCTTTTCTTATTTAGAATATATTAATCATTTCATGCTTTGAAAATAAATGAAATTCATTTAAGCAAATGAAATGTTTATTTGGCTAATTCATTAATTTTGAAATTTATGAAGTTTATAGTTATAAATTACAGAATTGAAATTTTAACACCATGTTTTGAACTTAGTTGAGAGAATGAAAACCATTTGGCAACTAACACCATTTTTAAATAATTTGTGAATTTATGAATAGATATGGCTAAGTGGTTGAAATCAATTTCTTATAAGTAAACTATTTACTTAAAATAAAATTGATTGTAGTTTGTAAAATATTTGTCAAATTAATTTTTTTAAGGTTTTTGAAATACAGTGGATAATAAAATGTTTAAACTGTGACATTTGAAATATTAAACTCTTTCAATAAGTTTGAAGTCTTTCATAGTTGGTTTCCTTATGCATTTAATATTTTACTTTAATAAAAAGAAAAGTTTTAAATTTTTGTGATTTTTGAATATTATAAAATGTTGGGATGTTACAGACTACCACCCTTAAAAGAAATCTCGTCCCCGAGATTCGGAGAGGCTAGAAAGACAAAGCAAATGCTTGAATGATTCTGATAACTCAGGATGTTTTGGGAAATGAAATTTCTGACATGGAAACTTGAAAACTTGGCAGCGAATGGTTTTTCTGATTAGGAGGATGGAAAGAAAGATAGTTTGAGATCTCTGGGTTTAAGCGACTGGGTTTGAATTATCTAGGTGGCTACCACCCTTAAAAGAAATATTTGTGGTCAGTCTAGAAACTTTGTTTAATCTTGTTTATTTCTCTGATGTAGGGCGTACAAGTATTCAAAATACAATGGCATGTGGTGGATACAGAAAGTTTTTAGCACTCACCTTTTCCACTCGGTCCTTGGAGAGATTTATTCTTCTTCCACTCAGGGCAGCCACTGACATAGTGTCCTGTTGCTCCGCATCTGCGAGATGTCACGGGACTGATGATTTTCTTGTGCGAGCGGGTAAGGCATTTCTCCTTCATCTTTTCTTGGCACTTATCAGCATAATGTCCCTTGCCCTTACATTTGAAGCAAATTGCGTCGCTTAAGTTCTTCTTATTCTTAGGTGTTTCCAGGGCTAAAAGTTCTTCCAAATCTTGTTTGCCATATTCTATCTCAATTAAAGAAGTCCAGTCTCGTTTGATGTGACAACTTCGATCCAGGTGATCTCCTTTACACTTATAGCAACACTTGGATATCATCGGGTGTGACTTTACTCTCACTTCATTATCCATCTGGACCGGAGCTTCACTCGTCCTTGGGCCATGGTTTGGTTCAGTGTCCTTACCAACCTTCTCATTTATGCAGTTCGATGAATAATGTCCTTGTTCCTCCAGGGTCTTCATGAGAGACTGTTGCATTGCTTCCTTGGTTTGCTGTGTACCTTGTTGCACCAAGGGATAAAGTTGACACTGGGTTGGGACATGGTTTGTTCCTTCACACAAGAAGCAAGTAACCTGACTTGTGAGGCATCCTTTAACTAGATGTCCTGTATCACCATGGGGCCACTCATCAGGACATTCTTTGGACGTATGTCCTATTTCTCCACAAGTTTTGCATGCCTTTGGTTTGGTCATAAGGACCTCTTCAAATTCACTATGGTTTTGATCAATCTTAGGCAGGTGGTCATTGATCAACTTCCACATCCGTCTCTGGTTCTCAAATAGTAGTTGCATAGTTGTATGCAAAACATTGGTGTTGGTATTTGGGTGAGACATCTGTTTGATTTAGAAAGCAATGAGTTGAAATATTTTTACTATGGAGGAATCCTAGTTCGATAAAACAAAACAAGGCAATCAATCTATAACATAATCAATCAATATCTAACAAACATCAAGCAACAAGGTTCAAACACAAGCAAACACATACGTGAAAATTTTCAAAACTTCTTTTGAGAGATCGAACTAATCGTTTATCAAACGAAACACACCAATGTCATGGAAAGACAAAATTGATAGTACTGCCATACCACAATTTGATAGGTCAATACATCATCGGATCTCGTCATTCTAATGGATAGGTGGTTTAATCTGTCTTTTTCTTGAGTGCCTCGAGTTCTTTCTCCACTTCCTTGAGTTCTTCAAGATACTTCTGGGTGTTGCGAAGTCTAAAATGAAGTCTTTCTGCAAGGTACTCGATGGCTCTCCATGCTGCATTTCTTGCTGAATCAAAGAATGATGTGTGAAGTATTGGGTTCGTGAACATGCAGTCACCCTTAGTCTTGTGGTCAGCTTCCTTGCTCCTGTAAAGATGGACTTGCACCCACCAATACTCTTGGCCTTCATCCATGAAAGGAAAACCTTTGTATACTGCTTCTCCTTCAAAACCCAAACTCTTCATGTTATCCTTAAGTGCTCTTGGAAACTCTGTCTCACATTCCAAGGTCATGGTCGTCACTGGTCCCTTCTTGAGTGCTTCAATGAGGGCGGTCATCTAAAGAAACAAGAGAAGAAACTTTACAAAGGAAATAGATAAGATAGTTACAAGAATAATGTTTGAAAAGTTCTTATTTTCAGCAAAAATAATGAAATAGATTTTCAATCATATGGCCAAATCCTATTTCTATCCAAACCTAGGGTTTCGAACCTACAGGCAACACAGTGCTCTGATACCATCTGTAGCGTACCTGCACTTTAAATAAGGCAGATACCTGTGTATAGTGCAAATCCCTGGATCGATTCGTTTGCACACACAGTTTACGATGTAATATCACAACAAAGTATCAATTTAATTACATCGATGATCCAGTCTTACAAAATATTTGATACAAGTTGCATAGCATAAAGCTAGCATTGAAAAAGTACACAACGGAAATACAATAGCAGTGGGTCTCCAACAACTTCATGTTGCCACAGGCGAAAACATGTTGGTTGCAGACTCGAAATCCCTTAACGAAACCTCACTCGTCATTTGAATAACCTGTAACAAATAAAATTTTGCAACAGAGTGGGTCAGATTCCATTAAAAATGGAGTCTGGCAAGTGACACTATGGTGGACACTTAATGGAATAACTCTAAAGCCTATATGCATATTTGGCTGGTGGAGTTCAAGGCTAATTTGCATAAAGCCAATTTTTCCTACTCTTTTGAAAACACTTTTCTTGAAATCAAGACGAGTATGGGATGAAAACCATAAATCTCATCTTCCCTTGTTCACCCATCAAGTTTTATTTCTGAAATTGGAATGATGGAATCCTCCGTTGGCGTCCGTGATCAGCTGCTCAAATTGTCCGTACCGGGGACACGGCTAAGTACTTAGTTTTACACTCTGCAGAGGTTGTGCACGTTCACCATTGTACCCATTCAACCCAAATTATCCTTTACACACCATTTGTGATAAGGAAAGGAGAAGAATGAGACGAGATCTTTCAGAAGCATTTTCCCTCCCACTCTGGCTTGACCCGTTCCACCTAACATCCCCCTACATATGCTTGTCAAGCCGGAGAGAGTCCACGCAACATAATTGATCAAGCCAGAGCCCATATGGCAATGGCTGCACTGGAAGCAATCGTCACACGGAGTTCTTCAGATTCCTCGGTTCCTGGGTGGCCATTCACAAGTGCACGTACTCCAGGAACCATAGACATGGGCCTGAGTAGCCACTCAACTTCGCCACCATACAACCTTTTACCACCCAGGTGTTTCATTCTTAACTTAGTAGAATTTAGATTTAAACAAAAAATCATTTGCATAGCATCAATAATTCTACTAAGTATTGCATAGGAACCTAGACACAAGAATAAGGAATTCTACACAGATTTAGCATCGCAATACTATCCCACACATGCATATAAAAATACACTAAGTAATGCATATAGAAATAATAGGAAGTTTATGAGGTGTGCCACTTGCCTTTGAATGTTGTCGTTGTTCACAACTCTTTTCAACGATACTCGGGACTCTCCGTTCAATCTAACAGTATAGACAAGAAACAATACAGCAATCAATAGCAAGCACAACTCCACAATGCATACAAACACATACTAGATGAATAAATAAGTGTTATAAAACTTTCTAAGGAAAATATGTTTATGCATGATGTGCAAAATATTTCTAACGACTAGAGATGCATGTCTTTCCATGGAAATCTTGTAAGTTCATGCAAGGCAACTGTGTCAGTCAAAATGACTAAGGACTAAGGTCATAGTTTGGATAAAATACTTTGTTTTAAATTATCTAGAATAAGCACTCAAATGGCTTAGCCATGATGTGCAAAATACTTGGAGAAAATACTAAGTTTATAAGGTGATCAATAATTACTATCTACTCTTTGTAAATTGGATATTCACTAAAGTGAGAGAGACAGACACCCGGCCAGTCACTTAAATTGTGGAACAGGTCTCATGTACGTGGACATGTAAGGTTTGTTTCCAGGCCGCTTCATCTCACTATGCCGCTAGGATCCAACAAACTTCAAGACGATAATATCATGATCAAAAAATTATTTATGTCAAATGTGAAAGACAAGATTAGAAAAGAGGGAAAAGATAGAAGAAAGATGTAGTTGTCCTCCAGGCTTCATCTCCAGACTTGTAATATTCTTCTTGATGATGTCTTGATTGAAGTTTTGATAGACTTGATAAATCTTCAGACTTGGTGGTTCTTGTATCCTCGAGGCTGGTCTTTGATTTACTTAGTCATCAAGAAGTCTAACAGAAGAAGGAGGGAGAAAGAAGAAAGAGGGAGAAAGACTTAGAAAATATTTCTGGTTGGTCTTCATGAACTTCTTCTTGATCTTTCTTCTAAGTGCTTCCACTCCTTGGAGATTCTTCTGGAGTCTTGTTTGGCTAAATCCTTCATTGGTCTTCCAGCTCCATGTTGAAAATTACTAAGTGTCTAAGTGTAGCACTTCACAAAAATGCTAAGTTGAAATTATTTCTAACTTAGAGAAAACTAATGAAGAGGGGTTTTCCAATGAGAATTATATCTACACAATAAAATATGCTATGAATGAAATGAAATTTTAAATCACAAGAAACATCAAAAACAACTTTTGTGATTTCTTTTATGCATGAATTTATAAATGCAATTTAATTCATTTCTATTTTTGGAAAATATAACAAAAGGAATAATTATAAGATTAAAGTTTTCTATGATTAAATTTTTATAATATAATTTAATAAATAGTGTTAATAGACAGAGGTATTTTAATTAAATTTATAGCAATTTACTTTAATAAAAAATACTATTTTTATTAATAGTTATGTTGAAAATACTCAAACTATTCAAATTAAATATATAACTATGAATTCATTCAAAAATTACTCAAAAATATTTTATAGTTGTGGCATTAATTTACAAATATTCTAAAGTTTCTAAAACAATTTTATTTGCAATTTTTGAATTTATAGATTTAAAGTTATGACAAAAATACTCAAATTCACCATTTGAATTTTGAATATTTTAAACTAAGTCAAATTTGAACTTTGGCAGATCCAAAATATTCTACATGTCGAGGGCTTTCCAAAAATATAAAATTTGTCAAATTTGGAGTTGTGGTTAAAAAGTTATAGATGTTTTAATTACAGGGACTATTCTGCAAAACTTCCAATTAAATTTAAAAATAGAAAAAGAATTACACGCTGGCGCTGACGCGGCGCTGACTGTGCACTGACGATCCATATCTGACGGTCGACAACGATCCGTACCGGTTCGTTTTAAGAGATCTAATCCTGACCGCTAACAGCAGATCGGACGGCGCTGGGAGTTTGGTCCATACCGTGGCGGCGCAGTGGTCACCGGCGGCGACGAAGACGGCGACGCGGCCTCGGTCAGGACGACGGCGAGGCTCCGGTGGTCTTCTTGCAGCGGCGGAGCGACGACGACGCGCAGAAGGATGCCGCGAAGACGACGGGCGTGAAGATGCCGAGCTTCGCGTCCTGGAGGGGCGTGGAGGCGCGGCTGGTCTTTCTCAAACGCCGGCGAGCTTCGGTTGAGTTCTTCCCCGACGAACTGCTCCGGATACGAAGCGAGGAAGGGGTTGGAGGGTGCGCATGGTCCAGGGAAAGAGGAGGAGGGGTCTCTAGCGCGAGGGGGTGAGTCACCTCGTCCGGGATTGGAAGAATTTTGGCGGCGGACCGGCGGAGCTCCGGCAAGCTTTTGAGCGGCCTGGCGGCGCGTTTTTGAGAGGGCGAAAGAGGGGAAAGGTGCGGCAGGAGTTGGAGGCTTTATAGGGCAGGAGGAGGGAACAGAATTTGCGCTAATCTCGCCGGATTTTGGAAAGGGATCGCGGCGGAAATCTCGGCCGGAGGTTGAAGAAGGTCGGCTGACGTCAGCATGACGTCACAGGTATTTTCTTTTTCTTTTCTGATTTTTCAATTTTGTTTATATCTTTTGATTTATAACTCCAAATGATGTCAAATAAATTTCTAAAAATTTGTAATATTATTATCTTTGTGTTAAACCAGTTGTGGGCATGTTTTGAATATTTTTGAAAAATAATATTTTGAAAAATTGATTAAATACAAATTTGACACTTAAAGTCAAATTTGAATTTATATCTTCATTAAATTTTCTTTTGGCTAAATAAAATTTGTAAAATACCCATATTCCAATATGTTTGAATTTAAGTTATTTAAACTTGTTTTGCTGAAATCATTCATCTTTATTTTGGCATAATATTAAAGAACTAAATATTAATAATTTTTAGGAAATGTGAAATATAAGGTATTCATTTTTAATTGAAAATAATTTGTGCACCATTATATTTTATATTATGATAATTCATTTGAAAACTTCATAACAACTTTAAAAAAAGGATTTTTGTTTTAATTCTTTTCTTATTTAGAATATATTAATCATTTCATGCTTTGAAAATAAATGAAATTCATTTAAGCAAATGAAATGTTTATTTGGCTAATTCATTAATTTTGAAATTTATGAAGTTTATAGTTATAAATTACAGAATTGAAATTTTAACACCATGTTTTGAACTTAGTTGAGAGAATGAAAACCATTTGGCAACTAACACCATTTTTAAATAATTTGTGAATTTATGAATAGATATGGCTAAGTTGTTGAAATCAATTTCTTATAAGTAAACTATTTACTTAAAATAAAATGGATTGTAGTTTGTAAAATATTTGTCAAATTAATTTTTTTAAGGTTTTTGAAATACAGTGGATAATAAAATATTTAAACTGTGACATTTGAAATATTAAACTCTTTCAATAAGTTTGAAGTCTTTCATAGTTGGTTTCCTTATGCATTTAATATTTTACTTTAATAAAAAGAAAGTTTTAAATTTTTGTGATTTTTGAATATTATAAAATGTTGGGATGTTACATATGTGGTCTAATCTATCTTTTTCTTGAGTGCCTCGAGTTCCTCCTCTACTTCCTTGAGTTCTTCAAGATGCTTCTGGGTGTTGTGAAGTCTAAAACAAAGTCTTTCTGCAAAGTACTCGATGACTATCCATGCTGCATTTTGCTGAATCAAAGAATGATGTGTGAAGTATTTGGTTGGTGAACATAGAGTCACCCCCAGTCTTGTGGTCATCTTCTTTGCTCCTGTATAGATGGACTTGCACCCACCAGCACTCTTGGCCTTCATCCATGAAAGGAAAACCTTGGTATACTACTTCTCCTTGAAAACCTAAGCTCTTCATGTTATCCTTAAGTGCTCTTGGAAACTCCGTCTCACATTCCAAGGTCATGGTCATCACTGGTCCCTTCTTGAGTGATTCAATGAGGATGGTCATCTAAAAAAACAAGAGAAGATACTTTGAAAGGAAATAGTTAAGATAGTTACAAGAATGATGTTTGAAAAGTTTTTATTTTCAACAAACTGAACGAAATAGATTTTCAATCCTATGGCCAAATCCTATTTCTATCCAGACTTAGGGTTTCAAACCTACATGCAACACAGTGCTCTGATACCATCTGTAGCGTACCTGCACTTAAAATATGGCAAGGTACCTGTGTATAGTGCAAATCCCTGGATCGATTCGTTTGCACACACAGTTTACGATGTAATATCACAACAAGTATCAATATTATTACATCAATGATCCAGACTTAGAAAATATTCTTTACAACTTGTATAGCATAAAACTAGCACTGAAAGAGTAAACAGCGGAAATAAAATAGCAGTGAGTCTCCATCATCTTCATGTTGCCACATGCGAAAACATGTTGGTTGCAGACTCGAAACATTTGAACGAAACTTCTCTCGTCATCTGAACAATTTGCAATAAGAAAAATATTTCAACAACGTGGGCCAGATTCCATTAAAAATGGAGTCTGGCAAGTGACACTATGGTGGACACTTAGAGGAAAAAATCTAATAACCTATATGCATATTTGGCTGGTGGAGTTCAAGGCAATTTTGCATAAAGCCATTTTTCCTAACTCTTTGGAAAACACTTTTCTTCTATCCAAGACATCCGTGGCATGAAATTCACTGTCTCATTCTACCCTTGTTCACCCATCAAGTTTTAAATTTTGAAGTTGGAATGGTGGGATCCTCCGTTGACGTCCTTGATCAGTTGCACAAATTGTCCGTATCGGGGAAATGGCTAAGTACTTAGTTTTACACTCCGCAGAGGTTGTGCACGTTCACCATTGTACCCATTCAGCCCAAACTATCCTTTACACTCTGGTATTGATAAGGAAAAGGATACGGATGAGACGAGATGTTTCAGAAGCATTCCCCCCCCTCTGGCTTGACTCGTTCCACCTAACACCCTATACATCTCCTTGTCAAGCCGGGGCGAGTCCATGCAACTTAGTTGATCAAGCCAGAGCCCATATAGCAATGGCTGCACTGGAAGCAATCTTCACTCGGAGTTCTTCAGATCCCTTTGTTCCTTGGGTGGCCATCCACAAGTGCACATACTCAGGAACCATAGACATGGGCCTGAGTAGCCACTCAACTTCGCCTCCATATACAACCAATCCACCCAGGAGGTTCTTTCCTAACTTAGTAGAATTTTGATATTCAGAAAACGACATTTGCATAGCATCAATAATTCTACTAAGGTTTTACATAGGTACCTAGACACAATGGAGTAGAGAAATCTAAACATGGCTTGCATAGCAATACTAACCGACACATGCTTATAGAAAAATACACTAAGTCATGCATATACAAAATAGTAGGAGGTTTATGAATGTGCCACTTGCCTTTGGATGATGTCTTTGCTCACAAACTCTTTTCAACGTTATTCAAAGCTCTCCGTTTGATCTAAACAATATAGACAAACCACAATGCAACAATCAACATAAAACACAACAACACAATGCATAAAAACACATACAAACATCTACAAAATGAACAAACAAGTTTCATAAACTTCTAGGGACAAATATGTTTATGCATGACGTGCAAAATATTTCTAAGGACTAGAGATGCATGTCATGCCATGAAAGTATTCTAAGTTAATGCAAGGCAAATATGTTGATAAAAAATGACTAAGGACTAAGGTTATAGGTTGGACAAAATACTTTGTTATAAATCATCTTGAATAAGCACTCTAATGGCTTAGTCATGATGTGCGTAAATACTTAGAGAAAATACTAAGTCCATCCTTCGAGGTGATCAAAAATTATTAACAACTCTTTGTAAATTGGATATTCACTATCCAGAGAGAGACAGACACCGGGCCAACCACTTATGATTGTGGAACATGTCTCATGTAAGTGGACATGTAAGGTTTGTCTCCAGGCCGCTTCATCTCACTATGCCGCTAGGATCCAACATACTTCAAAGATTGTAATAACATGATCAAAAGTTGTTTATGTCTAAAGTGAAAGACAAAATTAGGAAAGAGGGAAAAGATAGAAAGAAGGATGTAGTTGGTCTTCCAGGTATCTTCTCCTTGCTTCTTTGTAGCTTTCTCCTTGCTGTGGTTCTGGAGACTAGAAGGGTCTTGACAGCATCCAGGGTGGTCTCGAATATAACTTATTCATCATGAGGTCTAAGAGAAGAATGGAGAAAAGAGAGAGAGGTAGCAAGACTTAGAAAGTGTAGCTGGTTGGTCTTCATGAACTTCTTCTTGATTTTCTTCTAAGTGCTTCTACTCCTTGAAGATACTTCTGTAGTCTATTTTCTTCTAAGTCTCTTTTTTTGGTCTTCTAGCTTCATGTTGAAAATCCTAAGTGGCTAAGTGCATAGCACTTTACCAAAACACTAAGTTAAAAATAATCCTAACTTAGAGAAAATAATGAAGAAGTTTTCATATGAGAAGTGTAACTAAAATTTAATATGTTATGCATGAAATTTATGTTTTTAATTACAAGAAACACCATACTAACTTTTGTGATATTTATAAAGTATGCATGAGGCTATAAATGCAATTTAGTTACTTTCTATTATAGGAAAATATAATAAAAGGGGTAAATACAAGATTAAAGTTTTCTGTGAATAAATTTTTATAACAAAATTTTATAAAAGTGCTAATAGACAGAGGGGATTTAAATAAATTTATAGCAATTGGATTTACCCAAAAATAATGTTTTTATCAAAACTTATGTCAAAATTACTCAAACTAATCAAATTAAACATATAACTGTTAAATTAGCAAATAATACTCAAAAATATTTTATAACAGAGGTATCTTATAACACATATTCTAAGGTTTCTAAAACAATTTTATTTTCAATTTTTGAACTTATAGATTTAAAGTTATGACAAAAATACTCAAATCCTCCATTTGAAATTTGAATATTTTAAACTAAGTCAAATTTGAAATCTAACAGAACCATAATATTCTACAAGTCAAGGGCTTTAATTTGTTATAAATTTGTTAAATTTGGATCTGTGATTGAAAAGATATGAGGGTTTGAATATGCAGGGGCTTTTTTGTAAAACTGCCAAATAAACTAAATAGGAGAAATGATTTCTGACGTGGCTGCTGACTGGGCGCTGACGAGGCCGCCACGTGGCGTCTTCTGACTCGCTAATACCGGTTCGGATAATGGATCTATTGTGGATCGAGGGATCGAGATCGGACGGCTCAGATCTAATGACCAGACACTAGCGGTGCTACGTCGCCGGAATCTCGCCGGAGATGGTTCCCGCGGCGGTGGCACGCACGGCGCTGAGCGTTCCTAGCGATCTATAGGCTACGTGGAAGAACGGAGCATACCGGATCAAAGAGGAGGCCGAGGCGGTCTTGGTGGCGAGCTTGGCGACTGCGGCGTGCTCCGGTGCTCCTCCAAATCCTCGCCAGAGTTGCGCACAACGGCGGCTTTTTTCGTACATGGATGCACAACTTGATTCGCTACGAATAAAATTCCCGCGCCTCGTTAGAAACACGCGCAAGACAATAATAATAAGGAGGGGAGTGGAGAGGAGGCTCGAGGTGGTCTCCGTTCACCGGAAACGGAAGGATGCGGTGGCGGCAATGGCGGTGGTTCGGGGATGAATCCGAGCAGCTTGGGGGCTCTCGGGTTAGGGTTTCTTGGGGAAACGAGAGAGGAGAGGCAGGGGTATTTATGGGGATGCTCGGGAGGAAACAAATCGCGCGATTTGCGCTCGGATTTGGAAACGAAATCAGAATTGATCTCGGGAGGATTTTCAGGCTAGAGGTTGAAGAATGTGATGACGTCATCGCTGACGTCGTCCCGATTTTCCATTTCTGTTTTTCCATTTTATTCATATCTTTTGATTTAGAGATCCAAATCAAGTCAAATAAATTTCTTAAAATTTGAAAAAACAATATATTTGTTTTAAAACATTTGTGGGCATGTTTTGAACACTTTTGACAAATAATATATTGAAATATTTATAAAATATAAATTTGACACTTTATGTCAAATTTGAAATTAGGGATTAAATAAATTCATTGGGGTTATTAAAATTTATTAAATTACCACAATCATATATGTTTGATATTAAGTTAATTTACACTCATTTTCAATAACTATTCATCTCTATTTTGGTATAATAGTAGAATAACAAAATATAAATAATTTCAAAGAAATGGGAAATATAATAAATTCATTTTCAAACTAATAATACTTTTTTGTAAAATTAAGGTTTAAAATGTTATCCATTATTTGAAACTCTCCAAAATATACAGTTGAAACAAACATTTCATTCTTTATGTTCACTTTATTTATGAAACCATTTTACACATAAAGCATACTTTTAAATAACATTAAGGCATTTTTCAAAGATAGTTTTTGATTTTAATGACTAGTCAAAAGTTAAATATTCATAATCAACTAATGAGACATTTTATAAGATGAAGGTGTATTTGAATAATTTTAAATCATCTTGCCAATATATTTGGTTTCTTTTATAATTTTAGTATTTTATTTTAATAAAAACTAAAGTTTCAAATTTTGTGAATTTCAAACATTACAAAATGTTGGGATGTTACATCTGTAGGAACACAATTGCTACCAATGCTACTGGATATTAGCTACAACCACTGATAGTTAATAGGATAAAAAGATCCAATCAAAATAGCAAAAGAGACATTGCAAAAGAAAATGGCAGAATCTGTCAAAAACAGAACAATCCATAAAGACGATTTTTTTCGAGCCACTTAACTTGCTCAGATAATAAAACTCAAAACTAATGAACGTTTCATATATATCTGAGGATTGCGCACAAAAAAGGGCAGAGTTTTCTGACGTTCCGGTAGGGAGATATGAATTTTACGGTGGAGAGCAGAAATCTATTTTAGCACAGGAATTGAATTTAAAAATCAACTTTCAACTAGAGGCTTAACTTGACACAACATTGCATTAAAAATAAGATATAAAGGATGTAGGGACCCCTCGGACAAGTCCGAGATGCCCACATTATGTAAGAGATCAGGATCCCAATGATAAGTGCATCGCAATCACATAACCAACATAGGTATCAAAGAGTTACATCATTCAAGTCGTACGAATAAAAGTCTTACAACACATAGACGGTCATACGACCAAAGTCAACAAACCTCGTCACGCAGGACGGAATTAACTAAGATAGCGGAAGCTCGTGGCTAGCGACGGCTCTTCACATCTCCGAGCGCAGATTCCCACAAGTGCAGTTGACCGGTGACAGCTAAGTGGCGAAGTCGTCGTCGTACACCTACTCCTCGATGTAGGCCTCCTCATTGCAATCTGGACATTTGAATATCCAGGGACAGAGCCACATGAGTACAGTTACGTACTCGCAAGACCACCTTTAGTTTTAAATCCTCATGATAGTGCAAGAAAAACACTTTTGGAAAACTGGGATGGCTGCTATACATTGGAATACTCTGCAGAGGTTGCACACTTTACCCACACCTATCGGTTATTCCGCCGTGTCTGCCACGGCCCGTCATACGACAGCATGCGGGGGTCCGGATAACACGATCCAAACTTTCCAGTATGACCACCCTAGTATCGGGGCCTCCCGGTAGGTTTGTTCTCCTCGGCACCGTGTGCTCCACCAGACCTCATGGTCTTTCCTCGGGACACCACACCGCCACGTCAGGAGACCTGCCGTAATCGTCCGACTGTTGGTCCTCAACAGTGTATTGTCTCTTCCGGACGACAACCCGACTTCGAGGGCCCAGCCCTCATAGAAAGTGTGAGAGCCCCAACACTAAAACAGACAAGCTTCCGGCTAAGCCCTACCCATGTTAGGTAGTGTGGTTGCACGGGTTAATTGTTCGAGCGGCTGCTAGGGCAGTACTTTGTTTTTCAAAAACAAACTTCCACACTTCCGACTACTCCCAGCAGCTCGGGTTTTCCTCCATAAAACATTTTTGTTCAAGTGGGTCCCCATCCTATAGTTTTGAGGTAAGATAACAGAATATACTATTTGAAAACTTAATCTTCTTTATAGAGCCTTCAATGACAAGACTCAACAAGTAAACCTCTTCTTGTAATACCTACAACTATTCTAGTAGGTAACTTAGGTCAAACAATATTTGGGAAAAATAGTTTTCGGGTGGCAAGGCGCCACAAAAGAAGTAAAACATGCATTATTTTGAAAACAAAACATGCTTGATAAAATAATAAGATTTCATCAAAATGGTGAGGTGGGCTTGCCTTGCTCAAGATACTGTCCCTGGTCTTGCTCTTCGGCGAAGTCGTGCTCAGCTACCTCGTACTGCTCTTCCTCGGGTTGCGATTCTACTGTAACATGAAAAACAGACGAGACTAGCGTAAGTCCTAAAATGCGAGTTGATAACAATCTAAAATATAACAACAAACATCAAGCATCACAAGCAGAAAACACAACTAATGCATCCAATATTTATTAGGGGCTGTTTACATGTTTTAAGCATAATTCTTAAGGTGCTGCTCCTAAAATTAAACCCTTCTATCATATTACTCCTAACAATCATGGGGAACTCTGAAAATTAGCTGTGCATGAAAACTCTTCACCAAACAATAATTAAAAATCAGATAAGGGCTGCTGATGTCAAACTCAAACAGAGGATAGGTTCAGTTTTATAAATCTCCTGAATGCATAAATAATCTTTCTGGTGAGATATGAGTTTTCTCTTTAAGTGAAGATTTTATTCATCAAATTTGGATATTCCTAGCTCAAGTTATCCCAGTTTTAAAATAAAACATACTTCTGACCATTATTTATGTGCAGAAAATAATAAGAATTATTTTGGTGTCAAACCAGTGGGGTGAATTAGATAAAACCTGTGGCTATCCCACAAAATTATCCTTAAAATATTTTTATGGACATAGGTGGCTCCACCAATTAAAACTAGACATGTCATAATCTCTGAAATTTCAGAAATGCAATTAAAGAGATTATTTCACCGTTGTTCAGGGATTTATTCACTAAGAATTATCAAGTAACTGGAAAAATCCACATTTGTAGTATGTGATACCTCCAACACATATCTAGCACTTCCAATTGGATTTACATCAAAAAGTGTTTTTATTGAAGAGTTAAAAATCAACAAACACCTACTGATGTGATAATTAGAGTAAATATAACTTTTGCTAGAATAATGTCCTGCATGCAAGATTTACCAATCTAGGTAGACATTTTTACAAGCTTTCCAACAGATCCAAGATTGCATGATTTGGATTTACAGAACCCAAGTTATTAAACAAATGGTGTAATAGATACTTTTTACTAGATCTATTTTAACACTCTACATGAAACACATTTTGGACCAAATCCAATGCCACATGGTTAAGAAAACGTGCATGCAGGTTACAAAATTTATCCCATCGTTTTAGCCACTCCAGATTTACCACAAATGATTTAAAGCTTAACTCTAGATTTACTGGAAAATTAACAGGAAAAAGAATAAAAGGGGAACAGGCCGAACGTGCCAGATCTGGGCCACATCGGCCCAGAGGCCACGCAGAACGGCGCGAAATCCCGCGGGGACGGAGCTGGGCCGGCCCAAACGCGCGCGGCTGCGCGCGCACGGGGAGGTTCAAACCTGGCCGTAGATCTCGTGATCTACGGTCCACGGTCGTCGTCCTCCTCGCGACGCAGCGCGGACGAACCAGACAAGGGGGGGGGAGAGGGTGGCGCTGGCGCTCACCAGAGACCACGCTGGGCCAGGGGAAGGGTGGAGATCGACGGAGGGGACGATGGTGAGCTCGACGGTGCCCTCAACGCTTGCATGCAACGTCGGAAACCATGGCGACGGCGGCGGCGAGCTTCTCGGGTCGAGGACGAGCGCGACGGCTACGGACACCTAGAAGAGAAAAGGAGGGCAGGGGGAGTTAGATCTTGACGAGGCGCGCTCGGGGGGACAAGAATGGCAGAGAAAGGTGAAGAGGATCGACGATGAATGCCGTGGGAAGAGCTCGGTCTCCAACGGCGATTTCCTCTTCCAGAGCTCGAGAGAGAGCGTGGCTTTGGGTGAGGGTGGTATGGGTGAGCAGAGGAGGAGTGGGGGAACCTCGGGTAGGGTTTTAAGAGGAGAGGGCGAGCTGGGGGCAGCTCCAAAATCAGGGGCGGGTTTCTCGGGTTCCCTCAGGCAGGGGCGGTTTGGGGAAGGGGAGGGGAGTTCTGGTTGGTCCTCTGGGGCGGTGGAGAGGGGCAGAGAGGATGTTGGTCGGGAGGGGACGGGTTGGCCAGTGAGAAGAGAGGAGAGGGGCTCGGATTGGGTGAGAAAGAAAAGAAAAGAGAGAAGAGAGAGGAGAGATTCACCCTAGTCCATGACATGTGGGACCAGGAGGGGGTGTTGTTCTCCTCTTCCAGCAGGTGGAGTAGAAAAGAGTGAGAGAGAAATAGAAGGCGAAAGCTTTGAGTGAAAAGCTCAAATGAATTTGAAAATCTAAGTTTGAATAATTCAAATATGACCCACAAAAGTAAAATGGGTCTACACCCCAAACTTACCTAAATTAAGAGAAGGTACTGAACTTACAAATGACTAATTTAATTATCTCATTTAGCTTTTAAAGAAAAGAAAACTTTTGGTGATAAAGAAAGGAATCACCCAAATGGTCATGTTATTTTGGTGACTACTAAAGCTAGTGAGATTAATATGCAAACAAGCTCTTTTGTGATAATTTAGAACAGGGTATGGAAGTATATGTGACCTAGATGAAAATGTTTCAAAGGCATGTCAAAAACCATTTAGGGTTTTCTTAATAATAGCTCCTAATTTGGCTAAGTTTTAACAACCATGAAGATCCTAATGGTGGATATTTTGTTTTAGTTGTTGTGGTTTTGAGTGTTTTCAATTATCACTAGAATAACACCACAATGCTAAAGCTAAGAGAATTGGGGTGTTACAGACCTTCCCCCCTAAGGAGAATCTCGTCCCCGAGATTCCAGATTTGAAGAAGAGAGAAAACCAGGGAATTAATGCTCCAAATACTCTTCACGCTCCCAGGTGGCTTCTTCCTCCGAATGGTTGCTCCATTGGACCTTCAGGAATCTGATCTTCCGTCTCCGTGTCAGACGGACGTCTTCAGCGAGAACACGAAGTGGTCGTTCTCGATAAGTGAGATCATGATTGAGGTCAATGGTGTGATGATCTACCTCCTGATATGAGTGAGTATCCCCAGGAACTTGCAGACACTTTCGGAGCAGAGATACATGAAATACATCATGGAATCCGGACATATGGGGTGGCAGGTCTAGCTGTTATGACACTTCTCCTTCTCGACCACTTACTCTAAAGGGACCTATATATCTCGGAGCCAACTTTCCCTTCACATGGAATCGCTGCATTCCCTTGAGTGGAGTAACACGTAGGTATACCATATCACCGGTCTTGAAACTAAGCTCCCGCCTCCTAGAATCGGCGTAACTCTTCTGCCGGGACTGGGCGGCCTTAAGACGGTCGTGAATAAGTTGAACTTGCTCTTCGGCTTCCCTCAGGGTGTCAACTCCAAAAATCTTGCTGTCCCCTGTTTGCGACCAGTTCAAGGGTGTACGGCACCTACGCCCGTATAAAGCCTCGAATGGTGCCATCTTCAGACTGGCTTGATAGCTGTTGTTGTAGGAAAATTCGGCAAACGGCAGGCAATTTTCCCATTTGGCTCCATAAGCTAACACACAAGATCTAAGCATGTCCTCTAAGACCTGGTTGGTTCTTTCTGTTTGTCCTCCTGTCTGAGGGTGATAAGCAGTACTGAAAAAGAGTTTGGTTCCGAGCTCTTCCTGAAGCTTAGTCCAAAATCGAGAAGTGAATTGGGTTCCTCGGTCTGATACAATAGTCTTAGGTATTCCATGAAGGCTGACGATGCGGGACATGTATAGCGCTGCGAGCTGATCCGATCGATGGGTGGTCCGCACTGGCAAAAAGTGTGCTACCTTGGTGAGTCTGTCCACAATGACCCAAATAGCGTCATGCCCACGATTGGATCGGGGTAATCCAGTAATGAAGTCCATGCCAATCTCATCCCATTTCCACTCGGGCAACTTGAGAGGTTGAAGTAATCCAGCGGGTCGGTGATGCTCTGCTTTGACCCTTTGGCAGATATCGCAATTTTGGACGAAGAGTGCAATCTCGCGCTTCATGCCATGCCACCAGAAATTCTGCTTCAAATCCTGGTACATCTTGGTTCCGCCGGGGTGGATAGAATACAAAGTCTCGTGAGCCTCCTTCATAATTAACTGCTTCAAAGCAGGGTCTGACGGTACGCATATGCGCTCTTTATACCAAAGAATGCCCTCAGTGTCGATGGTGAACCCAAGGACTTCCTCTTTGTCCAACCTTCTTTTGATGCCCTCAATGCTTTCATGGCCCCTCTGTGCTTGCTTGATTTGCTCCCATAAGGTGGGTTGCAATAGGAGTTGATCGACTGCCCCATGGCTGACCACCTCTATACCCATCTTATCCAGCTCTTCCCAGAGTTCTGGCCGTCTAACCTTGATCAGGGAGTTGAATGAACATGGCTGACGACTAAGGGCATCAGCTACCACGTTAGCTTTTCCAGGGTGGTAATGGATGTCCAAATCGTAATCCTTGATGAGCTCTATCCATCTTCGTTGCCTCATGTTCAAGTCCCTCTGGGTGAAGATGTACTTCAGGCTCTTGTGATCGGTGTAAATTTCGCAACGGTTGCCCATCAGAAAGTGCCGCCATGTATTGAGTGCATGGACCACCGCAGCAAGCTCTAGGTCATGGGTGGGGTAATTCTTCTCATGCTTGCGGAGTTGTCGCGATGAGTAGGAAATTACCTTTCCCTCTTGCATAAGAACACAACCAAGTCCGAGTTTGGAGGCATCGCAATAAACCACAAAATCTTTGGTCACATCGGGCATGGTTAGGATAGGTGCGGTGGTAAGGAGCTTTTTCAGTTCCTGGAAGCTGACTTCACATTTGTCGGACCAAATGAACTTCTGATCCTTCTTCAATAGTTGGGTAAGGGGCTTTGCAATGCTTGAGAATCCCTCAACAAACTTGCGGTAATACCCGGCTAATCCAAGAATGGACCTTACTTCGGTTTGGTTGGTGGGGGTCGGGAATTCAAGAATGGACTTGATGTGGGTAGGGTCTACGGATATCCCTCCGGCTGAAATAACGTGACCGAGAAAGCCTACTTCCTTCAACCAAAACTGGCACTTACTGAACTTAGCATACAACTGGTGTTCTCGTAGGGTACCGAGAACCAACCTCAGATGCTCTTCATGCTCCTCTTCAGACTTGGAATAAATCAAGATGTCGTCAATAAAGACGACCACAAATTTATCCAAGTAATCCATGAACACCTTGTTCATGAGATTCATGAAATAGGCAGGAGCATTGGTCAGGCCAAATGACATCACTGTGTACTCGAACAATCCATAACGAGTGACAAAGGCCGTTTTAGGGATATCAGATTCTCTGACTTTCAATTGATGATAACCGGTGCGGAGATCGATCTTGGAGAAGACTTGAGCTCCGTTGAGTTGATCAAACAGATCTTCAATCTTGGGTAGGGGGTATTTGTTTTTAATAGTCACATCATTTAACTTACGGTAATCCACACACAAACGGGTGGTACCGTCTCTCTTATCCACGAAGATGATGGGTGACCCCTAGGGTGACGCACTAGGGCGTATCATACCCTTCCTAAGTAGGTCATCCAACTGTTTCTTTAGTTCTTCCGATTCTTTAGGATTCATCCGGTATGGTTTTTGAGCGATAGGTCCAGTACCGGGTACCAGCTCAATAATGAACTCAATATCCCTATCCGGTGGCATTCCGGGCAATTCTTCGGGAAAAACATCGGGATAGTCACAAACTACCGGTACCTCTTCCAAAATGGCTCCAGCTGCACTTTTATGACAATGACTTGAGGTGGAGTGGTAGGTTGAGAAGTGGGTAATCTCTTCTCCTTCCGGGGTGGTTAGTGTGACAGATTTGTTAGTGCAATCTATTTTCCCTCGATTTACTGCCATCCAGTCCATCCCTAAAACCACTTCTATCCCTTGCTTTCCTAATACCACCAAATCCGCATGGAATCGGGCCCCTTGAATTTCCACAGGAGCCTCCTTGCAAGATACAATGGCTTTAGTAGTGGCCCCCGGAATTTGCACACTCATAGGACGATTCAGCAAAGTTGGAACCATACCACTTTTCCTAACAAAAGGTTCCGTAACGAAAGAATGGGAAGCTCCCGAATCAAACAGAACTGATGCAGGAACTGAGTTGACAGGGAACGTACCCATAACCAGATCTGGTGCCTCTTGAGCTTCTTCTGCACTGATGTGATTCAGGTGACCTCGGGTGGCAGGGGCTGCTTTCTTGGGATACGGGTTCTTGCCTCCAGGTGGACAGGGTGGACCTTGGTTCATCTTTGTCGCATTGGGGCGACCACCAGCGGGCTGTCTAGTGGGGCAATCCAGCGAGAAATGTCCAGGCTGTCCACAAGTGAAACATCCTCCTGTGGGCTTCGGAGCAGGCGGCCTGTTAAAGTTGAGGCCGGGGTTGGAACCACTTCCCGGACGAGGTGCAGGCGGGCGAGGAGAGTAGCTGGGTCTTGGTGCAAAGGTTGGAGGCCTTGGTGATGGATAAGAAGGTCTCGGTGGAGGTGAAGGGCGCGGACGGGGATAACTTCCTGTTGGGCTGCTGCTGCTACTGCCTTGCTGCATCAGTTGGCGACGCTTGCGGTTGTCAAACGAAGCCTTGCGTTTGTGTTCCATCATAATGGCTGCATCTGCCAATGATTCCAAGTCGGTGAAAGGCATCCCCACCAGAATGCACTGCATTTCATCATGAAGTCCATTCATGAACCTCTCTTTCTTCTTGTCCTCTGTATCGGTATCGGTGGGCGCATACCTTGCTAGAGAAGTAAACTTCTCCAAGTACTCTCTCACCGACATCCCGCCTTGCTTGAGCTGCAAGAACTTCTCTCGCATGATGCTGACGAGTCCAGAGGGCACATAACGCTTCAAGAACTTGGTCTTGAATGCAGGCCAAGCCACAACTTCCTTCGGTGGCAACAGAGCACGAATGGCCTCCCACCATGCTCGGGCAGAACCAGAGAGGTAGTGAGTGGCGTAGACCACCTTCTCGTTGTCACCCACTTGGGCGACCCTCAAGTTGTTCTCTATAGTACGGATCCAGTCATCGGCATCCAATGGCACTTCACTCTTGGAGAAAACTGGAGGATTTGTGTTCTGGAAGTCACGAAGCTTTGAGCGGGGTTCTTCATTCCCTTGGCCACCATTCTGATTGACTGCAATTTGAGCAAGATGCTGCAGAGTGGCAAGATTGGCGCTTCTCTCGGTGCGAGCCGCCTCGCGATCCTCCATGAGAAGACATAGCACCTGAGCCATAGATGGCTCGGGTGGTGGGGGTGGGGGTGGATCCCTTGCCATTCTGAATTTCAGAAATAAACACACATTATCATTCTACTAAGAAACTTTTAAAACAAGTTTTTGAAAAAGGGTTCATCAAGCATACACAAAAACATACAAATTTCAGCAAGATAAAATTCCTAAAAAGACATGATTCCATCCATAGCAAGGTTCCAAAAGCATCATCACAAGGTACACAACCACAAAACATTGACCGACATAGTTCTTACATCATCCAGGCACACACACGCTAACTAGACCACACAATCGCATACACTTATCGCGATGGTTCGGTCCTAACCCAAAAGATACTGCGCAACCAACTACTCCACGTCCACGGCAGCGTCACTGTCAAAGGGTGGCTCGTCGGGGTCCTCGTCCTCAGACATCACAGCTCCCGAGTCCTCAACATCCTCGCCTCGAAGGTCATCATCATCCTGCTCGCTCACGGGCTCCATATCAATGTCCTCGGTAGGGTCCTCATCCTCAGGCAGAAGATCATCATTCTCCTTGCTCAGAGCCTCCACCTTACTCTCCAACTCGCTGATCCGCTCGTCTCGGGCATCAACGGTCGACCTGAGCATGTCAACCATCCCGTCAAGCTGGAACCTGTAGAAACGAGTAGTCTGGAGGCGTGCGAAGGTGGAACGGCGCTCCTTGCGCTCTATCTTGAGCTCTGCCTGGGACTCCGCTAAACGCTCCTCTGAGGCCTTGAGCTTCAGCTCCAGGGTCTTCAGCTGGTCCTGAGAGGCCTCGAGTTGCGTCTCCAAGTCCTCTATCCTCAGCTCAGCTGCCGAGATCCGCACCTCAGCTCCGTCATGATTAAGACGGTGAAGGTCACTCTCGTACCGACTAACGACCAGCTGGGACTGGGTGTACTCGACGAGGAGTCCCAGCTCGGCCAAGTGGTTACCGAGAATGGGGTGGGGACACGGCGGCACAGGGTTACTCTGCTCGTCCAAGCCAGAGTAAAACTCAAAGCGGGTGCCGCCCAACTCGGAACTATGAGCACACACCAAGCGGGCGAGAGCTCTCTGCAGCACGGTGACGAATGCTCCCATCTGAGTAGATGCAAGGGCATCCTCAACCAGCTCCTCGGCGAAGGGTGGCACCAATGGCCCTCGAAGGATGCACCTCATCGCCCAGGACAGCTCATCTCCCACCATGGGCAGACAGCGTCCAATCAGCAGCTCAGGTAGCGGACGCCTCAGGTGCTGGGTCAACTGGAGTAGGTCTGCCTGGAACAGACGCGAAACTCCGGTATCTGGCACAGCTCCCAACTGAATCGATGACGAGAACTGTCCGCTCATCTACACAAAATTTTAAACGGAGGTTTAATTAGTGAACGATGTATCAAATTTTTAAACAGGTAAAATCATAAGATTTAATGCAGGTATAAAATTAATCAATGAATAATATCAGAGGGGAGTGAGGAGTAGGAGTAGATTCTGCATATTTTAAGTATTTTTCTCCTAGCTATTTAGGAAAAAAAACATTTTTGTGTGACGTCGACGCCCATCCTATCTAAAGTCTCCTAAGGTCAACGATGGCTCTGATACCAAGTCTGTAGGGACGCCTCGGACAAGTCCGAGATGCCCACGTTATGTAAGAGATCACGATCCCAATGATCAGTGCATCGCAATCACATAACCAACAAAGGTATCAAAGAGTTACATCATTCAAGTCGTACGAATAAAAGTCTTACAACACATAGACGGTCATACGACCAAAGTCAACAAACCTCGTCACGCAGGACGGAATTAACTAAGATAGCGGAAGCTCGTGGCTAGCGACGGCTCTTCACATCTCCGAGCGCAGATTCCCACAAGTGCAGTTGACCGGTGACAGCTAAGTGGCGAAGTCGTCGTCGTACACCTCCTCCTCGATGTAGGCCTCCTCATTGCAATCTGGACATTTGAATATCCAGGGACAGAGCCACATGAGTACAATTACGTACTCGCAAGACCACCTTTAGTTTTAAATCCTCATGATAGTGCAAGAAAAACACTTTTGGAAAACTGGGATGGCTGCTATATACGACTATAGGGCTCAGTTTTCAAATACCATGATTTTAGACATAGAGAATACGACATCTCTATATCTTTGTTGAAGAAACATTTAGAGATAGAACTCTCTTCTCTTAGATATAGCAAGGACATATCCAAGTTCAAACTTTCGTTTATAAAAGTCTTTTAAAACACTAGGATAGGGGTAACCCTTTTTCCTTCCTTGAGATCGGACTGATTGTCTCCTCGAGATCAATCATCTTCACCCAAATTCCGTACCTCCCAGGTAACTCTTTCATGTCTCTTTGTTTTCTCCGGAAACATTTCTCTTTTTAAACCAAATTGCCCATACGCCTAGATCAGTGGCCTTTCCAACCGTCCATAACCGCGGACGCGGCTATTCGAATAGATTTACACTCTGCAGAGGTTGCACACTTTACCCACACCTATCGGTTATTCCGCCGTGTCTGCCACGACCCGTCATACGACAGCATGCGGGGGTCCGGATAACACGATCAAAACTTTCCAGTATGACCACCCTAGTATCGGGGCCTCCCGGTAGGTTTGTTCTCCTCGGCACCGTGTGCTCCACCAGACCTCATGGTCTTTCCTCGGGACACCACACCGCCACGTCAAGAGACCTGCCGTAATCGTCCGGCTGTTGGTCCTCAACAGTGTATTGTCTCTTCCGGACGACAACCCGGCTTCGAGGGCCCAGCCCTCATAGAAAGTGTGAGAGCCCCAACACTAAAACAGACAAGCTTCCGACTAAGCCCTACCCATGTTAGGTAGTGTGGTTGCACGGGTTAATTGTTCGAGCGGCTGCTAGGGCAGTACTTTGTTTTTCAAAAACAAACTTCCACACTTCCGACTACTCCCAGCAGCTCGGGTTTTCCTCCATAAAACATTTTTGTTCAAGTGGGTCCCCATCCTATAATTTTGAGGTAAGATAACAGAATATACTATTTGAAAACTTAATCTTCTTTATAGAGCCTTCAATGACAAGACTCAACAAGTAAACCTCTTCTTGTAATACCTACAGCTATTCTAGTAGGTAACTTAGGTCAAACAATATTTGGGAAAAATAGTTTTCGGGTGGCAAGGCGCCACAAAAGAAGTAAAACATGCATTATTTTGAAAACAAAACATGCTTGATAAAATAATAAGATTTCATCAAATTGGTGAGGTGGGCTTGCCTTGCTCAAGATACTGTCCCTGGTCTTGCTCTTCGGCGAAGTCGTGCTCAGCTACCTCGTACTGCTCTTCCTCGGGTTGCGATTCTATCGTAACATGAAAAACAGACGAGACTAGCGTAAGTCCTAAAATGCGAGTTGATAACAATCTAAAATATAACAACAAACATCAAGCATCACAAGCAGAAAACACAACTGATGCATCCAATATTTATTAGGGGCTGTGTACATGTTTTAAGCATAATTCTTAAGGTGCTGCTCCTAAAATTAAACCCTTCTATCAAATTACTCCTAACAATCATGGGGAACTCTGAAAATTAGCTGTGCATGAAAACTCTTCACCAAACAATAATTAAAAATCAGATAAGGGGTGATGATGTCAAACTCAAACAGAGGATAGGTTCAGTTTTATAAATCTCCTGAATGCATAATTAACCTTTCTGGTGAGATATGAGTTTTCTCTTTAAGTGAAGATTTTATTCATCAAATTTGGATATTCCTAGCTCAAGTTATCCCAGTTTTAAAATAAAACATACTTCTGACCATTATTTATGTGCAGAAAATAATAAGAATTATTTTGGTGTCAAACCAGTGGGGTGAGTTAGATAAAACCTGTGGCTATCCCACAAAATTATCCTTAACATATTTTTATGGACATAGGTGGCTCCACCAATTAAAACTAGACATGTCATAATCTCTGAAATTTCAGAAATGCAATAAAGAGATTATTTCACTGTTGTTCAGGGATTTATTCACTAAGAATTATCAAATAACTGGAAAAATCCACATTTGTAGTATGTTATACCTCCAACACATATCTAGCACTTCCAATTGGATTTACCTCAAAAAGTGTTTTTATTGAAGAGTTAAAAATCAACAAACACCTACTAATGTGAGTCTTAGAGTAAATATAACTTTTGCTAGAATAATGTCCTGCATGCAAGATTTACCAATCTAGGTAGACATTTTTACAAGCTTTCCAACAGATCCAAGATTGCATGATTTGGATTTACAGAACCCAAGTTATTAAACAAATGGTGTAATAGATACTTTTTACTAGATCTATTTTAACACTCTACAGGAAACACATTTTGGACCAAATCCAATGCCACATGGTTAAGAAAACGTGCATGCAGGTTACAAAATTTATCCCATCATTTTAGCCACTCCAGATTTACCACAAATGATTTAAAGCTAAACTCTAGATTTACTGGAAAATTAACAGGAAAAAGAATAAAAGGGGAACATGCCGAACGGGCCAGATCGGCCCAGAGGCCACGCAGAACGGCGCGAAATCGCGCGGGGACGGAGCTGGGCCGGCCCAAACGCGCGCGGCTGCGCGCGCACGGGGAGGTTCAAACCTGGCCGTAGATCTCGTGATCTACGGTCCACGGTCGTCGTCCTCCTCGCGACGCAGCGCGGATGAACCAGACGAGGGGGAGGGAGAGGGTGGCGCTGGCGCTCACCAGAGACCACGCTGGGCCAGGGGAAGGGTGGAGATCGACGGAGGGGACGATGGCGAGACCGACGGTGCCCTCAACGCTTGCATGCAACGTCGGAAACCATGGCGACGGCGGCGGCGAGCTTCTCGGGTCGAGGACGAGCGCGACGGCTACGGACACCTAGAAGAGAAAAGGAGGGCAGGGGGAGTTAGATCTCGACGAGGCGCGCTCGGGGGGCCAAGAATGGCAGAGAAAGGTGAAGAGGATCGACGATGAATGCCGTGGGAAGAGCTCGGTCTCCGATGGCGATTTCCTCTTCCAGAGCTCGAGAGAGAGCGTGGCTTTGGGTGAGGGTGGTATGGGTGAGCAGAGGAGGAGTGGGGGCACCTCGGGTAGGGTTTTAAGAGGAGAGGGCGAGCTGGGGGCAGCTCCAAATTCAGGGGCGGGTTTCTCGGGTTCCCTCGGGCAGGGGCGGTTTGGGGAAGGGGAGGGGAGTTCTGGTTGGTCCTCTGGGGCGGTGGAGAGGGGCAGAGAGGATGTTGGTCGGGAGGGGACGGGTTGGCCAGTGAGAAGAGAGGAGAGGGGCTCGGATTGGGTGAGAAAGAAAAGAAAAGAGAGAAGAGAGAGGAGAGATTCACCCTAGTCCATGACATGTGGGACCAGGAGGGGGGTGCTGTTCTCCTCTTCCAGCAGGTGGAGTAGAAAAGAGTGAGAGAGAAATAGAAGGCGAAAGCTTTGAGTGAAAAGCTCAAATGAATTTGAAAATCTAAGTTTGAATAATTCAAATATGACCCACAAAAGTAAAATGGGTCTACACCTCAAACTTACCTAAATTAAGAGAAGGTACTGAACTTACAAATGACTAATTTAATTATCTCATTTAGCTTTTAAAGAAAAGAAAACTTTTGGTGATAAAGAAAGGAATCACCCAAATGGTCATGTTATTTTGGTGACTACTAAAGCTAGTGAGATTAATATGCAAACAAGCTCTTTTGTGATAATTTAGAACAGGGTATGGAAGTATATGTGACCTAGATGAAAATGTTTCAAAGGCATGTCAAAAACCATTTAGGGTTTTCTTAATAATATCTCCTAATTTGGCTAAGTTTTAACAACCATGAAGATCCTAATGGTGGATATTTTGTTTTAGTTGTTGTGGTTTTGAGTGTTTTCAATTATCACTAGAATAACACCACAATGCTAAAGCTAAGAGAATTGGGGTGTTACAAAGGAATTGCTACAAAGGTAGGCATGTTCCTTAACAGAAGAAAAAAATGACAAAAAATAAAAGTGGGTTGTCTCTCATAAGCGCTTTTGTTTAACGCCTTTTAGCTAGGCACAAAGTAAAATTCAAGTATTATCAAGATCAAGAGTACAAACCCTTTCAACTATGCATTGTATTTTATCTATATAAGGTTCATAGGTACCCCTTTCATGTCTTTTAGGCTTACTACTTTCATCAAATAGGTTTTGAGGGACAATCCAATCAAAATTTTCTTCCAAAGCTTCATGCATAGCTACAAGTTTAACATGTATTGGAACTTTCATTTCTTCCCCCTTTATAGGTTCGGTTTTCCCTAATTTATCAAGTGCATTAAAAACATCTACACATGAGCCTAGCATATTAAAACGATCAACTTTTCTAGCTTCTATGGCAACATCACCAAATTCTATAACCAAGGCTTCCATGATAAAATCTTTCTTTTCAGCATTTTTAACATTATGGAGATTAAGAAACATTTGTTGTATTATTGGATGAAGGTTAACAAAGATTAGTTTCTAGCATGTGAACTAAAGAAGTTTCAGCAGTTTCATTGTTTAGGGCAAGTTCTGCTATGGATTTCTCCTTTATATCACTATTCTTACTAATATGATTAAAGAATTCTTCAATATTTTCTTTTCCAACTATAGAACCACTACCTACTGAAAGATCTTCAAAAGTATACTTAGGGAGCAACACTGTAATAAAGGTAAAGCCAAAACCGAAACAACAAAATTCAGAAAATAAAGACAAACAAAAATAACAATAATAGAGAAAAGCAACAAAACTGAAAATAAAATTGCAAACCGAAATAAGAAAAGTAATGCAAGTAACTATTTTTTTTTTGTATTTTTCATATTAAGCAAATAAAACAGTAATAAAAATAAACTAAGCACAAAAATAAAAAAATAAAAAATTGGAAGTGCGAAAACTCCTCTGGCAGTGAATCTTCAAATCCCCGGCAAGGGCGCCAGAAAAATGCTTGATGCACATAGTGGGTGTGTTGTTGGGAGACCCCAAGAGGAAAGTGTGAAGTAGTGCAGCAACAAGTTTCACTCAGAATGAAACAAAGGTTATCGAACCAGTAGGAGATGAAGGATTCCCTTGAGGTGTCAAGGCGCCAGAAAGATGCTTCCTGATGGTTGACATGGAGCCTGCACACAAACAATCTAGATACTTTGCCCCAACTTAACAGTGAGGTTGTCAATCTTACCGACTTGCTGTAACAAAGGATTAACCGTATATGTGGAAAAAAGATGTATGTTTGCAGAAAGTAACAGGTTTGCAGTTGTGGTTTTATATGATTAATGAGAAGGACCAGGGTCCACAATTCACTAGTGGTGTCTCTCCATAAATAATAATAACATTCATCCATGTGTGGTAAACAAATTACAGCTAGGCAATTGACAGAATAATGATGAGCAACCCAATAAATATGCTAATGATATGGTGTCTAGTGTGAGATTCATTCGGGCATTACAACAATATACACAGACCGTTCCAACCGCATCTATGACTAATAATCCACCTTGCGGTTAGCGTCCGCACCCCTTTCAGTATTAAGTTGCATGCAACAGATTATCACCTTAAGCACGGAGTGTAAAGTAAGTAAGTAACATCATCCTTAGACAAAGTACTACTGTTTTATCCCTAGTAGCAACAGTATATCTACAATCTTAGAGCTTTCTGTCACTGCCCCAGATTAAATAGAGACATGAACCTACTATCGAACATAAATACCCCCTCTTGGAGTTACGAGCATCTACTTGGCCAGAGCACACACAAGTAACATAGAGCATGCAAGATCATTAAATAGCACACACATGATATATTATGAAGCAATAACTTTAGTACTCAATATTCATGGGATTCCAGCAAACACAACATGGAGAATTACATAAAGATTATCTTGATCACGATAGGCAGCTCACAAGATCTAAACATGATAGCACAAGAGGAGAAGATAACCATCTAGCTACTGCTATGAACCCGTAGTCCAAGGTAGACTACTCACGCATCAGTCCGGAGGCGGTCATGGTGACGTAGAAGCCTCCGGGGACGATTCCCCCTAACGGCAGTGTGCTGGGGAGCAGTTCTGATCTCTCCCGAAGTGGTGGTGACGACAGCGGCGGCTCGGGACCCGTGGAGGAAAAAGTGTTCAACCCTGCTCTGCATTTAGGTCAGGGGGGTTTATATGGGCGAAAGACTAGGTCGGTGGGCGCCCGAGGGCGCCACACCACCTCCCGGCGCGGCAGGTATGGGGCCCGCGCCATGAGGCGAAGTGGCGGCCTCGTGGCCCCACTTCGTCTCATCTTCGGTTTTCCTGGAAGCATATATTCCAAAAATAATTCCTGGTTGACTCGTTTCCAATTTGGCGGATATTTCCTTAAGAGTTTTCTGAAACCAAAAACAACATAAAACTATATAAAATGCATATAAAACATGTAATAACATTATATAACGAACACATAAAACTATGGCATCTTGTTAGGTTAGTCCCAGAAAATGCATAAAACTATATAAAATGCATATAAAACATGTAATAACATTATATAACGAACACAAGAAATTATGGATACGTTGGAGACGTATCAACATCCCCAAGCTTAGTTCTACTCGTCCCGAGTAGGCAAGAACGATAAAAGTAGAATAATTTTTGAGTGACATGCTTAAACACAATCTTGATCATGTAATAATGTAAGGCATGTAAATTGAGATCAAATGAATAAGTGATGTAGTTTATATTGATATCGAACGATTAATGAATAAACAAGTAGGTAAAGCAAGCAAAGCTTTCAGTGATATAGTACTAGATAGCAATCAACTGTGCAAAGTAGACATTAGAGATGATTTGAGATTCAAGCACAACAATATAATCATCTAATGCTTCCAACAAACATGACAAGTTTATGAAAGGATCAAGTCAAGTAATAGCAATATGCACATAGAAGATTAATATATTATTTGTTCAAAAGAAACAAACAAGCGTTCAACGTTGGTTCCTGGCACAAGGATGTTATGGCTAAGAGAATGTTAACGGAGGTTTGGAAGGCCAACGGAATAAAGTCTCACAAAGTTGTAGATGATCATTAGACAAGAGAAAGTCATACAATCGAAGCTATGCAAGAAGTAGTGATTGCCGTACAACGGATGCACAATGAGCTATAAGTATATGAAAGCTCTCTAATGGAACTAGTGGGGGTGCATCCAACTTGCTTGCTCACGAAGACCTAGAGCACTTTTGAGGAGGCTCATCACTGGAATATATAAGGTTCTATAGTGTAAAGTTCCCCATATAGTTATGCAACCAAGACATGAAAACTCTCTCATATGGAGTAAACGTGCTAAACATGAGCACAGATGATCACAAATGATAAGGTGCTATAACATGAGCACAAGTGATGACTATAGATGATATGGTGCTGTAACACAAGCACAAGTGTGTGATAAAGAATAGTAATGGTGCCCCCTTTTTAATTTCTTTTCTTTCTTTCTTTTTTCTTTTCTTTTTTTCTATTTTTTTATTTTTCTGTTTCTCTTTTCGATGGCCTCCATGGCTCTTTTCACTTTTAGGGGAAAGCATCCTAATATGATACATGATGTATGACAGCACACTAATGATGATAAAACAACATACTGATGATATAAGTAAATAATATGAATGTGCCATAAGAATACATATGACAACGGTGCCTCTGCCAGTGTAGCAGGTTATGCAGTGCTCTAACGTAACATGGGTAAAACCACACATAAATTTTATAGAAACACGCAAAGCAATAAATAAGTAATGAATGATAACAAGTCATGTAATGTAAGATGGATGTTGCATGGCAATATATTTTGGAACAGCTATGGAAATGCTGTAGTAGGTAGGTATGGTGGATGTTTTGAGGAACATGTTTGGCTTATGTGTAGGATAACAAGATGAAGATCTCCCACGAGTTTGGATGTACCTGCGAAAAATGTACCAACTCTCAATGTGAGAAAGGGAAAAGCAAAGTACCGAAGAGGCTAGCAATATGGTGGTGGAAGTGCCATGAAAACCTCAGTTTTAGAACTCACGAGTAAAAAGATTCCAAATAAAAATATGATCATACAAGGCATAATAAAAATTACTCCGAGGGGTGCTGTGGCAAATGAACAAGTCACTGTTGGGGACCCGACCGTAGCGCATAACATAAAGCCATTACGGTTGCCTTGGGCAAAAAGAAGACATATAGCATTATGCAATCAACTGGAAAATTAAGTGTGCCACAGTTTTCAAGTTTCTCTAGACCAACCATTTAATCATTCCACTTTACTAGACCATCATGTTTACCATTAAGAAAATTAATATCACAAAACAACATCAATGATTCAAGTGACACAATTTAATGATCTACAAGATTAATGTATCATTTAATTATACCATCTACCACATTTAGCATTTTTTGTTCTCAACCAAACACCAATCAACTTATTTAAAAGATAAACTCTCCAAGTAATTAAACAATGAGATATAAGAGTATAATATAACAAAGCTAACAGCTCATACAAGAGATGCATGAAAAACAAGACTTAGAGAGCAAACAATAACATGAAAGGAATACTCAACGAATATAAGTGAAGAATACGAGTATTCATATGAAAAAGCGGAGTGTGTCTCTCTTCCACACAAAATAATGCTAGGATCCATATTTGTTCAAAGAATGAAAATAACAAAAACAAAAATAAAAACAAACAAACGCTTATGGATAAGCACATAAGATGCGACGGAATGAAAATAAAGTTTCACTAGAGAGGACCTGATAGTTTGACGATGAAGAAAGGGGATACCTTGGGCATCCCCAAATTTTGACGCTTGAGTCTTCTTGAATTATTTTGGGGTGAACTACCGGGGCATCCCCAAGCTTTGGCCTGACTAACATCTTGATCACATTATATAGTTCTCTTCTCTTGATCATGGAAAACTTCCTCCACAGCAAACTTAGAGTAACTTCATTAGAGGGTTAGTGCACAAAAAATTATGATATTCCGTACAAACATAATTGCTACCATTTCTACTGGACATTAGCAACAGCCACTGATACTTAATAGGATAAAAATATCCAATCAAAATAGCAAAAGAGGCATTGCAAAATAAAATGGCAGAATCTGTCAAAAAATAGAACAGTCCGTAAAGACGAATGTTTTCGAGGCCATTAACTTCCTATGAATAGAAAACTCAAAACGAATGAAAGTTGCGTATACATCTGAGGATTACGCACAAAAAAGGCAGCTTTTTCTGAAGTTCTAGGGAGATATGAATTTTACGGTGGACAGCAGAAATCTGTTTCAGCACATGAATTGAATTTAAGCATAAACTTTCAATTAGAGGCTTAACTTGACCCAACATTGCAATAAAAAAAAGATACAAAGTTATTGCTACAGAGGTAGGCATGTTCCTTGACACAAGCAAAACAAAATAAAATAACAGGAAATAAAAGTGGGTTGTCTCCCATAAGCGCTTTTGTTTAACGCCTTTGAGCTAGGAACAAAGTAAAACTCAAGTCTTATTAAGATCAAGGATAAAAACCCTTTCAACTATGCATTGTATTTTATCTATATAAGGTTCAGAGGTGCCTCTTTCATTTCTTTTAGGCTTACTACTTTCATCAAATGGGTTTGGAGGGACAATCCAATCAAAATTCTCTGCCAAAGCTTCATGCATAGCTACAAGTTTAACAGGAATTGGAACACTCAATTCGTCCCCCTTTGTAGGTTCGGTTTTCCCTAATTTTTCAAGTGCATTAATAACATCTACACATGAACCTAGCATATTAAAACGATCAAAAACTTTCCTACCTTCTATGGCAACATCACCTTATTCTTTAAGCAAGGTTTCCATGATAAAATATTTCTTTTCAGCATTTTTAACATTATGAAGATCAAGAAACATTTGTTGTATTATGGGGTGAAGGTTAACAAACCTAGTTTCCAGCATGTGAACTGAAGAAGTTGCAGTAGTTTCATAGTTTGGAGCAAGTTCGGATATGGATTTCTCCTCAAGATCACTATTCTTACTAATATGACTAGTAAAATGCCTGTGCTTTGCTACGGGCAAACAAATTTGTCTGAATACGGGCAACAAATCAACACATCAATAATGGGTTCTCATTTTTGGATGGGTCTAAGTTTATGAATTTTCATGCTTGATTGATCAAATTAGAAAACGGTTCCCTGGCCGGCAGATCCATGCATGGGCGATAAATATGCACTCATCCCCCCTCCCCACCCCACCCGACCCCACATTACACGTGAAGTCAATGGTCACCAATGGAATAAAAATTCCTACAAAATCTTTTCAATTATTAGAACTCATTCACTGTGTTAGGGAGGTAGAATGTAATGAAGAGAATATTCATTTCCAAGATATGAAGATAGTTTGGTGAAGAAAACAAATTCTCTTCTTGAAACTTTGCTGATGGTCGATAATGAAGTCCATTGTGTATGCATATTCAGATGATGCAATACCAGTAGGTGATGTGCTAGTCCATTTGATACTCTGAATCTTCTGTACGTGCAATAGCTTGTATAAGAATAGGATTGATTCAGTACCAGGATCCCATACATAAGAAGCATTGGTCATTGACTTGGCCATTTTGTTAATTCTGGAATTGCTAACCAAGAAAAAAAATCAGTTGCAATCCTTGTTGTCAACCCTTGCAGCCAGATGGACGAGGATGTTTCAACACCAGGGAACCAACAAGACATAACAATGATCATATGCCTTACCGATTCAGAAGCGTGAATACCAATATACCATGTAGTGATGAATCGACACCACCATAACTCTCAGAAAATTTAGCTGGTGGTATATCTATCGTAACTTCATTAAACACATCCATAGTATCGTTGTTGTTGTCATTATTTAGTGGGTTCACTACAAATGTTGAAGCTCCTAGATCCCATAGAAGTCTCCATTCTCTCATACTATGCTCAATGCTGAGCTGGTTGGAGCTTCTGACAATTGAATCAGAGCCCTTTAGGACTAGACAATTGCATGCCTTATCATTATCTTGTTGCTGCACCTCAAGCATGAAATCCAGCATATCTGAACTGATGTTGAGGAAAGCACTGCCTTACTCTAAATATATATCATATACATGGGTTTCCTTGAGCACATGTGAAGAATCTTGCACATTCATTGGCAGCTGCAGGTTGGGAATAAGTAGCGACTCAAAATGCCCTATGTTGTTCGTTTTTTAGCAACGAACTGTAGCAAAACCTTCTGCTTGAGCTGCTACATAGAGCTGAGCTCTGACGCCAACATTTTGCGCAGCTGAAGGAGACATTGGTAGAGTAGCTTGGTCCAAGGGATAATCTGCCGGCACTACTTCCCCAAGAACCTCCCTTTTGTAAATGATACATCTCGGAGTAGAGAAAAATTTATATCTCGGAGTAGAGCAAAATTTATCGAGCATAAATCAATTATTTTGTTCTACAACAAAAGAGTATAGCATGTAGGTGGCTAACGGTCGTACAACAACATTTGTAGATACCTTACATATGAATTGATTACAACATTTAAATTGATGACGAAAAGAACCATAAAAATCTATTAAGATACTATGTGCAAAAACAAGTCATTACGTGCAGAGAAAAATTGTCTATTTACCATGTTATAGCAGGAAACAAAGTTAACATTGCATCAATAATTAATCTACAGCATGCAGGGCTTGAACGCATGACCACAAAGCTACGGAAACCCACGATCCACAAAATCACCCTGCAACAAGGCAGCCCAAACTTAGTTCAGGATAAGAAACATATCAATTCCAACCTAAGATATCAAACAACCAGCAGAGACGACGACCCACATACAGCCGCACCAATCTCTCTGTCGGTTCGAGTCGACACCATATCCTTGAGGATTTTCACCTTTCTGAGCCTTGTTTTAATGACTGAACCCTCATCTTTTCCTCCAGGTAGAAAATCACAGCAGATCAATGTGAAGCATCCGAGGTTTCTTGAAGAGCTCTCGGTTCCACCATACTCAGAGTAAGTACAATGAAAAATATGATTTAAAAGTCAGAACAGGCGACAACTAAACGATAGTTGTTAGCTAGAACTTGTTATCCACATCACAAACTCACATGAAGCGATGGAGTAGACTCAGGGGCACCACATGACACAGACATAGGGAGAATCAAATTCGTTGAGATGAAGAGTAGCACGTAGAAGATAAATGGTAAGATGAAGAGTACAAAAAGGATTGCTTGCGTACCTATATGTGGTCCTCCATAATCAACATGACCTGTAGGGAGCTGTCGTCCAGGATCTCGAGCTCCCCAACGTGCCTGTTCATGGTGTGGCAGCGAGCATCCACAGGGTGATCCGCGGTGCGGAGGATGGCAACCTCGCGGGCGATCTGGAGGCATAGAGCTGGCGGGTGCCACCGTCCGGGATCTAGAGCTCCCCCACGCGCGCCGTGCGAGAGGGGTGCACAAACGTCCCTGGAGTGTGGGCAATCGCGTGGGTGCGCTGGTGGTGCCGTGCATGCGGGCGAGGCACAAGAGGCCGAACGGAGCAGCAACTTGCAAAGGGAGCATCCATGGCGGCCGCAAGCTCGCTTTGAGTAGGGGAATAAATCGAGAGGGGAGACAGAGGGAATCGGTAGAGGACCTCACAGAGAGGGTCTTGGCGGAGTTGCTCCACTCCCTGGACGGCGCCCGTCTCCTCTCCCCTTGGACTCACTCGAGACGTCACAGCCGCCTTCTCCCGTCGAGAGAGGAGAAGGGGAGGCGAGTGGATAAGGTGGAGGGACTAAAATGCAAACATGTCAAATTCATGGATTGCGGGTTGATTAGCTAAAAGCTGAGGGGCTAAAGTGCAAAATAGCCAAGACGTATCGGACACATTAGGCCGTATTATATAGTAGAGATTAAAGAACTCTCCAATATTTTCTTTTCCAATTATAGAACCACTACCTACTGAAAGATCCTCAAAAGTTTACTTAGGAAGCAACATTGTAATAAAGGTAAAGCTAAACCGAAATAACACAACTCAGAAGACAAACCGAAATAATCAAAGCAGCAACACTTAAAATAAAAGTGCAAACCGAAATAAGAAAAGTAATGGAAGTAACTTTTTTTTTTGTATTTTTGATATTAAGCAAACAAGACATTAAAAAAAATAAGGGTCATTTAATGGATTGGCCCTAGCAGCCTTCTGAGACTTAGTTTTGCTCCTAGTTATGAATCGTCCTCAGTTTTTCCCCTAGTTCATTTGCATATACTTCCCTCAACAGTAAGTTTGAAATCTATTCCGTCTAAAGGCGTTACTGACAGTGGGTCCACAACTTAGAGGTGAGACCAACTTGGTGCAGTTCTTATAGGTGGGCCCGCCCAACCTTCTGATCCCCAATCTGTTCGTGCACGCCGGCGTTCTGTGCTTCGCCGCCACATATTTAATAATTTCAGGAAAATGTTTGGATTTTGAATTTAGAATATTAGATTCGAACTGTGCAAATGTGAATTTCGAGTTTGAAAAATTATAAAATGTAAAAATATTTCCATGTCTTGCTAATGATATAGGAAACAAATTTGCCAAAGCGATTTTTCAAATTCTTGTGTCCTTTGGCCTTTGTAAAAAAGACATATTTCTAAATCTGACATCTAGATCGAAGATTTAATAGTGTAGAATTCAAAAAAGTCAACTTTGAATTTAAGTGTGAAAAAAATCTCCCATGTTGCTACTGATATAGGAAACAACTTTGCCAAAACGATTTTCCAAATTCTGATGTCGTTTGAACTGTGTAAAAAAGACATATTTCTAGATCTGAGATCTCGAGAAAAGTTAACTACCGAATTTAAATGTGAAAAAAAATCTCCGATGTTGCCAAATATATAGGAAACAACTTTGCTAAAGCGATTTTCCAAATTCTTGTGTTGTTTGATCTGCGTAAAAAAGACAAATTTCTAGATCGGATATCTAGATCTAAAACACTGCAGAATTCGAAAAAATCAACTTTCGAATTTAAATGTGAAAAAAATCTCGGATGTTGCCAATGATATAGTAAACAAATTTGCCAAAGGGATTTTCCAAATTCTTGTGTCATTTGGCCGGTTTAAAATAAAAAAATCGTAAACCGTTGTGCTATACGTGAGTTGATGGGTCGATAGCTAGCTCGTATACGTGAATGCTGTAGTGCTCGATTCACCTGCATCGGACCTCACTTTCCACTCTATCGTGCTCAGAATGAACCGAGTGTCCTACTGGGCAAAGTTTTACGCGAGAGAGAGGGTTTCTCCACGATCATAAGCGGGCAGCACCGTTGGACTATCATCGAACTGACTGAGTGGATGATTTGAGCATGCCAATGTTGGCATCAACATGTTCTCACCAATTCTAAACTAATTGGGAAGCAATCTTTATATGTTTGTTTGCAGAACTGGATTTCATACAACTTTCAAATTATACGTGTTTGCTAGTTTTGAACTTCCTCTATCGTGTTTTCGTGAAAAAAGATCTAGTCCGACCTCCCAGTACACTTTATCGTGCTCAGTGTGAGCCGACCGTCCTAATAGGTATGTTTTGACGCACGAGATAGTGCTTCTTCGACTACCACGAGCGAGTGAAGCTGTCAAACTACTGTCGAACACTTTAAGGGCGCGATCTTGGCATGGTCATGTCGGCATCAGTATGGCTATTATCGTATCATAGTTTGTGATAAAGTTCCCATATTCAACACATATGCGTTCCATGGTATGGAAACAATTTTCCAAATTCTTTTTAGAAATATCATTTTCAATTTTTTAAGTGCTAAAAATGACATTTTTGTGAAGCAAGTATATAAAATATGGTCCAAAATGACACCCATTTAATTTTCACAAAGAGTAGTACATATTTTGTGGATAATCACTAAATATGAGAATTTTCCTTCCTTTCTATCTAAATTCCCTTCTTTAATTAACATTATGCCAATTTTCCGAAAGCAATTCAAATTTGAATACAACTATGTGATAGTTTGCTCTGAAATTGTTACAAAAATAATTTTAAGGTACACAAGTAGTGGTTACATCATAGAACCAGCGATATTTTTTGAAAATTCGACCACTTTAGATGAATAGCCATGCTCTCCATTTTGACCATTTTTTCAAAAAAATGAGAAAAAGTGAAAAAATACTCAAAAAAAGAAACCCTTTGGCATGAAGTTCTTTTATGTGTACTAGTTAGTAGGAAAAATGATAAACTTGAGTTGTGACAAACTTTTCAAAACAATACTTCACAAAAATGTTAATCATCTACAAACATATATAAGTTTCAAGCCAAATGACCAATGTATGGCCATTATCGTGTCATAGTTTGTGATAAAGTTCCCATATTCAGCACATATGTGTGCCATGGTATGGAAAATAACGTCGCCGAAGCGGTTTTAAAAATTATTTTTAGAAATATCATTTTCCATTTTTTAGGTGCTAAAATGACATTTTTTGTGAAGCAAGTACATAAAATATGGTCCAAAATGGCACCCATTTAATTTTCACAAAGAGTAGTACATATTTCTTGGATAATTTTCCTTCCTTTCTATCTAAATTCCCCTCTTTAATTGTCTTTATGTCACTTTTCCGAAAGTAATTCAAATTTGAACTACAACTGTGTGATAGTTTGCTCTGAATTTGTTACAAAAATAATTTTTAGTTACACAGGTAGTGGTTATAACATAGAACCGTGGATAGATTTTATTCGACCAACTTAGATGAATAACCATGCTCTCCCTTTTGACCATTTTTTTAAAGAAATGAGAAAAAGTGAAAAAATACTTAAAAAAAGAAACCCTTTGACATGGAGTCCTTTTATGTGAACTGGTTTCTAAGAAAAATGATAAACTTGAGTTTTGACATACTTTTCGAAACAATACTTCACAAAAATGTCAATCATCTACAAACATATATAAGTTTCAAGCCAAATGACCAATGTATGGCCATTATCGTGTCATAGTTTGTGATAAAGTTCCCATATTCAGCAGTATGTGTGCCATGGTATGGGAACAACGTCGGCGAAGAAATTTTAAACATTCCTTTTAGAAATATCATTTTTCATTTTTTAGGTGCTAAAAATGACATTTTTTGTGAAGCAAGTACATAAAATATTGTCCAAAAGGACACGCATTTAATTTTCACAAAGAGTAGTACATATTTGATGGATAATGTCTAGAGGGAATACCCATCAAATATTTACTACTATTTGTGAAAATTAAATGGGTGTCATTTTGAACCATATTTTATGTACTTGCTTCGCAAAAAATGTCATTTTTAGCACCTAAAAAGTGGAAAATGATATTTGTAAAAATAATTTGGAAAATCGCTTTGGCGACGTTGTTTCCCATATCATGGCACACACATGTGCTGAATATGGGAACATTATCACAAACTATGACACGATAATGGCCATACTGATGCCGACATGACCATGTCAAGATCGCGCCCTTAAGGTGTTCGACTGTAGTTTGACGGCTCCACTCGCTCGTTGTAGTCGAAGAAGCCATCTCTCGTGCGTCAAAACATACCCATTAGGACGCTCGGCTCACACTGAGCACGATAAAGTGGACTGGAAGGTCGGACTAGATCAGTTTTTCACGAAAACACGATAGAGGAAGTTCAAAACTAGCAAACACGTATAACTGGAAAGTTGTAGAAAATCCAGTTCTATACACAAACATATAAAGATTTCTTCCCAATTAGTTGAAAATCGGTGGGAACATCCTGATGTCAATATTGGCATGCTCAGATCGCGCACTCAAACTGTTCGACGATAGTCCAATGACGCGACCCGCTTGCGATCGTGGAGAAACCCTCTCTCTCGCGTAACACCTTGCCCATTAGGACTGTCGGTTCATATTGAGCACGATAGAGTGTAAAGTGATGTCCGAAGCAGGTAAATCGAGCACTGCGACTTTCACGTATACGAGCTAGCAAGCGACTCATCAACTTACACAATGTTTACGATTTTTTCTTTTTACACGGGTCAAACGACACAAGATTTTGAAAAATCGCTTTGGCAAAGTTGCTTACTATATCATTGGCAACATCGGAGATTTTTTCATATTTAAATTCGAAATTTGACTTTTTTCGAATTCTGCACTGTTATAGATCTATATCCATGTCAGATCTAAAAATTTGTCTTTTTTACACAGGCCAAACGACATAAGAATTTGGAAAATTGCTTTGGCAAAGCTGTTTCCTATATCATTAGCAACATCGCACATTTTTTAACATTTAAATTCGAAAATTGACTTTTTTCGAATTCTGCACTGTTCTAGATTTAGATTTCCGATCTGGATGTCAGATCTAGAAATTTGTCTTTTTACACAGGCCAAATGACACAACAATTTGAAAAAAAAATTGGCAAAGTCGTTTCCTGTATCATTAGCAACACTTGGAATTTTTTTCACATTTTCTAGTTTTTCAAACTTTAAATTCGAATTTGCACCGTTCGAATCTCTTCTGGATCCCACAACCAACGGTTGTCTTCTGGGTCCCACATGTCAGAAGGCTAACGCCTAACGAAGACGGCTGGAGTCACGGAATGAATCCTTGTGCACATAGTAGGGGCAAAACTGAGCACGATTTGTGAGTGAGGGCAAAACTGTGAGGACCCCTCTGACTAACCGTCAGAGATGCCCACGTTATGTAAACAGATCACGATCCCAATGATCAGTGCATCGCGATCACATAACCAACATGGTATACAAAGTTACATCATACAACTCGAATAGTATAAGACTTACATAAATAATGGTCTCATGACCAAGTCTGCAAACATCGTCGCACTTGACGAAAATTAACTAAGGTTCAGCGGAAGCTTCGGCTAGCGTCGACCCTCGTCACGTCCTGACGCATTCCCACAGAGCAGTTGAGCGGGACACTCAGTTGGCGTAGTCGTCGGCGTACTCCTCCTTCTTGCCGTACATCTCTTCATTTCAACCTGGACGTTTGAATATCCAGGGACAAAGCCATATGAGTACATTTACGTACTCGCAAGACCACCTCTAACGTTTCAGTTTTCATGATAATGCAAGAAAACACTTTTCGAAAACTGGGATAGCTGCTATATACAACTATAGGGCTTAGTTATCGAATACCATGATTTTAGACATAGAGAATACGACATCTCTGTATCTTTGTTGAAGAAAAAATTTAGAGATAGAATTCTCTTCTCTTAGATATAGCAAGGACATATCCAAGTTCAAAACTTTCTTTTCTAAAAGTTTACCAAAACACTAGGATAGGGGTAACCCTTTTTCCTGACTTGAGATCAAACTGGTTGTCTCCCCGAGATCAACCATCTTCACCCAAATTCCGTACCTCCCAGGTACCACTTTATGCCTCCTTGTTTTTCCCACAGAAAACCATTTCTTTTCTCTTTTTAAGAACCAAAATGCCCATACGCCTAGATCAGTGGCCTTCCAACCGTCCATGACCGCGAACGCGGCTATTCGAATAGATTTACACTCTGCAGAGGTTGCACACTTTACCCACACCAATCGGTCCATCCACCGTGTCTGCCACGGCCCGTCATATGACAACATGCGGGGGTCCGGATAACACAATCAAAGCTTTCCACTATGACCACCCTAGTATCGGGGCCTCCCAGTAGGTTTGTTCTCCTCGGCACCGTGTGCTCCACTAGACCTCTTGGTCTTTCCTCGGGACGCCACACCGCCACGTCAGGAGACCTGCCGTAATCGTCCGGCTGTTAGTCCTCAACAGTGTATTGTCTCTTCCGGACGACAACCCGGCTTCGAGGGCCCAGCCCTCATAGAAAGTATGAGAGCCCCAACACTAAGACAGACAAGCTTCCGGCTAAGCCCTACCCATGTCAGGTAGTGTGGTTGCACGGGGTAATTGTTCGAGCGGCTGCTAGGGCAGTACTTTGTTTTTCAAAAACAACTTCCAATCCTCCGACTACTCCCAGCAGCTCGGGTTTTTGCAACATCTCCGATTGCTCCCAGCAACTCGGGTTTTAATAAAACACTTGCTCGCCGATCGCTCCCAGCAACTCGGTTTTTCCTCCGTAAAACAATTTTTATCAAATAGGTTCCCATCCTATAGTTTTGAGGTAAGTAGATGAAGGTAGACTACTAGAAAACATAATCTTTTTGATGGAGCCTTCAACAACAAGGCTCATCAAGAAAACGCTTTTTGTAACACCTATAATATTCTAGTAGGTAACTTTGGCCAAACAATATTTTGTAAAATAGTTTTCGGGTGGCAAGGTGCCACAAAGGAAGTAAAACATGCATTATTTTATTTTGAAAACAAAACATGCTTGATAAAATAACGGGATTCATTATAGTGGTGAGGTGGCTTGCCTGGCTCAGCATTTTGTCCTTGGTCTTGATCTTGATGTTCCTCAGGTTCATTCCTCACTTCCCGTTCCTTCCCGATCGTATCTAACGTCGTAAACAGGAAAATGAACCACACTCAGAATACAAGACAAAGCCAAAAGGACATAACAATCAGCAAGCATTGCACAAGACACTGAGATACAAACAGCAGCAAAATACTCCTTTAGCTATACAACAACAATCAACAAGATCCATAGAGTTAAGACAATAACAGATTCTCCTAAAAATATACACACCAACTTTGAGTATTAAAAAGGTAGTTCTTCAGAACATTATAACAACACATTACTTAGGGTTATCATATCATTTAATAAGAGTTGTTATATTAGTTTCAGGAAATACTTCAAACAAAAGTATCTTAATCACACCAGCAAGTATTAACATTAACACTAGCGTTGAGCACGCTCACATGCAAACATGTTACTAGCTCAAGAAACACCTACTATCAAGTAACTAGGCGACAAATAATGGTAACACCACTGTCCAAACAATTTTATGACTAAGAGCTAAAATGGTGCACTAGGCCTATTTAACAGGACACCACAATCAAGGTCACTTCAACCAATAAACAAACAATCACATGGCAACCAAGTGTTGACAACAATCTAGAATAAGAAAGTCATATATTAAGCATTGCCAAACACAAGGAACTACTGGATAAAATTTAACACCAAACAATCATTCACAGGCATAACACACAAATGAAATTAGTGCAACTCCTAGGAAACAAGATGAACTATGTGAAACTCAAAAGTGAAGGGACTAGCAATACTTTCAGGAAATTTATTAAGGCTACTAAAGGATAACCTAAGTTTCTGGACTTATGAGTTACTAAGCACATCAACACATAACAGTTCAAGTAAAACAGGGAATTAACTTATTACATTTATTGGATAAATAAGATGATGCTTTAAAGAGATAAAACATAACACACAAACATACCTACAAGCAAAGCATATAAACACACTTGATGTTATTATTAAGGTACACCGTGAATAATGCTAAACATAAGTAAACAATGCACCACACATTATCAAAATGGTTTAATCAAGTCATTATTATTGAGTTAAGGTTCTGATCTTTAAAAGTTGATTAGTAATATTTATACAATTCACATTTGTTAGGAATAGATGATTAAAATCTAAGACTCCTATTAGCCAAATGTTGCTGCTTTGAGAGATAAGTATTAAATCCAATAACATTGTTCAGAAGAATAATTTCTTCTACCACAGTACTCCTAGTAGCTATAGGAAGCTAGGGAAATTGGATTTGCATCAAAAGTTATTACAGAACATGAGTTAAAAATCATACAAATGCTACTGGTCTCAAAACGAAAAAGATTGTAGCTTTAGTTTTTGGAATCTCCTGTATGAAACGTTAATTTGTATGGATAGGTATTTCCTTAATCTCTCTTTAGAAATTGGATTCACTCAATTTGGACACTCCTAGCTCCATATATTTCAGTTTTAGTGGAACACACACATTTTACCATTAATGGTGTACATCATAAGATATAAATTATTTTTACACAAACCCAACTTTTCATGCTAAGGAAAACACATAAGTATCCAACAAAATTACTCTTAATTAAATTGTACAAACATATATAGCACCAACATTAAAATCAAACACATGCAAATAACAGAAAATAAAAATATTCTTTTTCTAGTGTAATAACCTACTGTTTTAGAAAATAATCTACCAAGAGCAAGATATAAGATGAAAAATTGTACAAAGCTAGGATATGATAGGTACTACTAATATATACCACATACAATTGGATTCTCTAAAAAAACTATTTTTAATAATGAATTAAAAATCCCCAAAGTGGTACTGGTGTCAAACTTAAACATGATAGAACTTTAGTTATAAACATCTCCTGTATGCAAGGCTTATAGATCTAGGTAGGTATTATCCTAGGCTTTCCATAGAACTAAAGTTTGCAGGATTTGGATTTATAAAACTCATGTTATTAAGTAAATGGTGCAAAAACCAGTTTTTACAAGATTGCACATATCAGACTCATACAAATATATTTTTGAGATGGGCCAGTGCCACATGATTGAGAAAACACATAGCTATGCAACAAAATTTATTTCACAATTTGTTCATGCTTAGATCTACCAGGAATGAACTAAAACTAGGCCATAGCTTTTCTGGAAAATAAATATGGAAAAATAACAGGAAACAAATGAATTAAACAGAAAACACAGATGGGCTGGATCCGGCCCGACTCGGGCCGCACAGAACCAGGCCGGCCCAAGAAATAGCGCCCGCGACAGGAGAGGTAAGTCGCCGTGGATCTCCGATCCGACTGCCAGACAAAGAAACAGAGGGATTCAAAGGAGATCGTCGATCGTGAATCCGACGGCTGCAGGTCGTCTTCCTCCTCCCGACCAGGGACACGGAGCAGAAACCCTACAGAAGGACGCGAGCTCGAGCGGCTCACCTAGGGCGCACGCCGGACTACTAGGAGGGGTGGAGGTGGATTCGGAGCTCTAGGGGTGCCTGAGGATGCTCTTGAATCCGCTCGGAGTGCACCGGTTCGACGGCGATACTGAGGTCGGCCGCGTCGGACACGTCGTGGCCTCGGTGGCTCCCGAATTCCTGAAATCAAATGAGCGAGTCTGAGAGGTAGCTTGAACAGAGGAGAGTGCGATGGAGCAAAAATGGCGAGAAGAGCGGGTCGGTAGAAGCGACGCTCTTCCTCGGAAGCCCACGGCGCCGGGTCTCGGTTCTTCAAGGATCATGAGCAAAGGAGAGCATGAGCTCGGGAGATCTTGCTGGGGGTGGGTGAGAGAGTGCAGGGGAAGGCAATGGGCAAGGTAACGGAGGCCGAGGGAGCCTCAGTTGCAATAAGAGAAGAGGGTGGCGAGCTCGGGTGCTCGGGAATGGACAGAGGAAGAGAGAGAGCACTGGGAGGGGATTGGGCAACAGGGGCGGTTGAGAGATGCATCATTTTCCCTGCTGCTTGTTTTGGAAACGAGCTACTGGCCACAGGCTGTTGGAGTGGTAGGAGTAAAGGGACCTCTCCTGCGCACAAGCTGTTTGACAGAATGTCCAAACGAACAAGACAAAAAGAAACAGTGCTAGGGTTTGGCAAGGTTGTGGCTAAGGTTTCATTAGGGGCTGGGGGAGGGGTACATTGCACACCAAAAACCAGAGTATGGGGGGAGAGGGATGTGAGTTTTAGATATAGAAGATTTAATGGCTGATAAGATTAGCACACTTTGCCAACATGGATTAGTCAATCCCATGTCAAGAAAATTGAGATACACGATGATTTGATTAGAAGGGCATAGGTGCAGTACTTGGCTAAATAGATTAGGTGAAAAGGGCTCAATAACACCTAGATACAAAAAAGTCAAAAAGCTACTCTATAACACAACATATTGCCACCTTATGTTTAAGCACTCAAAACAAGCAAAATTTAGTGATCAAGCATTTTTGTAAAATTTAAAGAAGGCTTTAAATGGAAAGTAGAGGTGATGTAGATGATACCAGAGATTTTGTATTTCCAAGATTAACAAAGAAAACCCTAATTGCCATGCTCTAGAAATGCTAAAAATTAATGGAAATGAAGATAATTATTTACTATTTGAAAAAAGATATCTTTGAGTTTCTCCTAAAATCAAACATAATAATAAAAAGTTAAACACACCACAACCATATAGCACAACATTAAAGCATGAATGATCACAATTAAATTATATAAATAAAATGTTGTCTCATACACCACCACATGACCACACATTAAATAACACACTCAAGGCCAACAAATTAAGCACATGACAAAATAGGATCAAACTCACAAGAATAATTGGCTAATTAACCACACTTGTAAGCTACAATAACTATATTTGTGTAACATCCCAACATTTTATAATATTCAAAAAATCACTAAAATTTAAAACTTTTGTTTTGATTAAAATAATATATTGAAATGCATAGGAAAACTAACAATAAAAGACTTCAACCAATTTGAAAAGGTCTATTATTTCAAAATTCCCAATGTGTCATTATTTTCAAAGCATGCAATGGTTAATATATTCTAAGTAAGAAATGAATTAAAACTAAAAGCTTTTCCAAAGTTTTTATGAAGTTTCAATTGTATTATCTTAATATGGAACTTAATGGTGCACAAAATAAATTAAATTAAAATGATTACATTACTCTTTCTCTTTTCATTCAAATAGTTGTAAAATGATATTTAATAATCTGCTAAAGCTAAAAATTATTTAATATTGGAATTTAAGTTATTTAATGAAGATTTGACAAACATGAGTTAATATTTCAAATGTCACAGTTCTAACATTTTATTATCCACTGTGTTTCAAAAACCTTAAAATATAATTTGACAAATATTTTACAAACTACAATCCATTTTAATTTAAATAAATTAGTTTCTTTATAAGTATTTGAATTAAACCACTTAACCATATCTATTCATAAATATAAGATTATTCAAAATGGTATATAATTACTAAGTAGTTTTCATTCCTCTAACTATGTTCAAAATATAGTTTGGAAATTATAAGCCTATAGTGTATAACTTTAAAACTTCATAGAATTTAAATTAATGAATTAGCCAAATAAACATTTCATTTGCTTAAATGAATTTCATCTATTTACAAAGCATGAAATGATTAATATATTCTAAATAAGAATAAAATTAAAACAAAGGTCTTGTCCAAAGTTGTTATGAAGTTCAAATGAATTATCTTAATATAAAATATATTGGTGCACCATTTATTTTGAATTAAAAATGAATACATTATATCTTCCCTTTTTCCATTTTCATATAGTTGTGTTATATCATTAATAATTATACCAAAGCCTAAAATGAATTTAGAAATTGAAAATGAGTTTAAATAACTTAAATTCAAACATATTTGAATATGGGTATTTCATATAATTTAATTAGCCAAAATTAAAATTAATTAAACCCTATTTTTAAATTAAACATAAAGGGTCAATTTGTATTTAACCAACATTTCAAAATATTATTTTTCAAAAATATTCAAAACATGCCCACAATTGGTTTAACAGAAAGATAAGAATATTACAAATTTTTAGAAATTTATTTGACATCATTTGGAGTTATAAATCAAAAGATATGAATTAAACAAATAAAAACAGAAAAAGAATTACTGGATGACGTCATCGCTGACGTCATCATCGTCAACCTCCAGCCGAAATTTTCGCCTCCGAATCCTCCACCGATCCGAGCTCAAATTCGCGGCGTTCTTTGCGGGATTTGATCTCCTTTCCATGCCCATATAAAACCCGCGACCCCGCCTCCGTTTCCCCTCTCCTCCCCACGAAAATAACGCCGCCAGGCCACCAGTGCTGCTCGCCGGAGTCCGCACGGGCCGCCGTCGTGAAATTGACGATTCCGGCGAGGAGTCCAACACCCAAGCCTCGAGACCGTGTCCACCCCCTTCGTGGCGTAGTGTAGCATCCCTTCGCCACCTCCCCGAGCCGTGGCGCGAACCGAAGTGCGGGATTCGTCCACACCCGCGCCGCCGCCTTCGGCTCCAACTCCGGCCGCCCGTCGTGATTGTTCCAGGAAGCGGGGCATACCGCCACCGCGCTCTTCTTCCTCGCCTTGGAGCCCTGCGTCCGGAGCCGCCCTCCTCGCATCCGGGGAGGCACGGCAACGACCGGGGCGTCCACGCCGGAGCCCGCGCCGCCTTCTCCTTCGTCGCCGGTGATCTCCGCGCCGCCACCTTCTGGTATGCAACGTTAGCCCTTCGATCTAGATCTGACGGTGCAGATTAGATGTCGAGGACGAAGCGGTACGATCCGATCTGGACCGTCAGATCCAGATCTGACGGCCCAGATCTGTTGACTTAACCACGTCAGCGCCTACGTGGCATGCCCCGTCAGCACACAGTCAGCGCCCAGTCAGCGCTGACGTGTAAAATCAATTTCGCAATTTAATTAAATGGAAAATTTGCAGATTAGTCCCTGTATTAAAACATCTATAACTTTTTAACCACAACTCCAAATTTAATAATTTTTATATATTTGGAAAGCTCTTGACATGTAGAATATTTTGGATCTTACAAAATTCAAATTTGACTTAGTATAAAATATTCAAAACTCAAATGGAAATTTGAGTAGATTTGTAATAACTTTAAATCTATAAATCCAAAAATTGCAAATAAATATGTTTTAGAAACTTTAGAATATCTGTAAATTACTGCCAATGCTATAAAATATTTTTGAGTAAATTTTGAATGATTTCATAGTTGTGAGTTTATTTAAATAGTTTGACTAATTTTGAAATAACTTTTAAATGAAATATTATTTTTGATTAAATCAAATTGCATTAAAAATAATTAAACCACCTCTGGCTATTAACACCATCTATAAATAAAATTGTGTTATAAAATATAAAACACATAAAATTTTAATCTATATGTTTCCTTTTATTATGTTTTGCAAATTAGAAACTAATTAAATTGCAATTATAACTTTATGCATATTTTATAAACTTCACAAAAATTAGTGTTATGTTGCTTGTGATTTAAAATTGCATTTCATGCATAGCTTATTTTATAGTTATATTTTCCATAAGGAAAACTCCTCCCCATTTTCTCTAAGTTAGGATTATTTTCAAACTTAGTATTTTGAGGAAAAGTGCTATGCACTAGACACTTAGGATTTTCAACATGGAGCTGGAAGACCAATGCAGGACTTAGCCAAAAACAAGACTCCAGAAGTATCTTCAAGAAGAAGAAACACTTAGAAGGAAATCAAGAAGAAGTTCATGAAGGACTTAGAAGAAAACAGGCTCTGGAAGCATCCTCAAGATGTCAAGCACTTAGAAGAAAAGTGAGAAGAAGTTCAAGAAGGCCAACCCCCTTTTATTCTCTAAGTCTCTCTCTCTGTCTTTTCTTCTCTTCTGAGACTTCATGAAGACTAAGTAAATCCAAGACCAGCCTCGAAGATACAAGAACCACCAAGTCTGAAGATTTATCAAGTCTATCAAAACTTCAATCAAGACATCATCCAAAAGAAAGTTACAAGTCTGGAGATGAAGCCTGGAGGACAACTACATCTTTCTTTCTATCTTTTCCCTCTTTCCTAATCTTGTCTTTTAGACTTAAACAAATTTTGATCATGATGTTATCATCTTGAAGCTGTTGGATCCTAGCAGCATAGTGAGATGAAGCGGCCTGGAAACAAACCTTACATGTCCACGTACATGAGACCTGTTCCACAATTTAAGTGGCTGGCCGGGTGTCTGTCTCTCTCACTATAGTGAATGTCCAATTTACTAAGAGTTGATAATAATTGTTGATCATCTTGAACAAATGACTTAGTATTTTTCTCTAAGTATTTTGCACATCAAGACTAAGCCATTAGAGTGCTTGTTTCAAGTTGGTATAAAACAAAGTATGTTTATCCAATTTAAGACCTTAGCCCTTAGTCATTCTTGACCCACCTATTTGCCTTGCATTAACTTAAGAGATTTTCATAGCATAACATGCATCTCTAGCCCTTAGAAATAAATTGCATATCATACATGACATGTTTTCCTTAGGAGTTTTACAAAACTTGTTGTTCATTTGATATGAGCATGTATGTTTGATGATTGTTGTTTGTTGATTGTTGTATTGTTGTTTGCTATTATTGTTTAGATTAAACGGAGAGCAAGCGTTCGTTGTTGAAAAGAGTTTGTGAACAACGACAACATTCAAAGGCAAGTGGCACACCTCATAAACTTCCTATTTTTATATGCATTACTTAGTGTATTTTTATATGCATGTGTTGCTATGCTAAACCTGTATAGAATCCCTTATACCTGTGTCTAGGTTCCTATGCAATACTTAGTAGAATTATTGATGCTATGCAAATGTTGTTTTGTGAAAATCTAAATTCTACTAAGTTAAGAATGAAACACCTGGGTGGTAATTGGTTGCATGGGTTATGTTGAGTGGCTACTCAGGTCCATGTCTATGGTTCCTGGAGTATGTACACTTGTGAATGGCCACCCAGGAACAGAGGAATCTGAAGAACTCCGAGTGACGATTGCTTCCAGTGCATCCATTGCCATATGGGCTCTGGCTTGATCAATTATGTTGCGTGGACTCTCTCCGGCTTGACAAGCAGATGTAGGGGGATGTTAGGTGGAACGGGTCAAGCCAGGTGGGAGGGAAAATGCTTCTGAAAGATCTCGTCTCATTCTCTCCTTTCCTTATCACAAATGGTGTGTAAAGGATACCTTGGGTTGAATGGGTACAATGGTGAAAGTGCACAACCTCTGCAGAGTGTAAAACTAAGTACTTAGCCGTGTCCCCGGTTACGGACAATTTTGAGCAGCTGATCAAGGACGTCAACGGAGGATTCCACCATTCCAACTTCAGAAATAAAACTTGATGGGTGAACAAGGGAAGATGAGATTTATGGTTTTCATGCCATACTCGTCGATTTCAAGAAAAGTGTTTTCAAAAGAGTAGGAAAAATTGGCTTTATGCAAATTAGCCTTGAACTCCACCAGCCAAATATTCATATAGGCTTTAGAGTTATTCCAAAAGTGTCCACCATAATGTCACTTGCCAGACTCCATTTTTAATGGAATCTGACCCACGTTGTTGCAATATTTTTCTTATTGCAGATTTGATCAGATGACGAGTGAGGTTTCGTAAAGGTTTCGAGTCTACAACCAACATGTTTTCGCCTGTGGCAGCATGAAAGTTATAGAGACTCACTGCTATTTTATTTCCGCTGTGTACTTTTTTTCAATGCTAGCTTTATGCTATGCAACTTGTATAAAATATTTTGTAATTCTGGATCATCGATGTAATATAATTGATGCTTTGTTGTGATATTACATCGTAAACTGTGTGTGCAAATGAATCGATCCAGGGATTTGCACTATACACAGGTATCTGCCTTATTTAAAGTGCAGGTACGCTACAGATGATATCAGAGCACTGTGTTGCATGTAGGCTCGAAACCCTAGGTTTGGATAGAAATAGGTTTGACCATAGGATTGAAAATCTATTTTTCTTCACTTTTCTAAAACAAATCTTTTCACTATGTCTTCCTCGTATTCTCATCTACTATCAACCTTCTGAAAACCTCTTATCTTTTTCTAGATGACCATGTTCTTATAGTCTAAGTCTGATTTAGCTGGCTCATATGGAAAAGCTACGATTAATCATGAAGTTCTGCATGCATGGAAGACCACTGAAGAACCAGGAGTCGACCAACACTTCTAAGATATCCAAGAAAGTTGAACAAGAACTTGAAGCAGTCATGAAGGAGGTAGATTTTACCACCACCAAAAATAGAATGACGATATCGTGTTAGTGTATTGATCATATCAACTTGGCTATATGACAATACTAGATTGTTTGCTTGTGTGTGAACCTTGTTGCTTGATGTTTGTTAGATGTTGATTGATTATTTTATAGATTGGTTGCCTAGTATTGTTTGCTTGAACTAGGATTCCTCCATAGTACAAATAATTCAACTCATTGCTTTCTAAAATAAACAGATGTCTCACCCCAACACCAACACCAGTGATTTGCAAACAACTATGCGACTACTATTAGAGAACCAGAGTCAGCTGTTGAAGATGATCAATGAGCAACTACCTAAGATTGATCAAAACCATAGTGATTTTGAAGAGAACCTTATGACCAAACCAAAGGCATGCAAAACTTGTGGAGAGATAGGACATACGTCCCAAGAATGCACTGATGAGTGGCCCCATGGTCATACCGAACATCCAGTTAGGGAATGCCCCACAAGTCAGATGTCTTGCTGTTTTTGTGAAGCAACAAATCACGTTCCAACTCAACATCAACTCTACCCTGTGGTGCAAGAAGTCAGTCAGCAAGCCAAAAAGGGGATGCAACAAAATCTCATGAAGTATGTGGAAGTACAAGAGAAGAAGGAGGAACACAAAAGAGATACTAGCCATATAACATGTTTTACCCGTGGAGAACTAGGACATCATTCATGGGACCGCAAAGAGAAAAGGACTGGTCAGGATACTGAACCAAATCTTCATCAAAATGAGACTGTGGGTCATACTAAGGTGAAGAATGAAATAAGAGTAATGTCACTTCCGAAGAAATCCAAAAGTACCTCCAAGTGTTGCTATAAGTGTGAAGGAGATCACCTAGCTCGAAATTGTCACATCAAACGAGACTGGACTTCTTTAATTGAGATAGAATATGGCAAACAAGATTTGGAAGAACTTTTAGCCCTGGAAACATATAAGAAGAAGAAGAGGAACTTAAGTGACGTAATTTGCTACAAATTTAAAGGCAAAGGACATTATGCTGACAAGTGCCCAGCAAAGATGAAGGAGAAATGCCTTACCCGCTCGCACAAGAAAATCAACAGTCCCGTGACATGTCGCAGATGCGGAGCAACAGGACACTATGTCAGTGGCTGCCCCGAGTGGAAGAAGAATAAATCTCTCCAAGGACCGAGTGGAAAGCGTGAGTGCTAAAAAAAATCTGTATCCACCACATGCCATTGTATTTTGAATACTTGTACGCTCTACATCAGAGGAATAAACAAGATTACACAAAGTTTCTAGACTGACCACAAAAATTTCTTTTAAACACATAGATCTCAAACTATCTTTCTTTTCATCCTTCTAATCAGAAAAACCATTCACTGTCAAGTTTTCAAGTTTCCATGTCAGAAATTTCATTTTCCAAAACATCCCGAGTAATCAGAATCAATCAAATAATTGCTTTGTCTTTCTAGCTTCTCCGAATCTCGGGGACGAGATTCCTTTTAAGGGTGGTAGTCTGTAACATCCCAACATTTTATAATATTCAAAAAATCACTAAAATTTAAAACTTTTGTTTTGATTAAAGTAATATATTGAAATGCATAGGAAAACTAACAATAAAAGACTTCAACCAATTTGAAAAGGTCTATTATTTCAAAATTCCCAATGTGTCATTATTTTCAAAGCATGCAATGGTTAATATATTCTAAGTAAGAAATGAATTAAAACTAAAAGCTTTTCCAAAGTTTTTATGAAGTTTCAATTGTATTATCTTAATATGGAACTTAATGGTGCACAAAATAAATTAAATTAAAATGATTACATTATTCTTTCTCTTTTCATTCAAATAGTTGTAAAATGATATTTAATAATCTGCTAAAGCTAAAAATTATTTAATATTGGAATTTAAGTTATTTAATGAAGATTTGACAAACATGAGTTAATATTTCAAATGTCACTGTTCTAACATTTTATTATCCACTGTGTTTCAAAAACCTTAAAATATAATTTGACAAATATTTTACAAACTACAATCCATTTTAATTTAAATAAATTAGTTTCTTTATAAGTATTTGAATTAAACCACTAAACCATATCTATTCATAAATATAAGATTATTCAAAATGGTATATAATTACTAAGTGGTTTTCATTCCTTTAACTATGTTCAAAATATAGTTTGGAAATTATAAGCCTATAGTCTATAACTTTAAAACTTCATAGAATTTAAATTAATGAATTAGCCAAATAAACATTTCATTTGCTTAAATGAATTTCATCTATTTACAAAGCATGAAATGATTAATATATTCTAAATAAGAATAAAATTAAAACAAAGGTCTTGTCCAAAGTTGTTATGAAGTTCAAATGAATTATCTTAATATAAAATATATTGGTGCACCATTTATTTTGAATTAAAAATGAATACATTATATCTTCCCTTTTTCCATTTTCATATAGTTGTGTTATATCATTAATAATTATACCAAAGCCTAAAATGAATTTAGAAATTGAAAATGAGTTTAAATAACTTAAATTCAAACATATTTGAATATGGGTATTTCATATAATTTAATTAGCCAAAATTAAAATTAATTAAACCCTATTTTTAAATTAAACATAAAGGGTCAATTTGTATTTAACCAATATTTCAAAATATTATTTTTCAAAAATATTCAAAACATGCCCACAATTGGTTTAACAGAAAGATAAGAATATTACAAATTTTTAGAAATTTATTTGACATCATTTGGAGTTATAAATCAAAAGATATGAATTAAACAAATAAAAACAGAAAAAGAATTACTGGATGACGTCATCGCTGACGTCATCATTGTCAACCTCCAGCCAAAATTTTCGCCTCCGAATCCTCCACCGATCCGAGCTCAAATTCACGGCGTTATTTGCGGGATTTGATCTCCTTTCCATGCCCATATAAAACCCGCGACCCCGCCTCCGTTTCCACTCTCCTCCCCACGAAAATAACGCCGCCAGGCCACCAGTGCTGCTCGCCGGAGTCCGCACGGGCCGCCGTCGTGAAATTGACGATTCCGGCGAGGAGTCCAACACCCAAGCCTCGAGACCGTGTCCACCCCCTTCGTGGCGTAGTGCAGCATCCCTTCGCCACCTCCCCGAGCCGTGGCGCGAACCGAAGTGCGGGATTCGTCCACACCCGCGCCGCCGCCTTCGGCTCCAACTCCGGCCGCCCGTCGTGATTGTTCCAGGAAGCGGGGCATACCGCCACCGCGCTCTTCTTCCTCGCCTTGGAGCCCTGCGTCCGGAGCTGCCCTCCTCGCATCCGGGGAGGCACGGCAACGACCGGGGCGTCCACGCCGGAGCCCGCGCCGCCGTCTCCTTCGTCGCCGGTGAACTCCGCGCCGCCACCTTCTGGTATGCAACGTTAGCCCTTCGATCTAGATCTGACGGCGCAGATTAGATGTCGAGGACGAAGCGGTACGATCCGATCTGGACCGTCAGATCCAGATCTGACGGCCCAGATCTGTTGACTTAACCACGTCAGCACCTACGTGGCATGCCCCGTCAGCACACAGTCAGCGCCCAGTCAGCGCTGACGTGTAAAATCAATTTCGCAATTTAATTAAATGGAAAATTTGCAGATTAGTCCCTGTAATTAAAACATCTATAACTTTTTAACCACAACTCCAAATTTAATAATTTTTATATATTTGGAAAGCTCTTGACATGTAGAATATTTTGGATCTGACAAAATTCAAATTTGACTTAGTATAAAATATTCAAAATTCAAATGGAAATTTGAGTATATTTGTAATAACTTTAAATCTATAAATCCAAAAATTGCAAATAAATATGTTTTAGAAACTTTAGAATATCTGTAAATTAATGCCAATGCTATAAAATATTTTTGAGTAAATTTTGAATGATTTCATAGTTGTGAGTTTAATTTGAATAGTTTGACTAATTTTGAAATAACTTTTAAATGAAATATTATTTTTGATTAAATCAAATTGCATTAAATATAATTAAACCACCTCTGGCTATTAACACCATCTATAAATAAAATTGTGTTATAAAATATAAAACACATAAAATTTTAATCTATATGTTTCCTTTTATTATGTTTTGCAAATTAGAAACTAATTAAATTGCAATTATAACTTTATGCATATTTTATAAACTTCACAAAAATTAGTGTTATGTTGCTTGTGATTTAAAATTGCATTTCATGCATAGCTTATTTTATAGTTATATTTTCCATAAGGAAAACTCCTCCCCATTTTCTCTAAGTTAGGATTATTTTCAAACTTAGTATTTTGAGGAAAAGTGCTATGCACTAGACACTTAGGATTTTCAACATGGAGCTGGAAGACCAATGCAGGACTTAGCCAAAAACAAGACTCCAGAAGTATCTTCAAGAAGAAGAAACACTTAGAAGGAAATCAAGAAGAAGTTCATGAAGGACTTAGAAGAAAACAGGCTCTGGAAGCATCCTCAAGATGTCAAGCACTTAGAAGAAAAGTGAGAAGAAGTTCAAGAAGGCCAACCCCCTTTTATTCTCTAAGTCTCTCTCTCTGTCTTTTCTTCTCTTCTGAGACTTCATGAAGACTAAGTAAATCCAAGACCAGCCTCGAACATACAAGAACCACCAAGTCTGAAGATTTATCAAGTCTATCAAAACTTCAATCAAGACAGCATCCAAAAGAAAGTTACAAGTCTGGAGATGAAGCCTGGAGGACAACTACATCTTTCTTTCTATCTTTTCCCTCTTTCCTAATCTTGTCTTTTAGACTTAAACAAATTTTGATCATGATGTTATCATCTTGAAGCTGTTGGATCCTAGCAGCATAGTGAGATGAAGCGGCCTGGAAACAAACCTTACATGTCCACGTACATGAGACCTGTTCCACAATTTAAGTGGCTGGCCGGGTGTCTGTCTCTCTCACTATAGTGAATGTCCAATTTACTAAGAGTTGATAATAATTGTTGATCATCTTGAACAAATGACTTAGTATTTTTCTCTAAGTATTTTGCACATCAAGACTAAGCCATTAGAGTGCTTGTTTCAAGTTGGTATAAAACAAAGTATGTTTATCCAATTTAAGACCTTAGCCCTTAGTCATTCTTGACCCACTTATTTGCCTTGCATTAACTTAAGAGATTTTCATAGCATAACATGCATCTCTAGCCCTTAGAAATAAATTGCATATCATACATGACATGTTTTCCTTAGGAGTTTTACAAAACTTGTTGTTCATTTGATATGAGCATGTATGTTTGATGATTGTTGTTTGTTGATTGTTGTATTGTTGTTTGCTATTATTGTTTAGATTAAACGGAGAGCAAGCGTTCGTTGTTGAAAAGAGTTTGTGAACAACGACAACATTCAAAGGCAAGTGGCACACCTCATAAACTTCCTATTTTTATATGCATTACTTAGTGTATTTTTATATGCATGTGTTGCTATGCTAAACCTGTATAGAATCCCTTATACCTGTGTCTAGGTTCCTATGCAATACTTAGTAGAATTATTGATTCTATGCAAATGTTGTTTTGTGAAAATCTAAATTCTACTAAGTTAAGAATGAAACACCTGGGTGGTAATTGGTTGCATGGGTTATGTTGAGTGGCTACTCAGGTCCATGTCTATGGTTCCTGGAGTATGTACACTTGTGAATGGCCACCCAGGAACAGAGGAATCTGAAGAACTCCGAGTGACGATTGCTTCCAGTGCATCCATTGCCATATGGGCTCTGGCTTGATCAATTATGTTGCGTGGACTCTCTCCGGCTTGACAAGCAGATGTAGGGGGATGTTAGGTGGAACGGGTCAAGCCAGGTGGGAGGGAAAATGCTTCTGAAAGATCTCGTCTCATTCTCTCCTTTCCTTATCACAAATGGTGTGTAAAGGATACCTTGGGTTGAATGGGTACAATGGTGAAAGTGCACAACCTCTGCAGAGTGTAAAACTAAGTACTTAGCCGTGTCCCCGGTTACGGACAATTTTGAGCAGCTGATCAAGGACGTCAACGGAGGATTCCACCATTCCAACTTCAGAAATAAAACTTGATGGGTGAACAAGGGAAGATGAGATTTATGGTTTTCATGCCATACTCGTCGATTTCAAGAAAAGTGTTTTCAAAAGAGTAGGAAAAATTGGATTTATGCAAATTAGCCTTGAACTCCACCAGCCAAATATTCATATAGGCTTTAGAGTTATTCCAAAAGTGTCAACCATAGTGTCACTTGCCAGACTCCATTTTTAATGGAATCTGACCCACGTTGTTGCAATATTTTTCTTATTGCAGATTTGATCAGATGACGAGTGAGGTTTCGTAAAGGTTTCGAGTCTACAACCAACATGTTTTCGCCTGTGGCAGCATGAAAGTTATAGAGACTCACTGCTATTTTATTTCCGCTGTGTACTTTTTTTCAATGCTAGCTTTATGCTATGCAACTTGTATAAAATATTTTGTAATTCTGGATCATCGATGTAATATAATTGATGCTTTGTTGTGATATTACATCGTAAACTGTGTGTGCAAATGAATCGATCCAGGGATTTGCACTATACACAGGTATCTGCCTTATTTAAAGTGCAGGTACGCTACAATTTGTGAAGTTGTGGTCACTAAAAATTATGACAAGATTTTGAAGAAAGAGGGTCAAATAACTTCTTAATAGTAGTTTCCAAAGAAATACAAATTGAGGAATGTTGAAATAATAGTTGCAAACCTTGCCACATATTAGGCTCAACATATATTAGGACTTATTATATGGTCCTACATAGTTTTGCAAACAAATAGTTGTGTTGGAATACTGTTAGTCTCTCAAAAGATATATATATATATTTTTTGGGTGGTTGCTAATATCAAAACATCAGGGTAAAAATAGAGTTTATTAAAAAGAGAATGGGAGAAGATATGTGGACTATTTCATTTGTTAAAACATTGACCTCAGAGGTCATATAATAACTTGTTTTGAGTTTTAGATGGTTGTTATTTAGAAGTCATCAACACAAACACAAAACACAACATGACCAATAGAGCAATCAGAGGATAAACACATCCATTAACAAGACATTCCCAAAAAAAAATTTGTTGCCTCATAATTTTGGATCCTTTATAATTAAGTTTTTGTTGCTTCCAAAATTTGGGGCGTTACAAAAACTGAGGTCTATGCCACAACTGAGGGCTGCCTGATAAATAACCTAAAAATAAACTAACCAAGACAATAATAAAATAAAAAGATTGGAAGTGCGAAAACTCCCCTCGTAGTGAATCTTCAACTCCCCGGCAACGGCGCCAGAAATTTGCTTGATGGCGTGTATTTGATGGAGGAGCTGAAGGTCTTCAAAGGAATTCTTATCGTCCCCCCGGCAACGGCGCCAGAAAATTGCTTGATGCACACGGTGGGTGTGTTGTTGTGAGACCCCAAGAGTATGATGTGAAGTAGAGCAGCAGCAAGTTTCCCTCAGTATGAAACCAAGGTTATCAAACCAGTAGGAGAAGAAGGATTCCCTTGAGGTTGTTGGGGGCGACGTTGACATGGCGCAATACCAGCGTCAGCAGCGAACGTGGAGACTGCACACAAACAATCAAGATACTTTGCCCCAACTTAACACCGAGGTTATTAATCTCACAGGCTTGCTGTAGCAAAGGATTAAACATGTGTGTGTGATACGTCCATTTTGGATCACTATTTTATATCATAATTTACTGCTATTCATTGATATATATCATATTTTGAGATGATACAGATGTGATTTCATCTATTTTGCATGATTGATGATCATTGGAGGATGGAATCCCTGAAAGTGCATGGTTGCCCCCATGCGTGGTTTTGGTAATTAATGACAATCCTTATGGACTAATGTTTACATTGAGATATTCTTTATAGATCTTGTCCATAGGAAATTATAGGAGTTCATGTGTTGGACTCTTCAAGATGACTTAATGACCAATGCTCTATTCTAGGATTTATATGATGAATGGTCATTTGTAGAGTTGAGCTCATTGCAAGTATGGGTTGGAATAGAAGATTGAGTGAACAATCATGTTTAACTCCAAGCCATCATACATATCAAGAGAAGAAGATGAAGTGCAAGTTCAATATGAGGCATATCGAAAGATATCCTTTGATTGAAGCTTGCAAAGGATACATGAAGACAAAGCTTAGCGATTCCCTCCCATAACGGAGTATGGGGGAGCATTTGGAGAAGTCTTCATCAAGCATGTGCTAGCAAGCACAATCATGAAAGGTGTTTCAACTTGAAAGAATCAAGATCTTCATCATCGAGCTCAAGTGGAATGCGCAAGGCAAAGGTATGATCTTGATAGGTTTTCTCTCTTAGCGGTCTCATGGTGTTAGTAGGAGACCGGGTTTTAGGATAGATGGCGTACTGTCAAGAGGGGCTCTCAAGTGAGTAACTTGATCGCATTGTTGTCGAGAGCTCAAACCTTTGCATACTTGGCTTCTCATATTTGAGCTTGCTTCATCTCCATGTCAACAAGCTCTAGTTCACCGAAAATAGTTTTACTTTGGAAAACTTGTTGCGTTTACGGTGGCAGAAATATTGTCGGTTCAACCGAGAGGAAAGTCCCACACCTTTCCATGTGTGGTGATTTTAGTCTATTTATGGGATGCAATATTTCCAACAAATATTGTTGGTTTTTAGTTGGATGCTTTTCGTCGCTATCTTTCCAACAAAAGTGGTCTCACCTCATTCGGAGTTCATTCGCAAAAGTTATAGCAGTTTTCGTGTTCAGTTTTGCAGCCGCTTTTTCTTAGGCCGGAGTTTCCGGTCCCCAGGACCGGAGTCTCCGGACTCAACGTTTTTCCTCCAAAGCTGCTTTGAAGTTGTTCAGCCCCTGGTGGGGGGCGAAGTTTCCGGCCTCAAAGGCCGGAGTTACCGCCCCTGGATGAACTTTCCGGCCCAGGGCACCAGAGAGTTTGCCCAAGCCTCGGATGTGTTGACGGTGTTCAGCCCCTGGTGGGGGCCGGAGTTTCCGGTCCCAGTAGTGTAGTGTACCTGCACCTAAAATATGGCAGATACCTGTGTATAGTGTAAATCCCTGGATCGATTCGTTTGCACACACAGTTACGATGTAATATCACAACAAAGTATCAATTTATTACAACGCTGATCCAGACTTAGAAAATATTCATTACAAATTTGCATAGCATAAAGCTAGCAGTGAACAGAGTAAACAGCGGAAACATATTCTTCATGGAGTCCCCAATCATCATCATGTGCCACAGGCGAGCATGTTGGTTGAAGACTCAAAAACCCTTAGTAAAAACTTTCACTCATCATCAGGACAGTCTGCAATAAGATATATATTGCAACAACGTGGGTCAGAACCATTAAAATGGAACTGGCAAGTGACACTATGGTGGACACTTAGAGGAATAACTCTATGACCTATATGCTTATTTGGCTGGTGGAGCTCAAGGCTATTTTGCAGAAAGCAAGTTTTTCCCTAACTTTTTGGAAACACTTTTCTTCTATTCGAGACATCCGTGGCATGAAATCCACTGTCTCATTGTACCCTTGTTCACCCATCAAGTTTTTAATTTATAAGTTGGAATGGTGGAATCCTCCGTTGACATCCTCGTTCAGCTGCTCAATTGTCCGTTTCCGGGGACACGGCTAAGTACTTAGATTTTTAACTCTGCAGAGGTTGTGCACGTTCACCATTGTACCCATTCAACCCAGGTTATCCTTTACACACCATTTGTGATAAGGAAAGGAAAGAATGAGACGAGATCTTTCAGAAGCATTTTGCCTTCCACTATGGCCTGACGCGCTCCACCTACAAATCCTCTACCACCACCTGTCAGGCCGGGAAGAGTCCATGCAACTTAGTTGATCAAGCCAGAGCCCATATTGGCAATGGCTGCACGAGAAGCAATCTTCACTTGGAGTTCTTCAGATTCCTTTGCTCCTGGGTGGCCTTCCACAAGTGAATATTCCACAGGTAAAACCCCTGGGAACAACACTCAATTCATTCAGCCAAGCAACCAATTTCCACCCAGGTGTTTGATTAAAACTTAGTAGACTTTATCTTTTTCATCAAAATAGTTTTTTGCATAGCATCACTATTCTACTAAGTAATTTCATAGGAACCTAGACACAGGAATAAAGAGGTCTATCATGGCTTGCATAGCAATGCTATCCTACACATGCTTATAGAAAATACTCTACTCATGCATAGAAATAATAGGACTTTTATGGGGGTGTGCCACTTGCCTTTGTACGATGTCGTTGTTCACACACTCATTTCCACAAAGAACGTTGCACTCCGTTTCACTATACAATGAAATAACACAACAAATAAACAAACAAGTTCACAACACAAGGCATACAAAAATAAAAATACAAAACAAAGTCTCCACATTAATTAGGTCAAGCTTTATCACATAATTCAATATGCAAAAAGAATTGATGTGATGAATAATGGTTTTAATGGGCTGGTCTTAAATAGAAATTTATCACACATTAATTTGGTCAAAAACATTTAAATCAAACTTAATGGTCTTAAAAGGCTTTTAATACCACTGAATTACCTTAAAACACTGTTAAGACACTTTAAATGTTCTACCATCAGTTTTAATTGTTTTCTATAATTACAATTTTATTCAAACTTATAAACAATACTACTGGTCAAAAGATATAGTTTGTGACATTTTGCAAAAAGAAACATATTAACATTATTCCTAGGATTAAAGTATAACAAAAATACTTAAATACGCCTCTGTTTTTTAAACCATCAAATATAATGCTCAAAATTATTTTCTAACAGGTGCATAAAACTACACATATTTTAAGGTTTCTAAAACTATTTTATTTGCAAAAATTGGATTTATAGAATTAAAGATATACCAAATTTACTCAAATTGCTCATTTGCAATTTAAATAAATTTAGACTACAAAAAAAATATAAATCAACATAACCAAAGTATTCTACATGTCAGGGGCTTTCCAATGATATTTAATTTACAAATTTTGAACTTATAGAATTAAATCAATACCTAAAACAATGTTTTACACGTTTCTGTAAATAACAAGTTAGTGCATGATTAAAATACAAGTTTTTATTAGACCACTTTATTCTACACGTTCATACGATTCCATAGACTACAAAAACATTGAAAACGGAGTTACGGTTGTATTGATATGAATTTCTAAAGTTTGACTAAAATCTGTCCTAAGTCAAATCCGAAAATAAAAAGGTTTTGACACATGGAAAAATTTGTAAGGCCAAAATTATTTGTTTGGACATAACATGGTGGTCTCATTTAATACATTAGAAATATTATACGGATACGATTAGACTATTTTGAGAGGCTCAACGACAAGAACGATTAGCGCCGGTGTCGTAGAGAGAACATGACGCAGTAAGATGAGGTGGTCGATGTTGACGGTCAAACACGACCTCCGGGAAGTAGTTGATGAAGTTGTTGTAGATGTGTACACGGACGAAGCAAACACCATGATGCGGTTGATACGACGAAGGAGATGGTGTGGTCGGCGTCATCGGTTGCGTACTGGGACAGCGTGACCGGAGTCGTGGCGGCGGACGACGCTCTCGGTCGAGCGTGTTCTCGAGAATTTGGCATGCGGGAAAATTGGCAAAAATAAAATAAAAATGCAGGAAGACACATAGATCACGTAGGACATCATGCATGGCAAGGCCTCACCTCGTCGGGATCTTGCGTAACGCTGCAACGTTGCTCGGGCTTCGTGGTGGCGCGACCAACTGCGATGAAATGATGCAAAACCATGTCCTGGACAAAGGCCTTGATGAGGGGAATCCACTGGTGCAAGGAATTGTGTAGGGGATCATCGTAGAAGACAAGATCTGACGATGAACTCGGTTTGGGGCTGAGCTTGGCATGGTTGGTGCGAGCTGTATAGGCATCCTTTAGGAAAAGTATGAGGATGAACATGATGGAGGATGCAGAGGGGCACGAAGTGACGTGCTCAGATTTTTGTGAGATGGTCTGAGGAGGGAGATCGGGATGTGAATGTCTCCGGGTGGCATTTGGTTCACGAGGTTGATATGCATGTTTAAGGCAATGAAATCTGAAATAAACTCCCGGGATGGAATCGTGGTTAAGTGAGGAGTAATTCTCGTGTTTAAGTTGAGCCGTTTCGGGGTCTTGAATGCCCTAGGGGAGGAGGAGAAGGAGTTAACAGCCAAGCCATGAAGTACGTTACGGACGTTATGTACGAGCTGGAAGACGACCGGCCCTCATGGGCCAAGATTTGGCCCAGCAGGAAAATAGAAGAAGAAAAGAAAAAAAAAGAGAAGGAAACTGGGCCGCTGCGCATGAAAAAAAAAGAGCGTGTGCGGCAGCTGCTTGCTGGGCTTCGGCCCAGTGGGTCTGTTCTTTTTTTTTTACGTTTATCTTTTATATTTTCTGTTTTCTTATTTCTTTCATTTCTTTTGATTTGAGTGTCCAAATGAAATCAAATAAATTTCTAAAAATTTCTAAAAACAAAATCTCCGTGTTAAACCAGTTGTGTGCATATTTTGAACACTTTTCAAAAATCAAATTTCGAAATATTGATTAAATGTAAATTTGACACTTTATCAAATTTGAAAACATGGCTTAATTAATTTTAGTTTTGGCTAAATAAAATTTATAAAAATACAACACTTATATAAGTTTAAAATTTAGTTATTTAAACTCATTTCCAAGATTAAATCATTTTTGCTTTAGTACAACGTTAAATAATATAACACCACTATTTGAAATGAAAAGGGGATATAATGAATGTATTTTTAATTGAAAATAATTTGTGCACCATTATATTTTATATTATGATAATTCATTTGAAAACCTTATAACAACTTTGGAAAGATTTTTTATTTAATTCATTTCTTATATAGAAAATATATTCATGAAAGTCATTTTATGCTTTGAAAATAAATGAAAATCATTTAAGCTAATGAAATGTTTATTTGGGTTGTTAAGTAATTATTAAATCTATGAGGTTTTAAGTTATAAACTATAGACTTGTAATATCCAAATTATGTTTTGAACTCAGGTAAATGAATAATAATCTTCTGGCAAATAGACAATGTTTTCAATAGTTTAAAATAACACTTGTAATTATTATTTTAATTTATTTATAGCTAAGGCTAAGGGGTTGAAATCAATTACTTATAAGTAAACTATTTACCTAAAATAAAATGGTTTGCACTTTATAAAACATTCGTCAAATTACATATTAAGGTTTTTGAAATACAATGGATAATGAAATGCTTAATTGGAAATAACTTTTGAAAATAATGACACATTGGGAATTTTGAAATAATAGACTTTTTCAAATTGGTTGAAGTCTTTTATAGTTAGTTTTCTTGTGCATTTTAATATTTTATTTTAATAAAAACAAAAGTTTTAAATTTTAGTGATATTTTTTTAACATTCCAAAATATTAGGATGTTACAAGTAGGCCGGAGTTTCTGCCTCTGGCCGGAGTTTCCTGCCCTAGTGACCGGAAACTCCGGTGTGAAGTTTTCCTGCAACGGCTCTTTTTCCTGGGACCTATAAAAAGGCCCCTTCTTCCCAGAGAGAGCAGCTCTTCCAAGCACGTTTTCCCTCTCTCTCCTCCATTGTTGACCTTGGAAAGCTTTCCCCTCTCCCAATTCCTCCCATGATTCTTGCATATCTTTCAGAGATTTGAGAGAGGAGATCTAGATCTACATTTCCACCAATCCATCTCTCCTCTAAGTGAGGGGAACCTAGTAGATCTTGATCTTGGAGTTCTTGGTGCATCTCCTCTTTGTTCTTCCTCTCTTATTCCCCCATAAGTATTTGTTGCCTTGTTGGAATACGAGAGTGAAGGATTTGAGCACTTGTGCTCATGCCTTTTGCATTTGGTGCATCGGTGTGCTCTCTACGAGGATTCATGGAAGTTGAAAGTTTGTGAGCTTGTTACTCTTGGGTCCTTGGACCCTAGACGCCTTTGTGGTGGTTGGACCCTTGTGTGGTCACTTGAAGCCGTTCGGGAGCCCCCAATCCCATTTTGGGTCGTGCCCCGGATTGTTGTTGTTGAAAACCGTTCGGGAGCCCCCAATCCCGTTGTGGGTTGTTCCCCGGATTGTTGTTGAAAGGCTCCGGATTCCGCCTAGAAGGAATTCCGATAGTGGAAGGTGAACCAAGCCTTTGTGGTGCGGTTCATCGGAGAAGAAGGTGAAACCTTTGTGGTTGTTGAACCGTTGTGTCGGTTCACACCTCTCCAACGAGACATACACCCTTAACAAGGAGGAACTCGGGAATACATCCTCGTCTCCACGTGCCTTGGTTATTTCTATACCTGAGCTTTTTACTTATGCAATTTACATTGTGATAGCCTTCGTGCTTTAAGTATTCTATAGCTATCACCTTGTTGTTTGTTTTTATTAGCATAAGTTGTTGGTGTGCATAGGTGAGCCTAGTTTATTTAGGTTGTCGGCTTGTTAATTTAAACACCTAGTTTTATTCCGCAATTAATAAGCCTAAACCGGAAAAGTTTTAAACCGCCTATTCACCCCCCTTCTAGGCGACATCATTTTCCTTTCAATCCCGGAGGCTGAATTCTGCTGGAAAAAGAATCGTCAAGATACAATATTTGCGAAGACCAAAAGAACAAAGTGCCAACTGGGAATTATTTATGAATTATTTCATCGAGAGAGCCAAAAGGGGAGCCTGGGGTGGGGCCGCGCGAGCAGGCGATGTGGGAGCCCTGGCCCACCACTCGGGATACCCCTTCGCATACATCTTCCCCCTGAAAACCTAAGATTGATGAGAAGGACAGAAATCATCCGCCGCCACCACGAGGCGGAGAAGACATAGAGAGAAAAGCTTTCCGGCAGGCTGCGTTGCCGCCGGGGAAATTCCCTCATAGAGGGGGGAAATCATCGCCATCTCCACCGCCTACGCCGTCATCTCCATCCATCCACTCCATTCCCGCTGTAACATCTAGGGCTAAACTCTGTGTATTTGATAGGGGAAACTCTCCGGATGTTGATTAGTCTTGTTATTGATGCTATTGAGTGAAACCGTTGAACTAGGGTTTATGTTCAGATTGTTATCCATCATTATATCACCTCTGATCATGTTCATTATGGTGTATTGTGAGTAGTTTGTTGTGTTCTAAAGGACATGGGAGAAGTCTAGATGTTAGTAGTGAACTATGTTGATTAATATTTGATGTTTTGATATTTAAGTTGTGGTGCTTTCTAGTGGTGTCATGTGAACATCGACTACATGACACTTCGCCTTTATGGACCTAGGGGAATGCATCGTGTATTCGGTTATCATTTGTGGGGTTGCCGGAGTGACATAAATCTAAACCCCAGTTGGTATTCCGATGCGCGAGGGATCGTAGGATCTCAGAGGTTTTAAGGCTATGGTTAGATTTATCTTAATTACTTTCTTGTATTTGCGGATGCTTGCAAGGGGTATAATCATAAGTATGTATTAGTCCGAGGAAGGGCGGTGCATTAGCATAGGTTCACCCACACGACACTTATCTAAACACTAAAAATTATTCATCAATATGAAGCGAAAGCACTAGACAGAAATCTCGTGTGTCCTCAAGAACGTTTGGTCATCATAAGTAAACAAACCGGCTTGTCCTTTGCTCTAAAAAGGATTGGGCCATTCGCTGCAATTATAATTGCCGCGCTCTATTTACTCGCACTTTATTTCTCTGTTATATCAAAGTCTGCTAAAAACTTGTATGCTAGTGTTACAGTGAAATCCTCATCAAAACCACTTGTCAACACCTTCTCCTCCTCGTTGGGTTCGACACTCTTATTTATCGAAAGTACTACGATACACCCCCTATACTTGTGGGTCATCATTGTGGAAGACAGATTTATATTTGTAGAATGTATCAGGTTTGCAGTTGTGGTTTTATCAGATTATTGAGAAGGACCGGGGTCCACAGTTCACTAGTGGTGTCTCTCCATAAATAATAACATTCATCCATGCGTGGTAAAAAAATTACAGCTAGGCAATTGACAGAATAATGAAAAGCAACCCAATGTATATACCAATAATATGGTGTCTAGTATGAGATTCATTCGGGCATTTTCTAACCGCATCTATGACTAATAATCCACCTTCCGGTTAGTGTCCGCACTCCTTTCAGTATTAAGTTACATGCAACAGATTATCGTCTGAAGCACTGTGTGTAAAGTAAGTAAGTAACATAATCCTTAGAAAAAGTACTACTTTTTTATCCCTAGTAGAAACAGTACATCTACAACCTTAGAACTTTCTGTCATTGCCCCAGCTTTAATAGAGACATGAACCTACTATCGAGCATAAATACCACCTCTTGAAGTTACGAGCATCTACTTGGCCAAAGCTGTCGGCCCAGTGGAGACTGGGGTAGGAAGAGCCCACTCTCCCCAGGCCTCGCACGCGGGCTAGTCAGACGAAACGACTAAGGACCAAGCCACCGCTTGGAGAGACCCTCGAGAGGCAAATCCCCTCGAGGGCCTGAAGAGAAAGCAAGGGCTTGAAGAGGACCCGCGCTTCAAGAGACCCTCCCGAGGCGCAGCACGCCTGGAGAGAAGTCAACAGAAACCCCTCCACAAGCCTCCCCAGGCCTATGGGGAAACGTCGCGGCCAAGGAAGTACGGCAAGGCGCACATGGCCTCTGCTGCACCCACAGGGTGACGCAGGCACTCCCTTTGCCGTTTTGGTGATAAAGGAGTCAATAAAGTTGCGCCGCCTGCTCCAGGACAGCCAAGACCTTCCTCTCTGATGATAAAGCAGCTGGACTGCGCAACTCTCTAAGGAGAACGTCATCACGGGCTCCACCTCAGAGACTGCCGTCCCTGCGAGCGGTACTGCGCGGTCGGCCGCTTGCCGGCCACCGCGCCCAACTTTATCGATGATGGACCGCGTCCATGGATGATCCCGCATCAGTGGACTCCTACTCCTCCACGCCGCTGCCGTGTAGGAGCCACTTTGGTCGCCAAGCGGAAGAAGGGCGCCTGCGGCGCCAATAAAAGGAGCAAGACCTCCATCGTAGAGGAGGTCGGCCAATTGCTTGCTAAACACTTGTAAACCCTAGCTCGACTGAGTAGAATAACCTTCGGCTGGAGGAGGAAGAAGACCATTGCTTCCCTCCCCCGGCACGAACTGCCTCAAGGGAGCCCTCAGCAAGCTCAGCTGTACTGTACCCTCCACAGTTCAATACAGACAAGAAGGAGTAGCGGTCTTACCTCCTCACGAGGGCCGTGAACCTGGGTACGGGCTGGTGTCTTTCTCTGTCGTGGGTGTTTCGTCTCCAGGTCCGGCGAGCACCGTCGCCGTGTCTCTCGAGGGTCTTGACCTCCGCGTTCAATCCCCTTCACGAACTACTCTTCAGGAAGTGACTACCCCTGTTCCGAGGGAGTCATAACCCGACATTTGGCTCGCCATGTAGGGGATTGAGGCGCATCAACGACCTTCGAGCCGCCTTCGCGCCATGGCGAACACCCGCGCTACCCGCGTCAACCGACGCGCGCCTGAAGGAGCGGGCGCCACGCCAGGCGCCGTGGCCACTCGCGCACGACAGGGGCGACCCCGCCGTGAAGAGCGCGCCAACTCGGGCCCTCATTCGGAAGAGCCCGAGCACAACTCCGAGCACCAGGAGGACGCGCAGTCGTCACACCCGACGCGGAGCCCGAGCGGCTCCGATCCTGGCAGGACGGACCCCGCGCCACACACCGCACTGCTCATGGCGCAGGAACTCTTCCGCTACCAGCCTGCCGGTGAGGCCCACGAGCAGTGGCTGGAGCGCCTCAACCACCTCGTCAGCATCTCCACGACGCGCCCCGCTCCGTCGCAGTCCATCGCGCACACCTCCCTCGCGGGCACGGCCGCGCCAGACGCGCCTCCGCCTCCTCCAGGACCTGCACCGGCTGCGACGCAGAGGGCTGCCTCGCACGTGTCCTCACCGCACGATTGCTTGATCGTGTTGCGCACCGCGCCCGACGCTCGCGTGGGGATGGAGCTCCAGCGGAACCGCCAGAACAGGCTCGTGGAAGAAATCGTCCAGGCGGGCCAGCAGAACCGCAGCGCGCTGCAGGACGGAGTCGCCACGTACGCCACCGGCTGCATGGCGTTCACCCGCTCGCTGCGCCGCGTGGTCTGGCCCCCGAAGTTTAGGCCGGCTCTCCCCAAGGGCTTCGACGGCTCCAGCAACCCCATCGAGTTCCTGCAGCTCTACACCACCTCCATTTAAGCGGCAGGCGGAGACGACAAGGTCATGGCCAACTGGTTCTCCCACGCACTTCGCGACGCTGTAGTGGCTCCTGAACCTCCCCGAGGACTCTGTGAACTCTTGGGAGGAGCTCTGCTAGCTGTTCGTCTCCAACTTCAAGAGGACGTACGAGCGCGCTCTCACCCACAACGACCTGCGCGCTGTGGTGCAGAAGAAGGATGAGACCCTCCGCAAGTACATCCAGCGCTTTAGCCAAGTGCGCAACAGGATCCTGAACATCCCTCACACCCAAGTCATCGCCGCTTTCCGCGAGGGCGTCACCAACAGCAGGATGCTCGAGAAGATGGGCATCCACGACAAGCTCACCTCTGTGGTGAAGCTGTTCGACCTGGCGGACAAATGCGCCAAGGCTGATGTCGGGTTATGACTCCCAGGAATCGGGGGTAGTCACTTCCTGAAGTGTAGTTCGAGAGGGGATTGAACGCGGAGGTCTAAACCCTCAAGTGGCTCCGCGACGTTGCTCGCCGGACCCGAAGAAGACGCACACCTGACCAAGGAAGACACCGTCCTTTACCCAGGTTCACGGCCCTCGTGAGGAGGTAAGACCGCTACTCCTGCCTGTCTGTATTATATGTGGGAGGTTACAATACAATTGAGCTTGCCGGAAGCCCCCTTGAGGCAGTTCTTCCCTGGGAAGGGAAGCGATGATCTTCTTCCTCCTCCGGACAGAGGCTAACCTAACCAGAGTTGCTAGGGTTACAAGGGAGTTTTGCACACAAAGGGCCGACCCCTGCTAAGATGGATGTCTTCTCTCTTTTATAGGCGCCTCGGGCCTTCTTCTTCGGCTTGGCCTTCAAGGTGGCTCCCACTTGCCAGTGGCGGGGCGGAGCACGAGTCCACCGCGCTCCATTCCTCCATGGACTCGGTCCATTGTTGATAAAGGTGGCGCCGTGGCCGACAGGCGGCCGACCGCGCTCGTACTATCCGCAGGGCGGGCAGTCTCTGAGGTGGAGCCCGCGATGACGATCTCCTTTGGAGGGTTGCGCCGTCCACCTGCTTTATCGTCAGAGTAGAAGGTCCTCACAGCTGTGCACCAGGCGGAGCAGCTTTGTTGAACGCTTTATCGCCAGGGACAGCGACGGGGGTGTGAGCGCCACTGTACGAGCGTGGCATGGGTCACGTGCGCTCTGCCGGGATTCCTTGGCGACGACGTTTCCCTCCAGGCCTGAGGGGAGATTCCTGTCGGACTTCCCTCAGGCGGATTAGTTCCTTGATGGTTAGGATCCCCTGAGGCGAGGGGTCCCTTGAGGCCCTCGCCTCCTCTTCAGGCCCTCGAGGGGGATCGCCTCTCGAGGGTCCCGTCAGGCGGTGCCGCCTGGTCCTTAGTCGTTTCGTCCGTCTGGCCCGCGAGCGAGGCCTGGGGGGAATGGGCTCTTGATACCCCAGTTCCCACTGGGCCGACAGTTGAAGAGGGACTCCTCTTCGTCAAAATGTCCTCGAGAGGGGACGCGCACGCTGAGGGGTCCAGGAGGCAGAAGAAGAAGGAGGATCCCAAGCACAAGGCCACCGCGGTCCTCGCGGCAGAGCCTGATGCGAAGGGCACCCGCAGGGATTCTCCAGAGCCTGGGGAGAGAAAAGACGACCACCGCCCATTCTGCATCTACCACAACAGGCGCGGCCACTCTACCGAGAATTGCTTTGACCTCAAGAGTTTGAGGAAGGAGCGCGAGCAAGCAAAAGGCAGTGGCAGCCACGGTCGAGGCCGTGTCTGCCGCGGAAGTGGGCGCAAGAGTGGATACCAGAAGCCATCTGGCAACCAGGCCAATGCTGCGGAGAAGAATTGCAACCTCCCTGTCTTTTTGACATGCCTTTTAAAACTTAGCAAAACTAGGGGCTAGTATTAAGCAAACCTCAACTGGTTTTTGACATGCATCTGAACCAATTTGATCTATGTCATATATAGTTGCATGCCCTGCTCCAAATGATCACAAAGGAGCTTGTTAGTACATAAATCTCACTAGCTTGTATGGCCATCAGAATAACATGACCTTTTGGGATATTCTTTTTCTTTTCCCTAAAAACTTTCTTTTCTTTTGTTTGCTCAATGAGATGTTTGGGTTGGGCACTAAATAGATCAGTAACTTCATCACCATCTAGTGAGTATGGGCATTGTGTTTAATTTCATTGGTGAATAGGGGTTTGAAATTTTCAAACATAAGATTTGATTTTATTTGAAAAGCTACCCAAAACCTCCACTCACCTCTCTCATCTCTTTCTACCCCACCTGCTGGAGAAGGAGGACTGCATCCCACCCCTCTGGCCCACTGGTCATGGACCTAGGTCACCCCTCCACCACTCTCCTCATTTTCTTTTTCCCTCCACACAACCGGAGCTCACTCCCCTCCTTCTCACTGGCGAGGCCTTGTCGTCCCGACCACCTCCACTCTATCCCTCTCTCCACCGCCATCCCCAGCCAGTAGAAACCGAGAGCACCTCCCCTCTCTCTCTCCCTTGTCCTAGTCGAAGACCCTAGATCGGGTGTGGCTATAACTCTCACCCGAGCCCTCCCCTGTCTCATTTCTCCCCCTCACCAGGCACCCTCACACACTCACTCCCCTACCTCGAGAGCTCGCTCAAGATTTCCTCCCCTGCTGCCCGTGAGAGAAGGTTTTTTCTCCGGCCACCGAAAGCTGCCGAGCTCCATCACCGGCGTTCTACTCCTCTACTCTTCGCCATTCTTGGCCTGCCGAACTCCATTCTGCGAGACCTAACTCCCCCACCCTCTCTTTTGCGCAGAGGAGCTCCATAGGCGTCGTGCTCGTCCTCGACCGAAGCTAGGAGGAGGCGCCATGGCTGCATGCAGAGAGCTCCTCCGACGTCGCCCCGCGTAGGAGACCGCCTCTCTGCACCCTCTCCACCGAACTCAGCCCCGCACTCGAACCCTGGACGTCCGAGGTGAGCGCTCCGTCGCACCCCTCTCCTTCTCTCTCTCGGCGTCTCGCCCGCGCTGGCGCGGCGAGGAAGACGACGCTGGCACCGTTGATTTTGTGATCAACGGTCGAGTTTGAACCACGCTCGGTCCGTTGAAAGTTTTCAGCGCGCGCGCGCGGCCTCGCCCGGATGGGCTGGCCTAGCTACATCTCCGCGCAGATCCGCGCCGTGCTGCATTGCCTCTGGGCCGATCTGGCCCAGATCTGGCCCGCCCAGCCTTTTTCTTTTTTAATCTTTTTCTGTGTTGAAAAATCCAGAGAATTAAGGGCCTAGCTTTTATTCTTTTGTGGTTATTCGGTGTTAGCTAAAATAGTGAGGTTGATTTTGTAGCATAGCTACACGTTTTCTTAATCATGTGGCTTTGGATCTAGTCCAAAATATATTTTCTGTTGAGTGATATAATAGATCTAGTAGAAAGTATCACTTTCACCAATTATTTAATAACATGGGATTTATAAGTCCAAATCATGCAAAACAAGATTGTATGGAAAGCCTATCAAAATGCCTACTTAGATCTATAAGTGTTGCATGCAGGAGATTATTCTAGCAAAAGATATTTTTAGTTTAAGTAGAACACCAGTAGGTATTTGGTGATTTTTAACTCTTAAATTAAAACAATTTTTGGGGTAAATCCACTTGGAGGTGGTAAATATAGGTTGGAGGTGTCTTATGCTATAAATGTAAAATTTTCCAGTAGATATTTTATGCTTGATAAATCAATTCCTTAAAAACAGGAGGATAGTCTCATGAAATGCATATTTAGAATTTCAGAGAATGATGTATGGGTAGTTTTGGTTGGATGAGCCACCTCTGTCCATGAGGTTTTGTTGGGGGTATTTTTGTGAAGTAGCCACAAGTTTTATCTAACTTACCCCACTGGTTTGGCATCAAAATAATCCATATTATTCTCTGTACTCAAATAACAGGCAGAAGTTTACTTTATTTCAAAACAGGGATAACTTGAGCTAGGATTATCCAAATTAGATGAATAAAATCTCTACTTAAATAGAAAGCTCATATCTCTCTAAAGAAATTAACTTTGCATACAGGAGATCTATAAAAATGAAACCACATTATTTTTGGTTTGACATCAATAGCTCTTAGCGGATTTTTAGTGTTTGTTTGGAAATAGATTTTCATGCACAACTAATTTTCAGAGCTTCCTATAGTAATTAGGAGTATGTGGTAGAAGGGTTTATTTTTTTGAACAGTACTTTAGAAGTTATGCCTTTTCCATCTAAACAGTCCTATAATAACTATGTGTTTATAAGTTACCAAGTTAGTAATCCAGAACCTATAAGAAACCCCTATCCTTGCTTTTAAAACAATAATAGTGTTGTGGTTATTATCCTTGTGTGTTATTAGCATAACCTCTTTTTTTTGTGCCATAAGGCAACCCTATGTGTCTGGTGTGTTTTGTTGTGTTTGTGTTTTACAATTGAGTGAACCCCTCCGATAGGTGGTTCTGTTTTGTGATGCTTGTCGTTTGCTATTATACTTTAGATTGTTATCAACTCGCATTTAGGATTTACACTAGTCTCGTCTGTTTTCATGTTACGGTAGAACCGCAATAAGAGGAGGAGCAATACGAGGTAGCTGAGCACAACTACGGAGAAGAGCAAGACCAGGGGCAGTACGCTGAACAAGGCAAGCCACCTCACTACCATTATGTAAATCCTAATATTTACAAAGCATGTTTTGTTTTTAAATAAAATAATGCATGTTTTACTTCTTTTGTGGCACCTTGCCACCCGAAAACTATTTTACAAAATATTGTTTGGCCAAAGTTATCTACTAGAATACTATAGGTGTTACAAAAAGAGTTTATTTGGTGAGCCTTGTTGGTGAAGGCTCCATCAAAAAGATTAAGTTTTCTAGTAGTCTACCTTCATCTACTTACCTCAAAACTATAGGATGGGAACTTGTTTTATAAAACTGTTTTACAGAGGAAAACCTGAGTTGCTGGGAGATATAAGCGAGAAGGAAATGTTTTATGAAAACCCGAGATGCTGAGAGCATTCGGAGATTTTGCGAAAACCCGAGCTGCTGCTAGCAGTCGGAGATGGAGGTTTAATTTCGAAGTCCCTGTTGCCGCCCGAACAATTAACCCGTGCAACCACACTACCTAACATGGGTAGGGCTTAGCCGGAAGCTTGTCTGTCTTAGTGTTGGTCTCTCATACTTTCTATGAGGGTTGGGCCCTCGAAGCCGGGTTGTCGTCCGGAAGAGACAATACACTGCTGAGGACCAGCAGCCGGACGATTACGGCGGGTCTCTTGACGTGGCGGTGTGCCGTCCCGATGAAAGACCAAGAGGTCTAGTGGAGCACACGGTGCCGAGGCTAACAAACCTACCGGGAGGCCCCGATACTAGGGTCGACATAGTGGAATGCTTTGATCGTGTTATCCGGACCCCCGCATGCTGTCGTATGACGGGCCGTGGCAGACACGGCGGAATGACCGATAGGTGTGTGTAAAGTGTGCAACCTCTGCAGAGTGTAAATCTATTCGAATAGCCGCGCCCGCGGTCATGGACGGTTCGAAAGGCCACACTGGGTGCCTGGGGAAAGAAGTTGTTTAAAAAAAAGAAAGTGTTTATGTGGAATAAGGAGATACCTGAGAGGTACGGAATTTGGGAGAAGATGATTGGTCTCGGGGAGACAATCAGTCCGATCACATGTCAGGGAAAAGGGGTATCCCCATTTAAAGGTTTTACAAAAGAGAGTTTGAACTTAGGTATGTCATTGCTATATTTAAGAGAAGAGAATTCTATCTCTAAATGTTTTTCTTCAGAAAAGATATAGAGATGTCGTAGTCTATATGCCTAAAATAATCGTATTCAAAAACTAAGCCCTATAGTCGTATATAGTAGCCATCCTAGTTTTCGAAAAGTGTTTTTCTTGCATTATCATGAAGGTTTGAGCCTTAGAGGAGGTCTTGCGAGTACGTAATTGTACTCATATGGCTTTGTCCCTGGATATTCAAATGTCCAGATTTCAATGAGGATACTTATGTCGAGGAGGAGGCGTATGACGACGAATTCGCCACTTAGCTGTCACCGGTCAACTACACTTATGGGATCAGCGCTCAGAGATGTCAAGAGCCGTCTCTAGCCACGAGCTTCCGATATCGTAGTTTAATTCCGTCCTGCGTGACGAGGTTTGTTGACTTGGTCGTATGACCGTCTATGTGTTGTAAGACTTCTATTCGTACGACTTGAATGATGTAACTCTTTGATATCAATGTTGGTTATGTGATTGCGATGCACTGATCATTGGGATCGTGATCTTTTACATAACATGGACATCTCGGACTTTCTCCGAGGGGTCCTTACAGCGCGCGCACATGTCGTTCAAACGTGGCCGTAGATCCGAAGATCTACGACTCATGGTCATCGTCTCCGGCGCGACGGCCGTGCACAGTGACAGAGAGGGAGAGTGAGTGGGCGACGGTGGTTAGCTCACATAGGGCTCGGGAATGGACGAGGGGGTGGTTGGGGTGGAAGGAGAAGGAGACAGCGAGCACGTCGGTGGCCTCAGCCCTTGCATGTGACGCCGGAGTCCATGGGAACGACGGCGGCGCTCTTCTCGGGTCGAGGACGGGGGCGGTGTCTACAGCGGTCCTCTGTGCAAAAGAAAAATGGGGTGAGAGAGAGCTCAAGCAGGGGAGTTCAACAAGCCGAGAATGGCGAAGAACGGTCGATGGACACGGCGGCTACGGGCGATTCCTTCGGCGGCGATTCTCGGTTTCCTCGGACGATTCCGAGAGGCAGAGAGCAAGGGGGTGGATGTGGTTGCTCGGGTCTGAGGAGAGGTGTGAAGGGAGGGCAAAGGTATAACAGCAAACATCAAGCATCACAAACAGGAAACACAACTAATGCATCCAATATTTATTAGAGGCTGTTTACATGTTTTAATCATAGTTCTTAAGGTACTGATCCTAAAATTAAACCCTTTTGTCACATTACTCCTAACAATCAGGGGGAACTCTGGAAATTAGTTGTGCATGAAAACTCATCACCAAACAACAATTAAAAATCAGATAAGGGCTGCTGATGTCAAACTTAAACAGAAGATAGGTTCATTTTTATAGATCTCCTGAATGCACAATTAGCCTTTCTGGTGAGATATGAGTTTTCTCTTTAAGTGAAGATTTTATTCATCAAAATTGGATATTCCTAGCTCAAGTTATCCCAGTTTTAAAATAAAATATACTTCTGACCATTATTTATGTGCAGAAAATAATAAGAATGATTTTGGGGTCAATCCAGTGGGGTGAGTTAGATAAAACCTGTGGCTATCCCACAAAATTATCCTTAATATATTTTTATGGACATAGGTGGCTTCACCAATTAAAACTAGACATGTCATAATCTCTGAAATTTCAGAAATGTAATTAAAGAGATTATTTCACTGTTGTTCAGGGATTTATTCACTAAGAATTATCAAGTCACTGGAAAAATCCACATTTGTAGTATGTGATACCTCTAACACATATCTAACACTTCCAATTGGATTTACCTCAAAAAGTGTTTTTATTGAAGAGTTAAAAATCAACAAACACTTACTAATGTTATTCTTAGAGTAAATATAACTTTTGCTAGTATAATATCCTGCATCCAAGATTTACCAATATAGATAGACATTTTTACAAGCTTTCCAACAGATCCAAGATTGCATGATTTGGATTTACAGAACCCAAGTTATTAAACAAATGGTGAAATAGATACTTTTTACTAGATCTATTTTAACACTCAACAGGAAACACATTTTGGACCAAATCCAATGCCACATGGTTAAGAAAACGTGCATGCATGTTAAAAAATTTGTCCCATCATTTTAGCCATTCCAGATTTACCACAAATGATTTAAAGCTAAACTTTAGATTTACTGGGAAATTAACAGAAAAAGAATAAAAGGGGAACAGGCCGAACGGGAACGCGCGGGAACGCGCGGGGACGGAGCTGGGCCGGCCCAAACGCGCGCGGCTTCGCGCGCACGGAGAGGTTCAAACCTGGCCGTAGATCTCGCGATCTACGGTCCACGGTCGTCGTCCTCCTCGCGACGCAGCGCGGACGAACCAAACGAGGGGGAGGGAGAGGGTGGCGCTGGCGCTCACCAGAGACCACGCTGGGCCAGGGGAAGGGTGGAGATCGACGGAGGGGACGATGGCGAGCTCCACGGTGCCCTCAGCGCTTGCATGCAACGTCGGAAACCATGGCGACGACGGCGGCGAGCTTCTCGGGTCGAGGACGAGCGCGACGGCTACGGACACCTAGAAGAGAAACGGAGGGCAGGGGGAGTTAGATCTCGACGAGACGCGCTCGAGGGGCTGAGAATGGCAGAAAAAGGTGAAGAGGATCGACGATGAATGCCACGGGAAGGGCTCGGTCTCCGACGGTGATTTCTTCTTCCAGAGCTCGAGAGAGGGCGTGGCTTTGGGTGAGGGTGGTATGGGTGAGCAGAGGAGGAGTGGGGGAACCTCGGGTGGGGTTTTAAGAGGAGAGGGCGAGCTGGGGCAGCTCCAAAACCAGGGGCGGGTTTCTCGGGCTCTCCTCGGGCAGGGGCGGTTTAGGGGAGGGGAGGGGAGTTCTGGTTGGTCCTCAGGGGCGGTGGAGAGGGGCAGAGAAGATGTTGGTCAGGAGGGGAGTGGCTGGCCAGTGAGAAGTGAGGAGGGGGGCTCGGATTGGGTGAGAAATAAGAGAAAAGAGAGAAGAGAGAGGAGAGATTCACCCTAGTCCATGACAGGTGGGACCAGGAGGGGTAATGTTCTCCTCTTCCAGCAGGTGGGGTAGAAAAGAGTGAGAGAGAAAATAGAAGGTGAATGCTTTGAGTGAAATGCTCAAATGAAATTGAAAACCTAAGTTTGAAAATTTTAAATATGACCCACAAAAGTAAAATGGATCTACACCCCAAACTTACTTAAATTTAGAGGAGGTACTGAACTTACAAAAGCCCAAGTCAACTATCTCATTTGGCTTTCAAAGAAAATAAATATTTTGGTGATAGTTAAAAGAATATCCCAAATGGTCATGTTAATTTGATGACCACAAAACCTAGTGAGATTTATATGCAAACAATTTCTTGTGTGGAAATTTAGAACATGGGATGGAAGTATATGTGATCTAGATGGGAATGTTTCAAAGGCATGCCCAAAACCAGTTAGGGTTTGCTTAATCAAAGCTCTTGGTTTGGCTAAGTTTTAACAACCATGAAGATCATAATAGTGGATATTTTATTTTGGTGCTATGAGACTTTAGGGTTTTCAATGACAGGGAAAACTAGTGCAGCACACATGGCATAAGATGAGCAAACAAAATAATTCTTTAGCCAAAGTCTACACACAAAAGTTTCAGCAAGAGGTGAAAGATTCAGAATAACACCACAATGCTAAGGCTAAGAGAATTGGGGTGTTACACACTAGCCTTTCTTGGCTTTGCAGGATGAGAGATAACATTAGAAGCATCATCACAAAATATAATATACTCTTATCCCACATTTTCATAAACAAGTTCTTTAACTATAGCCATAGAAGGTTCAACTTTCATTTGTTCATCATGTTCTTTAGCTTTCTTATCACTTTTATTAACCACACTATCCATAATACCATGTTCTCTCACTTTAAAAGGAAAAGGAATTTTATCAATATAAGGCCCAGGAATGATATGATCAATAATATTAACTTCAATGCTTTTAGCTAAAGGAGCAACAAATTTATCTTAATAAGTTTCATGATATTTTTCAAACCCCTTCTTGGGCAAACCGAAATACACAACAAAGGTTTTATAATAATTTGCAACAACTTGAGAATCAAGACCATAAGCATTATTGTTATTTCGAAATGCATCAGTTTCCATGAAAGTGTTAATGGATTCAAAGTCATATTTTATACCTGACTCCCTACCTTTGTCTTTCTCCCAAGGTTCAGTATTTTCTTCAATGCGATCAAGAAGATCCATTTAAACTCCTTCTTATTACGACTGAATGATCCAGCACATAAAGTATCCAATAATGTTTTATCTTCAAAGGAGTGTCTTGCATAGAAGTTACCAACAATAATATTACCAGGAAGCTCATGAATGGGACATTTGAGCATTAATGCCTTCAATCTCCCCCACGCTTGGGCAATATTTTCTCCATCACGAGGCTCGAAATTATATATAGAATTCCGGTCTTGATGATTTTCACTTGGAGATAATATTTAGAATAAAAGAGAGGTACAATTTCCTCCCATCCAAGAAAATCATTGTTCTTCAACAGTTTATACCAATGCACAGCTCTCCCACCAAGTGATATGGAGAATAATTTCTTCCTAACTTCGTCCATCGTAATACCTGCACACATGAACAACTCTCATAATTCATGTAAATACATCAAATGATCACCGAGGTGAACAGTTCCATCCCCTACATAGCGGTTATTCATAACACGTTCAATAATTTTCATAGGTATTTTAAATGGCACAATATCATCAAGTGGCGCCTCACGTTCTACCTCAGCAGTGGTAGAACGCTTCCCAAACAGGAAAGCAACATTTCCTCTCTCCATTATTAAGCAAATAAGGAGACACAAAAAAAAACCGCACTTACAGTTGAAGTTTTCCTTACCAAATCCTCTTACCAATGGCGCTTCACTCCTTGACAACGGCGCCTGAAAATAGCCTTGATGACCCACAAATATAGGGGGTGTATCGCAGTACTTTCGATAAATAAGAGTGTCGAACCCAACGAGGAGCAAAAGGTGTTGACAAGTGGTTTTGATGAGGAATTTATTGTAACACTAGCAGACAAGTTTTCAGTAGACTTTGATATAACGAAATAAAATGCGAGTAAATAGAACGCAGCAAATATAATTGCAGCGAGTGGCTAATCCTTTTGAGAGCAAAGGACAAGCTGGTTTGTTTACTTATGAGGACCAAACGTTTTTGAGGACACAAGGGATTTCTGTCTAGTGCTTTCGCTTTATATTGATGAATAATCTTTAGAGTTTCGATAAGTGTCGTCTGGGTGAACCTATGCTAATGCACCGCCCTTCTTAGGACTAACAGATACTTATGATTATACCCCTTGCAAGCATCCGCAAATACAAGAAAGTAATTAAGATAAATCTAACCATAGCCTTAAACTCTAAGATCCTGCGATCCCTCGTGCATCGGAATACCAACGGGGGTTTAGTTTTCTGTCACTCCGGCAACCCCACAAAATATAACCGAGTACATGATGCATTCCCCTAGGCCCATAAAGTGTAACATCCCAACATTTCATAATGTTCAAAAATCACAAAAATTTAAAACTTTTCTTTTATTAAAATAAAATATTAAATGCATAAGAAAACCTACCATGAAAGACTTCAAACATATTGAAAAAGTTTATATTTCAAATATCTCAGTTTATCTTTATTTTCAATAGTTGTTTCAAGTTAAAAGATTTTATTATCCATTGTAATTATTAAAACCTCAATATCAAATTTGACAAATGTTTTACAAACCTTCAAACCATATTCATGAAATAAAAGGTTTCTTTATAAGTATTTGGTTTCAACCACTTAGCAATAGCAATTCATAAATTAAAATAATAATTACAAGTGTTATTTTAAACTTTGAAAACATTGTCTATTTGCCAAAAGATTATTATTCATTTACCCAAATTCAAAACATAGTTTTGTATATTTCGAGTCTATAGTGTATAACTTTAAAACTTCATAGATTTTATAATTAATGAATTATCCTAATAAGCATTGCATTAACTTAAATTAGTTTCATTAATTCTCAAACATAAATTGATCTTCATGAATATATATATCCAATATAAGAAATGAAATAAATCTAGAATATTTTCCACAGATATGTTATGAAGCCTTCAAATGAATTAGAGCCTAGCTCACATGGTTAGGGAAGTGGATGTACAACTCAGCCACCCAGGTTCAAGTCCTCATGGACGCAGATTTGGGTTCTTATTATTTAAAAATAAAAAACCCGCTGTAGGGTCTTCCCCTACCGCATTCCTTTCAAAAAAAATTTTATCTTATTATAAAATATAATGGTGCACAAATTATTTAGAATTAAAAATAAATACATTTTCTTTCCCTTTTTCATATAGTTGTGTTATAGTATTTCATATTATACTAAAGCCAAAAATGAATTTAGCATCTGAAAATGAGTTTAAATAACCTGAATTAAAACATATTTGAATGTGGGTAATTTCATAAATTTGATTAGCCCAAAATAAATTTATTTAAATTACTAATTTCAAAGTTGACCTAAATGGGCAATTTTGCAGGTTTGAATAATTCACAATAACAAATTTTAAAAAATGTTCAAAACATACCCACAACTGGTTTAACACAAAGATAATGCTTTTACAAATTTTTAGAAATTTATTTGACTTGATTTGGAGCCATAAATCAAAAGATATGAATTAAATGGAAAATCAGAAAAAGAAAAATGCTGACGTCAACGATGACGTCACGACGTCTTCAACGTCTCGCCGGAAATTCCTCTGAAAACGCCCGGTCACAATTCACGCACGGAGTCCTCGCCCTCGCGCACGCCCGGTCGCCCTAGACCCTCCCCTTTAAAAGCATGGCCCCTCCTCCGTCATTCCCCTCTTTTCCCCTCCAATTTCGTGCCCCCAGGCCGCCATATTTGCTCGCCAGACTTCGTGTCCTCCGCCGTCGTGTTTCTTCCCTTCCCGGCCTCCTTCCTCTTTCCCTTGTCCTTGCGATCCTCCGTGACCCCTTGGTCGATTTTTTTCCTCAGTTGTTGGAGCGGAACGAGTTCACCGAAGCTCGCCGGCGTTTGAGGAACTCCGGCCACACCTCGCCACTGCCCGAGGACGCACGAGTTGACGCCGTCGCCACCATCAAGTCCGCCGCGCCGCTCCGCACCTCGTCGTCGCCACTGGAGGCTCGGGGAAGCACCAGAGCCACCGCTCCATCAACGACCGAGCTACCGCCGCCGTCTGCCTCGTCTCCGGCGACCAAAAGCGCCGCCCGGTGAGCTCATTCTCCTCTGTCCGTCCGATCTGGTGTGGACGCTCGCGATTAGATCTTATTAAACGAAGCGGTACGGATCGATTTGATCCGTTAGATCCGGATCAGACGATCCAGATCGACCGAGCCGAGCCGAAGCCGAGCCGCGACCGAGTCCGAGCCCAGCCAATCACAGTGCGCCACGTGGCCAGACTTTTTTCTGTTTTTATTTTCCGAATAAAATTAAATAGCACATTTACAGAAAAGCCCCTGCCACTTAGATTTGTTATAACTTTTTATTCACACATCCAAATTTGACAAATTTTATATCAAATTAAAGCACTCGACAAGTAGAATCTGCTGGAACTTTTAAATTTCAAATTTTACAATACTAAATAGATTCAATTTTCAAATTAGGAGTTTGAGCATTTTTTACTTAGTTTTAAATTCAATAGTCCAAAATTTCCAAATAAAATATTTTTGGAAAGATTAAGATGTGAAGAATAATGATCCACTAATATAAGTAAAGTTTGAATAATTTAAATGAAATTAGAAATCAGAAACTTAATTTTGATTAACTTTGGCATAGTGTAAATATTTATTAATATATTTAAATTATTTCCCTTGCACAAATGTCATAAATATTTTTCCTTATTCAGAGAAAACTCAAATTTCTGTTTATTAATATATTTCATAACATTAATAAGTAAGTTTTTGTTTAAAACCTTTTAAATGAATTTAGTACATTTACAAGTGTGTATAAATGTTATTGGTTAATTAGGTATTACGAAAAATGTGATTTAAAACATTATATCATTTTAAATACCTAAGTTATTATTAATACTATAAACTTCTAAGTTGGGAAATTAAAAAGGTTTCGATATGAGAAAATTTAAGAAATTCATGAATTTGAATTTGGATAAATTTAATTTTAAACATAATCTTGGGTAAATGTAATTAAATATTTAGAGTTGTATTAATATTTTAAACCTTGCCTTTAAATGGTGATTAAGCCTCCTTGATATCCCTTTATGTAAACTTTTGAAGACCATTCCATTAGAAACTGTCGAAACACCCATACAACCTTTTCGAGTTGTAAGATTTGACTCCAGACCATCCCTTGACGAAACCCTAAACCCAAACACATTTATTCTTTTTGTATATTGAATTATGTGACATTTTTGACCAAACCCTTCCGAGAAGACTCGTTACACCTGTATGTTTTAATATGTTTTGTGCTTGTTGAATTGCTTGTTTATTGGATGCCCTTTTACTATATAGTTTGAAACGGGGAGCAAACATTGACTTGGACAAGAGTGTGTGAGAAACGACAACTTTCATAAGGCAAGTGACGTCATAAAACACCTACTATTTTATTCCATTGCATATCTAGTGTTTTCAAGCAGTATTTGCAAAAGTAGTATGCATGATAGGTTTTTGGGAGATTGTAGTATGCTATGCAACCTTTTAGGTTTCCCCTTAGAAATTCCAGATTAGACCCCTATTTTAATTTAGTGGAAGCACTTGCTGCAAAAATGATTGTTTTATGGTTGATGTGATAAATGAAAATTTCCACTAAATTAATTTAACGCCTGGGTGGATTGGGTCGATCGAGGAGGTTTCAAGTTGAGTGGCTTCTCAGGGCCAAGTTTCATGGTTCTCTTCGCCCAGGATAGTTTCTACTTACCTGGGGCCATGATGTGCGGTGTTAACCTGAGTTTCTCACTTGTGGTAGGCCACCCAGGGCTATGAGATTTAAGTTTACACTGAGTCTAGTTGCTTATCGTGCAACCATTGGTCATTATGGGCTCTGTCTTGATGGAGTAAGTTGATGTGGACCTGGGTCAAGAGATTGATGGTGGTAGAGTTGATAGGACGGTGGTAATCTCTTAGTATGATCATGGGAAAGCAACTTCTGAAAAGTCTCGTCTTGATCTTCTCCTTTTCCTTCTCACTAAAGGAGTGTAGAGGATAGTTTGGGTTGATTAAGTATAATGGTGAAAGTGCACACCCTCTCGAGAGTTAAAACCTAAGATCTTAGCCGTGTCCCCGGCATCGGACAATTTGAGTAGCTACACAAGGCTGTGTTCTGAAAATCTCTTCATCCCAATTTCTTAATAAAATTTTGTTGGGTAAACATGGATATGAGACATGGACTTGTCTCGAGATGTCTCTTAAAGAGAAGATTTTGAACTCAAAAAGTTGTTTATCAAAAGTAGGAGAAAATTTGCTTTGCGCAATAGCCTTGAGCTCCACCAGCCAAATAAGCATATAGTTATAGCTTAATAGAACATTAGGAATTAAAGTCACTTGCCACCACAATTCAATTGTGCTGACCCTTTATAGCTGGGCTGCAACTAAACCTTGCAGAATGTCCGAATGAGGATTAAGGGGGTCGTCTTCGAGCTACAACCAACATGATTTGCCAGTGGCTTCATGGAGAAGATGTAGCTCCATGCTATCTTTAGTTTTGCGTTTGAACTCTGAAATAAAGTGTTAACTATTTATTCATCTAGAATTTCTGCTATGCTAAGTTGTAAGGATTATTTGTTTTTGGATCATTCGTCTCGTTCTGTAATAATTTATGACATTGTACTGTGATATTTCATCTTATTGGAGAATGCGGGACTTATGTGATCCAAGTCTTCGCACTATTCATATGTGCCATTGCTTTCGTAAGGAAGGGCACTACGGATGGTATCAGAGCACTGTGTTGCCTGTAGGTTCGAGACCCTAGGTTTGGATAGAAATAGGCTTTGAACATAGGATTGAAAATCTATTTCTATTCACTTTACTAAAATGAATATATAATTTTCTTTATCTTTTCTTATCCTCTCGTCTACTATCTACCTTCTGGAAAATATCTTATCTATTTCTAGATGACCATTGTTCTTGAAGTCTGAGTCTGATACTTCATAAGGAATTCTACGATTCAACACGAAGAACTACATGGAAGATGATAGAAGAACTTGGATTTAGTGTTCAACCACTTGGAAGAGTTTAAAGAAATTGAAGAAGATCATGAAGCGCTCAAGAAGGAGCTATACGATACCACCATTTAGAACAGCGATACAGTGTTAGTGTATTGTTCATACCAACTTAGGTTGTATGACAATACTAGATTGTTTGTTTGTGTGTGAACCTTGTTGTTTGGTGTTTGCTAGATGTTGTTTGTAAAATGAATTGCCTTATTATGTTGGCGCAGGATTCTTTCTTACTGTCTTTCTATCTTAACTCATACATGCTAAACCCAAACCTGACGCAATATCTATCCTAAGAACAAAATTAAACCAACCAGAATGGATATACTAGTGGAGGTTAAGTTTAGGAGTTGAGACAACATATATTTTCCATCACATCAAGGAGAAGGAATTTTCAAGAGACAACAACTTTTCAGCTATCCCTGTGTAGGTTTAACACAACCTACTAGTATGAGGACCGATAGTTTAGCTTGGGTTTGTCCTATAGACTGGGAACATTCTGTGAGATAAGTGAGGTTTGACCAAGTGTTAGAATACGAGATTCATCAAACCAAGTACAAAGTAATGAGTGAGTGCGACATGGATTGGCCCCCATGGCGAATACTCATATCATTCTCTTTGCTATGAGGAATGGAAAATCTTGAGTGACTTTCCGATGAGAGGTACGACGATGAAAAACCAAAACCATAGAATTGTAGATATTTATAACCCTATGTGAGGCAAGGGTTGCTAAAACGTATTAAATTACGGTGAGGATAACCACAAGCAAAGTTTTGAAGAATGCCCTACAATCGAAGAGTTGCCTTCCATGAGAGCTACGTTAGTTGCTTAAAAAATGTAAACTGTGAAGATGAAGCACATGGGGACATCAAGCGGTTAGAGTTATGGAGATCGCTTTGAAACCCTCTCAGGTTGGTTTTCAGATTAAGCCAAGAGTGATATTCAGTACCAAAAACAGTTCAACGGACTTATGTTATACTACAACCCTAAAGTGATGGAAAAGTTCGACTGAAAGATTATAGAAATAATTTCAGATTGCCGCAAAAGTTTCTTTTAAGGGTGGTGGCCCACTGAGTTAATCTAATCCAAGTTGTCCAACCCCATCTTTCTTTCTATCCTCCCCAATCAGCGGAATCATTCTCTGCTAGTTTTGCTGTTCCCGTGTCAGCAGCTGCATTTCTCCACCGTCACCAACTACCAGAACCTTTCCCAACACTTGCATTTTGTTCTCAGCCTCTCCGAATCTCGGGACGATATTCCTTTAAGGGTGGTAGTCTGTAACATCCCAACATTTCATAATGTTCAAAAATCACAAAAATTTAAAACTTTTCTTTTATTAAAATAAAATATTAAATGCATAAGAAAACCAACTATGAAAGACTTCAAATATATTGAAAAAGTTTAATATTTCAACTATCTCAGTTTATCTTTATTTTCAAAAGTTGTTTCAAGTTAAAAGATTTTATTATCCATTGTAATTATTAAAACCTCAATATCTAATTTGACAAATGTTTTACAAACCTTCAAACCATATTCATGAAATAAAAGGTTTCTTTATAAGTATTTGGTTTCAACCACTTAGCAATAGCAATTCATAAATTAAAATAATAATTACAAGTGTTATTTTTAACTTTGAAAACATTCTCTATTTGCCAAAAGATTATTATTCATTTACCCAAATTCAAAACATAGTTTTGTATATTTCGAGTCTATAGTGTATAACTTTAAAACTTCATAGATTTTATAATTAATGAATTATCCTAATAAGCATTGCATTAACTTAAATTAGTTTCATTAATTGTCAAACATAAATTGATCTTCATGAATATATATATCCAATATAAGAAATGAAATAAATCTAGAATATTTTCCACAGATATGTTATGAAGCCTTCAAATGAATTATCTTATTATAAAATATAATGGTGCACAAATTATTTAGAATTAAAAATAAATACATTTTATTTCCCTTTTTCATATAGTTGTGTTATAGAATTTCATATTATACTAAAGCCAAAAATGAATTTAGCATTTGAAAATGAGTTTAAATAACCTGAATTCAAACATATTTGAATGTGGGTAATTTCATAAATTTGATTAACCCAAAAAAAATTTATTTAAATTACTAATTTCAAAGTTGACCTAAATGGGCAATTTTGCATGTTTGAATAATTCAAAATAATAAATTTTAAAAAATGTTCAGAACATACCCACAACTAGTTTAACACAAAGATAATGCTTTTACAAATTTTTAGAAATTTATTTGACTTGATTTGGAGCCATAAATCAAAAGATATGAATTAAATGGAAAATCAGAAAAAGAAAAAATGCTGACGTCAGCGATGACGTCACGTCGTCTTCAACATCTCGCCGGAAATTCCTCTGAAAACGCCCGGTCGCAATTCACGCACGGATTCCTCGCCCTCGCGCACGCCCGGTCGCCCTAGACCCTCCCCTTTAAAAGCATGGCCCCTCCTCCGTCTTTCCCCTCTTTTCTCCTCCGATTTCGTGCCCCAGGCCGCCATATTTGCTCGCCAGACTTCGTGTCCTCCGCCGTCGTGTTTATTCCCTTCCCGGCGAGGTAAGCCACCCTCGTACCCGAGACCCCCTCCTTCCTCTTTCCCTTGTCCTTGCGATCCTCCGTGACCCCTTGGTCGATTTTTTTTTCCTCAGTCGTTGGAGCGGAACGAGTTCACCAAAGCTCGCCGGCGTTTGAGAAACTCCGGCCGAACCTCGCCACTGCCCGAGGACGCACGAGTTGACGCCGTCGCCACCATCGAGTCCGCCGCGCCGCTCCGCACCTCGTCGTCGCCACTGGAGGCTCGGGGAAGCACCAGAGCCACCGCTCCGTCAACGACCGAGCCGCCACCGCCGTCTGCCTCGTCTCCGGCGACCAAAAGCGCCGCCCGGTGAGCTCCTTCTCCTCTGTCCGTCCGATCTGGTCTGGACGCTCGCGATTAGATCTTATTAAACGAAGCGGTACAGATCGATTTGATCCGTTAGATCCGGATCAGACGATCCAGATCGACCGAGCGGAGCCGAGCCACGGCTTAAGCCGAGCCGAAGCCGAGCCGCGACCGAGTCCGAGCCCAGCCAATCACAGTGCACCACGTGGCCAGACTTTTTTCAGTTTTTATTTTCCAAATAAAATTAAATAGCAGATTTACAGAAAAGCCCCTGCCTCTTAGATTTGTTATAACTTTTTATTCACACATCCAAATTAGAAAAAATTTATATCAAATTAAAGCCCTCGACAAGTAGAATCTGCTGGAACTTTTAAATTTCAAATTTGACTTGTCTAAATAGATTCAATTTTCAAATTAGGAGTTTGAGCATTTTTTACTTAGTTTTAAATTCAATAGTCCAAAATTTCCAAATAAAATATTTTTGGAAAGCTTAAGATGTGAAGAATAATGATCCACTAATATAAGTAAAGTTTGAATAATTTAAATGAAATTAGAAATCAGAAACTTAATTTTGATTAACTTTGGCATAGTGTAAATATTTATTAATATATTTAAATTATTTCCCTTGCACAAATGTCATAAATATTTTTCCTAATTCAGAGAAAACTCAAATTTCTGTTTATTAATATATTTCATAACATTAATAAGTAAGTTTTTTTTTAAAACCTTTTAAAAGAATTTAGTACATTTACAAGTGTGTATAAATGTTATTGGTTAATTAGGTATTACGAAAAATGTGATTTAAAACATTATATCATTTTAAATACCTAAGTTACTATTAATACTATAAACTTCTAAGTTGGGAAATTAAAAAGGTTTCGATATGAGAAAATTTAAGAAATTCATGAATATAAATTTGGATAAAATTAATTTTAAACATAATCTTGGGTAAATGTAATTAAATATTTATGGTTGTATTAATATTTTAAACCTTGCCTTTTAATGGTGATTAAGCCTCCTTGATATCCCTTTATGTAAACTTTTGAAGACCATTTCATTAGAAACTGTGGAAACACCCATACAACCTTTTCGAGTTGAAAGATTTGACTCCAGACCATCCCTTGACGAAACCCTAAACCCAAACACATTTATTATTTTTTTATATTGAATTATGTGACATTTTTTACCAAACCCTTCCGAGAAGACTCGTTACACCTGTATGTTTCAATATGTTTTGGGCTTGTTGAATTGCTTGTTTATTGGATGCCCTTTTACTATATAGTTGTAAACGGGGAGCAACTATTGACTTGGACAAGAGTGTGTGAGAAACGACAACTTTCATAAGGCAAGTGACTTCATAAAACACCTACTATTTTATTCCATTGCATATCTAATGTTTTCCAGCAGTATTTGCAAAAGTAGTATACATGATAGGTTTTTGGGAGATTGTAGTATGCTATGCAACCTTTTAGGTTTCCCCTTAGAAATTCCAGATTAGACCCCTATTTTAATTTAGTGGAAGCACCTGCTGCAAAAATGAAAGTTTTATGGTTGATGGATTGGGTCGATCGAGGAGGTTTCTTGTTGAGTGGCTTCTCAGGGCCAAGTTTCATGGTTGTCTTCGCCCAGGATAGTTTCTACTTACCTAGGGCCATGATGTGCGGTGTTAACCTGAGTTGCTCACTTGTGGTAGGCCACCCAGGGCTATGAGATTTAAGTTTACACTGAGTCTAGTTGCTTATCGTGCAACCATTGGTCATTATGGGCTCTGTCTTGATGGAGTTAGTTGATGTGGACCTGGGTCAAGAGATTGATGGTGGTAGAGTTGATAGGATGGTGGTAATCTCTTAGTATGATCATGGGAAAGCAACTTCTGAAAAGTCTCGTCTTGATCTTCTCCTTTTCCTTCTCACTAAAGGAGTGTAGAGGATAGTTTGGGTTGATTAAGTCTAATGGTGAAAGTGCACACCCTCTCGAGAGTTAAAACCTAAGATCTTAGCCGTGTCCCCGGCATCGGACAATTTGAGTAGCTACACAAGGTTGTGTTCTGAAAATCTCTTCATCCCAATTTCTTAATAAAATTTTGTTGGGTAAACATGGGTAGGAGACATGGACTTGTCTCGAGATGTCTCTTAAAGAGAAGATTTTGAACTCAAAAAGTTGTTTATCAAAAGTAGGAGAAAATTTGCTTTGCGCAATAGCCTTGAGCTCCACCAGCCAAATAAGCATATAGTTATAGCTTAATAGAACATTAGGAATTAAAGTCACTTGCCACCACAATTCAATTGTGCTGACCCTTCATAGCTGGGCTGCAACTAAACCTTGCAGAATGTCCCAATGAGGAGTAAGGGGGTCGTCTTCGAGCTACAACCAACATGATTTGCCAGTGGCTTCATGGAGAAGATGTAGCTCCATGCTATCTTTAGTTTTGCGTTTGAACTCTGAAATAAAGTGTGAACTATTTATTCAGCTAGCATTTCTGCTATGCTAAGTTGTAAGGATTATTTGTTTTTGGATCATTCGTCTCGTTCTGTAATAAATTATGACATTGTACTGTGATATTTCATCTTATTGGAGAATGCGGGACTTATGTGATCCAAGTCTTCGCACTATTCATATGTGCCATTGCTTTCGTAAGCAAGGGCACTACATAAAGGTGAAGTGTCATGTATTCTACGTTCACATGACACCATTAGAAGAATGGCACCACAACTTAAATATCAAAACATCAAATATTACTCAACATAGTTCACTACTAACATATAGACTTCTCCCATGTCCTCAAGAACACAACGAACTACTCACAACACATCATATGGAACATGATCACATACGATATAATGATGGATAACGATCTGAACATAAACCCTAATTCAACGGGTTCACTCAAGAGCATCAATAACAATAGTAATCAACACCGGGAGAGTTTTCCCTATCAAATACACGGAGTTTAGCCCTAGATGTTACAGCGGGAACGGAGTAGATGGATGGAAATGACGGCGCCGGCGGTGGAGATGGTGGTGTTGGCGATGGTGATGGAGTGCAGCTCGATGACGGTGACGATTTCCCACCTCCGGGAGGGAATTTCCCCGGCGGCAACGCAGCCTGCCGGATAGCTTTTCTCTCTGTCTTCTCCGCCTCGAGGTGGCGGTGGAGATGGATTCTGGACAACCTAGGATTTTTTAGGTCTTCGGGGGGATCAAGTACGCGAAGGGGTACGCCAGGAGGTGGGCCATAGTGGCCTCACCACCTGATCGCGCGTCCAGGAGGTAGTGAGGGCCCTACCCATGGCTCTCCTTTTGGCCTCCTTCGTGATATATTTGGGAAATAAATCCCATATGTTCATTTTGTTCTTTTGGTCTTTGCAAATATTATATCTTGACGAAGCTTTTTCCAGCAGAATTCAGACTTCAGAGTTCCATCCCCCAATGATCATCCATCATGCAAAATAGATGAAATAACATAAGTATCATCTCCAAATACAAAAATTATCAATGAATAACAGTAAATTATGATATAAAATAGTGATGCAAAATGGACGTATCAGTGATCAAGATTGTGTTTAAGCATGTCACTTAAGAAATTATTCTTCTTTGATCGTTCTTGCCTACTCGGGACGAGTAGAACGAAGCTTGGGGATGTTGATACGTCTCCAACGTATCTATAATTTCTTATGTTCCATGCTATGTTATACCATGTTCTTACATGTTTTATATGCATTTTATATAGTTTTATGCATTTTCTGGGACTAACCTATTAAGAAGATGCCAAAGTGACAGTTCCCTGTTTTCTGTTGTTTTTTGTTTCAGAAAAGTACTTAAGAAAATATTCTCGGAATTGGAAAAGAAACATCCTGGAAATTATTTTTGGAAAATGAAGGTTCCAGATGACCGAAGACGTGACGAAGTGGCGCCCTCACCCGGTGCTGGCACGGCCAGAACTGGGGCCGCGCGAGCACCTGGTGACGCGGCCTCGGGCGTCCACCGACCTCGCCCTTTCACCTATAAGTACCACCAAAAAACCTAAAAATCGCACGGTGTTCATTATTTCCTCCACAGGTCGCAAGCCGCCATCGTCGTCAGCACCAATTCGGGAGAGATCAGAACTGCTCCCCGGCACCTTGCCGGGAGGGGGAATCTTCCCCGAAGGCAGTCTGACTGATGCGCGAGTAGTCTACCCTTGTACTACCGGTCCATAACAGTAGCTAAATGGTTGTCTTCTCCTCTTGTGCTATCATGTTTAGACCTTGTGAGCTGCCTATCATGATCAAGATCATCGATATGTAATTCGCCATGTTGTGTTTGCTGGGATCCGATGAATATTGAGTACTAAAGTTATTACTTCATAATATATCATGTGTGTGCTATTTAATGATCTTGCATGCTTTCCGTTACTTGTGTGTGCTTTCGCCAAGTAGATGCTCGTAACTCCAAGAGGGGGTATTTATGCTCGATAGTAGGTTTTATCTCTATTTAATTTGGGACAGTGACATAAAGCTCTCAGCTTGTAGATGTACCGTTGCTACTAGGGATAAAACAGTATTACTTTATCTAAGAATTATGTTACTTACTTAGTTTACACACAGTGCTTAAGGCGATAATCTGTTGCATGGAACTTAATACTGAAAAGGGTGCGGACGCTAACCGGAAGGTGGATTATTAGTCATAGATGCGGTTGGAACGGTCTATGTATGTTGTTGTAATGCCCGATTGAATCTCACACTAGACATTATAACGTTAGTATATGCATTGTTTTTCTCATCATTATTCTATCAATTGCTCAGCTGTAATTTGTTTACCACGCATGGATGAATGTTATTATTATTTATGGCGAGACACCACTAGTGAACTGTGGACCCTGGTCCTTCTCTTTCATCTGGTAAAACCACAACTGCAAAACTGTTACTGTCTGCAAACAAACATTTTTCTTCCACACATACATTTAATCATTTTGTTACAGCAGGCCGCTGGGATTGACAGCCTCACCGTTGAGTTGGGACAAAATACTTTGATTGTTTGTGTGCAGGCTCCACGTTGGTAATCATAAACAGCGCTGCCAACAACCTCGGGGGAATTCTCATCTCCTACTGGATCGATAAACCTTGGTTTCATAACTGAGAGATATCTTGCTGCTGCACTATTTCACACCTTCCTCTTGCGGTTCACCAACCACACGCTTGCTAGCATCAGTCATCGAGATACAATATTTGCGAAGACCAGAAGAACAAAACAAACACCTGGGAATTATTTTCCCACGAGATCATGAAGGAGGCCAAAAGGGAGCCTGGGGTGGGGCCCAAGGGGCCCACACCACCTCCTGGCGCGGCACCCAAGGCTGTCGCGTGAGCACCAGGTGGGGCCGCCCTGGCCCACCTCTGGTCGTGCCCTTTCGCATACTTCATTTCTCTGAAGACCTAACACACATACGGTGTCCAGAAAGCATCTCCGCCGCCACCACGAGGCGGAGAAGACAGAGAGAGAAAAGTTCTCCGGCAGGCTGCGTTGCTGCCGGGGAAATTCCATCCTGGAGGGAGGTAATCGTCGCCATCATCACCGTCATCGAGCTGCATGATACGTCTCCAACGTAGCCATAATTTCTTGTGTTCCATGCTATGTTATATCATGTTATTACATGTTTTATATGCATTTTATATAGTTTTATGCATTTTCTTGGACTAACCTATTAACAAGATGCCACAGTGCTAGTTCCCTGTTTTCTGCTGTTTTTTGTTTCAGAAAAGTACTTAAGGAAATATCCGCCAAATTTGAAACTACTCAATCAGGAATTATTTTTGGAATATATGCATCCAGGAAAACCGAAGACGAGACGAATTGGCGCCACGAGGCCGCCACATCGCCTCGTGGCGCGGGCCCCAATGCTGCAGCGCCGGGAGGTGGTGTGGCGCCCTCGGGCGCCCACCGACCTTGGTCTTTCGCCCATATAAACCCCCCTGACCTTAAAACGCTTGACGGTTAATCACTTTTTCCTCCACGGGTCCCGAGCCGCCGTCGTCGTCAGCACCACTTTGGGAAAGATTAGAACTGCTCCCAGACACCCTGACAGGAGGGGGAATCGTCCCCGGGGGCTTCTATGTCGCCATGACCGCCTCCGGACTGATGCTTGAGTAGTCTACCTTGGACTCCGGGTCCATTACAGTAGCTAGATGGTTGTCTTCTCCTCTTGTGCTATCATGTTTAGATCTTGTGAGCTTCCTATCATGATCTAGATGAAGTGTTTGCTGGGATCCGATGAATATTGAGTACTAAAGTTATTGCTTCAGAATATATCATGTGTGTGCTATTTAATGATCTTGCATGCTCTCCGTTACTTGTGTGTGCTTTGGCCAAGTAGATGCTCGTAACTCCAATAGGGGGTATGTATACTCGATAGTAGGTTCATTTCTCTATTAAATCTAGGGCAGTGACAGAAAGCTCTAAGGTTGTAGATGTACTGTTGCTACAAGGGATAAAACAATATTACTTTGTCTAAGGATGATGTTACTTACTTACTTTACCCGCAGTGCTTAAGGCGATAATCAGTTGCATGCAAATTAATACTGAATGGGGTGCGGACGCTAACCGGAAGGTGGATTATTAGTCATAGATGCGGTTGGACGGTTTATGTATCTTGTTGTAATGCCCGAATGAATCTAACACTAGACACCATATCATTAGTATATAAATTGGGTTGCTCATCATTATTATTTCAATTGCCTAGCTGTAATTTGTTTACCACGCATGGATGAATGTTATCATTATTTATGGAGAGACACCACTAGTGAACTGTGGACCCCGGTCCTTCTCATTAATCTGATAAAACCACAACTGCAAACATGTTAGTTTCTGCAAACATAAATCTTTCTTCAACACATACATTTAATCCTTTGTTACAGCAAGCCAGTGAGATTGACAACCTCACTTTTAAGTTGGGGCAAAGTATCTTGATTGTTAGTGTGCAGGCTCCACGTTCGCGGCTAACGTTGGTATTGCGCCGTGTCAACGTCGCCGCCAACAACCTCGAGGGAATCACTCATCTCCTACTGGTTCAATAACCTTGCTTTCATAACTGAGGGAAACTTGCTGCTGCACTACTTCACACCTTCCTCTTGGGGTCTCCCAACAACACACCCACCGTGTGCATCAAGCAATTTCTGGTGTCGTTGCCGGGGATTTGAAGATTCACAGCGAGGGGAGTTTTCGCACTTCCAATCTTTTTATTTTGTTATTGTCTTGCTTAGTTTATTTTTCTTACTGTCTTGTTTGTTAATACCAAAAATACAAAAAAAATAGTTACTTGCATTACTTTTTATATTTCAGTGTGCACTTTTATTTTCAGTTTTGTTGCTTTGTTTGTTTCGGTTTGTCAATTACTTCTTGAATTTTGTTATTTCGGTTTTTAGCTTTACCTTTATTGCAATGTTCTTTCCTAAGTTCACTTTTTAGGATCTTTCAGTAGTTAGTGGTTCCATAATTGGAAAAGAAAATATTGGAGAGTTATTTAATCATATTAGTAAGAATAGGTATCTTGAGGATAAATCCATAGCCGAACGTGCTCCAAACTATGAAACCGCTGCAACTTATGTAGTTCACATGCTGGAAACTAGGTTTGTTAACCTTCATCCTGTAGTGATGTTGCCAAAGAAGATAGGACAGTTTTTGATCGTTTTAATATGTTTGGCTCATGTGTAGATGTTATTAATGCACTTGAAAAACTAGGAAAAACTGAACCTATAAAGGGGGAATAAATGAAAGTTCCGATACATGTTAAACTTGTAGCTATGCATGAAGGTTTAGAAGAAAATTTTGATTGGATTGTCCCTCAAAACCCATTTGATGAAAGTAGTAAGCCTAAAAGAAATGAAAGGGGTACCTCTGAACCTTGTATAGATAAAATACAATGCATAGTTGAAAGAGTTTCTATTCTTGATTTTGGTAATACTTGAGTTTCACTATTTGTGCCTAGCTCAAAGGCGTTAAACAAAAGCGCTTATGAGAGACAACCCACTTTTATTTCCTGTTATTTTATTTGTTTTTCTTGTATCAAGGACTTGTCCTACCTCTGTAGCCTTTGTATCTTAATTTTATTGCAAAGTTGATGTTAAAATTAAATTCCTGTGAGGAAGCAAATTTCTGCTGTCTACCGTAAAATCCATATCTCCCTACTGGAACGTCAGACAAATCTGCCCTTTTTTACCACAGTCCTCAGATGTTTATGCAACTTTCATTAGTTTTGAATTTTCTGATCTGAGCAAGTTAAGTGCCTCGAAAAAATTCGTCTTTATGGACTGTTCTGTTTTTTGAAAGATTCTGCCATTTTCTTTTGCAATGCCTCTTTTGCTATTTTGATTGGATCTTTTTATCCTTTTAAGTATCAGTGGCTGTAACTAATGTCCAGTAGGATTTGTAGCAATTGTGTTCCTACAGAATATCATAATTATTTGTGCACTAACCCTCTAATGAAGTAACTCTAAATTTTGTGTGGAGTAAGTTTTCAAGGATCAAAAGAAGAGGATGATATAATGTGATCAAGAGGATAGTAAAGACAAAGTTTGGGGATGCCCCGGTGGTTCACCCCAATATAATTAAAGAAGACTCAAGCGTCAAAGCTAGGGCATGACCAAGGCATCACTTCTTCATCGACAAACTATCAGGTCCTTTCTAGTGAAACTATATTTTAATTCTGTCAAATCTTATGAGCTTATCTTGAAGCATCTGTTTGTTTTTGTTTTTGTTTTTTTATTTTCATTCTCTGAATAAAATGGATCGTAGCATTCTTTTGTGTGGGACAGAGACACGCTCCGCTATTTCTTATGAATACTCGTATTCTTCACTTATATTCGTTAAGTATTCTTTCCATGTTATTATTTGCTTTCTATCTCTTATTTTTCATGCATCTCTAGTTAGAGCTGTTAGCTTTGTTTTATCATACTCTCATATATCATTGTTTAATTACTTGGAGAGTTTATCTTTTAAATAATTTGATTGGTGTTTGGTTGAGAACAGAAAATGCTAAATGTGGAAGATGGTATAATTAAAATGATACATTAATATTGTAGATCATTAAATTGTTTCACTTGACATTGATGTTGTTTTGAGATATTAATTTGCTTAATGGTAAACATGACGGTCTAGTAAACTGGAATGATTAAATGGTTGGTCTAGAGAAACTTGAAATTTGTGCCACTTAAATTTCCAGTTGATTGCATAATGGTATATGACTTCTTTTTGCCTAAGGCAGCCGTAATGGCTTTATGTTGTGCGCTACGGGCGGGTCCCCAATAGTGACATGTTCATTTGCCACAGCACCCATAGGAGTAATTTTCATTATGGCTTGCATGATCATATTTTTTTTAGAATCTTTTTACTTGTGAGTTCTAAAACTGCGGTTTTCATGGCTTCTCCACCACCATATTGGTAGCCTTTTCAGTACTTTGCATTGCCCTTTCTCACATTGAGAGTTGGTGCATTTTCCGCGGGTACATCCAAATTCGTGGGAGATCTTTATCTTGTTCTCCTACAAATAAGTCTTACATTATTACATGATCAAGATTGTGTTTAAGCATGTCACTTCAGAAATTATTCTTCTTTTATCGTTCTTGCCTACTCGGGACGAGTAGAACTAAGCTTGGAGATGTTGATACGTATCCATAATTTATTACGTTCCATGCTATGTTATATCATGTTATTACATGTTTTATATGCATTTTATATAGTTTTATGCATTTTCCGGGACTAACCTACTAACAAGATGCCATAGTGCCAGTTCCCTGTTTTCTGCTGTTTTTGGTTTCAGAAAAGAACTTAAGGAAATATCCGCCAAATTGGAAACGAGACAACCAAGAATTATTTTTGGAATATATGCGTCCAGGAAAACCGAAGACAAGACGAAGTGGGGCCACAAGGCCGCCACATCGCCTCGTGGCGTGGGCCCCAATGATGTCGCCCCGGGAGGTGGTGTGGCGCCCTCGTGCGACCACCTACCTAGATCTTTCGCCCATATAAACCCCCCTGACCTAAAAACGCTTGACGGTTAATCACTTTTTTCTCCACGGGTCCCGAGCCGCCGCCGTCGTCACCACCACTTCGGGAGAGATCAGAACTGCTCCCCGGCACCCAGACGGGAGGGGGAATCGTCCCCAGGGGCTTCTATGTCGCCATGACCGCCCCCGGACTGATGCGTGAGTAGTCTACCTTGGACTACGGGTCCATAACAGTAGCTAGATGGTTGTCTTCTCCTCTTGTGCTATCATGATTATATCTTGTGAGCTCCCTATCATGATCAATAACATCTTTATGTAATTCTCCATGTTGTGTTTGCTGGGATCCGATGAATATTGAGTACTAAAGTTATTGCTTCATAATATATCATGTGTGTGCTATTTAATGATCTTGCATGCTCTCCGTTACTTGTGTGTGCTTTGGCCAAGTAGATGCTCGTAACTCCAAGAGGGGGTATTTATGCTCGATAGTAGTTTCATGTCTCTATTAAATCTAGGGCCATGACAGAAAGCTCTAAGGTTGTAGATGTACTGTTCCTACTAGGGATAAAACAGTAGTACTTTGTCTAAGGATGATGTTACTTACTTACTTTACACGCAGTGCTTAAGGTGATAATCTGTTGCATGCAACTTAATACTAAATGGGGTGCAGACGCTAACTGGAAGGTGGATTATTAGTCATAGATGCGATTGGAACGGTCTATGTATCTTGTTGTAATTCCCGAATGAATCTCACACTAGGCACCATATCATTAGTACATGCATTGGGTTGCTCATCATTATTATGTCAATAGCCTAGCTGTAATTTGTTTTCCACGCATGGATGAATGTTATTATTATTTATGGAGAGGCAGCACTAGTGAACTGTGGACCCCGGTCCTTCTCATTAATCTGATAAAACCACAACTATAACCTGTTACTTTCTGTAAACATAAATCTTTCTTCCACACATACGTGTAATCCTTTGTTACAACAAGCCGGTGAGATTGACAAGCTCACTATTAAGTTGGGGCAAAGTATCTTGAGTGTTTGTGTGCAGGCTCCACGTTCGCTGCTGATGCTGGTGTTGCGTCGTGTCAAAGTCGCCGCCAACAACCTCGAGGGACTCATTCACCTCCTACAGATTCGATAACCTTGGTTTCATAACTGAGAGAAACTTGTTGCTGCACTATTTCACACCTTCCTCTTGGGGTCTCTCAACAACACACCCACCGTGTGCATCACTGCACTCCATCACCATCGCCAACACCACCATCTCCACCGCCGACGCCGTCATCTCCATCGGTCCACTCCATTCCCGCTGTAACATCTAGAGCTAAATTCTGTGTATTTGATAGGGGAAACTGTCCGGATGTTGATTTATCTTGTTATTGATGCTATTGAGTGAACCCGTTGAATTAGGGTTTATGTTCAGATTGTCATCCATAATTATATAATCTCTGATCATGTACCATATGATGTGTTGTGAGTAGTTCGTTGTGTTCTTGAGGACATGGGACAAGTCTAGATGTTAGTAGTGCACTATGTTGAGTAATATTTAATGCTTTGATATTTAAGTTGTGGTGCCATTCTTCTAGTGGGGAATGCATCGTGTACTCGGTTATCATTAGTGGGGTTGCCGGAGTGACAGAAACCTAAACCCCCATTGGTATTCCGATGCACGAGGGACCATAGGATCTCAGAGTTTAAGGCTATGGTTAGATTTATCTTAATTACCTTATTGTATTTGCGGATGCTTGCAAGGGGTATAATCATAAGTATGTATTTGTCCTAGGAAGGGCGGTGCATTAGCATAGGTTCACCCACACGACACTTATCCAGACACTAAAGATTAATCATCAATATGAAGCGAAAGCACTTGACAGAATTCCCGTGTGACCTCAAGATCATTTGGTCATCATAAGTAAACAAACCGGCTTGTCCTTTGCTGTCAAAAGGCTTGGGCCACTCGCTGCAACTATAATTGTCGCGCTCTATTTCTCGCACTTTATTTATCTGTTATATCAAATTCTACTGAAAACTTGTCTGCTAGTGTTCACAGTGAAATCCTCATCAAAACCACTTGTCAACACCTTCTGCTCCTCGTTGCGTTCGGCACTCTTACTAATCGAAAGTACTACGATACACCCCTTATACTTTTGGGTCATCACCCAACGCAAACTTTGTCCGGCCCAACCCATTATTATGCGTGGCATGGCTAGCCCACGCCAATCCCGTGGGGAGCCGCTGGTCTGCGTCAGACGAAACTACGCAGGTCACCATGTTGGGCTCTGATGTGCGGACCAACCTTGTTAAAGATGCACCCCCCCCCCCCCCCCCCCCACACACACACACACTTCCCCTCCCAATTTCATTTTCACAGATCTAACATGAACGACGAAAGGGGCCCCGTTCGACGGCATCCAAGTATGGCTCTATCACATTGATCGTCCGCGTTGTGTTTTGTGTGCATATAGGCGACAGTAACATTCGGTGGTGGGTTTTGTGTGCATGGAGAACGCCGATCTCATAGACACCATAATCAATGATGTCGCCCCCACGTTGAAGAAGACAAAGAAGAAGAGGGCGGGGAGGATGGGTGATCAATGCCACCAGCGAGCCAACACCGACAAACAAGAGGAACAAGACAGGGAAGTCATGGCGTTTCTTGGACGGCCAAGGAGGATAAGGGCATGGTCGAATCTTGGAAAGCCTTCACTTGAAACGTAATCACCGGGCCAATCACACAAGCACCGCCTACTGGACGAGGATATTTACCAAGCTCGACGAGCGTCGGTTCACCAAGCACTACTATTCGGTGCACATGGATCGCAACGAAGCTTCCATCGAGCATAGGTGGGCATCATTCAATCAGTCGTCAACAAGTTACAAGGTTGTCTAGAGAACATTTGTGATCGGCTCGAGAGTCGGAGGAACCAGACGGATCAAGTGAATTCATATCGCCGGTTTGATGCATTGCTTGTAACGTTGGCTTTGAACTGGCCTTTGGTGATCGTCGACTTTGTTTTCTTTAGCTCATCGACACCCTCGCCATGTACCGGTCCGAGTTCGTCTTGATGCGAAAAATGGAACGCATACTAGAAGACGCTCAACAAGGATGGTCGTGCCAACCTCGGTGACAATATGGCCAAGTTAGAGGAGCGTCCTTTCGGGAACAAGAAGTCAAAGGTGTCCCTTGTGCTTCAACCATTGACAAGGTGCTTGCCGATGTCTCCTCCAACACAAGCTTGAGATGAGGAGAGAACAACGTAAGGTGGGCGACCTTGATGGAGAAGGCCAACATCAAGATCGACCTCAAGAAGAAAGTTGTCATGAAGAACATAAGACACATTACATGTGTCATGAAGAACATAAGGCCGACACAGTATTACGCGTGGCATGCCTAGCCCACGCCCATCCCGTGGGGAGCCGCTGGTCTGCGCCGAACGGAACTGTGTACGGCACCATGTAGGGCTCTTACTTATGAACCAACCTTGTTATGGACGCACAACCCCCCTCCCCCCCCCCCCCCCGCACACACACACGTCCCCTCCCAATTTCATTTTGACGGATGTAATATGATGGACGAAAGGGGCCCGGTTTTTTCGACGACATCCAAGTATGGGTCTATCACATTGATCGTCGACGTTGTGTTTTGTGTGCATATAGGCGACCGTAACCGTCGGTGCTGTGTTATGTGTGCATAGAGAACACCGATCTCATCGACACTTACGAGGGGTGTCCCCATCAATACCCATGGCTGATAGCCTAGGGTTAGAGTTATGAGGTAGAGAACGTGTAGTGTCAGTAGATTCGTCAGTTGACAAGCGGGAGTTTCCCAGGTTCAGGGCCCTCGACTGAGGTAACACCCCTACTTCCTGCCTGTCTGTATTGATTGTAAATATGCAGCGAGTAAAAAGGTCTAGCAAGATGTCGATCTTGCTAGGTTTTGTTGGTTCTGGTTTGGCGTGTCCTTGATCGGCCACCCTCCTGTCCATTACATGGGGGTTCTGGTCTCAGGCATGTAACCGACTAGGATTACAAGTATGGAAACTATAACCGACTATGAATAACTAGGTAAGTAATCTTCGTCTTGGCCTTCGCTTTTTGGGCTTATTCAGTCTATTGACAATTGGGCTATAGTCATTACCTCGTCATTAGCCCCCGAGTGCTTGGCTAATTCGGAGAATCAATCATGGACTCACTACATAGTGCGCGTCTCATGTTTTATGATTTTGATAATATATCTTTGCATTTGTCTTTCGACTGTGAATTTGAGGCAAAGGATTTCGACTAAGTAGGTCTGGATTTAGTTGATGAGTCGAGACCAGTTAACTGCACTTGGGGAAAACCTTACTAGTCTTCAATCAAGTTCGAGTCCTTGGGCTCGAACCCGGAACATACTGGACAGACTCGGTTCAGGCCGCTGATGGACTTACTGATTTTTTATGCAGTCTTAATTTTGCTACTCAGCGTGTCGCCGGGATTTTCATCGCATCAGTTGAAGCGCGAAGTATAAAGACTTAGCACTGCCGGAGTGGTCCTCAGCCCTACCCGACTGATCGGTGGGTCTTACCATTGCATTTCATGTAGTCAGCATCCAAAAATATCATCGACTAAGTTTACTCGGCCATTCTTATGATTTTTTGCTTTCGATTGAGTCGAGTCTCTTATCGGCTGTTTGCTTTATACTTTTTGATTCCATCGGTGCACGACAGTGCTCCGATGGGTGTAGACCGCGAGATTGTGCTTTATTGCTTGTAATGGAGGATAATCTCAATTTTGTTTTGGATTTATTTATGCCAGTCAAAGACTTTTTTACTCGCTCCCGATGGGAGTTTCACTCGACCATATTTTTTGTTTTATGATTTTATTTTGCAACTAGTCGCAAGACTTCTAACCTGAGAGGTTCTTTTTGTCCAGTCGAGGGCGTTGTCGACTTTTGCTTTAAGTATTTTACCTGGCTGCCAGACAAATGATGTCATGCGTGACAACCGTGGCGTGCGAGTAGGATTTTGACAAGACATGTCATAGTGGGCCCATCTCTTTGACCACGGTGGACGCCTGTTCAGTTCTGATTTGACCTGACGTGGCGAAATTTTCACAGATGAGATGATGATTTCCTCGTTTTGCGCGTGCAATGGGCGGCGTGGTCTGCGACGGTTGCTCTTTCATGGCGCAACGTGTTACGGTGATCTTGCATGTATCTTTTCTTGCCTTGGTAAATATAGATCTTGCCGTCGTAAATTAATTTACCCTGGCATTTGCTTTCTTCATCGTTGGTTCATCCTCTTCCTCGCGATTGCTTGCTCTGCTCCTGCTCCTCCATTCACCTTGCGCTATGGCCTCCAAGAAAAGCACTGATGATACCATGCCGCCCTCCTCTGCCGCTGCTAGTCAGAAAAGGAACGAGGTTTCGACTGGTTCGACTCCTACCATAGGCCCCGCCGTTGCTTTGAAGAAGATAACTGGAGCTTAGGTTAAATCCGCAGTTACTGAAGAAAAATTAGTGGTGTTTCGCTAGTGTGGATTGCTTCCTCCGACGGACAATCTTGCTTCTCGTGCTCCTTCCAATAGGGAAGTACTTCCAGAACCTCTCCCCGGTGAACGGGTATGTTTTGTGGAATTCCTCCCGCGCGGTTTTGGCTTTCCACTTCATAATTTTGCGTGTGGTCTTCTTTATGCATATGGGGTGCAAACGCATGATCTTACTCCCTAAGGTGTTTTGCACATTGCCTGTTTTATGGTATTGTGCGAGTGCTTCTTAGGAGTATCTCCAAGTTGGGCTCTCTACAAATCTATCTCCCAGGTACATTTTTTGTGTTGAGATGACCGTGCCTTTCCGACTGGAGGCTTTTGTATTGAGGTGCGTGATGGCTGCCTGATAAACACGGTGGGTGTGTTGTTGGGAGACCCCAAGAGGAAGGTATGAAGTAGTGCAGCAAAAAATTTCCCTCAGTTGTGAAACCAAGGTTATCGAACCAGTAGGAAATTAAAATTCACCCGAGGTATCAACGGCGCCAGAAAAGAGTGGTGCTAAGTTGACGTGGAGCCTGCACACAAACAATCAAGATACTTTGCCCCAACTTAACAGTGAGGTTGTCAATCTCAGCAGCTTGCTGTAACAAAGGGTTAAACGTATGTGTGGAAGAAATATGTTTGTTTGCAAAAAGTAATAGGTTTGTAGTTGTGATTTTATCAGATTAAAGAGAAGGACCGGGGTCCACAGTTCACTAGTGGTGTCTGATACGTCTCCAACCTATACATAATTTCTTATGTTCCATGCTATGTTATATCATATTATTACATGTTTTATATGTATTTCATATAGTTTAATGCATTTTCTGGGACTAACCTATTAACAAGATGCCACAGTGCCAGTTCCCTGTTTTCTGCTGTTTTTGGTTTCAGAAAAGTACTTAAAGGAATATCCGCCAAATAGGAAATAAACAACCAGGAAATATTTTTGTAATATTTGCGTCACGAAGAACCAAAGATGAGACGAAGAATGGTCTCGAGGGGCCCTTACCACCTACTGGCGCGGGCCCCAGCCTAGCCACGCCAGGAGGTGAGGAGACCGCATTGGGCGGCCACCGACCTAGGTCTTTCGCCCATAAATATGCCTCTGACCTAAAAACACTTCATGGTTAGACAATTTTTCCTCCACGGGTCCCGAACGCTGCCGCCATCACCAACAAGTATCGGGGGACAAAAGTCTCCGTTCCGGCACCCTGCATCTCCATCGACTCCACCACCATCTCCATCGTCGTTGCTTACTCCTGCGATGAGGAGTGAGTAGTTCTCCCCCGGGGCTGCGGGATCTACGAAAGCCATATGGTCTATCTCCCTCTCCCATGATGTGATCTTTTATGTGATCATGAGCTTTGTAATGTAGATGAATATGTGATGCTACTCTTTGTCTATTATGCACTCTAGAGGTTACTTAAATATGAACTCTAGGGTTGTTCACGTGTGTAACGGTGACAGTGTGTGCACCGTGTGTGATTCCCTTTATGACATTATTGGTGTTAGTTTACTCTTACTTTAAGGGTGCTCGAGCAGCCCTACACAATGAATGGTGTTTGTTATCCAACATGAGAGTGTTTGAGAGTAGTGTTTATTTATTTAACTTTGATGTCATTGTTGAAAATGTCCACAGGTGATAGAAGGATCCCTAGGCCTTGTTCTAAGCATTGCAACGCCGTTTCCAACAATTTCTGCTACATGTTTGCTTACTGCCATTTTTATTACAGATTGCAATTGCTACTTATAATCATCCATATTAATTGTATTTCACTATCTCTTCGCATAACTAGTGCACCTATACATCTGACAATTGTATTTGGTGTGCTGGGGACACAAGAGACTTCTCGTATCTTAATTGCGGGGTTGTTCGAGAGGATTATCTTTGACCTCTACCTCCCTGAGTTCGATATACCTTGGGTGATTCACTTGAGGGAAACTTGCTGCTATTCTACAAACCTCTGCTCTTGGAGGCCCAACACTGTCTACAAAAATTGAAGCGCGCGTAGACATCAGTGTCTCTCCATAAATAATAATAACATTCATGTGGGTAAACAAATAACAGCTGGGCAATTGATAGAATAATGATGAGCAAACCAATGCATATACTAACGTTATAATGTCTAGTGTGAGATTCATTCGGGCATTGCAACAATATACATAGACCGTTCAAACCGCATCTATGACTAATAATGTCGGGGGGCTGCCTCCCGGGTAGGGGCAGATCCCGGTATAATCCAATAAGGTGCCAACAGTACTTGACCTTTGGCGACAGCAAGGGACATCTCCTGGTGTGCCGAAAGGGCAGCTTGACCCTTGGGCACTGGAAGAGGGCAAAGTGCCTCCTGGCAGCCGCAAGGGTCAGCTCTGGCAGATATAAATAGACACCCCCGGCCCTCACAATCGCAGCACAAGCATGAGCGGGTGGTTCCTCTAAGAACTAGCTTCTCGAAGATGTCTTTGCTGATAGGCTAAGACATCTTCGGGAGGCTAGGCCTAGAGATACTCATCCTAGGACGAGCTCAGACGCCTCCGAAAAGGATCCCGGATCTAGGACTCCGGGGAAACTCCCGGACGGAAGTGTATTCGGCTTTACCGGATACGTAGTCCGGGTAAGTGCTAACCGGAATGTGTGTCTCGGTCTTGATCTTATGCAGAAGAGGCTCACAGTGGCAAGCGCGGAGGTAGCCGGCGTGAGGGCTTCCGGTAGGACGTCAACGGTCTAGAGCAGGCTTTCCCGTCTGTCGCGGGGGGAAGTACCGTTCCGCCTGACACGGAAGCATGGTCACGTCCCGCCTGACACGGAAGCATGGTCACCTCCCGCCTGACACGGGAGCGCGTCAGCCGGTACGATCGTGGTACGACAAGACCTGACATGCCTAGCCCGGCAATCCGGAAAAGGCTATCCGGGATGGGCAAAGACATGTCTTGTCTCTGACAAGGGGACAATGATGATGTAGGACGGCGCCTGCCGTCCTTAACGAGACGATGACGAAGGGGCTACACCGGATAGCCCGGCGACTAGGTCGCACTAGCCGGTGACGGCATGCCGGCTAGGCCTGTCCGGTGGGGCCAAGCCAAGTTAGGGTTTCCGGCCCTCCTGGCCGGAGCTCTATAAAAGGCGCCATAACTGCTCCTGAGAGGCAGAGACCAACTTCAGAGTCAAAACTATAGTCACATTTACTCTTAGAGCATTCACTCCTTCTCACCTTGAGTTCATCTAGTTCTTTGTACTCCTCACTTTGAGAGATCTTGTAGCAAGTTGTAGTCCTTGTATCACCAATCTATAGAGAGGAAAGGCAGGAGTAGGGGTGTTACCTCCTCACGAGGGCCCTGAACCTGGGTATATCGTGTGCGTGTGGTGTGCCTTCGTGCATTTCTTTGTGTTTGTTAGATCTTCCCCTTTGCACTTTGATCTTATTCCTTGTTCTTGGGAGATCTCGGTTTTACCGGGATCCTCCCCGTGTGAGCTCTTCAGCTCGCTATCCCTCCCCGGATCCACCAACGTCCATCGGCCCCACAAATTAGCCATCCTATGGCATCTGCCGTGACACCACCACGACAGTTGGCGCCCACCGTGGGGCGGACAGAGGCGTTGGCTGGTGTAGAAACCCGGACGGGCTCCCCCGTTCATTTCGACGTTCGGGTTCTTTCTGGCCTGGTCGTAAGGCTAGGGGAGATGGACTTCGTCTGCGACAACGCAGGGTGCTTCCGGAACAAACCGTTTCCGGTGAACGGATGTCTTATCGATTTCGGTGGTTTCACCACCTACGTGGCCACCGAGGTTATCTGTAGTTACCCGGACGTGGTCCTGGAGGCTGAGGACCCTCCCATGCTCTGCGCTGCTCAGGGTCTGCGTGCCGGTCGCCCCCCGAGTTCCGTCGCAGTGATGATGGTCGGGGCAAACGAGGAGGAGTATCAAGACGCTGACGGCGATACCGACGGCCACCCCCGTTTGGCCAAACCCCCGTAGGAGAGGCCTGCGGCCCGAGATGGTGATCCGCAGTCGTCCCAGCCGAGACGTCGTCCGGATCCCCTCTCAGGACTCGTGGCTAAGTTGGCTGTACCGGTAGCTACCGGAGCAGATGCCCAGGCCACTTCGGCTGAGTTAGAGGAGCAGCGGAAGTTGTTACTCGCTGAAGCACAGGAGATCGCCGAGATCCTCCGTGAGCTCAGCGCTAGCCTCCGGGAGTACAATGCAGCTCACGGATTCCCTAAGATAGACTCCCGGGAGAAGCGCATTGCAGATCTGCGCAAGAAAGGAAGAATAGTGAATGAGGAGCTGGCTGGTGGAACCACCACCAGTAACACTGGAAGTCGGATTTCGGCAGGGAAGCCGGTGTACAGCTCCCCGGCGAAAACCCTTAGGGCCGCCGAAGCCGCCATGGCCGAGTTGGTGGGGTTATCCGGTGAAGCCCTGCGCAAGCAGCAGGAGATGGTAAACGAGTTGGTGATTGAAGCCAATCGTCAGAATCTGGCCTTCAAGAAGAAGAACCCCGGGGCAGGGTCCCAGGTGCACTCAGCCAGACCCGACAGCCAGAAGTCGGATGGGGAGGCCTCTTCCCCGCATCCGAGCAGAAGCAAGAGCAAGAGCAAGAGCCGGAGCCGGAGTCGAGGTTCCGGGAAGAACAAGCAGCTACAGACCTATGATCCGGCCTTCGCCGGTATCCAGCAAGCCGGGCAGGCCGGACAGCATAACTCGGGACAGGCGGGAAGTACCCGTGGGGATGGTAACCTGGGTGTAGGAAACAATAACCCGGTTGGCCGTGGTAATCCACCCCGGAATCCTCCTCACGTTCAGGGAAACCCGCAGAGGGAGGTTGTCTCCGTTCCCGAGCAGGCCCTGGTCCCTGCGCAGGACATGCTCAACGATGGCAACTCGAGGTTGCAGCAGCTCGGATATCAGCCAGACGAGAACCCTTTGGGATCTCGGATAGGAACCAGGCAGCTGAACCCGGCAGACGCCAGATTCCGGCTCGACCGGATCCACCAGTCCGAGTTGGTGGAAGAGCAAGGACCTCCGGGACCTGCCTGCTTTGGACCTCGGATCATGCGGGAACCTCCTGTTCGGAACTTTCAGCTCAACCGAGGTGCCAAGACCTATGACGGTAGCAAGAAGCCGGAGGACTGGCTAACCGACTATGTAACTGCAGTAAGCATAGCCGGTGGAAACAGACGATGGGCGGTATGCTATGTGCCGCAGATGTTGGAGGGGCCAGCCCGGATCTGGTTGAACAATCTGAGAACTGGCAGTATAGACTGCTGGTTATACTTTGAAGAGGCATTCATCAGCACATTCACCAGCACGTACAAGAGGCCCAACATGCCTCAGCAGCTCGCCATCTGTAGGCAAAGGAGCAATGAGACAGACCGGGAGTACCTTACCCGGTGGAGCAACATCCGCAGCTCTTGCGAAGGGGTGGTGGAGGCACAGGCCATCTCCTGGTTTGCGCAAGGATGCCGGCATGGCTCTATGCTGTGGCAGAAATTGCAGAGAAAGATGCCAACGACTTTGGCAGAAACCATGCGCATCGCCGATACCTACACGCTTGGAGATCCCATGCAACCCCTGGTGGATGTCGGAGACTCCAACTGGAGGAATGCGGGACCTCAGCGTTCAGGACCGAGCAGGAGCCATGATCGCCAGGAGTTCGGCCACAAGAGGAATCAGCCCGAGTACCACCACGCCGCGCAGCATGTCGCAGCAGTGACCCGGGAGCAGGAGGATGCCGGCAACAGCCAGCGTCAAAAGACAAATGGCCCGGCTTGGGGTCAGAGTCAGGAGGTGCAAAAGACCTGGGTGCAGCAGAAGAAGCCCCTGACGTATGAGGAGATGCTGAAGAAGCCATGTTGCTACCACACTCTGGAGGCCAACTCTACTAGGCAGTGCAGCTGGTATCAGCGCACGTTGCAGGAAGGCAGCTCGGGAGCTGTTCGGCAGAATGCTCCGGCATCTCAGCCCAATATCCCGAGACCCCCTCCTCCAACATCGGGGGCCAACGCTGTTCGACTTCCCCCTCCTCCGAGAGGACCCCCACCTCGCCCAGTGAATATGGTGCATACCCGGAACGACAACGGTAACCAAGCCGGACACCAGCAGAGCAACTACCGAGAGGCTCATCAAAGCTATGTGGTCTTCGTGACCGAGCCCACTGACTGAAAGAGTGTGCGGCAGCGCGCTCTGGAAGTAAACGTTGTGATCCCGGCGGTGCCCAAATTCTTGCACTGGTCCGAGATGGAGATCACCTGGAGCCGGAAGGATCACCCCCGGGTTATGCCCAAGCCGGGAGCGTATGCCTTGGTGGTGGACCCAACTTTTGTCGGACCCAACCTCAACGTCCGCTTCAGCCGGGTTCTGATTGACAATGGCAGTGCCATTAACATCATGTACAAGGACACGATGCTGAAGCTGGGAGTATCCATGAACACCCTGCTGCCTACCGAGACAACCTTCCACGGCATTGTGCCCGGAGTTTCTTGCTCGCCCATGGGAAAGATTTGGGTGGAGGTGCTATTCGGAACTCTGGAGAACTGCCAAACCGAGAGCTTGGAGTTCAAGGTCGTGGACCTCGAGAGCCCGTATCATGCACTGATCGGTAGACCAGCCCTGGCCAAATTCATGATCTCGACTCACGTGGGCTACCTCAAGATGAAGATGCCGGGACCTAACGGTGTAATCACCATCTCGGGAGACCACAAGCGCTCCATGGAATGTGCCTCGGCGGGATCGTGCTTGGCTGAGTCTCTGGTGATCGCGGAAGAGAAGAAGAGGATCCAGCAGGTGGTGGCGATGGCCAAGACCTCCCAACTCGGAATGCCCGGGATGGTGAACCCGGAGCAGGGTGCGTCATTTCAGCCCCCCAAGGAGACCAAGAAGGTGTGTGTGGACCCCAGCAACCCGGAGCGCCAAGTTATCATTGGCAGCAACCTGGACAACAAATAGGAAGGCGAGCTCGTCGACTTCCTCCGTGAGAATCGGGATGCCTTTGCGTGGTCGAGTGACGATCTGCAAGGCGTCCCGAGGGAGTTGGCTGAGCACTCTCTATTTGTTAGACCGGATGCGAAGCCGGTGAAGCAACCGACTAGGCGCCTCTCGGATGAGAGAAGAGCTGCGGTCATGGAGCATCTGGCTATACTGCTGGCCGCCGGATTCATAATGGAGGTGCTGCACCCGGATTGGATTTCGAATCCGGTCCTGGTGGAGAAGAAGAAATATGATCCCCTCCTGCTTAAGGTGTGGCGCATGTGCATCGACTTCACCAACCTCAACAAGGCATGCCCGAAAGACCCCTTTCCGCTGCCCCGGATAGATCAAGTGATAGACTCCACTGCCGGGAGTGAGCTTTTAACTTTTCTAGATGCTTATTCTGGTTTTCACCAGATACCTTTGAATCCGGATGATCAATTAAAAACTGCCTTCATTACCCCTTACGGGGCTTATTGCTATCGTGTTATGACTTTCGGTTTGAGGAATGCTGGTGCTACATACCAGAGATGCATGCAGAAGTGCTTGCATGACCAGATAGGCCGAAATGTCGAGGTCTATGTCGATGACATAGTCATAAAAACAAAAGAAAAAGCCTCATTAATAGATGATCTGAGGGAAACATTTAAGAACCTAAGGAGATTACGGATGAGGTTGAACCCGGATAAGTGCACATTTGGTGTTCCGGCAGGAAAATTACTCGGTTTCCTCATCTCAAGCCGAGGAATCGAGGTCAACCCGGGTAAAATTCGTGCTATTGAGAGCATGAAGTTACCGGTGCGCCTCAAGGATGTGCAGAAGTTTACCGGGTGTCTGGCATCCCTAAGTCGGTTTGTGAGCCGACTTGGGGAGAAGGCCTTGCCTCTGTATCAACTGATGAAGAAGAGCAAGACATTTGTTTGGACCCCGCAAGCTGATGCGGCGTTCAACGACTTGAAGAGAATGCTCTCAACAGCACCTGTGTTGGCATCCCCGTTACCCAAGGAACCAATGCTGTTGTATATTGCCGCAACCAACCGAGTAGTCAGTGTGGCAATGGTTGTAGAAAGGGAAGAAGGGGGCAAGCTGATACAAAGGCCGGTGTATTACCTCAGTGAGGTGATCTCGGAATCCAAGCAGAACTACCCGCACTACCAGAAGATGGCATATGGGGTGTACATGGCAGTGACCAAGCTCAAGCACTACTTTCAGAAACACCCGATCACAGTGGTATGCGAAGCTCCTCTCGCCGAGATCATCGGTTGCAAGGATGCTAGCGGCCGGGTAGCCAAATGGGCCATCCAGTTGTCTCCGTACGCTCCGGCATACGAGAGACGAGATGCCATCAAGTCGTAGGCGCTGCCGGACTTTTTGGTAGACTGGGCCGAGATGCAGTATGAACCTCCGATGCCGGATTACAATTTCTGGAGGATGCATTTCTATGGCTCGAAGGCTAAGATCGGATTGGGTGCCGGAGTGGTCCTCACTTCCCCAAAGCAAGATGTACTGAAGTATGTGCTGCAGATCCATTTTCGGGCATCCAACAATGTCGCAGAATATGAGGCCTTGGTTCATGGGCTGAATGTCGCCAAGGAGATCGGCATCCGCCGGATAGAATGCTTTGGTGACTCGGATCTCGTAGTACAACAGGTGTCGGGGAATTGGGATGCCCTTGATGCAAACATGGCCTTATACAGGTTTCATGTGCAGAAAATTTCCGGATTTTTTGAAGGATGCGAGTTCAAGCACATACCCAGAGGAGAAAACGAAGCAGCAGATGTCTTGTCCAAGCTAGGATCATCCCGGGATGCAATCCCACCCGGAATAGCTCTGGAGCATTTGAGGAAGCCATCTATCCAACCCTCACCCGAATCAGATTCGATCTTCATCCCCAAGGAGCCTTGTGCAGATGCAGTACCCATGGAAGTAGATGTCGGGAGCATAACATCGAACCTGGGGACTGCGTCCCAGTGCTCAGAGAGGCAAAGAAAGATGATGATAGAGGTGATGTCGGCAGAGCCAATGGACATAGACGCTCTCATGTTCCCGGTTAGACCTGTCCCGGGATGGGCACAGCCCATTATGGCTTACATCTTGGAAGGAACTCTCCCGGAGAATGAAGTGGAAGCCCGGCAAATACTGCGAAGATCAAAAGCATACACTGTCATCAATCAAGAACTGTACAAGAGAAGTGTCACTGAGGTACTCCAGAGATGTGTGGAACCGGCAGAAGGACAAGAGATGCTGGTAGAAATACGTCAAGGGGAGTGTGGACATCATGCATCATCCCGGGCCCTGGTGGCAAAGGTGTTCCGGCATGGTTTCTACTGGCCCACTACGCTGCAGCAAGCAGAAGATATTGTCCGGAAATGTGGAGGATGCCAGAGATTTGCTCACCGAATACACATGCCGGCGTCAGCACTAAAAACAATCCCCATCACTTGGCCATTCGCAGTGTGGTGTTTGGATATGGTCGGGCAATTCAAACCGGCAAGAGGCAATATGACACACATACTGGTTATGGTGGACAAATTCACTAAGTGGATAGAGGTCAAGCCAATCCGGAAGTGCGATGGACACACCGCTGTGCAATTCCTGAAAGACATCATCTTGAGATACGGATACCCACACAGCATTATCACAGATAATGGAACCAACTTTGCTGTGGGGGAATTCGCTCGATTTTGTGCTGAGAAGGAAATCCGGCTGGATGTAGCATCAGTTGCACACCCGGAAGCAAATGGGCAAGTCGAAAGAGCAAATGCCTTAATCTTGGCCGGCATCAAAGCTCGTTTGATCGAACCACTATTGAGAACTCCGGGATGCTGGATAGAGGAGTTACCGGCAGTACTATGGGGTCTCCGGACTACGCCGAACAGATCTACCGGGTACACGCCGTTCTTCATGGTTTACGGTGCTGAGGCGGTACTCCCGACCGACATACAATATGACTCCCCGAGAGTGACAATGTTCACCGAGACCGAGGCAAAGGAGGCCCGAGAAGATGATGTGGATCTACTCGAGGAAGCAAGAGAGTTGGCACTATCTCGGTCGGCAATTTATCAACAAAATCTCCGTCGCTATCATAGCCGGAAGGTACACCCGAGGGTGTTCCGAGAAGGGGATCTAGTGCTGAGGCTCATCCAACGCACGGCTGGAATGCATAAGTTGTCACCTCCATGGGAGGGACCTTTCGTGATAAGCAGGGCGTTGCACAATGATTCTTATTACCTTGTAGATGCACAGGAGGCTAGGAAAGGGGTAATGGACAAATCCGGTGAGGAAACCAAGCGTCCATGGAATGTAGCTCTACTTCGACCCTTTTACACATAAAGGGCTCAGTGTATGTTGTATCTCAATTTTCAATATTTATGAAAGTAAGGCACCCCGGGAGGAACCCGGGGACTGCCTGGTTATGTGCATGTCTTATTGTTATTTCTTGTCAAGTTTGTTTACTGTTTTTCACAGGCATCCCGGGAAGGAACCCGGGGACTGCCGGATAACTGTTCTCTACTTTTCTTTTGTATGCCGGGAAAGTTCCGAGTTCGACTCTCAAAGTCAAAGTAATGTATGTCATGTGAAATCATCTTGTGACTCGACTGACGAACGCCGAAATGGTAGTCAAGAGCAAAGAGAGGGAAGGTGGGAAACACGAAAATGGTCTCGGGGACTCGGAGCAGGAACTTATCCGGCATACCTGTTTTTTATTAACTCTGTTATTTTTTATGTCGGGCATTCGGTTAGTAGGAACTCGGATTGTTTTAAGTAATGTATGCCGTATGAGGAGTTTTGTGACTCGACTGTCGAACGCCGAAATGGTAGACAAGAGCAGAAATTACCTAAGTACGGTAAACATGAAAGGCAATTCGGGAACTCAAAGCAGAATAAATTGGCATAAGTGGTTCGAATAAGTAGTTCACTAAGAAACGAAATTAGTATGAGTGTATATTACATATGCCACCCGGCATCCCGGGGATTTAACGAATCTACTAAGTTTTTCAAGCGGTAGGGGAAGTCGGCTTCTCGACGGAGACCTCGGGAGCAGCAGCCTCGGGAGCAGCAGCCTCAGGAGCAGCAGCCTCGAGAGCAGTGGCAGCAGCAGCAGCAGGAGTAGCAGCGGGAGCGACTTCGGCTTCAGTGCCGGCAGCGCTACTCGGGGCCTCGGGACGCACCTCGATCTCGGGGGCCTCGGGTCTTGGCGAAGTCGCTGCGTCCCGGGGAACCACCTTCTCGGGCGCGGCACCGGAAGCAGCGTCGTCGTCTTCTTCCGGGGCCTCGTCTTCCGCGTCGCTTTCTTCGTCGTCCTCGTAGTCTGATTCCGAGTCGGAAGGAAGAACGCTAGGGGTGAAGGCGCGGATGCTTGCAGTAGGGATCTCGGCCGGAGGCGGTGGTAAAGATGAGAACGTACCCGTGCGCGGCACCAAGTCGCGGGCCGAGGATGTCGGGGCAGCTGCGGGTGGGGCAGAAGGTGTTTTCTGCCCAGCAATCTTGCCGCGAGATTTGGGAGGTTGATCTGCTGGCCGGGAGGAGGCTGTAGGCTGCTTCTCCGGGATGGTCTTGGTCGCGGCTGGCCGAGAGGCGCCACTTGCCGCAGGTTCCCGGCGAGGGCTAAGGATCTCTGCCTCCAGCCCGGGAACCCGGCGCGGACTCTCCGGAAGAAGAACTTCTCCCGAGGTGGTCGGGGCCTGCACCGGGGTCTCCTCGATCACCGGATGTGCATCCGGGGTCGCAACGGTAGCCGGTGCGGCACCGGAAGCCGCAGGCTCACTTCCTCGGGTAGAAGGGCGAGGAGGTGAAGGAGAAGCCCGAGCCGGGCTGGGAGTCCGAGTCCCGGGAGGAGGAGGAACAGTAGGTGACGGGAGCTCGAGTGCATCCCTGTAAGGAAGTGTCTTAGTAATAATTATGGAGAAAACAAAGTCAAATAACATAAGGCAAGGAAGACGTACCCGGAGTCCACAGTGGGAGGACCCCTTTGCCGGCGCCGAGCAGGCTTCTCGGTCGTCTGCTTACTCGGTTTGCTCCTCTTGGGGGGGTTGCCGGGGTTATCGGCCCCCTCGGTGTCGGAAGGCGCGCGCTTCCGGCTCTCGGCACGTTTGGTCCCGGTTGTCGGTTTCGGAACCACAGCTGAGGCCCAATTCAGAGGGAGAGCGTCAATAACATCGAGAATCTGGCAGTCAATCTCATCCTCATCATCCGAAGAAATGAAAACTGCCTCTGGAGTTGAAGGATTACCCGGGGCCTTAACGAAAGGGATGGCGAGATGGTCCTCGCCGTCGGGATCCTCTCTCGGCATCACGTCCGGTCTCGGGAAGTCCGGCGCGTAATTCCCGTTGACGTGGACATCGTCTTCTTTGTGTTGACGCTCGAACAGCTGCGCAAACAGATTAGGCCGTGTCGGTGTCCAGGTGAACGCATGTACGAAGGCGAATGCACGAAAGACAGATATGAGCACCTGGTCGCATGGTTTTTTCCGAGACCCCCCAATGACACCCCAAGAGTAGTCCTCCGTCATCTCCGTCCGGGCAATAGCTCGAACGCGACGGACGACCCCGGCGTGGTTTAGCCCAAAGATACTGGTCCTAGTGGGGTCATAGTTCCCGGACATGTGGCACATCTTGTGCACTCGGTTTTGAAGGGGGCAGACCCGGCGAACAATGAAGCAACGCAGGAGATCATCCCCGGTCATCTTCTGATTTAGCACGTGCAGAACGTCGTGCATGCAGTTGACCTCATCGTTATCCGGAAGCTTCTTCCAGAGACGGAATTCGCGCGGAGGACCAATAACGAACTCCGGCAGATTGATGAAGTCCGGATTCGAGGATCCCGGACCGTCTCCCGAATGCTCCCGGTTCTTCACGTAGAAGAAGCTGCGCTGCCACTTCCGGCATGACTCTAGTCCCTTGACTATGGGGAATCCGGAGTCCGCGCGAGGGATGATGGTGGCCGCTCCGCAATCGACTAAGTCTTTTATCTTCTTATCCGGATTGGGGATGGCTTGGCGGCGGAGAATGAAATACTTGGCCCAGAGATCCAAGAAGGGCCAGATGCCGAGGTATGCCTCCGCATATGTGGTGAAGACCGAGAGCATCATTATGGCGTTGGCGGGAAGATGGTGAGGTTGAAGGTCGTAGAGGTCGAGGAAGTCGCGGAAGAAGGGGCTTGCCGGAAGCCCAAACCCACGCTCGAAGTGCGCGAGGAATACCACGTATTCCCCGGGTTGGGGTTCCGGTGCAACCTCCTCCTCCGGGAGACGGCTCTCGACTTCCGGAGGAATCCGGTGAGTCCGATACAGCCAGTCCAGATCAGACTGCTTGGTCTCGGACCCATCCCAGCATCCCCGAGTGCGTTCTTCGCCCATGTCGGAGAAGTACGCAGGGGTATCCGAGCTACTCTGCAGGCGCAGCGGTGGTTAGTCGGAGTTAGTCTACCGGAAGCTAGGATGTCGGAGCACAAACTGCTAAACACTACCGGATTCATGGGAAGCAAGATCTACCGTGGGCCAAATAATCAAAGCAAAAGGGAGGAAAAAAGGGGCAGGCTAAAACTCTTACGAAGCAGTGCGAGTGAATAATCTACGCCCTACCGTGGCGATACATCACTGCCGTGCGGCTCGTACGCGCCGCTCAAGTTGTGCTCACCGGCGGTGGCTCATCCGCGCTCGTGCTACGGCACGGCCGGAGTCGAACAGTTGCGCTACCGGAGAAGATAATCGGACCGAAGAAGAGGAACTCACCGGAGAAGAGAAGGTCGGTGAGGGCGACGGTGTCCGGACTCCGGCGAACGGAGAGGGCGACGGTGTCCGAGCTCCGGCGAACGGCGACGAAGGCAGCGGCTGCGGGGCACTCGGGACGGCGAGGAAGAAGAATGCGAAGGAGAGGAAGGAGGGGAAACTGTTCCGGTCCCCTATTTATGGGGGGGGGGGGATTCCGGAGCGGTTTCCGATTTTCCCGCCCACGATCTCCACGATCGTGGGTCGGATCTATTTTGTGCCGCGAGCCACGTGGCACTATCCGGAGCGCCCGATACGGCCACACCAAGGGCCACACGGCTCCAACGGTTGGATTCTGGATCGGCTGCGGCTCCCCGGCGCGGGAACCCAAGCGACGTCGTGCGTGCGCAGAAGCACTCGAGTGCGTCTCTGCTCAGACGGGACGTCGGGTGGGCCCTGGCTCGCTGTCTCGAATTCATCGGGAGGCCAACGGTCAAGATTCACTGAGATGGTGCTACCCGGTCGCAGGCGTCGCCTCCCGGTTAAGACAGTCTCGGTGGGAAGACCTCGGTAAGAAGATCTCGGGAAGAATCGATCTCGTCATGGAATAAAAGGATGGTGTCATGTGTTCTCGGAAGACGGTTGTTATTAAAGCTGATCCCGCACATCATCCGAAGTCGCTGTGCAGCACCAGCTTCGGGGACTAGTGTCGGGGGGCTGCCCCCCGGGTAGGGGCAGATCCCGGTATAATCCAATAAGGTGCCAACAGTACTTGACCTTTGGCGACAGCAAGGGACATCTCCTGGTGTGCCGAAAGGGCAGCTTGACCCTTGGGCACTGGAAGAGGGCAAAGTGCCTCCTGGCAGCCGCAAGGGTCAGCTCTGGCAGCTATAAATAGACACCCCCGGCCCTCACAATCGCAGCACAAGCATGAGCGGGTGGTTCCTCTAAGAACTAGCTTCTCGAAGATGTCTTTGCTGATAGGCTAAGACATCTTCGGGAGGCTAGGCCTAGAGATACTCATCCTAGGACGAGCTCGGACGCCTCCGGAAAGGATCCTGGATCTAGGACTCCGGGGAAACTCCCGGATGGAAGTGTATTCGGCTTTACCGGATACGTAGTCCAGGTAAGTGCTAACCGGAATGTGTGTCTCGGTCTTGATCTTATGCAGAAGAGGCTCACAGTGGCAAGCGCGGAGGTAGCCGGCGTGAGGGCTTCCGGTAGGACGTCAACGGTCTAGAGCAGGCTTTCCCGTCTGTCGCGGGGGGAAGTACCGTTCCGCCTGACACGGAAGCATGGTCACGTCCCGCCTGACACGGAAGCATGGTCACCTCCCGCCTGACACGGGAGCGCGTCAGCCGGTACGATCGTGGTACGACAAGACCTGACATGCCTAGCCCGGCAATCCAGAAAAGGCTATCCGGGATGGGCAAAGACATGTCTTGTCTCTGACAAGGGGACAATGATGATGTAGGACGGCGCCTGCCGTCCTTAACGAGACGATGACGAAGGGGCTACACCGGATAGCCCGGCGACTAGGTCGCACTAGCCGGTGACGGCATGCCGGCTAGGCGTGTCCGGTGGGGCCAAGCCAAGTTAGGGTTTCCGGCCCTCCTGGCCGGAGCTCTATAAAAGGCGCCATAACTGCTCCTGAGAGGCAGAGACCAACTTCAGAGCCAAAACTATAGTCACATTTACTCTTAGAGCATTCACTCCTTCTCACCTTGAGTTCAACTAGTTCTTTGTACTCCTCACTTTGAGAGATCTTGTAGCAAGTTGTAGTCCTTATATCACCAATATATAGAGAGGAAAGGCAGGAGTAGGGGTGTTACCTCCTCACGAGGGCCCTGAACCTGGGTATATCGTGTGTGTGTGGTGTGCCTTCGTGCATTTCTTTGTGTTTGTTAGATCTTCCCCTTTGCACTTTGATCTTATTCCTTGTTCTTGGGAGATCTCGGTTTTACCGGGATCCTCCCCGTGTGAGCTCTTCAGCTCGCTATCCCTCCCCGGATCCACCAACGTCCATCGACCCCACAAATTAGCCATCCTATGGCATCTGCCGTGACACCACCACGACAAATAATCCACCTTCCGGTTAGCGTCCGCACCCCTTTCAGTATTAAGTTGCATGCAACAGATTATCGCCTTAAGCACTTTGTGTAAAGTAAGTAAGTAACATCATTCTTAGATAAAGTACCATTCTTTTATCCCTTGTAGCAACAGTACATCTACAACCTTAGAGCTAGCTGTCACCACCCCAGATTAAATAGAGGCATGGACCTACCATCGAGCAAAAATACCCCCTCTTGGAGTTACAAGCACCTACTTGGCCAGAGCATACACAAGTAACGGAGAGCATGTAATATCATTAAATAGCACACACATGATATATTATGAAGAAATAACTTTAGTACTCTGTATTCATCGGATCCCAGGAAACACAACGAAGAATTACATAACGGTGATCTTGATCATGATAGGCAGGTCACAAGATCTAAACATGATAACACAAGAGGAGAAGACAACCATCTAGCTACTGTTATGGACATGTAGTCCAAGGGTAGACTACTCACGCATTAGTCCGGAGGTGGTCATGGCGACGTAGAGACCTCTGGAGACGATCCCCCCTCCCTGCAGGCTGCCGGGGAGAAGTTTGGATCTCTCCCGAATTGGTGTTGACGACGGCGGCGGCTCGGGACCTGTGGAGGAAATAATGAACACCGTGCGATTTTTAGGTTTTTGGGGGCTTTAACTAGGCGAAGGTGGTGGAAGCCTGAGGGCCCCAAACCTGGTGCTCTCGTGGCCAGGCCTGGAGCCGCGCGAGCACGTGGTGGCGGCGCCTCGGTGCCCCACTTCATGTCGTCTTTGGTCTTCTGGAACATTCCCAATTAAAAACTGACTTCATGTTAAAAATCGTCCAATTCCGAGAATATTTCCTTAAGTACTTTTCTGAAAATAAAAACAGCAGAAAACAGGGAACTGGCACTATGGCATCTTGTTTATAGGTTAGTCCAGAAAATGCATAAAACTATATTGAATGCATATAAAACATGTAATAACATGGTATAATATAGCATGGAACACAAGAAATTATAAATACATTGGAGACGTATCAACAACCCCAAGCTTAGTTCTCCTCGTCCCGAGTAGGCAAGAACGATAAAAGAAGAATAATTTCTGAAGTGACATGCTTTAACACAATCTTGATCACGTAATAATGTAAGGCATGGAAACTGTGATCAAATGTAACATCCCAACAATTAATAATGTTCAAAAATCACTAAAATTTAAAACTTTTGTTTTGATTAAAATAAAATATTAAAATGCATAAGAAAACCAACTACAAAAGACTTCAAACCTATTGAAAGGGTTTAATATTTCAAATTTCTCAATAAACACTATTTTCAAAAGTTGTTTCAAGTTAAACATTTTATTATCCATTGTATTTCTTAAAACCTCAAAATCTAATTTGACAAATGTTTTTTTTACAAACTTCAAACCATTTTATTCTAATAAAATAGTTTACTTATAAGTAATTTATTTCAACCACTTAGCAATAGCTATTCATAAATTAAAATAATATTTACAAATTTTATTTTAAACTATTTAAGACATGGTATATTTGCCAAATGGTGTTGATTATTTACTTGAGTTCAAAACATGGTTTTAGTAAATTCAACCCTAGAGTTTATATCTTTGAAAACTATATATATATTTATAAGTATTTAAGTTATCGAAATAAGCATCTCATTGATTTAAATAATTTCATCAACTTTTAAAACATAAAATGAATTTCATGAATATTTCAAGATAAGAAATGATTTAAATACATAATGTTTTCCAATATATATTATGGTCTTTTCAAATGATTTATCATAATATAAAACTTAATGGTGCACAAAATAGTTTGAATTAAAAATGAGAACATTACTTTTCCCTCTTCATTTCAAATAAATGTGTATTGTTATTTAATATTGTAGTACAGCCAAGAATGTTTTAATATTGAAAATGAGTTTAAATTAGCTTAAGATCAAACACATATGATTGTGGAAATTTTATAATTTTAATTAACCTCAAATGAATTTATTAAATCCCTAATTTCAAAGTTGACCTAAAATGGGCATATTTGTATGTTATGAAATATTTCAAAATATTAATTTTTAAAAGTGTTCAAAACATGCCTACAACTGGTTTAACACAAAGATATTGTTTTTACAAAAAAATTAGAAATTTATTTGACTTGATTTGTAGTCTTAAATAAAAAGTTATGAAAAAAATAAGAAATATCAGAAAAAGAAAAAGAAAAATCGCTGACGTCATGCAAAAAGTCAGCATCATCTTCATCCTCCAGCCGCACACATTCACGCCCGAAAAACTGCTACGTGCGTTTCTTCTCGATTTAATTCCCGGCGATTTAAAGCACCAAACTTCGCACCGTTTCTTGCTACTAAAAGCCATCGACCTCCTCCTTCTTTTGCCCCTAAAAGCCCTCTCTGAAACGGCTCCAGTATGGAGAATTTGCTCGCCGGAGCCATATACCGCCGCCGCCGATTTCTTCAATCCCGACAAGGAGAGCCACTCCCCGAGGCCGAGACCGTGCCTTCCTCCTTACCTCGCACGTGCGGACCCTCTGGACGCTTCCCCACCTCTCCTTGGCTTCCTAATCGAGCGGAGGAAGCACCACCCGAAGTCACAGAGCTCGCCGGCGTTGGAAACATCTCCGACCACGAGTTCCCGTCGCTTCGGGACAAATCCGAGCTCGTCACCAAATCCACCTTCTCCGCCACCTCTCCCCGCTCGTCCCCGTCATCTACCCGAGCCAAGGCGACCACCGGAGCCCCGGCCCCGTCTTCGCCCGAGGCCAACGCCGCCATCTTGTCCGTCTCCGACGAACTTCCCCTGCAGGTATCGGTCAACCACCCCCAGCCGTCCGATCTATTTTCTTCGGCCCAGATTAGATTGGATTAGTGAACTGGTACGATCTATTTGGATCCATCGGATCTGAATCTGATGGCCCCAATTAATCCGAGCCGAGCCGCGGCTGCGGCTAAGCCAAGTCGAGCCCAAGCTCAAGCCGAGCCGAGCCCATCCAACCACAGCTCGCCACGTGGCCCATCTGTTTTCTGATTTTAGCTCGGAATAAAATTAATTGGTCCTTTTGCAGAAAAGTCCCTGTCACTTATATTTATCATAACTTTTTAACCATAGATCCAAATTAAACAAACGTTATATTTTTGGAAAGCCCTTGACATGTAGAATATTTTAGTTCTTTTGGAATTCAAATTTGACCTAGCTTAAAATATTCAAATTTCAAATGGATGATTTGAGTATATTTGTCATAACTTTAAATCTCTAAGTTCAAACATTGAAAATAAATTGTTTTGGAAACCTTAGAATATGTGTAATATGATGCCTCTGTTATAAAATATTTTTGAGTAGTATTTGAATGATTTCATAGTTATATATTTAATTTGAATAGTTTGACTATTTTTGACATAACTTTTGATAGAAAGATTATTTTTGGATAAATACAATTGCTATAAATTTATTTAAACCCCCTCTGTCTATTAACACCATTTATAAAAAAAATTATAAAAATTTAATCACAGAAAACTCTGATCTTGTATTTACCCTTTTATTTTATTTTACTATAATAGAAATTAATTAAAATGCAATTATAACTTTATGCATATTTATAAAAATCACAAAAGTTTTTATGATGCTTTCTTGTGATTAAAAAAATTGCATTTCATGCATAGCATATTTTATTTTTTAGTTATACTTCCCATAGGAAAACTTCTCCATTATTTTCTCAAAGTTAGGAATATTTTCAACTTGGTATTTTGGTAAAGTGCTATGCACTTATACACTTAGGATTTTCAACATGGAGCTAGAAGGCCAATGAAGGACTTAGCCAAAACAAGACTTCAGAAGTATCTCCAAGGAGTAGAAGCACTTATAAGAAAATCAAGAAGAAGTTCATGAAGACCAACCAACAATATTTTCTAAGTCTTGCTTCCTCTCTCTATCTTTTCTCCCTTCTTCTCTTAGCCCTTATGATGACTAAGTTATATTCAAGACCAACCTGGAGGCTATTAACATTATCAAGTCTTCAAAGCCATCAAGTGTGCAAAATTGCAATGAAATCATCACATCAAGAAGAAAAAGGAAGCAAGGACAAGATTCTAAATTCTTCTTTCTATCTTTTCCCTCTTCCCTAATCTTATCTTTCATTTTAGACAAACAATATTTGATCATGTTATTATCATCTTGAAGTATGTTGGATCTTAGCGGCATAGTGAGATGAAGCGGCCTGGAGACTAACTTTACATGTCAACGTACATGAGACATGTTCCACAATTTAAGTGGCTGCCCGGATGTCTGTCTCTCTCACTACAGTGAATATCCAATTTACAAAAAGTTTTTAATAATTGTTGATCACATTGAAGAATATACTTAGTATTTTTTAACATCATAACTAAGCCATTAGAGTGCTTATTCGAGATGATTTATAGCAAAGTATCTTGTCCAACCTATGACCTTAGTTCTTAGTCATTTTGACCCACATTTTTCCTTGCATTAACTTAAAAGATTTTCATGGCCTGGCATGTATCTCTAATCCTTAGAAATATTTTACACATCATGCATAAACATATTTTTCCTTAGAAGTTTTATAAAACTAGTTTGTTCATTATGAAAGTGTTTGTATGTGTTGTGATGTTGTGTTTTGTGTTGATTGTTGTTTGTCTATACTGTTAGATTGAACGAAGAGCTCCGAGTAACATTGAAAAGAGCTTGTGAGCAAAGACATCTTCCAAAGGCAAGTGGCACACCTCATAAAAGTCCTAGTATTTTTATATGCATGGGTAGATTATTTTTCTATAAGCATGTGTAGGATAGTATTGCTATACAAGCCATGTTTCGACTTCCTTATTTCCTGTGTCTAGGTTCCTATGAAAATACTTAGTAGAATTGTGCTGCTATGCAAAACTATTTTGATAAAATGTTAAATTCTACTAAGTTATAATCAAACACCTGGGTAGAATTGGTTGCTTGGCTGTATGTGTTGAGTGTTGTCCCCAGGGGGTTTACCCGTGGGATATTCACTTGTGGGTGGCCACCCAGGAACAGAGGAATCTGAAGAACTCCGAGTGACGATTGCTTCTCGTGCAGCCATTGCCAATATGGGCTCTGGCTTGATCAACTAAGCTGCATGGACTCGCCCCGGCCTGACAGGTGGTGGTAGAGGATTTGTAGGTGGAGCGTGTCAGGCCAGCATGGGGAGGGAAAATGCTTCTGAAACATCTCGTCTCATTCTTCTTCTTTTCCTTAACACTTCCAGAGTGTATAGGATAGTTCGGGTTGAATGGGTACAATGGTGAACGTGCACAACCTCTGCAGAGTTTAAAATCTAAGTACTTAGCCGTGTCCCCGGTATAGACAATCTGAGCAGCTGAACGAGGACGTCAACGGAGGATTCCACCATTCCAACTTCTAAGTTAAAACTTGATGGGTGAACTCGGGTGGTTTGAGACTATGGCTTTCATACCATATTGTCTGAACTAGGTAAAGTTGTTTCAAAGTGTTAGGGAAAAACTTGCTTTCCAAAAAATAGCCTTGAACTCCACCAGCCAAATAGGCATATAGGTTATAGAGTTCTTCCTTTAAGTGTCCACCATAGTGTCAGTTGCCAGTTCCTATTTTAAATTGTTCTGACCCACGTTGTTGCAATATTTTTCTTATTGCAGACTGTTCAGAAGACGAGTGAGGTTTCGTTTAAGGGTTTCGAGTCTGCAACCAACATGTTTTCGCCTGTGCCAACATGAAGATGATGGAGACTCACTACTATGTTATTTCCGTTGTTTACTCTTCCAAAGCTAGCTTTATGCTATGCAACTTGTATTGAATATTTTGTAAGTCTGGATCATCGATGTAATAAAATTGATACTTTGTTGTGATATTACATCCTAAACTGTGTGTGCAAACGAATCGAACCAGGGATTTGCACTATATACAGGTATGCCTTATTTTAAGTGCAGGTATGCTACATCAAATGAATAAGGGATGTAGTTTATATTGATATCAAATGAGTAATAAATAAACAAGTAGGTAAAGCAAAGCAAAGCTTTCAATGATATAGTACTAGATAGCAATCAATTGTGCAAAGTAGATATTAGAGATGATTTAAGCTGCAAGCACAACAATATAATCATCCAATCCTTACAACAAACATGACAACTTTGTGAAAGGATCAAGTCAAGCAATATCAATATGCACGTAGAAGATCAACTCCTTATTTGTTCAAAAGAAACAAGCAAGCGTTCAACGTTGGTTCCTGGCACCAGGATGTTTTGGCTAAGAGAATGTTAACGGAGGTTTGGAAGGCCAACGGAAGAAAGGCTCACAAAGCTGCAAGTGATCATTAGACAAGAGGAAGTCTTATAATGGAAGTTATGCATGGAGTAGAAATTGCCACACAACGGATGCACATGGAGCTATAAGTATATGAAAGATCTCCAATAGAACTAGTGGGGATGCATCCAACTTGCTTTCTCACGAAGACCTAGAGCACTTTTGAGGAGGCTCATCATTGGAATATACGAGCCAAGTTCTATAGTGTAAAGTTCCCCACACAGTTATGCAACTAAGGCATGAAAACTCTCTCATATGAAGTAAAGGTGCTAAACATGAGCACAAATGATGATCACAAATGATATGGTGCTATAACCTGAGCTGAAGTGTGTGATAAAGAATAGTAATGCTGCCCCCTTTTTTATTTTTTTCTTTCTTTTTTTCTATTTTTTTCTTTTTCTGTTTCTCTTTTCGATGGCCTCCATGGCTCTTTTCACTTTTAGGGGCAAGCATCCTAATATGATATATGATATATGATGATATGACAACATACTGATGATAAAAGTAACTAATAAGAATGTGACATAATGTGCATATGACAACGGTGCCTCTGCCAGTGTAGCAGGTAATATAATGATCTAGCGTAACATGGGTTAAACCACACATCAACTTTATAGAATCACGCAAAGTAATATATAAGTAATGAATGAAAACAAGTCATGTAATGTAAGATGGATGTTGCATGGCAATATATCTCGGAACAGCTGTGGAAATGTTGTAGTAGGTAGGTATGATGGATGTTTTGAGAAAGATATTTGGCTTATATGTAGAAGACCAAGATGAAGATCTCCCACGAGTTTGGATGTACCCGCGAAATATGCACCAACTGTCAAGGGGAAAAAGGGAAATGCAAAGTACCGAAGAGGGTAGCAATATGATGGTGGAAGTGCCATGAAAACCGCAGTTTTAGAACTCACAAGTAAAAATATTCCAAATAAAAACATGATCTTACAAGGCATAATGAAAATCACTCCAAGAGGGATCATGGCAAATGACAAAGTCACTATTGGCTCCCGTGACCGTACCACATAACAAAAGTCATTACGGTTGCCTTAGGAAAATACAAGTCATATATCATTATGCAATCAACTGGAAATTGAAGTGTGGCACAACTTCAAATTTTTCTAGACCAATCATTTATCATTCCACTTTACTAAACCATCATGTTCACCATTAAGCAAAATCATATCTAAAAATAACATCAATGATTCAAGTGACACAATTTAATGATCTACAAGATTATGTATCATTTAGTTATACCATTTACCACATTTAGCATTTTCTGTTCTTAACCAAACACCAATAAACTTATTTAAAAGATAAACTCTCCAAGTAATTAGACAATGATATATGCGAGTATGATATAATAAAGCTAACAGCTCTAGCAAGAGATGCATGAAAAACAAGAGCTAGAAAGCAAACAACATCATGAAAAGAATACGCAACGAATATAAGTGATGTCGTCGTGGCGAACAAACAGATGCCTACGGGTAGGCTAATTTATGGGGCCGATGGACACTAGAGGATTCGGGGAGGGGTAGCGTGAAGGGATCGCACATGAAGAACAGATCAACACGGGGATTTACCCTGCTTCGGGACTTCCGATAGGAGATAAAACCCCTACTACAACATCTAGCCTATGGGTGTATTTTCTCTCTATATATGCGTGGTACAAACTGCTCCATGAACTGGACAAAGGATGCCTCTAAGAGGATTGGGGAGAAAATGGCTAACGGGGAAATGGGGTTGTCGTCCTCATGTGGAGCTCTCCCCTGGTGCTCCGTATAAAGAGGGAGCCCAGGGGACAAGGGATGGCCCGTATGACACAGCACACACACTATTCATGATGTGACTAATGGCGTCTTGTCAACACTATTCACTGTGTCATAGGCATGGGCATGCCCCATCTTGTCTGTCCTTATCCCTGCATCATGGCCATGACATGTCTCGTCCGTGTCCCTGGTTTTGTCCCGTAGTGTTCGGCTTGGTATCTTTTCTGCTCAACCCGGCATGGATATGGCAGATATCTCTACGACTTCTCGTCTGCACGACTCGGCATGGATATGCCGGATAGCACTCTTCTCCCGAAACCCAACATGGTAATGCCATATTACTCGTCACCGACTGCTTTCCCTGCACATAAGAAAAAAACAACGCATATCGACATAGACATGTCGGGTAAGATATGTCAGTTAGTCGTAAGTCGGTTAGCGTATGTCGGTCGGAATATGTCGGGCTGCACCAATATCCAATCTCGGTCCCTCCCGACCCGGGCATATCACGGTCAGCAAGTATGTCGGTCCAGTCTTGGTCTCAGCTTTTACCATATCTTTAGCCTACCCGGGGGTAACCCTCGACACTAGTCCCCGAAGCTGGTGCGGTCCTGCAACCTTGGATGAACGGTCGTACCAGATTTAAACCAACAAACAATCTTGACCAAACATCTGACACTCCCATGTCGGTGCATCTCAAGAATCTCCAGAGCTTAATCTTCAACAAATGCCGACATTCACCCATGTGCCGACATGCCGGTCTCTCCAAAACTGGAATATATCCTCGATCATGCGTCAAATATTCATTCGACATATTGCTATGTCGACACGCCTTATCCCAGACTCTTCTTTTTATTTCATCTACTTGGTTGAACCGACACCGCAAACAACCTACATGGCAAGCCCTTGTCCTCGCACCACTCCTTCTTTTTTTCTCTTCCAACCGACACGCACATGCTTCTTTCTTTTTCTTTGACCGGATCGATCCTCTCCTTTTCTTTTTTCTTTTTCTTCTCTCCACCCGAGTTCATCTGCTCGTTCCTCTCCCTATTCCCACAGTTAACTGAGGAAGTGAAAAAAGAGTAGACGAGCCTCCGGTTGGTGAGCTGAAGCCAGCGTCGCCGACCGGCGAGCCGGGAGCAAACGGAACTGACTAAGGCGGGCCGAAAGTGGCCGGGCGCGAAGCACTGACACGCAGTCGGAAACTGGAGGTTAACGACGAGTTGATGAGGATCCAAGGGCGTCTGATGATGTGGGCGCTTCCGGAGGTGGGGTGTCCGGGCGGGGCTAGGGGAGGTGAGGCGGCGGAGTGGCGGCGAGCTGTGACCGAGACCTCGATGTCGGGGATGGGCGGAGGCCGACGAGGTTGGGGGCGCAATGCTGGTGGCGAGCTCGGCCGGGACGAGGCGATGCCGGGCGTGTCCAGGCCGAGGCTGTGAAGGTTGTTGGAATAGTAGGCACAATTTCCATGATTAATTCCAGTATATTTAACATTATAACAACAGCTACTAGCATGTTAATCTCGCAAATACTAGATGTATTAATTAACATGAACAACAGCAAAACGTCTACATACACAGACATACTAAATCGGCACATCGGCACGTGATGAACGTACCGAACAACTGTAGATGAAGTAGTCGTAGTAGTCGTCGTAGTTGTTGCAGCAGCAGCAGCGACGGCAGCAACTTCCTGAAGGCGATGGCGACGTTGTTGACGAGCAGCCCGCGAGTCCGGCGAGCGTACACGTCCAGGAAGGCGAGCCGTGATGAAGAGGTTCAGAGCAGTCGCGCGGAGCGCTTCCAAAAACCTTATTCGCTCTCTCCCGTACAGGATCACAAGGACGAGGGTTCCGGAGACCTGATGTCCCGTTCGTCGGTGCACGCCGGCGCTCGGGATGGAGTAGACTACGGTGGCGGCGCAAGGCACGAGGTGGCAAAACCTAGATTGGTTTTTGTGTATTTGCAGCGCACGCAGTGCCCGACTTTATATAGCACGTCTAGGGAAAACCCTAACGGGTACAACATGGGCCAAGTCCACGTCGCGCACGTTAGGTCGGTTACAGTAGCCCACGATCCGGGAGCGACCCGAACCGACTATCTGTGACGCGTCCGTCCAAACCGTTTTTCCCAGACTGCAAAAATAAAGCTCGGCTCGGCGAGATTCCCGCAACCCGCGGCGCGTCGTGACGAGACGGACGGACGGGCGGGCGGTGCGGTGCGGTGCGTGCGAGCGGCGGCGGAGGAGGAGGAGCGCGTGAGAGACCCTCATGTTCTCACAAGCTTACCAAGTAGCACTCCACTCCACTATATAAGGTGGTGCCACTCCTCTTAAACTAGCAATGTGGGACTAAACTTTAGCTCCCACTCCACTCTCATGTGTGCTGCCATTTTTCCATGGGCTTTGAGATTTCAGAAATTGCTAATTGGGCTTCCCACTCATGGGCCCAAATTCTAACAATCCCCCACCAGATCTCAAATCCCATTTAGAGATGTTTGCCAGACCTCGAGTCTTGTTTAGATACCAGTGTTTCAGCAGAGACTGTTAAGTTGAACTTCTGCCTAGAACCTTGAGCTACGTCTATTGGCAACTTGAACAATGGACAGACCTTGAATTGCAAGTTTGGTGCTTCTAGATTTCACACAAAATTATAACTGGTACTTGGCTGCCAGTAGCCTACCCCGCGGGTGTAGCATATGCGTCATACTACCTGGTCTGTTCATGAGTTTACTAGAGATCACCCAAATCTCATAAATTGCGACGTTTAACAATTTGACTCATATAGGTGTGTTCTTTCAAGAATGCTCTGTAGAACAGCATCTTTGCTATGAATAGCCAACAGAACCACATTAAGGCATGCAGCCAACCTGCCTTACAGATTTTGAGAGGTTTGCATATTAACATAGAGAGGGTTAGGTAATAACTCTCCTCTGTCACACCACTAGCTTGTTCTTCCCACGTCCTAATTCACGGGATCTCCAATCACATAGGTTGGGTTACCACTATGGAGTAACGCTCACGGGTCTCAACCCCATCTCCCTCGATGCACTTTCTATCACATTACGTGATAGTCCCTTCGTAAAGGGATCTGCCAGGTTTTTGTCTGTTTCAATATACGAAACAGTTATTACTCCGGAGTTTCTCAATTTCCTGACAGACTTCAAACGTCTTTTAACGTGTCTTGATGACTTCGCATTATCCTTAGCACTGTTCACTTTGACAATAACCGTTTGGTTGTCACAGTTCATAAGGATGGCCGGTAATGGTTGCTCAACCACCGGCAAGTCCATCAAGAGCTCACGCAGCCATTCTGCCTCAACAGAAGCTGTATCTAACGCAGTAAGTTCTGCTTCCATGGTTGACCTCGTCAATATGGTCTGTTTGCAAGACCTCCATGATACTGCGCCACCACCAAGAATAAACGCATATCCACTTGTGGCGTAGAGCTCATCAACATCTGAGATCCAGTTCAAATCACAATATCCCTCAAGCACAGTAGGGTGCCCTGAATAGTGAATCCCGTAACTCATTGTACCACTCAGATAGCGCATGACCCTTTCAAGTGCATGCCAATGATCAGTACCCGGGTTAGACATGAACCTGCTCAATTTGCTCACAGCAAAAGAGATATCAGGTCTCGTCGCGCCCGCAAGGTACATGAGTGAACCGACCACTTGAGAGTACCTTAATTGATCTCTCGTCTCTTTCTTGTTCTTTCTGAGTGTCACGCTAGGATCATAGGGTGTTGGAGAAGGCTTGCTGTCTATAAAGCTGAATCGGCTCAAGACCTTCTCAACATAGTGTGATTGCGTGAACGTAATCCCACTCTCATCCCTAATCAGCTTGATGTTCAGAATCACATCAGCTTGTCCCAGATCTTTCATATCAAAGCTCTTTGACAAGAAAGACTTGACCTCATTTATCACTATCATGCTTGTACCGAAAATTAGTATGTCGTCAACATACAAGCATAATATGACACTATTGCCCCCACCATGGCGATAGTACACACACCTATCAGCCTCATTAATGGCAAAGCCTGCAGACGTTAACGTTCTGTCAAACTTCTCATGCCATTGCTTAGGTGCTTGCTTCAGCCCATACAAAGATTTTAACAATTTGCACACCTTTCTCTCTTCACCTTTTACTACAAACCCATCGGGCTGATCCATATAGATTTCCTCTTCCAACTCTCCGTTAAGGAAAGTTGTCTTTACGTCCATTTGATGAACGATCAGACCATAGGAGGCAGCCATGGAAAGTAGTACACGAATGGTGGTCAGTCTAGCGACAGGTGAATAGGTGTCAAAGTAATCTTCGCCTTCACGCTGAGTGTAACCCTTGGCTACAAGCCGTGCCTTGTACTTCTCAATAGTACCATCAGGCCTTAGCTTTTTCTTGAACACCCACTTACAACCCACAGGTTTGCAACCGTAGGGTCGTTCAGATAATTCCCAAGTTCCATTAGAAAGAATCGAGTCCATCTCATTATGGACATCTTCTTTCCAGTCATCTGCATCAGGAGATGCGAATGCCTCTGCAATGGACGTAGGGGTATTGTCCACAAGGTACACAATGAAATCATCACCAAGGGATTTTTCAATCCTCTGTCTCTTGCTCCTTTTGGGAGCTTCATTGTCATCCCTCTCAAGGACTTCCTCAACATGTGGTTGTTCAGAATAATCAACAGATGTACTAGATTCAGTAAATATCTCAGAAGAAATCCTAGCAGTGCTATGCATATCCTTCATAGGAAACATGTTCTCAAAAAATGTTGCATCACGAGATTCCATAATACTATCAGCATGCATATCAGGTACCTCAGATTTAACTACTAAAAATCTATAGCCGATGCTCCGCTGAGCATAACCCAGAAAGACACAATCCACTGTTTTTGGTCCGAGTTTACGTTTCTTAGGAATTGGAATATTGACTTTCGCCAAGCACCCCCAAGTGGGTAAATAAGAAAGTGATGGTTTTCTCCCAGACCACTCCTCGTAAGGGGTCTTCTCTTTATTCTTGTTAGGAACTCTATTCAGGACATGACACGAAGTTAATAAAGCCTCCCCCCACCATGCCTTAGATAAACCAGCAGTGTCCAACATGGCGTTCACCAAGTCGGTCAGCGTGCGGTTTTTCCTCTCGGCAACCCCGTTTGATTGGGGAGAATAGGGAGGCGTCCTCTCATGAATAATGCCATGTTCCTCACAGAATACATCAAATATTTTGGAGAAATACTCGCCACCACGATCCGACCTAAGACGTTTGATCTTTCTCTCTAGTTGATTTTCTACTTCAGCTTTGTAAATTTTAAAGTAGTCTAAAGCTTCATCTTTAGTTTGCAACAAATATATATAACAGAACCTAGTAGCATCATCAATTAAAGTCATGAAATATTTCTTTCCACCTTTTGTCAACACGCCATTCATCTCACACAGATCCGAATGTACGAGTTCCAGGGGTTCTAAGTGTCTCTCCTCGGCTGCCTTGTGAGGCTTTCGAGGTTGCTTTGATTGCACACAACTATGGCACTTGGAACCTTTGGCAATAGTGAAATTCAGAATTAAACTCATACTAGACAACTGAGACATCAAACCAAAATTAATGTGACATAAACGAGAATGCCAAACACTGGTATCATCGGAAACACCGCCACAAATATGATTTACTGATTTATTACAGAAATCTGAAAGTGAAAAACGGAACAAGCCTCCGCACTCATAACCTTTACCAATAAATTGTCCAAATTTTGACACTACAACTTTATTGGACTCCAAGACTAACTTAAACCCATCTCTGCATAGAAGGGAACCGCTAACGAGATTCTTGTTCATAGTAGGGACATGCTGCACGTTCCTCAGCTGCACGATCTTCCCCGAAGTAAACTTCAGATCTACCGTGCCAACACCACGAACAGTAGCATGTGATCCATTCCCCATTAGGACGGAAGAATCCCGAGCGACCTGATAAGAAGTGAACAAAGAGATGTCAGCGTACACATGAACGTTAGCACCCGTATCAATCCACCAACATGGAGAATGAAATACTGAAGGCACAAATGGTAAATTACCATACCCATCAGTATTGCTAGCGGTCACGACATTGACAGTCTTGGCCTTAATCCCTTTGTTGTCTGCACGATCTGGGCAGTCCACAGAGAAGTGACCGAGCTCTCCACAGGTATAGCAACCTAGCCCAGACTTGTTCATCATCTTCTTCTTCTTCTTGAAACATTTAGTCTTGGCAGGTACATTGAAAGCAGGCTTGTTCTTTCCTTTGTTCTTGCCGTGGTTATGGTTCTTCTGCACCATGTTGGCGCTAGACTGACCTTCACCACCTCTCTCAGCAGTGTCCTTAGCCCGAGCCTTCTCCTCAACATCAAGAGACGCTATTAGGTTTTCAACCGATATCTCCTGTCTCTTGTGTTTGAGAGTTGTGGCGAAGTTCCTCCATGAAGAAGGCAACTTTGCAATAATGCACCCGGCCACAAACTTGTCAGGTAAGGCACACTTAGCATGTTGAAGCTCCTTCGCAATGCACTGTATCTCATGAGCCTGTTCGACTACATAACGGTTGTTAGCCATCCTGAAGTCATGAAAATTCTCCATGATGTACAGTTCACTGCCAGCATCTGCTACACCGAACTTAGCGTTCAGTGCCTCCGAGAGCTCTTTGCCATCTGAGATGTGCATGTACACATCAAACAGCTTGTTGCTAAGAACACTCAGAACGAGTCCCACAAAGGCAGTGTTGGTATCCTAGAACTTATTCTGATCTTCGTCAGATATAGCTCCTTCAGGTAAACCCTCACTGGCCTCGAACACTTTCAGAGATCGCAACCACGACGTGGTCTTGATCTTCCATCTCTTAAAATCCGCACCCGTCTACTTGTCCGGCCTCAGCGAATCAGATAGATGTCCCATGTTTAATTCAGAAAATTGCCTACACATATAAGGTTTTTGGATTGTTGGAATAGTAGGCACAATTTCCATGATTAATTCCAGTATATTTAACATTATAACAGCAGCTACTAGCATGTTAATCTCGCAAATACTAGATGTATTAATTAACATGAACAACAGCAAAACGTCTACATACACAGACATACTAAATCGGCACATCGGCACGTGATGAACGTACCGAACAACTGTAGATGAAGTAGTCGTAGTAGTCGTCGTAGTTGTTGCAGCAGCAGCATCGACGACAGCAGCTTCCTGAAGGCGATGGCGACGTTGTTGACGAGCAGCCCGCGAGTCCGGCGAGCGTACACGTCCAGGAAGGCGAGCCGTGATGAAGAGGTTCAGAGCAGTCGCGCGGAGCGCTTCCCAAAAACCTTATTCGCCCTCTCCCGTACAGGATCACAAGGACGAGGGTTCCGGAGACCTGCTGTCTCGTTCGCCGGTGCACGCCGGCGCTCGGGATGGAGTAGACTACGGTGGCGGCGCAAGGCACGAGGTGGCAAAACCTAGATTGGTTTTTGTGTATTTGCAGCGCATGCAGTGCCCGACTTTATATAGCACGTCTAGGGAAAACCCTAACGGGTACAACATGGGCCAATTCCACGTCCCGCACGTTTAGGTCGGTTACAGTAGCCCACGATCCGGGAGCGACCCGAACCGACTATCTGTGACGCGTCCGTCCAAACCGTTTTTCCCAGACTGCAAAAATAAAGCTCGGCTCGGCGAGATTCCCGCAACCCGCGGCGCGTCGTGACGAGACGGACGGGCGGGCGGGCGGTGCGGTGCGTGCGAGCGGCGGCGGAGGAGGAGGAGCGCGTGAGAGAGCCTCATGTTCTCACAAGCTTACCAAGTAGCACTCCACTCCACTATATAAGGTGGTGCCACTCCTCTTAAACTAGCAATGTGGGACTAAACTTTAGCTCCCACTCCACTCTCATGTGTGCTGCCATTTTTCCATGGACTTTGAGATTTCAGAAATTGCTAATTGGGCTTCCCACTCATGGGCCCAAATTCTAACAAAGGTAATGTCGGGTGCGGTGAGGTCGGAGAGGGCGACGTGGCGAGTAGGCGGCCGCGGTCGGAGGGACAGGGGCGAACTCGGACGCGGGCGAAGGAGGTCGGAGCAGGAGATGCCGAGATGCATCCAAGATCGGCGGCGCGGGCGGTGTCGGGGCCGGCCCGACCGAGGTGCATCATCTTGGAGGAGACCATGGTCGGAGGTGCGCTGCCGGGGTCGGCTCATGTAGGAGCAGGGGCGGAGCCACCGAGATGAGGATAAGGTCGGACGGATTGGGGCCAAAGTCGGGGATTCCGCGCCGAGGAAGTAGGGCCGTTGCCGTAGTCGGGGAAGAGATGTCGGGCTCAGGGAAGACGGGGGCGCGCCAAGGTGCGTCCATGGTGTGGAGATGACGGGGCGGTGCCGAGGCGCACGGGAGAGGATCCCGGTCGAGGCGCACCGAGGCGAGGACGGGGGGCCGCCGGGATGGCCGGTCGCGGCCGATGTCGGACGCGAGACGGCGCATGTCGGAGGAGATGCTGCCGAGGTCCACGACATTGGGGCCGGTCAGATCGGAGGGGAACTCAGGCATGGCCATGTCGGATGGGCGACGCCAGGCTACAGATCATGTCGGGGGCGAGGCTCTTGGAGGAGACGGCAAGGCAGCCAGGTCGGCTGGGCGGTTGGTGATGGGTGAGTCGGACGCGGCCACGATCTGGATGAAGTTGACCAAGGCGAGGGCAAGGGAGAACTCGGGAGACATCGACTCGGTTTAACCGAAGGCTGGAGAGCTCGGCCCAATCCGAGGTTTCGGCCCAAACCAAGATGGTGGATCCCGGTGCAGATGAATGATGTTCCGGTCTGAACAATGTAGTCTTGGCCCAGATCACCTTTCTTACCTTTTTCTCCTTATCTTTTATTTATCCATGTTTGTCTTTTACCTCCGATATTTCCGATATTAGCACAACCACCTCGTAATTTTAGGATTCAGGGATTATATCCCGACACTAGTCCCCGAGGCTGTGGGTGACTCGCAGAGTCGCGCGCAGAATTACAAAAACACCATAGTCTTCACACCCTCCACCGTGCACCTGTAAAAATACGATCATATGTCGGTTCCTTAGCCACTCTGGGCGTTTTACCGACATAGACGTCTTCGGCCACAGCCGGTCTGACATAAACATATCTTACATGTCGTCTTTTAGCCACTCTGGGCGTATACCGACACGAACATCTCATGTGTCGGCCTTTAGCCACTCTGGGCGTATACCGACAGAGAGTCTCATGTGTCGTCTTTTAGCCACTCTGGGCGTATACCGACACAGACGCCTCCAACCTCTGCTTATTTGACATAAGTTTATCTCGGGTGTCTCGGTATCTCGGCCACTATGGGCATGCCACACATCTCTCGGTATCTCGGCCACACTGAGCACTTACCGACATGAGTGTCTCCAGCTACTGCTGGTTTGACTCAAAGGTATCCCAGGTGTCTCGAATGTCCGGTAGCCATTCTAGGCACTTATTGACATGAGTGTCCCCAGCTTCTGCTGGTTTGACACAAGGGTATCTCAGGTGTTGCCTTCGGCGAATTTTGGTAAACCAAAACAAACGGCGATTTGAAGATATTGCTCGATGCCATGATATACTAGCGAACCGAAATAAACGGTGATCTGAAAATATTACATGATGCCGCGATATATTGGCGAACCGACATAAACGGTGATCTGAAGATATTGCAGGATGCCGTGATATATTGGCGATCCGATACAAACGGCGATCTGGAGATATTGCTTGATGCCACGATATATTGGCGAACCGACATAAATAATAACCGGGGTATCATATGCCATTTGGAACTCGGCAAGCCGACACCAACGATTATCCGAAGTAAGTAACAATTCGGTATGATATGCCATTATAACTCAGCAAGCCGATACCAAAAACCATATGCAATATATCTTGAGTCAATAATAAATATAAGATGGATTGGAGATAACCAATATAACCAAGACTTTCGACATGAGTATCCTCTTGTTAAAACCGTCAGTCCCCACTTGTTAAAACCGTCATTCCCTTACAACGTTAGCCCAGGCATGTATGTATAATGACTATATAATTTAACCAGAGAATTTACTAATAAGCATAATTGATCATAGGAAATCTAGAAGTAAAACTAAGCAACGAGGTGCAAACTTTGTCCAACCGAGTCCCGGGTAAATTTACAGACATAGAAGTAAAAAACAGAATGCACTGGCGAGGCAGTCCTCGGGCCAAGACATCTTGGTTCCGGGGAAAATTTACAAACAACATGACATGGCAGTCCCTGGGTTACGACATTTCGTTTCCGGGGAAAAACACCTAAGTAGAATACGAAAGGAAAGTCCACGACTATACTTTTAGATTAAACAACTAGCGTATAACTCACATAACTGGTAAGTACTCACATTGCAGTCTCGGTACGGGTTTATGTTGTTGAAGTGCTCGCGATATTGGTGGTCGATGCCGGGATCGGTCTACCTGATTGTGCCGTGCGCGGATCTCAGCTGGATGTCAACCTGTTGCTAGTCAGAAAACCATTAGCCGGATTGGATGGTCAACCGCTCATCCGGGTATGCGAGCCGGCAGGGATGCAGACGAGGCGGAGATAACGCGGTCGCGTACTTTACACGCTTGCTTGCGGCAAGCAGCGCAGTGCGCAGTCGGAGATGGCGACCTGGCGGGCAGCATGCTGGAGCAGGGGAGCGGGGGCGCAGGCAACCAAGGTCGAGCGAGTGTTGGGCAGCTTGGGGTGAATGTTGAGAACTGTGCTCGCGACCCAGCACAGGTAGCCGTGGAGCACGGGGATCCGGTGCGGGCGCCGTGGCGAGCGGGGCGCGAGGAGATGTAGCACGGGCGCAGGCGAGGCGGACAAGGTGCAGCGCGGAATGCTGTCGACGGATGGCGAGCTGAGCATGAGCACGCGCGGCAGCCGGCAGACGGCGGGCAGGGCGCAGAGAAAACACGGCACACGCTGCAGCCGGCGGAGGCCGATTAGGGCGTGAAGGAAGCGCAGCACGCGCTGCGGCCGGCGGGCGGCGAGCACAGCGCAGAGGATGTGCAGCACACGCTGCGGTCGGCGGGCGGCGAGGAGAGCGTGGAGCTGCGACCGCAACAGGTTCGAGCGGGCGGCGCCGCGCGGATGAGCAGTGACCGGGCGCGCGGTGACGGATGAGCAGCGACGGGCGCGCGGTGACGCAGACGTTGCTGACGATCGACAACGAGGATTCTCAGACACGCGCAAGCGCTGACGAGCGCCAGGATGACCGCCAATGCGGCCTGGTCGCATGCACAAGCGCCTCGGCCACAAACCGAGTCTCCGAGCTCTTTGCCGAAGGTGAGACGACGAGGACGGTAGCGAGCCTCCGGGGTTCGCGGGGGCGGTGGCGATGTCGAGTCCCCGCGTTAACGTAGAAGGTCCCGTCCGAATTTAGCCCAACAAACCCCAGTGATGGCTCATGGTGGGCGCCAACTGTCTTCATGACGAACAAACAGATGCCTATGGGTAGGCTAATTTGTGGGGCCAATGGACGCTAGAGGATTCGGGGAGGGATAGCACGAAGGGATCGCACATGAAGAACAAATCAACACGGGGATTTACCCTGCTTCGGGGCTATCGTGAGGAGATAAAACCCCTACTACAACATCTAGTCGGTGTATTTTCTCTCTGTACAAACTGCTCCATGAGCTGGATAAAGGATGCCACTAAGAGTACTTGGGGAGAAAATGGCTAAGGGGGAAATGGGGCTACCATCCCCGTGTGGAGCTCTCCCCCTGGTGCTCCTTATAAAGAGGGAGCTTAGGGGACAAGGGAAGGCCCACATGACAAAGCACACACATTATTCACGATGTGACTACTAGGGTCTTGTCAACACTATTCACTGTGTCATAGGTGTGGGCATGCCCCATCATATCTGTCCTTAGCCCTGCATCATGGCCATGACATGTCTCGTCCGTGTCCCTGGTTTTGTCCCGTAGTGTTCGGCTTGATATCTTCTCTGCTCAACCCAGCATGGATATGCCAGATATCTCTACGACTTCTCGTCTGCGCAACCCGGCATGGATATGCCGGATAGTACTCTTCTCTCGAAACCCGACATGGTTATGCCAGATTACTCGTCACTGACTGCTTTCCCTGCACATAAGAAGAAAACAACGCATATCGACATAGACATGTCGGGTAAGATATGTCGGTTAGTCGTAAGTCGGTTAGCATATGTCGGTCGGAATATGTCGGGCTGCACCACTATCCAATCCCAGTCCCTTCCGACTCAGGCATATGACGGTCAGCAAGTATGTCGGTCCAGTCTTGGACACAACTTTTACCATATCTTTAGCCTACCCGGGGGTAGCCCCCCGACAAGTGAAGAATATGAGTATTGAAAATAAAAGCGGAGCGTGTCTCTCTCCCACACAAAAGAATGCTATGATCCATTTTATTCAGAGAATGAAAATAACACGAACAAAAAAAATAAGTAGACATTTCAAGTAAGCATATAAGATGTGACTGAATTAAAATATAGTTTGTCTAGAAAGGACCTGATAGTTTGTTGATGAAGGAGGGGATGCCTTGGGAATCCCCAAGCTTTGACGCTTGAGTCTTCTTTAAATATATTGGGGTGAACCACCGGGTCATCCCAAAGCTTTGGCTATACAATCCTCTTGATCACATTATATCATCATTTTCTCCTGATCCTTAAAAACTTTCTCCAACCAAACTTAGAGTAACTTCATTAGAGGGTTCGTGCACAAAAAAATATGATATTCTGTAAGTACACATTTGCTACCTATGCTACTAACCATTAGCTACAGCCACTGATACTTCATAGGATAAAACGATTCAATCAAAATAGCAAAAGAGGCATTGCAAAATAAATGGCAGAATCTGTCAAAAACATAACAGTCCATAAAGACAAAACAATTCTAGGCACTTAACTTGCTCAGATCAGAAAACTCAAAACTAATGAAAGTTGAATATATATCTGAGGATTACGCACAAAAAAGGGCAGATTTGTTTGATTTTTCTGTGAAGAATTACAAATTAAACGGCGGAAAGCAGAAAACTGTTTATGCGCAGGAATCCAAATTTAGCATCAACTTTCAACTAGAGACTTAACTTGACACAACAATGCAATAAAATAAAGATAAATAGGAATTGCTACAGAGGTAGGATAAGTCCTTGACACATACAAAATAAAATAACAGAAAATAAAAGTGGGTTCTCTCATAAGCACTTTTGTTTAACGCCTTTGAGCTAGGCACAAAAAGCAAAACTCAAGTACTATAAAGAGATGAAGCATCAACATCAATGATTTCATCCAAAACATGGTTGGTTGTAATAGGTGTTTTTGGTATCCATGATTGTGTCCTATTATGTAAATCATCACTTGTAGGCATTTTGGGAGGTTAGGGTTTAGGAATATAAATAAATTTTTGCTCCCTTCCTACAAAAGGTTTATCTTTCTTAGTTTTAATAGAGGCAAAGGTTGAACCTAAGGTTTCCATAGCATGTTCTAATTCATCAATTTTATGATTATGAATATCAAGGGTGTTGCTAGTTTCTAAAGCAGTGATTCTTACATTAATGTCATCTATTGATTCATTACCCTTGCTAGCATTATCAAGAAAAGTTTTATCCATAGAATCCAACCTTTTCATAATATCTTCTAAAGTAATCCCAGTTTTAACTTCTTTAGTAAGGGGCGGTGATCCTACCAAACTTTTAATTAAATTGCAGGCTTCAAAAGTAGTTGTTCCAAGAAAGTTACCCCCCGTAAGAGTGTCAAGAACATACCTATACCAACTAGAAATACCGGCCAACATAAAAAATCCTAAGGACGATTAAAGTGGAGTGTTTTTCAGTGCATTTTTATAAGCATCATTTACCCTATACGAAGCATCTTTTAGACTTTCTCCTCCTAGTTATTTAAACGAACGAACTTCAACTTCAGGACTACCCATTTTCAGCAAATTAATGAACAAACCAAAATAGCAATAATAGAGAAATAATGCTAAACCGAAAGAACAAAAGCAACAAACTAAAAATAAATAACAAACCAAAATAAACAAAGTAATGCAAGTAACTAATTTTTTTGTGTTTTGATATTAAGTAAACAAGACAGTAATAAAAATAAACTAAGCAAGACAATAACAAAATAAAAAGATTGGAAGTGCGAAAACTCCCCTCGCAGAAGAATCTTATTTCCTCGGGAACGGGGCCAGAAAAGAGCTTGATGCACACGGTGGGTGTGTTGTTGGGAGACCCAAAGAGGAAGGTATGAAGTAGTGCAACACCAAATTTCACTCAATTGTAAAACCAAGGTTATCGAGCCAGTAGGAAATGAGAATTCACCCGAGGTATCAACGGCGCCAGAAAAGAGTGGTGCTAAGTTGACGTGGAGCCTGCACACAAACAATCAAGATACTTTGCCCCAACTTAACAGTGAGGTTGTCAATCTCACCGGCTTGCTGTAACAAAGGGTTAAATTTATGTGTGGAAGAAAGATGTTTGTTTGCAGAAAGTAACAGGTTTGCAGTTGTGCTTTTATCAGATTAAAGAGAAGGACCAGGGTCCATAGTTCACGAGTGGTGTCTCTCCATAAATAATAATAACATTCAAGCGGGTAAACAGATTACTGCTTGCCAATTGATAGAATAATGATAAGCAAACCAATGCATATTATTACGTTATGATGTCTAGTGTGAGATTCATTAAGGCATTACAATAATATACATAGACCGTTCCAACCGCATCTATGACTAATAATCCACCTTCCAGTGAGCGTCTGCACCCCTTTCAGTATTAAGTTGCATGCAACAGATTATCACCTTAAACAATGTGTGAAATGTAAGTAAGTAACATCATCCTTAAATAAAGTACTAATGTTTTATCCCTAGTAGCAACATTACATCTACAACCTTAGAGCTAGTTGTCACCACCCCAGATTCAATAGAGACATGAACCTACTATCGAGCATAAATAACCCCTCTTGGAGTTACAAGCATCTACTTGGCCAGAGCATACACGAGTAACAGAGAGCATGCAAGATCATGAAATAGCACACACATGATATATTATGAAGCAATAACTTTAGCGGATCCCAACAAACACAACATGAAGAATTACATAACGGTGATCTTGATCATGATAGGCAGTTCACAAGAACTAAACATGATAGCACAAGAGGAGAAGACAACCATCTAGGTACTGCTATGGACCCGTAGTCCAAGGGTAGACTACTCACGCATTAGTCTGGAGGCGGTCATGGCGATGTAGAGGCCTCCGGGGATGATTCCCCCTCCCAGTAGGGTGTCGGTGAGAAGTTCTGATCTCTCTCGAATTGGTGTTGACGATGGCGGCGGCTCGGGACCCGTGGAGGAAATAATGAACACTGTGCGATTTTTAGGTTTTTGGCGGCTTTAAGTTGGCGAAAGGGTGAAGGCGGTGGAGGCCCGAGGTCCCCACACCTGGTGCTCGCGCGGCCAGGCCTGGAGCCGCGCGAGCTAATGGTGGCGGCGCCTCGGTGCCCCACTTTGTGTCGTCTTCGGTCTTCTGGAATGTTCCCAATTAAAAACTGACTTCTGGATAAAAATCGTCCAATTCCGAGAATATTTTCTTAAGTACTTTTCTGAAACCAAAAACAGCATAAAACAGGGAACTGGCACTGTGCCATCTTGTTAATAGGTTAGTCCCAGAAAATGCATAAAACTATATAAAATGCATATAAAACAAGTAATAACATGGTATAATATAGCATGGAACATAAGAAATTATAGATACGTTCGAGACGTATTGTAACATCCCAACATTTTATAATGTTCAAAAATCACTAAAATTTTAAAAAAATCTTTTTATTAAAATAAAATATTAAAATGCATAAGAAAAGACTTCAAACATCTTCAAAAGGTTTAATATTTGAAATATCTCAAATAAATATTATTTTCAAAAGTTGTTCAAGTGAAACATTTTATTATCCATATATTCCTTAAAGATCAAAATATTATTTGACAAATGATTTACCAACCTTCAAACCATTTTCATATAAGAAAAGGTTTCTTTTTAAGTATTTGTTTTCAACCACTTAGCCATAGCTATTTATAAATTTAAAATAATATTTACAAGTGTTCTTTTAAACTGTTTAAAACATGATCTATTTGCCAAATGGTTTTCATTCTTTTAACTAAGTTCAAAACATAGTTTTGGAAATTACAAGTCTATAGTTTATAACCTTAAAACTTTATAGATTTTATAAATTAATGAAATTATCCAAATAAACATTTCATTAGCTTAAATGATTTTCATTTATTTTCAAAACATGAAATGATTAATGTACTCTATATAAGAAATGAATTGAATCTAAAATCTTTTCCAAAGGTATGTTACGGAGTTTTCAAATGAATAAGCATAATATAAAACATAATGGTGCACAAAACATTAGAATTAAAAATGGAATTTATTATATTTCCCAATTCCTTAAAATTATTTATATTTAGTTATTTTAATATTATGCCAAAATAAAGATGAATGATTTCAGCAAAATACGTTTAAATAACTTGATTTCAATCATATTTGAATGTGGAGAATTTCATAAATTTTATTTATCCCCAAATGAATTATTAAATCCCTAATTTCAAAGTTAACCTAAAATAGGAAAAATTGTATTTTATGAATAATTCAAAATATTTATTTTGTAAAAGTATTCAAAACATACCCACTAATCTTTTAAAACATAGAGATGGATATTACAAATTTTTAGAAAATGATTTGACTTCATTTGGAGTTATAAAACAAAAGATACGAATTAAATGCAAAATTCAGAAAAAGCAAAATGCTGACGTCAGCGATGACGTCACGGTCGTCTTCAACCTCTGGCAAAAAATCCGCACCCGATCCCTCCTTCCAAAATTGACGCGATTCGTGCGGGATTTATTTCCCTCTCCGACCCTATATAACCCCCACCCCCTGCCGCGTCTTTCCCCTCTTCCTCCCCATAGAATCGTGCCCCAAAGCCGTCGAATTTCTTCGCCGGAGCTCCGTCGGTCCGACGCCGCTCTTCTCCGTTTCCGGCGAGGTTAGTCCATGCCAAGGCCCGAGACCCCCTCCATACTTCTTCCCTTGTCCAGGCGCACTTCCCCGATCCCTCCCATGTTTCTTTTGTTCAGCAAAACGTCGCGCCCATCCATGACCGAAGCTCGCCGGCAACCGCAGGACTCCGGCCGGTCTCCACCGGCGTTCCAGGAAGCAATCGAATTCCGCGTCCCAACCATAGAGTTCCCCGTGGCGTGACGCATCCCGTCGTCGTCATCTCCAAGCCAAGGGACCACCGAAGCAACCAGCCGTCCAAGATCGTGCCGCGCCACGGTCGTCTTCCTCGTCTCCGGCAGTCCAGCACCGGCCGCGGTGAGCCCTTGCCTCTCAGCCGTCCGATCTCCCGTCAACGGTCTAGATTAGAAGTTTTAATCGAAGAGGTATCCTCGGATCTGAGCCCTTAGATCTAGATCCAACGGCCCAGATCGAATCACTTATCCACGACAGTGCCGAGTCAGTGCACAGTCAGCAGTCCAGTCAGCTACCACGTCAGAAAATGATTTTCTTATTTTAATTTATTTGGCACTTTTGCAGATAAGCCCCTACCACTTAGAATTGTTATAACTTTTAACTCACATATCCAAATTCAAATATTTTTATATACTTGGAAATCCCTTGACATGTAGAATAATTTAGATCTGTTAGAATTCAAATTTGAGTTAGTTTAAAATATTCAAATTTCAAATGGATGATTTGAGTATATTTGTAATAACTTTAAATCTATAAATCCACAAATTGTAAATAAAATTGTTTTAGAAACTTTGGAATATTTGTAATATGATGCCTCTGTTATAAAATATTTTTGAGAAGTATTTTGAATGAATTCGTAGTTATATATTTAAATTGAATAGTTTGAATAATTTTTGACAGAAACATTAATTTTGAACAAATCAAATTGCTATAAATTTATTTAAATCCCCTCGGTCTATTAACAATATTTATAAAATTTTGTTATGAAAATTAAATCACAGAAAACTTTAATCTTATATGTTTCCTTTTATTATATTTTGCAAAAATAGAAATTAATTAAATTGCATTTATAACTTCATGCATATTTATAAAAAATCACATAAGTTATTATGATGCTTTCTTGTGATTAAAAATTGCATTTCATGCATGGCATATTTTGTAGTTTTACTCCTCATAGGAAAACTTCTCCCTTAGTTTTCTCTAAGTATTTTTTAAGAGTTATTTTCAATAGTGTTTTCAAAAGGTTACACTTAGACACTTAGAATTTTCAACATGGAGATAGAAGGCCAATGAAGGACTTAGCCAAGAAAACAAGACTTCAGAAGTATCTTCAAGAAGTAGAAGCACTTAGAAGAAAATGAAAAAGAAGTGCATGAAGACCAACCAACAATATTTTCTAAGTCTTGCTTCCTCTCTCTCTTTTCTTTCCTTCTTCATTGAGACTTCATGAAGACTAAGTTAAATCCAAGACCAGCCTCGGTGATACAATAATCATCAAGTCTGAAGATTTATCAAGTCTACCAAAAATTCTATCAAAACATCACCAAGGAGAAAGTTACAAGTCTGGAGATGAAGCCTGTGTTTAGATTGAACGGAGAGCCGAGTTACGTTGAAAAGAGTTTGTGAGCAAAGACATCATCCAAAGGCAAGTGGCACACCTCATAAACTTCCTATTATTTCTATATGCATTACTTAGTGTATTTTTATATAAGCATGTGTAGGATAGTATTGCTATGCTAAACCTGTGTAGAAATTACTTATTCCTGTGTCTAGGTTCCTATGCAATACTTAGTAGAATTATTGATGCTATGCAAATGTTGTTTTTTAAAAATCTAAATTCTACTAAGTTAAGAATGAAACACCTGGGTGGTGAAAGGTTGTCTGGAGTCGAGTTGAGTGGCTACTCAGGCCCATGTCTATGGTTCCTGGAGTTCGTGCACTTGTGAACGGCCACCCAGGAACAGAGGAATCTGAAGAACTCCGAGTGACGATTGCTTCCAGTGCAGCCATTACCAATGGGCTCTGGCTTGATCAATTATGTTGCGTGGACTCTCTCCGGCTTGACAAGCAGATGTAGAGGGTGTTAGGTGGAATGGGTCAAGCCAGAGTGGGAGGGAAAATGCTTCTGAAAGATCTCGTCTCATTCTTCTCCTTTTCCATATCACTATAAGTGTGTAAATGATAGTTTGGGTTGAATGGGTACAATGCTGAACGTGCACAACCTCTGCAGAGTGTAAAACTAAGTACTTAGCCGTGTCCCCGGTACAACAATTTGAGCAGCTGATCACGGACGTCAACGGAGGATTCCACCATTCCAACTTCAAAACTAAAACTTGATGGGTGAACAAGGGTAGAATGAGATCGTGGTTGTCATACCACGAATGTCTCGAATAAAACAAAAGTGTTTTCCAAAGAGTTAGGAAAAATTGGCTTTATGCAAAATAGCCTTGAACTCCACCAGCCAAATAAGCATATAGGTTATTAGAGTTATTCCACTAAGTGTCCACCATAGTGTCACTTGCCAGACTCCATTTTTAATGGAATCTGACCCACGTTGTTGCAATATTTTTGTTATTGCAGATTGTTAAGATGACGAGTGAGGTTTCGCTTAAAGGTTTCGAGTCTGCAAGCAACATGTTTTCGCCTGTGGCAGCATGAAGTTGATGGAGACTCACTGCTATTGTATTTCCGCCGTTTACTCTTTCAAAGCTAGGTTTATGCTATGCAACTTGTATTGAATATTTTGGAAGTCTGGATCATCCATGTAATTAAATTGATACTTTGTTGCGATATTACATCGTAAACTTTGTGTGCAAACGAATCGATCCAGTGATTTGCACTATACACAGGTATCTGCCTTATTTAAAGTGCAGGTACGCTACACGTATCACTGCCCGTACTTTGACTTGTGTAACACCCTAATTTTCTCAGCATTAGTAATTGTGGTGTTATCCTAGATTTTCAACCTTAGCAAAAACCTTTGTGTGTAGAATTTTGAGACATGAGATATTTTGTTTGGAAACATAATTCTTGATTGAGTTCCACTAGTCTTCCTGGTTGATAGAAACCCTAAAACCTCAACAACTAATATAAAATATCAACTATTAGGATCTTCATGGTTGTAAAAACTTAGCCAAACTAGGAGCTATTATTAAGCAAACCATAAATGGTTTTTGACATGCATCTGAACCATTTTGGTCTAAGGAATATATAGTTTCACACCCTGTTCCAAATTCTCTCAAAAGAACTTGTTTGCACATAAATATCACTATCTTTTGTAGCCATCAAATTAACATGACCATTTGAGTTATTCTTTTCCTTCTCACTAAAAGTTTTCTTTTCCTTGTGAGTCAAATGAGGTGTTTGACTTGGGCATTTATAAATTCAGTAATTTCTCCTAATTTAGGTGAGTTTGGGGTATTGACTCATTTTCCTTTTGTGGGTCATGTTTGAATTTTTCAAACTTGGGGTTTGAAAAATGTGTGAGGTTTTCACTCAAACCATCCATCCTCTCTCTCACTCCTTTCCACTCCACTTGTTGAAAAGGAGAGCAGCACCCTCACCCCTGGCCCCACCTGTCATGGACTTGGGTCCTCCCCTCTTTCTCTCTTCTCCTTTTCTCTTCTCCATCACCCAACCGGAGCCCCCTCCTCTCTTCTCACTGGCTAGGACGAGTCATCCCGACCAGCACCCTCTCTGCCCCTCTCCACCGCCCAGGAGGACCAACAAGAACTCCCCTCACCCTCCCCAAACCGCTCCTGCCCGTGGGAGCTCAAAAACCAGCCCCTGGTTTTGGAGCTGCTCTCAGCTCTGCCCTCCCCCTTTAAAACCCTGCCCGAGACTCTCCCTCACCTCCTCTACTCACCCCTACCACCCTCACCCAAAAACACACCCTCCCTCGAGCTCAGGAAGCGAAGAACCTCGCCGGAGACCGATTCCGTCCCGCCGTGCTCATCGTCGTTCCTCTCCGCCTCTCTCTGCCATTTTTGGCCCCTCGAGCGCGTCTCGTCTAGACCTAACCCCCTCTGCCCTCCTTTTCTCTTCTAGGTGTCCGTAGCCGCCGCGCTCGTCCTCGACCCGAGAAACTCGCCGCCGCCGTCGCCATGGACTCCGACGTTGCATGCGGGAGTTGAGGACGCCGTTGAGCTCGCCATCGTCCCCTCCGTCGATCTTCACCCTCCCCCTGGCCCCGCGCGGTCTCTGGTGAGCACCGTCGCCGCCATTTTCCTCCCCCGCGTCTGGTCCATCCGCGCCGCATCGCGAGGTTGACGACAACCGTGAGCCGTAGATCGAGAGATCTACGGCCTGGTTTGAATCTCGCCGTGCGCGCACGGCCTCGCGCGCTTGGGCCGGCCTAGCTCAGCCTCCCTCGCCGCTCCGCGTGGTCTCTCGGCCGATTTGGCCCAGATCCGGCCGCTCGGCCCTTTTTCTTTTTAGAAATCATTTTCTGTTAATAGTTCCAGAGAATCTTTAGTCTAGCTTTTATTCATTTGTGGTAAATCTACATTAGCTAAAATGATGAGACTAATTTTGTAGCATGCACACACATTTTCTTAACCATATGGCGTTGGATTTGATCCAAAATGTATTTTCTGTTGGGTGGTAGAACAGATGTAGTAAAAAGTATTCTTTTCACCATTTGTTTAATAACTTGGGATTTATAAATCCAAATCATGCAATATTGGATCTGTTGGAAAGCTTGTAAAAATTTCTACCAAGATTGGTAAATCTTGCATGCAGGAGATTAATCTAGCAAAAGTTGTATTTAGTCTAAGTATAACATCAGTATGTGTTTGGTGATTTTTATTTCTTAAATGAAAACACTTTTTGAGGTAAATCCACTTGGAAGTGTTAGATATGAGTTGGAAGTATCATGTGCCACAAAGGTAGGTTTTTCCTGTAAATATTTATTACTTATTGGGCAAATCTCTGAAAAACAGGGAGATATTCTCTTAAAGTGCATTTCTGTAATTTCAGAGATTATTGCATCTCTAGTTTTGTTTGGTTGAGCCACCTTTGTCCCTAGATTAATGTTGGGGATATTTTTGTGGGATACTCACATGTTTTATCTAACTTACCCCACTGGTTTGACACCAAAATAATCCATATTCTTTTCTGTACATAAATAATAGTCAGAAGTTTATGTTATCTTAAAACAAGGATAACTTGAGCTAGGAGTAGCCAAATTTGATGAACAAAATCTCCACTTAAAGAGAAAACTCATATCTCACCAGAAAAGATAATTATGCATAACGGGGATCTACGAAACTAGATCTATCTTCTGATTGAGCTTGACATCAATAGCTCTTAACTGATTTTTAATTCTTGTTTGGTGATAGATTTTCATGCTCAGCTAATTTTCAGAGCTCCATATAGTAGTTAGGAGTTATGTGGTATAAGGGTTTTATTTTAGGAGCAATACCTTAGGAGTTATGCCTTTTTCATGTAAACAGCCCTTGATGCATACTTAAATGCATCAGTTGTATTTTCTGTTTGTGATGCTTGTTGTTGGTTATTATACTTTAGATTGTTATCAACTCGCAGTTTAGTATTTACAGTAGCTTCATTTGTTTTCCATGTTACCGTAGAACCGCAAACCGAGGAAGAGCAATACGAGGTAGCTGAGCACAACTACGAAGAAGAACAAGACCAGGGGCAGTACTCTGAGCAAGGCAAGCCCACCTCACCACTATAATGAATCCTATTGTTTTATCAAGCATGTTTTGTTTTAAAATAAAATAATGCATGCTTTACTTCTTTTGTGGTACCTTGCCACCCGAAAACTATTTTTTTTACAAAATATTGTTTGGCCAAAGTTATCTACTAGAATATTATAGGTGTTACAAAAGAGTTTACTTGGTGAGCCTTGTTGTTGAAGGCTTCATCAAAAAGATTAAGTTTTCTAGTAGTCTACCTTCATCTACTTACCTCAAAACTATAGGATGGGAACATGTTTGATAAAACTATTTTATGGAGGAAAACCTGAGTTGCTGGGAGCAATCAGCGAGAAAGAAATGTTTTATGAAAACCAGAGATGCTGAGAGCACGAAGATGTTGCGAAAACCCGAGCTGCTGGGAGCAGTCGGAGATGGAGTTTTAATTTCGAAGTCCCTGCTGCCGCCCGAACAATTAACCCGTGCAACCATACTACCTGACATGGGTAGGCCTTAGCCGGAAGCTTGTATGAAATAGGGTTGCGGCTCTCATACTTTCAATGAGGGCTGGGCCCTCGAAGCCGGGTTGTCGTCCGGAAGGGACAATACACTGTTGAGGACCAACAGCCGGACGATTACGGTGGGTCTCCTGACGTGGCGGTGTGGCGTCCCGAGGAAAGACCAAGAGGTCTTGTGGAGCACACGGTGCCGAGGAGAACAAACCTACCGGGAAGCCCCGATACTAGGGTGGACATAGTGGAAAGCTTTGATCGTGTTATCCAGACCCCCGCATGCTGTCGTATGACGGGCCGTGGCAGACATGGCGGAATAACCGATAGGTGTGGGTAAAGTGTACCACCTCTGCAGAGTGTAAATCTATTCGAATAGCCGCGTCCGCGGTCATGGACGGTTGGAAAGGCCACACTGGGCGCCTGGGGAAAGAAGTTGTTTTATAAAGGAAAGTGTCTATTTGGAAACAGGAGGTACCTGGGAGGTACGGAATTTGGGTGAGGCTGATTGGTCTCAGGGAGACAATCAGCTCAATCTCAAGTCAGGAAAAAAGGGTATCCCCATCCTAGTGCTTTTAAAGTTTTACAAAAGAAAGTTTTGAACTTGGATATGTCCTTGCTATATCTAAGAGAAGAGAATTCTATCTCTAAATGATTTCTTCAACAAAGATACAGAGATGTCATATTCTCTATGTCCCAAATCATGGTATTCGAAAACTAAGCCCAATAGTCATATATAGCAGCTATCCCAGTCTTCGAAAAGTGTTTTCTTGCATATCCCTGAAAAACTATAAACCTAGAGGTGGTCTTGCGAGTACGTAATTGTACTCATATGGCTTTGTCCCTGGATATTCAAATGTCCAGATTATAATTGTGAGGACCACTCTGTATAACCGTCAGAGATGCCCACGTTATGTAAACAGATCACGATCCCAATGATCAGTGCATCGCGATCACATAACCAACATGGTATACAAAGTTACATCATACAACTTGAAGCATAACACTTACATAAATACTGGTCACATGACCAAGCCTGCAAACATCGTCGCACTGGACGAATATTAACTAAGGATCAGTGGAAGTTTCGGCTAGCGTTGGCCCTCGTCACGTCCTGATGCATTCTCATAGAGCAGTTGAGCGGGACACTCAGTTGGCGCAGTCGTCGGCGTACTCCTCCTTCTTGTCGTATCTCTCCTCATTGAGAACTTGGACGTTTGAATATCCAGGGACATAGCCATATGAGTACATTTACGTACTCGCAAGACCACCTCTAAGGATTAAGTTTTCATGATAATGCCATAAAACACTTTTCGAAAACTGGGATAGCTGCTATATGGGCTTAGTTTTCGAATACCATGATTTTAGACATAGAGAATACGACATCTCTGTATCTTTGTTGAAGAAAACATTTAGAGATAGAATTCTCTTCTCTTAGATATAGCAAGGACATATCCAAGTTCAAAACATTCTTTTGTAAAACCTTTAAAAGCACTAGGATGGGAATACCCCTTTTTCCTTCCTTGAGATCGAACTGATTGTCTCCCCGAGACCAATCATCCTCACCCAAATTCCGTACCTCCCAGGTACCTCTTTGATGACTCTTTGTTTCTGTAGCGCCCCATCTTTTAAATAAAGATGGAACACCTGTGTTATGTGCTAGTCCCTGGATCACTGCCAGCACCACAGTACTAAATATAGAGTATCATTGCATAAGTATCAAAATACTACATCGAGATCCAAAAATAGCCAAGTATAGCTTTATTACAAAGTGCATAGTCATGAAGACTAGCTAAAATATTCAGAGTTCACAACGAAATAAAAGCAATGCGCCTCCTCTTCTAGCATACGCCACAAGCAGACATGTTGGGTGTAGAATCGAGTCCAAACTTACTCCTCATCAGAATTACCTGCACATTTGAATATGCAGCCCCCGTAGGAGGTCAATACAATGAAGTATTGGCAAGTGACTATGGTGGATAAATTATGACAAGTCTAATTCTATATGCATATTTGGCTTGGTGGAGTTTGTAGGCTATTTTGCAGAAAGCCAGTTTTCTCCTATCTTTTGTAAAACACTTTTGTATCTCAAAGACTTGGCACCAAGGGATGAAGCCCAAGTGCACCAATAATTCTTTCCTTAGTCAAATTTTACTTTACGAAAACCATGTTGAGATCCTTCCGTCCATCCTTGTCCAGTTGCTCGAAGTAGTCCATCACCGGGGACACGGCTGAGTACTCAGTCTGTCGACTCTGCAGAGGTTGTGCACTTTCACCTTAAGACTCAATTAACCCAGACATCCTATACACACGGAGTGCATTAAGAAAAGGAGAGAATTGAGACAAGAACTTTCAGAAGAAGAATACAACCATACTAGCAAGACCCGTTCCACCTATCAACTCTACATCTGCTTGTCAAGCTGACAGGTTGCACTCTCACAACTTAGTAGTTCTAGACAGAGCCCATTGTCAGAAGGCTGCACGGGAAGCTTCTAAACTTGGAGGGACTTAGAAATCTCTTTGTTCCTGGGTGGCCGTCCACAAGTGCGCTTCTGGGTGACAACCACCATACTCATGGCCCTAAGTAGAATAGAAATTCATCCTAGGCAAAGACAACCACAAGCATGGTCCCAAAAGCCCCTCAACATAAACCAAACAACCAATTCCACCCAGAAGTGCATTCAAGGTTTTAACACTTAGCAATAATTCTATAACATGATAAGTAAACTCTTTTATATCATAGCTAAGCATCTAATAAAACTTTTGGTGGCTGCATGGGGAGGAATGGCTACACACTACTAGGATATTTTCAAAGTGTAAACTAACTTAGCATTATAAGATAGTTCAAAATTTCCCTATCATGCATACTACTCATAATCTACTAATAATACATATAGAAAACATAGGATAGATTATGAATGTCACTTGCCTTGGTAACAAGAGGAACAAGCACAGCAAGAATAACAATCACAAGGACCTTCCTCCTCTTCACAATCTAGAGACAAACAATAACACTAAATAAACACACAAGCATAACACTTAAAATATCAAGACAGAAATATGTATGCATGCTTAATATGCAATGAACTTAATAAGACCATATAATTACCATTTTAATTTCTCTGTTATTAATGCATAAAATGCAATGATCAATATTTTAATATTTTATTTAATCATTAAAAATATTGAGCATATTAGTAGTTTTAAACTCTAAAACCAATTTCTTTAAGTCTATTATGAGAAGTTTCAAATAAAACTCATGTTACACTCTCTGGACAGAGGACATTAATAAATCTCTAAAACAATTGGATTTATTTGGAAAGAGATTTTATTAATTAAGTTATAGATTTAAAATCCGAAAGCTAAACAATTAAATTCCGCAATTTAATATACACTAAAAGGATAAACTAATGAAACCATACTAAACTACACGAGCAGAGCTTCACGTGGATATAAAATTCATCAAATTTGGATGAACAGAACAAAAGTTATGAATTTTGTAAGTTTGTGTTGTTTTCTGTTTTTAAAACAATTTCTCAGCGAAAATAGAAAATAAAGATGCCACGCGGCGCTCTCTGATTGGCCGATACCGGTTCGGCGCGGATCGCGAACGCGAACCGTCCGATCTAATTTAAAAAGAACGCTCCAGATCCACCCGATCTAGATCCATTGGATCTAGATCCGACGGCCGGGATCAAAAGGGGGCGGACGGGCGGCGCGGTTCGCCGGCGAACTCGTGCCCGCGGCGGCGCCATGGCCGGCGTCGCTCGACTTCGCGTTCTACGGCTAAGGGGAGGGGGAAAACTCATACCACTTGAAGCGGATCGTCGCGGCGAACTCGATGGCGAGGTAGGTGAGGTCGAGGTGACCTTCTCCTGCCCTGCGTGCTCGTCGGAGATGCGCGGCGGACGGCGGCGTCGGGTCGTCGAAGGATCAGTCGCCCTGGTGCAAAAGAGGACGCCGGAGCAAGTCCGTTAGACGCGTACGGAGACGGGGAGTCGCGGAGGGGGTGTGGGGGTGGTGCTCGGGTGCCGGACTCACCGGAACGGAGCGAAACGCGGCGGCGGCGATGTCGGAGATCGTTTCCGCGATTTAGGCGAGTATCGGTTAGGGTTTTGGGTCGCGGGAGACGGCGGCGGAGGGGGCTTTATATGGGGGAGGAGGGAGCGATTTAATCGCGATTTACCAACGGATTTTGATCCGAATCGATATAGGGTTCGATAGAGTTCGTGTTCTTCACGACGATGAAGATGACGAGTGGGCCCCGTCTGGCAGTGAGAGAGGGAGTGAGGTTGGCTGGTTGCTGGGCCGTTACCTCGTGCGCGCGCGGCGGATAGCAGAGGGGGGTCGGCCCAACTAGCCCGACACATTTTTTTCTTCTGTTTAAATCCTTTTTCAAACAATTTGATTTTTAAAACTTATCAAAACATTTCAGAAAAATTCATAAAAATATGTTTTGAAAAACTAATTTAATTTATAACTTTTTGATATCATTTTACTAAATAAATAAAATAATAAAATACATATTTTTATAATGAGCTCAAATAAACCTCTTTATTGACCACAACTTTATTTAAACTTATAATTAAAATTCAATTTACTCTTTATGTGATTTCAATGACATACTTTTATGATGCATGATGCATGAATGCAAAGTTTTAAATTTTTGAGAAATTTGGGATGTTACAGACTAACCCCCTTAAGAAGAAGCTCGCCCTCGAGCTTCGGAAAGGTCAGCAAATAGGTGTGGGTGGTCTTCTCGGAGGTCATCCTCTCGTTCCCAGGTGGCTTCGTCCTCGGTGTGATGATTCCACTGGACCTTGCAAAACCTGATGGTTTTGGTACGGGTGACTCTTTCTGCTGTCTGTAATATCTTGATGGGCTTCTCTTCGTATGTCAGGTCACTCTCCAATTGTACCTCCTCGAGGGGTACAGTATCCTTTAAGGGAACTCCCATCATCTCGGGATGACATTTCTTCAACTGACTGGCATGGAACACATTATGAACAGCAGACAGCACTTCAGGTAGTTCTAACTCATATGCCACTTCACCTTTGTGAGAAAGAATTTTGAATGGTCCAATGAATCGAGGTGCTAACTTTCCCTTGATTCCAAACCTTTTCACACCCCGAAGTGGTGACACCCTTAAATAGGTTCTATCTCCCACTTCATAGGTGACTTCTCTACGCTTGGAATCTGCATAGCTTTTCTGGCGTGACTGTGCTATTTTCAATCTGTCCTTAATCAGCCTGACTTTCTCTTCAGCATCCTGTATTATATCAGGCCCAAAGAAACTCCGTTCTCCTACACCACTCCACAAAAGTGGGGTTGTGCATTTCTTTCCATATAAGGCTTCAAACGGTGCCATCTCAATGCTGACTTGGTAACTATTGTTGTAGGAGAACTCAGCGTATGGCAAATTATCATCCCAACTAGATCCATAGTCGAGCGCACAAGCTCTTAACATATCTTCTAAAATCTGATTCACTCTTTCAGTCTGACCATCTGTTTGCGGGTGGAAAGCCGTACTGAATTCCAATCTGGTTCCCAAAGATTCGTGCAACTGCTTCCAGAAATGAGAAGTGAACTGGGTCCCCCTATCAGACACGATACTCTTAGGAACGCCGTGAAGGCACACAATTCTCTTCATGTAAATATCGGCTAGCTTTGCACTAGTATAAGTGGTCTTCACGGGTATGAAGTGAGCTATTTTGGTTAGACGACAAACGATAACCCAAATAGAATCATAACCCGATCTGGTCCTTGGTAATCCAGTGATGAAGTCCATCCCAATGGAATCCCACTTCCAATCCGGTACTTTCAAAGGTTGTAAGAGTCCTGCTGGTTTCTGATGTTCTGCCTTTACTCGACTACATACATCACACTTAGCGATGTATTCTGCTATTTCTCTCTTCAGATTATTCCACCAAAATCTCTCTTTCACATCCATATACATCTTCGTATTTCCCGGATGAATTGAATAAGGTGTTTCATGAGCTTCTTACAGAATTAACTTCCTAATATAAGGGTCATTGGCCACACATACACGTTTTTCAAACCACAAAATCCCCTGCTCATCCTCATGAAATCCTTTAGCTTTTCCAGCTCTTAAATTGACTTTGATCTCTTCTATTTCCTTGTCTCCTTTCTGAGCTTCACGTATCTTGTCCATCAAAGTGGGCTGTACAACTAATGAGGTTACAAACCCTTCAGGTACTACTTCCAATCTGAGGTCCTTGAATGCCTTGCATAAATCCTCTGGTAATTCTCCTGCTGTAAGGCCATCCACATACACCTTACGACTCAGAGCATCTGCTACCACATTAGCTTTTCCCGGATGGTACTGAAGACTTAAATCATAATCTTTAATAAGTTCCAGCCATCTTCTTTGTCTCATATTCAATTCCTTCTGTGTAAATATGTACTTCAAACTTTTGTGGTCCGTGAATACCTCACATCTTTTTCCCATTAGATAGGGTCTCCAAGTTTTCAGGGCATGCACTACTGATGCTAACTCGAGATCATGAGTTGGATAATTTGCTTCATGTTTCTTGAGTTTTCTAGAGGCATAAGATGCCACTCTGCCTTCCTGCATCAACACACTTCCCAAGCCTTGGCGTGAAGCATCACAGTATACTTGGAATTCCTTCTCCAAATCAGGTAAGCATAGAACTGGGGCTGAAACCAGACGTTTCTTCAATTCCTGATAACTGGCTTCGCATGCCTCTGTCCACTCAAATTTTTTCTCCTTCTTCAATAATTCCGTCAAGGCCTTGGCAATCTTGGAGAAGTTTTCAATGAATCGTCGGTAGTATCCTGCCAGGCCCAGAAAACTTCGTAATTCACCAACATTCTTCGGCGGTTCCCAATTAGTTACAGCTGAAACCTTTTCAGGATCCACTGCTATACCTTCCTTGGACACCACATGGCCTAAAAATCCGACTTGTTCTAACCAAAACTCACACTTGCTGTACTTGGCATACAAATTATGTTCACGTAGTCTCTGCAATACCAGACGCAAGTGCTCTTCATGTTCTTTGTGACTCTTGGAGTAGATTAGAATATCATCTATGAACACTACCACAAACTTATCCAGAAAATCCATGAACACTTTATTCATCATATTCATGAAATAGGCTGGTGCATTGGTTAATCCAAAAGGCATTACTGTGTACTCATAAGAGCCATATCTCGTAACAAATGCAGTTTTGGGTATATCCATTTCCCTAACTTTCATTTGGAGGTACCCCGATCGAAGATCGATCTTTGAGAAACCACAAGCACCTTCCAGTTGATCAAATAGTTCATTTATCTTGGGTAACGGGTACTTGTTTTTGATAGTTTGCTCATTTATATCTCTGTAATCCGTGACTAGCCTCTGGGTTTGATCCTTCTTTTTAACAAATAAGACTGGTGCTCCCCATGGCGATGAACTTGGACGAATGAATCCTTTCTGGATATGTTCCTCTAATTGCTTCTTGAGCTCTTTCAATTCATCGACGATCATAGGATAAGGTCTTTTAGCTATTGGCCCTGTTCCCGGCTTCAGTTCGATGAGAAACTCTACATCTCTATCGGGTGGCATTCCCGGTAGTTCCTCCGGAAAAACATCTGGGTATTCCTTGACGATAAGCACATCACCAAGGCTAACCCCCTTAAGAGAATTCAGCCTAACCTTCTTAAGTTCGAAAGTTGATCTGAACTTAATCTTCCTTTTCTCTGGGGTGGTGAGGGTGATTGCTCTATTTGCACAATCTATGATTCCTTCAAAACGAGTCATCCAATCCATTCCGATGATAACATCCAATCCTTGGGTTTCTAGGATGACTAAGTCTGTTGGGAAGGTGTGTTTTCCGATTTGCAAGTCTAACTGCCTACACCCGGAGTTTACTATCAGCTCTCCTCCAGGTGAACTTACCCTAATAGGTTTTCCTAGACTTTCCTCAGCTAACCCATGTTTGTTAACAAAAGCTCTTGATATGAATGAATGAGATGCTCCAGTGTCAAATAAAACTAATGCTGGAAAGGAGTTGAGCAAGAACGTACCAATCACAGCACCAGGTTCATCATGAACTTCTTCCACATTGATGTGGTTCACTTGTCCCTTCTGGAAAGGATTGGGCTTTGAATTTTCATCAGCTTTCTTCTCTGGGCATTCAGTTGCATAATGTCCTGTCTTCTTGCACTTGAAGCAGGTCACATTAGACAAGTCTTTCTTCCCTTCATAGTTAGGACGGTGATTACCATTCCCATGATTATGGCCATGATGATGGTTTCCCCTGGATCCACCATTATTTCCATTGTATCCTCCATTGCTTCCTTTGTTCCCTCCATTGTGGTTATGACCATGATGTTTTTGGCCACTACCAGTGTTGGAGTGATTCCAGGGTTTATGGCTACTGACTTCAGAGGTGTGTTGTTTCTTATATGTCCCTTCAGAATGAACCTTACTTGCACTGAACTTCCTCTTCCTATTCTCTTCCTTTCTTATGTTGTTGTCCAGGGTGATAGCTTGATCCAGCAGAGCTTGATAGTTTGGAGTATATGCCACAGACAAAGGTATTTTCAGTTCTCCCTTAAGCCCATTGAGGAACTTTTCCTTCCTCTTTGCATCAGTTTCAATGTCTTCTGGCGCATACCTTGATAGCATACAGAAGTCATCCATATACTCCTTCAGAGTTCTACCTCCTTGCCTCAAGCTGCGAAATTCCTCTTTCTTCAAGTTCATTATACCTCATGAGATGTGAGCATTCCGGAAACCTTCCTTGAACGCATCCCAAGTCATGCCATCCAAAGGATGAGTCACTTGATAATTCTCCCACCACAATGCTGCGGGTCCTTCCAACAGGTGTGCAGTGAACCTCACTTTTTCTACCTCAGAACATTCACAAGTTACTAAGTCCTTGTTGACTGAACGGAGCCAATCATCCGCCACTATTGGTTCAGTAGCAGAGGAGAACTTATTAGGCCTAAGCCTTAGGAATCTAGCAAGTCTGTCCACTGGGGGTGGTGGTGGAGGTGGCGGGTTGTTGTTGTTGTGGTTGTTGTTGTTATTGTTGTTGGTTGCTGCAATGAACTGAGTCATCATATTCATCAACTGAGATTGAGCGGCCATCAGTTGTTGCATGACGTCGTCGTTGTTGGTATCACGACAAGGAGGCATCTGTAGGGTTTTTCAGCATAGATGAGTGAAAGATAGACAGAACTAAGAGAAGAAAAATCCTACCCATGCACAAAGCAACCAAGTCAACACAAACAACACTCACAAGACAACTTGAAAAGAAAAAGTCTACTTAGCAAAACGAAACAAATAATCTAAGTTGGTTTAATAAAACAACAGAGTCTGCAAACCAAACATTCTATCCTTGTCACACCACAAGTTGGAGATCAATGTTTTAAAAAGAACGGCGAACTAAACGAGGGAGAATATGGTGGTCCAACTACTAAGTCTAAACTTCGTCGATAACGTCCTCTTCATCTTCTTCGACTTCCTCGATGGTGATGCCTTCCTTCGTAAGGATCTCCTTGTAGTCATTCACCTCCTTCTCCAAGGCCTCGTTCTTCTCCTGTAACTTTGTCGTCTCCCGGTGCAGAGTCTCGATTGCTTCCTTCTCCAGGACTTCAATCTTCTCTTGTAGCATTCTCTTCTCACGCTTAGAGTCTCGATCAAATCTCGATCAGCTTCGAACTCGACGTCGTTGCTCAGAATTTCATCCTTCAAGGTCTTGATCTCCTTGTTCTTGTCTCTAATTCTCTTTTCTTGATTTTGGAATTTCTTCTCTTGAGCTCGGAACTTCTCCTCTTGGGCGTTGGCCACCTCTTCTTGGGCTTAGATCTTCTTTTGGGTCTCCTTGACTTGTGCCATTATTTCATCATTCTTCAACAGCTCATTGCGCCTATCCTCTTCTAGTTGCCAGAGGTGAAGTTCTAAGTCTTGGAGATATGGGTACAAAGGTTCTGGTTTGTTTTTGTCTTCTTCGCTAACAAGGTGAGGAATCCCATATTCGTCACGTTGGCCAAGGTGAGCAAAGTAGTGGTCTTTCTCCACCTATTAGCTCCTGCGTGACGAGATTCAGCCCTTTCTCCAAGGAGTCACTAATCGACTTGTACTGGATGTCTTCGGTCTTGGGTTCAGTCTGGCGCCCTTGTTGGTAAAGGCGAATTCCCCATAAGTCTTCTTTGTTGAAGTGCTTCAGCTGGCTAGCCTTGATGATGGGTATTGGAAGTACCAACAGTTCTACTAACTCTAGAAGATATCTTTCAAAGCGCATGTCCTTGAAGTCCTCCGCGGTTTGATATATGAAGAACGACATCCTTAAGTGATAAAGGTAAAGTTTATTAAAACAAGACAAAGGTAAGATATACTAATTGTGGTGTACTTAAGTACTTAGAGAAAAAGAAGTTCTTTTCTAACAGGTGATCAACACTATTATCAACTCTTTGTAAGTCGGATATTCACTATAGTGAGAGAGACAGACACCCGACCAGCCACTTATAATTGTGGAACGGGTCTCATGTACGCGGACATGTAAGGTTAGTCCTGGGCCGCTTCATCCCACTATGCCGCTAGGATCCAACATACTTCAAAGATGGTAATATTATGATCAAAAAGAGGCTTAACCAATCCTAAGGGCTCGAACCTACACGCAACACTTTTGCTCTGATACCATTTTGTAGCGCCCCATCTTTTAAATAAAGATGGAACACCTGTGTTATGTGCTAGTCCCTGGATCACTGCCAGCACCACAGTACAAAATATATAGTATCATTGCATAAGTATCAAAATACTACATCGGGATCCAAAAATAGCCAAGTATAGCTTTATTACAAAGTGCATAGTCATGAAGACTAGCTAAAATATTCAGAGTTCACAACGAAATAAAAGCAATGGATTAAAGAAGTGGGAGGAGAGGCCAGCTCTGCACTAGAGGTGCTCGACAAAATGCCAGAAGGAAAAAGACAAGAGTTTTGGAGCAAGGGTTTTGGTCCAGGGTGAGGGTGAGAGTTTTCCAGAGGTGTGGGGGTGTATAGTACACCATAATCCACGAGTTGGGCAAGTTTAGAGGAGTGGGTTTTGATGCTAGATAAAAATAGGCTGATTTGACTAAGCCACAAGACATGGATGGTTTAGTAAATCCTTTGATTAGAAAATCAAGAGATAGAGTGGGTTGATCAGAGGGGATATATGTGCAGCATTTGTTTTAAGCGATCAGGTCAAAAGGGCTCAATAACAACTAGATACAAAAATGGCAAGTAGCTATATTATAAACAAGATATGATCACCTTAAGATGATGCATTCAACTCAAGCAACAATTAGTGATTAATTAGTTTTGAATATTTTAAATAAGGTTATTGATACATAGTGGAGATGGTAAGGATGAGGTTTGGTGAGTTGCATTTCCAAATTGAAATACATAAACCCTAATTACCATGTTCTAGAAATGCTTAAAATTAATGGAAATGAAGATAATTATTTCCTATTTGAAAAAGGATAACTTTTGAGCTTCTCCTAAAATCAAGCATTATAATAAAGGGTTAAGCACACCTTTACCATATGGCACAACGTTTATAGTATGAATGGTCTCAATTAAATTATATAAATAAAATGTTGTCTCATACTCCACCACATGAACACACATAAAATAACACACTCATGGGAAACAATTTAAACACATAACATATAGGTCAACCACACATAAAAATAGATAAACACCCACACAATTCGATCAATAGCCACACTTTTAATATAGATCAAAAATATTTGTGAGGAGGTGATCAATAGAATCAAAACAGGGTATTTTTGGTAGGAATATAATTAAACCAGTATAAGGTGAGGTGGTGATCATAATGATCCAGACATGGATCTTGGTATAAATAGAATTACTCCAACAAGTTGAGCATTGATTTCCAGAGGCTAATTGGTGTTTTGGAAAAGAGAGTTGGTAATGCTTGCAACATATTAACATCCAATATAATTTAATACTTATTATATGGTTCTATATAGTTTTGCAAACATGTAGTTTTGGAAATAGTTTAAGACTTATTATATGGTCCTATATAGTTTTGCAAACATGTAGTTTTGGAAATACTTTTATTTTCTCAATTAAACTGCCTTTGGGTACTTGTTAAAATCAAGACCTCATGATGACTATAGTTTGTTAAGAATAAGATAGGAGAAGATATATGCATTGTTTTACTTGCCATAACCCAGGATTTCAGAAGTCATACTATAATTTGAGTTTTAATAGGTTGTTATTTAGAACTCATCAACACAAACACAAAAACACAACTCGACAAACAAAGCATACAAGGGAAAGCACATCCATTAACAAGACATTTCAAAAAGTTTATGTTCCCTCAGAAATTTGGGTCTTTATTAATTAAGTTTTTGTTGCTTCCAAAAGTTGGGGTGTTACAGACCTTCCCCCCTTAATAGAATCTAGACCCGAGATTCCTAAGTGTGTATTAAGAGAGTGAAAGGAAAAGAGGGTCCAATGATTCTTCATCTTCCGAGGTTGGTTATTCCTGATTGAGGTTTCCTTGTTGATGAGACGTCTGATATCTTCTGGAAAACTTTGGTCCTTGCTGAAAGTGTTTACTTGAAGGTCGATGAGGATGCAGGGTTCTTGTTGAGCTGTCTTAAAAAACTTCAGGGATTGAAGTGCAAGGAACAACTTGTCACAACTATCTAATAAAACTAGCATGTGTCTTCCCCCCTTAAAAAGGGGCACACATGAAGGGTTAAAGTTGATGGTTAAAGTTGTCGCCAACTTCAGGGTGTTGCTGGTCGTGAGTATCACGATGATCTTCATATTGTCGTCGCTCCTCGGTGCTTGGGGCTGATGTAGATACTCGTCTCGATATTGCCATCTTGAGGGGTTAGTAGTTAGACACGTGAAACCAGTTTTTCAAACCTCACAGGGCGTCAGGTTTTGTAGACCTGACTCTCTCTCTTTTCAGAAACAGAAAAAGGGTGCTAAGACCTGCTAAAGAAGTCTAATCTTGGTTGAGGTTAGGTGTTGCCAACTGAAATAGTCTTCGGTCTCCTCGTCGTTCTTGCACCTTGTTGATGATGTTAGCTTGATTTGTGTCCAACTTCAGTGTAGTAGACATCCCAAGTTGATGAAGACTTCCTTTGTTATAGGGCTTCATGATGCTTCTGAAAAGTCTTCAAAGGTCTGATGGATCTAAGTTAGCCTAAAAGTCATTTCTTCCTAACCAACCCAAGTCTGAGTCAGTTAGGTTAATAAATTTGATACACAGAAGGATTTGATGACTCTTGCTTAGTGGTACATTTCCATGTAGACGATCTTCAGTGCAGGTTGTCCTCGTTTTGCTGACGTCGATCCCTTGTGTACATTATTGCTTGAGGGCTTCACAAAGTCTTCATAAAGTGCTGGCTCTTGGCGTTATTCGAGTCCTCCGTGTTGCTATCTATAAGAGAGACTTCCGTTGGCACTTCTCTTCTGATCTTGGTTTGTGGGTCTTCAAGAGGTTAGTTAGCAACCAGTCATTGGTGTTAGATGTTACTTGTAGCGTACCTGCACTTTAAGGCAGATACCTGTGTATAGTGCAAATCCCTGGATCGATTCATTTGCACACACAGTTTACGATGTAATATCACAACAAAGCGTCAATTTTATTACATCGATGATACAGAATTACAAAATATTTAATACAAGCTGCATAGCATAGAGCTAGCATTGAAAAATACACAGCGGAAATACAATAGCAGTGAGTCCCTATAACTTTCATGCTGCCACAGACGAAAACATGTTGGTTGTAGACTCGAAACCTTTAAACGAAACCTCACTCGTCGTCTGATCAAATCTGCAATAGGAAAAATATCGCAACAACGTGGGTCAGATTCCATTAAAAATGGAGTCTGGCAAGTGACACTATGGTGGACACTTAATGGAATAACTCTAAAGCCTATATGCATATTTGGCTGGTGGAGTTCAAGGCTAATTTGCATAAAGCCAATTTTTCCTACTCTTTTGAAAACACTTTTCTTGAAATCCAGACGAGTATGGCATGAAAACCATAAATCTCATCTTCCCTTGTTCACCCATCAAGTTTTACTTCTGAAGTTGGAATGATGGAATCCTCCGTTGACGTCCGCGATCAGCTGCTCAAATTGTCCGTACCGGGGACACGGCTAAGTACTTAGTTTTACACTCTGCAGAGGTTGTGCACGTTCACCATTGTACCCATTCAACCCAAGGTATCCTTTACACACCATTTGTGATAAGGAAAGGAGAGAATGAGACGAGATCTTTCAGAAGCATTTTCCCTCCCACTCTGGCTTGACCCGTTCCACCTAACATCCCCCTACATCTGCTTGTCAAGCCGGAGAGAGTCCACGCAACATAATTGATCAAGCCAGAGCCCATATGGCAATGGCTGCACTGGAAGCAATCGTCACTCGGAGTTCTTCAGATTCCTCTATTCCTGGGTGGCCATTCACAAGTGTACATACTCCAGGAACCATAGACATGGACCTGAGTAGCCACTCAACATAAACCATACAACCACTTACCACCCAGGTGTTTCCTTCTTAACTTAGTAGAATTTAGATTTTCACAAAACAACATTTGCATAGCATCAATAATTCTACTAAGTATTGCATAGGAACCTAGACACAGGAATAAGGAATTCTACACAGGTTTAGCATAGCAATACTATCCTACACATGCATATAAAAATACACTAAGTAATGCATATATAAATAATAGGAAGTTTATGAGGTGTGCCACTTGCCTTTGAATGTTGTCGTTGTTCACAACTCTTTTCAACGATACTCGGGACTCTCCGTTCAATCTAACAGTATAGACAAGCAACAATACAACAATCAACAGCAAGCACAACTCCACAATGCACACAAACACATACTAGATGAATAAATAAGTTCTATAAAACTTTCTAAGGAAAATATGTTTATGCATGATGTGCAAAATATTCCTAAGGGCTAGAAATACTTTTTCATGCCATGAAAATCTTTTAAGTTAATGTAAGGCAAATAGGTGGGTCAAGAATGACTAAGGACTAAGGTCTTAAGTTGGATAAACATACTTTGTTTTATATCTTCTTGAAACAAGCACTCTAATGGCTTAGCCATGATGTGCAAAATACTTAGAGAAAATACTAAGTCTATAAGGTGATCAGTAATTACTATCAACTCTTTGTAAATTGGATATTCGCTAAAGTGAGAGAGACAGACACCCGGCCAGCCACTTAAATTGTGGAACAGGTCTCATGTACGTGGACATGTAAGGTTTGTTTCCAGGCCGCTTCATCTCACTATGACGCTAGGATCCAACAACTTCAAGATGATAATATCATGATCAAAATTGTTTAAGTCAAATGTGAAAGACAAGATTAGGAAAGAGGGAAAAGATAGAAAGAAAGATGTAGTTGTCGTCCAGGCTTCATCTACAGACTTGTAACTTTCTTCTGGATGATATCTTGATTGAGTTCTTGGTAGTCTTGCTGAATCTTCAGACTTGATGGTTCTTGTATCCTAGAGGCGGGTCTTGGATTTACTTAGTCTTCATGAAGTCTCAGAGGAGAAGAAAAGACAGAGGGAGACTTAGAGAATAAAAGGGGGTTGGCCTTCTTGAACTTCTTCTCACTTTTCTTCCAAGTGCATCTTTGGGATGCTTCTAGAGTCTGTTTTGTTCTAAGTCCTTCATGAACTTCTTCTTGATTTTCTTCTAAGTGTTTCTTCTCCTTGAAGATACTTCTGAAGTCTTGTTTTTGGCTAAGTCCTTCATTGGTCTTCCAGCTCCATGTTGAAAATCCTAAGTGTCTAAGTGTATAGCACTTTTCCCAAAATGCTAAGTTTGAAAATAATCCTAACTTAGAGAAAATGGGGAGGAGTTTTCCTTATGGAAAATATAACTATAACATATGCTATGCATGAAATGCACTTTTAAAACACAAGCAACATAACACTAATTTTTGTGAAGTTTATAAAATATGCATAAAGTTATAATTGCAATTTAATTAGTTTCTAATTTGCAAAACATAATAAAAGGAAACATATAGATTAAAGTTTTATGTGATTTATATTTTATATCACAATTTTCTTTATAGATGGTGTTAATAGCCAGAGGTGGTTTAATTATATTTAATGCAATTTGATTTAATCAAAAATAATATTTCTATTAATAGTTATGTTGAAAATATTCAAACTATTCAAATTAAATATGTAACTATGAATTCATTCAAAAATTACTCAAATTTTTTTTATAGCAGTGGCATTAATTTACAATTATTCTAAAGTTTCTAAAACAATTTTATTTGCAATTTTTGGATTTATAGATTTAAAGTTATTACAAATATACTCAAATTTCCCATTTGAAATTTGAATATTTTATACTAAGTCAAATTTGAATTTTGACCGATCTAAAATAATCTACATGTCAAGAGCTTTCCAAAAATATAAAAATTATTAAATTTCGAGTTGTGGTTAAAAAGTTGTGACAGATCTAAGTGGCAGGGGTGTTTCTGTAAAACTGCCAATTAAATTTAATTAAGAAAATCGTTTTCCACGTGGAAGCTGACTGGGCAGTGACGTGGCGCTGACGTGGCTGCCACGCGGGCGCTGACTGGATAAGTCAACAGATCTGGGCCGTCAGATCTGGATCTGGCGGTCCAGATCTAATCCTACCGATTCGTTCAGATTTTCTAATCTGGGCCGTTGAGATTGGATCGGACGCTCACCGTTCGTTGACCAAAAACCGGCGGCAGGATTTCGCCGGAGACGAGGCCGACGGCGGCGCTGCGCTCGGGCGTGGATGCTCCCGTCGTTGTCGTGCCTTCCTGGGCTCGTGGAGGCGATGGGCGGACGCGGCGCGGCCTGGCGAGGTGGATGGTGACGGTGAGGTTGTCTCGGGCGTCCTCGGACAGCGGAGAGGCGAGGACGAGTGCGGCGGCGGCTCCGGTGAGGTCCGGTCGTGCACGATGCGATCGAAACACTGCAGGAAACACCGAACGCGTGACTTAGAAGATGCGCACGAGGACGGCATGGAAGAGGAGAGGGTCAGGGGCATCGGGGAAGGCTCACCTCGCCGGGGAACAAAGAAAAATGGCGGCGGTAGCAATGGAGCTCCGGCGAGCTTTTCCGGCGGCCTGGCGGCGTCTTAGGGGCTAGGGTTTGGGGCAAAAGGAAGAGGAGAGCGCGGGGTTTATATAGGCCGAAGGGGAAAAACGAATCCGCGACAAACTCGCTCGATTTTGGAAGGAGATCGCCGGCGGAAATCTTGGCTGGAGGTTGAAGAAGATCTGCTGACGTCAGCATGACGTCACAGGTATTTTCTTTTCTGATTTTTATATTTTATTTATATCTTTTGATTTATAACTCCAAATGATGTCAAATAAATTTCTAAAAATTTGTAATATTATTATCTTTCTGTTAAACCAATTGTGGGAGTGTTTTGAACACTTTTCACAAATAATAATTTCGAAATATTGATTAAATGTAAAATTGACACTTTATGTTTAATTTAAGCTAGGGTTTAATTAATTTTAATTTTGGCTAAAAATTATATGAAATACCCATATTCAATTATGTTTGGATTTAAGTTATTTAACTTGTTTTACTAAAATCATTCTTCTTTATTTTGGCATGATATTAAAGAACTAAATATAAAAATGTTTAGGAAATGTGAAATATTGGGTATTCATTTTTAATTGAAAATAATTTGTGCAACATTATATTTTATATTATGATAATTCATTTGAAAACTTCATAACAACTTTGGAAAAGATTTTTGTTTTAATTCTATTCTTATTTAGAATATATTAATCATTTCATGCTTTGAAAATAGATGAAATTCATTTGAGCAAATGAAATGTTTATTTGGCTAATTCATTAATTTAAAATCTATAAAGTTTCTAGTTATAAATTACAGAATTTAAATTTTAACACCATGTTTTGAATTTAGTTGAGAGAATGATAACCATTTGGCAACTACACCAATTTTAATTAATTTGAAAATTTATGGATAGATATGGCTAAGTGGTTGAAATCAATTTCTTATAAGTAAACTATTTACTTAAAATAAAATGGATTGTAGTTTGTAAAATATTTGTCAAACTACATTTTTAGGTTTTTGAAATACAGAGGATAATAAAATGTCTAAACTGTGACATTTGAAATATTAAACTCTTTCAATAAGTTTGAAGTCTATCATAGTTGGTTTCCTTATGCATTTAATATTTTTTTTAATAAAAAGAAAAAGTTTTAAATTTTAGTGATTTTTGAATATTATAAAATGTTGGGATGTTACAGACTACCACCCTTAAAAGGAATCTCGTCCCCGAGATTCGGAGAGGCTAGAAAGACAAAGCAAATGCTTGAATGATTCTGATAACTCGGGATGTTTTGGGAAATGAAATTTCTGACATGGAAACTTGAAAACATGGCAGCGAATGATTTTTCTGATTAGAAGGATGAAAAGAAAGATAGTTTGAGATCTCTGTGTTTAAGCGACTGGGTTTGAATTATCTAGGTGGCTACCACCCTTAAAAGAATTTTTTTTTTGTGGTCAGTCTAGAAACTTTGTGTAATCTTGTTTATTCCTCTTATGTAGAGCGTACAAGTGTTCAAAATACAATGGCATGTGGTGGATACAGAAAGTTTTTAGCACTCACGCTTTCCACTCGGTCCTTGGAGAGGTTTATCCTTCTTCCGCTCTGGGCAGCCACTGACATAGTGTCTTGTTGCTCCGCATCTGCGACATGTCACGGGACTGATGATTTTCTTGTGTGAGCGGGTAAGGCATTTCTCCTTCATCTTTACTGGGCACTTATCAGCATAATGTCCTTTGCCTTTACATTTGTAGCAAATTACGTCACTTAAGTTCCTCTTCTTCTTTGGTGTTTCCAGGGCTAACAGTTCTTCCAAATCTTGTTTGCTATATTCTATCTCAATTAAAGAAGTCCAGTCTCGTTTGATTTGACAGTTTCGAGCTAGGTGATCTCCTTCACATTTATAGCAACACGTGGAGGTACTTTTGGATTTCTTCGGAAGTGACCTTACTCTTATTTCATTCTTCACCTTAGTATGACCCAAAGTCTCATTTTGATGAAGATTCGGTTCAGTATCCCGACCAGTCCTTTTCTCTTTGCAGTCCCATGAATAATGTCCTAGTTCTCCACAGGTAAAACATGTTATATGGCTAGTATCTCTTTTGTGTTCCTCCTTCTTTTCTTGTACTTCCACATACTTCATGAGATTTTGTTGCATCCCCTTTTTGGCTTGCTGACTGACTTCTTGCACCACAGGGTAGAGTTGATATTGCGTTGGAACGTGATTTGTTGCTTCACACAAACAGCAAGAAATCTGACTTGTGGGGCATTCCCTAACTGGATGTCCGGTATGACCATGGGGCCACTCATCAGGACATTCTTTGGACGTATGTCCTATCTCTCCACAAGTTTTGCATGCCTTTAGTTTGGTCATAAGGTTCTCTTCAAAATCACTATGGTTTTGATCCATCTTAGGCAGTTGCTCATTGATCATCTTCAACAGCTGACTCTGGTTCTCTAATAGTAGTCGCATAGTTGTATGCAAATCATTGGTGTTGGTATTGGGGTGAGACATCTGTTTGGTTTAGAAAGCAATGAGTTGAATTATTTTTACTATGGAGGAATCCTAGTTCAATAAAACAAAACAAGGCAACCAATTTATAACAAAATCAATCAACATCTAACAAACATCAAGCAACAAGGTTCACAACAAACAATCAATCTAGTATTGTCATATAGCCGAGTTGATATGATCAATACACTAACACGATATCGTCATTCTATTTTTGGTGGTGGTCAAATCTACCTCCTTCGCAAGTGCTTCAAGTTCTTGTTCAACTTTCTTGGATACCTTCGAACTGTTGGTCGAATCCTGGTTCTTCAGTGGTCTTCCATGCATGCGAAACTTCGTGATTAATCGTAACTTTTCCATATGAGCCAGCAGAATCAGACTTAGACTATAAGAACATGGTCATCTAGAAAAAGATAAGAGGTTTTCAGAAGGTTGATAGTAGATGAGAATACGAGAAAGACATAGTGAAAAGATTTGTTTTTAGAAAAGGGAAGAAAAAATAGATTTTCAATCCTATGGTCAAATCATATTTCTATCCAAACCTAGGGTTTTGAACCTACAGGCAACACAGTGCTCTGATACCATCTGTAGCGTACCTGCACTTTAAATAAGGCAGATACCTGTGTATAGTGCAAATCGCTGGATCGATTCATTTGCACACACAGTTTACGATGTAATATCACAACAAAGCGTCAATTTTATTACATCGATGATGCAGAATTACAAAATATTTAATACAAGTTGGATAGCATAGAGCTAGCATTGAAAAATACACAGCGGACATACAATAGCAGTGAGTCCCTATAACTTTCATGCTGCCACAGGCGAAAACATGTTGGTTGTAGACTCGAAACCTTTAAACGAAACCTCACTCGTCGTCTGATCAAATCTGCAATAGGAAAAATATTGCAACAACGTGGGTCAGATTCCATAAAAAATGGAGTCTGGCAAGTGACACTATGGTGGACACTTAATGGAATAACTCTAAAGCCTATATGCATATTTGGCTGGTGGAGTTCAAGGCTAATTTGCATAAAGCCAATTTTTCCTACTCTTTTGAAAACACTTTTCTTGAAATCCAGACGAGTATGGCATGAAAACCATAAATCTCATCTTCCCTTGTTCACCCATCAAGTTTTACTTCTGAAGTTGGAATGATGGAATCCTCCGTTGACGTCCGCGATCAGCTGCTCAAATTGTCCGTACCGGGGACACGGCTAAGTACTTAGTTTTACACTCTACAGAGGTTGTGCACGTTCACCATTGTACCCATTCAACCCAAGGTATCCTTTACACACCATTTGTGATAAGGAAAGGAGAGAATGAGACGAGATCTTTCAGAAGCATTTTCCCTCCCACTCTGGCTTGACCCGTTCCACCTAACATCCCCCTACATCCGCTTGTCAAGCCGGAGAGAGTCCACGCAACATAATTGATCAAGCCAGAGCCCATATGGCAATGGCTGCACTGGAAGCAATCGTCACTCGGAGTTCTTCAGATTCCTCTGTTCCTGGGTGGCCATTCACAAGTGTACATACTCCAGGAAGCATAGACATGGACCTGAGTAGCCACTCAACATAAACCATACAACCACTTACCACCCAGGTGTTTCCTTCTTAACTTAGTAGAATTTAGATTTTCACAAAACAACATTTGCATAGCATCAATAATTCTACTAAGTATTGCATAGGAACCTAGACACAGGAATAAGGAATTCTACACAGGTTTAGCATAGCAATACTATCATACACATGCATATAAAAATACACTAAGTAATGCATATAGAAATAATAGGAAGTTTATGAGGTGTGCCACTTGCCTTTGAATGTTGTCGTTGTTCACAACTCTTTTCAACAATACTCGGGACTCTCCGTTCAATCTAACAGTATAGACAAGCAACAATACAACAATCAACAGCAAGCACAACTCCACAATGCACACAAACACATACTAGATGAATAAATAAGTTCAATAAAACATTCTAAGGAAAATATGTTTATGCATGATGTGCAAAGTATTCCTAAGGGCTAGAAATACTTTTTCATGCCATGAAAATCTTTTAAGTTAATGTAAGGCAAATAGGTGGGTCAAGAATGACTAAGGACTAAGGTCTTAAGTTGGATAAACATGCTTTGTTTTATATCTTCTTGAAACAAGCACTCTAATGGCTTAGCCATGATGTGCAAAATACTTAGAGAAAAATACTAAGTCTATAAGGTGATCAGTAATTACTATCAACTCTTTGTAAATTGCATATTCGCTAAAGTGAGAGAGACAGACACCCGGCCAGCCACTTAAATTGTGGAACAGGTCTCATGTACGTGGACATGTAAGGTTTGTTTCCAGGCCGCTTCATCTCACTATGCCGCTAGGATCCAACAACTTCAAGATGATAATATCATGATCAAAATTGTTTAAGTCAAATGTGAAAGACAAGATTAGGAAAGAGGGAAAAGATAGAAAGAAAGATGTAGTTGTCCTCCAGGCTTCATCTCCAGACTTGTAACTTTCTTCTGGATGATATCTTGATTGAGTTCTTGGTAGTCTTGCTGAATCTTCAGACTTGATGGTTCTTGTATCCTAGAGGCTGGTCTTGGATTTACTTAGTCTTCATGAAGTCTCAGAGGAGAAGAAAAGACAGAGAGAGACTTAGAGAATAAAAGGGGGTTGGGCCTTCTTGAACTTCTTCTCACTTTTTCTTCCAAGTGCATCTTTGGGATGCTTCTAGAGTCTGTTTTGTTCTAAGTCCTTCATGGACTTCTTCTTGATTCTCTTCTAAGTGTTTCTTCTCCTTGAAGATACTTCTGAAGTCTTGTTTTTGGCTAAGTCCTTCATTGGTCTTCCAGCTCCATGTTGAAAATCCTAAGTGTCTAAGTGTATAGCACTTTTCCCAAAATGCTAAGTTTGAAAATAATCCTAACTTAGAGAAAATGGGGAGGAGTTTTCCTTATGGAAAATATAACTATAACATATGCTATGCATGAAATGCACTTTTAAAACACAAGCAACATAACACTAATTTTTGTGAAGTTTATAAAATATGCATAAAGTTATAATTGCAATTTAATTAGTTTCTAATTTGCAAAACATAATAAAAGGAAACATATAGATTAAAGTTTTATGTGATTTATATTTTATATCACAATTTTCTTTATAGATGGTGTTAATAGCCAGAGGTGGTTTAATTATATTTAATGCAATTTGATTTAATAAAAAATAATATTTCTATTAATAGTTATGTTGAAAATATTCAAACTATTCAAATTAAATATGTAACTATGAATTCATTCAAAAATTACTCAAAAATATTTTATAGCAGTGGCATTAATTTACAATTATTCTAAAGTTTCTAAAACAATTTTATTTGCAATTTTTGGATTTATAGATTTAAAGTTATTACAAATATGCTCAAATTTCCCATTTGAAATTTGAATATTTTATACTAAGTCAAATTTGAATTTTGACCGATCTAAAATAATCTACATGTCAAGAGCTTTCCAAAAATATAAAAATTATTAAATTTCGAGTTGTGGTTAAAAAGTTGTGACAGATCTAAGTGGCAGGGGTGTTTCTGTAAAACTGCCAATTAAATTTAATTAAGAAAATCGTTTTCCACGTGGCAGCTGACTGGGCAGTGACGTGGCGCTGACGTGGCTGCCACGCGGGCGCTGACTGGATAAGTCAACAGATCTGGGCCGTCAGATCTGGATCTGGCGGTCCAGATCTAATCCTACCGATTCGTTCAGATTTTCTAATCTGGGCCGTTGAGATTGGATCGGACGCTCACCGTGCGTTGACCAAAAACCGGCGGCGGGATTTCGCCGGAGACGAGGCCGACGGCGGCGCTGCGCTCGGGCGTGGATGCTCCCGTCGTCGCCGTGCCTTCCTGGGCTCGTGGAGGCGATGGGCGGACGCGGCGCGGCCTGGCGAGGTGGATGGTGACGGTGAGGTTGTCTCGGGCGTCCTCGGACAGCAGAGAGGCGAGGACGAGTGCGGCGGCGGCTCCGGTGAGGTCCGGTCGTGCATGATGCGATCGAAACACTGCAGGAAACACCGAACGCGTGACTTAGGAGATGCGCACGAGGACGGCATGGAAGAGGAGAGGGTCATGGGCATCGGGGAAGGCTCACCTCGCCGGGGAACAAAGAAAAATGGCGGCGGTAGCAATGGAGCTCCGGCGAGCTTTTCCGGCGGCCTGGCGGCGTCTTAGGGGCTAGGGTTTGGGGCAAAAGGAAGAGGAGAGCGCGGGGTTTATATAGGCCGAAGGGGAAAAACGAATCCGCGACAAACTCGCTCGATTTTGGAAGGAGATCGCCGGCGGAAATCTTGGCTGGAGGTTGAAGAAGATCTGCTGACGTCAGCATGACGTCACAGGTATTTTCTTTTCTGATTTTTATATTTTATTTATATCTTTTGATTTTGGCTAAAAATTATATGAAATACCCATATTTTTTTTGAGGCGCAAAACAGTAGGGAAAAATCCCTACTGTTTAATTTTCAATTTTCTCATTAACTGCTGTACAAATTACATGGAAAAGTTCATAAAGTATCCAACCATTGAGTCATCCCTTCCTTTAAGGAAGGTTTAGCTCTATGCACAATCAAGCTAAAAGAACAGATAAAGTCCTGAAAGCATGCCTCAAGACAAAAAGGCTGAGAATCAAAAATACATCTGTTTCTATGGGTCCAAATACTCCAGCAACCAATAATAAGGATTTCCTTATAGCAGATTAGCTTATAAGTTTTCTTGGCTTGCATCAACATGGAGAAGAGGTCCAGATCCGTATCCCATTCAAGATAAAGTTTCCACCAGAAATTTCTGCTGAAATCACATTCAAAGAATAAATGAATAAACTTTTCAGACATACCCTGTGAACATAGAACACAGTTATAGTCCTCAATCTGAAACTGCTTTCTGGCTAGGAGGTCTCTTGTGTTCAATCTGTCTTGCAAAAGCAACCAAAAAAATATCTTATGTTTTGGCAGAACTCTGGATTTCCAGATCCACTGGAAGGGGGATGGTGCAGGAGTATTTGTCATTAAGGAATCATAAACCCTCTTACTCGAATAACTTTTATTGCTGGATGACATAATCCACCTATCAGCAGTAGAGACACCCATGTGTCCTGTCAGCAAATTGTTGAACTGGGCAAATTGATTAACAGCAGGTACTGACAGTGGGGTGTGAAACAATTCCAGTGACTCCTCATCAGATAAAACAGCAAGTGCATGTTTAATGGAAATGGATTGTGACTTCGCAAAGGAGCAAAGGTGAGGTAGTTTGTGCCTAAGAAGCTCATCAGACCACTTATCCATCCAAAGTCTAACAGTTCCACCATCACCAGGGACACATGCTGCCAATTCCAGGAAGCTATCAAATAACTTTAGGCAATCCTTCCACCAAAAAGAACCAACAGGTCTATTGTTTTGTGGTAATCTATCATTCTCATAATGTGCTTTCCATATAAGCTTAACCCATGGCAAATCTTCCTTATTCATGAATTTAAAGATGTACTTCATGAGTAGGGCAATATTTTGGGTTCTGAGGTTTAGGATGCCCAATCCACCCAATCTCTTTGGCTTGCATACATTTTCCCATTTGACCAGGCATTTACCTTTTTTGTGAATATCTTTGCCCCTCCAGAAGAAACCCCTGGTAGATCCCTCAATATAGTCCAGAAAACCCAAAGGCAGTTTCAATGTGCACATAGCAAAATTGGGAATAACAGAAATGATGGATTTAATCACCACCAGTCGACCATCATAGGATAGTGTATCAGCAATGCCAACCAGCCTTCTATCAATCCTATGAATAATACCAATAAGGTTTTCCATCTTTGGTCTAGTAGTCCCCAGTGGTAGACCAAGGTAAGTAAATGGTAAGGCTTCAATTTTACACCCCAGGACCATAGCCAGCTCAATGCTTTTATCATGGTCAACATTGATGGGTACCATAGATGATTTATTGAAATTGATCTTTAATCCAGTAGATAATGAAAATTTATCCAGGATCACCTTCAACCTTCTCAGTTGTTCAACACATGCTGGCATAATAAGCAGAGTATCATCTGCATATTGAATTATGGGATAATCTAAACCAAATGAGCAAGACAGGGGCAAATCAATCTCTCCTGATTGCCAAGCAGCGTTAATGACAAATTGAAGAAGCTCAGCAGCAGTCACAAACAGCAGGGGTGACAAAGGATCACCTTGCCTAACTCCTCTTTTGCACCAAATTTTCTTCCCAGGTATACCATTTAAGAGGACTGAGGTGGAAGCAGAATGTAGGATTTTAGATATCCATCTCAGCCAAAGGTCTCCAAACCCTAGATGTTTAAGCATGAGCAGAATAGCCGAATATTCCACCTTGTCAAAAGCTTTTTCAAAATCCAACTTCAAGATAATGATCTCTCTCTTAGACTTGTGACAGAGGTGAATATATTCAAAAGCCCAATCAAGACAATCCTGAATGGTTCTATTCTTGATGAATCCATACTGATTCTTGTGCAATGCTTGGATAATAACCTTCTGCATCCTATTGGCAAGCAGCTTGGTCAATAACTTCAAAGTGATACTGACCAGAGAGATGGGTCTATAATCATTTACATATTCTGGGTCAATTTTCTTAGGGATGAGGGTTATGAAGGCTGAATTTATACTGGAGATATCCAAATCACCCGCATAGAAACTAAAACACAGCTGATAGAACTGTTCCTTAACTTGATCCCAACAATTTTTAAGGAAAGCTCCATTAAACCCATCAGGACCTGGTGATTTATCAGTTGGCATACACTTTACAATGTCATCAATTTCTTCCTTTGTGAATGGTACTTCAAGGCTAGCAAAGTCAATATTATAGTTGGAAACAACTAGGTTATCAAGATCAAAAAGCATAGTTGGGTTATCAGTACAACCAATCCTCTGTTTGAAAGACTGCCAAATAATTGCTGCTTTATCTTCATGATCACAAACCAAACGACCATCCTCTGTGCTCAAAATAGCAATATAATTACATGTGAAGCTTTTAGTAGCATGGGTATGGAAAAACCTTGTGTTTTCACCTCCCAACTTAGCCCATCTAATTTTAGCCCTACTGCGCCAATAAATCCTCTTGGCCTCCAGAAGATTGGCCAAATGAGATTTAAGTACTCTTCTAAAATTGGATTCAATAATAGAGAGTATTCGTTGGTCCTCAAGACCATCCAATAAGGCAAGCACAAAGTTGCATGACTGGATCGTCTTACATAACTGAGACAAATTTTTACTCCATCTCTTCAATCCATATCTCAATGATTTCAGTCTCGCAGTAATATCCTGAGCAATATTTTTAAAAGAACCCCAATGCTGCCAATTGTGAGATATAACCTGTGCAAAACCCTTCATCCCCAACCAGAACTCCTCAAACCGAAAAATCTGTGCTTTTGGAACATGAATACCAATCTGTACCTTTATAGGGACATGATCTGATGATAATTTGGCTAGTGGGGTAGCAAGTGTGTTAGGGAATAAAGCAGTCCAGCTGGCAGAAGTAAAGACCCAATCTAACTTTTCAAGTAGAGGATCTGCTTGCATATTACTCCAGGTAAATGATCTACCCTTTAGAGGAATATCAATAAGATCATGATGGCTAATAAATCTGTTAAAAGCAAGCATATTGTTGATGTCTCCTCCAGGCCGGTTCCTGTTATCTGGGCCCCTAATCAGATTAAAGTCACCAAGTATCATCCACAAATGCATTGGATGTGTGTCAATATCCATGAGCCAATTAAGAAATAGGGATCTCTCAGCAGGCGGGGTCGGTCCAAAGACATTTATAAGGTACCAAACATGGCCAGTTATCTTACAAATCAGTTGAACAGTCACATGGAATTTAGAGGAGGAAATCTCAGTGCCATCAAATAGGTTCCCATTCCATATGGTTATTAAACCCCCGGAGCTTCCCACAGAAGGGGAGAACACAAATTTATTGAAACGTCTTGGGCAAAAGTTCCTGACATATTGAAGATCAAAGTGATCTTTTTTGGTTTCCTGGAAATAGATGAAATTACAGTTTGACTCATTAATGTTCTGCCTAATGTCATCCCATCTGGTTTGTGAATTAATCCCTCTCAGATTCCAATCCAAAATATTCCATTGTCTACTCATTGGAAACCAAAAAAAGGTTGTTTAACGCTGAGCAATATTAAAAAGCCCAGGGACAAGCAGAAAAGGTTGGTAGAGACCATCCTCCAAGGATCTAAGGTGAGCCAGCATGTAATTTCCAGATACAGCCCAAATTGGATAAACAAAACCTCCCGAAGTATAACAGACTGTAAATAAAACTCAGAACAAGCAAACACAGACTTCTGAGAGCAGCTATCAGCACCAGTTATCACACAAAATGCACTTTGACCGCAAAAGTGCATACAGCCAAGTTCACAAGTGGCCAAAAGACCATACTGACAGGATATAAGTTTAAGCTGATAGGATATCATATTACAAGCCAAAATACAAAAAAAGAAACCCAGGTGAATGAAGTACAAGAACCAGCTGCCCCCCTCTTCACATAAATTATTCAATACTGTCATTGGTACTGTCATAGTTCAAGCTATTCTCTGATACATCCTCAGGGTGCATCTGACAAGGTCCAGTAGCCAAAGCCTGGATAGTCTCAAGTGGCAGAAAAGGAGGAGCAGGCGCATTGGTATCCCTTATAACAACAGATAGAGCATCCTTGTCCTGATCTTCATCCTCATCCTCCTGGCCTTCAGTGCCCGAATCAGCAGGTATATCCTTGTAACCCTCCTTGAGCTTAGCAATTCTGTTGCTTCTCCTGACTTGTTCAACAGACATAATGGCTTTACCTTTTCTCTTCCTTGAGGTAGCAAGAGAAACAGATGGAGCAGCAGATGTACCAAGTTGCTGGTCAGTCTCTGGGATGTTACTAACTGCAGCAATATGATCAGGAAGGTGTTGAGCTGCAACATTCTCAACTGCAGCAGAAGTCTCAGATGAAATGTTGCTCAAGTTGCCTAAGGAGTGGGCGAGTAGATTTCGTTCTGGTGGGAACACCTCCACAAAAATAGGCTGCACAGGAAGAGGAGCATCTTGGACAACTGGATGAACAACAGGCTCAATAACTGGGGCTAACACATCATCAATCACATGAGCATGAATGGGAACAGGTACCACTGGTGCTGGTAAAACAGGACTCTGAGGTGGGGTGACTAAAGCAGGCTCTTCATTAACTGGAGGGGCTGGTGGCACAACCTGAGCCTCTTCTTCATGATGCCACATGGCAAATCCATCAATCACAATAGGAACTAGGTGTGGGTTTTCACCCTCAGGTGGGAGAGGGTCTTCATCCCCAGCACCTGCTCCCAGCATACGTCTATTCAGAATGATGCAAGGACAGGACCAAGATCCACCATTGCCTTCCTCACTAAAATTCTGCACCACAACAATACTGCCAGGAATCCTATCAATGTCAAAAGTCCTTATCTTCACAAGAATCCTAGCCTTGTTGGTATCATCTCTATTCCAAATCAAGAAGCGACCATAAGGAGCAAAGGTGGAAATAATTGTGTTAAGAGACCAGCACTCTGGAGGAAAATTCAGGAGCATAAGCCAGACATCATGGGTAAATGTAGCAGCTCTGAAGTTCCTTCCTTTATCATGTTCGATGACACGCATCACAGAGTCACCAATGAAATAAGGGTTGTTTATAATAGCACTGTCACGGTCAATAACCCCATCAAATCTAACCATGGCAGCACCCATCGCACAACGACTGACTTGTCTAACCTCATAACCTCTCTGCACCATCTGAGCAGTGATCAGGGCAGAAGTACCTTCAAATTGCTCCCAGGTCGGCTCTGGTTCGAGGAGGATGATCGCCCAATCGTCGCATATCTCTGGAGTGGAACCGCCGATGACCACATAGCCCCGTTGCGGTCGGAGAGGGCTAAAAGGCTCATAACCTGCACCAGGAGGCAGGTGGGGCACAGGGTCGACGGGGTAGTTCGCCATCGCTACAATGTTGGTCGGAGTCGACGGCGGTGGGCAGGCGGAGTTGCCGGTGCAGGGGAAACAGGGGAGAACAGGGGAGGGTGCCGAAACAGTACTGTCGATTGGTATTTCTTTATTCAGCAATGAGACTTCCTTAGTAACAACTCTACGAAAGATCCTCTTATGGTTAACACGATCAAAGCAGTTGCGTGCAATGTGACCGTATCTAGAACAAATTCTGCAGCGAATCTGATTAGAGCAGTTAATCTTAATATGAAACGGACTGAAACATCTGGAGCAGCTTATGAACTCATCTGTAGTATGGGCCAGATTTGCCTTTTCAGATACTAGCGGTAATTGGGCCTATGAATGGGCCACAGAAGAAATAGGAGTAATTTTTTTAATGGGCCTCCATTGCAACTTCAGATTTGATCTAGAGTCCAAAAAGGAAAGCTCCCGCTTTTTCGCCGCTGAATTCATGATCGGATGAACACAATGATTCTCCACAGTATCAGCAGTGGCTAGATCTGAGGAAGGACGAACACCCAGAGGAATTGTGTTGGCTCCCGTGAGAACAGAAACGCTGGGCACGTTGGTCTCGAGTTGCAACCGAAGACGTTGGAAAATATTAGAAACCACAGGCTGCCTAGGGTTTGCATGGGGTGATCGACGTGCACCCACCTGAGACCATTCTGCATCCATTTGAGAATTCCAGATCTTTTCTTCTCTCATCCAGTTAGGTCCTCCATGACCCTAGAGATGAAAATAACATTTGAACAGTATGCAGTCAATAGATCTCAGATTACAGATAAAGAATCCCACCTGTTTTGTGCTGACAGCAAATTTGAAAACTCTATCGGCAAGAACTGACGTACCAATCTCATCATAGGCCACTCCCAAAACCGCCGAGAGGGCCAGACTAACATTCAGATCATCCAAACAAAAAGCAGCACGGCCAAATGATACCACAAGATAGAAACGACTAGAAGATGAGACAGGGCTAACAGAGGATGCAAAGAGATGTCGAACCTTAGATCTGAACTGGTGACCAATGGAGAAGTCCAGGAGATGAGCAATGGAGGAGGGATCATTGAAGGGATCCATCCTCATTCTTCCAGCCGCCATGGGGAGATCTAGATGGGGTAGGAACCGAGATCGCCAAGGAAATCGCCATGGGAGCCGCCAGAGCTCGGGGGGGTGGGAGCCATGCGCTGCTTTTTCATGTTATGTGTAAAATCATTTTTCTTAACTTGTTTGGGGGGGTGGAAATACCCATATTCAATTATGTTTGGATTTAAGTTATTTAACTTGTTTTACTAAAATCATTCTTCTTTATTTTGGCATGATATTAAAGAACTAAATATAAAAATGTTTAGGAAATGTGAAATATAGGGTATTCATTTTTAATTGAAAATAATTTGTGCAACATTATATTTTATATTATGATAATTCATTGAAAACTTCATAACAACTTTGGAAAAGATTTTTGTTTTAATTCTATTCTCATTTAGAATATAATAATCATTTCATGCTTTGAAAATAGATGAAATTCATTTGAGCAAATGAAATGTTTATTTGGCTAATTCATTAATTTAAAATCTATAAAGTTTATAGTTATAAATTACAGAATTTAAATTTTAACACCATGTTTTGAATTTAGTTGAGAGAATGATAACCATTTGGCAACTACACCAATTTTACTTAATTTGAAAATTTATGGATAGATATGGCTAAGTGGTTGAAATCAATTTCTTATAAGTAAACTATTTACTTAAAATAAAATGGATTGTAGTTTGTAAAAATATTTGTCAAACTACATTTTTAGGTTTTTGAAATACAGAGGATAATAAAATGTTTAAACTGTGACATTTGAAATATTAAACTATTTCAATAAGTTTGAAGTCTATCATAGTTGGTTTCCTTATGCATTTAATATTTTATTTTAATAAAAATAAAAAGTTTTAAATTTTAGTGATTTTTGAATATTATTAAATGTTGGGATGTTACATTACTTAAAAGTTAGATATGTTAGGTTAGTGTTGGTATACATGTAATTCAAATAATTCATTAAACTAGGCAAGGCCCAACACTTTACGGGGATGGGCTTTCTTTGGGGCTTAAGTATCATGTGTACCTCATAACTCTCACATGTTAAAGTTTAGATCAGAAGGAAAACAATTTAGGAAATTTCGAGGATAAGTTTATAAGTGCCTTAGGGAGCATCTATGGACAAAAGGTAGGAAAGGTTTTTGGGCAAACATAACAAGATTTTTAAACAAATTTAAACTATGCGGCTAATATGCATTGCCTTCAAGGCGTGCTTGTGAAAGATACAGGAGAACAACATATCAACAACAAGCAAACAAACAAGGCACACACGAGCAACAAGCATACCAGCAAAAGAACACACAAGACACATCTAGAACAAAAAGGGCACTCTACAAACGATTTAGTTGGAGAATCCAACCAAGGGTCATATCCTAGAAGTCCTATGGATCTTGGTCATTACTACTTTATGGAGTCTACACTTGTTCAGTTGGGGCCCCTACTGGAAAGCTTGAGACTGTAGAAGTTGTAACTGGAGTAAATTATTGGGGTTGAAGTCTTGACTGTGACACTGCTTTGACAAGTAAGGGTTGCTTTGTAGCTTGTTCTTTCACTTGACGACCACCTTGATGTCGTATGCTGAAATCTTGAGACTAAACTCTGCCTTCTCGGTACTAGTTACTTAGGTCTCATTTGGGTTCATCGTCAAGTTTATTCAAGCTATGAATAAGGACAAGATAGTAGAGAAAAGTCTTTCGAAATACTTTAAATTAGAGAGGTAAGATAGAGATGGTTTTCAGAAAAGGTGAGGAGTGGAAACCATATTTGGCTTACCTAGAAGAAAATATATTCTTGTTGAAATAGGTTTTAGCAAAACATTTCCTTCCTAAGCTAACGACCATGCTAACTAAGGTCTCCTAAGGTCAACGATGGCTCTGATACCAAGTCAGTGAGGACCCCTCTGACTAACCGTCAGATATGCCCACGTTATGTAAACATATCACGATCCCAATGATCAGTGCATCGCGATCACATAACCAACATGGTATACAAAGTTACATCATACAACTTGAATAGCATAAGACTTACATATATACTGGTCACATGACCAAGCCTGCAAACATCGTCGCACTGGACGAATATTAACTTAGGATCAACGGAAGTTTCGGCTAGCGTTGGCCCTCGTCACGTCCTGATGCATTCCCACAGAGCAGTTGAGCGGGACACTCAGTTGGCGCAGTCGACGGCGTACTCATCCTTCTTGTCGTATCTCTCCTCATTGAGAACCTGGACGTTTGAATATCCAGGGACATAGCCATATGAGTACATTTACGTACTCGCAAGACCACCTCTAAGGATTAAGTGTTCATGATAATGCAATAAAAAACTTTTCGAAAACTGGGATAACTGCTATATACGACTATAGGGCTTAGTTTTTGAATACCATGATTTTAGACTTAGAGAATACGACATCTCTGTATCTTTGTTGAAGAAAACATTTAGAGATAGAATTCTCTTCTCTTAGATATAGCAAGGACATATCCAAGTTCAAAACTTTCTTTTGTAAAACCTTTAAAAGCACTAGGATGGGAATACCCCTTTTTCCTTCTGTGAGATCGGACTGATTGTCTCCCCGAGACCAATCATCCTCACCCAAATTCCGTACCTCCCAGGTACCTCTTTGATGACTCTTTGTTTCCTCCGAAAACATTTATCTATTAAAACCAAATTGCCCATACGCCTAGATCAGTGGCCTTTCCAACCGTCCATGACCGCGGACGCGGCTATTCGAATAGATTTACACTCTGCAGAGGTTGCACACTTTACCCACACCTATCGGTTATTCCGCCGTGTCTGCCACGGCCCGTCATACGAATGCATGCGGGGGTCCAGATAACACGATCAAAGCTTTCCACTATGACCACCCTAGTGTCGGGGCCTCCCGGTAGGTTTGTTCTCCTCGACATTGTGTGCTCCACTAGACCTCTTGGTCTTTCCTCGTGACACCACACCGCCACGTCAGGAGACCTGCCGTAATCGTCCGGCTGCTGATCCGCAGCAGTGTATTGTCTCTTCCGGACGACAACCCGGCTTCGAGGGCCCAGCCCTTATAGAAAGTATAAGAGCCCCAATACTAAAACAGACAAGCTTCTGACTAAGCCCTACCCATGTCAGGTAGTGTGGTTGCACGGGTTAATTGTTCGAGCGGCTGCTAGGGCAGTACTTTGTTATTTTCAAAAACAACTCCAATCCTCCGACTACTCCCAGCAACTCGGGTTTTCGCAAACATCTCCGATTGCTCCCAGCAACTCGGGTTTTAATAAAACACTTGCTCTCCGATTGCTCCCAGCAACTCGGGTTTTCCTCCGTAAAACAGTTTTATCAAATAGGTCCCCATCCTATAGTTTTGAGATAAGTAGATGAAAGTAGTCTACTAGAAATCTTAATCTTTTTGATGGAGCCTTCAACAACAAGGCTCATCAGGTAAAACTCTTTTTGTAATACCTACAGTATTCTAGCAGATAACTTTGGCCAAATAATATTTTGTAATATAGTTTTTGGGTGGCAAGGTACCACAAAAGAAGTGAAACATGCATCATTTTATTTTGAAAACAAAACAATGCTTGATAAAATAGTAGGATTCATTATAGTGGTGAGGTGGGCTTGCCTGGCTCAGCAATATGTCCTTGGTCTTGATCTTGATGTTCCTCAGGTTCATTCCTCACTTCCCGTGCCTTCCCGATCGTATCTAACGTCGTAAAAAGGAAAATGAACCACACTCAGAACACCAGACAAAACCACAAGGACATAACAAACATCAAGCATTGTACAAGACACTGAGATACAAACAGAAGCAAACAACTCCTTTAGCTAAACAAAAAAAAACAACAAAGTCCAGAGAGCTAAGACAACAACAGATTCTTCTAAGAAAATATACACAACAACTCTGAGTATTAAAAGGGTAGTTCTACAAAACATTAAAACAACACATCACTTAGGGTTATTATATCATTTAACAAGAATTGTTACAATATTTTCAGGAAATACTTCATACAAAAGTATCTTAACACACAAGCAAGTATTAATATTAACACTAGCATTGAGCACACTCACATGCAAACATGTTACTTAGCTCAAGAAACACCTACTAACAAGTAACTAAGCGACCAACAATGGTAACACCACCGTCCAAACAAGTTTATGACTAAGAGCTAAAATGGTGCATTAGGCTTAATTAATAGGACACTACAATTAAGACCATTTCAACAAATAAACCAAACAATCACATGGCAACCAAGTGCTGACAACAATCTAAGATAAGAAAGTCATATATTAAGCATTGCAAAACACTAGGAACTTACTGGATAAAATTTAACACCAAACAATCATTCATATGCATAACATACAAATGAAATTAGTGCAACTCCTAGGAAACAAGATGAACTATGTGAAACTCAAAAGTGAATGGTCTAACATTACTTTTAGGAAATTCATTAAGTTTATTTAAGGATAACCTAAGTTTCTGGTCTTATGATTTACTACGCACATCAACTCATAACCATTCAGGTGAAACAGGGAATTAACTTATTACATTTATTTGATAAATAAGATGATGCTTTAAAGAGATAAAACATAACACACAAACATACCCACAAGCAAAGCATATAAACACAGTTGATGTTATTATTAGGGTACAACGTGAATAATGCTAAACATAAGTAAACAATGCACCACACATTATCAAAGTGGTTTAATCAAGTAATTATTGTTGAGTTAAGGTTTTGATCTTCAAAAGATGATTAGTAATATTTCTACAATTCACATTTGCTAAGAACAGATGATTAAAAGCTAATACTGTTATTAGCCAAATGTTGCTGTTTTGGGAGTTGAATCATAACTCCTGAGATAATATTCAGAACATTAAATCCTTCTACCACAGTACTCCTCGTAACTATAGGAAACTATGAAAATTAGTTTTGCATTCAAAGCTATCATTAAACAGAAACTAAAAATCATGCAAATGCTACTGGTCTCAAAACCATAATGAATATAGTTTTAGTTTTAGGAATCTCCTACATGCAAGGTTAGTTTATATGGACAGGTATTGACTTAAGTTTTCTGTAGGAATTGGAGTCACTCAATTTGGACACTCCTAACTCCATCTATTTCAGTATTAGTTAAACAAACACATTTTAGCAGTAATAGTGTACCTAATAATGCATAAATTATTTTTATACGAATCCAGTGTGGCATGTTAAACCAAATACAAGGTTACTCCACAAAAATACTCCTAAACTATTTTCATAAACCTATAAAGCACAAACACTTAAAACTCGATACATGCAAATAACAGAAAATAAGAATATCCAAGTTAGTGTGTAATACCCAACTGTTTTTGAAAATAATCTACCTTGAGCAAAATACAAGCTGTAAAATTCTACCAATCTAGGATATGAAATCTACTACCAATATCCACCACATGCAATTGGATTTTCTCAAAAAAAAAATTAATAATGAACTAAAAATCCCCAAAGTGGTACTGGTGTCAAACTTAAACATGATAGAACTTTAGTTATAAACATCTCCTGCATGCAAGGCTCATAGATCTAGGTAGGCATTCTCACTGGATTTCCATAGAACTAAAGTTTGCAAGATTTGGATTTATGAAACTCAAGTTATTAAGTAAATGGTGCAAAATCCAGACACCGGAACCAGGGAAGGAAGCAAAGGAGAAGGGCGGGCACGAGCTGCTCACCCAGGGAGCTCTTCGGGCGATGAAGAGGAGTGGAGGAGGGCGCGGAGGGTTGGGTAGGTCAGTGGAAGCTGCAGTTCGAGAGAGAGGCATCCCGAACAACGGCGCACCTGAAAATGAACGGAGATGTTTGAGAGGGAGCCCAAGGGAAGGGGAATGATTTGGTGCAGAGAGGGGAAACAGAGAGGCACGACAATGGTGGGGATCTTGCTCGGAGTTGCGGACCCCCGGAAGATAGTCTTCTCGCGTTCCATAGCAGGATAGAGGGAGAGCTCGAGAGGCCTAGCTCGGGGTGGGAGAGTGGAGTGAGGGGAGGCAGAATGGCAAGGCGAGAGGGGCTGCGAGTGTCTCGAGGTTCTTATCCGAACTCGAGGCCGGTCCACCATGGACTTGGAGCACGCGAGGGGTGGAGGGGGATGCAGGCCGCGGATTGGCAACGTTGGGCGGTGTCTGGGAGGTAGGCAGGGATGCAGAGGGGAGCTGGCCGTGCACTGGCTTGTGCCCATGCTAGGATTAAAGAAGTGGGAGGAGAGGCCAGCTCTGCACTAGAGGTGCTCGACAAAATGCCAGAAGGAAAAAGACAAGAGTTTTGGAGCAAGGGTTTTGGTCCAGGGTGAGGGTGAGAGTTTTCCAGGGGTGTGGGGGTGTATAGTACACCATATCCACGAGTTGGGCAAGTTTAGAGGAGTGGGTCTTGATGCTAGATAAAAATAGGCTGATTTGACTAAGCCACAAGACATGGATGGTTTAGTAAATCCTTTGATTAGAAAATCAAGAGATAGAGTGGGTTGATCAGAGGGGATATATGTGCAGCATTTGTTTTGAGCGATCAGGTCAAAAGGGCTCAATAACAACTAGATACAAAAATGGCAAGTAGCTATGTTATAAACCAGATATGATCACCTTAAGATGATGCATTCAACTCAAGCAACAATTAGTGATTAATTAGTTTTGAATATTTTAAATAAGGTTATTGATACATAGTGGAGATGGTAAGGATGAGGTTTGGTGAGTTGCATTTCCAAATTGAAATAGATAAACCCTAATTATCATGTTTAACACACTCATGGGAAACAATTTAAACACATAACATATAGGTAAACCACACATAAAAATAGATAAACACCCACACAATTGGATCAATAGCCACACTTTTAATATAGATCAAAAATATTTGTGAGGAGGTGATCAACAGAATCAAAACAGGGTATTTTTGGTAGGAATATAATTAAACCAGTATAAGGTGAGGTGGTGATCATAATGATCCAGACATGGATCTTGGTATAAATAGAATTACTCCAACAAGCTGGACATTGATTTCCAGAGGCTAATTAAATTGGTGTTTTGGAAAAGAGAGTTGGTAATGCTTGCAACATATTAACATCCAATATAATTTAAGACTTATTATATGGTCCTATATAGTTTTGCAAACATGTAGTTTTGGAAATACTTTTATTTTCTCTATTAAACTGCCTTTGGTACTTGTTAAAATCAAGACCTCATGATGACTATAGTTTGTTAAGAATAAGATAGGAGAAGATATATGCATTGTTTTACTTGCCATAACCCTGGATTTCAGAAGTCATACTATAATTTGAGTTTTAATAGGTTGTTATTTAGAAGTCATCAACACAAACACCAAAACACAACTCGACAAACAGAGCATACAAGGGAGAGCACATCCATTAACAAGACATTTCAAAAAGTTTTTGTTCCCTCAGAAATTTGGGTCTTTATTAATTAAGTTTTTGTTGCTTCCAAAATTTGGGGTGTTACAATAATGAGGAGGCCTATGTCGAGGAGGAGGTGTATGACGACGACTACGCCACTTAGCTGTCACCGGTCAACTGCACTTGTGGGATCAGCGCTCGGAGATGTTAAGAGCCGTCGCTAGCCACGAGCTTCCGCTATCTTAGTTAATTCCGTCCTGCGTGACGAGGTTTGATGACTTTGGTCGTATGACCGTCTATGTGTTGTAAGACTTTTATTCGTACGACTTGAATGATGTAACTCTTTGATACCTAAGTTGGTTATGTGATTGCGATGCACTGATCATTGGGATCGTGATCTTTTACATAACGTGGGCATCTCGGACTTGTTTCGAGGGGCTCTTACAGACTTGGTATCAGAGCCATCGTTGACCTTAGGAGACTTTAGTCTGGTTGGGCGTCGACGTCACGCAAAAATGTTTTTCCTAAAAATCTAGGAGAGATACTTAAAATGTGCAGAATATACTGCTATCCCCTCCCCTTTGTTGTTGGTTACTGATTAATATTATACATGCATTAAACCTCATGTTTTTACCTGTTTAAAATTTTGCGCACCGTTCACTAATTCAACCTCCATTTAAAATTTTGTGTAGATGAGCGGAGAGTTCTCGTCGTCGATTCAGTTGGGAGCTGTGCCCGACACTGGAGTTTCGCGTCTGTTCCAGGCAGACCTACTCCAGCTGACCAGGCACTTGAGGCGTCCGCTACCTGAGCTGCTGATAGGATGCTGTCTACCCATTGTTGTGGACGAGATGTCCTGGACCGTGAGGTGCATCCTTCGAGGACTGCTGGTGCCACCCTTCGCCGAGGAGCTGATTGAGGATGCCCTTGCATCGACTCAGATGGGGGCGTTCGTCACCGTGATGCAGAGAGCTCTTGCTCGCTTGGTGTGTGCTCACAGTACCGAGCTGGGCGGCACCCGTTTCGAGTTTTACTCTGGCCTGGACTAGCAGAGTAACCCTGTGCCGCCGCGTCCCCACCCCACTCTCGGGAACCATTTGGCCGAGCTGGGACTCCTCGTCGAGTACACCCAGTCCCAGCTGGTCAGTAGTCGTTTCGAGAGTGATCTTCACCGTCTGAATCACGACGGTGCTGAGGTGCGGATCTCGGCAGCTGAGCTGAGGATCGAGGATTTGGAGATGCAACTCAAGGCGTCTCAGGAGAAGCTGAAGACCGTGGAGCTGAAGCTCAAGACCTCAGAGTAGCGTCTAGTGGAGTCCCAGACAGAGCTCAAGAAGGAGCGGAAGGAGCGCCGTTCCATATCTGCGCGTTTCCAGACTACTCGCTTCTACAAGTTCCATCTCGACGGTATGGTTGACATGCTCCGGTCGACCATTGACGACCGCGACGAGAGGATTAGCGCGCTGGAGAGCGAGGTGGAGGCGCTGAGAAAGGAGAACGATGATCTGCTGCCTGATGATGAGGACCCTATGGAGGATATGGATATGGAGCCTGAGATTGGATAGGACGACGACGATCTTCGAGGCGAGGACGGTGAGGACTCGGGGGCTGTTATGTCCGAGGACGAGGACCCCGACGAGCCACCTTTCGATAGTGACGCTGCCGTGGACGTGGAGTAGCTCGTTGCGTAGTGCCTTTTGGGTTAGGACCGAACCATCGCGATAAGTGGATGCGATTGTGTGGTCTAGTTAGCAGGAGTGAGTGTCTAAATTATTGTAAGACTATGTCAGTTCGGTGTTTTGTGGTTGTGAACTATGTGATGATGCTTTTGGAACCTTGCTATGGAGTGGATCATGTCTTATTATGAGTAATGTCTTGCTAAAATTTATATGCTGCTGTGTATGATTGATGAACTCTTTCCTCAAAACCTGCTTTTTAAAAAAATTCTAATAAGAAAATTAATGTGTGTTTTAATCTGAAATTCAGAATGGCAAGGGATCCACCACCACCCCCACCACCCGAGCCATCTATGGCTCAAGTGCTGCGTCTTCTCATGGAGGATCGCGAGGCAGCTCGCACTAAGAGGAATGCCAATCTCGCCACCCTGCAGCATCTTGCTCAGATTGCCGTCAACCAGAATGGCGGCCAAGGAAATGAGGAACCCCGCTCCAAGCTTCGTGACTTTCAGAACACCAATCCTCCAGTCTTCTCCAAGAGTGAAGTGTCGCTGGATGCGGATGATTGGATCCGTTCCATCGAGAACAACTTGAGAGTTGCCCAAGTGGGTGACAACGAGAAGGTTGTCTACGCCACTGACTTTCTCTCTGGGCCTGCCCGAGCATGGTGGGAGGCGATTCGTGCTATGTTGCCACCGGAGGAAGTGGTGGCTTGGGCGGCGTTCAAGACCAAGTTCTTGAAGCGTTATGTGCCCTCCGGACTCGTCAGTATTATGCGAGAGAGGTTCCTGCAGCTCAAGCAAGGCGAGATGTCTGTGAGTGAGTACTTGGAGAAGTTCACTTCTCTAGCAAGGTATGCGCCCACTAACACCGATACCGAAGACAAGAAGAAGGAGAGGTTCCTAAATGGGCTTCATGATGAGATGCAGTGTATCCTAGTGGTGATGCCATTCACCGACCTGGAGTCTTTGGCGGATGCAGCCATAATGATGGAGCACAAGCGCAAGGCTTCGTTTGATAACCTTAAGCGTCGCCAACAGATGCAGTGTAACACCCTATTCTCTTAGCTTTTGCATTGTGGTGTTATTCTAGTGATAATTGAAAACACTCAAAACCACAACAACTAAAACAAAATATCCACCATTAGGATCTTCATGGTTGTTAAAACTTAGCCAAATTAGGAGCTATTATTAAGAAAACCCTAAATGGTTTTTGACATGCCTTTGAAACATTTTCATCTAGGTCACATATACTTCCATACCCTGTTCTAAATTATCACAAAAGAGCTTGTTTGCATATTAATCTCTCTAGCTTTAGTAGTCACCAAAATAACATGACCATTTGGGTGATTCCTTTCTTTATCACCAAAAGTTTTCTTTTCTTTAAAATCTAAATGAGATAATTAAATTAGTCATTTGTAAGTTCAGTACCTTCTCTTAATTTAGGTAAGTTTGGGGTGTAGACCCATTTTACTTTTGTGGGTCATATTTGAATTATTCAAACTTAGATTTTCAAATTCATTTGAGCTTTTCACTCAAAGCTTTCGCCTTCTATTTCTCTCTCAATCTTTTCTACTCCACCTGCTGGAAGAGGAGAACAACACCCCCCTCCTGGTCCCACATGTCATGGACTAGGGTGAACCTCTCCTCTCTCTTCTCTCTTTTCTTTTCTTTCTCACCCAATCCGAGCCCCTCTCATCTCTTCTCACTGGCCAACCCGTCCCCTCCCGACCAACATCCTCTCTGCCCCTCTCCACCGCCCCAGAGGACCAACCAGAACTCCCCTCCCCTTCCCCAAACCGCCCCTGCCCGAGGGAACCCGAGAAACCCGCCCCTGGTTTTGGAGCTGCCCCCAGCTCGCCCTCTCCTCTTATAACCCTACCCGAGGTTCCCCCACTCCTCCTCTGCTCACCCATACCACCCTCACCCAAAGCCACGCTCTCTCTCGAGCTCTGGAAGAGGAAATCGCCGTCGGAGACCGAGCTCTTCCCACGGCATTCACCGTCGATCCTCTTCACCTTTCTCTGCCATTTTTGGCCCTTCGAACGCGCCTCATCGAGATCTAACTCCCCCTGCCCTCCTTTTCTCTTCTAGATGTCCGTAGCCGTCGCGCTCGTCCTCGACCCGAGAAGCTCGCCGCCGCCGTCGCCATGGTTTCCGACGTTGCATGCAAGCGTTGAGGGCACCATCGAGCTCGCCATCGTCCCCTCTGTCGATCTCCACCCTTCCCCTGGCCCAGCGTGGTCTCTGCTGAGCGCCAGCGCCACCCTCTCCCTCCCCCTCGTCTGGTTCGTCCGTGCTGCGTCGCGATGAGGACGACGACCGTGGACCGTAGATCACGAGATCTACGGCCAGGTTTGAACCTCCCCGTGCGCGCGCAGCCGCGCGCGTTTGAGCCGGCCCAGCTCCGTCCCCGCGCGATTTCGCGCCTTTCTGCGTGGCCTCTGGGCCGATCTGGCCCAGATCTGGCCCGTTCGGCCTGTTCCCCTTTTATTCTTTTTCCTGTTAATTTTCCGGTAAATCTAGAGTTTAGCATTAAATCATTTGTGGTAAATCTGGAGTGACTAAAATGATGGGATAAATTTTTTAACCTGCATGCACGTTTTCTTAACCATGTGGCATTGGATTTGGTCCAAAATGTGTTTCCTGTTGAGTGCTAAAATAGATCTAGTAAAAAGTATCTATTACACCATTTGTTTAATAACTTGGGTTCTGTAAATCCAAATCATACAATCTTGGATCTGTTGGAAAGCTTGTAAAAATGTCTACCTAGATTGGTAAATCTTGCATGCAGGACACTATTCTAGAAAAAGTTATATATACTCTAAGAATCACATCAGTAGGTGTTTGTTGATTTTTAACTCTTCAATAAAAAAACTTTTTGAGGTAAATCCAATTGGAAGTGCTAGATAGTTGTTGGAGGTATCACATACTACAAATGTGTATTTTTCCAGTTACTTGATAATTCTTAGTGAATAAATCCCTGAACAACAGTGAAATAATCTCTTTAATTGCATTTCTGAAATTTCAGAGATTATGACATGTCTAGTTTTAATTGGTGGAGCCACCTATGTCCATAAAAATATGTTAAGAATAATTTTGTGGGATAGCCACAGGTTTTATCTAACTCACCCCACTGGTTTGACACCAAAATAATTCTTATTATTTTCTGCACATAAATAATGGTCAGAAGTATGTTTTATTTTAAAACTGGGATAACTTGAGCTAGGAATATCCAAATTTGATGAATAAAATCTTCACTTAAAGATAAAACTCATATCTCACCAGAAAGGTTAATTATGCATTCAGGAGATTTATAGAACTGAACCTATCCTCTGTTTGAGTTTGACATCAGCAGCCCTTATCTGATTTTTAATTATTGTTTGGTGAAGAGTTTTCATGCACAGCTAATTTTCAGAGTTCCCCATGATTGTTAGGAGTAATGTGATAGAAGGGTTTAATTTTAGGAGCAGCACCTTAAGAATTATGCTTAAAACATGTAAACATCCCCTAATAAATATTGGATGCATTAGTTGTGTTTTCTGCTTGTGATGCTTGATGTTTGTTGTTATATTTTAGATTGTTATCAACTCGCATTTTAGGACTTACGCTAGTCTCGTCTGTTTTTCATGTTACGGTAGAACCGCAACCCGAGGAAGAGCAGTACGAGGTAGCTGAGCACGACTTCGCCGAAGAGCAAGACCAGGGACAGTATCTTGAGCAAGGCAAGCCCACCTCACCATTTTGATGAAATCTTATTATTTTATCAAGCATGTTTTGTTTTCAAAATAATGCATGTTTTACTTCTTTTGTGGCGCCTTGCCACTCGAAAACTATTTTTCCCAAATATTGTTTGACCTAAGTTACCTACTAGAATAGCTGTAGGTATTACAAGAAGAGGTTTACTTGTTGAGTCTTGTCATTGAAGGCTCTATAAAGAAGATTAAGCTTTCAAATAGTATATTCTGTTATCTTACCTCAAAACTATAGGATGGGGACCCAGTTGAACAAAAATGTTTTATGGAGGAAAACCCGAGCTGCTGGGAGTAGTCGGAAGTGTGGAAGTTTGTTTTTGAAAAACAAAGTACTGCCCTAGCAGCCGCTCGAACAATTAACCCGTGCAACCACACTACCTGACATGGGTAGGGCTTAGCCGGAAGCTTGTCTGTTTTAGTGTTGGGGCTCTCACACTTTCTATGAGGGTTGGGCCCTCGAAGCCGGGTTGTCGTCCGGAAGAGACAATACACCGTTGAGGACCAACAGCCGGACGACAACGGCAGGTCTCCTGACGTGGCGGTGTGGTGTCCCGAGGAAAGACCATGAGGTCTGGTGCAGCACACGGTGCCGAGGAGAACAAACCTACCGGGAGGCCCCGATACTAGGGTGGTCATAGTGGAAAGTTTTGATCGTGTTATCCGGACCCCCGCATGCTGTCGTATGACGGGCCGTGGCAGACACGGCGGAATAACCGATAGGTGTGGGTAAAGTGTGCAACCTCTGCAGAGTGTAAATCTATTCGAATAGCCGCGTCCGCGGTTATGGACGGTTGGAAAGGCCACTGATCTAGGCGTATGGGCAATTTGGTTTAAAAAGAGAAATGTTTCCGGAGAAAACAAAGAGACATGAAAGAGGTACCTGGGAGGTACGGAATTTGGGTGAAGATGATTGATCTCGGGGAGACAATCAGTCCGATCTCAAGGAAGGAAAAAGGTTTACCCCTATCCTAGTGTTTTAAAAGACTTTTATAAACGAAAGTTTAGAACTTGGATATGTACTTGCTATATCTAAGAGAAGAGAGTTCTATCTCTAAATGTTTCTTCAACAAAGATATAGAGATGTCGTATTCTCTATGTCTAAAATCATGGTATTCGAAAACTGAGCCCTATAGTCCTATATATAGCAGCCATCCCAGTTTTCCAAAAGTGTTTTTCTTGCACTATCATGAGGATTTAAAACTAAAGGTGGTCTTGCGAGTACGTAATTGTACTCATGTGGCTCTGTCCCTGGATATTCAAATGTCCAGATTGCAATGAGGAGGCCTACATCGAGGAGGAGGTGTACGACGAAGACTTCGCCACTTAGTTGTCACCGGTCAACTGCACTTGTGGAAATCTGCGCTCGGAGATGTGAAGAGCCGTCGCTAGCCACGAGCTTCCGCTATCTTAGTTAATTCCGTCCTGCGTGACGAGGTTTGTTGACTTTGGTCGTATGACCGTCTATGTGTTGTAAGACTTTTATTCGTACGACTTGAATGATGTAACTCTTTGATACCTATGTTGGTTATGTGATTGCGATGCACTGATCATTGGGATCGTGATCTCTTACATAACGTGGGCATCTCGGACTTGTCCGAGGGGTCCCTACAGACTTGGTATCAGAGCCATCGTTGACCTTAGGAGACTTTAGCTAGGATGGGCGTCGACGTCACGCAATTTTTTTTTCTAAATAGCTAGGAGAAAAATACTTAAAATATGCAGAATCTACTGCTACTCCTCACTCCCCTCTGATATTATTCACTGATTAATTTTATACCTGCATTAAATCTTATGATTTTACCTGTTTAAAATTTGATACATCGTTCACTAATTAAACCTCCATTTGAAATTTTGTGTAGATGAGCGGACAGTTCTCGTCATCGATTCAGTTGGGAGCTGTGCCAGATACCAGAGTTTCGCGTCTGTTCCAGGCAGACCTACTCCAGTTGACCCAGCACCTGAGGCGTCCGCTACCTGAGCTGCTGATTGGACGTTGTCTGCCCATGGTGGGAGATGAGCTGTCCTGGGCGGTGAGGTGCATCCTTCGAGGGCCATTGGTGCCACCCTTCGCCGAGGAGCTGGTTGAGGATGCCCTTGCATCTACTCAGATGGGAGCATTCGTCACCGTGCTGCAGAGAGCTCTCGCCCGCTTGGTGTGTGCTCATAGTTCCGAGCTGGGCGGCACCCGCTTTGAGTTTTACTCTGGCTTGGACGAGCAGAGTAACCCTGTGCCGCCGTGTCCCCACCCCATTCTCGGTAACCACTTGGCCGAGCTGGGACTCCTCGTCGAGTACACCCAGTCCCAGCTGGTCGTTAGTCGGTACGAGAGTGACCTTCACTGTCTTAATCATGACGGAGCTGAGGTGCGGATCTCGGCAGCTGAGCTGAGGATAGAGGACTTGGAGACGCAACTCGAGGCCTCTCAGGACCAGCTGAAGACCCTGGAGCTGAAGCTCAAGGCCTCGGAGGAGCGTTTAGCGGAGTCCCAGGCAGAGCTCAAGATAGAGCGCAAGGAGCGCCGTTCCACCTTCGCACGCCTCCAGACTACTCGTTTCTACAGGTTCCAGCTTGACGGGATGCTTGACATGCTTAGGTCGACCGTTGATGCCCGAGACGAGCGGATCAGCGAGTTGGAGAGTAAGGTGGAGGCTCTGAGCAAGGAGAATGATGATCTTCTGCCTGAGGATGAGGACCCTACCGAGGACATTGATATGGAGCCCGTGAGCGAGCAGGATGATGACGACCTTCGAGGCGAGGATGTTGAGGACTCGGGAGCTGTGATGTCTGAGGACGAGGACCCCGTCGAGCCACCCTTTGACAGTGACGCTGCCGTGGACGTGGAGTAGTTGGTTGCGCAGTATCTTTTGGGTTAGGACCGAACCATCGGGATAAGTGTATGCGATTGTGTGATCTAGTTAGCGTGTGTGTGCCTGGATGATCTAAGAACTCTATCGGTCAATGTTTTGTGGTTGTGTACCTTGTGATGATGCTTTTGGAACCTTGCTATGGATGGAATCATGTCTTTTTAGGAATTTTGTCTTGCTGAAATTTGTATGTTTTTGTGTATGCTTGATGAACCCTTTTTCAAAAAATTGTTTTAAAAGTTTCTTAGTAGAATGATAATGTGTGTTTATTTCTGAAATTCAGAATGGCAAGGGATCCACCCCCACCCCCACCACCCGAGCCATCTATGGCTCAGGTGCTCCGTCTTCTCATGGAGGATCGCGAGGCGGCTCGCACCGAGAGAAGCGCCAATCTTGCCAATCTGCAGCATCCTGCTCAAATTGCAGTCAATCAGAATGGTGGCCAATGGAAAGAAGAACCCCGCTCAAAGCTTCGTGACTTCCAGAACACAAATCCTCCAGTTTTCTCAAAGAGTGAAGTGCCATTGGATGCCGATGACTGGACCCGTACTATAGAGAACAACTTGAGGGTCGCCCAAGTGGGTGACAACGAGAAGGTGGTCTACGCCAATCACTACCTCTCTGGTTCTGCCCGAGCATTGTGGGAGGCCATTCGTGCTCTGTTGCCACCGGAGGAAGTTGTGGCTTGGCCTGCATTCAAGACCAAGTTCTTGAAGCGTTATGTGCCCTCTGGACTCGTCAGCATCATGCGAGAGAAGTTCTTGCAGCTCAAGTAAGGAGGGATGTCGGTGGGAGAGTACTTGGAGAAGTTTACTTCTCTAGCAAGGTATGCGCCCACCGATACCGATACAGAGGACAAGAAGAAAGAGAGGTTCATGAATGGACTTCATGATGAAATGCAGTGCATTCTGGTGGTGATGCCTTTCACCGACTTGGAATCATTGGCAGATGCAGCCATTATGATGGAACACAAACGCAAGGCTTCGTTTGACAACCGCAAGCGTCGCCAACTGATGCAGCAAGGCAGTAGCAGCAGCAGCCCAACAGGAAGTTATCCCCGTCCGCGCCATTCACCTCCACCGAGACCTTCTTACCCATCACCAAGGCCTCCAACCTTTGCACCAAGACCCAGCTGCTCTCCTCGCCCCCCTGCACCTCGTCTGGGAAGTGGTTCCAACCCCAGCCTCAACTTTAACAGGCCGCCTGCTCCGAAGCCCACAGGAGGATGTTTCACTTGTGGACAGCCTGGACATTTCTCGCGGGATTGCCCCACTAGACAGCCCGCCGGTGGTCGCCCCAATGCGACAAAACTGAACCAAGGGTCACCCCGTCCACCTGGAGGCAAGAACCCGTATCCCAAGAAAGCAGCCCCTGCCACCCGAGGTCACCTGAATCACATCAGTGCAGAAGAAGCTCAAGAGGCACCAGATCTGGTTATGGGTACGTTCCCTGTCAACTCAGTTCCTGCATCAGTTCTGTTTGATTCGGGAGCTTCCCATTCTTTCATTACGGAACCTTTTGTTAGGAAAAGTGGTATGGTTCCAACTTTGCTGAATCGTCCTATGAGTGTGCAAATTCCGGGGGCCACTACTAAAGCCATTGTATCTTGCAAGGAGGCCCCTGTGGAAATTCAAGGGGCCCGATTCCATGCGGATTTGGTGGTATTAGGAAAGCAAGGGATAGAAGTGGTTTTAGGGATGGACTGGATGGCAGTAAATCGAGGGAAAATAGATTGCACTAACAAATCTGTCACACTAACCACCCCGGAAGGAGAAGAGATTACCCACTTCTCAACTTACTACTCCACCTCAAGTCATTGTCATAAAAGTGTAGCTGGAGCCATTTTGGAAGAGGTACCGGTAGTTTGTGACTATCCCGATGTTTTTCCCGAAGAATTGCCCGGAATGCCACCGGATAGGGATATTGAGTTCATCATTGAGCTGGTACCCGGTACTGGACCTATCGCTCAAAAACCATACCGGATGAATCCTGAAGAATTGGAAGATCTAAAGAAACAGTTGGATGACCTACTTAGGAAGGGTATGATACGCCCTAGTGCGTCACCCTGGGGGTCACCCATCATCTTCGTGGATAAGAGAGACGGTACCACCCGTTTGTGTGTGGATTACCGTAAGTTAAATGATGTGACTATTAAAAACAAATACCCCCTACCCAAGATTGAAGATCTGCTTGATCAACTCAACGGAGCTCGAGTCTTCTCCAAGATCGATCTCCGCACCGGTTATCATCAATTGGAAGTCAGAGAATCTGATATCCCTAAAACGGCCTTTATCACTCGTTACGGATTGTTCGAGTACATAGTGATGTCTTTTGGCCTGACCAATGCTCCAACCTATTTCATGAATCTCATGAACAAGGTGTTCATGGATTACTTGGATAAATTTGTGGTTGTCTTTATTGACGACATCTTGGTCTATTCCAAGTCAGAAGAGGAGCATGAAGAGCATCTGAGGTTGGTTCTCGGTACCCTACGAGAACACCAGTTGTATGCTAAGTTCAGTAAGTGCCAGTTTTGGTTGAAGGAAGTAGGCTTTCTCGGTCACGTTATTTCAGCCGGAGGGATATCCGTAGACCCTACCCACATCAAGTCCATTCTTGAATTCCCGACCCCCACCAACGAAACCGAAGTAAGGTTCATTCTTCGATTAGCCGGGTATTACCGCAAGTTTGTTGAGGGATTCTCAAGCATTGCAAAGCCCCTTACCCAACTATTGAAGAAGGATCAGAAGTTCATTTGGTCCGACAAATGTGAAGTCAGCTTCCAGGAACTGAAAAAGCGCCTTACCACCGCACATATCCTAACCATGCCCGATGTGACCAAAGATTTTGTGGTTTATTGCGATGCCTCCAAACTCGGACTTGGTTGTGTTCTTATGAAAGAGGGCAAGGTAATTTCCTACTCATCGCGACAACTCCGCAAGCATGAGCAGAATTACCCCACCCATGACCTAGAGCTTGCTGCGGTGGTCCATGCACTCAAAACATGTCGGCATTTTCTGATGGGCAACCGTTGCGAAATTTACACCGATCACAAGAGCCTGAAGTACATCTTCACCCAGAGGGACTTGAACATGAGGCAACGAAGATGGATAGAGCTCATCAAGGATTACGATTTGGACATCCATTACCACCCTGGAAAAGCTAACGTGGTAGCTGATGCCCTTAGTCGTCAGCCATGTTCATTCAACTCCCTGATCAAGGTTAGACGGCCAAAACTCTGGGAAGAGCTGGATAAGATGGGTATAGAGGTGGTCAGCCATGGGGCAGTCGATCAACTCCTATTGCAACCCACCTTATGGGAGCAAATGAAGCGAGCACAGAGGGGCCATGAAAGCATTGAGGGCATCAAAAGAAGGTTGGACAAAGAGGAAGTCCTTGGGTTCACCATCGACACTGAGGGCATTCTTTGGTATAAAGAGCGCATATGCGTACTGTCAGACCCTGCTTTGAAGCAGTTAATTATGAAGGAGGCTCACGAGACTTTGTATTCTATCCACCCCGACGGGACCAAGATGTACCAGGATTTGAAGCAGACTTTCTGGTGGCATGGCATGAAGCGCGAGATTGCACTCTTCGTCCAGAATTGCGACATCTGCCAAAGGATCAAGGTAGAACACCAGCGAACCGCTGGGCTACTCCAACCTCTCAAGTTGCCCGAGTGGAAATGGGATGAAATTGGCATGGACTTCATTACTGGATTACCCCGATCCAATCGTGGGCATGACGCTATTGGGTTATTGTGGACAGACTCACCAAGGTAGCACACTTTTTGCCAGTAAGGACCACCCATCGATCGGATCAGCTCGCAGCGCTATACATGTCCCGCATCGTCAGCCTTCATGGAATACCTAAGACTATTGTATCAGACCGAGGAACCCAATTCACTTCTCAATTTTGGACTAAGCTTCAGGAAGAGCTCGGAACCAAACTCTTTTTCAGTACTGCTTATCACCCTCAGACAGGAGGACAAACAGAAAGAACCAACCAGGTCTTAGAGGACATGCTTATATCTTGTGTGTTAGCTTATGGAGCCAAATGGGAAATTTGCCTGCCGTTTGCCGAATTTTCCTACAACAACAGCTATCAAGCCAGTCTGAAGATGGCACCATTCGAGGCTTTATACGGGCGTAGGTGCCGTACACCCTTGAACTGGTCGCAAACAGGGGACAGCAAGATTTTTGGAGTTGACACCTTGAGGGAAGCCGTAGAGCAAGTTCAACTTATTCGCGACCGTCTTAAGGCCGCCCAGTCCCGGCAGAAGAGTTACGCCGATTCTAGGAGGCGGGAGCTTAGTTTCAAGACTGGTGATATGGTATACCTACGTGTTACTCCACTCAAGGGAATGCAGCGATTCCATGTGAAGGGAAAGTTGGCTCCGAGATATATAGGTCCCTTTAGAGTAAGTGGTCGAAGAGGAGAAGTGTCATATCAGCTAGACCTGCCACCCCATCTGTCCGGATTCCATGATGTATTTCATGTATCTCTACTCCGGAAGTGTCTGCAAGTTCCTGGGGATACTCACTCATATCAGGAGGTAGATCATCACACCATTGACCTCAATCATGATCTCACTTATCGAGAACGACCACTTCGTGTTCTCGCTGAAGACGTCCGTCTGACACGGAGACGGAAGATCAGATTCCTGAAGGTCCAATGGAGCAACCATTCGGAGGAAGAAGCCACCTGGGAGCATGAAGAGTATTTGGAGCATGAATTCCCTGGTTTTCTCTCTTCTTCAAATCTGGAATCTCGGGGACGAGATTCTCCTAAGGGGGGAAGGTCTATAACACCCCAATTCTCTTAGCTTTAGCATTGTTGTGTTATTCTAGTGATAATTGAAAACACTCAAAACCACAACAACTAAAACAAAATATCCACCATTAGGATCTTCATGGTTGTTAAAACTTAGCCAAATTAGGAGCTATTATTAAGAAAACCCTAAATGGTTTTTGACATGCCTTTGAAACATTTTCATCTAGGTCACATATACTTCCATACCCTGTTCTAAATTATCACAAAAGAGCTTGTTTGCACATTTATCTCACTAGTTTTAGTAGTCACCAAAATAACATGACCATTTGGGTGATTCCTTTCTTTATCACCAAAAGTTTTCTTTTCTTTAAAAGCTAAATGAGATAATTAAATTAGTCATTTGTAAGTTCAGTACCTTCTCTTAATTTAGGTAAGTTTGGGGTGTAGACCCATTTTACTTTTGTGGCTCATATTTGAATTATTCAAACTTAGATTTTCAAATTCATTTGAGCTTTTCACTCAAAGCTTTCGCCTTCTATTTCTCTCTCACTATTTTCTACTCGACCTGCTGGAAGAGGAGAACAGCACCCCCCTCCTGGTCCCACATGTCATGGACTAGGGTGAACCTCTCCTCTCTCTTCTCTCTTTTCTTTTCTTTCTCACCCAATCCGAGCCCCTCTCCTCTCTTCTCACTGGACAACCCGTCCCCTCTCGACCAACATCCTCTCTGCCCCTCTCCACTGCCCCAGAGGACCAACCAGAACTCCCCTCCCCTTCCCCAAACCGCCCCTGCCCGAGGGAACCCGAGAAACCCGCCCCTGGTTTTGGAGCTCCCCCAGCTCGCCCTCTCCTCTTAAAACCCTACCCGAGGTTCCCCCACTCCTCCTCTGCTCACCCATACCACCCTCACCCAAAGCCACTCTCTCTCTCGAGCTCTGGAAGAGGAAATCGCCGTCGGAGACCGAGCTCTTCCCACGGCATTCACCGTCGATCCTCTTCACCTTTCTCTGCCATTTTTGGCCCTTCGGACGCGCCTCGTCGAGATCTAACTCCCCCTGCCCTCCTTTTCTCTTCTAGGTGTCCGTAGCCGTTGCGCTCGTCCTCGACCCGAGAAGCTCGCCGCCGCCGTCGCCATGGTTTCCGACGTTGCATGCAAGCGTTGAGGGCACCGTCGAGCTCGCTATCGTCCCCTCTGTCGATCTCCACCCTTCCCCTGGCCCAGCGTGGTCTCTGGTGAGCGCCAGCGCCACCCTCTCCCTCCCCCTCGTCTGGTTCGTCCGCGCAGAGTCGCGAGGAGGACGACGACCGTGGACCGTAGATCACGAGATCTACGGCCAGGTTTGAACCTCCCCGTGCGCACGCAGCCGCGCGCGTTTGAGCCGGCCCAGTTCCGTCCCCGCGCGATTTCGCGCCGTTCTGCGTGGCCTCTGGGCCGATCTGGCCCAGATCTGGCCCGTTCGGCCTGTTCCCCTTTTATTCTTTTTCCTGTTAATTTTCCGGTACATCTAGAGTTTAGCTTTAAATCATTTGTGGTAAATCTGGAGTGGATAAAATGATGGGATAATTTTTTTAACCTGCATGCACGTTTTCTTAACCATGTGGCATTGGATTTGGTCCAAAATGTGTTTCCTGTTGAGTGTTAAAATAGATCTAGTAAAAAGTATCTATTACACCATTTGTTTAATAACTTGGGTTCTGTAAATCCAAATCATACAATCTTGGATCTGTTGGAAAGCTTGTAAAAATGTCTACCTAGATTGGTAAATCTTGCATGCAGGACATTATTCTAGCAAAAGTTATATTTACTCTAAGAATCACATCAGTAGGTGTTTGTTGATTTTTAACTCTTCAATAAAAACACTTTTTGAGGTAAATCCAATTGGAAGTGCTAGATATGTGTTGGAGGTATCACATACTACAAATGTGGATTTTTCCAGTTACTTGATAATTCTTAGTGAATAAATCCCTGAACAACAGTGAAATAATATCTTTAATTGCATTTCTGAAATTTCAGAGATTATGACATGTCTAGTTTTAATTGGTGGAGCCACCTATGTCCATAAAAATATGTTAAGGATAATTTTTTGGGATGGCCACAGGTTTTATCTAACTCACCCCACTGGTTTGACACCAAAATAATTCTTATTATTTTCTGCACATAAATAATGGTCAGAAGTATGTTTTATTTTAAAACTGCGATAACTTGAGCTAGGAATATCCAAATTTGATGAATAAAATCTTCACTTAAAGAGAAAACTCATATCTCACCAGAAAGGTTAATTATGCATTCAGGAGATTTATAGAACTGAACCTATCCTCTGTTTGAGTTTGACATCAGCAGCCCTTATCTGATTTTTAATTATTGTTTGGTGAAGAGTTTTCATGCACAGCTAATTTTCAGAGTTCCCCATGATTGTTAGGAGTAATGTGATAGAAAGGTTTAATTTTAGGAGCAGCACCTTAAGAATTGTGCTTAAAACATGTAAACAGCCCCTAATAAATATTGGATGCATTAGTTGTGTTTTCTGCTTGTGATGCTTGATGTTTGTTGTTATATTTTAGATTGTTATCAACTCGCATTTTAGGACTTACGCTAGTCTCGTCTGTTTTTCATGTTACGGTAGAATCGCAACCCGAGGAAGAGCAGTACGAGGTAGCTGAGCACGACTTCACCGAAGAGCAAGACAGGGACAGTATCTTGAGCAGGGCAAGCCCACCTCACCATTTTGATGAAATCTTATTATTTTATCAAGCATGTTTTGTTTTCAAAATAATGCATGTTTTACTTCTTTTGTGGCGCCTTGCCACCCGAAAACTATTTTTCCCAAATATTGTTTGACCTAAGTTACCTACTAGAATAGCTGTAGGTATTACAAGAAGAGGTTTACTTGTTGAGTCTTGTCATTGAAGGCTCTATAAAGAAGATTAAGTTTTCAAATAGTATATTCTGTTATCTTACCTCAAAACTATAGGATGGGGACCCAGTTGAACAAAAATGTTTTATGGAGGAAAACCCGAGCTGCTGGGAGTAGTCGGAAGTGTGGAAGTTTGTTTTTGAAAAACAAAGTACTGCCCTAGCAGCCGCTCGAACAATTAACCCGTGCAACCACACTACCTGACATGGGTAGGGCTTAGCCGGAACCTTGTCTGTTTTAGTGTTGGGGATCTCACACTTTCTATGAGGGCTGGGCCCTCGAAGCCGGGTTGTCGTCCGGAAGAGACAATACACTGTTGAGGACCAACAGCCGGATGATTACGGCAGGTCTCCTGACGTGGCGGTGTGGTGTCCCGAGGAAAGACCATGAGGTCTGGTGGAGCACACGGTGCCGAGGAGAACAAACCTACCGGAAGGCCCCGATACTAGGATGGTCATAGTGGAAAGTTTTGATTGTGTTATCCGGACCCCCGCATGCTGTCGTTTGACGGGCCGTGGCAGACACGGCGGAATAACCGATAGGTGTGGGTAAAGTGTGCAACCTCTGCAGAGTGTAAATCTATTCGAATAGCCGCGTCCGCGGTTATGGACGGTTCGAAAGGCCACTGATCTAGGCGTATGGGCAATTTGGTTTAAAAAGAGAAATGTTTCCGGAGAAAACAAAGAGACATGAAAGAGTTACCTGGGAGGTACGGAATTTGGGTGAAGATGATTGATCTCGGGGAGACAATCAGTCCGATCTCAAGGAAGGAAAAAGGGTTACCCCTATCCTAGTGTTTTAAAAGACTTTTATAAACGAAAGTTTTGAACTTGGATATGTCCTTGCTATATCTAAGAGAAGAGAGTTCTATCTCTAAATGTTTCTTCAACAAAGATATAGAGATGTCGTATTCTCTATGTCTCAAATCATGGTATTCGAAAACTGAGCCCTATAGTCGTATATATAGCAGCCATCCCAGTTTTCCAAAAGTGTTTTTCTTGCACTATCATGAGGATTTAAAACTAAAGGTGGTCTTGCGAGTACGTAATTGTACTCATGTGGCTCTGTCCCTGGATATTCAAATGTCCAGATTGCAATGAGGAGGCCTACATCGAGGAGGAGGTGTACGACGACGACTTCGCCACTTAGTTGTCACCGGTCAACTGCACTTGTGGAAATCTGCGCTCGGAGATGTGAAGAGCCGTCGCTAGCCACGAGCTTCTGCTATCTTAGTTAATTCCGTCCTGCGTGACGAGGTTTGTTGACTTTGGTCGTATGACCGTCTATGTGTTGTAAGACTTTTATTCGTACGACTTGAATGATGTAACTCTTTGATACCTATGTTGGTTATGTGATTGCGATGCACTGATCATTGGGATCGTGATCTCTTACATAACGTGGGCATCTCGGACTTGTCTGAGGGGTCCCTACATGCAGCAAGGCAGTAGCAGCAGCAGCCCAGCCGGGAGTTATCCCCGTCTGCGCCCTTCACCTCCACCAAGTCCTTCTTATCCATCACCGAGGCCTCCAACCTTTGCACCGAGGCCCAGCTACTCCCCTCGCCTGTCTGCACCTCGTCCTGGAGGTGGTTCCAACCCTGGCCTCAACTTTAATAGGCCGCCTGCTCCGAAGCCAACAGGAGGATGTTTCAGTTGTGGACAGCCTGGACATTTGTCGCGGGATTGTCCCACTAGACAGCCCGCCGGTGGTCGCCTAATGCGACCAAGATGAACCAAGGGCCACCCCGTCCACCAGGAGGCAAGAACCCGTATCCCAAGAAAGCAGCCCCTGTCACCCGAGGCCATCTGAATCATATCAGTGCAGAAGAAGCTCAGGAGGCGCCAGACCTGGTTATGGGTACGTTCACTGTCAACTCAGTTCCTGCCTCAGTTTTGTTTGATTCGGGAGCTTCCCATTCCTTCGTTACAGAGCCGTTTGTTAGGAAGAGTTGTATGGTTCAAACCTTGTTGCATCGCCCTATGAGGGTGCAAATTCCGGGGGCCACTACTAAGGCCATTGTATCTTGCAAGGAGACTCCTATGGATATTCAAGGAGCCCGATTCCATGTGGATTTATTGGTATTAGGAAAGCAAGGAATAGAAGTGGTTTTAGGAATGGATTGGATGGCAGTCAACCGGGGAAAAATAGATTGCACCAACAAGTCTGTCACACTAACCACCCCGGAAGGAGAGGAGATTACACACTTCTCGACCCAGTACTCCACCACGCGTCATTTCCACAAGAGTGTTGCTGGAACCATTTTGGAAGAGGTACCGATAGTGTGTGATTACCCGGATGTTTTTCCCGAAGAGTTACCCGGTATGCCGCCAGATCGGGATATCGAGTTCATCATTGAGTTGGTAACCGGTACTGGCCCTATAGCACAAGAACCTTACCGGATGAACCCCGAAGAGTTGGTGGAACTGAAGAAGCAGTTGGATGACCTGCTTAGAAAAGGGATGATTCGCCCTAGTGCGTCACCCTGGGGTCACCAATCATTTTCGTGGATTAAAGGGACGGTACCACTCGCTTGTGTGTGGATTACCGTAAGTTGAATGATGTGACTACTAAAAACAAGTATCCTCTACCATAAATTGAGGATCTATTTGATCAGCTCAACGGAGCCCGAGTCTTCTCTAAGATCGATCTCCGCACCGGTTACCATCAGCTGAAAGTTAGACAATCTGACATCCCTAAGACAACCTTTATCACTCGTTATGGGTTGTTTGAGTATACGGTGATGTCCTTCGGCCTAACTAATGCCCCTACCTACTTCATGAACCTCATGAACAAGGTGTTCATGGAATACTTGGATAAGTTTGTAGTTGTCTTCATCGACGACATACTGATTTATTCCAAGTCAGAAGAGGAGCATGAAGAACATCTGAGGTTGGTTCTCGTAACCCTGCGAGAGCACCAGTTGTATGCTAAGTTCAGTAAGTGCCAGTTTTGGTTAAAAGTAGGTTTTCTTGGCCATGTTATCTCAGCAGGAGGGATATCTGTAGATCCTACCCATATCAAGTCCATCCTTGAATTCCCAACCCCCACCAACCAGACCGAAGTGAGGTCCATCCTTGGATTAGCGGGTTATTACCGCAAGTTTGTTGAAGGATTTTCGAGCATCGCCAAGCCCCTTACTCAACTTTTGAAGAAGGACCAGAAGTTTATCTGGACCGACAAATGTGAAACCAGCTTCCAGGAACTGAAAAAGCGCCTTACCACCGCACCTATTTTAACCATGCCTGATGTGACCAAAGATTTTGTGGTTTATTGCGATGCCTCCAAACATGGACTTGGTTGTGTCCTTATGCAAGAGGGCAAAGTAATTTCCTACTCGTCGCGACAGCTCCGCAAGCATGAGCAGAATTACCCCACCCATGACCTAGAGCTTGCTGCAGTGGTCCATGCGCTCAAGACTTGGCGACACTTTCTGATGGGCAACCGCTGCGAAATTTACACCGATCACAAGAGCCTGAAATACATCTTCACCCAGAGGGATTTGAATATGAGGCAGCGAAGATGGATAGAACTCATCAAAGATTATGACTTGGACATCCATTGTCACCCTGGAAAAGCTAACATTGTAGCTGATGCCCTTAGCCGTCAGTCGTGTTCATTCAACTCCCTGATCAGGATTCGACAGCCAGGACTCTGGGAAGAGCTTGATAAGATGGGTATAGAAGTAGTCAGTTATGGGGCAGTCGATCAACTCCTGTTGCAACCCACCTTATGGGAGCAGATCAAGGAAGCGCAGAAGGGTCACGAAAGCATTGAGGGCATCAAGCGAAGATTGGACAAAGAGGAAGTCCCTGGGTTCACCATCGACCCTACCGGTGTTCTTTGGTACAAGGGACGCATCTGCGTACCGTCAGATCCTGCTTTGAAGCAGTTAATTATGAAGGAGGCCCACGAGACTTTGTATTCTATCCACCCCGGTGGAACCAAGATGTACCAGGATTTGAAACAGAATTTCTGGTGGCATGGCATGAAACGCGAGATTTCACTCTTCGTACAAAATTGCGACATAGATGTACCAGGATTTGAAACAGAATTTCTGGTGGCATGGCATGAAACGCGAGATTTCACTCTTCGTACAGAATTGCGACATCTGCCAAAGGGTCAAAGCCAAACATCGGCGACCCGCTGGACTACTTCAACCTCTCAAGTTGCCCGAGTGGAAATGGGATGAGATCGGCATGGATTTTATCACTGGATTACCCCGATCCAATCGAGGTCATGATGTTATTTGGGTTGTCGTGGATAGGCTCACCAAGGTTGCACACTTCTTACCTGTGCGCACCACCCATCGGTCGGATCAACTGGCGGACCTTTATATGTCCCGTATCGTCAGCCTTCACGGGATTCCCAAGACCATTGTGTCTGATAGGGGGACCCAATTCACCTCTCGTTTCTGGTTTAAGCTGCATGAAGCCCTGGGAACAAAACTATTTTTCAGCACCGCATATCACCCTCAAACAGGAGGACAAACGGAAAGAGTCTACCAGATCTTAGAAGATATGCTTCGATCTTGTGTATTAGCTTATGGGGCCATGTGGGGAAGTTGTTTGCCGTTTGCTGAGTTTTCGTACAATAATAGCTACCAAGCCAGTCTGAAGATGGCACCATTCGAGGCTTTGTACGGACGAAGATGCCATACCCCCTTGAACTGGTCGCAAACGGGAGACAGCCAAATTTTTGGGGTTGACACCCTGAGGGAAGCCGAAGATCAAGTTCAACTCATTCGCGACCGTCTTAAGGCCGCCCAATCTAGACAGAAAAGTTACGCAGATTCCAGGAGGCGTGAACTCAACTTCAAGGAAGGAGATATGGTATACCTGCGTGTTACTCCACTCAAGGGAATGCAGCGTTTTCATGTGAAGGGGAAGTTAGCACCAAGGTATATTGGTCCCTTCAGAATAATCAGTCGAAGAGGAGAAGTATCTTATCAGCTAGACATGCCGCCTCATCTGTCAGAATTTCATGATGCGTTTCATGTGTCTCTGCTCCGGAAGTGTCTGCAAGTTCCAGGTGGTACTCATTCATATCAGGAGGTAGATCATCGCACCATTGATCTCAATCATGATCTCACCTATCGAGAACGACCACTTAGTGTTCTCGCTGAAGACGTCCGTCTGACCCGGAGACGGAAGATCAGATTCCTGAAGATCCAATGGAGCAACCATTCGGAGGAAGAAGCCACCTGGGAGCGTGAAGATTATTTGGAGCGTGAATTTCCTGGTTTTCTTTCATCTTCAAATATGGAATCTCGGGGACGAGATTCTCCTAAGAGGGGAAGGTCTGTAACACCCCAATTTTCTCAGCATTAGTAATTGTGGTGTTATCCTAGATTTTCAACCTTAGCAAAAACCTTTTTGTGTGTAGAATTTTGAGGCATGAGATATTTTGTTTGCAAACATAATTCTTGATTGAGTTCCACTAGTCTTCCTGGTTGATAGAAACCCTAAAACCTCAACAACTAATATAAAATATCAACTATTAGGATCTTCATGGTTGTTAAAACTTAGCCAAACTAGGAGCTATTATTAAGCAAACCATAAATGGTTTTTGACATGCATATGAACCATTTTGGTCTAAGGAATATATAGTTTCACACCCTTTTCCAAATTCTCTCAAAAGAACTTGTTTGCACATAAATATCACTAGCTTTGGTAGCCATCAAATTAACATGACCATTTGAGTTATTCTTTTCCTTCTCACTAAAAGTTTTCTTTTCCTTGTGAGTCAAATGAGGCGTTTGAATTGGGCATTTATAAATTCAGTAATTTCTCCTAATTTAGGTGAGTTTGGGGTATTGACTCATTTTGCTTTTCTGGGTCATGTTTGAATTTTTCAAACATGGGGTTTGAAAAATGTGTGAGGTTTTCACTCAAACCATCCATCCTCTCTCTCACTCCTTTCCACTCCACTTGCTGAAAAGGAGAGCAGCACCCTCACACCTGGCCCCACCTGTCATGGACTTAGGTCCTCCCCTCTTTCTCTCTTCTCCTTATCTCTTCTCCATCACCCAATCGGAGCCCCCCCTCCTCTCTTCTCACTGGCTAGGACGAGTCATCCCGACCAGCACCCTCTCTGCCCCTCTCCACCGCCCAGGAGGACCAACCAGAAATCCCCTCCCCCTCCCCAAATCGCTCCTGCACGTGGGAGCTCAAAAACCAGCCCCTGGTTTTGGAGCCGCTCTCAGCTCTGCCCTCCCCCTTTAAAACCCTGCACGAGACTCTCCCTCACCTCCCCTACTCACCCCTACCACCCTCACCCAAAAACACGCCCTCCCTCAAGCTCAGGAAGCGAAGAACCTCGTCGGAGACCGATTCCTTCCCGCCGTGCTCATCGTCGTTCCTCTCCACCTCTCTCTGCCATTTTTGGCCCCTCGAGCGCGTCTCGTCTAGACCTAACCCCCTCTGCCCTCCTTTTCTCTTCTAGGTGTCCGTAGCCGCTGCGCTCGTCCTTGACCCGAGAAACTCGCCGCCGCCGTCGCCATGGACTCCGACGTTGCATGCGGGAGTTGAGGATGCCGTCGAGCTCGCCATCGTCCCCTCCGTCGATCTCCACCCTCCCCCTGGCCCCGCGCGGTCTCTGGTGAGCACCGTCGCCCCCATTTTCCTCCCCCGCGTCTGGTCCATCCACGCCGCGTCACGAGGTTGACGACAACCGTGAGCCGTAGATCGAGAGATCTACGGCCTGGTTTAAATCTCGCCGTGCGCGCGCGGCCTCGCGCGCTTGGTCCAGCCCAGCTCGGCCTCCCTCGCCACTCCGCATGGTCTCTGGGCCGATTTGGCCCAGATCCGGCCGCTCGGCCCTTTTTCTTTTTAGAAATCATTTTCTGTTAATATTTCCAGAGAATCTTTTGTCTAGCTTTTATTCATTTGTGGTAAATCTACATTAGCTAAAATGATGAGACTAATTTTTTAGCATGCACACACATTTTCTTAACCATATGGCGTTGGATTTGATCCAAAATGTATTTTCTGTTGGGTGGTAGAATAGATGTAGTAAAAAGTATTATTTTCACCATTCGTTTAATAACTTAGGATTTATAAATCCAAATCATGCAATCTTGGATCTGTTGGAAAGCTTGTAAATATGTCTACCTAGATTGGTAAATCTTACATGCAGGAGATTACTCTAGCAAAATTTGTATTTAGTCTAAGTATAACATCAGTATGTGTTTGGTGATTTTTAATTCTTAAATGAAAACACTTTTTGAGGTAAATCCACTTGGAAGTGTTAGATATGAGTTGGAAGTATCATGTGCCACAAAGGTAGGTTTTTCCTGTAAATATTTATTACTTATTGGGCAAATCTCTGAAAACAGGGAGATATTCTCTTAAAGTGCATTTCTGTAATTTCAGAGATTATTGCATATCTAGTTTTGTTTGGTTGAGCCACCTTTGTCCCTAGATTAATGTTGGGGATATTTTTGTGGGATAGTCACATGTTTTATCTAACTTACCCCACTGGTTTGACACCAAAATAATCCATATTCTTTTCTGTACTTAAATAATAGTCAGAAGTTTATGTTATCTTAAAACAAGGATAACTTGAGCTAGGAGTAGCCAAATTTGATGAACAAAATCTCCACTTAAAGAGAAAACTCATATCTCACCAGAAAAGATAATTATGCATACTGGGGACCTATGAATCTAAATCTAACTTCTGATTGAGCTTGACATCAGTAGCTCTTAACTGATTTTTAATTCTTGTTTGGTGACAGATTTTCATGCTCAGCTAATTTTCAGGGCTCCACATAGTAGTTAGGAGTAATGTGGTATAAGGGTTTTATTTTAGGAGCAATACCTTAGGAGTTATGCCTTTTTCATGTAAACAGCCCTTGATGCATATTTAAATGCATCAGTTGTATTTTCTGTTTGTGATGCTTGTTGTTGGTTATTATACTTTAGATTGTTATCAACTCGCAGTTTAGGATTTACACTAGCTTCGTTTGTTTTTCATGTTACCGTAGAACCGCAAACCGACGAAGAGCAGTACGAGGTAGCTGAGCACAACTACGAGCAAGGTAAGCCCACCTCACCACTATAATGAATCCTATTATTTTATCAAGCATGTTTTGTTTTAAAATAAAATAATGCATGTTTTACTTCTTTTGTGGTACCTTGCCACCCGAAAACTATTTTTTTTACAAAATATTGTTTGGCCAAAGTTATCTACTAGAATATTATAGGTGTTACAAAAGAGTTTACTTGGTGAGCCTTGTTGTTGAAGGCTTCATCAAAAAGATTAAGTTTTCTAGTAGTCTACCTTCAACTACTTACCTCAAAACTATAAGATGGGAACCTGTTTGATAAAACTATTTTATGGAGGAAAACCTGAGTTGCTAGGAGCAATCAGGGAGAAAGAAATGTTTTATGAAAACCCGAGATGCTGAGAGCATTCGGAGATGTTGCGAAAACCCGAGCTGCTGGGAGCAGTCGGAGATGGAGGTTTAATTTCGAAGTCCCTGCTGCCGCCCGAGCAATTAACCCGTGCAACCACACTACCTGACATGGGTAGGGTTTAGCCGAAAGCTTGTCTGTCTTAGTGTTCGGGCTCTCATACTTTCTATGAGGGCTGGGCCCTCGAAGCCAGGTTTTCGTCCGGAAGAGACAATACACTGTTGAGGACCAACAGCCGGACGATTACGGTGGGTCTCCTGACGTGGCGGTGTGGCGTCCCGAGGAAAGACAAAGAGGTCTAGTGGAGCACACGGTGCCGAGGAGAACAAACCTACCGGGAGGCCCCGATACTAGGGTGGACATAGTGTGAAGCTTTGATCGTGTTATCCGGACCCCTGCATGCTGTCGTATGACGGGCCGTGGCAGACACGACACAATAACCGATAGGTGTGGGTAAACTGTACCACCTCTGCAGAGTGTAAATCTATTCGAATAGCCGCGTCCGCGGTCATGGACGGTTAGAAAGGCCACACTTGGCGCCTGGGGAAAGAAGTTGTTTTATAAAGGAAAGTGTCTATGTGGAAACAGGAGGTACCTGGGAGGTACGGAATTTGGGTGAGGATGATTGGTCTCAGGGAGACAATCAGCTCAATCTCAAGTCAGGAAAAAAGGGTATCCCCATCCTAGTGCTTTTAAAGTTTTACAAAAGAAAGTTTTGAACTTGGATATGTCCTTGCTCTATCTAAGAGAAGAGAATTCTATCTCTAAATGATTTCTTCGACAAAGATACAGAGATGTCATATTCTCTATGTCCCAAATCATGGTATTCGAAAACTAAGCCCAATAGTCATATATAGCAGCTATCCCAGTCTTCGAAAAGTGTTTTCTTGCATATCCCTGAAAAACTATAAACCTAGAGGTGGTCTTGCGAGTACGTAATTGTACTCATATGGCTTTGTCCCTGGATATTCAAATGTCCAGATTATAATGAGGAGGCCTACGTCGAGGAGGAGGTGTATGACGACGACTACGCCACTTAGTTGTCACCGGTCAACTGCACTTGTGGGATCAGCTCGGATGTAAGGCCATTGTTTTCGACTGGTAAACCTTCTGTGAAGACGAAGGTGTGGCAGCATTCCCTTTCGACTGAAGAGAAAGAGGAGGCATTTCTTCTTATGATTAAAGTCCGGGAGCTACTTAAGACTGTTATAGGGGTTCAGTTGATAAGCACCGTTGCGAAGCGTCGAGTGTGGCCTTTGCAACAACGTGTCCATCCCTTGTGGCGGTATGAAGGTCCACATGACATTACTCGTATGAGCAATATGGAGTTGGAAAATCATGTGTTTCATGAACATGTCAAGTATATTACCAGCATCAAGCCAAATGATGTTGCATCTTTTGACTCCCCTTCCCGAGGTATGTGTGCAGTTTTTTTGCCTTTTCCCTTAGAGTTCGCCTTTCTTATATTTTCGTGTGCGTAAATGCATTTTTGATGTGTCGTCACCTGGTTATGATCAGGGACTTTTGACTGCTTCATCTCTTCCTCCTCTTCCTGAGCTTGGTGACTCTGAGGAGGCATGTCAACTGGCCGAGCTGGAGACGACTGATATTTCTCCAATTTTGGCTGGATTTTCCGGCACCAGAGAGAATGTTGCTCACGAGGTACATCCCATCCAGGGGGTTGAGGAGCCTACGGCTGGATGCTTTGTCAAACGTCATCTCTTGCACCGTGACGAGGCTTTCGAGACTTGCTCAGAGAGTATGGAAGAAAGAGTTCCTGAGGACTCCAAGATCTCTTCACCTGTGAACGATATTTCGAATCTGGATCATCAATTGGTAGTCGTGAACTTGCACCTCTCCCACCGGGGAAGGAATAACTATGGCCTCCCCTCGTGCTGATGTGGAGAAAATCGAGGTTACGGCAATGGTCGCGGCAACGGCAGCGGGAGAAACACCACTTGTTGTTGCTTCGACCACCACCCTGTCGACATCTGCTTCCTGCTCCTGGGTTGAGCATGTAAGTCTCGTTTCGTGAGTTATGCTTTTGTGTGGATCGCTCGTTTTGTGTTAACATGTGTTGTTTTTTTTCTTTTGTGTAGCCTGCCGTAAGAGGCCTAGTTGTTGTTGGCCAGGCTTTTGTGCAGGCGGAGGAGGAACAAGTCACCCTTTGTTCTAATTTGAAAGAAATAAGCAGTAGGCATTTATGCTCCTGATGCTTCGTTACATTAAGCGTTTGTGCTTTCGGCAGATGTATGTCTTAGCATAAGATTATTTCAGAAGAGAAGATTGCCATCGAGAAATGACTGGCTGTTGTGGAACAGCAACTCGTCGATGAGCGAATGCGCGTGGAAGAGGAGCTGGAGAAGGTTTGGCGTTCTGCCGTCAGTCAGTCGTGAGGAGGAGCACACCAAGCTGTTGCTTGGCTTTGTGTATGTTGTGGAAGGTTTGTAAGTTTATGTTACGCGGATGCTCCTTTTTGCTTTTCCTTCTATCTTCTTAGACCCCTTCTTTGTGTGTTTTGTAGTGGTTCTTCCTCTTGGGCTCATGATGATAATGCGAGCGGCGATTTGTCACTCGAGCGTTTGATCAACGAGCTGGGTAAAGCCCTCGAGCATATCAAGTGCTCCTTGGATGTATCCACTCGGACCCTTGACGCTATATTCACGGACGTTCTATCGTGGACTGAAGTTCCAGCGACTGCTAAACGATTTTCCGATATGCTAGGTCCTGGTTCGACGACCATAAAGGATTGGGCACACGACTTGACGGTACGCGGCTCAGAGTCCACCCTCAAACTTCTCCTTGTGAATGGTGTGACTACTGATTATGACGTTGTCCTGTCCGATTACCTGAGGAAACCAAACGGAAACCTTTGGCTTTCAAGGGTGTATCGGACTCTGCTGCTCGCCTTGCTTGGGCTAGCATTTGCATTATGGAGCGTCGAGTAGCTAAAGTTTCTAGCATGCACAAGCCACGTAAGGGTAAGTTGGGTCTGCTCCTCATGAATAGTCGTCGTTCCTTGATCATTTGTGTGTTTTGTAATATGATAACATTATGATGATGCTTATGATTTTGCTGCATTTGTAATGTATAATATACTTTCGGCTGTTTGACCACTCTTTTTTCCTTCTTTTGTTGTAAAGCTTGTGATTTTTTCTTTACATCTGAGTCTTGTGACTATATGCATATTGCTCGTCCTTATATGATATCCCTTGTGCGGCCATCCAGCCCCCGAGTCCGTCGAGTGGCGCTGGGCTATATGAAAACTTTTCAGTATGTATGTTTGTTAAGAAACAACTTGTATCTGCGAGTATACTTCAAAATTATTTTGAGATTTCCAGCCCCCGAGCATTCATGTGGGGTTTTATGTTTATTTATTTTGACCAAGACCCAGCCCCCGAGTCATTTGGGTGGGTTGTGGCTATACGACATAGGGTATGCAAAAATATTTATGAAGAAACATCATCTTTATTGAAGATATTTGACCAACAGACCGCCTCATTAAAAATACTTCAGTCCCCTTAGGTACCCTGTTACAGAAAAGAGTGTCTGAAAGCTGCTGGACTTTTTGATATATTTGTGCTCTATTATATTGATTCATCGTGAGACCTATGCATAGAAGCGACGCATGTGTGCTACATTCCATGGATTATGCGATAGTTCTCCCGTCTGGGCATGTTTCAATCGATAGGCGCCTCCATCAATGACTTTGATGATGATGAGCGGACCTTCCCATGGTGACGCTAGTTTATACACCTTTTTCTGGTTCAGTCAAAGTACTAAGTCTCAAACCACGAATGTTCTGGGTCGAAGACGTCGACTGTGATAATTTCTGAGATCCTGCTGGTAAACAGCTGTGTGGCCAGGGCCGTGTCACGCGCTTCGTCGAGTAAGTCCATTGTGTTTTCTTGTGACTCATTTTCTTTGTCTTCATTGTATGCTTCGACTCTGGATGCATCGAATTTCACCTCCGGTGGCAACACTGCTTCTGCTCTCTAAACTACAAAAATGGAGAGAACTGTGTTGAACCATTTGGGGTTGTACGGAGACCCCAAAGTACCGCCAGAAGTTCTTCAACTCAAGCACCTACGGCTCTTTTGAGTGGAACCAGTAATCATTTTTTGATGCCTGTACACAGAAGGCCGTTAGATTTTTCGACTTCTCCGTTAGATTGCGGGTGCGCCACCGATGCATAATTGAGTGTGATATCCCACTCTTTGCAAAAAGTTCGGAACTCTTCAGCTGTGAAATTTGTGCCATTGTCCGTGATGATGCTGTTAGGGACACCGAAACGGTGTAATATGGATTTTATGAAATTGACCACCGTAGTTGCAGTTAAACTTGTGATTGGGACTGCTTCAATCCACTTTGTGATTTTGGTCGACTGCTATAGTAAGTGGGTATGTCCTCCAGGTGATGATTTTTTGAGTGGTCCAACCATATCCAACACCCATTGGGTGAAAGGCCATGCTAGCGGTATGGTTTTGAGTGCCGATGCCGGTGCATGAGGTTTGGTTGCGAATTTTTGACACCCGATGCATCGTTTGACTATGTCCTCTGCGTCTTTGAGTGCGGTAGGCCAATAAAACCTTGCTCTGAATGCTTTGGCTACGATTAATCGACTGCCAGCGTGATGCCCGCAAGTTCCTGCGTGAATATTGTGAAGTATAGTTTTGCCATCTTCAAACTCCACACACCTCTGAAATATACCTGAGATGCTCCTTTTTTAAAGTTCGTCGTTTATGATGGTGTATGCTTTGCCACGTCGAGCTCTGGCTTCTGTTGCATCTTCTGGTAATTCTTCTCGTAGTAGGAATGCTAGTATTGGATCAGTCCAGGTTAGAGTCACATGATCGCCTTGACACAGAAGTACTTCGATTGGAGGATCTGCCATGTTTGGTGCACTGTCCTTTGTTGCTGCAGTCGATGTTGGTGTTGACCGTTATTTATGAATGATTATGTGCTCTATGCGTTGTAGAAAGACGTTGGGTTGAACCTGGGCTTTAGTCGAACCGATGTTGTCCAATGTATCTGGTTCTTTATTGCTCTCTCGTCCAATGTGCCGTAGCTCGCATCCATCAAAATCTCCTTCTAATGTGTTATAGAGATCACGATATGCAATCATGTTGTCCGCTATGGCATCACAAACTTTCATTGTTTGGTGCACGACTAGATTTGAGTCGTGTCGAGTGCATCCCAAAGATTTGTCCATACGTATTCCATGTATCAGTCCCTCGTACTCAGCTTCACTGTTGGATGGTTTTGCGAAATCTATTTGTAGAACATACTTCAACTTGTCGCCCTTGGGTCATATGAGCACGACACTTGCACCTGCGCCTTCATTTTTCTTGGATCCATAAAAATATATTGTCCAAGAGTTAGATACGTCGAGTATTTCTGGCAATTGAGATTCTATCCACTCGGTGGTGAAGTCTGGTAGAACTTGAGCTTTGATGGCCTTTGGGTGATACTACGTGATTCCAAGAGGTCCCAGCTCGATGAGCCATTTTTCCACCCGTCCAGTTGCATCTGAGTTTGTGAGTATGTCTCCGATAGCCGATTTGCGTATCACCGTAATTGGGTGTTATATGAAGTAGTGTCTTAACTTCCTTGTTGTTATGAAGACGGCATAGGCCAGCTTCGGAAGTGTGGATATCTTTGTTTGGATAGAGACAGGATCTCGTTGACATAGTAGACTGGCCTTTCCAAGCTTTGAGGTTTTCCTTCTTCCATGCGCTCAACTACTTGGACTGTGCTCACCACCATTTTGTTGCTGCCACATATAGGTATAATGGTTCTCTTTCTTTCGGTGCTGCTAGTATGGGTGGTTTGGTGAGTATCCGCTTGAGATCAATAAAGGTTTCTTCTGCTTCGTCGGTCCATTCGAACTTATCAGACTTCTTCTGTAGCGTACCTGCACTTTAAATAAGGCAGATACCTGTGTATAGTGCAAATCAATGGATCGATTTGTTTGCACACACAGTTTACGATGTAATATCACAACAAAGTATCATTTTTATTACATCGATGATCCAGACTTACAAAATATTCAATACAAGTTGCATAGAATAAAGCTAACTTTAAAAGAGTAAACAACGGAAATACAATAGCAGTGAGTCTCCATCATATTCATGTTGCCACAGGCGAAAACATGTTGGTTGTAGACTCGAAACCTTTAAACGAAACCTCACTCGCCATCCGAACATCTACAATAAGAAAAATATTGCAACAACGTGGGTCAGATTCCATTAAAAATGGAGTCTGTCAAGTGACACTATGGTGTACACTTAGAGGAATAACCCTAATAACTTGTATGCATATTTGGCTGGTAGAGTTCAAGGCTAATTTGCATAAAGCCAATTTTTCCTAACTCTTTGGAAAACACTTTTCTTCTATTCGAGACATTCGTGGCATGAAACCCACTATCTCATTCTACCCTTGTTCACCCATCAAGTTTTAATTTGGAAGTTGGAATGGTGGAATCCTCCGTTGACGTCCGTGATCAGCTGCTCAAATTGTCCGTACCGGGGACACGGCTAAGTACTTAGTTTTACACTCTGCAGAGGTTGTGCACGTTCACCATTATACCCATTCAACCCAAACTATCCTTTACACACTTATAGTGATAAGGAAAAGGAGAAGAATGAGACGAGATCTTTCAGAAGCATTTTCCTCCCACTCTGGCTTGACCCGTTCCACCTAACACCCTCTACATCTGCTTGTCAAGCCGGAGAGAGTCCATGCAACATAATTGATCAAGCTAGAGCCCACTGGCAATGGCTGCACTGGAAGCAATCGTCACTCAGAGTTCTTCAGATTCCTCTGTTCCTGGGTGGCCATTCACAAGTGTACGTACTCCAGGAACCATAGACATGGGCCTGAGTAGCCACTCAACATAAACCATACAACCACTTACCACCCAGGTGTTTCATTCTTAACTTAGTAGAATTTAGATTTTCACAAAACAACATTTGCATAGCATCAATAAATCTACTAAGTATTATATAGGAACCTAGACACAGGAGTAAGGGATTTCTACACAAGGTTAGCATAGCAATGCTATCCTACACATGCTTATGTAAAAATACACTAAGTAATGCATATAGAAAATAGTAGGAAGTTTATGAGGTGTGCCACTTGCCTTTGGATGATGTGTTTGCTCACAAACTCTTTTCAACGTAACTCGGGTCTCTCCGTTCAATCTAACAATATAGACAAGCAACAATTCAACAATCAAAACGAAACACAACATCACAACGCATACAACACTTTCATAATGAACAAACAAGTTTCATAAATTTCTAAGGAAAATTATGTTTATGCATGATGTGCAAAATATTTCTAAGGACTAAGGATGCATGCCATGCCATGAAAATATTCTAAGTTAAGTGCAAGGCAAATATGATAGACAAAAATGACTAAGGACTATAGTCATAGGTTGGAAAAATAACTTTGTTATAATTCATCTTGAATAAGCACTCTAATGGCTTAGCCATGATGTGCATAAATACTTAGAGAAAATACTAAGTCTATTTTTCAAGATGATCAACAATTATTAACAACTCTTTGTAAATTTGATATTCACTATAGTTAAATTTGATCAAGAGGCCTAAGAGAAGAAGGGAGAAAAGAGAGAGAGAGAGAGAGAGAGAGAGAGAGAGAGAGAAAGAGAGAAAGAGAGAGAGGGAGAGAGAGAGAGAGGGACTTGACTTCATTGCAAAAATTTTCCCTGGCTATCTCTTGATGACTAAGTTATATTCAAGACCAACCTGGATGCTATCAACACCATCAAGTCTTCAAAGCCATCAAGTCTACAAAATTGCAATGAAGTCATCACATCAAGAAGAAAAGGAAGCAAGGAGAAAATTTTACATTCTTCTTTCTATCTTTTCCCTCTTTCCTAATATTGTCTTTCGACATAAACAATTTTTGATCATGTTATTATCATCTTGAAGTTTGCTGGATCCTAGCGGCATAGTGATATGAAGCGGCCTGGAGATTAACCTTACATGTCCACGTACATGACACATGTTCCAATACTTAAGTGGCTGGCCGGGTGTCTGTCTCTCTCACTATAGTGAATATCCAATTTACAAAGAGTTGTTGATAATTGTTGAAAAATAGACTTAGTATTTTCTCTAAGTATTTATGCACATCATGGCTAAGCTATTAGAATGCTTATTCAAGATGAATTATAACAAAGTTATTTTTCCAACCTATGACTATAGTCCTTAGTCATTTTGTCTATCATATTTGCCTTGCACTTAACTTAGAATATTTTCATGGCATGGCATGCATCCTTAGTCCTTAGAAATATTTTGCAGATCGTGCATAAACATAATTTTCCTTAGAAATTTATGAAACTTGTTTGTTCATTATGAAAGTGTTGTATGCGTTGTGATGTTGTGTTTTGTGTTGATTGTTGTATTGTTGCTTGTCTATATTTTTAGATTGAACGGAGAGACCCGAGTTACGTTGAGAAGAGTTTGTGAGCAAAGACATCATCCAAAGGCAAGTGGCACACCTCATAAACTTCCTACTATTTTCTATATGCATTACTTAGTGTATTTTTACATAAGCATGTGTAGGATAGTATTGCTATGCTAAACCTGTGTATAAATCCCTTACTTCTGTGTCTAGGTTCCTATATAATACTTAGTAGATTTATTGATGCTATGCAAATGTTGTTTTGTGAAAATCTAAATTCTACTAAGTTAAGAATGAAACACATGGGTGGTAAGTGGTTGTATGGTTTATGTTGAGTGGCTACTCAGGCCCATGTCTATGGTTCCTGGAGTACGTACACTTGTGAATGGCCACCCAGGAACAGAGGAATCTGAAGAACTCCGAGTGACGATTGCTTCCAGTGCAGCCATTTCCAATGGGCTCTGGCTTGATCAATTATGTTGTGTGGACTCTCTCCGGCTTGACAAGCAGATCTAGAGGGTGTTAGGTGGAACGGGTCAAGCCAGAGTGGGAGGGAAAATGCTTCTGAAAGATATATCGTCTCATTCTTCTCCTTTTCCTTATCACTATAAGTGTGTAAAGGATAGTTTGGGTTGAATGGGTACAATGGTGAACGTGCACAACCTCTGCAGAGTGTAAAACTAAGTACTTAGCCGTGCCCTCGGTACGGACAATTTGAGCACGGACGTCAACGGAGGATTCCACCATTCCAACTTCAAAATTAAAACTTGATGGGTGAACAAGGGTAGAATGATACAGTGGTTTTCATGCCACGAATGTCTCGAATAGAAGAAAAGTGTTTTCCAAAGAGTTAGGAAAAATTGGTTTTATGCAAATTAGCCTTGAACTCCACCAGCCAAATATGCATATAGGTTATTAGAGTTGTTCCTCTAAGTGTCCACCATAGTGTCACTTGCCAGACTCCATTTTTAATGGAATCTGACCCACGTTGTTGCAATATTTTTCTTATTGTAGATTGTTAAGATGACGAGTGAGGTTTCGTTTAAAGGTTTCGAGTCTACAACCAACATGTTTTCGCTGTGGCAACATGAATGTGATGGAGACTCACTGCTATTGTGTTTCCGCTGTTTACTCTTTTAAAGCTAGCTTTATGCTATGCAACTTGTATTGAATATTTTGTAAGTCTGGATCATCGATGTAATAAGAATGATACTTTGTTGTGATATTACATCGTAAACTGTGTGTGCAAACGAATCGATTCAGTGATTTGCACTATACACAGGTATCAGCCTTATTTAAAGCGCAGGTACGCTACATCTTCATTAGTCGATATAGTGGCAGTTCGTTTTCGCCTAATTTGCTGATGAATGGACTTAGGGTTGCAACCCGTCCCGTCAGCTGTTGCACTTGATAGAGCTTGGTATGCCTTTGCATGGTTAATATGGCATGTATCTTTTCTGGGTTTGCCTCGATTCCACGAGCTGATACTAAGTATCCTAAGAGTTCTCCAGCTGGAATGCCGAAAGTACACTTGTCTGGGTTTAGTTTTATGTTGTACCTTCTGAGGTTGTCGAATGTCTCTTGTATGTCGGAGAGTAGTGTATGTCCTTTTTTGATTTGATAATTATGGCGTCGACGTAAACTTCAGCTTATTTGCCAATTTGCGTTTTCAAGCAATTTTGCATCATGCGCTGGTAAGTGGCACCTACGTTTTTGAGGGCGAAGGGAATGGTAATGTAGCAATATACTCCGAGTGGAGTTGTGAAGGCCATCTTTTCTTCATCTTCGACTTTCATCCTTATCTGATGATATCCTGAGTATGCGTCAGAAATGATAGTCGTGCGCATCCTCAAGTGGAGTCGACGATCTGGTTAATTCGGGGAAGTGGAAAATGATCTTTTGGGCAGCATTTTTTGAGCCCTGTGAAGTCGATGCATATCCTGGTTGCAGTTGTCTTCTTCTTTTCGACTATCACGGGTTAGCTACACATTATGATTTTTTGATCTCTTAGATGAAGTTTGCTTTGAGTGGCTTATCTACATGTTTCTCTATAGCTTCTCTTTTTGGTCCTTACACACGACGTACTGCTTGCTTGACTGGTCTAGTTCCTGGATTGAGTTGGAGAGAGTGCTCGGCGAATTGCCTGGGTATGCCTGGCATGTCGGCTGCACATCATGCAAACATATCCCAGTTCTCACGGAGGAATTCGACGAGCGCGCTTTCCTATGCGGGTGGTAGACTTGATGACACCTTGACTGTCTTTTCAGGACCAGTCGGGTGAATCGGGTGCGTTCGTGTGTCATCTGCGGCGTTGAATGTCTTATCGACTGCTTGTTTCTTATGATCTCGCATGTACGTTGTGTTGTTGGTAAGCGAGAGCTCTTCAAGTGTTTGTTCTGCTCCAAACATCTCAGAGATCTTACTGGAGTCGCGGTCGCAAGCATCAAACCTTTGAAAGTTTCCGTTGACTATGATCACTCCTTTTGGACCTGGCATTTTCAGTTGGAGGTATGCATAGTGTGGTATAGCCATGAATCACGCGAATGCTGGCCGTCCCAGTATGGCATGATATTGTGACTTCCAATCGACCACTTCGAACTCTATTTACTCGGTTCTGAAATGTGTTGCGTCTCCAAATGTGATATTGAGTTGTATTGCGCCTTTGGGTATGATAGCTTTACCTGGAACTATCCCGTGGAAGGTATTTGTGGACGGTGGTAAATTTTCGACTGACATGTTCATCCAGCGTAATGTGTCGGCGAAGATGATGCTGATGCCGCTCCCTCCGTCCATGAAGATTTTGGTCATGGTGTAACCACCAATTTGAGCGTCGAGTACTAGAGCGGCATGACCTGGTCGATTGTAACATCCCAGCATTTTGGAATGTTCAAAAATCACTAAAATTTAAAACTTTCTTTTGATTAAAATAAAATATTAAAATGCATAAGAAAACTAACTATAAAAGACTTCAACCAATTTGAAAAGGTCTATTATTTCAAAATTCCCAATGTGTCATTATTTTCAAAAGTTATTTCCAATTAAACATTACATTATCCATTGTATTTCAAAAACCTTAATATGTAATTTGACAAATGTTTTATAAAGTACAAACCATTTTATTTTAAGTAAATAGTTTTCTTATAAGTAATTGATTTCAACCACTTAGCCTTAGCTATAAATAAATTAAAATAATAATTACAAGTGTTATTTTAAACTATTGAAAACATTGTCTATTTGCCAGAAGATTATTATTCATTTACCTGAGTTCAAAACATAATTTGGATATTAAAAGTCTATAGTTTATAACTTAAAACCTCATAGATTTTATAATTACTTAACAACCCAAGTAAACATTTCATTGGCTTAAATGATTTTCATTTATTTTCAAAACATAAAATGACTTTCATGAATATATTTTCTATATAAGAAATGAATTAAATCAAAAATCTTTTGCAAAGTTTTTATAAGGTTTTCAAATGAATTATCATAATATAAAATAGAATGGTGCACAAATTATTTTCAATTAAAAATACATTCATTACATTCCCCTTTTCATTTCGAATAGTGGTGTTATGTTATTTAACGTTGTACTAAAGCCAAAAATGATTTAATGTTGGAAAAAGAGTTTAAATAACTTAATTTTAAACTTATATAAGTGTTGAATTTTTATAAATTTTATTTAGCCAAAAACGAAATTATTTAAGCCATGTTTTCAAATTTGACATTAAGTGTCAAATTTGTAATTAATCAATAATTCAAAATTAAATTCCGGTTCGTGCATCCTTCCCGAATTGATTCCGGTGATTTAGAGCACCAAATGACGCACCGTTTTTTCCTAATTAAAGCCCTTGATCTCCTCTTTCATTCCTCCATAAAAGCCCTCTCTTAAACGCCCTACATTGCTCTAATTTCGTCCGCCATTAGACATGGGCGTTTTTGGTCGAAATTAATCTCCGATTGATTGCGGACAAATTACTGCACCAAATCAAGGACGATTGGTTCCTATAGATAGCCCTCGACCTCCTCCTCCACCCCCCCCCCCCCCCCAAAAGCCCTCTCCAATACGCCCCCAGGCCGACGAATTTATTCGCCGGAGTTTCGCTCGACTGCCACCGTATTTCTTCGATTCCGGCGAGCAGAGTGAGTCCCCGCCGCCGATTCTTGGTCCTTACTCTTTCCCACGTCTGTGCGCTCCTTTAAACACCCGCCTTGCTTCATTTCCACAGCCAAATCTTGGAGACCGAGCTCAACCCGAAGGTCATCGTCGCCGTCGCCACTCCGTCCGCCTCTCCACGTAGCTCAGGGAATCGCCGCTCAACTCCGACACCGTCTTCCGCTCCGCCGTGTCCAGCTGCGCGTCTTCGTCGTCTCCCTCGCGTCCGGGAGCTTCCGAAACATCGTCGCCGTCCACACCCGTCGCCGACGACCACAGCACGCCGACCGTCCGCGTCCGCCTGCGATCACCCGGCCGATCCACCGCCGCCGTCATCTTCTCTCGCCGGTGAGCTGCTGGTGTGCTTCCTTCTATCTTGTTACGTACATATTACTTGATGAAGCGTAGCAGCCATTAGAAAAACGTTATAAGTCAACTATTCAATATTTTCGTTTTTCTAACTAGACATAACTTCCAAAATTCATATTAAATCAACCGTAACACCGTTTTTTATGTTTTTGTAGTCTATGGAATCGTATGAACGTGTAGAAAATAGTGGTATAATAAAAACTTGTATTTTAGTCGTGCACTAACTTGGTATTTACATAAACATGTAAAACATTATTTTAATTATAGTTTTAATTCTGTAAGGTCAAAATTTGTAAATAAAATATTTTTGAAAAGCCCATGACCTATAGATTGTGCAAGTTCTGTTGTTTTCCAACCTTGAGAAATTTAGATTTATTCAAATTCAAAATATGATATTTGAGTAAATTTGACATAACTTTTGATATAAACAGTATTTTTGAGTAAATATAATTGCTAATTTTTTTTGATAAAACGTGCCCTGCCCATTAGAACTATTTATAAAATTTTGTTATAAAAATTTAATCATAGAAAACTTTAATATTATAATTTCGGAGCTAATCATGCAAAGCTAGCGTAGCGCCTGCTGTCGAAGTGAATGAATTCGAAAGAACGAAGAAGTAAGGAAATGAGACGACTCTTTCTTGAACAATTTCATAAGAAGATCTTCCCCTCCACACAAATCACGAGTTATTTTTTTATTCCTCTCGCATATCGTCGTCACGCCCTTAATGATAGGTTTTGAAAAAGATTAATCAATCTACTTCCAGCATCCTATTTCTCCAACTACAGGTACGAGGGACGCCAACATTATATTTTCCAAAAATAGAAATTAATTAAATTGCATTTATAAATTCATGTATATTTATAAAGAAATCAAAAAAGTTATTTTGATGCTTTCTTGTGCCTAAAAGTTGCATTTCATGCATAACATATTTTATTATATAATTATATCCCTTGAAGGAAAACCTCTTCATTTTTTTCTCTAAGTAGAAGTATTTTCGACTTAGCATTTTGGTAAAGTGCTACACTGAGACACTTAGTAATTTTCAAAATGGAGCTAGAAGACCAATGAAGGACTTAGCCAAAACAAGACTTCAGAAGTATCTCCAAGGAGTAGAAGCACTTAGAAGAAAGATCAAGAAGAAGTTCATGAAGACCAACCAGAAATATTTTCTAAGTCTTGCTCCCTCTTTCTTTCTTTTCTCCCTCCTTCTCTGAGACTTCATGAAGACAAAGTAAATCCAAAACCAGTCTAGGTGATACAAAAATCATCAAGTCTGAAGATTATTCAAGTCTACCAAGAATTCAATCAAGACATCACCAAGGAGAATATTACAAGTCTGGAGATGAAGCCTGGAAGATCAACTACATCTTTCTTTCTACCTTCTTCCCTCTTCCCTAATCTTGTCTTTTAGGACTTAAACAAATTTTGATCATGATGTTATCATCTTTAAAGTCATTTTGACTCTCATTTTCGCTTCGCATTAACTTAAAATATTTTCTTAGCATGACATACATCTCTAGTCCTTAGGAATATTTTGCACCTCATGCATAAACATATTTTCCTTATAAGTTTTTCTGAAACCTGTTTGTTCACTATGTATGTACATGTAGGTTTGATGATTGTTGTTTATTGATTGTTGTATTGTTGTTTGCTTATATTGTTTAGATTGAACGGATAGCAAACATTCGTTGTTGATAAGAGTTTGTGAACAACGACAACATTCAAAGGCAAGTGGCACACCTCATAAACTTCCTATTATTTTCTATATGCATTACTTAGTGTATTTTTATATAAGCATGTGTAGGATAGTTTATTTCTATGCTAAACCTGTGTAGAAATTCCTTATTCATGTGTCTAGGCTCCTATACAATACTTAGTAGAATTATTGATGCTATACAAATGTTGTTTTGTGAAAATCTAAATTCTACTAAGTTAAGAATGAAACACCTGGGTGGTAAGTGGTTGTATGGTTTATGTTGAGTGGCTACTCAGGTCCATGTCTATGGTTCCTGGAGTATGTACACTTGTGAATGGCCACTCAGGAACAGAGGAATCTGAAGAACTCCGAGTGACGATTGCTTCCAGTGCAGCCATTGCCATATGGGCTCTGGCTTGATCAGTTATGTTACGCGGACTCTCTCCGGCTTGACAAGCAGATGTAGGGGGATGTTAGGTGGAACGGGTCAAGCCAGGTGGGAGGGAAAATGCTTCTGAAAGATCTCGTCTCATTCTTCTCCTTTCCTTTTTACTATAAGTGTGTAAAGGATAGTTTGGGTTGAATGGGAACAATGGTGAAAGTGCACAACCTTTGCAAAGTGTAAAACTAAGTACTTAGCCGTGTCCCCGGTACGGACAATTTGAGCAGCTGATCACGGACGTCAAACGGAGGATTTCATCATTCCAACTTCTGAAATAAAACTTGATGGGTGTACAAGGGAAGATGAGATTTATGGTTTTCATGCCATACTTGTCTTGATTTGAAGAAAGTGTTTTCCAAAGAGATAGGAAGAATTGGCTTTATGCAAAATAGCCTTGAACTCCACCAGCCAAATATGCATATAGGCTATAGAGTTATTTCATTAAGTGTCCACCATAGTGTCACTTGCCAGACTCCATTTTTAATGGAATCTGACCCATGTTGTTGCAATATTTTTCTTATTGCAGATTGTTCATATGATGAGTGAGGTTTCGTTAAAAGGTTTCGAGTCTACAACCAACATGTTTTCGCCTGTGGCAACATGAAAGTGATGGAGACACACTGCTATTTTATTTTCGCTGTGTACTATTTCAAAGCTAGCTTTATGCTATGCAACTTGTAATAAATATTTTGTAAGTCTGGATCATCGATGTAATAAAATTGATACTTTGTTGTGATATTACATCATAAACTGTCTGTGCAAACGAATCGATCCAGGGATTTGCACTATACACAGGTATCTGTCTTATTTAAAGTGCAGGTACGCTTCATCGATAAATGGATGGTGAATGCTTTTCTCGACTGAATGTGATTGTCGTTTCCTATCTGCGCAAAAATTCTGGTACGGCTGGTGGTGCCATAACCCCCATGTTGACATGCCAAGTATGAAATTTTTGTTGCTTATTATAAGGTCGCCCTCTCTAAATCATGTGCATTTGTCTTTGGTGACCTGGGTATTGCTTTGTTGCACCTTGTGGTGTGTGATGTACCGCCCCTGTGAATTGGCTGCCAGGATCGTATGATGGAGGAGGTGGGAGTGTCGCGATTGACTGTGTTGGCGTAGGTGCCATGTGTTCCGGTGTATTCCTTCTGAGCCGCTTCAAATACTCGGTAGGTAACTTTTTGAATTCACGACAGTTCTCCATAGTATGATTGGAAGTTAACCTTCTAGTTGTTGGATCTTTGAACAAGTGTAACCTGCATTGATTCTCCATCTTCTCTTGAGTCGATTTATCTACCCTTTGATCTGAGCGTCTGTACCACTCTTGTCTTTATATTCACCTCTATGCTGATTGTGATCCAGGTAGTCACGGTGGTCGTCTGACCGATTGTTGCGATGATCGTTGTCTCGTATGTCGTGATTATCATCGTTTCCACTGCTGTGAAGGTCGTTGTGTCTCCTATCATCCCGAATATGATTTTCATGCGCGAATCCTGCTGCCATGAATTTGATTATATCTTTGCTATCATGGTCATGACCGCGCCTTCACCATTTCTCATCTCTATCTCGACGGTCTCGACTATCGCGGTGGTCTCGACTATCACGACGGTCTCGATGGTCTTGTGGTGAAGGCGAGTGTTTGGATCGAAGGGCATCTTCTCCGTCTGCCCATTCAGTTGCTATCTTTGAAGGGAATATGCCCTAGAGGCACTTAATAAACATAGTTTATTGGCAATATCCCAATCGTTCATTATATGTTTTATACCATGATATAACTGTATTAAGCGAAAACATCAATACAGGTGTGGTAGATAAACAACCAGGTCCCTAGTAGCCTCTACTAAGACTAGTTTCGTTGCGCGATTGATGATCCAGGTTTTCCGATCATAGGGCATGGCGTCGGTCGGCAATGGAAGTCATATCGTTAGGTGTAACGATGTGATGGACATACCCAGTATTTATAGGACATAGTCATTACGCCTTAAGACCGTGAGATCAACTCTTATTGTTATCCCTGGAAGATACTTTGATCGCACCAAACGTCATATCTTATATAGTGTGACAATGATAGGTGATACTTTTGGGTATCGGAAGGGGGTTGTTGAGACGAGGGGTCAACAGCGGGATTTGTCAGTCCGCATAGCCGGATAGATACTCTAGGGCTCACTCGGTGAGATTATGTCAAATGAGTTTGCAAACATGTGACTAGGTCGCCAGCTGACATAATATCACGGACGAGTAGAAGATAGTGTTGTCGGTAACGAGATCATGCTAGGTATGGAGATATCTTAGAATGATGCTCGGACACGCTAAGTATCGCCATGACAAAGGGTTTAGGACTAGACGTCCAGGTTTGATAGATTAAAGTCATTCGTTATATCACAGGGATTAATTCATGGGGTCCAGGCCTACGAATTAGTCGTTGATCATAGAGGAGTCTTGATCATACATGTTATTATATCGAACTGCTAGGGTAACACACTTAAGGGGTTTCGACAAGACAACCGGAAATGAAAGAGATCACCGGGAACGTCCCGGGAATGGTCCGATGGAGACCGGGCAGCGACGAAAGAGCTTTCGTAGCTAGAATAAATTATATAAAATATGTTTGATATTAATTAGTGCAATTAATGTTGAAATATGATTTTATATATTTATTTTCGAATTTTTAAAGGCATATTTCACTAAATGGGCCTTCTAGTGGAAAGAAGGCCCATGAGGGGGGAAGCTTCCCCCCAAGGGAAGGGGGCTGGTTCAGCCAGCCCCTAGTGGGCCACAAGGGGCCCACTAGGGCCGGCGCACCCTCTTGAGCCGCACCAGGCATGTGGGGATAGTCCCACATTGCCTGGGTGGAAAGGTTGGCTCCCCCCGGGAGCCTATATAAGAAAGGGCACCCCTAGCCTTTTAATTCACCAATTAATTCCCCAATTCTCTCTCGATCTCGTGATTCCCTTTGTCGGAGTCGCGCCGAGTAGAGGAGGGGGATCTCTTCCACCATAGCCCACTGCCGCGCTGCTGGTGTTCTGGTCCAAGTCTTCCGCTGCTCGTCCTGGACTGGAGCTTCGGAGGTCGTCGTCTCCACTGTATGTGTGTGACGCCCTGCGAGGTGCTGCGCTAGCGGTACTCGGAGGCCTACTTCCCCCACCCGACCTCGGGGTAATCTTCGTCGTCTTCGTCGCGCCGAGTTCTCAGCGACCTAGAGGTCGGCTACGTCGTCTTCGTCGTCAACGCTTGTGCGGGAGCGTAATCCCCGCTATTCGGTCTACGAGGGTATGTATTCCGATCTCCGCCGTACTTCTATATCTGCATAGTGTAGATCTTGGCTAGTTTAAGGATATCGTTGCTAGGAAATTTTTGTTTTCTGCACACGATCCCCTTCAGTGGTATCAGAGCCGATCTATCATAGATATAGCTGTACGCTGTTAGAACCCGTGTTCAGCACGGGGGCACCGTTCCTGTTATTTGCTACCCTCTAGCATGCACTTGTGATTCCAGCAGCATCGAGTTGATGAAGCGGCCCAGACCGACTTTATGCGTACAGTTACGCGAGACTGGTTCCACTACTGACATACGGCTTGTACCGTATTTGTGGCTGGCGGGTGTCTGTTTCTCTCTCTTTAGTTGGTCTTGCTTTTCAATGGAGGGCCCGAAAGGGATGCTTAAACATGCAATTATTGGATCGTTGTTGAGGTCATAATGTTCGTAGGTATGAAGCGGTTATATTTACGACAGCCCCAAGCCACGTAAAATATGCAAAATATAAAGTAGAAGCGTCTAACATTATTTTGCAGGGGCTATGTGATATGGTCAAGGTAGGTTTATTAAATTGTTTATAAACTGCGGGCGCCAAGACCATGGCGCAATGGACTATATCACATTGCATTACATTTGATGTTTTGTGTGCATCGTATATTGTGTGATTGTATATATAGTATATATTAGTTACACGGCGGTAGCTATATAAGATGATCCCTTCAAAATACCACTAGTGTTCTCCCTCCAACGCGCACCACCAAGAAAGTTCTACGTTATGAGGCAGGCTGTGATGATCGGATGTCAGACATCTCGTCGTTCGCATACAGTGGGTGTAAGCCATGTTGCACAAGCGTCAGCGTGGAGGTTTTTGGTGGCGAGCCTAGCATATTCAGAAATATGGCCTCGGAACAGGGAGACCGAAAGGTCGAGCACGAGTCACAAAATTGGTGTGGCGGACAATTGTCTACTCTTGAGTTGTGCCGCCGGCTCTGATGAAGAGGGGTGGTGCAATGGATGGGGGTCGTGTAATCGCTTAAACGACCAGGAGGGATGTTCGTTTGAGTGGGAGTTCGGCTAGTTATTTTCTAAAATACTAGAACTCAGAATATAATGAACAGAGTCTGTTTTGCAAACCTTTGTAGATATTAACCATTGTGATAGCATCTTCTCAAATTAGGCGCATTCCTGCGATTGAGAAACTTAAAAGGTTGGGTCCAAACTTCATAGTTTTATGCTTTAGCTTGAGGATACTCCTTGTTTAAACCATTAGCTCTTTGTGTTACAATACCCGCTAGGAGATAAATTAACCCGGAGATTCCGCGAACAAAAGATAATTTGGATTATCAGATTTTGTGCGGATGATATCATCATTGTCCAGTGCATGCTATCATATCTGCCATAGAGAACCAACGGTGGGTACGAGTTTTTAGATCGCGAACATATGATATGGTCGCTAAACTCGGGGTACCCCAAACGTTGGGTTGATGAAGTTTATCAGTACGTTGATTGATTGTCTTCTCAACCAAGATGGAAGAGAATACACACATTGAGAGAGCACGTGGCGGTCATACTTAATGACATATGTTCATACTTAATGAACATTGAGACGCCTCGCTCACCTCAATCACTGGATGACAGACATCGTTGCCAAGTGCAAATCCTCTGTCATAGACTATGTCATGCAAGGGGAATCGTTCACCTTCATGGTTCTTGATTACGGTGGAAGTATCAAGAAAATGAAACTGATCGCCGGAAGTCATCAATGATGATGGTGTATATATGTTATACATGTTATGAATGTTTTAGCTAAGCAAGTACTCGCAGTAGTGACTAAGTTTTGAACTAGTCTTGTTTTGTGAAAACCAGGTTTACTGCTTGAGTAGCTTGTAAGGATGAGGCGACATTGCGTGTTTGACGTGGGGCTACCTTTCGGGTAGCCCACGATAAGGCTACCTGGGCCGCGCCAAGGACATGGAGGCCCACAGAAGGCCCATGCGGGGTACAATGTAACCTAGTCCAAGTCGGTTAGGTCGCATAACCTGCCATATATGTAGTTGCCATCGGCATCGAGCACCCGAGACCTGGCTACCTATAAAGCCAGGAGGGTTGCTCGTCCCAAAGGACACGTTCATAGCCACCGCCACAAACCCTAGCGAGATCGCAATCTCGCCATTGTAATCGCTACTCGCATCAATAATCAGACAAGCAGGAAGTAGGGTGTTATCCTCCGGGAGTCTGAACCTGGGTAAATCCTTGCTTGTCTGCCGTCGTGACCACCAGCACTCATCTCTCTTCCCATCAATCAAACCGTGGTGCACAACCCTGGGACTTGTCGAGTTAACACCTCGTAAATTGGCGCCGTCTGTGGGAAGGCAAACAAGTGTTGGAATCATGGTCGCTCCGGCTCCATCCGCAATGAAGATAGGTGTCTGCGCCGCCAGGGAGTCGATCCGCTTCGGCTCCTTCGAGTACGTCCTCCACCCGCCGGCCCACCGCTCGGTGTACGCCGATCTGGACAAAGGTATACACATTACCTTCGGCTCCATATACTGCTGCATCGATAGTCGTGGAATACTCAGGTCTACGGCTACCGCGCCACGCGCGGTGACGTCACTCGAATCGGCAACCCTCGCGCCTTCGTCACCACCCGCGAAGATCGCATCTGTCGCACCCGTGGAGGCCGCGCCCGCCGATCCCGCGAAGGTCGCATCTGTCGCACCCGCGGAGGCCGCGCCCGCCGATCCCGCGAAGATCGCCTCTATCGCACCCGCGGAGAACGCGCCCGCGAAGATTGCATCTGCATCGACTACATGGACAATTTCGGCAAACGCCGCGCGGATCGAGTCTACTACCCCAACCTCGGTCGCGCGGTCGACTAAGTCAAGATCTACCTCAACTGTCGCACCCGCACGGGCAACCAGGAGCTCACGTTCGACAGCCACGTCACGCGCGCCCTCATCTTCGTGGAAATCCCAAGTCTACCCCAAGCCAATCGCACTCGCCCCGGCGAGCGCGAACACAGGGACGATCACGAGAAGACGCGACAGCGACTGCGCCGCGCGCCACGTTGTAGCAATTTTGGATCCCGAGCAAGACGCGGGCGACAGAAGCAGCAGCGGCAGCACCAACTCCCCGACTCAAGTCTACCCCAAGCAAGTCTTCATGGCTGGTACAGCACCACATGGCGACGACGAAGAACCCGCATATCCGCTAGACGTGGACATGCCGGACCAGACTAAACTTGTCATCACGCGGGACATGGCGATCCAAGCCATGAAGCATGTGGACGAGGGCACGTTCCCCCCACCCAACGCACCTCGAGACGACCACCTGGCGGTCCAGTACTTGTTGCGCAAGGAAGGCGAGCCGAAAAAGCCGACTTACTCCGGCGCAAGAGGGACGCAGACGCATCGAGTGCCAGGCGAGCCGCCCTCTCCTTCACATCCTCTACGGAGGTTAACCAAGGAGCACGGCCGAACAGAGCGCGCGTTCCCCTCATGGCAGAAGCCGATTGAACCAGGCTCACCCGCAATCTCGACTCGTCCTTCGTCACCGAAGATGAGAACGGGATACCCGTCCCAAAGACGGTGAACGCAGCCCTGATCTCAGTCGAGACATACCTCCGGCTCACGCAGCCACCGGAGGGGGACGCGCGCTCCCTTCTCCACAAGCAGCAAATTGCCTCCATAAGGGCAATCGAAGAAGCGTTGGCGGCCAAGGGGCCAAGCAACCGGGCGCACGAACCAACAATCTCGGTCATCCCAGCGGCACAGCGACAACCAGTCAAGGACCTTCGCGACGTCCTCACGCAGAAGACGGTGGATCGCAACCGCAAGGAACGCTCGGCTGGTGCGGCAAACACAGATGACCACGCTGACCGCGACTTCGAGCCGTGCGGCGCGGCATGCTTCAGCTTCAACATCCGCGACACCCGCATGCCTAAGGGCTTCAAGCTGACAGCAGGCACACCAAAGTACGACGGGAAGCAAGATCCACGACTGTGGCTCGAGGACTACCTCATCGCCTGCACCTGCCAAGGCGGGACGTCGACTACGGCAATGCAGTACATCCAGCTTATGCTGACGGAATCTGCACGGGGGTGGCTCACAAGCCAACCCAAAGACTCTTTCCGAACATGGGAAGAATTCCAGGATAATTTCATCAAGAGTTTCTCGGGAACATTCGCAAGGCCAACGACCTACATCGAGTTGCAAGCCTGCAAACAAGGAAAGGATGAGTCGCTCCGCTCCTACATCCAGCGATGGACACTCCTCCGCAACACCATGGAACCCGTCTCAGAAGATCGGGTGATGGACGCCTTTATGCACGGCGTCGCTCGCCGCGACCTCCGCGAGGAATTCGGTAGGCTCTAGCCGAAGACCACAATAGAGCTCATGAAGACAGCCAACAAGTGGGCCGAAGGAGAGGACTACGTCCGCGAAACTTCCCCCAAGAAAGAGGTCGAAACAAGCAACTAGCGCGAGGCACGCCAAAAGAAGAACCCACGTTTCACCCACGATTCAATCGAGCTAGTAGCGGCGGGCTATGAAACCCCCCGTGAGGACAAACGCGACAACAGTCGACAGTACGACCAAGGTCGACAGTCTAGCTCGAGTCAGTATAACCGTGGCAGCAGCAGCATTGGCCACAATGATGGAAGCCAGAAGCGCGAGTGGAAGCGCCCGTTAACCCCGGCAGAAGAGCTGATGCAACCCTGTAAGCATCACTCGTTCCGCAACCCGGAGACAGGCAAGTGGGGTTCCAGCCACCTACTGAAGGATTGTCGCAAAGCAAGAAAGATATACCAAGCCATGCAGCAAATTATCGCTCCAGTACAGGCAATACAGGCAGCCCCGCAGCTAGCCATCCAGGCGGCACCTGCAAACAACAACCAGGTGCAGGCAGCCGGTGCATTCCCCCAGCCGCAGCAGCAACAAAAGCAACAAGGTCAGTCGGCAGCAACTGACACGTATCCAGCCGCACGGGGACAACTGAACATGATCCAGAAGGGACCTCCGTCAAACAGGCGCCAAAAAATCATCACCCGCCAAGTACTTCAGGCCATCAACAGCACGCGCGCGGTACCAGACTACCTGCGCGGGTTTGAGACACCCATCACGTTTTCCAGAGCAGATCACCCATCCAAGGTAACCCGACCCGGACACGCCGCACTCGTGATTGAGGACCTGAGCGGTGACTACAGCTTGAAGAAGGTGTTCATGGACGGAGGCAGCGGCATCAACATCATATTCATCGATACCCTGAGAAGAATGAACAGGTCGACCGAGAAATTGCCGGAATCGGAAACCACCTTCCACGGCATAGTACCTGGGCAAGCAATCACGCCCATGGGAACAATCACACTCGACGTCCTCCTCGGCACACCCGAGCACTTCAGGAAGGAGTCGATAGACTTTGAGGTCGTCGACTGGAAATCACAATACGACGCCATCCTCGGGTGCCCAACCTTTGCCAGGTTCATGGCAGTACCCCATTACGCCTACCTGATGGTCAAGCTGCCTGGGCCGAAAGGGGTAATCACCGTACGCGATGACTTTGGGCTCTCCAACAGCTGCGACCGCGAGTTCGCCAAGATATCTGAGTTCTTCGAGGTCGAAGAGCACTTCAAGGCCATATCAGCCGACAACGACAAGACCGTCTTTCCATCTCGCAAGAAGGCAGCTAAGGACGCAGCATTCAACACGAACAACGACACCGTCACCCACCAAGTCCATCCGACTGATAGCAGAAAGACGGTCAAGGTCTCGTCTAGTCTGACCCCCGCATGAGAACTTAAAAATCGCGCTCTCGTCGAGTTCCTACGTGAGAACTGAAAAATCTTTGCATGGCAACCTTCTGACATGCCAGGGATACCCAGGGAACTCGCCGAGCACTCTCTAAAAGTCCACAAGGACGCAAGACCAGTCAAACAATCCATGCGACGCTTCTCAGGACCCAAGCGAGACGCGATCACCATGGAAGTCGACAGACTACTGCACGCCAAGTTCATCCGAGAGATCAAGGACTCGGACTGGGTCTCCAACCAGGTCCTAGTGGAGAAAAAGAAGACAAAAAAACTACGCATGTGCGTTGACTTCACTGCAGTCAACAACTGTTGCCCCAAGGATCATTTCCCGCTCCCGCGGATAGACCAGATCATCGACTCGACAGCAGGCTGCAAGCGCCTGTCCTTCCTGGACGCCTACTCAGGTTACCAGCAGATCAGGCTGAAAGTCGAAGATGAAGAGAAAACTGCATTCATCACACCCGACGGCGTCTTTTGCTACCAGACGATGTCGTTCGGGTTAAAAAAACGCAGGTGCCACGTACCAGCGGACAATGCAAGCGTGCCTCAAAGGGATCATCGGGCAGATCGTCCAAGTCTACGTCGATGACATCGTCGTCACGACCCGAAAGGAGTATACCTTAGTCGACGACCTCCGCAAGGTCTTCGCCGCACTCGATTTATACCAGATCAAGCTCAACCCAGAGAAGTGCGTGTTCGGCGTGCCAGCCGGAGAGCTACTAGGGTACCTCGTATCTGCAAGAGGAATCGAAGCGAACCCCGAGAAGGTGCAGAACATTCTCACCATGCCAGCACCAACCAAACTCCGTGAGGTGCAGCGATTAGCCGGCCGAGTCGCAGCTCTCAGCCGGTTCATTAGTAAGTTGGGAGAGAAAGCCCTACCTTTCTACCAACTGATGAAGAAGACGGACAAGTTCGAGTGGACACAGGAGGCGCAGGACGCGTTCGACCATCTCAAGAAAACCCTGACAACCTCTCCAGACCTCGTGGCACCACTGGAAAACGAGCCGTTATACTTATACGTATCAGCAACAAACAGGGTGGTGAGCACGGTACTCGTAGTCGAACGAGAAGAAGAAGGGCACGGTCACCTGGTGCAAAGGCTCGTCTACTACCTCAGCGAAGTCCTCACCCTGTCCAAGCAAAACTACCCGCATTACCAGAAGCTGGCGTATGGAGTCTTTATGACCTCCGGGAAGGTCGTCCACTACTTCTCCGAGCACCCGATCACGGTAGTGAGCTCCTCTGGACTAGCAGACATTCTCACAAATCAACGCGCAACAGGACGAGTCGCCAAGTGGGTTGTCGAGCTAGGACCATGGGGGCTGAAGTATGCTCACCCGAAGTCCATCAAGGCCCAAGTCCTCCCAGAATTCACCACCGAGTGGATAGAAGCCCAGCTACCAAATGTCCCCGACTTGTCCAACGCATGGACAATGTACTTCGATGGCTCCAAGAAATTCACGTCAGCCGGGGCAGGAGTTGTGCTCATCTCCCCCAAGGGCGACAAACTCAAGTACGTCCTACAGATGGATTTCCCGACACCGTCTAACAACGAAGCCGAGTACGAGGCCCTGATCCACGGCATGCGGATGGCCAAAAACTGTGGCGCCACACACCTCATGATATACGGAGACTCCTACCTGGTGGTACAGCAAACCATGAAGTCCTGCGACGCCATCGCCGACAACATGATCGCCTACAGAGACCTTTACAACCAGTTGGAAGGCAACTTCGACGGCTGCGAGTTGCGGCACATCGGCCGCGAAAGCAATGAAGAAGCCGACGTCCTCGCTAACATGGGATCAGCAGGGTGCCAGTTCCACCCGGCGTCTTCCGCGAGCACATCACACAGAGATCCATCAAGACTCAAAACACAGCAAGCACTGCAACAACAAAAGGCGATGCTAACCCGCCAAGCCAAGACAAGGTCCCCATGGAGGTCATGCTAGTCGAAGCTACATGGACAGGACCGTACCTGGCGTACATACTGCATCAGAAGCTGCCAGCTGACCCAGTCGAAGCAAAGCGCATCATCAGGCGCTCCAAAAGTTTCACTGTTATCAACGGAGAACTCTACAAAAGAAGCATCTCGGGAATCCTGCAAAGGTGCGTAGGTCCAGTCGACGGCCAGGCCATCTTACTCGACATCCATGCGGGTATCTGCGGGCATCATGCCAGCAATCGAGCATTGGTGAACAAAGCACTACGAGCCGGGTTCTACTGGTTGACAGCCATGCAGGACGCCGAGGAGCTAGTAAGGAAATGCACAGGGTGCCAGGAGTTTGCCAACAAGCCACACGCGCCAGCGTCCGAACTTAAGACAATACCACTAGCCTGGCCCTTCGCCCAATGGGGTCTGGACATGGTGGGCCCGCTGAAGAAATCCTCACCCGGAGGTCACACTCACCTCCTGGTTGCAGTCGATAAGTTCACAAAGTGGATCGAAGCCGTACCCATCACAAGTTCGACTACGTCCACAGCAGTCAACTTCATCAGGTCAATCATCTTCAGATTCGGAGTGCCGAACGGGATCATCACCGACAACGGCTCAAACTTCACAGCCGAAGAATTCAAAGACTTCTGCTCAGAGCAAGGTATCAAACTCAGCTATGCATCCGTCTCGCACCCTCAATCCAATGGGCAAGTGGAGAAAGCCAATGGCCTCGTCTGCAGCGGCATCAAGAAGCGACTGCGCGTGCCACTAAAACGCGCAGCGGGCGCATGGGTGGAAGAACTACCGTCAGTCCTTTGGAGTCTACGAACAACGCCTAACAGATCCACCCAATACACTCCATTCTTCATGGTATATGGCACAGAGGCGGTTCTCCCCTGCGACATCAAATTTGACGCACCGAGAGTGGTCGCCTACGACGAGTCGGATGCGGAAGAGGCACTCGAAGACAGCATGGATACCCTGGATGAAGCACGCGACATCGCCCTGGCACGATCAGCCGTGCATCAACAAGACCTACGCAACTATCACACTCGGAGGCTGCGACCAAGAGCGTTCGCTGCAGGCAACTTGGTTCTTCGACTCAAGCAGAAGAAGGTGCACAAGCTCGCTTCCCCATGGGAGGGCCCATACATCGTGACAGAAGCAATCGGCAACGGAGCTTACCTCCTGTAGGACTCAAAGACGGGAGCAGACTGCAGCAACCCGTGGAACGTGGCACAACTTCGCCGGTTCTACGCCTAGTTCGACCCAATCATTGTACAAGAAAAATCAGCGCGGCAGGTTTCAGACGCACTCTTTCCTTCACCAGGATACCTAAGGGGACTGGAAGGGTTTTAATGAGGTGGCCTGTTCGCAAGAATCAATAAAGTGATTTGAAGAAAATTTGTCTTCTTTACCCTTCACACAGAGGAAGCTAAAATCCTAGGCCGCCACTCGAACCACTCGGGTCTGCGCCACACATGTTGAAAGAAAAGCTTAGGCCGCTACTCGAACAACTCGGGGGCTGTGCCATACAAGCATAAATCAAAAAATCCTAGGCCACCACCCGAACCACTCGGGGGCTGCGCCATGCAGGTCAAGTTCAAAATCCTAGGTCGCCACCCGACATACTCGGGGGCTGCGCCAAACAGGTAACACTTGTAATCCTAGGCTGCCACTCGACTCACTCGGGGGCTACGCCATACAGGCCTTATCAGAAAATCCTCAGCCGCCACTCGAACTCACTCGGGGGCTGCGCCGTACAGGTCAAGTTCAAAATCCTAGGTCGCCACCCGACATACTCGGGGGCTGCGCCAAACAGGTAACACTTGTAATCCTAGGCTTCCACTCGACCTACTCGGGGGCTACGCAATACAGGCCTTAGTAAAAATCCTAGGCCGCCCCCCCGAACAACTCGGGGGCTGCGCCATACAGGTCAAGTTACAAAAATCCTAAGTCGCCACCTGATAAAGTCAGAGACTGCGACATACAGGTCACACTTGGAAAAACCTAGGCCGTCGACTAAACATACTAGGGGACTGCGCCACACAGGTCGAAAATCAAAACAGGCATTTACACTTCCGAGCAAGCAGTTCAATTCTCATTACTCGCAAGTATTTTTAATCTAGTACATTGCGATTTGCACAAGCACATTTGCCATCTATAGCTAACCCTGTACAGCAGACGACAGCTACTCTAAACTGCAGGCTCGACCTTCGGCGCATCGAGTGGACCTACAAGGCGCTCACTTAGCCTCTGAACCTGCCCGATAATCTGGCGTGCAGCCGCCAAGGTCTCGGCGAAGTCGTCATCACCAGGCAGGCCATCCAGCACCTTATCGAGCGGAAGATGTGGACGATGCATCCGGACATATGCCAACGCCGCATTCGCCCCAGCCACAAGTTGGGCGTGGACGACCTCCTTCAGCCCCTCACCGTCGTGAAACCTCTCCAGCAAGGCGGACAGCCTGTTCGGCTGAGCGTTGTGCGGGAAGTACACACGATTTATATGCCAGAGTGTCTTCCGGCAATTCTCCAGAAGAAAAGCCGCACGCCATGTACGGTCAAGCATAGTGGCAAGGGCGCGCCCTCTCGACTTGTTCACCCAGAATTGACGAGCTTCATAGGAGTCGCCGGACGCTTCTCGGGCGACTCGCTCCTCAACGTGATCCCGCTCAGCCTGCCAATCCGGGTTCACATCTGCACGCGCAAATTACAAGTCAGAACAAGCAAGTTTCAACATAGAAAGCAGCCGCCAAAAGGATACCAACCTTGTAGCTGTCGACTGATCAGATCGATCTCCCCAAGCAAAAAATCCTCACGCCGTGAGAATTCTGCAGTAGGATGCGACCTGGAGCAGTGCAGCAGCAGCTCAGTATTCTTCAGGGTCGCCTCAAGCTCAACCACCTTGTTCTTCAGGTACGTGATTACCCGCTGATCATTTGTACTACGTGGAGGAGCCGGCGCCGCCCGACGACGGCGAGCACCTGAAGAAGAAGCCTCGCCACTTGGCTCAGTCGCAGGAGAAGAAGAAGCACCACCGCGCACGACAGTCTGCCACGAATACGCAGAGTCAATACAATCATACGACTGTTCAGCAAAGATACACTCGACAGAAGGAAACTCAATTTTAGCAAAAGCATTGTTGTAGGCCAAAAAGACCTGGCAGGACAATAGTCATTACAGAGCCAAAACTTTAAGGTACAGACCACAGCGACTGCCGAATTCCTATACTACATCTACTCTAAAGCCGCAGACTGCGACTGGGAACGACTCTTCCGAGTAGCAGCCGCCTCAGTCGCCTTAGCAAGGGCCCTCTCAAAGAGTACCACAAGCTGCATGGCCAGCTGGGAAGCACGCTCCTTCACACCACCCAGCGACGCGATTCGGCCATCGGGTCTTCGAGGAAAGCCGCTGACGACCTTCTCAAAGTCACACGGAACCTGATGTCCTAAGAGGAGCTGGAAGGTGAGCTCGGAGCCGCGTACCGTCTACGACCGCGTGAAGTCGGCGATGGTGGTCGCGTCCTCAAACGGCGCAGCAAGGGCGTCCACGGCTGTCGGCGGCTGGTCGCTCGGGAAGATGCTCCGGTGCACCACAGTAAGGGCTCCAGTCGACTTCTTCAGCGCGGCTGTGGACTTCTTCAGCGTGTCGGACGCATAGGCGCAGACCCGGTCGAGGAAGCCGACAGCAGTCGCCAAATCAACCGCGTCACTCAACGTGTCTTCCGGAGGAGCTCCACCGCAAATCTCTGCGCAAGGGATTCAAGGTCAGACAAAGAAAAGATCACGACACAGTAGGCATTAAGCCGAAACTTACCCCCAAGAACACCGACGAGTGAGAGGAGACGGTCGACTTGAGTCTTCTCCTGGCCGACCCGCGCCAGCTCCCGCTCTTGAGACTCACGCAGAGCCTTCTCAAGCTCAGCAACTCGCCCAGTAGCCTCGTCCAGAGAAGCACGCAGCTGGTCCCTCTCCTTCTCCAGGCGAACATAGGCCGCGGCTGCGTCAAGCTGCTGGCGGTAGTATGGCTGAAACAAAAGCAGGATATTAATAAAGTTGCGGGCGACTATACTAGTCACCCACACCTTCGGGGGCTACTCCCATCGGGAGCGCTGATCGCGCACCCGATGAAAACTCAAGAATACAAGTACAAGCGTAAAGGACTTACATGGTCCAGGAGGTCAGGATCCTCTGAAGCCGAAGGAGGAGCGCGACTCGACGACGCAATGCCAGCAGGCTGTGCGCGCACCTCCTCCACCACCACTCGAGTCACCAATTCAGTCGAAGGGGCGGATGTATGCTCCACGTCCCGAAGAGGGGAGCTAACATCGCCAGAACGACGGCTGCAGCAAAGACAAGCACACTGGTCAGCTCAAAAATTGCAGCTACAAAACACAACTCGAAGAAAATAAATCATCAAGAAGCTCACCTGGTAGTTTCAAGGTCGTCGTAACTCCCCAGGGAGGGCGACGCCATCCGCGCAAACGAACGAGGAGCCGCGGAGCTGACTGGAGGAACAACCAAGGGCTCGTTCCAGTCGCCCGAAGACCGCGCACCCGACGATGTCGCGACGGCTTCCTCCAGAACAGCGTTGGCATCCCTAGCGGGTGACGACGCGGTAGCAGAGTCGCCACCACTCGGGAGCTTCCGCTTCTTCTGTACGGGTTCTTCCTCTTCATCTTCGTCCTCCACCTCTTCGTGAGGAGAATGAGCGGAAGGAATCTCATCGTCGTCATCCTCCTCCTCCACCACCTTCGCCTCGTCGGCGGGTCCGTCTTCAGGGAGAGGAGGAAGGCTAACCAGAAGGGAATGACCCTGCAGCAAGTAGGCGCAAGTCGAATGAACGAGCAAGTAGACGCAAGTCGAATCAAGAAGCAAGAAATCAGGAGACAGAACAACAAGGAGAATAAGTCAAGAACTTACCTCAGGAATGGGGTTCGATGCCCCGTAAGCTGCAACCGGGCACTTGACGTTGCCTGTGTCCACGACTCGGAGGTTGGTGATGGACCTTACTTTTGCTTCCACCTCCTCATCGTCAAGTGGCTCGGTGCTGACGCCCTCGACGGCCCACATCGGGTGGGGCCGAGCACTGAGCGGCTGCACCCGGAGACGGAAGAAGGTGGCCATCAAGAAGACGCCACCCACCTCGCGCCCGAGGGTTTTGGTGAGATCGCGCAGCAGGCCCAGCAGAGGTCGTGCGGCTTCTTTCTCCCCAGCAGTCAGCGGGTGCGTCCAGGCTTGAGTCTTCCGCAGCCCACGCCCGCTGTCGAATGCCGCCAGGCCATCCTGGCTCGACTGCACGTAGAACCACTTCCTGCGCCACCCCTGGACGGAGTCCAACTTCTTCATCTGGAAGTACATGGTGTCACCGCGCACTTGGATTCCGAAGCCGCCCACCGGGAAGGGCGACCCGCTCTTTCCAACGTTCTTGCGAACGAGGAAGAGCGACTTCCAAAGTGCCCAGTGGGGCGCGACACCCAAAAAACACTCGCAAAGCACAATGAAGCCCGCGATGCTCAAGACGCCATGGGGGTCAGATCATGGATCTGAACCCCATAGGCATACAGGAGACCACGCACAAAATCGTGCAAGGGGAACCGGAAGCCCCGCGGAAGGAAATCCACGAAGCAAACGCGTTCCCCATCCCGGGGTGTGGGGAAAACCTCTTTGCCAGGAGCGCGTACCTGGACTTGATCAGCAGGTGGAAGAAGGCCTTGAGCGCGGAGGAGTTCGACCTCTGCCTTCTTCACCGACGACCTCTGCCAGTCGCCGTCGGGCTTCTTCATCAGCCCGGCTTCATCGGCGGCGGCGGAGGAGCCAACGGCCCTCTTCGGCTTGCCCATGGCGCCGCGAGGCAGCGCAAGGTGCACGGACAAAAAGAACGGAGCTCTGGATGGCGGCGAGAATGGTAGAGCGCAGAGGAAAAGGAGGCCAGGACGATTGGAGAAGATGAAGGCCCTCGCGTCAAAACACAGTACTTATGCCTCGAAAACGTTTCATCTCAACCGTCCATAGAACAAAGGTTCCAAGCAGACACATCCAGCCGTCCACGTGTCGCACAAAGAAACCAACCGTCGCCGCGCACTTCGTCCACTACGCACGAAAACCGAGGCGTCATCATCATGCCGCGCAAATTTCGCGCCCAGTTCGGAGACGTGACAACTGCTGACCGCTGTCAGCTCTGACAGTGGGGCCCGCCATTTCACGTCCCATCGGGCGCAGAGGCGTGCAATGGATCGTCACCAATGACGTCATCAAGCCAACGGCTCCAAAAGCAACTGAAACAGCTCGACAGAGTGATTCGAGTAGTAAGCTTCTAAGCCGAAACCAACAAAGTAGGATCGACTGCTGATCCGAAGAACCCGAAGGAATCATTCGGGTGGCAAAGAAAAACCGAGTAAGCTCGAGCAGCCGAATCCATCTACAAGTAAGCCAGCAGGCCGAATAGAAGCAAGCTTCACAAGAAGACCAAGGCAAAGTAATTCGACTGCAAAGGTTACTACCATCGGGAGAGGCCGGTTGGACTGAAGAAATCGAGTTCAAGCTCAAGATCAAGCAATCCAATGGTGCGTCCAGGAGGAAGAAGTCCTTTGCCCGACTCTACGCTTCGACCAAGCACTCGGGGGCTACTGACGTGGGGCTACCTTTCGGGTAGCCCACGATAAGGCTACCTGGGCTGCGCCAAGGACATGGAGGCCCACAGAAGGCCCGCGCGGGGTACCATGTAACCTAGTCCAAGTCGGTTAGGTCGCATAACCTGCCATATCTGTAGTTGCCATCGGCATCGACCACCCGAGACCTGGCTACCTATAAAGCCAGGAGGGTTGCTCGTCCCAAAGGACACGTTCATAGCCACCGCCACAAACCCTAGCGAGATCGCAATCTCGCCATTGTAATCGCTACTCGCATCAATAATCAGACAAGCAGGAAGTAGGGTGTTATCCTCCGGGAGCCTGAACCTGGGTAAATCCTTGCTTGTCAGCCGTCGTGACCACCAGCACTCATCTCTCTCCCCATCAATCAACCCGGGGTGCACAACCCTGGGACTTGTCGAGGTAACACCTCGTCAGTGTTGATAATGGCAATCAAGTTGTTGTGATGGCTATAGACACTCTCCCTCTAGATCTACCATTTGGGTAAATTCTTTATGATCGCTTGTTAGTATGATCGTTACAAGTGTGTCTCCTCTAGCGAGACACTTGTTCATACATGATAGTGACAAATTGGTGTCCTATATTTATGAAGTAATGATCATATGCCGATTTGAATTTAGATGGTAGAAGCTCCCACATTCATAATATTAATGCCAAATGATACAAACTTAATAAAGACACCACATATGTGTGGCACTACCGTTTAGTCATGTCAATGTTATTGTCAATGCATTAGCTCCATACCGGATGGATCTACAAGTCCTAAGATTTGATCTTTTGACACTTGCAAAATAACTGTGACACCGTTTTCGGAAAACGGGCATACAACTTATTGATAGTCATACATGGAGATGTATGTGGTTCAATGAAGTAATTGACGGGTAGTGGAGACCTTTATTTCGTGAACTTCACTGAACGTTTTGAGTATAGCTTGTTGAGAATCATGCATATGGGTGTATGTGAATCAATGAAGTACTTTAACGTGTAGTGGAAGTCTTTATTTCATATACTTCATGAATATTCCGAGTAGATATATGTATATCCACTCCGGGGAATGTTAGTCTGAAATTTTGATTCGATCAAACGAAGTTCCGAATGAAGTAGGAAATAAACTTAACAAGAAAATCTAATTCCCGCGATGCAGATCGAGGAAATAAAGATTTGAGTTATAATGTTGGCACATCATTGGAAGACTTGTGAGAAGAGTTCCACAAATTACGTCGCATGGAACACCATAGTATTATGGTGTGTTAGGACGTCGTAATTGCACCCTATCGGATAGTGTGTGGTAAATAAATATCTTACCGAATTATTGTGATCATTAGAGTCATATGGTAGATACGTAAACATTCACGTTAGCAAATAGGGAAACCATTTAAATCCATGGAGACAATACCATACGAGTGATGGCATGGCTTTTTAGCCTGGATTGTTGTTTCAGCAATTTAGTGTTTCGATGGATCGAACCTAAAATGGATTAATCTTTGTAGTATACCCTACCTAAAGAGTGAGTTGGGTACATGTCTCACGACATAGGCAAAACAGTTGCCGGGATATACCTTGCGGAAGAAATAGTTTCTTGTCCGAGGGTATAAGTGAGAAAGAAAGTAGAGCAAGACGGAGTTGGTGAACTTCTTCTCCAGACATCAGAGTGGCGCAACCGAAAGTGTTTTCGGTGTCAGGCTCCATAGCTTGAAAAAGCTGATTATTCAAGAACATGATGTTCTGAGCTCATACTAAGAGCGTAGGCATACGAGGTTGTGTTCCACACTGTGTGTTACGACAATCTTGTTGTGAAGATCATATTAATGGAATATGATAGACCTACGAACTACGAAGAAGAGATGGTGGACCTAAGTCCGAGAAATGGCTATGAGTCATATATGATCCAAAATAAAATCCATATACGATTACCAGGTAATGACTTGGGAGATCTTGATGGCATCTAGGGTGTTAATAGTATATGGAATTTTATGAGAGAGTAGACATTGAGCAGATTCTATTTGTCGTGAAACAGTTCCGACAGATTCAAAAGTTGACCACATGAGAGTTTGTCTCAAGTGGTGAAGCCTAAATCTATTCTGGGTCGTTTAGCAATCACTATAACTTCGAATGAGAAATTGATAGATGGGTAAGGAAACCATATTTCTTAATAGTGTCATTAAGAAAGAGGTTGTAATCCTAAGGGTGCTAAACATGTATGCAAACTTCGGTTGTCCATTCATGGGTAGAAGCAAGCATATCGGAGCTGGAATCTTCACTTTGATAATGTGATCAAAGGATTTTGGAGTTGTCCAAAATAGTTGAAGAAACCTACATTTGCAAAGAAGTGAGTGGGAGCAAAGTAGCTTTCCTTGATCTTATATGCGGAAGGCATATTTGAGTGGGAGCTAAGTAGCTTTTCCTTGATCTTATATGCGGAAGGCATATTTGAGTGGGAGCTAGGTGTCATTCGTGATTTTGTATGTAACGACATATCGAATGACACAGATCCTCTAGTAGAGTGTAAAGGAATATTTAAGTGATTAAATTTTCTATGAAATGAAGTTAGGAGTATTACGCATCCGATTTATAATTGTATAGATCGTAAGGGGCTTAATAACATTAAGTCGGAATATTTCCTTAGTCAAGATTCTGAAGTGTTTCAGAATAGGACAAGCAAAGAAAGAGGTTCTTACTTGTATGACTAGGTAAAATATTAAGTTTATCTTGGCATTTTTAGTTATAGCAAATGATGTTCGACATTATCTATGTATCAGACATAGATGCTATCAGACTGAAAGCTCGACTTAGTGTGACCCAAGTTCTTGGTTGAAGAACAGGTTCTAGAGTGATCCTTGTGTGGAATAATGAACAAACGTTAAGTTTATTCTTCAGTGTCTATGAGAACTGAAGATATGTTTTCTAGTAAAGGGTAAGAGTGGAAAGACAACTTGCCGTAAAGCGGTTACGATGATGCAAGTTATGACACTGACCCATACGACTAGAAATCTCATATAGGAGATGTCCTTTATTTTGAAGATAGACATGGTTATTTTGCGAAGCCGCATATGAATGCACTGTCGCATAATCTACATAGGTATAGAAATATATCGCGACTTCAGAAGTAGCAAGTGTGATTGGACTGAGCAGTTTTCGGGGCGTAGGTGATCTCCTTAATCGATCTCTTAGACTTTTAAGGCGCATGCTACGCGAATGCTCGAGTCTCACTCCATCCACTGGGATATATTTCACCGTCATCGTAAGATACGGGATGATGACATAGAAGTGTTGCAAAGCACATATAGGTCTCAATGTGTGAGATCTATTGACTGTATTCCTCTTGCACGAGGCGAGCAGGCACAAAGATGCTATGGGTGTTGAGCTTTTACCAAGTTGTAAACTAGATTAAGTGCTACTCTAGTGCAAGTGGGAGACTGAAGGGAATATGCCCTAGAGGCACTTAATAAAAATAAACATAGTTTATTGGCAATATCCCAATCGTTCATTATATGTTTTATACCATGCTATAACTGTATTAAGCGAAAACATTAATACAGGTGTGGTAGATAAACAACCAGGTCCCTAGTAGCCTCTACTAAGACTAGTTTCGTTGCGCGATTGATGATCGAGGTTTTCCGATCATAGGGCATGGCGCCGGTCGGCAATGGAAGTCATATCGTTAGGTGTAACGATGTGATGGACATACCCAGTATTTATAGGACATAGTCATTACGCCTTAAGACCGTGAGATCAACTCTTATTGTTATCCCTGGAAGATACTTTGATCGCACCAAACGTCATATCTTATATAGTGTGACAATGATAGGTGATACTTTTGGGTATCAGAAGGGGGTAGTTGAGGCGAGGGGTCAACAGCGGGATTTGTCAGTCCGCATAGCCGGATAGATACTCTAGGGCCCACTCGGTGAGATTATGTCAAATGAGTTTGCAAACATGTGACTAGGTCACCAGCTGACATAATATCACGGACGAGTAGAAGATAGTGTTGTCGGTAACGAGATCATGCTAGGTATGGAGATATCGGAGAATGATGCTCGGACACGCTAAGTATCGCCATGACAAAGGGTTTAAGACTAGACGTCCAGGTTTGATAGATGAAAGTCATTCGTTATATCACAGGGATTAATTCATGGGGTCAAGGCCTACGAGTTAGTCGTTGATCATAGAGGAGTCTTGATCATACCTGTTATGACATCGAACTGCTAGGGTAACACACTTAAGGGGTTTCGACAAGACAACCGGAAAGGAAAGAGATCACCGGGAACGTCCCGGGAATGGTCCGATGGAGATCGGGCAGCGACGAAAGAGTTTTCGTAGCTAGAATAAATTATATAAAATATGTTTGATATTAATTAGTGTAATTAATGTTTAAATATGATTTTATATATTTATTTTCGAATTTTTAAAGGCAGATTTCCCTAAATGGGCCTACTAGTGGAAAGAAGGCCCATGAGGGGGAAGCTTCCCCCCAAGGGAAGGGGGCTGGTTCGGCCAGCCCCTAGTGGGCCACAAGGGGCCCACTAGGGCCGGCGCACCCTCTTGAGCCGCACCAGGCATGTGGGGATAGTCCCCATTGCCTGGCTGGCAAGGTTGGCTCCCCCCGGGAGCCTATATAAGAAGGGGCACCCCTGGCATTTTAATTCACCAATTAATTCCCCAATTCTCTCTCGATCTCGTGATTCCCTTTGTCGGAGTCGCGCCGAGTAGAGGAGGGGGATCTCTTCCACCATAGCCCGCTGCCGCGCTACTGGTGTTCCGGTCCAAGTCTTCCGCTGCTCGTCCTGGACTGGAGCTTCGGAGGCTGTCGTCTCCACCGTATGTGTGTGACGCCCTGCGAGATGCTGCGCTAGCGGTACTCGGAGGCCTACTTCCTCCACCTGACCTCGGGGTCATATTCATCGTCTTCGTCGCGCCGAGTTCTCCGCGACCTAGAGGTCGGCTACGTCGTCTTCGTCGTCAACGCTTGTGCGGGAGCGTAATCCCCGCTATTCGGTCTAAGAGGGTATGTATTCCGATCTCCGCCGTACTTCTATATCTGCATAGTGCAGATCTTGGCTAGTTTAAGGATATCGTTGCTAGGAAAAATTTTGTTTTCTGCACACGATCCCCTTCAATCTTCATGAGCTCTGCCATGGATTTTAGTTTTTCGCGACCGAGTGCCTCTTTGAAGTCGTCTCTATAGACTCGCATTGTGAAAGCGTCCAGAGCTCTAACCGCCGATATTGTGCTGACTGAGTTGCATATGGCGGTCCATCTTTTGATATAAGGGCATCTTCTCCTTCTGCCCATCAGTTGCTATCTTCATGAGCTCTGCCATGGATTTTGGTTTTTGGTGACCGAGTGCCTCTTTGAAGTCGTCTCTATAGACAACCATTGTGAAAGCGTCCATCGCTCTATCCTCTGATATTGTGCTGACTCAGTTGCGTATGGCGGTCCATCTTTTGCTATATGCTCTAAGCGTCTCGCTTGACTTTTTCTTGCATGCCCGGAGCACCTCAAACGTTTTGGGCCACTCATAGAGAGGGTCGAAGTATTTTATGAAATCTTCTTTGAAGTGATCCCAGGATTCGTAAGTTCCTCCGGGTAACGATTTGAGCCAGTCGCGAGTTGTGCCCTCAAGCAGCTGTATGTATTGCAGAGTTGTAGTTGTTCTTCGTTGGCATACATCTGCCAGCTTGTAATCCTCGAGCCAGCCTGAGGGCTCTTGTTTGCAATTGAATTTTGGTGTAGTCGGTAAGCCAAATTTCATGGGTAATTTGGCTTCGCGGATTCGTAGAGTCAAGCATTGTGCTCCACATGGTTGTGTTGCGGTGATCATCAGATTTCCTGCTGCTCGATCTTCTGGGTCTGCTTCGTGATCGGCTTCTCGATCGGCGGCCACTGCAGTTCTTCCTTGTGCTAGTTCGAGGAGGACTGCGACAGCGAAGACTTCGTGAGCGGCTTCTGCTGCGCTCTTTGTTTCTTCCTTCTACGAGTTTTTTTGCCGCAATCGCTAAAGCCTTCATCTGCTAGAGGTATAGTTCTTCGGCTGGATCTCCTGATGGAGGTTTATTTTCTTGGAGGTATGCTCCTATTGACATGAGCGCACTCTCGCCTGTTTTGGGTAGGAGGATGCCTCCCCAGTCGAGTGTCATGAACGAGTGCTCTATATTTCGAGTGATCTTTGATCTTTCTCCAGTCGGTATTCTTGTGAATCTGGATCTGCGTCCTCCTTCCGTTGCTCCTGTGGAGCTAAGGGATAATTGTCGCCTACGTGCACTTGAGATGCTTGCATGCTTCCTTCGTTCCTCGAGTGCTGCTCTGTACTGCTTTAGGCGCAGCGTTTCTTGCCAGTTGAAGTAACTGTATGCCATTGACTCGTCATCATTGTGCAATCATCAATGACTTTAATTATTTTTGCCGCCATCTCGGCTGTGATAGTCACATTGGTTGTTCCGCCCGATAATGTGACTGTGGAAGGAAATTCCGTCGGCCTTCGACTGGCGGCTGCTGCTGAAGTTTCTGCGCTAAACGCGACATAGAACTGTCAGGGTATGACCGGAGGGCATGTGTATGTGTTGTAAGTGTTAGGCATTGATTCTGGTTCGTCATCCCAGTCCATGTCTGAGCTTTTGTTTTCGCTGATATGAGTGTCGACGCGGACATATGTCTCGATCGACTGCTCTAGAGGTTTGTCGTAGTCGGTGAAGGCGTCATGAAGAGCTTGGATCTCTGGATCAATGAAATCGGTTAGATGTATGCTGTCTTTTGGAGGTTCGTTGTATTCGGTGAGGTGGGTGCTGTTTTCTGGATCTTTTATTTGCATGTAGTCGCGATTGTCGTCGAGTGGATCGATGCATTCGACTGGGTCGATTTTAAGGTTCGACTGTACTTCTTCTTCCAATTGATTTTGTGCCATGAACTCATTGAACTCCTTTGTCAGCATGGAGCCTGCCGGAGATCCTTGTAGCGAGATCGGGCTGATTTGTGATGAAGTAGCTCTGGCGCCTTCTACTGATGCGATTAAGATGGTTGGCTCTTCGACTAGATTGCTGTGGTAGGTCGATTGGCCTTCGTCTTCAGGGAATTCTTCTGCCATGGGTTTGTTGAATTCTCATGAGGACATGAAGGAGATCAGGGATTCGTTCGGTGGATCGAGTCGATCTCTGTTGAGGTGATCTCCTTGTCTATCGAAGATGCGATCGTAGTCGACTTCTTCTTGGATGACCCAAACGCGATTTGGTCCGTTAGATCATGCACACAAAACTCATCAATAAAAAAGTTATGTTCACCAACTATTAGATCGAATCCTGAACTGAGATTTGAGTAGTTTTCTTGTGCTTCATGTGAATATGGCTTGATCCTCCTTGGCGATGTTGTTTGCGATCTTGGCGAGTGATTGCCTGTGGACTGGATTCGATTTGATGTTGCTGATGTGTATCCCTCTGATGAAGTCGGCGAGTGGCCGTTTGAAGCTGGGACCAAAAAATCAGTGGATCCAACACTACATGTTACCATAGACGACGCCAATTGATGAGGGGTGTTCCCATCAATACCCATGGCTGATAGCCTAGGGTTAGAGTTATGAGGTAGAGAACGTGTAGTGTTAGTAGATTCGTCGGCTGACAAGCGGGAGTTATCCAGGTTCAGGGCCCTCGACCGAGGTAACACCCCTACTTCCTGCCTGTCTGTATTGATTGTGAATATGCGGCGAGTACAAAGGTCTAGCAAGATGCCGATCTTGCTCTGGTTGGGCGTGTCCTTGATCGTCCACCCTCCTGTCCCTTATATGGTGGTACAAGTCTCGCGAATGTAACCGACTAGGATTACAAGTATGAAAACTATAACCGACTATGACTAACTAGGTAAGTAATCTTCGTATTGGGCTCCGCTTGTTGGGATTCTTCAGTCTATTGACAATTAGGCTATACTCATTACGTGCACCAGGTACCCACACGAAGAGATACCCGTTTGGTATAACCTCGTCAAACACCATAATCAATGATGTCACCCCCACGACGAAGAAGGCGAAGAAGAACAGGGCGGGGGAGGATGGGTGATCAATGGTGCCACCAGCGAGCCAACACCGACAAAGAGACAGCAAGTCATGGCGTTTCTTGGAAGACCAAGGAGAATGAGTGCTTGGTCGTATCTTGGAGTCGTCACTGGAAACGCAATCACCGGGCAAATCACACAAGCACCAGCTACTGGGCGAGGATCAATACCAAGCTCGACAAGCCCCGGTTCACCAAGGACTACTATTTGGTGCACATGGATTGCAACTAAAGGTGCCATCGAGCATAGGTGGGTATCATTCAATGGGTCATCATCAAGTTTCCAGGTTGTCTAGAGAACAATCGCGATCGGCTCGAGAGTCGGAGGAACCAGATGGATCAAGTGAGTTCATGTTGCCGGTTGCATTGCTTGTAACGTCGGCTTTGAATTGGCCTATGGTGATCGTTGGCTTTGTTTTCTGTAGCTCATCGACGCCCTCGCCATGTACCGGTCCGAAATAAGGATACGAGTTTGTCTTGATGAGAAAAATGGAAGGCATACTGGAAGACGCTCAACAAGGATTGTCGTACCAACCTCGGTGCCAATATGGCCAAGTCAGAGGAGCGGCCTGTCTGGAACAAGAAGGCAAAGGTGGCCCTTGTGCTTCATCCATTGACAAGGTGCTTGCCGATGTCTCCTCCAACACAAGCTTGAGATGAGCAGAGACCAACGTAAGGTGGGCGACCTTGATGGAGAAGGCCAACATCAAGATCGACCACGAGAAAAAAGCTGTAGTGAAGAACATAAGACAACATTATCGTGAAAAACATTAGCCAACATTGGCGTATTTTGATGGCCAATTTTTTTAATTTTTGGCCGAAACTTTTAACTATGGTTGTTATTTATGTTTATCTATTTACAAATTTCTTGTTAGACCGTTTTGGACGATGCGAGTAGGGAGCGGCGCCCCCAATAGTAAGCATCTCGAATTCGTTGAAAAAAATATGGTATAAGTTATAGTAACAAAATTCTACTCCGATTCAGTTACATACGTAACCAAGCCAAAAGTCAGTGACTGGCAAATAATCTTACAAGAATGCCAAATGAAGAGGTTATTATCACTAGCACTCAAATGAGGCAGAAACAGAACGAAGATCCAAAGGTCACCAAGATAACGGACAAGAAAAATTAACTCAACTTTAGGCAATCTGTTCCAATATTGGCTCTGCATAAATTCAGGGCAGAAGTACCTGGCTAATAATCTTACAAGAACTGCAACTGAAGATGTTCGTATCACTAGCACTCAAATGAAGCAGAAAAAGAACGAATAACCCAAGGTCTTCAAGATAACTGAGAGGAACAATTAGATCAACTTTAGCCTTTAGGCAATCTATATATTCCAATATTGGCTCTTCATAAATCCAGGGCTATAAGGTTCAACTACGCAGAGAAAACTTCGTTGTAAATTGAACAAATTAGGCAAAACACTGCGAACGAGATAATTTATTCATCATAGTCCTCATCAGTGAACTTAATCTCAGGGTAGAAGGACGCAACAACTGGGTTTCCACCGAATTTTCTTCCGTGCATGGCGGTCTTTGCTTTGGTGGAGCCATCGATGTCTGCGTACTCCAAAAACACCTGCAATAAGCTCCCATTAGAAAAATTGCTCCTATATGCCTGTTCAGCAATGTTTAACCTCACTAAACACAATGCTCACCTTCCCAACTCCAGCAATTGGCTCTCCACTGGGATGAGGCTGTGGGATGACAACTTTCACCAAGTTACCTGACCAATGCATATGTCAGAAAGAAAATGAGTAGGGATGACTAAAGAATCAGCTAACATAAATAAGTAGAAGTATAGATTAAGGTGGAATGCAAGAGAGTCAAGCATGGCAAATGGCAATAATGTAGGGCAATGAAAAACATATGTAGAAAGAAACGAAACCTAGTAATCCAGCAGTTGATCAAAAAGCTAATAAATCATACAGAAGTTTATAGAATTTACCATATTTCCCAGCTTCCAACCTCATGTCCTCCATAATGTCCTCATATTTTTCATCGTCTTTTAATTCATCAGCAGTAACTACCTGGGTAAGGCATACAACCTTTGTAGGAAGCGCTCCAACTTGATACACAAGTTTCTGTACAGAAACCATATCTGAGTCAGAATGCAAGAACAATAGCAGGAGACAAACTATGGAATTTGGCATAAGAAAATAACTAGTTTGCCGTGGGTGGTGATTACATAATTGAGCTATACCTGTAGTTGCACCTGCTTTTGTGCCTGCAACGGGATATTCTCCTGCTCTGGTCTAGGCTGGGCTGATCCCTCGTTTGCTCTTCTGATCGTAAGGGTTTTGTCTCCCATCTTGATACCATTTAGAGCAGCGCAAGCTATGTCAGTGACATTGAGGTCCTGGTAGACGCAGAATGCATAGCCCTTTGAGTTACCAGTTTCCCTATCCTTCACGAGATCAAATCCTCGAAATGGCCCAAATGATTCAAGCAACTCCCAAACTTGAGCCTCGGTGAAGTAGTAGGGACTAGGCAAGGCCACCAACATAAATACGGCCTGGTCCTTCTAATCCTCCAGCTGAGTCTGGTGTTAGGCCAACAGCAGCAAGATTCAGATTTCCACTTGGCTGGCTTGGGCCCATCGCAGCTGCTAGAGACACTAGTGGAAAAAGGACTTCACGTCTAGAGAATTAGTCCTGGTTATATTTGCGGCCGGTACTAATGAGTATCAGTACCGGTTTGAACTGTCAGAGGGGAGGGGGACAACAGTACCGGTCCGTAAGGGACCTTTAGTACCGGGTCGTAACACAGCCCTGAAGGAGATATGCCCTAGAGGCAAATAAATAAGTAGTATTTATTGCATTATCTCATAAGTTTATAATAGGTTTGTGTATCATGCTATAACTGTATTAATCGGAATTATTGATACACGTGTGATACGTAGACAACCAGGTCCCTAGCAAGCCTCTATATGAGCTAGTCCATTGGGCAACAGTTGATCGAGATTCCCGATCAAGGACAATGACGTCGGTTGACAATGGGGTCATCTTGTTAGTTGAATAAGGTGATGGACATACGCAAAGTATTGCAATAAGATCGTATTACGATGTTTGTCATTTGCAATAGATAAGAATATGATAGCTTATTCCTTAGACCGTGAGACCGTACTTATTGATGCTTCGTAGGGGTGCTTTGAGAGCATCAAACGTTGTGTCTTATATAGCATGACAATAATGGTGTCCATCTTGGGTATTCCGAAAGAGCATCAAGACGTGAGGATCAAGAGCAAGTTTGTTCATTCTTGTAATGGAAAGATACTCTGGGCCCACTCGGTGATATTGCATCTATATAGCTGCGCAGCTTATGACTAGGTCATGGAGATGTAATATCGTAGACGAGTTAATAACCTTCGTCGGTAACGAGATACAACAAAGACATCGGTGTGTCTACGATCATATCTCGGACAAGGTAGTATCGCAGAGACAAAGGGAATGAATATCATATTTATGGTTCAGCGACGATATTCGTGGAATGCACAGGGGTCGTCATATACTTCCAGGTATCCCTGACGGTCATTGGTGAGTGGAGTGTCTCAACCATGTCTGGAGTGTTCTCGAACCGTAGCGTAACAAACTTAAGGTCTTAGCGACACTAGGAGATAAGTTCTGGAATAATATAGGTGTTTGTTGGATTGAGAGAAATGATCCGGAAAGAGTTCCGGTGGTGCGGAAGGAGTTCCGGGGAGGTCTGGAATGGTTCCAGGAATGTCCGAAAGTTGTTCGGGTGGTTCCGAAATAGTTTCGGAGTCATGGGATATTGAATTATATATAAATATATTAATTGTGAATTAATGGGATTTTTATATTAATTTAATATTAATTAAATAAAGGAAAAAGGGGGCTCCCACCTACATGGGCCCTGAGAGGGCCCAAGAGGGGGAGCCGCACCAAGCAAGGGGGGCTTGGACCCCCCTAGTCCGAGTTGGACTAGGAGAGGGCAAGGCCCATGGGGGGTTCGGCCGAACCCCCCCTCCCTTCTCCTCCTTTAGTCCCACATGGGGGAGCCAAGGGGTTTGCACACCCCCTTCCCCCTTTATATACCAAGGCATATTAATTGGATTAATTCATTGGAAAATACAATTAATTGTATTGCAGGCCGGCCGAGCTGTTTCTCCGCCCGTTTTGCCCCCTCTCTCCACCTAAGCTATACCGCCGAGCACCGTTGCCCTGCGGGATTCCAGATAAGATCTACCCCTGCGATTTCAGCTGGATCTGAATGACCGGGGGTTGTCGCTAATCTCCGTATGTTTGTGAGTGCTCGGAGGCAACTCTTTTTTGAGGAGTCTGGGCGACGTCATCTCGCCTCCACAGCCGCCGCGCCGCCTCCCCCTCTGCCGCCGGCGCACCCCCTGGTGCCGGCGCCCCGCCTCCTTCCGCCCGACGCCCGTCGACGCAGATCATCGTCGACACCCCGGCGTCATCGACTTCATCATCGCGGCAAGTTCTCCGCGACCTCGAGGTCGGCTACGTACGACTTCATCGTGAACGCTTGTGCGTGAGCGTAATCCCCGCTATCGGTCTACATGGAGGTAATGTAACCCGTTCCGCCACCGTTATCACATGTACTAGATAGATAGATCCTGGCTAGTTAGGGTTTCGTTCGCTAGAAAAATTATTGTTTTCTGCACCGTAACCCCTTCAGTGGTATCAGAGCCGATCTATGCGTAGTACTGCTGGTACGGTTAGAACTCATGTTGAATGAGGGCGTCTTTCTTATATTTTCTACCCTCTAGCGTGCACTTGCGATGCCTTTGGTATTGAGTTGATGAAGCGGCCCGGACCGACTTTACGCGTACTCTTACGCGAGACTGGTTCCACTACTGACATACGGCTTGCACCGTATCTGTGGCTGGCGGGTGTCTGTTTCTCTCTCTCTAGTCGGCAAAGAATTTTCAATGGAGGGCCCAAAAGGGATGCTTAAACATGCAATTATACGATCGACGTTGTGGTACAAAGTTCGTAGGTAGGGAAGCGATTCTCTTACGAATAAGCCTATTTGCCACGTAAAACTTGCAAAACTAAATAAAGCTAGAGGCGCCTAACTTTGTTTTGCAGAGGCGTTATTTTATGTGACATGGTTACGGTAAGTTTTGATATTACTCGTACTGTCGGAGGCAATCGAGGGCTCTGTAGACTCGGAGCCATGCCGGGGCGCCGGGGGCCAGGCACATGGCGCCATGAAGGTCCAGGCGCATCGACCATGTCACATCGCACTTCATTGCATCATTATTGTGTGCTGTTGTGTGTGCATCCTATTGATTGCTTATATGCTAGATATACAACGGTAGCATCATAAATAGGATGATCCCTAACAAATACCAAAATTGTGTTCTCCCTCGTTGCGCACCACCAAGAAAGTTCTACGTTATGAGGCAGGCCGTGATGATCGGGTGTCACATACAGTGGGTGTAAGCCATGTTGCACGCGCAGGGTCTTCGAGGTTTGATTGGCGAGCCTAGCATATCCAGAAATATGGCCTCGGAACACGGGAAGATCGAAAGATCGAGCACGAGTCAAAGAGTTGTTGTGATCGACATTTTATGTCCACCTTTGAAGCTATGCTGCCGGCCGTGATGATCGGGGGTGGTGTGGTGGATGAGGGTCGTGTAATCGCCATTATTATTTTTAGGGATGATAATCTTGGTGTGGTGTGTTTTAGATAATGTGATTATAAAACTAAAACTCACCTACATATTATAAACTTTACCTTACCTCTTTTGCGATCACATCTGTAGACTACGCAACTGTACTTCGGTTACTTCCTCAAGAGCCCGGATGCTACCTTAGAAGCCGACGGGTCCAACTTCATGAGATGGTACAGGGGTTTTAGAAACATTCTCGAACACAACAACATTCTATATGTTCTCGATGAACCGTTAGGAGAAGGACCAGGAGATTCTTCTAGCGAGGAGGAGGAAGATGATTTCCGTAGGCGTCAAGACATATTCATTGAAGTGGAGATTACCATGACCGTATGCCTGGCACCCGAGTTGAAAGAGTTGTTTCGACGCAAGGAGCCAAGCGTCATGATTGATGCGATAAAGACACACTTCGGGGATGAATTAAAGCGTGAGCAATTCAGGCAGCTTAGAATGTTCCAGACCATTCACATGGAGGAGCATACCTGTCTGAAGACACATTTGAAGAGATTGTATGACATCTACTTCTAGCTGACGATGGTCTTCGATTACTGGATGGCAGATTCTTGTGCCATTCGGACTGTCCTGATATCTCTACCTCCTAGCTATGAGAAGCATGTGCGCAAGTACATTTTGAAGGCCGATGATATAAACTTCTACAAGTTTGTGTCTGAATTCAAATCTCTGAAAGTTGATTCCATCGAAGGAGAGATCTTCGATGCTACAGGTATATATTTGATATACAGAATTATGAATTCGCCTCTTGGTATATGATGAAGTATTTGATACTTGTGAAATAGGTCCTAATTATCACATATATGCGGCGCAGTTTGATGTGACCTGGCGCTGAAGCTGGTAATCAAGGAGTTGATGGCCTTTTGGTGTTCACGTCCTCAAGTTATCATAGTTATCATTAATAGTTTTTGATAAGATCTTTTGTAATAGTGAGCGAGTGTGTGTGTCTTGATTGTTGAAAGACAAAGTTATTCATGTAATAAGACAAGTTCAGTTGTTTTATATTATGAATAAAGGTTCCACATCTCAGTTACATTGATTGTATGATAAGTATTCATAATTATAGAAATGATAAAATAGCGTGTCCTATGAATAAGAGTTCTATTACTAGAACAAACACCGTCGAGTTTAGTCATGAAAGCAATGAAAGAAGTAATGGATGTTTTTGGTCCATTTAAGTATTTCGAGTGCCGAGTTGATTAAGCTTGAAATCAAGTATTGAAGTTGCAATACCAGAGGAAATTAATTGAGTGTCATTTTTAATGATTAATTAATGGTGTTTATTGCTTGATCCGAATTCTCCTATGATTTTGGTAAATAGGAGTATTTGCCCGACAAATCATAAGTCTGAAATTAATTTGATAATAGATCAAATGGGGTTTTTCAGAAGAAAGATTAGTGAATATTGTATTCACAAAATTCGATCAAAGGACAATATTTTTGAATTATGGTTTCAACACAAATGACTTGTAGAAATTTGTTTCACAAAATTATAATGTCATATATGGTGATATGTGGGGAATTATAATCATGCTTTATTTTTAATAAAGTGTGGTCTGTCAGAATCAGTCTTAGAATCTCCTAATATGTTCGAAACATTATAGTCGATGTCCACTTAAGAAAATAGATGTTTTTCTCAACAAGAATTCGTGAGATCGACAGTAGTGTCGACATGTATATGATTACACGATAATTCGGTATATACATGAATAGTTCTTTGTAGGATGCTCGCATTGGATGAGAGTGTATTCCAAAACCAAGTAGAAACAAAGTTCAGTTTGTTTTCTATATAATTCCGAGGAAAAGATGATTTTTCAAATTATGGTTTTTGGATTGGAATTAGAAGCTTGAAATAAAGTGTCAGACCTATGTTGGAAGGTGTTCCAAAGAGTATATGTCTGCTAATGAAAATTTGGTGATTAAGAGTGAGGGAGACTAGAAAATTGTTTTCTGCTTGCAATCCTCTTCATAAAGATCATAAATTTTCATGAAAGAAACTTCTAAATAAAGTGCTGTTATAATTAATATTGATGTCAGGTCACAGCACTGTATTAAGTGTTTCAGATCTTGTTGACAGATCAAGGTGCACTATATGAATACAAAGAAAGTTGAGAAAATATCAGAGTACGAACAAAGGTTTTTTTAGCCTAGAAATCCAAGTTACATTTGAAATGATTAACAGAGTAATTGTTGCTGCAATTCTTATTAGAGGAACAAGATTGTTTAATCGTCATATAAAGTGTTATATGAGAAATGTGACTATAAGAAAGACGCGGTAGCATGTCTTGTCAAGAAATGTGTCTTGGACAAGATCAAATTTGTTGACTACATTTATGTAGACATGCTTGAAGTCTGAGGGATTTGTATTAATGTAATACCATAGTTTGTGTTGAACTCGAATTGATAATAGATCAATGATTTTGGTTGGACCAAAATGTCGATTTAAGTGGGAGTCAATGTTAGTTTACTCAGGTGGAATATGTAAAGAACATATTTTTGAGTGGGAGCTCAGGAACTCAAATATGTGGATGCCACGTTTTTGAGTGGGAGCTCGTGTTCCCAAATATATGGAAACATGTTTTGAGTGGGAGTCGAATTCATCTTGTGTAATTAACACATTGTGAAACTGTACCAATAGAATAGGATGAAGTTGTGAAACTATTTGAAAGTCAGTGTCTATTTTGAAATAGAACGGGAATTTTAAATAGTTAGTCGAGTTGTTTTGGATTATACCTGAGGAGTCAGAATAGAATCAAAAGGATAGTCCTTTGAAATCCAATTGATCATTAGGAGTAATGATGCATGAAAGTAATGGTTGTATGACATGTGGGTCTATTATGTAATATTAGACATCATACAGAAACCATATCATCTGCTCGATGAAATATAACCGATGTTCTTGGAAGAAGAGCAGTTATAAAAGTAAATTTAGAATTTACTAGAAGTAGAGGTGTGTTAGTTGTTGGATTGACATTAGAATGTCAAGTTTTCTACATTGGTGTGAAAGTATGTAGATATCGCGAGTTTGTAATTGTTACAAGGGGCTCTCTTTGGCTGAGTGTGTTTTTCAGGGCAGTTATCTGGTTAGTATAATCAGAGTAAGCGCTAGGAAACAGCAGTCTCACTTAGTTACGGTATTTGCATATATGTTGTTGGACAACATGATGATATCAAGCAAGTTGATATCAGTGAATCGCAAGAGCATGTACAATCGTAGATTGTGCAGTAACACTCTTCCACAGGCAAGCATTATCAAATGATTCTTATTTGATAAGGGATTCTGATAAAGTAAAATGTAGCTAGTTTATTTGTACTCTAGTGCAAGTGGGAGACTGAAGGAGATATGCCCTAGAGGCAAATAAATAAGTAGTATTTATTGCATTATCTCATAAGTTTATAAAAGGTTTGTGTATCATGCTATAACTGTATTAATCGGAATTATTGATACACGTGTGATACGTAGACAACCGGGTCCCTAGCAAGCCTCTATATGAGCTAGTCCATTGGGCAACAGTTGATCGAGATTCCCGATCAAGGACAATGACGTCGGTTGACAATGGGGTCATCTTGTTAGTTGAATAAGGTGATGGACATACGCAAAGTATTGCAATAAGATTGTATTACGATGTTTGTCATTTGCAATAGATAAGAATATGATAGCTTATTCCTTAGACCGTGAGACCGTACTTATTGATGCTTCGTAGGGGTGCTTTGAGAGCATCAAACGTTGTGTCTTATATAGCATGACAATAACGGTGTCCATCTTGGGTATTCCGAAAGAGCATCAAGACGTGAGGATCAAGAGCGGGATTTGTTCATTCTTGTAATGGAAAGATACTCTGGGCCCACTCGGTGATATTGCATCTATATAGCTGCGCAGCTTATGACTAGGTCATGGAGATGTAATATCGCAGACGAGTTAATAACCTTCGTCGGTAACGAGATACAACAAAGACATCGGTGTGTCTACGATCATATCTCGGACAAGGTAGTATCGCAGAGACAAAGGGAATGAATATCATATTTATGGTTCAACGACGATATTCGTGAAATGCACAGGGGTCGTCATATACTTCCAGGTATCCCTGACGGTCATTGGTGAGCGGAGTGTCTCAACCATGTCTGGAGTGTTCTCGAACCGTAGCGTAACAAACTTAAGGTCTTAGCGACACTAGGAGATAAGTTCTGGAATAATATAGGTGTTTGTTGGAGAGAGAGAAATGATCCGGAAAGAGTTCCGGTGGTCCGGAAGGAGTTCTGAGGAGGTCTGGAATGGTTCCAGGAATGTCCGAAAGTTGTTCGGGTGGTTCCGAAATAGTTTCGGAGTCATGGGATATTGAATTATATATAAATATATTAATTATGAATTAATGGGATTTGTATATTAATTTAATATTAATTAAATAAAGGAAAAAGGGGGCTCCCACCTACATGGGCCTTGAGAGGGCCCAAGAGGGGAAGCCGCACCAAGCAAGGGGGGCTTGGACCCCCCCTAGTCCGAGTTGGACTAGGAGAGGGCAAGGCCCATGGGGGGTTCGGCCGAACCCAACCTCCCCTCTCCTCCTTTAGTCCCACATGGGGGAGCCAAGGGGTTTGCACACCCCCTTCCCCCTTTATATACCAAGGCATATTAATTGGATTAATTCATTGGAAAATACAATTAATTGTATTGCAGGCCGGCCGAGCTTTTTCTCCGCCCGTTTTGCCCCCTCTCTCCACCTAATCTATACCACCGGGCACCGTTGCCCTGCGGGATTCCAGATAAGATCTACCCCTGCGATTTCAGCTGGATCTGAATGACCGGGGGTTGTCGCTAATCTCCGTATGTTTGTGAGTGCTCGGAGGCAACTCTTTTTTTAGGAGCCTGGGCGACGTCGTCTCGCCTCCACAGCCGCCGCGCCGCCTCCCCCTCTGCCGCCGGCGCACCCCCCTAGTGCCGGCGCCCCGCCTCCTTCCGCCCGACGCCCGTCGACTCAGATCATCGTCGACACCCCGGCGTCATCGACTTCATCATCGCGGCAAGTTCTCCGCGACCTCGAGGTCGGCTACGTACGACTTCATCATCAACGCTTGTGCGGGAGCGTAATCCCCGCTATCAGTCTACATGGAGGTAATGTAACCCGTTCCGCCACCGTTATCACATGTACTAGATAGATAGATCCTGGCTAGTTAGGGTTTCGTTCGCTAGAACAATTATTGTTTTCTGCACCGTAACCCCTTTAAGCCCGGTACTAAATCTCAATGGGATGGCAACGGCCGCGAGGGACTGGGCGTGGGGAGCTTTAGTACCGGGCCGTGTTACGGTCCGGTACTAAAGGTCCTAACCGTTCGACTCCCGCCATGATTTTAGACGGGAGTGGGCAGTTTCTTCGCTCTGTCTCATCTCTCCGTCTTCATTTTTTGACACGGACGGGGCTCTCTCTTCTTCTTCCTCTCTCTTTTCTCCCCTCCGGCGACACTCTCACTCTCCCTCTGATCTCTTCCTCCACTCCGGCCACCTTGAATCCGGCGCCACCAAGAACACGATGTGGACCGGTGCTTGCACACACCGCCAATCTTAAGGTTGTTTATACCAATGATAGCGTTATGGTGGGCGGATATCTCTCCGATTTCAAGAAATGGGTTGGTGAAGCTCGGGAGCAAGAGAAGGTCATCGGTCTTGATTTTGAGTACACGGCCGATCAAGAAGAGGTTGCGGTCATCCAAATTTGTTTCAAGAAGTATGTCTTGGTCTTCCAATGGGCAAGGTAAAAATCATCCAAATGTTGGGGGATTATTTTCTTTAATTTGTTGATTAATTCATATGGACAGGAATTGCATAGGATAGCAATTTCTCTTTGTTTTTGTATATATTGGCCGAAATGAAAATTATAGATGTTGGCCCAAATGAAATGTTGCAATGTGTATTAATTGGCTGAAATTAAATATATCTTGGCATATGAATATTTGGCCGAAATGAGGAAAATCTTATATAGTTCCTGCCTATATTATTGTTATTATACATTGGCCGAAATGTGCATATATATTGTGTATGTTGCATTGCATTGCATTGCATGCATATATTGTTCCATTGTATTGCATATTTGCATGCATATATATTGTTGCATTGCATTTGGCCGAAATGAGGAAAATCTTATAGTTCCTGCCTATATATTGTTGTTATTATACATTGGCCGAAAATGAATGTTGCATATTGCATGCATATATATATATTGTTGTTATATTACATAAAACTATAAGTGGTCAATGTTGGCCGAAAATTGCATTGCATATGAAAATAACTAAGCTAGTGCCGAAAATGAATGTTGGCATTGCATATGCATATATATTGTTATTATAAATATAACAACTAAGTGTGCCAATTTTGTTCCATATATATACTTTATCTCTCAAATTGTATATTGGCCGAAAATGAAAGTTGCATTGCATTGTTGCTATCTCATTCATATACAAGATCTCAAAGTAATATATATTATTGTTATATATCATTGCAAATGAACTACTTGATCTCAAATTACATGTTGGCAGTATATTTTAACATGTGTTCCATTTGTTGTTTGCTGAAATGACAAGCAATGTCAACCACTCATAGATTTTCTTCACAGCGGCATTCATTTTGCTAGCGTTGATATAACGAATGACAAGATCAAGATGAAACGCACCTGGGGACTTGAGATACCATCTGCCTGCCACATTGATCTCCAGGCTATCTTTAGACTTGAGCATCTCAAGACTGGAATGGCTGCTATGGCAAGCACCGTGATCGACGAGGACGCGTACAAGGATATGAAGAAAAGATTCAAGAGTGGGCAGCATTATCTTTGGGAGAAGTACCCACTTGACGGTTACAACATTGAGTATGCAGCAATACATGCATATGTTACATACGAGGTGTACCGCAAGATTAGAATCATCAACTATGGACAGCGTCACCTTGTACCGCGACCAGTGCGGCGCCAGGACCCTTCTGATTCGGATGACGATATGTACTAGTGCTTAGTGTCTTTAGGGTCTCCTCATGCGTGGAAGACAGTAGCTAGTGTTAGTGCAAACAATTTATCTCGAATATTTTGTAGTAGTGTTATTAATTGTTAGTGGGTGGTAACATATGTGTAGTATCGTATAATCATGTTACTATCTTAATATTAATGCGTTATAGTGTGAGTATCATATACTGGTATCATCAACTACTCATGTGTGAGTATCAACATGCTTTGGATGTGAGTAGTGTTATAGTTGCAAATTTTGCAAATTTTGTCATAAATACAATTTATCATATGATAGACCTTTTTGTGAAGACTTTTTTTGCAAATTTTCTCAAAAATAAAGTTTATCATTTTTCATAGCAACTAGTACACATATAAGGTCTCCATGCTAAAGGATTTCTTTTTTTGAAGTGTTTATCATAATATTTCATTTTTTCATAAAGAAATTCAAAACGGTCGCGATGACAATTCATTATAAGAAGTAATGTTTTATAGAACTATCAATGTTTCTGTGATATAACCACTAGTTGTGTATATTAAAAAGATTTTTCTAAAAAATTTAGACAAAGCTATCAACAGTTGTAGTTCAAATTTGAATTACTTTCGAAAAATGGGCATAAACTCATTTAACTAGGACAAATTAGGTAGAAATCAAGGAAAACCCTAATACATGGGCATTATCCATCAAATGTGTACTAGTTTCCATGAAAATTAAATGGGTGCCATTTTGCATCATATTTTTGGTACTTTGTTCACAAAAAAGTCAGTTTTTGCACTTAAAAAAATAGAAAATGATATTTATGAAAATAATTTCAAGATTTACTTTGACATGGTTGTTTTTTATACCAATTGTCACATCTTTGTGGAATATGAGATCTATATCACAAACTATAAATTGAAAATGACCATAACTTGATCATTTGCCTTCAAACTTCCAGATGTCTATACATGATAGACCTTTTTGTGCGGACTTTTTTTGCAAATTTTGTCAAAAATAAATTTTATCATTTTTCATAGCAACTAGTAACACATATAAGGTCCACATGCCAAAGGATTTTTTTTTGAAGTGGTTATCACATTATTTCATTTTTTCATAATGAAAGTCAAAACGGTCGCGATTACAAGTCATCAGAAGATGTAATGTTTTATAGAACTATCAATGTTTACGTGATATAACCATTAGTTTTTTATCTTAAAATGATTTTTCCAAAATATTTAGACAAATCTATCAAATAGTTGTAGTTCAAATTTGAATTTCTTTCGAAAAATAGGCATAAACTCATTTAACTAGGGGAAATTAGGTAGAAATCAAGGAAAAACGTAATACATGGGAATTATCCATCATATGTGTACTAGTTTCCATGAAAATTATATGGGTGCCATTTTGCATCATATTTTTAGTACTTTGTTCACAAAACAATTCAGTTTTTGCACTTAAAAAATAGAAAATGATATTGATGAAAATAATTTCAATATTTCCTTTGACAAGGTTGTTTTTTATACCAATTGTCACATATTTGTGGAATATGAGATCTTTATCACAAAATATGACTTGAAAATGACCATAACTTGATCATTTGCCTTCAAACTTCTAGGTGTCTATACATGATAGACCTTTTTGTGCAGACTTTTTTTGCAAATTTTGTCAAAAATAAAGTTTATCATTTTTCATAGAAACTAGTACACATATAAGATCCCCATGCCAAAGGATTTCTTTTTTTGAAGTGGTTATCACATTATTTCATTTTTTCATAAAGAAAGTCAAAACGGTCGCGATGACAAGTCATCAGAAGATGTAATTTTTTATAGAACTATCAATGTTTATGTGATATAACCACTAGCTGTGTATCTTAAAATTATTTTTCAAAAAATTTAGACAAATATATCAAACAGTTGTAGTTCAAATTTGAATTACTTTCAAAAAATAGGCATAAACTCATTTAACTAGGGGAAATTAGGTAGAAATCAAGGAAAAACGTAATACATGGGCATTATCCATCATATGTGTACTAGCTTCCATGAAAATTATATGGGTGCTATTTTGCATAATATTGTTGGTACTTTGTTCACAAAAAAATTCAGTTTTTGCACTTAAAAAATAGAAAATGATATTTATGATAATCATTTCAAGATTTCCTTTCATTGGTTGTTTTTTATACCAATTGTCACCTATTTGTGGAATATGAGATCTTTATCACAAACTATGACTTGAAAATGACCATAACTTGATCATTTGCCTTGAAACTTCTAGATGTCTATACATGATATACCTTTGTGTGAAGAATTGTTTTGCAAATTTTGTCAAAAATAAAGTTTATCACTTTTCATAGAAACTAGTACACATAAAAGGTCCCCATGGCAAAGGATTTCTTTTTTTGAAGTGGTTATCACATGATTTTTCCTTAAAATGATTTGTTTGAAGTGTTTATCACATTATTTCATAGCAACTAGTACACATATAAAGTCCCCATACTAGTTGTGTACCTTAAAATGATTTTTCCTAAGAAGGATTTCTTTCTTTGAAGTGTTTATCACATTATTTCATTTTTCAAATATTTATTATTATATAATCATTTTTTAAATAAAGTAATATTTGTTTTATCATTATTTATTTCAATATTATTATTATATAATATATTTGTTTAATCAAGTAAAATTTTGTAATATAAGAAATAAATAACTGTTTAATCATGGCTGAGTGGTTAACATGATTGATAAGATAGAACTTTCAGTTCTCAGTTCTCTCTTAGTATCTAGTTTGAAAGGAATCTAAATGTTAAAAGTGCAAGTGTTATAGCAGTTTCAAGATGGGTGACCAATCAGGAAATTTGACAGTTCTCATATCATATAGATTAAGTGTATAGAGGTTAAATGTGTAGAGATTAAGTGTGTAGATAGTAAGTGTGTGTAGGAAAGGGGAAAATTAACTAGATTAAATAGTGGATAGTTAAGTGAGAAATTTCGAAATTCTAAAAAATATTTTTTTCTGAAAGTTTCAAAAATTAAATAATTATTCTGAAAAAACTTTAGTACCGGTCGGTAACACCGACCGGTACTAAAGGTCTCCAGTAGAAAACTCACTCCTAGCCCCACGTGGAGGCCCTTTTGTACCGGTCGCAACACGCCCGGTACTGATGCTGGGGGCCAACAGTCCCGCTTGGACAGTATCGGTTGCAAATCCGGTACTGATGCCCCTCCCCGACCGGTACTGCAGATCCGTTTTCCACTAGTGAGAATGGTTATAGTCTGTCGGTCTTCTAACCTTCACTGGTGCTCCTTCAAACAAAATGCCGTTAAGTGCCATTGCATTGCTTGCTTCCTCCTCAGACCTCATCTCCACAAAAGCAAATTTCTTGTCATGGTTTATGTACACATTGAGGACAGCATCACATGTATCAGCAGTGTTTCCTCCAATAGCAGCCATGACTTGATTAAAATATATTGCAACAGACTGCAAGAATGCAACAACAGTATGCATCAGTATGTGTAACGCCCCGGGATTTTTCCCAATTAGAAAAGTGTTTGTTTTTCTTTTTGCATTAACATGACATCATCATGCATCATTTGCATTTGTCTATCTTAATTTTAAATTGTTGCATTTAAATTCAAACTCCACTTAAATTCTTTTCTCACAATTAAATTCAAATGCTTTTGAAATTAATTAAAATGTGTTTTTCAAACATTTTTGCAAATATTATAAAAAAACTATTTTATTAAATTGCCTATTTTAAACTAAAACTATTTTGTAAAATCTCATAATTCATTTTCCTTTTTCTATTTTGTTTTAAAAATAGAAAACAGAAAAGAATTGATAGAAAAATAAAAACCAGGGGGAAAAACAATTCCTGGGACGCAGCCCACTTACCTTGGCCCATCACCCCTCTCTCCTTCGGCCCACCTCACCCCTTCTATCCCCTTCTTCTCTGTACAGTCAACAGAGAACAGAGGAGGTCGCTTTCCACCTCATCCATGGAGCCCCCTCCTCCCAACCACTCCCCCTTCTCTACTTTAGCCGGCTCTGCTCCCCCTCCCTAACCCTAGCCTCTCCTCCCTCCTTCCTCCCATCGCGCCGCCACCACCCTCTCTTCCCCATCCTCTGTTCCTTCTCCAACCACCCACCACCGAGCAACCTCACCGTCGCCCCACTCTTCCCTAGGCGTCGAAGGGCCTCGGAGAATTCCCGGAGCTCCGCCTCGCCTTCCTCGATGTCCCAGGCACAATAATTGGAGCCCTAAGCCACGACACGCGTCGACCTCGTCCACTTCGTCTCCGACGCCGGCGGAGCACGTCGCCGCAATCCCTCCCCTCCGGTTGTCCTCGGGCTCGATCCTCTACTCCAGCACCCTCCCGGTGAGTTCCGGACTCCATTCATGCCTTCTCCTTCTCGAGTTGCTGTAAAAATTACCGAATCCTTCCACTTTCTCCTCCTCCGTCCGCCATGAACGAACAGAAGACCTCGCCCCTGTTCTTCTCCTCCTCTGTACGAAGCCCTCCTCTGCCTCGCCTCCAAACGACATCCGGAAGTGGCTCCTCCGTCCGCAACTTACCCGCACCTCGGCGCGCCCCTGCACGCTCGCTCCTGGACGCCCCGATCTCTGCAGGTCATCGCCGCCATCCGTTCCGTTCCTAAATCTTTCACTGACGAAGTTCAGTTAACGCTGCCGCGAGCCTCATATACGGTAGGGAATGTTATCCATCGCAAGCACACAACCATTCCAGTGGCTAGAGCCCCGATCTACACCTCTCCGCCCCCCAGGTTCGATTCCCACCGGGCGCGCTGTGAATTACGCCCCCTTTTTCCTTTCTGTTTTTGTTCCTCTGACGGAGACTGTCGGGCTGCATCTCTGATGTTGTTAAAAATTCAGTTCGCATCGAAGGATAGCTTCATCTTAAATCCGTAACGGAGTCTATCACACACACGACTCGGCCCAGTGGCTAGCGCACTGATCCGAACCGCGCGCGCGTAGTCGCGGGTTCGATTCCCCGGCTGTGCGGAATAAAAGACACACATTTTATTTTTCCGCAGCCCCTGACAGGTGGGTCCCTCCAGTCAGTGACAGAGCCTCTGTAATTTTTGCACCGAGCCCCTCAGCTCTCTGTTTTTGCAGTCAAGCCCCCACCGACACATATTCTATCACGAACAGGTCCTGTAAAATTGCAGAAACACCCCTAAACTAAATATGTTAATTACTTTAATTCTATAACTCCAATTAAAATAATCTTTATATGTATTTGTATCAAAAAAATGCAAGGAATATTAATATGCCATTTGTATGTCTTTTTGCATCTGTTATTTTAATTGTTTAGTATAATTTGTTAATTGCAACTAAATAATTAGATATGGAATGTTAGGGGTAATAAATATATAATGCCCTATTCCATTTAATTTAATTAGATCACCCATGCCATGTGTTGCCATGTTAACCAACATTTAATATTGCTGGTAAATAAATAACTTGCACCTAAATATTAATTGCCGGGTTGCTTTCCCGCTTAATTTGAATTACCTGAATTGTATTGCATCTTGCCATGTCATGCATCATTCTCATGATCATGCTGGATCTTTTGCCGTAGTTGTAAAATGCATCTTTTACGCTTTCCAGTGTTTGTTGCTTCTTCGCGGATACGACGGTGAGATGTGTGAGCAACGACAAGATCTAGTTCCATGCGGGATTCCAGGCAAGCAAAGTTTGTTTGTTTACCTATACATTGTCTTTCATTCCTGCCTTTTGATCTATGCAATCCTAGTTACGATTCTTCAATCGCGATCCCATCACATGTTTATCCTGCAGCCCATACAGCCTTATCCCCACATCCTAATACATGTTGCATGTTTATCTGTTGGCCTTGCGAGTCGTAGCGCATGCTTAGAGTTGTTTGTGCGAGTCGTCTGTATGTCTTATTTTATTTCACCTGCTTAGCATGATAGGTTATTCTACCTTAATAAAATGTTGTCTTATATTGGGGTATTATAATTAAAAGATAAGGCACCGGCGGAAGGCCTTGCGAGGTGCTTTGTTTAGCTAAGTGTCGACCTAGGAACTCAGTTCTTGTCCTCGGATCCAATTTTGAGCGCACTAACCGCTTGTGGGAGGCCCTATGGAGCCCCCCGCGGCTTCGATCTAATCCGCTTCTTATCCAGGGCGCCGCAAGTAGTTCGGGCTTTCCATTTGATGCATGCATATGTTACCTAACGATCTCATGATGATGGAGTAGTCGATTCTCATATAGGGTGGCACGTTCTTAGAGTGCTATGAAGGTCGAACCCGCGGGCACTGGACCTGATTAGCCGTGCACACAATCATGCGGTTCCCTGGATGGGTTGTAGAGAAGAGATTTGCCGTGTTGAGATGCCCTACCTTCTGGCTTGCTTTTGGGGTTGATCGAACGAGTACGGGTCCAGTAGTGCACCCCTGCAGGGTATAATCTTATCGATGAGCCGTGTCCACGGTTATGTACGACTTGGTGATGATGATGGCTAACAAGATCATAGACAACTTACACCTAATCATTGTTAATTAACCTGACTAGTAATATAGAATTACTTTCACAATAACTTGTAACTAAAATTGTTCAATGTGTGAGTTTTCCCGAATTGCTTCCTCATGCTTGGTTGAGGGGGTTAATCCGAGAATGGGTTATGTTTAGTGTTAGTTGTAGATGTTTATCTTATGCGCTCTCTTATCCCTCTCTAATTAGAAGGAAGTTGTAGCGTGTCTCTTTAGGTTGCTAGTGCTGTTGCCGCTAAGTCCACCTCCCCTATATTTTGGGAGATGGTGTAGAAAGTAGGCAAGTCGGTTTTGCTTGCCAGGGAGTGCCCTGACCCTCTTTTGGGTTGTGCTTTATGTGCAGTCAACTGGTTTGAAGTCTGACGACGTTAGCTTGGGAATCCCTCCGGCTTGGCTGGGCAGGGATATGGCGCCATTGCTTATCTTCTGGACTCTTAGTCCAATTTGCATCTTATCCGTAGTCGGATACTATTTTGCTTCCGCTGTCATTTGAATCTTTGTATTGTATCATTTGTATCTTGACTCGTCCGAGTCGTTGTTGTATTATATATTTTGTTGTATTTGTGGATGTATCGGAACTGTTGCAATGTAGCGTACCTGCACTTATAAATATGGCAGGTACCTGTGTATAGTGCAAACCCCTGGATCGATTCATTTGCACACACAGTTTACGATGAATATCACAACATTGTATCAATATTACACGAATAATCCAGACTTGGTAAAATAAATAGTTCGATACATCTTTGCATAGCTTATAGCTAGCTCAAAACAATAAAGCAGCGGAAATAAATCTTCAATGAGCCTCCATCTTCATGATACGCCACAGGCGAAAACATGTTGGTGCAGACTCGAAACCCAAAACGTAATCCTTACTCTTCGTCAGATATTTCTGCAACAAATAATAATTTCCAACAGAGTGGGTCAGATTCCATTAAAAATGGAGTCTGGCAAGTGACACTATGGTGGACACATGATGGAATAACTCTATAGCCTATATGTATATTTGGCTGGTGGAGTTCAAGGCTATTTTGCATAAAGCCAGTTTTGCCTAACTCTTTGTAAAACAAACTTTTTAACATTATAATTGGCAACACTGGCAAGTTCCAGTGAACCAAAAGATATCACGTCCTTAAGTGTACTCTCAGGTGAAAACCCCCACATTCAATGGTCCTAAGTATAGTAGAGACTATCTTAGGTGAAAACCCCCATGAACATGGTCCCTAGTAGTCCACTGTTGTTTATCAAAATTTTATTAAGAAATTAGAATGTTGGGATTCCTCCATGTTCCTTGATCAGTTGTAGTCTTCACTTGAAATATTTCTCCTTGAGTTCTTCACAATCTTCTCCATTTAGTTCTCACATCCCTTTGTTCCTGGGTGGCCTTCCACAAGTGTGCTCTCAGGTGAAAACCCCCACGTTCATGATCCTAAGTATAGTAGAAACTATCTTAGGTGAAAACCCTCATGGACATGGTCCTGAGTAGCCACTCAACATAAACCAAACAACCAATCCACCCAGTTGATTCATTAACTTAGTGATGTGCACTCTCAGGTGAAAACCCCCACATACTATGATCCTAAGTATAGTAAAAACTATCTGAGGTGAAAACCCTCATAGACATGGTCCTGAGTAGCCACTTAAGATTTTGTAAAACCTTTCATCAATTGCATAGCATCAAAATTCCACTAAGTCATCTCATAGGTACCTAGACACAATGGAATAGGGAATTCTAAAGTCTTGCCTAACAAATCTACTAAGCTCTACTCATGCATAGGAAAATAACTAAATTATGTATAGAAAATACTTAGGAATTTTATGAGGGTGTGCCACTTGCCTTGGCAACAAGAAGAATAGCAACAGCAGCTGCAACAGTTGTCGTTTCCCTCCGAAATTTCTAACACATCCAACAAAACACACATAAACATACAAACCAAAATAACAATACAAAAATATGCTATGCATGATGTGCAAAATACTTAGAGAAAATATTAAGTCTATTCTTTAAGGTGATCGACAATTATCAACAACTCTTTGTAAATTGGATATTCACTATAGTGAGAGAGACAGACACCCGGCCAGCCACTTAAGTTGTGGAACAGGTCTCATGTACGTGGACATGTAAGGTTAGTTTCCAGGCCGCTTCATCTCACTATGCCGCTAGGATCCAACAAACTTCAAGATGGTAATAACATGATCAAAATTGTTTTAAGTCAAGATTAGGAAAGATAGAAGAAAATGATGTAGGTTATCTTCCAGGCTTCATCTCCAGACTTGTAGTATTCTCCTTAGTGATGTCTTGATTGAATTCTTGGTAGACTTGAATAATCTTCAGACTTGATGATTTTTGTATCACCTGGGCTGATCTTGGATTTATTTAGTCTTCATGAAGTCTCAGACAAGAAGAAAGGTCAGAGAGAAAGACTTAGAGAATAGAAGGGAGGTTGGCCTTCTTGAACTTCTTCTCACTTTTCTTCTAAGTGCTTGACATCTTGTGATGCTTACAGAGTCTGTTTTCTTCTAAGTCCTTCACGGGTCTTCTAGCTCCATGTTGAAAATCCTAAGTATCTAGTGCATAGCACTTTTACCAAAATACTAAGTTGGAAATAATCCTAACTTAGAGAAAATGGGGAAGGAGTTTTCTTATGGAAATATAATTACAAAATAAAATATGCTATGCATGAAATGCAATTTTAAATCACAAGGAACATAGTACTAATTTTTGTGATATTTATAAAGTATGCATAAAGTTATAATTGCAATTTAATTCATTTCTATTTTCACCAAATATAATACATAAATAAATATAAGATTAAAGTTTTATGTGATTTAAATTTTTATAACAAATTTTTATAATTAGTATTAAATGACAGAGGGGATTTAAATAAATTCATAGCAATTGGATTTATTCAAGAATAATGTTTATATTAGAGGTTATGTTGAAAATATTCAAACTATTCAATTTAAATGTAAAACCATGAATTTATTCAAATATTACTCAAAAATATTTTGTAACAGTGGCATCAATTTACAATTATTCCAAAGTCTCTAAAACAGTTTTATTTGCAATTTTTGAATTTACAGATATAAAGTTATGACAAAAATACTCAATTTCACCATTTGAATTTTGAATATTTTAAACTAAGTCAAATTTGAATTTTGGCAGATCTAAAATATTCTACATGTCGAGAGCTTTCCAAATATATAAAAATATTTGAATTTGGATGTGTGAGTAAAAAGTTACAATAGATTTAAGTTGCAGGGTTCTTTTTGTAAAACGGCTAATTAAATAAATCGAGAAATTCGTTTTACACGTCAGCGCTGACTGGGCACTGACTGTGCAGCTGACGAGGCAAAGACGTGGCATCTTCTGATTGGCTAGGATCCTGGGCCGTCGGATCTTAATGAGATTGGACGGATCAGATCGAGGGATACCTCTTCGGGCCGATCTAATCTTGACCGTGGATTTCGGATCGGACGGTCCTGGGCGAGTCGACCAGAACGGGGCGGCGCACCTCGCCAGACTTGGAGGAGACGGTGGCGCTCGCTCCGGCGTGGACGCTCCAGTCGCTGCCGTTCTCCCCCGAGCTCGTGGAAGACGGCGTCGGACGCGGTGAGTCGCGTCGTAGATGCAGGAGGGCTCGGCGTCGTCGATTGCTTCTTGGAAGGGCCTGGGCGCGCGGCCGAAGTTGCGGCGGCTCCGGTGACCTGCGTGCTTGTTCGATTCATCGGCGATCGAAGATACAAAAATATCAGGGAGGTTCACGAAGACGAAATAAGGAGAAGGGACACGGCCTCGGGATCGGACGGTTGCTCACCACGCCGAGAATGGAAGAAAACGGCGGCAGAGGCGGGGCAATCCGGCGAGCTAGTACGACAGCCCGGGGGCACGATTTTCAGCCGAAAGAGAGGGGGATGACAGAGGGGAGCGAGGGGATTTATATGGGCCGGAGAGGAGAAACAAACCGCGACGATTGCGCCCGGATTTTGGAAAGGGATCGGGAGCAATTTCTGGAGATAATTTCGGGCGGAGGTTGAAGAAGGGTGACGTCAGCGATGACGTCATCCGGAAATTTCTTTTCCATTTTTCTGATTTCTTTTATAACTTTTGATTTAAGTGTCCAAATGAACTCATATAAATTTCTATAAATTTGTAATATTCATATCTATTGTTTAAAACCTTAGTGGGCATGTTTTGGAACTTTTTGAAAAATAATTATTTTCAAATATTCATAAAATACAATTTTTCCCATTTTAGGTTAACTTTGAAAATAGAGATTTAATAATTTATTTGGAGTTAAATAAAATTTATAAAATTACCCACATTCAATATGTTTGAATTTCAAATTATTTAGACTTATTTTGCTGAAATCATTCACCTTTATTTTGGCATAATAGTGGAATAATATAATAAATGTTTTTAGAGTAATATGAAATATAATGGATTTTTAATTTAAACCTTTTGTGATTTAATAAGATGATGAATGATGAGATGCATGTATGCATGAATGCAATGCTTAAATTTTCTTTTCAAAGCGAAATACATAAATGTTTTCAAAAGTTTTAAATATTTGTGAATTTTAAACATTCCAAAATATTGGGATGTTACAGACTACCACCCTTAAAAGGAATCTCGTCCTCAAGATTCGAGAAGGCTAGCAAAAGGTTCTATCTAGGTATCGGGTTGGGCTTCCACCCTTAAAAGGAATCTTTGTTGGTATTGAAAACTTCAATAGGAAAACTTGATTCAGAATGACCGTTCACTTCTTCCACAGTGATGTGGTTCACATATCCTTTATCGAAAGGATTTGACTTAGCAGCTTCTTCGGCCTTCTTCTTTGCTGGGCAGTCATTGGCGTAATGACCCTTGTTCTTGCATTTGTAACAAAGCACCTCACTGATATCTTTGTGTTCAGGATTTGGACGGTGGTGTCCATTGTTATGGTTATGGCCAGCAAACCCATTTCCTTTATGATCTCCATTGCTTCCCTTGGATCCATCATGGTGATCATGATGCTTGTGGTGACCTCCTCCATTATGGTGATTCCCATGTTTGTGGCCACTGTACACATCATGCACAAGGTGCTTCTTGAATGAGGGTTCAGAGGAGTGCTTGTCCATCTTCCTCTTCCTATTTTCAGCTTTCTTTATGCTATCTTCAAGGGTGATTGCTTGCTCCAGAAGTATCTGATAATTTGGTGCGTACGCAACTGTGAGAGGTATCTTCAGCTCATCACTAAGTCCACTGAGAAATTTTGACTTCCTCTTTGCATCTGTGTCAATGTCCTCAGGCGCATATCGAGACAAGGAATGGGAGTCGTCCATATACTCCTTAAGACTTCTGTTTCCCTGACGCAGATTGCGAAACTCTTCCCGTTTAAGGTTCATAATTCCCGTGGAGACATGAGCATTACGAAATCCTTCCTTGAATTCCTCCCAGGTCAAGGTGTCCAATGGGTGAGTAATCTGATAAGTTTCCCACCATTGGGCAGCATGTCCTTCAAGTAGGTGTGCGGTAAACCTAACTTTCTCAGCGTCATCACATTCAGTTGTCACCAGATCCTTTTGTACAGAGCGTAGCCAGTCATCGGCCACCATTGGCTCTGTTGCATTCGAGAACTTGTTTGGCCTAAGCCTCAGAAATCTGGTACGCCTGTCCACTTGGGGAGGTGGTGGTGGTGGAGGATTGTTGTTGTTGTTATTGTTGTTGGTTCTTGCTGCAATAAACTGTGTCATCATAGTCATCAGCTGAGCTTGAGCGGCCATCAGTTGCTGCATGGCATCATTGTTGTTGTTGTTCTCAGGAGCACGACGGAGAGACATCTGTGGGTTTTAGCATAGATGAGTAAAAGATAGACAGATCTAGGAGAATATTCCTACCTATACAAGCAATTGGCACAAACAACCGCAATCATTAAATTTCCAAACATGTTTTGAGAAAACCGAACTAATCGTCCTATAACGAAGCACCCGAGGCAATGGAGAACACATACGATGATACTGCCATACCTCAATTTGATAGGTCAATACATCAATAGTATCTCGTTACTCTAATAGATAGGTGGTCTAGTCTATCTCCTTCCCGAGTGCATCAAGTTCTGGTTCAACTTTCTTGGATATCTTAGAAGTGTTGGCCGAATCCTGTTTCTTCAGTGGTCTTCCATGCATGTAGAACTTCGGGTTGAATTGAAGTTTTTCCATATGTCGCAGTAGAGTCAGACTTACACTATAAGAACAGGGTCATCTAGAAAAAGATAAGATGTTTTCAGAAGGTTGATAGTAGATGAGAGTATGAGGAAGACAAAATAAAAAGTTTTGTTTTCAGAAAACTGAATAAAATAGATTTTGAATCCTATGGTCAAATCCTATTTCTATCCAAACCTAGGGTTTCGAACCTACATGCAACATAGTGCTCTGATACCATCTGTAGCGTACCTGCACTTATAAATATGGCAGGTACCTGTGTATAGTGCAAACCCCTGGATCGATTCATTTGCACACACAGTTTACAATGAATATCACAACATTGTATCAATATTACACGAATAATCCAGACTTGGTAAAATAAATAGTTCGATACAACTTTGCATAGCTTATAGCTAGCTAAAAACAATAAAGCAGCGGAAATAAATCTTCAATGAGCCTCCATCTTCATGATACGCCACAGGCGAAAACATGTTGGTGCAGACTCGAAACCCAAAACGTAATCCTTACTCTTCGTCAGATATTTCTGCAACAAATAATAATTTGCAACAGAGTGGGTCAAATTCCATTAAAAATGGAGTCTGGCAAGTGACACTATGGTGGACACTTGATGGAATAACTCTATAGCCTATATGTATATTTGACTGGTGGAGTTCAAGGCTATTTTGCATAAAGCCAGTTGTGCCTAACTCTTTGTAAAACAAACTTTTTAACATTATAATTAGCAACACTGGCAAGTTCTAGTGAACCAAAAGATATCACATCCTTAGGTGTACTCTTAGGTGAAAACCCCCACATTCAATGGTCCTAAGTATAGTAGAGACTATCTTAGGTGAAAACCCCCATGAACATGGTCCCGAGTAGTCCACTGTTGCTTATCAAAATTTTATTAAGAAATTAGAATGTTGGGATTCCTCCATGTTCCTTGATCAGCTGTAGTCTTCACTTGAAATATTTCTCCTTGAGTTCTTCACAATCTTCTCTATTTAGTTCTCACATCCCTTTGTTCCTGGGTGGCCTTCCACAAGTGTGCTCTCAGGTGAAAACCCCCACGTTCATGATCCTAAGTATAGTAGAAACTATCTTATGTGAAAACCCTCATGGACATGGTCCTGAGTAGCCACTCAACATAAACCAAACAACCAATCCACCCAGGTTATTCATTAACTTAGTGATGTGCACTCTCAGGTGAAAACCCCCACATACTATGATCCTAAGTATAGTAAAAACTATCTCAGGTGAAAACCCTCATAGACATGGTCCTGAGTAGCCACTTAAGATTTTGTAAAACCTTTCATCAATTGCATAGCATCAAAATTCTACTAGGTCATCTCATAGGTACCTAGACACAATGGAATAGGGAATTCTAAAGTCTTGCCTAACAAATCTACTAAGCTCTACTCATGCATAGGAAAATAACTAAATTATGCATAGAAAATACTTAGGAATTTTATGGGGGTGTGCCACTTGCCTTGGCAACAAGAAGAATAGCAACAGCAGCTGCAACAGTTGTCGTTTCCCTCCGAAATTTCTAACACATCCAACAAAACACACATAAACATACAAACCAAAATAACAATACAAAAATATGCTATGCATGATGTGCAAAATACTTAGAGAAAATACTAAGTCTATTCTTTAAGGTGATCGACAATTATCAACAACTCTTTGTAAATTGGATATTCACTATAGTGAGAGAGACAGACACCCGGCCAGCCACTTAAGTTGTGGAACAGGTCTCATGTACATGGACATGTAAGGTTATTTTCCAGGCCGCTTCATCTCACTATGCCGCTAGGATCCAACAAACTTCAAGATGGTAATAACATGATCAAAATTGTTTTAAGTCAGGATTAGGAAAGATAGAAGAAAATGATGTAGGTTATCTTCCAGGCTTCATCTCCAGACTTGTAGTATTCTCTTTAGTGATGTCTTGATTGAATTCTTGGTAGACTTGAATAATCTTCAGACTTGATGATTTTTGTATCACCTGGGCTGATCTTGGATTTATTTAGTCTTCATGAAGTCTCAGACAAGAAGAAAGGACAGAGAGAAAGACTTAGAGAATAGAAGGGATGTTGGCCTTCTTGAACTTCTTCTCACTTTTCTTCTAAGTGCTTGACATCTTGTGATGCTTACAGAGTCTGTTTTCTTCTAAGTCCTTCATGGGTCTTCTAGCTCCATGTTGAAAATCCTAAGTATCTAGTGCATAGCACTTTTACCAAAATACTAAGTTGGAAATAATCCTAACTTAGAGAAAATGGGGAAGGAGTTTTCTTATGGAAATATAATTACAAAATAAAATAAAATATGCTATGCATGAAATGCAATTTTAAATCACAAGGAACATAGTACTAATTTTTGTGATATTTATAAAGTATGCATAAAGTTATAATTGCAATTTAATTCATTTCTATTTTCACCAAATATAATACAGAAATAAATATAAGATTAAAGTTTTATGTGATTTAAATTTTTATAAATAATTTTTATAATTAGTATTAAATAACAGAGGGGATTTAAATAAATTCATAGCAATTGGATTTATTCAAGAATAATGTTTATATTAGAGGTTATGTTGAAAATATTCAAACTATTCAATTTAAATGTAAAACCATGAATTTATTCAAATATTACTCAAAAATATTTTATAACAGTGGCATCAATTTACAATTATTCCAAAGTCTCTAAAACAATTTTATTTGCAATTTTTTAATTTACAGATTTAAAGTTATGACAAAAATACTCAATTTCACCATTTGAAATTTGAATATTTTAAACTAAGTCAAATTTGAATTTTGGCAGATCTAAAATATTCTACATGTCGAGGGCTTTCCAAATATATAAAAATATTTGAATTTGGATGTGTGAGTAAAAAGTTAAAACAGATTTAAGTTGTAGGGTTCTTTTTGTAAAACTGCTAATTAAATAAATCGAGAAATTCGTTTTACACGTCAGCGCTGACTGGGCACTGACTGTGCAGCTGACGAGGCAAAGACGTGGCATCTTCTAATTGGCTAGGATCCTGGGCCGTAGGATCTTAATGAGATTGGACGGATCAGATCGAGGGATACCTCTTCGGGCCGATCTAATCTTGACCGTGGATTTTGGATCGGACGGTCCTGGGCGAGTCGACCAGAACGGGGCGGCGCACCTCGCCGGACTTGGAGGAGACGGCGGCGCTCGCTCCAGCGTGGACGCTCCAGTCGCTGCCGTTCTCCCCCGAGCTCGTGGAAGACGGTGTCGGACGCGGTGAGTCGCGCAGTAGATGCAGGAGGGCTCGGCGTCGTCGATTGCTTCTTGGAAGGGCCTGGGCGCGCGGCCGAAGTTGCGGCAGCTCCGGTGACCTGCGTGCTTGCTCGATTCATCGGCGATCGAAGATACAAAAATATCAGGGAGGTTCACGAAGATGAAATAAGGAGAAGGGACACGCCCTCGGGATCGGACGGTTGCTCACCACGCCGAGAATGGAAGAAAATGGCGGCGGAGGCGGGGCAATCCGGCGAGCTAGTACGGTAGCCTGGGGGCACGATTTTCAGCCGAAAGAGAGGGGGATGACGGAGGGGAGCGAGGGTATTTATATGGGCCGGAGAGGAGAAACAAACCGCGACGATTGCGCCCGGATTTTGGAAAGGGATCGGGAGCTATTTCTGGAGATAATTTCGGGCGGAGGTTGAAGAAGGATGACGTCAGCGATGACGTCATCCGGAAATTTCTTTTCCATTTTTCTGATTTCTTTTATAACTTTTGATTTAAGTGTCCAAATGAACTCAAATAAATTTCTATAAATTTGTAATATTCATATCTATGTTTTAAAACATTAGTGGGCATGTTTTGGAACTTTTTGAAAAATAATTATTTTGAAATATTCATAAAATACAATTTTTCCCATTTTAGGTTAACTTTGAAAATAGAGATTTAATAATTTATTTGGAGTTAAATAAAATTTATAAAATTACCCACATTAAATATGTTTGAATTTCAAATTATTTAGACTTATTTTGCTGAAATCATTCACCTTTATTTTGGCATAATAGTGGAATAATAGAATAAATGTTTTTAGAGTAATATGAAATATAATGGATTTTTAATTTAAACCTTTTGTGATTTAATAAGATGATGAATGATGAGATGCATGTATGCATGAATGCAATGCTTAAATTTTCTTTTCAAAGCGAAATACATAAATGTTTTCAAAAGTTTTAAATTTTTGTGAATTTAAAACATTCCAAAATATTGGGATGTTACATGCAATGTTATCACAATTCCACCCACATAATGCGCATGTTTTTGGCGTGCACATTATGTCTGGTGAGCGACCTAAAATCGTTATTATGCGGATTTCGGCGGGAGCGCTTAAATATACATAGTACCGATTTTCGGGCGTCACAGTATGCACAAGCATGCATGCTTGCTTTGGAATTCGAAATTAGTGGATTGAACAATGGAAGTGTTCAAGTATATATGGACCTGTTCATTAGCAGACGGAGGAAGTCCACCAACATAAATACGCCGAGCATGCTGAGTAGCATGAGGAAAATTATGCTGGCAAATTGTTTATCAACACCCGCTGTAAATAATAAACAAAAAACTCATACCTGTTGAGTCATTGCTTGAGGCTGCATGACCAGGGGATTGAACTGATTAAAAAAAACATTTGAGTACAAATGAGAAATGAATTCAGTTCTTTTGATGGTGAAGATGTTAAACCATCAAGAATAATCCCCTGTCCAACAAAAGGGAGCATGTTCGGGAACATTCCAAGAATTGAAGAGCCCGGTAACTGACCTGCAATGTATCGATAAATTTCTAGTAGGAACATAATCGATTAGCGAGGAAGATTATTTCTCTTATAAATCTTATTACTTCTCACCATCTGCCTGGATCTCAAATTGACCCAGATGTGCAGTATTGCATGTAAAAGAACAAATAAAAGGTGCGGAAGGATAATATAATAGTCATGAAGCTAGCATTCTGTAATACTTGCTAGCTGAAGATGGCTATATAAATTTTACTGATTAAGCTAAACTGCATCGCAATTCTTTTTCACTGGCTGAAAACACGAAAATGCTAGTATGTTTTTTCCACATCGTGGTTTGCACCCCTAAACTATTTAATCAGGCCAATAGCTTTCAAAATAACTCCCTCCACCAAAGGATATAACTTTTTGGATGGACCAATCAAATCTAAAGTAAATTTTCAACTGGTGTAGTGTGCCTAAAACGGAACTAACAATCTCTATTGGTGGGTCATTGTATACCGTAAAATAACTCTTTCTCTGGCCCCTTGATATCTACGTTTTTCAAGTGACAAATCTCTCATTGTAGAAGCTACTTCAAGCTCAAGAGATGACAACTTTGCCCACGCTTATTCCCGAGCAACATGCTAACATAAGCAAATGTATTCTCAGATTTTAAGTAAAGGAGTGTGGCCTCTCAAAGGATGGATGGTATATGAAACGCAATAAAATTTTGCTGCCAATCAAATACATGGACATAACAACTTCGAACCACAGGCAAAAGCACAACAGAAAAAAGAACATTAGAAAGGTCATATGAAGAAAGCTAACAAAGACCAACTTGATTTGCTGATGTGATGAAACATCAGAGAAACAGAATGTTCAGTTATGTGACTGGAACATTTTTCTATCTTCTCATTTTCAAGTTCTTTCTTGAGTTTTCTCAGTTCAGTTTCCAGATTATCAGATTTCTGCAATTCCAGCAGCAATTAACAATGTGTTATACATAACTGTAAAACAATAGATAAAAGTGCTTTACATGGATGTAATACATAGAAAGTTTAACATGTGCAGTCATGGTACCTTTTGAGTTTTGACTGTTACCAGATACAAGCTGCTAATCCTGGAGTTGAGTTTCCAGCTGACAAGGGATGTCCCCATCAATACCCATGGTTACTAGTCTAGGCTAAGAGTTATGAGGTAGAGAACGCGTAGTTTTGGTAGATTCGTCGGCTGACAAGCGGGATTTACCCAGGTTCGCGGCCCTCGAGTGAGGTAACACCCTTACGTTCGGCTTGTCTGTTATTGATTATGAATATGCGGCTACAAGGGTCTAGCAAGATGTCGATCTTGTTAGAGTTTGGTGATTCTGAATTGGCGTGTCCTTGATCGGCCATCCTCCTGTCCTTTATATAGTGGTACAGGTCGCGGATAGTAATCGACTAGGACTACAAGTACGGAAAGTACTACCGACTATGCTATCTATGGTAGAAATCTGTGACTTGGGCTTCGTTTTTTGGGCTTCTTCAGTCTATTGACAATTGGGTTTTAGTCATTACGTGCACCAGGTACACACACGAAGGGCTATCCGTTTGGTATAACCTTGTCATTAGCCCCCGAGTGCTTGGCTAATTGAAAGCATAAGTCATGGACTCACTACATAGGGCATGACTCATGGTTTATGCTTTTGATATGATATTTTTGTTTTTTGGACTTTATGAATTTTGACAAAGGATTTTGACTGGGTAGGCCTGGGATTAATCGATGAGTCGAAACCAGTTAACTGCGCTAAGGCAAAACCTTACTAGCCTTCAGTCAGGTTTCAAGTCCTTGGGCTCGAAACCGGAACATACTGGACAGACACACCTCAGGCCAGTCGATGGTCTTACTGATATTGGTCTGCAGTTTTAATTTGCTTCCCAGCGCGTCCGCCAGGATTTTCATCATATCTGTTGACACGGAAATGTCCATGATTAAAACACTGCTAGAGTGATCCTCGGCCCTTTCGACTGATCGATGGGTCTTACCTTTGTATTTCTCGTATACAGCATCCGAGGTACTCTATCGACTGATTTTCACTCGGGAATTCTTATGTTTCGAATGTCTTTTGATTCTATCGGGTGCACGACAGTGCTCCCGATGGGAGTAGCCCCCGAGATTGTGCTTTATTGCTTGCAGTAGAGGATAATCTCAAATTTATGCTTTTACCAGTCGAATTCTTTTTTACCTTCTCCCGATAGGAGTTTCCCACTCGACTCTTTTTACTTCTTGTCGTTTTGCTTTTGAGTTTTTAAGGAGCTTTTCCTTTTTGCCCGTCGCGGTATGATGCCCGTTTTTGTTCATCTGGAATGATGTCATGCGTGACATCTTTGGCGTGTGAATAGCACTTTGGCAGGACGTGACACAATAGGCCCCTCTCTTTGACCGTTGTGGACGCCGGTTCAGTTCTGATTTGACCTGACGTGGCGAGGTTTCCGCAAACATGATGACGATCTTCTCGTTTTGCGCGCGTAGTGGGCGGCGTGGTCTGTGATGATTGCCCTCTGATTGTGCCACGTGTCGCCGTGTTTTTGTTTGGACGGCCACGATGAACCTACGATTTTTACCATAAGTACGGATTTCTCCGTTATGATATATTTTACCCTGCCATTTGCCTCTTGTCTTCCTCTGCTTCATCTTCCTCCTCGCGCCAGCCGTCGCTCTGCTTTTGTGCTTCCCTCCTTTTTCGCGCTCTTTTTTGCTCCTGCACTCCTACAGCCTACCATGGCTCCGAAGAAGAGCTCGGCGTCCTCTGCTGCTGTTGCTGCCGCCGGCAAGAAGAGGAAGGAGGCGACTGCCGCCACCGTCCCTGCCGCTCGGAAGAAGGAGTCGGGCGGCTGGACCTCGTCCACCGTGACGGAAAAACGGCTGGTGATTCTTCGCAAGGAGGGGGTTCTTCCTCCATCCACGGAGCTCACCGTTCGAGCTCCTGGCAAGGACAACTTTCCCGCGCCCCTTCTCAGAGAGCGGGTATGTTTCGCCGAGTTCCTCCCCCGCGGCTTCGGCTCTCCATTGCATGACTTCGTGCGCGGCCTCCTTTTTGCTTACGGGATACAGATCCATGATCTGGTCCCCAACGGCGTTTTGCACATTGCCTGTTTTATGGTAATGTGTGAATGCTTCTTGGGGACATCCCCTAGCTTGGCACTATGGAAGTAAATCTTCCTAGTGCGCCCTATGGCCCGCAACGGCCGTGTCAACCCTGTCGGAGGCGTCGGGTTCCAGGTCAAGGCCGGCTGCAGGTACTTCACTTTGAAGGCAGTCGAGTCTGCTCATGGGTGGAGGACCAAATGGTTCTACGTTCAACTGGGCCAAGACGTCCGCCCCGCCATCTCGACTGGCGTCGCTGAGAAGACGAAGGTCTGGGAGCACTCCCTTTCTCCAGCCGAAGAACTCGAGGCTACCCCGCTGCTGGAGAGAGTCGCTGGATTGCTGAACACCGGCGTCTCCATTGTTCAGTTGATCTACACTTTCCTGAAGATTCGGGTGTGTCCTCTTCAACAGCGCACGCACCCGATGTGGGCATATGAGGGGGTACTCGACGCCACCAGGATTAGTGATGTGGAGTTGTCGGCGAATGAGCTCGACACGCTTAAGAAGTCCGTGACCAGCTATAAAGCTGAGGACACCATCACCTATGCCTTCACGACATCTCCCTTCAGCTCAGAGAATCCTCTTCCTGAGGTAAGTTACTTGCGCCCTTGTCGTTGACTGATCTTGCTATCGTCTTCTTCCTTAATTTTGAGTTTACTTTTGCTTTGCCTTGTGCAGGGGCATTCGACAAAGTCTTCGCTCCCTCCCCTTCCTGAAGTTGGGCCTGTTGAGGAGACGACTGTGCTGAAGGAGCGAGAGAAGTCGACAGACTCTCTGCCTGGGGCCGAATCCTCTTCTTCGGAGAAGTCCCAAGTCGATGGAAAAGATGTAGAGCAACTCGACACCGAGGCGACCAATGAGCCCGCTCCTAAGCGTCTCCACCAGGTGCACTCAGATGAAGGTGAGGAGTCCGCGGACTCCGGTGCTTCTTCACCTGCGCGTGATGTGCCGCCCTTGGCCCATCGCTCACCTCCGCCTTTTACCAGCCAATCTGTCTTCGGCGGGCCTCGGTACGACCTCGATCTCACTTCCGATGAAGATGAGCGAAGGTAATTCCTTTGTCGTGTGACTGTGTACATCTTCTTTTCGATTGCTCGCTGTGCTTTAATTTCTCAACGTCCTTTTCTTTGTTCTTTCATCTTCTAGCGATGATCCGGCCGCTAGTCCTCTGGCTGTCCATGCCACGACTGCCACCTCCTATCCAGCTGCGGAGGCGGTAGTCGCTCCTTTGCCACCTTCTGCTCCTGCGTCGGCGGCCGCTGCGCCTACCGCGAGTGCCTCGACTGCTGCGCTTCCGACTCCTTCACTGCCCTCCTAGCTGACTCATGTAAACCTTCAATATGGTGTCTTTTTCTTTGACATGTGTGTGTGATGTGTTCGTTATGCTTGTAGCCGGCCGCAAGTGGCCTTGCTTCTTCTGGCGAGGCTCTTGCGCACTCGGAGGATGAGCGAGTCGCTCTTCGCTCTCAGCTGGATCAGCTCAGTCGTAAGCTTCTTCCTTTGCTTTGCACATGCTGCCCTTCTTCCTTTATGTGACTGGACTACTTTCTTTCTTTTGTTTCAGAGGAGAAAGAAATTTCGAAATCCCGACTGGCTGATGTGGAGAAGACCCTCTCCCAGCAATCGACTGCCCAGCAATCGAGTGGCTGCTTTTTGCTTTTTGACGAAAAATTATGCAGTGCAGATATGGATAATCTCTTTTTTTTATAAATGTTGACCAGCAAGCCGCCTCATTAAAAACCTTCCAGTCCCCTTAGGTACCCTGGTAAGGAAAAGAGCGCGTCTAGAACCAGATGGCCTTGTGATACATGAGTCTTTTGCTACACCGACTGGATGTTTTTGATAAGTGATGACGACCCTAATTGGCCTTACTCTCCGAGTTGTGTGCTTCCTCTTGGTGATGTGGCATCTATAGCTTATACCTCCTTTCATATGACCTCTTTGGTTTTCGCAGTCGCAACACTAGGGGTTCCCCGTGGGACGTGTCTTTTCCTGGTAGTGTGATGTACATAGCAGTAAAAGTTTCGAGTGGCATTGCCCCCGCTGCGTCTTGCTTTCTCATTTTGCGACTGTCAATTATGATGACATAGTTTGGCATTCCTTGGCTGAAGATTGTAGTGATGTGGTTTGAGTTCACCAATTTGCTTGTGCTTGACCGCCCCTGATCAGTCGTGACTTGACTTTTTTGCTTGGGAGATCTTATTGGTTTAGTTTTTGCCCGAAGATGTTTACTTCTCGAGTGGCCTGTGGGTGCCACCTTCTGATTGACCTGTGGTTTATGTGCTTGAAGAGGATGGCTGGCGGTACCTGCGCCTTTGTTGTTCCAATGTTCGCTAGCCTGTTGGCTTGTTTGTTGCGCGTGCGCGTTATATGTTGTAGCTCGCAGCTGTGAAATCTTCTTTGCCACATATCGAAGTAATCTTAATATCTAGCCAGCGTGTCCATGTTCATTCTGCTTGCACTTGCCACGTTTTGCGTGATTGTACATGAGCTCCCTCGGATGATGATGTTTTGTGCTCCTGAAGCTCTTGGCAGCCGCATGCCTTGGAACAGGCCTTTGTAGTCGATTTCGACTTTTGATGGTGCCGGGAAGTTTATCTGCAGTACATACCGTACTCGTTCCTTGTTGGGGTTTATGAGTATCATACCTGCGCATGTGCCTCTGCCGTTTTTAGACCCGTCAAAGTGTATTGTCCATCGCTTGGCTTGAGTGCTTTCTTCTTCCTCTGTGGGTTCAATTGTCTATATGGCGTTTACTTCATGTATCGCAGCTACGGTTGCTCTTTTCTTGCATTCTGGCCCCGTTGCTACTTCCCTTGCGTCTTGTGTCTTGTCTGAGGTTTCTTCGACTCCGTATGTCTCCGAGATCCTACAAAAGTCTCTGTTGTAGTCGTCTGACTTTTGGAAGTTTTCGTTGACTGTGATGACTCCTTTTGGACCTGGCATTTTGAGCTTGAGGTATGCCTAGTGGGGTACTGCCATGAACCTTGCGAATGCTGGCCGTCCCAATATGGCGTGATATTGTGATTTCCAGTCGACGATGTCGAAGTCGATGAGTTCGCTTCTGAAGTGGGTTGCATCCCCGAATGTGACGTCGAGTTGGATTTTCCCTTCTGGACGCACAGCTTTGCCCGGTACAATACCGTGGAAGGTGTTTGTAGATTTCGGGAGGTTCTCGTCTGACCTGTTCATCCTCCGGAGTGTGTCTATGAATATTATGTTGACGACACTGCCTCCGTCCATGAATATTTTGGTTATAGTGTATCCTCCGATCTGTCCTTCGAGTACTAGAGCAGCGTGTCCCGGTCGATAGATGGCTGGCGGGTGATCCTCTTGATCAAAAGAGATTGTTATGTCTGACCCTTACAAAAATTCGGTTACTTGGGGTGGAGCTAATACTGCCATATCGATGTTTCTCGTGTGGCGCTTTTTCCTTCTGTTGGAGGTGCATCCTTTCTGTATCATGTACATCTGCCCTATTGGATGTGGATATTGGGTATCCGTGTTGTGCGGTATGTGATGTATGGCGCCTGCCATCTGGTTATTCGCATCGTGTTGTGGTGGTGGTGGTAGTACCGCCACTATTTGCGGAGGTGCTATGTATGTCGCTGGGATAGCTTGTGGTTGTTCTCTCTTCATCTGATTTATGCAATCCATCGCCATTTGCTCAAATTCGCGGCAACTTCCCATTGTGTGGTGTGATGTTAACCGTTCAGTCGCCGGGTCTTTGAACATATGGAGTCTGCACTCATCCTCCATCTTTTCTTGAAATGATTTCTCGGCTCTTGACTCTGAGTGCTTCTGCCAGTCTTGTCTTCTGTAGCTTCCGCGCTGGTCTCGACCTCGGGCGTCGCATCTGTCGACTAGCCTATCTCGTCTGTAGTTATCATCTCGTTTATCCCGGCGATCGTCTTGCCGGCTGCTTCACCGGTTATCTTGCTTTATGTCATCTTGATTCGGTCGTCCTGTGAGAATCCAGCTGCTACAAATTTGACCTTGTCCTTGTCGCGGTGATCGTAGTCACGCCTTCTTCGCTTGTCATCTCTATCCCGCCGATCTCGGCTGTCCCGGTGGTCGTGATTGTCTCGTCTGTCGCGATGTCGTTGTGGTGAGTGTGGAGTTTTGCTTTGTACTGCATCTTCGCCATCTGTCCACTCGGTCGCTAGCTTCATGAGCTCTGCCATGTTTTTTGGTTTTTGCCGTCTGAGTGCTTTGCTGAAATCTTTTCTGTAGACTCCATTCGTGAAGGCGTCCATTGCTCTGTCTTCGGATATTACGCCCACGGAGTTCCTGATGGAGGCCCACCTTCTGATGTAAGACCTAAGCTTCTCGTTTGTCTTTTGACGGCATGCTCTTAATTCCTCAAATGTTTTCGATCTTTCGCAGAGAGGATCGAAATATTTTATGAAGTCCTCCTTGAAGTGATCCCAAGAATCGTAGGCTCCTTCGGGCAAAGACTTGAGCCAGTCGCGGGCCGTGCCTTCCAGCATCAACTGTATGTATTGCAGTGTCGTCGTTGTTGTTCCTCGTTGGCATATGACTGCCATTTTGTAATCTTCCAGCCATCCCGAGGGTTCCTGTTTTGAGTTGAATTTTGGCATGGTTGGTAAACCAAACTTCTTTGGGAGTTTTGTTTCTTGGATTCGTCGAGTAAAACATTGTGCTCCGCATGGTCCTACGTTGCGATTGTCGGGTGACTCGCGACTGCCTGATCTCCTGGACCTGCTTCTTGAGCGGCTTCTTGATCTGCGACGGCTTGAGCTTTTCCTGCCGCTGCTTCGCTGAGGACTGGGAATGAAACGTTCTCTCGAGCGGCTCCTGCTACGTCTCCTCCTTCTTCCATCTACCAGCTCTTTTGCTGCAATTTCCAGGGCCTTCATTTGCTGTAGGTATCTTGCTTCCGCAGGGTCACATGTCGGTGGTTTTTCTGCTTGAAGGTATGCTACTATGGATATGAGAGCTCCTTCTGTTGTTTTGGTTTCGATTATGCCGTCAGAGTCGATGGTTAGGAACAAGTTGTTTAAGTTTCGAGTGACGTCTGTCCTTTCGTGTTCGGGGATTCTGTCAAATCTAGATCTACGTCGTGCCTCGATTGCTTCAAGCGCTGCGATTCCTGCCAGTTGAAGTAGTTGTATGTTGCCAACTCATCCGGAGTTGCGTCTGCTGGCATCATTATGCCTTCTTCAATGACCTTTGTCACCTTTGCAGCCATCTCTGCCATGATGTCCAAGGTGGTAGTACCATCTGGTAACGTGACCGTCCGTGGATACTCGACGGGTTGTCGATTGGCTGCGTTTTCTGATGTTTCCGCGGATGTTGCCACGTAAACCTGCTGGGGTATGTGCTAAGGATATGTGTAGTCTGAGCGCTCTTCATATGCTGCTTTGATATCTCTATCCTGCTCTATGCTTTTGCTGTTTTTGCCATCTTCTGTTTGTTGCGCTTGTGCATCGTAGTCGATGGCAGCATGATGTGTAGATTGGATCTCTGCGCCAATGAAGTCGGCTAGACGTATGTTGTCTTCTGCAGGCTTATCATACTCGGGGAGGTGAAAGCTTTCTTCTGGAGCGTCGATTTGCATATGGTCTTCGGTTGGGTTGATATGGAGGGTTGACTGCACTTCTTTTTCCATCTTGTTTTGCATTATGAATTCGTTGAATTCGCTTGTAGACATGGACCCTGCTATGGACGAGATCGGATCGTTCTGTGATGTTGGCGCTCCAGTGCTTTCAGCCGAAGCCGTTGATACGATCATATCGTCGACTAAGGCAGTTGACAGCTCTTCCTCTTCAGGGAACTCATCCGCCATGAATTTGTCGAACTCTACGGACGTCATTGAATCTCTTGGAGATTGTGGCGGCGGGATCAGATCGGTCTGCGACGAGGTATCTTCCTTGTCTGCTGCAGATTTGATCTCAGTCGATCTCTTCTGAATTGGCTGAGTCGCGATCTGTTCGACTAAATCCTGCACACCAAGATGATCGACAAAAAAGTTATGTTCCCCAATAGTTAGATCAAAACCTGAATTGAGATTGGAGTCGATCTCCTGAGCTTTGGGTGAGTATGGCCTGATCCTTACTGGTGACGCTGTTTTTGGCGAGTGGTCGCCTGTGATCTGGATACGATCTGTTGTTGCTGATGTGCATCCCTTTGAAGAAGTCGACGGATCGTTGTTTGAAATTTGGACCGAAAAATCCGTAGATCCAACACCACCTGTTCCCACAGATGGCGCCAATTGACGAGGGATGTCCCCATCAATACCGATGGTTACTAGCCTAGGGTAAGAGTTATGAGGTAGAGAATGCGTGGTGTTGGTAGATTCGTCGGCTGACAAGCGAGAATTACCCAGATTTGGGGCCCTCGAGTGAGTTAAAACCCTACTTCTGCTTGTCTGTTATTGATTGTGTATACGCGGCGAGTACAGGGGTCTAGCAAGATGTCAATCTTTCTAGGGTTTGGTGATTCTGGTTGGGCGTGTCCTTACTCGGCCACCCTCATGTCCTTTATATAGGGGTACAGGTCTCGGGTCTTAACCGACTAGGACTACATTTATGGAAAGTACTACCGACTATGCTATCTATGGTATATGTCTTCGACTTGGGATTCGCTTGTTGGGCTTCTTCAGCCTATTGACAATTGGGGTTTAGTCATTACGTGCACCAGGTACCCACACGAAGGGGTACGCGTTTGGTATAACCTTGTCACCAGCTCTCGCACCTTTTTCTCAGATGTTACGAGGCTTTCACGAGAGTCTTCCTGCATAAGAAAGAAACAGTTGAAGTAGAGCAACAGAATGACATTACACAAAAGGAATAACTGCAACAGACGCATACCAGCTTGGACCTTAATGTTTCCACGAGCAAACGGGTCTCGTTTTCTGGTTCCTTAAAAGAATGAAACATCATTTTAATATATGGTATCATGAACAAGACAGGGAGTCATGGCGTTTCTTGGACGACCAAGGAGGATAAGTGCATGGTCGAATCTTGGAAAGCCGCCACTGGAAACGCAATCACCGGGCCAATCACAAAAGCACCGCCTACTGGACGAGGATCAATACCAAGCTCGACGAGCCCCGGTTCACCAACGAGTACTATTTGGTGCACATGGATCGCAACTAAGGTGCCATCGAGAATAGGTGGGCACTATTCAATGAGTCATCAACAAGTTTCAAGGTTGTCTAGAGAACATTCGTGATCGGCTCGAGAGTCGGAGGAACCAGGCGGATCAAGTGAGTTCGTGTCGCCGGTTTGATGCATTACTTGTAACGTCGGCTTTGGATTGGCCTATGGTGATTGTCGGTTTGATTTCTGTAGCTCATCGATGCCCTCGCTATGTACCGGTCCGAAATAAGGATAGGAGTTCGTATTGATGCGAAAATGGAAGGCATACTGGAAGACGCTCAACAAGGATGGTCGTGCCAACCTCGGTGCCAATATGGCCAAGTCAGAGGAGCGGCATGTCGGTAACAAGAACGCAAAGGTGGCCCTTGTGCTTCATCCATTGACAAGGTGTTTGCCAATGTCTCCTCCCACACAAGCTTGAGATGAGTAGAGAAGAACGTATGGTGGGCGACCTTGTTGGAGAAGGCCAACATCAAGATCGACCTCGAGAAGAAAGCTGCCGTGAAGAACATAATCCAACATTACATGTGCCGTGAAGAACATAAGCCCGACCCAGTATTACGCGTGGCATGTCTAGCCGACGCCCATCCCGTGGGGAGGCGCTGGTCTACGCCGGACGAAAGGGGCGCCGGTTTGTTCGATGGCATCCATGTCTGGGTCTATCACATTTATCGCCGGCGTTGTGTTTTGTGTGCATATAGGCAACCGTAACGGTCGGTGTTGTGTTTTGTGTGCATGGAGAACGCTGATCTCATGGACACCATAATCAATGATGTCGCCCCCAAGGCGAAGAAGACGAACAAGAAGAGGGCGGGGAGGATGGGTGATCAATAGTTCCACCAGTGAGCCAACACCGACAAAGAAGAGGAACAAGACAGGGAGTCATGGAGTTTCTTGGACGACCAAGGAGGATGAGTGCATGGTCGAATCTTGGAAAGCTGTCACTGGGAACGAAATTACCGGGCCAATCACACAAGCACCGCCTACTGGACGAGGATCAATACCAAGCTCGACGAGCGCCGGTTCACCAAGGACTACTATTTGGTGCACATGGATCGCACCTAAAGTGGCATCGAGCATAGGTGGGCATCATCAATGAGTCGTCAACAAGTTTCAAGGTTGTCTAGAGAACATTCACGATCGGCTCGATAGTTGGAGGAACCAGACGGCTCAAGTGAGTTCATGTCGCCGGTTTGATGCATTGCTTGTAACGTCGGCTTTGAATTGCCTATGGTGACCGTCGGCTTTGTTTTTTGTATCTCATCGACGCCCTCGCTGTAGGGACCCCTCGGACAAGTCCGAGATGCCCACGTTATGTAAGAGATCACGATCCCAATGATCAGTGCATCGCAATCACATAACCAACATAGGTATCAAAGAGTTACATCATTCAAGTCGTACGAATAAAAGTCTTACAACACAGACGGTCATACGGCCAAAGTCAACAAACCTCGTCACGCAGGACGGAATTAACTAAGATAGCGGAAGCTCGTGGCTAGCGACGGCTCTTCACATCTCCGAGCGCAGATTCCCACAAGTGCAGTTGACCGGTGACAGCTAAGTGGCGAAGTCGTCGTCGTACACCTCCTCCTCGATGTAGGCCTCCTCATTGCAATCTGGACATTTGAATACTCGCAAGACCACCTTTAGTTTTAAATCCTCATGATAGTGCAAGAAAAACACTTTTGGAAAACTGGGATGGCTGCTATATATACGACTATAGGGCTCAGTTTTCGAATACCATGATTTTAGACACAGAGAATACGACATCTCTATATCTTTGTTGAAAAAACATTTAGAGATAGAACTCTCTTCTCTTAGATATAGCAAGGACATATCCAAGTTCAAAACTTTCGTTTTAAAAGTCTTTTAAAACACTAGGATAGGGGTAACCCTTTTTCCTTCCATGAGATCAGACTGATTGTCTCCCCGAGATCAATCATCTTCACCCAAATTCCGTACCTCCCAGGTACCTCTTTCATGTCTCTTTGTTTTCTCCGGAAACATTTCTCTTTTTAAACCAAATTGTCCATACGCCCAGATCAGTGGCCTTTCCAACCGTCCATAACCGCGGACGCGGCTATTCGAATAGATTTACACTCTGCAGAGGTTGCACACTTTACCCACACCTATCGGTTATTCCGCCGTGTCTGCCACGGCCCGTCATACGACAGCATGCGGGGGTCCGGATAACACGATCAAAACTTTCCACTATGACCACCCTAGTATCGGGGCCTCCCGGTAGGTTTGTTCTCCTCGGCACCGTGTGCTCCACCAGACCTCATGGTCTTTCCTCGGGACACCACACCGCCACGTCAGGAGACCTGCCGTAATCGTCCGGCTGTTGGTCCTCAACAGTGTATTGTCTCTTCCGGACGACAACCCGGCTTCGAGGGCCCAGCCTTCATAGAAAGTGTGAGAGCCCCAACACTAAAACAGACAAGCTTCCGGCTAAGCCCTACCCATATCATGTAGTGTGGTTGCACGGGTTAATTGTTCGAGCGGCTGCTAGGGCAGTACTTTGTTTTTCAAAAACAAACTTCCACACTTCCGACTACTCCCAGCAGCTCGGGTTTTCCTCCATAAAACATTTTTGTTCAAGTGGGTCCCCATCCTATAGTTTTGAGGTAAGAAAACAGAATATACTATTTGAAAACTTAATCTTCTTTATAGAGCCTTCAATGACAAGACTCAACAAGTAAACCTCTTCTTGTAATACCTACAACTATTCTAGTAGGTAACTTAGGTCAAACAATATTTGGGAAAAATAGTTTCCGGGTGGCAAGGCTCCACAAAAGAAGTAAAACATGCATTATTTTGAGAACAAAACATGCTTGATAAAATAATAAGATTTCATCAAAATGGTGAGGTGGGCTTGCCTTGCTCAAGATACTGTCCCTGGTCTTGCTCTTCGGCGAAGTCGTGCTCAGCTACCTCGTACTGCTCTTCCTCGGGTTGCGATTCTACCGTAACATGAAAAACATACGAGACTAGCGTAAGTCCTAAAATGCGAGTTGATAACAATCTAAAATATAACAACAAACATTAAGCATCACAAGCAGAAAACACAACTAATGCATCCAATATTTATTAGGGGCTGTTTACATGTTTTAAGCATAATTCTTAAGGTACTGCTCCTAAAATTAAACCCTTCTATCACATTACTCCTAACAATCATGGGGAACTCTGAAAATTAGCTGTGCATGAAATCTCTTCACCAAACAATAATTAAAAATCAGATAAGGGCTGCTTATGTCAAACTCAAACAGAGGATAGGTTCAGTTTTATAAATCTCCTGAATGCATAATTAACCTTTCTGGTGAGATATGAGTTTTCTCTTTAAGTGAAGATTTTATTCATCAAATTTGGATATTCCTAGCTCAAGTTATCCCAGTTTTAAAATAAAACATACTTCTGACCATTATTTATGTGCAGAAAATAATAAGAATTATTTTGGTGTCAAACCAGTGGGGTGAGTTAGATAAAACCTGTGGGTATCCCACAAAATTATCCTTAACATATTTGTATGGACATAGGTGGCTCCACCAATTAAAACTAGACATGTCATAATCTCTGAAATTTCAGAAATGCAATTAAAGAGATTATTTCACTGTTGTTCAGGGATTTATTCACTAAGAAATATCAAGTAACTGGAAAAATCCACATTTGTAGTATGTGATATCTCCAACACATATCTAGCACTTCCAATTGGATTTACCTCAAAAAGTGTTTTTATTCAAGAGTTAAAAATCAACAAACACCTACTGATGTGATTCTTAGAGTAAATATAAATTTTGCTAGAATAATGTCCTGCATGCAAGATTTACCAATCTAGGTAGACATTTTTACAAGATTTCCAACAGATCCAAGATTGCATGATTTGGATTTACAGAACCCAAGTTATTAAACAAATGGTGTAATAGATTCTTTTTACTAGATCTATTTTAACACTCAACAAGAAACACATTTTGGACCAAATCCAATGCCACATGGTTAAGAAAACGTGCATGCAGGTTACAAAATTTATCCCATCATTTTAGCCACTCCAGATTTACCACAAATGATTTAAAGCTAAACTCTAGATTTACCGGAAAATTAACAGGAAAAAGAATAAAAGGGGAACAGGCCGAACGGGCCAGATCTGGGCCAGATCGGCCCAGCGGCCACGCAGAACGGCGCAAAATCGCACGGGGACGGAGCTGGGCCGGCCCAAACGCGCGCGGCTGCGCGCGCACGGGGAGGTTCAAACCTGGCCGTAGATCTCGTGATCTACGGTCCACGGTCGTCGTCCTCCTCGCGACGCAGGGCGGACGAACCAGACGAGGGGGAGGGAGAGGGTGGCGCTGGCGCTCACCAGAGACCACGCTGGGCCAGGGGAAGGGTGGAGATCAACGGAGGGGACGATCGCGAGCTCAACGGTGCCCTCAACGCTTGCATGCAATGTCGGAAACCATGGCGACGGCGACGGCGAGCTTCTCGGGTCGAGGACGAGCGCGACGGCTACGGACACCTGGAAGAGAAAAGGAGGGCAGGGGGAGTTAGATCTCGACGAGGCGCGCTCGAGGGGCCAAGAATGGCAGAGAAAGGTGAAGAGGATCGACGATGAATGCCGTGGGAAGAGCTCGGTCTCCGACGGTGATTTCCTCTTCCAGAGCTCGAGAGAGAGCGTGGCTTTGGGTGAGGGTGGTATGGGTGAGCAGAGGAGGAGTAGGGGAACCTCGGGTAGGGTTTTAAGAGGAGAGGGCGAGCTGGGGGCAGCTCCAAAACCAGGGGCGGGTTTCTCGGGTTCCCTCGGGCAGGGGCGGTTTAGGGAAGGGGAGGGGAGTTCTGGTTGGTCCTCTGGGGCGGTGGAGAGGGGCAGAGAGGATGTTGGTCGGGAGGGGACGGGTTGGCCAGTGAGAAGAGAGGAGAGGGGCTCAGATTGGGTGAGAAAGAAAAGAAAAGAGAGAGGAGAGATTCACCCTAGTCCATGACATGTGGGACCAGGAGGGGGGGTGCTGTTCTCCTCTTCCAGCAGGTGGAGTAGAAAAGAGTGAGAGAGAAATAGAAGGCGAAAGCTTTGAGTGAAAAGCTCAAATGAATTTGAAAATCTAAGTTTGAATAATTCAAATATGACCCACAAAAGTAAAATGGGTCTACACCCCAAACTTACCTAAATTAAGAGAAGGTACTGAACTTACAAATGACTAATTTAATTATCTCATTTAGCTTTTAAAGAAAAGAAAACTTTTGGTGATAAAGAAAGGAATCACCCAAATGGTCATGTTATTTTGGTGACTACTAAAGCTAGTGAGATTAATATGCAAACAAGCTCTTTTGTGATAAATTAGAACAGGGTATGGAAGTATATGTGACCTAGATGAAAATGTTTCAAAGGCATGTCAAAAACCATTTAGGGTTTTCTTAATAATAGCTCCTAATTTGGCTAAGTTTTAACAACCATGAAGATCCTAATGGTGGATATTTTGTTTTAGTTGTTGTGGTTTTGAGTGTTTTCAATTATCACTAGAATAACACCACAGTGCTAAAGCTAAGAGAATTGGGGTGTTACAGACCTTCCCCCCTTAGGAGAATCTCGTCCCCGAGATTCCAGATTCGAAGAAGAGAGAAAACCAGGGAATTCATGCTCCAAATACTCTTCACGCTCCCAGGTGGCTTCTTCCTCCGAATGGTTGCTCCATTGGACCTTCAGGAATCTGATCTTCCGTCTCCGTGTTAGACGGACGCATTCAGCGAGAACACGAAGTGGTCGTTCTCGATAAGTGAGATCATGATTGAGGTCAATGGTGTGATGATCTACCTCCTGATATGAGTGAGTATCCCCAGGAACTTGCAGACACTTCCGGAGCAGAGATACATGAAATACATCATGGAATCCGGACAGATGGGGTGGCAGGTCTAGCTGATATGACACTTCTCCTCTTCGACCACTTACTCTAAAGGGACCTATATATCTCGGAGCCAACTTTCCCTTCACATGGAATCGCTGCATTCCCTTGAGTGGAGTAACACGTAGGTATACCATATCACCAGTCTTGAAACTAAGCTCCCGCCTCCTAGAATCGGCGTAACTCTTCTGCCGGGACTGGGCGGCCTTAAGACGGTCGCGAATAAGTTGAACTTCCTCTTCGGCTTCCCTCAGGGTGTCAACTCCAAAAATCTTGCTGTCCCCTGTTTGCGACCAGTTCAAGGGTGTACGGCACCTACGCCCGTATAAAGCCTCGAATGGTGCCATCTTCAGACTGGCTTGATAGCTGTTGTTGTAGGAAAATTCGGCAAACGGCAGGCAATTTTCCCATTTGGCTCCATAAGCTAACACACAAGATCTAAGCATGTCCTCTAAGACCTGGTTGGTTCTTTCTGTTTGTCCTCCTGTATGAGGGTGATAAGCAGTACTGAAAAAGAGTTTGGTTCCGAGCTCTTCCTGAAGCTTAGTCCAAAATCGAGAAGTGAATTGGGTTCCTCGGTCTGATACAATAGTCTTAGGTATTCCATGAAGGCTGACGATGCGGGACATGTATAGCGTTGCGAGCTGATCCGATCGATGGGTGGTCCGCACTGGCAAAAAGTGTGCTACCTTGGTGAGTCTGTCCACAATGACCCAAATAGCGTCATGCCCACGATTGGATCGGGGTAATCCAGTAATGAAGTCCATGCCAATCTCATCCCATTTCCACTCGGGCAACTTGAGAGGTTGAAGTAATCCAGCGGGTCGCTGATGCTCTGCTTTGACCCTTTGGCAGATATCGCAATTTTGGACGAAGAGTGCAATCTCGCGCTTCATGCCATGCCACCAGAAATTCTGCTTCAAATCCTGGTACATCGTGGTTCCGCCGGGGTGGATAGAATACAAAGTCTCGTGAGCCTCCTTCATAATTAACTGCTTCAAAGCAGGGTCTGACGTTACGCATATGCGCTCTTTTATACCAAAGAATGCCCTCAGTGTCGATGGTGAACCCAAGGACTTCCTCTTTGTCCAACCTTCTTTTGATGCCCTCAATGCCTATGCTCGCTTGATTTGCTCCCATAAGGTGGGTTGCAATAGGAGTTGATCGACTGCCCCATGGCTGACCACCTCTATACCCATCTTATCCAGCTCTTCCCAGAGTTCTGGCCGTCTAACCTTGATCAGGGAGTTGAATGAACATGGCTGACGACTAAGGGCATCAGCTACCACGTTAGCTTTTCCAGGGTGGTAATGGATGTCCAAATCGTAATCCTTGATGAGCTCTATCCATCTTCGTTGCCTCATGTTCAAGTCCCTCTGGGTGAAGATGTACTTCAGGCTCTTGTGATCGGTGTAAATTTCGCAACGGTTGCCCATCAGAAAGTGCCGCCATGTTTTGAGTGCATGGACCACCGCAGCAAGCTCTAGGTCATGGGTGGGGTAATTCTTCTCATGCTTGCGGAGTTGTCGTGATGAGTAGGAAATTACCTTGCCCTCTTGCATAAGAACACAACCAAGTCCGACTTTGGAGGCATCGCAATAAACCACAAAATCTTTGGTCACATCGGGCATGGTTAGGATAGGTGCGGTGGTAAGGCGCTTTTTCAGTTCCTGGAAGCTGACTTCACATTTGTCGGACCAAATGAACTTCTGGTCCTTCTTCAATAGTTGGGTAAGGGGCTTTGCAATGCTTGAGAATCCCTCAACAAACTTGCGGTAATACCCGGCTAATCCAAGAATGGACCTTACTTCGATTTGGTTGGTGGGGGTCGGGAATTCAAGAATGGACTTGATGTGGGTAGGGTCTACGGATATCCCTCCGGCTGAAATAACGTGACCGAGAAAGCCTACTTCCTTCAACCAAAACTGGCACTTACTGAACTTAGCATACAACTGGTGTTCTCGTAGGGTACCGAGAACCAACCTCAGATGCTCTTCATGCTCCTCTTCAGACTTAGAATAAATCAAGATGTCGTCAATAAAGACGACCACAAATTTATCCAAGTAATCCATGAACACCTTGTTCATGAGATTCATGAAATAGGCAGGAGCATTGGTCAGGACAAATGACATCACTGTGTACTCGAACAATCCATAACGAGTGACAAAGGCCGTTTTAGGGATATCAGATTCTCTGACTTTCAATTGATGATAACCGGTGCGGAGATCGATCTTGGAGAAGACTCGAGCTCCGTTGAGTTGATCAAACAGATCTTCAATCTTGGGTAGGGGGTATTTGTTTTTAATAGTCACATCATTTAACTTACGGTAATCCACACACAAACGGGTGGTACCGTCTCTCTTATCCACGAAGATGATGGGTGACCCCCAGGGTGACGCACTAGGGCGTATCATACCCTTCCTAAGTAGGTCATCCAACTGTTTCTTTAGTTCTTCCAATTCTTCAGGATTCATCCGGTATGGTTTTTGAGCGATAGGTCCAGTACTGGGTACCAGCTCAATAATGAACTCAATATCCCTATCCGGTGGCATTCCGGGCAATTCTTCGGGAAAAACATCGGGATAGTCACAAACTACCGGTACCTCTTCCAAAATGGCTCCAGCTACACTTTTATGACAATGACTTGAGGTGGAGTGGTAGGTTGAGAAGTGGGTAATCTCTTCTCCTTCCGAGGTGGTTAGTGTGACAGATTTGTTAGTGCAATCTATTTTCCCTCGATTTACTGTCATCCAGTCCATCCCTAAAACCACTTCTATCCCTTGCTTTCCTAATACCACCAAATCCGCATGGAATCGGGCCCCTTGAATTTCCACAGGAGCCTCCTTGCAAGATACAATGGCTTTAGTAGTGGCCCCCGGAATTTGCACTCTCATAGGACGATTCAGCAAAGTTGGAACCATACCACTTTTCCTAACAAAAGGTTCCGTAACGAAAGAATGGGAAGCTCCCGAATCAAACAGAACTGATGCAGGAACTGAGTTGACAGGGAACGTACCCATAACCAGATTTGGTGCCTCTTGAGCTTCTTCTGCACTGATGTGATTCAGGTGACCTCGGGTGGCAGGGGCTGCTTTCTTGGGATACGGGTTCTTGCCTCCAGGTGGACGGGGTGGACCTTGGTTCATCTTTGTCGCATTGGGGCGACCACCAGCGGGCTGTCTAGTGGGGCAATCCCGCGAGAAATGTCCAGGCTGTCCACAAGTAACATCCTCCTGTGGGCTTAGGAGCAGGCGGCCTGTTAAAGTTGAGGCCGGGGTTGGAACCACTTCCCGGACGAGGTGCAGGCGGGCGAGGAGAGTAGCTGGGTCTTGGTGCTAAGGTTGGAGGCCTTGGTGATGGATAAGAAGGTCTCGGTGGAGGTGAAGGGCGCGGACGGGGATAACTTCCTGTTGGGATGCTGCTGCAACTGCCTTGCTGCATCAGTTGGCGACGCTTGCGGTTGTCAAACGAAGCCTTGCGTTTGTGTTCCATCACAATGGCTGCATCTGCCAATGATTCCAAGTCGGTGAAAGGCATCACCACCAGAATGCACTACATTTCATCATGAAGTCCATTCATGAACCTCTCTTTCTTCTTGTCCTCTGTATCGGTATCGGTGGGCACATACCTTGCTAGAGAAGTAAACTTCTCCAAGTACCCACCGACATCCCTCCTTGCTTGAGCTGCAAGAACTTCTCTCGCATGATGCTGACGAGTCCAGAGGGCACATAACGCTTCAAGAACTTGGTCTTGAATGCAGGCCAAGCCACAACTTCCTCCGGTGGCAACAGAGCACGAATGGCCTCCCACCATGCTCGGGCAGAACCAGAGAGGTAGTGAGTGGCGTAGACCACCTTCTCGTTGTCACCCACTTCGGCGACCCTCAAGTTGTTCTCTATAGTACGGATCCAGTCATCGGCATCCAATGGCACTTCACTCTTGGAGAAAACTGGAGGATTTGTGTTCTGGAAGTCACGAAGCTTTGAGCGGGGTTCTTCATTCCCTTGGCCACCATTCTGATTGACTGCAATTTGAGCAAGATGCTGTAGAGTGGCAAGATTGGCGCTTCTCTCGGTGCGAGCCGCCTCGCGGTCCTCCATGAGAAGACGGAGCACCTGAGCCATAGATGGCTCGGGTGGTGGGGGTGGGGGTGGATCCCTTGCCAGTCTAAATTTCAGAAATAAACACACATTATCATTCTACTAAGAAACTTTTAAAACAAGTTTTTGAAAAAGGGTTCATCAAGCATACACAAAAACATACAAATTTCAGCAAGACAAAATTCCTAAAAAGACATGATTCCATCCATAGCAAGGTTCCAAAAGCATCATCACAAGGTACACAACCACAAAGCATTGACCGACATAGTTCTTACATCATCCAGGCACACACACGCTAACTAGACCACACAATCGCATACACTTATCGCGATGGTTCGGTCCTAACCCAAAAGATACTGCGCAACCAACTACTCCACCTCCACGGCAGCGTCACTGTCAAAGGGTGGCTCGTCGGGGTCCTCGTCCTCAGACATCACAGCTCCCGAGTCCTCAGCATCCTCGCCTCGAAGGTCGTCATCATCCTGCTCGCTCACGGGCTCCATATCAATGTCCTCGATAGGGTCCTCATCCTCAGGCAGAAGATCATCATTCTCCTTGCTCAGAGCCTCCACCTTACTCTCCAACTCGCTGATCCGCTCGTCTCGGGCATCAACGGTCGACCTGAGCATGTCAACCATCCCGTCAAGCTGGAACCTGTAGAAACGAGTAGTCTGGAGGCGTGCGAAGGTGGAACGGCGCTCCTTGCGCTCTATCTTGAGCTCTGCCTGGGACTCCGCTAAACGCTCCTCCGAGTCCTTGAGCTTCAGCTCCAGGGTCTTCAGCTGGTCCTGAGAGGCCTCGAGTTGCGTCTCCAAGTCCTCTATCCTCAGCTCAGCTGCCGAGATCCGCACCTCAACTCCGTCATGATTAAGACGGTGAAGGTCACTCTCGTACCGACTAACGACCAGCTGGGACTGGGTGTACTCGACGAGGAGTCCCAGCTCGGCCAAGTGGTTACCGAGAATGGGGTGGGGACACGGCGGCACAGGGTTACTCTGCTCGTCCAAGCCAGAGTAAAACTCAAAGCGGGTGTCGCCCAGCTCGGAACTATGAGCACACACCAAGCGGGCGAGAGCTCTCTGCAGCACGGTGACGAATGCTCCCATCTGAGTAGATGCAAGGGCATCCTCAACCAGCTCCTCGGTGAAGGGTGGCACCAATGGCCCTCGAAGGATGCACCTCACCGCCCAGGACAGCTCATCTCCCACCATGGGCAGACAGCGTCCAATCAGCAGGTCAGGTAGCGGACGCCTCAGGTGCTGGGTCAACTGGAGTAGGTCTGCCTGGAACAGACGCGAAACTCCGGTATCTGGCACAGCTCCCAACTGAATCGATGACGAGAACTGTCCGCTCATCTACACAAAATTTTAAATGGAGGTTTAATTAGTGAACGATATATCAAATTTTTAAACAGGTAAAATCATAAGATTTAATGCAGGTATAAAATTAATCAGTGAATAATATCAGAGGGGAGTGAGGAGTAGCAGTAGATTCTGCATATTTTAAGTATTTTTCTCCTAGCTATTTAGGAAAAAAAACATTTTTGCGTGACGTCGACGCCCATCCTAGCTAAAGTCTCCTAAGGACAACGATGGCTCTGATACCAAGTCTGTAGGGACCCCTCGGACAAGTCCGAGATGCCCACGTTATGTAAGAGATCACGATCCCAATGATCAGTGCATCGCAATCACATAACCAACATAGGTATCAAAGAGTTACATCATTCAAGTCGTACGAATAAAAGTCTTACAACACATAGACGGTCATACGGCCAAAGTCAACAAACCTCGTCAGGCAGGACGGAATTAACTAAGATAGCGGAAGCTCGTGGCTAGCGACGGCTCTTCACATCTCCGAGCGCAGATTCCCACAAGTGCAGTTGACCGGTGACAGCTAAGTGGCGAAGTCGTCGTCGTACACCTCCTCCTCGATGTAGTCCTCCTCATTGCAATCTGGACATTTGAATATCCAGGGACAGAGCCACATGAGTACAATTACGTACTCGCAAGACCACCTTTAGTTTTAAATCCTCATGATAGTGCAAGAAAAATACTTTTGGAAAACTGGGATGGCTGCTATATATACGACTATAGGGCTCAGTTTTCGAATACCATGATTTTAGGCATAGAGAATACGACATCTCTATATCTTTGTTGAAGAAACATTTAGAGATAGAACTCTCTTCTCTTAGATATAGCAAGGACATATCCAAGTTCAAAACTTTCGTTTATAAAAGTCTTTTAAAACACTTGGATAGGGGTAACCCTTTTTCCTTCCTTGAGATCGGACTGATTGTCTCCCCGAGATCAATCATCTTCACCCAAATTCCGTACCTCCCAGGTACCTCTTTCATGTCTCTTTGTTTTCTCCGGAAACATTTCTCTTTTTAAACCAAATTGCCCATACGCCTAGATCAGTGGCCTTTCCAACCGTCCATAACCGCGGACGCGGCTATTCGAATAGATTTACACTCTGTAGAGGTTGCACACTTTACCCACACCTATCGGTTATTCCGCCGTGTCTGCCACGGCCCGTCATACGACAGCATGCGGGGGTCCGGATAACACGATCAAAACTTTCCACTATGACCACCCTAGTATCGGGGCCTCCCGGTAGGTTTGTTCTCCTCGGCACCGTGTGCTCCACCAGACCTCATGGTCTTTCCCCGGGACACCACACCGCCACGTCAGGAGACCTGCCGTAATCGTCCGGCTGTTGGTCCTCAACAGTGTATTGTCTCTTCCGGACGACAACCCGGCTTCGAGGGCCCAGCCCTCATAGAAAGTGTGAGAGCCCCAACACTAAAACAGACAAGCTTCCGGCTAAGCCCTACCCATATCAGGTAGTGTGGTTGCACGGGTTAATTGTTCGAGCGGCTGCTAGGGCAGTACTTTCTTTTTCAAAAACAAACTTCCACACTTCCGACTACTCCCAGCAGCTCGGGTTTTCCTCCATAAAACATTTTTGTTCAAGTGGGTCCCCATCCTATAGTTTTGAGGTAAGATAACAGAATATACTATTTGAAAACTTAATCTTCTTTATAGAGCCTTCAATGACAAGACTCAACAAGTAAACCTCTTCTTGTAATACCTACAGCTATTCTAGTAGGTAACTTAGGTCAAACAATATTTGGGAAAAATAGTTTTCGGGTGGCAAGGCGCCATAAAAGAAGTAAAACATGCATTATTTTGAAAACAAAACATGCTTGATAAAATAATAAGATTTCATCAAAATGGTGAGGTGGGCTTGCCTTGCTCAAGATACTGTCCCTGGTCTTGCTCTTCGGCGAAGTCGTGCTCAGCTACCTCGTACTGCTCTTCCTCGGGTTGCGATTCTACCGTAACATGAAAAACAGACGAGACTAGCGTAAGTCCTAAAATGCGAGTTGATAACAATCTAAAATATAACAACAAACATCAAGCATCACAAGCAGAAAACACAACTAATGCATCCAATATTTATGAGGGGTTGTTTACATGTTTTAAGCATAATTCTTAAGGTACTGCTCCTAAAATTAAACCCTTCTATCACATTACTCCTAACAATCATGGGGAACTCTGAAAATTAGCTGTGCATGAAAACTCTTCACCAAACAATAATTAAAAATCAGATAAGGGCTGCTGATGTCAAACTCAAACAGAGGATAGGTTCAGTTTTATAAATCTCCTGAATGCATAATTAACCTTTCTTGTGAGATATGAGTTTTCTCTTTAAGTGAAGATTTTATTCATCAAATTTGGATATTCCTAGCTCAAGTTATCCCAGTTTTAAAATAAAACATACTTCTGACCATTATTTATGTGCAGAAAACAATAAGAATTATTTTGGTGTCAAACCAGTGGGGTGAGTTAGATAAAACCTGTGGCTATCCCACAAAATTATCCTTAACATATTTTTATGGACATAGGTGGCTCCACCAATTAAAACTAGACATGTCATAATCTCTGAAATTTCAGAAATGCAATTAAAGAGATTATTTCACTGTTGTTCAGAGATTTATTCACTAAGAATTATCAAGTAACTGGAAAAATCCACATTTGTAGTATGTGATACCTCCAACACATATCTAGCACTTCCAATTGGATTTACCTCAAAAAGTGTTTTTATTGAAGAGTTAAAAATCAACAAACACCTACTGATGTGATTCTTAGAGTAAATATAACTTTTGCTAGAATAATGTCCTGCATGCAAGATTTACCAATCTAGCTAGACATTTTTACAAGCTTTCCAACAGATCAAAGATTGCATGATTTGGATTTACAGAACCCAAGTTATTAAACAAATGGTGTAATAGATATTTTTTACTAGATCTATTTTAACACTCAACAGGAAACACATTTTGGACCAAATCCAATGCCACATGGTTAAGAAAACGTGCATGCAGGTTACAAAATTTATCCCATCATTTTAGCCACTCCAGATTTACCACAAATGATTTAAAGCTAAACTCTAGATTTATCGAAAAATTAACAGGAAAAAGAATAAAAGGGGAACAGGCCGAACGGGCCAGATCTGGGCCAGATCGGCCCAGAGGCCACGCAGAACGGCGCGAAATCGCGCGGGGACGGAGCTGGGCCGGCCCAAACATGCGCGGCTGCGCGCACACGGGGAGGTTCAAACCTGGCCGTAGATCTCGTGATCTACGGTCCACGGTCGTCGTCCTCCTCGCGACGCAGCGCGGACGAACCAGACGAGGGGGAGGGAGAGGGTGGCGCTGGCGATTACCAGAGACCACGCTGGGCCAGGGGAAGGGTGGAGATCGACGGAGGGGACGAGGCGAGCTCGACGGTGCCCTCAACGCTTGCATGCAACGTCGGAAACCATGGCGACGGCGGCGGCGAGCTTCTCGGGTCGTGGACGAGCGCGACGGCTACGGACACCTAGAAGAGAAAAGGAGGGCAGGGGGAGTTAGATCTCGACGAGGCGCGCTCGAGGGGCCAAGAATGGCAGAGAAAGGTGAAGAGGATCGACGATGAATGTCGTGGGAAGAGCTCTGTCTCCGACGGTGATTTCCTCTTCCAGAGCTCGAGAGAGAGCGTGGCTTTGGGTGAGGGTGGTATGGGTGAGCAGAGGAGGAGTGGGGGAACCTCGGGTAGGGTTTTAAGAGGAGAGGGCGAGCTGGGGGCAGCTCCAAAACCAGGGGCGGGTTTCTCGGGTTCCCTCGGGCAGGGGCGGTTTGGGGAAGGGGAGGGGAGTTCTGGTTGGTCCTCTGGGGCGGTGGAGAGGGGCAGAGAGGATGTTGGTCGGGAGGGGACGGGTTGGCCAGTGAGAAGAGAGGAGAGGGGCTCGGATTGGGTGAGAGAGAAAAGAAAAGAGAGAGGAGAGATTCACCCTAGTCCATGAGATGTGGGACCAGGAGGGGGGGTGCTGTTCTCCTCTTCCAGCAGGTGGAGTAGAAAAGAGTGAGAGAGAAATAGAAGGCGAAAGCTTTGAGTGAAAAGCTCAAATGAATTTGAAAATCTAAGTTTGAATAATTCAAATATGACCCACAAAAGTAAAATGGGTCTACACCCCAAACTTACCTAAATTAAGAGAAGGTACTGAACTTACAAATGACTAATTTAATTATCTCATTTAGCTTTTAAAGAAAAGAAAACTTTTGGTGATAAAGAAAGGAATCACCCAAATGGTCATGTTATTTTGGTGACTACTAAAGCTAGTGAGATTAATATGCAAACAAGCTCTTTTGTGATAATTTAGAACAGGGTATGGAAGTATATGTGACCTAGATGAAAATGTTTCAAAGGCATGTCAAAAACCATTTAGGGTTTTCTTAATAATAGCTCCTAATTTGGCTAAGTTTTAACAACCATGAAGATCCTAATGGTGGATATTTTGTTTTAGTTGTTGTGGTTTTGAGTGTTTTCAATTATCACTAGAATAACACCACAATGCTAAAGCTAAGAGAATTGGGGTGTTACACTCGCCATGTACTGGTCCAAAATAAGGATAGGAGTTCGTCTTGATGTGAAAAATGGAAGGCATACTGGAAGACGCTCAACAAGGATGGTCATGCCAACCTCAGTGCCAATATAGCTAAGTCAGGGGAGCGGCCTGTCGGGAACAAGAAGGCAAAGCTGGCCCTTGTGCTTCATCCATTGACAAGGTGCTTGCCGATGTCTCCTCCAACATTAGGTTGAGATGACCAGAGAACAACGTAAGGTGGGTGACCTTGATGGAGAAGGCCGACATAAAAATCGACCTCGAGAAGAAAGCTGTCGTGAAGAACATAAGCCAAGATTACATGTGTCGTGAAGAACATAAGCCCGACCCAGTATTACGCGTGGCATGTCTAGCCCACGCCCATCCCGTGGGGAGCCGTTGGTCTGCGCCGGACGAAACTTTGTACGGCACCATGTAAGGCTCTGGCGTGGCGGACCAACCTTGTTATAGAAGCACAACCCCCCCCCCTCCCTCCCCCCCCCCCTTGCACAAACACTTCCCCTCCCAATTTCATTTTGACGGATGTAACATGATCGACGGAAGGAGCCCTGGATTCTTCGACAGCATCCAAGAATGGGACTATCACATTGATCGTCGGCGTTGTGTTTTGTGTGCATATAAGCAACCGTAACAATCGATGTCTTTGTTTTTTGTGCATGGAGAACGCCGATCTCATGGACACCATAATCAATGATATCGCCCCCACGACGAAGAAGACAAAGAAGAAGAGGGCGGGGAGGATCGGTGATCAATGGTGCCACCAGCGAGCCAACACCGACAAAGAAGAGGAACAAGACGGGGAGTCATGGCGTTACTTGGACGACCAAGGAGGATGAGTGCATGGTCAAATCTTGGAAAGCCGTCACTGGAAACGCAATCACCGGGCCAATCACACAAGCACCGCCTACTGGACGAGGATCAATACCAAGCTCGACGAGCGCCTGTTCACCTAGGACTACTATTTGGTGCACATGGATCGCAACTAAGGTCCCATCGATCATAGGTAGGCATCATTCGATGAGTCGTCAACAAGTTTCAAGGTTGTCTAGAGAACATTCACGATCGGCTCGATAGTCGGAGGAACCAGACGGATCAATTGAGTTCATGTCGCCGGTTTGATGCATTGCTTGTAACGTCGGCTTTGAATTATCCTATGGTGATCGTCGGCTTTGTTTTCTGTAGCTCATCGACGCCCTCGCCATATACCGGTACGAAATAAGGATAGGAGTTGGTCTTGATGTGAAAAATGGACATACTTGAAGACGCTCAAAAAGGATGGTCGTGCCAACCTCAGTGCCAATATGGCCAAGACAGAGGAGCGGCCTGTCGGGAACAAGAAGGCAAAGGTGGCCCTTGTGCTTCATCCATTGACAAGGTGCTTGTCGATGTCTCCTCCAACACAAGCATGAGATGAGTAGAGAACAACGTAAGGTGGGCGACCTTGATGGAGAAGGCCAACATCAAGATTGACCTCGAGAAGAAAGCTGTCGTGAAGAACATAAGCCAACATTACATATGTCGTGAAGAACATAAGCCCGACCGAGTATGACGCGTGGCATGTCTAGCCAACGCCTATCCCGTGGGGAGCCACTGGTCTGGACGAAACTGTGTACGGCACCATGTAGGGCTCTGACATGCGGACCAACCTTGGTAGACGCACACCCCACCCACCCCCCCCCCCCCTCGCACACACACTTCCCCTCCCAATTTCATTTTGACGGATCTAACATGATCAACGAAAGGGCCCCGGTTTGTTCGACGACATCCAAGTATGGGTTTATCACATTGATCGTCGGCGTTGTGTTTTGTGTGCATATAGGCGACCGTAACGGTCGGTGTTGTGTTTTGTGTGCATGGAGAGCGCCGATCTCATGGACACCATTATCAATGATGTCGCCCCCAAAATGAAGAAGACGAAGAAGAAGAGGGCGGGTGGATGGGTGATCAATGGTGCCACCAGCGAGCCAACACCGACAATGAAGAGGAACAAGACAGGGAGTCTTGGCGTTTCTTGGAAGACCAAGGAGCATGAGTGCATGGTCGAATCTTGGAAAGTCATCACTGGAAACGCAATCACCAGGTCAATCACACAAGCACTGCCTAGTAGACGAGGATCAATACCAAGCTGGACGAGCGCCCGGCTCATCAAGGACTACTATTTGGTGCACATGGATCGCAACTAAGGTGTCATCGAGCATAGGTGGGCATCATTCAATGAGTCGTCAACAAGTTTCAAGGTTGTCCAGAGAACATTCGCGATCGGCTCGAGAGTCGGAGGAACTAGACGGATCAAGTGAGTTCATGTCGCCGGTTTGATGCATTGCTTGTAACGTCGGCTTTGAATTGGCCTATGGTGATCGTCGGCTTTGTTTTTTGTAGCTCATTGATGCCCTTGCCTTGTACCGTCCGAAATAAGGATAGGAGTTCGTCTTGATGCGAAAAATGGAAGGCATACCGGAAGACGCTCTACAAGGATGGTCGTGCCAACCTCGGTGCCAATATGGCCAAGTCAGAGGAGCGACCTGTCGGGAACAAGAAGGCAAAGATGGCTCTTGTGCTTCATCCATTGACAAGGTGCTTGCCAATGTCTCCTCCTAGCTTGAGATGAGCAGAGAACAAAGTAAGGTGGCGACCTTGATGGAGAAGGCCAACATCAAGATCAACCAAAGCTGTCGTGAAGAACATAAGCCAAGATTACGTGTCGTGAAGAACATAAAACAACATTGGGCGTATTTTCAAGGCCAATTTTTTTAATTTTTGGCCTGAACTTTTAACTATGGTTGTTATTTATGTTTCTCCATTAGATTTCTTGTTAGACTGACCATTGGGCATATTTTGATGGCCAAACTTTTAAAAAATTTGCCTAAACTTTTAACTATGGTTGTTATTTATGTTTCTCTATTTACAAATTTCTTGTTAGACCGATTTGGACGATGCGAGTAGGGAGCGGCTCCCCCAATAGTCAGCATCTCGAATCCGTTGAAAACAAATATGGAATAAGATATAGTCACAAAAATTTACTCCGATTCAATTACATACCTAACCAAGCCAAAATTCAGTGACTGGCAAATAATCTTACAAGAATGCCAAATGAAGAGGTTATTATCACTAGCACTCAAATGAGGCAGAAACAGAACGAAGATCCCAAGGTCACCAAGATAACGGACAAGAACAATTAACTCAACTTTAGGCAATCTGTTCCAATATTGGCTCTGCATAAATTCAGGGCTACAAGAAGGTTCGACTAGGCAGAAGTACCTGGCTAATAATCTTACAAGAACTGCAACTGAAGATGTTCGTATCACTAGCACTCAAATAAAGCAGAAAAAGAACGAATAACCCAAGGTCTTCAAGATAACAGAGAGGAACAATTAGATCAACTTTAGCCTTTAGGCAATCTATATATTGGCTCTTCATAAATCCAGGGCTATAAGGTTCTACTACGCAGAGAAAACTTCGTTGTAAATTGAACAAACTAGGCAAAACACTGGGAACGAGATAATTTATTCATCATAGTCCTCATCAGTGAACTTAATCTCAGGGTAGAAGGACGCAACAACTGGGTTTCCACCGAATTTTCTTCCGTGCATGGCGGTCTTTGCTTTGGTGGAGCCATCGATGTCTGCGTACTCCAAAAACACCTACAATAAGCTCCCATCAGAAAAATTGCTCCAATATGCCTGTTCAGCAATGTTTAACCTCACTAAACACAATGCTCACCTTCCCAACTCCAGCAATTGGCTCTCCACTGGGATGAGGCCGCGGGATGACAACTTTTACCAAGTTACCTGACCAATGCATATGTCAGAAAGCAAATGAGTAGGGATGACTAAAGAATCAGCTAACATAAATAAGTAGAAGTATAGATTAAGGTGGAATGCAAGAGAGTCAAGCATGTCAAATGGCAATACTGTAGGGCAATGAAAAACATATGCAGAAAGAAAAGAAACCTAGTAATCCAGCAGCTGATCAGAAAGCTAATAAATCATACAGAAGTTTATAGAATTTACCATATTTCCCAGCTTCCAACCTCATGTCCTCCATAATGTCCTCATATTCTTCATCATCTTTTAATTCATCAGCAGTAACTACCTGGGTAAGGCATACAACCTTTGTAGGAAGCGCTCCAACTTGATACACAAGTTTCTGTACAGAAACCATATCTGAGTCAGAACGCAAAAACAATAGCAGGAGACAAACTATGCAATTTGGCATAAGAGAATAACTAGTTGGCCGTGGGTGGTGATTACATAGTTGAGCTATACCTGTAGTTGCACCTGCTGCTGTGCCTGCAACAGGATATTCTCCTGCTCTGGTCTAGGCTGGGCTGATCCCTGGTTTGCTCTTCTGACCGTAAGGGTTTTGTCTCCCATCTTGATACCATTTAGAGCAGCGCAAGCTATGTCAGTGACATTGAGGTCCTGGTAGACGCAGAATGCTTAGCCCTTTGAGTTACCAGTTTCCCTATCCTTCACGAGATCAAATCCTCGAAGTGGCCCAAATGATTCAAGCAACTCCCGAACTTGAGCCTCGGTGAAGTAGTAGGGAAGGCCACCAACAAAAATACGGTTTGGTCCTTCTAATCCTCCAGCTGAGCCTGGTGTTAGGCCAACAGCAGCAAGATTCAGATTTACACTTGGCTGGCTTGGGCCCAGGGCAGCTGCTAGAGAAGGGTTATAGTCTGTTGGTCTTCTAACCTTCACTGGTGCTCCTTCAAACAAAATGCCGTCAAGTGCCATTGCATTGCTTGCTTCCTCCACAGACCTCATCTCCACAAAAGCAAATTTCTTGTCATGGTTTATGTACACATTGAGGACAGCATCACCTGGACCAGCAGTGTTTCCTCCAATAGCAGCCATGACTTGATTAAAATATATTGCAACAGACTGCAGAAAAGGAAACCAATGTAACCAAGAACGCAACAACAGTATGCATCAGTACGCACAAGCATGCATGCTTGCTTTGGAATTCGAAATTATGGGGTTGAGCAATGGGAAGTGTTCAAGTATATATGGACCTGTTCATTAGCAGACGGAGGAAGTCCACCAACATAAACACGCCGAGCATGCCGAGTAGCCTGATGAAAATTATGCTGGCAAATTGTTTATCAACACCCGCAGTCAATAATAAACAAAAAAACTCATACCTGTTGAGTCATTGCTTGAGGCTGCATGACCAGGGGATTGAACTGATTCAAAAAAAACATTTGAGTACAAACGAGAAATGAATTCAGTTCTTTTGATGGTGAAGATGTTAAACCATCAAGAATAATCACCTGTCCAACAAAAGGGAGCATGTTCGGGAACATTACAGGAATTGAAGAGCCCGGTAACTGACCTGCAATGTATCAATAAATTTCTAGTAGGAACATAATCGATTAGCGAGGAAGATTATTTCTCTTATAAACCTTATTACTTCTCACCATCTGCCTGGATCTCAAATTGACCCAGATGTGCAGTATTGCATGTAAAAGAACAAATAAGAGGTGTGAAAGGACAATATAATAGTCATGAAGCTAGCATTCTGTAATACTTGCTAGCTGAAGATGGACAAGATGATATCAAACCAGAGCACTGATTCCTCCTTGTACATTAAAGCTACAGTAGGCTGTGCATTCCATCGGCAGCAGTAGGGTAAGTGACCCAAGATTGCCTTCTTAACATACACATACACAAAACAAAAACAACAAAAGAACAAAAGCAAAAAAGTTTTGCTCAGTTTTCAGTTACCAAGTAATAATAAAATGGAAACTTAGAACTTATTGCATCAGAACATACTATCACGCATATAAGGGCATCTTGAGTGGATGCTTACAGAGAGAAGGCATCCATTGGCTGGCACCTTTTCCCTCCTCTAGCACCAATATCTCTCTCAGCAACTCATATAGTGTTGTGACTACAATAAATTAATCATTTTTGCAATCTAGCATTATTGGTGGATGGTCCTAGGTAGATCGCACTAGGCATTTTGCAATCTAGCATTATTGGTGGATGGTCCTAGGTAGATCGCACTAAGCATCTTTGACACTGTTTGCATTGGAGTTACAGATGCATGACTAAGTTTCAAAATCAGCATTGGAATAGTGATATGTTAGAAGGCTACGACAATGGTAATAATTAAGAACCACATTCGATTATCAGCATAGTGTGCTAGTAGATTGTGGTGAAAATAAATTCACTCATTCATTCTAAATAAACATTATTAGAATAAGTCCCAACTGAGATTAAAAAAACTGCAAAAATGAAGAACTGAACTTAGTTGAGGAGAGCATACTTGGGGTTGGAATAGATGGGAACTGAGGAACTACAGATTGGGCTGATGGTCCCAGGTCAAATCCGCTTACTCGCTTGCTGTTCAATGCAAATGGTATTAGTAGTTATAGTGAGAAATCAAAGTAGTAATAGTGAGAAATCAAAATGAAAAAATTAAAACTGCACGAGACAGCTAATTGTACTAGTGAGTGGTAGTAGTGATGTTATTTATGTCCGATCATTGTAACGATATATGTTGAATAGCACATTGACTTTCTCTTCTATGCAAATCTAGTCAACATCAAGATGGTGATAAGTGATAGCCATGAGAGTGGAAGACTAGTATGAAGTCTGTACACGATGCAAGTAACCAACTCCTCCCTTAACTTCATCACTTCCATACCTTTTTGATTGAGATTGAGATCTGTGATCATCCCTGCCCCTTGAACGAGACCGTGAACGAGAGCGATGCCTGCGATGCCTCCCTTAACTCCTCTCATGTTATAGCACCATATCGTTTATGAGCATCATTTGTGCTCATGTTTAGCACCTTTACTCCATATGAGAGAGTTTTCATGTATTAGTTGCATAACTATGTGGGGAACTTTACAATATAGAACTTGGCTTGTATATTCCAATGATGAGCCTCCTCAAAAGTGCTTGATGCTTGCAATCGTGTGTGGTTGGTGAACCCCAAGAGGAGGGTGTGAAGTAGTGCAGCAGCAAGATTTCACTCGGTTATGAAACCAAGGTTATCGAATCAGTAGGAGATGAGACTTCCCCCGAGTTGTCAACGGCGCCCAAAGATCCTTGGTGCAACGTAGGAGACGTGGAATCTGCACACAACACAATCAAAGTATTTTGTCCCAACTCAACGGTGAGGCTGTCAATCCCACCGGCTTGCTGTAACAAAAGGATTAAACGTATGTGTGGAAGAAAGATGTTTATTGTAGAAAGTAACAGGTTTGCAGATGTGGTTTTATAAGATTAAAGAGAAGGACCGGGGTCCACAGTTCACTGGTGGTGTCTCTCGATGAATAATAATAACATTCATTCATGCGTGGTAAACAAATTACAGCTGGGCAATTGATAGAATAATGATGGGCAAACCAATGCATATACTAACGTTATGATGTCTAGTGTGAGATTAATTCGGGCATTACAACAATATATATAGATTGTTCCAACTGCATCTATGACTAATAATCCACCTTCCGGTTAGTGTCCGCACCCCTTTCAGTATTAAGTTGCATGCAACAGATAATCGGCTTAAGCACTGTGTGTAAAGTAAGTAAGTAAGTAAGTAAGTAACATCATCCTTAGACAAAGTACTACTATTTATCCCTAGTAGCAACGGTACATCTACAACCTTAAAGTTTTCTGCCACTGCCTAATACTAAATAGAGACAAGAACCTACTGTCGAGCATAAATACCCCCTCTCGGAGTTACGAGCATCTACTTGGCCAAAGCACACACAAGTAACAGAGAGCATGCAAGATCATTAAATAGCATACACATGATATATTATGAAGCAATAACTTTAGTACTCAATATTCATTGGAGCCCAACAAACACAACATGGAGAATTACATAAAGATGATCTTGATCATGAAAGGCAGCTCACAAGATCTAAACATGATAGCACAAGAGGAGAAGACAACCATCTAGCTACTGTTACGGACCCGTAGTCCAAGGGTAGACTACTCACGCATCAGACCGGAGGCAGTCATGGCGACGTAGAGGCCTCCGGGGACAATTCCCCCTCCCGGCAGGGTGCCGGGGAGCAGTTCTGATCTCTCCCGAATTGGTGTTGACGACGGCGGCGGCTCGGGACCCGTGGAGGAAATAATGAACACCGTATGATTTTTTACTTTTTGGGGTGTACTTATAGACCGAGATCTTAATCAGTATGTTGTCATATCATCATATATCATACATAATATTAGGATGCTTGCCCCTAAAAGTGAAAAGAGCCATGGAGGCCATCGAAAAGAGAAACAGAAAAAGAAAAAAATAGAAAAAAAGAAAGAAAAAAATAAAAAAGGGGGCAGCATTACTATTCTTTATCACACACTTGTGCTCTGGTTATAGCACCATATCATTTGTGATCATCATTTGTGCTCATGTTTAGCACCTTTACTTCATATGAGAGAGTTTTCATGCCTTAGTTGCATAACTGTGTGGGGAACTTTACACTATAGAACTTGGCTCGTATATTCCAATGATGAGCCTCCTCAAAAGTGCTCTAGGTCTTCGTGAGAAAGCAAGTTGGATGCATCCCCACTAGTTCCATTGGAGATCTTTCATATACTTATAGCTCCATGTGCATCCGTTGTGTGGCAATTTCTACTCCTTGCATAACTTCCATTATAAGACTTCCTCTTGTCTAACGATCACTTGCAGCTTTGTGAGCCTTTCTTCCGTTGGCCTTCCAAACCTCCGTTAACATTCTCTTAGCCAAAACATCCTGGTGCCAGGAACCAACGTTGAACGCTTGCTTGTTTCTTTTGAACAAATAAGGAGTTGATCTTCTACGTGCATATTGATATTGCTTGACTTGATCCTTTCATTAAGTCGTCATGTTTGTTGGAAGCATTTGATGATTATATTGTTGTGCTGGAAGCTTAAATCATCTTTAATAACTACTATGCACAGTTGATTGCTATCTAGTACTATATCATTGAAAGCTTTGCTTGTTTTACCTACTTTTTTATTTATTACTCATTTCATATCAATATAAACTACATCCCTTATTCATTTGATCTCAGTTTACATGCCTTACATTATTACGTGATTGATGAAACACAAGTATAGGGGGTGTATCGCAGTACTTTCGATAAATAAGAATGTCAAACCCTACGAGGAGCAGAAGGTGTTGACAAGTGGTTTTGATGAGGAATTCACTGTAAACACTAGCAGACAAGTTTTCAGTAGACTTTGATATAACGAAGAAATAAAGTGTGAGTAAATAGAGCGCGGCAAATATAATTGCAGCGAGTGGCCCAATCCTTTTGAGAGCAAAGGACAAGCCGGTTTGTTTACTTATGATGACCAAACGTTCTTGAGGACACACAATTTTTTTGTCTAGTGCTTTAACTTCATATTGATGAATAATCTTTAGTGTTTGGATAAGTGTCGTGTGGGTGAAACTATGCTAATGCACCGCCCTTCCTAGGACTAACACATACTTATGATTATACCGCTTGCAAGCATCCACAAATACAAGAAAGTAATTAAGATAAATCTAACCATAGCCTTAAACTCTAAGATCATGCGACCCCTCGTACATCGGAATACCAACGGCGGTTTAGTTTTCTGTCACTCCGTCAACCCCACAGAGTATAACCGAGTACACGATGCATTCCCCAAGGCCCATAAAGGTGAAGTTCATGTAGTAGACGTTCACATGACACCACTAGAAAAATGGCACCGTAACTTAAATATCAAAACATCAAATATTACTCAATATAGTTCACTACTAACATCTAGACTTCTCCCATGTCCTCAAGAAGACAACGAACTACTCACAACACATAAATATGGAACATGATCAGAGATGATATAATTATGGATAACGATCTGAACATAAATCCTAATTCAACGGTTTCACTCAATAGCATCAATAACAATAGTAATCAACACTGGGAGAGTTTCCCCTATCAAATACACGGAGTTTAGCCCTAGATGTTACAACGGGAACAGAGTGGATGGATGGAGATGACGGCGTTAGCGGTGGAGATGGTGGTGTTGGCGATGGTGATGGAGTGCAGCTCGATGACGGTGACGATGGCGACGATTTCCCGCCTCCGGGAGGGAATTTCCCCGGCGGCAACGCAGCCTACCGGAGAGCTTTTCTCTCTCTGTCTTCTCCGCCTCGTGGTGGCGGCGGAGATGGATTCTGGACTAACTACGATTTTTTAGGTCTTCAGAGGGACGAAGTACGCGAAGGGGTACGCCGGGAGGTCGGCCAGGGTGGCCACACCACCTGCTCGCGCGGCCAGAAAGGCTGCCGTGCCAGGAGGTGGTGAGGGCCCCCTGGGCCCCACCCTAGGCTCTCCTTTTGTCCTCCTTCGTGATATATTTGGAAATAAATCCCAGATGTTCATTTTGTTCTTCTGGTCTTTGCAAATATTGTATCTTGACGATGTTTTTTTCTAGCAGAATTCAGACTCCAGAGTTCCATCCCCCAATGATCATCAATCAAGCAAAATAGATGAAATACATAAGTATCACTCCAAATACAAAATATATCAATGAATAGCAGTAAATTATAATATAAAATAGTGATGCAAAATGGACGTATCAACTCCCCTCAAGCTTAGACCTCGCTTGTCCCCAAGCAAAAGCTGAACTCGGTAAACATGACCACAGGTTTATGGAGTAAAGTGTCGATATAAAATGTACGGACAAGAAGCATCACATGTATAAATGCACAATTCATCTTAGATATTAACTCCGTTCATGTATAAATCAACTTGCAACAAGTAGAGGAAAACCACAGTAAAGTACATAGAGAAAACCGTAGTTGGTGTTGTCAAACTTAGTCTTTGGTCAGAGAAGAATGAACAATTGAGCTTAGTTTATAAAACAGCCATCTTTATTGGTTGATAGCTCTATAAAATCAAATTTATTAAATGCCAACAATGTGCTAAGAAAGAAAGAATAAAACACATGATCAACAATACTAATGTATGAATGGTGGAATCACAATCAACTCAAATGCTTGCTTAAGATAGAAGGAGATAGGTTTACTGACTCAACATAAAGTAAAAGATAGGCCCTTCGCAGAGGGAAGCAGAGATACAAGCATGTGCTAGATCTTTTGGTTTTATAGCTTTTCGAAATCACTTATAGAGCATAAAATGAGTTTTGAGCGGTGTTTTTCGTTGTCAACGATTTGTAACAGAGTTCTTGTCATCTTCCATACTAAGCAAATTAGGGGTGGTTCCGATTAATTTTTAAAACAAGACTTTATGATATTCATGTTCTTTTCCTCTTTACTTTCATAGCCCTGACACTCCTCCCCACCTTTCTAATCACACCATGGCTAGCCGAATCCTCGGGTGCCCACCAATCAATCTCAAACCATGGAGGAGTGCCTATATTTTTTATAAACTCAACCTTTCATATTATAGTGGTCTGACCACCCCTTTGCAATATTAGTGACGAACAGATGTAGCATGCAAGTTATGGGTTACTTAATTAGTATGGAAGATAACAAACCCAACTATTATTTCCTCATGAGCTAGTGAACATTGACACAAATAAGGGATAATTTTGAATAAACATAGCACAAGAAGTACTTACTTGGAGTGGCGCAAAATACCACATAGTAGGTAGACATCATGGACACAGAGGGCAAGGGTTTTGGTTCAAGGTTTGGACGTATGAGAAGAATTCCCTCTCGATACAGGTCTTTGGCTAGCAAGGTTGGGTAGAAAGCATAAGAGTTGATGGATACAAAGAAACATACATGTAGTAGAGACAATCATGCAATTCTTACTTGAAAGCACACACACACAATTTAAGTTGTGAATACTAAGCTTGTCATCGACAAGTGAGAAAGATCAATGAATGTTATATTCTACATGTAATTCTTTTTCCTCTTAAGTCTCAAAGTATTATAGCTACAGACCAATGCTAAGTTTGCCAAAGCAAAAAGATTTACTATATGTTCCCAAAGTGATTACCAATACTAAATGACAAGATCAATCATGCACGATAAAAGTTGCAACGTAAAATAAAGTGTGCAAAAAATAAATGATAACACTTCTCATTAATATTTCATAACGGCTACTCACACCAAGGGATACATAGATAACCAACTAAAAGAGAGATACTTCGACATTGCAAACCATCATATAAGATAAGTTCCCTACTCATCATATGACACTACTAAAAAGTAAAAGATGAAAGATAATGGTGATACCGCGGCACTCCACCCAAGCTTGGAAAAAGCTAAGGGAGATGCCAATACTGATGATGAATTACTCCTTCGGTGGTGACTTAAAGTGGGGTAAGGTAACGCTCCAACATCTTGTGAAGCCTGTTATTCTCCTCTTGAAGTATATCCACTTCCCTCCTCAGGACGCAGTACTGCTCGCAAAACTGATCCGTGACTCGGAGAGCTTCAATTGCATCTGGAAAAGAGCTAAGATCCAGAATAGGTGGTATTGCTCCCTGCATGTTATGAGAAAAAGCACGCTGGAAATTAATTGATCCCACAAAGATGGGTTTGTTGGTTCCCGTCCTTGCGTGATCCTTCTTCGCCGCTTGCATCTTCTTCATCTCCTTCATGACGCTTTCGTCCATGTCCTTGCGCCTAGCCTTCACCTTCTCATTGTCCGCCCATCCAACAAAAGACCCTTGATCAAGATCCTGAAGGAGTTCGCATTGTTAACGAAGTGTGTAGTCTTCAGAACAAGATCCCTGAGACGACATCTGGAAAGAAACAGCTCGAAACAAAAACGCGTCGAAAACACGATATACGGACCTCTATGGCTCCGGGTGAATATATAGCAAAAATTTACTAAATAAAAGGAAGGCAACTGGGCGAAACCGAGTAGGAGAGGACCTCCGAGGCCTCCTCACCAGGTGCTCGCGCGGCCAACATGGGCCCCGCGTCACCACGTGGTGAGGGAACCTTGGACTTCGTCTCCATTTCATTTTCGTCTCATATTTTTCCATATTTTCCAAACATAAATATCAGATGTCCAAAAATTAAATTCGCAAACGTTTTATTACCAAAACTGTACCTTTTCGAAATCAGGTTCTGCAGACTCAGAAATATTTTCCTTAATGTAATTTTCCGTAGTAATTGCTTGAATATTATCAACATCTTAATTATAGGAATCTCTAGAAATATAATGCTTAAGTCTTTGTCCATTTACCACTTGTGTAGATTCATCCTTGAGCGAAGCAATTTTTATCGCACCCGAACGAAACACTTCCACAATAACATATGGACCTTCCCACTTGGAGAGTAATTTTCCTGCAAAGAATCTAAGACGAGAACTATACAATAGAACTTTCTCACCAACATGAAATTCTCTCTTAAGGATTCTCTTATAATGCCATCTCTTAACTTTTTCTTTAAATAGTTTAGCATTTTCATAAGCTTCACTTCTCCATTCATCTAAAGAACTCAAATTAAGTAATCTTTTCTCACCAGCAAGTTTAAAATCTCTATTTAGTTCTCTCACTGCCCAATAAGCTTTGTGTTCTACTTCTAAAGGCAAGTGACAGGCTTTTTCATAAACCATTTTATAAGGAGACATACCCATGGGATTTTTATAAGCAGTTCTATAAGCCCACAATGCATCATTTAATTTACTAGCCCAATTCTTCCTCGTTCTATTAACAGTCTTTTTTAAGATAGATTTAATTTCTCTTTTTTATAGTTCTACTTGCCCACTAGTTTAAGGATGATAAGGTGAAGCAATTCTATGATTAACACCATATTTAGCAAGAACTTTTCTAAAACCACCATGAATAAAATGAGAACCTCCATCAGTCATAAGATATCTAGGAACACTAAACCTAGGGAAAATAATATCTTGAAGCATTTTTAATGATGTTTCACCATCAGCACTTTTAGAAGGAATAACTTCTACCCATTAAGTAACATAATCAACAGCAACAAGTATATGAGTATTACCTTCTGAAGAAGGGAAAGGACCCATAAAGTAAAATACTCAACAATCAAACGGTTCAATAACAAGAGAATAATTCATAGGCGTTTCATTGTGTCTAGAGATATTACCAACTCGTTGACATTCATCACAAGATAAAATAAACGTGCTTGCGTCTTTAAAGAGAGTAGGCCAATAAAAGCTGATTGTAAAACCTTTTGTGTGGTTCTATCTCCAGCGTGATCTCCCTCCATAAGCGCTACTATGGCACTTCCTCAATATCTCTTTTTGTTCATACTCCGGAACACATCTTCGCATAATACCATCAACTCCTTCTTTATATAAGTGTGGGTCATCCTAGAAATAATGGCTCAAGTCATAAAAGAATTTTCTTCTTTGTTGAGCTGAAAAGGTTGGAGGCAAATACTTCGAAACAATTAAGTTAGCATAATCTGCATACCAAGGACTATTTCGTGAATTCACCCTTATTGCAGCCAATTGTTCATTTGGAAAACTATCATTAACAGGTATAGGATCATAACCAATGTTTTCCAATCTAGACAAATTATCAGCAACAGGATTTTGAGCACATTTCCTATCTACAATGTGTAAGTCGAATTCTTGCAAAAGTAGTACCCATCAAATAAGCCTAGGCTTTGCATCTTTATTTTCCATAAGGTATCTAATTGCAGTATGATTAGTATGAATCATAACTTTAGAATCAACAATGTATTGTCTCAAGCAAAGACAACAACTACAAATTCTTTTTCAGTTGTAGCATAATTCTTATGAGCAGAATCAAGGGTTTTACTAGCATAATGAATAACATTTAACTTCTTATCTATTCTTTGTCCAAGAACAACACCAACAGCAAAATCACTACCATCACACATTATTTCAAATGGTAAATTCCAATCAGGTGGTTGAACAATAGGAGCAGTTATTAAAGCTTTCTTAAGAGTTTGAAAAGCTTCTTTACAATCATCATAAAAACAAATGGTATATCTTTTTGCAAGAGATTAGTAAGAGGCTTTGATACCTTATCAAAATCTTTGATAAACCTTCTATAAAAACCAGCGTGACCAAGAATACTACGAATACCTTTAACATCTCGGGGGCAAGGCATTTTCTCGATTGTCTCCACTTTAGCTTCTATCAACTTCAATACCTCTTTCGGAAATTTTATGTCCAAGAAAAATCCCTTCATTAACCATAAAGTGGCATTTCCCCCAATTAAGAACAAGATTAGTTTCTTCACATCTCTACAAAACCTTATCAAGATTGTGCAAGCAATTATCAAAAGAAGTGCCATAGACGGAGAAATCATCCATGCATACCTCCACAATTTCTTCACAAAAATCATGAAAGATAGCAGACATACATCTTTGAAAAGTAGCAGGAGCATTACGTAAACCAAAAGGCATACGTCTATAAGCATAAGTACCATAGGGAGAAGTAAATGTGGTTTTCTCTTGATCTTGAGTTTTAACAGCAATTTGAGAGAAACCAGAATAACCATCAAGAAAGAAAAAATGAGTTTTATTTGTTAATCTCTCTAACATTTGATCAATAAAGGGTAACGAATAATGATTTTTCTTAGTAACTTTATTAACCTTTCTAAAATCAATGCACATTCTATAACAAACAAATACTCTTTGAGGAATAAGCTCATCATGATCATTAGGTACAACAGTAATACTACCCTTCTTAGGGACACAATGCACAGGACAAACGCATGTACTATCAGCAATAGGATAAATGATACCAGCATCAAGAAGTTTTAATACCTCATTTCTTACCACTTCCTTCATCTTAGGTATTAAACAGCCTTGTGTTCAACAACTGGCTTTGCGTAGGGCTCCATATTATTATAATGTTGACATATAGAAGGAGAAATCCCCTTCAAATCATCCAAAGTATAACCCATAGCTCCATGATGTTTCTTCAATATTTCCAATAATCTTTCTTCTTCTTTACCTGAAAGGTTAGCACTAATAATAACAGGATATGTTTTCTTATCATCAAGATGAGCATACTTAAGATTATCACGCATAGATTTTAAATCAAAGAGAGGATCCTCTTTAGGTGGAAGTGTTTTACCCAAGTCCTATACTTTTAAATTATGTTTAAGAATAGGTTGATGAAGGAATATGTCATGAAGTTCATTTCTTTCTTCCATAATAGTTTCACTCTCATGATCTTCCATAAATTTCTGAATATGATTAGTAGGAGCAAGAGCAATAGAAGCAAGTTGTTCTACTCTAAAATCCTCGTTAGGCCATTCGGATTCATAAGGGGTTTTAGCAAATTTTGAAAAATTGAACTCATAAGAATCACCATCAAATTTAGTAAGGATTTTCTCTTTCCTCCAATCTATAACAGCACCACAAGTATTTAAAAAAGGTATAATAATAGGACAAGTCTTACTAGCAGCAGAACAAGGTACAAGAAAATCGGCGGGATATTCAGTCTTACCACATATAACTTCAACATCTCTAACAATATCAATGGGAGAGATAGTTTCTCTATTAGCAAGTTGAATAACAAAATCATTATCTTCAAGTTCAATAGGACCAATTTCATGCATAATCTCTTTGTAAAGCTCATAAGTAATAGCACTTGAACTTGCACCAATATAACATAAACCATACTAGAAATGATCACCAATTTTAACAGATAACATAGGAACACTAGCCTTTCTTGGCTTTGCAGGATGAGAGACAATATTAGAAGCATCATCACAAAATATAATATACTCTTATGCCACATTTTCATAAACAAGTTCTTTAACTATAGCCACAGAAGGTTCAACTTTAATTTGTTCATCATGTTCTTTAGCTTTCTTATCACTTTTACTAACCACACTAGCCATAATAGCATGTTCTCTCACTTTAAAAGGAAAAAGAATTTTATAATTATAAGGCCCAGGAATGATATGATCAATAATATTAACTTCAATGCTTTTAGCTAAAGGAGCAACAAATTTATCTTAATAAGTTTCATGATATTTTTCAAACCCCTTCTTGGGCAAACCGAAATACACAACAAAGGTTTTATTATAATTTGCAACAACTTGAGAATCAAGACCATAAGCATTATTGATATTTCGAAATGCATCAGTTTCCATGAAAGTGTTAATGGATTCAAAGTCATATTTTATACCTGACTCCCTACCTTTGTGTTTCTCCCAAGGTTCAGTATTTTCTTCAATGCGATCAAGAAGATCCCATTTAAACTCCTTATTACGACTGAATGATCCAGCACATAAAGTATCCAATAATGTTTTATCTTCAAAGGAGAGTCTTGCATAGAAGTTACCAACAATAATATTACCAGAAAGCTCATGAATGGGGCATTTGAGCATTAATGCCTTCAATCTCCCCCACGCTTGGGCAATACTTTCTCCATTATGAGGCTCGAAATTATATATAGAATTCCGATCTTGATGATTTTCACTTGGAGGATAATATTTAGAATAAAAGAGATGTACAATTTCCTCCCATCCAAGAAAATCATTGTTCTTCAACAGTTTATACCAATGCACAGCTCTCCCACCAAGTGATATGGAGAATAATTTCTTCCTGACTTCGTCCTTCGTAATACCTGCACACTTGAACAACTCGCATAATTCATGTAAATACAGCAAATGATCACCGGGGTGAACAGTTCCATCCCCTACATAGCGATTATTCATAACACGTTCAATAATTTTCATAGGTATTTTAAATGGCACAATATCATCAAGTGGCGCCTCACGTTCTACCGCAGCAGTGGTAGAACGTTTCCCAAACAGGAAAGCAACATTTCCTCTCTCCATTATTAAGCAAATAAGGAGACACAAATAAAAACCGCACTTATAGTTGAAGTTTTCCTTACCAATTCCTCTTACCAATGGCGCTTCACTCCCTGACAACGACGCCTGAAAATAGCCTTGATGACCCACAAATATAGGGGGTGTATCGCAGTACTTTCGATAAATAAGAGTGTCGAACCCAACGAGGAGCAAAAGGTGTTGACAAGTGGTTTTGATGAGGAATTTATTGTAACACTAGCAGACAATTTTTCAGTAGACTTTGATATAACGAAATAAATGCGAGTAAATAGAACGCAGCAAATATAATTGCAGCGAGTGGCCTAATCCTTTTGAGAGCAAAGGACAAGCTGGTTTGTTTACTTATGATGACCAAACGTTCTTGAGGACACAAGGGATTTCTGTCTAGTGCTTTCGCTTTATATTGATGAATAATCTTTAGTGTTTGGATAAGTGTCGTTTGGGTGAACCTATGCTAATGCACCGCCCTTCTTAGGACTAACAGATACTTATGATTATACCCCTTGAAAGCATCCGCAAATACAAGAAAATAATTAAGATAAATCTAACCATAGCCTTAAACTCTGAAATCCTGCGATCCCTCGTGCATCGGAATGCCAATGGGGGTTTAGTTTTCTGTCACTCCGGCAACCCCACAAATGATAACCGAGTACACGATGCATTCCCCTAGGCCCATAAAGGTGAAGTGTCATGTAGTCTACATTCACAGGACACCATTAGAAGAATGGCACCACAACTTAAATATCAAAACATCAAATATTACTCAACATAGTTCACTACTAACATATAGAATTCTCCCATGTCCTCAAGAACACAACGAACTACTCACAACACATCATATGGAACATGATCACATATGATATAATGATGGATAATGATCTGAACATAAACCCTAATTCAACGGGTTCACTCAATAGCATCAATAACAATAGTAATCAACACCGGGAGAGTTTTCCCTATCAAATACACGGAGTTTAGCCCTAGATGTTACAGCGGGAACGGAGTAGATGGATGGAAATGACGGCGTCGGTGGTGGAGATGGTGGTGTTGGCGATAGTGATGGAGTGCAGCTCGATGACGGTGACGATGGCGACGATTTCCCACCTCCGGGAGGGAATTTCCCCGGCGGCAACGCAGCCTGCCAGATAGCTTTTCTCTCTCTTTCTTCTCCGCCTCGAGGTGGCGGTGGAGATGGATTCTGGACAACCTAGGATTTTTTAGGTCTTCGGGGGGATCAAGTACGCGAAGGGGTACGCCAGGAGGTGGGCCAGAGTGGCCTCACCACCTGATCGCGCGACCAGGAGGTAGTGAGGGCCCCACCCCAGGCTCTCCTTTTGGCCTCCTTCGTGATATATTTGGGAAATAAATCCCATATGTTCATTTTGTTCTTTTGGTCTTTGCAAATATCGTATCTTGACGAAGTTTTTTCCAGCAGAATTCAGACTTCGGAGTTCCATCCCCCAATGATCATCGATCATGCAAAATAGTTGAAATAACATAAGTATCATCTCCAAATACAAAATATATCAATGAATAGCAGTAAATTATGATATAAAATAGTGATGCAAAATGGACGTATCAGTGATCAAGATTGTGTTTAAGCATGTCACTTAAGAAATTATTCTTCTTTGATCGTTCTTGCCTACTCGGGACGAGTAGAACCAAGCTTGGGGATGTTGATACGTCTCCAACGTATCTATAATTTCTTATGTTCCATGCTATGTTATACCATGTTCTTACATGTTTTATATGCATTTTATATAGTTTTATGCATTTTCTGGGACTAACCTATTAAGAAGATGCCAAAGTGACAGTTCCCTGTTTTCTGTTGTTTTTGGTTTCAGAAAAGTACTTAAGAAAATATTCTCGGAATTGGAAAAGAAACATCCTGGAATTATTTTTGGAAAATGAAGGTTCCAGATGACTGAAGACGTGACGAAGTGGTGCACCGAGGCGCCCTCACCCGGTGCTGGCACGGCCAGAACTAGGACCGCGCGAGCACGTGGTGACGCGGCCTCGGGCGTCCACCGACCTCGCCCTTTCACCTATAAGTACCACCAAAAAACCTAAAAATCGCACGGTGTTCATTATTTCCTCCACAGGTCGCAAGCCACCGTCGTCGTCAGCACCAATTCGGGAGAGATCAGAACTGCTCCCTAGCACCCTGCCGGGAGGGGGAATCTTCCCCGGAGGCCTCTACGTCGCCATGACTGCCTCCTGACTGATGCGCGAGTAGTCTACCCTTGTACTACGGGTCCATAACAGTAGCTAAATGGTTGTCTTCTCCTCTTGTGCTATCATGTTTAGATCTTGTGAGCTGCCTATCATGATCAAGATCATCGATATGTAATTCGCCATGTTGTGTTTGCTGGGATCCGATGAATATTGAGTACTAAAGTTATTACTTCCTAATATATCATGTGTGTGCTATTTAATGATCTTGCATGCTTTCCGTTACTTGTGTGTGCTTTCGCCAAGTAGATGCTCGTAACTCCAAGAGGGGGTATTTATGCTCGATAGTAGGTTTTATCTCTATTTAATTTGGGACAGTGACAGAAAGCTCTAAGGTTGTAGATGTACCGTTGCTACTAGGGATAAAACTGTATTACTTTATCTAAGAATTATGTTACTTACTTAGTTTACACACAGTGCTTAAGGCGATAATCTGTTGCATGCAACTTAATACTGAAAAGGGTGCGGACGCTAACCGGAAGGTGGATTATTAGTCATAGATGCGGTTGGAACGGTCTATGTATGTTGTTGTAATGCCCGATTGAATCTCACACTAGACATTATAACGTTAGTATATGCATTGTTTTGCTCATCATTATTCTATCAATTGCTCAGCTGTAATTTGTTTACCACGCATGGATGAATGTTATTATTATTTATGGCGAGACACCACTAGTGAACTGTGGACCCCGGTCCTTCTCTTTAATCATAAACAGCGCTGCCAAGAACCTCGGGGGAATTCTCATCTCCTACTGTATCGATAAACCTTGGTTTCATAACTGAGAGAAATCTTGCTGCTGCACTACTTCACACCTTCCTCCTGGGGTTCACCAACCACACGCTTGCTAGCATGAGTCATCTAGATACAATATTTGTGAAGACCAGAAGAATAAAACAAACTCCTGGGAATTATGTTCCCACGAGATCACGAAGGAGGCCAAAAGGTAGCCTGGGGTGGGGCCCAAGGGGCCCACACCACCTCCTGGCGCGACACCCAAGGCTGTCGCGTGAGCACCAGGGTGGGCCGCCCTGGCCCACCTCTGGCTGTGCCCTTTCGCATACTTCATTTCCCTGAAGACCTAACACACATACGATGTCCAGAAAGCATCTCCGCCGCCACCACGAGGCGGAGAAGACAGAGAGAGAAAAGTTCTCCGGCAGGCTGCGTTGCTGCCGGGGAAATTCCATCCTGGAGGGGGGTAATTGTCGCCATCATCACCGTCATCGAGCTGCATGATACGTCTCCAACGTAGCCATAATTTCTTGTGTTCCATGCTATGTTATATCATGTTATTACATGTTTTATATGCATTTTATATAGTTTTATGCATTTTCTTGGACTAACCTATTAACAAGATGCCACAGTGCTAGTTCCCAGTTTTCTGCTGTTTTTGGTTTCAGAAAAGTACTTAAGGAAATATCCGCCAAATTTGAAACAACTCAACCAGGAATTATTTTTGGAATATATGCATCCAGAAAAACCGAAGACGAGACGAATTGGCGCCACGAGGCCGCCACATCGCCTCGTGGCGCGAGCTCCAATGCTGCAGCGCCGGGAGGTGGTGTGGCGCCCTCGGGCGCCCACCGACCTAGGTCTTTCGCCCATATAAACCCCCCTGACCTAAAAACGCTTGACGGTTAATCACTTTTTCCTCCACGGGTCCCGAGCCGCCGTCGTCGTCACCACCACTTTGGGAAAGATTAGAACTGCTCCCCGACACCCTGACAGGAGGGGGAATCGTCCCCGGGGGCTTCTATGTCGCCATGACCGCCTCCGGACTGATGCGTGAGTAGTCTACCTTGGACTACGGGTCCATTACAGTAGCTAGATGGTTGTCTTCTCCTCTTGTGCTATCATGTTTAGATCTTGTGAGCTGCCTATCATGATCTAGATCATCTTTATGTAATTCTCCATGTTGTGTTTGCTGGGACCCGATGAATATTGAGTACTAAAGTTATTGCTTCAGAATATAACATGTGTGTGCTATTTAATGATCTTGCATGCTCTCCGTTACTTGTGTGTGCTTTGGCCAAGTAGATGCTCGTAACTCCAAGAGGGGGTATTTATACTCGATAGTAGGTTCATTTCTCTATTAAATCTGGGGCAGTGACAGAAAGCTCTAAGGTTGTAGATGTACTGTTGCTACTAGGGATAAAACAGTATTACTTTGTCTAAGGATGATGTTACTTACTTACTTTACCCGCAGTGCTTAAGGTGATAATCAGTTGCATGCAACTTAATGCTGAATGGGGTGCGGACGCTAACCGGAAGGTGGATTATTAGTCATAGATGCGGTTGGACGGTCTATGTATCTTGTTGTAATGCCTGAATGAATCTCACACTAGACACGATATCATTAATATATGCATTGGGTTTCTCATCATTATTATTTCAATTGCCTAGCTGTAATTTGTTTACCACGCATGGATGAATGTTATTATTATTTATGGAGAGACACCACTAGTGAACTGTGGACTCCGGTCCTTCTCATTAATCTGGTAAAACCACAACTGCAAACATGTTACTTTCACCAAACATAAATCTTTCTTAAACACATACGTTTAATCCTTTGTTACAGCAAGCCAGTGAGATTGACAACCTCACTGTTAAGTTGGGGCAAAGTATCTTGATTGTTTGTGTGCAGGCTCCACGTTCCGCGGCTGACGCTGGTATTGCGCCGTGTCAACGTCGCCGCCAACAACCTCGAGGGAATCATTCATCTCCTACTGGTTCAATAACCTTGCTTTCATAACTGAGGGAAACTTGCTGCTGCACTACTTCACACCTTCCTCTTGGGGTTTCCCAACAACACACCCACCGTGTGCATCAAGCAATTTCGGGTGCCGTTGCCGGGGATTTGAAGATTCACAGCGAGGGGAGTTTTCGCACTTCCAATCTTTTTATTTTGTTATTGTCTTGCTTAGTTTATTTTTATTACTGTCGGGTGCCGTTGCCGGGGATTTGAAGATTCACACCTTCCTCTTGTTTGTTAATACCAAAAATACAAAATAATTTAGTTACTTACATTACTTTTTATATTTCGGTTTGCACTTTTATTTTCAGTTTTGTTGCTTTGTTTGTTTCGGTTTGTCAATTACTTCTTGAATTTTGTTATTTCGGTTTTTAGCTTTACCTTTATTACAATGTTCCTTCCTAAGTACACTTTTGAGGATCTTTCAGTAGTTAGTGGTTCCATAATTGGAAAAGAAAATATTGGAGAGTTATTTAATCATATTAGTAAGAATAGTGATCTTGAGGATAAATCCATAGCCAAACTTGCTCCAAACTATGAAACCGCTGCAACTTATGTAGTTCACATGCTGGAAACTAGGTTTGTTAACCTTCATCCTATAGTGATGTTGCCAAAGAAGATAGGACAGTTTTTGATCGTTTTAATATGCTTGGATCATGTGTAGATGTTATTAATGCACTTGAAAAACTAGGAAAAACCGAACCTATAAAGGGGGAATAAATGAAAGTTCCGATACATGTTAAACTTGTAGCTATGCATGAAGGTTTGGAAGAAAATTTTGATTGGATTGTCCCTCAAAACCCATTTGATGAAAGTAGTAAGCCTAACAGAAATGAAAGGGGTACCTCTGAACCTTGTATAGATAAAATACCATGCATAGTTGAAAGGGTTTCTATTCTTGATTTTGGTAATACTTGAGTTTCACTATTTGTGCCTAGCTCAAAGACGTTAAACAAAAGCGCTTATGAGAGACAACCCACTTTTATTTCCTGTTTTTTTTTTCTTGTATCAAGAACTTGTCCTACCTCTGTAGCCTTTGTATCTTAATTTTATTGCAAAGTTGTGTCAAGTTAAGCCTCTAGTCAAAAGTTGATGTTAAAATTAAATTCCTGTGCGGAAACAAATTTCTGCTGTCTACCGTAAAATCCATATCTCCCTACTGGAACGTCAGACAAATCTGCCCTTTTTTTTGCACAGTCCACAGATGTTTATGCAACTTTCATTAGTTTTGAGTTTTCTTATCTGAGCAAGTTAAGTGCCTCGAAAAAATCCGTCTTTATGGACTGTTCTGTTTTTTGACAGATTCTGCCATTTTCTTTTGCAATGCCTCTTTTGCTATTTTGATTGGATCTTTTTATGCTTTTAAGTATCAGTGGCTGTAACTAATGTCCAGTAGGATTTGTAGCAATTGTGTTCCTACAGAATATCATAATTTTTTGTGCACTAACCCTCTAATGAAGTAACTCTAAATTTGGTGTGGAGTAAGTTTTCAAGGATCAAAAGAAGAGGATGATATAATGTGATCAAGAGGATAGTAAAGAAAAAGCTTGGGGATGCCCCGGTGGTTCACCCCAATATAATTCAAGAAGACTCAATCGTCAAAGCTAGGGGATGACCAAGGCATCACTTCTTCATCGACAAACTATCAGGTCCTTTCTAGTGAAACTATATTTTAATTCTGTCACATCTTATGAGCTTATCTTGAAGCATATGTTTGTTTTTTTTTTTCACTCTCTGAATAAAATGGATCGTAGCATTATTTTGTGTGGGACAGAGACACGCTCCGCTTTTTCTTATGAATACTCGTATTCTTCACTTATATTCGTTAAGTATTCTTTTCATGTTATTATTTGCTTTCTATCTCATGTTTTTCATGCATCTCTTGTTAGAGCTGTTATCTTTGTTTTATCATACTCTCATATATCATTGTTTAATTACTTGGAGAGTTTATCTTTTAAATAAGTTGATTGGTGTTTGGTTGAGAACAGAAAATGCTAAATGTGGAAGATGGTATAATTAAAATGATACATTAATATTGTAGATCATTGAATTGTTTCACTTGAATCATTGATGTTGTTTTGAGATATTAATTTGCTTAATGGTAAACATGATGGTCTAGTAAAGTGGAATGATTAAATGGTTGGTCTAGAGAAACTTGAAAATTGTGCCACTTAAATTTCCAGTTGATTGCATAATGGTATATGACTTCTTTTTGCCTAAGGCAGCCGTAATGGCTTTATGTTGTGCGCTACGGTCGGGTCCCCAATAGTGACATGTTCATTTGCCACAGCACCCATAGGAGTAATTTTCATTATGCCTTGCATGATCATATTTTTTTTAGAATCTTTTTACTTGTGAGTTCTAAAACTGCGGTTTTCATGGCTTTTCCACCACCATATTGCTAGCCTTTTCAGTACTTTGCATTGCCCTTTCTCACATTGAGAGTTGGTGCATTTTCCACCGGTACATCCAAATTCGTGGGAGATCTTCATCTTGTTCTCCTACAAATAAGTCTTACATTATTACATGATCAAGAGTGTGTTTAAGCATGTCACTTCAGAAATTATTCTTCTTTTATCGGTCTTGCCTACTCGGGACGAGTAGAACTAAGCTTGGAGATGTTGGTACGTATCCATAATTTATTGTGTTCCATGCTATGTTATATCAAGTTATTACATGTTTTATATGCATTTTATATAGTTTTATGCATTTTCTGGGACTAACCTACTAACAAGATGCCATAGTGCCAGTTCCCTGTTTTCTGCTGTTTTTGGTTTCAGAAAAGTACTTAAGGAAATATCCGCCAAATTGGAAACGAGACAACCAGGAATTATTTTTGGAATATATGCGTCTAGGAAAACCGAAGACGAGACGAAGTGGGCCCACGAGGCCGCCACATCGCCTCGTGTGGTGGGCCCCAATGATGTCGCCCCGGGAGGTGGTGTGGCGCCCTCGTGCGACCACCTACCTAGATCTTTCGCCCATATAAACCCCCCTGACCTAAAAACGCTTGACGGTTAATCACTTTTTCCTCCACAGGTCCCGAGCCGCCGCCGTCGTCACCACCACTTCGGGAGAGATCAGAACTGCTCCCCGGCACCCTGACGGGAGGGGGAATCGTCCCCAGGGGCTTCTATGTCGCCATGACCGCCCCCGGACTGATGCGTGAGTAGTCTACCTTGGACTACGGGTCCATAACAGTAGCTAGATGGTTGTCTTCTCTTCTTGTGCTATCATGTTTATATCTTGTGAGCTCCCTATCATGATCAATAACATCTTTATGTAATTCTCCATGTTGTCTTTGCTGGGATCCGATGAATATTGAGTACTAAAGTTATTGCTTCATAATATATCATGTATGTGATATTTAATGATCTTTCATGCTCTCCGTTACTTGTGTGTGCTTTGGCTAAGTAGATGCTCGTAACTCCAAGAGGGGGTATTTATGCTCGATAGTAGGTTCATGTCTCTATTAAATCTAGGGCCGTGACAGAAAGCTCTAAGGTTGTAGATGTACTGTTCCTACTAGGGATAAAACAGTAGTACTTTGTCTAAGGATGATTTTACTTACTTACTTTACACGCAATGCTTAAGGTGATAATCTGTCGCATGCAACTTAATACTGAATGGGGTGCGGACGCTGACCGGAAGGTGGATTATTAGTCATAGATGCGGTTGGAACGTTCTATGTATCTTGTTGTAATTCCCGAATGAATCTCACACTAGACACCATATCATTAGTATATGCATTGGGTTGCTCATCATTATTATGTCAATAGCCTAGCTGTAATTTGTTTTCCACGCATGGATGAATGTTATTATTATTTATGGAGAGACAGCACTAGTGAAATGTGGACCCCGGTCCTTCTCATTAATCTGATAAAACCACAACTATGACATGTTACTTTCTGCAAACATAAATCTTTCTTCCACACATACGTGTAATCCTTTGTTACAGCAAGCCGGTGAGATTTACAAGCTCACTATTAAGTTGGGGCAAAGTATCTTGAGTGTTTGTGTGCAGGCTCCACATTCGCTGCTGATGCTGGTGTTGCGCCGTGTCAACGTCGCCACCAAGAACCTCGAGGGACTCATTCATCTCCTACAGGTTCGATAACCTTGGTTTCATAACTGAGAGAAACTTGTTGCTGCACTATTTCACACCTTCCTCTTGGGGTCTCCCAACAACACACCCACCGTGCGCATCACTGCACTCCATCACCATCGCCAACACCACCATCTCCACCGCCGACGCCGTCATCTCCATCGGTCCACTCCATTCCCGCTGTAACATCTAGAGCTAAATTCTGTGTATTTGATAGGGGAAACGCTCCCGGTGTTGATTTCTCTTGTTATTGATGCTATTGAGTGAAACCGTTGAATTAGGGTTTATGTTCAGATTGTCATCCATCATTATATAATCTCTGATCATGTACCATATGATGTGTTGTGAGTAGTTCGTTGTGTTCTTGAGGACATGGGACAAGTCTAGATGTTAGTAGTGCACTATGTTGAGTAATATTTAATGTTTTGGTATTTAAGTTGTGGTGCCATTCTTCTAGTGGGGAATGCATCGTGTACTCGGTTATCATTTGTGGGGTTGCCGGAGTGACAGAAACCTAAACCCCCATTGGTATTCCGATGCACGAGGGACCATAGGATCTCAGAGTTTAAGGCTATGGTTAGATTTATCTTAATTACCTTATTGTATTTGCGGATGCTTGCAAGGGGTATAATCATAAGTATGTATTAGTCCTAGGAAGGGCGGTGCATTAGCATAGGTTCACCCACACGACAATTATCCAAACACTAAAGATTAATCATCAATATGAAGGGAAAGCACTAGACAGAATTCCCGTGTGACCTCAAGAACATTTGGTCATCATAAGTAAACAAACCGGCTTGTCCTTTGCTCTCAAAAGGCTTGGGCCACTCGCTGCAACTATAATTTTCGCGCTCTATTTACTCGCACTTTATTTATCTGTTATATCAAATTCTACTGAAAACTTGTCTGCTAGTGTTCACAGTGAAATCCTCATCAAAACCACTTGTCAACACCTTCTGCTCCTCGTTGCGTTCGGCACCCTTACTAATCGAAAGTACTACGATACACCCCTTATACTTGTGGGTCATCACCCAAACGCAAACTTTGTCCGACCCAACCCATTATTATGCGTGGCATGGCAAGCCCACGCCAATCCCGTGGGGAGCCGCTGGTCTGCGCCGGACGAAACTACGTAGGTCACCATGTTGGGCTCTGACGTGCGGACCAACCTTGTTAAAGATGCACACCCCCCCCCCCCCCCCCCACACACACACACTTCCCCTCCCAATTTCATTTTGACAGATCTAACATGAACGACGAAAGGGGCCCCGTTCGACGGCATCCAAGTATGGCTCTATCACATTGATCGTCCGTGTTGTGTTTTGTGTGCATATAGGCGACAGTAACAGTCGGTGGTGGGTTTTGTGTGCATGGAGAACGCCGATCTCATAGACACCATAATCAATGATGTCGCCCCCACGTTGAAGAAGACGAAGAAGAAGAGGGCGGGGAGGATGGGTGATCAATGCCACCAGCGAGCCAACACCGACAAACAAGAGGAACAAGACAGGGAGTCATGGCGTTTCTTGGACGGCCAAGGAGGATGAGTGCATGGTCAAATCTTGGAAAGCCGTCACTTGAAACGTAATCACCGGGCCAATCACACAAGCACCGCCTACTGGACGAGGATATTTACCAAGCTCGACGAGCGTCGGTTCACCAAGCACTACTATTCGGTGCACATGGATCGCAACGAAGCTGCCATCGAGCATAGGTGGGCATCATTCAATGAGTCGTCAACAAGTTACAAGGTTGTCTAGAGAACATTCGTGATCGGCTCGAGAGTCGGAGGAACCAGACGGATCAAGTGAATTCATATCGCCGGTTTGATGCATTGCTTGTAACGTTGGCTTTGAATTGGCCTTTGGTGATCATCGACTTTGTTTTCTTTAGCTCATCGACACCCTCGCCATGTACCGGTCCGAGTTCGTCTTGATGCAAAAAATGGAAGGCATACTGGAAGACGCTCAACAAGGATGGTCGTGCAAACCTCGGTGACAATATGGCCAAGTTAGAGGAGCGTCCTTTCGGGAACAAGAAGGCAAAGGTGTCCCTTGTGCTTAGCGCACGCCCATCCTGTGGGGAGCCGCTGGTCTGCGCCGAACGAAACTGTGTGCGGCACCATGTAGGGCTCTTACTTATGAACCAACCTTTTTATGGACGCACAACCCCCCTCCCCCCCCCCCCCCCCGCACACACACACTTCCCCTCCCAATTTCATTTTGACGGATGTAATATGATGGACGAAAGGGGCCCGGTTTTTTCGACGGCATCCAAGTATGGGTCTATCACATTGATCGTCGGCGTTGTGTTTTGTGTGCATATAGGCGACCGTAACCGTCGGTGTTGTGTTTTATGTGCATAGAGAACGCCGATCTCATCGACACTTACGAGGGGTGTCCCCATCAATACCCATGGCTGATAGCCTAGGGTTAGAGTTATGAGGTAGAGAACGTGTAGTGTCAGTAGATTCGTCAGTTGACAAGCGGGAGTTTCCCAGGTTCAGGGCCCTCGACTGAGGTAACACCCCTACTTCCTGCCTGTTTGTATTGATTGTAAATATGCGGCGAGTAAAAAGGTCTAGCAAGATGTCGATCTTGCTAGGTTTTGTTGGTTCTGGTTTGGCGTGTCCTTGATCGGCCACCCTCCTGTCCATTACATGGGGGTTCAGGTCTCAGGTATGTAACCGACTAGGATTACAAGTATGGAAACTATAACCGACTATGAATAACTAGGTAAGTAATCTTCGTCTTGGCCTTCGCTTTTTGGGCTTATTCAGTCTATTGACAATTGGGCTATAGTCATTACCTCGTCATTAGCCCCCGAGTGCTTGGCTAATTCGGAGAATCAATCATGGACTCACTACATAGTGCGCGTCTCATGTTTTATGATTTTGATAATATATCTTTGCATTTGTCTTTCGACTGTGAATTTGAGGCAAAGGATTTCGACTAAGTAGGTCTGGATTTACTTGATGAGTCGAGACCAGTTAACTGCACTTGGGCAAAACCTTACTAGTCTTCAATCAAGTTCGAGTCCTTGGGCTCGAACCCGGAACATACTGGACAGACTCGGTTCAGGCGTGATGGACTTACTGATTTTTTATGCAGTCTTAATTTTGCTACTCAGCGTGTCGCCGGGATTTTCATCGCATCTGTTGAAGCGGGAAGTATAAAGACTTAGCACTGCCGGAGTGGTCCTCAGCCCTACCCGACTGATCGGTGGGTCTTACCTTTGCATTTCATGCAGTCAGCATCCAAAAATGTCATCGACTAACTTTACTCGGGCATTCTTATGAATTTTTGCTTCCGATTGAGTCGAGTATCTTATCGGCTGTTTGCTTTATACTTTTTGATTCCATCGGTGCACGACAGTGCTCCGATGGGTGTAGACCCCGAGATTGTGCTTTATTGCTTGTAATGGAGGATAATCTCAATTTTGTTTTGGATTTATTTATGCCAGTCAAAGACTTTTTTACTCGCACCCGATGGGAGTTTCACTCGACCATATTTTTTATTTTTATGATTTGATTTTGCAACTAGGCGCAAGACTTCTAACTTGAGAGGTTCTTTTTGTCCAGTCGAGCGCGTTGTCGACTTTTTCTTTTTGTATTTTGCCTGGATGCCAGAAAAATGATGTCATGCGTGACAACCGTGGCGTGTGAGTAGGATTTTGACAAGACTTTTCATAGTGGGCCCATATCTTTGACCACGATGGACGCCTGTTCAGTTCTGATTTGACCTGACGTGGCGAAATTTTCACAGATGTGATGATGATTTCCTCGTTTTGCGCGTGCAATGGGCGGCGTGGTCTGCGACGGTTGCTCTCTCATGGCGCCACGTGTTACGGTGATCTTGCATGTATCTTTTCTTGCCTTGGTAAATATAGATCTTGCCGTCGTAAATTAATTTACCCTGGCATTTGCTTTCTTCATCGTTGGTTCATCTTCTTCCTCGCGATTGCTTGCTCTGCTCCTGCTCCTCCATTGACCTTGCGCCATGGCCTCCAAGAAAAGCATTGATGATACCATGCCGCCCTCCTCTGCCGCTGCTAGTCGGAAAAGGAAGGAGGTTTCGACTGCTTCGACTCCTACGATGGAGATGACGGCGTCGGCGGTGGAGATGGTGGTGTTGGCGATGGTGATGGAGTGCAGTGATGCGCACGGTGGGTGTGTTGTTGGGAGACCCCAAGAGGAAGGTATGAAGTAGTGCAGCAACAAATTTCCCTCAGTTGTGAAACCAAGGTTATCGAACCAGTAGGAAATCAAAATTCACCCGAGGTATCAACGGCGCCAGAAAAGAGTGGTGCTAAGTTGACGTGGAGCCTGCACACAAACAATCAAGATACTTTGCCCCAACTTAACAGTGAGGTTGTCAATCTCAGCAGCTTGCTGTAACAAAGGGTTAAACGTATGTGGGGAAGAAATATGTTTGTTTGCAAAAAGTAATAGGTTTGTAGTTGTGGTTTTATCAGATTAAAGAGAAGGACCGGGGTCCACAGTTCACTAGTGGTGTCTGATACGTCTCCAACCTATACATAATTTTTTATGTTCCATGCTATGTTATATCATATTATTACATGTTTTGTATGTATTTCATATAGTTTTATGCATTTTATGGGACTAACCTATTAACAAGATGCCACAGTGCCAGTTCCTTATTTTCTGCTGTTTTTGGTTTCAGAAAAGTACTTAAAGAAATATCCGCCAAATTGGAAATAAACAACCAGGAAATATTTTTGTAATATTTGCGTCACGAAGAACCGAAGATGAGACGAAGAATGGTCACGAGGGGCCCTTACCACCTGCTGGCGCGGGCCCCAGCCTGGCCGCGCCAGGAGGTGAGGAGACCACGTCGGGCGGCCACCGACCTAGGTCTTTCGCCCATAAATATGCCTCTGACCTAAAAACGCTTCATGGTTAGACACTTTTTCCTCCACGGGCCCCGAACGCTGCCGCCATCACCAACAAGTATCGGGGGACAAAAGTCTCCGTTCCGACACCCTGCATCTCCATCGACTCCACCACCATCTCCATCGCCGTTGCTGACTCCTACGATGAGGAGTGAGTAGTTCTCCCCCGGGGCTGCGGGATCTACAAAAGCCATATGGTCTATCTCTCTCTCCCATGATGTGATCTTTTATGTGATCATGAGCTTTGTAATCTAGATGAATATGTGATGCTACTCTTTGTCTATTATGCACTCTAGAGGTTACTTAAATATGAACTCTAGGGTTGTTCACGTGTGTAACGGTGACAGTGTGTTCACCGTGTGTGATTCCCTTTATGACATTATTGGTGTTAGTTTACTCTGACTTTAAGGGTGCTCAAGCAGCCCTACACAACGAATGGTGTTTGTTATCCAACATGAGAGTGTTTGAGAGTAGTGTTTATTTATTTAACTTTGATCTCATTGTTGAGAATGTCCACTGGTGATAGTAGGATCCCTAGGCCTTGTTCTAAGCATTGCAACGCCGTTTCCAACAAGTTCTGCTACATGTTTGCTTACTGCCATTTTTATTACAGATTGCAATTGCAACTTATAATCATCCATATTACTTGTATTTCACTATCTCTTCGCGTAACTAGTGCACCTATACATCTGACAAGTGTATTTGGTGTGTTGGGGACACAAGAGACTTCTCGTATCTTAATTGCGGGGTTGTTCGAGAGGGTTATCTTTGACCTCTACCTCCCTGAGTTCGATATACCTTGGGTGATTCACTTGAGGGAAACTTGCTGCTATTCTACAAACCTCTGCTCTTGGAGGCCCAACACTGTCTACAAGAATAGAAGCGCGCGTAGACATCAGTGTCTCTCCATAAATAATAATAACATTCATGTGGGTAAACAAATTACAGCTGGGCAATTGAGAGAATAATGATGAGCAAACCAATGCATATACTAACGTTATAATGTCTAGTGTGACATTCATTCGGGCATTGCAACAATATACATAGACCGTTCCAACCGCATCTATGACTAATAATCCACCTTCCGGTTAGCGTCCGCACCCCTTTCAGTATTAAGTTGCATGCAACAGATTATCGCCTTAAGCACTTTGTGTAAAGTAAGTAAGTAACATCATTCTTAGATAAAGTACCATTCTTTTATCCCTTGTAGCAACAGTACATCTACAACCTTAGAGCTAGCTGTCACCACCCCAGATTAAATAGAGACATGAACCTACTATCGAGCAAAAATACCCCCTCTTGGAGTTACAAGCATCTACTTGGCCAGAGCATACACAAGTAACGGAGAGCATGCAATATCATTAAATAGCACACACATGATATATTATGAAGAAATAACTTTAGTACTCAATATTCATCGGATCCCAGGAAACACAACATGAAGAATTACATAACGGTGATCTTGATCATGATAGGCAGCTCACAAGATCTAAACATGATAGCACAAGAGGAGAAGACAACCATCTAGCTACTGTTATGGACATGTAGTCCAAGGGTAGACTACTCACGCATTAGTCCGGAGGCGGTCATGGCGACGTAGAGACCTCTGGGGGATTCCCCCTCCCGGCAGGCTGCCGGGGAGAAGTTTGGATCTCTCCCGAATTGGTATCGACGACGGCGGCGGCTCGGGACCTGTGGAGGAAATAATGAACACCGTGCGATTTTTAGGTTTTTGGGGGCTTTAAGTAGGCGAAGGTGGTGGAGGCGTGAGGGCCCCAAACCCGGTGCTATCGCGGCCAGGTCTGGAGCCGCGCGAGCACGTGGTGGCGGCGGCTCGGTGCCCCACTTCATGTCGTCTTTGGTCTTCTGGAACATTCCCAATTAAAAACTGACTTCATGATAAAAATCGTCCAATTCCGAGAATATTTCCTTAAGTACTTTTCTGAAAATAAAAACAGCAGAAAACAGTGAACTGGCACTATGGCATCTTGTTTATAGGTTAGTCCAGAAAATGCATAAAACTATATTAAATGCATATAAAACATGTAATAACATGGTATAATATAGCATAGAACACAAGAAATTATAAATACGTTGGAGACCTATCAACAACCCCAAGCTTAGTTCTCCTCGTCCCGAGTAGGCAAGAACGATAAAAGAAGAATAATTTCTGAAGTAACATGCTTTAACACAATCTTGATCACGTAATAATGTAAGGCATGGAAATTGTGATCAAATGTAACATCCCAACATTTTATAATGTTCAAAAATCACTAAAATTTAAACCTTTTGTTTTGATTAAAATAAAATATTAAAATGCATAAGAAAACCAACTACAAAAGACTTCAAACCTATTGAAAGGGTTTAATATTTCAAATATCTCAGTAAACACTATTTTCAAAAGTTGTTTCAAGTTAAACATTTTATTATCCATTGTATTTCTTAAAACCTCAAAATCTAATTTGACAAATGTTTTTTTACAAACTTCAAACCATTTTATTCTTATAAAATAGTTTACTTATAAGTAATTGATTTCAACCACTTAGCCATAGCTATTCATAAATTAAAATAATATTTACAAATTTTCTTTTAAACTATTTGCCAAATGGTGTTGATTATTTACTTGAGTTCAAAACATGGTTTTAGTAAATTCAACCCTAGAGTTTATATCTTGAAAACTATATATATATTTATAATTATTTAAGTTATCTAAATAAGCATATCATTAATTTAAATCATTTCATCAACTTTTAAAACATAAAATGAATTTCATGAATATTTCAAGATAAGAAATGATTTAAATACATAATGTTTTCCAATATATATTATGGTCTTTTCAAATGATTTATCATAATATAAAACTTAATGGTGCACAAAATAGTTTGAATTAAAAATGAATACATTACTTTTCCCTTTTCATTTCAAATAAATGTGTATTGTTATTTAATATTGTACTAAAGCCAAGAATGTTATAATATTGAAAATGAGTTTAAATTAGCTTAAGATCAAACATATATGATTGTGGAAATTTATAATTTTAATTAACCTCAAATGAATTTATTAAATCCCTAATTTCAAAGTTGACCTAAAATGGGCAAATTTGTATGTTATGAAATATTTCAAAATATTAATTTTTAAAAGTGTTCAAAACATGCCTACAACTGGTTTAACACAAAGATATTGTTTTTACAAAAAATTTAGAAATTTATTTGACTTGATTTGGAGTCTTAAATCAAAAGTTATGAAAAAAAATAAGAAATATCAGAAAAAGAAAAAGAAAAATCGCTGACGTCATGCAGACGTCAGCATTATCTTCATCCTCCAGCCGCACGCATTCACGCCCGAAAAACTGCTACGTGCGTTTCTTCTCGATTTAATTCCCGACGATTTAAAGCACCAAACTTCGCACCGTTTCTTGCTACTAAAAGCCATCGACCTCCTCCTTCTTTTGCCCCTAAAAGCCCTCTCTGAAACGGCTCCAGTATGGAGAATTTGCTCACCGGAGCCATAAACCGCCGCCGCCGATTTCTTCAATACCGGCGAGGAGAGCCACTCCCCGAGGCCGAGACCGTGCCCTCCCTCCTTACCTCGCCCGTGCGGATCCTCTGGACGCTTCCCCACCTCTCCTTGGCTTCCTAATCGAGCGGAGCAAGCACCACCCGAAGTCACCGAGCTCGCCGGCATTGGAAACATCTCCGACCACGAGTTCCCGTCGCTTCGGGACAAATCCGAGCTCGTCACCAAATCCACCTTCTCCGCCACCTCTCCCCGCTCGTCCCCGTCATCTACCCGAGCCAAGGCGACCACCGGAGCCCCGACCCCGTCTTCGTCCGAGGCCAACGCCGCCATCTTCTCCGTCTCCTGCGAACATCCCCGGCAGGTATCGGTCAACCACCCCTAGCCGTCCGATCTGTTTTCTTCGGCCCAGATTAGATTGGATTAGTGAACTGGTATGATCTATTTGGATCCATCGGATCTGGATCTGATGGCCCCGATTAATCCGAGCCGAGCCGCGGCTCCGGCTAAGCCAAGCCGAGCCCATCCAACCACAGCTCGCCACGTGGCCCATCTGTTTTCTGATTTTAGCTCGGAATAAAATTAATTGGTCCTTTTGCAGAAAAGTCCCTGTCACTTATATTTATCATAACTTTTTAACCATAGATTCAAATTAAACAAACGTTATATTTTTGGAAAGCCCTTGACATGTAGAATATTTTAGTTCTGTTGGAATTCAAATTTGACTTAGCTTAAAATATTCAAATTTCAAATGGATGATTTGAGTATATGTGTCATAACTTTAAATCTCTAAGTTCAAACATTGAAAATAAATTGTTTTGGAAACCTTAGAATATGTGTAATATGATGCCTCTGTTATAAAATATTTTTGAGTAGTATTTGAAAGATTTCATAGTTATATATTTAATTTGAATAGTTTGACTATTTTTGACATAACTTTTGATAGAAAGATTATTTTTGGATAAAACCAATTGATATAAATTTATTTAAACCCCCTCTGTCTATTAACACCATTTATATAAAAAATTATAAAAATTTAATCACAGAAAACTCTGATCTTGTATTTACCCTTTTATTTTATTTACTATAATAGAAATTAATTAAAATGCAATTATAACTTTATGCATATTTATAAAAATCTCAAAAGTTTTTATGATGTTTCTTGTGATTAAAAAAATTGCATTTCATGCATAGTATATTTTATGTTTTAGTTATACTTCCCATAGAAAAACTTCTCCATTATTTTCTCAAAGTTAGGAATATTTTCAACTTAGTATTTTGGTAAAGTGCTATGCACTTATACACTTAGGATTTTCAACATGGAGCTAGAAGGCCAATGAAGGACTTAGCCAAAACAAGACTTCAGAAGTATCTCCAAGGAGTAGAAGCACTTATAAGAAAATCAAGAAGAAGTTCATGAAGACCAACCAACAATATTTTCTAAGTCGTGCTTCCTCTCTCTATCTTTTCTCCCTTCTTCTCTTAGCCCTTATGATGACTAAGTTATATTCGAGACCAACCTGGAGGCTATTAACACCATCAAGTCTTCAAAGCCATCAAGTCTGCAAAATTGCAATGAAATCATCACATCAAGAAGAAAAAGGAAGCAAGGACAAGATTCTAAATTCTTCTTTCTATCTTTTCCCTCTTCCCTAATCTTGTCTTTCTTTTAGACAAACAATATTTGATCATGTTATTATCATCTTGAAGTATGTTGGATCTTAGCGGCATAGTGAGATGAAGCGGCCTAGAGACTAACTTTACATGTCCACGTACATGAGACCTGTTCCACAATTTAAGTGGCTGGCCGGATGTCTTTCTCTCTCACTATAGTGAATATCCAATTTACAAAAAGTTTTTAATAATTGTTGATCACATTGAAGAATATACTTAGTATTTTTTAAGTATTTTTGAACATCATAACTAAGCCATTAGAGTGCTTATTCGAGTTGATTTATAGCAAAGTATCTTGTCCAACCTATGACCTTAGTTCTTAGTCATTTTGACCCACATTTTTTCCTTGCATTAACTTAAAAGATTTTCATGGCATGGCATGTATCTCTAGTCCTTAGAAATATTTTACACATCATGCATAAACATATTTTTCCTTAGAAGTTTTATAAAACTAGTTTGTTCATTATGAGAGTGTTTGTATGTGTTGTGATGTTGTGTTTTGTGTTGATTGTTGTTTGTCTATACCGTTAGATTGAACAGAGAGCTCCGAGTAAAGTTGAAAAGAGTTTGTGAGCAAAGACATCTTCCAAAGGCAAGTGGCACACCTCATAAAAGTCCTAGTATTTTTATATGCATGGGTAGATTATTTTTGTATAAGCATGTGTAGGATAGTATTGCTATACAAGCCATGTTTCGACTTCCTTATTTCCTGTGTCTAGGTTCCTATGAAAATACTTAGTAGAATTGTGCTGCTATGAAAAACTATTTTGATAAAATGTTAAATTCTACTAAGTTATAATCAAACACCTGGGTGGAATTGGTTGCTTGGCTGTATGTGTTGAGTGTTGTCCCCAGGTGTTTTACCTGTGGGATATTCACTTGTGGGTGGCCACCCAGAAACAGAGGAATCTGAAGAAATCCGAGTGACGATTGCTTCTCGTGCAGCCATTGCCAATATGGGCTCTGGCTTGATCAACTAAGCTGCATGGACTCACCCGGCCCGACAGGTGGTGGTAGAGGATTTGTAGGTGGAGCGCGTCAGGCCCGCATGGGGAGGGAAAATGCTTCTGAAAGATCTCGTCTCATTCTTCTCCTTTTCCTTAACACTTCCAGAGTGTATAGGATAGTTCAGGTTGAATGGGTACAATGGTGAACGTGCACAACCTATGCAGAGTTTAAAATCTAAGTACTTAGCCGTGTCCCCGGTACAGACAATCTGAGCAGCTGAACGAGGACGTCAACGGAGGATTTCACCATTCCAACTTCTAAGTTAAAACTTGATGGGTGAACTCGAGTGGTTTGAGACTATGGCTTTCATACCATATTTGTCTCAACTAGGTAAAGTTGTTTCAAAGTGTTAGGGAAAACTTGCTTTCCGCAAAATAGCCTTGAACTTCACCAGCCAAATAAGCATATAGGTTATAGAGTTATTCCTTTAAGTGTCCACCATAGTGTCAGTTGCCAGTTCCATTTTAAAATGGTTCTGACCCACGTTGTTGCAATATTTTTCTTATTGTAGACTGTTCAGAAGACGAGTGAGGTTTTGTTTAAGGGTTTCGAGTCTGCAACCAACATGTTTTCGCCTGTGCCAATATGAAGATGATGGAGACTCACTACTATGTTATTTCCGTTGTTTACTCTTCCAAAGCTAGCTTTATGCTATGCAACTTGTATTGAATATTTTGTAAGTCTGGATCATCGATGTAATAAAATTGATACTTTGTTGTGATATTACATCCTAAACTGTGTGTGCAAACGAATCGATCCAGAGATTTGCACTATATACAGGTATCTGCCTTATTTTAAGTGCATGTACGCTACATCAAATGAATAAGGGATGTAGTTTATATTGATATCAAATGAGTAATAAATAAACAAGTAGGTAAAGCAAAGCAAAGCTTTCAATGATATAGTACTAGATAGCAATCAATTGTGCAAAGTAGATATTAGAGATGATTTAAGCTGCAAGCACAACAATATAATCATCTAATCCTTACAACAAACATGACAACTTTGTGAAAGGATCAAGTCAAGCAATATCAATATGCACGTAGAAGATCAACTCCTTATTTGTTCAAAAGAAACAAGCAAGCGTTCAACGTTGGTTCCTGGCACCAGGATGTTTTGGCTAAGAGAATGTTAACGGAGGTTTGGAAGGCCAACGGAAGAAAGGCTCACAAAGCTGCAAGTGATTATTAGACAAGAGGAAGTCTTATAATGGAAGTTATGCAAGGAGTAGAAATTGCCACACAACGGATGCACATGGAGCTATAAGTATATGAAAGATCTCCAATGGAACTAGTGGGGATGCATCCAACTTGCTTTCTCACGAAGACCTAGAGCACTTTTGAGGAGGCTCATCATTGGAATATACGAGCCAAGTTCTATAGTGTAAAGTTCCCCACACAGTTATGCAACTAAGGCATGAAAACTCTCTCATATGAAGTAAAGGTGCTAAACATGAGCACAAATGATGATCACAAATGATATGGTGCTATAACCAGAGCACAAGTGTGTGATAAAGAATAGTAATGCTGCCCCTTTTTTATTTTTTTCTTTCTTTTTTTCTATTTTTTTCTTTTTCTGTTTCTCTTTTCGATGGCCTCCATGGCTCTTTTCACTTTTAGGGGCAAGCATCCTAATATTATGTATGATATATGATGATATGACAACATACTGATGATAAAAATAACTAATAAGAATGTGACATAATGTGCATATGACAACGGTGCCTCTGCCAGTGTAGCAGGTTATATAATGATCTAGCGTAACATGGGTTAAACCACACATCAGCTTTATAGAATCATGCAAAGTAATATATAAGTAATGAATGACAACAAGTCATGTAATGTAAGATGGATGTTGCATGGCAATATATCTCGGAACAACTGTGCAAATGTTGTAGTAGGTAGGTATGGTGGATGTTTTGAGAAAGATATTTGGCTTATATGTAGAAGAACAAGATGAAGATCTCCCACGAGTTTGGATGTACCCGCGAAATATGCACCAACTGTCAAAGTGAAATAGGGAAATGCAAAGTACCAAAGAGGGTAGCAATATGGTGGTGGAAGTGCCATGAAAACCGCAGTTTTAGAACTCACAAGTAGAAAGATTCCAAATAAAAACATGATCTTACAAGGCATAATGAAAATCACTCCAAGAGGGATCATGGCAAATGACAAAGTCACTGTTGGCTCCCGTGACCGTACCGCATAACAAAAAGTCATTACGGTTGCCTTAGGCAAATACAAGTCATATATCATTATGCAATCAACTGGAAATTGAAGTGTGGCACAACTTTAATTTTTTCTAGACCAACCATTTATCATTCCACTTTACTAAACAATCATGTTCACCATTAAGCAAAATCATATCTCAAAATAACATCAATGATTAAAGTGACACAATTTAATGATCTACAAGATTATGTATCATTTAGTTATACCATTTACCACATTTAGCATTTTCTGTTCTTAACCAAACACCAATCAACTTATTTAAAAGATAAACTCTCCAAGTAATTAGACAATGATATATGCGAGTATGATATAATAAAGCTAACATCTCTAGCAAGAGATGCATGAAAAACAAGAGCTAGAAAGCAAACAACAACATGAAAAGAATATGCAACGAATATAAGTGATGTCGTCGTGGCGAACAGACAGATGTCTACGGGTAGGCTAATTTGTGGGGCCGATGGACGCTAGAGGATTCGGGGAGGGATAGCGCGAAGGGATCGCACATGAAGAACAGATCAACACGGGGATTTACCCTGCTTCGGGACTTTCGTGAGGAGATAAAACCCCTACTGCAGCATCTAGCCTATCGGTGTATTTTCTCTCTCTATATGCGTGGTACAAACTGCTCCATGAACTGGACAAAGGATGCCTCTAAGAGGATTGGGGAGAAAATGGCTAACGGGGAAATGGGGCTGTCGTCCTCATGTGGAGCTCTCCCCTGGTGCTCCGTATAAAGAGGGAGCCCAGGGGACAAGGGATGGCCCGCATGACACAACACACGCACTATTCACGATGTGACTACTGGGGTCTTGTCAACACTATTCACTGTGTCATAGGCATGGGCATGCCCCATCTTGTCTGTCCTTATCCCTGCATCATGGCCATGACATGTCTCGTCCGTGTCCCTGGTTTTGTCCCGTAGTGTTCGGCTTGGTATCTTTTCTGCCCAACCCGGCATGGATATGGCAGATATCTCTACGACTTCTCGTCTGCGCGACTCGGCATGGATATGCCGGATAGCACTCTTCTCTCAAAACCCAACATGGTAATGCCAGATTACTCGTCACCGACTGCTTTCCCTGCGCATAAGAAAAAAACAACGCATATCGACATAGACATGTCGGGTAAGATATGTCGGTTAGTCGTAAGTCGGTTAGCGTATGTCGTCGGAATATGTCGGGCTGCACCAATATCCAATCTCGGTCCCTCCCGACACGGGCATATCACGGTCAGCAAGTATGTCGGTCCAGTCTTGGACGCAACTTTTACCATATCTTTAGCCTACCCGGGGGTAACCCTCGACACTAGTCCCCGAAGCTGGTGCGGTGCTGCAACCTTGGATGAACGGTCGTACCAGATTTAAACCAACAATCTTGACCAAACATCTGACACTCCCATGTCGGTGCATCTCAAGAATCTCCAGAGCTTAATCTTCAACCAATGCCGACATTCACCCATGTGCCGACATGCCGGTCTCTCCAAAACTGGAAGATATCCTCGATCGTGCGTCAAATATTCATTCGACATATTGCTATGTCGACACGCCTTATCCCAGACTCTTCTTTTTATTTCATCTACTTGGTTGAACCGACACGGCAAACAGCCTACATGGCAAGCCCTTGTCCTCGCGCCACTCCTTCTTTTTCTCTCTTCCAACCGACACACACATGCTTCTTTCTTTTTCTTTGACCGGATCGATCCTCTCCTTTTCTTTTTTCTTTTTCTTCTCTCCACCCGAGTTCATCTGCTCGTTCCTCTCCCTATTCCCACAGTTAACCGAGGAGGGGAAAAAAAGAGTAGACGAGCCTCCGGTTGGTGAGCTGAAGCCAGCGTCGCCGACCGGCGAGCCGGGAGCGGACGGAACTGACTAAGGAGGGCCGAAAGTGGCCGGGCGCGAGGCACTGACACGCAGTCGGAAACTGGAGGTTAGCGGCGAGTTGATGAGGATCCAAGGGCGTCTGATGATGTGGGCGATTCCGGAGGTGGGGCGTACGGGCGGGGCTAGGGGAGGTGAGGCGGCGGAGGGGCGGCGAGCTGCGACCGAGACCTCGATGTCGGGGATGGGCGGAGCCCGACGAGGTTGGGGGCGCAATGCTGGTGGCGAGCTCGGCCGGGACGAGGCAATGCCGGGCGTGTCCGGGCCGAGGCTGTGAAGGTAATGTCGGGGGCGGTGAGGTCGGAGAGGGCGACGTGCCGAGTAGGCGGCCGCGGTCGGAGGGACATGGGCGAACTCGGATGCGGGCGGAGGAGGTCGGAGCAGGAGATGCCGAGATGCATCCGAGATCGGCGGCGCGGGCGGTGTCGGGGCCGACCCGACCGAGGTGCAGCATCTTGGAGGAGACCATGGTCGGAGGTGCGCTGCAGGGGTCGGCCGATGTAGGAGCAAGGGCGGAGCCACCGAGATGAGGATGAGGTCGGCCGGATTGGGGGCGAAGTCGGGGATTTCGGGCCGAGGAAGTAGGGCCGTTGCCGTAGTCGGGGAAGAGATGTCGGGCTCAGGGAAGACAGGGGCGCGCCGAGGTGCGTCCATGGCGTGGAGATGACGGGGCGGTGCCGAGGCGCACGTGAGAGGATCCCGGTCGAGGCGCACCGAGGCAAGGACGGGGGCCGCCGGAATGGCCGGTCGCGGCGGATGTCGGACGTGAGACGGCGCATCTCAGAGGAGATGCTGCCGAGGTCCACGACATTGGGGCCGGTCAGTTCGGAGGGGAACTCAGGCGTGGCCATGTCGGATGGGCGACGCCAGGCTGCAGATCATGTCGGGGGCGAGGCGCTTGGAGGAGACGGCGAGGCAGCGAGGTCGGCTGGGCGGTTGGTGATGGGTGAGTCGGACGCGGCCACGATCTGGATGAAGTTGACCAAGGCGAGGGCAAGGGAGAACTCGGGAGACATCGACTCGGTTTTACCGAGGGCTGGAGAGCTCGGCCCAATCCGAGGTTTCGGCCCAAACCAAGATGGTGGATCTCGGTGCACATGAATGATGTTCCGGTCTGAACAATGCTAGTCTTGGCCCAGATCACCTTTCTTGCCTTTTTCTCCTTATCTTTTATTTATCCATGTTTGTCTTTTACCTCCGATATTTCCGATATTAGCACAACCACCTCGTAATTTTAGGATTCCAGGGATTATATCCCGACACAAGTCCCCGAGGCTGTGGGTGACTCGCAGAGTCGCGCGCAGAATTACAAAAACACCATAGTATTCACACCCTCTACCGTGCACCTGTAAAAATACGATCATATGTCGGTTCCTTAGCCACTCTGGGCGTTTTACCGACATAGACGTCTTCGGCCACAGCCGGTCTGACATAAACATATCTTACATGCCGTCTTTTAGCCACTCTGGGTGTATACCGACACGGACGTATCATGTGCCGGCCTTTAGCCACTCTGGGCGTATACCGACACAGAGTCTCATGTGTCGGCTTTTAGCCACTCTGGGCGTATACCGACACAGACGCCTCCAACCTCTGCTTATTTGACATAAGTTTATCTCGGGTGTCTCGGTATCTCGGCCACTCTGGGCATGTCACACATCTCTCGGTATCTCGGCCACACTGAGCATTTACCGACATGAGTGTCTCCAGCTACTGCTGGTTTGACTCAAAGGTATCCCAGGTGTCTCGAATGTCCGGTAGCCATTCTAGGCACTTATCGACATGAGTGTCCCCAGCTTATGGTGGTTTGACACAAGGGTATCTCAGGTGTTGCCTTCGGCGAATTTTGGTAAACCAAAACAAACGGCGATTTTAAGATATTGCTCGATGCCATGATATACTAGCGAACCGAAATAAACAGTGATCTGGAAATATTACATGATGCCGCGATATATTGGCGAACCGACATAAACGGTGATCTGAAGATATTGCAGGATGCCGTGATATATTGGCGATCCGATACAAACGACAATCTGGAGATATTGCATGATGCCGCGATATATTGGCGAACCGACATAAATAATAACCGGGGTATCATATGCCATTTGGAACTCGGCAAGCCGACACCAACGATTATCCGAAGTAAGTAACAATTCGGTATGATATGCCATTATAACTCAGCAAGCCGATACCAAAAACCATATGCAATATATCTTGAGTCAATAATAAATATAAGATGGATCGGAGATAACCAATATAACCAAGACTTTCGACATGAGTATCCTCTTGTTAAAACCGTCATTCCCTTACAACGTTAGCCCAGGCATGTATGTATAATGACTATATAATTTAACCAGAGAATTTACTAATAAGCATAATTGATCATAGGAAATCTAGAAGTAAAACTAAGCAACGAGGTGCAAACTTTGTCCAACCGAGTCCCGGGTAAATTTACAGACATAGAAGTAAAAAACAGAATGCACTGGCGAGGCATTTCTCGGGCCAAGGCATCTTGGTTCCGGGGAAAATTTACAAACAACATGACATGGCAGTCCCTGGGTTACGACATTTCGTTCTCGGGGAAAAACACCTAAGTAGAATATGAAAGGAAAGTCCACGACTATACTTTGAGATTAAACAGCTAGCGTATAACTCACATAACTGGTAAGTACTCACATTGCAGTCTCGGTACGGGTTTATGTTGTTGAAGTGCTCGCGATATTGGTGGTCGATGCCGGGATCGGTCTACCTGACTGAGCCGTGCGCGGATCTCAGCTGGATGTCAACCCGTTGCTAGTCAGAAAACCATTAGCCGGAGCGGATGGTCAACCGCTCATCCGGGTATGCGAGCCGGCAGGGGTGCAGACGAGGCGGACATAACACGGTCGCGTACTTTACACGCTGGCTTGCGGCAAGCAGAGCAGGGCGCAGTCGGAGATGGCGACCTGGCGGGCAGCATGCTGGAGCAGGGGCGCGGGGGCGCAGGCAAGCCAAGGTCGAGAGAGTGTTGGGCAGCTTGGGGTGAATGTTGAGAACTGTGCTCGCGATCCAGCACAGGTAGCCGTGGAGCACGGGGATCCGGTGCCGGCGCCGTGGCGAGCGGGGCGCGAGGAGATGTAGCACGGGCGCAGGCGAGGCGGACAAGGTGCAGCGCGGAATGCTTTCGACGGATGGCGAGCTGAGCATGAGCACGCGCGGCAGCCGGCAGACGGCGGGCAGGGCGCAGAGAAAACACGGCACGCGCTGCAGCCGGCGGACGCCGATTGGGGCGTGAAGGAAGCGCAGCACGCGCTGCGGCCGGCGGGCGGCGAGCACAACGCAGAGGATGTGCAGCACACGCTGCGGTCGGCGGGCGGCGAGGAGAGTGTGGAGCCGCGACCGCAACAGGTTCGAGCGGGCGGCGCCGCGCGGATGAGCAGCGACCGGGCGCGCGGTGACGGATGAGCAGCGACCGGGCGCGCGGTGACGCAGACGTTGCTGACGATCGACGGCGAGGATTCTCAGACACGCGCAAGCGCTGACGAGCGCCCGGATGACCGCCGATGCGGCCTGGTCGCATGCACAAGTGCCTCGGCCACAACCGAGTCTCCGAGCTCTTTGCCGAAGGTGAGACGACGAGGACGGTAGCGAGCCTCCGGGGTGCGCGGGGGCAGTGGCGATGTCGAGTCCCCGCGTTAACGTAGAAGGTCCCGTCCGAATTTAGCCCAACAAACCCCAGTGATGGCTCATGGTGGGCGCCAACTGTCGTCGTGACGAACAGACAGATACCTATGGGTAGGCTAATTTGTGGGGCCAATGGACGCTAGAGGATTCGGGGAGGGATAGCACGAAGGGATCGCACACAAAGAACATATGAACACGGGGACTTACCCTTCTCGGGGCTCTCGTGAGGAGATAAAACCCCTACTACAGCATCTAGTCGGTGTATTTTCTCTCTGTACAAACTGCTCCATGAGCTGGACAAAGGATGCCTCTAAGAGTACTTGGGGAGAAAATGGCTAAGGGGGAAATGGGGCTACCATCCCCGTGTGGAGCTCTCCCCCTGGTGCTCCTTATAAAGAGGGAGCTTAGGGGACAAGGGAAGGCCCACATGACAAAGCACACACATTATTCACGATGTGACTACTGGGGTCTTGTCAACACTATTCACTGTGTCATAGGTGTGGGCATGCCCCATCGTATCTGTCATTAGCCCTGCATCATGGCCATGACATGTCTCGTCCGTGTCCCTGGTTTTGTCCCGTAGTGTTCGGCTTGATATCTTCTATGCTCAACCTAGCATGGATATGCCAGATATCTCTACGACTTCTCGTTTGCGCAACCCGGCATGGATATGCCGGATAGTACTCTTCTCTCGAAACCCGACATGGTTATGCCAGATTACTCGTCAATGACTGCTTTCCCTGCACATAAGAAGAAAACAACACATACCGACATAGACATGTTGGGTAAGATATGTCGGTTAGTCGTAAGTCGGTTAGCGTATGTCGGTCGGAATATGTCGGGCTGCACCAATATCCAATCCCAGTCCCTTCCGGTCAGCAAGTATGTCGGTCCAGTTTTGGACACAACTTTTACCATATCTTTAGCCTACCCGGGGGTAGCCCCCCGACAAGTGAAGAATATGAGTATTGAAAAGAAAAGGCGGAGCGTGTCTCTCTCCCACACAAAAGAATGCTATGATCCATTTTATTCAGAGAATGAAAATAACACAAAAAAAAAAAAAAACAGACGTTTCAAGTAAGCATATAAGATGTGACTGAATTAAAATATAGTTTGTCTAGAAAGGACCTGATAGTTTGTTGATGAAGGAGGGGATGCCTTGGGAATCCCCAAGCTTTGACGGTTGAGTCTTCTTTAAATATATTGGGGTGAACCACCGGGTCATCCCCAAGCTTTGGCTATACAATCCTCTTGATCACATTATATCATCATTTTCTCCTGATCCTTAAAAACTTTCTCCAACCAAACTTAGAGTAACTTCATTAGAGGGTTCGTGCACAAAAAATTATGATATTCTGTAAGAACACAATTGCTAAAAAGATACTTCATAGGATAAAAAGATTCAATCAGAATAGCAAAAGAGGCATTGCAAAATAAATGGCAGAATCTGTCAAAAACATAACAGTCCATAAAGACAAAGCAATTCTAGGCACTTAACTTGCTCAGATCAGAAAACTCAAAACTAATGAAAGTTGAATATATATCTGAGGATTACGCACAAAAAAGGGAAGATTTGTTTGATTTTCTGTGAAGAATTACGAATTAAACGGCGGAAAGCAGAAAACTGTTTCTGCGCAGGAATCCAAATTTAGCATCAACTTTCAACTAGAGCCTTAACTTGACACAACAATGCAATAAAATAAAGATAAATAGGAATTGCTACAGAGGTAGGATAAGTTCTTGACGCATACAAAATAAAATAACAGAAAATAAAAGTGGGTTCTCCCATAAGCACTTTTGTTTAACGCCTTTGAGCTAGGCACAAAAAGCAAAACTCAAGTACTATAAAGAGATGAAGCATCAACATCAATGATTTCATCCAGAACATGGTTAGTTCTAATATGTGTTTTTCGTATCCATGAGTGTGTCCTATTATGTAAACCATCACTTTTAGGCATTTTGGGAGGTTAGGGTTTGGGAATATAAATAAATTTTTGCTCCCTTCCTACAAAAGGTTTATCTTTCTTAGTTTTAATAGAGGCAAAGGTTGAACCTAAGGTTTCCATAGCATGTTCTAATTCATCAGTTTTATGATTATGAGTATCAAGGGTGTTGCTAGTATCTAAAGCAGTGATTCTTACATTAATGTCATCTATTGATTCATTACCCTTGCTAGCATTATCAAGAAAAGTTTTATCCATAGAATCCAACCTTTTCATAATATCTTCTAAAGTAATCCCAGTTTTAACTTCTTTAGTAAGGGGCGGTGATCCTACCAAACTTTTAATTAAATTGCAGGCTTCAAAAGTAGTTGTTCCAAGAAATTTACCCCCCGTAAGAGTGTCAAGAACATACCTATACCAACTAGAAATACCGGCCAACATAAAAAATCCTAAGGACAATTAAAGTGGAGTGTTTTTAGTGCATTTTGATAAGCATCATTTATCCTATACGAAGCATCTTTAAAACTTTCTCCTCCTAGTTATTTAAACGAACGAACTTCAACTTCAGGACTACCCATTTTCAGCAAATTAATGAACAAACCGAAATAGCAATAATAGAGAAATAATGCTAAACCGAAAGAACAAAAGCAGCAAACTGAAAATAAATAACAAACCAAAATAAGCAAAGTAATGCAAGTAACTATTTTTTTTGTGTTTTGATATTAAGTAAACAAGACAGTAATAAAAATAAACTAAGCAAGACAATAACAAAATAAAAAGATTGGAAGTGCGAAAACTCCCCTCGTAGAAGAATCTTATTTCCTCGGCAACGGCGCAAGAAAAGAGCTTGATGCACACGGTGAGTGTGTTGTTGGGAGACCCCAAGAGGAAGGTATGAAGTAGTGCAGCAGCAAATTTCACTCAATTGTAAAACCAAGGTTATCGAACAAGTAGGAAATGAGAATTCACCCGAGGTATCAACGGCGCTAGAAAAGAGTGGTGCTAAGTTGACGTGGAGCCTGCACACAAACAATCAAGATACTTTGCCCCAACTTAACAGTGAGGTTGTCAGTCTCACTGACTTGCTGTAACAAAGGGTTAAATGTATGTGTGGAACAAAGATGTTTGTTTGCAGAAAGTAACAGGTTTGCAGTTGTGCTTTTATCAGATTAAAGAGAAGGACCAGGGTCCACAGTTCACGAGTGGTGTCTCTCCATAAATAATAATAACATTCATGCGGGTAAACAAATTACTGCTGGCCAATTGATAGAATAATGATAAGCAAACCAATGCATATTCTTACGTTATGATGTCTAGTGTGAGATTCATTAAGGCATTACAATAATATACATATACCGTTCCAACCGCATCTATGACTAATAATCCACCTTCCAGTGAGCGTCCGCACCCCTTTCAGTATTAAGTTGCATGCAACAGATTATCACCTTAAACAATGTGTGTAAAGTAAGTAAGTAACATCATCCTTAAATAAAGTACTAATGTTTTATCCCTAGTAGAAACATTACATCTACAACTTTAGAGCTAGCTGTCACCACCCCAGATTCAATAGAGACATGAACCTACTATCGAGCATAAATACCCCCTCTTGGAGTTACAAGCATCTACTTGGCCAGAGCATACACAAGTAACGGAGAGCATGCAAGCTCATGAAATAGCACACACATGATATATTATGAAGCAATAACTTTAGCGGATCCCAACAAACACAACATGAAGAATTACATAACGATGATCTTGATCATGATAGGCAGTTCACAAGAACTAAACATGATAGCACAAGAGGAGAAGACAACCATCTAGGTACTGCTATGGACCCGTAGTCCAAGGGTAGACTACTCACGTATCGGTCTGGAGGCGGTCATAGCGACGTAGAGGCCTCCGGGGATGATTCCCCCTCCCAGCAGGGTGTCGGGGAGAAGTTCTGATCTCTCCCGAATTGGTGTTGACGATGGCGGCGGCTCGGGACCCGTGGAGGAAATAATGAACACTGTGCGATTTTTAGGTTTTTGGGGGCTTTAAGGAGGCGAAAGGGTGAAGGCGGTGGAGGCCCGAGGGCCCCACACCTGGTGCTCGCGCGGCCAGGCCTGGAGCCGCGCGAGCACATGGTGGCGGCGCCTCGGTGCCCCAATTTGTGTCGTCTTCGGTCTTCTGGAATGTTCCCAATTAAAAACTGACTTGTGGATAAAAATCGTCCAATTCCGAGAATATTTCCTTAAGTACTTTTCTGAAACCAAAAACAGCATAAAACAGGGAACTGGCACTGTGCCATTTTGTTAATAGGTTAGTCCCAGAAAATGCATAAAACTATATAAAATGCAAATAAAACAAGTAATAACATGGTATAATATAGCATGGAACATAAGAAGTATAGATACGTTCGAGACGTATTGTAACATCCCAACATTTTATAATGTTCAAAAATGACTAAAATTTAAAACTTTTCTTTTTATTAAAATAAAATATTAAAATGCATAGGAAAAGACTTCAAACATCTTCAAAAGGTTTAATATTTGAAATATCTCAAATAAAAATTATTTTCAAAAGTTGTCCAAGTTAAACATTTTATTATCCATATATTTTTTAAAGCTCAATATATTATTTGACAAATGATTTACCAACCTTCAAATCATTTTCATATAAGAAAAGGTTTCTTTTTAAGTATTTGTTTTCAACCACTTAGCCATAGCTATTCATAAATTTAAAATAATATTTACAAGTGTTCTTTTAAACTATTTAAAACATGATCTATTTGCCAAATGGTTTTCATTCTTTTAACTAAGTTCAAAACATAGTTTTGGAAATTACAAGTCTATAGTTTATAACCTTCAAACTTTATAGATTTTATAAATTAATGAAATTATCCAAATAAACATTTCATTAGCTTAAATGATTTTCATTTATTTTCAAAACATGAAATGATTAATGTACTCTATATAAGAAATGAATTGAATCTAAAATCTTTTCCAAAGGTATGTTATGGAGTTTTCAAATGAATAAGCATAATATAAAACATAATGGTGCACAAAACAAATAGAATTAAAAATGGAATTTATTATATTTCCCAATTCCTTAAAATTATTTATATTTAGTTATTTTAATATTATGCCAAAATAAAGATGAATGATTACAGCAAAATAAGTTTAAATAAATTGATTTCAATCATATTTGAATGTGGAGAATTTCATAAATTTTATTTATCCCCAAATGAATTATTAAATCCCTAATTTCAAAGTTAACCTAAAATAGGCAAAGTTGTATTTTATGAATAATTCAAAATATTTATTTTTGAAAAGTATTCAAAACATACCCACTAATGTTTTCAAACATAGATATGGATATTACAAATTTTAGAAATTGATTTGACTTCAATTTGGAGTTATAAATCAAAAGATACGAATTAAATGGAAAATTCAGAAAAAGAAAAATGCTGACGTCAGCGATGACGTCACGGTCGTCTTCAACCTTTGGCGAAAAATCCGCACCCGATCCCTCCTTCCAAAATTGACGCGATTCGTGCGGGATTTGTTGCCCTCTCCGACCCTATATAACCCCCACCTCCTGCCGCGTCTTTCCCCTCTTCCTCCCCATAGAATCATGCCCCAAAGTCGTCGAATTTCTTCGTCGGAGCTCCGTCGGTCCGCCGCCGCTCTTTTCTGTTTCCGGCGAGGTTAGTCCATGCCCAGGCCCGAGACCCCCTCCATACTTCTTCCCTTGTCCAGGCGCACCTCCCCGATCCCTCCCATATTTCTTTTGTTCAGCAAAACAACACACCCATCCATGACCAAAGCTCGCCGGCAACCGCACGACTCCGGCCGGTCTCCACCGGCGTTCCAGGAAGCAATCGTATGTCGCGTCCCCACCATAGTGTTCCCCGTGGCGTGACGCATCCCGTCGTCGTCTTCTCCGAGTCCAGGGACCATCGAAGCAACCAACCATCCAAGCCCGTGCCACGCCACGGTCGTCTTCTTCGTCTCCGGCAGTCCAGCACCGCCTGCGGTGAGCCCTTGCCTCTCAGCCGTCCAATCTCCCGTCAACGGTCTAGATTAGAAATTTTAATCGAAGAGGTATCCTCGGATCTGAGCCCTTAGATCTAGATCCAACGACCCAGATCGAATCACTTATCGACGACAACGCCGAGTCAGCGCACAGTCAGCTGTCCAGTCAGCTGCCACGTCAGATAATTATTTTCTTATTTAAATTTATTTGGCACATTTTCACATAAGCCCCTGCCACTTAGAATTGTTATAACTTTTTACTCACATATCCAAATTAAAATATTTTTATATATTTGGAAAGCCCTTGACATGTAGAATATTTTTTATCTGTTAAAATTAAAATTTGAGTTAGTTTAAAATATTCAAATTTCAAATGGATGATTTGAGTATATTTGTAATAAATTTAAATCTATAAATCCAAAAATTGTAAATACAACTGTTTTAGAAACTTTGGAATATTTGTAATATGATGCCTCTGTATAAAATATGTTTGAGTAGTATTTTGAATGAATTCATAGTTATATATTTAAATTGAATAGTTTGAATAATTTTTGACATAACTTTTGATAGAACATTAATTTTGAATAAATCTAATTGCTATAAATTTATTTAAATCCCCTCTGTCTATTCACAATATTTAAAAAAAATTGTTATGAAAATTAGATCACATAAAACTTTAATCTTATATGTTTCCTTTTATTATATTTTGCAAAAATAGAAATTAATTAAATTGCATTTATAACTTCATGCATATTTATAAAAAATCACAGAAGTTATTATGATGCTTTCTTGTGATTAAAAATTGCATTTCATGCATGGCATATTTTGTAGTTATACTCCTCATAGGAAAACTTGTCCCTTAGTTTTCTCTAAGTATTTTGTTCAGAGTTATTTTCAATAGTGTTTTCAAAAGGTTACACTTAGACACTTAGAATTTTCAACATGGAGATAGAAGGCCAATGAAGGACTTAGCCAAGAAAACAAGACTTCAGAAGTATCTTCAAGAAGTAGAAGCACTTAGAAGAAAATCAAAAAGAAGTGCATGAAGACCAACCAACAATATTTTCTAAGTCTTGCTTCCTCTCTCTCTTTTCTTTCCTTCTTCATTGAGACTTCATGAAGACTAAGTTAAATCCAAGACAAGCCTCGGTGATACAAGAATCATCAAGTCTAATGATTTATCAAGTCTACCAAAAATTCTATCAAAACATCACCAAGGAGAAAGTTACAAGTCTGGAGATGAAGCCTAGAGGACAACTACATCTTTCTTTCTATCTTTTCCCTCTTTCCTAATCTTGTCTTTCACTTTAGACATAAACAATTTTTGATCATGTTATTACCATCTTGAAGTTTGTTGGATCCTAGCGGCATAGTGAGATGAAGCGGCCTGGAGACTAACCTTACATGTCCACGTACATGAGACCTATTCCACAATTCAAGTGGCTGGCCGGGTGTCTATCTCTCTCACTATAGTGAATATCCAATTTACAAATAGTTGATGATTGTAACACCCCAAATTTTGGAAGCAGACAACAACTTAATTATAAAAGATTCAAAATTTTGAGGCAACAAAAACTTTTTGAAATGTTGTGTCAATGGATGTGTTTATCCACTGATTACTCTTTTGGTCATGTTGTGCTTTGTGTTTGTGTTGATAACCTCTCTAGCTATCAACCCTAAAACTCAACCTAGTTATAATATGACATCTGATATCAATGTTATGGCAAGTAAAATCATTCTTATATCTCCTCCTACCTGATGTGAGAAACAAACTACATTTCCTTTGATTTCAGCAACCACCCAAAATATATATCGTTTGAGATACTAACAGTATTCCCAAAAAACTACATGTTGCAAAACTATATAGGACCATATAATAAGTCTTAAATTAGATTGGATTTTAACATGTTGCAAGCATTATCAAATCTCTTTTCCAAAACACCATATTAATTAGCCTCTAGAAATCAATGCTCAACATGTTGGAGTAATTCTTTTTATACCAAGAACCATTTCTGGATCATTATGATCACCACCTCACTAATACAGTGATTTAACTTAAAGTGGGAATGTTTATCTATTTGTATGTGTGGTTGACCTATATGTTATGTGCTTAAATTGTTTCCCATGAGTTTGTTATTTTATGAGAGTTCATGTGGTGTTCTGTGAGTTCACAATTAATGTTATGGTTTAAATGGGGATATAAGTGTTTGATTTGTTTGTCTTGCATGAATGGAATGTGTTACCTTTTGTAAGGTTGTTTGGTGTTGATATTTCCTAATTTTCTATTTCAAAATGGTAGAAGATCTATCTTCACTCATGTTAATTTATAGCATTTCTAGAGCAAGCCAATTAGTGTTTGTTCATTAAAATTTTGAAATGCATCTCACCTAACTTTATCCTCACCACCTCTACTTCCCACTTTTATCCCTCTTGATAATTTACAAAATCTTTTGGTCTTTAATTATTAATGGAGTTGAATGCATAATCTTAAGATGACCATATCTCTTTTATAACATAGCAACTTACCATTTTGTATATAGTTGTTATTGAACTCCTTTGACCAAAACTTTTAAACTAAATACTAAACCTATATCCCCTCTAACCTAGTCATCTTGTTTTAAATTATCTTATGCAAAGAGTGGACTGATCCATCCATGCTTAGTTACTTAAGCTAAGCATCCCAAAACTTTATTCACCTAAACCAACCCTCTCCCATTGCACATCTTGTGGTTTAGAATGTTCCTTGCACCTCCACACCTCTGGAAAAATTCTTACCCGCGGCATGGTCCAAACCCTAACCCCAAATTATTTGTCCTTTTTCTCTTGGACCTTCTGTCGAGCACTTTGCAGGCAGGAGACAGTAAAACAGTGAACTCGCCTCCCTCTCCCACCAGCCCGTGCCCTCGAACACCTCTTGACCTCTCCTCACGCCTGCACCTCCGCCACCCCCTCTTGAGTGCTCTGGCGAGGCCCCAACTCGTCCACTTGTCCTTTGTAGCTGTCCCGAGTGCCGCCCTTTTCTCACCATCCCGCGCCGACCACGTCGCCCGTGTCCGGGAAGACAAGCTGCGCCCTTGCCCTAAATCCTTGCCCATGCACTCCATATCCTCTCTGGACACGCCAAGGACACCACACATTCCACCCAATCGAGCTCCAGTGCCCTCTCCATCCTCGTTCGTGCTCAACGACCACCGTGAACCGAGTACCCGCTCGGATGAGAAGCCCCAGCCCCGCTCCCATGCTCCAACCTTGCCATTCCACCTCCCACCAACCTCCTCTAGCATTCTGTGCTCTCCCGAACGAGTCTTTGCTCTAGAACGGCCAAGAACTGCCGTGAACCTCGCTCGGACCCATCATTTTCGAGCTCGAATGCCGGCGGCTCCGAACATCTTTTTCTCTCTCCTTTTGCACAGACTCACTCCCCTCTCTTCGGTCTGCCTCTGAGACACCTTGTTTTTCCTGTAGGAGCGTTGGACTCGCGGCGACCTCGTCGTGCCCTCCGCAGGCACCCTCGCTGTCGCCGTGGCTCTGGACCTCGTCGACGAGGTTGGAGCCCATCCCCGGACGCCCCTCAACCTCCGCGTCCACCTCCATCCCTCCACCTCGCCCTCCGAGTCCCCTGGGTGAGCCCTTCGTGCTCGGCACCTCCTCTAGGGTTTCAGCCCACCCGTTCCCTCTCGCGAGGTAGAAGAAGGACTGGGGCCGTCGGGTTGGGAATCAACGGCCCCGTTTGAAACCTTTCTTGTCTAATCCTAGCCCTCCACCCCGGATTTGATGGTTCCCCTTGGCCTGGGCGCGCAGCGCTCGCGGGCCGGCCCAGCTCGCACGGCAGGGCCTCCTCCAGTTCCAGCCCTTCTAATCTTTTTCTTTTAAGCAATTTATTTCCCTGTTTATTTTTCAGTGATTTGGTAGCCTAGCTTTTATTCATTTCTGGTAGATCTGTGCATGAGAAAATTTTGAAATTTATTTTGTAGCATAGCTAAGTGTTTTCTTAACCACGTGGCACTGGCCTTTCTCAAAAATATGTTTTTATGTGTGCTCTATGTCCAATCTTGTAAAAAGTGAAATTTTTACCACTTACTTACTAACTTGAGTTTTATAGATCCAAAGCAAACTTTAGATCTATGAAAAGCCCAGGAGAATACCTACCTAGATCTATAAGCCTTGCATGCAAGAGATGTGTCTAAATAAAGTTCTATAAAGTTTAAATATGACATCAGTAGCTATTTGACGAATTTTAAATCTTTATTTAAAAATCATTTTGGAGTAAATTTAATTGCATGTGGTAGATATTGGTATTAGCTATCATATACTAGCTTGGTAGAATTTTTCATCTTATATTTTGCTCTTGGTAGATTATTTGCTAAAACAGTAGGTTATTACACTTTAAAATTGATATTCTTATTTTCTGTTATTTGCATGTATCTAGTTTTAATTGTTTGTGCCTTGTGTGTTTATACAAATGCTTTAGGAGTAGTTTTGTGTAGCACCTATGTGTTTTGATTATAATACCACACTGGTTTTGTCTCAAAAATATTTATACTTTGTGTTGCACATTAAAGCAAGTTAAAAGTATGTTCTTCACTTAAAATGGAATATCTTGAGCTAAGAGTGTCCAAATTAAGTGAATCCAATTTGTACAGAAAGATAAAACCAGTACCTATCTATATAAATTTGTGTTGCATCTAAGAGATACTTAAGGCTGAAACTATAAACATTTAGGTCTTGAGATCAGTAGCATTTGTGTCGTTTTTAGTTTCTGTTTAATAATAGGTTTGAAGGCAAACTCTAATTTTCATAGTTTCCTATAGTTATAAGGAGTACTCTGGTAGAAGGATTTAATGTTCTGAACATTATCTTAGGAGTTATGATTCACCTTCCAAAACAGCAACATTTGGCTAATAACAGTATTAGCTTTTAATCATCTGTTCTTAGCAAGTGTGATTTGTAGAAATATTACTAATCAACTTTTGAAGTTCAGAACCATAACCCAATAATAATGACTTGGTTGAACCACTTTTATAATGTGTGGTGAATTGTTTACTTATGTTTAGCATATTCACGTTGTACCCTAATAATAACATCAATTGTGTTTATATGCTCTGCTTGGGAGTGTGCTCCATGCTAGTGTTAATGTTAATACTTGCTTATGTGCTAGGATACTTTTGTCTGAAGTATTTCATAAGCAATTAATATACTTTTGTCTGAAGTATTTCCTAATCTACTAAGATACTTTTGTCTGAAGTATTTCCTGAAGTAAATATAACAACTCTTATTAAATAATATAATAACCCTAAGTAACGTGTTGTTATAGTGTTCTAAAGAACTACCTTTTTAATAATCAGAGTTGTTGTGTATATTTTCTTAGGAGAATCTGTTGTTGTCTTAGTTCTATGGACTTTGTTGATTGCTGTTGTATAGCTAAAGGTCTTGTTTGCTGCTGTTTGTATCTCAGTGTCTTGTACAATGCTTGCTGTTTGTTATGTCCTTGTGGCTTTGTCTTGTATTCTAAGTGTGGTTCATTTTCCTGTTTACGACGTTAGATACGATCGGGAAGGAACGGGAAGTGAGGAATGAACTTGAGGAACATCAAGATCAAGATCAAGGACATATTGCTGAGCCAGGCAAGCCACCTCACCACTATAATGAATCCTATTATTTTATCAAGCATGTTTTGTTTTCAAAATAAAATAATGCATGTTTTACTTCCTTTGTGGCACCTTGCCACCCGAAAACTATTTTACAAAATATTTTTTGGCCAAAGTTACCTACTAGAATATTATAGGTGTTATAAAAATAGTTTATTTGGTGAACCTTGTTGTTAAAGGCTCCATCAAAAAGATTAAGTTTTCTAATAGTCTACCTTCCTCTACTTACCTCAAAACTATAGGATGGGAACCTGCTTGATAAAACTGTTTTACGGAGGAAAACCCGAGTTGCTGGGAGCAATCGGAGATGCAAGTGTTTTATTAAAACCCGAGTTGCTGGGAGCAATCGGAGATGTTTGCAAAAACTCGAGCTGCTGGGAGTAGTCGGAGGATTGGAAGTTGTTTTCGAAAAACAAAGTACTGCCCTAGCAGCCGCTCGAACAATTAACCCGTGCAACCACACTACCTGACATGGGTAGGGCTTAGCCGGAAGCTTATCTGTTTTAGTGTTGGGGCTCTCATACTTTCTATGGGGGCTGGGCCCTCGAAGCCGGGTTGTCGTCCGGAAGAGACAATACACTGCTGTGGATCAGCAGCCGGACGATTACGGCAGGCCTCCTGACGTGGCGATGTGGCGTCCCGAGGAAAGACCAAGAGGTCTAGTGGAGCACATGGTGCCGAGGAGAACAAACCTACCGGGAGGCCCCGATACTAGGGTGGTCATAGTGAAAAGCTTTGATCGTGTTATCCGGACCCCCGCATGCTGTCGTATGACGGGCCGTGGCAGACACAGCGGAATGACCGATAGGTGTGGGTAAAGTGTGCAACCTCTGCAGAGTGTAAATCTATTCGAATAGCCGCGTCCGCGGTCATGGACGGTTGGAAAGGCCGCTGATCTAGGCGTATGGCATTTTGGTTCTTAAAAAGAGGAAATAAAAGGTTTTCCGGGGGAAAACAAGAAGGCACAAGTTGGTACCTGGGAGGTACGAAATTTGGGTGAAGATGGTTGATCTCGGGGAGACAATCAGCCCGATCCCAAGTCAGGAAAAAGGGGTACCCCTATCCTATTGTTTTTAAATGATCTTACAAAAGAAGGTTTTGAACTTGGATATGTCCTTGCTATATATAAGAGAAGATAATTCTATCTCCAAAGGTTTCTCTTCAACAAAGATATAGAGATGTCGTATTCTAGAGAAGAGAATTCTATCTCTAAATGTTTTTCTTCAACCAAGATATAGAGATGTCGTATTCTCTATGCTTGAAACCATTGTATTCGAAAATAAGCCCTGTAGTTGTATATAGGAGCCTTCCTAGTTTTCGAAATGTGTTTTCTTGCATTGTCATGAAAACTTAAGCCCTAGGGGTGGTCTTGCGAGTACGTAATTGTACTCATATGGCTGTGTCCCTGGATATTCAAACGTCCAGGTTTTCAATCAGGAGAGATACGACAAGAAGGAGGAGTACGCCGACGACTACGCCAACTGAGTGTCCCGCTCAACTGCTCTGTGGGAATGCGTCAAGACGTGACGAGGGCCGACGTTAGTCGAAATCTTCCGCTGCACCTTAGTTCATTTTCGTCATGTGCGACGATGTTTGCATACTTGGTCATGAGACCATTTTTTATGTAAGTCATATACTATTCGAGTTGTATGCTGTAACTTTGTAAACCATGTTGGTTATGTGATCGTGATGCACTGATCATTGGGATCGTGATCTGTTTACATAACGTGAGCATCTCTGACGGTTAGTCAGAGGGGTCCCCACAGACTTGGTATCAGAGCCATCGTTGACCTTAGGAGACCTTAGTTAGCTTGGTCGTCAGCTTAGAAAGGAAATGTTTCGATAAAACCTATTTTGACAGAAATCTATTTTCTTCTAGGTAAGCCTAATATGGTCTCCACTCCTCACCTATTCTTCAAAAATATCTTCATCTTACCTCTCTAATTTCAGTTATTTCAAAAGAGTTTCCTCCATTATCTTGCCCTATTCAAAACTTGTTTAGACTTGACGATGAACCCAAATGAGACCTAAGTAACTAGTACCGAGAAGGCGAAGTTTAGCCTCAATACAGCATACGACATCAAGGTGGTCGTCAAATGAAGAAACAAACTACAAAGCAACCCTTGCTTGCCAAAGCAGTATCACTGTCAAGACTTCAACCCCAATAATTTACTCCAGTTGCAACTTCTACAGTCTCAAGCTTACCAACAGGAGGCCAACTGAACAAGTGTAGACTCCATAAAGTAGGAATGACCAAGACCCATAGGACTTCTAGGATATGACCCTTGGTTGGATTCTCCAACTAATGCGATTGTTGAGTGCCCTTTTTGTTCTATAGGTGGCTTGTGTGCTCTTTTGCTGGTATGCTTGTTGCTTGTGTGTGCCTTGTTTGTTTGCTTGCTGATGATATGTTGTTCTCTGGTATCTTTCACAAGCACGCCTTATAGGCATTACATAATAAACACAAACTTAAAAATTGTTTAAACCTCTTGTTATCTCTTCACCAAAAATCTTTCTTACCTTCTGCCATATATGTACCCTTTTGCACCTATAAACTTGTCGTCAAAAACTTCCTAAAATGGATTCCCTTTGATCTAAACTTTAAGACGTGAGAGTTATCAACTACACATGTTACCTAAGCCCCAAATAAAGCCCATCCCCGTAATGTGACTGACCTTGTGTAGTTTGATTAATTTTCGTATTACAGGTATACCATCATTAACCTAACGTATCTAACTTTAGAGTAACATATAACATCATTGACCTGTTACTAACTAACCTCTTCAAGACCTTCAAACCAAGATAAAAAAAAGTGTCTACGGGAGTCTCTCTTGCAGATGACAACACGGAGGCCTCGAATAACGCCAAGAGCCACGACTTTTTGAAGACTTTTTGAAAACCTCAAGTTGTGGCATGCAAAGAAGATCGACGTCAACAAACAACGGAGATAACCAGCACGGAAGATCGTCTACATGAAGATGTGCCATGAAGCTGATGTCGCCAGTGCCTTCTGCGTGTCAACTTAATTAACTCAACTGACCCTGACTTGAGTATTATAGAAAGAAATGACTTTTGGGCTAACTTAGACCCTAGTGACCTCGGAAGACTGGTGCGAAGCTTTATGAAGCCCAAGAACCAGGGATGTCATCATCAACTTGGGATGTCTGCTACACTGAAGTAAGACACAAATTTTGATAACATCATCAACAAGGTGCAAGAGTGACGAGAAGATCGAAGACTGTTGCAGTTGGCAACACCTAACCTCAAGCAATTTTAGACGTCTATAGCAGATCTTAGAACCCTTTGTCTTTTTATGAAAATAAAGAGAGTCAAGTCTACGAACCTAACACCCCCGTGAGGCTTAAAAACTGTGGGCGTGTGTATAACTGCTAACCCCTCAAGACGGCAATATCAAGACGAGTATCTTCATCAGCCCCAAGCACCGAGGAGCTACGACAAGATGAAGATCATCGGGATACTCAAGACCAACAACATCCCGAAGTCAGCGACAACTTATGCAATCAACTTTAACCCTTCATGTGTGCCCCTTTTTAAGGGGGAAGACACATGCTAGTTTTATTAGAGAGTTGTGACAAATGGTTCTTTGCACCCCAACCCTGGAGTTTTTGAAGTCAACTCAAAAAGAACCCTGCATCAGCAAACGTCTAACCTGTCAACACTTTCAGCAAGGACCCAAGTTTTCCAGAAGATATCAGACGTCTCATCAACACGGAAACCTCATTCAGGAATCAACCACCTCAGAAGATGAAGAATCTTTGGACCCTCTTTTCCTTTCACTCTCTTAATACACACTTAGGAATCTCGGGACGAGATTCTGTTAAGGGGGGAAGGTCTGTAACACCCCAAATTTTGGAAGCAGACAACAACTTAATTATAAAAGATTCAAAATTTTGAGGCAACAAAAACTTTTTGAAATGTTGTGTCAATGGATGTGTTTATCCACTGATTACTCTTTTGGTCATGTTGTGCTTTGTGTTTGTGTTGATAACCTCTCTAGCTATCAACCCTAAAACTCAACCTAGTTATAATATGACATCTGATATCAATGTTATGGCAAGTAAAATCATTCCTATATCTCCTCCTACCTGATGTGAGAAACAAACTACATTTCCTTTGATTTCAGCAACCACCCAAAATATATATCGTTGGAGATACTAACAGTATTCCTAAAAACTACATGTTGCAAAACTATATAGGACCATATAATAAGTCTTAAATTAGATTGGATTTTAACATGTTGCAAGCATTATCAAATCTCTTTTCCAAAACACCATATTAATTAGCCTCTAGAAATCAATGCTCAACATGTTGGAGTAATTCTTTTTATACCAAGAACCATTTCTGGATCATTATGATCACCACCTCACTAATACAGTGATTTAACTTAAAGTGGGAATGTTTATCTATTTGTATGTGTGGTTGACCTATATGTTATGTGCTTAAATTGTTTCCCATGAGTTTGTTATTTTATGAGAGTTCATGTGGTGTTCTATGAGTTCACATTTAATGTTATGGTTTAAATGGGGATATAAGTGTTTGATTTGTTTGTCTTGCATGAATAGAACGTGTTACCTTTTGTAAGGTTGTTTGGTGTTGATATTTCCTAATTTTCTATTTCAAAATGGTAGAAGATCTATCTTCACTCATGTTAATTTATAGCATTTCTAGAGCAAGCCAATTAGTGTTTATTCATTAAAATTTTGAAATGCATCTCACCTAACTTTATCCTCACCACCTCTACTTCCCACTTTTATCCCTCTTGATAATTTACAAAATATTTTGGTCTTTAATTATTAATGGAGTTGAATGCATAATCTTAAGATGACCATATCTCTTTTATAACATAGCAACTTACCATTTTGTATATAGTTGTTATTGAACTCCTTTGACCAAAACTTTTAAACTAAATATTAAACCTATATCCCCTCTAACCTAGTCATCTTGTTTTAAATTATCTTATGCAAAGAGTGGACTGATCCATCCATGCTTAGTTACTTAAGCTAAGCATCCCAAAACTTTATTCACCTAAACCAACCCTCTCCCATTGCACATCTTGTGGTTTAGAATGTTCCTTGCACCTCCACATCTCTGGAAAAATTCTTACCCGTGGCATGGTCCAAACCCTAACCCCAAATTATTTGTCCTTTTTCTCTTGGACCTTCTGTCGAGGACTTTGCAGGCAGGAGACAGTAAAACAGTGAGCTCGCCTCCCTCTCCCACCAGCCTGTGTCCTCGAACACCTCTTGACCTCTCCTCACACCTGCACCTCCACCACCCCCTCTTGAGTGCTCTGGCAAGGCCCCAGCTCGTCCCCTTGTCCTTTCTGGCTGTCCCGAGTGCCGCCCTTTTCTCACCATCCCGCGCCGGCCACGTCGCCCGTGTCCGGGAAGACAAGCTGCGCCCTTGCCCTAAATCCTTGCCCGTGCACTCCATATCCTCTCTGGACACGCCAAGGACACCACGCATTCCACCCAATCGAGCTCCAGTGCTCTCTCCATCCTTGTTCGTGCTCAACGGCCACCGTGAACCGAGCACCCGCTCGGATGAGAAGCCCCAGCCCCGCTCACGTGCTCCAACCTTGCCATTCCACCTCCCACCAACCTCCTCCAGCATTATGTGCTCTCCCGAACGAGTCTTTGCTCTATAACGGCCAAGAACTGCCGTGAACCTCGCTCGGACCCTTCATTTTTTAGCTCGAATGCCGGCGGCTCCGAACATCTTTTTCTCTCTCCCTTTGCACAGACTCACTCCCCTCTCTTCGGTCTGCCTCTGAGACACCTTGTTTTTCCTGCAGGAGCGTTGGACTCGCGGCGACCTCGTCGTTCCCGCCGCGGGCACCCTCGCTGTCGTCGTGGCTCTGGACCTCGTCGATGAGGTTGGAGCCCATCCCCGGACGCCCCTCAACCTTCGCGTCCACCTCCATCCCTCCACCTCGCCCTCCGAGTCCCCTAGGTGAGCCCTTCGTGCTCGGCACCTCCTCTAGGGTTTCAGCCCACCCGTTCCCTGTCGCGAGGTCGTCGGATTGGGAATCAACGACCCCGTTTGAAACCTTTCTCGTCTAATCCTAGCCCTCCACTCCGGATCTGATGGCCGCGTACCCCTTGGCCTGGGCGCGCAGCGCTCGCGGGCCGGCCCAGCTCGCACGGCAGGGCCTGCTCCAGTTCCAGCCCTTCTCATCTTTTTCTTTTAAGCAATTTATTTCTCTGTTTATTTTTCAATGATTTGGTAGCCTAGCTTTTATTCATTTCTGGTAGATCTGTGCATGAGAAAATTTTGAAATTAATTTTGTAGCATAGCTAAGTGTTTTCTTAACCACGTGGCACTGGAATTTTTACCACTTACTTAATAACATGAGTTTTATAGATCCAAAATTAGCAAACTTTAGCTCTATGAAAAGCCCAGGAGAATACCTACCTAGACATAAGCCTTGTAAAATTGATATTCTTATTTTCTGTTATTTGCATGTATCTAGTTTTAATTGTTTGTGCCTTGTGTGTTTATACAAATGGTTTAGGAGTAGTTTCATACCACACTGGTTTTGTCTCAAAAATATTTATACTTTGTGTTGCACATTAAAGCAAGTTAAAAGTATGTTCTTCACTTAAAATGGAATATCTTGAGCTAAGAGTGTCCAAATTAAGTGAATCCAATTTGTACAGAAAGATAAAACCAGTACCTATCTATATAAATTTGTGTTGCATCTAAGAGATACTTAAGGATGAAACTATAAACATTTAGGTCTTGAGATCAATAGCATTTGTGTGGTTTTTAGTTTCTGTTTAATAATAGCTTTGAAGGCAAACTCTAATTTTCATAGTTTCCTATAGTTATAAGGAGTTCTATGGTAGAAGGATTTAATGTTCTGAACATTATCTTAGGAGTTATGATTCACCTTCCAAAACAACAACATTTGGCTAATAACAGAATTAGCTTTTAATCATCTGTTCTTAGCAAGTGTGATTTGTAGAAATATTACTAATCAACTTTTGAAGTTCAGAACCATAACCCAATAATAATGACTTGGTTGAACCACTTTTATAATGGGTGGTGCATTGTTTACTTATGTTTAGCATTATTCACGTTGTACCCTTATAATAACATCAATTGTGTTTATATGCTCTGCTTGGGAGTGTGCTCCATGCTAGTGTTAATGTTAATACTTGCTTGTGTGCTAGGATACTTTTGTCTCAAGTATTTCATAAGCAATTAATATACTTTTGTCTGAAGTATTTCCTAATCTACTAAGATACTTTTGTCTAAAGTATTTCCCGAAACAAATATAACAACTCTTATTAAATAATATAATAACCCTAAGTAACGTGTTGTTATAGTGTTCTGAAGAACTACCTTTTTAAAATTCAGAGTTTTTGTGTATATTTTCCTAGGAGAATCTGTTGTTATCATAGTTCTATGGACTTTGTTGATTGCTGTTGTATAGCTAAAGGTCTTGTTTGCTGCTGTTTGTATCTCAGTGTCTTGTACAATGCTTGTTGTTTGTTATATCCTTGTGGCTTTGTCTTGTATTCTAAGTGTGGTTCATTTTCCTGTTTAGGACGTTAGATACGATCGGGAAGGAACGGGAAGTGAGGAATGCACTTGAGGAACATCAAGATCAAGGACATATTGTTGAGCCAGGCAAGCCACCTCACCACTATAATGAATCCTATTATTTTATAAAGCATGTTTTGTTTTCAAAATAAAATAATGCATGTTTTACCTCCTTTGTGGCACCTTGCCACCCGAAAACTATTTTACAAAATATTTTTTGGCCAAAGTTACCTACTAGAATATTATAGGTGTTATAAAAAGAGTTTATTTGGTGAACCTTGTTGTTAAAGGCTCCATCAAAAAGATTAAGTTTTCTAGTAGTCTACCTTCCTCTACTTACCTCAAAACTATAGGATGGAACCTGTTTGATAAAACTGTTTTACGGAGGAAAACCCGAGTTGCTGGGAGCAATCGGAGATGCAAGTGTTTTATTAAAACCCGAGTTGCTGGGAGCAATCGGAGATGTTTGCGAAAACCCGAGCTGCTGGGAGTAGCCGGAGGATTGGAAGTTGTTTTTGAAAAACAAAGTACTGCCCTAGCAGCCGCTCGAACAATTAACCCGTGCAACCACACTACCTGACATGGGTAGGGCTTAGTCAGAAGCTTGTCTGTTTTAGTGTTGGGGCTCTCATACTTTCTATGGGGGCTGGGCCCTCGAAGCCGGGTTGTCGTCCGGAAGAGACAATAGACTGCTGTGGATCAGCAGCCGGACGATTACGGCAGGCCTCCTGACGTGGCGGTGTGGCGTCCCGAGGAAAGACCAAGAGGTCTAGTGGAGCACACGGTGCCGAGGAGAACAAACCTACCGGGAGGCCCCGATACTAGGGTGGTCATAGTGAAAAGCTTTGATCGTGTTATCCGGACCCCCGCATGCTGTCGTATGACGGGCCGTGGCACACACGGCGGAATGACCGATAGGTGTGGGTAAAGTGTGCAACCTCTGCAGAGTGTAAATCTATTCGAATAGCCGCGTCCGCGGTCATGGACGGTTGAAAAGGCCACTGATCTAGGAGTATGGGCATTTTGGTTCTTAAAAAGAGGAAAGAAAAGGTTTTCCGGGGGAAAACAAGAAGGCACAAGTTGGTACCTGGGAGGTACGGAATTTGGGTGAAGATGGTTGATCTCGGGGAGACAATCAGCCCGATCCCAAGTCTGGAAAAAGGGGTACCCCTATCCTATTGTTTTTAAATGATCTTACAAAAGAAGGTTTTGAACTTGGATATGTCCTTGCTATATCTAAGAGAAGAGAATTCTATCTCTAAAGGTTTTTCTTCAACAAAGATATAGAGATGTCGTATTCTCTATGCTTGAAACCATTGTATTCGAAAATAAGCCCTGTAGTTGTATATAGGAGCCTTCCCAGTTTTCGAAATGTGTTTTCTTGCATTGCCATGAAAACTTAAGCCCTAGGGGTGGTCTTGCGAGTACGTAATTGTACTCATATGGCTGTGTCCCTGGATATTCAAACGTCCAGGTTTTCAATGAGGAGAGATACGACAAGAAGGAGGAGTACGCCGACGACTACGCCAACTGAGTGTCCCGCTCAACTGCTCTGTGGGAATGCGTCAAGACGTGACGAGGGCCGACGCTAGTCGAAATCTTCCGCTGCACCTTAGTTCATTTTCGTCATGTGCGACGATGTTTGCATACTTGGTCATGAGACCATTTTTTATGTAAGTCTTATACTATTCGAGTTGTATGATGTAACTTTGTATACCATGTTTGTTATGTGATCGCGATGCACTGATCATTGGGATCGTGATCTGTTTACATAACGTGGGCATCTCTGACGGTTAGTCAGAGGGGTCCCCACATTGATAATTGTTGATCACCTTGAAGAATAGACTTTGTATTTTCTCTAAGTATTTTCACATCATGCATAAACATATTTTTCCTCAGAAGTTTTATAAAACTTTTTTGTTCATTACATATGTGTTTGTATGCGTTGTGCAGTTGTGTTTTAGGTTGATTGTTGTATTGTTGTTTGTTTATATTGTTTAGATTGAACGGAGAGCCGAGTTACGTTGAAAAGAGTTTGTGATCAAAGACATCATCCAAAGGCAAGTGGCACACCTCATAAACTTCCTATTATTTTTTATACGCATTACTTAGTGTGTTTTTATATAAGCATGTGTAGGATAGTATTGCTATGCTAAACCTGTGTAGAAATTCCTTATTCCTGTGTCTAGGTTCCTATGCAATACTTAGTAGAATTATTGATGCTAGGCAAATGTTGTTTTGTAAAAATCTAAATTCTACTAAGTTAAGAATGAAACACCTAGGTGGTAAAAGGTTGTATGGAGTCGAGTTGAGTGGCTACTCAGGCCGATGTCTATGGTTCCTGGAGTACGTGAACTTGTGAACATCCACCCAGGAACAGAGGAATCTGAAGAACTCCGAGTGAGGATTGCTTGCAGTGCAGCCATTGCCAATGGGCTCTGCCTTGATCAATTATGTTGCGTGGACTCTCTCCGGCTTGACAAGCAGATGTAGAGGGTGTAAGGTGGAATGGGTCAAGCCAGAGTGGGAGGGAAAATGCTTCTGAAAGATCTTGTCTCATTCTTCTCCTTTTCCTTATCACTATAAGTGTGTAAAGGATAGTTTGGGTTGAATGGGTACAATGGTGAACGTGCACAACCCCTGCAGAGTGTAAAACTAAGTACTTAGCTGTGTCCTCGGTACGGACAATTTGAGCAGCTGATCACTGACGTCAACGGAGGATTCCACCATTCCAACTTCAAAACTACAACTTGATGGGTGAACAAGGGTAGAATGAGATTGTGGTTGTCATACCACAAATGTCTCGAATAGAACAAAAGTGTTTTCCAAAGAGTTAGGAAAAAATGGCTTTATGCAAAATAGCCTTGAACTCCACCAGCCAAATAAGCATATAGGTTATTAGAGTTATTCCACTAAGTGTCCACCATAGTGTCACTTGCCAGAATCCATTTTTAATGGAATCTGACCCACGTTGTTGCAATATTTTTCTTATCGCGGATTGTTAAGATGACGAGTGAGGTTTCGTTTAAAGGTTTCGAGTCTGCAACCAACATGTTTTTGCCTGTGGCAACATGATGTTGATGGAGACTCACTGCTATTGTATTTCCGCTGTTTACTCTTTCAAAGCTAGCTTTATGCTATGCAACTTGTATTGAATATTTTGTATGTCTGGATCATCGATGTAATTAAATTGATACTTTGTTGTGATATTACATCGTAAACTGTGTGTGCAAACGAATCGATCCAGGGATTTGCACTATACACAGGTATCTGCCTTATTTAAAGTGCAGGTACGCTACAGATGGTATCAGAGCACTGTGTTGCCTGTAGGTTCAAAACCTTAGGTTTGGATAGAAATAGGATTTGACCATAGGATTGAATATCTATTTTTATTCACTTTTCTCTAAACAAATATTTTCATTTTATCTTCCTCGTACTCTCATCTACTATCAACCTTCTGAAAATATCTTATCTTACTCGAGATGACCATGATCATATAGTCTAAGTCCGATTCTACTGCCTCATATGGAAAACCTATGGAAAATCTACCTCCTATGATTCAAACATATGACCACCACTTAAATAGAACGACGATATCGTGTTAGTGTATTGTTCATACCAACTTAGGTTGTGTGACAATACTAGTTTGATTGCTTGTGTTTGAACCTTGTTGGTTGATATTTGTTAGATGTTGTATGTAATGAATTGTCTTGATCTTCTTGTATAAGTTAGAATGTTTAACTACCAACAAAACTTTTCTTTTAAGGGTGGTAGCCATCCAGATAATTCAAACCCAGCTGCCTAAACCCAGAAATCCCAAACCATCTTTATTTCTGGCCTCCCTAATTAGAAAAATCCTTCCCTGCCAGTTTTCAAATTTCCATGTAAGAAAATTTCATTTCTCAAAACCTCTCGAGCTATCATAATCAATCCAAGCATTTGCTTTTCTTTCTAGCCTCTCCAAATCTCGGGGACGAGATTCCTTTTAAGGGTGGTAATCTGTAAGATCCCAACATTTTATAATGTTCAAAAATCACTAAAATTTAAAACTTTTTTTTTATTAAAATAAAATATTAAAATGTATAAGAAAAGACTTCAAGCATCTTCAAAAGGTTTAATATTTCAAATATTTCAAATAAACATTATTTTAAAAAGTTGTTCAAGTCAAACATTTTATTACCCATATATTCCTTAAAGCTCAATATAATATTTGACAAATCATTTACCAACCTTCAAGCAAATTTCATATAAGAAAAGGTTTCTTTTTAAGTTTTTGTTTTCAACCCATAGCTATTCATAAATTTAAAATAATATTTACAAGTGTTCTTTTAAACTATTTAAAACATGATCTATTTGCCAAATGGTTTTCATTCTTTTAACTAAGTTCAAAACATATTTTTGGAAATTACAAGTCTATAGTTTATAACCTTAAAACTTTATAGATTTTGTAAATTAATGAAATTATGCAAATAAACATTTCATTAGCTTAAATATTTTCATTTATTTTCAAAACATGAAATGATTAATGTACTCTATATAAGAAATGAATTGAATCTAAAATCTTTTCCAAAGGTATGTTATGGAGTTTTCAAATGAATAAGCATAATATAAAACATAATGGTGCACAAAAAATTTAGAATTAAAAATGGAATTTATTATATTTCCCATTTCCTTAAAATTATTTATATTTAGTTATTTTATATTATTCCAAAATAAAGATGAATGATTTCAGCAAAATAAGTTTAAATAACTTTATTTCAATCATATTTGAATGTGGGTAATTTCATAAATTTTATTTAACCCCAAATGAAATATTAAATCCCTAATTTCAAAGTTAACCTAAAATAGGAAAAATTGTATTTTATGAATCATTCAAAATATTTATTTTTGAAAAGTATTCAAAACATACCCACTAATGTTTTAAAACATAGATGTGGATATCACAAATTTTTAGAAATTGATTTGACTTCATTTGGAGTTATAAATCAAAAGATATGAATTACATGGAAAATTTAGAAAAAGAAAAATGCTGACGTCAGCGATGACGTCACGGTCGTCTTCAACCTCTGGCGAAAAATCCACACCCGATCCCTCCTTCCAAAATTGACGCAATTCGTGCGGGATTTGTTTCCCTCTCCGACCCTATATAACCCCCACCCCATGCCGCGTCTTCCCCTCTCCCTCCCCATAGAATCGTGCCCCAAGGCCGTCGAATTTCTTCGCCGGAGCTCCGTCGGTCCACCGTCGCTCTTCTCTGTTTCCGGCGAGGTTAGTCCATGCCCAGGCCCGAGACCCCCTCCATACTTCTTCCCTTGTCATGGCACACCTCCCCGATCCCTCCCATGTTTCTTTTGTTCAGAAAAACGTCACGCCCATCCACGACCGAAGCTCGCCGGCAACCGCACGACTCCGGCCGGTCTCCACCGGCGTTCCAGGAAGCAATCGAGTGTCGCGTCGCCACCATAGAGTTCATCGTGGCGTGACGCATCCCGTCGTCTTCTCCGAGCCATGGGACCACCGAAGAAACCAGCCGACCAAGATCGTGCCGCGCCACGGTCGTCTTCCTCGTCTCCGGCAGTCCAGCACCGCCCGCGGTGAGCCCTTGCCTCTCAGCCGTCCGATCTCCCGTCAACGGTCTAGATTAGAAGTTTTAATCGAAGACGTATGCTCGGATCTGAGCCCTTAGATCTAGATCCAACGGCCCAGATCAAATCACTTAACCACGACAGTGCCGAGTCAGTGCACAGTCCGCAGTCCAGTCAGCTGCCACGTTAGAAAATGATTTTCTTATTTAAATTTATTTGCCACTTTTGCAGATAAGCCCCTGCCATTTAGAATTGTTATAACTTTTTACTCACATATCCAAATTCAAATATTTTTATATATTTGGAAAGACCTTGACGTGTAGAATATTTTAGATCTGTTGAAATTCAAATTTGAGTTAGTTTAAAATAATCAAATTTTAAATGGATGATTTGAGTATATTTGTAATAACTTTAAATCTATAAATCCAAAAATTGTAAATAAAATTGTGTTAGAAACTTTGGAATATTTGTAATATCAAGCTCTGTTATAAAATATTTTTGAGTAGTATTTTGAATGAATTCGTAGTTATATATTTAAATTGAATAGTTTGAATAATTTTTGACAGAAACATTAATTTTGAATAAATCTAATTGCTATAAATTTATTTAAATCCTCTCTGTCTATTAACAATATTTATAAAATTTTGTTATGAAAATTAAATCACATAAAACTTTAATCTTATATGTTTCCTTTTATTATATTTTGCAAAAATAGAAATTATTTAAATTGCATTTATAACTTCATGCATATTTATAAAAAATCACAGAAGTTATTATGATGCTTTCTTGTGATTAAAAATTGCATTTCATGCATGGCATATTTTGTAGTTATACTCCTCATAGGAAAACTTCTCCCTTAGTTTTCTCTAAGTATTTTTTCAGAGTTATTTTCAATAGTGTTTTCAAAAGGTTACACTTAGACACTTAGAATTTTGAACATGGAGATAGAAGGCAAATTAAGGACTTAGCCAAGAAAACAAGACTTCAGAAGTATCTTCAAGAAGTAGAAGCACTTAGAAGAAAATCAAAAAGAAGTGCATGAAGACCAACCAACAATATTTTCTAAGTCTTGCTTCCCCTCTCTCTTTTCTTTCCTTCTTCATTGAGTCTTCATGAAGACTAAGTTAAATCCAAGACCAGCCTCGGTGATACAAGAATCATCAAGTCTGAAGATTTATCAAGTCTACAAAATATTGTATCAAAACATCACCAAGGAGAAAGTTACAAGTCTGGAGATGAAGCCTGGAGGATAACTACATCTTTCTTTCTATCTTTTCCCTCTTTCCTAATCTTGTCTTTCACTTTAGACATAAACAATTTTTATCATGTTATTACCATCTTGAAGTTTGTTGGATCCTAGCGGCATAGTGAGATGAAGCGGCCTGGAGACTAACCTTACATGTCCACGTACATGAGACCTGTTCCACAATTCAAGTGGCTGGCCGGGTGTCTGTCTCTCTCACTATAGTGAATATCTAATTTACAAAGAGTTGTTGATAATTGTTGATCACCTTGAAGAATAGACTTTGTATTTTCTCTAAGTATTTTGCACATCATGCATAAACATATTTTTCCTTAGAAGTTTTATAAAACTTGTATGTTAATTAGGTATGTGTTTGTATGCGTTGTGAAGTTGTGTTTTAGGTTGATTGTTGTATTGTTGTTTCTCTATATTGTTTAGATTGAACGGAGAGCCGAGTTACGTTGAAAAGAGTTTGTGAGCAAAGACATCATCCAAAGGCAAGTGGCACACCTCATAAATTTCCTATTATTTTCTATATGCATTACTTAGTGTATTTTTATATAAGCATGTGTAGGATAGTATTGTTATGCTAAACCTGTGTAGAAATTACTTATTCCTGTGTCTAGGTTCCTATGCAATACTTAGTAGAATTATTGATGCTATGCAAATGTTGTTTTGTAAAAATCTAAATTCTACTAAGTTAAGAATGAAACACCTGGGTGGTAAAAGGTTGTATGGAGTCGAGTTGAGTGGCTACTCAGGCCCATGTCTATGGTTCCTGGAGTTCGTGCACTTGTGAACGGCCACCCAGGAACAGAGGAATCTGAAGAACTCCGAGTGACGATTGCTTCCAGTGCAGCCATTGCCAATGGGCTCTGGCTTGATCAATTATGTTGCGTGGACTCTGTCCGGCTTGACAAGCAGATGTAGAGGGTGTTTGGTGGAACGGGTCAAGCCAGAGTGGGAGGGAAAATGCTTCTGAAAGATCTCGTCTCATTCTTCTCCTTTTCCTTATCACTATAAGTGTGTAAAGGATAGTTTGGGTTGAATGGGTACAATGCTGAACGTGCACAACCTCTGCAGAGTGTAAAACTAAGTACTTAGCCATGTCCCCGGTACGGACAATTTGAGCAGCTGATCACGGACGTCAACGGAGGATTCCACCATTCCAACTTCAAAACTAAAACTTTATGGGTGAACAAGGGTAGAATGAGATCGTTGTTGTCATACCACGAATGTCTCGAATAGAACAAAAGTGTTTTCCAAAGAGTTAGGAAAAATTGGCTTTATGCAAAATAGCCTTGAACTCCACCAGCCAAATAAGCATATAGGTTATTAGAGTTATTCCACTAAGTGTCCACCATAGTGTCACTTGCCAGACTCCATTTTTAATGGAATCTGACCCACGTTGTTGCAATATTTTTCTTATTGCAGATTGTTAAGATGACGAGTGAGGTTTCGCTTAAAGGTTTCGAGTCTGCAAGCAACATGTTTTCGCCTGTGGCAGCATGAAGTTGATGGAGACTCACTGCTATTGTATTTCCACTGTTTACTCTTTCAAAGCTAGCTTTATGCTATGCAACCTGTATTGAATATTTTGGAAGTCTGGATCATCCATGTAATTAAATTGATACTTTGTTGTGATATTACATCGTAAACTTTGTGTGCAAACGAATCGATTCAGTGATTTTCACTATACACAGGTATCTGCCTTATTTAAAGTGCAGGCACGCTACACGTATCACTGCCCGTACTTTGACTTGTGTAACACCCCAATTTTCTCAGCATTAGTAATTGTGGTGTTATCCTAGATTTTCAACCTTAGCAAAAACCTTTTTGTGTGTAGAATTTTGAGGCATGAGATATTTTGTTTGCAAACATAATTCTTGATTGAGTTCCACTAGTCTTCCTGGTTGATAGAAACCCTAAAATCTCAACAACTAATATAAAATATCAACCATTAGGATCTTCATGGTTGTTAAAACTTAGCCAAACTAGGAGCTATTATTAAGCAAACCATAAATGGTTTTTGACATGCATCTGAACCATTTTGGTCTAAGGAATATATTGTTTCACACCATGTTCCAAATTCTCTCAAAAGAACTTGTTTGCACATAAATATCACTAGCTTTTGTAGCCATCAAATTAACATGACCATTTGAGTTATTCTTTTCCTTCTCACTAAAAGATTTCTTTTCCTTGTGAGTCAAATGAGGTGTTTGACTTGGGCATTTATAAATTCAGTAACTTCTCCTAATTTAGGTGAGTTTGGGGTATTGACTCATTTTGCTTTTGTGGGTCATGTTTGAATTTTTCAAACTTGGGGTTTGAAAAATGTGTGAGGTTTTCACTCAAACCATCCATCCTCTCTCTCACTCCTTTCCACTCCACCTGCTGAAAAGGAGAGCAGCACCTCACCCCTAGCCCCACCTGTCATGGACTTGGGTCCTCCCCTCTTTCTCTCTTCTCCTTTTCTCTTCTCCATCACCCAACCGGAGCCCCCCTCCTCTCTTCTCACTGGCTAGGACGAGTCATCCCGACCAGCACCCTCTCTGCCCCTCTCCACCGCCCAGGAGGACCAACCAGAACTCCCCTCCCCCTCCCCAAACCGCTCCTGCCCGTGGGAGCTCAAAAACCAGCCCCTGGTTTTGGAGCTGCTCTCAGCTCTGCCCTCCCCTCCCCCTTTAAAACCCTTCCCGAGACTCTCCCTCACCTCCTCTACTCACCCCTACCACCCTCACCCAAAACCACGCCCTCCCTCGAGATCTGGAAGTGTAGAACCTTGCCGGAGACCGATTCCTTCCCGTCGTGCTCATCGTTGTTCCTCTCCACCTCTCTCTGCCATTTTTGGCCCCTCGAGCACGTCTCGTCTAGACCTAACTCCCTCTTCCTTCCTTTTCTCTTCTAGGTGTCCGTAGCCGCCGCGCTCGTCCTCGACCCGAGAAACTCGCCGTCGCCGTCGCCATGGACTCCAACGTTGCATGCGGGAGTTGAGGACGCCGTCGAGCTCGCCATCGTCTCCTCCGTAGATCTCCACCCTCCCCCTGGCCCCGCGCGGTCTCTGGTGAGCACCGTCGCCGCCATTTTCCTCCCCCGCGTTTGGTCCATCCGCGCCGCGTCGCGAGGTTGACGACAACCGTGAGGCGTAGATCGAGAGATCTACGGCCTGGTTTGAATCTCGCCGTGCGCGCGCGGCCTCGCGCGCTTGGGACGGCCCAGCTCGGCCTCCCTCGCCGCTCCGCGTGGTCTCTGGGCCGATTTGGCCCAGATCCGACCGCTCGGCCCTTTTTCTTTTTAGAAATCATTTTCTGTTAATATTTCCAGAGAATCTTTAGTCTAGCTTTTATTCATTTGTGGTAAATATACATTAGCTAAAATGATGAGACTAATTTTGTAGCATGCACACACATTTTCTTAACCATATGGCGTTGGATTTGATCCAAAATGTATTTTCTGTTGGGTGGTAGAACAGATCTAGTAAAAAGTATTCTTTTCACCATTTGTTTAATAACTTGGGATTTATAAATCCAAATCATGCAATCTTGGATCTGTTGGAAAGCTTGTACAAATATATACCTAGATTGGTAAATCTTGCATGCAGGAGATTACTCTAGCAAAAGTTGTATTTAGTCTAAGTATAACATCAACATGTGTTTGGTGATTTTTAATTCTTAAATGAAAACACTTTTTGAGGTAAATCCACTTGGAAGTGTTAGATATGAGTTGGAAGTATCATGTGCCACAAAGGTAGGTTTTTCCTGTAAATATTTATTACTTATTGGGAAAATCTCTGAAAAACAGGGAGATATTCTCTTAAAGTGCATTTCTGTAATTTCAGAGATTATTGCATGTCTAGTTTTGTTTGGTTGAGCCACCTTTGTCCCTAGATTAATGTTGGGTATATTTTTGTGGGATAGTCACATGTTTTATATAACTTACCCCACTGGTTTGACACCAAAATAATCCATATTCTTTTTTGTACTTAAATAATAGTCAGAAGTTTATGTTATCTTAAAACAAGGATAACTTGAGCTAGGAGTAGCCAAATTTGATGAACAAAATCTCCCCTTAAAGAGAAAACTCATATCTCACCAGAAAAGTTAATTATGCATAAAGGGGATCTATGAAACTAAATCTATCTTCTGATTGAGCTTGACATCGGTAGCTCTTAACTGATTTTTAATTTTGTTTCGGTGATAGATTTTTATGCTCAGCTAATTTTCAGAGCTCCATATAGTAGTTAGGAGTAATGTGGTAGAAGGGTTTTATTTTAGGAGCAATACCTTAGGAGTTATGCCTTTTTCATATAAACATCCCTTGATGCATATTTAAATGCATCAGTTGTATTTTCTGTTTGTGATGCTTGTTGTTGGTTATTATACTTTAGATTGTTATCAACTCACAGTTTAGGATTTACACTAGTTTCGTTTGTTTTTCATGTTACGGTAGAACCGCAAACCGAGGAAGAGCAGTACGAGGTAGCTGAGCACAACTACGAAGAAGAACAAGACCAGGGGCAGTAATCTAAGCAAGGCAAGCCCACCTCACCACTATAATGAATCCTATTATTTTATCAAGCATGTTTTGTTTTAAAATAAAATAATGCATGTTTTACTTCTTTTGTGGTACTTTGCCACCCGAAAACTATTTTTTTTACAAAATATTGTTTAGCCAAAGTTATCTACTAGAATATTATAGGTGTTACAAAAGAGTTTACTTGGTGAGCCTTGTTGTTGAAGGCTTCATCAAAAAGATTAAGTTTTCTAGTAGTCTACCTTCATCTACTTACCTCAAAACTATAGGATGGGAACCTGTTTGATAAAACTATTTTATGGAGGAAAACCTGAGTTGCTGGGAGCAATCAGTGAGAAAGAAATGTTTTATGAAAACCCGAGATGCTAAGAGCATTCGGAGATGTTGCGAAAACCCGAGCTACTGGGAGCAGTCGGAGATGGAGGTTTAATTTCGAAGTCCCTGCTGCCGCCCGAACAATTAACCCGTGCAACCACACTACCTGACATGGGTAGGGCTTAGCCGGAAGCTTGTCTATCTTAGTGTTGGGGCTCTCATACTTTCTATGAGGGCTGGGCCCTCGAAGCCGGGTTGTCGTCCGGAAGAGACAATACACTGTTGAGGACCAAAAGCCGGACGATTACGGTGGGTCTCCTGACGTGGCGGTGTGGCGTCCCGAGGAAAGACCAAGAGGTCTAGTGGAGCACACGGTGCCGAGGAGAACAAACCTACCGGGAGGCCCCGATACTGGGTTGGACATAGTGGAATGCTTTGATCGTGTTATCCGGACCCCCGCTTGCTGTCGTATGACGGGCCGTGGCAGACACGGCGGAATAACCGATAGGTGTGGGTAAAGTGTACCGCCTCTGCAGAGGTAAATCTATTCGAATAGCCGCGTCCGCGGTCATGGACGGTTGGAAAGGCCACACTGGGCGCCTGGGGAAAGAAGTTGTTTTATAAAGGAAAGTGTCTATGTGGAAACAGGAGGTACCTGGGAGGTACGGAATTTGGGTGACGATGATTGGTCTCAGGGAGACAATCAGTTCAATCTCAAGTCAGGAAAAAAGGGTATCCCCATCATAGTGCTTTTAAAGTTTTACAAAAGAAAGTTTTGAACTTGGATATGGCCTTGCTATATCTAAGAGAAGAGAATTCTATCTCTAAATGATTTCTTCAACAAAGATACAGAGATGTCATATTCTCTATGTCCCAAATCATGGTATTAGAAAACTAAGCCCTATAGTCTTATATAGAAGCTATCCTAGTCTTCGAAAAGTGTTTTCTTGCATATCCCTGAAAAACTATAAACCTAGAGGTGGTCTTGCGAGTACGTAATTGTACTCATATGGCTTTGTCCCTGGATATTCAAATGTCCAGATTATAATGAGGAGGCCTACGTCGAGGAGGAGGTGTATGACGACGACTACGCCACTTAGCTGTCACCGGTCAACTGCACTTGTGGGATCAGCGCTCGGAGATGTTAAGAGCCGTCGCTAGCCACGAGCTTCCGCTATCTTAGTTAATCCCGTCCTGCGTGACGAGGTTTGATGACTTTGGTCGTATGACCGTCTATGTGTTGTAAGACTTTTATTCGTACGACTTGAATGATGTAACTCTTTGATACCTATGTTGGTTATGTGATTGCGATGCACTGATCATTGGGATCGTGATCTTTTACATAACGTGGGCATCTCGGACTTGTTTCGAGGGGCTCTTACAACTTGATGGCAGTCGTCCCTGTCCTAAATGGATAAAAAATGGTTTTATGTTCCTGTCGACCAGGATGTAAGGCCATTGTTTTCGACTGGTAAACCTTCTGTGAAGTCGAAGGTGTGGCAGCATTCCCTTTCGACTGAAGAGAAAGAGGAGGCATTTCTTCTTATGATTAAAGTCCGGGAGCTACTTAAGACTGTTATAGGGGTTCAGTTGATAAGCACCGTTGCGAAGCGTCGAGTGTGGCCTTTGCAACAACGTGTCCATCCCTTGTGGCGGTATGAAGGTCCACATGACATTACTCGTATGAGCAATATGGAATTGGAAAATCATGTGTTTCATGAACATGTCAAGTATATTACCAGCATCAAGCCAAATGATGTTGCGTCCTTTGACTCCCCTTCCTGAGGTATGTGTGCAGTTTTTTTGCCTTTTCCCTTAGAGTTCGCCTTTCTTATCTTTTCGTGTGCGTAAATGCATTTTTCATGTGCCGTCACCTGGTTATGATCAGGGACATTTGACTGCTTCATCTCTTCGTCCTCTTCCTGAGTTTGGTGACTCTGAGGAGGCATGTCAACTGGCCGAGCTGGAGACGACTGATATTTCTCCAATTTCGGCTGGATTTTCCGGCACCAGAGAGAATGTTGCTCACGAGGTACATCCCATCCAGGGGGTTGAGGAGCCTACGGCTGGATGCTTTGTCAAACGTCATCTCTTGCACCGTGACGAGGCTTTCGAGACTTGCTCAGAGAGTATGGAAGAAAGAGTTCCTGAGGACTCCAAGATCTCTTCACCTGTGAACGATATTTCGAATCTGGATCATCAGTCGCTAGTCGTGAACTTACACCTCTCCCACCGGGGAAGGAATAATTATGGCCTCCCCTCGTGCTGATGTGGAGAAAATCGAGGTTACGGCAATGGTCGCGGCGACGGCAGCGGGAGAAACACCACTTGTTGTTGCTTCGACCACCACCCTGTCGACATCTGCTTCCTGCTCCTGGGTTGAGCATGTAAGTCTCGTTTCGCGAGTTATGCTTTTGTGTGAATCGCTCGTTTTTTGTTAACATGTGTTGTTTTTTTTCTTTTGTGTAGCCTGCCGTAAGCGGCCTAGTTGTTGTTGGCCAGGCTTTTGTGCAGGCGGAGGAGGAACATGTCACCCTTCGTTCTAATTTGAAAGAAATAAGCAGTAGGCGTTTATGCTCCTGATGCTTCGTTACATTAAGCGTTTGTGCTTTCTGCAGATGTATGTCTTAGCATAAGATTATTTCAGAAGAGAAGATTGCCATCGAGAAATGACTGGCTGTTGTGGAACAGCAACTCATCGATCAGCGACTGCGCGTGGAAGAGGAGTTGGAGAAGGTTTGGCGTTCTGCCGTCAGTCAGTCGTGAGGAGGAGCACACCAAGCAGTTGCTTGGCTTTGTGTATGTTGTGGAAGGTTTGTAAGTTTATGTTACGCGGATGCTCCTTTTTGCTTTTCCGTCTATCTTCTTAGACCCCTTCTTTGTGTGTTTTGTAGTGGTTCTTCCTCTTGGGCTCATGATGATAATGCGAGCGGCGATTTGTCACTCGAGCGTTTGATCAAGGAGCTGGGTAAAGCCCTCGAGCATATCAAGTGCTCCTTGGATGTATCCACTCGGACCCTTGACGCTATATTCACGGAGGTTCTGCCGTGGACTGAAGTTCTAGCGACTGCTAAACGATTTTCCGACATGCTAGGTCCTGGTTCGATGACCATAAAGGATTGGGCACACGACTTGACGGTACGCGGCTCAGAGTCCACCCTCAAACTTCTCCTTGTGAATGGTGTGACTACTGATTATGACGATGTCCTGTCCGATTACCTGAGGAAACCAAACGGAAACCTTTGGCTTTCAGGGGTGTAGCGGACTCTGCTGCTCGCCTTGCTTGGGCTAGCATTTGCATTATGGAGCGTCGAGTAGCTAAAGTTTCTGGCATGCACAAGCCACGTAAGGGTAAGCTGGGTCTGCTCCTCATGAATAGTCGTCGTGCCTTGATCATTTGAGTGTTTTGTAATATGATAACATTATCATGATGCTTATGATTTTGCTGCATTTGTAATGTATAATATACTTTCGGCTGTTTGACCACTCTTTTTTCCTTCTTTTGTTGTAAAGCTTGCGATTTTTTCTTTACATCTGAGTCTTGTGACTATATGCATGTTGCTCATCCTTATATGATATCCCTTGTGCGGCCATCCAGCCCCCGAGTCCGTCGAGTGGCGCTGGGCTATATGAAAACTTTTCAGTATGTATGTTTGTGAAGAAACAACTTGTATCTGCGAGTATACTTCAAAATTATTTTGAGATTTCCAGCCCCCGAGCATTCATGTGGGGTTTTATGTTTATTTATTTTGACCAAGACCCAGCCCCCGAGTCATTTGGGTGGGTTGTGGCTATACGACATAGGGTATGCGAAAATATTTATGAAGAAACATAATCTTTATTCAAGATATTTGACCAACAGACCGCCTCATTAAAAACATTTCAGTCCCGTTAGGTACCCTGTTAAGGAAAAGAGTGTGTCTGAAACCTGCTGGACTTTTTGATCTATTTGTGCTCTATTATATTGATTCATTGTGAGACCTATGCATAGAAGCGACGCAGGTGTACTACATTCCATGGATTATGCGATAGTTCTCCCGTCTGGGCATGTTTCAATCGATAGGCGCCTCCATCAATGACTTTGATGATGATGAACGGACCTTCCCATGGTGACGCTAGTTTATACACCTTTTTCTGGTTCAGTCAAAGTACTAAGTCTCAAACCACGAATGTTCTGGGCCGAAGACGTCGACTGTGATAATTTCTGAGATCCTGCTGGTAAACAGCTGTGTGGCCAGGGCCGTGTCACGCGCTTCGTCGAGTAAGTCCATTGTGTTTTCTTGTGACTCATTTTCTTTTTCTTCATTGTATGCTTCGACTCTGGATGCATCGAATTTCACCTCCGGTGGCAACACTGCTTCTGCTCTGTAAACTATAAAAATGGAGAGAACTGTGTTGAACAGTTTGGGGTTGTACGGAGACCCCAAAGTACCGCAAAGTTCTTCAACCCAAGCACCGGCGGCTCTTTTGAGTGGAACCAGTAATCATTTCTTGATGCCTGTACACACAAGGCCGTTAGATTTTTCGACTTCTCCGTTAGATTGCGGGTGCGCAACCGATGCATAATTGAGTGTGATATCCCACTCTTTGCAAAAAGTTCGGAACTCTTCAGCTGTGAAATCTGTGCCATTGTCCGTGATGATGCTGTTAGGGACACCGAAACGGTGTACTGTGGATTTTATGAAATTGACCACCGTAATTGCAGTTAAACTTGTGATTGGGACTGCTTCAATCCACTTTGTGATTTTGGTCGACTGCTATAGTAAGTGGGTATGTCCTCCAGGTGATGATTTTTTGAGTGGTCCAACCATATCCAACACCCATTGGGCGAAAGGCCATGCTAGCGGTATGGTTTTGAGTGCCGATGCCGGTGCATGAGGTTTGGTTGCGAATTTTTGACACCCGATGCATCGTTTGACTATGTCCTCTGCGTCTTTGAGTGCGGTAGGCCAATAAAACCTTGCTCTGAAGGCTTTGGCTACGATTAATCGACTGCCAGCGTGATGCCCGCAAGTTCCTGCGTGAATATTGCGAAGTATAGTTTTGCCATCTTCAAACTCCACACACCTCTGAAATATACCTGAGATGCTCATTTTGTAAAGTTTGCCGTTTATGATGGTGTATGCTTTGCCGCGTCGAGCTCTGGCTTCTGTTGCATCTTCTGGTAATTCTTCTCGTAGTAGGAATGCTAGTATTGGATCAATCCAGGTTAGAGTCACATGATCGCCTTGACACGGAAGTACTTCGATTGGAGGATCTGTCATGTTTGGTGCACTGTCCTTTGTTGCTGCAGTTGATGTTGGTGTTGACCATTATTTATGAATGATTATGTGCTCTATGCGTTGTAGAAAGACGTCAGGTTGAACCTGGGCTTTAGTCAAGCCGATGTTGTCCAATGTATCTGGTTCTTTATTGCTCTCTCGTCCAATGTGTCGTAGCTCGCATCCATCAAAATCTCCTTCTAATGTGTTATAGAGATCACGATATGCAATCATGTTGTCCGCTATGGCATCGCAAACTTTCATTGTTTGGTGCACGACTAGATTTGAGTGGCCATATATCATCAGTCGAGTGCATCCCAAAGATTTGTCCATACGTATTCCATGTATCAGTCCCTCGTACTCAGCTTCACTGTTGGATGGTTTTGCGAAATCTATTTGTAGAACATACTTCAACTTGTCACCCTTGGGTCATATGAGCACGACACTTGCACCTGCGCCTTCATTCTTCTTGGATCCATAAAAATATATTGTCCAAGAGTTAGATGCGTCGGGTATTTCTGGCAATTGAGATTCTATCCACTCGGTGGTGAACTCTGGTAGAACTTGAGCTTTGATGGCCTTTGGGTGATACTACGTGATTCCAAGAGGTCCCAGCTCGATGAGCCATTTTGCCACCCGTCCAGTTGCATGTGAGTTTGTGAGTATGTCTCCGATTGCCGATTTGCGTATCACCGTAATTGGGTGTTATATGAAGTAGTGTCTTAACTTCCTTGTTGTTATGAAGACGGCATAGGCCAGCTTCGGAAGTGTGGATATCTTTGTTTGTATAGAGACAGGATCTCGTTGACATAGTAGACTGGCCTTTCCAAGCTTTGAGGTTTTCCTTCTTCTATGCGCTCAACTACTAGGACTGTGCTCACCACCATTTTGTTGTTGCCACATATAGGTATAATGGTTCTCTTTCTTTTGGTGCTGCTAGTATGGGGGGTTTGGTGAGTATCCGCTTGAGATCAATAAAGGTTGCTTCTGCTTCGTCGGTCCATTCGAACTTATCAGACTTCTTCTGTAGCGTACCTGCACTTTAAATAAGGCAGATACCTGTGTATAGTGCAAATCACTAAATCGATTTGTTTGTACACACAGTTTACGATGTAATATCACAACAAAGTATCATTTTTATTACATCGATGATCCAGACTTACAAAATATTCAATACAAGTTGCATAGCATAAAGCTAGCTTTAAAAGAGTAAACAGCGGAAATACAATAGCAGTGAGTCTCCATCACATTCATGTTGCCACAGGCAAAAACATGTTGGTTGTAGACTAGAAACCTTTAAACGAAACCTCACTCGCCATCTGAACATCTACAATAAGAACAATATTGCAACAACGTGGCATGAAAACCACTGTCTCATTTTACCCTTGTTCACCCATCAAGTTTTAATTTTGAAGTTGGAATGGTGGAATCCTCCGTTGACGTCCGTGATCAGCTGCTCAAATTGTCCGTACCCGGGACACGGCTAAGTACTTAGTTATACACTCTGCAGAGGTTGTGCACGTTCACCATTATACCCATTCAACCCAAACTATCCTTTACACACATATAGTGATAAGGAAAAGGAGAAGAATGAGACGAGATCTTTCAGAAGCATTTTCCTCCCACTCTGGCTTGACCCGTTCCACCTAACACCCTCTACATCTGCTTGTCAAGCCGGAGAGAGTCCACGCAACATAATTGATCAAGCTAGATCCCACTGGCAATGGCTGCACTGGAAGCAATCGTCACTCATAGTTCTTCAGATTCCTCTGTTCCTGGGTGGCCATTCACAAGTGTACGTACTCCAGGAACCATAGATATGGGCCTGAGTAGCCACTCAACATAAACCATACAACCACTTACCACCCAGGTGTTTCATTCTTAACTTAGTAGAATTTAGATTTTCACAAAACAACATTTGCATAGCATCAATAAATCTACTAAGTATTATATAGGAACCTAGACACAGGAGTAAGGGGTTTCTACACAAGTTTAGCATAGCAATACTATCCTACACATGCTTATGTAAAAATACACTAAGTAATGCATATAGAAAATAGTAGGAAGTTTATGAGGTGTGCCACTTGCCTTTGGATGATGTCTTTGCTCGGAAACTCTTTTCAACGTAACTCGGGTCTCTCCGTTCAATCTAACAATATAGACAAGCAACAATTCAACAATCAAAACAAAACACAACATCACAACGCATACAACACTTTCATAATGAACAAACAAGTTTTATAAATTTCTAAGGAAAATTATATTTATGCATGATGTGCAAAATATTTCCAAGGACTAAGGATGCATGCCATGCCATGAAAATATTCTAAATTAAGTGCAAGGCAAATATGATAGACAAAAGTGACTAAGGACTATTGTCATAGGTTGGAAAAATAACTTTGTTATAATTCATCTTGAATAAGCACTCTAATGGCTTAGCCATGATGTGCATAAATACTTAGAGAAAATACTAAGTCTATTTTTCAAGATGATCAACAATTATTAACAACTCTTTGTAAATTTGATATTCACTATAGTGAGAGAGACAGACACCCGGCCAGCCACTTAAGTTGCGGAACAGGTCTCATGTACGTGGACATGTAAGGTTAGTCTCCAGGCCGCTTCATCTCACTATGCCGCTAGGATCCAACAAACTTCAAGATGGTAATAACATGATCAAAAATTGTTTATGTCTAAAGTGAAAGACAATATTAGGAAAGAGGGGAAATATAGAAAGAAGAATGTAAAATTTTCTCCTTGCTTCCTTTTCTTCTTGATGTGATGACTTCATTGCAATTTTGTAGACTTGATGGCTTTGAAGACTTGATGGTGTTGATAGCATCCAGGTTGGTCTTGAATATAACTTAGTCATCAAGAGGCCTAAGAGAAGAAGGGAGAAGAGAGAGAGAGAGAGAGAGAGAGAGAGAGAGAGAGAGAGAGAGAAAGAGAGAGAGAGAGAGAGAGAGAGAGAGAGGGAGAGAGAAAGAAAGACTTTGAAAATATTGATGGTTGGTCTTCATGAACTTCTTTTTGATTTTCTTCTAAGTGCTTCTACTCCTTGAAGATACTTCTGAAGTCTTGTTTTGGCTAAGTCCTTCAATGGCCTTCTAGCTCCATGTTGAAAAATTCTAAGTGTCTAAGTGCATAGCACTTTACCAAATTATTAAGTTGAAAATAATCCTAACTTAGAGGTAATGAGGGAGGAGCACTTTACCAAATTATTAAGTGTCTAAGTCTTTCTTTCTCTCTCCCTCTCTCTCTCTCTCTCTTTTCTCCCTTCTTCTCTTAGGCCTCTTGATGACTCAGTTATATTCAAGACCAACCTGGATGCTATCAACACCATCAAGTCTTCATAGCCATCAAGTCTACAAAATTGCAATGAAGTCATCACATCAAGAAGAAAAGGAAGCAAGGAGAAAATTTTACATTCTTCTTTCTATCTTTTCCCTCTTTCCTAATATTGTCTTTCACTTTAGACATAAACAATTTTTGATCATGTTATTATCATCCTGAAGTTATTTGGATCCCAGCGGCATAGTGAGATGAAGCGGCCTGGAGACTAAGCTTACATGTCCACGTACATGACACTTGTTCCAATACTTAAGTGGATGGCCGGGTGTCTGTCTCTCTCACTATAGTGAATATCCAATTTACAAAGAGTTCTTGATAATTGTTGAAAAATAGACTTAGTATTTTCTCTAAGTATTTATGCACATCATGGCTAAGCTATTAGAGTGCTTATTCAAGATGAATTATAACAAAGTTATTTTTCCAACCTATGACTATAGTCCTTAGTCATTTTTGTCTATCATATTTTCCTTGCACTTAACTTAGAATATTTTCATGGCATGGCATGCATCCTTAGTCCTTAGAAATATTTTGCACATCGTGCATAAACATAATTTTCCTTAGAAATTTATGAAACTTGTTTGTTCATTATGAAAGTGTTGTATGCGTTGTGATGTTGTGTTTTGTGTTGATTGTTGTATTGTTGCTTGTCTATATTTTTAGATTGAACGGAGAGACCCGAGTTACGTTGAGAAGAGTTTGTGAGCAAAGACATCATCCAAAGGCAAGTGGCACACCTCATAAACTTCCTACTATTTTCTATATGCATTACTTAGTGTATTTTTAAATAAGCATGTGTAGGATAGTATTGCTATGTTAAACCTGTGTAGAAATCCCTTACTTCTTTGTCTAGGTTCCTACATAATACTTAGTAGATTTATTGATGCTATGCAAATATTGTTTTGTGAAAATCTAAATTCTACTAAGTTAAGAATGAAACACATGGGTGGTAAGTGGTTGTATGGTTTATGTTGAGTGGCTACTCAGGCCCATGTCTATGGTTCCTGGAGTACGTACACTTGTGAATGGCCACCCAGGAACAGAGGAATCTGAAGAACTCCGAGTGACGATTGCTTCCAGTGCAGCCATTTCCAATGGGCTCTGGCTTGATCAATTATGTTGCGTGGACTCTCTCCGGCTTGACAAGCAGATGTAGAGGGTGTTAGGTGGAATGGGTCAACCCAGAGTGGGAGGGAAAATGCTTCTGAAAGATATCGTCTCATTCTTCTCCTTTTCCTTATCACTATAAGTGTGTTAAGGATAGTTTGGGTTGAATGGGTACAATGGTGAACGTGCACAACCTCTGCAAAGTGTAAAACTAAGTACTTAGCCGTGTCCCCGGTACGGACAATTTGAGCACGGACGTCAACGGAGGATTCCACCATTCCAACTTCAAAATTAAAACTTGATGGGTGAACAAGGGTAGAATGAGACAGTGGTTTTCATGCCACGAATGTCTCGAATAGAAGAAAAGTGTTTTCTAAAGAGTTAGGAAAAATTGGCTTTATGCAAATTATCCTTGAACTCCACCAGCCAAATATGCATATAGGTTATTAGAGTTATTCCTCTAAGTGTCCACCATAGTGTCACTTGCCAGAATCCATTTTTTATGGAATCTGACCCACGTTGTTGCAATATTTTTCTTATTGCAAATTGTTTGGATGACGAGTGAGGTTTCGTTTAAAGGTTTCGAGTCTACAACCAACATGTTTTCGCCTGTGGCAACATGAATGTGATGGAGACTCACTGCTATTGTATTTCCGCTGTTTACTCTTTTAAAGCTAGCTTTATGCTATGCAACTTGTATTGAATATTTTGTAAGTCTGGATCATCGATGTAATAAAAATGATACTTTGTTGTGATGTTACATCGTAAACTGTGTGTGCAAACGAATCGATCCAGGGATTTGCACTATACACAGGTATCTGCTTTATTAAAGCGCAGGTACGCTACAGATGGTATCAGAGCAATGTGTTGCCTGTAGGTTCGAAACCCTAGGTTTGGATAGAAATAGGATTTGACCATAGGATTGAAAATCTATTTCATTCTGTTTGCTAAAAATAAGAACTTTTGAAACATCATTCTTGTAACTATCTTAACTACTCCCTTTCTAAATTATCTTCTCTTGTTTTCTTTAGATGACCGCCCTCATTGAATCACTCAAAAAGGGACCAGTGATGACTATGACCTTGGAATGTGCGACAGAGTTTCCCAGAGCACTTAAGGATAACATGAAGAGCTTAGGTTTTGAAGGAGAAGCAGTATACAAAGGTTTTCCTTTCATGGATGAAGGCCAAGAGTACTGGTGGGTACAAGTCCACCTATACAAGAGCAAAGAAGATGACCACAGGACTTAGGGTGACTGCATGTTCACCAACCCAATACTCCACACATCATTCTTTGATTCAGCAAGAAATGCAGCATGGAGAGCCATCGAGTATCTTGCAGAAAGACTTCGTTTTAGACTTCACAACACCCATAAGTATCTTGTAGAACTCAAGGAAGTAGAAGAGGAACTCGAGGCAATCAAGGGAAAGATAGATTAGACCACCTATCCCCTTAGAATAACGAGATCCATTGATGTATTGACCTATCAAATTGTGGTATGGCAGTACTATCAATGTTGTCCTTCCATGACAATGGTGTGTTTCGTTCGATAAACGATTAGTTCGATTTCTCAAAAGAAGTTTGAAATTTTTATGTATGTGTTTGCTTGTGTTTGAACCTTGTTGCTTGATGTTGTTAGATGTTGTTTGTAACGATTTGCCTTGATCTTCTTGTATGAGTTAGAATGTTTAATTATCAACAAAACTTTTCTTTTAAGGGTGGTAGCCACCCAAATAATTCAAACCCAGTCGCTTAAAACCAGAGATCCCAAACCATCTCTCTTTCTGGCCTCCCAATCAGAAAAATCATCCCCTGCATGTTTTCAAGTTTCCATGTCAGAAATTACATTTCTCAAAACCTCTCGAGTTATCAGAATCATTCCAAGCATTTTGCTTTTCTTTCTAGCCTCTCCAAATCTCAGTGACGAGATTCCTTTTAAGGGTGGTAGTCTGTAACATCCCAACATTTTATAATGTTTGAAAATCACTAAAATTTAAAACTTTTGTTCTTGATTAAAATAAAACATTAAATGCATAAGAAAACCAACTATGAAAGACTTCAAATATGAAAGAGTTTAATATTTCAAATATCTCAGTTTATCATTATTTTCAAAAGTTGTTCAAGTTAAACAATTTATTATCCATTGTATTTCTTAAAACCTCTATATGTAATTTGACAAATGTTGTACAAACTTTCAAACCATTTTCATGTAATAAAATAGTTTCCTTATAAGTATTTGATTTCAACCCTAGTCATAGCTATTCATAAATTAAAATAAATTTTACAAGTGTTCTTTCAAACTATTTAAAAATGGTAGATTTGCAAAATGGTTTTATTCTTTTACCTGAAGTCAAAACATAGTTTTGTAAATGTCAAGTCTATAGGGTTTAACTTTAAAACTTCATAGATTTTATAATTAATGAATTATCCAAATAGGCATTTCAATAAACTTAAATTATTTTTTATCAATTTGCAATACATAAAATGATTTCATGAGTATATTCAATATAAGAAATGAATTAAACTAGAGTATTTTACAAAGTTGTTTTATGGTGTTAAAAATGATTTATAATAATATAAAATCCAATGGTGCCCAAAATAATAGGAATTAAAAATAAATACATTATAATTTCCTCTTCAATTCAAATAGTTGAGTCATGTTATTTAATATTATACTAAACCCAAAATTGAATTTAATATTGGAAAATGATTTTAAATAACTTAAACATATTTGAATGAGGGTATTTTACAAATTTTATTTATTCAAAAGGAAATTTAATTAAGCTATATTTTCAAATTTGACATTAAGGGTCAAATTTATATTAAACCAATATTTCAAAAATATTAATTTTAAAAAGTTTTCAAAACATACTCACTAGTGTTTTAAAGCATAGATATGAATTTTACAAATTTATAGAAATTAATTTGACATCATTTGGACACTAAAATCAAAAGATATTAATAAAATGGAAAATCAGAAAAAGAAAAATCGCTGACGTCATCATCTTCAACCTCTGTCCTCAAATCCCGCCCGAAACTCCCTCCGATTCCTTTCCAAAATCCGAGCGATTCTTGCGGAATTGGTTCCCCCTCTGCCCCCTATTTAAACCCCACGACCCCCTCTCTCATTCCCCTCTCAAACCCTAGCACGAGGTGCCCCCAGGCAGCCGGAAAAGCTCGTCGGAGCTCCTCGGTAGCCGCCGCCGTTTTTCCCTGTTCCCGGCGAGATAAACCACCCCGAGCACCGAGACCACCTCCATCCTTTCCGCCTTGCCCGTGCGCACCCCCTCGACCTGTCCTCGCCTCTCCTCCACGACCAAATCGCGCAGGGCAAGCACTTTGAAACTTGCCGCCGTCCGATCACCTCCGGCCGCACGCCCCGACCACTCCCAGACGCGCGCGGGTTTGGCATCACCACCATCGAGTCCGCCCCGCCGCCTCGCACCTTGTCGTCGCCACCGTATGCTCGGGGAAGCACCGGAGCCACCGTGTCGTCCACGCCCGAGGCAGCGCCGCCGTCTTCGTCAAGTCCGGCGACCATCCCGCGCCGCCCGGTGAGCCTCTCCTCTTGCGCCGTCCGATCTTGATTCTACGGTGATTTGATCTGGACCGTTAGATCTAGATCTGACGATCCAGATATGTTGACTTATCCACGTCAGCGCCGAGTCGGCGCACAGTCAGCAGTCTAGTCAGCTGTCACGTCAGAAAATGATTTTCTTATTTAAATTTATTTGGCAGTTTTGCAGAAAAGCCCCTGCCACTTAGATTTGTTATAACTTTTTATTCACACATCCAAATTTGATAAATTTTATATATTTGGAAAGCCCTTGACATGTGAATATTTCAGATCTATCAAAATTCAATTTTGACTTAGTTTAAATTATTCAAATTTCAAATGGATGATTTGAGTATATTTGTCATAATATAAAATCTACAAATCCAAAATTTGCAAATAAAATTGTTTTAGAAACTTTGGAATATTTGTAATTTGATGCCTCTGTTATAAAATATTTTGGAGTAGTATTTGGATAATTTCATAGTTATATATTTAATTGGAATAGTTTGACTATTTTGATATAACTTTTGATAGAAATGTTATTTATGAGTAAATTAAATTGCAATAAATTTAGTTAAATCACCTCTGTATATTAACACCATTTATAAAAATTGTGTAATAAAAATTAAATCACATAAAACTGTAATCTATATGTTTTCCTTTTATTATATTTTGCAAAATTAGAAACTAATTAAATTGCAATTATAACTTTATGCATACTTTATAAATATCACAAAAATTAGTATGATGTTTCTTGTGATTTAAAATTTCATTTCATGCATAAATTATTTTATGATGTAGTTATACCCCTCATAGGAAACTCCTCCCTCATTTTCCTCGAAGTTAGGATTATTTTCAACTTAATAATTTGGTAAAGTGCTATGCACTTAGACACTTAGAATTTTCAACATGGAGCTAGAAGGCCATTAAAGGACTTAGCCAAAACAAGACTTCAGAAGTATCTTCAAGGAGTAGAAGCACTTAGAAGAAAACCAAAAGGAAGTTCACGAAGACCAACCAGCAATATTTTCTAAATCTTTCTTTCTCTCTCCCTCTCTCTCTCTCTCTCTCTATCTCTCTTTTCTCCCTTCTTCTCTTAGGCCTCTTGATGACTCAGTTATATTCAAGACCAAACTGGATGCTATCAACACCATCAAGTCTTCAAAGCCATCAAGTCTACAAAATTGCAATGAAGTCATCACATCAAGAAGAAAAGGAAGCAAGGAGAAAATTTTACATTCTTCTTTCTATCTTTTCCCTCTTTACTAATATTGTCTTTCACTTCAGACATAAACAATTTTTGATCATGGTATTACCATCTTGAAGTTTGTTGGATCCTAGCGGCATAGTGAGATGAAGCGGCCTGGAGACTAACCTTACATGTCCACGTACATGAGACATGTTCCACAACTTAAGTGACTGGCCGGTTGGTTGTCTCTCTCACTATAGTGAATATCCAATTTACAAAGAGTTGTTGATAATTGTTGAAAAATAGACTTAGTATTTTCTCTAAGTATTTATGCACATCATGGCTAAGCCATTAGAGTGCTTATTCAAGATGAATTATAACAAAGTTATTTTTCCAACCTATGACTATAGTCCTTAGTCATTTTTGTCTATCATATTTGCCTTGCACTTAACTTAGAATATTTTCATGGCATGGCATGCATCCTTAGTCCTTAGAAATATTTTGCACATCATGCATAAACTTAATTTTCCTTAGAAATTTATGAAACTTGTTTGTTCATTATGAAAGTGTTGTATGCGTTGTGATGTTGTGTTTTGTGTTGATTGTTGTATTGTTGCTTGTCTATATTGTTAGATTGAACGGAGAGACCCGAGTTACGGTGAGAAGAGTTTGTGAGCAAAGACATCATTCAAAGGCAAGTGGCACACCTCATAAACTTCCTACTATTTTCTATATGCATTACTTAGTGTATTTTACATAAGCATGTGTAGGATAGTATTGCTATGCTAAACCTATGTAGAAATCCCTTACTCATGTGTCTTGGTTCTTATATAATACTTAGTAGATTTATTGATGCTATGAAAATGTTGTTTTGTGAAATCTAAATTCTACTAAGTTAAGAATGAAACACCTGGGTGGTAAGTGGTTGTATGGTTTATGTTGAGTGGCTACTCAGGCCCATGTCTATGGTTTCTGGAGTACGTACACTTGTGAATGGCCACCCAGGAACAGAGGAATCTGAAGAACTCCGAGTGACGATTGCTTCCAGTGAAGCCATTGCCAATGGGCCCTGGCTTGATCAGTTATGTTGCGTGGACTCTCTCCGGCTTGACAAGCAGATGTAGAGGGTATTAGGTGGAACGGGTCAAGCCAGAGTGGGAGGGAAAATGCTTCTGAAAGATCTCGTCTCATTCTTCTCCTTTCCTTATCACTATAAGTGTGTAAAGGATAGTTTGGGTTGAATGAGTACAATGGTGAACGTGCACAACCTCTGCAGAGTGTAAAACTAAGTACTTAGCCGTGTCCCCGGTACGGACAATTTGAGCAGCTGATCACGGACGTCAATGGAGGATTCCACCATTCCAACTTCAAAATTAAAACTTGATGGGTGAACAAGGGTAGAATGAGACAGTGGTTTTCATGCCACGAATGTCTCGAATAGAAGAAAAGTGTTTTTCAAAGAGTTAGGAAAAATTGGCTTTATGCAAATTAGCCTTGAACTCCACCAGCCAAATATGCATATAGGTTATTAGAGTTATTCCTCTAAGTGTCCACCATAGTGTCACTTGCCAGACTCCATTTTGAATGGAATCTGACCCACGTTGTTGCAATATTTTTCTTATTGTAGATTGTTCAGATGACGAGAGAGGTTTCGTTTAAAGGTTTCGAGTCTACAACCAACATGTTTTCGCTGTGGCAACATGAATGTGATGGAGACTCACTGTTATTGTATTTCCGCTGTTTACTCTCTTAAAGCTAGCTTTATGCTATGCAACTTGTATTGAATATTTTGTAAGTCTGGATCATCGATGTAATAAGAATGATACTTTGTTGTGATATTAGATCGTAAACTGTGTGTGCAAACGAATCGATTCAGTGATGTGCACTATACACATGTATCTGCCTTATTTAAAGCGCAGGTACGCTACATCTTCATCAGTCGATATAGTGGCAGTTCGTTTTCGTCTAATTTGCTGATGAATCGACTTAGGGTTGCAACCCGTCCCGGCTGTTGCACTTGATAGAGCTTGGTATGCCTTTGCATGGTTAATATGGCATGTATATTTTCTGGGTTTGCCTCGATTCCACGAGCTAATACTAAGTATCCTTAGAGTTCTCCAGCTGGAATGCCGAAAGTACACTTGTCTGGGTTTAGTTTTATGTTGTACCTTCTGAGGTTGTCGAATGTCTCTTGTATGTCGGAGAGTAGTGTATGTCCTTCTTTTGATTTGATAATTATGTCGTCGACGTAAACTTCAGCGTTTTTGCCAATTTGCGTTTTCAAGCAATTTTGCATCATGCGCTGGTAAGTGGCACCTACGTTTTTGAGGGCGAAGGGAATGGTAGTGTAGCAATATACTCCGAGTGGAGTTGTGAAGGCCGTCTTTTCTTGATCTTCGACTTTCATCCTTATCTGATGATATCCTGAGTATGCGTCAGAAATGATAGTCGTGCGCATCCTCAAGTGGAGTCGACGATCTGGTCAATTCGGGGAAGTGGAAAATGATCTTTTGGGCAGCATTTTTTGAGCCCTGTGAAGTCGATGCATATCCTGGTTGCAGTTGTCTTCTTCTTTTCGACTATCACGGGTTAGCTACCCATTCTGATTTTTTGATCTCTTAGATGAAGTTTGCTTTGAGTAGCTTATCTACATGTTTCTCTATAGCTTCACTTTTTGGTCCTGACACACGACGTACTGCTTGCTTGACTGGTCTAGTTCCTGGATTGACTTGGAGAGAGTGCTCGGCGAATTGTCTGGGTATGCCTGGCATGTCGGCTGCACATCATGCAAACATATCCCAGTTCTCACGGAGGAATTCGATGAGCGCGCTTTCCTATGCGGGTGGTAGACTTGATGACACCTTGACTGTCTTTTCAGGACCAGTCGGTGAATCGGGTGCGTTCGTGTGTCATCTGCGGCGTTGAATGTATTATCGACTGCTTTTTTCTTATGATCTCGCATGTTTGTTGTGTCGTTGGTAAGCGAGAGCTCTTCAAGTGTTTGTTCTGCTCCGAACATCTCAGAGATCTTACTGGAGTCGCGGTCGCAAGCATCTGACCTTTGAAAGTTTCCGTTGACTATGATCACTCCTTTTGGACCTGGCATTTTCAGTTGGAGGTATGCATAGTGTGGTATTGCCATCAATCGCGCGAATGCTGGCCATCCCAGTATGGCATGATATTGCGACTTCCAATCGAAAACTTCGAACTCTATTTACTCGGTTCTGAAATGTGTTGCGTCTCCAAATGTGATATTGAGTTGTATTGCGCCTTTGGGTATGATAGCTTTACCTGGAACTATCCCGTGGAAGGTATTTGTGGACGGTGGTAAATTTTCGACTGACATGTTCATCCGGCATAATGTGTCGGCGAAGATGATGTTGATGCCGCTCCCTCCGTCTGAAGATTTTGGTCATGGTGTAAACACCAATTTGAGCGTCGAGTACTAGAGCGGCATGACCTGGTCGATTGTAACATCCCAACATTTTGGAATGTTCAAAAATCACTAAAATTTAAAACTTTTGTTTGATTAAAATAAAATATTAAAATGCATAAGAAAACTAACTATAAAAGACTTCAACCAATTTGAAAAAGTCTATTATTTCAAAATTCCCAATGTGTCATTATTTTCAAAAGTTATTTCCAATTAGACATTACATTATCCATTGTATTTCAAAAACCTTAATATGTAATTTGACAAATGTTTTATAAAGTACAAACCATTTTATTTTAAGTAAATAGTTTACTTATACGGAATTGATTTCAACTACTTAGCCTTAGCTATAAATAAATTAAACTAATAATTACAAGTGTTATTTTAAACTATTGAAAACATTGTCTATTTGCCAGAAGATTATTATTCATTTACCTGAGTTCAAAACATAATTTGGATATTACAAGTCTATAGTTTATAATTTAAAACCTCATAGATTTTATAATTACTTAACAACCCAAGTAAACATTTCATTAGCTTAAATGATTTTCATTTATTTTCAAAACATAAAATGACTTTCATGAATATATTTTCTATATAAGAAATGAATTAAATCAAAAATCTTTTGCAAAGTTTTTATAAGGTTTTCAAATGAATTATCATAATATAAAATATAATGGTGCACAAATTATTTTCAATTAAAAATACATTCATTATATTCCCCTTTTCATTTCGAATAGTGGTGTTATGTTATTTAACGTTGTAATAAAGCCAAAATGTAAGGACCCCTCGAAACAAGTCCGAGATGCCCACGTTATGTAAAAGATCACGATCCCAATGATCAGCGCATCGCAATCACCTAACCAACATATGTATCAAAGAGTTACATCATTCAAGTCGTACGAATAAAAGTCTTACAACACATAGACGGTCATACGACCAAAGTCAACAAACCTCGTCACGCAGGACGGAATTAACTAAGGTAGCGGAAGCTCGTGGCTAGCGGCGGCTCTTAACATCTCCGAGCGCTGATCCCACAAGTGCAGTTGACCGGTGACAGCTAAGTGGCGAAGTCGTCGTCATACACCTCCTCCTCGATGTAGGCCTCCTCATTATAATCTGGACATTTGAATATCCAGGGACAAAGCCATATGAGTACATTTACGTACTCGCAAGACCACCTCTGGGCTTATAGTTTGTCATGAATATGCAAGGAAACACTTTTCGAAAACTGGGATAGCTGCTATATAAGACTATAGGGCTTAGTTTTCGAATACCATGATTTAAGACGTAGAGAATACGACATCTTTGTATCTTTGTTGAAGAAAACATTTAGAGATAAAATTCTCTTCTTTTAGATATAGCAAGGACATATCTAAGTACAAAACTTTCTTTTGTAAAACCATTAAAAACACTAGGATGGGGATACCCATTTTTCCTTCCTTGAGATCAGACTGATTGTCTCCCCGGGACCAAACATCCTCACCCGAATTCCGTACCTCCCAGGTACCTTCTTTCTCCACAAAAACACTTTCCTTTTTAAAACAACTTCTTTCTCCGGACGCCCAGTGTGGCCTTTCCAACCGTCCATGACCGCGGACGCGGCTATTCGAATAGATTCACACTCTGCAGAGGTTGTACACTTTCACCACAAGATTCGGATGGTCTGCCGTGGATCAACCACGGACTGTACAGAGACAGCATGCACACAACAGACGGCCAATCTTAATTTCCACTATGTTAATGCTGGTATAAGAATATCCTCTTCGAGTGGGTTTGTTCTCCCCGGCACCGAGTGAGCTAGCAGTATCGATAAGGTTCCCCCTAGTCTCACACCGCCATGACAGGAGACCCACCGTTGCTTCCCGGTGGCACACGAAGTCCACACTCTGTATGCCCATCCCCTTGCAGCATTCGGTTCCGGGGACTCTAACCCCGTCTAGCCAATTGAGGAATATTCGAATACCAACACTAACACGCTTCCCTTAAGCCCCGTGTCCATTTTGAGGTAATTTGGTTGTACGGGTTAATTGTTCGGGCGGCAGCAGGGACATCGAAATTAAACTTCCATCTCCGACTGCTCCCAGCAGCTCGGGTTTTCGCAACATCTCCGAATGGTCTCAACATCTCGGGTTTTCATACAACATTTCTTTCTCGCTGATTGCTCCCAGCAACTCAGGTTTTCCTCCATAAAACAATTTTATCAAACAGGTTCCCATCCTATAATTTTGAGATAAGTACATGAAGGTAGACTACTAGAAAACTTAATATTTTTGATGGAGCCTTCAACAACTAGGCTCACCAAATAAACTCTTTTTGTAACACCTATAGTATTCTAGTAGATAACCTTGGCCAAACAATATTTTGTAAAATAGTTTTCGGGTGGCAAGGTGCCACAAAAGAATTAAAACATGCATTATTTTATTTTGAAAACAAAACATGCTTGTTCAAAATAGTAGGATTCATTATAATGGTGAGGTGGGCTTGCCTTGCTCAAAGTACTGTCCCTGGTCTTGTTCTTCAGCGTAGTCGTGCTCAGCTACCTCGTACTGCTCTTACTCGGGTTGCGGTTCTACCGTAACATGAAAAAAAAACAAGACTAGCGTAAATCCTAAAATGCGAGTTGATAACAATCTAAAGTATATTAGCAAACAACAAGCATCACAAAGAGAAAACACAACTAATGCATTTAATAGATATTAGGGGGGGGGAGAGTATATGATATTCACCCCATCCAAAAAAGAGCCCACAATGAGACTACCTGGGCCTATATCCCTCTTCAAATCATGGCTCTCCCACCCCGAGGCGACTCTGAAGGCGACTCTACAGGCGATCTCCTCCGGTGATCTCTTCCGGTGATCTCTTCAAATGGATCCCCGGGACACAGCGTCGTGTTTGGATTTCTCCCATGGACAATCGTTTACCAACAAGGTCCATTCTTCTTTCTCAACCACGGTTCACAGATCCTCGCCGGAGGACGGTTTTGATCTTGTGGTCTCTTTTGGTCGGGCTAATTTTCGCCTTGAGATTGACTATGTCGATCGGGCTCTCAAGTCTTGCATTGGGGAATCAGATTCAGTTTTTCATGTGATTCCAATCAGAGATCGGGTTTTTAAATTCACAGTCTTCTCTAAGGCAGTGGGGCTTCTGATCTGTCAATTACGGTCATTTGCATGTGCGTCGTTTAAATGCTTCTTTCATCTTTGGAGTGATGGAGGACCAAATTGGTCGAGAGAACACAATTCTTGGCTCTATGAGCGCTCACAGGAATGGCAGATAGTAGCTCGCCGGAATGCCCCACTCACCGGCGCCAATGCTACTCCTCTTGCCGCCGGCCAACGTATTGCTTGCCATGCAGATCTTGATCCGGGAACCTCGGATCCCGTGCGGATTTCCCGCCCCCTTCCTTGTTTGAATTCTCTTCAGCCGGTTGCGATTTTGGATCGGCCCGCTAACCAAGCTCAGCCCACAAAGGCTCCTATGTTGGAGACTCAATCATGCTCCCGATGCTTGGCCCATGGGCATGCCAGATGGCCCTGTATTTCTAAGGTTCGTTGCAAGGGATGCTACAGATATGGACACATCAAGTGTCAATGCTTATCTATTAAGAGAAACAAATCCCTTGTGTTTCGTATTAAAAGGAAACCTCCTGATGTTATTCCCCAAGAGAGCCCTGTCGTTCCGCCTCCTGCCTCGAGCTTGTCGTCGCCACCACCGCCGCCTTCCGCCCCTGCCTTCTGTGAGCTCGACCACCATCACCTTCCGCACGCCATGGCCAACTATCCATGCGATCCCCATCCCCACCTCCCTCCTGGTTGTGACATTGTTCCTCATTGCATCCATCGCCGCCATCGGAGTCACCATGTCTTCAGCGGAGCTCCTCTGCTCCACTGCGAGGATTGGGCGATCGTCGTCCTCGAGCCTCAGCCTAACCCTGAAGAGTTCGCCGGTGATGCGACTCTGATCGAGCACTTCCTCATCCAACGTGGGTATCAGGTCAGGCAGATTTCACGGTCCGCGATGGGAGCTGCTCTGGTTCAGTTTTCTGATGTTTGTTCTAGAGATTTGGCAGTGGATCGTAGTCCTTTCTTTGTTGGGGATAGTGTTCTGCGCATTGTGCCGGCAAACCGTGGTCTGAATTTTAGAGATTGTCCTTTCTCGCATGATGTATGGATTATGATGGTCAATTATCCTCTAGAGGCGTGGCATGTGGAGAAAATTAGGGAATCTGTCTCTGAGTTTGGAAAATTTCTGGTTTGGAACAAGGATTCATCTAACAGAGCACGCATTATTGTTAAAATAAGAGTCTCCTCTTTGCTGGACATCCCCATTAGCCATGTTCTTTGCGAGAACACTGACAGTGAGGGACATGGGCACTCCTGGACTGCTGTTATTTATGTTCTTCAGGCTTCCTTACTTGGAGGGATGGGTGGGGATGAAGATGAACTCGCTCCAGACGGTGGTAACCCCCACCCAGTCCCACAGCTGCCATTTGGAGGTATTTGGCATGATGACGAGGAGATGGTGGCACCAGCTGAGCCAAATATTGCACCACAACATGCTGTTGCACCTGGTAATAACAATGCTGCACCTGCAGCTGATGAGGATATCCCCATGGTACAGACTCCCCCACAAGAGGCTGCAGTTGAGGAGAATATCAACCATGCTCCACAGCCAGCTGTGGATGCGTTGGACACTTTTCTGGCTATGAAAAATATGTTTGCTACTTGTATCAATGGAGCTAATCATGCTTTGGATGCTATTGGCAATGCACCTGTGACATGGGTTAAGATACAAGTACTGGATGTTCCTGATGAGTTGGGTTCTATGAAAAAGTGTCTGATGACCATTGTTACTGAGATGCCTGAAGACATACCTGCTAGTAAATGTATTATTACTGATTTGATTGAAGAAGAAGCCTATAACTCTGACTGGGATACCTTTGAACCTAATGCTACCAACAACTCTGAAGATACTATTAGTGATGTGCCAGTGGGCACCCAAGTTACACCATCTGGATCGACTGCCAACCTACCTAGCTCCAGCTGCATTGTGTCTGTTGCTACACCAGCTCACAAAAGAATTAGAGAAGCTCCTGCTGAAGAGACGGATGTCAGGCGCAGCAACAGGATTGCTATCCCAAAGGCAGGTTTTAAGAATAAAGAAGCAGCCAAAGAAGCGGCTAGCAAGGCACAACAGAAGAACAAAGCTGCGGGAAAGAATGTCAAGAAGAACGTGAAGAATGCTTTTACTGCAGAGATTATTGATATCAATGCTCCCCCACCACCAGAACTACCCTTTACCATGATTCAAGCCATTGGCATTGGACAATGCCAGATCCCTCCTATGGAGTTATCTGAGGAGAAATTGAATGCACACAGTGGCTAATGATTAGTCCTTATATCATCTCCTATTTTGACTGGCATGTTGTCAGTCTTATTATCGTGTGTCATGATACCTTTATTTCTCATGTTTACGTACTCTGGCTACTCTCTGTGGATCTATGCTTTCCTTTTGTGATTTTGATGTTTCACTATTGGGTTTATGTGAGGCACTTGGCTTATCTGTGTGATGCTTATGCTCTGATTATATTGGTAATTATGTTACCAGTGTATTGTTATCCCTCTTCATGTGTTGATAGTGAGTAATTGGAATATATTAAGTTTGCAACTTAGAAGAGGATGGCGACTCCAAGGGCGATGACGCCGCCGCCACCATCTAGGGCCCCTCTGGCGGTCTTTTTCCGAGGATTAGCGGGATGGATCCTCTTAATGATCCTTCATCTATCGCTCATTCATTGGATTTTTCCATCGGTCATCGTTTTCGATCTAAGGTTCGTGATCTTTTCTCCATCACTGTCAGTCTGATCTCTGCCTCTCACCGGTTCTACTTAGTGGTTTCATTTGGCCGCGCCTCTTTCCGTTTGGATGAGATCAATGTCAGTCTGGCCCTCTCGGCATCTTTGGGGGTTGCTTTTGATGAGATTGGCACGACCCGTTTGGCTGATCGAGTTTTTAAGTTTGCTGTCAGTTCAAAGGCTGTGGGTTTCATGATCCATAATTTGAGATCTATCAAGTGTACTCAGTTTACTTGTTACTTTCATCTTTGGGGTAAAGGAGGTCCGAACTGGCAGCGGGAGGAGCAGCGTTGGTTAATTGAATCATCTTCTGAATGGTCTACTCAGGGAGTTTCACGTCGATCTCGTTTTGCTTCTGAAAACCATGTACCACTCCATGATCCTCGTGTTTCAAAGGTTTTTAATCGGCTCCTTTCTCATCTTGCACCTCCTCTGATTGACCCATTACCTACAGTACTGACGGGGGCAAACTCAATTCCGCTTGGAGTCAGGTCACTTGATCAGGATAATCGATCGAATCAGATTCAGCCTACTCGCACAGTTCATCAGGAGAGAGATCTGCTTGAGCGGGAATCGCGCAATTTGTTTCCCAAACAGTTACCCAGACTACAATGGTTGCCTGTCTCTCGGCCCGTTGCGACTGAGTCCCCTGTTGGCCCATCTAGCCCTTCATTGGCAGCCCATCAGGCCTCTCAGCCAAACGTGTTAGCAGCGAATTATTTTTGCTCCCGTTGCCTTGATTATCGCCACTTAAGGATTCATTGCACTAATCAGATTCGTTGCCGATCTTGTTGGAATTATGGTCACCTTGCAAAATTTTGCTTTTCCAAGCATATCTATAAAAGGAAATATCGGGCAGTCACCAAACAGAACCCTTTTATTCCACCTGATACACAACTTGTCGACTCGTCTCCCCAGATTGAGAAAACCCTCGACTCTGCCGCTGCTCCCTGTCCCGGTGTCTCCGCTGCTCTGCTGACGCTATCTGGCGTAGGTGAAACCATGGCTAACTACCCCTGTGATCCTATTCCTCATCTCCCACCAGGCTCTGGCATCATCCCTTTCAACAACCTCCGTCCGCAGCGTGGCTATGTTGTGCTTGGAGGCTCCTTCCCGGAGGTTAGTGACGACTGGGCGATTATCAGATTGGAACCTGAACCTAGCTGGGATCAGTTCGAAGGTACCTCTGCATTGCTTACTGCTTACTTCCATCAGAGAGGCTTTGAGTTTCGCCAGATTAGTCGTTGTGCCATGGGAACTGCGTTGGTTCGCTTTGATGGTGTTATTGACAGAGATAGTGCTATTAGAAACAACCCATACTTCATTGGTGATACTGTTCTTAGAGTGATTGAACATGATAGGGGATTGAATTATCGGTCTGCAACCTTTACTCATGATGTGTGGATAATGTTGCTGAATTTCCCACCTGAATGTTGGAACTTAAACTCCATTGTTACTACCTTTGCACCCTACGGTCGTTTTCTGATCTGGAACCGTGATGAGGATAACAAAGCACGGATTCTGGTTAAGATTAGGGCCTTTGACCTTGAGAGTATTCCAGGCAGCATTGTGGTGATTCAAAACTTCAGTGCGGACGGTCAAGGTGGCAGCTGGTCCTGTCCCTGTCATCTGCTCAATACTCATATGCTTGGTGTTGGTGCTGGTGATGAAGACCCTCTCCCGCCTGATGGAGAGAACCCCCACCCTATGCCTATTGTGGTGGATGGTTTTGCCATGTGGCATGCTGAAAACGAAGGTCCTGAACCTGCTGTTGTCCCAGTTCAGAATATCAACGACCCTATTCTTCAGACACCTCCGCAGAGCCCTGTTGCCCATGCCAATGCTCAGGAAGGAATTGCACATGAGATAGATCAAGAAGATGTGGTTCTTGATCAGGAAGTTATGTTGCAGGAACATGACCCAGTGGAAGCTGTTGAAGATTTACCTATTGCTGGCCCCAATGCCCAAGAGGTGTCTGCTGCTATTGGGGATGAACTGCATTTACCTGTTAATGTTGCAGAGCAATCTAAGGATGCTGCAGATTCTACTTCTGCTTCAGCACATAATGTTGCAGCTGCTCAGCCTTTGCCTACACAGAACTACCTTGCTGCAGTTCAGAATTTGCTAACCACTATTACCGTCTCACCAACTGATCTCCTATCTGCTTTATCTGACAATATAGTTGTGGGCACATCTTGTCAGATTGTCGAGGTGGATACAGATGGGTCTACTCAGAGCAAATGCCTTCTTCATATCAACACAAAAGCTGCCATTCCTAAACCTACTTCTTCGGTACAGCTAACTGAACTAGAGGATGAAGGAACTGTTCTGGTTCCTGCTTCTGTCTCTGTCAGGAAGAGAAAGTGTAAAGCTCCTTACACTACTGAGCTAGTTAGGAGGAGCTCCAGGTTAGCTAAAATCAAGGGTGGATTCAAGGATGCCAAAGATGCTGAGGTTTATGCCAAAGAACATGTAAAAAAATACACTGCCTCTGTCATTGATTATGAAGCGGCCACACCTCCTCACCTGCCTATTGATCTACTGCAGTCCATTGCTACTGGGCCCTGCCAGATGCATCTTGAAGATGTTTCTGATGATCACCTCAACTATGATAGTACCAATGATAGTGTGGAATGAAGCTATTTCATGCTGGGGTCTGATCCTTTCTGACGAGCGCAGTCAGTTTCAAAGGATCTATTTTGTGGTCTCTTTTGTTCTGAATTTTAAGAGTCAATGGCATGTAATAAGACTGTATTTGGCTTTATGCTGCGCAGTGAACACTTGTCTGTCTGTGTGTGGTGGCAGTTCTGTGGTGCTGTGTGGGGATCATGTGTTATATCAGTACTCGTTGTCTCATTATACTTTGTCGGTCACTAGTTGGTGTTCTGTTATCTTGACCTGGCAGTTTTGTTTTTGGTGGTCTTGCTGTTTTGCATGTCATGGGCATTTTAGGCTATGCGTTTTGTCCTTATTCACATGCCTTTGCTATCTTACATGCAAACTGAGCTTTTTCATTCTGCTTAGTGTTCACTCACCTGCATTGGTTTCTAATGAGTAGAAAATGGATTATCTTAGACTGGAATTTACGGGGGATTAATTCCCAATTGAGGTGGAATGACATCAGACAAAATATAGAGGAATCACATTGCAACATCTTGTGTTTCCAATAAACTAAAAGAGAGAATTTTGACCTGTCTTATATCAGATACTTTGCGCCACGGCGTTTTGATCAGTTCATCCACTCTCCGTCTATTGGTAGTTCTGGTGGTCTGATTATTATCTGGAACAGTCATGTCTTCAGAGGGCAACAAATTAGTATCTCTCGTTATCATATCAGAGTGGAATTCTCTTGTAATATAAGTGGTCATATCTGGTATCTTACTAATGTTTATGGACCCAACCAGCCTGACGAGAGATCTCTTTTTATCAATTGGCTGCTTAATCTCGATTCCTCCCCAATGGATAATTGGATTATTATGGGTGATTTTAATCTGGTTCGAGGTCCAGAAAACAGAAACATGCCAGGTGGAGATGTTAACAACATGATTGCTTTCAATAGACTGATTAGCCATCATGATTTGGTTGAAATTCCTTTGAAAGGTCGAGCATTTACTTGGAGTAATATGCAAAACCCACCACTTTTGGAAAAGCTTGACTGGGTATTTACATCTGCTTATTGGACATCAAACTTTCCAAACACTTTGGCTAATCCTCTTGCTAAATTATCTTCTGATCATGTCCCCATGCAAGTTCAGATTGGAATTGACATCCCTAAATAACGGATCTTTCGGTTTGAGGAGCAATGGTTAAATTTTCATGGTTTCAAGGAGACCATCACACAGAATTGGCATAATCCTGGCCTTTTCAAAAATGCTGCTCAGGATATAACTGCCAGACTAAAGCATCTCAGATATGGGTTAAAAAAATGGAGTAAAAGTTTATCTCAGCTAAACAAAATTATTGACTCTTGTTGCTTTGTGCTTGCTTTGTTAGACGGTCTGGAAGATCAAAGGAGGCTGTCCATTCCTGAAGTCAATTTCAGGAAAACTATTAAGACCCATCTCTCAAAGATCCTAGAGGCCAAAAGAATCTATTGGAGGAATAGGGCTAAGATTAGATGGGCCAAACTTGGTGCTGAGAATACCAGATTTTTTCACACCTTTGCAACAAAAAGCTTCAGAAATAATTTTATTGCCAATATTACCACTGATGATGGTCGTATTGTTTGTGATCATGAGGATAAGGCAGCTATTTTGTGGCATGCTTTCAAGAAGAGAATTGGGTGTTATGATAATCCTGAGATGTTGTTTGATCTTCTGAACCTAGTGGTACCTAACAGCCTCATTGATTTTTCTCCTTTAGAAGCTCCTTTTACTGAAACAGAGATTGATGGGATAGTGAAGAGATGCCTTCTGACAAGTCCCCTGGACCTGACGGTTTTAATGGAGCATTCCTGAAAAATAGCTGGGATACTGTGAAGGAGCAGTTTTATTACCTTTGCTTCAAGTTCTATGAGGGTAATTTGGATATCACTAGCATTAATTCTGCCTTTATCACTCTGATCCCCAAGAAACCCAATCCTGAGGGGGTTAATGATTATAGACCAATTTATTTGGTGAGTATCACACTTAAACTTATCACTAAGCTCTTGGCCAATAGAATGCAGAAGGTGATTGTTAGAGCTTTACATAAAAATCAGTACGGTTTTATTAAGAGCAGAACCATACAAGACTGTCTTGCTTGGGCTTTTGAATATATCCACCTTTGCCATAAGTCAAAAAAGGAAATCATCATCCTTAAGCTTGATTTTGAAAAAGCTTTTGATAAGGTGGAGTATAGTGCAATCCTTCTTATGTTGGAACATATGGGATTCGGGGAAAAATGGATGGGCTGGATAAAATCCATCTTATACTCTGCTTCTACTAGTGTTCTCTTAAATGGTGTGCCAGGGAAAAAAAAATTCTGCAAACGTGGTGTCAGGCAAGGTGATCCCCTCTCACCCCTGCTTTTCGTTTCTACTGCTGAGCTCTGGCAGTTTGTTATTAACGAGGCCTGGAGAATAGGTGATCTGGATTTTCCTCTTGATAGCTCATTTGGTTTGGACTACCCAATTATACAATATGCATATGATACACTGTTGATCATGCCAGCTTGTAATATTCAGTTATGCAGACTCAAAGTCTTGCTGGAAAAGTTCTCCTCCTCAACTGGTTTAAAGGTGAATTACTCAAAGTCCTCTCTGGTGCCTATTAATATCCTGGAACAACAGAGTCAGGAACTTGCCCAGGCCATTGGCTGTAAGGTTGAATCCCTACCTTTCACCTATCTTGGTTTACCACTAGGCACTACTAGGCCTAGGATGGAGGATCTGCTTGGCATTATACAAAGAATTGACAGAAGACTAGTTGGGATTGCTGATACACTCTCCTATGATGGTAGAATTATTGTTGTTAAATCCATTATATCAGCCATCCTGAATTTTGCAATGTGCACCTTAAAGCTGCCTCTGGGTTTTTTGGATTATGTGGAAGGAAATACAAGAGGTTTCTTCTGGAGAGGAAAGGATATTCACAAAAAAGGAAAATGTCTGGTTAAATGGGATACAGTATGCAAACCTAAAAAGGCTGGAGGCCTTGGTGTTCTTAATCTGAGGACTCAGAATTGTGCCTTGCTATTAAAGCACCTTTTTAAGTTTATGAACAAAGCAGATGTGCCATGGGTTCAGCTCATTTGGCAGGCACATTATGCTGATGGCAAGGTTCCTCAAAATTCTAATCCTTGTGGTTCATTCTGGTGGAAGGATTGCTTGACACTTCTAACTACCTTTTTGGAGTTAGCTTCTGTTAAACCTGGTGATGGTAGTACTATTCGGCTGTGGTTTGATAATTGGTCGGATGATCTTTTGCGAAATAAGATGCCCCATCTTTGCTCATTTGCGAGGAGTCAGGAGATTACCTTAAAACTAGCTTTTGCTATACTCAGCGATGAGAATATCTTTGATATGTTTCATACTCCTATTTCTCCTATAGCAGCTCAACAATGTGTTGACCTTCAGTCTACTCTCCTTAGCAGAGATGGCATATCTGCCCCTGATCAGTGGTTGCTCTCACCCTCTCTCAAACCCTATTCCAGCAAACAGGTCTACGCTAGACTTTCACCTCCAGGTATGGCTCCTATACCAATGAGGTGGATATGGAAATCCTGTGTTCTCCCAAAGCATAAAATTTTCTTTTGGTTGCTCCTACAAGATAGGTTGAACACAAAGGAATTGTTGGCAAGAAAGAATTTCATCATTGAATCTTATGATTGCATTCTCTGCTCTGATGGTGGTTTTGAGGATTATAGACACCTTTTCTTTGACTGTGATTTCAGCCGTAATTTCTGGTGGAAGCTTAATATTGAGTGGAATGCTGATCTTGATCTGATGCTTATGTTGATGGAAGCCAGACGAAGATATAATTTGATTTGCTTCAAGGAATCACTCATTGTTGGATGTTGGGCGATCTGGACGCACAGAAACAGAAGTATTTTTGATAATCAGGAGATTGACCTGGATGTTTGCTTCCAGGACTTTATTTGTTGTTTTAAGCTTGTGATGCACAAAGCTAAGCCCTCTTAAGGAGGGTATGTCCCAATGGGTTGACACCTTATGAACACCTGCTATGTAATATTTATTTGTTGTGAATGAGAAAATAGAAAATGAGGTAGTAGGGTTTTACCCTACTGTTTTGCGCTTCAAAAAAAAGTAATTGAAATATTATGGATTGGAATGTGAGGGGCATCAACTCTCAGAGCAGATGGGATGATATTAGGCTAAGGTCTGAGGAAAGTAATTGCAATATTATTTGTTTGCAAGAAACAAAAAGGGAAGTTTTTGATCTGGCTTACATTAAGAATTTCTGCCCAAGAAGATTTAACAAATATGCATACACACCTGCTCAAGGTAATTCTGGTGGTATAGTTACCATTTGGAATGGTAATTTGTTTGAAGGTGCACTGATCAGCCAAAGCAATCATCATATTACTGTTGAGTTTACTTGCAAAACATCTGGTACAAATTGGTTTCTCACAAATATTTATGGGCCAGCACATGAAGAAAATAGAGATGAATTTCTGGACTGGTTGGCTAATCTGGACTCTTCTATTATGCATCTTTGGATGATGCTAGGTGATTTTAATCTAATTCGAGAGCCTGATAACAGGAACAAACCTGGTGGTAACCCAACAAATATGATGCTCTTCAATTCAGTTATTCAGATCCATGATCTTGAAGAGATACCACTTAAAGGCCGAGCATACACTTGGAGCAATATGCAGTCTCCTCCACTACTTCAGAAATTGGACTGGGTTTTTACTTCGGCAGATTGGACAACTAAATTTCCCAATACCATATCTTACCCACTCTCCAAACTTGGATCTCATCACACTCCAATTCATGTGCAAATTGGTACAAATATTCCTAAATCAAACATCTTTAGGTTTGAAAACTTTTGGCTGGAATTTGAGGGCTTCCAGGGAGTGGCTAACAATTGCTGGAAAATAGCTGGATATAAACATGATGCAGCTCTGCAGCTTAATGCAAATTTCAAAGAATTGAGACATGGACTTAAGAAGTGGAGCAAAAACCTCTCTCATTTAAATAAGATTATTGAAGGATGTCATTTTACTCTAGCCCTGCTGGATGGTTTGGAAGATCAAAGAAACCTCTCTGTAATGGAGAATAACTTCAGGAACATTTTGAAGGAACACACCAGAAAACTGATGGAGGCTAAAAGAATATATTGGAAAAATAGGGCAAAAATAAGATGGGCCAAATTGGGAGATGAGAATACTAAATTCTTTCATACCATAGCTACTCAGAGCTACAGAAAAAACCTCATTACTTCCATTAAAGCTGATGATGGGTCTCTGGTCTTTAATCATGATCACAAAGCAAGTATTATATGGAATTCATATAAGAGTAGATTGGGCACTTCCACTAATCCTATGATGCAATTCCAGCTGGAAAATCTGGTGCAATCACATGATTTATTACATCTTGATTCACCCTTCACCTCGGAGGAAATTGAATTTGTGGTGAAGGAAATGCCAACTCACAAAGCACCAGGGCCAGATGGTTTCAATGGGTTATTCCTGAAAAAATGTTGGCATCTAGTTAAAAAGGATTTCTACAAGCTGGTGAATGATTTCTATGAGGGGAATTTAAATTTGAGCGCTATTAACACTGCCTTCATTACTTTGATTCCTAAAGTTACAGATCCAGAAAATATGAATGACTATAGACCTATCTCTCTGGTTAGTCTTCCGATGAAATTCCTTACTAAAATTTTGGCCAACAGAATGCAGAAAATTATCATACCTACTCTACATGCTAACCAGTACGGATTCATTAAGGGCAAAAATATTCAAGATTGTTTAGGCTGGGCATTTGAATATCTTCATATCTGCCACACCTCAAAGAAGCCTATCATCTTATTGAAAATTGATTTTGAGAAGGCTTTTGACAAAGTTGAATATAGAGCCATCATTGCTATGCTTAGAGAAAAAGGATATGGACCTAAATGGATTTCTATGGTCAACAATATCCTCAACACGGCTTCAACTTCTGTCCTTCTGAATGGTTCTCCTGGGAAAAAAATCATTTGTAAGAGAGGAGTGCGACAAGGAGACCCACTCTCACCTATCTTATTTGTTAACACTGCGGATCTTCTTCAGAGTGTTATCAATGAAGCTTGGCAAAATGGTCATATTAGCCTACCTGTTCCCAATGATTTTGGCCAAAAGTATCTTGTGGCACAATATGCTGATGACACTATACTAATCATGCCTGGTGATGCTACCCAATTGCTTTACCTAAAAGAGATTTTAGAACTCTTCAGTACATCAACCGGTCTACAAGTCAATTATAACAAGACAACTTTGGTCCCAATTAATATGGATTCTGAGGAAGCCAATAATCTAGCCAATTTATTTGGTTGTAGGGTTGAAAGTCTCCCCTTCACTTACCTCGGACTGCCTCTTGGCACTACAAGGCCTTCAGTTGCTGATCTTATGCCCATGGTTTCAAGAATGGATAGAAAGCTGTCTGGTATCAACTCTTTGATGACATACACTGGAAGACTTACTCTGCAAAATTCTCTGATTCAGTCAATGCCAATGTTTGCAATGTGTTCGCTGAAAATTCACGTGACTATCCTTATACACTTTGAGAAAAGTGGGAGACAATTTCTATGGGCTGGAAAGGATATTGATAAACATGGAAAATGCCTGGCAAGCTGGGAGGTGGTCTGCAGGCCTAAAGATCAAGGGGGATTAGGTGTTCTCAACTTAAGAACTCAGAATAAAGCTCTTCTCATGAAGAATATTCATAAGTTTTACAACATCATGGATATCCCATGGGTTCAACTGATCAGGCGGGCCCACTATTGCAATAACAAGATACCTCATGCTAACAAAGCAAAAGGTTCTTTTTGGTGGAGGGATTGCTTATCTCTGGTTGGGGATTACAGGAAATTATCTAGTTGTTCACCAAACAATGGCACCTCCATTCTTATGTGGACTGATAAATGGAGTGACACAGTCAAGGAGGGCTTATTTCCACAACTTTTCTCATTTACAAAAAAGGAAAAGATATCATTAAGTGATGCTTGGATTGCATGTAACTCAAACTTGTAACATCCCAAATTTCTCAAAAATTTAAAACTTTGCATTCAAGCATCATGCATCATAAAAGTATGGCATTGAAATCACATAAGGAGTAAATTGAATTTTAATTATAAGGTTAAATAAAATTGTTTTCATTAAAGAGGTCTATTTGAGCTCCTCATACAAATCTGTATTTTATTATTTTATTTATTTAGCAAAATGATATCAAAAAGTTATAAATTAAATTAGCTTTTCAAAACATATTTTTATGATTTTTTCTGAAATGTTTTGATAAGTTTTAAAAATCAAATTTGAATTAAATGTTTGAAATCAGAAAATGTTTTGTTAAAAAAAAAAGGGAGACGACCCAATCTGGGCCGAAGCCCACCTCGTTTCCTCCCGTGCGCGCAGCAGGCGAAGCACAGCGGCGCATCAGCAGCCCACCTCCCTCCTTCTCTCACTGCCAGCCGGGGCCCACATGTCATCCCTCTCCCCAACTCGTGAAGAACACGAACACGATTCCACCGAACCCTAGTTTCTTGCGGATCGAAATCCGTTGGGAAAATCGCGAGGAAATCGCTCCCCTACGTCCCCATATAAACCCCCCCCCTCTGCCGCCTCCTCCCGACCCCAAAACCCTAGAAAATAGCCTCCAGACCGCTCAGAAGCTGCCGCCACCGTCCGCCATTGCCGCCGCAAAAATCCTCGATCTCCGGTGAGTGCAGAGCATCTCGAATCCTCCCGCGTCTCTCTTCCGACTCCCAGTGAGCACGCGCACGTCCCTGACACCTTCTCTGTTGTCCTACTGCACCAGATCGTCGCGTACGTGATCGACCGAAGCAAACCGCCGCCGTTTCCATCTCCGGCGAGCTCTAGGAAGAGAAGGGAAGCACGCCGAAGACCCCTGCCGCGCCAACAGCTCCGCCTCGCGCCTCTGCACGTTCGGGTACGATCCATTCATCCCCTAGGGCCGTAGATCGCCAGCGAGTGCGACGCCGGGCGTGGCGCCGCTGCACCCAGAGGCACTCCGGCGAGCAGCGCCGCTCGATTTGGCCGGTTCAATCTGGACCCTTAGATTTAGATCGGACGGGCGCGATTTAATTTTCTTTACCGTTTCGTCCATCTAATCTGGAGCGTCCGATGTAACTTAGATCGGACGGTTCCCGTGCCAATCCGCGGCGAACCGGTATCGCCCAATCAGAGCACGCCGCGTGGCGTTTTTATTTTCTATTTCGGCAGAGAAATTGTTTTAAAAACAGAAAATAACACAAACTTACAAAAATCATAACTTTTGATCTGTTCATCCAAATTTGATGAATTTTATATCCACGTGAAGCTCTGCTCGTGTAGTTTAATATGGTTTCGTTAGTTTATCCTTTTAGTGTATAATAAATTGCGTAATTTAATTGTTTAGCTTTCGGATATTAAATCTATAACTTAATTAATAAAATCTCTTTCCAAATAAATCCAATTGTTTTGGAGATTTATTAATTCCCTCTGTCCAGAGAGTGTAACATGAGTTTTATTTGAAACTTCTTCTATTAGACTTAAAGAAATTGGTTTTAGAACTTAAAACTACTAAAATACTCATTATTTAAATGATTAATTAAAATATTAAAATATTGATCATTGCATTTTCATGCATGAATAACAGAGAATTTAAAATAGTAATTAATTGATCTTGTTAAGTTCATTGCATATTAAGGATGCATACATATTTTTGTATTGATATTTAAGTGTTATGTTTGTGTGTTTATTTAGTGTTATTGTTTGTCTCTAGATTGTGAAGAGGAGGAAGGTCCTTGTGATTGTTATTCTTGCTGTGCTTGTTCCCTTTGTTACCAAGGCAAGTGACATTCATAATCTATCCTATGTTTTTCTATATGAATTATTAGTAGATTTTGAGTAGTATGCATGATAGGGAAATTTGGAACTATGTTATAATGCCAAGTTAGTTTACACTTCGAAAATATCCTAGTAGTGTGTAGCCATCTCTTTCCATGCAGCCACCAAAAGTTTTATTAGATGCTTAGCTATGCTATAAAGGAATTTACTTATCATGTTATAGAATTATTGCTAAGTGTTAAAATCTTGAATGCACTTCTGGGTGGAATTGGTTGTTTGGTTTATGTTGAGTGGCTTTTGGGACCATGCTTGTGGTTGTCTTTGCCTAGGATGAATTTCTATTCTACTTAGGGCCATGAGTATGGTGGTTGTCACCCAAAAGTACACTTGTGGACGGCCACCCAGGAACAAAGAGATTTCTAAGTCCCTCCAAGTTTAGAAGCTTCCCGTGCAGCCTTTTGACAATGGGCTCTGTCTAGAACTACTAAGTTGTGAGAGTGCAACCTGTCAGCTTGACAAGCAGATGTAGAGTTGATAGGTGGAACGGGTCTTGCTAGTATGGTTGCATTCTTCTTCTGAAAGTTCTTGTCTCAATTCTCTCCTTTCCATAATACACTCCGCGTGTATAGGATTTCTCGGACAAATTGAGTCTTAAGGTGAAAGTGCACAACCTCTGCAGAGTCGACAAACTGAGTACTCAGCCGTGTCCCCGGTTGTGGACAACTTCGAGCAACTGGACAAGGATGGACGGAAGAATCTCAACATGGTTTTCGTAAAGTAAAATTTGACTAAGGAAAGAATTAGTGGTGCACTTGGGCTTCATCCCTTGGTGCCAAGTCTTTGATATACAAAAGTGTTTTACAAAAGATAGGAGAAAACTGGCTGTCTGCAAAATAGCCTACAAACTCCACCAAGCCAAATATGCATATAGAATAAGACTTGTCATAAATTATCCACCATAGTCACTTGCCAATACTTCATTGTATTGACCTCCTTCGGGGGCTGCATATTCAAATGTGCAGGTAATTCTGATGAGGAGTAAGTTTGGACTCGATTCTACACCCAACATGTCTGCTTGTGGCGTATGCTAGAAGAGGAGGCCCATTGCTTTTATTTTCGTTGTGAACTCTGAATATTTTAGCTAGTATTCATGACTATGCACTTTGTAATAAAGCTATACTTGGCTATTTTTGGATCTCGATGTAGTATTTTGATACTTATGCAATGATATTATATAATTTGTACTGTGGTGCTGGCAGTGATCCAGGGACTAGCACATAACACAGGTGTTCCATCTTTATTTAAAGATGGGGCGCTACAAAATGGTATCAGAGCAAAAGTGTTGCCTGTAGGTTCGAGCCCTTAGGATTGGTTAAGCCTCTTTTTGATCATAATATTACCACCTTTGAAGTATGTTGGATCCTAACGGCATAGTGGGATGAAGCGGCCCGGGACTAACCTTACATGTCCGCGTACATGAGACCTGTTCCACAATTATAAGTGGATGGCCGGGTGTCTGTCTCTCTCACTATAGTGAATATCCGACTTACAAAAGAGTTGATAATAGTGTTGATCACCTGTTAGAAAAGAACCTTTTCTCTAAGTACTTAAGTACTCCACGATTAGTTTATCTTACCTTTATCTTGTTTAATAAAATCTACCTTTATCACTTAAGGATGTCGTTCTTCATGTATCAAACCGCGGAGGACTTCAAGGACATGCGCTTTGGAAGATATCTTCTAGAGTTGGTAGAACTGTTGGCACTTCCAATGCCCATCATCAAGGCTAGCCAGCTGAAGCACTTCAACAAAGAAGACTTATGGGGAATTCGCCTTTACCAACAAGGGCGCCAGACTGAACCCAAGACCGAAGATATCCAGTACAAGTCGATTAGTGACTCCTTGGAGAAAGGGCTGAATCTCGTCACGCAGAAGCTAATAGGACGTCTTTGCTTGCAATACCAAGAGGAGTTAAAAGACCACTACTTTGCTCACCTTGGCCAACGTGACGAACATGGGATTCCTTACTGTGTTAGCGAGGAAGACAAAAACAAACCAGAACCTTTGTACCCATATCTCCAAGACTTAGAACTTCACCTCTGGCAACTAGAAGAAGATAGACGCAATGAGCTGTTGAAGAATGATGAAATAATGGTACAAGTCAAGGAGACTCAAAAAAAGATTGAAGCCCAAGAAGAGGTGGCCAACGCTCAAGAGGAGAAGTTCCGAGCTCAAGAGAAGAAGTTCCAAAATCAAGAAAAGAGAATTAGAGACAAGAACAAGGAGATCAAGACCTTGAAGGATGAAATTCTGAGCAACGACGTCGAGTTCGAAGCTGATCGAGACTCTACGCCGTGAGAAGAGAATGCTACAAGAGAAGATTGAAGTCCTGAAGAAGGAAGCAATCGAGACTCTGCACCGTGAGACGACAATGTTACAAGAGAAGAATGAGGCCTTGGAGAAGGAGGTGAATGACTACAAGGAGATCCTTACGAAGGAAGGCATCATTATCGAGGAAATCGAAGAAGATGAAGGAGACGTCATGGACGAAGTTTAGACTTAGTAGTTGGACCACCATATTTCCCCTCGTTTAGTTCGTCATTCTTTTAAAACATTGATCTCCAACTTGTGGTGTGACAATGATAGAATGTTTGGTGTGCAGACTCTGTTATTTTATTAAATCAACTTAGGATAATTGGTTTCGTTTTGCTAAGTAGAGTTTATCTTTTCAAGTTCTCTTATGAGTGTTGATTGTGTTGACTTGGTTGCTCTGTGCATGGGTAGGATTTTTCTTCTCTTAGTTATGTCTATCTTTCACTCATCTATGCTGAAAAACCCTACAGATGCCTCCTCGTCGTGATACCAACAACGACGACGTCATGCAACAACTGATGGCCGCTCAAGCTCAGTTAATGAATATGATGACTCAGTTCATTGCAGCAACCAACAACAACAACAACAACCACAACAACAACAACCCGCCACCTCCACCACCACCCCCAGTGGACAGACTTGCTAGGTTCCTAAGGCTTAGGCCTAATAAGTTCTACTCTGCTACTGAACCAATAGTGGCGGATGATTGGCTCCGTTCAGTCAACAAGGACTTAGTAACTTGTGAATGTTCTGAGGCAGAAAAAGTAAGGTTCACTGCACACCTGTTGGAAGGACCCGCAGCATTGTGGTGGGAGAATTATCAAGTGACTCATCCTTTGGATGGCATGACTTGGGATGCGTTCAAGGAAGGTTTCCGGAATGCTCACATCTCCTCGGGTATAATGAACCTGAAGAAAGACGAATTTCGCAGCTTGAGGCAAGGAGGTAGAACTCTGAAGGAGTATATGGATGACTTCTGTATGCTATCAAGGTATGCACCAGAGGACATCGATACTGATGCAAAAAGGAAGGAAAAGTTCCTCAATGGACTTAAGGGAGAACTGAAGATAGCTTTGTCTGTGGCATATACTCCAAGCTATCAAGCTCTGCTGGATCAAGCTATCACCTTGGACAACAACATAAGAAAGGAAGAGAATAGGAAGAGGAAGTTCAGTGCAAGTAAGGTTCATTCTGAAGGGACATATAAGAAACACACCTCTGAAGTCAGTAGTCATAAACCCTGGAATCACTCCAACACTGGTAGTGGCCAAAAACATCATGGTCATAACCACAATGGAGGGAACAAAGGAAGCAATGGAGGATACAATGGAAATAATGGTGGATCCAGGGGAAACCATCATCATGGCCATAATCATGGGAATGGTAATCACCGTCCTAACCATGAAGGGAAGAAAGACTTGTCTCATGTGACCTGCTACAAGTGCAAGAAGACAGGACATTATGCAACTGAATGCCCAGAGAAGAAAGCTGATGAAAATTGCAAGCCCAATCCTTTCCAGAAGGGACAAGTGAACCACATCAATGTGGAAGAAGTTCATGATGAACCTGATGCTGTGATTGGTACGTTCTTGCTCAACTCCTTTCCAGCATTAGTTTTATTTGATAGTGGAGCATCTCATTCATTCATATCAGGAGCCTTTGTTAACAAACATGGGTTAGCTGAGGAAAGTCTAGGAAAACCTATTAGGGTAAGTTCACCTGGAGGAGAGATGCTAGTAAATTCCGGGTGTAGGCAGTTAGACTTGCAAATTGGAAAACACACCTTCCCAACAGACTTAGTCATCCTAGAGACCCAAGGATTGGATGTTATCATCGGAATGGATTGGATGACTCGTTTTGAAGGAATCATAGATTGTGCAAATAGAGCAATCACCCTCACCACCCCAGAGAAAAGGAAGATTAAGTTCAGATCAACTTTCGAACTTAAGAAGGTTAGGCTAAATTCTCTTAAGGGGGTTAGCCTTGGTGATGTGCTTATCGTCAAGGAATACCCAGATGTTTTTCCGGAGGAACTACCGGGAATGCCACCCGATAGAGATGTAGAGTTTCTCATCGAATTGAAGCCGGGAACAGGGCCAATAGCTAAAAGACCTTATCCTATGGCCATCGATGAATTGAAAGAGCTCAAGAAGCAATTAGAAGAACATATCCAGAAAGGATTCATTCGTACAAGTTCATCGCCATGGGGAGCACCAGTTTTATTCGTTAAAAAGAAGGATCAAACCCAGAGGCTAGTCACGGATTACAGAGATATAAACGAGCAAACTATCAAAAACAAGTACCCGTTACCCAAGATAAATGAACTATTTGATCAACTGGAAGGTGCTTGTGTTTTCTCGAAGATCGATCTTCGATCGGGGTACCTCCAAATGAAAGTTAGAGAAATGGATATACCCAAAACTGCATTTGTTACGAGATATGGCTCTTATGAGTACACAGTAATGCCATTTGGATTAACCAATGCACCAACCTATTTCATGAATATGATGAATAAAGTGTTCATGGATTTTCTGGATAAGTTTGTGGTAGTGTTCATAGATGATATTCTAATCTACTCTAAAAGTCACAAAGAACATGAAGAGCACTTGCGTCTGGTATTGCAGAGACTACGTGAACATAAGTTGTATGCCAAGTACAGCAAGTGTGAATTTTGGTTAGAACAAGTTGGATTTTTAGGCCATGTGGTGTCCAAGGAAGGTATAGAAGTGGATCCTGAAAAGGTTTCAGCTGTAACTAATTGGGAACCGCCGAAGAATGTTGGAGAATTACGAAGTTTTCTGGGTCTAGCAGGATACTACCGACGATTCATTGAAAACTTCTCCAAGATCGCCAAGGCCTTGACGGAATTATTAAAGAAGGAGAAGAAATTTGAGTGGACAGAGGCATGCGAAGCCAGTTTTCAGGAGTTGAAGAAACGTCTGGTTTCAGCCCCAGTTCTATGCTTACCTGATTTGGAGAAGGAATTCCAAGTATATTGTGATGCTTCACGCCAAGGTTTGGGAAGTGTGTTGATGCAGGAAGGCAGAGTGGCATCTTATGCCTCTAGACAACTCAAGAAACATGAAGCAAATTATCCAACTCATGATCTCGAGTTAGCATCAGTAGTGCATGCCCTGAAAACTTGGAGACCCTACCTGATGGGAAAAAGATGTGAGGTATTCACGGACCACAAAATTTTGAAGTACATATTTACACAGATGGAATTGAATATGAGACAAAGAAGATGGCTGAAACTTATTAAAGATTATGATCTGAGCCTTCAATACCATCCGGGAAAAGCTAATGTGGTAGTAGATGCTCTGAGTCGTAAGGTGTATGTGAATGGCCTTACAGCAGGAGAATTACCCGAGGATTTATGTAAGGCATTTAAGGACCTCAGGTTGGAAGTAGTACCTGAAGGGTTTGTAACCTCATTAGTTGTACAACCCACTTTGATGGACAAGATACGCGAAGCTCAGAAAGGAGACAAGGAAATAGAAGAGATCAAGGTCAATTTAAGAGCTGGAAAAGCTAAAGGATTTCATGAGGATGAGCAGGGGATTTTGTGGTTTGAAAAACGTGTATGTGTGGCCAATGACCCTGATATGAGGAAGTTAATTCTACAAGAGGCTCATGAAACACCTTATTCAATCCATCCGGGAAATACCAAGATGTACATGGATGTGAAAGAGAGATTTTGGTGGAATAATCTGAAGAGAGAAATAGCAGAATACATCGCTAAGTGTGATGTATGTAGACGAGTAAAGGCAGAACATCAGAAACCAGCAGGACTCTTACAACCTTTGAAAGTACCGGATTGGAAGTGGGATTCCATTGGGATGGACTTCATCACTGCATTACCAAGGACCAGATCGGGTTATGATTCTATTTGGGTTATTGTTTGTCGTCTAACCAAAATAGCTCACTTCATACCCGTGAAGACCACTTATACTAGTGCAAAGCTAGCTGATATTTACATGAAGAGAATTGTGTGCCTTCACGGCGTTCCTAAGAGTATTGTGTCTGATAGGGGGACCCAGTTCACTTCTCATTTCTGGAAGCAGTTGCATGAATCTTTGGGAACCAGATTGGAATTCAGTACGGCTTTCCACCCGCAAACAGATGGTCAGACTGAAAGAGTGAATCAGATTTTAGAAGATATGTTAAGAGCTTGTGCGCTCGACTATGGATCTAGTTGGGATGATAATTTGCCATACGCTGAGTTCTCCTACAACAATAGTTACCAAGTCAGCATTGAGATGGCACCGTTTGAAGCCTTATATGGAAAGAAATGCACAACCCCACTGTTGTGGAGTGGTGTAGGAGAACGGAGTTTCTTTGGGCCTGATATAATACATGATGTTGAATAGAAAGTCAGGCTGATTAAGGACAGATTGAAAATAGCACAGTCACGCCAGAAAAGCTATGCAGATTCCAAGCGTAGAGAAGTCACCTATGAAGTGGGAGATAGAACCTATTTAAGGGTGTCACCACTTCGGGGTGTGAAAAGGTTTGGAATCAAAGGAAAGTTAGCACCTCGATTCATTGGACCATTCAAAACTCTCTCTCGCAAAGGTGAAGTGGCATATGAATTAGAACTACCTGAAGTACTGTCTGCTGTTCATAATGTGTTCCATGTCAGTCAGTTGAAGAAATGTCATCCCGAGATGATGGGAGTTCCCTTAAAGGATACTGTACCCCTCGAGGAGGTACGATTGGAGAGTGACCTGACATACGAAGAGAAGCCCATCAAGATATTACAGACAGCAGAAAGAGTCACCCGTACCAAAACCATCAGGTTTTGCAAGGTCCAGTGGAATCATCACACCGAAGACGAAGCCACCCGGGAACGAGAGGATGACCTCCGAGAAGACCACCCACACCTATTTGCTGACCTTTCCGAAGCTCGAGGGCGAGCTTCTTCTTAAGGGGGTTAGTCTGTAACATCCCAAATTTCTCAAAAATTTAAAACTTTGCATTCAAGCATCATGCATCATAAAAGTATGGCATTGAAATCACATAAGGAGTAAATTGAATTTTAATTATAAGGTTAAATAAAATTGTTTTCATTAAAGAGGTCTATTTGAGCTCCTCATACAAATCTGCATTTTATTATTTTATTTATTTAGCAAAATGATATCAAAAAGTTATAAATTAAATTAGCTTTTCAAAACATATTTTTATGATTTTTTCTGAAATGTTTTGATAAGTTTTAAAAATCAAATTTGAATTAAATGTTTGAAATCAGAAAATGTTTTGTTAAAAAAAAAAAGGGAGACGACCCAATCTGGGCCGAAGCCCACCTCGTTTCCTCCCGTGCGCGCAGCAGGCGAAGCACAGCGACCCATCAGCAGCCCACCTCCCTCCTTCTCTCACTGCCAGCCGGGGCCCACATGTCATCCCTCTCCCCAACTCGTGAAGAACACGAACACGATTCCAGCGAACCCTAGTTTCTTGCGGATCGAAATCCGTTGGGAAAATCGCGAGGAAATCGCTCCCCTACGTCCCCATATAAACCCCCCCCCTCTGCCGCCTCCTCCCGACCCCAAAACCCTAGAAAATAGCCTCCAGGCCGCTCAGAAGCTGCCGCCACCGTCCGCCATTGCCGCCTCAAAAATCCTCGATCTCCGGTGAGTGCAGAGCATCTTGAATCCTCCCGCGTCTCTCTTCCGACTCCCAGTGAGCACGCGCACGTCCCTGACACCTTCTCTGTTGTCCTACTGCACCAGATCGTCGCGTACGTGATCGACCGAAGCAAACCGCCGCCGTTTCCATCTCCGGCGAGCTCTAGGAGGAGAAGGGAAGCACGCCGAAGACCCCTGCCGCGCCAACAGCTCCGCCTCGCGCCTCTGCACGTTCGGGTACGATCCATTCATCCCCTAGGGCCGTAGATCGCCAGCGAGTGCGACGCCGGGCGTGGCGCCGCCGCACCCAGAGGCACTCCGGCGAGCAGCGCCGCTCGATTTGGCCGGTTCAATCTGGACCCTTAGATTTAGATCGGAGGGGCGCGATTTAATTTTCTTTACCGTTTCGTCCATCTAATCTGGAGCGTCCGATGTAACTTAGATCGGACGGTTCCCGTGCCGATCCGCGGCAAACCGGGATCGCCCAATCAGAGCACGCCGCGTGGCGTTTTTATTTTCTATTTCCGCAGAGAAATTGTTTTAAAAACAGAAAATAACACAAACTTACAAAAATCATAAATTTTGATTTGTTCATCCAAATTTGATGAATTTTATATCCACGTGAAGCTCTGCTCGTGTATGTTAATATGGTTTCATTAGTTTATCCTTTTAGTGTATAATAAATTGCGGAATTTAATTGATTAGCTTTCGGATATTAAATCTATAACTTAATTAATAAAATCTCTTTCCAAATAAATCCAATTGTTTTGGAGATTTATTAATTCCCTCTGTCCAGAGAGTGTAACATGAGTTTTATTTGAAACTTCTTCTATTAGACTTAAAGAAATTGGTTTTAGAACTTAAAACTACTAAAATACTCATTATTTAAATGATTAATTAAAATATTAAAATATTGATCATTGCATTTTCATGCATGAATAACAGAGAATTTAAAATAGTAATTAATTGATCTTGTTAAGTTCATTGCATATTAAGCATGCATACATATTTCTGTATTGATATTTAAGTGTTATGTTTGTGTGTTTATTTAGTGTTATTGTTTGTCTCTAGATTGTGAAGAGGAGGAAGGTCCTTGTGATTGTTATTCTTGCTGTGCTTGTTCCCTTTGTTACCAAGGCAAGTGACATTCATAATCTATCCTATGTTTTTCTATATGCATTATTAGTAGATTTTGAGTAGTATGCATGATAGGGAAATTTGGAACTATGTTATAATGCCAAGTTAGTTTACACTTTGAAAATATCCTAGTAGTGTGTAGCCATCCCTATCCATGCAGCCACCAAAAGTTTTATTAGATGCTTAGCTATGCTATAAAGGAATTTACTTATCATGTTATAGAATTATTGCTAAGTGTTAAAATCTTGAATGCACTTCTGGGTGGAATTGGTTGTTTGGTTTATGTTGAGTGGCTTTTGGGACCATGCTTGTGGTTGTCTTTGCCTAGGATGAATTTCTATTCTACTTAGGGCCATGAGTATGGTGGTTGTCACCCAAAAGTACACTTGTGGACGGCCACCCAGGAACAAAGAGATTTCTAAGTCCCTCCAAGTTTAGAAGCTTCCCGTGCAGACTTTTGACAATGGGCTCTGTCTAGAACTACTAAGTTGTGAGAGTGCAACCTGTCAGCTTGACAAGCAGATGTAGAGTTGATAGGTGGAACGGGTCTTGCTAGTATGGTTGCATTCTTCTTCTGAAAGTTCTTGTCTCAATTCTCTCCTTTCCATAATACACTCCGCGTGTATAGGATTTCTCGGACAAATTGAGTCTTAAGGTGAAAGTGCACAACCTCTGCAGAGTCGACAAACTGAGTACTCAGCCGTGTCCCCGGTTGTGGACAACTTCGAGCAACTGGACAAGGATGGACGGAAGAATCTCAACATGGTTTTCGTAAAGTAAAATTTGACTAAGGAAAGAATTAGTGGTGCACTTGGGCTTCATCCCTTGGTGCCAAGTCTTTGATATACAAAAGTGTTTTACAAAAGATAGGAGAAAACTGGCTGTCTGCAAAATAGCCTACAAACTCCACCAAGCCAAATATGCATATAGAATAAGACTTGTCATAATTTATCCACCATAGTCACTTGCCAATACTTCATTGTATTGACCTCCTTCGGGGGCTGCATATTCAAATGTGCAGGTAATTCTGATGAGGAGTAAGTTTGGACTCGATTCTACACCCAACATGTCTGCTTGTGGCGTATGCTAGAAGAGGAGACCCAACATGTCTTCATGACTATGCACTTTGTAATAAAGCTATACTTGGCTATTTTTGGATCTCGATGTAGTATTTTGATACTTATGCAATGATACTATATATTTTGTACTGTGGTGCTGGCAGTGATCCAGGGACTAGCACATAACACAGGTGTTCCATCTTTATTTAAAGATGGGGCGCTACAAAACTTATATGATTTCTTTCACCTTCCTCTGACTGCTATTGCTCATGATCAACTCCTGCAACTCAAAGATGAAATTTTGGCTTTCATTCCCAATGAAGATCATGATTCTTGGAGAATATCAGTTTCAGATTCCAAGTATTCAACAAGAAAAGTTTACATATCCCTTTTGGGGCAATATGATACCCCTCAACCAATTTTGGATATTTGGAAAACATGCAGTCTGCCGAGACATAAATTTTTTATGTGGCTTCTTTTGAAATGTCGAATCAACACTAAGGATATTATGAAGAAAAAGCATTTCTATGTTGAATTCTCAGATTGTGTACTTTGTGACAACTGTCCGGAAGAGACAATTCTACATCTTTTCTTCGAATGCAGCTTCAGCCAAAGCTTCTGGTGGGCACTAGGACTGGAATGGAACACTGATCTTGATTTTATGACAATGATCCAAGATGCCAGAAATAGATAATCATTATCCTTCCTAATGGAAATCATGATTACTTGGTGTTGGAGTTTATGGGAGCAAAGAAATGATGCTATCTTCAAAGATATTGAGCCTGTTGTCAATAGATGTATTACTAATTTTAGAAACTTTTTCTCTTTATCCATGCATAGAGCTAAGCCTAGTCTTAAAGAGCGCATGCAGTCATGGCTTGATACTCTATGAGCATTTTTTTGATACAATGTTCCATGTAATTATCCCCCCCCCCCTTTATATAAATGGAAAATGGAGCAGTAGGGGTTCTCCCCTACTGTAGTTGTATAAAAAAAAATAGATATTAGGGGCTGTTTACATGGTTTAAGCATAACTCTTAAGGTACTGCTCCTAAGATTAAACCCTTCTACCACATTACTCCTAACTATCATGAGGAGCTCTGAAAATTGGTTGTGCATGAAAACCTATTACCAAAACAGAATTAAAAATCAGAAAAGAGCTACTGATGTCAAACCCAAACAGAAGGTGGATTCAGTTTTATAGCTCTCCTGTATGCATAATTATCATCTCTGGTGAGATATGAGTTTTCTCTTTAAGTGAAGAGTTTATTCGTCAAATTTGGATACTCCTAACTCAAGTTATTCCAGTTTTAAGATAAAGTATACTTCTGACCATTGTTTAAGTGCATAAAATAATATGAATTATTTTGGTGCCAAACCAGTGGGGTAAGTTAGATAAAACCTGTGGCTATTCCACAAAAATACCCCCAACATTTATCTATGGACAGAGGTGGATCAACCACACAAAACTAGACATGCAATAATCTCTGAAATAACAAAGATGCACTTAAGAGGATATCCCCCTGTTTTTCAGAACTTTGCTCACTAAGAAATAAATAGACACTGGAAAAATCTACTTTTGTAGTATATTATACCTCCAACTCGTATCTAACATTTCCAAGTCGATTTACCTTAAAAAGTGTTTTTATTTGGGAATTAAAAATCACCAAACACAGAATAAAGTTATATTTAGACTAAACACAACTTTTACTAGACTAATCTCCTGCATGCAAGATTTACCAATCTAGATAGATATTTTTACAAGCTTTCCAACAGATCCAAGATTGCAAGATTTGGATTTACAGAACACAAGTTAATAAACAAAGGGTGTAAAATGTACTCTTTACTAGATCTATTTTAACACACAACAGAAAACACATTTTTGAACAAATCCAACACCACATGGTTAAGAAAACGTGCATGCATGGTACAAAATTAATCTCATCATTTTGGCAACTATAGATTTACTACAAAAGATTAAAAGCTAAACTATAGATTTACTGGAAAAGTCACAAGAAAAAGAATAAAGAGAGAACAGGCCGAAACGGCCGGATCTGGGCCAAATCGGCCCAGAGATCACGCGGAGCGGCGAGGAAGGCCGAGCTGGAACGGCCCAAACGCGCGAGGCTGCGCGCGCACGGTGAGGTTCAAACCTGGCCGTAGATCTCGTGATCTACGGCTCACGGTCGTCGTCCTCCTCGCGACGCAGCGCGGAAGAACCAGACGAGGGGGAGGAGAACGGCGGCGACGGTGCTCACCAGGGAGCGCGCGGGGTCAGGGGGAGGGTTGATATCGACGGAGTGGACGTAGGCGAGCTCGACGGCGTCCTCAACTCCCGCATGCAACGTCGGAGATCATGGCAACGGCAGCGGCGAGCTTCTCGGGACGAGGACGAGCGCGGCGGCTACGGTCACCTAGAAGAGCAAAGAAAGGCAGGGGGAGTTAGATCTCGACGAGACGTGCTCGAGGGGCCAGAAATGGCGGAGAGAGGTGGAGAGGAACAACGATGAGCACGGCGGGAAGAGCTCGGTCTCCGGCGAGGTTTTTCCACTTCCAGAGCTCGAGGGAGGGCGTGGCTTTGGGTGAGGGTGGTAGCGGTGAGCAGAGGAGGTGAGGGGAAACCTAGGGCAGGGTTTTAAGAGGGGAGGCGGAGCTGAGGACAGCTCCAAAACCAGGGGCTGGTTTTCGTGCTCCCTCGGGCAGGAGCGGTTTGGGGAGGGGGAGGGCAGTCCTGGTTGGTCCTCCTGGGCGGTGGAGAGGGGCAGAGAGGATGCTGGTCGGGGTGACACGACCTGGCTAGTGAGAAGAGAGGAGAGGGGCTCGGATTGGGTGGAAAGAAAGAGAAAAGAGAGAAGAGAGAGGAGGGGTTGGCCCTAGTCCATGACAGGTGGGACCAGGGTAGAGGTTGCTGCTCTCCTCATCAGCAGGTGGAGTGGAAAAGAGTGTGAGAGAATAAAAGGTGAAAGCTTGAGTAAATTGTTCAAATGAATTTAAAAACCTAAGTTTGAATTATTCAAACATGACCCCCAAAAAAAGAAAATGAGTCAACTCCCCAAACTTACCTAACTTAAGAGAAGGTACTGAATTTACAACTGCCCAAGTCAACTATCTCATTTAGCTTTCAAAGAAAAGAAAACTTTTAGAGATAAAGAAAAGAATATCTCAAATGGTCATGTTAATTTGATGGTTACAACAACTAATGATATTTATGTGCAAACAAGCTCTTTTGAGAGAATTTAGGACAGGGTAAGAAAATATACATGACCTAGATCACAATGGTTCAAATGCATGCCAAAAACTATTTATGGTTTGCTTAAGAATAGCTCCTAGTTTGGCTAAGTTTTAACAACTATGAAGATCCTAATAGTGGATATTTTATTTTGGTGAGATGTGGTTTTAGTGTTTTCAATTTCAAGGAACACTAGAGGAGCACAAACAGCATAAGATGTGCAAACAAATTAAATCATTACCCAAATTTCTGCACACAAAAGTTTTTGCAAGAGGTGAAAATCTAGAATAACACCACAATGCTAAAGCTAAGAGAATTGGGGTGTTACAGAAAAATGATTTAATGTTGGAAAAAGAGTTTAAATAACTTAATTTTAAACTTATATAAGTGTTGAATTTTTATAAATTTTATTTAGCCAAAAAAAAATATTTAAGCCATGTTTTCAAATTTGACATTAAGTGTCAAATTTGTAATTAATCAATAATTAAAAATTTTAATTTTTGAAAAGTGTTCAAAACATGCCCACAACTGGTTTAACCCAAAGATATTATTTTTACAAATTTTTAGAAATTTATTTGACTTAATTTGTAGTCTTAAATCAAAAGTTATCATGAAAATAAGAAAAATAAAAAAAAAGAATCGCTGATGTCAGCGTGACATCAGCTCGGCTTCAAGCTGGGACGGAAACCAGAAACGCACGCACCCGAAAACCGCTCCGTGCATCCTTCCCGAATTGATTCCCGGTGATTTAGAGCACCAACTGACGCACCGTTTTTTTCTAATTAAAGCCCTTGATCTCCTCTTGCATTCCCCCATAAAAGCCCTCTCTTAAACGCCCTAAATTACTCTAATTTCGTCCGCCATTAGACATGGGTGTTTTTGGTCAAAATTAATCTCCGATTGATTGCGGACAAATTACTGCACCAAATCAAGGACGGTTGGTTCCTATAGATAGCCCTCGACCTCCTCCTCCACCCCCCCCCCCCCCCCAAAAGCCCTCTCCAATACGCCCCCAGGCCGACGAATTTATTCGCCGGAGTTTCGCTCGACCGCCAGCGTATTTCTTCGATTCCGGCGAGCAGAGTGAGTCCCCCCGCCGATTCTTGGTCCTTACTCTTTCCCACGTCCGTGCGCTCTTTTAAACACCCGACTTGCTTCATTTCCACAGCCAAATCGTGGAGGCCGAGCTCGACCCGAAGGTCATCGTCGCCGTCGCCACTCCGTCCGCCTCTCCACGCAGCTCTGGGAATCGCCGCTCAACTCCGACACCGTCTTCTGCTCCGCCGTGTCCAGCTGCGCGTCGCCGTCGTCTCCCTCGCGTCAAGGAGGTTCCGAAACGTCGTCCCCGTCCACACCCGTCGCCGACGACCACAGCACGCCGACCGTCCGCGTCCGCCTGCGATCGCCCGGCCGATCCACCGCCGCCGTCATCTTCTCTCGCCGGTGAGCTGCTGATGTGCTTCCTTCTATCTTGTTACGTACATATCACTTTATGAAGGGTAGCAGCCATTAGAAAAACGTCATAGGTCACCTATTCAATATTTTCGTTTTTCTGACTAGACGTAACTTCCAAAATTCATATTAAATCAACCGTAACTCTGTTTTTGATGTTTTTGTAGTCTATGGAATCACATGAACGTGTATGAAATAGTGGTATAATAAAATCTTGTATTTTAAACTAACTTGATATTTACAGAAACATGTAAAACATTATTTTAATTATAGTTTTAATTCTGTAAGGTCAAAATTTTAAATAAAATATCTTTGAAAAGCCCATGACCTATAGATTGTGCTAGTTCTGTTGTTTTCCAACCTTTAGAAATTTAGATTTATTTAAATTCAAAATATGATGTTTGAATAGATTTGACATAACTTTTGATATAAACATTATTTTTTAGTAAATCTAATTGCTAAATTTTTTTGATAAAACGTGCCCTGCCCATTAGCACTATTTATAAAATTTTGTTATGAAAATTTAATCATAGAAAACTTTAATCTTATAATTATTCCTTTTATTATATTTTCCAAAAATAGAAATTAATTAAATTGCATTTATAAATTCATGCATATTTATAAAGAAATCACAAAAGCTATTTTGATGCTTTCTTGTGATTAAAAATTGCATTTCATGCACAACATATATTATTATATAATTATATCCCGCATAGGAAAACCTCTTCATTATTTTCTCTAAGTAGACGTATTTTCAACTTAGCATTTTGGTAAAGTGCTACACTTAGACACTTAGTAATTTTCAACATGGAGCGAGAAGACCAATGAAGGACTTAGCCAAAACAAGACTTCAGAAGTATCTCCAAGGAGTAGAAGCACTAAGAAGAAAGATCAAGAAGAAGTTCATGAAGACCAACCAGAAATATTTTCTAAGTCTTGCTCCCTCTTTCTTTCTTTTCTCCCTCCTTCTCTGAGACTTCATGATAAGTAAATCCAAAACCAGTCTAGGTGATACAAAAATCACCAAGCCTGAAGATTATTCAAGTCTACCAAGAATTCAATCAAGACATCACCAAGGAGAATATTACAAGTCTGGAGATGAAGCCTGGAAGATCAACAACATCTTTCTTTCTACCTTCTTCCCTCTTCCCTAATCTTGTCTTTTAAGACTTAAACAAATTTTGATCATGATGTTATCATCTTTAAAGTCATTTTGACTCCCATTTTCGCTTTGCATTAACTTAAAATATTTTCTTAGCATGACATACATCTCTAGTCCTTAGGAATATTTTGCACCTCATGCATAAACATATTTTCCTTAGAAGTTTTTCTGAAACCTGTTTGTTCACTATGTATGTATGTTTGATGATTGTTGTTTGTTGATTGTTGTATTGTTGTTTGCTTATATTGTTTAGATTGAACGGAGAGCAAACGTTCGTTGTTGAAAAGAGTTTGTGAACAACGACAACATTCAAAGGCAAGTGGCACACCTCATAAACTTCCTATTATTTTCTATATGCATTACTTAGTGTATTTTTATATAAGCATGTGTAGGATAGTATATTGCTATGGTAAACCTGTGTAGAAATTCCTTATTCCTGTGTCTAGGCTCCTATACAATACTTAGTAGAATTATTGATGCTATGCAAATGTTGTTTTGTGAAAATCTAAATTCTACTAAGTTAAGAATGAAACACCTGGGTGGTAAGTGGTTGTATGGTTTATGTTGAGTGGCTACTCATGTCCTTGTCTATGGTTCCTGGAGTATGTACACTTGTGAATGGCCACCCAGGAACAGAGGAATCTGAAGAACTCCGAGTGACGATTGCTTCCAGTGCAGCCACAGCCATATGGGCTCTGGCATGTTCAATTATGTTGTGTGGACTCTCTCCGGTTTGACAAGCAGATGTAGGGGGATTGTAACACCCCAAATTTTGGAAGCAGCAAAAACATTATTAATAAAGACCCAAATTTCTGAGGGAACAAAAACTTTTTGAAATGTCTTGTTAATGGATGTGCTTTCCCTTGTATGCTCTGTCTGTCGAGTTGTGCTTTGGTGTTAGTGTGGATGATTTCTAAATAACAACCATCTAAAACTCAAAGCAAGTTATTATATGACCTTTGAGGTCAATGTTTTAACAAGTGAGATAGTCCACATATCTTCTCCCATTCTCTTTTTAATAAACTCTATTTTTACCCTGATGTTTTGATTTTAGCAACCACCCAAAAATATATATATATATCATTTGAGAGACTAATAGTATTTCCAGAAACTACATGTTTGCAAAACTATATAGGACCATATAATAAGTCTTAAATTATATTGGATGTAATATGTTGCAAGTATTAGCACCTCTATTTTCAAAACGCCAATCTTATTAGCCTTTGGAAAGTCAATTCTCAACAGGTTGGATTAATTATATTTCTACCTGGGACCATGCCTGGATCATTTTGGTCATAACCTCATCTCACTCTGGTTATATCCGAAATGCTTGGATTGCTTATTCATCTTCTTGTTTCTAGAATTAATTTGTTTGTATTTGTTTTTACTAGTTTTTATATGTGGATATTATGTGTGCATTTTGGATGAGTAGTTTGATGTGAGTTATATCAAGTTTGAAAGTTATCCTTTATGATTGTGGTGTGTTTACCTTTGTATTATTATGTTTGATTATAAGAGGAAATAAAATATTACTCTTTTTCTATAGGAGATAACAATCTCCTTATCTATTAACTTTTAGCATTTCAAGATTATGTTAATTAGGGTTCTTCCTATTCAATTTAGAAATGCAACTCACCTAACATCATCCTCACCACCCCTACCTCCCACTTTGATCCCTCTAGATAGTTTACAAAATCTTTTGGTCACTATTTATTAATTGTTTTGAGTGTTAGTTCTTGAGGTGACCATTAGTAAGGTTATGGGATTGCATATTGGCATTTCTATCCTTACCTCCTCTTTGGGCTTGTGACCTCAACTCCTGATCTGAATGCTTCATTAGTGTCCCTTCTGATCAACACTTCTTGTCTCATAATTTTCTTGACAAAGTGTTGACTTAATCCATCTAAGCAAGTGTCCTAGTCTAATCAGCCCCAATTCATCAACACCTAAATCCACCCTTCAAAACCTTGTCCAACATGTTGTTTGGAGTTTACTCTGGACTCCCTCACCCCTGGAAAACTTCCAGCGGTGCCCTGGACCAAAACCCTTGCTCCTAATCTTTTGTCTTTTTCTCTTTGGCCTTTCGTCGAACAGTTGCTGGGCAGGAATCAGTCGAACACCACCCCCATCCACCAACCCGTGCCCACGACCCCCTCTGGACCTCTCCTCGCGCCTGCAGCACGGACAAACGCTCCTCCACCGCCCGGCATCGCCCAATCCCGAGCTCTCTCTTTTCTCTCCCTTACCCATGATCGTGACCACCGAGCCGGCCACCCCTCTCGGATAAGATCACCGAGAGCCCCTCTGCTCCTCTCACCTTGCCATTCGGCTTCCCCCACCTCTCCTCTCTCACCCCTGCCAAGGGCGAGCAAGCTCTCTCTCCCTCCTGCCCGGGAGCGCATGATCTTGACCTCGGTTTCGCAAAATTTGCCCGGGAAAATTCCGTCACCTCCGACCACCTCTGCACTCCATTTTTCTTCCTGCACGCTCCCCTCTTTCCTGGCTACCTCTCTGACATCCCCGTTCCCTTGCAGAAGTCCCGGAGCCGCCGCGACCTCGGAGTGCCCGTCGCGGGCGTCCTCGGCGTCCTCACCATTCGGGACCTCTCCAGCAGGAACTGCGGCCACCCGCGACCTCCTTGAGCCCCCGCATCCACCTCCACCCCGTGTATTCGTCTCGGAGCGCTCCTGGTGAGCTGTCCATCCATGTCGCCCTTCTTCTAGGTTTCCTGCTCCGGCCTGTTCGTCGAGAGGAAGAAGACGGCTGGCCTCCGTCGGATCCGTGATCAACGACTCTGTTTGAATCGCGCAGCTTCTAATCCTGGCCCTACGTCGTTGATCACACGGTGGCGCGGCCGTTCGCCAGCGCACGCAGCGGCGTGGGCCGGCCCAGTTCGTACGGCGCGGCCCGGTCCCAGAACCGACCTTTCTAATCTTTTCCTTTTAAACCATTTTATTCTCTGTTATTTTTTTCTACAGAATTGATAGCTCAGCTTTAATTCATTTGTGGGAGATCTGTGCATGCAAATTTTTTAAAATAAATTTTGTTGGATTGTTGTGTGTTTTCTTGACCATATGGCACTGGCCGTTTGCAAAAATATGTTTGTATGAGTGTGGATTTTGCACCATTTACTTAATAACTTAAGTTTTATAAATCCAAATCTTGCAAACTTTAGTTATATGGAAAGCCAGTGAGAATACCTACCTAGATCTATAAGTCTTGCATTCAGGAGATGTTTATAACTATCATGTTTAATATTGACACCAATACCACTTTGGTGATTTTTAGTTCATTATTAAAGATACTTTTTGGAGCAAATCCAATTTCATGTGTTAGGTATGAGTAGTAGACATCATATCCTAGCTTGGTAGAATTTTACAGCTTATATTTTGTGAATGGTGGATTATTCTCTTAAACAGTAGGTTTTTGCACTTCAAAAATAGTATATCTATTTTATGTGGTTTGCATGTGTCTAGTTCTAATTGTTTGAGCTATATATGTTTGTGAAAATAGTTTAGGAGTATTTTTCTGTAGTACATATGCTTTTTGTTTATCTTACAAAGTTGGATTTGTCTAAAAATAAATCATATCTTGTGTGGCACACTATTAATCGTAAAATGTGTGTGTTCCACTAAAACTGAAGTATATGGAGCTAGGAGTGTCCAAATTAAGGGAATACAATTCCTACAAAAAGATAAAACCAGTACCTATCCATAGAAATTAACCTTGCATACATGAGATTCCTAAAACTGAAACTATATTCATTATGGTTTTGAGACCAGTAGCATTTGCATAATTTTTAGCTACTGTTTTGTAATAGCTTATTATGCAAATCCAATTTTCACCACTTCATATGGTTGCTAGGTGTACTGTGGTAGAAGGATTCTACTTTATGTTCTTTATCTTAGGAGTTATGATTTATCGACGAAAACAACAACATTTGTCTAATAGAAGTATTAGTTTTTAATCATCCGTTTTTAGCAAATGTGAATTGTAGAAATATTAATAATCATCTTTTGAAGATCAGAACCTTAACTCAATAATAGTTAATTGATTAAACCACTTTTTTAATGTGTGGCGTATTGTTTACATATGTTTAGCATTATTCACTTTATACCCTAATAATAACATCAATTGTGTTTATATGCTTTGCTTGTGGGTATGTTGGTGTGTTATGTTTTACCTCTTTAAACATCATCTTATTATCCAATAAATGTAATAAGTTAATTCCATGTTTTACTTGAATTGTTTTGTGTTGATGTGCTTAGTAACTCATAAGTCCAGGAACTTAGGTTATCCTTTAATAATCTTAATAAATTTCCTAAAGGTATTGTTAGCCCATTCCCTTTTGAATTTCACATAGTTCATCTTGTTTCCTAGGAGTTGCACTAATTTCATTTGTGTGTTATGCATGTGAACAATTGGTTGGTGTCAAATTTTATCCAGTAGTTCCTTGTGTTTTGCAATGCTTAATATATGACTTACTTATCTTAGGTAGCTGTCAACACTTGGTTGTCATGTGATTGTTTGTTTATTGGTTAAAGTGACCTTGATTGTGGTGTCCTGTTAAATAGGCTTAGTGCACCATTTTAGCTCTTAGTCATGAACTTGTTTGGACAGTGGTGTTACCATTGTTGGTCGCTTAGTTACTTAATAGTAGGTGTTTCTTGAATTAGTAACATGTTTGCATGTGAGTGTGCTCAATGTTGGTGTTAATATTAATACATGCTTTTGTCTGAAGTATTTCCTTAACAATTAATATACTTTTGTCTGAAGTATTTCCTAAACAATTAATATACTTTTGTCTGAAGTATTCCTTGAAGTATTAAGATACTTTTGTCTGAAGTATTTCCTGAACTGCTAAGATGCTTTTGTCTGAAGTATTTCCTGAAACTAATATAACAGCTCTTGTTAAATGATCTAATCACCCTAAGAGACGAATTGTTTTAGTGTTCTGTTAACACTTCCTTTTTAGCAAATAAGGTTGATGTGTATATCTTCACAATTGTATATGATGTTTGTCTTAGCTCTATGGACTTTGTTGTTTGTTTTTGTTTAGCTAAAGGAGATGTTTGCTCTCGATTGTTAGCTTACTGTCTTGTGCAATGCTTGATGTTTAGTATGTCCTTGTAGCTTTGTCTTGTATTCTGAGTGTGCTTCAATTTCCTGTTTACTACGTTAGATACGACCGGGAAGGAACTAGGAGTGAGGAATGAACCTGAGGAGCGTCAAGATCAAGACCAAGGACATTTTGCTGAGCCAGGCAAGCCCACCTCGCCGCTATAATGAATCCTACTATTTTATCAAGCATTGTTTTGTTTTCAAAATAAAATGATGCATGTTTCACTTCTTTTGTGGTACCATGCCACCCAAAAACTATTTTACAAAATATTGTTTGGCCAAAGTTATCTGCTAGAATACTGTAGGTATTACAAAAAGAGTTTTACCTGATGAGCCTTATTGTTGAAGGCTCCATCAAAAAGATTAAGATTTCTAGTAGACTCCTTTCATCTACTTATTTCAAAACTGTAGGATGGGGACCTATTTGATAAAACTGTTTTACGGAGTAAAACCCGAGTTGCTGGGAGCAATCGGCGAGCAAGTGTTTTATTAAAACCCGAGTTGTTGGGAGCAATCGGAGATGTTTGCGAAAACCCAAGCTGCTGGGAGTAGTCGGAGGAGAAAGTTTTTTGAAAAACAAAGTGTGACCCTAGCTGCCGCCCGAACAATTAACCCGTGCAGCCACACTACCTGACATGGGTTGGGCTTAGCCGGAAGCTTGTCCGCTTTAGTGTTGGGGCTCTCATACTTTCTATAAGGGCTTGGTCCCTCGAAGCCGGGTTGTCGTCCGGAAGAGACAATACACTGTTGAGGACCAACAGCCGGACGATTACGGCAGGTCTCCTGACGTGGCGGTGTGGCGTCCCGAGGAAAGACCAAGAGGTCTAGTGGAGCACATGGTGCCGAGGAGAACAAACCTACCGGGAGGCCCCGATACTAGGGTGGTCATAGTGGAAAGCTTTGATCGTGTTATCCGGACCCCCGCATGCAGTCGTATGACGGGCCGTGGCAGACACGGCGGAAGGACCGATTGGTGTGGGTAAAGTGTGCAACCTCTGCAGAGTGTAAATCTATTCGAATAGCTGCGTCCGCGGTCATGGACGGTTGGAAAGGTCCCACTAGGCATGCTGGCTGTTTTATGGTTTTCGAAAGAGAAGTGTTTTCGAAGGAAGCAAGGAGTCAACAAATTGATACCTGGGAGGTACGGAATTTGGGTGAAGATGATTGGTCTCAGGGAGACAATCAGTCCGATCTCAAGTCGGGAAAAAGGGTTACCCCTATCCTAGTGTTTTGACAAAGTTTTACAAAAGAAAGTTTTGTACTTAGATATGTCCTTGCTATATCTAAGAGAAGAGAATTCTATCTCTAAATGTTTTCCTTCAACAAAGATATAGAGATGTCGTAATCTCTAAGTCGAAAAGCTTTGTATTCGAAAACTAAACCCTATAGTCGTATATAGCAGCTATCCCAGTTTTCGAGAAGTAATTTCTTGCATTATCATGAAAACTTAAGCCTAGAGGTGGTCTTGCGAGTACGTAAATGTACTCATATGGCTGTGTCCCTGGATATTCAAACGTCCAGGTTGAAATGAGGAGATGTACGACAAGAAGGAGGAGTACGCCGTCGACTACGCCAACTGAGTGTCCCGCTCAACTGCTCTGTGGGAATGCGTCAGGACGTGACGAGGGTCGACGCTAGCCAAAGCTTCCGCTGAACCTTAGTTAATATTCGTCAAGTGTGACGATGTTTGCAGACTTGGTCATGAGACCATTATTTATGTAAGTCTTATACTATTCGAGTTGTATGATGTAACTTTGTCTACCATGTTGGTTATGTGATCGCGATGCACTGATCATTGGGATCGTGATCTGTTTACATAACATGGGCATCTCTGACGGTTAGTCAGAGGGGTCCTCACAGACTTGGTATCAGAGCCATCGTTGACCTTAGGAGACCTTAGTTAGCATGGTCGTTAGCTTAGGAAGGAAATGTTTTGCTAAAACCTATTTCTACAGAAATCTATTTTCTTCTGGTAAGCCTAGTATGGTTTCCACTCCTCACCTATTCTTCAAAAAAATATCTTGATCTTACCTCTCTAATTTCAGTTAGTTCAAAAGAGTTTCCTCCACTATCTTGCCCTATTCAAAACTGGTATAGACTTGACGATAAACCCAAATGAGACCTTAGTAACTAGTATCGAGAAGGCAAAGTTCAGTCTCAAAAACTTCAACACACGACATCAAGGTGGTCGTCAAGTGAAGAAACAAGCTGCAAAGCCACCCTTACTTGCCGAAGCAGTGTCACTGTCAAGATTTCAACCCCAATAATTTACTCCAAGTTGTATCTTCGACAGTCTCAATATTTTTCCAGCAGGAGCCCCAGCTGAAGAATTGTTGACCCCAGCTAGTAGGAATGACCAAGACCCATAGGACTTCTAGGATATGACCCTTGGTTGGATTCTCCAACTAGCGCGATTGTTGAGTGCCCTTTTTGTTCTGTAGGTGGCTTGTGTGCTCTTTTGCTGGTATGCTTGTTGCTTGTGTGTGCCTTGTTTGTTTGCTTGTTGATGATATGTTGTTCTCTGGTATCTTTCACAAGCACGCCTTATAGGCATTACATAATAAACATATACTTTAAAATTGTTTAAACCGCTTGTTATCTCTTCACCAAAAATCTTTCTTACCTTCTGCCATATATGTACCCTTTTGCACCTATAAACTTGTCGTCAAAAACTTCCTAAAATGGATTCCCTCTGATATAAATTTTAAGACGTGAGAGTTATCAACTACACATGTTACCTAAGCCCCAAAGAAAGCCCATCCCCGTAATGTGACTGTCCTTGTGTAGTTTGATTAATTTTCGTATTACAAGCATACCATCACTAAGTTAACGTAGCTAACTTTAGAGTAGCATCTAACGCCAATCATTATTGTGGGTAACTAACCTCCTCAAGAACTACAAACCGAGACAAGAAAAGAGATGCCAACGGAAGTCTCTCGTATAGATGGCAACACGGAAGACTCGAATAACACCGGGAGCCACGACTTTTTGAAGACTTTATGAAACCCTCAAGCTGTGACGTGCAAAGAAGGTCGACGTTAGCAACAACGGAGACAACCAGCACAGAAGATCGTCTATATGAAGGTGTGCCATGAAGCTAGTGTCATCAGTGCCTTCTGCGTGTCAACTTAATTAACTCAACTGACCCTGACTTTTGTTTTATAGAAAGAAATGACTTTTAGACTCACTAAGATCCGACTGACCGCTGAAGACTTTTGCCAAGCATCATGAAGCCAGAGAAACAAGGAAGTATTCATCAAATTTCTTAGTGTGAAAACCAATGGTGGACGAAATAGAAGACATCCTATCCAGCAAAACGCCTAGAACGAGGAGAAGACCGAAGACTGTTGCACTTGGCAACACCTAACATAAGGCAGGTTTAGACGTCTTTAGCAGATCTTAGCACCTTTCTGACTTGTTATGAAAAGAAAGAGAGTCAAGTCCACCGACCTGACGCCCATGTGAGGCTTGAAAACTGTTTGCTTTTGTCTAACTGCTGACCCCCTCAAGACGGCAATATTGGGAAAAGTATCTACATTAATCCCAAGCACTGAGGGGATATGACCAAGATGAAGATCATTGTGATACCCAAGACCAACAACTCCTTGAAGTCGGCAACAGCTTATGACCTCAAACTTTAACCCTTCATGTGTGCCCCTTTTTAAGGGGGGAAGACACATGCTAGTTTTATTTGATAATTGTGACAAATTGTTCCTCGAAACCAAACCCTGGAGTTTTAAATGTCAGCTCAACAAGAACCCTACATCAGCAACAACCATCATGTCAACACCTTCAACAAAGACCCAAGTCTTCTAGAAGATATCCGAGGTCTCATCAACAAGGTAACCTCATTCAGGAATCAACAACCTCGGAAGGTGAAGAATCATTGGACCCTCTTTCCCTTTCACTCTCTTAATACACACTTAGGAATCTCAGGACGAGATTCTGTTAAGGGGGGAAGGTCTGTAACACCCCAAATTTTGGAAGCAACAAAAACATTATTAATAAAGACCCAAATTTCTTAGGGAACAAAAACTTTTTGAAATGTCTTGTTAATGGATGTGCTTTCCCTTGTATGCTCTGTTTGTCGAGTTATGCTTTGGTGTTAGTGTGGATGATTTCTAAATAACAACCATCTAAAACTCAAAGCAAGTTATTATATGACCTTTGAGGTCAATGTTTTAACAAGTGAGATAGTCCACATATCTTCTCCCATTCTCTTTTTAATAAACTCTATTTTTACCCTGATGTTTTGATTTTAGCAACCACCCAAAAAAAAAAATATATATCATTTGAGAGACTAATAGTATTTCCAGAAACTACATGTTTGCAAAACTATATAGGACCATATAATAAGTCTTAAATTATATTGGATGTAATATGTTGCAAGTATTAGCACCTCTATTTTCAAAACGCCAATCTTATTAGCCTTTGGAAAGTCAATTCTCAACAGGTTGGATTAATTATATTTCTACCTAGGACCATGCCTGGATCATTTTGGTCATAACCTCATCTCACTCTGGTTATATCCGAAATGCTTGGATTGCTTATTCATCTTCTTGTTTCTAGAATTAATTTGTTTGTATTTGTTTTTACTAGTTTTTATATGTGGATATTATGTGTGCATTTTGGATGAGTAGTTTGATGTGAGTTATATCAAGTTTGAAAGTTATCCTTTATGATTGTGGTGTGTTTACCTTTGTATTATTATGTTTGATTATAAGAGGAAATAAAATATTACTCTTTTTCTATAGGAGATAACAATCTCCTTATCTATTAACTTTTAGCATTTCAAGATTATGTTAATTAGGGTTCTTCCTATTCAATTTAGAAATGCAACTCACCTAACATCATCCTCACCACCCCTACCTCCCACTTTGATCCCTCTAGATAGTTTACAAAATCTTTTGGTCACTATTTATTAATTGTTTTGAGTGTTAGTTCTTGAGGTGACCATTAGTAAGGTTATGGGATTGCATATTGGCATTTCTATCCTTACCTCCTCTTTGGGCTTGTGACCTCAACTCCTGATCTGAATGCTTCATTAGTGTCCCTTCTGATCAACACTTCTTGTCTCATAATTTTCTTGACAAAGTGTTGACTTAATCCATCTAAGCAAGTGTCCTAGTCTAATCAGCCCCAATTCATCAACACCTAAATCCACCCTTCAAAACCTTGTCCAACATGTTGTTTGGAGTTTACTCTGGACTCCCTCACCCCTGGAAAACTTCCAGCGGTGCCCTGGACCTAAACCCTTGCTCCTAATCTTTTGTCTTTTTCTCTTTGGCCTTTCGTCGAACAGTTGCTGGGCAGGAATCAGTCGAACACCACCCCCATCCACCAACCCGTGCCCACGACCCTCTCTGGACCTCTCCTCGCGCCTGCAGCACGGACAGACGCTCCTCCACCGGCCGGCATTGCCCAATCCCGATCTCTCTCTTTTTTCTCCCCTACCCGTGCTCGTGATCACCGAGCCGGCCACCACTCTCGGATAAGATCACCGAGAGCCCCTCTGCTCCTCTCTCCTTGCCATTCGGCTTCCCCCACCTCTCCTCTCTCACCCCTACCAAGGGCGAGCAAGCTCTCCCTCCCTCCTGCCCGGGAGCGCAAGATCTTGACCTCGGTTCCACAAAATATGCCCGGGAAAATGCCGTCACCTCCGACCACCTCTGCACTCCATTTTTCTTCCTGCACACTCCCCTCTTTCCTGGCTACCTCTCTGACATCCCCGTTCCCTTGCAGAAGTCCCGGAGCCGCCGCGACCTCGCAGTGCCCGTCGCGGGCGTCCTCGGCGTCCTCACCATTCGGGACCTCTCCAGCAGGAACTGCGGCCACCCGCGACCTCCTTGAGCCCCCGCATCCACCTCCACCCCGTGTATTCGTCTCGGAGCGCTCCTGGTGAGCTGTTCATCCACGCCGCCCTTCTTCTAGGTTTCCTGCTCCGGCCTGTTCGTCGGGAGGAAGAAGCAGCTGGCCTCCGTCGGATCCGTGATCAATGACTCTGTTTGAATCGCGCAGCTTCTAATCCTGGCCCTACGTCGTCGATCGCACGGTGGCGCGGCCGTTCGCCAGCGCGCGCAGCGGCGTGGGCCGGCTCAGTTCGGACGGCGCGGCCCGGTCCCAGAACCGGCCTTTCTATTTTTTTCTTTTAAGCCATTTGATTCTCTGTTATTTTTTTTCCAGAGAATTGATAGCTCAGCTTTAATTCATTTGTGGGAGATCTGTGCATGCAATTTTTTTGAAATAAATTTTGTTGGATTTCTGTGTGTTTTCTTGACCATATGGCACTGGCCGTTTTCAGGTGCACCGGAGTTCCGGAGGCGTGGCGTGGCCGCGACGGACGTCTTTGATCGCGCCGTCGTTCGGGATGCCTCTCTCTCGAACTGCAGCTTCCACTGACCTACCCGACCCTCCGCGCCCTCCTCCACTCCTCATCATCGCCCGAAGAGCTCCCTGGGTGAGCAGCTCGTGCCCCCCCTTCTCCTTTGCTTTCCTTCCCTGGTTCCGGTGTCTGGATTTTGCACCATTTACTTAATAACTTAAGTTTTATAAATCCAAATCTTGCAAACTTTAGTTCTATGGAAAGCCAAGTTTTGGTGACTAATGACAACACAAAAAGTATTCTAATGTTTGTGATGAAGCATGCAGGCTATTTTACAGGTGGACTGTCAAAGAGGAATACTTATGTTGCCTAAATGTCATTTCAATTACACCTGGTATTTGTTCAGGAATTCAGTCAGGAGATTTCTGGGGCTCGGAAATTTCCGGTCCACAGACCGGAGATTTCCGAGCCATCCTTAATTATCACTAAGTCTGAATTCAAATGCGTACTGACTCCAACTCAAGCTGAGCCGGAAATCCTCCCGGAGATTTCCGGCGCTCGGAGATTTCCGAGCCCCAGTCCGGAGATCTCCGAGTGACAGAGGAATTTTGACCAAGTTCAGAACTCAAAGTGCGTACTGACTCCAAAACAATTTTAGCCGGAAATCCTCTCGGAGATTTCCGGTGCTCGGAGATTTCTGAGCCCCAATCCGGAGATCTCCGAGTGTCAGAGGATTTTCGACCAAGTCAAGAAGCCCAACCAGTACTGATCCAGTTTCTTGCTCAACCGGAAATTGCACCGGAGATTTCCGGGGTCCGGAGATCTCCGGTCCTCAACCCGGAGATTTCCGGGCTGGCGGCTGTGCAACGGACAGATTTTGGGGAGGGGTATAAATACCCCTCCACCTACCTCCAGCATTCTAAGCTTCCAGATTTTCTCTCTCCTCCATTGGTGCTGAAGCTCGTTGCTCCCGGATCTTCCAATCTAGCCACTCAAATCCGTTGATACTTGGGGATCTGAGGGAGAAGCCACCGATCTACATCTCCACCGAAGCGATTTGACTTTCCCCCTCTATTTCTTGAGGGGCAACGAATCTAGGGTTCCTTTGTGAATAGCTAGGTTCAACCTTGTGTATTTTGATCCTTTGTGGATTCCTTTGTGGAAGTGACCTATTGTGGTCGTTGTGAGAGCCCCCAATTCAGTTGTGGGTGTGTGCATCACGAATTTGTACGGGAGTTTCTCCGCCCTTAAAGGAGTCCTTAGTGGAAGTGTGGATTCGCACCTTTGTGGTCGAATTCACAGGAGAATAGGGTGAGGCCTTTGTGGCGTTGAGCAAACCTTTGTGGTAGCTCACACCTCTCCAACGAGACGTACACCTATGTGGTGGAACTCGGGATAAAATCTTGGTCTTCGAGTTCCTACGGTTGTATCGTTCCACTCTCCTTTACCGCATCTTTATTTCCTGTACTTGCCTTGCTTCCTTGTAGTTTGTCACTTGTGTCACCTAGTTGCACATCTAGACAATTTACTTTCCGCTAGCCTAAAAACTGAAAAAGAGATAAAAATTGGTCACCACCTATTCACCCCCCCCCCCCCCTCTAGGTGGTCAACTGCCGTTCAATTGGTATTAGAGCCAGGTTGTCTCTTAAAAGCTTCACCGCTTGAGACCAACCTTGGACAATGCAAGTTGACCCAAAGGAGCTTTCCGAAACGGACGCCGCGACTTTGGCAGCAATGCAAGAGAACGGTGCCACTATGGCCGATATCAACTCTTTGGAAACAAAGTTGACATCGTCCATACAAACCGAGTTCAAGAAGTTTCATGATATGCTTGAGTCTCTCAAGACATCTAAAGAAACCTCTCTTGCATTGCCCTCAAAGCCTCCGGTGCTTCCGGGCATTACTCTTGATGTGGACCCCGAATTGATAAAGGGAAAGCAATTGCTTTTGGATGGGAAGGGTGATGCTAGTAGTTCCTCAACCCATCAAAACACTCCATCATCCAATGATGAAGCGCCTAAAAGCTACAACGCCACTCCTCCCCCATCCCAATACCATACCCCCGATCCCATTATTCCTCACCCGCAAGTTTCTCATAGGGGTGATCCCCCATTGCTTAAAGATTATACCTTTTCTCAATGGCAATACATGATGAAGTCTCATGTTTGCAGCTCTTCAATCGAGTTGTGGCACATCATTCAAGTTGGATACAAGCCGCATGATCCGACCAACCTAACAAGAAGATAAGTGGTGGAGGCTCAACTTGATGCCACCGCTCTCTACATGATCCAAAAGGCGGTTGGGAACAAGGACATGGCTCGCATTCAACATCTCACCACCGGCAAGGAGACAAGGGATGGTCTATCCAAGTTGTTCGTTGGAAATGATAGCATGAGAAGGAACCGCTATGACTCTTTGAGCAATGAAGCCGAGGGCTTTTTGAAGCTTGATGGTGAAGATCATGAGATGATGTATCAAAGATTGGTGACCATAGCCACAAACTTTCGAGAAGTGGGTGCCTCTCATATTGATGATGCTTGGATCAAAAGGAAGTATGTTAGCTCTATGATGGCTTGTGAGCCTACCGACGTCAAGAGTCTTCAAGGATGACACAACTATCATCTCATGACATCTAATGAGGTTATGCAAGAGATGGCCGCATACAAGGTGGCCACTAAGAATGCTCAAGATGCAAGGGCAAGGGCTCTTGGAATGCAAAGAGGCACAACCAACCTTGCTTTGAAGGCTACCGTTGAGGAAGACAACGATGATGATGATCTTGGAAGCTTTGCCGCCATGTCCGAGGAAGCACTCAAGATTGCTTACAATGACCATCTCGCTCTTGCGGCTCGCACCTTTTGGAACAATCCCTCAAGAGGCAAGATGCGTTTTGACAAGAATGCACCTCAAGCCGATAGGGTCTCACCCTCCAAGTCAAGGACATGTTACAATTGTCAAGACAAGTTCCATTTCGTTGTCGAGTGCCCTTATGAGAAAAGAGAAGAGCATGGTGGACCTCTAGTGCTCAAGGACAAAACCAAGATGCCTCCCAAGAAGGCCTATGGAAATAAGAGGCCTTTTAACAAGAAGCCTCGCATCATGTTGTTGACTCAAGAGGAGTATGCCACCGATGATGAAGAGTCGGAGGAAGAAACCCCAAATGAAGTGGCGGCCCTTGCCACCACCTCGACAACTATCATCTCTCCATCAACGACAAGAACTCCTTCAACTACGACAAGCTCTTCATCGTCTCTATTCACATCGCCTAATGAGAAATCCATCACCAAGAGCTCAAAGTGTCTTATGGCAAAGGCGTCGGAGGTACCTTCATCCTCCTCCTCTCTCATGAATGAAATGAATGAGCTTGATGATGCCTCTAGCTTTAAAATCAAGCAAGAGCTTGTGGCGTTCGACTCCTTTATCACTAACTTGCAAGGTGATAGCAAGAAACATGTTGGTGCCCTCATGGTTCGAATTGGTGAGCTAGAGCATCTCAATGAAGAGAAGGGTAAGATAGAAAGAGAAGACGCTATTTCTCTATCTTATTTGAAGTCCTCTCTTGAGGAGATTGAAGAGTCTCATGCTCGTCTTGAGGAGCAACTTGAAACTATTGAGGAAACTCATAACTCCTCACATGCTAAGCTCATTAAGGATCGTGATATGTACTTTGCTAAATTCAAGGTGGCTCAACAAGATAAAGCCGAATTTGCGGTTGGGCATGTTCGACTCATTGAGAACATGGAAAAGCTCGTCATAGCTCACAAAGCTTTGGAGAGTGAACATGCTCTTATAAAAGAGTCGTATGCCCAACTTCAAGCTCGGCTAACTAACCTTGTTTCTATTAGCATCTCTACCTTTAAGTGTTATTGTGATAATGCTAATCTTGTGAAGGAGAATGCTAGGTTGAAGAGTGAGATGACTAAGGCCGGCACATCCAAGATCATCCTTCTTAAAGGTAAACAAGTTGTTGAGACTCCCATCGTGGAGCCTCACACTCGACAAGGAAAGGAAGGTCTTGGATATGTGCCTCCCATCAAGATGAATGCCAAGAAGGGCATTCCCAAGAGCATCAACCCCATCCAAGCCAAGAAGGCTGACTCCATTCAATCCAAGGAAGGTCTTGCGAGTAGGAATGTCACAAGGGGCAAGCCTACTCGTAAACATCACGCCGGGGACAACAACCCTAACTATGCTTTATATGTCGATTATTATGGGAATGTTTGTGCTCGTTACATTGGACCCTACTATGGTTTTATTTCATATGCTATTTGGGTTCCTAAATCCCTTGTCGCTAACCATAAAGCACCCATTGTGAAGCAATGGGTTGCTAAATGCAAGAATTAATCTCTTGTAGGATCTTGCTCCCGGTGGTTCAAAATGGATAATTGATAGTGGATGTACAAGTCATATGACCGGGAGCAAAGAACTTGTTACGAAGTTGAAACCTAATGAAGATCAAGTAACCGTAACTTTTGGTGACTTATCAAGGTCTAAGGTAACCGGGTTTGGCAAAGTGGTAGTTGCCCCCGACATTTCTCTAGTCAATGTCATGCTTGTTGAATCTCTTGGCTATAATTTGTTATCGGTTCATGCCTTAACAAAGATGGGGATCTCTCCCTTCTTTGATAAGGACATTGTGGTCCTCTTGTGGAGCAAGTCGCTAAGAGTGGCTTTCGTGGGACACGTGGAGCATGAGCTCTATGTGGTGGACTTCTCCGGAGCCACCACTTCTCAAGCCATGTGTCTCTTCGGAAAAGCCGACGTGGGTTGGCTTTGGCATCGCCGACTAGCTCACGTAAACATGCGTACTTTGCAAAGTCTTCACAAGGGTGGCCACATTCTTGGACTAAAAGATCATGTTTCCTTTTCAAGGGATCGAATTTGTAGAGCTTGTGTGGAAGGCAAGATGCATGACATTCCTCATCCAAGCAAGACTATCATATCGTCATCCCGGATTTTGGAGCTCCTTCATGTTGATCTATTTGGACCAATTCCAGAGATAAGTCTTGGTGGCAAGAAATATTGCCTCGTGATTGTTGATGACTATTCAAGATATACTTGGGTCTATTTCTTCAAGACCAAGGATGAAACTCAACAAGTCGTCATCGACTTCTCAAAGGAAGTTCAACGCCAATATGACCTTCCCATTTTGGTTATTCGTAGTGACAATGGGTCGGAATTCAAGAACTACACTCTTAACGACTTTCTTAGTGAAGAAGGCATTCGTCATCAATATTCCTCTGCTTACACTCCTCAACAAAATGGCGTTGCCGAAAGAAAGAACCGGACTCTCATCGACATGGCGAGATCTATGTTGGCGGAGTTCAAGTCTCCCATCAACTTTTGGGCGGAGGCTATTTCCACCGCATGTCACTCATCTAATCGCCTATACTTCCGCATGGGTTTGAAGAAGACTCCATATGAGATCCTCACCGGCAATAAACCCAACATTGGCTACTTCCGAGTGTTTGGATGTAAGTGCTATTATCTCGTCAAGGGTGTCCGGTTGGGTAAGTTTGACTCTAAGTCTCTTGAAGGGATCTTTGTCGGTTATGGTAGCGAGTCCCACACTTATAGAGTCTTTGATAAATCCTCCCGGATTATCATAGAGTCTTGTAGTGTGGAATTCGATGAAAATGATGGCTCCCAAGTAGAGCAAGTTGGTGTTTGTGATGTAGGTGATGAACAACCTTTTGATGCTATCAAGAAGATGGGGGTGGGCTTTCTACGCCCAATTGAAGTCCATAAAGAAGTTGTTAAAGATGACTCAAGTTCTCCCATCAAGGAAACCTTACCATTACAAGAACCACAAGGTGGCTCACCCATAGAAAATGATGATTCCCTTCAAGAACAATCTCAAGATCCTCCTCAACAAGGGCATGCTATTTCTTCTCAAGATGAAGCTCATGATGAATCTCAACAAGATCTTCATCAACAAAAAAATCATGCCTCCTCCACCAAGATTATCGAAGCCAACTCCACTTCTCCAAGTTCTACTCAAGGGCAAGATCATCCTTCTCCACCTCATGAAAAGACTTCTCATGATGATCAAGGCCCACAAGAAGGTCAAGACGAGGATCCAAAGGATCAAGATGGTCAAGAAATTGTCCCCACCACAAGGGCGGCAATTGAAACTCGTCGTCAAGCTCGCTTTGCAAAGTCTTTGGAACTTAGAGCTTTATCTCTCGACAAGGTCATTGGTGATATTCGAGCAAGGGTCTCCACACGAACTCAATTAGCTCACTTTAGTGAGCATCAAGCACACATTTCCATGGTCGAGCCCAAGAAAGTCTTTGATGCTCTTGAAGATCCCGATTGGCTAGGGGCTATGCATGAAGAACTTAACAACTTCGAGCGCAACAAAGTATGGCGTCTAGTTGAGAAGCCTAAATATTGCCGCAACGTTATCGGCACTAAGTGGATCTTCAAGAACAAGCAAGATGAACATGGTATAGTTGTGAGGAACAAGGCTCGGTTGGTGGCTCAAGGATTCTCTCAAGTCGAAGGCATCGATTTTGGAGAAACTTTCGCGCCGGTCGCAAGACTCGAATCGATACATATTCTCATCGCTTTTGCTTCTCACCATGGTTTCAAATGGCAACAAATGGATGTAAAATCTGCTTTTCTTAATGGTCCATTGCAAGAACTTGTTTATGTTAAACAACCCCCGGGTTTTGAAAACCCCAACCATCCTCACCACGTCTATGTCTTGGACAAAGCTCTCTATGGCCTTAAACAAGCCCCCCGTGCATGGTACGAGCACTTGAGAGAGTTCTTGGTAGACCGTGGATTTGAGGTTGGGGTAATTGATCCCACTCTTTTCACTAAAAAGGTTAATGGTGAACTCTTCATTTGTCAATTATATGTCGATGACATTATCTTCGGTTCTACTAACCGTGTGTTCAATGATGAGTTTTCCAAGCTAATGACCGACAAGTTCGAGATGTCCATGATGGGTGAACTCAAGTTCTTTCTTGGCTTTGAGATAAAGCAATTGAGGGAAGGGACTTTCATTTGTCAAGCCAAGTATATTCAAGAGATGATCAAGAAATTCAAATTGCTTGGACTTAACGGTGTGACGACTCCTATGCAAACCAAGTGCCACCTCCAACTCAACCCCGACGGTAAAGAGGTAGACCAAAAGGAGTATCGTTCTATGATTGGGTCTCTTCTTTATTTGTGTGCCTCTAGGCCCGATATCGTTTTAAGCGTGGGAGTGTGTGCTCGTTATCAAGCCGCGCCTAAGGAAAGTCATTTGATGGCCGTAAAGAGAATCTTCAGATATTTGGTTCATACCCCTTGCTTTGGGTTGTGGTATCCCAAAGATGGCACATTGTCTCTTTGTGGATATACGGACTCCGATTGGGCGGGCGACATTGATGATAGGAAGTCCACATCCGGAACGTGTCAATTTCTTGGAAGATCTTTGGTGAGTTGGTCCTCGAAGAAACAAAAATCTCATTATCCACGGCGGAGGCCGAGTATGTTGCTGCCGCAAGCGGATGTACTCAACTTCTTTGGATGCGGCAAACTTTAAAGTATTGCGGTGTCCTCTTGGACAAAGTGCCGCTTTTATGTGACAATGAGAGTGCCATCAAAATTGAATACAATCCGGTGCAACATTCAAGGACCAAGCACATTGAGATTCGTCATCACTTCATCCGCGATCACGTGGCACGAGGAGATATTGATCTATCATATGTTGGTACAAGGGATCAATTGGCGGATATCTTCACGAAACCCCTTGATGAAGCCCGTTTTTGCTACTTGAGGAATGAGCTCAATATCATAGATTCTCGGGCCTTGGCTTGAGCTCCGTACACACACTCCAACGTTTAAGGTTTTATAAGACCTAGAGGTACGCATGGACTTAGGGGGAGTGTTTTCCTAATACATTGGACTCATCCTCCCCCTATTATGCACATAGTGACATATCATTGCTAAAACTTCAAATTGAATCTAATTTGTGAGCTTCAATGTTGAGATGTAGTTATGGACCCAAGATATATCTTCGCGGTACCATGCTACAACTCATACACGGTGGCCTCGGCCACCAACACTCTTTCTCTTTGGATTCTATTTGGTTTCATTCTTTAATTCTCACTTGCATTGTCTTTGGTTCTTTCGGGAAAACACACTCTTGTTGGTCTTCTCTTGTGTTTTATGGTTTTGCAACTTGAGTGTGTCTTCTTTTCAGTTTGAGTGTCTATCCTAAGCCTTTCACTATCCTGTAAACATGCTTTTCCCCACTCATGTCCTCTTTTGGTATCTTGTTCCTGGAGTTTTTGGGTTTGAACGGAAATCTCCGAGCCCTACTCGGAAATCTCCGGGCCACCAGAAAATTTCGAGACTAAGTCCATTCAAAAATCAGCACTGACCTGCGTTGATTTTTGACAGGAAATAGTCCCGGAAATTTTCGGCATCCGGAAATTTCCGAGCTGAGACTCGGAAATCTCCGGCCCCTGCGATTTTTGGCACCTAAGTCCTTTTCAATTTCGGCACTGACCTCAGCGAAGCTGAATCGGAATTAGAGCCGGAAATCTCCGGGGTCCGGAAATCTCCGGTCCGATGTCCGGAAATCTCCGAGCGTGCCAAAGTTTTCCAGGGCTAAGTCCTATCCGGAAATAGCCCCGGAAATCTCCGGCACCCGGAGATCTCCGAGCTTCAGTCCGGAAATTTCCGGTTCAAATTTTCCTGTCTATATAAGGGCACGGGTGGACCGGCCGGTTCGGCCAGTTCATCCACCCCGTGCCCTAATCCTCTCTCTCCTCCAAAAATCTCCTTTTCTTCCGTTCCTTGCTGCGGGTGGATCGTTCGAGGGTTTCTTGCGTGCTTCGGGGATCTGCTTCTCCTCGTCAAGGGCTTCGTTTCCATCTGCATGCTTTTCGCAATGTCTTCCGGTAACTCCTCTTATTTCAAATCTAGGACGAAACTTGTTTTCGTTTAACCTAGCAGATTTAGGAGGTTGTTGGTTGTTTCCTTTGGTAGAAATGCTCCCCTAGGCATGTTCTACCTTCCACATGCACAGATCTATTTTTTATCCATAGATTTTGTTCAGATCTATCAAAATTTCGTGCAGACCGGAAATTTCCGGTCCTTACTCGGAAATCTCCGGGCCCCGGAGATCTCCGAGTCAGACCCGGAAATCTCCGGCCTGCTCAGAATCAAAACAGCTAAGTCCAGAAACTGTGTTTGCCAAAACTTTTCTAGTATGTTCCTTTTTGGAGATTTCCGAGTCAGACCCGGAAATCTCCGGCCTGCTCAGAATCAAAACAGCTAAGTCCAGAAACTGTGTTTGCCAAAACTTTTCTAGTATGTTCCTTTTTCAATATTGGACATGAGTGCTTACCCCATATGCTTTCCATCCACTCTTTGCTGTATACCTGCAGGTTCCAACCCTCGTGGCCGCTACAAGCAAATGGCTACTCGCGGAAGAGCCAAACCAGTTCACTCACGCCCTCCCAGTGGGTCCTCCAGTGAAGACAACTCACAAACTGAGTCCTCAGCCATCCTCAGGAAACATATTGGTGCTAATAAGAAGAAGAAGAAGACCGAGCTCCGCCTTGAAGACTTCAACAAAGGAAGTTTTCGCAAGTGGCGAAGTGACCTATCCTATGATGTGGAGTCTGATGATCCCACTTACTTTTGCACTGAGATGGCATGGATCTACAGGGAAGTCTATCAGAAGTTCTCCATTGACAAGCCAATCTGCCCCATGAAGTGGATTGACTTTGACAAATTAATGAAGAAGGTAGATTATTTTGGTGGTGCTGTGAAGGTGTGTGGTCATTTGGGTTTGGAGCCATTGATGAGAACTGAGTGCAACTACAGCGTCTCTCTTATCCATCAGTTCTATGCCACTGTGGTTTTTGACTCCTCAGAGGATATTGGGATGACTTGGATGTCTGGCAGGCAGCGCTTGACTTCTTCCTTCAGAGAGTTTGCTCAGATTCTTGGATGTCCTTTCCGTGGTCTTTCTACTGCGGCTGGTGCCCGCATGCATGTCCATGGCGTGTCCTACAACAAACACGTCATGACTGATCTATACCAACCTGGAGGGAGGATTGGCTCTCAGAATGGCCTCCTACCCACTTAAGATATCCTGCTGCGCATGTTCCGTTGGACCATTGCTCCCATTGCCGGCAATGCAGATAATATTGCCGGGGCTCTAGTAAACTTGATGGCCAAAGCTCATGATGCCTATCTTCGGGAGTATGCAGTTCAGCAAGAGGTCTATAAGGTGGATGTCATGGACTTTATTTTCCAGGAGATGTCACTAGCAGTCTTTGAGAGGAAAGTTCCTCCATATGCTCCTTATATAATGTTGCTCATCAAGAGCCTCTACAGGCTGTCTGAGCAAGACGGTGATGACTTTGATGCAGCTTTTGCCACTCAGCCTCACAAGCCAGCCCTGCTTGTCCAGAAATCTGCTCACTTGGTTCAACAACAAGCCACCATGCATGATATCAATGAGGATGACATTTTGGGTGGTCCATCTCGGGTTCCCTCCAATCCCAACATCAAGAAAGCTGCCAAGAAAAGTCGCCCCTGGGTAGTTCGAGCAATTGAGAAAATCATGAACATGAACTGTTGCATTCACAGTGAGAACTACTCCATCTACTCTCAGAACCATCGCATTATGCAGCGCCAAGAAGCAATGATGGCTCACATGAAGATGCCTGCTCCGAAGCAACCTTTGAAGCCTCGGGTTCCCTTCAAGGATTGGAATGCAGATGGTCTCACATTTGATTGGGATGATGCTGTGCCAGAGGACAGCGATCTTGAGAATGCTGACACGGAGGAGGAAGAGGAGGATGATCAGGACGCGGGCTCCGACTCTTGAGTCATGGGACGTTAGTGGAACCTCCTCCCTTTTTGGTATATTGATGCCAAAGGGGGAGAAGTATCTCTAGGACTCTCGGGATTTGCATGGGCTAAGAGCACTTCTTTCTTTTCGCTTTGCTTCCTTCAGTGCTCTTTTATTTCGTGATTGTGTTTGTTCGTCATGTGTGTGAGACATGAGTACTGTTAATTTCTCTATTGTAATAACTCTTTATCTAAGTTTGTTGCTTCTATTGTGTTTGTGTGTGCTTTGTAAAATCTAGGGGGAGTGTTGATCCTAAGGAATGTGCACTTTGTATTCCAAAGACATTCTTAAATAGTGCACTCACTTAGGGGGAGCTCCGTCTATATTTTGCAAATCCACTCCTTTTTTGTGTTGTCATCATTCGCCAAAAAGGGGGAGATTGAAAGTGCATTCTATGTACTCCCAAGTTTTGGTGACTAATGACAACGCAAAAAGTATTCTAATGTTTGTGATGAAGCATGCAGGCTATTTTACAGGTTGACTGTCAAAGAGGAATACTTAGGTTGCCTAAATGTCATTTCAATTACACCTGGTATTTGTTCAGGAATTCAGTCAGGAGATTTCCGGGCTCAGAAATTTCCGGTCCACAGACCGGAGATTTCCGAGCCATCCTTAATTATCACTAAGTCTGAATTCAAATGCGTACTGACTCCAACTCAAGCTGAGCCGAAAATCCTCCCGGAGATTTCCGGCGCTCGGAGATTTCCGAGCCCCAGTCCGGAGATCTCCGAGTGACAGAGGAATTTCGACCAAGTTCAGAACTCAAAGTGCGTACTGACTCCAAAACAATTTTAGCCGGAAATCCCCTCGGAGATTTCCGGCGCTCGGAGATTTCCGAGCCCCAATCCGGAGATCTCCGAGTGTCAGAGGATTTTCGACCAAGTCAAGAAGCCCAACCAGTACTGATCCAGTTTCTTGTCCGGAGATCTCCGATCCTCAACCCGGAGATTTCCGGGCTGGCGGTTGTGCAACGGGCAGATTTTGGGGAGGGGTATAAATACCCCTCCACCTACCTCCAGCATTCTAAGCTTCCTGATTTTCTCTCTCCTCCATTGGCGCTGAAGCTCGTTTCTCCCGGATCTTCCAATCTAGCCACTCAAATCCGTTGATACTTGGGGATCTGAGGGAGAAGCCACCGATCTACATCTCCACCGAAGCGATTTGACTTTCCCCCTCTATTTCTTGAGGGGCAACGAATCTAGGGTTCCTTTGTGAATAGCTAGGTTCAACCTTGTGTATTTTGATCCTTTGTGGATTCCTTTGTGGAAGTGACCTGTTGTGGTCGTTGTGAGAGCCCCCAATTCAGTTGTGGGTGTGTGCCTCACGAATTTGTACGGGACTTTCTCCGCCCTTAAAGGCTTGCATGCAGGAGATGTTTATAACTAAAGTTATATCATGTTTAATATTGACACCAGTACCACTTTGGTGATTTTTAGTTCATTATTAAAGATACTTTTTGGAGCAAATCCAATTTCATGTGTTAGGTATGAGTAGTAGACATCATATCCTAGCTTGGTAGAATTTTACAGCTTATATTTTGTGCACGGTGGATTATTCTCTTAAACAGTAGGTTTTTCACTTAAAAAATAGTATATCTATTTGTCTGTGGTTTGCTTGTGTCTAGTTCTAATTGTTTGAGCTATATATGTTTGTGAAAATAGTTTAGGAGTATTTTTCTGTAGTACATATGCTTTTTGTTTATCTTACAAAGTTGGATTTGTCTAAAAATAAATCATATCTTGTGTGGCACACTATTAATCGTAAAATGTGTGTGTTCCACTAAAACTGAAGTATATGGAGTAAGGAGTGTACAAATTAAGTGAATCCAATTCCTACAGAAAGATAAAACCAGTACCTATCCATAGAAATTAACCTTGCATACATGAGATTCCTAAAACTGAAACTATATTCATTATGGTTTTGAGACCATTAGCATTTGCATAATTTTTAGCTACTGTTTTGTAATAGCTTATTATGCAAATCTAATTTTCACCACTTCATATGGTTGCTAGGTGTACTGTGGTAGAAGGATTCTACTTTATGTACTTTATCTTAGGAGTTATGATTTATCCACGAAAACAACAACATTTGTCTAATAGAAGTATTAGTTTTTAATCATCCGTTTTTAGCAAATGTGAATTGTAGAAATATTAATTATCATATTTTGAAGATCAGAACCTTAACTCAATAATAGTTAATTGATTAAACCACTTTTTTAATGTGTGGTGTATTGTTTACATATGTTTAGCATTATTCACTTTATACCCTAATAATAACATCAATTGTGTTTATATGCTTTGCTTGTGGGTATGTTGGTGTGTTATGTTTTACCACTTTAAACATCATCTTATTATCCAAATGTAATAAGTTAATTCCATGTTTTACTTGAATTGTTTTGTGTTGATGTGCTTAGTAACTCATAAGTCCAGGAACTTAGGTTATCCTTTAATAATCTTAATAAATTTCCGAAAGGTATTGTTAGCCCATTCCCTTTTGAATTTCACAAAGTTCATCTTGTTTCCTAGGAGTTGCACTAATTTCATTTGTGTGTTATGCATGTGAATAATTGGTTGGTGTCAAATTTTATCCAGTAGTTCCTTGTGTTTTGCAATGCTTAGTATATGACTTACTTATCTTAGGTAGCTGTCAACACTTGGTTGTCATGTGATTGTTTGTTTATTGGTTAAAGTGACCTTGATTGTGGTGTCCTGTTAAATAGGCCTAGTGCACCATTTTAGCTCTTAGTCATAAACTTGTTTGGACAGTGGTGTTACCATTGTTGGTCGCTTAGTTACTTAATAGTAGGTGTTTCTTGAGTTAGTAACATGTTTGCATGTGAGTGAGCTCAATGTTGGTGTTAATATTAATACTTGCTTGTGTGTTACGATACTTTTTTCTGAAGTATTTCCTTAACAATTAATATACTTTTGTCTGAAGTATTTCCTAAACAATTAATATACTTTTGTCTGAAGTATTTCTTGAAGTATTAAGATACTTTTGTCTGAAGTATTTCCTGAACTGCTAAGATGCTTTTGTCTGAAGTATGTCCTGAAACTAATATAACAGCTCTTGTTAAATGATCTAATCACCCTAAGAGACGAATTGCTTTAGTGTTCTGTTAACACTACCTTTTTAGCAAATAAGGTTGATGTGTATATCTTCACAATTGTATATGATGTTTGTCTTAGCTCTATGGACTTTGTGGTTTGTTTTTGTTTAGCTAAAGGAGATGTTTGCTCTCGATCGTTAGCTTACTGTCTTGTGCAATGCTTGATGTTTAGTATGTCCTTGTAGCTTTGTCTTGTATTCTGAGTGTGCTTCACTTTCCTGTTTACGACGTTATATACGATCGGGAAGGAACTAGAAGTGAGGAATGAACCTGAGGAGCATCAAGATCAAGACCAAGGACATTTTGCTGAGCCAGGCAAGCCCACCTCACGGCTATAATGAATCCTACTATTTTATCAAGAATTGTTTTGTTTTCAAAATAAAATGATGCATGTCTCACTTCTTTTGTGGTACCATGCCACCCAAAAACTATTTTACAAAATATTGTTTGGCCAAAGTTATCTGCTAGAATACTTTAGGTATTACAAAAAGAGTTTTACCTGATGAGCCTTGTTGTTGAAGGCTCCATCAAAAAGATTAAGATTTCTAGTAGACTCCTTTCATCTACTTATCTCAAAACTGTAGGATGGGGACCTATTTGATAAAACTGTTTTACGGAGGAAAACCCGAGTTGCTGGGAGCAATCGGCGAGCAAGTGTTTTATTAAAACCCGAGTTGCTGGGCTTAGCCGGAAGCTTGTTTGCTTTAGTGTTGGGGCTCTCATACTTTCTATAAGGGCTGGGCCCTCGAAGCCGGGTTGTCGTCCGGAAGAGACAATACACTGTTGAGGACCAACAGCCGGACGATTACGGCGGGTCTCCTGACGTGGCGGTGTGGCGTCCGGAGGAAAGACCAAGAGGTCTAGTGGAGCACACGGTGCCGAGGAGAACAAACCTACCGGGAGGCCCCGATACTAGGGTGGTCATAGTGGAAAGATTTGATCGTGTTATCCGGACCCCCGCATGCAGTCGTATGACGGGCCGTGGCAGACACGGCGGAAAGACCGATTGGTGTGGGTAAAGTGTGCAACCTCTACAGAGTGTAAATCTATTCGAATAGCCGCGTCCGCGGTCATGGACGGTTGGAAAGGTCCCACTAGGCATGCTGGCTGTTTTATGGTTTTCGAAAGAGAAGTGTTTTCGAAGGAAGCAAGGAGTCAACAAATTGGTACCTGGGAGGTACGGAATTTGGGTGAAGATGATTGGTCTCGGGGAGACAATCAGTCCGATCTCAAGTCGGGAAAAAGGGTTACCCCTATCCTAGTGTTTTGACAAAGTTTTACAAAAGAAAGTTTTGTACTTAGATATGTCCTTGCTATATCTAAGAGAAGAGAATTCTATCTCTAAGTGTTTTCCTTCAACAAAGATATAGAGAATCTCTAAGTCGAAAAGCTTTGTATTCGAAAACTAAACCCTATAGTCGTATATAGCAGCTATCCCAGTTTTCGATAAGTAATTTCTTGCATTATCATGAAAACTTAAGCCTAGAGGTGGTCTTGCGAGTACGTAAATGTACTCATATGGCTGTGTCCCTGGATATTCAAACGTCCAGGTTGAAATGAGGAGATGTACGGCAAGAAGGAGGAGTACGCCGTCGACTACGCCAACTGAGTGTCCCGCTCAACTGCTCTGTGGGAATGCGTCAGGACGTGACGAGGGTCGACGCTAGCCAAAGCTTCCGCTGAACCTTATTTAATATTCGTCAAGTGTGACGATGTTTGCAGACTTGGTCATGAGACCATTATTTATGTAAGTCTTATATTATTCGAGTTGTATGATGTAACTTTGTATACCATGTTTGTTATGTGATCGCGATGCACTGATCATTGGGATCGTGATCTGTTTACATAACATGGGCATCTCTGACGGTTAGTCAGAGGGGTCCTCACAGGGATGTTAGGTGGAACGGGTCAAGCCAGGTGGGAGGAAAAATGCTTCTGAAAGATCTCGTCTCATTCTTCTCCTTTCCTTATCACTATAAGTGTGTAAAGGATAGTTTGGGTTGAATGGGTACAATGGTGAAAGTGCACAACCTCTGCAGAGTGTAAAAGTAAGTACTTAGCCGTGTCCCCGGTACGGACAATTTGAGCAGCTGATCACGGACGTCAAACGGAGGATTCCATCATTCCAACTTCAGAAATAAAACTTGATGGGTGAACAAGGGAAGATGAGGTTTATGGTTTTCATGCCATACTTGTCTTGATTTGAAGAAAGTGTTTTCCAAAGAGATAGGAAAAATTGGCTTTATGCAAAATAGCCTTGAACTCCACCAACCAAATATGCATATAGGATATAGAGTTATTCCATTAAGTGTCCACCATAGTGTCACTTGTCAGACTCCATTTTTAATGGAATCTGACCCACGTTGTTGCAATATTTTTCTTATTGCAGATTGTTCAGATGACGAGTGAGGTTTCGTTAAAAGGTTTCGAGTCTACAACCAACATGTTTTCGCCTGTGGTAACATGAAGGTGATGGAGACTCACTGATACTTTATTTCCGTTGTGTACTATTTCAAAACTAGCTTTATGCTATGCAACTTGTAATGAATATTTTGTAAGTCTGGATCATCGATGTAATAAAATTGATACTTTGTTGTGATATTACATCGTAAACTGTGTGTGCAAACGAATTGATCCAGGGATTTGCACTATACCAAGGTATCTGCCTTATTTAAAGTGCAGGTACGCTTCAGATGGTATCAGAGCACTGTGTTGCCTGTAGGTTCGAAAACCTAGGTTTGGATAGAAATAGGATTTTACCATAGGATTGAAAATCTGTTTTATTCACTTTTCTAAAAACAAAACTTTTCATTTTATCTCCAAGGAGTAGAAGCACTTAGAAGAAAGATTAAGTAGAAGTTCATGAAGACCAACCAGAAATATTTTCTAAGTCTTGCTCCCTCTTTCTTTCTTTTCTCCCTCCTTCTCTGAGACTTCATGAAGACTAAGTAAATCCAAAACCAGTCTAGGTGATACAAAAATCATCAAGTCTTAAGATTATTCAAGTCTACCAAGAATTCAATCAAGATATCACCAAGGAGAATATTACAAGTCTGGAGATGAAGCCTGTAAGATCAACTACATCTTTCTTTCTACCTTCTTCCCTCTTCCCTAATCTTGTCTTTTAAGACTTAACAAATTTTGATCATGATGTTATCATCTTTAAAGTCATTTTGAATCCCATTTTCGCTTTGCATTAACTTAAAATATTTTCTTAGCATGACATACATCTCTAGTCCTTAGGAATATTTTGCACCTCATGCATAAACATATTTTCCTTAGAAGTTTTTCTGAAACCTGTTTGTTCACTATGTATGTACATGTATGTTTGATGATTGTTTTTTGTTGATTGTTGTATTGTTGTTTGCTTATATTGTTTAGATTGAACGGAGAGCAAACGTTCGTTGTTGAAAAGTGTTTGTGAACAACGACAACATTCAAAGGCAAGTGGCACACCTCATAAACTTCCTATTACTTTCTATATGCATTACTTAGTGTATTTTTATATAAGCATGTGTAGGATAGTTTATTTCTATGCTAAACCTGTGTAGAAATTCCTTATTCATGTGTCTAGGCTCCTATACAATACTTAGTAGAATTATTGATGCTATGCAAATGTTGTTTTGTGAAAATCTAAATTCTACTAAGTTAAGAATGAAACACCTGGGTGGTAAGTGGTTGTATGGTTTATGTTGAGTGGCTACTCAGGTCCATGTCTATGGTTCCTGGAGTATGTACACTTGTGAATAGCCACCCAGGAACAGAGGAATCTGAAGAACTCCGAGTGACGATTGCTTCCAGTGCAGCCATTGCAATATGGGCTCTAGCTTGATCAATTATGTTACGCGGACTCTCTCCGGCTTGACAAGCAGATGTAGGGGGATGTTAGGTGGAACGGGTCAAGCCAGGTGGGAGGGAAAATGCTTCTGAAAGATCTCGTCTCATTCTTCTCCTTTCCTTATTACTATAAGTGTGTAAAGGATAGTTTGGGTTGAATGGGAACAATGGTTAAAGTCAACCTCTGCAGAGTGTAAAACTAAGTACTTAGCCGTGTCCCCGATACAGACAATTTGAGCAGCTGATCACGGACGTCAAACGGAGGATTCCATCATTCCAACTTCAGAAATAAAACTTGATGGGTGAACAAGGGAAGATGAGATTTATGGTTTTCATGCCATACTTGTCTTGATTTGAAGAAAGTGTTTTCCAAAGAGATAGGAAGAATTGGCTTTATGCAAAATAGGCTTGAACTCCACCAGCCAAATATGCATATAGGCTATAGAGTTATTTCATTAAGTGTCCATCATAGTGTCACTTGCCAGACTCCATTTTTAATGGAATCTGACCCACTTTGTCGCAATATTTTTCTTATTGCAGATTGTTCAGATGACGAGTGAGGTTTCGTTAAAAGGTTTCGAGTCTACAACCAACATGTTTTCGCCTGTGACAACATGAAAGTGATGGAGACTCACTGCTATTTTATTTTCGCTGTGTACAATTTCAAAGCTAGCTTTATGCTATGCAACTTGTAATGAATATTTTGTAAGTCTGGATCATCGATGTAATAAAATTGATACTTTGTTGTGATATTACATCATAAACTGTCTGTGCAAACGAATCGATCCAGGGATTTGCACTATACACAGGTATCTGCCTTATTTAAAGTGCAGGTACGCTTCAGATGGTATCAGAGCACTGTGTTGCCTGTAGGTTCGAAAACCTAGGTTTGGATAGAAATAGGATTTGACCATAGGATTGAAAATCTATTTTATTCACTTTTCTAAAAACAAAACTTTTCATTTTATCTTCCTCATACTCTCATCTACTATCAACCTTCTGAAAACCTCTTATCTTTTTCTAGATGACCATGTTCTTGTAGTCTAAGTCTGATTCTATTGCTTCATATAGAAAAGTTTCAATTCAACATGAAGTTCTACATGCATGGAAGACCACTGAAGAAACAGGATTCGGCCAACACTTCTAAGATATCCAGGAAAGTTGAACAAGAACTTGAATCACTCACGAAGGAGGTAGATTTGACCACCACCTAAATAGAATGTCGATATCGTGTTAGTGTATTGATCATATCAACTTGGCTATATGACAATACTAGATTGTTTGTTTGTTGTGAACCTTGTTGCTTGATGTTTGTTAGATGTTGATTGATTATGTTATAGATTGGTTGCCTTGTTTTGTTTTGTTGAACTAGGATTCCTCCATAGTACAAATAATTCAACTCATTGCTTTCTAAACCAAACAGATGTCTCACCCCAATACCAACACCAATGATTTGCATACAACTATGCGACTACTATTAGAGAACCAGAGTCAGCTGTGGAAGTTGATCAATGACCAACTGCCTAAGATTGATCAAAACCATAGTGATTTTGAAGAGAACCTTATGACCAAACTAAAGGCATGCAAAACTTGTGGAGAGATAGGACATACGTCCAAAGGATGTCCTGATGAGTGGCCCCATGGTCATACCAGACATCCAGGTAAAGGATGCCTCACAAGCCAGGTTACTTGCTTCCTGTGTGAAGGAACAAATCATGTCCCAATACAGTGTCAACTTTATTCCGTAGTGCAAGAAGTAAGTCAGCAAGCCAAAAAGGGAGTGCAACAAAATCTCATGAAGTTTGTGGAAGTACAAGAAAACAAGGAGGAATTCAAAAGAGATACTAGCCATATAACATGTTTTACCTGTGGAGAACTAGGACATTATTCATGGGACTGCAAACAGAAAAGGATTGGTCAGGATACTATACAAAATCTTCATCAAAAAGAGATTTTGGATCATACTAAGGTGAAAAATGAAATAAGAGTAAGGTCACTTCCGAGGACATCCAAAAGTACCTCCAAGTGTTGCTATAAGTGTGAAGGAGATCACCTAGCTCGAAATTGTCACATCAAACGAGACTGGACTTCTTTAATTGAGATAGAATATAGCAAACAAGACTTGGAAGAACTATTAGCCCTGGAAACACCAAAGAAGAAGAAGAATTTAAGTGATGTAATTTGCTACAAATGTAAGGACAAGGGACATTATGCTGATAAGTGCCCAGTAAAGATGAAGGAGAACTGTCTTATCCGCTCGCACAAGAAAATCACCAGTCCCGTGACATGCCGCAGATGCCCTGAGAGGAAGAATGATAAATCTCTCCAAGGACTGAGTGGAAAACGTGAGTGCTAAAATTTCTGTATCCACCACATGCCATTGTATTTTGAATACTTGTACGCTCTACATCAGAGAAATAAACAAGATTAAACAAAGTTCCTAGACTGAACACAAAAATTTCTTTTAAGGGTGGTAGCCACCCAGATAATTCTAACCCAGCTGCCTTAAACCCAGAGATCCCAAACCATCTTTCTTTCGAGCCTCCCCAATCAGAAATTCATCCCCTACTAGTTTCCAGTTTCCATGTCAGAAATTTCATTTCTCAAAACATCCCGAGTTATCAGAATCATTCAAGCATTTGCTTTGTCTTCCTAGCCTCTTCGAATCTCGGGGACGAGATTCCTTTTAAGGGAGGTAGTCAATAACATCCCAACATTTTGGAATGTTCAAAAATCACTAATATATAAAACTTTTGTTTGATTAAAATAAAATATTAAAATGCATAAGAAAACTAACTATAAAAGACTTCAACCAATTTGAAAAGGTCTATTATTTCAAAATTCCCAATGTGTCATTATTTTCGAAAGTTATTTCCAATTAAACATTACATTATCCATTGTATTTCAAAAACCTTAATATGTAATTTGACAAATGTTTATAAAGTACAAACCATTTTATTTGAAGTAAATAGTTTACTTATAAGTAATTGATTTCAACCACTTAGCCTTAGCTATAAATAAATTAAAATAATAATTACAAGTGTTATTTTAAACTATTGAAAACATTGTCTATTTGCCAGAAGATTATTATTCATTTACCTGAGTTCAAAACATAATTTGGATATTACAAGTCTATAGTTTATAACTTAAAACCTCATAGATTTTATAATTACTTAACAACCCAAGTAAACATTTCATTAGCTTAAATGATTTTCATTTATTTTCAAAACATAAAATGACTTTCATGAATATATTTTCTATATAAGAAATGAATTAAATCAAAAATCTTTTCCAAAGTTTTTATAAGGTTTTCAAATGAATTATCATAATATAAAATATAATGGTGCACAAATTATTTTCAATTAAAAATACATTCATTATATTCCCCTTTTCATTTCGAATAGTGGTGTTATGTTATTTAACGTTGTACTAAAGCCAAAAATGATTTAATGTTGGAAAAAGAGTTTAAATAACTTAATTTTAAACTTATATAAGTGTTGAATTTTTATAAATTTTTATTTAGCCAAAAACGAAATTATTTAAGCCATGTTTTCAAATTTGACATTAAGTGTCAAATTTGTAATTAATCAATAATTCAAAATTTTGATTTTTGAAAAGTGTTCAAAACATACCCACAACTTGTTTAACACAAAGATATTATTTTTACAAATTTTTATAAATTTATTTGACTTAATTTGGAGTCTTAAATCAAAAGTTTTCAAAGAAAAAAAAATCGCTGACGTCAGCTTGTCTTCAAGCTGGGACGGAAACCAGAAACGCACGCGAAAACCGCTCCGTGCATCCTTCCCGAATTGATTCCCGGTGATTTAGAGCACCAAATGACGCACCGTTTTTGTCTAATTAAAGCCCTTGATCTCCTCTTTCATTCCCCCATAAAAGCCCTCTCTTAAACGCCCTACATTGCTCTAATTTCGTCCGCCATTAGACATGGGCGTTTTTGGTCGAAATTAATCTCCGATTGATTGCGGGAAAATTACTGCACCAAATCAAGCACGGTTGGTTCCTATAGATAGCCCTCGACCTCCTCCTCCATGCCCCCCCAAAATCCCTCTCCAATACGCCCCCAGGCCGACGAATTTCTTCGCCGGAGTTTCGCTCGACCGCCACCGTATTTCTTCGATTCCGGCGAGCAGAGTGAGTCCCCGCTGCCGATTCTTGGTCCTTACTCTTTCCCACGTCTGTGCGCTCCTTTAAACACCCGCCTTGCTTCATTTCCACAGCCAAATCGTGGAGGCCGAACTCAACACAAAGGTCATCGTCGCCGTCGCCACTCCGTCTGCCTCTCCACGTAGCTCCGGGAATCGCCGCTCAACTCCGACACCGTCTTCCGCTCCGCCGTGTCCAGCTGCGCGTCGTCGTCGTCTCCCTCGCGTCCGGGAGGTTCTGCAACGTCGTCGCTGTCCACACCCGCCGCCGACGACCACAGCACGCCGACCGTCCGCGTCCGCCTGCGATCGCCCGGCCGATCCACCGCCGACGTCATCCTCTCTCGCCGGTGAGCTGCTGTTGTGCTTCCTTCTATCTTGTTACGTACATATTACTTGATGAAGGGTAGCAGCCATTAGAAAATTGTTATAGGTCAACTATTCAATATTTTCGTTTTTCCGACTAGACATAACTTCCAAACTTCATATTAAATCAACCGTAACACCATTTTGTATGTTATTGTAGTCTATGAAATTGTATGAACGTGTAGAAAATAGTGGTATAATAAAAACTTGTATTTTAGTCGTGCACTAACTTGGTATTTACAGAAACATGTAAAACATTATTTTAATTATAGTTTTAATTCTGTAAGGTCAAAATTTGTAAATAAAATATTTTTGAAAAGCCCATGACCTATAGATTGTGCTAGTTCTGTTGTTTTCGAACCTTGAGAAATTTAGATTTATTCAAATTCAAAATATAATGTTTGAGTAAATTTGACATAACTTTTGATATAAACAGTATTTTTGAGTAAATCCAATTGCTATTTTTTTTTGATAAAACGTGCCCTGCCCATTAGCACTATTTATAAAATTTTGTTATAAAAATTTAATCATAGAAAACTTTAATCTTATAATTATTCCTTTTATTATATTTTCCAAAAATAGAAATTAATTAAATTGCATTTATAAATTCATGCATATTTATAAAGATTTCACAAAAGTTATTTTGATGCTTTCTTGTGATTAAAAGTTGCATTTCATGCATAACATATTTTATTATATAATTATATCCCTCATAGGAAAACCTCTTCATTTTTTCTTTAAGTAGAAGCATTTTCAACTTAGCATTTCGGTAAAGTGCTACACTTAGACACTTAGTAATTTTCAACATGGAGCTAGAAGACCAATGAAGGACTTAGTCAAAACAAGATTTCAGAAGTATCTCCAAGGAGTAGAAGCACTTAGAAGAAAGATTAAGAAGAAATTCATGAAGACCAACCAGAAATATTTTCTAAGTCTTGCTCCCTCTTTCTTTCTTTTCTCCCTCCTTCTCTGAGACTTCATGAAGACTAAGTAAATCCAAAACCAGTCTAGGTGATACAAAAATCATCAAGTCTGAAGATTATTCAAGTCTACCAAGAATTCAATCAAGACATCACCAAGGAGAATATTACAAGTCTGGAGATGAAGCCTGGAAGATCAACTACATCTTTCTTTCTACCTTCTTCCCTCTTCCCTAATCTTGTCTTTTAAGACTTAACAAATTTTGATCATGATGTTATCATCTTTAAAGTCATTTTGAATCCCATTTTCGCTTTGCATTAACTAAAAATATTTTCTTAGCATGACATACATCTCTAGTCCTTAGGAATATTTTGCACCTCATGCATAAACATATTTTCCTTAGAAGTTTTTCTAAAACCTGTTTGTTCACTATGTATGTACATGTATGTTTGATGATTGTTGTTTGTTGATTGTTGTATTGTTGTTTGCTTATATTGTTTAGATTGAACGGAGAGCAAACGTTCGTTGTTGAAAAGAGTTTGTGAACAACGACAACATTCAAAGGCAAGTGGCACACCTCATGAACTTCCTATTATTTTCTATATGCATTACTTAGTGTATTTTTATATAAGCATGTGTATGATAGTTTATTTCTATGCTAAACCTGTGTAGAAATTCCTTATTCATGTGTCTAGGCTCCTATACAATACTTAGTAGAATTATTGATGCTATGCAAATGTTGTTTTGTGAAAATCTAAATTCTACTAAGTTACGAATGAAACACCTGGGTGGTAAGTGGTTGTATGGTTTATGTTGAGTGGCTACTCAGGTCCATGTCTATGGTTCCTGGAGTATGTACACTTGTGAATAGCCACCCAGGAACAGAGGAATCTGAAGAACTCCGAGTGACGATTGCTTCCAGTGCAGCCATTGCCATATGGGCTCTGGCTTGATCAATTATGTTATGCGGACTCTCTCCGGCATGACAAGCAGATGTAGGGGGATGTTAGGTGGAACGGGTCAAGCCAGGTGGGAGGGAAAATGCTTCTGAAAGATCTCGTCTCATTCTTCTCCTTTCCTTATTACTATAAGTGTGTAAAGGATAGTTTGGGTAGAATGGGAACAATGGTGAAAGTGCACAACCTCTGCAGAGTGTAAAATTAAGTACTTAGCCGTGTCCCCGATACGGACAATTTGAGCAGCTGATCACGGACGTCAAACGGAGGATTCCATCATTCCAACTTCAGGAATAAAACTTGATGGGTGAACAAGGCAAGATGAGATTTATGGTTTTCATGCCATACTTGTCTTGATTTGAAGAAAGTGTTTTCCAAAGAGATAGGAAGAATTGGCTTTATGCAAAATAGGCTTGAACTCCACCAACCAAATATGCATATAGGCTATAGAGTTATTTCATTAAGTGTCCACCATAGTGTCACTTGCCAGACTCCATTTTTAATGGAATCTCACCCACGTTGTTGCAATATTTTTCTTATTGCAGATTGTTCAGATGACGAGTGAGGTTTCGTTAAAAGGTTTCGAGTCTACAACCAACATGTTTTCGCCTGTGACAACATGAAAGTGATGGAGACTCACTGCTATTTTATTTTTGCTGTGTACTATTTCAAAGCTAGCTTTATGCTATGCAACTTGTAATGAATATTTTGTAAGTCTGGATCATCGATGTAATAAAATTGATACTTTGTTGTGATATTACATCATAAACTTTCTGTGCAAACGAATCGATCCAGGGATTTGCACTATACACAGGTATCTGCCTTATTTAAAGTGCAGGTACGCTTCATCGATAAACGGATGGTGAATGGTTTTCTCGATTGAATGTGATTGTCGTTTCCTATCTGCGCAAAAATTCTGGTACGGCTGGTGGTGCCATAACCGCCATGTTGACATGCCGAGTATGAATTTTTTGTTGCTTATTATAAGGTCGCCCTTTCTAAATCATGTGCATTTGTCTTTGGTGACCTGGGTATTGCTTTGTTGCTCCTTGTGGTGCGTGATGTACCGCCCCTGTGAATTGGCTGCCTGGGTCGTATGATGGAGGAGGTGGGAGTGTCGCGATTGACTGTGTTGGCGTAGGTGCCATGTGTTCCGGTGTATTCCTTCTGAGCCGCTTCGAATACTCGGTAGGTAACTGTTTGAATTCACGGCAGTTCTCCATAGTACGATTGGAAGTTAACCTTCCAGTTGTTGGATCTTTGAACAAGTGTAACCTGCATTGATTCTCCATCTTCTCTTGAGTCGATTTATCTACCCTTTGATCTGAGCGTCTGTACCACTCTTGTCTTTTATATTCACCTCTATGTTGATTGTGATCCTGGTAGTCACGGTGGTCGTCTGACCGATTGTTGCGATGATCGTTGTCTCGTGTGTCGTGATTATCATCGTTTCGACTGCTGTGAAGGTCGTTGTGTCTCCTATCATCCTGAATATGATTTTCATGCGCGAATCCTGCTGCCATGAATTTGATTATATCTTTGCTATCATGGTCATGACCGCGCCTTCACCATTTCTCATCTCTATCTCCACGGTCTCGACTATCGCGGTGGTCTCGACTATCACGACGGTCTCGATGTTCTTGTGGTGAAGGCGGCTGTTTGGATCGAAGGGCATCTTCTCCGTCTGCCCATTCAGTTGCTATATTTTAAGGGAATATGCCCTAGAGGCACTTAATAAACATAGTTTATTGGCAATATCCCAATCGTTCATTATATGTTTTATACCATGCTATAACTGTATTAAGCGAAAACATTAATACAGGTGTGGCAGATAAACAACCAGGTCCCTAGTAGCCTCTACTAAGACTAGTTTCGTTGCGCGATTGATGATCGAGGTTTTCCGATCATAGGGCATGGCGCCGGTCGGCAATGGAAGTCATATCGCTAGGTGTAACGATGTGATGACATACCCAGTATTTATAGGACATAGTCATTACGCCTTAAGACCGTGAGATCAACTCTTATTTTTATCCCTGGAAGATACTTGGATTGCACCAAACGTCATATCTTATATAGTGTGACAATGATAGGTGATACTTTTGAGTATCGGAAGGGGGCAGTTGAGACGAGGGGTCAACAGCGGGATTTGTCAGTCCGCATAGCCGGATAGATACTCTAGGGCCCACTCGGTGAGATTATGTCAAATGAATTTGCAAACATGTGACTAGGTCACCAGCTGACATAATATCACGGACGAGTAGAAGATAGTGTTGTCGGTAACGAGATCATGCTAGGTATGGAGATATCTGAGAATGATGCTCGGACACGCTAAGTATCGCCATGACAAAGGGTTTAAGACTAGACGTCCAGGTTTGATAGATGAAAGTCATTCGTTATATCACAGGGATTAATTCATGGGGTCCAGGCCTACGAGTTAGTCGTTGATCATAGACGAGTCTTGATCATACATGTTATTATATCGAACCGCTAGGGTAGCACACTTAAGGGGTTTCGACAAGACAACCGGAAAGGAAAGAGATCACCGGGAACGTCCCTGGAATGGTTCGATGGAGATCGGGCAGCGACGAAAGAGTTTTCGTAGCTAGAATAAATTATATAAAATATGTTTGATATTAATTAGTGTAATTAATGTTTAAATATGATTTTATATATATATTTTTGAATTTTTAAAGGCAGATTTCCCTAAATGGGCCTTCTAGTGGAAAGAAGGCCCATGAGGGGCGGAAGCTGTAACATCTCAAATTTTGCAAAAATTTAAAACTTGCATTCAAGCATCATGCATCATTGAGCATAAGAATACATCACAAAAATATTAAATAAAACTTCAAATTATAAATATAAATAATCTATAAATTCCATAAAGTGTTTATTTAAAACTCCTTTAATAAATAAAATTTTACCAATTTATATATGGGCAAGAATAATGTTAAAACGTTCCATTTTCAATAACCTATCCAAAACATATTTTTATGAATTTTTCTGAAATGTTTTGAATAGGTTTAAAAATCATTTTTGAAATCAGTATAAAAACAAAAAGAAAAGGTTTTAAATAAAAATAATTGGTTTTCTGAGTCGAGTGGGCCGTGGCCCGTAGCTATCTGCCGCGCGCGCGTAGCCGAGCAGCCCGCCAGCGGCCCAGCGACCCGCGCGCTCGCTCGCAGTCACTGACATGTGGGTCCCACCTGTCATCTCCCCCGCGGAGCCGTTCGTCCCCAAATCACGCCCCCGTCCCGACCGAAAACGCCCGATTTGATTTCGTTTGAATGCGGCGATTTACTACTCCATTTACCTCGCCGTTTCCCCCTACTAATAGCCCTCCTCGCTCTCGTCCGATTGCCCCAAACCACACCTCCCGAGAGCCCACAGGCTGCCCGCACGAGCTAGCGCAATCCCGCCGTCGCCGCCGGTAAGAACTCCGCCGCCCGAGCAACTCCGTCCACCTCGGACCTCCTTTCCACCTCCCTTCGCTCCCTGTGAGCCGTGCGCATCGATTTGACATGGTGGAGCGTGTGTTTTTGCAGCGAAACCCCGCCTCCGTCCACGACCAAGAGGAACTATCGCCGTGCGCAACTCCGGCCGATCCGCGCCGAAGCGGTACCGACCAATAGGATCGCGCCACGTAGCCCTGTTAATTTCTTTTTCGCAGGAATTTTTATAAATAAAACAGAAAATATACAAAACTTAGAAAATTCATAACTTTTGATCTACAAGTTCAAATTTGATAAACATTATATCCCCGGATAGCTCTGCTCATGTAGTTTATTTCCACATCAATTGTTTTTCCCTTTGACAAATTATAATTTGTATAATAATCAGAGGAGTATTTCGGCCATTAAAATAATAACTTAAATAATAAAAATGATATAGAAATAAATGTAATTGTTTTAGGATTGTATTATTTCCCTCTGACCAGCAATATTAATAAATGTCCAAATTGAAGACGTCATAAAAACTATAAAAGTTGTAATTATAGATATCAAAGTTTTACTATATTAATTTAAAATTATTTAATTGATAAATAGTATAAGAAATACCTAAAAATTATATTTCACTTATTAATGACAGAAATTAAGAAGTATTAATAAGTGTGTCCCATTATCATAGAATATCATCCATGCATACATGATTTTATTTTAGTGTTGTGATGTTATTGTGTTGGTATTTATTTTATTCATTGATTGTGCTAGATTGTGAAGAAGAGGAAGGAATTGCTTGTGATTGTTATTCTTGCTGTGATTGTTCCTCCTGTTACCAAGGCAAGTGACATTCATACTAAATCCCATATTTTCTATATGCATAAGTAGTATATTTTGAGTAGTGTGCATGATAGGAAATTTTGATCTATTTTATAATACTAAGTTAGTTTGTGTTTTACAAATATCCTAGTAGTGTGTAACCACCCTTTTCCCTAAGCAGCCATGAAAAGATTTTATTAGTTGCTTAGCCATGCTATAAAAATGTTTGCCATGTTATGGAAATGTTTCTAAGTGTTAAAATTCTAAAATACACATCTCAGTGGAATTGGTTGATATGGTTTATGTTGAGTGGCTTTTGGGACTATGCTTGTGGTTGTCTTCGCCTAGGATGAATGTCTATTCTACTTAGGGCCATGAGTATGGTGGTTGTTACCCAGAAGTACACTTGTGGATGGCCACCCAGGAACGAAGAGATTACCAAGTCCCTCCAAGTTTAGAAGCTTCTCGTGCAACCTTTTGACAATGGGCTCTGTCTAGAATGATTAAGTTGTGGGAGTGCAACCTGTCAGCTTGACAAGCAGATGTAGAGATGATAGGTGGAACGGGTCTTGCTAGTATGGTTGCATTCTTCTTCTGAAAGTTCTTGTCTCAATTCTCTCCTTTCCATAATACACTCCGTGTGTATAGGATTTCCCGGACAAATTGAGTCTAAAGGTGAAAGTGCACAACTTCTGCAGAGTCGACAATCTGAGTTCTCAGCCGTGTCCCCGGAAATGGACTACTTCGAGCAACTGGACAAGGATGGGCAGAAGAGTCTCAACACTGTTTTCATAAAGTAAAATTTGACTAAGGAAAGAATTGTTGGTGCACTTGGGCTTTTCCCCTCGGTGCCAAGTCTTCGAGAAATAAAAGTGTTTTACAAAATGATAGGAGAAAACTTGCTTTCTGCAAATAGCCTACAACCCCACCAAATCAAATATGCATATAGATGTTAGACTTGTCAGAATATATCCACCATAGTCACTTGCCAATACATCATTGTATTGACCTCCTTCGGGGGCTGCATATTCCAATGTGCAGGAAATTCTGATGCTGAATGAGTGGCTCGAGTCTACACCCAACATGACTGCCTGGGGCGCATGCTTGAAGATGAGGCTCAATGTTATTTCGCTTTCGCTGTGAACTTTTAACTTTAGCTAGCCTTCATGGCTATGCAATTTGTAATAAAGCCATATTGGCTATTATTTTTGGATCTCATTGTAGCAATTTAATACTTATGCAATGGTACTTTATATTTTGTACTGTGGTGCTGGCAGTGATCCAGGGACTAGCACATAACACAGGTGTTCCAACTTTAATAAAAGTTGGGGTGCTACAAAATGGTATCAGAGCAAAGTGTTGCCTGTAGGTTCGAGCCCCTAGGATTGGTTAAGCCATTTTTGGTCATAATGTTACCATCTTTGAAGTATGTTGGATGCTAACGGCATGGTGGGATGAAGCGGCCCGGGACAAACTTTACATGTCCACGTACATGAGACCTGTTCCACAATATAAGTGGCTGGCCGGGTGTCTGTCTCTCTCACTATAGTGAAAAATCCAATTTACGAAGAGTTGTTAATATATGTTGATCACCTTAGGATTTTGACTTAGTATTCCCCCTAAATTAATAATACACTCCATAACTAGTACTTCCTTATCTTATGCAATTCTTGTTTTATTTTCCTTTCTTTCCTACCTAAAGGATGACGAGCTTTCACTTCACCACTGCGGAGGACTTCGAGAACACCCGTTTTGGCTGTTACCTCCTCGACATCGGCGAGAAGATAGGGTTAACACTACCCCAAGTAAAGGGCTTCATTCTGAAGAAGTTTAACAAAGAGTGTTGCTGGGGAATAAAAGCAACACAACCAGGACGTGGAGAGGAGCCCCCACTGGAGATCAAAATGGTTAGTGACTCCAAAGACAAAGGGCTCAATCTAGTCATGCAAGATTTGATTGGGCGCCTCTGCGGACGCTACAGCATAGAGTTGAGGGGCCACTACTCCATTTTCTTTGGAAGAAGAAACAAATATGGAGAACCTTACCTGTATGATGTCGGAGAAAGAGGCAAGGCAAAACCCCTTAGCCTTTATTTCCAGGAGCTGGAAATCCTGGTCACCGAACTATATGAAGACCGACGCACCGAGCTCCTGAAGAACGATGAGTTATGTGCCTTACTTAAGGAGAACGAAGAGAAGGTGAAGGTTCAAGAGGAAGTGACTAAAGCACAGGAAGAGAGATTCGCTGCACAAGAGGAGAAGTACAGGAGACAAGAGAAAAGAGTTCAAGAGAAGAACAAGATCATCAGGGAACAAAAGGCAGAACTCGAGAGCAATGAAGTCGAGTTCGAGGCTGATAGTGACTTGATCAAAAGGCTTCGTACTGAGAAGAGAGGGCTGCAAGAGAAGAATCTTGCCCTGGAGAAAGAAGTAAAGGAACTCAAGGATGTACTCGCCAATGAAGGAATCGAGATACAGGAAATTGAAGAGGAGGAAGAGGATATGGTCGAGTAGTTAGTTAGTGAGACTACCATTTATCATACACCACATTGTCTTGATCTTATATTGACCTACCAACTTGTGGTAAGGCAGTACATTCCCTTGTATCCTCGGAACCTCGCGAGTTTATTTTCCAAACTTTTATATCGTTTACCTTAAACCAAAGGTTTTGAATTGTTTGCTGATTGTTTTATAAGTGGTGTGTTGATTGATGGTGTGCTTGACTGGATTGTTTTGTGCATGGGTAAGGTTCCTCCATATAGATCTATCTATCATTTTACTCATCCCTGCAAAAACCCCACAGATGCCTCCACGTCGTGATACCGACAACAGCGAAGCTATGCAACAGCTGATGGCAGCTCAAGCCCAACTAATGACTATGATGACCCAGTTCATTGCAGCAACCAACAACAACAACAACAACAACAACAATAACAACCATCCACCACCACCCCCACCTCCGGTGGACAGACTTGCAAGATTTCTCAGGCTTAGACCTAATAAGTTCTCCTCTGCTACTGAACCCATAGTGGCGGATGACTGGCTCCGTTCAGTCAACAAGGACTTAGTAACCTGTGAGTGTTCTGAGGCAGAAAAGGTGAGGTTCGCTGCTCACCTATTGGAAGGACCTGCTGCCATGTGGTGGGAGACCTATCAAGTGACCCATCCCTTGGATGGCATGACTTGGGATGCGTTCAAGGATGGTTTCTGCAATGCTCACATCTCCTCTGGCATAATGAATCTGAAGAAGGAGGAGTTTCGTAGCTTGAGACAGGGAGGTAGACCTCTGAAGGAGTATATAGATGACTTCTGTACGCTATCAAGGTACGCACCAGAAGACATCGACACTGATGCTAAAAGGAAGGACAAATTCCTAAATGGACTTCGGGGAGAACTAAAGATACCTTTGTCTGTGGCATATGCTCCTAACTATCAGATTCTGCTAGATCAGGCAATCACCCTGGACAATAACATCAGAAAGGAAGAGAATAGGAAGAGGAAGTTTGGTGCAAGTAAAGGTAACACTGAAGTGGCTCACAAGAAACCACACACCTCAGAAGTCAGTGGCCATAAACCCTGGAACTACTCCAACAATGGTAGTGGCCAAAAGCATCATGGTCATAACCACAATGGAGGGTATAAAGGAAATAATGGTGGGTTCAAGGGAAACCATCACCATGGCCATAATCATGGAAATGGTAATCCCCGTCCTAACACTGAAGGGAAGAAAGACCTGTCTAATGTGACTTGCTTCAAGTGCAAGAAGACGGGACACTATGCTACTGATTGCCCAGAGAGAAAGGCCGATGAAAATTCCAAGCCCAATCCTTTCCAGAAGGGACAAGTAAATCACCTCAACGTGGAAGAAGTTCATGATGAACCTGACGCTGTGATTGGTAAGTTCCTGCTCAATTCTTTTCCAGCATTGGTCTTATTTGATACTGGAGCATCGCATTCATTCATATCAAGAGCTTTTGTAAACAAATATGGGATAGCCGAGGAAAGCTTAGGAAAACCTATTAGAGTGAGTTCACCTAGGGGTGAGATGATAGTAAATTCAGGCTGTAGGCAGTTAGAATTAAGGATTAGAAAATATCTTTTTCCAGCAGACTTAGTCATCCTAGAAACCCAAGGTTTGGATGTTATTATCGGAATGGATTGGATGACCCGTTATGAAGGAATCATAGACTGTGCAAACAGAGCTATCACCCTCACCACCCCAGAAAAACAAAAGATTAAATTCAGATCAACTTTCGAACTTAAGAAAGTTAGGCTAAATTCTCTTAAGGGGGTTAGCCTTGGTGATGTGCTGATTGTCCAAGAGTACCCAGATGTATTCCCAGAAGAATTACCGGGAATGCCACCTGATAGAGATGTGGAATTTCTCATTGAACTAAAACCGGGTACCAGACCAATAGCCAAGAGACCTTACCCAATGGTCGTCGATGAACTGAAAGAACTCAAGAAGCAACTGGAGGAACACCTTCTGAAAGGATTTATCCGTCCAAGTTCTTCGCCCTGGGGAGCGCCAGTTCTTTTTGTCAAAAAGAAAGATCAAACCCAGAGACTAGTCACGGACTACAGAGATATAAATGAACACACCATCAAGAACAAGTATCCGTTACCCAAGATAAATGAATTATTTGATCAATTGAAAGGTGCATGTGTGTTCTCCAAGATTGATCTTCGATCAGGATATCTCCAAATGAAGGTTAGAGAGATGGATATACCAAAAACAGCGTTTACTCTTATGAGTATACAGTAATGCCATTTGGATTAACCAATGCTCCAGCTTATTTCATGAATATGATGAATAAAGTGTTCATGGATTTTCTGGACAAGTTTCTGGTAGTGTTCATAGATGACATTCTGATCTACTCCGAGAGTCACAAAGAACATGAAGAGCATTTGCGCCTAGTATTGCAGAGACTACGTGAACATAAGTTATATGCCAAATTCAGCAAGTGTGAATTTTGGTTGGAACAAGTCGCATTCCTAGGACACATAGTATCCAAGGAGGGTATAGCAGTGGATCCTGAAAAGGTTTCAGCTGTAACCAATTGGGAACCACCAAAGAATGTTGGAGAATTACGAAGTTTTCTTGGTCTAGCAGGATACTACCGAAGATTTATAGAAAACTTTTCCAAAATCGCCAAGGCGCTGACGGAATTATTAAAGAAGGAGAAGAAATTTGAGTGGACTGACGCATGCGAAGCCAGTTTTCAGGAATTAAAGAAACGACTAGTTTCAGCCCCAGTTCTATGCTTACCCGATTTAGAGAAAGAATTCCAAGTATACTGTGATGCTTCACGCCAAGGCCTGGGAAGTGTGCTGATGCAAGAAGGCAGAGTGGCATCCTATGCCTCTAGACAGCTCAAGAAACATGAAACAAATTATCCCACCCATGATCTCGAGTTAGACTCAGTAGTACATGCCCTAAAAACTTGGAGACCCTACCTAATGGGAAAAAGATGTGAAGTGTTCACTGACCACAAAAGTTTGAAGTATATTTTCACACAGAAAGAATTGAACATGAGGCAGAGAAGATGGTTAGAACTTATCAAGGATTATGACCTAAGTCTCCAATACCATCCTGGAAAGGCTAATGTAGTAGCTGATGCCCTGAGTCGTAAGGTGTATTTGAATGGCCTCACGACAGGAGAAATACCTGAGGATTTATGCAAGGCATTCAAGGACCTCCGATTGGAAGTGGTACCAGATGGTTTTGTAGCCTCGATGGTAGTACAACCAAATTTGATGGATAATATACGTGAAGCTCAGAAGGGAGACAAAGATATTGAAGAAATCAAAGCCAATTTGAGAGCAGGAAAAGCCAAGGGATTTCATGAAGATGAGTAAGGAACCTTGTGGTTTGAAAAACGTGTATGTGTGGCAAATGATCCTGGTCTCAGGAAGTTAATTCTGCAAGAAGCCCATGAAACACCTTACTCCATTCATCCAGGAAATACCAAAATGTATATGGATGTGAAGGAGAGATTTTGGTGGAACAATCTAAAAAGAGAAATAGCAGAATATATAGCTAAGTGCGATGTATGCAGTCGAGTAAAGGCTGAGCATCAGAAACCAGCAGGACTTTTGCAACCTTTGAAGGTACCGGACTGGAAGTGGGATTCTATTGGGATGGATTTCATCACCGGGTTACCAAGGACCAGATCAGGGTATGATTCTATTTGGGTTATAGTTTGTCGCTTAACCAAGATAGCTCACTTTATACCCGTAAAGACCACCTATACCAGCGCAAAGCTAGCTGATATTTACATGAAGAGGATTGTGTGCTTACACGGCGTCCCCAAGAGTATCGTGTCCGATAGAGGGACCCAGTTCACCTCCCATTTTTGGAAGCAGTTGCATGAGTCACTCGGAACTAGATTGGAGTTCAGTACGGCATTTCACCCACAAACGGATGGTCAGACCGAAAGAGTAAACCAGATTTTAGAAGATATGTTAGGAGCTTGTGCGCTTGATTATGGGTCTAGTTGGGATGACAATCTACCCTATGCCGAGTTCTCCTACAATAACAGTTATCAAGCTAGCATTGAGATGGAACCATTTGAGGCTTTATATGGGAAGAAATGCACAACCCCATTATTGTGGAGTGGTGTAGGAGAACGAAGTTTCTTTGGACCTGATATAATCCAAGAAGCTGAAGAGAAGGTCAGATTAATTAAAGATAGGTTGAAGGTAGCACACTCACGCCAGAAAAGCTACGCGGATTCCAAACGTAGGGAAGTCGCCTACGAGGTGGGCGATAGAACCTATCTTAGAGTGTCGCCACTCAGAGGTGTGAAGAGGTTTGGACTTAAAGGAAAATTAGCACCTCGGTTTGTTGGACCTTTTAAAATTCTGTCTCGTAAGGGTGAGGTGGCATATGAGTTCGAACTACCAGAAGCTCTATCTGCGGTTCATAATGTGTTCCATGTCAGTCAACTGAAGAAATGTCACCCCGAAATGATGGGAGTTCATTTGAAGGATACTGTACCCCTCGAAGAAGTACAATTGGAGAGTGACCTGACCTACGAGGAGAAACCCATCAAGATATTGCAGACCACAGAAAGAGTCACCCGTACCAAAACCATCAAGTTTTGTAAAGTCCAATGGAACCATCACACTGAGGAAGAAGCCACCTGGGAACGAGAGGACGATCTCCGAGAAGACCATCCACACCTATTTGCTGATCCTTCCGAAGCTCGAGGGCGAGCTTCCTCTTAAGGGGGTTAGTCTGTAACATCCCAAATTTTGCAAAAATTTAAAACTTGCATTCAAGCATCATGCATCATTGAGCATAAGAATACATCACAAAAATATTAAATAAAACTTCAAATTATAAATATAAATAATCTATAAATTCCATAAAGTGTTTATTTAAAACTCCTTTAATAAATAAAATTTTACCAATTTATATATGGGCAAGAATAATGTTAAAAAGTTCCATTTTCAATAACCTTTCTAAAACATATTTTTATGAATTTTTCTGAAATGTTTTGAATAGGTTTAAAAATCATTTTTGAAATCAGTATTTAAAAACAAAAAGAAAAGGTTTTAAATAAAAATAATTGTTTTTCTGAGTCGAGTGGGCCGTGGCCCGTAGCTATCTGCCGCGCGCGCGTAGCCGAGCAGCCCGCCAGCAGCCCAGCGCCCCGCGCGCTCGCTCGCAGTCACTGACAGGTGGGTCCCACCTGTCATCTCCCCCGCGGAGCCGTTCGTCCCCAAATCACGCCCCCGTCCCGACCGAAAACGCCCGATTTGATTTCGTTTGAATGCGGCGATTTACTACTCCATTTACCTCACCGTTTCCCCCTACTAATAGCCCTCCTCGCTCTCGTTCGATTGCCCCAAACAGCACCTCTCGAGGGCCCACAGGCTGCCCGCACGAGCTCGCGCAATCCCGTCGTCGCCGTCTGTAAGAACTCCGCCGCCCGAGCAACTCCGGCCACCTCGGACCTCCTTTCCACCCCCCTTCGCTCCCTGTGAGCCGTGCGCATCGATTTGGCACGGTGGAGCGTGTGTTTTTGCAGCGAAACCCCGCCTCCGTCCAGAACCGAGAGGAACCGTCGCCGTGCGCAACTCCGGCGAGCCCTTCCGGGAAGACGAGGATGCTTCGGTCATCACCACCGCGCCATCGCCCTCCCCACGATGTCGCGCATCCCCTGGTGAGCTCCATTTCCTCCTAGCACCGTAGCACGCCTCGGGCGCAAACGCCGGCCATGGCTCCGCCGCGCCCCGCGCGTCTCCGGTGACCGCGCCGCCCGTATTTGGTCAACGGATCGTGGACCGTTAGATCTAGATCCAATGGATCTAGATCGATTAAATCTCGCGCGTCCATTTCTAATTAGATCGGACGGCTCTCGCAGCCGATCCGCGCCGAAGCGGTACCGACCAATAGGATCGCGCCACGTAGCCCTGTTAATTTCTTTTTCGCAGGAATTTTTATAAATAAAACAGAAAATATACAAAACTTAGAAAATTCATAACTTTTGATCTACAAGTTCAAATTTGATAAACTTTATATCCCCGGATAGCTCTGCTCATGTAGTTTATTTACACCTCAATTGTTTTTCCCTTTGACAAATTATAATTTGTATAATAATCAGAGGAGTATTTCGGCCATTAAAATAATAACTTAAATAATAAAAATGATATAGAAATAAATGTAATTGTCTTAGGATTGTATTATTTCCCTCTGTCCAGCAATATTAATAAATGTCCAAATTGAAGATGTCATAAAAACTATAAAGGTTGTAATTATAGATATCAAAGTTTTACTATATTAGTTTAAAATTATTTAATTGATAAATAAAATAAGAAATACCTAAAAATTATATTTCACTTATTAATGACAGAAATTAAGAAGTATTAATAAGTGTGTCCCATTATCATAGCATATCATCCATGCATACATGATTTTATTTTAGTGTTGTGATGTTATTGTGTTGGTATTTATTTTATTCATTGATTGTGCTAGATTGTGAAGAAGAGGAAGGAATTGCTTGTGATTGTTATTCTTGCTGTGATTGTTCCTCCTGTTACCAAGGCAAGTGACATTCATACTAAATCCCATATTTTCTATATGCATAAGTAGTATATTTTTAGTAGTGTGCATGATAGGAAATTTTGATCTATTTTATAATACTAAGTTAGTTTGTGTTTTACAAATATCCTAGTAGTGTGTAACCACCCTTTTCCCTAAGCAGCCATGAAAAGATTTTATTAGTTGCTTAGCCATGCTATAAAAATGTTTGCCATGTTATTGAAATGTTTCTAAGTGTTAAAATTCTAAAATACACATCTGGGTGGAATTGGTTGATATGGTTTATGTTGAGTGGCTTTTGGGACTATGCTTGTGGTTGTATTCGCCTAGGATGAATGTCTATTCTACTTAGGGCCATGAGTATGGTGGTTGTTACCCAGAAGTACACTTGTGGATGGCCACCCAGGAACGAACAGATTACCAAGTCCCTCCAAGTTTAGAAGCTTCCCGTGCAACCTTTTGACAATGGGCTCTATCTAGAATGATTAAGTTGTGGGAGTGCAACCTGTCAGCTTGACAAGCAGATGTAGAGATGATAGGTGGAACGGGTCTTGCTAGTATGGTTGCATTCTTCTTCTGAAAGTTCTTGTCTCAATTCTCTCCTTTCCATAATACACTCCGTGTGTATAGGATTTCCCGGACAAATTGAGTCTAAAGGTGAAAGTGCACAACCTCTGCAGAGTCGAAAATCTGAGTTCTCAGCCGTGTCCCCGGAAATGGACTACTTCGAGCAACTGGACAAGGATGGGCAAAAGAATCTCAACACTGTTTTCATAAAGTAAAATTTGACTAAGGAAAGAATTGTTGGTGCACTTGGGTTTTCCCCTCGGTGCCAAGTCTTCGAGCAATAAAAGTGTTTTACAAAATGATAGGAGAAAACTTGCTTTCTGCAAATAGCCTACAACCCCACCAAATCAAATATGCATATAGATGTTAGACTTGTCAGAATATATCCACCATAGTCACTTGCCAATACATCATTGTATTGACCTCCTTCGGGGGCTGCATATTCCAATGTGCAGGAAATTCTGATGCTGAATGAGTGGCTCGAGTCTACACCCAACATGACTGCCTGGGGCGCATGCTTGAAGATGAGGCTCAATGTTATTTCGCTTTCGCTGTGAACTTTTAACTTTAGCTAGCATTCATGGCTATGCAATTTGTAATAAAGCCATATTGGCTATTATTTTTGGATCTCGTTGTAGCAATTTAATACTTATGCAATGGTACTTTATATTTTGTACTGTGGTGCCGGCAGTGATCCAGGGACTAGCACATAACACAGGTGTTCCAACTTTAATAAAAGTTGGGGTGCTACAGAAGCCTCCCCCCAAGGGAAGGGGGCTGGTTCGGCCAGCCCCTAGTGGGCCACAAGGGGCCCACTAGGGCCGGCGCACCCTCTTGAGCCACACCAGGCATGTGGGGATAGTCCCACATTGCCTGGCTGGCAAGGTTGGCTCCCCCCGGGAGCCTATATAAGAAGGGGCACCACTGGCCTTTTAATTCACCAATTAATTTCCCAATTCTCTCTCGATCTCGTGATTCCCTTTGTCGGAGTCGCGCCGAGTAGAGGAGGGGGATCTCTTCCACCATAGCCCGCTGCCGCGCTGCTGGTGTTCCGGTCCAAGTCTTCCGCTGCTCGTCTTGGACTGGAGCTTCGGAAGCCGTCGTCTCCACCGTATGTGTGTGACGCCCTGCGAGGTGCTGCGCTAACGGTACTCGGAGGCCTACTTCCTCCACCCGACCTCGGGGTCATCTTCGTCAACTTCGTCGCGCCGAGTTCTCCGTGACCTAGAGGTCGGCTACGTCGTCTTCGTCGTCAACGCTTGTGCGGGAGCGTAATCCCTGCTATTCGGTCTACGAGGGTATGTATTCCGATCTCCGCCGTACTTGTATATCTACATAGTGTAGATTTTGGCTAGTTTAAGGATATCGTTGCTAGGAAAAATTTTGTTTTCTGCACACGATCCCCTTCAGTGGTATCAGAGCCGATCTATCGCAGATATAGCTGTACGCTGTTAGAACCCGTGTTCAGCACGGGGGCACCGTTCCTGTTATTTTCTACCCTCTAGCGTCCACTTGTGATTCCAGCGGCATCGAGTTGATGAAGCGGCCTAGACCGACTTTACGCGTACGCTTACGCGAGACTGGTTCCACTACTGACATATAGCTTGTACCGTATTTGTGGCTGGTGGGTGCCTGTTTCTCTCTCTTCAGTTGGTCTTGCATTTTCAATGGAGGGCCCGAAAGGGATGCTTAAACATGCAATTACTGGATCGTTGTTGTGGTCATAATGTTCGTAGGTATGAAGCGGTTCTATTTACGACAGCCCCAAGCCACGTAAAATATGCAAAAGATAAAGTAGAAGCGTCTAACTTTATTTTGCAGGGGCTATGTGATATGGTCGAGGTAGGTTTATTAAATTGTTTATAAACTGCGGGCGCCAAGACCATGGCGCAGTGGACTATATCACATTGCATTACTTTTGATGTTTTGTGTGCATCTTATAATGTGTGATTGAATATATAGTATATATTAGTTACACGGCGGTAGCTATATAAGATGATCCCTTCAAAATACCACTAGTGTTCTCCCTCCAACGCGCACCACCAAGAAAGTTCTAAGTTATGAGGCAGGCCGTGATGATCGGATGTCAGACATCTCGTCGTTCGCATACAGTGGGTGTAAGCCATGTTGCACAAGCGTCAGCGTGGAGGTTTTTGGTGGCGAGCCTAGCATATTCAGAAATATGGCCTCGGAACAGGGAGACCGAAATGTCGAGCACGAGTCACAAAATTGGTGTGGCGGACAATTGTCTACTCTTGAAGTTGTGCCACCGGCTCTAATGATGAGGGGTGGTGCAATGGATAGGGGTCGTGTAATCGCTTAAACGACCAGGAGGGATGTTCGTTTGAGTGGGAGTTCGGCTAGTTATTTTCTAAAATACTAGAACTCATAATATAATGAACAGAGTCTGTTTTGCAAACCTTTGTAGATATTAACCATTGTGATAGCATCTTTTCAAATTAGGCGCATTCCTGCGATTGAGAAACTTAAAAGGTTGGGTCCAAACTTCATAGTTTTATGCTTTAGCTTGAGGATACTCCTTGTTTAAACCATTAGCTCTTTGTGTTACAATACCCGCTAGGAGATAAACCCGGAGATTCCGCTAACAAAAGATAATTTGGATTATTAGATTTTGTGCGGATGATATCATCATAGTCCAGTGCATGCTATGATCTCTGCCATAGAGAACCAACGGTGGGTACGAGTTTTTAGATCGCGAACATATGATATGGTCGCTAAACTCGGGGTACCCCAAACGTTGGGTTGATGAAGTTTATCAGTACGTTGACTGATTGTCTTCTCAACCAAGATGGAAGAGAATACACACATTGAGGGAGCACGTGGCGGTCATACTTAATGACATATGTTCATACTTAATGAGCATTGAGACGCCTCGCTCAGCTCAATCACTGGATGACAGACATCGTTGCCAAGTGCAAATCCTCTGTCGTAGACTATGTCATGCAAGGGGAATCGTTCACCTTCATGGTTCTTGATTACGGTGGAAGTATCAAGAAAATGAAACAGATCGCCGGAAGTCATCAATGATGATGGTGTATATATGATATACATGTTATGAATGTTTTAGCTAAGCAAGTACTCGCAGTAGTGACTAAGTTTTGAACTAGTCATGTTTTGTGAAAACCAGGTTTACTGCTTGAGTAGCTTGAAAGGATGAGGCGACATTACGTGTTGATAATGGCAATCAAGTTGTTGTGATGGCCATAGACACTCTCCCTCTAAATCTACCATTTGGGTAAATTCTTTATGATCGCCTGTTAGTATGATCGTTACAAGTGTGTCTCCTCTAGCGAGACACTTGTTCATACATGATAGTGACAAATTGGTGTCCTATATTTATGAAGTAATGATCATATGCCGATTTAAATTTAGATGGTAGAAGCTCCCACATTCATAATATTAATGCCAAATGATACAAACTTAATAAAGACACCACATATGTGTGGCACTACCGTTTAGTCATATCAATGTTATAGTCAATGCATTAGCTCGATACCGGATGGATCTACAAGTCCTAAGATTTGATCTTTTGACACTTGCAAAATAACTGTGACACCGTTTTCGGAAAACGGGCATATAACTTATTGATAGTCATACATGGAGATGTATGTGGTTCAATGAAGTAATTGACGGGTAGTGGAGACCTTTATTTCGTGAACTTCACTGAACGTTTTGAGTATAGCTTGTTGAGAATCATGCATATGGGTGTATGTGAATCAATGAAGTACTTTAACGTGTAGTGGAATTCTTTAATTCATAGACTTCATGAATATTCCGAGTAGATATATGGATATCCACTCCGGGGAATGTTAGTCTGAAATTTTGATTCGATCAAACGAAGTTCAGAATGAAGTAGGAAATAAACTTAACAAGAAAATCTAATTCCCGCGATGCAGATCGAGGAAATAAAGATTTGAGTTATAATGTTGGCACATCATTGGAAGACTTGTGAGAAGAGTTCCACAAATTACGTCACATGGAACACCATAGTATTATGGTGTGTTAGGACGTCGTAATTGCACCCTATCGGATAGTGTGTGGTAAATAAATCTCTTACCGAATTATTGTGATCATTAGAGTCATATGGTAGATACGTAAACACTCACGTTAGCAAATAGGGAAACCATTTAAATCCATGGAGACAATACCATACGAGTGATGGCATGGCTTTTTAGCATGGATTGTCGTTTCAGCAATTTAGTGTTTCGATGGATCGAACCTAAAATGGATTAATCTTTGTAGTATACCCTACCTAAAGAGTTAGTTGGGTACATGTCTCACGACATAGGCAAAACAGTTGCCGGGATATACCTTGCGAAAGAAATAGTTCCTTGTCCGAGGGTATAAGTGAGAAAGAAAGTAGAGCAAGACGAAGTTGGTGAACTTCTTCTCCAGACATCAGAGTGGCGCAACCGAAAGTGTTTTCGGTGTCAGGCTCCATAGCTTGAAAAAGCTGATGATTCAAGAACATGATGTTCTAAGCTCATACTAAGAGCGTAGGCATACGAGGTTGTGTTCCACACTATGTGTTACGACAATCTTGTTGTGAAGATCATATTAATGGAATATGATAGACCTACGAACTACGAAGAAGAGATGGTGGACCTAAGTCCGAGAAATGGCTATGAGTCATATATGATCCAAAATAAAATCCATATACGATTACCAGGTAATGACTTGGGAGATCTTGATGGCATCTAGGATGTTAATAGTATATGGAATTTTATGAGAGAGTAGACATTGAGCAGATTCGATTTGTCGTGAAACAGTTCCGACAGATTCAAAAGTTGACCACATGAGAGTTTGTCTCAAGTGGCGAAGCCTAAATCTATTCTGGGTCGTTTAGCAATCACTATAATTTCGAATGAGAAATTGATAGATGGATAAGGAAACCTGTCGTGGTGGTGTCACGGCAGATGCCATAGGATGGCTAATGTGTGGGGCCGATGGACGTTGGTGGATCCGGGGAGGGATAGCAAGCTGAAGAGCTCACACGGGGAGGATCCCGGTGAAACCGAGATCTCCCAGGAACAAGAAATAAGAACAAAGCGCGAGGTGGAAGATCTAACAAACACGAACAAATGCACGAAGGCACACAATCCACACACGATATACCCAGGTTCAGGGCCCTCGTGAGGAGGTAACACCCCTACTCCTGCCTTTCCTCTCTATATATTTGTGTTACAAGAGCTACAACTTGCTGCTAGATCTCTCGAAGGGAGGAGTACAAAGAACTAGATGAACTCAAGGTGAGAAGGAGTGAATGCTCTAAGAGTAAATGCGACTATAGCTTTGGCTCCCAAGTTGGTCTCTCCCTCTCAGGAGCAGTTATGGCGCCTTTTATAGAGCTCCGTCCAGGAGGGCCGGGAACCCTAAACTGGCTTGGCCCCACCGGACAGGCCTAGCCGGCATGCCGTCACCGGCTAGTGCGACCTAGTCGCCGGGCTATCCGGTGTAGCCCCTGCGTCATCATCTTGACAAGGACGGCAGGCGCCGTCCTGCACCATCATTGTCTCCCTGTCAGAGACAAGACATGTCTTTGCCCATCCCGGATAGCCTTTTCCGGATTGCCGGGCTACGTATGCTGGGTCTTGTCGTACCATGATCGTACCGGCTGACGCGCTCCCGTGTCAAGCGGGAGGTGACCATGCTTCCGTGTCAGGCGGGAGGTGACCATGCTTCCGTGTCAGGCGGAATGGTACTTCCCCCCGCAATAGACGGGCAAGCCTGCTATAGACCGTTGACGGCCTACCGGAAGCCCTCACGCCGGCTACCTCCTCGCTTGCCACTGTGAGCCTCTTCTGCATAAGATCAAGACCGAGACATATATTCCGGTTAGTACCCACCCGGACAACCTATCCGGTAAAACCGAGTACACCTCCTTCCGGGAGTCCCCTCGGACCCCGAGACTCGGGACCCTTTCCGGATACGTCCGAGCTCGTCTCAGGATGAGTATCTCTAGGCCTAGCCTCCCGAAGATGTCTTAGCCTATCACAAAAGACATCTTTGAGAAGCTAGTTTTTAGAGGAACCACCCGCTCATGCTTGTGCTGCGATTGTGAGGGCCGGGGATGTCTATTTATAGCTGCGAGACCTGACCCTTGCGCCTGCCAGGAGGCACTTTGTCCTCTTCCAGCGCTCAAGGGTCAAGCTTCCCTTTCAGTACAGCAGGAGGTGTCCCTTGCTCTCGCCAAAGGTCAGGTACTGTTGGCACCTTATTGAATTATACCGGGATCTGCCCCTACCCGGGGGGCAGCCCCCCGACACTAGTCCCCGAAGCTGGTGCCGTACAGCGACCTCGGATGATGTGCGGGATCAGCTTTAAACAACAACTATTTTCCGAGAACACATGACACCAGCCTTTCCCTATCTGCCGAAGTCGGTTCTTCCCGAGATCTTCTTACCGAGACTATCTTTACCGGGAGGCGAAGCCTGCAACCGGATCACACAGCCTCAGTGAATCTTGACCGTTGGCTTCCTGATGAACTCGAGATTATGTGCTGGGGCCCACCCGACGTCTCGTCTGAGCAGAAATGCACTCGAGTGCTCCTGCGCGAGCACGCTGTCGCTTGGGTTCCCGCGCCGGGAGCCGCAGCCGATCCGGAATCCAACCGTTGGGGCCGTGTGGCCCTCGGTGTGGCCGGATCGGACGCTCCGGATAGCGCCACGTGGCTCGCTGCACAAACTAGATCCCACCCACGATCGTGGAGATCGTGGGCGGGAAAATTGGAAACCGCTCCGGAATCCCCCCCATAAATAGGGGACCGGAACGGTCTCCTCCCCTTCTTCTTCTTTCTTGCTTCTCCACCATTGTCTCGAGCACATCGCCGCCGCTGCGCTCGTCACTCGAACGCCGTCGCCCTCGCCGTGCGCCGGAGCTCGAACATCGTTGTCCCTCTCGCACGTCACCGAGCTCCTCTTTCACCGGTGAGTCGCTCTCTCCGTCTCGATGATTTTCTTCGGTAAAGCAACCGCCCGACTCCGGCCGTGCCGTAAGACAAGTGCTATTGAGCCGCCGCCGGTGAGCACAACTCGAGCGGCGCGCACGAGGCGCACGGCGGTGATGTACCGTCGCGGTAGGATAGACCCTTCAGTCGCATTGCGCCTCGCCCGAGTCCAGCGCGAGCCTATTTTCCTCTTTTTTGTTTTGATTATTTAGCACACGGTAGATCTTGTTTCCCAGGAATCCGGTAGTGTTTAGCAGTTTGTGCTCCGGCATCCTAGTTTCCGGTAGACTAACTCCGACTAACCGCCGCTGCGCCTGCAGAATAGCCCGGATACACCTGCAGTCTTCTCCGACATGGGTGAAGAAAGTATCCGGGGATGCTGGGATGGCTCCGAAACCAAACAATGGGATCTGGACTGGCTGTATCGGACTCGCCGGATTCCTCCAGAAGTCGAGAGCCGTCTCCCGGAGGGCGAGGTTGAGCCGGAACCCCAACCCGGGGAATACGTTGTATTCCTTACGCATTTCGAGCGTGGGTTTGGGCTTCCGGATAGCCCCTTCTTCCGCGACTTCCTCGACACCTACAGCCTTCAACCGCATCACCTCCCAGCTAACGCCATCATGATGCTCTCGTTCTTCACCACGTATGCGGAAGCATACCTCGGCGTGTGGCCCTTTCTGGATCTTTGGGCCAAGTATTTTATCCTTCGCCGCCAAGTTATCCCCAACCCGGATCAGAAAGAGAAAGACCTGGTCGACTGCGGAGCGGCCACCATCATCCCTCGCGCTGACTCCGGGTTCCCCATAGTCAAGGGACTAGAATCCTGCCGGAAGTGGCAGCGCAGTTTCTTCTACGTGAAGAACCGGGAGCACTCGGGAGATGGTCCGGGATCCTCGAATCCGGATTTCATAAATCTGCCGGAGTTTGTCCATGGCCCTCCTCGCAAGTTTAACCTCTGGAAACGGCTCCCGGATACCGAAGAGGTCAATTGCATGCATGACGTGCTCCAGGCGCTGAACAAGAAAATGACCGGCGACGATCTCCTTCGCTGCTTCATTATTCGGCGCGTCTGCCCTCTGCAAAACCGAGTGCACAAGATGTGCCATATGGACGGGAGCTATGACCCCACTAGGACCAGTATTTTCGGGTTAGATCACGCCGCGGTCGTCCGACGCGTTCGAGCCATTGCTCGGACGAAGATGACGGATGATTACACCTGGGGTGTCATTGGGGGATCCCGGAAGAAACCGTTAAAACAGGTGCTCCTGTCTGTCTTTCGCGCATTTGCCCACGTACATGCGGTTACTTGGAAATCTTGTGATGACCTGTTTGCGCAGTTATTCGAGCGGCAAGCCGAGGAGGAAGCTGTCCACGCCAACGGGAACTTCGTGCCGAATATCCCGGTGCCGGATAAGATGCCGAGAAAGGATCCCGATGGCGAGGACCATCTCGCCATTCCTCTGTTCAAGGCTGCAGCTCCGGGTAATCCTTCAACCTCAGAGACAGTTTCTATTTCTTCGGATGATGAGGAAGAGATTGACTGCCAGATTCTCGATGTTATTGACGTTCTCCCTCTCAATTGGGCCTCAGCAGTGGTTCCGAAGCCGACTGCCGGAACCAAACGCACCGAGAGCCGGAAGCGCGCGGCTTCCGACACCGAGGCCGTCGACAACTCCGGCAACCCCCCCAAGAGAAGCAAACCGAATAAACAAACGGCCCCGAAGCCTCGCCGGCAAAGGGGCCCTCCCCTTGTGGACTCCGGGTACATTTTCCTTGCCTTATGCTACATGACTTTTCCTTCTCCACAAATTATTACTGAGATACTTTGTTTCAGGGACGCACTCGACCTCCCGTCGCCTGCCATTCCTCCTCCTCCCGGCACCCGGACTCCCAGCCCGGCTCGGGCTTCGCCTTCTTCTCCTCGCCCCTCTACTCGAGGAAGCGCAGCTGCCGCCTCCGGTGCCGCACCGGCATCCGTTGTGACTCCGGATGCTTGTCCGGTGACCGACGAGATCCCGGCGCAAGCCATGACGTCCTCGGGAGATATTCTCCTTCCGGAAAGTCCGCGTCGGGTGCCCGTGCTTGAAGCGGAGATCTTGAGCCCTCCTCGGCAGTCCGTGCCCAGCGGTCCCTCCCGGCAAGCTTCGGACAAAGCTGCCCCGGAGAAACGGCCGGCAGTCTCCTCCCGGCCAGCTGATCCACCTGCCGGGAAGTCGCGCCCCAAGATTGCTGGGCAGAAAACGACTTCTGCCAAGCCCGCAGCTTCCCCGACATCCTCGGCCCAGGACTTGGTGCTGCGCACGGGTACGTTTTCATCGTTACCACCGCCTCCCGCCGAGATCCCTACTGCTGCCTTGCGGATGTTGCGAGCAACTGTTAGCTCCTTTGTGCCTTCAGGGTCCCGGGATCTTGCTGCTACCCGCGCGCCCGGCGGCTCCGGCATACAGGTTGTTGACGAATACAACCAGGCCTGGCTTGCCGCTGACGCCTCCGAGACCGCGGGAGACTTGCACGCTGCAGGCCCAAGCCGCAACGCCCAAGCTCTGCACGCTCTCCAGGTGGCCGCGCTGGATGTTACTCGGGTGACCGAGGTAAGCTTGTTCTATTTCTTTCAAAAAATACTTGTTCCTTCCACCACCACTAGTCCCCGAGATTGGTGCTTAGTGCTCTAGATTCCTCCGAATAGCAGATCACTGGGCTCCAATCTTAGAGAAAAATCCCGGACTCGGATAACGAGTCCCCGAGATCCTCCCAACCGGGTAGCTTGCTTCAAAATTTGCTTCACAACCACTAGTCCCCGAGATTGGTGCTTAGTGCTCTAGATTCCACCGAATAGCAGATCACTAGGCTCCAATCTTAGAGAAAAATCCCGGACTCGGATAACGAGTCCCCGAGATCCTCCCAACCGGGTAGCTTGCTTCAAAATTTTGCTTCACAACCACTAGTCCCCGAGATGTGTGCTTAGTGCTCTAGATTCCACCGAATAGCAGATCACTAGGTTCCAATCTTATAGAAAAATCCAGGACTCGGAAATCGAGTCCCCGAGATCCTCCCAACCGGGTAACTTGTTATGTGTTAGAGATCCCGGATTCTCCTGATTTCTTTACATTCTTCCCCGGCTGACTCCTCCTTCTTTGTCTTGATTTCAGGAGTGCAGCAAGAAACGCTGCAGCATCTTCAACCGAGTTCTTGCTGAGCTCGGTCAGTCCAAGAAATCCGAAGGACGCCTCCGGGAGGAGCGCAACGCCGCGCGCAAGGTCTCGGTTGACCAGAAGACCGCACTTGCCACCGCGCAAGCCGAGATCGCGCGGCTCAACGGCGAGCTCGAAAAGGTCAAGGCTGCTGCGACCGACATGAAGACGCGCTTCATCGAGGCGAGCAAGAAGCAGAAAGAAACCTTGGACCAGTCCGAGGAGCGCGCGCATAATGCCGAGACCGAGCTGGCTCTCCTCCGTTCACGGTCTGATACTTGGCTCTCCGAGCTCACTGTATTGAACCGGGATCTGAACAGTAAGTGGACCGACATCCCTCTTCTCTTGCTGCTTCCTTTCTTCGTTGTTGCTTTTCTTATGACCTAGCTGTTTGACAGTTCTTCTTTTTAAAGGGGAATTTGAGCACTCCCGGGAGGCTGCTGTTCTCGCCGTTGCTGCCGCCCGAGAGAAGCGCGCCGGGAAGGGCCCTGTCTCGGACGCCTGGGACATCGAGGATCACCTCACCGCCCTGAAGGCCCGGATAGTGCCCCTTCGGTCTATTGGGACGGAGCTGCTCAGCGTTGTTGCCCACATCCACGGCGCACTGTGGCCGAGCATCCGCGGGACGCTCTCAATTCCCGAGCTCGCGGGCGCACTGCGGTGTGCCGGGAGGCGCATTCACGCGTGGAAGCGTTCCGGTGCGCGAGCTGGTGCCGACCAGGTCTTGACCCAAGTACTTAGCTGGTACGAGGGTCTTGACTTGGAGGTGATTCAGCGCCTGCAGACGACTTCGGCGTGGCTGAGTGATCCGGCCAAGATTCAGCGGCGACAGGAGGTGGCGCACCGGATCGCCTCGTGGTCCAGCATCCGTGCCTTCACCGCGAGCGTCCTTCCTTCCGACTCGGAATCCGATTACGAGGATGACGAAGAAACCGGCGCGACCGGCGATGCGGAAGACGAGGCCCCGGAAGAAGATGACGCTGCCTCCGGTGCCGCGCCCGAGAGCGTGGTTCCCCGGGACGTAACGACTTCGCCGAGACCCGAGGCCACCGAGACCGAGGTGCGTCCCGACGCCCCGAGTACTGCTGCCGGAACTGAAGCCGAAGCTGCTCCTGCTGCGTCTCCCGAGAGAGCTGCTCCTGCTGATGCCGCCGAGATTGCTGCTCCTCATGAGGCCGCTTCCGAGGTCGCTGCTCCTGCTGGTGTCTCGGTCGAGAAGCCGACATCTCCTATCGCTTAAAACACTTAAGAGTAGATTCGTCAAATCCCCGGGATGCCGGGTGCAAAATGTACTATACACTTATATTATTTTCGTTTCGTACTGAACTATTTACTCGAGTAACTTATGCCAATTTATTCTGTTTTGAGTTCTCGACTTGTCTTTCATGTTTACCGTACTTAGGTAATTTCTGCTCTTGTCTACCATTTCGGCGTTCGATAGTCGAGTCACAATACTCCACATACGGCATACATTACTTAGAACAATTCGAGTTCCGTCTAACCGAATTCCCGACATAAAAAACTCACTAAGTTAGTAAAAAACAGGTACGCCGGATAAGTTCCTGCTCCGAGTCCCCGAGACCATTTTCGTGTTTCCCACCTTCCCTCTCTTTGCTCTTGACTACCATTTCGGCGTGCGTCAGTCGAGTCACAAGATGATTTCACATGACATACATTACTTTGACTTTGAGAATCGAACTCGGAACTTTCCCGGCATACAAAATAACATATAGAACAGTTATCCGGCAGTCCCCGGGTCCCTTCCCGAGATGCCGGTGAAAAACAGTAAATAAACTCGACAAAAATAACAATACGACATGCACATAACCAGGCAGTCCCCGGGTTCCTCCCGGGGTGCCTTACTTTCATTAATACTGAAAATTGAGATACAACATACACTGAGCCCTTTACGTGTAAAAGGGGCGAAGTAGAGCTACATTCCATGGACGCTTGGTTTCCTCACCGGATTTGTCCATTACACCTTTCCTAGCCTCCTGTGCATCTACAAGGTAATAAGAATCATTGTGCAATGCTCTGCTTATCACAAACGGTCCCTCCCATGGAGGTGACAGCTTATGCATTCCGGCCGTGCGTTGGATGAGCCTCAGCACCAGATCCCCTTCTCGGAACACCCTCGGGTGTACTTTCCGGCTATGATAGCGACGGAGATTCTGTTGATAAATGGCCGACCGAGATAGTGCCAATTCTCTTGCCTCTTCGAGTAAATCTACATCATCTTCTCGGGCCTCCTTTGCCTCGGTCTCGGTGAACATTGTCACTCTCGGGGAGTCATACTGTATGTCGGTCGGGAGTACTGCCTCAGCACCGTATACCATGAAGAATGGCATGTAGCCGGTAGATCTATTCGGTGTAGTCCGGAGACCCCATAACACCGCCGGTAACTCCTCTATCCAGCATCCCGGAGTTCTCAACAACGGTTCGATCAAACGAGCTTTGATACCGGCTAATACCAAGGCATTTGCTCTCTCGACTTGCCCATTTGCTTCCGGGTGTGCGACTGATGCTACATCCAGCCGGATTCCCTTCTCAGCACAAAATCGAGCGAATTCCCCCACAGCAAAGTTGGTGCCATTATCCGTGATAATGCTGTGCGGGTACCCGTATCTCAAGATGATGTCTTTCAGGAATTGCACAGCGGTGTGTCCATCGCACTTCCGGATTGGCTTGACCTCTATCCACTTGGTGAACTTGTCCACCATCACCAGTATATGTGTCATATTGCCTCTTGCCGGCTTGAATTGCCCGACCATGTCCAAACACCATACTGTGAATGGCCAAGTGATGGGGATTGTTTTCAGTGCTGACGCCGGCATGTGTATCCGGTGAGCAAATCTCTGGCATCCTCCACACTTCCGAACAATATCTTCTGCTTGCTGCAATGCGGTGGGCCAGTAGAACCCATGCCGGAACACCTTTGCCACCAGGGCCCGGGATGATGCATGATGTCCACACTCCCCCTGATGTATTTCCAGTAGCATCTCTTGTCCTTCTGCCGGTTCTACACACCTCTGGAGTACCTCAGTGACACTCCTTTTGTACAGTTCTTGATTGATGACAGTGTATGCTTTTGACCTTCGCATTGCCTGCCGGGCTTCCACTTCCTTCTCCGGCAGGGTTCCTTCCAAGATAAAAGCCATAATGGGTTGTGCCCATCCCGGGATAGGTCTAACCGGGAACATGGGAGCGTCTATGTCCATTGGCTCTGCCGACATCACCTCTATCATCATCTTTCTTTGCCTCTCTGAGCACTGGGACGCAGTCCCCGGGTTCGATGTTATGCTCCCGACATCTACTTCCATGGGTACTGCATGTGAACCAGGCTCCTTGGGGATGAAGATAGAATCTGACTCGGGTGATGGTTGAATAGATGGCCTCCTCAAATGCTCCAGGGCTATTCCGGGTGGGATGGCATCCCGAGATGACCCTAGCTTGGACAAGACATCTGCTGCTTCGTTTTCTCCTCTGGGTATATGCTTGAACTCGCATCCTTCAAAAAATCCGGATATTTTCTGCACATGAAACCTGTATAAGGCCATGTTTGCATCGAGGGCATCCCAATTCCCCGACACCTGTTGTACTACGAGGTCGGAGTCACCGAAACACTCTATCCGGCGGATGCCGGTCTCCTTGGCGACGTTCAGTCCATGAACCAAGGCCTCATATTCCGCGACATTGTTGGATGCCCGAAAATGAATTTGCAGCACATACTTCAGTACATCTTGTTTTGGGGAAGTGAGGACCACTCCTGCACCCAATCCGATCTTAGCCTTTGAGCCATCGAAATGCATCCTCCAGAAATTGTAATCCGGCATCGGAGGTTCATACTGCATCTCGGCCCAGTCAACCAAAAAGTCCGGCAGCGCCTGCGACTGGATGGCATCTCGTCTCTCGTACGCCGGAGCGTATGGAGAAAACTGGATGGCCCATTTGGCTACCCGGCCGCTAGCATCCTTGCAACCGATGATCTCGGCCAGCGGAGCTTCGCATACCACTGTGACCGGGTGTTCCTGAAAGTAGTGCTTGAGCTTTGTCACTGCCATGTACACCCCATACGCCATCTTTTGGTAGTGCGGGTAGTTTTGCTTGGATTCCGAGATCACCTCACTGAGGTAATACACCGGCCTCTGTATCAGCTTGCCCCCTTCTTCCCTTTCTACTACCATTGCCACACTGACTACCCGGTTGGTTGCAGCAATATACAACAGCATAGGTTCCTTGGGTAACGGGGATGCCAACACAGGTGCTGTTGAGAGCATTCTCTTCAAATCGTTGAACGCCGCGTCAGCCTGCGGGGTCCAAATAAATGTTTTGCTCTTCTTCATCAGCTGGTACAGAGGCAAGGCCTTCTCCCCAAGTCGGCTCACGAACCGACTTAGGGATGCAAGACACCCGGTAAACTTCTGCACATCTTTGAGACGCACGGGCAACTTCATGCTCTCGATAGCACGAATTTTACCCGGGTTGACCTCGATTCCCCGACTTGAGATGAGAAAACCGAGTAATTTCCCTGCCGGAACACCAAATGTACACTTATCCGGGTTCAATTTCATCCGGAACCTTCTTAAGTTCTTAAATGTTTCCCTCAGATCATCTATTAGTGAGGCTTTTTCTTTTGTTTTTATGACTATGTCATCGACATAGACCTCGGCATTTCGGCCTATCTGGTCATGCAAACATTTCTGCATGCATCTCTGGTATGTAGCACCAGCATTCCTCAAACCGAAAGTCATGACACGATAGCAATAAGCCCCATAAGGGGTAATAAAAGCAGTTTTCAATTGATCATCCGGATTCAAAGGTATCTGGTGAAAACCAGAATATGCATCTAAAAAAGTCAAAAGCTCACTCCCGGCAGTGGAGTCTATCACTTGATCTATCCGGGGCAGTGGAAATGGGTCCTTCGGGCATGCTTTGTTGAGGTTGGTGAAGTCGATGCACATGCGCCAGACCTTAAGAAGGAGGGGATCATCCTTCTTCTTCTCCACCAGGACCGGATTCGATATCCAATCCGGGTGCAGCACCTCCATTATGAATCCAGCGGCCAGCAGTATAGCCAGATGCTCCATGACCGCGGCTCTTCTTTCATCCGAGAGGCGCCTAGTCGGTTGCTTCACCGGCTTCGCATCCGGTCTAACAAATAGAGAGTGCTCAGCCAACTCCCTCGGGACGCCTTGCAGATCGTCACTCGACCACGCAAAAGCATCCCGATTCTCACGGAGGAAGTCGACGAGCTCGCCTTCCTATTTGCTGTCCAGGTTGCTGCCAATGATAACTTGGCGCTCCGGGTTGCTAGGGTCCACACACACCTTCTTGGTCTCCTTGGGGGGCTGAAATGACGCACCCTGCTCCGGGTTCACCATCCCGGGCATTCCGAGTTGTGAGGTCTTGGCCATTGCCACCACCTGCTGGATCCTCTTCTTCTCTTCCGCGATCACCAGAGACTCAGCTGAGGCACATTCCATGGAGCGCTTGTGGTCTCCCGAGATGGTGATTACACCGTTAGGTCCCGGCATCTTCATCTTGAGGTAGCCCACATGAGTCGAGATCATGAACTTGGCGAGGGCCGGTCTGCCGATCAGTGCGTGATACGGGCTCTCGAGGTCCACGACCTCGAACTCCAAGCTCTCGTTTCGGCAGTTCTCCCGAGTTCCGAATAGCACCTCAACCCAGATCTTTCCCATGGGCGAGCAAGAGACTCCGGGCACAATGCCGTGGAAAGTTGTCTCGGTAGGCAGCAGGGTGTTCATGGATACTCCCAGCTTCACCATCGTGTCCTTGTACATGATGTTAATGGCACTGCCATTGTCAATCAGAACCCGGCTGAAGCAGACGTTGAGGTTGGGTCCGACAAAGGTTGGGTCCACCACCAAGGCATACGCTCCCGGCTTAGGCATAACTCGGGGGTGATCCTTCCGGCTCCATGTGATCTCCATCTCGGACCAGTGCAAGAATTTGGGCACCGCCGGGATCACAGCATTCACCTCTAGTGCACGTTGCCGCACACTCTTTCGGTCAGTGGGTTCGGTCACGAAGACCACATAGCTCTGATGTGCCTCCCGGTAGTTGCTCTGCTGCTGTCCGCCTTGGTTACCGTTGTCGTTCCGGGTGTGCACCACATTCACCGGGCGAGGTGGGGGTCCTCTCGGAGGAGGGGGAAGTCGAACCGCATTGGCCCCCGATGTCGGAGGAGGGGGTCTCGGTATATTGGGCCGAGATGCCGGAGCACCCTGCCGAATAGCTCCCGAGCTGCCTTCCTGCAACGTGCGCTGATACCAACTGCACTGCCGAGTAGAGTGGTTTGCGGGCTTGTTGGCCTCCAGAGTATGGTAGCAGCATGGCTTGTTCAGCATCTCTTCATATGTCAGGGGCTTCTTTTGCTCCACCCAGGTCTTTTGCACCTCCTGACTCTGACCCCAAGCCGGGCCACTTGTCTTTTGACGCTGGCTGTTGCCGGCATCCTCCTGCTCCCGGGTCACTCCTGCGACGTGTTGTGCGGCATGGTGGTACTCGGGCTGATTCCTCTTGTGGCTGAACTCCTGGCGATCATGGCTCCTGCTCGGTCCTGAACGCTGAGGTCCCGCATTCCTCCTGTTGGAGTCACCGACATCCACCAGGGGTTGCATGGGATCTCCAAGCGTATAGGTATCGGCGATGCGCATGGTTTCTGCCAAGGTCGTTGGCATCTTTCTCTGCAACTTCTGCCACAGCATAGAGCCATGCTGGCATCCTTGTGCAAACCAGGAGATGGCTTGTGCCTCTACCACTCCTTCACAAAAGTTGCGAATATTGCTCCACCGGGTAAGGTATTCCCGGTCGGTCTCGTTGCTCCTTTGCCTACAGATGGCAAGCTGCTGAGGCCTGTTGGGCCTTTTGTATGTGCTGGTGAAGTTACTGATGAATGCCTCCTCGAAATCTAACCAGCAGTCTATGCTGCCAGTTCTCAAGTTGTTCAACCAGATTCGGGCTGGTCCTTCCAACATCTGCGGCACATAACGTACCGCCCAACGTCTGTTTCCACCGGCTATGCTTACTGCAGTTACATAGTCGGTTAGCCAGTCCTCCGGCTTCTTGCTGCCGTCATAGGTCTTGGCACCCCTGTTGAGCTGAAAGTTTCGAACAGGGGGTTCCCGCATGATCCGAGGTCCGAAGCAGGCAGGTCCTGGAGGTCCTTGCTCTTCCACCAACTCGGATTGGTGAATCCGGTCGAGCCGGAATCTGGCGTCTGCCGGGTTCAGCTGCCTGGTTCCTATCCGAGATCCCAAAGGGTTCTCGTCTGGCTGATACCCGAGCTGTTGCAGCCTCGAGTTGCCATCATTGAGCCTGTCCTGCGCAGGGATCACGGCCTGCTGGGGAATAGAGGCGACCTCCCTCTGCGGGTTTCCCTGAACATGAGGAGGGTTCCGAGGTGGATTACCACGGCCAACCGGGTTATTGTTTCCTACACCCAGGTTACCATCCCCACGGGTACTTCCTGCCTGCCCCGAGTTACGCTGTCCGGCTTGCCCGGCTTGCTGGATAACGGCGAAGGCCGGGTCATAGGTCTGTAGCTGCTTGTTCTTCCCGGAACCTCGACTCTGGCTCCGACTCTTGCTCTTGCTTCTGCTCGGATGCGGGGGAGAGGCCTCCCCGTCCGACTTCTGGTTATTGGGTCTGGCTGAGTGCACCTGGGACCCTGCTCCGGGGTTCTTCTTCTTGAAGGCCTGATTCTGACGGTTGGCCTCAATCACCAACTCGTTTACCCGCTCCTGCTGCTTGCGTAGGGCTTCGCCGGATAACCCTACCAATTCGGCCATAGCGGCTTCGGCGGCCCTAAGAGTTTTCGCCGGTGAGCTGTACACCGGCTTCCCTGCTGAAATCCGACTTCCTGTATGACTGGTGGTGGCTCCACCAGCCAGCTCCTCATTCACCATTCTTCCTTTCTTGCGCAGATCCGCAAAGCGCTTGTCCCGGGAGTCTATCTTAAGGAATCCGTGAGCCGCATTGTACTCCTGGAGGCTAGCATTTAGCTCGCGACGGATCTCGGCGATCTCCTGCGCTTCGGCGAGTAGCAACCTCCGCTGCTCCTCCAACTCAGCCGAAGTGGCTTGGGTATCCGCTTCGGTAGCCACCGGTACAGTCAACTTGGCCACCAGCCCCGAGAGAGGATCCGGGCGGCGCCGCGGCTGGGACTGCTGCGGATCGCCATCTCGGGCCGCAGGTCTTTCCTGCGGGGGTTTGGCCAAACGGGGGTGGCCGTCGGTATCGCCGTCAGCGTCCTGGTACTCCTCCTCGGTAGCCCCGACCATCATCACCGCGACGGAACTCGGGGGGCGACCGGCACGCAGACCCCGAGCAGCGCAGAGCATGGGAGGGTCCTCGGCTTCCAGGACGACGTCCGGGTAGCTACAGACAACCTCTGTGGCGACGTAGGTGGTGAAACCACCAAAGTCAATGAGACATCCGTTCACCGGAAACGGTTTGTTCCGGAAGCACCCTGCGTTGTCGCAGACGAAGTCCATCTCCCATAGCCTTACGACCAGGCCAGAGAGAACCCGAACCCCGAAGTGAATAGGGGAGCCCGTCCGGATGTGTACACCAGCCAACGCCTCTGTCTGCCCCACGGTGGGCGCCAACTGTCGTGGTGGTGTCACGGCAGATGCCATAGGATGGCTAATGTGTGGGGCCGATGGACGTTGGTGGATCCGGGGAGGGATAGCGAGCTGAAGAGCTCACACGGGGAGGATCCCGGTGAAACCGAGATCTCGCAGGAACAAGAAATAAGAACAAAGCGCAAGGTGGGAGATCTAACAAACACGAACAAATGCACGAAAGCACACAATCCACACACGATATACCCAGGTTCAGGGCCCTCGTGAGGAGGTAACACCCCTACTCCTGCCTTTCCTCTCTATATATTTGTGTTACAAGAGCTACAACTTGCTGCTAGATCTCTCGAAGGGAGGAGTACAAAGAACTAGATGAACTCAAGGTGAGAAGGAGTGAATGCTCTAAGAGTAAATGCGACTATAGCTTTGGCTCCCAAGTTGGTCTCTCCCTCTCAGGAGCAGTTATGGCGCCTTTTATAGAGCTCTGGCCAGGAGGGCCGGAAACCCTAAACTGGCTTGGCCCCACCGGACAGGCCTAGCCGGCATGCCGTCACCGGCTAGTGCGACCTAGTCGCCGGGCTATCCGGTGTAGCCCCTGCATCATCATCTTGACAAGGACGGCAGGCGCCGTCCTGCACCATCATTGTCTCCCTGTCAGAGACAAGACATGTCTTTGCCCATCCCGGATAGCCTTTTCCGGATTGCCGGGCTACGTATGCTGGGTCTTGTCGTACCACGATCGTACCGGCTGACGCGCTCCCGTGTCAGGCGGGAGGTGACCATGCTTCCGTGTCAGGCGGGAGGTGACCATGCTTCCGTGTCAGGCGGAATGGTACTTCCCCCCGCAATAGACGGGCAAGCCTGCTATAGACCGTTGACGGCCTACCGGAAGCCCTCACGCCGGCTACCTCCTCGCTTGCCACTGTGAGCCTCTTCTGCATAAGATCAAGACCGAGACATATATTCCGGTTAGTACCCACCCGGACAACCTATCCGGTAAAACTGAGTACACCTCCTTCCGGGAGTCCCCTCGGACCCCGAGACTCGGGACCCTTTCCGGATACGTCCGAGCTCGTCTCAGGATGAGTATCTCTAGGCCTAGCCTCCCGAAGATGTCTTAGCCTATCAGAAAAGACATCTTCGAGAAGCTAGTTCTTAGAGGAACCACCCGCTCATGCTTGTGCTGCGATTGTGAGGGCCGGGGGTGTCTATTTATAGCTGCGAGACCTGACCCTTGCGCCTGCCAGGAGGCACTTTGTCCTCTACCAGCGCTCAAGGGTCAAGATGCCCTTTCAGTACAGCAGGAGGTGTCCCTTGCTCTCGCCAAAGGTCAGGTACTGTTGGCACCTTATTGAATTATACCGGGATCTGCCCCTACCGGGGGGGCAGCCCCCCGACAAAACCATATTTCTTAATAGTGTCATTAAGAAAGAGTTGGTAATCCTAAGGGTGCTAAACATGTATGCAAACTTCGGTTGTCCATTCATGGGCAGAAGCAAGCATATCGGAGCTGGAATCTTCACTTTGATAATGTGATCAAAGGATTTTGGAGTTGTCCAAAATAGTTGAAGAAACCTACATTTGCAAAGAAGTGAGTGGGAGCAAAGTAGCTTTCCTTGATCTTATATGCGGAAGGCATATTTGAGTGGGAGCTAAGTAGCTTTCCTTGATCTTATATGCGGAAGGCATATTTGAGTTGGAGCTAGGTGTCATTCGTGATTTTATATGTAACGACATATTGAATGACACAGATCCTCTAGTAGAGTGTAAAGGATTATTTAAGTGATTAAATTTTCTATGAAATGAAGTTAGGAGTATTAGGCATCCGATTTATAATTGTATAGATCAGAAGGGGCTTAATAACATTAAGTAAGAATATTTCCTAAGTCAGGATTCTAAAGTGTTTCAGAATAGGACAAGCAAAGAAAGAGGTTCTTGCTTGTATGACTAGGTAAAATATTAAGTTTATCTTGGCTTTTTCAGTGATAGAAAATGATGTTCGACATTCTCTATGTATCACACATAGAGTCTATCAGGCTGAAAGCTCGACTTGGTGTGACCCGAGTTCTTGGTTGAAGAACAGGTTCTAGAGTGATCCTTGTACGGATCAATGAACAAGCGTTAAGTTTATTCTTCAGTGTCTATGAGAACTGAAGATAGGTTTTCTAGTAACGGGTAAGAGTGGAATGGCAACTTGCCGTAAAGCGGTTACGATGATGCAAGTTATGACACTGACCCATACGACTAGAAATCTCATATAGGAGATGTCCTTTATTTTGAAGATAGACATGGTTAGTTTGCGAAGTCGCATATGAATGCACTGTCGCACAATCCTAAGGGTGCTAAACATGTATGCAAACTTCGGTTGTCCATTCATGGGCAGAAGCAAGCATATCGGAGCTGGAATCTTCACTTTGATAATGTGATCAAAGGATTTTGGAGTTGTCCAAAATAGTTGAAGAAACCTACATTTGCAAAGAAGTGAGTGGGAGCAAAGTAGCTTTCCTTGATCTTATATGCGGAAGGCATATTTGAGTGGGAGCTAAGTAGCTTTTCCTTGATCTTATATGCGGAAGGCATATTTGAGTGGGAGCTAGGTGTCATTCATGATTTTGTATGTAACGACATATTGAATGACACAGATCCTCTAGTAGAGTGTAAAGGATTATTTAAGTGATTAAATTTTCTATGAAATGAAGTTAGGAGTATTACGCATCCGATTTATAATTGTATAGATCGTAAGGGGCTTAATAACATTAAGTCAGAATATTTCCTTAGTCAAGATTCTGAAGTGTTTCAAAATAGGACAAGCAAAGAAAGAGGTTCTTACTTGTATGACTAGGTAAAATATTAAGTTTATCTTGGCATTTTCAGTTATAGCAAATGATGTTCGACATTATCTATGTATCAGACATAGATGCTATCAGACTGAAAGCTCGACTTAGTGTGACCCTAGTTCTTGGTTGAAGAACAGGTTCTAGAGTGGTCCTTGTGTGGATCAATGAACAAACGTTAAGTTTATTCTTCAGTGTCTATGAGAACTGAAGATATGTTTTCTAGTAAAGGGTAAGAGTGGAAAGACAACTTGCCGTAAAGCGGTTACGATGATGCAAGTTATGACACTGACTCATACGACTAGAAATCTCATATAGGAGATGTCCTTTATTTTGAAGATAGACATGGTTAATTTGCGAAGCCGCATATGAATGCACTGTAGTATAATCTACATAGGTATAGAAATATATCGCGACTTCAGAAGTAGCAAGTGTGATTAGACTGAGCAGTTTTCGGGGCGTAGGTGATCTCCTTATTCGATCTCTTAGACTTTTAAGGCGCGTGCTACGCGAATGCTCGAGTCTCACTCCATCCACTGGGTATATTTCACCGTCATCGTAAGATACGGGATGATGACATAGAAGTGTTGCAAAGCACATATAGGTCGCAATGTGTGAGATCTATTGACTGTATTCCTCTTCCACGAGGCGAGCAGGCACCAAGATGCTATGGGTGTTGAGCTTTTACCAAGTTGTAAACTAGATTAAGTGTTACTCTAGTGCAAGTGGGAGACTGAAGGGAATATGCCCTCGAGGCACTTAATAAACATAGTTTATTGGCAATATCCCAATCGTTCATTATATGTTTTATATCATGCTATAACTGTATTAAGCGAAAACATTAATACAGGTGTGGTAGATAAACAACCAGGACCCTAGTAGCCTCTACTAAGACTAGTTTCGTTGCGCGATTGATGATCGAGGTTTTCTGATCATAGGGCATGGCGCCGGTCGGCTATGGAAGTCATATCGTTAGGTGTAACGATGTGAGGGACATACCCAGTATTTATAGGACATAGGCATTACGCCTTAAGACCGTGAGATCAACTCTTATTGTTATCCCTGGAAGATACTTTGATCGCACCAAACGTCATATCTTATATAGTGTGACAATGATAGGTGATACTTTTGGGTATCGGAAGGGGGTAGTTGAGACGAGGGGTCAACAGCGGGATTTGTCAGTCCGCATAGCCGGATAGATACTCTAGGGGCGACTCGGTGAGATTATGTCAAATGAGTTTGCAAACATGTGACTAGGTCACCAGCTGACATAATATCACGGACGAGTAGAAGATAGTGTTTTCGGTAACGAGATCATGCTAGGTATGGAGATATCTGAGAATAATGCTTGGACACGATAAATATCGCCATGACAAAGGGTTTAAGACTAGACGTCCAGGTTTGATAGATGAAAGTCATTCGTTATATCACAGGGATTAATTCATGGGGTCCAGGCCTACGAGTTAGTCGTTGATCATAGAGGAGTCTTGATCATACATGTTATTATATCGAACCACTAGGGTAATACACTTAAGGGGTTTCGACAAGACAACCGGAAAGGAAAGAGATCACCGGGAACGTCCCGGGAATGGTCCGATGGAGATCGGGCAGCGACGAAAGAGTTTAGAATAAATTATATAAAATATGTTTGATATTAATTAGTGTAATTAATGTTTAAATATGATTTTATATATTTATTTTCGAATTTTTAAAGGCAGATTTCCCTAAATGGGCCTTGTAGTGGAAAGAAGGCCCATGAGGGGGGGAAGCTTCCCCCCAAGCGAAGGGGGCTGGTTCGGCCAGCCCCTAGTGGGCCACAAGGGGCCCACTAGGGCTGGCGCACCCTCTTGAGCCGCACCAGGCATGTGGGGATAGTCCCACATTGCCTGGCTGTCAAGGTTGGCTCCCCCCGGGAGCCTATATAAGAAGGGGCACCCCTGGCCGGGAGCCTATATAAGAAGGGGCACCCCTGGCCTTTTAATTCACCAGTTAATTCCCCAATTCTCTCTCGATCTCGTGATTCCCTTTCTCGGAGTCACGCCGAGTAGAGGAGGGGGATCTCTTCCACCGTAGCCCGCTGCCGCGCTGCTGGTGTTCTGGTCCAAGTCTTCCGCTGCTCGTCCTGGACTGGAGCTTCGGAGGCCGTCGTCTCCACCGTATGTGTGTGACTCCCTGCGAGGTGCTGCGCTAGCGGTACTCGGAGGCCTACTTCCTCCACCCGACCTCGGGGTCATCTTCGTTGTCTTCGTCGCGCCGAGTTCTCCGCGACCTAGAGGTCGGCTACGTCGTCTTCGTCGTCAACGCTTGTGCGGGAGCGTAATCCCCGCTATTCGGTCTACGAGGTTATGTATTCCGATCTCCGCCGTACTTCTATATCTGCATAGTGTAGATCTTGGCTAGTTTAAGGATATCGTTGCTAGGAAATTTTTTGTTTCCTGCACACGATCCCCTTCAATCTTCATGAGCTCTGTCATGGATTTTGGTTTTTCGCGACCGAGTGCCTCTTTGAAGTCGTCTCTATAGACTCGCATTGTGAAAGCGTCCAGAGTTCTATCCTCCGATATTGTGCTGACTGAGTTGCGTATGGCGGTCCATCTTTTGATATAAGGGCATCTTCTCCTTCTGCCCATCAGTTGCTATCTTCATGAGCTCTGCCATGGATTTTGGTTTTTGGCGACCGAGTGCCTCTTTGAAGTCGTCTCTATAGACAACCATTGTGAAAGCGTCCATCGCTCTATCCTCTGATATTGTGCTGACTCAGTTGCGTATGGCGGTCCATCTTCTGCTATATGCTCTAAGCGTCTCGCCTGACTTTTGCTTGCACGCCCGGAGTTCCTCAAACGTTTTGGGCCACTCATAGAGAGGGTCGAAGTATTTTATGCAATTTTCTTTGAAGTGATCCCAGGATTCGTAAGTTCCTTCGGGTAACGATTTGAGCCAGTCGCGAGTTGTGCCCTCAAGCAGATGTATGTATTGCAGAGTTGTAGTTGTTCCTCGTTGGCATACATCTGCCAGCTTGTAATCCTCGAGCCAGCCTGAGGGCTCTTGTTTGCAATTGAATTGTGGTGTAGTCGGTAAGCCAAATTTCATGGGTAATTTGGCTTCGCGGATTCGTCGAGTCAAGCATTGTGCTCCACATGGTCCTGTGCTACGGTGATCATCTGATTTCCTGCTGCTCGATCTTCAGGATCTGCTTCCTGATCGGCTACTCGATCAGCGGCAACTGCAGTTCTTCCTTGTGCTACTTCGAGGAGGACTGCGACGGCAACGACTTCGTGAGCGGCTTCTGCTGCGCTCTTTGTTTCTTCCTTCTGCGAGGTTTTTTGCCGCAATCGCTAAAGCCTTCATCTGCTAGAGGAAAGTATAGTTCTTCGGCTGGATCTCCTGATGGAGGTTCATTTTCTTGGAGGTATGCTCCTATTGACATGAGCGCACCCTCGCCTGTTTTGGGTAGGAGGATGCCTCCCCAGTCGAGTGTCATGAACGAGTGCTCTATATTTCGAGTGATCTTTGATCTTTCTCCAGTCGGGATTCTTGCGAATCTGGATCTGCGTCCTCCTTCCGTTGCTCCTGTGGAGCTAAGGGATAATTGTCGCCTGCGTGCACTTGAGATGCTTGCATGCTTCCTTCGTTCCTCGAGTGCTGCTCCGTACTGCTTTAGGCGCAGCGTTTCTTGCCAGTTGAAGTAACTGTATGCCATTGACTCGTCATCATTGTGCAATCATCAATGACTTTAATTATTTTTGTCGCCATCTCGGCTGTGATAGTCACATTGGTTGTTCCGCCCGGTAATGTGACTGTGGAAGGAAATTCCGTCGGCCTTCGACTGGCGGCTGCTGCTGAAGTTTCTGCGCTAAACGCGACATAGAACTGTCAGGGTATGACTGTGGATCAATGAAATCGGTTAGATGTATGCTATCTTCTGGAGGTTCGTTGTATTCGGTGAGGTGGGTGTTGTTTTCTGGATCTTTTATTTGCATGTAGTCGCGATTGTCGTCGAGTGGATCGATGCATTCGACTGGGTCGATTTGAAGGTTCGACTGTACTTCTTCTTCCAATTGATTTTGTGCCATGAACTCGTCGAACTCCTTTGTCAGCATGGAGCCTGCCGGAGATCCTTGTAGCGAGATCGGGCTGATTTGTGATGAAGTAGCTCTGGCGCCTTCTACTGATGTGATTACGGCGGTTGGCTCTTCGACTGGATTGCTGTGGTAGGTCGACTGGCCTTCGTCTTCAGGGAATTCTTCTGCCATGAGTTTGTTGAATTATCATGAGGACATGAAGGAGATCAGGGATTCGGTCGGTGGATCGAGTCGATCTCTGTTGAGGTGATCTCCTTGTCTATCGAAGATGCGATCGTAGTCGACTTCTTCTTAGATGATCCAAACGCGATTTGGTCAGTTAGATCCTGCACACAAAACTCATCAACAAAAAAGTTATGTTCACCAACTATTAGATCGAATCCTGAACTGAGATTTGAGTAGTTTTCTTGTGCTTCATGTGAATATGGCTTGTTGCGATCTCGGCGAGTGATTGCATGTGGACTGGATTCGATTTGATGTTGCTGATGTGTATCCCTCTGATGAAGTCGGCGAGTGGCCATTTGAAGCTGGGACCAAAAAATCAGTGGATCCAACACTACATGTTCCCATAGACGACGCCCATTGATGAGGGGTGTCCCCATCAATACCCATGGCTGATAGCCTAGGGTTAGAGTTATGAGGTAGAGAACGTGTAGTGTTAGTAGATTCGTCGGCTGACAAGCGGGAGTTATCCAGGTTCAGGGCCCTCGACCGAGGTAACACCCCTACTTCCTGCATGTCTGTATTGATTGTGAATATGCGGCGAGTACAAAGGTCTAGCAAGATGCCGATCTTGCTCTGGTTGGGCGTGTCCTTGATCGGCCACCCTCCTGTCCGTTATATGGTGGTACAAGTCTCGGGAATGTAACCGACTAGGATTACAAGTATGAAAACTATAACCGACTATGACTAACTAGGTAAGTAATCTTCGTCTTGGGCTTCCGCTTGTTGGGATTCTTCAGTCTATTGACAATTAGGCTATACTCATTACGTGCACCAGGTACCCACACGAAGAGATACCCGTTTGGTATAACCTCGTCAAACACCATAATCAATGATGTCACCCCCACGACGAAGAAGACGAAGAAGAAGAGGACGGGGGAGGATGGGTGATCAATGGTGCCACCAGCGAGCCAACACCGACAAAGAGACAGCAAGTCATGGCGTTTCTTGGAAGACCAAGGAGAATGAGTGATTGGTCGTATCTTGGAAAGTCTTCACTGGAAACGCAATCAACGGGCCAATCACACAAGCACCACCTACTGGGCGAGGATCAATACCAAGCTCGACAAGCGCCGGTTCACCAAGGACTACTATTTGGTGCACATGGATTGCAACTAAGGTGCCATCGAGCATAGGTGGGTATCATTCAATGGGTCATCAACAAGTTTCAAGGTTGTCTAGAGAACAATCGCGATCGGCTCGAGAGTCGGAGGAACCAGACGGATCAAGTGAGTTCATGTCGCCGGTTGCATTGCTTGTAACGTCGGCTTTGAATTGGCCTATGGTGATCGTTGGCTTTGTTTTCTGTAGCTCATCGACGCCCTCGCCATGTACCGGTCCGAAATAAGGACAGGAGTTTGTCTTGATGCGAAAAATGGAGCCATCGATGGTCGTACCAACCTCGGTGCCAATATGGCCAAGTCAGAGGAGCGGCATGTATGGAACAAGAAGGCAAAGGTGGCCCTTGTGCGTCATCCATTGACAAGGTGCTTGCCGATGTCTCCTCCAACACAAGCTTGAGATGAGCAGAGACCAACGTAAGGTGGGCGACCTTGATGGAGAAGGCCAACATCAAGATCGACCACGAGAAAAAAGCTGTAGTGAAGAACATAAGCCAACATTATCGTGAAAAACATTAGCCAACATTGGCATATTTTGATGGCCAATTTTTTTAATTTTTGGCCGAAACTTTTAACTATGGTTGTTATTTATGTTTCTCTATTTACAAATTTCTTGTTAGACCGTTCTGGACGATGCGAGTAGGGAGCGGCGTCCCCAATAGTAAACATCTCGAATCCATTGAAAAAAAATATGGTATAAGATATAGTAACAAAAGTCTACTCCGATTCAGTTACATACGTAACCAAGCCAAAAGTCAGTGACTGGCAAATAATCTTACAAGAATGCCAAATGAAGAGGTTATTATCACTAGCACTCAAATGAGGCAGAAACAGAACGAAGATCCAAAGGTCACCAAGATAACGGACAAGAACAATTAACTCAACTTTAGGCAATCTGTTCCAATATTGGCTCTGCATAAATTCAGGGCTACAAGAAGGTTCGACTAGGCAGAAGTACCTGGCTAATAATCTTACAAGAACTGCAACTGAAGATGTTCGTAGCACTAGCACTCAAATGAAGCAGAAAAAGAACGAATAACCAAGGTCTTCAAGATAACTGAGAGGAACAATTAGATCAACTTTAGCCTTTAGGCAATCTATATATTCCAATATTGGCTCTTCATAAATCCAGGGTTATAAGGTTCAACTACGCAGAGAAAACTTCGTTGTAAATTGAACAAATTAGGCAAAACACTGCGAACGAGATAATTTATTCATCATAGTCCACATCAGTGAACTTAATCTCAGGGTAGAAGGACGCAACAATTGGGTTTCCATCGAATTTTCTTCCGTGCATGGCGGTCTTTGCTTTGGTGGAGCCATCGATGTCTGCGTACTCCAAAAACACCTGCAATAAGCTCCCATCAGAAAAATTGCTCCTATATGCCTGTTCAGCAATGTTTAACGTCACTAAACACAATGCTCACCTTCCCAACTCCAGCAATTGGCTCTCCACTGGGATGAGGCCGCGGGATGACAACTTTCACCAAGTTACCTGACCAATGCATATGTCAGAAAGCAAATGAGTAGGGATGACTAAAGAATCAGCTAACATAAATAAGTAGAAGTATAGATTAAGGTGGAATGCAAGAGAGTCAAGCGTGGCAAATGGCAATAATGTAGGGCAATAAAAAACATATGTAGAAAGAAACGAAACCTAGTAATCCAGCAGCTGATCAGAAAGCTAATAAATCATACAGAAGTTTATAGAATTTACCATATTTCCCAGCTTCCAACCTCATGTCCTCCATAATGTCCTCATATTTTTCATCGTCTTTTAATTCATCAGCAGTAACTACCTGGGTAAGGCATACAACCTTTGTAGGAAGCGCTCCAACTTGATATACAAGTTTCTGTACAGAAACCATATCTGAGTCAGAATGCAAGAACAATAGCAGGAGACAAACTATGGAATTTGGCATAAGAAAATAACTAGTTTGCCGTGGGTGGTGATTACATAGTTGAGCTATACCTGTAGTTGCACCTGCTTTTGTGCCTGCAACGGGATATTCTCCTGCTGTAGCGTACCTGCACTTTTAATAAGGCAGATACCTGTGTATAGTGCAAATCCCTGGATCGATTCATTTGCACACACAGTTTACGATGTAATACCACAACAAAGCATCAATTATATTACATCGATGATCCAGAATTACAAAATAGTTGTTACAAGTTGCATAGCGTAAAGCTAGCATTGAAAAAGTACACAGCGGAAAATACAATAGCAGTGAGCCTCTATAACTTTCATGCTGCCACAGGCGAAAACATGTTGGTTGTAGACTCGAAACCTTTACGAAACCTCACTCGTCATCTGATCAAATATGCAATAAGAAAAATATTGCAACAACGTGGGTCAGATTCCATTAAAAATGGAGTCTGGCAAGTGACACTATGGTGGACACTTATGGAATAACTCTAAAGCCTATATGCATATTTGGCTGGTGGAGCTCAAGGTAATTTGCATAAAGCCAATTTTTCCTACTCTTTTGAAAACACTTTTCTTGAAATCGACGAGTATGGCATGAAAACCATAAATCTCATCTTCCCTTGTTCACCCATCAAATTTTATTTCTGAAGTTGGAATGGTGGAATCCTCCGTTGACGTCCTTGATCAGCTGCTCAAAATTGTCCGTAACCGGGGACACGGCTAAGTACTTAGTTTTACACTCTGCAGAGGTTGTGCACTTTCACCATTGTACCCATTCAACCCCAGGTATCCTTTACACACCATTTGTGATAAGGAAAGGAGAGAATGAGACGAGATCTTTCAGAAGCATTTTCCCTCCCACCTGGCTTGACCCGTTCCACCTAACATCCCCCTACATCTGCTTGTCAAGCCGGAGAGAGTCCACGCAACATAATTGATCAAGCCAGAGCCCATATGGCAATGGCTGCACTGGAAGCAATCTTCACTCGGAGTTCTTCAGATTCCTCTGTTCCTGGGTGGCCATTCACAAGTGTACATACTCCAGGAACCATAGACATGGACCTGAGTAGCCACTCAACATAACCCATGCAACCAATTACCACCCAGGTGTTTCATTCTTAACTTAGTAGAATTTAGATTTTCATAAAACAACATTTGCATAGCATCAATAATTCTACTAAGTATTGCATAGGAACCTAGACACAGGTATAAGGGATTCTACACAGGTTTAGCATAGCAACACATGCATATAAAAATACACTAAGTAATGCATAAAAATAGGAAGTTTATGAGGTGTGCCACTTGCCTTTGAATGTTGTCGTTGTTCACAACTCTTTTCAACGATACTCGGGACTCTCCGTTTCAGTCTAAACAATACAAACAAACAACAATACAACAATCATAAAACAACACAACACTTACAAACAAGTTTCTTAACCTTCTAAGGAAAACATGCATGATATGCAAGTTATTTCTAAGGACTAGAGATGCAAGCCATGCCATGGAAAATCTTTTAAGTTAATGCAAGCAATAGGTTGGTCCAAAAAGGACTAAGGGCTAAGGTCATAAGTTGAATAGAAATACTTTGTTTTATATCATCTTTAAACAAGCACTCTACTGGCTTAGCCATGATGTGCAAAATACTTAGAGAAAAATACTAAGTCATTTGTTCAAGTTGATCAACAATTATTATCAACTCTTTGTAAATTGGACATTCACTATAGTGAGAGAGACAGACACCCGGCCAGCCACTTAAATTGTGGAACAGGTCTCATGTACGTGGACATGTAAGGTTTGTTTCCAGGCCGCTTCATCCCACTATGCTGCTAGGATCCAACAACTTCAAGATGATAACATCATGATCAAAATTTGTTTAAGTCTAAAAGATAGGATTAGGAAAGAGGGAAAAGATAGAAAGAAAGATGTAGTTGTCCTCCAGGCTTCATCTCCAGACTTGTAACTTTCTTCTGGATGATGTCTTGATTGAGTTCTTGGTAGTCTTGATAAATCTTCAGACTTGATGATTCTTGTATCCTCGAGGATGGTCTTGGATTTACTTAGTCTTCATGAAGTATCAGAGGAGAAGAAAGACAGAGAGAAAGACTTAGAGAATAAAAGGGAGGTTGGCCTTCTTGAACTTCTTCTCACTTTTCTTCCAAGTGCTGGACATCTTTGGGATGCTTCCAAAGTCTGTTTTCTTCTAAGTCCTTCATGAACTTCTTCTTGATTTTCTTCTAAGTGCTTCTTCTCCTTAAAGGTACTTCTGAAGTCTTGTTTTTGGCTAAGTCCTTCATTGGTCTTCCAGCTCCATGTTGAAAATTACTAAGTGTCTAGTGCATAGCACTTTTCCCAAAATACTAAGTTTGAAATTATTTCTAACTTAGAGTAAACTAATGAAGAGGGGTTTTCCTATGAGAATATATCTACAATATAAAATATGCTATGAATGAAATGAAATTTTAAATCACAAGAAACATCAAAATAACTTTTATGATTTCTTTATAAATATGCATGAATTTATAAATGCAATTTAATTAATTTCTAGTTTTGGAAAATAAAATAAAAGGAATATAATAAAAGGAATAATTATAAGATTAAAGTTTCCTATGATTAATTTTTTATAACAAAATTTTATAATTAGTGTTAATAGACAGAGAGCATTTAATTAAATCTATTGCAATTGGATTTAATCAAAAATAATGTTTCTATTAAAAGTTATTTCAAAATTGGTCAAACTATTCAACTTAAACTCACAACTATGAAATCATTCAAAAATTACTCAAAAATATTTTATAGCAGTGGCAGTAATTTACAAATATTCTAAAGTTTCTAAAACATATTTATTTGCAATTTTTGGATTTATAGATTTAAAGTTATTACAAATATACTCAAATTCACCATTTGAAATTTGAATATTTTATACTAAGTCAAATTTGAATTTTGTCAGATCCAAAATATTCTACATGTCAAGTGCTTTCCAAATATATAAAAATTATTAAATTTGGAGTTGTGGTTAAAAAGTTGTGACAGATCTAAGTGGCAGGGGCTTTTCTGTAAAACTGCCAATTAATTAAATTGCGAAATTGATTTTACACGTCAGCGCTGACTGGGCGCTGACGGGGCATGCCACGTAGGCGCTGACGTGGTTAAGTTAACAGATCTGGATCTGGCGGTCCAGATCTATTCGTACCGGTTCGTCCTAGGGTTCTAATCTTGACCGTTAAAAGCAGATCCGATGGCTCACCGTGGGTGTCCAGGGGGTGGCGGCGCATCTCACCGGAGATAGGGGATGACGGCGGCGCGGGCTCCGGCGTGGACGCCCCGGTCGTTGCCGTGCCTCCCCGGATGCGAGGAGGGCAGCTCCGGACGCAGGGCTCCAAGGCGAGGAAGAAGAGCGCGATGGCGGTATGCCCCGCTTCCTGGAACAATTACGACGGGCGGCCGGAGTTGGAGCCAAAGACGGCGGCGCGGGTGTGGACGAATCCCGCACTTCGGTTCGCGCCACGGCTCGGGGAGGTGGCGAAGGGATGCTGCACTACGCCACGAAGAGGGTGGACACGGTCTCGAGGCTTGGGTGTTGGACTCCTCGCCGGAATCGTCAATTTCACGACGGCGGCCCGTGCGGACTCCGGCGAGCAGTACTGGCGGCCTGGCGGCGTTATTTTCGAGGGGAGGAGAGGGGAACCGGAGGCGGGGTTGCGGGGTTTATATGGGCATGGAAAGGAGATCAAATCCCGCAAAGAACGCCGCAAATTTGAGCTCGGATCGGTGGAGGATTCGGAGGCGAAAATTTCGGCTGGAGGTTGACGATGATGACGTCCGCGATGACGTCATCCAGTAATTCTTTTTCTGTTTTTATTTGTTTAATTTATATCTTTTGATTTAAATAACCAAATGATGTCAAATTAATTTCTAAAAATTTGTAAAAATAATATCTAGCTGTTAAACCAGTTGTGGGTATGTTTTGAACACTTTTCAAAAATAATAATTTAGAAATATTGATTAAATGTGAAATTGACACTTTATGTTTAATTTAAAACTAGGGTTTAATTAATTTTAATTTTGCCTAAATAAATTATATGAAATACCCATATTCAAATATGTTTGAATTTAAGTTATTTAAACTCATTTTCAATTTCTAAATTCATTTTTGGCTTTGGTATAATTATTAATGACATAACACAACTATATGAAAATGGAAAAGATAATGTATTCCTTTTTAATTGAAAATAATTTGTGCAACATTATATTTTATGCATTTGAAACTTCATAACCACTTTGGACAAGACCTTTATTTTAATTTTATTTTTATTTAGAATCTATTAATCATTTCATGTTTTGAAAACTAGATGAAATTCATTTAAGCAAATGAAATGTTTATTTGGCTAATTCATTAATTTAAATTCTATGAAGTTTTAAAGTTATACACTATAGGCTTATAATTTCCAAACTATATTTTTATCTTAGTTAACGAAATGAAAACCATTTAGCAATTATATACCATTTTGAATAATCTTATTTTTATGAATAGATATGGCTAAGTGGTTTAATATAAATACTTATAAAGAAGCTAATTTATTTAAAATAAAATGGATTGTAGTTTGTAAAATATTTGTCAATTTATATTTTAAGGTTTTTGAAACACAGTGGATAATAAAATGTTTAAACTGTGACATTTGAAATATTAAACCCAAGTTCGAAGTCTTTCATAGTTGGTTTCCTTATGCATTTAATATTTTATTTTAATAAAAAGAAAAGTTTTAAATTTTAGTGATTTTTGAACATTCCAAAATGTTGGGATGTTACACCTGCTCTGGTCTAGGCAGGGCTGATCCCTGGTTTGCTCTTCTGATCGTAAGGGTTTTGTCTCCCATCTTGATACCATTTACAGCAGCGCAAGCTATGTCAGTGACATTGAGGTCCTGGTAGACGCAGAATGCATAGCCCTTTGAGTTACCAGTTTCCCTATCCTTCACGAGATCAAATCCTCGAAATGGCCCAAATGATTCAAGCAACTCCCAAACTTGAGCCTCGGTGAAGTAGTAGGGACTATTGAAGGCCACCAACAAAAATGCGGTCTGGTCCTTCTAATCCTCCAGCTGAGCCTGGTGTTAGGCCAACAACAGCAAGATTCAGATTTCCACTTGGCTGGCTTGGGCCCAGGGCAGCTGCTAGAGACACTAGTGGAAAAAGGACTTTACGTCTAGAGAATTAGTCCTGGTTATATTTGCGGCCGGTACTAATGAGTATCAGTACCGGTTTGAACTGTCAGAGGGGAGGGGGACAACAGTACCGGTCCGTAAGGGACCTTTAGTACCGGGCCGTAACATAGCCCGGTACTAAATCTCAATGGGATGGCAACGGCCGCGAGGGACTGGGCGTGGGGAGCTTTAGTACCGGGCCGTGTTACGGTCCGGTACTAAAGGTCCTAACCGTTCGACTCCCGCCACGATTTTAGACGGGAGTGGGCAGCTTCTTCGCTTTGTCTCATCTCTCCGTCTTCATTTTTTGACACGGACGGGGCTCTCTCTTCTTCTTCCTCTCTCTTTGCTCCCCTCCGGCGACACTCTCTCTCTCCATCTGATCTCTTCCTCCACTCCGGCCACCTTGAATCCGGCGCCACCAAGAACGCGATGTGGACCGGTGCTTGCACACACCGCCAATCTTAAGGTTGTTTATACCAATGATAGCGTTATGGTGGGTGGATATCTCTCCGATTTCAAGAAATGGGTTGGTGAAGCTCGGGAGCAAGAGAAGTTCATCGGTCTTGATTTCGAGTACACGGCCGGTCAAGAAGAGGTTGCGGTCATCCAAATTTGTTTCAAGAAGTATGTCTTGGTCTTCCAATGGTCAAGGTAAAAATCATCCAAATGTTGGGGGATTATTTTCTTTAATTTGTTGATTAATTCATATGGATAGGAATTGCATAGGATAGCAATTTCTCTTTGCTTTTGTATATATTGGCCGAAATGAAAATTATAGATGTTGGCCCAAATGAAATGTTGCAATGTGTATTAATTGGCTGAAATTAAATATATCTTGGCATATGAATATTTGGCCGAAATGAGGAAAATCTTATATAGTTCCTGCCTATATTGTTGTTATTATACATTGGCCGAAATGTGCATATATATTGTGTATGTTGCATTGCATTGCATGCATATATTGTTCCATTGTATTGCATATTTGCATGCATATATATTGTTGCATTGCATTTGGCCGAAATGAGGAAAATCTTATAGTTCCTGCCAATATATTGTTGTTATTATACATTGGCCGAAAATGAATGTTGCATATTGCATGCATATATATATATATATATATATATATATATATATATATATATATATATATTGTTGTTATATTACATAAAACTATAAGTGGTCAATGTTGGCCGAAAATTGCATTGCATATGAAACTAACTAAGGTAGTGCCGAAAATGAATGTTGGCATTGCATATGCATATATATTGTTATTATATATATAACAACTAAGTGTGCCAATTTTGTTCCATATATATACTTGATCTCTCAAATTATATATTGGCCGAAAATGAAAGTTGCATTGCATTGTTGCTATCTCATTCATATACAAGATCTCAAAGTAATATATATTACTGTTATATATCATTGCAAATGAACTACTTGATCTCAAATTACATGTTGGCAGTATATTTTTAACATGTGTTCCATTTGTTGTTTGCAGAAGTGACAAGCAATGTCAACCACTCATAGATTTTCTTCACAACGGCATTCATTTTGCTAGCGTTGATATAACGAATGACAAGATCAAGATGAAACGCACCTGGGGACTTGAGATACCATCTGGCTTCCACATTGATCTCCAGGCTATCTTTAGACTTGAGCATCTCAAGACTGGAATGGCGCGGCGCCAGGAGCCTTCTGATTCGGATGACGATATGTACTAGTGCTTAGTGTCTTTAGGGTCTCCTCATGCGTGGAAGACAATAGCTAGTGTTAGTGCAAACAATTTATCTCGAATATTTTGTAGTAGTATTATTAATTGTTAGTGGGTGGTAACATATGTGTAGTATCGTATAATCATGTTACTATCTTAATATTAATGCGTTATAGTGTGAGTATCATATACTGGTATCATCAACTACTCATGTGTGAGTATCAACATGCTTTGGATGTGAGTAGTGTTATAGTTGCAAATTTTGCAAATTTTGTCATAAATACAATTTATCATATGATAGACCTTTTTGTGAAGACTTTTTTTGCAAATTTTGTCAAAAATAAAGTTTATCATTTTTCATAGCAACTAGTATACATATAAGGTCTCCATGCCAAAGGATTTCTTTTTTTGAAGTGTTTATCATAATATTTCATTTTTTCATAAAGAAAGTCAAAACGGTCGCGACGACAATTCATTAGAAGAAGTAATGTTTTATAGAACTATCAATGTTTCTCTGATATAACCACTAGTTGTGTATATTAAAATGATTTTTCTAAAATAATTAGACAAAGCTATCAAACAGTTGTAGTTCAAATTTGAATTACTTTCAAAAAATAGGCATAAACTCATTTAACTAGGGCAAATTAGGTAGAAATAAGGGAAAAACCTAATACATGGGCATTATCCATCATATGTGTACTAGTTTCCATAAAAATTAAATGGGTGCCATTTTGCATAATTTTTTGGGTACTTTGTTCACAAAAAAATCAGTTTTTGCACTTAAAAAATAGAAAATGATATTTATGAAAATAATTTCAAGATTTACTTTGACATGGTTGTTTTTTATACCAATTGTCACATATTTGTGGAATAAGAGATCTTTATCACAAACTATGACTTGAAAATGACCATAACTTGATCATTTGCCTTCAAACTTCTAGATGGCTATACATGATAGACTTTTTTGTGCGGACTTTTTTTGCAAATTTTGTCAAAAATAAAGTTTATCATTTTTAATAGCAACTAGTAACACATATAAGGTCCCCATGCCAAAGGATTTTTTTTTTGAAGTGGTTATCACATTATTTCATTTTTTCGTAATGAAAGTCAAAACGGTCGCGATGACAAGTCATCAGAAGATGTAATGTTTTATAGAACTATCAATATTTATGTGATATAACCACTAGTTGTGTATCTTAAAATGATTTTCCAAAAAATTTAGACAAAGCTATCAAATAGTTGTAGTTCAAATTTGAATTTCTTTCGAAAAATAGGCATAAACTCATTTAACTAGGAGAAATTAGGTAGAAATCAAGGAAAAACGTAATACATGGGAATTATCCATCATATGTGTACTAGTTTCCATGAAAATTATATGGGTGCCATTTTGCATCATATTTTTGGTACTTTGTTCACAAAAAAATTCAGGTTTTGCACTTAAAAAATAGAAAATGATATTTATGAAAATAAGTTCAAGATTTCCTTTGAAAAGGTTGTTTTTGATACCAATTGTCACATATTTGTTGAATATGAGATCTTTATCACAAAATATGACTTGAAAATGACCATAACTTGATCATTTGCCTTCAAACTTCTAGATGTCTATACATGATAGACCTTTTTGTGTAGACTTTTTTTGCAAATTTTGTCAAAAATAAAGTTTATCATTTTTCATAGCAACTAGTACACATATAAGATCCCCATGCCAAAGGATTTCTTTTTTTGAAGTGGTTATCACATTATTTCATTTTTTCATAAAGAAAGTCAAAACGGTCACGATGACAAGTCATCAGAAGATGTAATGTTTTATAGAACTATCAATGTTTATGTGATATAACCACTAGTTGTGTATCTTAAAATGATTTTCCAAAAAATTTAGACAAAGCTATCAAACAGATGTAGTTCAAATTTGAATTACTTTCAAAAAATAGGCATAAACTCATTTAACTAGGGGAAATTAGGTAGAAATCAAGGAAAAACGTAATACATGGGCATTATCCATCATATGTGTACTAGTTTCCATTAAAATTATATGGGTACTATTTTGCATAATATTGTTGGTACTTTGTTCACAAAAAAATTCAGTTTTTGCACTTAAAAAATAGAAAATGATATTTATGAAAATAATTTCAAGATTTCCTTTCATTGGTTGTTTTTTATACCAATTTTCACCTATTTGTGGAATAAGAGATCTTTATCACATACTATGACTTGAAAATGATCATAACTTGATCATTTGCCTTAAAACTTCTAGATGTCTATACATGATATACCTTTGTGCGAAGAATTTTTTTGCAAATTTTGTCAAAATTAAAGTTTATCATTTTTCATAGAAACTAGTACACATATAAGGTCCCCATGCCAAAGGATTTCTTTTTTTGAAGTGGTTATCACATGATTTTTCCTTAAAATGATTTGTTTGAAGTGTTTATCACATTATTTCATAGCAACTAGTACACATATAAAGTCCCCATACTAGTTGTGTACCTTAAAATGATTTTTCCTAAGAAGGATTTCTTTCTTTGAAGTGTTTATCACATTATTTCGTTTTTTAATATTTATTATTATATAATCATTTTTTAAATAAAGTAATATTTGTTTTATCATTATTTATTTCAATATTATTATTATATAATGTATTTGTTTAATCAAGTAAATTTTTGTAATATAAGAAATAAATAACTGTTTAATCATGACTGAGTGGTTAACATGATTGATAAGATAGAACTTTCAGTTCTCAGTTCTCTCTTAGTATCTAGTTTAAAAGGAATCTAAATGTTAAAAGTGCAAGTGTTATAGCAGTTTCAAGATGGGTGACCAATCAGGAAATTTGATAGTTCTCATATCATATAGATTAAGTGTATAGAGGTTAAATGTGTAGAGATTAAGTGTGTAGATAGTAAGTGTGTGTAGGAAAGGGGAAAATTAACTAGATTAAATAGTGGATAGTTAAGTGAGAAATTTCGAAATTCTAAAAAATATTTTTTTCTGAAAGTTTCAAACATTAAATAATTATTTTGAAAAAACTTTAGTACCGGTCGGTAACACTAAAGGTCTCCAGTCGAAAACTCACTCCTAGCCCCACGTGGAGGCCCTTTTGTACAGGTCGCAACACGCCCGGTACTGATGCTGGGGGCCAACAGTCCCGCTTGGACAGTATCGGTTGCAAATCCGGTACTGATGCCCCTCCCCGACCGGTACTGCAGATCCGTTTTCCACTAGTGAGAAGGGTTATAGTCTGTTGGTCTTCTAACCTTCACTGGTGCTCCTTCAAACAAAATGCCGTCAAGTGCCATTGCATTGCTTGCTTCCTCCACAGACCTCATCTCCACAAAAGCGAATTTCTTGTCATGGTTTATGTACACATTGAGGACAGCATCACATGTACAAGCAGTGTTTCCTCCAATAGCAACCATGACTTGATTAAAGTATATTGCAACAGACTGCAGAAAAGGAAACCAGTGTAACCAAGAATGAAACAACAGTATGCATCAGTATGCACAAGCATGCATGCTTGCTTTGGAATTCGAAATTATGGGATTGAGCAATGGAAGTGTTCAAGTATATATGGACTTGTTCATTAGCAGACGGAGGAAGTCCACCAACATAAACACGCCGAGCATGCCGAGTAGCCTGAGGAAAATTATGCTGGAAAATTGTTTATCAACACCCGCTGTAAATAATAAACAAAAAAACTCATACCTGTTGAATCATTGCTTGAGGCTGCATCCAGGGGATTGAACTGATTAAAAAAAACATTTGAGTACAAACGAGAAATGAATTCAGTTCTTTTGATGGTGAAGATGTTAAACCATCAAGAATAATCCCCTGTCCAACAAAAGGGAGCATGTTCGGGAACATTCCAGGAATTGAAGAGCCCGGTAACTGACCTGCAATGTATCGATAAATTTCTAGTAGGAACATAATCGATTAGCGAGGAAGATTATTTCTCTTATAAATCTTATTACTTCTCACCATCTGCCTGGATCTCAGATTGACCCAGATGTGCAGTATTGCATGTAAAAGAACAAATAAAAGGTGCGGAAGGACAATATAATTGTCATGAAGCTAGCATTCTGTAATACTTGCTAGCTGAAGATGGACAAGATGATATCAAACCGGAGCACTGATTCCTACTTGTACATTAAAGCTACAGTAGGCTGTGCATTCCATCGGCAGCAGTAGGGTAAGTGACCCAAGATTGCCTTCTTAACATACACATACACAAAACAAAAACAACAAAAGAACAAAAGCAAAAAAGTTTTGCTCAGTTTTCAGTTACGAAGTAATAATACAAGTTGAATGCCTGTGGGTTACGATGGCCCGCCAAAGTTTTTTAGACACATGTAATTGTAGTGCATCTGAAAAGGAACGTGTATATAAAAAGGAAGCAATAATAATAAATTATATTGTGTTTACAATGTAATTATATTGTAAGTAAAAACTTTCACATACTTACCTTTTATACTTTGCTATATATAGCAGATATGAATTACAAGGGAGTTGATTGTATGTTTTCTCCTGAAAGGCATAGGTCTCAGCAGAGTCTACACTAAAATACACTAAATTGATTGAACCAGTACACCTTTTGATCTAAAAGGTTGCTAGTTCAGTCTGCTACTCAAAAACAATATTGTGGCAACATCAAAACAATAGCACCTTCCCTTAAACAAATCGAAGTGATATGAAGTTACATTTAAATTTTAAAGTGCTATGGTATAAATGAAGAGACATATCTATATTGATTGGGGGAAACAAACATGGAGCACACTAAGATTGAAAAACGGAATACATGATATATGAATTCCAGCATACTTTTGCATAGTTATTACACTGTAAATCCCCAAATATTTTCCTTACACAAAAGTTAGTGGGAATGTGGGATCTCCATGATATACACTTGATAACCAAACACAATTTAAAGAGTTGCCGAAATTTCTCCTTCAATGTTTTTTCTCTTACAAATTACTGTACAACATATGTAAATCCTCTACCGAAGGAAAAATTTGGATGTTGAGCATTTAATAGGGAAGCAGCAGGATGAGATGCAGAGTTCAAGACATCATATAATTTGTTATAACGAACATCGTGTACACCCAGGCCCAGCTTAGGCCCAGTGCGAGAAGTGCGACCGCCCGGGGCCCATCATACAAAGGGGCCCATAATATATATAAACTGTGTATATATTAGCCCATATAGAGTAGAGAAAAAATGTCCAGAAATGAGTTCACGTTCAGGTCCAGCCCAAAAACACAGCCCAAGCACTCAGCGTTTCACCCACGTGGGCCTGTTTAGCATGGGCTGGTGCTGGTCTCTGCCCTTTCCTTTCCTCAATACTCTGTTCCTTTTGATCGAATCGGAAGCGACACAAAAAAGCGGACAGGGAGCACGAAAATGTATATACATCAAATCAATTTTTTCTCTCCATTGGGCCCATTGGTGGAGTTCGCACCGGGGCCCTTGAAATCCTTAAGCTGGCCCTGTGTACACCATAGCAGCTTTCAGGAGCTTTTTGGATGGAAGAATTCTTAAATTGCTCCTGATTCAGTGTGTCGCCACAAACTGAAGAATACATTGTCCCACCACCACGAGCAATGTACACACATGGGCAAAAGGATAGCTTACTTGATGATATATGCATGGCTATGTTATATCCATGCATCCTAAAACTTTGGCATATATTAACTCCAATGAGCTTTTCGTTTCTGGCACTACAACCATAATGGGACTTTAAATTGTAATTACAATCTTACACTAATAGAGAGTTACAGGCTAGAGCCATAATTTCTGACCCTTTCCCATTGATGTTATGGCATGCACCAAAGTAATCACAACAGTCAACAGGTCATCAGGGTTGTCGCAAGCATGACCCATGTCATGCTGCCAATACTACTACGCGGATTAATCGAAATTGTCGATGAGCACAATTGCAGGGCCGGTGTATTTTTGTGCATATACATTGCAAATTTTGTCAAGCCGTATAAATATGTATATATGTGCTAGTATTGTCTCGCTTACCCTAATCCTGAAAAAGTGGAGCTTATGCATCAAGTAAGATGTTACAGAAATGCGACTCCGAACTAAGCTAGGTACAACCAACCTTAACATCGAACATGAATTGTCTCTTAATTAAGATATAAGTATAGCTAAGCCTTTGAACCTAAGAAAAATAAAGAAAAATCCTAAATCAGGAAATGCAAGAGAAAGAAAATCAAATGGAATATTTGTGCCATCATATACAAAACTGTAGTCTTACCCTAATGCTGAAAAAGTACAGCTTAGGCACCAAGATGTAACAGAAGTGCAACTCCGAACCAAGCTAGGTACAACCAACCTTAACACCTAACATGAATTGTCTCTTAATTAAGATATAGTACAGCTAAGTCTTTGAACCTAATAAAAAATTATTTTTTATTTTTTATTTTTATTTTAGATAAGGGGGTGCGGATTCCCGGCCTCTGCATCCAAAAGATGCACACAGCCGCCCGTAATTATTTTTTTATTTTTTTAGCGGGTATGCCAAAGGCATACCAAATTTTTACAGAAGGTGGAACAACAATTTCAAGAAACCAGGTAAATCGCAAACGATTTAGACTGGTTAAACTGCACACCACTCCAGAGAACTAAACAAAACCTACTCTCTTGCTAAAACCCCTCCGCCTCCTACTCCTGTCCTCGCAAGATCCCACATCCTAAATTCCTCCCCAATCCTCCTGATCAACTCCCCATGCTGGGCCTCATTGTGGAAAACTCTTGCATTCCTTTGCTTCCATATCATCCAAAATCGTTCAGAGTCTTACAGTTCATGGAACACAAAGTGTGGCTACAAAGATGAGCCAATCAAAAAACAAAATACTAAGAATCAATTCTTATAGTGTCAAGCCACTCCGACTGAAGATAGCCCACACGACAGTCCACATACGGGTACATCAAGCATCCATAAGCCCACGTTGATCCTCCGGTAAAAGGAAGACCATAAGTGGATCCAGTAGCATGCCTTGTGAATGATCTGCTAATAATAGATAGAGTTTGATTTATTAAAGACAATATCATTTCTACAATTCCACATTGCCCACAATATGGCCGCGACACCAATTCGAATGCGAGCCTTTGTTTTTCTATCGATCCCATTCAGCCAACTCCCAAACAAGTTTGTGATGCTAGTAGGTGGGTAGACATTAAATAAAAATCCTAAATCAGGAAATGTAAGAGAAAGAAAATCACATGAATATTTGTGCAATCATATACAAACTGTAGTTTAACGGACTAAGATATTTCTCATCGGTTTTCCTTATAAGATTATGCCATTGCTGTGAAAATACTAAGTGCAGTTGTTTCTTCAACAAACTATAAATAGTTGGTACAAAACTTTTCTTCATGAAACATTAACTCTTGGAGAAAAGAAGGCGGTGCTACATTTTAATAAAGTAGCACATATTTCCTTGATGTGGCTCATAGAAGATAAGCAGTACACATCTGTTGTTGTGATTTGCATCAGAAGTTCTAAAGGAAAGCAGTACGTGAGTGTGATTCTTACCAGAAGAAATGGATCCTAAGTCTGCCAACGAAATCGAGCACAGTAGTTAATTGGGAGTACGGTTTGAGTTAAGGAAGCAGCTTGGGATGCTTGCCATGAAATCTGCTGGTCACTCGTACATCGGCGATTCTCAGGATCGTTAAAAGATCCATGGTCCTCTATACTAAGTAAGAATGGGTCTGAATAGCTGAAATTTCCTACAACTACATAAAGATCAAGTGGCGCACACCTACATGATAGCTATATAAATTTTACTGATTAAGCTAAACTGCATCGCAATTCTTTTTCACTGACTGAAAACACGAAAATGCTAGTATGGTTTTTCCACATCGTGGTTTGCACCCCTAAACTACTTAATCAGGCCAATAGCTTTCAAAATAACTCCCTCCACCAAAGGATATAAGTTTTTGGATGGACCAATCAAATCTAAAGTAAATCAAAGTAAATTTTCAACTGGTGTAGTGTGCCTAAAACGGAACTAACAATCTCTATTGGTGGGTCATTGTGTACCGTAAAATAACTCTTTCTCTGGCCCCTTGATATCTACGTTTTTCAAGTGACAGATCTCTCATTGTAGAAGCTACTTCAAGCTCAAGAGATGACAACTTTGCCCACGCTTATTCCCGAGCAACCTGCTAACATAAGCAAATGTATTCTCAGATTTTAAGTAAAGGAGTGTGGCCTCTCAAAGGATGGATGGTATATGAAACGCAATAAAATATTGCTGCCAATCAAATACATGGACATAACAACTTCGAACCACAGGGAAAAGCACAACAGAAAAAAGAACATTAGAAAGGTCATATGAAGAAAGCTAACAAAGACCAACTTGATTTGCTGATGTGATGAAACATCAGAGAAACAGAATGTTCAGTTATGTGACTGGAACATTTTTCTATCTTCTCATTTTCAAGTTCTTTCTTGAGTTTTCTCAGTTCAGTTTCCAGATTATCAGATTTCTGCAATTCCAGCAGCAATTAACAACGTGTTATACATAACTGTAAAACAATAGATAAAAGTGCTTTACATGGATGTAATACATACAAATTAAGTTTAACATGTGCAGTCATGGTACCTTTTGAGTTTTGACTGTTAGCAGATACAAGCTGCTAATCCTGGAGTTGAGTTTCCAGCTGACAAGGGATGTCCCCATCAATACCCATGGTTACTAGTCTAGGGTAAGAGTTATGAGGTAGAGAACGCGTAGTGTTGGTAGATTCGCCGGCTGACAAGCGGGATTTACCCAGGTTCGGGGCCCTCAAGTGAGGTAACACCCTTACGTTCGGCTTGTCTGTTATTGATTATGAATATGCGGCTACAAGGGTCTAGCAAGATGTCGATCTTGTTAGGGTTTGGTGATTCTAAATTGGCGTGTCCTTGATCGGCCATCCTCCTGTCCTTTATATAGTGGTACAGGTCTCGGATAGTAACCGACTAGGACTACAAGTACGGAAAGTACTACCGACTATGCTATCTATGGTAGAAATCTATGACTTGGGCTTCGCTTTTTGGGCTTCTTCAGTCTATTGACAATTGGGTTTTAGTCATTACGTGCACCAGGTACACACACGAAGGGGTATCCATTTGGTATAACCTTGTCATTAGCCCCCAAGTGCTTGGCTAATTCAAAGCATAAGTCATGGACTCACTACATAGGGCACGTCTCATGGTTTATGCTTTTGATATGATATTTTCGTTTTTTGGACTTTATGAATTTTGACAAAGGATTTCGACTGAGTAGGCCTGGGATTAATCGATGAGTCAAACCAGTTAACTGCGCTTGGGCAAAACCTTACTAGCCTTCAGTCAGGTTTCAAGTTCTTGGGCTCGAACCCGGAACATACTGGACAGACACACCTCAGGCCAGTCGATGGTCTTACTGATATTGTTCTGCAGTTTTAATTTGCTTCCCAGCGCGTCCGCCAGGATTTTTATCGTATCTGTTGGCACGGAAATGCCTAGGAGTAAAACACTGCTAGAGTGATCCTCGGCCCTTTCGACTGATCGATGGGTCTTACCTTTGTATTTCTCGTATACAGCATCCGAGGTACACTATCGACTGATTTTCACTCGGGAATTCTTATGTTTCGAATGTCTTTTGATTCTATCGGGTGCACGACAGTGCTCCCGATGGGAGTAGCCCCCGAGATTGTGCTTTATTGCTTGCAGTAGAGGATAATCTAAAATTTATGCTTTTACCAGTCGAATTCTTTTTTACCTTCTCCCGATGGGAGTTTCCCACTCGACTCTTTTTACTTCTTGTTGTTTTGCTTTTGAGTTTTTAAGGAGCTTTTCCTTTTTGCCCGCGGTATGACGCCCGTTTTTGTTCATCTGGAATCATGTCATGCGTGACATCTTTGGCGTGTGAATAGCACTTTGGTAGGACGTGACACAATAGGCCCCTCTCTTTGACCGTTGTGGACGCCGGTTCAGTTCTGATTTGACCTGACGTGGCGAGTTTTCCGCAAACATGATGATGATCTTCTCGTTTTGCGCGCGTAGTGGGCGGCGTGGTCTGTGATGATTGCCCTCCGATTGTGCCACGTGTCGCCGTGTTTTTGTTTGGACGGCCACGATGAACCTCCGATTTTTACCATAAGTACGGATTTTTCCGTTATGATATATTTTACCCTGCCATTTGCCTCTTGTCTTCCTCTACTTCTTCTTCCTCCTCGCGCCAGCCGTCGCTCTGCTTTTGCGTTTCCCTCCTTTTTCGCGCCCTTTCTTGCTCCTGCACTCCTACAGCCTACCATGGCTCCAAAGAAGAGCTCGGCGTCCTCTGCTGCTGTTGCTGCCGCCGGCAAGAAGAGGAAGGAGGCGACTGCTGCCACCGTCCCTGAAGGGGATCGTGTGCAGAAAACAAAAAAATTCCTACCGACGATATCCTAAAAGCATGCCAAGATCTATTCTATGCAGATATAGTAGTACGAACGGAGATCGGAATACGTACCCTTGTAGACCGAAAGCGGGGATTACGTTCCCGCACAAACGTTGTCGATGCAGACCGACGAAGCCGACCTCAAGGTCGTGTAGAGGAAGCAGGCCTCCGAGTACCGCTAGCGCAGCACCTCGCAGGGAGTCGCACACGTACGGTGGAGACGACGCCTCCGAAGCTCCAGTCCAGGACGAGCAGCGGAAGACTTGGACCGGAACACCAGCAGCGCGGCAGCGGGCTATGGTGGAGGAGATCCCCTCTTCCTCTTGCTCGGCGCGGCTCCGACTTGGGAACCACGAGATCGAGAGAGAAATCGGGAATTAATTGGTGAATTAAAAGGCTGGGGGTGCCCCTTCTTATATAGGCTCCCAGGGGGAGCCAACCTTGCCAGCCAGGCAATGTGGGACTATCCCCACATAGCCTGGTTCGGCCTAGGGGGTGCGCCGGCCCCCTGGTGGGCCCCTTGTGGCCCACCTAGGCCGGCCTCCAAGCCCCCACCGAATTCCCAAGGGGGTTCCCCCCCCCCTCTTGGGCCTTCTTTCGTCCGGAAGGCCCATTTAGGGAAATCTGCCTTAATAAATTCGAAAATAAATATATAAAATCATATTTGCATATTAATAACACTAATTAATATCAAACATAATATATATAATTTTTCCTAGCTCCGAAAACTCTTTCGGCGCTGCCCGATCTCCATCGGACCTCTCCCGGGACGCTCCCGGTGATCTCCTTCCTTTCCGGTTGTCTTGTCGAAACCCCTTAAGTGTGTTACCCTAGCGGTTCGATATAATATCAGGTATGGCCAAGACTCCTCAATGATCAACGACTAACTCGTAGGCCTGGACCCCATGATATAATCCCTGAGATATAACGAATGACTTTCATCTATCAAACCTGAACGTAAAGTCTTAGACCTTTTGCCATAGCGATACTTAGCACGTCCGAGCGTCGTTCCATAGATATCTCCATACCTAATCCCGACCTCGTTACCGACGACGCTATCTTCTACTCGTTCATGATCTCATGTCTCCGTGACCTAGTCACATGCTTGCCAGCTCATTAGACATGATCTCACCGAGTGGGCCCGAGAGTATCTATCCTGCTATGCGGACTGGCAAATCCTGCTCTTGACCTCTCGTCTCAACTACTCCTTTCCGATACCCAAAAGTATCACCGTTATTTTCATACTAAATAAGATATGACGTTTGGTGCAATCAAAGTATCTTCGGGGAATATCAATAAGAGTTGATCTCACGGTCAAAGGTGTAACGACTATGTTCTCCAAATCTGGGTATGTCCATCACATCGCTCTCTAGCGATATGACTCTCATTGCCGACCGGCGCCATGCCCCATGACCGGGAAACCTCGATCATCAATCGCGCAACGAAACTAGTCTTAGTAGAGGCTACTAGGGACCTGGTTGTTTACGTATCACACCCGTATTAATGTTTCCGCTTAATACGGTTCTAGCATGACACAAAAACCTATTATGAACAAACGAGATATGATAAAGAATACACTTTATTAATTGCCTCTAGGGCATATCTCCTTCAGTCTCCCACTTGCACTAGAGTACAACTTAATCTAGATTACAACTTGGTAAAAGCTTAACACCCATAGCTAACTGGTGTTGTTCATGCTTATCAAGCGGGAGAGGCTTCGTCAGCGGATCTGCCACATTCAGATCCGTATGCACTTTGCAAATCTTCACATCGCCTCCTTGTACGTACTGACGTATCACATGGAAGCGTCGGAGAATGTGTTTGGCGGTGGAGTGAGACCTTGGCTCCTTGGCGTTCGCAATGGCACCCGTATTGTCGCAGAAGAGGATCACGGGGTCTTGCACGCTCGGGAACACTCCAAGTTCGATGACGAACTTCCTCAGCCACACAGCTTCATTCGCGGCCTCGCAGGCAGCAATGTACTCCGACTCCATTGTAGATTGTGCGACTATGGGTTGCTTCCCACTTCTCCAGCACACGGCGCCTCCATTCACCTTGAACACGTAACCTGTCTGTGACTTACAGTCATCAGGGTCTGAGCAGAAACTTGCATCCATGTAACCCGTTACGCCAAGTTCTTCATCGCAGCCACCATACACAAGGGACATTTCCTTTGTCTTATTGAGATACTTAAGAATGCTCTTAACAGCTACCCAATGCGGCATTCCAGGATTACTCTGGAACCGGCTTGTCAAACTTAGAGCTACTGCCACATCCGGTCTAGTACTCAACATTGCATACATGATCGATCCTATGGCTGAAGCATAAGGATGTTTCGTCATTTCGGCCTTACCCAGTTCCGTCACCGGACACTGCGCCTTACGCAATATCTTATTCTTGATAACCGGCAGAGAACCCTTCTTTGCCTTCTCCATATGAAAACGCTTCAATATTTTATCAAGATAAGTACTCTGACTTAGTGCTAATAGGCGCCTTGATCTATCGCGATAGATTTTTATGCCTAAAACATACGCAGCTTCTCCTAAGTCCTTCATGGAAAACTTGCTGTTTAAATATTCCTTCACGCTATTCAGAAGTTCCACATCATTCCCTATTAGCAATATGTCGTCAACATACAGTGCTAAGAACACAACCGAGCTCCCACTCATTTTCTTATAAATACAGGTCTCTTCCACATTCTGGATAAATCCAAAACCTACATCATCAAAGCGAAGATTCCAGCTCCGAGATGCCTGCTCCAATCCATAGATGGATCGCTGAAGCTTGCACACCTTGTTAGCACTTCCTGGATCGACAAAACCTTCCGGCTGTACCATGTACAACTCTTCCTCAATGTTTCAATTCAGGAAGGCCGTTTTGACGTCCATCTGCCAGATTTCATAATCATAGTAGGCAGCTACCGCTAACAAAATCCGAATAGACTTAAGCATCGCTACCGGTGAAAAAGTTTCATCATAGTCAATTCCATGAACTTGTCGGAAACCCTTTGCGACAAGCCGAGCTTTATAGACGGTCACATTACCATCAGCATCAGTCTTCTTCTTAAAGATCCACTTATTCTCGACGGCCTTGCGCCCTTCGGGAATATCCACCAAAGTCCACACTTTGTTATCATACATGGATCCTATTTCGGATTTCATGGCTTCAAGCCATTTCTCGGACTCTAGACTCTCCATCGCCTCCTTGTAGTTCGTAGGTTCGTCTTGCTCGACTAGCATGACGGTGCAAACCATATTGCCATACCATTCAGGTGCGATCCGAGATCTACTAGACCTACGAGGTAGAACATCTTCCTCGACAGTTTCTCCCACTCCTTCCACGGAGGACGTTTCCGGAATTGCTTCCGTTGCGCCACTCGGAATCTCGAGTTCAGGATCAACGATTTCATCAAGGTCTACCTTCCTCCCACTTACTCCTTTCGCGAGAAACTCCTTCTCTAGAAAGGTACCGGTCTTCGCGACAAAAGTTTTGCCCTCAGCTTGGTTGTAGAAGGTGTACCCAACGGTTTCCCGCGGATATCCTACAAAGACGACTTTCTCCGACTTCGGTTCGAGTTTGTCGGGCTGTAGTTTCTTAACGTACGCCTCACAACCCCAAACCTTCAGAAACGATAACTTAGGCTTTTGGCCATACCATAATTCATACGGCGTCGTTTCAACGGACTTGGACGGAGCCCTATTTAAAATGAATGCGGCTGTTTCTAACGCATAACCCCAGAAGGACACTGGCAGATCGGTAAGAGACATCATAGATCGGACACTATCCAGTAGAGTACGATTACGTCGCTCGGACACACCGTTACGCTGCGGCGTTCCGGCGGGCGTAAGTTGGGGCACTATGCCACAACTCTTCAGATGTGTGCCAAACTCAAAACTCAAGTACTCTCCACCGCGATCGGACCGGAGATGCTTGATTTTCCTATTAAGCTGATTCTCAACTTCACTCTGGAATTCTTTGAACTTTTCAAACGTTTCAGACTTGTGTTTCATCAAATAGATATAACGGTATCTACTCAAGTCATCAGTGAAGGTGACGAAGTAACGATAACCATTGCGTGTCGAAACGCTCATTGGTCCACATACGTCTGTATGTATGATCCCCAACAAATCCGACGCCCGTTCAACGAAACCTTTGAACGGTGTCCTGGTCATTTTGCCCATGAGGCATGGTTCACATGTATCGAGGGATCCGAAATCCAACGAGTCCAAGAGTCCATCGGAGTGGAGTCGCTTCATGCGCTTTATACCAATATGACCAAGACGGCAATGCCACAAAAACATGGCGGTATCGTCACTACACTTAATTCGTTTGGCCTCTATGTTATGGATGTGAGTACTACGATCGAGATTCAGCAAGAATAAACCATTACTCTCGGGAGCATCAACATAAAAGATATCATTCATATAAATAGCACAATTGCTTGACACTGATTTAAATGAATAACCGTCTTGTAACAGGCAAGACCCACTTATAATATTTACACTCAAGGATGGCACAAAATAACATTTATTTAAAACCAAAACTAATCCCGATGGTAGATGCAGAGGGAGCGTGCCGACAGCCACCACGTCGACTCTCGATCCGTTGCCGACGCGCATCGTCACCTCATCCTTCGCCAGCCGCCTTCTATTCCGTAACTCCTCCTGAGAGTTACATATATGAGCAACAGAACCAGTATCAAATACCCACGTATTGCTCCGGGCGGATGTAAGGTACACATCTATAACATGTATATCAAATATACCTTGCTCTTTGTCGACCGTCTTGCCAGACTTCCTATCCTCCAGATACTTGGGGCAGTTGCGCTTCCAGTGACCCTTCCCCTTGCAGTAGAAACACTCCACGCTAGCTATGGGACCAGACCTGTTAGTCCTGGGCTTGGCAGCCAACTTTGCCTCCCTCCGGGACTTCCAGCTCTGCTTTCCCTTGCCACCGGACTTCTTGAAATCAACGGTCTTGTTGACCATCAACAGCGTGTGCTCCTTCTTAATCTCTACCTCAGCAGTCTTGAGCATCACGAACACTTCACCCAGGGACTTAGCCATGCCCTGCATGTTGTAGTTCATGACGAAGCCTTTGTAGCTCGGTGGCAACGATTGCAACACCCTGTCAATCGCCAGCTCATCGGGAATCTTGCACTCCAGAGCATTCAGGCGTTGAACGTAGCCAGACATCTTGACTACATGCTCACTCACACTGCTATGCTCTTCCATCTTGGCTGAGAAGAAAAACTCAGAAGCCTCATATCTCTCAGCCTTAGCCTGCGGCGCGAAGACAGCCTTAAGATCCGAAATGATCTCAAAGGCGCTCATCTTCTCAAAGCGCTTCTGCAGGTCGGCTTCCATGGCGTAGAGCATGCCACTCTGGACAAAGGCAGAATCCTCCGATCGGGTCTGGAAGACCTTCTTCTCATCCTCAGAGGCTTCATCTGCAGGAGGGTCACCTATGGCGGCCTCAATGACGTAGGCCACCCTATGGGGAGTGAGGAGGATCCTCAGGTTGCGGAACCAGGCCATGAAGTTTGACCCATTGGTCTTAAGCTTTTCTTTCTCAAGGAACATACCTAGGTTAAACGAGGGGCGAGACATCTACAATGGAATTTGCAACAACATAAGACTTTGTTCATAATTATTTTGAGTTATAGTATTTTAGAAAATAACTAACATAACTCCCACTCAAACGAACATCCCTCCTGGTCGTTTAAGCGATTACACGACCCCCATCCATTGCACCACCCCTCATCATCAAAGCCGGCGGCACAACTTCAAGAGTAGACAAAATCGTCCGCCACACCAATTTTGTGACTCGTGCTCGACCTTTCGGTCTTCCTGTTCCGAGGCCATGCCTCTGTGTATGCTAGGCTCGCCACCAAAGACCTCCACGCTGACGCTTGTGCAACATGGCTTACACCCACTGTATGCGAACGACGAGATGTGTGACACCCGATCATCACGGCCTGCCTCATAACGTAGAACTTTCTTGGTGGTGCGCGTTGGAGGGAGAACACTAGTGGTATTTTGAAGGGATCATCTTATTCAGCTACCGCCGTGTAACACACAATCACACAAAAATAAGATGCACACAAAACATCAAATGTAATGCAATGTGATATAGTCCATCGCGCCATGGTCTTCTTGGCGCCCGCAGTTTATAAACAATTTAATAAACCTACCTTGACCATATCACATAGCCCCTGCAAAATAAAGTTAGACGCTTCTACTTTATCTTTTGCATATTTTACGTGGCTTGGGGCTTTCGTAAATAGAACCGCTTCATACCTACGAATCTTATGACCACAACAACGATCCAATAATTGCATGTTTAAGCATCCCTTTCGGGCCCTCCATTGAAAATGCGAAGACCAACTAAAGAGAGAGAAACTGTCACCCGCCAGCCACATATACGGTACAAGCCGTATGTTAGTAGTGGAACCAGTCTCGCGTAAGCGTACGCGTAAAGTCGGTCCGGGCCGCTTCATCAACTCAATGCCGCTGGAATACACAAGTGCACGCTAGAGGGTAGCAAATAACAGGAACGGTGCCCCCGTGCAGAGCACGGGCTCTAACAGCGTACAGCTATATCTACGATAGATCGGCTCTGATACCACTGAAGGGGATCGTGTGCAGAAAACAAAAAAATTCCTACCGACGATATCCTAAAAGCATGCCAAGATCTATTCTATGCAGATATAGTAGTACGAACGGAGATCGGAATACGTACCCTTGTAGACCGAAAGCGGGGATTACGCTCCCGCACAAACGTTGTCGATGCAGACCGACGAAGCCGACCTCAAGGTCGTGTAGAGGAAGCAGGCCTCCGAGTACCGCTAGCGCAGCACCTCGCAGGGAGTCGCACACGTACGGTGGAGACGACGCCTCCGAAGCTCCAGTCCAGGACGAGCAGCGGAAGACTTGGACCGGAACACCAGCAGCGCGGCAGCGGGCTATGGTGGAGGAGATCCCCTCTTCCTCTTGCTCGGCGCGGCTCCGACTTGGGAACCACGAGATCGAGAGAGAAATCGGGAATTAATTGGTGAATTAAAAGGCTGGGGGTGCCCCTTCTTATATAGGCTCCAAGGGGGAGCCAACCTTGCCAACCAGGCAATGTGGGACTATCCCCACATAGCCTGGTTCGGCCAAGGGGGTGCGCCGGCCCCCTGGTGGGCCCCTTGTGGCCCACCTAGGCCGGCCTCCATCCCCCACCGAATTCCCAAGGGGGTTCCCCCCCCCTCTTGGGCCTTCTTTCGTCCGGAAGGCCCATTAAGGGAAATCTGCCTTAATAAATTCGAAAATAAATATATAAAATCATATTTGCATATTAATAACACTAATTAATATCAAACATAATATATATAATTTTTTCTAGCTCCGAAAACTCTTTCGGCGCTGCCCGATCTCCATCGGACCTCTCCCGGGACGCTCCCGGTGATCTCCTTCCTTTCCGGTTGTCTTGTCGAAACCCCTTAAGTGTCTTACCCTAGCGGTTCGATATAATATCAGGTATGACCAAGACTCCTCAATGATCAACGACTAACTCGTAGGCCTGGACCCCATGAATTAATCCCTGAGATATAACGAATGACTTTCATCTATCAAACCTGAACGTAAAGTCTTAGACCTTTTGTCATAGCGATACTTAGCACGTCCGAGCGTCGTTCCATAGATATCTCCATACCTAATCCCGGCCTCGTTACCGACGACGCTATCTTCTACTCGTTCATGATCTCATGTCTCCGTGACCTAGTCACATGCTTGCAAGCTCATTAGACATGATCTCACCGAGTGGGCCCGAGAGTATCTATCCTGCAATGCGGACTGGCAAATCCCGCTCTTGACCTCTCGTCTCAACTACTCCTTTCCGATACCCAAAAGTATCACCGTTATTGTCATACTAAATAAGATACGATGTTTGGTGCAATCAAAGTATCTTCGGGGAATATCAAAAAGAGTTGATCTCACGGTCAAAGGTGTAACGACTATGTTCTCCAAATCTGGGTATGTCCATCACATCGCTCTCCAGCGATATGACTCTCATTGCCGACCGGCGCCATGCCCCATGACCGGGAAACCTCGATCATCAATCGCGCAACAAAACTAGTCTCAGTAGAGGCTACTAGGGACCTGGTTGTTTACGTATCACACCCGTATTAATGTTTCCGCTCAATACGGTTCTAGCATGACACAAAAACCTATTATGAACAAACGAGATATGATAAAGAATACACTTTATTAATTGCCTCTAGGGCATATCTCCTTCAGTCCCTGCCGCTCGGAAGAAGGAGTCGGGCGGCTGGACCTCGTCCACCGTGACGGAAAAATGACTGGCGATTCTTCGCAAGGAGGGGCTTCTTCCTCCATCCACGGAGCTCACCGTTGGAGCTCCTGGCAAGGACAACTTTCCCGCGCCCCTTCTCAGAGAGCGGGTATGTTTCGCCGAGCTCCTCCCCCGCGGCTTCGGCTCTCCATTGCATGACTTCGTGCGCGGCCTCTTTTTTGCTTACGGGATACAGATCCATGATCTGGTCCCCAACGGCGTTTTGCACATTGCATGTTTTATGGTAATGTGTGAATGCTTCTTGGGGACATCCCCTAGCTGGGCACTATGGAAGATGGCCCGCAACGGCCGTGTCAACCCTGTCGGAGGCGTCGGGTTCCAGGTCAAGGCCGGCTGCAAGTACTTCACTTTGAAGGCAGTCGAGTCTGCTCAGGGGTGGAGGACCAAATGGTTCTACGTTCAACTAGGCCAAGACGTCCGCCCCGCCTTCTCGACCGGCGTCGCTGAGAAGACGAAGGTCTGGGAGCACTCCCTTTCTCCAGCCGAAGAACTCGAGGCTACCCCGCTGCTGGAGAGAGTCGCTGGATTGCTGAACACCGGCGTCTCCATTGTTTAGTTGATCTACACTTTCCTGAAGATTCGGGTGTGTCCTCTTCAACAGCGCGCGCACCCGATGTGGGCATATGAGGGGGTACTCGACGCCACCAGGATTAGTGATGTGGAGTTGTCGGCGAATGAGCTCGACACGCTTAAGAAGTCCGTGACCAGCTATAAAGCTGAGGACACCATCAACTATGCCTTCACGACATCTCCCTTCAGCTCAGAGAATCCTCTTCCCGAGGTAAGTTACTTGCGCCCGTGTCGTTGACTGATCTTGCTATCGTCTTGTTCCTTAATTTTGAGTTTACTTTTGCTTTGCCTTGTGCAGGGGCATTCGACAAAGTCTTCGCTCCCTCCCCTTCCTGAAGCTGGGCCTGCTGAGGAGACGACTGTGCTGAAGGAGCGAGAGAAGTCGACAGACTCTCTGCCTGGGGCCGAATCCTCTTCTTCGGAGAAGTCCGAAGTCGATGGAAAAGATGTAGAGCAACTCGACACCGAGGCGACCGATGAGCCCGCTCCTAAGCGTCTCCACCAGGTGCACTCAGATGAAGGTGAGGAGTCCGCGGACTCCGGTGCTTCTTCACCTGCGCGCGATGTGCCGCCCTTGGCCCATCGCTCACCTCCGCCTTTTACCAGCCAATCTGGCTTCGGCGGGCCTCGGTACGACCTCGATCTCACTTCCGATGAAGATGAGCGAAGGTAATTCCTTTGTCGTGTGACTGTGTACATCTTCTTATCGATTGCTCGCTATGCTTTAATTTCTCAACGTCCTTTTCTTTGTTCTTTCATCTTCTAGCGATGATCCGGCCGCAAGTCCTCTGGCTGTCCATGCCACGAGTGCCACCTCCTCCCCAGCTGCGGAGGCGGTAGTCGCTCCTTTGCCACCTTCTGCTCCTGCGTCGGCGGCCGCTGTGCCTACCGCGACTGCCTCGACTGCTGCGCTTCCGACTCCTTCACTACCCCCCTAGCTGAATCATGTAAACCTTCTTGTCTCTATCAATATGGTGTCTTTTTCTTTGACATGTGTGTGTGTGATGTGTTCGTTATGCTTGTAGCCGGCCGCAAGTGGCCTCGCTTCTTTTGGCGAGGCTCTTGCGCACTCGAAGGATGAGCGAGTCGCTCTTCGCTCTCAGCTGGATCAGCTCAGTCGTAAGCTTCTTCCTTTGCTTTGCACATGCTGCCCTTCTTCCTTTATGTGACTGGACTACTTTCTTTCTTTTGTTTCAGAGGAGAAAGAAATTTCGAAATCCGGACTGGCTGATGTGGAGAATGAAGGGGTTACGGTGCAGAAAACAATAATTTTCTAGCGAGCGAAACCCTAACTAGCCAGGATCTATCTATCTAGTACATGCGATAACGGTGGCGGAACGGGTTACATTACCTCCATGTAGACCGATAGCGGGGATTACGCTCCCGCACAAGCGTTGACGATGAAGTCGTACGTAGCCGACCTCGAGGTCGCGGAGAACTTGCCGCGATGTCGGAGTCGATGACGCCGAGGTGTCGACGATGATCTGCGTCGACGGGCGTCGGGCGGAAGACGGCAGAGCGCCAGCACCGGGGCTGGCGCGCCGGCAGCAGAGGGGGGAGGCGCGGCGGCTACAGGGGGCGAGACGACGTCGCCCAAGCTCCTCAATAGAGTAGCCTCCGAGCACTCGCAAACATACGGAGCCTAGCGACAACTCCCGGTCATTCAGATCCAGCTGAAATCGCAGGAGTAGATCTTATCTGGAATCCCGCAGAGCAACGGCGCTCTACGGTATGGCTTATGGCTACGGTATGTTATAAACTTATGAGATAATGCAATAAATACTACTTATTTATTTGCCTCTAGGGCGTATCTCCTTCAGAGAAGACCCTCTCCCAGCAATCGACTGCCCAGCAATCGAGTGGCTGTTTTTTGCTTTTTGACGAAAAATTATGCAGTGCAGATATGGATTATCTCTTTTCTTTATAAATGTTGACCAGCAAGCAGCCTCATTAAAAACCTTCCAGTCCCCCTAGGTACCCTGGTAAGGAAAAGAGCGCGTCTGGAACCAGATGGCCTTTTGATACATGAGTCTTTTGCTACACCGACTGGATGTTTTTGCTAAGTGATGACGACCCTAATTGGCCTTACTCTCCGAGCTGTGTGCTTCCTCTTGGTGATGTGGCATCTATAGCTTATACCTCCTTTCATATGACCTCTTTGGTTTTCGCAGTCGCAACACTAGGGGTTCACCGTGGGACGTGTCTTTTCCTGGTAGTGTGATGTGCATAGCAGTAAAAGTTTCGAGTGGCATTGCCCACGTTGCATCTTGCTTTCTCATTTTGCGACTGTCAATTATGATGACATAGTTTGGCATTCCTTGGCTGAAGATTGTAGTGATGTGGTTTGAGTTCGCCAATTTGCTTGTGCTTGACCGCCCTTGATCAGTCGTGACTTCACTTTTTTTGCTTGGGAGATCTTATTGGTTTGGTTTTTGCCCGAAGATGTTTACTTCTCGAGTGGCCTGTGGGTGCCACCTTCTGATTGACCTGTGGTTTATGTGCTTGAAGAGGATGTCTGGCGGTACCTGCGCCTTTGCTGTTCCAATGTTCGCTAGCCTGTTGGCTTGTTTCTTGCGCGTGCGCGTTATATGTTGTAGCTCGCAGCTGTGAAATCTTCTTTGCCACATATCGAAGTAATCTTGATATCTAGCCAGCTTGTCCATGTTCATTCTGCTTGCACTTGCCACGTTTTGCGTGATTGTACATGAGCTCCCTCAGATGATGATGTTTTGTGCTCCTGAAGCTCTTGCCAGCCGCATGCCATGGAACAGGCCTTTGTAGTCGATTTCGACTTTTGATGGTGCCGGGAAGTTTATCTGCAGTACATACCGTACTCGTTCCTTGTTGGGGTTTATGAGTATCATACATGCGCCTGTGCCTCTGCCGTTTTTGGACCCGTCGAAGTGTATTGTCCATCGCTTGGCTTGAGTGCTTTCTTCTTCCTCTGTGGGTTCAATTGTCCATATGGCGTTTACTTCATGTATTGCAGCTACGGTTGCTCTTTTCTTGCATTCTGGCCCCGTGCTACTTCCCTTGCGTCTTGTGTCTTGTCTGAGGTTTCTTCGACTCCGTATGTCTCCGAGATCCTACAAAAGTCTCTGTTGCAGTCGTCTGACTTTTGGAAGTTTTCGTTGACTGTGATGACTCCTGTTGGACCTGGCATTTTGAGCTTGAGGTATGCGTAGTGGGGTACTGCCATGAACCTTGCGAATGCTGGCCGTCCCAATATGGCGTGATATTGTGATTTCCAGTCGACGATGTCGAAGTCGATGAGTTCGCTTCTGAAGTGGGTTGCATCCCCGAATGTGACGTCGAGTTGGATTTTCCCTTCTGGACGCACAGCTTTGCCCGGTACAATACCGTGGAAGGTGTTTGTAGATTTCGGGAGGTTCTCGACTGACCTGTTCATCCTCCGGAGCGTGTCTGTGAATATTATGTTGACGACACTGCCTCCGTCCATGAATATTTTGGTTATAGTGTATCCTCTGATCTGTCCTTCGAGTACTAGAGCAGAATGTCCCGGTCGATAGATGGCTGGCGGGTGATCCTCTTGATCAAAAGAGATTGTTATGTCTGACCCTTACAAAAATTCTGTTACTTGGGGTGGAGCTAATACTGCCATATCGATGTTTATCGTGTGGCGCTTTTGCCTTCTGTTGGAGGTGCATCATTTCTGTATCATGTACATCTGCCCTATTGGATGTGGATATTGGGTATCCGTGTTGTGCGGTATGTGATGTATGGCGCCTGCCATCTGGTTATTCGCATCCTGTTGTGGTGGTGGTGGTAGTGCCGCCACTATTTGCGGAGGTGCTATGTATGTCGCTGGGATAGCTTGTGGTTGTTCTCTCTTCATCTGATTTCTGTAATCCATCGCCATTTGCCCAAATTCGCGGCAGCTTCCCATTGTGTGGTGTGATGTTAACCGTCCAGTCGCCGGGTCTTTGAACATATGGAGTCTGCACTCAGCCTCCATCTTTTCTTGAAATGATTTCTCGGCTCTTGACTCTGAGTGCTTCTGCCAGTCTTGTCTTCTGTAGCTTCTGCGCTGGTCTCGACCTCGAGCGTCGCGTCTGTCGACTAGCCTATCTCGTCTGTAGTTATCATCTCATTTATCCTGGCGATCGTCTTGTCGGCTGCTTCGCCGGTTATCTTGCTTTCTGTCATCTTGATTTCGGTCGTCCTGTGAGAATCCAGCTGCTACAAATTTGACCTTGTCCTTGTCGCGGTGATCGTAGTCACGCCTTCTTCGCTTGTCATCTCTATCCCGCCGATCTCGGCTGTCCCGGTGGTCGTGACTGTCTCGTCTTTCGCGATGTCGTTGTCGTGAGTGTGGAGTTTTGCTCTGTACTGCATCTTCGCCATCTGTCCACTCAGTCGCTAGCTTCATGAGCTCTGCCATGTTTTTTGGTTTTTGCCGTCCGAGTGCTTCGCTGAAATCTTTTCTGTAGACTCCATTCGTGAAGGCGTCCATTGCTCTGTCTTCTGATATTACGCCCACGGAGTTCCTGATGGAGGCCCACCTTCTGATGTAAGACCTAAGCTTCTCGTTTATCTTTTGACGGCATGCTCTTAATTCCTCAAATGTTTTCGATCTTTCGCAGAGAGGATCAAAATATTTTATGAAGTCCTCCTTGAAGTGATCCCAAGAATCGTAGGCTCCTTCGGTCAAAGACTTGAGCCAGTCGCGGGCCGTGCCTTCCAGCATCAACTGTATGTATTGCAGTGTCGTCGTTTTTGTTCCTCGTTGGCATATGACTGCCAGTTTGTAATCTTCCAGCCATCCCGAGGGTTCCTGTTTTGAGTTGAATTTTGGCATGGTTGGTAAACCAAACTTCTTTGGGAGTTTTGTTTCTTGGATTCGTCGAGTGAAACATTGTGCTCCGCATGGTCCTACGTTGCGATTTCCAGGTGACTCGCGACTGCCTGATCTCCTGGACCTGCTTCTTGAGCGGCTTCTTGATCTGCGACGGCTTGAGCTTTTCCTGCCGCTGCTTCGCTGAGGACTGGGAATGAAACGTTCTCTCGAGCGGCTCCTGCTACGTCTCCTCCTTCTTCCGTCTACCAGCTCTTTTGCTGCAATTTCCAGGGCCTTCATTTGCTGTAGGTATCTTGCTTCCGCAGGGTCACCTGTCGGTGGTTTTTCTGCTTGAAGGTATGCTACTATGGATATGAGAGCTCCTTCTGTTGTTTTGGTTTCGATTATGGCGTCAGAGTCGACGGTTAGGAACAAGTTGTTTAAGTTTCGAGTGACGTCTGTCCTTTCGTGTTCGGGGATTCTGTCAAATCTAGATCTACGTCGTGCCTCGGTTGCCCCTGTAGAGCTCATGGATAGTTGTCGTCTGCGCGCGCTTCATATGCTTGCTTGTCTTCTTCGTTCCTCGAGTGTTGCCTTCAAGCGCTGCGATTCCTGCCAGTTGAAGTAGTTGTATGTTGCCAACTCATCCGGAGTTGCGTCTGCTGGCATCATTATGCCTTCTTCAATGACCTTTGTCACCTTTGCAGCCATCTCTGCCATGATGTCCAAGGTGGTAGTACCATCTGGTAACGTGACCGTCCGTGGATACTCGACGGGTTGTCGATTGGCTGCGTTTTCTGATGTTTCCGCGGATGTTGCCACGTAAACCTGCTGGGGTATGTGCTAAGGATATGTGTAGTCTGAGCGCTCTTCATATGCTGCTTCGATATCTCTATCCTGCTCTATGCTTTTGTGTTTTTGCCATCTTCTGTTTGTTGCGCTTGTGCATCGTAGTCGATGGCAGCATGATGTGTAGATTGGATCTCTGCGCCAATGAAGTCGGCTAGACGTATGTTGTCTTCTGCAGGCTTATCATACTCGGGGAGGTGAAAGCTTTCTTCTGGAGCGTCGATTTGCATATGGTCTTCGGTTGGGTTGATATGGAGGGTTGACTGCACTTCTTCTTCCATCTTGTTTTGCATTATGAATTCGTTGAATTCGCTTGTAGACATGGACCATGCTATGGATGAGATCGGATTGTTCTGTGATGCTGGCGCTCCAGTGCTTTCAGCCGAAGCCGTTGACATGATCATATCGTCGACTAAGGCAGTCGACAGCTCTTCCTCTTCAGGGAACTCATCCGCCATGAATTTGTCAAACTCTACGGACGTCATTGAATCTGTTGGAGATTGTGGCGGCGGGATCAGATCGGTCTGCGACGACGTATCTTCCTTGTCTGCTGCAGATTTGATCTCAGTCGATCTCTTCTGAATTAGCTGAGTCGCGATCTGTTCGACTAAATCCTGCACACCAAGATGATCGACAAAAAAGTTATGTTCCCCAATAGTTAGATCAAAACCTGAATCGAGATTGGAGTAGATATCCTGAGCTTTGGGTGAGTATGGCCTGATCCTTACTGGTGACGCTGTTTTTGGCGAGTGGTCGCCTGTGATCTGGATACGATCTGTTGTTGCTGATGTGCATCCCTTTGAAGAAGTCGGCGGATCGCCGTTTGAAATTTGGACCGAAAAATCCGTAGATCCAACACCACCTGTTCCCACAGACGGCGCCAATTGACGAGGGATGTCCCCATCAATACCGATGGTTACTAGCCTAGGGTAAGAGTTATGAGGTAGAGAATGCGTAGTGTTGGTAGATTCGTCGGCTGACAAGCGGGAATTACCCAGATTCGGGGCCCTCGAGTGAGGTAAAACCCTTACTTCTGCTTGTCTGTTATTGATTGTGTATACGCGGCGAGTACAGGGGTCTAGCAAGATGTCAATCTTGCTAGGGTTTAGTGATTCTGGTTGGGCGTGTCCTTAATCGGCCACCCTCATGTCCTTTATATAGGGGTACAGGTCTCGGGTCGTAACCGACTAGGACTACATTTATGGAAAGTACTACCGACTATGCTATCTATGGTATATGTCTTCGACTTGGGATTCTCTTGTTGGGCTTCTTCAGCCTATTGACAATTGGGGTTTAGTCATTATGTGCACCAGGTACCCACACGAAGGGGTACGTGTTTGGTATAACCTTGTCACCAGCTCTCGCACCTTTTTCTTAGATGTTACGAGGCTTTCACGAGAGTCTTCCTGCATAAGAAAGAAACAGTTGAAGTAGAGCAACAGAATGACATTACACAAAAGGAATAACTGCAACAGACGCATACCAGCTTGGACCTTAATGTTTCCACGAGCAAACGGGTCTCGTTTTCTGGTTCCTTAAAAGAATGAAACATCATTTTAATATATGGTATCATGAACAAGACAGGGAGTCATGGCGTTTCTTGGACGACCAAGGAGGATGAGTGCATGGTCGAATCTTGGAAAGCCGCCACTGGAAACGCAATCACCGGGCCAATCACACAAGCACCACCTACTGGACGAGGATCAATACCAAGCTCGACGAGCCCCGGTTGACCAACGAGTACTATTTGGTGCACATGAATCGCAACTAAGGTGCCATCGAGCATAGGTGGGCACCATTCAATGAGTCATCAACAAGTTTCAAGGTTGTCTAGAGAACATTCGTGATCGGCTCGAGAGTCGGAGGAACCAGGCGGATCAAGTGAGTTCGTGTCGCCGGTTTGATGCATTACTTGTAACGTCGACTTTGAATTGGCCTATGGTGATTGTCGGTTTGTTTTCTGTAGCTCATCAACGCCCTCGCTATGTACCGGTCTGAAATAAGGATAGGAGTTCGTCTTGATGCGAAAATGGAAGGCATACTGGAAGACGCTCAACAAGGATGGTCGTGCCAACCTCGGTGCCAATATGGCCCAAGTCAGAGGAGCGGCATGTCGGGAACAAGAACGCAAAGGTGGCCCTTGTGCTTCATCCATTGACAAGGTGTTTGCCAATGTCTCCTCCAACACAAGCTTGAGATGAGTAGAGAAGAACGTAAGGTGGGCGACCTTGTTGGAGAAGGCCAACATCAAGATCGACCTCGAGAAAAAGCTGTCGTGAAGAACATAAGCCAACATTACATGTGTGGTGAAGAACATAAGCCCGACCCAGTATTACGCGTGGCATGTCTAGCCCACGCCCATCCCGTGGGGAGCCGCTGGTCTACGCCGGACGAAAGGGGCCCCGGTTTGTTCGATGGCATCCAAGTCTGGGCCTATCACATTTATCGTCGGCGTTGTGTTTTGTGTGCATATAGGCGACCGTAACGGTCGGTGTTGTGTTTTGTGTGCATGGAGAACGCCGATCTCATGGAGACCATAATCAATGATTTTTCCCCCAAGGCGAAGAAGACGAAGAAGAAGAGGGCGGGGAGGATGGGTGATCAATAGTTCCACCAGTGAGCCAACACCGACAAAGAAGAGGAACAAGACAGGGAGTCATGGAGTTTCTTGGACGACCAAGGAGGATGAGTGCATGGTCGAATCTTGGAAAGCTGTCACTGGGAACGAAATTACCGGGCCAATCACACAAGCACCGCCTACTGGACGAGGATCAATACCAAGCTCGACGAGCGCCGGTTCACCAAGGACTACCATTTGGTGCAGATGGATCGCACCTAAAGTGCCATCGAGCATAGGTGGGCATCATCAATGAGTCGTCAACAAGTTTCAAGGTTGTCTAGAGTACATTCACGATCGGCTCGAGAGTTGGAGGAACCAGACGGCTCAAGTGAGTTCATGTCGCCGGTTTGATGCATTGCTTGTAACGTCGGCTTTGAATTGCCTATGGTGACCGTCGGCTTTGTTTTTTGTATCTCATCGACGCCCTCGCCATGTACTGGTCCAAAATAAGGATAGGAGTTTGTCTTGATGTGAAAAATGGAAGGCATACTGGAAGATGCTCAACAAGGATGGTCGTGCCAACCTCAATGCCAATATAGCTAAGTTAGGGGAGCGGCCTGTCGGGAACAAGAAGGCAAAGGTGTCCCTTGTGCTTCATCCATTGACAAGGTGCTTGCCGATGTCTCCTCCAACATTAGGTTGAGATGACCAGAGAACAACGTACCTTGATGGAGAAGGCCGACATAAAAATCGACCTCGAGAAGAAAGCTGTCGTGAAGAACATAAGCCAGCATTACATGTGTCGTGAAGAACATAAGCCCGACCCAGTATTACGCGTGGCATGTCTCCCCCACGCCCATCCCGTGGGGAGCCGCTGGTCTGCGCCGGACGAAACTTTGTACGGCACCATGTAGGGCTCTGCCGTGCGGACCAACCTTGTTATAGAAGCACAACACCCCCCCCCCTCCCTCCCCCCGCACCCCTTGCACAAACACTTTCCCTCCCAATTTCATTTTGACGGATCTAACATGATCGACGGAAGGAGCCCTGGATTCTTCGACAGCATCCAAGAATGGGACTATCACATTGATCGTCGGTGTTGTGTTTTGTGTGCATATAAGCAACCGTAACAATCGATGTCTTTGTTTTTTGTGCATGGAGAACGCCGATCTCATGGACACCATAATGAATGATATCGCCCCCACGACAAAGAAGACAAAGAAGAAGAGGGCGGGGAGGATCGGTGATCAATGGTGCCACCAGCGAGCCAACACCGACAAAGAAGAGGAACAAGACGGGGAGTCATGGCGTTACTTGGACGACCAAGGAGGATGCGTGCATGGTCAAATATTGGAAAGCCGTCACTGGAACGCAATCACCGGGCCAATCACACAAGCACCGCCTACTGGACGAGGATCAATACCAAGCTCGACGAGCGCATGTTCACCAAGGACTACTATTTGGTGCACATGGATCGTAACTAAGGTGCCATCGATCATAGGTAGGCATCGTTCAATGAGTCGTCAACAAGTTTCAAGGTTGTCTAGAGAACATTCACGATCGGCTCGAGATTCGGAGGAACCAGACGGATCAAGTGAGTTCATGTCGCCGGTTTGATGCATTGCTTGTAACGTCGGCTTTGAATTATCCTATGGTGATCGTCGGCTTTGTTTTCTGTAGCTCATCGACGCCCTCGCCATATATCGGTCCGAAATAAGGATAGGAGTTGGTCTTGATGTGAAAAATGGACATACTTGAAGACGCTCAACAAGGATGGTCGTGCCAACCTCAGTGCCAATATGGCCAAGACAGAGGAGCGGCCTGTCGGGAATAAGAAGGCAACGGTGGCCCTTGTGCTTCATCCATTGACAAGGTGCTTGTCGATGTCTCCTCCAACACAAGCTTGAGATGAGTAGAGAACAACGTAAGGTGAGCGACCTTGATGGAGAAGGCCAACATCAAGATTGACCTCGAGAAGAAAGCTGTCGTGAAGAACATAAGCCAACATTACATGTGTCGTGAAGAACATAAGCCCGACCGAGTATGACGTGTGGCATGTCTAGCCAACGCCTATCCCGTGGGGAGCCGCTGGTCTGTGCTGGACGAAACTGTGTACGGCACCATGTAGGGCTCTGACGTGCGGACCAACCTTGGTAGACGCACACCCCACCCCCCACCCCCCCTTGCACACACACTTCCCCTCCCAATTTCATTTTGACGGATCTAACATGATCAACGAAAGGGCCCCGGTTTGTTCGACGACATCCAAGTATGGGTCTATCACATTGATCGTCGGCGTTGTGTTTTGTGTGCATATAGGCGACCGTAACGGTCGGTGTTGTGTTTTGTGTGCATGGAGAACGCCGATCTCATGGACACCATTATCAATGATGTCGCCCCCAAAATGAAGAAGACGAAGAAGAAGAGGGCGGGTGGATGGGTGATCAATGGTGCCACCAGCGAGCCAACACCGACAATGAAGAGGAACAAGACAGGGAGTCTTGGTGTTTCTTGGAAGACCAAGGAGCATGAGTGCATGGTCGAATCTTGGAAAGTCATCACTGGAAACGCAATCACCAGGTCAATCACACAAGCACCGCGTAGTAGACGAGGATCAATACCAAGATGGACGAGCGCCCGGCTCATCAAGGACTACTATTTGGTGCACATGGATCGCAACTAAGGTGTCATCGAGCATAGGTGGGCATCATTCAATGAGTCGTCAACAAGTTTCAAGGTTGTTCAGAGAACATTCGCGATCGGCTCGAGAGTCGGAGAAACTAGACGGATCAAGTGAGTTCATGTCGCCGGTTTGATGCATTGCTTGTAACGTCGGCTTTGAATTGGCCTATGGTGATCGTCGGCTTTGTTTTTTGTAGCTCATTAACGCCCTTGCCTTGTACCGTCCGAAATAAGAATAGGTGGCTCTTGTGCTTCATCTATTGACAAGGTGCTTGCCAATGTCTCCTCCAACACAAGTTTGAGATGAGCAGAGAACAAAGTAAGGTGGCGACCTTGATGGAAAAGGCCAACATCAAGATCAACCTAAGCTATCGTGAAGAATATAAGCCAAGATTACGTGTCGTAAAGAACATAAAACAACATTGGGCGTATTTTGATTGCCAAATTTTTTTAATTTTTGGCCTGAACTTTTAACTATGGTTGTTATTTATGTTTCTCTATTAGATTTCTTGTTAGACTGACCATTGAGCATATTTTGATGGCCAAATTTTTAAAAAATTTGCCTAAACTTTTAACTATGGTTGTTATTTATGTTTTTCTATTTACAGATTTCTTGTTAGACCGATTTGGACGATGCGAGTAGGGAGCGGCTCCCCCAATAGTCAGCATCTCGAATCCGTTGAAAACAAATATGGAATAAGATATAGTCACAAAAATTTACTCCGATTCAATTACATACCTAACCAAGCCAAGAGTCAGTGACTGGCAAATAATCTTACAAGAATGCCAAATGAAGAGGTTATTATCACTAGCACTCAAATGAGGCAGAAACAGAACGAAGATCCCAAGGTCACCAAGAAGATCCCAAGGTCACCAAGATAACGGACCAAGAACAATTAACTCAACTTTAGGCAATCTGTTCCAATATTGGCTCTGCATAAATTCAGGGCTACAAGAAGGTTCGACTAGGCAGAAGTACCTGGCTAATAATCTTACAAGAACTGCAACTGAAGATGTTCGTATCACTAGCACTCAAATGAAGCAGAAAAAGAACGAATAACCCAAGGTCTTCAAGATAACAGAGAGGAACAATTAGATCAACTTTAGCCTTTAGGCAATCTATATATTGGCTCTTCATAAATCCAGGGCTATAAGGTTCTACTACGCAGAGAAAACTTCGTTGCAAATTGAACAAACTAGGCAAAACACTGGGAACGAGATAATTTATTCATCATAGTCCTCATCAGTGAACTTAATCTCAGGGTAGAAGGACGCAACAACTGGGTTTCCACCGAATTTTCTTCCGTGCATGGCGGTCTTTGCTTTGGTGGAGCCATCGATGTCTGCGTACTCCAAAAACACCTGCAATAAGCTCCCATCAGAAAAATTGCTCCAATATGCCTGTTCAGCAATGTTTAACCTCACTAAACACAATGCTCACCTTCCCAACTCCAGCAATTGGCTCTCCACTGGGATGAGGCCGCGGGATGACAACTTTTACCAAGTTACCTGACCAATGCATATGTCAGAAAGCAAATGAGTAGGGATGACTAAAGAATCAGCTAACATAAATAAGTAGAAGTATAGATTAAGGTGGAATGCAAGAGAGTCAAGCATGTCAAATGGCAATACTGTAGGGCAATGAAAAACATATGCAGAAAGAAAAGAAACCTAGTAATCCAGCAGCTGATCAGAAAGCTAATAAATCATACAGAAGTTTATAGAATTTACCATATTTCCCAGCTTCCAACCTCATGTCCTCCATAATGTCCTCATATTCTTCATCATCTTTTAATTCATCAGCAGTAACTACCTGGGTAAGGCATACAACCTTTGTAGGAAGCGCTCCAACTTGATACACAAGTTTCTGCACAGAAACCATATCTGAGTCAGAACGCAAAAACAATAGCAGGAGACAAACTATGCAATTTGGCATAAGAGAATAACTAGTTGGCCGTGGGTAGTGATTACATAGTTGAGCTATACCTGTAGTTGCACCTGCTGCTGTGCCTGCAACAGGATATTCTCCTGCTCTGGTCTAGGCTGGGCTGATCCCTGGTTTGCTCTTCTGACCGTAAGGGTTTTGTCTCCCATCTTGATACCATTTAGAGCAGCGCAAGCTATGTCAGTGACATTGAGGTCCTGGTAGACGCAGAATGCATAGCCCTTTGAGTTACCAGTTTCCCTATCCTTCACGAGATCAAATCCTCGAAGTGGCCCAAATGATTCAAGCAACTCCCGAACTTGAGCCTCGGTGAAGTAGTAGGGAAGGCCACCAACAAAAATACGGTCTGGTCCTTCTAATCCTCCAGCTGAGCCTGGTGTTAGGCCAACAGCAGCAAGATTCAGATTTCCACTTGGCTGGCTTGGGCCCAGGGCAGCTGCTAGAGAAGGGTTATAGTCTGTTGGTCTTCTAACCTTCACTGGTGCTCCTTCAAACAAAATGCCGTCAAGTGCCATTGCATTGCTTGCTTCCTCCACAGACCTCATCTCCACAAAAGCAAATTTCTTGTCATGGTTTATGTACACATTGAGGACAGCATCACCTGGACCAGCAGTGTTTCCTCCAATAGCAGCCATGACTTGATTAAAATATATTGCAACAGACTGCAGAAAAGGAAACCAATGTAACCAAGAACGCAACAACAGTATGCATCAGTACGCACAAGCATGCATGCTTGCTTTGGAATTCGAAATTATGGGGTTGAGCAATGGGAAGTGTTCAAGTATATATGGACCTGTTCATTAGCAGACGGAGGAAGTCCACCAACATAAACACGCCGAGCATGCCGAGTAGCCTGAGGAAAATTATGCTGGCAAATTGTTTATCAACACCCGCAGTCAATAATAAACAAAAAAACTCATACCTGTTGAGTCATTGCTTGAGGCTGCATGACCAGGGGATTGAACTGATTCAAAAAAAACATTTGAGTACAAACGAGAAATGAATTCAGTTCTTTTGATGGTGAAGATGTTAAACCATCAAGAATAATCACCTGTCCAACAAAAGGGAGCATGTTCGGGAACATTCCAGGAATTGAAGAGCCCGGTAACTGACCTGCAATGTATCAATAAATTTCTAGTAGGAACATAATCGATCAGCGAGGAAGATTATTTCTCTTATAAACCTTATTACTTCTCACCATCTGCCTGGATCTCAAATTGACCCAGATGTGCAGTATTGCATGTAAAAGAACAAATAAGAGGTGCGAAAGGACAATATAATAGTCATGAAGCTAGCATTCTGTAATACTTGCTAGCTGAAGATGGACAAGATGATATCAAACCAGAGCACTGATTCCTCCTTGTACATTAAAGCTACAGTAGGCTGTGCATTCCATCGGCAGCAGTAGGGTAAGTGACCCAAGATTGCCTTCTTAACATACACATACACAAAACAAAAAGAACAAAAGAACAAAAGCAAAAAAGTTTTGCTCAGTTTTCAGTTACCAAGTAATAATAAAATGGAAACTTAGAACTTATTGCATCAGAACATACTATCACGCATATAAGGGCATCTTGAGTGGATGCTTACAGAGAGAAGGCATCCATTGGCTGGCACCTTTTCCCTCCTCTAGCACCAATATCTCTCTCAGCAACTCATATAGTTTTGTGACTACAATAAACTAATCATTTTTGCAATCTAGCATTATTGGTGGATGGTCCTAGGTAGATCGCACTAGGCATTTTGCAATCTAGCATTATTGGTGGATGGTCCTAGGTAGATCGCACTAAGCATCTTTGACACTGTTTGCATTGGAGTTACAGATGCATGACTAAGTTTCAAAATCAGCATTGGAATGGTGATATGTTAGAAGGCTACAACAATGGTAATAATTAAGAACCACATTCGATTATCAGCATAGTGTGCTAGTAGATTGTGGTGAAAATAAATGGCTGGCAGTTGATTTAGCAATGGCTACAATTCACTCATTCGTTCTAAACATAAACATTATTAGAATAAGTCCCAACTGAGATTAAAAAAACTGCAAAAATGAAGAACTGAACTTAGTTGAGGAGAGCATACTTGGGGTTGGAATAGATGGGAACTGAGGAACTACAGATTGGGCTGATGGTCCCAGGTCAAATCCGCTTACTCGCTTGCTGTTCAATGCAAATGGTATTAGTAGTAATAGTGAGAAATCAAAATGAAAAAATTAAAACTGCACGAGACAGCTAATTGTACTAGTGAGTGGTAGTAGTGATGTTATTTATGTCCGATCATTGTAACGATATATGTTGAATAGCACATTGACTTTCTCTTCTATGCAAATCTAGTCAACATCAAGATGGTGATAAGTGATAGCCATGAGAGTGGAAGACTAGTATGAAGTCTGTACACGATGCAAGTAACCAACTCCTCCCTTAACTTCATCACTTCCATACCTTTTTGATTGAGATCGAGATCTGTGATCATCCCTGCCCCTTGAACGAGACCGTGAACGAGAGCGATGCCTGCGATGCCCATCTCTTTCTCGGTCCCTTCTCCTGTGTGATGTTACAAACATACATTATGGAACAATTCAGTAGTAATGAGGTAAGCTAGGGCAGCAATAATGTAGCTACACAAGGGAAGGAATGCTTCCACTTTGTTACGAACAAATAGCCTTAGTAATAGTACTGCAGCTACTGATGTCATAGGAGCCGTTGTTTTTCAGATACCACATTAGGTTGCTATAAGTAAGAAAACTAACAAATGTTTTGCAAGTTTGACAAAGTTTGCCCTCCATTCTTCAACCTAGCTATCTTTATTTTTTTCCTTTATAACGAAACTCTGGTTGGCATGACGGTTATAACATTACTTTCACACTGTCACTGCGGTAACTTTATTTGTGACGTTTGTTATAGTTAGATCAAAGAAGGGGCACACGTGAGCACATAGATCATGCTTTGTGAAAAGAACGACATCTAGCCATTCTACTAAATTTAACAAATGTCATTTTTTTCTCCCGTTGCAACGCACGGGCATATGTGGTAGTGGATTATAAGGAAATAGATATCTGCATTTGGAAACCACAATCCCATGTGTACAGCATGTTAGGTTAACTTTGCATCAGCTACCATATGCAAAGGTCAACGGTTTTAACACATGTCACAAAACCATAATAGCTACCATTGCAACAGAACTATTAGGTGTGTATGAAATACAAGTGCATTTACCTTTCAGAATCACGGCTTCTGTGACGATCATGATCATCAGGACGGTCTCTGTGCTCCCTTTTCTCACGGTGATGCCTTTGGTGGCGATCCCGATCCTTCTCCCTGTCCCGATCCTTGTCCGGATCCCTGTCTCGACCACGATCTCTGTCTCTTCCTCTATCTCTATCACGGTCTCTGTGACGCTCCTTGTCCTTGTCCTTTCCTCTGTCTCGGTCCCTGGATTTTGACAATCCCTCTTCACGTGTATGTGTATCACCCTGAAGATAGTATGCTATTAGTTTCAGAGTACCCACATAGAGTAGAAACACAAGCCATGAACAATAAGCAGAGTTTCTGAAGACGGAAAGCGATGACGCAAGTACAATATGCTAATGCTACCATGAGATTTGCAGTATGATCATCCACATTCTAGAAGATCAATGGCCTGGAGCCAGTGTATCCAGGCACACAGGGCTATGATTAAAGTCTTAAAGACCAGGCTGCTTTTTGTAAAAAACAACCTATATTAGACGGTTGCATCAACTAACAGGCATAAGTTGAAGGAAACTGTATAGACGCACATTTACATACAACAGAGCTGCTCTTGATTATTTGAGCAATTCCAGCTCAAATTGCAATGACTGTGATAAAAATGAGAGCAACCTATAGCTGCTGCCCCGAACCAAATCAACATATCTATAGCTAAACAAGAAAAAAAAACTTTTTTTTTCTTCTAAACGCCAACTTCCACGTCCCCTTCCCACGCCAACCAAACCGTCGCACAAACGAACGAATCTACCGCATCAAGCGAGATAGAACAAAACGCGCAATGCAGTCGTTCGTTCGGCCGGCTCTTCCCGCGAAAAAACCACATCTAGATCGAACCCGAAGGATTTGGGGAATTCGACCGGGCTATTGAGTTTAGGCTACACCGGATCGAGCGAGCTCACGATGCATAAAATCGAAACCGAAGACATAACTACTGCTAGGCACTGATGGATCGAGCAGAACGGAGCGCCGCGCTGGCCTGAGAAGCACGTACGGTGCGGAGATCGAAACCCCGCGACGGCAAGGAGTTCATGGGGGTATACCTCAGCGCGGGCGCCCTCCTTGACGTGGTCGTCGTCGCCGCCGCCGCCGCCGCCGTTGTCGTCGGCCATCTCGCGTCGGGGAGGCAGGAGGGAGGAGGGTTTGGGGATTCCGGCTTCAGGGGTCGGGGTGGGTTTTCTGGTATCTGGTCTGGTCGCCAATCTTAAAGCAGACTGCCCTGCCGTCCCACCCGCTGTCCTCTTCTGGCCGAAAGTAACCTGCCAGTTAAAATCGTGTAAATGGCTGACCTTTAGTTTGACTTGTAGGAATTCCATAGGATTTTCGTGGGATTCTGATCCTAAGAAATTTTTCCTACCAAGGCTGTTTGATACGAAGGAACAGAATCCGTAGGATTCAGGATGTCCTATGGGACTTTCGCTAATGTGTTTCGTAGGAAGGTAGTGTGTTTCGTAGGAGAATTTCCATTAGGTCTGAGCTCTTGGAAAAATTCCTATGACGGTGCGTTGCATGCTATCTCAGATTTGGATTCATTGTATTGGATTTCTATGATTTTCCTACACTGTCATCAAACACCCAGTCACGCAAATTCCCATCGTTTACATTCCTTAATAGGCAGTCCAAACCAATCCTCTACTTTTCCTATCCCTCCATGTTTCCTATTCCTACGAATCAAACGGCACCGGTCTAGTTTAATTATTATTTTATGAGTTTGTAGGTTGTAAACAAGCATGACGGATCAGCAACCGTGATATTCAAACTGAATATTTTAAAATCAAATTCCGTCTAGAAAGACTAGCTAGTGGTGTGTTCGGTGCTGTTGGTACGGCCATTTTGGAACCGACGGTGGTGTGTTCTCTCTCCGGCGTGCCTTCGCGTGGTCTTGGTCTCGTGGATGTGCTCGCTCAATACCCCCCTTGGTTGCAATTGTGGTGTTGTGAGCTTCCGGCTCTTGGTGTCGTCCCGACTCACTTTACTCAATGATGACACAATTGATGCCTCTCCCACCGGCTAATCGTCTCGACTTCCTGTGGCGGAGCTCCCTGTCTAGGTTGTGCTATGTGCTAGGCATGACACCTCAATGAAGATGGTGGTGCTCTCGAGTTGTGTCGTGGGGTTCGAGTCGCAAACTGCTGCGGTGCTAGGCTGGTTGTCAAGTCTTGGCATTGTGATCGTTTGACTGCACCCCCACCTCTCTTGCCTCATTCGGTGGCTCTTGTTGCTACCTTCTCTAGTTGTCTCATTATGTATTTTTATTGTCTTCTCTTCTCTGTATCTTATGTAACTTCTACATCTGTTTGTAAGAGCATAGCCCTCCATGCTCTTTCGATGAATGAAACAAGCGGTGGGGATTTATTCCCCCTCCCCCGTCAATCTCAAAAAAATCGAATTCCCAGTAGATTTAATAAATGAATAGATTCAGACACAATTCAACACATTTTTACAACAAAATAGTCGGTGTTTTTTTTAGTGAAACACATGCGAAGTTACGACCACGTTTAAAACAGCCCGGAATTTAAGATTTGCTGCAATATAGTCATACAATTTGCTCTGGGTGTCCATCTACTATCTTAAATATAAATAGATATGTGGTATCAAAAACAGTACGAGAGCATGATGTTCACCTTTTTAGAGAAAATCAGGCAAACAAATTAAAACAAGGGAAATTTGTTTAGTCTGTAGTTAGTTTTGTTCAGCAAAAATGAAAAAGACGAGACCTATCCGACTGACTATGAGGTATTAAATTCTTCGCAACACAAAATTAATGTGCAAAGGATGAATTTTTTTAGCGAGGTATGTCTTTAGATGATTTTCGAACCACGTCATCGCATAAACTCTAGCGTTGAAACATTTCCCCGCTGCCTCATTTCCCTTTCACTTCACACATTTTTTTAGAAACACATTATAACGCAAGCGCTCATATACACGCGCATACACCCACCCCTATGAACGCACGCATGCACACTCTACTGCAGGGGTTCCGTAGCAGAAAAAATAATTTTTCTAACTTACGAATATCAAAACTAGACAGGATCTATCTATCTAGTACGTGCAGTAACGGTGGCGGAACTGGTCACATACCTCTTGTAGACCGAATAGCGGGTATTACGCTCCCGCACAAGCGTTGCCGATAAAGCCGACGAAGTCGACCTCAAGGTCGCGGAGAATTTGGCGCGACGAAGTAGACGTTGACGCGGCGATGTTAACGAAGACACGTCGTCAACGGGCGCGTCCAGCAGGTGGGGCGGCGCCGGCGGCAGGGCTGCGGCGCTTGAAAGTGCATTTCCTCTAAATTGATTTTAGAGATTATTGACAACACGTCTACAAGACTAATGAGTGTGCTAAGTTATTTGCAGATTATACATGTCTTATCAAGAGTTGAAAACGAAGAGAGTGGCCCTGGTTTTCCGGGGTTTGATTCTGTTTTTCAGTTCAGCGGTAGTACCGCTGCTCCAGCGAGTACCGCTGGACCTTGAAAAACACTCGGCGTAGCTTACAGTACCAAGCGGTAGAGGTCTGGTAGTACCGCTGGTGTCCTTCGTTTTTCGACTAAGGACCCAACGGTAGTACCGCTGGCTCAGCGGTAGTACCGCTAGCCTAGAAGCAACGGTAGTACCTCTGGTACCGTTGTTGCTGACGAACTCTTCTGCCTAGGTACCGTTGCTATCCATGGCGGTAGTACCGCCAGCTACCGCTGGAGGTACCGCTGGAATTAGAAAAACTCTCGGCATAGGCTACGGTATCAGGCGGTATCACTCCGGTAGTACCGCTGGAGTCCTTTCCATTCTACGGCTAACGACCCAGCGGTAGTACCGCTCGTGCAGCGGTAATACCGCTGCCCCAGCCTCAACGGTTGTACCGGTGGAGATGGAGAGTAATTCTGCCTGGGTACCGTTCAGCGGTAGTACCGCTGAGAGATTTTTTCAGACACCAACGGCTCGTTTTCGGAGGGCCCTATTTAAAGACTTCATCTTCTCCAAGAGCAAGTGACGATTCTACACTCTCTCTCCTCCATTGTTGCTGGGCTTTGAAGCTTTGGATCTCCCTACTCCACCACCCAAATCGCTTGATCTTTTGGTAAGTGAGGGAGAACACCTAGATCTAGCTCTCCACCGAAGGAAATAGAATCTCCCCCTCTCTATCAAGAGGGATCTAGTGCTAGGCTTTCCTTTGGAAACCTAGGGTTCTTACTTGGTTGTATTTGTTGTTTTGGAGACCTTTGTGGTCAGTACCTCTTGTGGTCATTGTGGGAGCCCCCAATTCAGTTGTGGGTGTGTGCCTCACGAATTTGTACGGGATCTTCTCCGCCCTTAAAGTAGTCCTTAGTGGAAAAGTGAGCTCGTACATTTGTGGTCGAGTTCACGGAGAATAGGGTGAGGCCTTTGTGGCGTTGAGCTTACCTTTGTGGTAGCTCACACCTCTCCAACGAGACGTACACCTATGTGGTGGAACTCGGGATAAAATCACCGTCTCCGAGTTCTTCTTTGGTTATCTCGTTCCACTCTCTGTCCTTTATTGTTTTACTCTTATCGTTCTAGCTTAGTTTCTTTGTTGTCTAGCACTTGTTTCATCTAGATCACATATAGACAACTTACTTTCCGCTTGCCTAAAACTGAAGAAGACATAAAAATTGGTCACCACCTATTCACCCCCCCCCCCCCCCCCCCCCGCTCTAGGTGGTCAACTTCCGTTCAATTGGTATCAGAGCCAAGTTGTCTCTTAAAAAGCTTCACCGCTTGAGACCAACCTTGGACAATGCAAGTTGACCCGAAAGAGGTTACCGAAACGGACGCCACGACTTTGGCGGCAATGCAAGAGAAAGGTGCCACTATGGCCGATATCAACTCTTTGGAAACAAAGTTGACATCGTCCATACAAACCGAGTTCAAGAAGTTTCATGATATGCTTGAGGCTCTCAAGACATCCAAGGAAACCTCTCTTGCATTGCCCTCAAAGCCTCCGGTGCTTCCGGGCATTACTCACGATGTGGACCCCGAATTGATAAAGGGAAAGCAATTGCCTTTGGATGGGAAGGGTGATGTTAATAGTTCCTCAAACCATGAAAACACTCCATCTTCCCAAGATGAAGTGCCTAAAGGCTACAACGCCACTCCTCCCCCATCCCAATACCATACCCCCGATCCCATTATTTCTCATCCGCAAGTTTCTCATAGGGGTGATCCCCATTGCTTAAAGATTATTCTTTCTCTCAATGGAAATATGTGATGAAGTCTCATGTGTGCAGCTCTTCAATCGAGTTGTGGCGCATCATTCACGTTGGATACAAGCCGCATGATCCGACCAATTTGACAAGAAGAGAAGTGGTGGAAGCTCAACTTGATGCCACCGCTCTCTACATGATCCAAAAGGCGGTTGGGAACAAGGACATGTCTCTCATCCAACACCTCACCACCGCCAAGGAGACATGGGATGCTCTATCCGAGTTGTTCGTTGGGAATGATAGCATGAGGAGGAACCGTTATGACTCTTTGAGCAATGAAGTCGAGGCCTTTTACAAGCTTGATGGTGAAGACCATGAGATGATGTATCGAAGATTGGTAACCATAGCCACAAGCTTTCGAGAAGTTGGTGCCTCTCATATTGATGATGCATGGATCAAGAGGAAGTATATGAGCTCTATGATGTCATGTGAACCAACCGGTGTCAAGAGTCTTCAAGGAAGACACAACTACCATCTCATGACGTCTAATGAGGTGATGCAAGAGATGGCCGCGTACAAGGTGGCCACGAAGAATGCTCAAGACGCAAGGGAAAGGGATCTTGGAATGGAAAGAGGCACAACCAACCTTGCCTTGAAGGCTACCGTTGAGGAAGACAACAATGATGATCTTGGAAGCTTTGCCGCCATGTCCTAGGAAGCTCTAAAGATTGCTTACAACGATCATCTCGCTCTTGCGGCTCGAACCTTTTGGAACAACCCTTCAAGAGGCAAGATGCGAGTTGACAAGAGTCCACCTCAAGCCTATAGGGTCTCACCCTCCAAGTCAAGGACATGCTACAATTATCAAGACAAGTTCCATTTCGTCGCCGATTGTCCTTATGAGAAAAGAGAAGAGCATGGTGGACGTCTGGTGCTCAAGGATAAAGCCAAGATGCCTCCCAAGAAGGCCTATGGAAAGAAGAGGCATTTTCACAAGAAGCCTCACATCGTGTTGTTGACCCAAGAGGAGTACCCCACCGATGATGAAGAGTCGGAGGAAGAAACGCCAAATGAAGTGGCGACACTTGCCACCACATCGACACCTACCGCTCCTGCATCAACGACAAGAACTCACTCATCAACAACAAGAACTCCTCCAACTACGACAAGCTCTTCATCGTCTCTATTCACGTCGCCAAATGAGAATTCCATCACCAAGAGCTCAAGATGTCTTATGGCCAAGGCATCGGAGGTACCTTCATCCTCTTCCTCTCTCATGAATGAAATGAATGAGCTTGATGATGCTTCTAGCCTTCAAATCAAGCAAGAGCTTGTGGCCTTCGATTCTTTTATCACTAACTTGCAAGGTGATAGCAAGAAACATGTTGGTGCCCTCATGGCTCGTATTGGTGAGCTAGAGCATCTCAATGAAGAGAAGGGTAAGATAGAAAGAGAAGACGCTATTTCTCTATCTTATTTGAAGTCCTCTCTTGAGGAGGTTGAAGAGTCTCATGCCCGTCTTGAGGAGCAAATTGAAACTATTGAGGAAACTCATAACTCCTCACATGCTAAGCTCATTAAAGATCGTGACATGTACTTTGCTAAATTCAAGGTGGCTCAACAAGATAAAGCCGAATTTGCGGTTGGGCATGTTAGACTCATTGAGGACATGGAGAAGCTCGTCATGGCCCACAAGGATTTGGAGAGTGAACATGCTCTTCTAAAGGAGTCTCATGCTCAACTCCAAACTCGGCTAACTAACCTTGTCTCTCCTAGCATCTCTACCGATATTTGTTCTTGTGATAATGCTAATCTTATGAAGGAGAATGCTAGGTTGAAGAATGCGATTGCTAAGGCCTCCACATCCAAGATCATCCTTCTAAAGGGTAAGCAAGTTGTTGAGACTCCCATCGTGGAGCCTCACACTCGACAAGGGAAGGAAGGACTTGGATATGTGCCTCCCATAAAGATGAATGCTAAGAAGGGTATTCCCAAGAGAGTAAACCCCATCCAAGCCAAGAAGGCTGACTCCATTCAATCCAAGGACGATCTTGAGAGTAGGAATGCCTCAAGGGGCAAGCCTACTCGTAAATATCACGCCGGGGACAACAATCCTAACTATGCTTTATATGTTGACTATTATGAGAATGTTTGTGCTCGTTACATTGGACCCTACTATGGTTTCATTTCATATGCTATTTGGGTTCCTAAGTCTCTTGTCGCTAACCATAAAGCACCCATTGTGAAGCAATGGGTTGCTAAATGCAAGAATTGATCTCTTGTAGGACCTTGCTCCCGGTGGTTCAAAATGGATAATTTTTTTTTTTTGAGGCGCAAAACAGTAGGGAAAAATCCCTACTGTTTAATTTTCAATTTTCTCATTAAATGCTGTACAAATTACATGGAAAAGTTCATAAAGTATCCAACCATTGAGTCATCCCTTCCTTTAAGGAAGGTTTAGCTCTATGCAGAATCAAGCTAAAAGAACAAATAAAGTCCTGAAAGCATGCCTCAAGACAAATAGGCTGAGAATCAAAAATACATCTGTTTCTATGGGTCCAAATACTCCAGCAACCAATAATAAGGATTTCCTTATAGCAGATTAGCTTATAAGTTTTCTTGGCTTGCATCAACATGGAGAAGAGGTCCAGATCCGTATCCCATTCAAGATAAAGTTTCCACCAGAAATTTCTGCTGAAATCACATTCAAAGAATAAATGAATAAACTCTTCAGACATTCCCTGTGAACATAGAACACAGTTATAGTGGATGTACAAGTCATATGATCGGGAGCAAATAACTCGTCACGGAGTTGAAACCTAATGTATATCAAGTAACCGTGACGTTTGGTGACTTATCAAGGTCTAAGGTAACCGGGCTTGGCAAAGTGGTAGTTGCCCCCGACATTACTCTTGTCAATGTTATGCTTGTTGAATCTCTTGGCTATAATTTGTTATCGGTTCGTGCCTTAACAAAGTTGGGGATCTCTCCCTTCTTCGATAAGGACGTTGTGGTCCTCTTGTGGAGCAAGTCGCTAAGAGTGGCTTTCGTGGGATACGTGGAGCATGAGCTTTATGTGGTGGACTTCTCCGGAGCCACCACTACTCAAGCCATGTGTCTTTTCAGAAAAGCCGACGTGGGTTGGCTTTGGCATCGCCGACTAGCCCACGTAAACATGCGCAGTTTGCAAAGTCTTCACAAGGGTGGCCACATCCTTGGACTAAAAGATCATGTTTTCTTTTCAAGGGATCGAGTTTTTAGAGCTTGTGTGGAAGGCAAGATGCATGATATTCCTCATCCAAGCAAGACCATCATATCTTCGTCTCGGATTTTGGAACTCCTTCATGTTGATCTTTTTGGACCAATTCCGGAGATAAGCCTTGGTGGAAAGAAATATTGCCTCGTGATTGTTGATGACTATTCAAGGTATACATGGGTCTATTTCTTCAAGACCAAGGATGAAACTCAACAAGTATTCATCGACTTCTCAAAGGAGGTTCAACGCCAACATGACCTCCCCATATTGGTTGTTTGAAGTGACAATGGGTCGGAATTCAAAAATTACACCCTTAACGACTTTCTTAGTGAAGAAGGCATTCGTCACCAATACTCCGCCGCATACACTCCTCAACAAAATGGCGTTGCCGAAAGGAAGAACCGGACTCTCATCGACATGGCAAGATCTATGTTGGCGGAGTTCAAGTCTCCCATCAATTTTTGGGCGGAGGCTATTTCCACCGCATGTCACTCATCAAACCGCCTCTACTTCCGCAAGGGCTTGAAGAAGACTCCATATGAGATCCTTACCGGCAACAAACCCAACATTGGCTACTTCCGAGTATTTGGATGTAAGTGCTATTATCTCGTCAAGGGTGTCCGGTTGGGTAAGTTCCACTCCAAATCAATCGAGGGGATATTTGTTGGCTATGGTAGCGAGTCCCACACTTATAGAGCCTTTGATAAATCCTCCCGGATTATCATAGAATCTTGTAGTGTGGAATTCGATGAAAATGATGTCTCCCAAGTGGAGCAAGTTGGTGTTTGTGATGTAGGTGATGAACAACCTTTTGATGCCATTAAGAAGATGAGAGTGGGCTTTCTTCGCCCCATTGAAGTTCATCAAGAAAGCTCAAGCTCTTCTATCAAGGAGACTTCACCGTCACAAGAGCCACAAGGTGGCTCACCCATAGCAAATGATGAATCCCCTCAAGAACAATCTCATGATCTTCTTCAACAAGAGAATGCTACTTCTTCTCAAGATGAAGCCCATGATGAGCCTCAACAATATCTTCATCAACAAAAAGATCATGCCTCCCCCACCAAGATTATTGAAGATAACTCCACTTCTCCAAGTTCTACTCAAGGGCAAGATCATCCTTCCCCACCATATGAAGAAGCTTCTAATGATGATCAAGGCCCTCAAGAAGGTCACGATGAGGACCCAATGGATCAAGATGGTGAAGAGATTGTCCCCATTACAAGGGAGGCAATTGAAACTCGTCGTCAAGCTCGCTTTGCAAGATCATTGGAACTAAGGGCTTTATCCCTCGACAAGGTCATCGGTGACATTCGAGCAAGGGTCTCCACACGAAGTCAACTAGTTCACTTTAGTGAGCATCAAGCACACATCTCCATGGTTGAACCCAAGAAAGTATTCGACGCACTTGAAGACCCCGATTGGCTAGGTGCTATGCATGAAGAGCTTAACAACTTCGAGCGCAACAAAGTGTGGCGCCTTGTTGAGAAGCCCAAGGAGTGCCGCAACGTTATCGGCACCAAGTGGATCTTCGAGAACAAGCAAGATGAAGATGGTATCGTTGTGAGGAACAAGGCGCGGTTGGTGGCTCAAGGATTCTCCCAAGTTGAAGGCATCGACTTCGGAGAAACATACGCGCCGGTTGCAAGGCTCGAATCGATACGTATTCTCATCGCTTATGCATCTCTTCATGGTTTCAAATTGCAACAAATGGATGTTAAAAGTGCTTTTCTTAATGGTCCTTTACAAGAACTTGTCTATGTTAAACAACCCCCGAGTTTTGAAAACCCCGACCATCCTCACCACGTCTATGTCTTGGACAAAGCTCTCTATGGCCTTAAACAAGCCGCCCGTGCTTGGTACGAGCATTTGAGAGAGTTCTTGGTAGACTCTTTTTACTACAAAGGTTAATGGTGAACTCTTCATTTGTCAATTATATGTCGATGACATTATCTTCGGTTCTACTAACCGTGTGTTCAATGATGAGTTTTCCAAGCTAATGACCGACAAGTTCGAGATGTCCATGATGGGTGAACTCAAGTTCTTTCTCGGTTTTTAGATAAAGCAATTGAGGGAAGGAACATTCATATGCCAAGCCAAGTACATTCAAGATATGATCAAGAAATTCAAGTTGCTTGGACTTAATGGTGTGACTACTCCTATGCAAACCAAGTGCCACCTCGAGCTTAACCCCAATGGTAAAGAGGTAGACCAAAAGGAGTATCGTTCTATGATTGGGTCTCTTCCTTACTTATGTGCATCTAGGCCTGATATTGTTCTAAGCGTGGGAGTTTGTGCTCGGTATCAAGCCGCGCCTAAGGAAAGTCATTTGATGGCCGTGAAGAGAATCTTTAGGTATTTGGTTCATACTCCATGTTTCGGTTTTGGTATCCCAAAGATGGCACCTTGTCTCTTTGTGGATACACCGACTCCGATTGGGCGGGCGACATTGATGATAGGAAGTCCACATCCGGGACTTGTCAATTTCTTGGAAGATCTTTGGTGAGTTGGTCCTCGAAGAAGCAAAATTGCATCTCATTATCCACGGCGGAAGCCGAGTATGTCGCCGCCGCAAGCGGGTGTACTCAACTTCTTTGGATGCGGCAAACTTTAAAGGAGTACGGTGTCCTATTGGACAAAGTGCCGCTTCTTTGTGATAATGAGAGTGCCATCAAGATTGCCTATAATCCGGTGAAACATTCAAGGACCAAGCATATTGAGATTCGCCATCATTTTATTCGCGATCATGTGGCACGAGGAGATATTAATCTATCATATGTTGGTACAAGAGATCAATTGGCGTACATCTTCACGAAGCCACTTGATGAAGCCCGCTTTTGCTACTTGGGGAATGAGCTTAATATCATAGATTCTTGGGCCTTGGCATGATATCCAAACACACTCTCCAACGCTTTTCCACTATTAGAAGTAGATGCACGCATTGACTTAGGGGGAGCGTTTTCCTAATCCATTGGATCCTTTCTCCCCCTATTATGCATATAGTAATGAATCATTGCTAAAACTTCAAATTAATCTATAATTTGTGAGCTTCAATGCTGAGAAGTAGTTATGGACCCAAGATATATCTTCGCGGTGCCATGCTTCAACTCATACACGGTGGCTTCGGCCACCACATTTTTTTAGTCATTGGATTTCTTTGGGTTCATCTTTGGTTTTTTCGCTTGCATTGTCTCTTTTGAGTCTTTTGGATTACACACTCATTTTTGATTTCTTTGTTTTTTGCTCTTTGAGTGTGTAAGTCCTTCTCAGTTTGTTTCTCTATCCGAAGCCTTCTTTCTCACCTCAAACAAAAATTCCATCCCATTTCATTTTCCTAGACCAGCTCGGAAGCGATTTTGCCTTGGCTGCCTGGTACTACCGCTGGCCCAGCGGTACTACCGCTGCCTAGAACTTCAGTTCTCAGGCAGCCGTAGTACCGCTCGCGCCAGAGTAGTTACCAGGCAGCGGTACTACCGCTAGCGCAGCGGTAGTACCGCTCCTTCCCAGGAGCGGTAGTACCCCTACGGTACCGGTGAGTACCAGGTGGCGGTACTACCGCTGGGGCTAGCGGTACTACCGCTGAAGGATTTTTTCTGAGGGGTTAAGTAGGGCGTGGACGGGTAAAAGTTCTTCAATTTTTACTCTCTCCACACCCGACCCCCACAGAAAACAATCTCTCAGCCGCCACCGGAGTCAACATCGCCGCCGGGAGAGCTTCTCACCGGCATTGGACGGCCCCTCCACGACTTTGAGAAGTTTTAGGACCATATCCTCCCTCACCTTCTCCACCATGAGTTCCGGTAACTTTTTCCATCCTTCTCAACGTAGTAGATTCGTTGAGAATAGTTGGAGATTGTGTTTTTTCGAGATTCTAGTTGGTAGAATGGTTAGGAATGAGTAGGTACCCAGTTTAGAATCAGTTTTGCAAAGTTTGTTTGGACAAATCCATAGATCGGGGCAGATAATTGTTCAAAACCGCCAGATCTGAAACTGGCGGTACTACCGCTGGCTGGGACTTTTTTCAGAAATTGTGCAATCTTGATTCTTTTCCTTTTGGTCTTAAGAAATTCATTACTTATCCCCTTGTTACCTCTCTCTGCTTTCTTAGGTCCTAGAAAGGGGTCTCGAGGAAGTGGTTCCAAGCGTGTGGCTAAGCGGGGCCGCAAGGGTCCGATCAATGAGCCTGAGATTGAGGAAGAAGAAAGCAGCCAGGAAGTGGTGACAGTTGGTACTCCCCGTGAGCGTTCAAATGCAGTCAAGGCTCAAGTTAGATCAAAGTCAATTCCCAATGCAACTCCTCCTCGGTCACTCAACTCTTTGTCCTCTCGTGATTTCGTGAGGCTTAGGAGGGAGAATGAATATGCATTTTGTATTCAAACGCAAAACTCAAATGATGCATATCGTTAGGGGGAACTTCTTCTAATTTTTATGAACCTTTGTGGGTGTGTTGTCATCAATCTCCAAAAAGGGGGAGACTGAAAGTGCATTTCCTCTAAATTGATTTTAGAGATTGTTGACAACACATCTACAGGACTAATGAGTATGTTAAGTTATTTGCAGATTATACAGGTCTTATCAAGAGTTGAAAAAGGAGAGAGTGGCCCCGGTTTTCTGGGGTGTGATTCTGTTTTTCAGTTCAGCGGTAGTACCGCTGCTCCAGCGGTAGTACCGCTGGACCTTGAAAAACCCTCGGTATAGCTTACGGTACCAAGCGGTAGAGTTCCGGTAGTACCGCTGGTGTCCTTCATTTTTCGACTAAGGACCCAGCGGTAGTACCGCTGGCTCAGTGGTAGGACCGCTAGCCTGGAAGCAACGGTAGTACCTCTGGTACCGCTGTTGGTGATGAACTCTTCTGCCTAGGTACCATTGCTATCTGTGCTGGTACTACCGCCATCTACCGCTGGAGGTATCGCTGGAATTAGAAAAACTCTCGGCATAGGCTACGGTACCAGGCGGTATCACTCCGGTAGTACCGCTGGAGTCCTTTCCATTCTACGGCTAAGGACCCAGTGGTACTACCGCTCTCGTTCAGCGTTAGTACCGCTGCCCCAGCCTCAACAGTTGTACCGCTGGAGCTGGAGAGTAATTCTGCCTGGGTACCGTTCAGCGGTAGTACCGCTGGCCCAGCGGTAGTACCGCTGATGGATTTTTTCAGACACCAACGGCTCGTTTTTGGGGGGCCCTATTTAAAGACTTCATCTTCTCCAAGAGCAAGTGACGATTCTACACTCTCTCTCCTCCATTGTTGCTGGGCTTTGAAGCTTTGGATCTCCCTACTCCACCACCCGAATCGCTTGATCTTTTGGGAAGTGAGGGAGAACACCTAGATCTAGCTCTCCGCCAAAGGAAATAGAATCTCCCCCTCTCTATTAAGAGGGATCTAGTGCTAGGCTTTCCTTTGGAAACCTAGGGTTCTTTGGTTGTATTTGTTGTTTTGGAGACCTTTGTGGTCATTGTGGGAGCCCCCAATTCGGTTGTGGGTGTGTGCCTCACAAATTTGTACGGGATCTTCTCCGCCCTTAAAGGAGTCCTTAATGGAAAAGTGAGTCCGTACCTTTGTGGTCGAGTTCACGGAGAATAGGGTGAGGCCTTTGTGGCGTTGAGCTTACCTTTGTGGTAGCTCACACCTCTCCAACGAGACGTACACCTATGTGGTGGAACTCGGGATAAAATCACTATCTCCGAGTTCTTCTTTGGTTATCTCGTTCCACTCTCTCTCCTTTATTGTTTTACTCTTATCGTTCTAGCTTAGTTTCTTTGTTGTCTAGCACTTGTTTAATCTTGATCACATATAGACAACTTACTTTCCGCTTGCCTAAAACTGAAAAAGACATAAAAATTGGTTACCACCTATTCACCCCCCCTCTAGGTGGTCAATTCCGTTCAGTGGTGGCGAGACGATGTCGCCCATGCACCTCAAATGTGGCACCTCCGAATAATCACAAACATACGGAGGTTAACAACAACCCCCGGTCACTCAGATCCAGCTGAGATCGTAGAAGTAGAACTTTTCTAGAATCCCGCAGGGCAACGACGCCCAGCGGTATAGCTTCGTGGGAGAGAGAAAGAGAAGCGGGCGGAGAATTAACTCAGGCCGGCATATACAACATTAATTGTATTTTAGATGTAATTAATCTAATTAATATGCCCCTCTATATAAAGGGGGAAGGGGGTGTGCAAACTCTCTAGCTCCCCCATGTGGTACTAAAAGAAAAGCAAGGAAAGGGGGGGGAGGGGGTTCAGCCGAACCATGGCCATGGCCCCCCTTTCCCTCTTTGGTACGGCTCCCCCCACATGGGCCTCTCTTGGCCCATGTAGTGGGCTGCCCCCTTTTCTTTTTAATTAATATTAAATATAATTAATTCATAATATATTTACATATTATTTAATCTCCCATGACTCCGAAACATTTTCCGGACCACCCGAACATCGTTCGGACATTCCCGGAACCATTCGAGACCTCCCCGGAATCCTTTCTGGATTATTTCTCTCTCTATGCACTTCCTATATAATTCCAAAACTATCTCCCAGTGTCGTTAAGACCTTAAGTCTTGTTACGCTACGGTTCGAGAATACTCCAGACATGGTCGAGACCCCTCGCTCGCCAATAACCGCTAGGGAGGCCTGGATGCCTGTGACGGTCCCTGTGCATTCTACGAATATCGTCGTTGAACCATAAACATGATATCCATTCCTTTTGTTTCTATGATACTACCTTGTCCGAGATATGATCGTAGACATCCGATGCCCTGTTGTATCTCGTTACCGACAAAGGTTAATAACTCGTCTATGATATTACATCTCCATGACCTCGTCATAAGCTGCGCAGCTATATAGACGTAATCTCACCGAGTGGGCTCGTAGTATCTTTCCATTACGTGAATGAACAAATCCTGCTCTTGATCCATATGTCTCAACATACTCTTTCGAGATACACAAGATAGACACCTTCATTGTCATGCTAGATAAGACACAATGTCTGATGCACTTAGAGTATCCTACGGAGCAGCAATAAATATGATCTCATGGTCTAATGAATAAGCTATCATATTACTTTCTTATTGCAAATTATAAACATCGTAATACGATCTTATTGCAATAATTTGATGTGTATGGCCATCACCTTATTCTACCAATAAGATGATCTCATTGTCAACCGACGCCATTGTTGATGATCGGGAAATCTCGATCAACAATTGCCCAATGAACTAGTTTATATAGAGGCTTACTAGGGACCCTGGTTTGTCTATGTATCACACGTGTATTAACAATTCCGATTAATAAAGTTATAGCACGATACAAAAACATATTATAAACTTATGAGATAATGCGATAAATACTATATATTTATTTGCCTCTAGGACATATCTCCTTCACCTACCCCTATGAGCACCTCCGAGACTAAGCCGGCGGATCAGGTCTCGAGATTGACGAAGTCACCATAGACGCCTCGCTATCGAAGGGAACGTCGACTCGTACTAAAGATATTCCGCCTAAATGAGAAATACCAGCGTCAACACTGGGGTTTGAACTCTGGTGGGCTAGGGGTACAACCACCTTACTAACTATCTTGCCACATCAAGTTCTTCACGTCACACAACTATGAACCATCCACATTACTCCCTCGCTTTAGCATTTACTTTCCTTTCACGTCGCGTAACGATTTCGACTCCTCTCCCTTCCCATCCCTATTTACTAGCTGCACAATTTTTTTTCGAAATTTAACCACACCATACTTTAAGCACGCAAGTCGCCCTCATTAAAAACCTTTCATCCCCTGTTAAGTAAAAGAGTGCGTCTAAAACTTACGGCCCCAAAATCAAGTAATAGTTACATCATCTACAAGAGTTTGTAGAATAAAACTGAAGAGAATATGCCCTAGAGGCACCTAATAAAGATAGTTTATTCCCAATTGTTCATTATATGTTTGATACCATGCTATAACTGTATTAAGCGGAAACATTAATACTCGTGTGGTAGATAAACATCCAGGTCCCTAGTAGCCTCCACTAAGACTAGTTCATTGTGCGATTGATGACCGAGGTTTCCCGATCATGTGACATGGCGTCAGTTGGCAATGGAGTCATGTCATTGGGAGAATGATGTGATGGACATACCCATAATTTGTAGGACGTAGTCATTACGCCTTCGACCGTGAGATCAACTCTTATTGTTATTCCTGAAAGATACTTTGATTTCATCAAACGTCATATCTTATATAGTGTGACAATAAAGGTGACACTCTCGGGAATCGGAAGGGAGTAGTTGAGACGAGGAGTCAAGAGCGGGATTTGCCAGTCCGCATAGCAGGATAGATACTCTAGTGCCCACTCGGTGAGATTATGTCAAATGAGTTTGCAAACATGTGACTAGGTCACCAAGACATAATATCACAGACGAGTAGAACATAGTGTTGTCGGTAACGAGATCATGCTAGGTATGGAGATATCTATGAACGATGCTCGGACACGCTAAGTATCGCTATGGCAAAAGGTTTAAGACTCGACACGTCTAGGTTTGATAGATGAAAGTCATTCGTTATATCACATGGGTTAATTCACTGGGTCCAAGCCTACGAGTTAATCATTGATCGGAGAGAGGTTTCGATCATGTATGTTATTATATCGAACCGCTAGGGTAACACACTTAAGGGGTTTCAACAAGACAACCGGAAAAGAAAATAAGAGAGAGAACACCGGGAACGTCCCGGGAATGGTCCGATGGAGATCGGGCAGCGACGAAATAGTTTTCGGAGCCGAAATAAATTATATAATATGTATTTAATATTAATTAATGTAATTAATAGTTAGATATATTTTTATTTAATTAATTTCGAATTTTTAAAGGCAGAATTCCCTAAATGGGCCTTCTGGTGGAAAGAAGGCCCATGAGGGGGTAAAGCTCCCCCCCAAGGGAGAGAGAGGGCTTGGCCGGCCTAGGTGGGCCACATGGGGCCCACCTAGGGCCGGTGCACCAGCCTTGGCCGAATTGGGGGTGTGGGAATAGTCCCACACCGCCCGGCTGGCGAGGTTGGCAGCCCTCTTGCCCCTTTATATAGAGGGGCACCCCAGGCCTTTTAATTCACGCAATTATTCACTATTTTCTCCTCGATTTGGTGATTCCCTTTGTCGGAGTTGCACCGAGGAGCGAGTACTCTCCACCATACGCCCGCTGCCGTGCTGTTGGTGTTCTGGTCCAAGTCTTTCGCTGCTCGTCCTGGACTGGAGCTTCGGAGGCCGTCGTCTCCACCGTATATATGTGTGTGACGCCTTGCGTGGTGCCACGCTAGTGGTGCTGGGAGGTCTACGTCCTCTACACGACCTTGAGGTCTGATGCACACGGTGGGTGTGTTGTTGGGAGACCCCAAGAGGAAGGTGTGAAGTAGTGCAGCAACATTTCCCTCAGTATGAAACCAAGGTTATCGAACCAGTGGGAGATGAAGAATTCCCCCGAGGTATCAACGGCGCCCGAAGATTGCTGGTGCTAAGTTGACGTGGAGCCTGCACACAAACAATCAAGATACTTTGCCCCAACTTAACAATGAGGTTGTCAATCTCACTGGCTTGCTGTAACAAAGGATTAAACGTATGTGTGGAAGAAAGATGTTTGTTTGCAGAAAGTAACAGGTTTGCAGTTGTGGTTTATCAGATTAATGAGAAGGACCGGGGTCCACAGTTCACTAGTGGTGTCTCTCACTAGTGGTGTCTCTCCATAAATAATAACATTCATCCATGCGTAGTAAACAAATTACAGCTAGGCAACTGACAGAATAATTATGAGCAACCCAATGCATATCTAACGTTATGATGTCTAGTGTGAGATTCATTCGGGCATTACAACAATATACATCGACCGTTCCAACCGCATCTATGACTAATAATCCACCTTCCGGTTAGCGTCCGCACCCCTTTCAGTATTAAGTTGCATGCAACAGATTATCAGCTTAAGCATTGTGTGTAAAGTAAGTAAGTAACATCATACTTAGACAAAGTACTACTGTTTTATCCCTAGTAGCAAAAGTACATCTACAACCTTAGAACTCTCTATCACTGCCCCAGATTTAATAGAGACATGAACCCACTATCGAGCATAAATACCCCCTTTTGGAGTTACGAGCATCTACTTGGCCAGAGCACACACAAGTAACGGAGAGCATGCAAGATCATTAAATAACACACACATGATATATTATGAAGCAATAACTTTAGTACTCAATATTCATCGCATCCCAGCAAACACAACATGGAGAATTACATAAAGATGATCTTGATCATGATAGACAACTCACAAGATCTAAACATGATAGAACAAAAGGAGAAGACAACCATCTAGCTACTGCTATGGACCCGAAGTCCAAGGGTAGACTACTCACGCATCAGTCCGGAGGCGGTCATGGCGACGTAGAGGCCTCCGGGGATGATTCCCCCTCCCGGCAGGGTGCCGAGGAGCAGTTCTGATATCCTCGAAGTGGTGTTGACGATGGCGGCGGCTCGGGACCCGTGGAGAAAAAAGTGTTTATCGCCTCGTTATTTTTAGGTCAAGGGGGATTTATAGGCGAAAGGGCAAGGTCGGTGGGCGCCCGACGGCCCCAAATCACCTTCCGGCGCGGCCTGGCTTGGGCCCGCACCACGAGGTGGTGTGGGCGCCTCGCGGCCCCTCTTCGTCTCGTCTTTGGTTTCTCGTGACGCAAATATTCTAAAAATAATTCCATGTTATTTTATTTCCAATTTGGTGAATATGTCCTTAAGTACTTTTCTGAAACAAAAACAGGGAACTGGCACTGTGGCATCTTGTTAATAGGTTAGTCCCATAAAATGCATAAAACTATGTAAAATGCATATAAAACATGTAATAACATGATATTACATAGCATGGAACATAACAAATTATAGATACGTTGGAGACGTATCAAGGTCGGCTACGTCGTCTTCATCGTTAACGCTTGTGCGGGAGCGTAATCCCCCCTTTTCGATCTACAAGGGTATGTATATCGTTCTCCTCTGTATTACTATATCTGCATAGTATAGATTCTGCCTAGTTTAAGTATATCGTTGTTAGAAAATTTATTATTTTCTGTCTGCGATCCCCTTCAAAAACTAGGGGGTTCATTGACCCAATTACAAGAATTAGTCGTAGTAAAGCAAAGCCTAGCTAGTTCATGAATCACTTTATTTGCCTCTCTTCAACAATGCATACACTTAACTCTTCCAATATTTCAAGCATGTTGCATAATGTCCGCATAAATTGACGTAGCTTTGTTCCAAATGCGTTCTGTTCCCGAGCATAAGTTAAAAACTTCACATGCATCCGATTCAGCTTCCAAATCCGAGTAGCTCTGAGTATTTGCTAATTATAGTCCATGCTTCATCGCCATATCTTCCGCTGTACTAGCCGAGGGCACATGCGATATAAACCTTGACTAGCTAGATGCTCGTGCGTTGCAACGGGATAACGATGAAAAAAATGTGGTTTCATGACATTATATTTGGTAACTTATTCTACTTTTAATATTGTATATTAAAGATTTATTTTTGTTCAGATTAATTACTTTTAAAAAAATTGTTTCGACCAATTAATTCACAGTTGCCAAACCCAGGAACCACGAACATCTAGTTGAAATACCTATCTTGGCCCTATTAGGTAAACCAAATTTATTTTAAAAACACTGTAGTAATGCGACCGTGGAGAGAAAAGGGTAAGGTGAGTCTAACAATTCCCCTAAATAATATCTCTTATATCTCAAAATCCGGACACAGATAAAGTTTCCCCTTAATAATCACATGTTGTGGCTCACTTCGGTTCAAATTATTCAATACGAAATTTCTTTCAAATAGCTGAAATGTTGTTGATTTTTCACCACAAGAATCAGCAGGAACAACAAATAAACAAACTGCGATCTTACACACCATTTTTTTTTTGAGAAACACAGTACAGACGCAGACGCTCACAAACACGCACGTACAGACACCCCTATGACTAGTACACACGTAAACCCTACCCCTATGAGCACCTCCGAGAGACTGGTCCGGCATATCTTGAGATTGACGAAGTCACCACGGACGCCTCGCTGTTGACGGGCACGTCACCTACCACTGAAAACATAGCGCCGGTTAAATTCTGGAAAATCCAGGAAATGTGAGCACCCATGCCAAGTCTGAGATTTGAACCTGGGTGGGCTGGTTTCACCACAAGGAACCAAACCAGTTGAGCTAGGCCAACTTCACATCTTACACACCAATTTAATAACAACGAAACATCAAAATAGTATGATTCCCTGTAATTTACGAGCAACATACGCCCAAATGTTTATTTTTCTGAACACATACAGAGTGAAAATACCACAATCACCAGAAGTAGCAGATCTGCACTACAATTAGTCGTAGACGGGAAGGTGAGGGTGTGTTTGGTTTAGTGGCTATCCACTGAGTGGTTAGGGATAGCCACTTTTTTAGTGGTTGCCACATGTTTGGTTCAGAGGATGGGAGGGATAGCGGTAACCACAATCTAAGGAATATGCTGTGGTTGAGCTCGTCCATCTGAAAGTACCGGATGAGCGTAACCACTTTTGGCTATCGCGCTAGACTCACCGCGGAAACCGTTTTCGTCGTTGTGGATCTCCTTTCTCGATAGAAGAACCAGACGGCGGCGAATGCACCTTAGAAAGCAGTGGATCCCTCACCAGGCGGCGATGTCTCTATTTTCGTCCTGGGGCAGAGGACGGCGAGATTGGCCGGCGGTGTGAAAAGGTGCCGAACGGGCTGGTCGTCGCTCCTATGTCTCGTCCCTTGCCTCCCCTGTCGCTCCTCTCTCTGACCCACTCGAACCAAACACCAAATTGGCTAGATGGTGGAAATACTATTTATTATATGTATTATTCTTAATCAAATGGAAAACATACATTGGGGGTAATCTCACGATCTCATGGCAATGGTGGTCATCCCAACAATCTATCCACTTTTCTTCCTTTGAACCAAACACCAAATTGGCTACCATCAACCACATTTTATTCTTTAAACCAAACAATAAAATTGGCTATCCCTAACCAGGTGGTTCGGGATGCCCTCATCCCCAAGACCATACACCTAAACCAAACACACCCTAACACTTATGGTGACACGTATCATGCTCTTGCTCAAATTCAGGAATGTATTTAGTAGTGGAGTTGATCAAATAAATGGCCGCATTAAACCCATTAACAATCTAATGATCCATACCATGCACTTCATTATGTATTGCCTAATCAACAGTATAACACAATCATTTTGTAACCTAGATGGTAACCCCGCGCGTTGCAGCGGGACCTTTGCATATTGTTTTTGAAGAATATGTGCATGAAAGAAAATAATGAATCACTCAACAGGCGTGTTGTCAAATATTAGCTAATAAATTGTGGTATATAGAAAGAAAAAAAATGCGGGGGTGTGATGTATAGAAAATTGAAATATAAATAAATAGATTCTCACTAATGCAAAACCTGAGTAAATAGAAATGTGAATCATGGACAAACCACGACTCTTAAATCTTTATTTTGTGAAAGAAAAGTTAACTTCTAAGTAGTAAACCGTGGTGAATCAAATTTCACACGTAACAAATGAAGGCTTCACAAAATCCTGTCACCACGGTGTTGTTTTCATATTTTCTTACAAAATCATGCAAAGGTGAGATCAATTCAAAACTGTAACGTCCCAAATTTTGGAAACAAAAAAAACTTAAGACCCAAAATTCTGAGGGAACAAAAACTTTTTGAAAAGTCTTCTTAATGGATGTGGTTTACTCTTGTTTCCTTTGTTTGTCATATTGTGATTTGTGTTTGTGTTGATGACCTTTCTAGCTATCAACCCTAAAACTCAACCTAGTTATAATTTGACATCTGTTATCAGTGTTATCACAAGTAAAATATTACATACACTTTCACCTATCTTATATTTAACAAAACATATTTACCTTGATGTCTTGATTTTAGCAATTACGCAAAGATAGTTTATTTGAGAAAATAAAATATTTCCAAAATTGTATGTTCGCAAAACTACAAAGGATCATATAGCGGGCTATGACATATTTTGACTTGTGTTGCTAGTCTTAGCAATTTGCATTTCAAAAACTCCTAAATTAATATCTCTTTGGAAACTATTACTAGGAAGTGGTTTAACCTCATCTTTCAAAAAATCTTGTCATTATTGTATTAATCACCACCTCCCAAATATATTGGTTTTATCTTAAAGTGTGCTTGTTTATCCAATTTTATGTGTGTTTTATCTATTTGACAAGTTCTTAATTTGTATGACTTGAGTGTGTTATTTTAAGAGTGTCATGTGTCCATGTTTGTACTAAGTGAATGTTTCTTTGTTTGAATTGGAGTAATAAATATTTGTTTGCTGGTTTTGCATGATTGTAACTTGTTTCTCCCTTATTTAGATGTTTGAACAAGAAAATTATATAATGTTGAAAAGCTATCTTGAACTCTGTTAAAATTTAGCCTTTGTAGAACATGATAATTAGGGTTTATTTTATTCAAATTAGAAATGCAACTCACCTAACCTTATCATCACCATCTCTACCCATTTTTATCCCTCTTGATAATTTACAAAATTGTTTGATCACTTATTTCTGCATAATTTGAGTGCTAGTTTTTAAGGTGACCATAAGTAAGGTTGTGGTGTTGCATTTTGGTATTTCTATCTTTAGCTTCTGTTTTGCCTTGTGACCTCAACTCTTGATCAGAATACTTCATTTATGTCCCTTCTAATCAACCCTCCTAGTCTCACAATTTTCTGGTCAAAGGATTGACTTGTTCATCTTAGCAAAGTGACCTAATCAATATCTCTCCTAATAATTCAACCTCCAAAACCTATCCCTCTCCTCTTGCCCAACCTGTTGTTTGGAGTGTGCATTGGACCCCACGCCCCTGGAAAAATCTCACCCACACCCTGGACCAAAACCCTTGCTCCAAAACTTTTGTCCTTTTCTCTCTGGCATTCTGTCGAGCACCTGACAGGCAGAAAACCCCCACCCCATCCCTCCACTCCCCTCCATCGGCTCTGAGCCAAGACCTAGCTTCCAAGTCGTGCCTCTGTGCGGGAGTGATGGCCTCCACCGCCTGCCTCCCCCAATCAGCTTCCCGTGCACCCCTCTGCTCGAGCCCGTGCACCCCGACCACCATACACCGGCCACACCCGTGGATAAGAGTCCACAATGCTCCCCATCCTCCCTCACCTTGACCATTTCCTTCTCCTCACTCCACTCTCCCATCGAGAGCGAGCCCGTGCAAGCTCTCACCCTCCTCTGACCGAAATCCTCCGGGAACTGACGCTCAGACCAAGACCTTGTCGCGGACGATGCCGTCTTCTCCGACCACCTCTGCCATTCATTCTTCTTCCCGCGCGCTCCCCTCTTCCCTGGCTACCTTTATGACCTCCCCGTTCCTTTGCAGAAGCCCCGGAGCCGCCGCGACCTCGCCGTGTCCATTGGGGCGTCCTCGGCGTCCTCACCATTTGGGACCTCCCCGAGACGAACGACTGCCACCCTCGCCTCCCCCTTGGTCTCCGAACCTCCCTCTACCCTCTCCTTCATCCCGCAAGCACCCGAGGTGAGCTGCTCTTGCCCGGCCTCTTCCCCTAGGGTTCTGACCCGTGTCCTTGTGTCTGGAGGTAGGAGACGAACCAGCTCCGTCGGATTTCTGATCGACGGACGGCCCTCTTTGAACCCTTTCCGATCTAATCTTGGTCGTTCGCGCCCGATCCAGCAGCGGCGTACCCCTCACTCACGCGCGCTGCGCAGATGGCCGGCCCGGCTCGGATAGCATGACCCACACCTGATTCAGTATATTTACTGTTTTTCAGTTAAATATTTATCCTGTTTATTTTTCCTGCAGATCTAGCTGTTTCTATTTATTCGATTGTGGTAGATCTAAACATGCAAATTGTTTGGAATAATTTTTTTAGAGTTCATATGAGTTTTCCTAACCATGTGGCACTGGCCTCTTGCCAAAATATGTTTGCATGTACATGCTAGGTTGAATCTTGTAAAATGTTTCTTTTTCAATATTTTATTTATAACTTGAGTTTTATAGATCCAAATCTTTCAAACTTTAGTTCTATGGAAAGCCAGTGAGGATAACTACTTAGATCTACAAACTTTGCATGCAGGAGATGCCTATAACAAAAGTTCTATTAAGTTGAAGAATGAGATCAGTAGCTATTTGACAATTTTTAATTCATTCTTTAAAATACTTTTTGGAGTAAATCCAATTTCTTGTGGCAGATATGAGTGTTAGATTTCATATCCTAGATTGATAGAAATTTCCAGCTTGTAATTTGTGCATGGTGAATTATTTCCTTAAACAGTAGGTTATCACACTTAAGAAAGAATCTATTTATTTTCTGTTAATTGCATGTGTCTAGTTTCTCTTGTTTGTGCTAGATCTGTTTGTGCAAGTGGATTAGGATTATTTTTGTGTAGTACCTATGTGTTTTTTTATGATACCACACTGGTTTTGTCTCAAAAATATTTATACTTTGTGTTGCACATTAAATCTAGTAAATAATATGTTCTTCACTTAAAATGGAATATCTTGAGCTAGGGTTATCCAAATAAAGTGAATCCAATTTATACAGAAAGCTTAAGTCAATACCTATGCATAGAAATTAGCCTTGCATGTAGGAGAGCCAAAAAACTGAAACTATGTTCATTATGTTTTTGAGACCAGTAGCATTTGCAGGATTTTTAATTCCTGTTTCGAAATAGCTTTAAATGCAAATCCAATTTGCATAGCTTCCTATAGTTACTAAGTATACTGAGGTACAAGGATTTTACTTTATGAACATTATCCTAGGAGTTATGATTTATCTCCCAAAACAGCAACATTTGGCTAATAGAAGTATTAGCTTTTAATCATATGTTCTTAGCAAATGTGAATTGTATAAATATTACTAATCAACTTTTGAAGATCAGAACTTTAACTCAATTATATTGACTTGGTTAAACCACTTTGATAATGTGTGGTGCATTATTTACTGATGTTTAGCATTATTCACATTGTACCCTAATAATAACATCAATTGTGTTTATATGCTTTGCTTGTGGGCATGGTTGTGTGTCATGTTTCTATCCAGAAATTGTTTGTGCTTTGTAATTATTGTTGTATGGTTTGTTTACTTCAATATTGCTGTCAACACTTGTTTACTGTGTGATGGTTTGGTTTAATTGTTGAAGTGGTCTTAATTGTGGTGTCCTATTAAATAAGCCTAGTGCACCATTTTAGCTCTTAGTCATAAAGTTGTTTGGACAGTGATGTTACTATTGTTTGTCGCTTAGTTACTAGATAGTAGGTGTTTCTTGAGCTAGTAACTTGGTTGCATGTGAGTATGCTCAATGCTAGTGTTAATATTAATACTTGCTTGTGTGTTAACCTAGTTTTGTTTGAAGTATTTCCTAAACAATTAAGATACTTTTGTTTGAAGTATTTCCTAAACAATTAAGATACTTTTATCTGAAGTATTTCCTGAAAACTAATATATAAACCCTCCTAAAGTATCTAATCACCCTAAGAGGTGTTTTGTTTAAGTGTGAAGTTAGAAGCACCCTTTTTATAACAATTAGGGGTGTTGTATATGTTTTTTAAGTGTGACGTTGTTTGTCTTAGTTATATGGATGTTGATGCTTGCTTTTGTGTTGATATAACTTTTGTTTGAAGTATCCCCTAGGCTACTGTGATACTTTTGTCAGGAGTATTTCCTAGTCGTTTATAACTTTCGTTTGAAGTATTTCCACGATAAGCGGATGACTTGTTCGTTTAACCTAGGTACAAGCCATCGCCTGGATATTTATCTAGTTATTAGTTGCGTGTGCTTAGCGGGAATCCCTTCTTGGAACTATGCTAGTAAGGTTGTTATCTTCCTGTCTTAGGATTGCCGCTTACCAGGAGTGTTATGTGATGTAGATAGAAATCCATTAATGGCTGAGTGATGTTATGCTTGGATTATGATTGATTTACTTTAGATTGTTGTCAACACGCGTCTGTGTGGTAATGCTTGTGGTGTGTTTAATCGACGTTAGACTGTTGTCAACAGCATCAAAAGTATGATGATTTGCTTTCTGTTTGTATGTCCTTATTGCATTGTCTTGTATTTTGAACGTTGTTTATTTTTCCTGTTTGCGACGTTAGATACGATCGGGAAGGAACTGGAAGTGAAGAGTGAACCTGAGGAATGTCAAGATCAAGACCAAGGACATATTACTAAGCCAGGCAAGCCACCTCACCATTATAAACAATCCTACCATTTTATCAAGCATGTTTTGTTTTCAAAATAAAATAATGCATGTTTTACTTCTTTTATGGCACCTTGCCACCCGAAAACTATTTTACAAAGTATTGTTTGGCCAAAGTTATTCTACTAGATTACTATAGGATTACAAATTAAATCTTGACTTGATGAGCCTTGTTGTTGAAGGCTCTATCAAGAAGATTATAATTTCTAGTAGTATACTCTTACTCTCTTATCTCAAAAACTTTAGGATGCGAACCTGTTTGTTAAAACTGTTTTCTGGAGAAAACCTGAGCTGCTGGGAGCAGTCAGTGAGAAAGAAATGTTTTATGAAAACCCGAGATGCTGGGAGCATTCGGAGATGTTATGAAAACCCGAGCTGCTGGGAGTAGTCGGAGAAGGAGCTTTAATTTCGAAGTCCCTGCTGCCGCCCGAACAATTAACCCGTGCAACCACACTACCTGACATGGGTAGGGCTTAGCCGGAAACTTGTCTGTTTTAGTATTGGGGCTGTCATACTTTCTATAGGGGCTGGGCCCTCAAAGCCGGTTTGCCGTCTGGATGAGGCAATACACATGTGATGATCGCGCCGGACGATTACGGCGGGTCTCCTGCCGTGGCGGTGTGGCGTCCCAAGGAAAGATCAGGGGTCTAGTGGAGCACACGGTGCCGGGGAGGAAAAACCTACCGGGAGGCCCCGATACTAGGGTGGACATAGTGGAAAGCTTTGATCTGGTTATCCCGACCCCCGCATGCTGTCGTATGACGGGCCGTGGCAGACACGGCGGAAGGACCGATGGGTGTGGGTAAAGTGTGCAACCTCTGCAGAGTGTAAATCTATTCGTATAGCCGCGTCCGCGGTCATGGACGGTTGGAAAGGCCACACTGGGCGCCTTGGAGAAAGAAGTTGTTTTCAAGAAAAGTGTTTTGGTGAAACAAGGAGGTACCTGGGAGGTACGGAATTTGGGTGAGGATGGTTGATCTCAGGGAGACAACCATTCCGATCTCAAGTCGGGAAAAATGGTTACCCATATCCTAGTGTTTTGACAAAAGAAAGATTTGAACTTGGATATGTCCTTGCTATATCTAAGAGAAGAGAATTCTATCTCTAAATGTTTTCTTCAACAAATATATAGAGATGTTGTATTCTCTATGTCTAAAAGCATCGTATTCGAAAACTAGCCCTATAGTCATATATAGGAGCCATCCTAGTTTTCGAAAATGTTTTACTTGCATTACCATAAAAACTTAGCCTTAGAGGTGGTCTTGCGAGTACGTAAATGTACTCATGTCACTGGATATTCAAACGTCCAGGTTTTCAATGAGGAGATTTACGTTAAGAAGAAGGAGTATGCCAACGACTACGCCAACTGAGTGTCCTGCTCAACTGCTCTGTGGGATCGCGTCACGACGTGATGAGGGCCGACTCTAGCTGAGTATTCCGATGTGCCTTAGTTAATTTTCGTCGTGTGCGACAATGGTTACAGGCTTGGTCATGTGACCATTATTTATGTAAGTCTTATACTATTCGAGTTGTATGATGTAACTTTGTATACCATGTTGGTTATGTGATTGTGATGCACTAATCATTCGGATCGTGATCTGTTTACATAACGTGGTCAACTCTGACGGGTAGTCAGATGGGTCCTCACAAAACCACATGATTCTTCTTCTTTCAATGTGTCAAAAAAATCTGAAAAATTGCATATAGTTCTCGTTAGATTGTTAGAATGTTCTCATACAAAAGAGCATCATAGGTGCAGTATGTGAACACTTTCCAGAATCTGAAGCAGGTAATTCAATCAGCCATATCTGTAAACTTGTCGGAGCTAAAAGGTAGCCTTACATGAAATTTGTTGGGAGTACAAAAGGAGACCGTCTTAATAGAAGAATCGGTCAAATCTAGATAGACGGTACAACTGGGATATTAATGGGATGAACTAAAACAAAACATTAGGAGTGGTACACTCCAGGGAAAACCATTTACTCCATGCAAGTTTATAATCGCCCAACGTATATGTATTCATCATCTCTTGCAAAAGAAACATTCTTTCAACAGAATCATGAAATTGTAAACACTGCTGCAATGCAAAGAAAGCAAAAATGCACTAACATATCCACAATCTGTAGTTCCAGAAAATAAAGTGCACAAAAAGTTCAACGGTAACGAACCATATTGTACAAATATTTAAACCGAATATACTAACTGAGATCCATAGCGGGGCCGCTAGGACAACATGGCTTGCTGTTAACGCTGTAGACCCATGGTGTCGGAGCCTCTAGTTGAGTTTCTCGTACTGTATCAGACATGGAGAAGAAATGGATCAGAAGGTTATTAGTAAAGCGAAACATTGGTATGCACTTTACGGAAACCGTGGTGACCAAACTGTATGTAGGTGAGAAGTAGGGCACTGATGGAGAATAGGCCAAAGGACGAAAAGGAAATAGCCCATCTGCGTTAGTCGTATTACAAACCAGGACATATGGGGGCCTACAGAGCCCAGACGCTTGTGCAGCAGGTCATTTGTCCTGGTTTCAACCACAAACAGGTGCCTTGAGGCACCAGCCTTTTTGTCCCGGTTTGTGATTAAAACCGGGACAAATGGCCCATGCCTATATGTACTCAGCAGCCCCCCTCTTCCAAAACCATTGGAGGCATTTTTATGAAATGGTAGGAGGGGGTGTGTGCTAGTTAATTTTTTTACATATGCATGCAAGGTGTTCGATGAAATGTCCGAGAGAGTTCACAAAATGATTTGATTTACACTTAAAGTTTATCCTTCTTTTCGATCGAGGTTAATTTTTCTCTCATTTCATTTGTCATTAATTGATACCGTTCATGCATGTTCAGTGGTAATTTCTCGATGTTCTGTAATGGTTATTTATATAGTTAATTATATAATGCAGATGGACCGACAATGGATGTATGGTGACCGACGCACTGCCGAGTACATGACGGGTTTGAGGAAATTTCTAGAGAAAGCCCAGGCCCACAGTACCAATGGTTTCATGTGTTGTCCATGTGTCAACTGTCATAATAAGACAGATCACCCAAGCGCGAGAACTCTTCAAAGTCATCTTATTCGGCACGGTTTCATGCCCAGCTATAATTGTTGGACGAAGCACGGAGAAAAATGGGTTATGATGGAAGACAATGAATAAGAGGAAAATGATGACAACTATCCTATGTTCCCGGAGTATGGAGATACTGCAACGGGGGAAGCTGAAGATGAAGAGCCACTAGATGAGCCCGCTGACGATCTTGGTCGGGCCATTGCTGATGTAAAGAGAGAGTGTGGAACTGAAAAGGAGAGGTTGAAGTTTTACCAGATGTTAGAGGATCATAAGAAATTGTTGTATCCAAATTGCGTAGATGGGCAGAAAAAGCTGGGTACCACACTGGAATTACTGCAGTGGAAGGCAGAGTGTGGTGTGATTGACAAGTGATTTGGAAAGTTGCTGCATATAATTAGGAAGATGCTTCCAAAGGTCAACGAGTTGCCCGGCAGCACGTACGAACATTAGTGGAAAACATACCAGCAGTACCGGTCGGGGAGGGGCATCAGTATCGGATTTGCAACCGGTACTGCCCAATCGGGACTGTTGCCCCCCTAGCATCAGTACCGGGCGTGTTGCGAACGGTACTAAAAGGCCTCCACGTGGGGCGCGGAGTGAGGTTTCGTGAGGAAACCTTTAGTACCGGTCGGTAATACCGACCGGAATTGAAGTTTTTTTTTGTATTCTATTTTTTTCCATTTTATTTTGTGTTTTCTTTTCTTTACTGCAATTTCTCTTGGGTACTGCAATTTTTTTTATGTTTTCTTTTTCATCTACTGTAGTTGTACTATACGGTACAAATTTGATGCATACATATAATATACTTTTCGTATAGATATTCTACGTACGCTACTACATACAACATACGAAACACATTGATATATATATATATAATACAATTTACATATAACACATATTCATACTACGGTATTACATACATATATATAAACAAGCCAAGTTCTCGACATCGCATTAATTATGTACATCCTCCTCATTACGTCGGGAGTTCTTTTCATGGGGGATAGCTATATTTTTTATTATGGTATTCTCCCTTTGGTGACATGACCTCCTCAAGAATAAATCCCGCCAACTCCTCTTGAATTGCTTCTACGCGCTGATGTGCTAGGATGGAAGCACGCATGTTGTTAAGCTTCAAAGGAGATCAATATGAATATATTAGTTGCGTGTATATATATTAAATCATAATAAGATTGAAATATAGTGCAAGACAGTCACACTCACATCCATTCTTTTATTACGCGATGCCTGCTCAACGCTCAAATTCCTCATGAACTCGCAAACGTAGAATCCACATAATTTATTTCCCGGAGGTTGCGTCAAGGTCTTCACAAGAATATAAATTAATTAAATAATAATCCAAAATGATGATGAATTAAAGAGACTATGTTTAAGAGTAGTACTCTTACATCAATATGTTTAATTGTCAGCTTTGGTTTCCATTCACCAGGCTCTTTCACGATGAATTGTTTCCAAACCCTACTCGCAAAATAAAATGAATAATGAGAGTTATTGATTACTTCATATCATGAAATGGATTAATGGTTGAATTTACCTCTGAAGCATGTCAATCAAGTCCTGGTAGTTTGATTCTGGTTTGCGTAATGAATCAAAGACTTCAACTAATCCCTTGTCAATGATAATGTCCAACAGAATCCAATGGTAGCTGCACACATTTATATAGTGGGGCATGCATAGAACTCATGAATTAAACTTAGCATCTAGTAGTTAGCAATATAGAAATGTGTTCAAGTCAGTCACACTCACCCGAAGTTGTAAAGAAGAAGTATATCTGAAGCATGAGTTTGCTTCAATAGCCCGGTCAACAATGCATACTCGCAGTCTTGGGGCTTCCGCACTAAGTTTTTGCAGTTAACTATGAATGGGTCAATGAACCCAACTTCATAGACTTTTTTCCTTTTGCACTCGACAAGCATCAACCTGCATATATAATAGCATATAAAAGAATATAGTGAGGATAATAACAGGCTAAACTAGTGAGGATAATTACATGCTCAGCTAGAGACTTAGAAACAATCACTTACAGAGCATAGCAACTCATGATAGTCGCGTTGAGAGCACGCCGGTTGAATAACTGCCATAATTCTTCAAATTCGACACATATTTCGTTGTCGATGAAGAATTGGTCGGCCTTGTATGTCATGTAAAACACTGACTACCCCCTATTTGTGCATTTCTTGTACCAGTCATGCAATTTCCGCATTTGATAAGCTAGACGCACTATCTCATCAGGAGGGAGAAGATCTTCCCCGTAGACAAATTGTCGTGCTATCTCATGCGTCTCGGGGAACATTGCGTCAAATGCATCATCGTCCAAGTAGTCCCCGGCAGCACCAATATTTTTTTCAATGTTGGAACCCTTGTCTGTCTGTACCTTCAGCGGGGCGAGGGACTGTGCTTTCTGTTCTCCGAGCTGGGGAACCTGCTTCCCCTTCTTTTTTCTTTGCAGCTTGCCGCTTCTTTTTATTCTCCTCTTCTTGGTTATAACTCTTCGAGATAGAGCGTGCATAGTTATCATCCAAAGTTCTACGGTTAGGATCATACACCATGTCTAGAATGTGTTTAACACCCTTAGGGTTTAGTACCTGCTTTGGCGGGGGGGACTTTCTTTGCAGCGCTTGCAGCGGCCCGTGCGTCCATCTCAGCTTTTAACGCTGGAGCATTTTACTCAACTGTGCGTTCCCAAGTTAACACCGGAGCAGGCTTCAACGAAGGCCCGTACTTGAAGTTGTCCTTTGGAGCACCACTCGGCGCACCGGCAAGCATCCTGTGCCTCATTGAGAAGGACCTACTGCTGGTGGGCGGACACTTCGCACGCTCCGGCGTGGACTCATGCGTAGGGGGACTCTTAGCACGCCCTGACGTGGACTCATGCTGAGGCGGACTCTTTGCACGCTCCGGGGTGGACTCCCGGTGGGTTGGACTCGTGCACCGGGGAGATGGAGTCGCGCTGGGTTCCCTCCATATTATCAAAGTGTGGACTTGTAGGTTGATTGCTACTTGGGGGGGGGGGGGGGGGGGGGGGGTTGGTGGCCTACGCGTCGATTCTGGAAAAACGATGAGTTCCTTTCTCCATAGAATGATTCCACGAAACACTTCTCCCAGGGTCATCTCCCCTTCTGCCGCAGCAATGTCAAGCTCCAGTTCCTCATATCCCTTGACAATTTCATCCACACCGACTCGAGCGTAGCCAGCTGGAATCAGACGGCCATGGAAGGTTACTCCGGGCGTATTCTCCAAAGCAGTGTCAGCGGCCACCTTCATGGATAGGTTCTTCATTTTGGTGTGGAGCTCAAACGTCGTATGCACCTTAATCTGATCCACGTGGTATATTGTGTCATCGGCATGAATATACAGCGAGGAAGCCACGCCGCTTCTCCGCTGAGATGCCTTATCCAGTTGGTCCTCCGGCGGCTGAGATGACCTTTCGTCCCTCTCTGCATTCTTCTGCTGCAGCTCTACTATCATGTTTTCCAATCTGACATACTTGTCGGCCTCCTGTTTCTTCTTCCTATCGCGGCTTGTAACTGTTCTTGTACTTATCGAACCCAACCTTCCAAGGGACGACGCCCACGCCTCGTACTCGTCCGGTGTGTTCGACATTCTCGAGGACGAGAGTCAACTCGTTGTGCTCTCTATCGGGCTTGAAGCTTCCCTTTTGAACGGAAGCTACTGCTTCATCAAGGTCTTTGACAACGTTGAAAATTGTTTCTCTTTCTTTGGCTACTTTGGCTGCTTCTCTTTCTTCGGCTGCTTTGGCTGCTGCTTCATTATCAATTTCTTATGTGCGGCCTAGTTTAACTTTTGGCCTCAAGACAAGACTCCCTGTTTCTGGGTTGGGCTCCAGCCCTAAGGCGTACACCCAATTTCTGACCCTTGTGGGATGTCTCGATGTAGATGGAGTGACCCTGTTTTCAATTAACTTGGTGTCTCTTGCTTACCACAAAGGAACGGTTGTCCTGTAACCACCGGGCCCCAAACTTGGTGATATATCTTTTTGTCCGCGTTTAACTTATTTTTCCTCGATTTTTCTAGAGCTTCTTCTGATTCCTTATAGGCCTTGAAATCTTCCCACTGTTGTTTTATCTTCACGTACTGTCCGTCAGTAAAATTTGGAGTTTTTCCCACCTTGATAAAATCCCGGTATAACCTTTTCTTGTAGTTCATGAATTGTTCGGCAATTTTCTGAAGAGTCCATACGAAGACTTTCTTTTTCTCGGCATTTGAGAGGCCTGTCGGTAGGTGGAAATGCGCATACAACGACTTCAGATGTTCCTTCTTGACACGATTGTCAACAAAACTAACTGATCCTCCAGACTTCGGCTTGTGCCATTCTCGGATGGTGATCGGGATGGTGTCCCGAAAAATAACTCCGCACTGACTGACATATTTACATACTTACATATTTACATGCGTGTCCTGAAAAATAACTCCGTTTCAGGGCAGATTTCTTTGATATCAAACCTTTCATGTTTCAACTTTTTGGTCGGGCCTCGTTTTCTTTTACCAGCTGATTTACCAGACTGGCTCGGTCCCGATCCGGAGGGCTAAAATAAGAAATATTCGTTAATCTATGTATATGTATACATATCTCAAATCATTTATCACCAGATCGGCTATGTATACCTCGACGGTAGTCGTCGATACATTCTCATCGCCATTAAAAATGTTCGGTCCGAAGGGAATATCTTCTACGTTAAAAATGTCGGCGTCCTCCTCCATTCCATCCTTATCCATTCCAGCGCCGGACATGTCAAGATATTGCGAGCCATCATCTTCATTATCACTTTGTCTGATAAAACTGAACAATTCCTCTTCACCAACTCTGTCGTCCATAGCTTAGCTAATACAAAAAAAGATACAATAATTTAGTGCCATATATACAAAAAATGTACATATAAAGTCTAACTACAACTTCCTAGCAAGTCTAACTAGCAAATATAAATAAATTTTCCTAACAATAGCTAAATTCTATTTAAACCTCTAAATGCACACACTAAATACTCCAAAATACTACTAAAACAATTGCATTTTCTGGAAAAAAACACTGACGTCAGCATGACGTCAGCAATGGCGCTCTCCTCCCCTGTCTGCTTCTTTTGCTCGATTGCACACCAAATCGGAGCCGGTGACCCGCCCCCAACCGTAATGGACGGTGGCGCCGCCCGAGAATGGTCACCGGAGGAGGGCGCAACGGCTGCGGGAGGCGATGCTACGGCGACGGCGGTGGTTTTTCTAACCCTGGCTACGGTGGCGCCGAAGAGGAGGGAAGAGTGAGGGGGATCTCACCCTCGATGGAGTTGGAGGAGACGAGGACGACGTCAGGGAGCAGCAGAGCACGGCGTCTCCGGTGATGGCGTCGGGGAGCGGCGTAGGGATCGATCGAAGAACACGGCCGCGGCCCGTCGGGAAGGCGCGCACGGAGTCGGAGAACGGCGCGTCGGGGAGGCGCACGCAGTTGAACAGTGGCACGACATCGCCTCTCACGAAGGCGGCGCGGTTGGAATCGACAGCGGCGTCGGGGGGCGGCACGACAGCGGGGAGCAGCACTTCCTCTCCGTCGATGGTGTCTGTGAGAGTGAACTGCCAATCTGGGCGAGGAGGCATATAAGCACCCACCTTTAGTACCGGTCCATGCCCTCAACCGGTACTAAAGCACCTTCAGTACCAGTTGGTGTATGCAACCAATACTAAAGATTTGCCGAATCGACAAACTAATAACTGGCGCGAAACGAAAACCTGCAGTACCGGTTGGTGGATGCAACCGGTACTAAAGGTCTTTTCATTTCTTTTCTCTTTTCTGTTTTCTGTTTTTTCATATGTATAGAATTAATTGTTCAAACCAATTAAACTTAGTTTCTAATAATTTGATAACGACCGTTTTGACCAATTAAATAACCAATTAAATAGTTTTTATAAATACCATTTTCCATTTTATGAGTGCAAAAAATGACATTTTTTGTGAACAAAGTACCAAAAATATGATGCAAAATGGTTCCTATTTAATTTTCATGGAACAAAGTACCGGGACAGATGGGGGCCTGTAGAGCCCACGCGCTTGTACACACATTACACATCACCAATATTCAACATCACCAAAGTAGTGTTATGTTTAATATAATATTACACATCACCAATATTCTCATTTGTTCTATATATTATTCCTCCTTTTCTTCGATTGCTTAACATTGGGTCGGAACCACGGGGAATCCTCATTATTTAACGTGATTCTTGGGTCAGTGTTGACTTTGAAGGGCGGAATTTCAATAAACTTATCATAATCTTCTGACATGTCTGTCTTGTCCTCCACCCCCACGATGTTTCTTTTTCCTGTAAGAACTATGTGGCGTTTTGTCTCGTCTGATGTATTCGCTTCCATGTTTATTCTCTTTTTGGGTTTGGTAGACATGTCTTTCACGTAGAAAACTTGGGCTACATCATTTGCTAGGACGAACGGTTCGTCTTTATAATCAAGATTGTTCAGATCCACCGTCGTCATTTCGTACATCGGGTCTACCTTGACCCCGCCTGCATTCAGCTTCACCCATTTGCACCGAAACAAAGGGACCTTCAAATCAGGTCCATACTCAAGTTCCCATATCTCATCTATGTAACCATAATATGTGTCATTTTGCCCATTGTTGTTTATTGCATCAAAGAGGACACCACTGTTTTGGTTGGTGCTCTTTTTATCTTGAGCGATCGTGTAAAAAGTATTCCCATTTATCTTGAACCCTTCGAAAGTGACTATAGTTGAAGATGGTGTCCTGGCCAACAAGTACAACTCAACATCAAATTTGGTGCTACCCATGAGATGTGTTTGCAACCAACCGCTGAATTTCGCCTTGTGTTGATCTTTAATCCAGAACTCATCCTCCACTTGGTTCTGAGATCGTAAAATATTCATGTGTTCCTCGATATACGAAGCTGCCAACGAGGAATTTTGTAGAACTGTGTAGTGTGCTTCACTGAAAGAAGGTCCGTCCCTACATACTAATACTTTTTTCCCTAAAGTGCCTTTGCCACTCAGTCTCCCCTCGTGTCGTGACTAAGGAACACCAATCAAATTAATGTCAGGAATAAAGTCAACACAAAACTCAATGACCTCCTCGGTTCCATAGCCCTTGGAGATGCTTCCTTCGGGCCTAGCATGGTTATGAACATATTTCTTTAAGACTCCCATGAACCTCTTAAATGGGAACATATTGTGTAGAAATACGGGACCGAGAATTTGAATCTCTTCGACTAGGTGAACCAAGACATGCGTCATAACATCAAAGAAGGACGGTGGGAACACCAACTCAAAACTGACAAGACACTGGACCACATCAGTCTGCAACCTTGGTAGGACCGTTGGATCGATTACCTTCTAAGATATTGCATTGATAAATGCACAAAGCTTCACAATGGGTACTCGAACATTTTCTGGCAAAAACCCCCTCAATGCAATCGGAAGCAATTGCGTCATAATCATGTGGCAGTCATGGGACTTTAGGTTTGAAATTTTTGTTTTTCCACATTTATTATTCCCTTTATATTCGACGAGAAGCCAGACGGGACCTTGATACTGCTCAGACATTCAAAAAATATGGATTTCTCTTGTTTGGTTAGAGCATAGCTGGCAGGACCTTCATAGTGTTCTGGAAGCAGGCCGTCTCATTCTTTCAAACGTTTCTAGTCCTCCCGTGCTTCCTTTGTGTTTTTTCTTCCCATACACGCCAAAGTGGCCTAGCAGGTTCACGCAAATATTCTTTGTCACATGCATCACGTCGATTGCAGATCGAACCTCCAAGACTTTCCGATATGGTAGCTCCCAAAATATAGATTTCTTCTTCCACATGGGTGTGTGTCCGTTAGCGTCATTCGGAACCTGTAGTCCTCCAGGAACCTTTCCAAAGATTACTTTTAAATCCTTGACCATATCAAATATTTGATCACCGGTGCGTTCCATAGGCCTCCTAGGGTGATCTGCCTCACCTTTGAAATGCTTGCCTTTCTTCCGTACGTTATGCCTGACCGGAAGAAATCGACGATGCACCAAGTATACACACTTCTTACATTTATCCAAGTATATACATTCAGTATCATCCAAACAGTGTGTGCATGCATGGTATCCCTTAGTTGTCTGTCCTGAGATGTTACTAAGAGCAGGTCAGTCATTGATCGTTACAAAAAGCAACCCTCGAAGGTCAAAATCCTCCTGTTTGTGCTCATCCCACACACGTACACCTTCTTCCCTCCACAACTCTAAAAGTTCATCAACTAATGGCCTGAGATACACATCAAGCTTGCTGCCAGGTTGCTTCGGACCTTGGATGAGCACTGGCATCATAATGAACTTTCGCTTCATGCACAACCAAGGAGGAAGGTTGTAAATACATAGAGTTACATGCCATGTGCTATGACTGCTGCTCTGCTCCCCAAAAGGATTGAAGCCGTCCGTACTTAGACCAAACCTTAAGTTCCTTGCGTCATCTGCAAAGTCTGGGAACTCTCTCTCGCTTTTTCTCCACTGTGACCCATCAGCGGGGTGTCTGAACATCACGTCCTTCTTACGGTCCTCTTTGTGCCATCGCAACATCTTGGCATGCTCTCTGTTGCTGAACAAATGTTTCAACCGTGATTTTATAGGAGCATACCACATCACCTTGGCAGGAACCCTCTTTCTGGGGTGCTCGCCCTCAACTTCACCGGGGTCATCTCGCCCAATCTTATACCGAAGTGCACCGCAAACCGGGCATGCATTCAGATTCTCGTACCGCTCACCGTGGTAGAGTATGCAGTCATTAATGCATGCATGTATCTTCTGCACCTCTAATCGTAGAGGGCAGACAATTTTCTTTGCCTCGTATGTACTATCGGCAACTCGTTATCCTTTGGAAGCATCTTCTTTATCTTTTTCAGCAACTTTTCAAACCCCTTGTCCGATACACCATTCTCAGCCTTCCATTGCAACAAATCCAGCGTGGTACCCAACTATTTCTGGTCATCTTCGACACCTAGGTACAATTTTTTTTTGTGATCCTCTAACATGCGCTCCAACTTCAACCACTCCTTCTGATTTATGTTGTTTCTCTGTGCATCAGCCATGGCCTGAGCAAGATCATCAACGGGCTCATCCGGCGCCTCTTCGTCAGGCGCGTCTACCCCAGGTCCCCCATTGTAGTATCGTCGTATTCAGGAAACTCAGGATAGTTGTCGGGTTCTCTTCTTCTTCATTGTCTTCCATTATGACTCCTGTTTCTCCGTGTTTGGTCCAACAATTATAGCCGGAAATGAAACCGGATTCAAACAGGTGGATGTGAATGGTTTTTGATTTGGAGTAACCCTTGATATTCTTACAAGCAGAACATGGACAGTACATAAAGCTATCCCGTTTATTTGCCTCAGCAACAAGGATAAAACCCTGCAAGCCAAGCATGAACTCCGGAGAGGGTCGGTCAACGTACATCCATTGTCGATTCATCTGCATTATGTAAATATATCTAAAACAATTACACAATAGCTATATATATCATTAATAGAGAGATAATTGACCAATGCATTAATACAAGTTCACCATATTTAAAGAAATCTTATACATAGTTCTCATAAACATTCATTAATTGAAATTAACATAAAACTAGTTAAAGAACTTTAACCCAACAACAAATGCGATCAAAATCGCAACTAAGGTAACTATTGAACCAACAACATAATGATACCAAGCCTCTTGACTAATGACATATTTTCTAAACTTTTTAAACTTTAAGCGCATTGCATTAATCTTGATCTCGTGATCAAAGCGCATTGCCTCCATCTTGATCTTGTTATCATCGACGACGTCGGCGATCTTAAACTCCCATTTCATCTTCTCTTCGAGACGAAGACCTTCACTTATTTTCAATTTTTCTTTCAAATCATTGTTTTCTTTTACAAAAAACTCGACAATAGGGTCGGTTGGAATTTCCGGCTCAACTACCTCCACATCCGAATAATAGAGCGGGCGAGAGCCGGTGTGGACAGATGTCAAAACCATGAAACTATATATACCAAAAAAAACAAATAAGAAAATTATACAAGTAATAATTCTATAACTAAGAATTATTAAAACAAAATAAAAAAACAAGAGGCTCACCGAGGTGGTGTCGGTGACGGGACGACACAGGAGATCGACGACGGTGAGAAAGTGGACGAAACAACACTAGAAAAAACCACAAATCATATTTTAATTTGAGCTCAAAATGCATATAAAACAAATGAAATTCCTATGTTAAGCATTTCATCAAACACCTTGCTAGCACTACAAAACCAAATGAGCTAAACTAGCAAGCAAATGAGTTAAACTTGAAACGCCGGAGGAGTAGATGAAGGTGCTCACCCTTGTGTAGATAGATGTGCCACCAATATAGAAAAATGTTGGAGAAAAATGTGGTGAACTAGAGCTCTTGGGAGAGGTAAGAGAGAAAAAATGGAGTGTGTGCTCGAGCTGAAAAATGGAGTGTGTGGCTCGGGTGTGGGAGAAGCTCTAAGTAAAGTGACCAATTCAGTACCGGTTGGAGACACCAGGTGGTACTAAAGGTGCTTGTCCTACCGCAGCTGATTCCCCAAAACCTTTAGTACCGATTGGTGTCTCCAACCGGTACGAAAGGTCACTACGAACCGGTACTGCTGCCCCCCTTGCCTCTCGCTGTTCGGACCGGTACTGATGCCACACTAGTACCGGCCGCAAACCTGGCCGGGACTGATAGTCTGGACGTAAAATCCTTTTTCCACCAGTGGAAACAAAGAAGGTTGTGTGCCCTCTAGGATTAGACGTGCAGAAGATACATGCCTGCCCTAATGACTGCATCCTCTACCACGGTGAGTACGAGAATTTGGATGCATGTCCGGTATAAGATCAGACGAGATGACCCTGGTGAAGTTGAGGGCAAGGAACTTAAGATTTGGTCTAAGTAGAGACGGCTTCAATCCGTTTGGGGAGAAGAGCAGCAGTCATAGCACATGGCCTGTGACTCTATGTATTTATAACCTTCCTCCTTGGTTGTGCATGAAGTGAAAGTTCATTATGATGCCATTTCTCATCCAAGGCCCGAAGCAACCTGGCGATGACCTTGATGTGTACCTCAGGCCATTAGTTGAAGAACTTTTACAGTTGTGGCGGGAAGAAGGTGTACGGGTGTGTGATGAGCACAAACAGGAGGAATTTGACCTACGAGCTTTGCTTTTTGTAACAATTAACGATTGGCCTGCTCTTGGTAACCTCTCAGGACAGTCGACCAAGGGGTACAATGCATGCACACACTGTTTGGGTGAGATTGAATGTTTATATTTGGATAAATGTAAGAAGTGTGTGTATCTGGGGCATCGTCGATTTCTCCGATCAGGCATACCGCAAGGAAGAAAGGCAAGCATTTTAAAAGTGAGGCTGATCATAGTAGGAGGCCTGTCAACCGTACTAGTGAAGAAATATTTGATATGGTCAAGGATCTAAAAGTAATATTTGGAAAGTGTCCTGGAGGACAACAGGTTTCGAAATACGCTAACGGGCACGCACCCATGTGGAAGAAAAAATCTATATTTTGGGAGTTACCATATTGGAAGGTTCTAGAGGTTCGATCTGCTATCGACATGATGCACGTGACGAATAATGTTTGCGTGAACCTGCTAGGCTACTTGGGCGTGTACTGGAAGAAAAAAGATACATAGGAAGCACGGGAGGACCAGAAACGTGTGAAAGAACGAGACGGCCTAAGTCCCGAACACTACGAAGGTCCTGCCAGCTACGCTCTTACCAAACAAGAGAAAGTAATATTCTTTGAATGCCTGAGCAGTATCAAGTTCACGACTGGCTTCTCGTCAAATATAAAGAGGATAGTAAATGTGAGACTCCAAAAATTTCAGAATCTAACGTCTCATGATTGCCACGTGATTATGACGCAATTGCTTCCGATTGCACCGAGGGGGTACTACCGGAAAATGTTCGAGTACCCATTGTCAAGCTTTGTGCATTCCTCAATGCAATATCTCAGAAGGTAATTTATCCAGCGATTCTACGAGGGTTGCAAAATGATGTGGTCCAGTGTCTTGTCAGTTTTGAGTTGGTGTTCCCTCCATCCTTCTTTGATGTTATGACGCATCTCCTGGTTCACCTAGTCGAAGAGATTCAAGTTCTCGGTCCTGGATTTCTACACAATATGTTCCCATTTGAGAGGTTCATGGCAGTCTTAAAGAAATATGTTCATAACCGTGCTAGGCCAGAAGGAAGCATCTCCAACGGCTACGGTAACGAGGAGGTCATTGAGTTCTATGTTGATTATATGCATGACCTTAAGCCGATTGGTGTTCCACAATCACGACATGAGGGTAGACTTAGTGGAAAAGGCACACTAGGAAAGAAAACAAATTTTTTTATGGATGGACATTCTTTCACTGAAGCACACTATACAGTTCTACAAAGTTCTACCTTGGTTGCCCCGTATATCGATGAACACAAGAATCTTGTACGCTCCCTACACGCGGGGAAGTCTGACAATTGGATTGTACGTACACACATGTCGACTTTCGGCGGTTGGTTGCGAGCACATCTCCAAAATAAAGGCAAGGTTGATGAACAATTACACTTGTTGGCCAGGGCACCATCTACAACTATATGTACTTTCCAAGGGTACGAGATAAATGGGAATACATTTTACACGAGTGTCCAAGATAAAAAGAGCACGAACCAAAACAGTAGTGTTCGCATTGATGCAACAAACAACAATGGGCAGAAGAACACATATTATGGTTGCATAGAGGAGATATGGGAACTTGACTATGGACCTTCTTTTAGGATCCCTTTGTTTCGGTGCAAATGGGTAATTTTGAAAGGCGGGGTTGAGTTAGACAAGATGTACGGAATGACAACAGTGGATCTAAACAATCTTGCGTACGGAGACAAACCATTCGTGCTAGCCAATGATGTGGCTCAGGTTTTCTATGTGAAGGACATGTCTAGCAGACCCAAAAAAAGAAACATCCTGGGAGTGGAGGAGCCGAGGCGTCACATAGTTCTTTCAGGAAAAAAACATCGTGGGAGTGGACGAGAAGACAGACATGTCAGATGATTACAACAATTTTGATGAAATTCCGCCATTCGTAGTGAACATTGACCCAATCATCAAGTTGATCGAAGAAAATGCTCCATGGTTCCGACCCAGAAGAACTGGCGACGTTGTGTGATGGAGATGTTGGTGCGATGTATAATAATTAATATATTAAACTTTTTATATGAAGAAGATGCTCCATTTTTACCTGCATATCAAATGGATCCGTCGGCGTTGATAGAACAAAACACACGATTTCACCTGCATACAGCCCCACGGTTGCTCCTGAGTGCCTGCATATCAAATGCACCGTGGGGCGTATGCAGGGAAACTTGAGTGAAGTGATTTGTATATATTCCTCACTAGATGAATTGAACTATTCTTTTGATAGAACAAAACACACGATTTCACCTGCATACAGCCCCACGGTGGCTCGTGAGTGCCTACATATCAAATGCACCGTGGGGCGTATGCAGGGAATCCGAGTGATTTGTATACTACACCACCCGGGCACTACAAGGAAGATACACTGAGTGCTCGCCTCGTCCGAGAGGGGGCTATATATAGAGTCACAGGCTCAACCAGTGGTACTGATAGTGTTGATCCAACAACTCACAAGTGCTCAAAAGAAGCACACCCCTGATCCAACGGCTAACAAGTGTTTCAAAGAAACACACGATCTGTGTGCTTCTTTAGTCCCAGTTTGGAAGTGAAAGCGTTGATCGAACAGCTCAGAAGCAATCAAAAGAAACACACACCTGATCAAACGGCTAACAAGTGCTTGAAGGAAACACACGATCCGTGTGCTTCTTTAGTCCCGGTTTGGAAGTCAAAGTGTTGATCGAACAACTCAGAAGCCATCGAAAGAAACACACACCTGAATAAGTTTGCAAAAGTTATTCAAATTCACATTCAAACTAGTTTTAAACTAATTAAAATAATTATTATAGAAAAGAGAAAATGTTTTTGTATTAGTTAGTCAAATTCAAACACTTTTCATATTGAAAGTTTTTTCAAATTCCAAAGTTTGCAAAAGTTATTCAAATTCACATTCAAACTAGTTTTAAACTAATTAAAATAATGGTTATAGAAAAGAGAAAATGTTTTTGTATTAGTTAGTCAAATTCAAACACTTTTCATATTGAAAGTTTTTCAAATTCCAAAGTTTGCAAAAGTTCTACAAATTCACAATCAAACTAGTTTTAAACTAATTAAAATAATGATTATAGAAAAGAGAAAATGTTTTTGTATTAGTTAGTCAAATTCAAACACTTTTCATATTGAAAGTTTTTTCAAATTCCAAAGTTTGCAAAAGTTATACAAATTCACATTCAAACTAGTTTTAAACTAATTAAAATAGTTATTATAGAAAACAGAAAATGTTTTTGTATTAGTTAGTTAAATTCAAACACTTTTCATATTGAAAGTTTTTTCAAATTTCAAAGTTATTTAAAACAGAAAACAGTAAAAGAAAAGAAAAAACCCAATCTATCCCGGGTCGTGGCTCAGCCCGGGACAAATAGGGGTGCTATCTATCCCGGGTGCAGCCATGGCCTGGGACAGATGACCCCTATTTGTCCTGGGCTGAGCCACCACCCGGGAAAAATGGGTGGGGGGCTATATAAGCCACACTTAGCCACGGGTGGTGGCTCAACCCGAAGCAATTCTGACCTAGTGCCGTTAGGCTGCCCAATTTTTTCGTCGCTGCCGCTGCCACGCATCTCCCCCTAATCCGGACGCTGTAGCCCGTGCTCTCCTCCATCCCTGCTCTACTCCAGCCGTCGTGCCCGCCCACACCTCCGTTCCCGCTCTACTCCGGTCGTCCGCGCCAAACTCCGGTCGTTGTCGTCCCCGTGCGCGCGCGCTTCCGTCCACGCGCAACTCCGGCCGCCGTCGTCCCCGTGCGCGCGCTTCCGTCCGTCCCCAACTCCGGCCGCCGCCGTCACCGTGCGCGCGCGCCTTCGTCCACCCCCAACTCCGGCCTCCGTCTGCCCCCAACTCCGGCCATCCGAGGTGCGGCTCTCCTTCTCCCTCTCCGGCCATCCGTACTCCGGCCGTCCCCGTGCTCGACGCCGGCGCAACGGCTCTTTGGCCATCCGTACTCCGGCCACTGACCTCAGCCCTGCGTGACCTGAACCCTTGTAATTTAATTTTTCCACTGATTTTCATGTGATAATTGTTGGAAATTGAAAATACAAAATGTGTTAATTGTTGCAATGTGATTTTGCCACTGATTTTACAAAATGTGTTAATTGTTGCAATGTGTTAGCAAATTGAAAATATATACAAAATATGTTAGTTGTTGCAATGTGTTAGCAAATTGAAAATATATATAAAATGTGTTAATTGTTGCAATGTGAAAATACAAAATGTGTTAATTGATTTTGCCACTGATTTTACAATGTAGTTAGTTTTAGGTTTAGTTAGTTGAAGTTACTTGTAGGTTTATTTAGTTAAGTTTTTAGCTAGTTAAATATCAATGCTATGTGATAAATATCATTTACATTGTAATATGTTTAGTTGTGCAAGTCTAGGTCAAATTATTGTAATGTGTTGAAATTATTGCTAGTTAAATAATACTCAGTTTTGATGATGCAGATACTCGGATTTGTCACGGTGTTGGAGCCGCCGCCGTCAGGGAGCCCAGCTTTGTTGGACTACTCCGCCACCGTAAGAGACGAGCAGGAAAATGTAATAGCTTTGTTGCTTCAAATGGATTATTCGAGATGTATATTAGTGATATTTAACCTTCTTTGTTATAATGGAGATACTACAAAAGAGAAATGTAAAAGAGAAATTGAAATACTCGATACGATTTAAATGTGTTTGTAAAATTGAAATGTCTTAATGTGTTTGTACAATTCAAAAAACTTTGCTCCGGGTTGAAACTGAAATGTGTTTGTGCAATTGAAATCTTGCAGAAACTATGGACACTGGTAGAAACCTTGAACAAGAAGAGGACATGTTCGGCATCATCCGTGAAGGTGATGAGTTGGACCCCGGTAGAAACCGTGAACAAGAAGAGAAACACTTAGACGATTTCACCGGACAATTCCTGAACGAGTCCGGTGATGGACTGGAGGGGCATTCAAACGGAATAGACGTCACCGCCAGTTCAACTCACCGACAGTTCACCGACTCTACTGTTGGAAAGTCTTCCGCCGAGGTAGATATATGCCCTCAGGTGTATGTCTATGTTGAATAGATTTGTGTGTATATATACTAACTATCACTTTTATTGTGTTTAGCCGTCGGTGGGCCACGAACCGGGACCAAGCAAAAAAGCATCCGTGAAACAAGGCGGGCCACGAACCGGGACCAAAAAGCTGCAAGGGAAAAAGAAGTACCACATCGACGTAATCAATGAAAAAGGCAAACCGATTGCTCCCGCTAACCACGCCAGGAAATTGTAGCTCAGTGCGGAGCCATCGTTCGGGACAGACTCTCCATCAGGGCTCAAGAATGGTATAAGCCCAAGGTGCCAAAAGAGGGGGTTATTTATGTCTTGGATGAAGACAGACAACTCCTTTGGGATGAGCTCATGCACAATTTCACTTTACCGGAAGACAAGGATGTAGAGAACCCGGTTATAGCGAATCGATGCAAGGCCTGGACTTATATGGAGATGGGTGAGCTGTTCGGCAGCTGGAATAAAAGGCTAAACAGGTTCATAACTGAAGGTAAGACTCCAGTATTTGTCGGAGTCTATGAAAAGATAAAAGATGAGTGGACCGCATTTAAGGCGTACAAGCAATCGGAAGCCGCTAAGAAAATCTCAGCGAGAAATAAGAAAAATGCAGAGAAAAAGATATATCACCGTAACATGGGGTCAGGTGGCTACCTGACGGCCATGCCTAAGTGGACAAAAATGGAGGATGAGTTCTTGGCTAAAGGTAGAGAAATCGAGACATTTGACTGGCCAGACCGGCTTAAGGCTTGGTTCTATGGGCATGGTGGAAAGTTAGACCCTGTAACAGGTGACTGTCTTTTTTCCAAGGAGCACGGAGCTGACCCTATTGAAGCACTCAAAGAGGTATGGAAGGAGGTCATGGAAGGCAGGTTCCACCCTAACAGAGAGAAGGACGAGCTATCGCGAGCCCTTGGGAATCCTGAACACAGTGGACGAACACGAGGAACCGTCGGCTCCGTACCATGGATACTTGGGTTTCCCAAAGATGTTGGCACTTACAGAAGCCGAGCGAGAAAGAAGAAAGAGCATGCCGACTGGGTCCAGAGGATGGAAAATAAACTACTAGAGCATGAGAAGGAGATAGCAGAGCTGAAGGCAGAGAAGCAGACTCGACGGATGCCCTGGGAATCTGAGATGCCCGAAGATCCTTCTCCTGATCCAAAATCAATGCGAAGAAGCAGCGTGGCTTCCACGGAGCTCAGTCGCCACAATGATATGCCGGGTCCTCGTCACCCCGTGGATAATATCGTGCAGCGGGAACTTTGCGACCTACATGTGCCATGCTTGAACATAACCGTGAAGGTGGTGCACGGCTGTGCCCTACCGCCTATACCAAATGGAACTTACCATTGCCGCCCTATTCCAGATGGCTATGTTGTTGTCGGGGTTGATGAGGTTATGAAGACATATGAGAGAATTAAGCTGGACTTCCCTACGGGTGAAGACGAGGTTGATTTGAGATTTGCCCTCAAGAGTACCTGCTTATGGAAAAAGGAATACATCGTGTTCCCACACATGCAACAAAATCGCCCTCCCAGTCCACATGCCAGTCCAAAGAACTACAACAACAACGACAACCAAGACGTTAGTCCAGACACCCCCGACAACGACAACCACGACGCTAGTCCATCTCCGCCGTCGCGTGAGCGTACTCCGCCGCCGCGTGAGCGTACTCCGCCACCGCGTCAACGGACTCCGTCGCCTTCGCAAAAGAAGCGGAAGTGCACCGCTACGTCGACTAGTACTCAGAAAAGCGAAACGGGGAAGTCTCGTTTTATGAACTCTCGCGAAGATGTCGATATATGGGTCAACGAGATCCAGGCTGCCCAGAGAAAGAAGGCAAAAAAGTTGTCTTTGCCTTTTCCGGTATATTCTACGGATGCGATACGGTGGGCCCTAGAATTTCTTACGCATCCGTCGCAATATGAACTAAATATGGACGATGACTACACACGCGTTCTGGTGCGTACATCTAGGAGAGTGCGGGAAGAACAAAAACTTGTTGCCACCCACAAGAGAGATGTTCCAAAGCTCGGAATGCAGGCGGGACAATTGGCCCCCCCCACTCATATTGGCACCTTTCAACCGGAACCCGGTCGACGATGTACTTTCGCAGCAAGATAGAGATATGGGTCTATCTCTGGCAGAGCTTAATGCATTACAATCAGGCGAGAGTGTCACCATACATGAGGTAGTGCGGAAATATGTTTGAGGAGAAGATCTTGTCGAGCCTGCTATGGTGCGCACTCTACCAGCTAGGTTGCACCAACTAAATGCATGGTACATGCGTCCCACGAAAAGTCAAGAAGGAGACTGGCTCTATGGGAAAATTCCAAAGGATTTTTATGGCCCAGGTGATGATGAGATTCAAATTGAGTATTGCGAGTTATGGCAGTTATTCAATTTTGACGCGCTCGACAAATCTATCATCAGCGCCTTTTGCATGTAAGTAATTAAATTATGTATATATGTCATTAATTCTCTAGCTCAACTTATTTTTCATTGCCTGTAATTATATATCCTCATCACTATATTCCTTTTGTACTCTATTATGCAGGCTGAAAATTATACAATCTCGAAAGTTGGGACTCAATCACAAGATTGGATTCATTGACCCTAATCGAGTTCATCATCATGGTTTGTTACATTACCCAGAGAATACGGAGGAGCTTTTGCTAACTTACTTGGTGGCGCAACATTACAAAAACACCATAATTTTCCTATTCAACTTCGAGTGAGTTGTTTACTTTCTTATACATACTCGATGTTAAGTATATGTAATTGATGATTTAGTTATTAACAAATATAAACATATGGCAGATTTCACTGGGTATAATTTGATATTGATGTTGAAAAGGCAATCGTTGATGTCTTGGACCCATTATCGAAACCTGAAGAAAAGTTCGACGGCACGAAACAGATGCTTCAAAGGTAATTTCGTTCATTATCACAATCGACCTCGTCTTTTCTAATAATATATCATAATTAGTAAACTTCTTTACTAATTTTCTATACCGTAAACTTCAGGGTTTGGAACAAGTTCACCTCTTTCCACAAGGACGTCGGTATAGCCCGGAAGCTCACATTTAAATGGCGAGAGGTAAGCTGTACTAGCTAGGTTCCACGTATGCATATTTTTAATTTTAGTCTCACAATATCATTTTTTCAATATTTTTGATTAACTTTTGATTGGTTTCTTATCTTATTCTCTCATAAAGTGCGCGAAGCAGCAACAAGGCACCAATTTGTGTGGATTCTATGTCTGCAAGTTCATCCGAATTCACTTCAGTGAGGGGGCAGACTGGAATGGCGTACGTTAACAATTTATTCAAACTTGTTCACTTTTCAAATTGAATTATTTTCATGATGATTGATATATTGGTTGTTATATCTCCTTTTTAGTTTGAGACGATCCGGAACACGCCTGATGCAAAAGACCGCCTACTACCAATTGCGGAGGAAATTGCGGGCTTTTTTCTTGACTATGTTATAAAGCCAGACGCATAATGCAGTATGATCCAGCCGAAAAAGACCACCCCGAGGAAAAGATAGGGTCGAATGCCTCTTCTGTCATGTAATTATCTCTGGTTGTATATATTTAGACATGATCTTACGGTTGTAAATATTTGTTTTGGAAAACTCGTGTATTATTAGTATTCGTGACCATCCCGGGAAAAAATCGTGTATTCATTATATATATTATATAGTAGCGTATAATATGCAACTCGATCTTGTTTGAAATAAAAAATAAATATCAAAAACAGAAACGTAAAAGAATTAGTAAAATAGAAAACAGTAAACAAAAAAACAGGAAACAAAAAAAGAAAACAAAAAATAATCATACGTACTGTCCCGGTTCGTAATACGAAACATGACAAATGAGAGCCAGCCTCTGGCTGTTTCAATTGGCCACATGACCCCCACTATTGGTCCCGGGCCGTGGCGTGCCCGGGACAAATAGGGGAGGCTATTTGTCACGAACATGGTGTCCAGGGCGCGTGCCCGGGACAAAAAGCCCTCCCGGTTCAGGACAAGTGGCTTGTTCTGCTCTAGTGGGAGTAGCTCTAGTGTGTCGGACAACGAATTTACATTGACGACCCAGAGTGGTGAGTGAAAGGTCCGTAGTTTGGCAACCTCCAAGACTCACTAGTCACCAGTTTCAGATCGTAGATCACAGAGGGAGACAAACGGTTGTTTTTTGTTTCGTCGAACGACTAATTGATTGTCCATACATACATAAATAAAGTTTTGCCTACGTTTTGAAGAGATGCTAATTTATGGTCCACTACTCCACCGTGGAATTGTGAAGTGAAAGGCCACACTAGTGGAAAAAAGACTTTACGTCCAGACTATCAATTTCGGTTATATTTACGGCCGGTACTAATAAGTATCAGTATTGGTCCGAACGGTCAGAGGGGAGGTGGGCATCAGTACCGGTACATAAGGGACCTTTAGTAACGAGCCGTAATATACGAACCGGTACTAAAGCTCGGTGGGATGACAACGGCCGCGCGGGGCTGGGCGAGTGGAGTTTTAGTACCGGTTCGTGTTACAGACCAGTACTAAAGCCCCTAACCGTTCGACTCCCGTCACGATTTTAGACGCGATTGTCCATATTCTTCCTCTCTCTTTCTCTCTTCTTCCTTCGGCCGGCCGACTCTCTCTTTCTCTCCTTCTCCGGCGACTCTCTCCCTCTCTCTTCTACATCTATCCCTCCGGCCACCATGAATCCGGCACCACCAATCACTCGCTAGGGACCGGTGCTTGCACATGGAAACACCTATCTTAATGTCGTTTATACGAACGATAGCTCTAAGGTGGGGGGTTTTCTCTCCGATTTCAAGAATTGGCTTGGTGAAACTCGGGAGCAAGACAAGGTCATGGGTCTTGATCTCGAGTACACAGACGATCAAGTAGAGGTTGCGGTCATCCAACTATGTTTCAAGAAACGTGTCATGGTCTTCCAATGGGCAAGGTGTTAATCCAATGATGGGCTGTAACGCCCCGGGATTGATCCCCTTTTTATTTGGTGAGTTTTCTTTTTGCATCGACATGGCATCGCATTGCATCGCATTAATTTAATTTGATGCATTTGAATTAAATTTCCACAATTAAATTCAAATGCATTTCAAATTAATTAAAAAATATGTTATTTTTAAATATTTTAAAAATGTTAAAAACTAGATTATTAAATTGTGCTTTGAAAACTAAAAATATTTTGTAAAGGTTTCGTGTTCAAATTCTTTTTCTATTTTGGTTTTAAAAAATATAAAACAGAAAATAATTAAACGGGAGAGAAATAAAAGCCCAAGCCCACCTAAGAAAACCCTAGGGTTTCCCAAGGAAACTTATTTCCCACCCCCCTGCCTTTTTGCAGCCACCCTCTTTTTTTTCTGGGTTTTAGTAAAAGGTCCTTCCACACCCTTTTCTTTTCTTTTTCCCCCTCCTTTTTTCTTTTCTTTTCTTTCTTCTTTTTCTTTTCCTTTCTTTTTTCCTTGTCCTTCCTTCCTCCCCATCCCGCACGCACCAGCCCTCCCGAGCTCCCCGACCCGTGCGCCTCCCCCCGGGCTGCCGCCTCCGGCATCTTCCCCTCTGCTCCGCCGCCGCGCCGCTCGCCCCGCCGCCGCTCGCCCGCGCCGCGCTGCGTCCGCCCGAGCTCCCGCCGCCTGCGCCCGCCCGTAGCCGCCGCCGCAGTGAGCCCCACCGTTGCCCGCCGCCGCGCCTCGCGCGCCCGCGCCGCCGCCGTCCGGCCGCGCCGCCTCTCTCGCGCTCCCCGGCCGCCCAACTCCCCACCGAGCTCCTCCCGTCGCCTCCTCCCAGTTTCCCCCTGCTCTGTCCGAGCTCCTCCGTGCGCCCCGCGCCCCGGCCTCCTCCGCCTCTCGCGCCGCGCCGCCGCTCGCCGCGTCGCCGCCGCCCCTCACGCCTTCGTGCCGCGCCGCGCTGCGCGCCTCCGTCGCCCGTACCGCGCGCCTCCGCCCACGCCAGTCGCCACCGCCGTGCCTCAGCGCGCCACCGCCGCCGCCTCTCCCCGGCCGCGTGCACGCCGCCACCGCCCCACGCCGCACCGAGCCCGGTTCTCCGTCCGGTGGCGTCCCCGCCTCCGCCGCCCGCAAAGTATTCGACGAAATGCCCGCAAGACCCGAACGTCATTTTTGTGTCCGAGTTGTCCACCCTTCGTGGTGTTGCTACGTGCGCGTGCACGTCCTCTTCCGGTGCCGCGTTTCCGTGACCGCCCGTGTCTGTGTCGCGGTGCCCGCCCGTGCGCTTTTCCTTTGTCCGTTTGTCGTACTCCTACGTGTCGCGACCGTCAACGATGATGACCGAGTACAACTACCCCGACCACTTCCACGACACCGACAAACGACGATGCCCCGGTTCCGCGGCGACTACTTCCCCGACGACCACTACTTCCTCTACGGACCGAAGACGTCGGTTTCGAACCCGAGTTCACCCGATCCGACGTACGAACCCAAACCCTAACCCTAAAACCTATTTTTTTATTAAATGTCATCTATCTTGTGCATATCGCATCATAATTGCATTTGTTGCATCTCTTGGGTTTGCGGGTGTAGCAAATCACCTAAATAATAAATATGGGATGTGTGGGGCAAATCACTATATGTATTGCCCCATTCCATTTAATTTGACTAGATCATCTTTGCCATGTCTTGCCATGTTAATGAACATTTAATTTGTGGAGTAGATAAATAACTTGCACCTAAGTATTAATTGTCGGAACCCCGGTTCCGCTTAATTTGAGTTAAGTGCATCTCAAATTACATCTCGCCATGCCATGCATCATTCTTGTATGATCATGCTGAATCTTTTGCCGTAGTGGTAAATTGCATCTTTTACGCTTTCCAGTGTTTGTTGCTTCTTCGTGGGTACGACGTTGAGATGTGTGAGCCACGACAAGATCTGCTTCCATGCGGGATTCCAGGCAAGCAAAGTTTGCTTGTTTACCTATACATTGTCTTTCATTCCTGCCGTTGATCTCTGCTACCCTAGTATTCGATTCTTATTGCGATCCCATCACATGTTTATCCTGCAGTCTATACAACTTTATCCCCACATCCTAATACCTGTTGCATGTTTATCTGTTGGCCTTGCGAGTCGTAGCGCATGCTTAGAGTTGTTTGTGCGAGTCGTCCGTATGTCTTATTTATTTTCACCTGCTTAGCATGATAGGTTAGTCTACCTTAATAAAATGTTGTCTTATATTGGGGTATTATAATTAAAAGATAAGGCACCGGCGGAAGGCCTTGCGAGGTGCTTTGTTCTGCTAAGTGTCGACCTAGGAACTCAGTTCTTGTCCTCGGATCCAATTTTGAGCGCACTAACCGCTTGTGGGAGGCCCTATGGAGCCCCCCGCGGCTTCGATCTAATCCGCTTCTTATCCAGGGCGCCGCAAGTAGTCCGGGCTTTCCATTTGATGCATGCATATGGTTACCTAACGATCTCATGATGATGGAGTAGTCGATTCTCATATAGGGTGGCACGTTTTTAGAGTGCTATGAAGGTCGTATCCCGCGGGCACTGGACCTGATTAGCCGTGCACACAATCATGCGGTTCCCTGGATGGGTTGTAGAGAAGAGATTTGCCGTGTTGAGATGCCCTACCTTCTGGCTTTGCTTTTGGGGTTGATCGAACGAGTACGGGTCCAGTAGTGCACCCCTGCAGGGTATAATCTTATCGATGAGCCGTGTCCACGGTTATGGACGACTTGGTGATGATGCTGGCTAACAAGATCATAGACAACTTACACCTAATCATTGTTAATTGACCTGACTAGTAATATAGAATTACTTTCACAATAACTTGTAACTAAAATTTGTTCAATGTGTGAGTTTTCCCGAATTGCTTCCTCATATTTGGTTGAGGGGGTTAATCCGAGAATGGGTTATGTTTGGTGTTAGTTGTAGATGGTTATCTTATGCGCTCTCTTATCCCTCTCTGATTAGACGGAAGTTGTAGCGTGTCTCTTTAGGTTGCTAGTGCTGCTGCCGCTAAGTCCACCTCCCCCATATTTTGGGAGATGGTATAGAAAGTAGGCAAGTCGGTTTTGCTTGCCAGGGAGTGCCCTGACCCTCTTTTGGGATGTGCTTTATGTGCAGTCAACAGGTTTGAAGTCTGACGACGTTAGCTTGGGAATCCCTCCGGCTTGGCTGGGCAGTGATATGGCGCCATTGCTTATCTTCAGGACTCTTAGTCCAATTTGCATCTTATCCGTAGTCGGATACTATTTTGCTTCCGCTGTCATTTGAATCTTTGTATTGTATCATTTGTATCTTGACTCGTTCGCGTCCTTGTTGTAATTTTATCTTCTGTTGTATTTGTGGATGTATCGGAACTTTTGTAATGATATCACAATTCCACCCACATAATGCGCATGTTTCGGCGTGCACATTATGTCTGGTGGGCGACCTAAAATCGTTATTATGCGGATTTCGGCGGGATCGCTTAAATCTACATAGTACCGATTTTCGGGCGTCACATGGGCTTATTTTCTTTAATTTGTTGATTCATATAGATAAGAAAATTGCATAGGATAGCAATTTCTCTTTGATTGTATATATTGGCTGAAATGAAATTATATATATTGGCCGAAATGAAAGTTGCATTGCATATATTGGCTGAAAATCTTAGTATATGAATATTGGCCGAAATGGTTGAAGAAAAATTCTTACTTGATCTCAAATTATATATTGGCCAAAAATCTTAGTTGCATTGCCTATATTGTTGTTATTATACATTGGCCGAAAATCTGATGGTGCCGAAAATGAAAGTTGCATTGCATATATTGTTGTTATTATATAATAACAACTAACTGCCAATGTTGGCCGAAAATGAAAGTTGCATTGCATATATTGGCTAAAAATCTTGGCATATGAATATTGGCCGAAATGATTGTAGGAAAATTCTTACTTGATCTCAAATTATATATTGGCCGAAAATCTTTGTTGCATTGCCTATATTGTTGTTATTATACATTGGCCGAAAATCTGATGGTGCCGAAAATAAAAGTTGCATTGCATATATTGCTGTTATTATATAATAACAACTAAGTGCCAATGTTGGCTGAAAATGAAAGTTTCATTGCACATTATTAAGTGCCAATTGTTGCATATATACTTGATCTCTCAAATTATATATTGTTATCATTGCAAATTATACTACTTTATCTTAAATTATATGTTGCCAGTATTTTTAACATGTGTTCCATTTGTTGTTGCAAAAGTGACAAGCAATGTCCAATACTCATGGATTTTCAGCTGCATTCATTTTGCTAGCGTTGATATAACGAATGACAAGATAAAGATGAGACGCACCTGGGGTCTTGAGATACCATCTCCCTGCCACATTGATCTCTAGGCTATATTTAGGCTTGACCATGACAAGACTGGAATGGCTGATATGGCAAGCGCCGTGATCGACGAGAACGCGTACAAGAATATGAAGAAAATATTCGACAATGATCAGCACAAACTTTGGGAGAAGTACCCACTTGACGGTTGCAATATTGAGTATGCAGCAATAGATGCGTATGTTGCATACGAGGTGTACCGCAAGATTAGAATCATCAACTATGGGCAGTGTCACCTCGTACCGCGACCAGTGTGCCAGGAGCCTTCTGATTCTGATTCGGAGGACTATATGTACTAGTGTTTGTAGTGCTTGAGGGTCTCCTCATGTGCAAGACAGTAGTGTTAGTGGAAACAATTTATCTCTAATATTTTGTAGTGCTTGAGATTCTGTGGATGTGAGTAGGGTTATTGTTGCAAACAATTTATCTCTAATATTTTGTAGCTCAAATTTAAATTACTTTCAAAAAATAGGCATAAACTCATTTAACTAGGGGAAATTAGGTAGAAATCAAGGAAAAACCTAATTCATGGGCATTATCCATCATATGTGTACTAGTTTCCATGAAATTAAATGGGTGCCATTTTGCATCATATTTTTGGTACTTTGTTCACAAAAAAGTCAGTTTTTGCACTTAAAAAATAGAAAATGATATTTATGAAAATAATTTCAAAATTTTCTTTGACATGGTTGTTTTTTATACCAATTGTCACCTATTTGTGGAATATGAGATCTTTATCACAAAATATGACTTGAAAATGACCATAACTTGATCATTTGCCTTGAAACTTCTAGATATCTATACATGATAGACCTTTTTGTGAAGACTTTTTTTGCAAATTTTATCAAAAATAAAGTTTATCATTTTTCATACCAACTAGTACACATATAAGGTCCCCATGTCAAAGGATTTCTTTTTTTTAAGTGTTTATCATATTATTTCATTTTGTTCAATATTTATTATTATATAATCATTTTTTAAAATAAAGTAATATTTATTTTATCCTTATTTATTTCAATATTATTATATAATATTTTGGTTTAATCAAGTAAAATTTTATAATATAAGAAATGAATAAGTGTTTCATCATTACCGAGTGGTTAACATGATTGATAAGATAGAACTATCAGTTAGTTCTCAGCTCTCTCTTAGTATCTAGTTTGAAAGGAACCTAAATGTAAAGCGTGCTAGTGTTATAGTAGTTTTAGGATGGGTGACCAATCGAGAAATTTGTGAGTTCTCAAATTGATTAAGTTTGTACATATTAAGTGTGTAGGAAAGAGAAAAATTAACTAGTTAGACTTGATGTTAGTGGATAGTTAAGGGATGAATTGTTTGGGTTAGTGGATAGTGCAGTGCGAAATTTCGAAATCCTAGAAAAATATATTTTTTCTTGAAAATTTCAAAAAGAACTTATATTTTTTGAAACATTTTTAGTATCGGTCGGACCGGTACTAAAGGTCTCCAGCCGAACCCAGTGCGGCCCACGTGGATATCATTTAGTACCGGTCACAACACGACCGGTACTAATGCTTATGGGCATTTAGTCCCGCTTAGCAGTACCGGTTACACAATCGGTACTGATGCCCCTTTCCGTCCGATACTGCAAGTCCGTTTTCCACTGATGCCATATAGCAATATGTAGGGTCATGCTAGTGGAGCGGTGCTTGCTATCATTTTGTCTTCTTAGGTAATTTTTTTCTTTCCATTAGGTGGCAGGTTTGCATAGGTAGCAGATTTATATAGGGTGCAAGTTAGTATTACTCGATAGTACTTGATGAGGTGGACACTTTGCATGTTGAGAGAAATTCTTGGAATCTGCTATGTAACAACTAGTCGTGAATCATTTCGTTCATGCTCGTTTTTTGGCTGTCGTTTGTCTTCTTTGTGGTTTGTGCTTCTCGTTTCTTTTTCTGCGTGTTTGGTCATCCCTATGCGTGTCTTGTCAGCCCATATGGTTTGGGCTTGGACTTTTTCTGGACGGGTTTCCAACTTTGGGTTTGGGCTTAGCTCTGGGTTGTGTTGTCCGGGAGTGCCACGCTATCTTTGTCATTCGGTGGAGAAACAAAGTGAGAGGGAGAGATGCGGAGTCATGGAGGCAGAGGAGGGAGCGACCCTCCGCCATTTTTGAATCCTCTTCGTCTCCTCTTGGCGAGGACCGGCGTTGGGATGAGGACAGGTCTTCGGCGGGTGAGGTACTCGTCCGCGCAGCTCCGCATCTGCCATTTTTAGTTTGTATCTTCAACTATTTTTCGTTTCCCTCTCATAAATCCGGCCTCGTCTTCGTGTGATTTTGATGTTTGGAGACCAGATTTAAGAGCCGCCGGTGGTGAGATTCAGGTCGATGGAGGCGGCTTTGTTAGGGATCTGTGGTAGTTTGTATCTGATGCGCGTGTACTTTGGTCGTTTCTCCTAGCAAATCGATATGTAGGAGTAGGAAGGCGAGTTTGCTCTGTTGGGGTGTGATATGTGTAGTTCAACTTTGAGGTCGTAGATCAGCTTTGAGGTCGATGTGGTACTGTAGCTTTAGGTTGCAGGAGGGAGGTCGTAGTTTAGCTTCTAGGTCGTAAGTTAGCTTCTAATGGATTTTTCTGCATCTAGTTATTGTTGAGTATCTTCAGGTTGCTGGTAGGCTGGAGGGAGTAGTCATTTTCTGCAAGTTCATGAGTATTCTTCAGTTCATGGGAGCGTCGTTGAGTTCATGTGGGGGAGTTCAGCTAGTGTATATTCTGTGCAGGAGAGTTTGTTTCTCTTATTCGTCTACTCGTGGTTAGTCTGTACTGCTTGCCTAGTGTACTGCTACTGCAAAGTAGGCTTGGTGTAAGGTGTTCTCATAGTGTTTTATGTATTTGATTTTTTCCTAGTGAACTGCTACTGCAGATTAGTCTTTTGAAGTGTGGTGTACTTGCTTCGCTCGTCGCACGCATCCATCAAGACCATTATCACTATTGTTGCTTCGCTCGGTTTGTTGGAGCCATGCTTATTTTGTATCGCTCGGAGCTATAGGAGTTCAGTACAAATTTTTAGTGGTGGTCCAGTAGGCTGTGTTGGAATTTCCTTGTTTGTTTTTGCTTGTCGGGTATGCTTCTCTCTAGGGTTTTGTTTGAAGTTTTGTGCATGTGTTATGTGCATTTTGCATTTTTGGTTTCGTAGTAGTGTGCTATGTATTTGCTCAGTAATCTGATTTCTTGTTATGTTTTTGTTTCGTTTTTGCCGATCCCAGAGGATGCAGTCTGAGGTTGGGGATGATTGTTTTGACGCTGATAACAGCCATACAGTTTTTCTAGCAGACGTAAGTTTCTCTAGTGTGTGATTGACTTTTTTTGTTTGATTGCTTTTATTTTAATTTTTTGTCGGACAACCTTCTTTCTTTGGTCTTTGGTTTATACGTTGTATAGGATATGAATATCCAACCAAGAGACAAGATTTTTTTGTTTGGGTTTCTTATGAAACGGGTATGCTTTCTATTTGTATTTTTATTTCTGGGATTTTCATTTCTTTCCCATAGTTCATCATTTTGCATATTCATTTCCCCATATTTTTTACTTTACTTTTTTTAATTTTTGCAGTTTGTTCAATCATTGAAAAGAAATTTCTCAGATTTTTGTAAAGTTAATGGCATTTCACCAAGCAGCAAGGTATGCTGCATTGTGTTTGGAATTCCAAGGGAATATACCTTTTTTTATCTGAATTCATGTACTTTTTTATCTGAATTCATGTACTGCTTTATGTAGGGCTAGAGGCGCAGAAAGGATGGTGTGGACAAGTCTCCTTACAACAAGTTCTCATAGAAGTGTTTCGTAGAAATTATAAAGAAACTGACCAAGCATCAAAGAGGTGTTATTGAGAAGTTTGGGTTTGGATATCTTCTTTTGCTTGATGTTTGTCATATTCCTTCAGAGTTTGCTCGTTCTGTATCTTTTTGAGAATGTTCCTTATTTCCAGTCTATGTTGTTATGTTATTTCTTATTTGTGACTGAATATGCTTATGTTTATTTGTTTTAATGTATTTGTTCTACGCATTTGTTTCTTTTCTTCCTCTATAATGTTATATTATTGTATTTGCATGTGTGTCTTTGATATCTGAGTCTTATTTGTCTCTGATTTGTGCATTTGTTTGTGATTTTGTGTAAGGGGTGTTTTCATCTTTCTCCTTTTCGTTGATTGTTGGATTTTGAATTGTCGTTCGTTTGTCTTTGAAAGGGGGTGTTTATCTTTCTCTTTGTCTTTCTTCTTTGACTGTTGGATTTTGATTTGTCTTTCATTTGTCTTGGAAAGGTACTTTTTCTTTGAATTTTGCTTGTCTCATGAATTGATCGTTTCTTTGTCTCTGATTTGTGCTTCTGTATATATCTCTGAATTTTATCTCTTTCCTTTTTCTTTGCCTATGCTTTCGTTGTTTGTTATTTGCTTTCGCTATTTCTTTTGTGTGTCTGTTTCTTTGCCTCCGTCTGCCCATTATATATGTATCATCTTCAGTTTGTTTCAGTCTTTTTCCTCTTCCCGTCATTGTCTTTTGTTTTATTTTTTGTTTGCCTTTTTCCGCTGGTTGTTTTTTAATTTTATTTTAATGTGTTTTTTGTGGCCCTATATGACTTCTATGTAATTGTCTTTTTTCCGTCAGTTTATTTCTATGTATGTCATTCTCTTTCTTCAATATTATTGTCACTATTGGTCTTTTTTTGTGTCTTCTTTAGTTTTCAGTGTTCATTTTCGTGCTATATCTTTTATTAAGTTTCTTTTTCTTCATTTGATCAGTTTTGATTTTGGGTCTAATTATCTTCGTAGTAATTATTTAGTCCTCATTATTTCTATGCTCTTTTTTCAGTTATTTGTCCTTCATTAGGTCTTTTCTGTCTCACATTCCTATTGCTCATTCATTTTGGGAGGAACTTATGTGACTCATATTGTTTGATTTTGATTACGTAGTTTCACAATGATTTTAACCAATGAGTACATTTATCAGTCTCTATTTTGTCAATCCTTTTATCTGTCTTCAGTCTTCAATCCCCAATTAGTTATTTACCTCTCGTTTTAGGGTTCCATTTGAGGAATGTTCATTATTTGTCGATTTGAGGAATATTAGGCGTACGCGGAGGTGAGGACGGGGGGGGGGGGGGGGGGGGGGGGGGAGCTCGGGTGCGGAAGCTCGCCGGAGTTAGGTTCATGGTGGGGGTAGGGGATTTTGAGGGATGGGCGGTCGGGGGGCGGCGACCGACGGAGGTGGTGATTTGAGCAGGGTGGGGCGCGGAGGCAGCGCGTTAGCGGCGCCGAATGGAGCAGGCGGCCGGTGGCGGTGGAGGGGGATCGGCGGAGGAGGGTTGCCTCATGGACACGTGTGTATGACCGGTACACTCAACGGTGCTAACTATTTGGACATAATTGTTCGCTTTTTATCTCTGCTTAAACTAGCACAGTGCAGCTAGCAGACTGGAGATGAAAATTGACAAAATTAAAGGAAGAAGAAGACGATGGCACCTGGTGTAAGCCCATATCCAGCTGGTCTTTTACTGGGTCCATTATTTTTCTGGTCCCGGGCTTAGCTTTTTTGGAGAAACCCATATCCAGATGGGGGTGGGCTTGTCTGGATTTTTGAGGTGCGGTGCTCTTTTTTATCGATTGTGTTTGTTATTAGTCGCACACGTTTTTTCGCCAGCTTCAAACAAATACAAACACGTGGCAGGTTTATAGTGGTCCAAAAAATGACTGTGACCCAAATGAAAAACAACCGACTTTGAATTAGACAGTCCCACATTCTTATAGTGGGTCATGGCTATTTAGATATAGAAGATACCTGGTTTGATTAGCGCACAACCGAGATATAGTGGCACTTCTCCGATGTCACACGACTTGACGACAATGGGTTTGGTTGGAGGCGAGAACACCGGATCCCAACCGCTATCAGGTCGAGATGCCCTCGGCCTTTTTTAGTTGGATTTGTAACAAATGAATCGAGCAAGAAAGTTGTGCACGATATGTAGAGTGTTGAAATATTGGGTCTATTAGCCCATTTATTAATTCCTGAAAATCCCTAAGCCACATATTATCATAGCATGTGGTGTGAGTTTAGTATCATACTGCTAGGTGGATGAGATATGCATCAGCTTATAAACTGAGTCTTTCTCCTACTAGTATGAGATGGTGTGAGGTATGAGGAGAATGGTTGTGTACCACACGCGGGCTCCTCCTCCGTTGCCCGCCTCGTCACAACGCGCTGCGCTGTGCTGCGCTGCGGGAATCTCGTCAAGCCGGTGTGTTCTTTTTGTCACAGAGAAATATTTTGTCAATGACCTGAAATGTTTTGTGTTAACGCAGATTGATCGGTAGCTGAAACGTCCTGTCTTAAGTACGATTATTCATTACATGCGTTTCCGCTAGACTCTTTGTCTCCCTCGTACAGTTATGGAGTCTAAAGATGCTACTTTCTTTGATGATGTTTTTCCTATGAAAGATATGCAAAACACTTCTAGGCAGGAATCCGAGGAAACTCCTGAGCCTGCCATTCCTATGAAATATTATGAACAAACCCATGATGAAATTCCTGAGAAGGATGATGAGGAAACCCTTCGTAGGGGCAAGAGACAGAGGACTGCAAAGTCCTTTGGCGATGATGTCTGACGAGGGATGTCCCCATCAATACCCATGGTTACTAGCCTAGGGTAAGAGTTATGAGGTAGAGAACGTGTAGTGTTGATGGATTCGTCGGCTGACAAATTGGAATTACCCAAGTTCGGGGCCTTGAGTGAGGTATAACCCTTACTCCCGCTTGTCTGTTATTGATTGTGTATATGCGGCGAGTACAGAGGTCTAGCAAGATGTGATGCAGTGGGTCCTTAGCCTCCGAAGGGGTAACCGTTTGGTATAACCTCGTCATTAGCCCCCGAGTGCTTGGCTAATTCAGAGAATCAGTCATGGACTCAATACATAGTGCACGTCTCATGTTTTATACTTTTGATATGATACTTTTGCTTTTCTGACTATGAATTATGCCAAAGGATTTCAACTGAGTAGGCCTGGAATTATTCGATGAGTCGAAACCAGTTAACTGCACTTGGGCAAAACCTTACTAGCTTTCAATCAGGTTTCGAGTCCTTGGGCTCGAGCCTGGAACATACTTGACAGACTCATCTCAGGCCAGTCGATGGACTTACTGATATTGTTCTGCAGTTTCAACTTGCTACCCAGCGCGTCCGCCGGGGTTTCCATCGCATCTGTTGATACGGAAATATCTAGGATTAAAACACTGCTGGAGTGATCCTCGCCCACTCGTTTTGTTTGATGGGTCTTACCTTTGTATTTTTTGTATACATCATCCGAGGTATCATCGACTGATTTTCACCTGATTTTCACTCGAGAATTCTTAAGTTTTTAATGCTTTTGATTCTATCGGATGCACGACAGTGCTCCCGATGGGAGTAGGCCCCGAGATTGTGATTTATTGCTTGCAGTAGAGGATAATATCAATTTGCGTTTGGTTAATCGAATAATTTCTGTCTTCTCCTGGGAGTTTCCCACTGGACTATCTTTATGCATTTGCTTTGTATTTTTGCTTTCGAGTTGTGAGGAGCTTTTCTCTTTTTGCCAGTCGTAGTATGACGCCTTTTTGTTTTATGGATTTGTTTGCCTGTCAGGCGAATGATGTCACCCATGACATCTTTGGCGTGCGAATAGCGTTTTGATGGGATGTGATGCAGTGGGTCCCACCCCTTGACCGTTGTGGACGCTTGTTCAACTCTGATTTGACATGTCGTGGCGATGTTGATCCTGTCGTTGCTGACCAGTCGTTGGTTGTTGCGGCTTCTCCTGTTGTCGGTGATGTGGAGAAGTAAGTCTTTGTACCGACTATACTTTTGTGTGTTTTTATCGTTCCGTGTTTTGATTATTCGAGCAGCTCCTTTGTCAGGCAAGCTCGCCCTTTTCCCCCTGCTAGGACTGCTGGGCCGCTGCCCTCCGTCTCTTCGTCTTGGGTTGACCATGTAAGCTTTTTTGCTTTGTTTCCCTTTCTGCCGCTTTCCTTTGATTAGAATACGTGTTCCTCGTTCCTTTTGTTGCCTTCTGTAAGTGGCTTGGTCGCCGTCGGCCAGGCCTTTGTACAAGCAAAGGAGGAATGGATCCACCTGCGTTCCGACTTAGAGCGGATCAGTCGTAAGGGTCTACCCTTTCGGCAGTTTTGTGATTTGTACGTTGAGTATTTGTACAACCTTCGTGTGTTATGTCCTTTGTAGAGAGAAAACCTCCCTTGAAGATTGGCTGGCCGAGCTGGAGAAACAACTTCATGATCAGCAAGTCCGCACCCGCGAAGAACTGGACAATACTCGGCGCTCCCTCGAAGTGTCTATCAAGACTGTAACATCCCAACATTTTATAATGTTCAAAAATCACTAAAATTTAAAAAAATTCTTTTTATTAAAATAAAATATTAAATGCATAAGAAAACCAACTATGAAAGACTTCAAACATATTGAAAAAGTTTAATATTGCAAATATCTCAAGTAATCATTATTTTCAAAAGTTGTTTCAAGTTAAACAATTTATTATTTATTGTAATTATTAAAACCTCAATATCTAATTTGACAAATGTCTTACAAATCTTCAAACCATATTCATGAAATAAAAGGTTTCTTTATAAGTATTTGATTTCAACCACTTAGCAATAGCAATTCATAAATTAAAATAATAATTACAAGTGTTATTTTAAACTATTGAAAACATTGTCTAATTGCCAAAAGATTATGATTCATTTACCTGAGTTCAAAATATAATTTGGAAATTATAAGCCTATAGTTTATAACCTTAAAACTTCATAAATTAAAATTAATGAATTATCCAAAAAAACATTTCATTTGCTTAAATGTTTTCAAAGCATGAAATGATTAATATATTCAAAATAAGAAATTAATTAAAACAAAAATCTTTTCCAAAGTTGTCATGAAGTTTCAATTGAATTATCTTAATATAGAATATAATGGTGCACAAATTATTTTGAATTAAAATGAATACATTAATTTCCCTTTTTATTTTCATATAGTATATGTTATGTTATTTAGTATTATACTAAAGACTAAAATGATTTTAGTATTTGAAAATGAGTTTAAATAACTTGAATTCAAATATAATTGAATGTGGGTAATTTCCTAAATTTTATTTAACCCAAATGAATTAATTAAATGCCTATTTTCGAACATAACATAAAGTGTCAAAATTTGCATCAATATTTCAAAATTCTTATTTTTCAAAATTGTTCAAAACATGCCCACAACTGGTTTAACACAAAGATAATAATTTTACAAATTTTTAGAAATTTGTTTGACTTCATTTGGAGTTTTAAATCAAAAGTTAAAAAACAAATAAATAAATCAGAAAAGGAAAAGTGAAAAACCTGACAGGCGGGACCCACCTGTCAGGGCTTCATCCCTAACCTCTAGCCGAGATTTTCGCCGGCGATTGCTTCTCCGGTTCCTCTCCATTTCCGGCGCAATCACCGCGAACCGTTCCTCTCCTCCGGCCCCTTTAAAAAGCCCTTGACCCCCGCATCATTTCCCCCCCTCTCCCAGTTCCAATCCGTGCCTCCAGGCCGGAGAATTTTGCTGCCGGAGCCGCACTGCCGCCGCCGCCTTTCTCCACCGATTCCGATGAGGTGAGCCTATGCCCCCACTCGTTTTCTCCTCCATCGCCTTCCCCTTACTCCCCCGCACCTCCTAACGTCTTGTCCGCTCTCCCCTTGCAGTAAAACGTGTGGGGCACGTCCGACCGGAGCTCGCCGACGCCCGAACCATCTCGGCCGCTCCTCCACGCCGCATCGAGATAAGCCGCTCGAGGCTGACCCCGCCATCGTCTCCAGCACCCCGCGCCACACTTCGCCTTGGCCTCCTCGAGTCCGAGGAGCCTCCGCAGCTCTGGCGCCGTCCACGCCCGAGCCCACGCCGCCGTCGTCCTCCACTCCTGCGGACCAGCGCCGCCACGTCTTGGTCGACGCGGGCGAGGCCGTTCGATCTCCCACCAACGGCCCAGATTAGATCCAGGCCGAAGAGGTATGATCAGATCTGGACCACCCAATCCTCTTAAGATCGTACGACCCCTGTTAACCCTAGATCTGAACTAATCCCTGAGAGCCACGTCAGCTAGACAATTTTCTGTTTATTTCTCCGAATAAAATTAAAATGGCAGTTTTGGAGAAAAGCCCCTGTCTATTCAAACTATCATATCTTTTTCTCTGTTTATCCAAATTAAAATATTTTTATATATTTGGAAAGCCCTTGACATGGAGAATATTTTAGATCGGCCAAAATTCAAATTTGACTTAGTTTTTGAAATATTCAAATTTCAAATGGTGGATTTGAGTATTTGTGGCATAACTTTAAATCTATAAATCCAACATAACTTTGGAATTTGTGACTTTGGAATATTTGTAAATTGATGCCACTGCTATAAAATAGTTTTGAGTAATATTTGAATGAATTCATAGTTATATAGTTAATTTGAATAGTTTGAGTATTTTCAACATAACTATTAATAGAAATATTATTTTTGATTAAATCAAATTGCTATAAATTTAATTAAATGTCCCTTGTCTATTAACAGTATTTACAAAATTTAATCATAGAAAGCTTTAATCTTATAATTATTCCTTTTATTATATTTTCCAAAAATAGAAATTAATTAAATTGCACTTATAAATTCATGCATGTTTATATAGAAATCACAAAAGTTATTTTGATGCTTTCTTGTGATTAAAAATTGCATTTCATGCATATCATATTTTATTTTGTGGTTATATTTCCCATAAGCAAACTCCTCCCCCATTTTCTCTAAGTTAAGATTATTTTCAAACTTAGTATTTTGGTAAAAGTGCTATGCACTAGACACTTAGGATTTTCAACATGGAGCTAGAAGGCCAATGAAGGACTTAGCCAAAACAAGACTTCAGAAGTATCTTCAAGGAGTAGAAGCACTTAGAAGAAAATCAAGAAGAAGTTCATGAAGACCAACCAACAATAATTTTCTAAGTCTTGCTTCCTCTTTCTCTCTCTCTCTCTTTTCTTCCTTCTTCTCTTAGACCTCTTGAAGACTAAGTTAATTCCAAGACCAGCCCCAGTGATACAAGAATCATCAAGTCTGAAGATTATTCAAGTCTACCAAGAATTCAATCAAGACATCACCAAGGAGAATAGTACAAGTCTGGAGATGAAGCCTGGAGGACAACTACATATTTCTTTCTATCCTTTCCCTCTTTCCTAATCTTGTCTTTCACTTTAGACTTAAACAATTTTTGATCATGATATTATCATCTTGAAGTTTGTTGGATCCTAGTATCCAATTTACGAAGAGTTGTTAATAATTGTTGATCACCTTGAAGAATAGAGTTAGTATTTTCTCTAAGTATTTTATGCACATCATGACTAAGTCATTAAAATGCTTATTCAAGATAAAATTTTAACAAAGTTATTTTTATCCAACTTGACCATAGTCCTTAGTCATTTCTGACCAACACATCTCCTGGCATTAACTTAAAAGAATTTCATGGCATGACATGCATTCAGTCCTTAGAAATATTTTGCATACATGACATGTATTTCTTAGAAGTTTAAGAAACTTGTTTGTATGTGTTGTGTTGTTTTGTTTTTTGATTGTTGTATTGTTGTTTGTTTATATTGTTTAGGCTGAACGGAGAGACCCGAGTTCGTTGAAAAGAGTTTGTGAGTAAAGACTGCATTCAAAGGCAAGTGGCACACCTCATAAACTTCCTACTATTTTCTATATGCATTACTTAGTGTATTTTTATACAAGCATGTGTAGGATAGTATTGCTATACTAAACCTGTGTAGAATTCCTTATTCCTGTGTCTAGGTTCCTATGCAATACTTAGTAGAATTATTGATGCTATGCAAATGATGTTTTGTGAAAATCTAAATTCTACTAAGTTAAGAATGAAACACCTGGGTGGTAAAAGGTTGTATGGTGGTGAAGTTGAGTGGCTACTCAGGCCCATGTCTATGGTTCCTGGAGTACGTGCACTTGTGAACGGCCACCCAGGAACAGAGGAATCTGAAGAACTCCGAGTGACGATTGCTTCCAGTGCAGCCATTGCCATATGGGCTCTGGCTTGATCAATTATGTTGCGTGGACTCTCTCCGGCTTGACAAGCAGATGTAGGGGGATGTTAGGTGGAACGGGTCAAGCCAGGTGGGAGGGAAAATGCTTCTGAAAGATCTCGTCTCATTCTCTCCTTTCCTTATCACAAATGGTGTGTAAAGGATACCTGGGGTTGAATGGGTACAATGGTGAAAGTGCACAACCTCTGCAGAGTGTAAAACTAAGTACTTAGCCGTGTCCCCGGTTACGGACAATTTTGAGCAGCTGATCAAGGACGTCAACGGAGGATTCCATCATTCCAACTTCAGAAATAAAACATGATGGGTGAACAAGGGAAGATGAGATTTATGGTTTTCATGCCATACTTGTCTTGATTTGAAGAAAGTGTTTTCCAAAGAGATAGGAAAAATTGGCTTTATGCAAAATAGCCTTGAACTCCACCAGCCAAATATGCATATAGGCTATAGAGTTATTCCATAAAGTGTCCACCATAGTGTCACTTGCCAGACTCCATTTTTAATGGAATCTGACCCACTCCGTTGCAAAATTTTATTTATTACAGGTTATTCAAATGACGAGTGAGGTTTCGTTAAGGGATTTCGAGTCTACAACCAACATGTTTTCGCCTGTGGCAACATGAAGTTGTTGGAGACCCACTGCTATTGTATTTCCGCGGTGTACTTTTTCAATGCTAGCTTTAGGCTATGCAACTTGTATCGAATATTTTTTAAGTCTGGATCATCGATGTAATAAAATTGATATTTTGTTGTGATATTACATCGTAAACTGTGTGTGCAAACGAATCGATCCAGTGATTTGCACTATAAACAGGTATCTGCCTTATTTAAAGTGCAGGTACGCTACAGATGGTATCAGAGCACTGTGTTGCCTGTAGGTTCGAAACCCTAGGTTTGGATAGAAATAGGATTTGACCATAGGATTGAAAATCTATTTTATTCACTTTTCTAAAAACAAAACTTTTCATTTTATCTTCCTTATACTCTCATCTACTATCAACCTTCTGAAAACATCTTATCTTTTTCTAGATGACTATGTTCCTGTAGTCTAAGTCTGATTCTACTGCTTCATATAGAAAAGTTTCAATTCAACATGAAGTTCTACATGCATGGAAGACCACTGAATAAATAGGGTTCGGCCAACACTTCTAAGATATCCAAGAAAGTTGAACAAGAACTTGAAGCACTCACGAAGGAGGTAGATTTGACCACCACCTAAATAGAATAACGATATCGTGTTAGTGTATTGATCATATCAACTTGGCTATATGACAATACTAGATTGTTTGTTTGTTGTGAACCTTGTTGCTTGATGTTTGTTAGATGTTGATTGATTATGTTATAGATTGGTTGCCTTGTTTTATTTTATTGAACTAGGATTCCTCCATAAGTACAAATAATTCAACTCATTGCTTTCTAAACCAAACAGATGTCTCACCCCAGTACCAACACCAATGATTTGCATACAACTATGCGACTACTATTAGAGAACCAGAGTCAGCTGTGGAAGTTGATCAATGACCAACTGCCTAAGATTGATCAAAACCATAGTGATTTTGAAGAGAACCTTATGACCAAACTAAAGGCATGCAAAACTTGTGGAGAGATAGGACATATGTCCAAAGGATGTCCAGATGAGTGGCCCCATGGTCATACCAGACATCCATGTAAAGGATGCCTCACAAGTCAGGTTACTTGATTCCTGTGTGAAGGAACAAATCATGTCCCAATACAGTGTCAACTTTATTCCGTAGTGCAAGAAGTCAGTCAGCAAGCCAAAAAGGGAATGCAACAAAATCTCATGAAGTATGTGGAAGTACAAGAAAACAAGGAGGAATTCAAAAGAGATACTAGCCATATAACATGTTTTAACTGTGGAGAACTAGGACATTATTCATGGGACTGCAAAGATAAAAGGATTGGTCAGGATACTGAACAAAATTTTCATCAAAATGAGATTGTGGATCATACTAAGGTGAAAAATGAAATAAGAGTAAGGTCACTTCCGAGGACACCCAAAAGTACCTCCAAGTGTTGCTATAAGTGTAAAGGAGATCACCTAGCTCGAAGTTGTCACATCAAACGAGACTGAACTTCTTTAATTGAGATAGAATATAACAAACAAGACTTGGAAGAACTTTTAGCCCTAGAAACACCTAAGAAGAAGAAGAACTTAAGAAATGTAATTTGCTTCCAATGCAAGGGCAAGGGACATTATGCTGATAAGTGCCCAGTAAATATGAAGGAGAAATGCCTTACCCGCTCGCACAAGAAAATCATCAGCCCCGTGACGTGTCGCAAATGCGGAGCAACATGACACTATGTCAGTGGCTGCCCTGAGAGGAAGAAGGATAAATCTCTCCAAGGACCGCGTGGAAAACGTGAGTGCTAAAATTTCTGTATCCACCACATGCCATTGTATTTTGAATACTTGTACGCTCTACATTAGAGAAATAAACAAGATTAAACAAAGTTCCTAGACTGACCCCAAAAATTTCTTTTAAGGGTGGTAGCCACCCAGATAATTCTAACCCAGCTGCCTTAAACCCAGAGATCCCAAACCATCTTTCTTTCGAGCCTCCCCAATCAGAAAATTCATCCCCTGCTAGTTTCCAGTTTCCATGTCAGAAATTACATTTCTCAAAACCTCTCGAGTTATCAGAATCATTTCAAGCATTTGCTTTTCTTTCTAGCCTCTCCGAATCTCGGGGACGAGATTCCTTTTAAGGGTGGTAGTCTGTAACATCCCAACATTTTATAATGTTCAAAAATCACTAAAATTTAAAACTTTTCTTTTTATTAAAATAAAATATTAAATGCATAAGAAAACCAACTATGAAAGACTTCAAACATATTGAAAAAGTTTAATATTGCAAATATCTCAAGTAATCATTATTTTCAAAAGTTGTTTCAAGTTAAACAATTTATCATTCATTGTAATTATTAAAACCTCAATATCTAATTTGACAAATGTCTTACAAATCTTCAAACCATATTCATGAAATAAAAGGTTTCTTTATAAGTATTTGATTTCAACCACTTAGCAATAGCAATTCATAAATTAAAATAATAATTACAAGTGTTATTTTAAACTTTTGAAAACATTGTCTAATTGCCAAAAGATTATGATTCATTTACCCGAGTTCAAAATATAATTTGGAAATTATAAGCCTATAGTTTATAACCTTAAAACTTCATAAATTAAAATTAATGAATTATCCAAAAAAACATTTCATTTGCTTAAATGTTTTCAAAGCATGAAATGATTAATATATTCTAAATAAGAAATGAATTAAAACAAAAATCTTTTCCAAAGTTGTCATGAAGTTTCAATTGAATTATCTTAATATAGAATATAATGGTGCACAAATTATTTTGAATTAAAATGAATACATTAATTTCCCTTTTTATTTTCATATAGTATATGTTATGTTATTTAGTATTATACTAAAGCCTAAAATGATTTTAGTATTTGAAAATGAGTTTAAATAACTTGAATTAAAACATAATTGAATGTGGGTAATTTCCTAAATTTTATTTAACCCAAATGAATTAATTAAATGCCTATTTTCAAACATAACATAAAGTGTCAAAATTTGCATCAATATTTCAAAATTCTTATTTTTCAAAATTGTTCAAAACATGCCCACAACTGGTTTAACACAAAGATAATAATTTTACAAATTTTTAGAAATTTGTTTGACTTCATTTGGAGTTTTAAATCAAAAGTTATAAAAGAAATAAATAAATCAGAAAAGAAAAAGTGAAAAACCTGACAGGCGGGACCCACCTGTCAGGGCTTCATCCCTAACCTCTAGCCGAGATTTTCGCCGGCGATTGCTTCTCCGATTCCTCTCCATTTCTGGCGCAATCACCGCGAACCGTTCCTCCCCTCCGGCCCCTTTAAAAAGCCCTTGACCCCCGCATCATTTCCCCCCTCTCCCCGTTCCAATCCGTGCCTCCAGGCCGGAGAATTTTGCCGCCGGAGCCGCACTGCCGCCGCCGCCTTTCTCCACCGATTCCGACGAGGTGAGCCTCTGCCCCCATTCGTTTTCTCCTCCATCGCCTTCCCCTTACTCCCCCGCACCTCCTAACGTCTTGTCCGCTCTCCCCTTGCAGTAAAACGTGCGGGGCACGTCCGACCGGAGCTCGCCGACGCCCGAACCATCTCGGCCGCTCCTCCACGCCGCATCGAGATACGCCGCTCGAGGCTGACCCCGCCATCGTCTCCAGCACCCCGCGCCACACTTCGCCGTGGCCTCCTCGAGTCCGAGGAGCCTCCGCAGCTCCGGGGCCGTCCACGCCCGAGCCCACGCCGCCGTCGTCTTCCACTCCGGCGGACCAGCGCCGCCACGTCTTGGTCGACGCGGGCGAGGCCGTTCGATCTCCCACCAACGGCCCAGATTAGATCCAGGCCGAAGAGGTATGATCAGATCTGGACCGCCCAATCCTCTTAAGATCGTACGACTCCTGTTAACCCTAGATCTGAACCAATCCCCGAGAGCCACGTCAGCTAGACAATTTTCTGTTTATTTTTCCAAATAAAATTAAAATGGCAGTTTTACAGAAAAGCCCCTATCTATTCAAACTATCATATCTTTTTCTCTGTTTATCCAAATTCAAATATTTTTATATATTTGGAAAGCCCTTGACATGGAGAATATTTTAGATCGGACAAAATTCAAATTTGACTTAGTTTTTAAAATATTCAAATTTCAAATGGTGGATTTGAGTATTTGTGGCATAACTTTAAATCTATAAATCCAAAAATTGCAAATAAAATTGTTTTAGAGACTTTGGAATATTTGTAAATTGATGCCACTACTATAAAATAGTTTTGAGTTATATTTGAATGAATTCATAGTTATATAGTTAATTTGAATAGTTTGAGTATTTTCAACATAACTATTAATAGAATATTATTTTTGATTAAATCAAATTGCTATAAATTTAATTAAATGCCCCTTGTATACTAACACTATTTACAAAATTTTGTTATAAAAATTTAATCATAGAAAACTTTAATCTTATAAATATTCCTTTTTTTATATTTTCCAAAAATAGAAATTAATTAAATTGCATTTATAAATTCATGCATATTTATAAAGAAATCACAAAAGTTATTTTGATGCTTTCTTGTGATTAAAAATTGCATTTCATGCATATCATATTTTATTTTGTGGTTATATTTCCCATAAGCTAACTCCTCCCCCATTTTCTCTAAGTTAAGATTATTTTCAAACTTAGTATTATGGTAAAAGTGCTATGCACTAGACACTTAGGATTTTCAACATGGAGCTAGAAGGCCAATGAAGGACTTAGCCAAAACAAGACTTCAGAAGTATCTTCAAGGACTAGAAGCACTTAGAAGAAAATCAAGAAGAAGTTCATGAAGACCAACCAACAATAATTTTCTAAGTCTTGCTTCCTCTTTCTCTCTCTCTCTCTTTTCTTCCTTCTTCTCTTAGACCTCTTGAAGACTAAGTTAATTCCAAGACCAGCCCCAGTGATACAAGAATCATCAAGTCTGAAGATTATTCAAGTCTACCAAGAATTCAATCAAGACATCACCAAGGAGAATAGTACAAGTCTGGAGATGAAGCCTGGAGGACAACTACATATTTCTTTCTATCCTTTCCCTCTTTCCTAATCTTGTCATTCACTTTAGACTTAAACAATTTTTGATCATGATATTATCATCTTGAAGTTTGTTGGATCCTAGTATCCAATTTACGAAGAGTTGTTAATAATTGTTGATCACCTTGAAGAATAGAGTTAGTATTTTCTCTAAGTATTTTATGCACATCATGACTAAGTCATTAAAATTCTTATTCAAGATAAAATTTTAACAAAGTTATTTTTATCCAACTTGACCATAGTCCTTAGTCAATTCTTACCAACACATCTCCTGGCATTAATTTAAAAGAATTTCATGGCATGACATGCATTAAGTCCTTAGAAATATTTTGCATACATGACATGTATTCCTTAGAAGTTTAAGAAACTTGTTTGTATGTGTTGTGTTGTTTTGTTTTTTGATTGTTGTATTGTTGTTTGTTTATATTGTTTAGACTGAACGGAGAGACCCGAGTTCGTTGAAAAGAGTTTGTGAGTAAAGACTGCATTCAAAGGCAAGTGGCACACCTCATAAACTTCCTACTATTTTCTATATGCATTACTTAGTGTATTTTATACAAGCATGTGTAGGATAGTATTGCTATACTAAACCTGTGTAGAATTCCTTATTCCTGTGTCTAGGTTCCTATGCAATACTTAGTAGAATTATTGATGCTATGCAAATGATGTTTTGTGAAAATCTAAATTGTACTAAGTTAAGAATGAAACACCTGGGTGGTAAAAAGTTGTATGGTGGGGAAGTTGAGTGGCTACTCAGGCCCATGTCTATGGTTCCTGGAGTACGTGCACTTGTGAACGGCCACCCAGGAACAGAGGAATCTGAAGAACTTCGAGTGACGATTGCTTCCAGTGCAGCCATTGCCATATGGGCTAAGTACTTAGTTTTACACTCTGCAGAGGTTGTGCACGTCCACCATTGTACCCATTCAACCCAAACTGTCCTTTACACGCTTATAGTGATAAGGAAAGGAGAAGAATGAGACGAGATCTTTCAGAAGCATTTTCCGTCCCACTCTGGCTTGACCCGTTCCACCTATCACCCCCTACATCTGCTTGTCAAGCCGGAGAGAGTCCACGCAACATAGTTGATCAAGCCAGAGCCCAATGGCAATGGCTGCACTGGAAGCAATCGTCACTCGGAGTCTTTCAGATTCCTCTGTTCCCTGGGTGGCCATCCACAAGTGCACATACTCCAGGAACCATAGACATGGACCGGAGTAGCCACTCAACTTCGCCACCATATACAACCAATCCACCTAGGAGATTCATTAACTTAGTGGATGTACACTCTCAGGTGAAAATCACCATGCTCACGGCCCTAAGTAGAACAGACATTCATCCTAGGCGACGACAACCATGAGCACATCCCTGAGTAGTCACTTAGCATTTTGTAAAACTTTTCATCAATTGCATATCATCAATATATCTAGACATGCTTACATAAAAATACACTAAGTAATGCATATAGAAAATAATAGGAAGTTTATGAGGTGTACCACTTGCCTTTGAATGCAGTCTTTACTTACAAACTCTTTTCAACGAACTCGGGTCTCTCCGTTCATTCTAAACAATATAAACAAACAACAATACAACAATCAACAAACAACAATCATCAAACATTCATGCTCATATCTAGTGAACAAACAAGTTTCCTAAAACTTCTAAGGAAAACATGTCATGCATGATATGCAATTTATTTCTAAGGACTAGAGATGCATGTCATGCCATAAAAAATCTTTTAAGTTAATGCAAGGAAATGTGTTGGTCAAAATGACTAAGGGCTAAGGTCAAGTTGGATAAAAATTAACTTTGTTAAAATTTTATCTTGAATAAGCACTTTAATGACTTAGTCACGATGTGCATAAAATACTTAGAGAAAGTAGAATGTAGAATGTAGAATCTTCTCCTTGTTTCATTTTCTTCTTGATGTGATGACTTCATTGAAATTTTGTAGACTTGATGGTTTTGAAGACTTGAGGGTGTTGATAGTCTCCAGGTTGGTCTTGAATTTTACTTAGTCATCCAGGAGTCTAAGAGAAGAAGGGAGAAAAGAAAGAAAGAGGGAGCAAGACTTAGAAAATATTTCTGGTTGGTCCTCATGAACTTCTTCTTGATTTTTCTTCTAAGTGCTTCTACTCCTTGGAGATACTTCTGAAGTCTTGTTTTGGCTAAGTCCTTCATTGGTCTTCTAGCTCCATGTTGAAAATTACTAAGTGTCTAAGTGTAGCACTTCACCAAAATGCTTAGTTGAACATACTTCTAACTTAGAGAAAAATAATGAAGAGGTTTTCCTATGAGAAATATATCTATATGTGAAAATAAGTTATGCATGCAATGCACTTTTAAATCCTAAGAAATATCATACAATTTTTTTGATATTTATAAAGTATGCATAAGGTTATAATTGCAATTGAATTAGTTTCTAATTTTGCAAATTATAATAAAAGGATTAAATAAAATAATAGGATTTTATGTGATTAACTTTTTATAACAAAATTTGTAATTAGTATTAATAGACAGAGGGGATTTAAATAAATTTCTAGCAATTGGATTTATTCACAAATAATGTTTATATCAAAAGTTATATTGAAAATATTCAAACTATTCAATTTAATTATATAACTATGAATTCATTCAAATATTACTCAAAATTATTTTATAACAGAGGCATCAAATTATAAATATTTCAAAGTTCCTAAAACAATTTTATTTGCAATTTTTGAATTCACAGATTTACAGTTATGACAAACAAACTCAAATTCACCATTTGAAATTTGAATAATTTATACTAAGTCCAATTTGAAATCAAACAGATCTAAAATATTCTACATGTCAAGAGCTTTCCAAATATATAAATATATTTGAATTTGGATAAACAGAGAAAAAGATATGATAAAACTAATGTGCAGGGTCTTTTCTGCAAAACTGCCAATTAAATTTAAATCGAATAAAACAATTTCCGACGTGGCTGCTGACTAGGCGCTGACTGGGCTGACACGCTGGCGCTGACGTAGATAAGTCAATGGATCTGGGCCGTCAGATTTGGATCTAGCGGTCCAGATCGGATCGTACCGATTCAAAATAAGTCATCTAATCTTAGCCGCACAAAGTAGATCGGACGGTCCAGATTGGATCGACCAATACTGAGCGGCGCTAGGTCACCGGAGTTGCTCCGGTGCGGCGGTGCCATGGCCGGAACTAGCGTTCGAGACGATCTACGGGTTCTCGAGCATATCTGATCGTACCGAGGAGAAGTAGAGGTCGAGGCGGCTTGGGTGGTGTGGCAGTGGTCCCCGGGGCGTCTCGGTTCGTCTCCAGTTGCTCGCCGGAGTCGGATACCGCGACGGTTTGCTTCGGGCGAGAAAGAACGCGACGACCTGGTGGACGAAAAATTACCTAAGCGAGTCACGAGGATGCGCATGATGTCAGGGGGTCTAGAGAGAGGCGTCTGGGTGCTTGGGGAGCACGGTACTCACCGGAGTTTGCAGAAACAGGCGGCGGCAATGGCGGCACGGCGGCGGCGATTTGCGGGCAGCCTGGGGGCGCTCGGGCTAGGGTTTTCGGGGGAAAACAAGGAGGAGAGGCAGGGGTTTTTGTAGGGCAGGAGAGGGGAAACAAATCGCGTGATTCGAGTTCGAATTTGGAAAGGAATCAGAGAAGGAAATCAGGGTGCGATTTCTGGACAGAGGAAGACGACGATGAAGTCACGCCGACGTCATCCTTCCTTTTATTTTCTGATTTTTATTTTATTAATTCATAACTTTTGATTTAAGTGTCCAAATGATGTCAAATTAATTTCTATAAAATTGTAAAAATCAGATCTATGCTTTAAAAAATTGGTGGGTATGTTTTGAAAACTTTTTAAAATTAATTATTTTGAATATTGGTTTAATACAAATTTGACACTTAAAGTCGAATTTGAAATTATCTATTAATTAAATTTTCTTTTGGCTAATATTTTTTTTGTAAAATACCCACATTCCAATATGTTTGAATCTAAGTCTTTTAAACTCATTTCCAAATACTAAATTCATTTTAGGCTTTAGTATAATACTAAATAACATAACACATACTATATGAAAATAAAAAAGGAAAGTAATGTATTCATTTTCATTAAAAATAATTTGCGCACCATTATACTTTATATTAACATAATTCAATTGAAACTTCATAACAACTTTGGAAAAGATTGTAGTTTTAATTCATTTCTTATTTAGAATATATTAATCATTTCATGCTTTGAAAATAACTGAAATTCATTTAAGCAAATGAAATGTTTATTTGGATAATTCATTAATTTTAATTTATGAAGTTTTAAAGTTATAAACTATAGGCTTATAATTTCAAAATTATATTTTGATCTTAGTTAAAAGATTGAAAACCATTGGGCAATTATACCATTTTAATAGTCTTGAATTTATGAATAGATATGGCTAAGTGGTTGAAATCAATTAGTTATAAGTAAACTATTTTATTAGAATAAAATGGTTTTGAAAGTTTGTAACCCATTTGTCAAATTAGATATTGAGGTTTTGAGAAATACAATGTATAATAAAATGTTTAACCTAAAACAAGTTTTGAAAATTAGTGATTACTTGAGATATTTGAATTAATAACTTTTTCAATATGCTTGAAGTCTTTTATAGTTGGTTTTCTTATGCAATTTAATATTTTAATTTAATAAAAACAAAAGTTTTAAATTTTTGTGATTTTTGAACATTATAAAATGTTGGGATGTTACAAGTGTAATATCCCATTCTTTGCAAAAGGTTTGGAATTCTTCCGCCGTGAAGTTTGTGTCGATATCTGTGATGATGCTGTTTGGAACACCAAAGCGATAGACTATGGACTTTATGAACTTGACTGCTATTGTTGCTGTTGAGTTTGCGATCGGGATTTCTTCGATCCATTTTGTGAATTTGTCGACTGCCACCAGTAGGTGTGTATGTCCTCCGGGCGATGATTTTTTGAGTGGCCCTACCATGTCGAGCCCCCACTGGACGAACGGCCATGTTAACGGTATGGTTTTGAGTACTGATGCTGGTGTGTGGGGCTTGGTTGCAAATTTCTGGCACCCGATGCACCTTTTGACGATATCTTCCGCGTCTTTGAGTGCAGTGGGCCAGTAGAATCCCGCTTTGAAGGCTTTAGCTACCAGCGATCAATTGCCGACATGATGCCCGCAAGTTCCTGAATGAATGTCACGAAGTATAGTTTTGCCATCTTCGAATTCTACGCACCTTTGGAAAGTATCGGAAGTACTTCGTTTGTAGAGTTCACCGTTGATAATGGTGTATGCTTTGTCGAGTATTTTTTTTTGGCTTTTGCTGTGTCATCTTATAGTTCCTCTCGAAGCATAAATGCTAGAATTGGCTCGGTCCAGGCTGGAGCCACATGGTCACCCTTACACAAGAGAACTTCGACTGCCGGGTCCAGTGTGCTAGGTGGGTTACCTGTCGTAGCTTCTTTTGAGTTTGCTGTCAATCGCTTCATGTGGATGGATCTGTGCGTGATGCGCTCCAGGAAGTCACCTGGTGGGACTTGTGCTTTAGTCGACCCAATGTTGGCTAGTATGTCTGCTTCTTCATTGCTTTCTCGTCCGATATGACGTAATTCGCATCCGTTGAAGTCTCCCTCTAATGTGTTATATAGGTCACGATATGCGATCATATTATCCGCTATGGCGTCGCAAGCCTTCATTGTTTGCTGTATCACCAGGTTCGAGTCGCCATATATCATCAGTCGAGTGCATCCCAATGCCTTGGCCATTTGTATGCCATGTATTACACCTTCATATTCGGTTTCGTTATTGGATGGTGTTGGGAAATCCATTTGGAGTACGTACATCAGTTTGTCTCCTTTTGGGGATATGAGCACTACTCCTGCTCCTGCCCGTTCGTTCTTCTTGGATCCATTGAAATACATTGTCCAAGAATTGGATATGTATGGTACTCCTGGTAGCTGTGACTCGATCCACTCGATGGTGAAATCAGGTAGTACTTGAGCTTTGATAGCTTTTGGGTAATCGTATGCGATTCCGAGCGGCCCCATCTCGATGAGCCACTTGGCGACCCGCCCTGTTGCATCTGGATTGGTGAGTATGTCTCCAAATGCTGATTTGCTGATCACCGTTATTGGGTGCTCTGTGAAGTAGTGTCGTAACTTTCGTGTTGTTATGAACACTGCATAAGCCAGTTTCTAAAAATGTGGGTATCTCTCCTTTGATAGGGATAACACCTCGCTGATGTAGTAGACTGGTCTCTGCATACTTTGAGATTTTCCTTCCTCCAAGCGTTCGACCACCACCACTGTGCTAACCACCCTGTTTGTTGCTGCCACGTAGAGGTACAGTGACTCCTTTTCATTTGGTGTAGCTAGGATGGGGGGGTCAGTGAGTGTTCGCTTGAGGTCGATGAAAGCCGCTTCTGCTTCCTTTGTCCATTCGAATTTATTGAAGGAGGTATGCCCTAGGGGCAAATGAATAAGTATTATTTATCGCATTATCTCATAAGTTTATAATATGTCTTTGTATTATGCTATAACTGTATTAATCAGAATTATTAATACACGTATGTACATAGACAACCAGAGTCCCTAGTGAGCCTCTATATAAACTAGTCCACTGGACAATAGATGATCGAGATTCCCGATCATGGATAATGGCGTCGGTTGACAATGTGGTCATCTTATTAGTTGAATAAGGTGATGTACATACGCAAAGTATTGCAATAGGATCGTATTACCATGTTTGCCATTTGCAATAAATAAGTAATATGATAGCTTATTCCTTAGATCGTGAGACCGTACTTATTGCTACTTCGTATGGGTGCTTTGAGAGCATCAAACGTCGTGTCTTATATAGCATGACAATAACGGTGTCCATCTTGGGTGTCCCGAAAGAGTATGTTGAGACATAAGGATCAATAGCGGGATTTGTTCATTCTTGTAATGAAAAGAAACTCTGGGACCACTCGGTGAGATTGCATCTATATAGCTGCCCAGCTTATGATAGGTCATGGAGATGTAATATCAAAGACGAGTTAATTACCTTTGTCGGTAACGAGATACAACATGGCATCGGATGTCCACGATCATATCTCAGACAAGGTAGTATCGCAAAAACAAAGGGAATGAATATCAAGTTTATGGTTCAACAACGATATTCGTAGAATGCACAGGGAACGTCATATGCATCCAGCTATCCCTGGCGGTCATTGGCGAGCGAAGGGTCTCGACCATGTCTGGAGTGTTCTCGAACCGTAGCGTAACAAGACTTAAGATCTTAACGACACATGGTGAAGGTTCTGGAATATTATGGGATTTTATTGGAGAGAGAGAAATGATCCGAAAAGAGTTCCGGTGGTTCGGAAGGAGTTCCGGGAAGGTCTAGAGGGGTTTCGGGAATGTCCGAAAGATGTTCGGGTGGTCCGGAAAATGTTTCGGAGTCACGGGAGATTAAATAGTATTTAAATATATTAATTATGAATTAATTATATATTATATTAATTTAATTGTAATTAAAAAGGGAAAAAGGAGCAGCCCACCTAAATGGGCCAAGAAAGGCCCATGGGGGGGGGGGGGGGGGGGGGGGGGGAGGTATTCCGAGTCGGCCAAGGTTGGCCGGCCGAACCCCCCTCCTCCTCCCTTTTCTTTAGTTCCACATGGGTGAGGCAAGGTGTTTGCACACCCCCTCCCCCCTTTATATAGCAAGGCATATTAATTCGATTAATTCATCCAAAAATACATTAATATTGTAGCAAGCTGTCCGAGCTGTTTCTCCGCCCGTTTTTCCTTCTCTCTCCACCAAAGCTATACCGTCGGGCACCGTTGCCCCGCGGGATTCAAGAAAAGTTCTACCCCTGCGATCTCAGCTGGATCTAAGTGACTGGGGGTTGTTGTTAAGCTCCGTATGCTTGTGATTGGTCGGAGGCGCCACATTTGAGGAGGGTGACATCGTCTCGCCCACCCAGCAGCCCTGCCGCTGCCCCTGCCGCCGGCGCCACGCCACCTTCCGCCCGACGCCCGTCATCGTCGACATCGCGGCGTCATCATCTACATCATCGCGGCTAGTTCTCCGCGACCTCGAGGTCGGCTACGTACGAATTCATCGTCAACGCTTGTGCGGGAGCTAAGGGTGGGCATAAAAACCGAAGACCGAAAACCGAAACCGAAAAGACCGAGACCGAAACCGAAAAGACCGAGACCAAAAAGACCGATAGAAATTTGGGTAGCAAATTAGAAAAGACCGAAATTATATCAGAAATTTGGTCATCACTTATAGATAATCCGAATAGACCGAAAGACCGATTTTATTTTATTTTGAGAGAATTACATACTATAGCAGTCAAATTTGTGTGCCAACCTAGTTTATGCACATATATTCTATTGTCCCAACTACGAAACCAAGCATACTATATAGTCTCTATGCACAACAACTGAGTATCCTTGCCCCATGTAACGTAGATTCTCCCGTGCGCGAGAGACCAGTCGATTGCTTCCCACTCTCCCATTACCAGGCGCCGATTCCTCTTCTTGCGCACTAGATTTTGGTCTATTTGGTCATGGCCGAAGACCGAACCAAATAGACTGAAGACCGAATAACAGAAAACCGGAAAGACCGAATTTATTACGGGTATCATTTTCTAGATGACCGAAATTCTTAAAGACCGAAAAGACCGAACCGAACTAACCGAAAAGACCGAACGCCCACCCTTAGCGGGAGCGTATACCCGTTATTCGGTCTACATGGAGGTATGTAACCAGTTCCGCAACCGTTATCGCTTGTACTAGATAGATAGATCCTGGCTAGTTAGGGCGTTCTTACGCTAGAAAAATTATTGTTTTCTGCACTGGAACCCCTTCAGTGGTATCAGAGCCGATCTATGCGTAGTACTGCTGGTACGGTTGAATGAGGACGTCTTTCTTATATTTGCTACCCTCTAGCGTGAACTTGCGATGCCTTTGGTATTGAGTTGATGAAGCGGCCCTGACCGACTTTACGCGTACGCTTACGCGAGACTCGTTCCACTACTGACATACGGCTTGCACCGTATCTGTGGCTGGCGGGTGTCTGTTGCTCTCTCTTTAGTCGGCAAAGCATTTTCAATGGAGGGCCCGAAAGGGATGCTTAAAATGCAATTATATGATCGACGTTGTGGTACAAAATTCGTAGGTAGGGAAACGGTTCTCTTGCGAATAAGCCTATATGCCACGTAAAACATGAAAAACTAAATAAAGGCAGAGGCGTCTAACTTTGTTTTGCAGAGGCATTATTTTATGTGACATGGTTACGGTAAGTTTGATATTACTCGTTCTGTCGGAGGCAATGGAGGGCACCGTAGACTCGGAGCCATGCCAATGCGCCAGGTCCAAGGTTCATGGCGTCGTGGAGGTCCAGGCGCAACGACCATGTCACATCGCACTTCATTATTTTATGTTGATATTGTGTTGTTGTGTGTGCATCCTATTGATTTCTTATATGTTAGATATACAACGGTAGCATCATAAATAGGATAATCCCTAACAAATACCAAAATAGTGTTCTCCCTCGTTGCGCACCACCAAGAAAGTTCTACGTTATGAGTCACTCTGTGACGATCGGGTGTCACACATCTCGTCGTTCGCATACAGTGGGTGTAAGCCATGTGGCACGCGCAGGGTCTTCGACGTTTGATTGGCGAGTCTAGCATATGCAGATATGGCCTCAGAACACGGGAGGATCGGAAGATCGAGCATGAGTCACAGAGTTGTTGTGATCGACATTTTATGTCCACCTTTGAAGCTGTGCTGCCGGGCGTGACGATCGGTGGTAGTATGGTGGATGGGGGTCGTGTAATTGCTAAGATTATCGTAGGGATAATAATTTTAGTAGAGTGTGTTTAATAATTGGATTATAAACTAAAACTCACATATGTTATAAACGTTACCTTACCTCTTTTGCGATCATATCTGTAGACGGAACTCTAGTTCGGTTACTTCCTTAAGAGCCTGAATTCTATCTTAGAAGCCGATGGGTCCAACTTCATCAAGTGGTACAAAGGTCTTAGGAACATTCTCATACACAACAACATCCTATATGTCACTGAAGAAGCATTAGGAGATAGACCAGATGATTCTGCTAGCGAGGAGGAGGATGATGAATTCCGTAGGCGTCGAGACATATTCATAGAAGTGGAGATCACCATGACCGTATGCCTAGCACATGAGTTGAAAGAGTTGTTTCGACACAAGGAGCCATATGTCATGATTGATGCGATCAAAACACACTTCAAAGATGAATTGAGGCGTGAGCAATTCAGACAACTTAGAAAGTTCTGGACATCCACATGGAGGAGCATACCTGTCTCAAGACTCATTTGAAGAGGTTGTATGGCATCTACTTCAAGCTGACAAATGCTTCGATTACTGGATCGCGGATTCATGTGCAATTCAGACTGTGCTGATATCTCTGCCTCCAAGCTATGAGAAGCATGTGCGCAAATCGGTTTTGAAGGCAGACAATATGAACTTCTACAAGTTCGTGTCCGAGTTCAAATCGTTGGAGGTTGATTCCATCGAAGGAGAAATCTTCGACGCAACAGGTATATATTTGATATACAGACTTACGAGTGTATTCGTCTCTTGATATGTGATAAAAGTATTTGATACTTGTTCTGTTTATGAAACAGGTCCTGATTATTACTTATCTGTGGCGAGTAATGACGTGGCATGGTACAAGTGATGGCTAGCAAGGAAGTTGATGGCCAGTGGTGTTCACGTCCTCAAGTTATCATAGTAGTTATCATTAATAGTTTTTGATAAGACCTTTTTATAATAGTGAGAAAGTGTGATTTTGTTTAGTGTCTTGATTGTTACAAGACAAAGTTATTCATATATGTAATAAGACAAATTCAGTTGTTTTATGTTATGGAACAAGCCAATTGTTTTATATTATGAATAAAGCTTTCACATCTCAATTACATTACTTGTATGATAACGTGGTATACATTCATAAAAGCGGGAATGATAAAATTATGCGTCCAAGGAATAAAAGATTTTGTTACTAGAACAAACACCATCGAATTTGATCATGAAGACAATGTAAGAAGTAATAGATACTTTGACTATTTAAAAGTTGCATGTGCCGAATTGATTAAGTTTCAAATTGATATTGAAGTATCAATTTGTGAGGAAATTAATTAAAAGTCATATTGGATGATTGTTAAATTAATTATATGGTAAAAATTATTTGATTTGAATTCTTCTAGGATTATTAGTGAATAAGTGTATTCGCATAATAAATCATGAGTCTGAAAATAATTTGATAAAAGATCAAATGGGGTTTTTAAGAAGAAAAATTAGTGAATATTCTATTCACAAGATTTGATCAAAGGACAATATTTTTATGGTTTCAACACAAAAGACTTGATAGAGTGATATGTGAAGTATTATAATCATACTCTATTTTAGATATAGTGTGGTCTTTCAGAATCTGTCTTAGAATCTCCTAATATGTTCGAAACAGTATAATCGATGTCCACTTTAGAAAATAGATGTTTTTCAACAGTGATTCGTGTGATTGACAATAGTGTTATTATATATATGATTATACGATAATTCAAAATATACACGAATAGTTCTTTGTAAATTACTCACTTTAGTTGAGAGTGTATTCCAAAACCCAACAGAAACAAAACTTGTGTTGTTGTCTGTGTAATTCCGAGAAAATGCGATCATCGAATTATGGTTTATGGAATAGAATTAGAAGCTTGAAATAAGGTTTCATACCTATATTCATAAAAGTATAACATTGGAATATGTTCCAAAAGGTATATGTCTACAAATGAAAATTTTATGATAAGAGTGAAGGAGACTTGAAAATTATTTTCTGCTTGCAATCCTCTTCGATAAGATCATAGTATTTTCATGAAAGAAGCTTCCAAATAAGGGTTTGTTATATTAATATTTGTGGTCAATTGGTTCTGTGCCATACCTAGCTGATTTTATCGGTCTGTGCCATACCCGCGCTGTTTCTCTGGTCTATGCCCAGGTTTGCTCGCATATCGCTCAAACGCTTGTTTCCCTCTGGTCAACCTACTTTGACCCGCACTTGGCTCGACTGGTGGGGTATGCCTGGCGTGGCTCGACTCGTTTGTCGGCTCGGTTGGGATTTTCTTTGGGGCGGCGCGTGGGGCCGGGCACTAGTCTGACTAGTGGGGCTATGGCACTAGTCTGACTGGTGGGGCTGTGGCACTAGTCTGACTGGTGTGGCTGTGGCACTAGTCTAACTGGTGGGGCTGTGGCACTAGTCTGACTGGTGGGGATGGCACGTGGGGTGCGCGTCGGGTCAGCGTGGCACTGCACCTCCGCTTGGAAGATGCATCCATGGCGTCAGATCCAGGCCTCGCCATTCCACCCGTTCCGCTGGTCAATTGTGGACAGTTTCATCCTACTGCAGGATTGATGTGGTTTGGAAACGAATTTAACATGTCGAACACATTGCAGGCCACACAAACCGCCTCCGATGAACAAGATTCAGGTGGTTCAGAAACGAATTCAACATGAATGCATACTTTCGAACACCTTGCGGGCACATAATTGCCGCCGATGAACAACATAAACGGTGAACACAAATTGATTCAAACATTTAAACGAGATTTAACAAACTTACAATTACAAATCTAAACGAGATTTAACAAACTTAAACTAAACAAAAAAGGCTTTCGCCCCGCTTTATAAATAAAGCAAACCTAAACAAAGGGTTTAGGGTTTAGGGATTAGAGAGAGGCCTATGCATGGCCATCTCTCAACACCATCGCTGGCGAAGAGATACTGCTCCATCCCGGTGAGGGGGAGAAGATGCGAACCAAGTCAGCCTTGACCTGCTGAGGCTTGTGGCTTTGCCGGCGCCGTTTTCGATTCACCGCCGTGACATGCGGGGGGGGGGGGGGCGTTTTAAGGTAAGCCTCTTCCTCTTGCGCCGCCGCTTTCTTCGGTGAAAGCGACGTTGCTGACCAAGATGCAAACGCTTCTAGAGGTAGATCGGGCAGCTCGGAGTCATTGTCGTCGCTGGCGTCGCCGTCCTCGCCGTCACAGTCGTCGTCCGTTCAGGACAACTCCGGCGTCGGCTTTCGTCGACCGCCAAGACGCGCCTCGTACTCCTTGTCCACCACGGCGTGCCAATAGGGAGCCGAGATGGAGTACTTGGGGTCGAGCCTTTGATCGCAAGACATCTTCGCCCACTTGCCCTTGATGAACTCGACGCTGGCCTGCCTGCTGAGCCGCGGCGCCACCGAAATGTACACGGCGCTCCTCACCCACCCATCCGGAAGGATGGCGTCGTCGTCCACCGGCAGCTGGTGGCGGCTACTCATCCACGCGGTCTCCAGCGAGAGCACGTAGGGACGAGAGGTCTTGGCCTCCTCACCCCACATGACTCGCTCGAACGCCTTGGCCATCTCCACGTGCTCGTTGCGACGCCGGAGTTCCTCCAGCTGCAAGTGGCGTTACTGCCCGCCAGGGCTGCCCGCCATTGTGGCCTATGTTTCCGTTTCCTTGGGGAGAAGAAGAGAGAGGAGGAAGTGTTGGTGTGAGGAGAGGAGGGCTGCGCTGCGTCGGGTTTTAAAGGCGGCCGGAGGAGCGGGGTTGGGTGGCCTGCATTAACGCGGCCACCGCTTCGCCTGGCCGCGCATTGACGCCGACGCGACCAGACGCTGCGACTGCCAGCACGCGTCGCTTCCCTCTGCGCCATTGGAAGCGGCGCAGCGTTATTGCGACTCCAGCCGCTGCGACTCGAGCACGCTTGCTTCCGTCTGCAGGGCACCGACTGCAGCACCCGTCGTTTCGGTCTGCGCCCGCCAGGGGAACGGGACGCGTGATGCCACGGAAAAGACAAATAAGAAGGGTAAAACTAAAGACCACTTGCGCAGACGAAAGCGAGGCGTGCTGGAGTCGTTTTTCAACATGAGCATCACCAGCAATTTTTGTTATTGTACTTCTGTCAAACACCTTAAGTGCGCACACTGGACACGCTCAGAGCGTGCCCTGGGCGCGCACATGCGCACATTTGTGTAAAATTTGGGCGCGAACTAAGACTAGAACATTCTTAGTCACTCCTAAATGATACTTTCGTGAGAATTTTGAAATTATCATGTTGCAATTCTCATTTGCACATCTGAGTTATGCGATATCACCTGAGATCCATGCCCTTCTCCTTTTGAATGTATATACACCATGTTTTTTAACCTGAGTCGTTAGTATATGAAATAAGAAGACTATGTGCGTCGTTTTTTCAATTTTTCGATAATTTTTGAATTTTTATGGTTATTTCAAAATCGGTCAAACCTAAGTTTGACCAACATTTAAACAAGTTTAAAACATGAAAATGAAAAACTAAGCATGGATCTTTCTTAGTCACTGCAAAATGAAGCTTTAGTGAGGTTTTTGAAAATTTCATGTTGCAATTCCAAAACCACTTCTCTCCAACCTTAGACATCATAGTTTGAATTATGCGATATCACATGAGATCCATGCCCTTCTCTTTTTCAATGTATGTAGACCATGTTTTTCAACTCGAGTCGTTAATATATGACATAAGACGACTATGTGCGCATGATTTTTCATTTTTTGATAAACCAATATTGACATTAAGTGTCAATTTGTGATAAACCAATATTTCAAAATTATTAATTTTAAAAAGTTTTCAAAACATGCCCACTAATGTTTTAAAGCATAGATATGAATTTTACAAATTTTTAGAAATTTATTTGACTTCATTTGGAGTTATAAATCAACAATTATGAAGGAAATAGAAAATCAGGAAAGAAAAGGAAAAATCCCTGACAGGCGGGACCCACTTGTCAGGGGGGTCGTCTACAAGCTCCAGCGAAAATCGCGGCCGAGATACTCAAATTCCGTCGAAATCACCGCGATACGTTCCTCCCCTCCGGCCCCTTTAAAAAGCCCATGCCCTCCTCTCTTGGAGCCCCCGAAAACCCTAGCCCAATCGTCGTCGGGCTGCTCGATTTGAAGCCGCCACCGCCGCCATTTCCGCCGCCCGTTTCTTCAATTTTCGGTGAGCTCCAACGACCTCGACCTCTCTCCTTCCCTCCATCCTATTCACCGCCCCCGTACGAGTATGTATAACCCATCCCCGACCTCCCCTTCTCAGGAAATTAAGCGGGCCGAGCTCGCCGGACCACCGGAGATCTTCACGGCTCCGCGCGTGCGCACCATCCGTTCCAGGACGCGCGCGTAGTAGAAGACCCCGCCATCTCCTTCGCCGCGACACGCCGCGCCCAAATCTGTCCTCCGCGAGCTCGGGGAAGCACCGGAGCCTCGCCGTCGTTCGCGCCCAAGTCGCCGCCGCCGCATCCGGTCCATCTCCGGCGAGAAGCGCCGCCAGGTAATAGTCAGTGCCTGCGGGCCGTCCGATCTTGTTTGTGTGGCCGAGATTAGATATTTAGCATGAATGGGTACGGTCAGATCTGGACCATCAGATCCAGATCCAACGTCCCAAATCGTTTCACTTATCCAGTCAGCGCCCACGTCAGCGCCACGTCGATGCCTCGTCAGCAGCCACGTCGGAAAATACTTTTCCTATTTCTTTTTAATTGCCTTTTTTGCAGAAAAGCCCCTACTAATTAAAAATGTTATAACTTTTTAATCACACATCCAATTTAGATAAAATTATATTTTTGGAAAGACATTGACATGTAGAATATCTTAGATCTCTTAGAATTCAAATTTGACTTATTTAAATATTCAAATTTCAAATGGATGATTTGAGTATATTTGTCATAACATTAAATATATAAATCAAAAAATTGCAAATAAAATAGTTTTAGAGACTTTAGAATATTTGTAATATGATGCCTCTGTTATAAAATAATTTTGAGTATTATTTTGTTGATTTAATAGCTATATGTTTAAATTGAATAGTTTGAGTAATTTTGACATAACTCTTGATAGAAAAATCATTTTTAAATAAATCCAATTGCTATAAATTTATTTAAATCCCCTCTGTCTATTAAGACCATTTATAAAAAAAGTTGTGTTATAAAAATTAAGTCACATACAACTTTAATCTATATGTTTTCCTTTTATTATGTTTTGCAAAAATAGAAATTAATTAAATTGCATTTAGAGCTTTATGCACACTTTATAAATATCATAAAAATTAATATGATGTTTCTTATGATTAAAAAGTGCATTGCAGGCATAATATATTTTCTCATATAGATATACTTCTCATAGAAAAATATATTAAAAAGTTAGGATTAATTTCAACTTAGTATTTAGGTAAAGTGCTATGCACTTAGACACTTAGGATTTTCAACATGGAGCTAGAAGGCCAATGAAGGACTTAGCCAAGAAAACAAGACTTCAGAGTATCTTCAAGGAGTAGAAGCACTTAGAAGAAAATCAAGAAGAAGTTCATGAAGACCAACCGGCAAATATTTTCTAAATCTTGCTTCCTCTATCTCTATTCTACCTTCTTCTCTTAGACCCCTGGATGACTAAGTTATACTCAAGACCAACCTAGAGACTATCCACGCCATCAAGTCTTCATAGCCATCAAGTCTACAAAATTGCAATGAAGTCATCACATCAAGAGGAAAAGGAAGCAAGGAGAAGATTCTACGTCTTTCTTTCTATCCTTTCCCTCTTTCCTAATCTTGTCTTTCACTTTAGACATAAACAATTTTTGATCATGTTATTACCATCTTTGAAGTTTGTTGGATCCTAGCGGCATAGTGAGATGAATCAGCCTGGAGACAAAACTTACATGTCCACGTACATGAGACCTGTCCCACAACTTAAGTGGCTGGCCGGGTGTCTGTCTCTCTCACTAAAGTGAATATCCAATTTACAAAGAGTTGTTAATAATGGTTGATCACCTTGAAGAATAGACTTAGTATTTTCTCTAAGTATTTATGCACATCATGGCTAAGACATTTGAGTGCTTATTCAAGATGAACTATAACAAAGTTATTTTATCCAACCTATGACCTTAGTCCTTAGCCATTTTTGACCAACCTATTTGGCTTGCAATACTTAAAAGATTTTCATGGCATGACATTCATCTCTATTCCTTAGAAATATTTTGCATATCATGCCTGACTTATTTTCCTTAGAAGTTTATGAAAATTGTTTGTTCATTTTGTATGTGTTTGTATGCGTTGTGTTGTTGTGTTTTATGTGTATTGTTGTATTGTTGCTTGTCTATATTGTATAGATTGAACGGAGAGCCCCGAGTTACTTTGAAAAGAGTTTGTGAGAAAAGACATCATTCAAAGGCAAGTGGCACACCTCATAAACTTCCTACTATTTTCTATATGCATTACTTAGTGTATTTTTATATAAGCATGTGTAGGATAGTATTTCTATGCTAGACCTGTATAGAAATTCCTTACTCCTGTGTCTAGGTTCCTATATAATACTTAGTAGAAATATTGATGCTATGCAATTGATGAAAAGTTTTACAAAATGTTAAGTGACTACTCAGGGCTGTGCTCATGGTTGTCATCGCCTAGGAAGAATTTCTATTCTACTTAGGGCCGTGAGCATGGTGGTTTTTCACCTGAGAGTACACATCCACTAAGTTAATGAACCTCCTGGGTGGATTGGTTGTATGGAGTCGAGTTGAGTGGCTACTTAGGCCCATGTCTATGGTTCTTGGAGTACGTGCACTTGTGGATGGCCACCCAGGGAACAGAGGAATCTGAAGAACTCCGAGTGAAGATTGCCTCAAGTGCAGCCATTGCCATATGGGATCTGGCTTGATCAACTATGTTGCGTGGACTCTCCCCGGCTTGACAAGCAGATGTAGAGGGTCTTAGGTGGAACGGGTCAAGCCAGAGTGGGAGGGAAAATGCTTCTGAAATATCTCGTCTCATTCTTCTACTTTTCCTTATCACTACAAGTGTGTAAAGGATAGTTTGGGTTGAATGGGTACAATGGTGAACGTGCACAACCTCTACAGAGTGTAAAACTAAGTACTTAGTCGTGTCCCCGGTACGGACAATTTGAGCAGCTGATCACGGACGTCAACGGAGGATTCCACCATTCCAACTTCAAAAATTAAAACTTGATGGGTGAACAAGGGTAGAATGAGACAGTGGTTGTTATGCCACAAATGTCTTGAATAGAAGAAAAGTGTTTTCCAAAGAGTTAGAAAAAGTTGGCTTTATGCAAAATAGCCTTGAACTCCACCAGCAAAATATGCATATAGGTTATTAGAGTTATTCCTCTAAGTGTCCACCATAGTGTCACTTGCCAGACTCCATTTTGAATGGAATCTGACACACGTTGTTGCAATATTTTTCTTATTGTAGATTGATCAGATGACGAGTGAGGTTTCTTTTAAAGGTTTCGAGTCTACAACCAACATGTTTTCACCTGTGGCAACATGAAGATGATGGAGACTCACTGCTACTGTATTTCCGCTGTTTACTCTTTATGTGCCAGCTTTATGCTATGCAAGTTGTAAAGAATATTTTCTAAGTCTGGATCATCGATGTAATAAAATTGATACTTTTTTGTGATATTACATCGTAAACTGTGTGTGCAAACGAATCGATCTAGGGATTTGCACTAAACACAGGTACCTTGCCATATTTTAAGTGCAGGTACGCTACAATCGCCTGCAATTAATCGAATCAAATCAAGCGTTTCGGTCGGCAACGTGGGCGCGATTTGGGGAAGAACTGTTTTGCGGGGAGATGACAGGTGGGTCCCACCTGTCGGTGTCTGCGAGAGAGAGAGAGGGAGGCTGGGCCGCTGCGTTGCGCGCGCGCGGTAGATAGTTACGGGCCGCGGCCCAATCGGCTCAGAAATTCATTTTATTTTATTCAAATACTTTTATGTTTTTCAAATATGATTTTAAATATGATTTTTAAACTTAACCAAATCATTTCAGAAAAATTCATAAAAATATGTTTTGGAAAGCATATCAAATTTAGAACTTTTTAGTATCATACTTGCCTATCAAATAATTTTATACAAAGGAATATTATAAGGAGTATAGTTAAACAACTTTATGGAATTATAATTTATTTAAACTTATAATTGAATTTTTATTTAGTCCTTATGTGATTGAAATGTGATGTCTATATGATGAATGATGCATGAATACAAAGTTTTAAATTTTTGAAAATTTTGGGATGTTAGAGACTAACCCCCTTAAGAGGAAGCTCACCCTCGAGCTTCGGAAAGGTCAGCAAATAGGTGAGGATGGTCTTCTCGAAGGTCATCTTCTCGTTCCCATGTGGCCTCTTCCTCGGTGTGATGATTCCACTGAACTTTGCAAAACTTGATGGTTTTATTACGGGTGACTCTTTCTGTTGTCTGTAATACCTTGATGGGTTTCTCTTCATAGGTTAGATCACTCTCCAATTGTACTTCCTCGAGGGGTACAGTATCCTTTAATGGAGTTCCCATCATCTCGGGGTGACATTTCTTCAATTGGCTGACGTGGAACACATTATGGACCGCGGACAGAATTTCTGGTAATTCTAACTCATATGCTACTTCACGTTTGCGAGATTTTTTTTTAATGGTCCAATGAATCGTGGTGCTAGCTTTCCATTGATTCCAAACCTTTTTACACCCCGAAGTGGTGACACTCTAAGATAGACTCTATCACCCACCTCGTAGATGACTTCTCTACGTTTGGAATCTGCATAGCTTTTCTGTCATGACTGTGCTATCTTCAATCTGTCTTTGATTAATCTGACCTTCTCCTCAGCATCTTGGATTATGTCAGGTCGAAAGAAACTCCGTTCTCCTACACCACTCCACAACAATGGGGTAGTGCATTTATTTCCATATAGGGCTTCAAACGGTGCCATCTCAATGATGGCTTGATAACTGTTATTGTAGGAGAACTCAGCGTAAGGTAGATTATCATCCCAGCTAGATCCATAATCGAGTGCACAAGCTCTTAACATATCTTCTAAAATCTGATCAACTCTCTTAGTCTGACCATCTGTTTCCGGATGAAAAGTTGTGCTGAATTCCAATCTGGTTCCTAGTGATTCATGCAACTGTTTCCAGAAATGAGATGTTAACTGGGTTCCTCTATCGGACACGATACTCTTGGGAATGCCATGAAGGCACACAATTCTTTTCATGTAAATTTCAGCTAATTTAGAACTTGTATATGTGGTCTTCACGGGTATAAAGTGAGCTTTTTTTGTCAGACGACAGACAATAAGACAAATAGAATCATATCCCGATTTGGTCCTTGGTAATCCGGTGATGAAATCCATCCCAATAGAATCCCACTTCCAGTCCGGCACTTTCAAAGGTTGTAGAAATCCTGCTGGCTTCTGATGTTCTGCTTTTACTCGACTGCATACATCACACTTTGTGATATATTATGCTATTTCCTTTTTCAGATTGTTCCACCAAAATCTCTCCTTCACATCCATATACATCTTGGTATTTCCTGAACGAATGGAATAAGGTGTCTCATGAGCTTCTTACAGAATCAACTTCCTAAGATCAGGATCATTGGCCACACACACACGTTTCTCAAACCACAAGGTTCCTTGCTCATTTTCATGAAATCTCTTAGCATTTCCTGCTCTCAGATTGACTTTGATTTCTTCAATATCTTTGTCTCCCTTCTGAGCTTCGCGTATCTCGTCCATCAAATTTGGTTGCACTACTAATGAGGCAACAAAACCTTCTGGTACCACTTCCAATCTGAGGTCCTTGAATGCCTTGCATAAATCCTCTGGTATTTCTCCTGCCGTGAGGCCATTCACATATACCTTACAACTCAGGGCATCTGCTACTACATTAGCCTTTCCCGGATGGTATTGGAGACTTAGATCATAATCTTTGATAAGATCCAACCATCTTCTCTGCCTCATGTTCAATTCCTTCTGAGTGAAAATGTATTTCAAACTTCCGTGGTCAGTGAATACTTCACATATTTTTCCCATCAGATAGGGTCTCCATGTCTTCAGGGCATGTACTACTGAGGCTAACTCGAGATCGTGGGTAGGATAATTTGTTTCATGTTTCTTGTGCTGTCTAGAGGCATAGGATGCCACTCTGCCTTCCTGCATCAATACACTTCCAAGACCTTGGCGTGAAGCATCACATTACACTTGTAACTCTTTCTCTAAATCAGGTAAGCATAGCACTGGAGCTGAAACTAGACGTTTCTTCAACTCCTGAAAACTGGCTTCACAGGCCTCAGTCCACTCAAAATTATTCTCCTTTTTCAACAATTCCGTCAAGGCTTTGGAAATACTGGAAAAGTTTTCAATAAATCTTTGGTAGTATCCTGCTAGACCCAGAAAACTACGTAATTCTCCCACATTCTTTGGTGGTTCCCAATTGGTTACAGCAAAAACTTTCTCAGGATCCACTGCTATACCCTCTTTGGATACCACATGGCCTAGAAATCCGACTTGGTCTAACCAAAACTCACATTTGTTGTATTTGGCATACAACTTATGTCCACGTAGTCTATGCAATACCAGACGCAAATGCTCTTCATGTTCTTTGTGACTCTTAGAGTAGATTAAAATGTCATCGATAAAAACTACCACAAACTTATCCAGAAAGTCCATGAACACTTTATTCATCATATTCATGAAATAGGCTGGAGCACTAGTTAATCCAAAAGGCATTACTGTGTACTCATAAGAGCCATATCTCTAACTTTCATTTGGAGGTAACCTGATCGAAGATCCATCTTGGAGAAGACACAAGCACCTTCCAGTTGATCAAATAGTTCATTTATCTTGGGTAACGGGTACTTGTTCTTGATGGTGTGCACATTTATATCCCTGTAGTCCGTGACTAGTCTCTGGGTTTGATCTTTCTTTTTAACAAATAGAACTGGTGCTCCCCATGGTGATGAACTTGGACGGATAAATCATTTCGGAATGTGTTCCACCAGTTGCTTCTTGAGATCTTTCAGTTCATCGACGGCCATAGGATATGGTCTCTTAGCTATTGGTCCAGTACCCGGTTTTAGTTCAATGAGAAACTCCACATCTCTATCGGGTGGCATTCCCGGTAGTTCTTCTGCAAAAACATCTGGGTATTCCTGGACAATAAGTACATCACCAAGGCTAACCCCCTTAAGGGAATTTAGCCAAATTTTCTTAAGTTCGAAAGTTGATATGAATTTAATCTTCTGTTTCTCTGGGGTGGTGAGGGTGATAGCTCTATTTGCACAGTCTATGATTCCTTCAAAACGGGTCATCCAATCCCTTCCAATGATAACATCCAAGCCTTGGGTATCTAGGATGACTAAGTCTGTTGGAAAAAGTTATTTTCCAATCTTTAAATCTAACTGTCTACACCCAGAATTTACTATCATCTCACCTCCAGGTGAACTCACTCTAATAGGTTTTCCTCGGCTAGCCCATGTTTGTTTACAAAACCTCTTGATATGAATGAATGCGATGCTCCAGTATCAAATAAGACTAATGCTGGAAAAGAAATGAGCAAGAACGTACCAATCACAACATCAGGTTCATCATGAACTTCTTCCACATTGATGTGTCTCACTTGCATGTTCTGGAAAGGATTGGGCTTGGAATTTTCATCAGCCTTCCTCTCTGGGCAGTCAGTTGCATAATGTCCTGTCTTCTTGCACTTGAAGCAAGTCACATCAGACAAGTCTTTCTTCCCCTCATAGTTAGGGCGGTGATGACCATTTCCATGATTATGGCCATGGTGATGGTTTCCCTTGCATCCTCCATTATTTCCTTTGTATCCTCCATTGTTTCCTTTGTATCCTCCATTGTTTCCTTTGTATCCTCCATTGTTTCCTTTATATCCTCCATTATGGTTACGACCATGATACTTTTGGCCACTACCATTGTTGGAGTGATTCCACGGTTTTTGTCCACTGCCTTCAGTGACGTGGTGCCTTTTGTGTGTTCCCTCAGAATGAACCTTACTTGTACTGAACTTCATCTTTCTGTTCTCTTCCTTTCTTATGTTGTTGTCCAAAGTGATGGCTTGATCCAATAGAGCTTGATAGTTAGGAGCATATGCTACAGACAAGGTATCTTCAATTCTTTCTTAAGTCCATTGAGAAATTTCTCTTTCCTCTTAGCATCAGTGTCGATGTCTTCTGGTGCATACCTTGATAGTGTGCAAAAGTCATCCATATACTCCTTCAAAGTTCTACCTCCCTGCCTCAAGCTGCAGAATTCTTCCTTCTCCAGATTCATTATGCCGGAGGAAATGTGAGCACTGCGAAAACCTTCCTTGAAAGCATCCCAAGTCAGGTCCTCTAGAGGATGAGTCACTTGATAGGTCTCCCACCACAGTGCAGCGGGTCCTTCCAATAGATGTGCAGTAAACCTCACTTTCTCTGCCTCAGAGCATTCACAAGTCACTAAGTCCTTGTTGAATGACTGGAGCCAGTCATCTGCCACTATAGGTTCTGTAGCAGAAGAGAACTTGTTTGGCCTAAGCCTTAGGAATCTGGCAAGTCTATCCACTTGGGGTGGTGGTGGAGGTGGCGGGTTGTTGTTGTTGTGGTTGTTGTTGTTGTTGTTGTTGTTGCTTGCAGCAATGAACTGAGTCATCATAGTCATCAACTGGGCTTGAGCTGCCATCAGCTGCTGCATAGCATCGTTGTTGTCAGGATCACGACGTGGAGGCATCTGTGGGGTTTTTAGCATGGATGAGTAAAAGATAGAAATAACTAAAAGAAGGAATCCTACCCATGCACAAAACAATCAAGTCAAGCAATCCACAATCAACAAACAACTTAAACTTTTCATTCTTAGCAACTCAGGAATGAAACAAAGTTGATGGTTTAAATAAAAACGACCAAGTCTGTAAACCAAACATTCTAACATTGTCATACCACAAGTTGGAGATCAATGTTTTTCAAACGACGAACTAAACGTGAAGTAAAATAGGATGGTCCAACTACTAAGTTAATTATTTTCGTCCATGATATCTCCTTCATCTTCTTCGACTTCCTCGATGGTGATGCCTTCTTTCACGAGGATCTCCTTATACTCACTCACTTCCTTCTCTAAGGCCTCATTTTTATCTTGTATCATAGCTTTCTCACGGCGCAGAGTCTCGATCACTTATTTCTCCAGGGTTTCATTCTTCTCTTGCAACATTCTCTTTTCACGGCGCAGAGTCTCGATCAGATCACGATCAGCCCCGAACTCGTCGTCATTACTCAGAATTTCATCCTTAAATTTTTTTATCTCCTTGTTCTTGTCTCTAACTCTCTTCTCTTGATTTTGGAACTTCTTCTCATGTGCTCGGAATTTCTCCTCCTGAGCGTTGGCCACTTGTTCTTGGGCGTCTATCTTCTTTTGAGTCTCCTTGACTTGGGCCACTATTTCATCATTCCTTAGCAACTCTTCACGTCTATCCTCTTCTAGCTGCCAGAGGTGATATTCTAAGTCTTGAAGATATGGGTGCAAAGGATCTGGTTTGCTTTTGTCCTCCTCATTCACAAGGAAGGATATCCCATCTTCATCACGTTTGCCAAATATAGAAAAATAGTGGTCCTTTAACTCCTCTTGGTATTGCCCACAAAGACGTCCAATTAGCTCATGCGTGACAAGATTAAGTCCTTTCTCCAAGGAGTCACTAATCGTCTTGTACTGGATGTCTTCGGTCTTGGGTTCAGTCTGGCGCCCGTGTTGAAAAAGGTGAACTCCCCATAAGTCATCTTTGTTGAAGTGCTTCAACTGGCTTGCCTTGATAATGGGTGTTGGAAGTGCCAGTATTTCCACTATCTCCAGAAGGTATCTTCCAAAACGCATATCCTTGAAGTCCTCTGCGGCTTGATACATGAAGAACGACATCCTATGTTAAAAGAGTAAATATTATCAAAACAGAAACATAAGACAAGAAGTACGAGTCTTGATGTGCAAAAAAATACTTAGAGAAAATATCAGTTTTGCTCTACAAGGTGATCAACATTATTAACAACTCTTTGTAAGTTGGACATTCACTATAGTGAGAGAGACAGACACCCAGCCAACCAGTTAGAATTGTGGAACATGTCTCATGTACGCGGGCATGTAAGGTTAGTCTCCGGGCCGCTTCATCTCACTATGCCGCTAGGATCCAACATACTTCAAAGTTGGTAATATTATGATCAAAAGGGCTTAACCAATCCTAAGGGCTCGAACCTACAGGCAACACTTTGCTCTGATACTATTTTGTAGTGCCCCAACTTTTATTAAAGATGGAACACCTGTGTTAAGTGCTAGTCCCTGGATCACTGCCAGCACCACAATACAAAATATAAAGTATCATTGCATAAGTATCTAATTGCTACAACGAGATCCAAAAATAGCTAAGTATAGCTTTATTACAAGGTGCATAGCCATGAAGGCTAGCTATAATATTAAGAGTTCACAACAAAGGCAAAATAGCAATGAGCCTCATCTTCAAGCATGCGCCATAGGCAGACATGTTGGCTGTAGACTCGAGTCCAAACTTATTCTTCATCTGAAGTACATGCACATTTGAATATGCAGACCCCGAAGGAGGTCAATACAATGAAGTATTGGAAAGTGACTATGGTGGATATAAAATGACAAGTCTAGAATCTATATGCATATTTGGCTTGGTGGTGTTGGAAGCTGTTTTGCAGAAAGCAAGTTTTCTCCTATCTTTTAAGAAACACTTTTATTTCCAAAGACTTGGCGCCAAGGGATGAAGCCCAAGTGCACCAACATTTATTTCCTTAGTCAATTTTTACTTCATGAAAACAGTGTTGAGATTATTCCGTCCATCCTTATCCAGCTGCTCGAAGTAGTCCATCACCGGGGACACGGCTAAGTACTTAGATTATTGACTCTGCAGAGGTTGTGCACTTTCACCTTTAGACTCAATTAACCCAGACATCCTATACACGCGCTGTGCATTAAGGAAAGGAGAGAACTGAGACAAGAACTTTCAGAAGAAGAATTAAACCATACTAGCAAGAACCGTTCCACCTACCAACTCTACATCTGCTTGTCAAGCTGATAGGTTGAACTCTCACAACTTAGTTGTTCAAGACATGGCCCATTGTCAAAAGGTTGCACGGAAAGCTTCTAAACTTGGAGGGACTTAGTAATCTCTTTGTTCCTAGGTGGCCATCCACAAGTGTACTTTTGGGTGAAAACCACCATGCTCATGGCCCTAAGTAGAATAAAATTCATCCTAGGCGAAGACAACCACAAGCATAGTCCCAAATAGCCACTCAACACAAACCATAACAACCAATCCACCTAGGGGTGCATTTTAAGTTTAACACTTAGAAATATTTCCATAACATGGCATGTAAACAATTTTATAGCATTGATAAGCATCTAATAAAACATTTAAAATTGGCTGCATGGTAAGGTATGGCTACACACTACTAGGAATTTGCATAGCATAACACTGAATTAGAAAAATAAAATAATAACAAAAGTTTCCTATCATGCATACTACTCAAAAAATCTACAAATGCATATAGGAAAATAATGGGTGATTTATGAATGTCACTTGCCTTGGTAACAGGAGGCACAAGCACAACAAGAGTAACAATCACAACAATTTCTTCCTCCTCATCACAATCTAGCAACAAACAATACAAAAATAAATAAACACAACATGCAACACTTAAAACATCAAAGCATAAATATGTATGCATGCATGATATGTTATGAACATAACCAAAACAACTTATTATCATTTTATTCTCTCTGTTTATTTAATTCATGTAATGCAATGAACAATATTTTATTTTCTATTTTAACAATTAAAATATAGAGAACAAGTATAGTCAATTTAAGTACTACACTCAAATTATTTAGTTCTTTTATGAAAAATTTCAACTAAAACTCAGATTGCACTTTCTGGACAGAGAGCAGTTTACAAATCCAAAACAATTTGATTTATGTGAATTTTTATTATTATTTAAGTTATGAATTTAAATAACCGAAATGTCAATCTGTTAATCTCGCAATTATAAAGACACTAAAGTGACAAACTAATGATATAGAAATAAACTACATGAGCAGGGCTTTCCAATTATATAAAATTTATCAAATTTGGACTTACAGATTGAAAGTTATGAATTTTGCAAGTTTTAATAGTTTTCTGTTATAATTTCTAAATTCTATTCAAAAAAGAAAAAGGATAGGACACGTGACGTGATCTAATTTGGATGTATCGCTTCGACTCGGATCGCGATCGTGAGCCATTAGATCTAACTGACAACAGACGCGCCAGATTAATCACCCGCGACGAAAAATAAAATAAAAACGGATCCGTTGGATCTAGATCCCACGGTCCAGAATGCGTTGACCTAACGCGGGAGGCGCGAGTCGCCGGAGACGCGCTGGGCGTGGCTGAGCCATTGCCGGCGTTCGCGCTCGCGGCGTTCTACGGCCCTAGGGGACAAGCGGAGCCGTTCTCCGACAATCGCTCGTCGGAGAAGTTTGCGGCGGCGGTTTCTCTCGGGCGTGGACAGAGGCGAGAGTTTGCTGCGAAAACATTGCACACGGTTAAAAGACCTCGAAAGGGGGTGGAGAGAGGGTTCGAGATGGCCGGAGTTGCGCGCACGGCGTCGTTCTCACCCTCAGCGACGGCGGAGACGCGGGGACTCTAGCGGGCAACCTAGGGGCTCTCGGGGGTTGGTGTTTGGGGCAAAACACGGAGGAGCTCGGGGGCTTTGAGTAGGGGAATTAGGCGAGGTAAACGTCGTAGTAAATCGCCCGCAATTAAGCGAATCACATAGAGCATTTCGGTCGGCGACGTGGGCGCGATTTGGGGTAGAACTGTTTTGCGGGGGAGATGACAGGTGGGTCCCACCTGTCGACGTCTGCCAGAGAGAGGGAGGCTAGGCCGCTGGCGGGCCGCTGCGTTGCGCGCGCGCGGTAGATAGTTACGGGCCACGGCCCAATCGGCTCAGAAATTTATTTATTCTTATTCAAATACTTTTCTGTTTTTCAAATCTGATTTCAAATATTATTTTTAAACTTAACCAAATCATTTCAGAAAAATTCATAAAAATATGTTTTAGAAAGCTTATCAAATTTAAAACTTTTTAGTATCATACTTGCCTATCAAATAATTTTATACAAAGGAATATTATAAGGAGTACAATTAAACAACTTTATGGAATTATAATTTATTTAAACTTATAATCTAATTTTTATTTAGTCCTTATGTGATTGAAATGTGATGTCTATATATTGAATGATGCATGAATGCAAAGTTTTAAATTTTTGAAAATTTTGGGATGTTACAGTGCAACATGGCTTACATCCACTGTATGCGAACGACGATATGTCTGACACCCCATCGTCACGGCCTGCCTCATAACGTAGAAATTTCTTGGTGGTGCTCGTTGGAGGAAGAACACTAGTGGTATTATGAAGGGATCATCTTATATATAACTACCACCGCGTAACTAATATATTCTAATATATATATAATCACACAATATAAGATGCACACAAAACATCAAATGTAATGCGACGTGATATGGTCCATGCGCCATGGTCTTCTTGGCGCCCGTAGTTCATAAACAATTTAATAAACCTACCTTCACCATATCACATTGCCCCTGCAAAATAAAGTTAGACGCTTCTACTTTATCTTTTGGATATTTTACGTGGCTTGGGGGGGGCTGTCGTAAACAGAACCGCTTCATACCTACGAACCTTGTGACCACAATAATGATCCAATAATTGCATGTTCAAGCATCCCTTTCGGGCCCTGCATTGAAAATGCAAGACCAACTAAAGAGTGAGAAACAGACACCCACAAGCCACAGATACGGTGCAAGCCGTATGTCAGCAGTGGAACCAGTCTCGCCTAAGCGTACGCGTAAAATCGGTCCGGACCGCTTCATCAACTCGATGCCGCTGTGTAACATCCCAACATTTTATAATATTCAAAAATCACTAAATTTAAAACTTTTCCTTTTATTAAAATAAAATATTAAATGCATAAGGAAACCAACTATAAAAGACTTCAAACTTATTGAAAGAGGAGTCAAGCATTGCATTCATACATTCATAAACACCATTTCATCTTGTGGCTTAAATAAAATAAGAGTTTGAAATTTAATATTTAATGATATGTTTGTTTTGGAGATTATTCCATAAAACATGTTAAATTATATCCTTCAAAATATTACAATTTATTAATTTTTAGTTTGGGCAAGAATACTACCAAAAAGTTCTAAATTAAATTAGCATTCCAAAACATATTTTTATGAATTTTTCTGAAAAGGTTTGGTTAAGTTTAAAAATCAATTTTGAATTAAAAGTTTGAAAACAGAAAATGATTTGTCAAAAAAAAAAGGGAGAAGAGAAACGGCCGAGCCAACTGGGCCGAAGCCCACCTCCTGTCTGCCGCGCGCGCAGCCGCCAAAAGCCCAGCAGAAGCCCAGTTCCTTTCCTCCTCCCACTGACGCGCGGGACCCACGCGTCATCCCTCTCCTTCCATATCTCAACGAACAGAGCGGAGGAGTTCGATCCGGATACGATAATACGCCGCGATTCTCGCAGGGAGAAGTTCTCCTGATGCCCCCCCATATAAACCCACCTCCGCCGTTTCCCCCGCACCCAAAAACCCTAGCGCATCGCCTCCAGGCTGCTCGGAAACATCCGCCGCCTCCACGACATTGCCGCCGCCGTGTTCTTCAAAAAACCCGGTGAGTACAAAGCCCCTCGAAGCTTTCCGCGACTCCCTCTCGACTCCCGGTCCACGTGCGCATCTTCTTGACACCATCGGTGTTGTGTTTGTGTGCCAGAACGTCACGTTCTTCCTCGCCCGAAGAAAACCGCCCGCGGGAGCAACTCCGGCGAGAAACCTCCGGCGCATCCGTGCCCCCCAGCATCGTCGACTTCGCCACCAAGTTCGCCACGGTCTCCCGCATGTCCTGGTACGAGCCGCTCTTCCTAAGGCCACCTAGATCGCGTAGAACAATTGTTGCCGCCGCGGCGCCACCGCGCAAATCGTCTCCGGCGAGGTCTCCGGCGACCTAGCGCTGCTCACTTCTGCCGTGAGATCTCGTCCGTCCGATCAAGATCCCGCGGCCAGGATTAGATGGATTAAAACGAAGCGGTACGATCCGATCTGGACCGTCAGATCCAGATCTGACGGCCCAGATCTGTGACTTATCCACGTCAGCACCACGTCAGCGCACAGTCAGCGCCCAGTCAGCGCTGACGTGTAAAATCAATTTCGCAATTTAATTAATTGGCAGTTTTGCAGAAAAGCCCCTGCCTATTCAAACTATCATATCTTTTTCTCTGTTTATCCAAATTCTATATATTTGGAAAGCTCTTGACATGTAGAATATTTTGGATCTAACAAAATTCAAATTTGACTTAGTATAAAATATTCAAATTTCAAATGGTGAATTTGAGTATATTTGTAATAACTTTAAATCTATAAATCCAAAAATTGCAAATAAATATGTTTTAGAAACTTTAGAATATTTGTAAATTACTGCCACTGCTATGAAATATTTTTGAGTAATTTGTGAGTGATTTCATAGTTGTGAGTTTAAATTGAATAGTTTGACTAATTTTGAAATAACTTTTAATAGAAACATTATTTTTGATTAAATCCAATTGCAATAAATTTAAATTAAATGCTCTCTGTCTATTAACACTAATTATAAAATTTTGTTATAAAAATTTAATCATAGGAAACTTTAATCTATATGTTTCCTTTTATTATGTTTTGCAAATTAGAAACTAATTAAATTGCAATTATAACTTTATGCATATTTTATAAACTTCACAAAAATTAGTGTTATGTTGCTTGTGATTTAAAATTGCATTTCATGCATAGCATATTTTATAGTTATATTCTCCATAAGGAAAACTCCTCCCCATTTTCTCTAAGTTAGGATCATTTCAACTTAGCATATTTGTGAAGTGCTACACACTTAGACACTTAGTAATTTTCAACATGGAGCTGGAAGACCAATGAAGGACTTAGCCAAAAACAAGACTTCAGAAGTATCTTCAAGGAGAAGAAGCACTTAGAAGAAAATCAAGAAGAAGTTCATGAAGGACTTAGAAGAAAACAGACTCTGGAAGCATCCCAAAGATGTCCAGCACTTGGAAGAAAAGTGAGAAGAAGTTCAAGAAGGCCAACCTCCTCTTATTCTCTAAGTCTTTCTCTCTGTCTTTCCTTCTCCTCTGAGACCTCATGAAGACTAAGTAAATCCAAGACCAGCCTCGAGGATACATTAAACACCAAGTCTGAAGATTTATCAAGTCTATCAAAACTTCAATCAAGACATCATCCAAAAGAAAGTTACAAGTCTGGAGATGAAGCCTGGAGGTCAACTACATCTTTCTTTCTATATTTTCCCTCTTTCCTAATCTCGTCTTTTAGACTTAAACAAAATTTGATCATGATGTTATCACCTTGAAGTTGTTGGATCCTAGCAGCATAGTGGGATGAAGCGGCCTGGAAACAAACCTTACATGTCCACGTACATGAGACCTGTTCCACAATTTAAGTGGCTGGCCGGGTGTCTGTCTCTCTCACTATAGTGAATGTCCAATTTACAAAGAGTTGATAATAATTGTTGATCATCTTGAACAAATGACTTAGTATTTTTTTCTAAGTATTTTGCACACCATGGCTAAGCCATTAGAGTGCTTATTCAAGTTGATATAAAACAAAATATTTTATTCAACTTATGACCTTATCCCTTAGTCCTTTTGAGACCAACCTAATCGCCTTGCATAAACTTAAGATATTTCCATGGCATGAAAAAGCATTTCTAGCCTTAGGAATATTTTGCACATCATGCATAAACATATTTCCCTTAGAAAATTTTATGAAACTTATTTATTCATCTAGTACGTGTTTGTGTGCATTGTGGAGTTGTGCTTGTTTGTTGATTGTTGTATTGTTGTTTGCTATTATTGTTAGATTAAAAGGAGAGCAAACGTTCGTTGTTGAAAAGAGTTTGTGAACGACGACAACATTCAAAGGCAAGTGGCACACCTCATAAACTCCCTATTTTTATATGCATTACTTAGTGTATTTTTATATGCATGTGTTGCTATGCTAAACCTGTGTAGAATCCCTTATTCCTGTGTCTAGGTTCCTATGCAATACTTAGTAGAATTATTGATGCTATGCAAATGTTGTTTTGTGAAAATCTAAATTCTACTAAGTTAAGAATGAAACACCTGGGTGGTAATTGGTTGCATGGGTTATGTTGAGTGGCTACTCAGGTCCATGTCTATGGTTCCTGGAGTATGTACACTTGAGAATGGCCACCCAGGAACAGAGGAATCTGAAGAACTCCGAGTGAAGATTGCTTCCAGTGCAGCCATTGCCATATGGGCTCTGGCTTGATCGATTATGTTGCGTGGACTCTCTCCGGCTTGACAAGCAGATGTAGGGGGATGTTAGGTGGAACGGGTCAAGCCAGGTGGGAGGGAAAATGCTTCTGAAAGATCTCGTCTCATTCTCTCCTTTCCTTATCACAAATGGTGTGTAAAGGATACCTGGGGTTGAATGGGTACAATGGTGAAAGTGCACAACCTCTGCAGAGTGTAAAACTAAGTACTTAGCCGTGTCCCCGGTTACGGACAATTTTGAGCAGCTGATCAAGGACATCAACGGAGGATTCCATCATTCCAACTTCAGAAATAAAACATGATGGGTGAACAAGGGAAGATGAGATTTATGGTTTTCATGCCATACTCGTCTGGATTTCAAGAAAAGTGTTTTCAAAAGAGTAGGAAAAATTGGCTTTATGCAAATTAGCCTTGAGCTCCACCAGCCAAATATGCATATAGGCTTTAGAGTTATTCCATAAGTGTCCACCATAGTGTCATTTGCCAGACTCCATTTTTAATGGAATCTGACCCACGTTGTTGCAATATTTTTCTTATTGCAGATTTGATCAGATGACGAGTGAGGTTTCGTAAAGGTTTCGAGTCTACAACCAACATGTGTTCGCCTGTGGCAGCATGAAAGTTATAGAGACTCACTGCTATTGTATTTCCGCTGTGTACTTTTCAATGCTAGCTTTATGCTATGCAACTTGTATCAAATATTTTGTAATTCTGGATCATCGATGTAATAAAATTGACGCTTTGTTGTGATATTACATCGTAAACTGTGTGTGCAAATGAATCGATCCAGGGATTTGCACTATACACAGGTATCTGCCTTATTTAAAGTGCAGGTACGCTACACGCTGGAATCACAAGTGCATGCTAGAGGGTAGCAAATAACAGGAACGGTGCCCCCGTGAAGAACACGGGTTCTAACAACATACAACTATATCTACGATAGATCGGCTCTGATACCACTGAAGGGGATCGGGTGCAGAAAACAATAATTTTCTTAGCAACGATATCCCTAAAACATGCCAAGATCTATTCTATGCAGATATAGTAGTACGACGGAGATCGGAATACATACCCTCGTAGACCGAATAGCGGGGATTACGCTCCCGCACAAGCGTGGACGACGAAGACGACGTAGCCGACCTATAGTCTCAAAGAACTCGGGGCGACGAAGATGACCTCGAGGTCGGGTGAAGGAAGACAACCTCCCAGCACCACTAGCGTGTCACCTCGCAGAGCGTCACACACATACGGTGGAGACGAGGGCCTCCGAAGCTCCAGTCCATGACGAGCAGCGGAAGACTTGTGTAGCGTACCTGCACTTTAAATAAGGCAGATACCTGTGTATAGTGCAAATCCCTGGATCGATTCATTTGCACACACAGTTTACGATGTAATATCACAACAAAGGTCAATTTTATTACATCGATGATCCAGAATTACAAAATATTTATACAAGTTGCATAGCATAAAGCTAGCATTGAAAAAGTACACAGCGGAATTACAATAGCAGTGAGTCTCTATAACTTTCATGCTGCCACAGGCGAAAAAAACATGTTGGTTGCAGACTCGAAACCTTTAAACGAAACCTCACTCGTCATCTGATCAAATCTGCAATAAGAAAAATATTGCAACAACGTGGGTCAGATTCCATTAAAATGGAGTCTGGCAAGTGACACTATGGTGGACACTTATGGAATAACTCTAAAGCCTATATGAATATTTGGCTGGTGGAGTTCAAGGCTATTTTGCATAAAGCCAATTTTTCCTATCTTTTTGGAAAACACTTTTCTTGAAATCGACGAGTATGGCATGAAAACCATAAATCTCATCTTCCCTTGTTCACCCATCAAGTTTTACTTTTGAAGTTGAAATGATGGAATCCTCCGTTGACGTCCTTGATCAGCTGCTCAAAATTGTCCGTAACCGGGGACACGGCTAAGTACTTAGTTTTACACTCTGCAGAGGTTGTGCACTTTCACCATTGTACCCATTCAACCCAGGGTATCCTTTACACACCATTTGTGATAAGGAAAGGAGAGAATGAGACAAGATCTTTCAGAAGCATTTTCCCTCCCCATGCTGGCTTGACCCGTTCCACCTAACATCCCCCTACATCTGCTTGTCAAGCCGGAGAGAGTCCACGCAACATAATTGATCAAGCCAGAGCCCATATGGCAATGGCTGCACTGGAAGCAATCGTCACTCGGAGTTCTTCAGATTCCTCTGTTCCTGGGTGGCCGTTCTCAAGTGTACATACTCTTTAGGAACCATAGAAATGGACCGAGTAGCCACTCAACATAAACCATCCGACCAATTACCACCCAGGTGTTTCATTAACTTAAGTGGATGTGCACTCTCAGGTAAAAATCACCATGCTCACAGCCCTAAGTAGAATAGAAATTCATCCTAGGCGAAGACAGCCATGAGCACAGTCCTGAGTAGTCACTTAACATTTTGTAAAAATCTTTCATCAATTGCATAGCATCAATATTTCTGCTAAGTATGATATAGGAACCTAGACACAGGAATAAGGGATTCTACACAGGTTTAGCATAGCAACACATGCATATAAAATACACTAAGTAATGCATAAAAATAGGAAGTTTATGAGGTGTGCCACTTGCCTTTGAATGTTGTCGTTGTTCACAACTCTTTTCAACAACGAACGTTTGCTCTCCGTTTAATCTAAACAATATAAGCAAACAACAATCCAACAATCAACAGCAAGCAAAACTCACAATGCATACAAACACATACTAGATGAATAAATAAGTTTTATAAAACTTTCTAAGGAAAATATGTTTATGCATGATGTGCAAAATATTCCTAAGGCTAGAAATGCTTGTTCATGCCATGGAAATTCTTTTAAGTTAATGTAAGGCAAATGTGTTGGTCAAAAAGGACTAAGGACTAAAGTCTTAAGTTGGATATACATACTTTGTTTTATATCTCCTTGAAACAAGCACTCTAATGGCTTAGCCATGATGTGCAAAATACTTAGAGAAAAATACTAAGTCATTTGTTCAAGATGATCACAATTATTATCAACTCTTTGTAAGTTAGATATTCACTATAGTGAGAGAGACAGACACCCGGCCAGCCACTTAAATTGTGGAACAGGTCTCATGTACGTGGACATGTAAGGTTTGTTTCCAGGCCGCTTCATCCCACTATGCTGCTAGGATCCAACAACTTCAAGATGATAACATCATGATCAAAATTTGTTTAAGTCTAAAAGGACAAGATTAGGAAAGAGGGAAAAGATAGAAAGAAAGATGTAGTTGTCCTCCAGGCTTCATCTCCAGACTTGTAACTTTCTTCTGGATGATGTCTTGATTGAGCTCTTAGTAGTCTTGATGAATCTTCAGACTTGATGATTCTTGAATCCTCGAGGCTGGTCTTGGATTTACTTAGTCTTCATGAAGTCTCAGAGGAGAGGGAAAGACAGAGAGAGAGACTTAGAGAATAAAAGGGGGTTGGCCTTCTTGAACTTCTTCTCACTTTTCTTCTAAGTGCTTGACATCTTGAGGATGCTTCCAGAGTCTGTTTTCTTCTAAGTCCTTCATGATGTCTCAGAGAAAAGAAAGAGAGAGAGAGAGCAAGACTTGGAAATATTTCTGGTTGGTCTTCATGATCTTCTTCTTGATTTTCTTCTAAGTGTTTCTTCTCCTTGAAGATACTTCTGAAGTCTTGTTTTTGGCTAAGTCCTTCCTTGGTCTTCCAGCTCCATGTTGAAAACTACTAAGTGTCTAAGTGTATAGCACTTTTCCCAAAATACTAAGTTTGAAAATAATTCTAACTTAGGGAAATTGGGAAGGAGTATTCCTTATGGAAATATAACTATAGAATATGCTATGCATGACATGCAATTTTAAATCACAAGCACATAACACTAATTTTTGTGAAGTTTATAAAATATGTATGAATTTATAAATGTAATTTAATTAATTTCTAATTTTGGAAAATATACTAAAAGGAATAATTATAAGATTAAAGTTTCCTATGACTAAATTTTTATAACAAAATTTTATAATTAATGTTAATAGACAGAGAGCATTTAATTAAATCTATTGCAATTGGATTTAATCAATAATAATGTTTCTATTAAAAGTTATTTCAAAATTAGTCAAACTATTCAAATTAAACACACAACTATGAAATCATTCAAAAATTGCTCAAAATATTTTATAGCAGTGGTATTAATTTACAAATATCCCAAAGTTTCTAAAACATATTTATTTGCAATTTTTGGATTTATAGATTTAAAGTTATTACAAATATACTCAAATTTCCATTTGAAATTTGAATATTTTATACTAAGTCAAATTTGAATTTTGTCTGATCCAAATTATTCTACACATCCAGAGCTTTCCAAATATATAAAATTTATTAAATTTGGAGTTGTGCTTAAAAAGTTGTGAGAGATCTAAGTGACAGGGGTGTTTCTGCAAAACTGCCAATTAAATTTAATTAATAAAATTGTTTTCCACGTGGCAGCTGACGTGGCTGACACGCGGCGCTGACTGGGATCGCTGACGTGTATAAGTTATCTGATCTGGGCCGTCCAGATTTAGATCTACGGTCCAGATCCGATCTTACCGGTTCGTCCTAGGTTCTAATCTTGACCGTTAAAAACAAATCCAAAGGCTCACCGTGCTCGTCCCGAAGCTGGCGGCGCTTCTCACCGGAGTTAGGAGCTGACGGCGGCGCGGGCTCCGGCGTGGACGCTCCGGTCGTCGCCGTGCCTCCCCGGATGCGAGGAGAGCAGCCCCGAGCGCGGCGCAGCACGGCGAAGGCGATCGGGAGGTCGGTTGGTGGCGGGGGGGGGGGGGGGGGGGGGGGGGCTCCGGTGCTCGCTTACTCCTCGCCGGAGTTGCGGGTTGCGGCGGCCAGCCCCTGTCGATGACGGGGACGGCGTTCTGGCGCACGAAATCAACACGGCCCAGTTAGAAAAGATGCACAGGGGGAAAATAAAGAGAATGATAGCAAAGAGAGGGCTCGGGAGGTCTTGTACTCGCCGGAATCTGCAGAGGACGGCGGCGGAGGAGGCGAACTCCGGCGAGCTCGAGCGGCGGCCTGGCGGCGTCCTTGGGCTAGGGTTATTGGGGCAAAAGATGCGGAGGTGTACGGGGATTATATAGAGGGCTCCAGAGATCAAATCCCGCACGAATCGGAGAAGATTTGGACTCCGATTCGATCTCCCTTTTCTGCTCTTCGTTCGGTTAGAGGAAGAAGAAGATCTGCTGACGTCAGCATGACGTCAGCCAGTATTTTCTTTTCTGATTTTATTTCTTTAATTCATATCTTTTGATTTAAATGTCCAAATGATGTCAAATTAATTTCTAAAAATTTGTAAAAATAATATCTTGCTGTAAAACCAGTTGTGGGTATGTTTTGAATATTTTTGAAAATTAGTATTTTGAAATATTGCTTAATTACAAATTTGACACTTAAAGTCAAATTTGAATTTCTTTCTCATTTAAATTTTCCTTTGGCTAAAATAAATTTGTAAAAATACCCACATTCCAATATGTTTGGGTTTAAGTTATTTAAACTCATTTTCAATTTTAAATTCATTTTTGGCTTTGGTATAATTGTTAATGATATAACACAATTATATGAAAGTGGAAAAGAGAAGATATAATGTATTCATTTTTAATTGAAATTAATTTGTGCAACATTATATTTTATAATATGGTAATGTATTTGAAAACTTCATATTAACTTTAGAAAAGATTTTTGTTTTAATTTTAATCTTATTTAGAGTATATTAATCATTTCATGCTTTGTAAAACAGATGAAATTCCTTTTAAGCAATTGAATTGTTTATTTGGCTAATTCATTAATTTACAATCTATGAAGTTTTAAAGTTATACACTATAGGCTTTAATTTCCAAACTATATTTGAACTTAGTTAAAGGAATGAAAACCATTTAGTAAATATATAACCTTTTGAAAAATCTTGTAATTAAGTGGTTTAATTCAAATACTTATAAAGAAACTAATTTATTTAAGATGAATTGTAGTTTGTAAAATATTTGTCAAATTTTATTTTAAGGTTTTTGAAATACAGAGAATAATATAATGTTTTAAACTGTGACATTTGAAATATTAAACTTTGAAGTCTTTTATAGTTGGTTTCCTCATGCATTTAATATTTTATTTTAATAAAAAGAAAAGTTTTAAATTTTAGTGATTTTTGAACATTATAAAATGTTGGGATGTTACAACTTGGACCGGAACACCAGCAGCGCGACAACGGTCTATGGTGGAGAGAGATCCCTCATCCTCCTCGGCGCAACTCCGACAAAGGGAATCATGAAATCGAGGAGAAATAAGAGAATTAATTGGTTAATTAAAAGGCAAGGGGTGCCCCTCTATATAAAGGGGCAAGGAGGCTGCCAACCTTGCCAGTCGGGCGGTATGGGATTATCCCACACCAGCCACGACCCTTGAAGGTGCGCCGGCCCTAGGTAGGCCCCACCTAGGCCGGACGAACCAGCCCTCCTCCCTTGCGGGGAAGCTTCCCCCCTCATGGGCCTTCTTTCCACCAGAAGGCCCATTTAGGGAATTCTACCTTTAAAATTTCGAAAATAAATTTATAAAATCATTTTTAATCATTAATTACACTAATTATTATCAAACATATTATATATAATTTATTCTTGATCCGAAAACTATTTCGTCGCTGCCTGATCTCCATCGGACCATTCCCGGGATATTCCCAGTGATCTCTTTCCTTTCCGGTTGTCTTGTCGAAACCCCTTAAGTGTGTTACCCTAGCGGTTCGATATAATAACATACATGATCGAGACTCCTCTCTGATCAATGATTAACTCGTAGGCCTAGACGCTGTGAATTAACCCCTGTGATATAACGAATGACTTTCATCTATCTAACCTGAACGTTAAGTCTTAAACCTTTTGTCATAGCGACTCAGCGTGTCCGAGCATCGTTCATAGATATCTCCATGCCTAGTATGATCTCGTTACGGACAACAGTATCTTCTACTAGTCTATGATAGTATGTCAGTTGGTGACCTAGTCACATGTTTGCAAACTCATTTGACATAATCTCACCCGGTGGGCCCTAGTGTATCTATCCGGCTATACGGACTGACAAATCCCGTTGTTGACCCCTCGTCTCAACTATCCCCTTCCGATACCCAAAAGTATCACCTATCATTGTCAGAGTATATAAGATATGACGTTTGGTGCGATCAAAGTATCTTCCAGGGATAACAATAAGAGTTGATCTCACGGTCTTAAGGCGTAATGACTACGTCCTATAAATATGGGTATGTCCATCACATCGTTCAACCAACGACATGACTTCCATTGCCGACTGGCGCCATGCCCTATGATCGGAAAACCTCGATCATCAATCGCGCAACAAAACTAGTCTTAGTAGAGGCTACTAGGGACCTGGTTGTTTATCTACCACACCTGTATTAATGTTTCCGCTTAATACAGTTATAGCATGGAATAAAACATATAATGAAGAATTGGAATATAAACTGTGTTTATTAAGTGCCTCTAGGGCATATTCCCTTCGGGAGAATGGCGTCGGTTGACAGTGGGGTCATCTTATTAGTTGAATAAGGTGATGAACATACACAAAGTATTGCAATAGGATCATATTAGATGTTTTCCATTTGCAATAAATAAGTAATATGATAGCTTATGCCTTAGACCGTGAGACCGTACTTATTACTACTTTGAAGGGGTGCTTTGAGAGCATCAAACGTCGTGTCTTATATAGCATGACAATAACGGTGTCCATCTTGGGTGTCCCGAAAGAGTATGTTGAGACGTAAGGATCAATAGCGGGATTTGTTCATTCTTGTAATGGAAAGATACTCTGAGCCCACTCGGTGAGATTGCATCTATACAGTTGCGCAGATTATGACTAGGTCCTGGCGATGTAATATAATAGACGAGTTAATAACCTTTGTCGGTAACGAGATACAACAGGGCATCGGATGTCCACGATCACATCTCGGACTAGGTAGTATCGCAGAAACAAAGGGAATGAATATCATGTTTATGGTTCAACGACGATATTCGTAGAATGCACAGGGACCGTCATATGCATCCAGGCATCCCTGGCGGTCAGTGGCGAGTGAAGTGTCTCGACCATCTCTGGAGTATTCTCGAACCGTAGCGCAAGACTTAAGATCTTAACGACACCTGGAGAAGGTTTTGGAATATTGTCTGGAAGGGTTCCGGGAATATTTCCTAAGAGAGAAATGATCCGGAAAGAGTTCCGGTGGTACGGAAGGAGTTCCGGGAAGGTCTGGAAGGGTTCCGGGAATGTCCGAAAGATGTTCGGGTGGTCCAGAAAATGTTTCGGAGTGATGGGAGATTAAATAGTATTTAATATATTAATTATGAATTAATTATATTTTATATTAATTTAATTTTAATTAAAAAAGGGGAAAAAGGAGCACCCCAACTAAATCTTGGCGCATGAGGGGGGGAGCCGCACCAAACAAGGAGTGGGGGGGGGGGGGGGGGGGGGGCTAGTCCGAGTCGGCCAAGGTTGGGCGGCCGAACCCCCCTCCTCCTCCCTTTTCTTTAGTACCACATGGGGGAGGCAAGGTGTTTGCACACTCCCTCCCCCCTTTATATAGCAAGGCATATTAATTTGATTAATTCATCCAAAAACACAATTAATATTGTGGCAAGCCGGCCGTGCTGTTTCTCCACCCGTTTTGCCTCCTCTCTCCACCAAAGCTATACCGTCGGGCGCCGTTGCCCTGCGGGATTCTAGAAAAGTTCTACCCCTGCGATCTCAGCTGGATCTGAGTGACCGGGGGTTGTTGTTAAGCTCCAAATGTTTGTGATTGCTCGGAGGCGCCACATTTGAGGAGTCTGGGCGACATCGTCTCTCCCACCCAGCAGCCCTGCCGCTGCCCCTGCCGCCGGCGCCACGCCACCTTCCGCTCGACGCCCGTCGATGTAGGTCTTCGTCGACATCGCGGCGTCATCGTCTACATCATCGCGGCAAGTTCTCCGTGACCTCGAGGTTGGCTACGTATGACTTCATCGTCAACGCTTGTGCGGGAGCGTATACCCGCTATTCGGTCTACATGGAGGTATGTAACCAGTTCCGCCACCGTTATCGCTTGTACTAGATAGATAGATCGTGGCTAGTTAGGGCGTTCTTACGCTAGAAAATTATTGTTTTCTGCACTGGAACCCCTTCATTTATCTGCTTTCTTCATCAGTCGATAAAGCGGTAGTGCCTTTTCGCCTAACTTGCTGATGAACCGACTGAGGGCTGCTATTCTTCCTGTCAACTGTTGTACTTCGTAGAGCTTCGTAGGCCTTTGCATAGTTAGTACGACCTGTATTTTTTCCGGATTTGCTTCAATTCCTCTTGCCGAGACCAGATATCCCAAAGTTCTCCCGCCGGGACTCCAAAGGTACATTTTTCTGGATTCAGTTTTATGCTATAACTCCTGAGGTTGTCGAATGTCTCTTTTATATCTGATAGTAGTGTGCACTCCCTTTTTGACTTGATCACTATGTCGTCGACGTATACCTCTACGTTTTGCCAATCTGCGTTTTCAAACAGTTTTGCATCATGCGCTGATAAGTGGCTCCTGCGTTTTTGAGGTCGAAAGGCATTGTAGTGTAGCAATATACTCCGAGTGGAGTTGTGAAAGCTGCCTTTTCCTGGTTTTCTTTCTTCATTCTTATCTGATGATATCCAGAGTATGCGTCCAGGGATGACAATCGGCCACATCTCACGGTGGAGTCGACAATCTGATCGATGCGAGGTAGTGGAAAATGGTCCTTTGGGCAACACTTGTTTAACCCTCTGAAGTCGATGCACATTCTTGTTTTGTTTGTCTTCTTCTTCTCGACTATCACGGGGTTGGCTACCCATTTTGACTTCTTTATTTCTTGAATGAATTTTGCTTTGAGTAGTTTGTCCACGTACTTCTCTATGGCTTCTCTCTTAGGCCCCGATACACGTCGTACCGTTTGTTTGACATGCGTGGTTCCTGGATTGCGTTGGAGAGTGTGCTCGGCGAATTCCCTGGGTATGCCCGGCATGTCATCTGCCGACCATGCAAACATGTCCCAGTTCTCACAGAGGAATTCTACGAGCGCGCTTTCCTATGCGGGAGGCAAACTTGTTGACACTTTGACCTTTTTTGCCGAGTCAGTCGAATGGACTTGGTGTGTCCGTGTGTCATATGCGGTGTTGAATGTTTTGCTTGTAGCCTGCTTTTTATGCTCCGACATGTATGTTGTGTCGCTGAGAAGCGAGAGTTCCTCCAGCGTTTGCCCTGCTCCGAATGTTTCAGAGATCTTGTTGAAGTCGAGGTCGCAAGCGTCTGACCTTTGATAGTTTCCACTGACCGTGATTATTCCCTTTGGGCCTGACATCTTCAATTGGAGATATGCATAATGTGGAATCGCCATAAATCGGGCGAACGCTGGTCGTCCGAGTATAGCATGGTATTGTGATCTCTAGTCGACGACCTCGAATTCCATTGATTCGGTGCGGAAATGTGTCGCATCTCCGAATGTCAAATCACGTTGTATTGTACCTTTTGGTACGATAGCTTTTCCTGGGACTATACCCTGAAAAATGTTTGAGGATGGAAGCAAATTGTCGACTAACCTGTTCATTCGACGTAGTGTGTCGGCGAAGATGATGTTGATGCCGCTTCCTTCATCCATGAATACTTTGTCATGGTATAACTGGCGATTTGTGCTTCTAGGACCAAGGCAGAGTGGCCTGGCCTGTATACAGATGGCAGGTGATCTTCTCGGCTGAACGTGATTGCTGTCTCGGATCCTCTCAAGAATTCCGGTACATCTGGTGGTGCCATGACTGCCATGTTGACGTGTCTAGTATGCAGTTTTGGCTGCCTGTTGGATGATCGTCCCTTTTGGATCATGTATGCTTGCTTCTGATGACTGGAGTACTGACCTGACGAGTTCTGCTGCGCATAGTGTACTGCTCCCATGAACTGGGTGTTGGGGTCATGCGATAGAGGTGGTGGTAGTGTTGTGACTTGTTGTGCAGGTACAATATGTTCGAATGTGTTACCCCTGCGCCTTTTTGCGTACTCGATTGCCAATTGCTCGAATTCACGGTAATTTTCAATGCTGTGACTGGATATTAGTTTTTCCATTTCTGGGTCTTTGAATAAATGTAATCTGCATGAATTTTCTATCCCTGGTGAAGGAGATATGCCCTAGAGGCAAATAAATAAGTAGTATTTATCGCATTATCTCATCAGTTTATAATAGGTTTTTGTATTTTGCTATAACTGTATTAATCAGAATTATTAATACTCGTGTGATACATAGACAACCGGAGTCCCTAGTGAGCCTCTATATAAACTAGTTGATCGAGATTCCCGATCAAAGACAATGACGTCGATTGACAATGGGGTCATCTTATTAGTAGAATAAGGTGATGGACATACGCAAAGTATTGCAATAAGATCGTATTACGATGTTTGTCAATTGCAATAGATAAGTAATATGATAGCTTATTCCTTAGACCGTGAGACCGTACTTATTGCTACTCCGTAGGAGTGCTTTGAGAGCATCAAACGTTGAGTCTTATGTAGCATGCCAATAACGGTGTGCATCTTGGGTATTCCGAAAGAGTATGTTGAGACATAAGGATCAAGAGCGGGATTTGTTCATTCTTGTAATGGAAAGATGCTCTGGGCCCACTTGGTGAGATTGCATCTATATAGCTGCGCAGCTTATGACTAGGTCATGGAGATGTAATATCACAGACGAGTTAATCACCTTTGTCGGTAACGAGATACAACAAGGATATCGGATGGCTGCGATCATATGTCGGACAAGGTAGTATCGTAGAAACAAAGGGAATGAATATCATGTTTATGGTTCAACGACGATATTCGTTGAATGCACAGGGACCGTCATATGCGTCCAGCTATCCCTGGCGGTCATTGGCGAGGGAAGGGTCTCGACCATGTCTGGAGTGTTCTCGAACCGTAGCGCAACAAACTTAAGGTATTAACGACACCTGGAGAAGGTTCTGGAATAACATAGGATTTTATTGGAGAGAGAGAAATGATCCAAAAAGAGTTCCGGTGGTCCGGAAGGAGTTTCGGGAAGGTCTGGAATGGTTCCAGGAATGTCCGAAAGATGTTCGGGTGGTCGGAAAATATTTCGGAGTCACGGGATATTAAGTAGTATTTAAATATATTAAATCTGAATTAATTATATTTTATATTAATTTTATTATTAAATAATAAAGGAAAATGGTCAGCCCACCTAAATGGGCCCTAAGAGGGCCCAAGAGGGGAGCCGCACCACCAAGGAAAGGGGCTTTGGCCCCTAGTCCAATTCGGACTAGGGTGTTCGGCCGAACCCCCTCCCCCTCCTTTTGCCTTTAGTCCCACATGGGGGAGGCAAGGTGTTTGCACACCCCCTCCCCCTTTTTATAGCAAGGCATATTAATTGGATTAATTACAGAAAAATACAATTAATTGTATAGCAGGCCGGCCGAGCTGTTTCTCCGCCCGTTTTGCCTCCTCTCTCCACCAATGCTATATCGTCGGGCGCCGTTGCCCTGCGGGATTCCAGAAAAGTTCTACCCCTGCGATCTCAGCTGGATCTGAGTGACCGGGGGTTGTTGTTAAGCTCCGTATGTTTGCGAGTGCTCGGAGGCACCACATTTGAGGAGCCTGGGTGCTGTCGTCTCGCCCACCCAGCAGCCCCGCCACCCCCCAGCCGCCGGCGCCAAGCCATCTTCCGCCCGACGCCCGTCGACGCAGGTCCTTGTCGACACCCCGACGTCATCGCCTACTTCGTCGCGGCAAGTTCTCTGCAACCTCGAGGTCGGCTACGTACGACTTCATCGTCAACGCTTGTGCGGAAGCATAATCCCCGCTATCGGTCTACATGGAGGTAATGTGACCCGTTCCGCCACGGTTATCACATGTACTCGATAGATAGATCCTTGCTAGTTAGGGCGTTCTTACGCTAGAAAAATTATTGTTTTCTGCACCGGAACCCCTTCATCTGGATCAAGGCGTTGTTGACCGTCTTGTTTGCTGTAGCTTCCGCGCTGATCACGGTTTCTGTTGTCACCCCGGTCGACTGGTCTGCCGTTCCTGTAGCTGCTTCTTGTTTCTCGATGGTCGTCTTGTTTTCTGTCATCTTGATTGCGATCATTATGCGAGAATCCTGCTGCCATGAATTTGGCATTGTCTTTGCCCCTGTGATCGTAGTTGCGTCTTTGTCGCTTGTCATCCCTATCTCTTCGAACTCGGCTATCTCGATGTCGTTGCGGCGAGTGCGGAGTTTTGCTTTGAACTACGTCTTCGCCATCCGCCCATTCAGTTGCTAGCTTCATGAGTTCTGCCATGGTTTTTGGGTTCTGTCGTCCGAGTGCTTCCCTGAAATTATTTCTATAGACTCCATTTGTGAAAGCGTCCATAGCCATGTCTTCTGATATTGGGCCCACAGAGTTTCAGATGGAGGTCCATCTTCTGATGTATGCTCTGAGGTCTGTCTTTTGTCGGCATGCTCTTAGTTCCTCGATTGTTTTCGACCTTTCGTAGAGAGGGTCGAAATATTTTATGAAGTCTTCCTTGAAGTGGTCCCAAGAGTCGTAGGTTCTTTCAGGTAATGATTTGAGCCAGTCGCGGGCTGTGCCTTCAAGCATTAGTTGTAGATATTACAGTGATGCTGTTGTTGTTCCTCGTTGGCATATAACTGCCAGTTTCTAGTCCTCGAGCCAGCCTGAGGGCTCTTGCTTGGAGTTGAATTTTGGCATGGCGGGTAAGCCAAACTTGTTTGGCAATTTTGCCTCTTGGATCCGTCGAGTGAAGCATTGTGATCCGCATGGACCTGCGTTGCGATTGTTAGGTGAGTCACGACTGCCTGATCCCCTAGACCTGCTCCTTGATCGGCTTCATGATTGTCGGCCCAGTGGGAACTGGGGTATGGAGAGCCCATTCCCTTCAGGCCTCGCACGCTGTCCAGACAGACGAAATGACTAAGGACCAGGCATCACCACCTGGCGGGACCCTCGAGAGGCAATTCCCCACGAGGGCCTGAAGAGGAAACGAGGGCCTCAAGGGATCCCTCGCCTCAGGAGACCCTCCCAAGGCGAGAGCTCCCCTCGGGGGAGTCCTGTAAGAATCTCCCCTCAGGCCTCCCCGCGCCTGAAGGGAAACGTTGCGGCCAAGGAAGTACGGCAAGAAGCATATGGCCTCTGCCACGCCCACGTGGTGACGCAAGCACCCCCGTTGCCGTTTTGGTGATAAAGGGGTCAATAAAGCGGCTCTGCCTGCCGCGCAGCTGCCAGGACCTTCTACTCTGACGATAAAGCGGGTGGACGGCGCAACCCTCCAAAGGAGAACGTCATCGTGGGCTCCACCTCAGAGACTGCCCTCTCTGCGGGCAGTACAGCGCGGTCGGCCGCCTGTCGGCCACCGCGCCCACCTTTATCAACAATGGACCGCGTCCATGGACGAACAGACGGCGGTGGACTCCAACTCCACCATGCCACTGCCATGTGGGAGCCACCTTGAAGGCCAAGACGAAGGAGAGCGCTAGAGGCGCCTATAAAAGGAGGAAGACATCCATCGTAGCACGGGTCGACTCTTGGCGTGCTACAACCCTTGTAAACCCTAGCAATTCTTGTTAGGGTAGCCTTGAGCCCGAGGAGGAAGAAGATCATCGCTTCCCTCCCCAGGCAAGAACTGCCTCAAGGGGGCCTCCGGCAAACTCCACTATACTGTAAACTCCATCATCTAATACAGACAAGCAGGAGTAGCGGTCTTACCTCCTCACGAGGGCCGTGAACCTGGGTAAGGGCCGGTGTCTTCCTCTGTCGTGTGCGTGTCTTCTTCGGGTCCGGCGAGCAACGTCGCGGAGCCACTCGAGTGTCTAGACCTCCGCGTTCAATCCCCTTCACGAACTACACTTCAGGAAGTGACTACCCCCGATTCTTGGGAGTCATAACCCGACATTTGGAGCGCCGGCTAGGGGGCTTGAGGCGCGTCAACAACCTTCGAGTTCGTCTCCGCGCCATGGTGAACACCCGCGCCACCCGCGCCACCCGCGTCGCCCGCGTCAACTGACGTGCGCCAGGTGGAGCACGCGCGCCGCCAGGCACCACGACCACCCACGCGCGGCGGGGCCGACCCCGCCATGAAGAGAATGTCCCTTCTGGCCCTCACGCAGAGGCGCCGGAGCACAACTCCGACCACCAGGAGGACGCGCAGTCGTCGCATCCGACGCAGCGCACGAGCGGCTCAGGCCCGGGGAGGACAGACCCTGCGCCTCACACCGCGCTGCTCATGGCGCAGGAGCTTCTCCGCTACCAGCCCACCGCTGAGGCCCACGAGCAGTGGCTCCAACGCCTCAACCACCTCGTAGGCATCGCTACGACGCGCCCTGCTCCGTCGCAGTCCAACCTGCGCCCCTCTCTCGCGGGCACGGTCGCGACAAACGCGCCTCCGCCACCTCCGAGGCCTGCACCGGCTGCGGCACAGAGGGCTGCTTCGCACGCGTCCTCGCCGCACGATTGCTTGATCGTGCAGCGCACCGCGCCCGACGCTCGCGTGGGGATGGAGCTCCAGCGAGACCGCCAGAACAGGCTCGTGGAGGAGATTGGCCAGGCAGGTCAGCAGAACCGCGGCGCGCTGCAGCACGGGGTCGCTACGTACGCCTCAGGCTGCATGGCGTTCACCCATTCTCTGCGTCGCGTGGTCTGGCCCCCGAAGTTCAAGCCTGCTCTCCCCAAGGGCTACGACGGTTCCAGCAACCCCATCGAGTTCTTGCAGCTGTACACCACCTCCATCCAAGCTGCGGGTGGAGATCACAAGGTCATGGCCGATTGGTTCTCCGACGCGCTTCGCGATTCTACGCTGTCGTGGCTCCTGAACCTCCCTGAGGACTCCGTGAACTCCTGGGAGGAGCTCTGCAAGCAGTTCGTCTCCATCTTCAAGGGGACATACGAGTGCGCCCTTACCCACAACGATCTGCGCGCCGTAGTGCAGAAGAAGGATGAGACGCTCCGCAAGTACATCCAGCGCTTCAGCCAAGTGCGCAACAAGATCCCGAACATCCCTGACACCCAAGTCATCGCCGCATTCCGCGAGGGCGTCACTAATAGCAGGATGCTCGTGAAGCTGGGCATCCACAACAAGCTCACCTCTGTGGTCAAGCTTTTCGACCTAGCTGACAAGTGCGCCAAGGCTGAAGAGGGACTCCTCTTCGTCAAGATGTCCTCAAGAGGGGATGATCACGCTGAGGGGTCCAAGAGCCTGAAGAAGAAGAAGGAGCCCAAGCGCAAGGCCACCGAGGTTCTCGCGGCAGAGCCTGACGCGAAGGGCGACTCCCCTGAGCCTGGAGAGAGAAGAGACGACCACCGCCTTTTCTGCATCTACCACAACAGGCGCGGCCACTCTACGGAGTCCTGCTTCGACCTCAAAAGGTTGAGCAAGGAGCGCGAGCAAGTAGAGAGCAGTGGTAGCCGTGGTCGAGACCGTGGATACCGCGGGAGCGGACGCAAGGGCGGCTACCAGAAACCATCTGGAAATCAGGCCAACGCCGCAGAAAAGAACGGCAACCTCCCCGACGAGGAAGATGGCGGCTACCAAGCCCCGAGTGGCGCCATTGCCTGCATCCTCGGGGGAGAAGAAGCGCCAATGTCGAACAACCAGCTCAAGCAGTTTGCCCGCGAGCTCAACGCCGTCCTCCCAAGCACGGAAACCTCCAGGCCCCTCAAGTGTTCGCAGTACACCATCGCCTTCGACGCTAAGGACCACCCCAAGTCCACCAAGACTGTTGGAACCCTCCCGCTGGTCTGCACCCCACCATCGACAACGTGGCTGTCTCCAAGACTCTCATCGATGGCGGAGCAGGCCTGAACGTTATCTCCATAGATAACGTTCAAAGCGCTTCAAGTGCCCTACGAGCGGCTCATGACCTCGAGGCCCTTCACGGGGGTCACCAGCGGCTCGATCGAGCCTCTAGGCCAGGTCAGGCTTGCCGTCACCTTCGGGAGCAAGGAAAATTACCGCACCTAGCACATCGATTTTGATGTAGCACACATCGCCCTGCCGTACAATGCCATCCTCGGCTACCCCGCGCTCGCTATGTTCATGGCCATCACGCACCATGCCTACAACATGGTCAAGATCTCTGGCAGCGCTGGCACGATCACCATCCGTGGGCATGTCCTGGACGCTATGCGCGCCGTTGAGACGGCCTACAAGACCGCCACCATGGCTTTCCCCGCAGAAGAGGACCTAGAGCCTCTCGAGAGACCAAAGAAGAAGAAGTTGTTGTTCTCCCAGGAGGCAGCTGCTACCAAGATAATCTCTCTGAGTTCCAGTAGCTCGGGGGCTGAAGGCTCGGGGGCTAGCGTCTCCATTGGCGCCGCGCTGCCTCCCAAATAACAAAGCGCGCTCGTCGCCTTCCTCCAGGCAACTCTGACATGTTCGCATGGACACCGTCAGATATGTTTGGTGCACCGAGGGAGGTGATTGAGCACCACTTGGCCGTGTGCCCAAACGCGCGCCGCGTCAAGCAAAAAGCAAGAAAGCAAGCCCCCGAGAAGCAAGCATTCATCGTCAAGGAGGTCGAGAAGCTCAAAGCGGCAAAAGTCGTTCGCGAAGTCGCGCATCCCACTTGGCTCTCCAACGGCGTGGTAGTACCAAAGCCCGCCGGAGGAGGCCGCCTCTGCATCGACTACACTGATATAAACAAGGCCTGCCCCAAAGACCCTTATCCCATGCCCATAATTGACCAGATTGTGGACGCCACGGCAGGTTGCGACCTCCTCTGTTTCCTTGATGCCTTCTCTGGTTATCACCAGATAAAGATGGCCAAGGAGGACGAGGAGAAGACGGCTTTCCTCACCCCGTGCGGTGTGTATTGCTACGTCTGCATGCCCTTCGGCCTAAAAAATGCCGGAGCCACTTTCCAGAGGTTGATGAGGATAGCCCTTGGCGGGCAAATGGGGCGGAACGCCGAGGCATATGTCGATGACATCGTTGTGAAATCACGAGAAGGAAATACTCTCCTCGGAGACCTTGAAGAAACCTTCGCCAGCCTGCGCAAGGTGAACATCAAGCTCAACCCTGCCAAGTGCGTCTTTGGAGTACCTTCAGGACAAATTGCTTGGGTTCCTCGTGTCTCATCGAGGCATAGAGGCAAACCCAGAAAAAATCAAGGCCATAGAAGACATGCAACCTCCGCGCAGGCTCAAGGACATGCAACGCCTGGCAGGCTGCATGGCCAGCTTGGGTCGATTCATCTCCAAGTTCGGCGAAAGAGCCCTGCCGTTCATCAAGATCATGAAAAGAACGGGCACTTTCAAGTGGACCCCTGAAGCTGAAAAAGCATTTGAGGACTTGAAGAAGTATCTGGCCAGCCCACCAGTAATGGTAGCCCCAAGGCATGGCGAGCACCTGAAGCTGTACTTATCAGCTACTCCACAAACAACCAGTGCTGTCCTTGTGGTGGAAAGAGAAGAGCCAGTACTCCACAAGAAGAGTGCAGCCACTCCAAAGAAAAACCCTCCTGATAAGGAGCTCGACGAAAGGGCAGCCCTCACAAACCCGCCGCCAGGCCCAAAGCCCCAAGAGAGGGCCGCCCCAAGTCCACCGTTGCAAGGAATTCATGCCGAGGAGCCTGAGGAGCCTCACGAAGCCAAACCCCTCGAGGCACAGGGCAAGCCCCTTGAGGCCAACCCCCTCGAGGCCCAGGCCAAGCCCCCTGAGGCAAACCCCCTCGAGGGCCAAGCTGAGCCACCTCAGGCAAAAGACGCCGAGGTTACAGGAACTACCATCGTCGAGCATCCAGTCTACTTCGTCAGCACAGTATTGCGTGATGCTTGCGAGCGGTATACAATGCAGCAGAAGCTTCTCCTCGCACTCCTCATCGCCTCAAGAAAGCTGCGACACTACTTCCAGGGGCACCCCATCATAGTGGTCACCTCTTTTCCCCTGGAGCAAATACTGCGCAACCCAAACGCAACAGATCGTGTCGCAGGGTGGAACATTGAGCTACAGCCATTCAATTTACGCTACGATACCACAAGGGTAATCAAAGGAATAGCATGGGCTGACTTCGTCGCTGATTGGACTGACCCAACCTCTGAAGAGCCTTTGGGAGAAGAGAAATGGCCCTCTGGAGCCGCAATGCCCAGCCTCTGGACCATGAAGTTCGACGGAACTTTCGCTTGTCGCCGCGGCGCGGCAGGCGTAGTCCTGGTCTCCCCCAAAGGCGACAAGTTGTATTACGCAGTCCAGCTGTGCTTCAGAATCAACAAAATATCCAACAATATCGCCGAGTATGAAGGCTTGCTTGCCGGCCTACGCGCCGCAATCGCCCTAGGCGTCAAGCATCTACTCATCAAGGGCGACTCCCAGTTGCTCGTCAACTTCTCTAACAAAAGCTATAAGCCTAAGGACTACCACATGGCCGCATACCTTGAAGAGGTCCGTAGGCTTGAGAAGAACTTCAGGGGAATGGAGCTCATGCACATCCTAAGAAAGGAAAACCAAGAGGCCGATGACATCGCCAAGCGCGCATCGAAGAGGCAAGCTCAGCCGCCAGGTGTCTTTGAAGAAAAGCTCGTCAAGGCATCCATAAGGCAGCCCCAAGAGGCCCTGCCCGCAAGCACAGACGAAGCGCTCCCGCCACCACCTGCAAGCGGGGCTGCAGGCTGCGGGCCCCCTACAGGGGAGCGTCTGGTTCTCACAGCGGTGCACCAAGAAACAGAATGGATCGACGAGATCAAAGATTACCTCCATAAAGGGGTTCTTCCCGAGGAAGACGTGGAAGCGGAGCGAATCGCCCGCCAAGCAAAATCGTACCAAATCCTCGAAGGAATTCTCTATCGCAAGCGCCCAAATGGCGTCGCGCTCAAATGCGTCCCTCCTGAAGAAGGCAAACTGCTGATCAAGGACATCCACAGCGGGGAATGCGACCACCATTCTTGCGCCCGCACCCTCGTAGGCAAAGTCTTCAGGAGCGGCTTCTACTAGCCTCAAGCACTTCAAGATGCAATGGACATCATTCCAACACGTGAAGCATGCCAATTTCACGCCAAGCAAATCCACCAACCAGCGCTAGGACTACAGACTATTCCATTCTCGTGAAAGTTTGCGGTCTGGGGGCTGGACATCCTGGAACATTTCCCAACGGCGCAAGGTGGATATCGCTACCTCTTTGTGGCCATTGACAAGTTCACAAAATGGCCTGAAGTGGAGGCGACGCGCACAATCACAGCAGGCGTGGCGGTGAAATTCATCAGAGGACTGGTCTGCCGCATCGGAGTGCCTAACCGCATCATCACCGGCAATGGCTCCCAATTCACCAGTGGCATCTTCAGAGCCTACGTGAAAGAATGGGCATCAAGCTCTGCTTCGCCTCAGTCGCCCATCCGCAAAGCAACGGACAGGCTGAGCACGCAAACGCAGAGGTCCTCAAAGGCCTAAAGACCAGGACCTTCGATATCCTCCATGGCCACGGCAAGGGCTGGATCAACGAGCTCCCCTCGGTGCTCTGGTCCATCCGTACCACGCCGCCCAAGCCCACTGGGGAAACACCGTTCGCCCTCGTCTATGGAGCCGAAGCAGTCCTCCCAACAGAGATAAAGCATAGATCCCCATGGGTCCTTGCCTTTAATGAGGACCAGCAAGAGGACCTCCACAACGACGACCTGCTGCTCCTTGAAGGGCTACGACGCCGCGCCGCCCTCCGGGCGGCCAAATACCGGCAGGACCTGGGACGCTACCACAGGCGTAACGTGCGCTCGCGCACCCTGGAGGCATATGATCTCGTCCTCAGGCGAATCCTCTCCAGGGAAGGCCTCCACAAGCTGTCCCCGATGTGGGAAGGTCCCTACAGGGTCACCCACATCGCCAGGCCTGGCGCGGCTCGCCTCGAGACGCAAGACGGCGTCCCCGTCAAGAATCCATGGAACATCATGCACCTTCGCAAGTTCTACCCGTGATCATTGTCACGTCAAGGCATTTAGCGAAAGAGGCAGCCCACGGCTCAACCTCCAAGCACTTTTTGTCCCTCAAGGTTAAAAGCTCAAGGCTTAAACCTCACAAATCTTTGTATCCACAAGGAACAAATTACAAATGTGATCATAGTCACGCCCATGATCATTGTCACGTCGAGATTTCAAGCGGAAGAGGCAGCCTACGGCTCAACCTCCAAGCATTTTTGTCTCTAGAGGTTAGAATTCTCACGGCTTAAAACTCCAAAACATGCTTTGTCTCCTAAGGGAACAAACGCAAAACATGATCATTGTCACGCCCGTGATCATTGTCACGTAGAGACTTCAAGCGGAAGAGGCAGCCTACGGCTCAACCTCCAAGCATTTTTGTCTCTAGAGGTTAAAATGCTCACGGCTTAAACCTCTAAAACATGCTTTGTCTCCTAAGGGAACAAACGCAAAACGTGATCATTGTCATGCCCGTGATCATTGTCACGTAGAGACTTCAAGCGGAAGAGGCAGCCTACGGCTCAACCTCCAAGCATTTTTGTCTCTAGAGGTTAAAATGCTCACGGCTTAAACCTCCAAAGCATGCTTTGTCTCCTTAGGGAACAAATGCAACCGTGGTCATTTCTACGCCCGTGATCATTGTCACATCGAGACTCCTAGCGGAAGAGGCAGCCTACGGCTCAACCTCCAAGCATTTTTGTCTCTAGAGGTTAAAATGCTCACGGCTTAAACCTCCAAAGCATTCTTTGTCTCCTAAGGGAACAAATGCAACCGTGGTCATTGCCACGCCCGTGATCATTGTCACGTCGAGACTCCTAGCGGAAGAGGCAGCCTACGGCTCGACCTCCAAGCGTTTTTGTCTCTAGAGGTTAAAAGCTCACGGCTTAAACCCCCAAGCTCCAAAGGCTTCTCTCGAGGGCAAACCCTCCGAGCTCTCCATTTAACGAGCCACCTCAGGCCGTTGAGAGTCTCTGCCACTAATGGGTGGTCCCCATGCCTTGACATGGTCAAAACATTAACTTGGCAACCCCAAGCATAATAACTCAATTTCGTTCCCAAGTGAACTAAGCGCTTCGGCGCCGCTTTAAAATGTATTTGGTGAGTTTTTTGCACTACTCTCATGAAGTGTGCGCTTACATCTCTCCATATGTGTACCTCGCGAGCGGGGGCTGAGTACGGTGCCAGTGCCTCAAATGACACACCAGCAGCACTGCAAAATTCAAGAGTCCGAGCTCTGGCTGGAGGGCAAGATCCCACAAACACGCCATCTCTACAGAGGACCTTGGTACTTACTCTCCTCGCAAGGAACGCCTGAGGGGACCTATGCGCGCACGAGTCCCTTGATCCGTGTTCCAGTGTTTGGGTTCGCCCCTCTAACATCTGCAGGGAAAATTCCCCCCACAAGCCTGAAGAGGCATCCAGGAGCGACCCCTCAAGTGGGCAACCTCGCCAGGCGAAAAGCCTCTGCAGGGCGGAAACCTCGAGAAGCTAAGTCCCGCGCCCACGCCTTAAGAGCGTTTTCTCCCCCTAGCGCACGTTTGCCCCTCAAGCGACTTCGCTTTCCCTTACGCTTCATGGACTACTCGCACGTCTAAGGGGGGCACTTGAGCATCGCGACTCAGGGCTCTTACCTCTCCGAGGCCTAAACTCCCCCCGGCCTTGCGAAGTCATTGCTCCTGCGTACCGAAGTGGCGGAGTCATGGCACGAAGAGATGGGACCTACTGACGCAGAGAACAAATAGACATGAAGATGAGTCCAAAGAGACCTCACGGGGGGCAGACAAGCTCGAATTAAACAGCATTAAAGAGTATATTACAGGCCAAAGGTCTTAAGAAATCTAAACACACAACTGTTTCAGATACAAGCGCTCGCAGGCGCAATAAGGAAAGACTTAGGGGGAAGCAGCGCCGCCTGGGACCTCTTCCGCAGCACCCTCTTCAGCCTCGGCAGAGCAGGCCTCCTCCTCGTTGTCTTCAGCCGCAGCCTCCGCGCGCCTGAAGCGGTTGCAGAAGGCGTCAACTTGCTCACGGAGGGAACCGGAGACCCGCCGCGCGTCCTCGCCTTGAGCAGCTTTTGTGACAGAGGAGAGGTCGAAGCCTGGCGTGAGGAGCTTGAGGTTGGTGAAGATGCGATCAACAACCACCCCCAGGAGCTGCCGGCTCTCGTTTTCGATCATCTCTCGAAGCTCGGCGACGGGACCCTCGAGCGCCTCGAACAGCTGGTCGAAGTAGACCAGGTACATGGCAGCATCGCCGGGGCCTCGAACGTCGGTGTGCGGCGCGTCTGTGCCGAGCTGCGCGGCGAGATCGTTGCCACGGGCAACCAACGCCTCAAACATGCGCTCACGCTGCTTCGAGAGCGCGCGAGCCGCAGTGGCATAGTCCGAGGCTTCTGCCGCCCGCTGCATCGCCGGGGCCACTTGCTCCTCCACGTCCTTGGCCAAGGAGTTGAGGTTGTGGACTGCTTCGGTGCGAGCCTCCTCCACTCGGCGACGACCATCCTTGGCGCGCTTGAGGCGAGCCTCCAGCTTGGAGTTGGCCCTCTCGATCTCTGCGATCCGCCGAGCATCCGCGGCGTGCTTTACCTTGAAGCGGTCCTCCTGCGTCTGGGCCAGGTCGCGGTACTTCTGAGAAGTGGACTTGCGAAATTGCTTCTCGCGCTCCTCGAGGGCGTCATCGGCCTCCTTCTTCTTCTCGGTGAAACGCCGCTCGAAGCGCTCATAAGCTATCTTCTGGGCAGCGACGTTTTCGTCGTACTTCACGGTCGCCTTGGCCAGGTCTCCCTCGCGCTCCTCAAGGGCCTCGCGTTGGGCAACCAGGTCCTTCTCCGCCTGAAGGCGCTGCTCCTCGCGCTGTTGCAGCTCTTTCTCCTTGAGGGCCAGCTGCCGTGTAATGCCCCAATCCATAAATTATACAGTGATGCTATGTGTCGGTGGTCATGCTACATAATCGAAGGTTACTGGGGTTACCACTCCCAGGCCGAGTAAACATCGGCTGGCGTGCTCGGCATGGATCTTCGGCAACACAACCCTTCGATCATGCCATATCCAAAGCATAGCCCTCAAAGTATAATAAAGAGACTAAGACACCGGAACACCTGGCACATGACAGACCCTACGACTCCAGATAATATAGGTCAACTCTTAGTAGAGAAAGATAGCAATTATTACAATCCAAGGTCACAGACCAATCAGTACATCAAGCGGAAGCAAATTAAGTTGTTCTAAACAACAAGATCCAAATATGGCCTAAGAGGCCTACAGATAAACAGTCCCGTGCCAGCTGGTTCCTAGTTGCCCCAGGCTGCCACCCGGGAACCCCAGACTACTCGTCGATGTCAATATAGAACCCACCTTCGGGGTAGGTAAAGTCCTCCTCTGAAACAAAAATAAACAAGGGTGAGTTCGACGAACTCAACAAGATTTTGAGCTATTTGCTCTATGATTGGCTCTCAAGGTTTTATGGCTGTTTTGCGTAAAGATGATTTTATTCTTAAAATATGACTCCAAGGCATCGACTATCAGAATATTTTCGAAGAGGGGTAAGAAGTAACTCTTTCTCTTTTGATTCACTTTCTCATCCTCTTCCACCACTGTACCTGTTCTTCAAAGGCACCTCCCCGAATCACCCTCGAGGAAGTCAACCTTACAATCGTGAGTGGTACCTTTAGTACCCAGTTTTTAATCATTCCGTTAAAGTTATTCTATGATCCCTGAATTCGTCACCAAGTCGTCCTTAACCGTGGACACGGCTTTTCGAAAAGATTTTATCCCTGCAGGGGGTGTACAATGTGAAAGGCGCAAGGTTCCCGAGGGACCCCCCAGCTCCTTATCCATGCGTACCGTCCGTCCCATTGCCTGTACAACTAGCTCTCTTCCGGGGAAAGCCGGCTGGGTGGGAGCGGCTACGACCTTTACCTCGCTTTGGACTAACCCAGGATCATCAGAGACTGGGGGACAAGTTCAGTGCCTCCAACACCCTGCCCCGCGGCCACTCATTTTCCTACCACCATAATCCTCATCTCAGTCTTGGCCACCATCTCAACACACGCGCAAATGGAAAGCCGAACTAGAGGACCCTCGGCTAGTCCGACACAAGTTAGTCGGTCGATGAGGTTCCATATGCCCACGCATGGTAGCATGCTCAACTTGGCTCGAAGGCGAGAACTCGCACCGAGGCGGCGAGAACGAGACAACCCCCCACATACCATGTGGCCTCTCATCCCCACCTTTTTTCATTTTATTAATTATTACCACAATTCTCCACCATCCTCCGCGGAAATTCCACCTCTGATCCCGACATGAATATCCATCGGACCACTAAGCAGTTAACTAAGCATGGCTAAGCAACAACATAGCATAGTGCATTATTTCAGGCTATCAATACAAACCTATGGATAATAGGAGGGAAACAGGTAATGGCATCGGGAACTTAATGCAACTATAGGATACTCTAATCCAACAAAATTGACATTTGGAACCGCATGCAATATTATAGTGGAGAAAATAATTTGCGGAAAATAGGATAAGATATGCAAGAGGGTGGGGATCACGCTTGCCTTGCTCAACAGGCGGGTAATACTGATCGTCGGGGTAATGTGGCGAGACCCCGGTTCCTGGATCTATCGATGTTTAAAAACACCGGAAAGAACACAATCAATACAAGCAATTCATATGCAATGCGCAAACACATGATGGTATGACATTTTAATGCACTGAATCATTATATCAATTATATCACATTTACATGGGATGCTAGGAATAATTATTCAACGAGATAGGAAATATATTTTCCTATTTGTTTTTAGGTGCACCTACCATTTTAATTTAGGTAACATGCTTGAAATGATTTTTAATATGTAGCACTGTTGCTTATGAGCATTTTATTTAAAGGGCACCATTTTTAACAATTGGAGAAATTTGTTATGAATTTGAGTTACACCTTTTTAATTCTACCCCTTTCTTAATTTAACAAAACAGAAAAATATATTAACAGCAATGGAAATGTGAATCATCCTATTAGATAGCATTTATTTTTCTGAGCATTTTGGTATATTATTTGCTAAATTTGGATAAGTATTTTGAAAGTTATGAATTTTTGAAGTTTGAATCATTTTCTGTCTTTTTATTAAATCGCAGGAAATTTGCCCGGACGTTTTTCACCGAGGCGCATCTAGCCAGAGCCACTGACGCGCGGGCCAGGGGCCACGCTGGCGTCCACGTCAGCTGCGCGTTTGACCGGAGCGGGACGCGCAGACCGGCGCGGTGGCGCGGCGCCGGCGAGCACGGCTCCGGCGGCTGGGGGCACGCGGGGACGAACGGGAGCGCGCAAACGAGCCTACGGGCGATTCCCTACCTAACGGAGGCGGCGACGCTGGCTTTTGGTCGCCGGAGCGAGCTCCACGGCGACCCGCGGCGGCGCCCGACGGCGAGGTACAATGACCGGACGATATAGGGGAGAGGGGACGAGTGGGGATGTCCGTTAGGACCGCAATCTCACCCTCGACGCGTGCGGCTGCTCGGAGGGGAGGGAGGAGGTCGAGGACGGCGGCGAGCTTGCCCGAGGCGTGGTGGCCGGAGTCGGGGAAGAAGCAGACGGCGCGGTCGATTTCGCGTTCCCCGGCACGGGTCCTTCGGCGTGGAGGAAGCTGGAGCTGCGGCGGAGCTCGTGGTGGTCCTAGCTGGTCGCGGGGTGGACTCCAACGACGGCGCTGCGGCGGCGGAGCTCCTCTAGGGTTTGGCCATGGCGGGGGGGGGGAAAGCAGAGGGAAAGATCGGGGGGAGTGAGCGGAGCACGGGCTCGGGGTGGCCTTATCCACTCGCGGCAGCAGAGGAGGAGAGGGGGGGGGGTCCGGGCGCGGCGCACGGCATGGCGACACGGCGACGGGGTTCGGCAGCGACGGGCGCGCTCGGTCGCTACAGGGAAGAAGATGAAGTTTTTGCAGAAAACCCCCTGCCCGATTTATTACTCCTCACAAACAGGTCCTTTTTCCTTTCTTTTAAAACCAGTGCACAGTTTTGATTTAATTGAGGCAGTTAAACATTTTATAAAAATTTGGAAAATTCAGGGAGCCTCCCCATACCATGTAGAGGCACCACAAAAATTGGCTCCTCAAAATAAAATGTTTTGGTGCACTTTTGTTCATAGGTGTTAAAAAGGGCATTTTGTTGATATTTCCATAATTTGCCACTTTAATGATTTGGAGACAATGCAAATATAATATTTGGAACTCTTGGAACTTCCTTGACAAATATGCCATATTCAAATTAGTTTGTTTTTAGCAAGTGCAATTATCTCATGTTGAACTCTTGTAACTTCCTTGACAAATATGCAAATTATTAAAGTGGGGGGTGGTAATGTTCATAGTAGTAGCAACATGATAAACATGCCATGATGCAATTACACAAAAGTGGAAAAATTACAGAGGTTTTTAGGTTTTAAACCTGGGGCTGTTACAAATCTACCCCCCTTACAGGAATCTCGTCCCGAGATTCTAAAGTTGTGGAAGAAAGTCGGGATACTCCTCACGAAGACTAGACTCTCTTTCCCAGGTAGCTTCTTCTTCGGAATGGTGAGACCACTGAACTTTGAAGAACTTGGTAGTCTTATTCCGAGTCTTCCTTTCTGCTTCATCTAGGATACGTATGGGATGCTCGCGATAGGTGAGATCCGCCTGGATATCCAGCTCCTCATGACTGACTCCACGGATAGGATCCTTGAAGCAACGGCGGAGTTGGGATACATGGAACACATCATGCACATCCGGGAAGTTGGTTGGGAGTTCTAGCTGGTAGGATAGATCTCCTCGTTTGGCCAGAATGGTGAAAGGGCCAACATAACGAGGGGCCAATTTTCCCTTGATTCCAAAGCGACGAACACCACGAAGAGGAGAGACGCGTAGATAGGCCTTGTCACCAATCTCAAAATGGACCTCCTGATGGTGCTTATCATAGTAGCTCTTCTGCCTAGACTGGGCAATCTTCAGATTCTCTCGTATGATTTTCACCGTCTGCTCAGCTTCATTGATCACATCTGGACCCAAGAGTTGCCTCTCTCCGGTCTCGGACCAATTTAGCGGAGTTCGGCATTTTCTTCCATACAGAACCTCGAATGGGGCCATACCCAGACTCGCTTGATAGCTATTGTTGTAGGAGAACTCAGCGAAGGGAAGGTATTTTTCCCACCCCTTTCCAAAAGAGATTACACAAGCTCGAAGCATGTCCTCTAGGACTTGGTTCACCCTTTCGGTCTGTCCATCAGTTTGGGGATGGAAAGCTGTGCTGAAGTTGAGGCGGGTTCCCATGGCTTGTTGGAAACTCGTCCAGAATTTCGAGGTAAACAAGCTGCCACGATCAGAGATTATCCTGTGATGTCGATGATCCGGGAAGCATACAGGTCAGCCAGCTTAGCAGCTGTGATGTCGACTCGCACTGGGAGGAAGTGGGCCACTTTGGATAGTCGATCGATGATTACCCATATGGCATCGTTGCCCTTGGGAGACTTCGGCAGACCCGTAATAAAGTCCATACCAATCTCGTCCCATTTCCATTCGGGAATCGCAATAGGGCGAAGAGTGCCAGCAGGCCTTTGATGTTCAGCCTTTACACGACGACAGGTGTCGCATTCAGCAACATACTTGGCGATTTCTCTTTTCATCCGAGTCCACCAGAATAGTGGTCGGAGGTCTTGGTACATTTTGGTACTACCGGGATGAATAGAGAGAGGGGAATCATGCGCTTCTTTGAGGATCAACTCCTTCAGATTCTGCTCCTTTGGCACCACCAGACGGTCACCAAAGTACACGATTCCCGCTTCATTCTCATAGAAGCATTTGGCCTTTCCACTAGCAATGTTCTTTCTGATATTAAGAATGCCAGCATCCAGTTTCTACGCCTCCTTTATCTGGTCTACCAGAGTAGATTTGATTTCCAGATTTGCGAGGTAGCCAGAGGGAACAATTTCCAGGTTCAAACGGGCGAACTCTTCATGGAGAGCAGGTTGAGCCTTCTCAACCATCAGGTTGTTGCTATAAGCTTTTCGACTTAGCGCGTCAGCCACGACGTTCGCCTTGCCGGGTTGGTAATTCAGACTCACATCATAGTCTTTAATTAACTCCAACCAACGTCTTTGCCTGAGATTTAGATCCGGCTGAGTGAAAAGGTACTTCAGACTCTTGTGATCCGAGTAAATCTCGCAACGGTTACCAAACAGGTATGGTCTCCATTGCTTCAGAGCATAAACCACTGCGGCAAGCTCCAAATCATGAGTTGGGTAGTTTTGCTCATGAGGCTTCAATTGACGAGAGGCATATGCCACTGCATGGCCATCTTGCATTAACACACAGCCCAAGCCTTGCAGAGAGGCGTCACAGAAGACCACGAAATCCTTGCTTGCCTCTGGCAGGGCAAGCACAGGAGCAGAAGTGAGTTTGGCCTTCAGGGTTTTGAAGCTCTCTTCAGCTTGGTCCGTCCATACGAACCTTGTATCCTTCTTGAGAAGGTTGGTCAGAGGCTTGGCTATTTTGGAGAACCCTTCGATGAATCGGCGGTAGTAACCTGCCAATCCCAGAAAGCTTCGGATGTCCTTGGCAGACATGGGAGTTACCCAATCCATAATAGTTTGAACCTTGTCGGGAACGACAGCCACTCCACTTGCGGAAATCACATGGCCGAGGAAGACGAGATTGTCCAACCAAAACTCACACTTGGAGAACTTGGCATAGAGGCGGTGTTCTCGAAGGCGTGTCAGGATCAGACGAAGATGTTCGGCATGCTCTTCATCGGTTTTGGAGTAGACGAGAATGTCATCGATGTAAATGACAACGAACTTGTCGAGATAATCCATGAAGACGGAGTTCATGAGCCTCATGAACGTCGCAGGAGCATTGGTGAGACCAAAGGAAATAACGGTATACTCGTAGGAGCCATAGCGAGTAACAAATGCCGTCTTTGGGATATCCTGCTCTCTGATCTTGATCTGATGGTACCCTGACCTCATGTCCATCTTGGAAAATACCGTTGCACCAGCTAGTTGATCCAATAGATCATTGATGCGAGGAATAGGGTACTTGTTTTTGATTGTCACCGCATTTAAAGGCCTGTAGTCAGAGACTAGACGGGGCACGGTAGAATCCCTCTTCTTGACAAAGAGCACGGGACAACCCCAAGGTGAACTGCTAGGCCGAATGAACTCTTTCGCTAACAGTTCATCAATTTGCTCCTTTAACAGCGCCAGCTCCTCCACCGGCATCCGGTAGGGCTTCTTGGCAACCGGCGCGGTACCGGGAAGCAACTCTATGACGAACTCCACACTTCGATCAGGTGGCATGCCAGGCAATTCCTCCGGGAACACATCCGGGAAGTCACACACAACGTGGATGTCTTGGATTTCAGGAGGGGATAAGCCTTCCATAAGGCACAGGAGAAGCTCAGGTGAGTGGGGCATGGATGGAGATGGAGGTCTGGACTGTTCAGACCAATACTCCACAATTTCACCGGAAGATGTGGTCACGGTGATGGTTCTGGCAGCACAGTCGAGGTTAGCCTTGTATTTCCCTAGCCAGTTCATGCCCAGTATGGCATCAAAGCCGGTTGAATTGAAGGCTATCAGCGGATACGGGAAGGGGAATGAGCCTATATTAATTGAAACTTCAGGGGTCATGTCAGACCCTGAATTCAAGCTACACAAACAAAACGTACCGGTTGGGCCACACAACCAAGAACATACTGGGGTTACCAATCCCAGGAAGAATCAGGCCATGCTCGGAATGGATCATCGGCCGACAGTTCTTGGCGACCCCAACGTCACGTACGTTTCCAGATTGTGCACGAAAGAATCCAAAAAGTCTTCCAACTCGTATACTTCAACCATACACACATGGTATACGAGTCGGATTTTTAACAAGTCGAAACCACAGAATAAACCTAAGACACAAAGAAAGGAAATAATATCCAAAAGCTCTCACTGAGCAAAAATATATCAAATGGCACCAATCAGAGGACACATGTCCCAACATTACATCAAGCAGCGGAAACAAACCGGTCTGAGTACAGACAAGAAGCAAAGGGCTCAAGGCCGAAACGGAAAAGAAAGCCCATCCACGCAGTCCACCAGGAAGTAGCCCAGGGGAACTCTAACTACTCGTCGTAGTTCTCGTCGTCGAACTCCACGTAGTAGCCACCCAACTGGTCGAGCGAAGGATCCTCCACTGCAGAAAACCACAGCCCGCGAACGGGTCAATACACCAAAGCGTATCGAACAAGCTTAAGCTAACAGGTTACAAAACTGTAAGATTCCCAAAGTATGGGGGTAAGTGTACTTAGCGGCAGCAGCACTAGCAAACTAAAGAAACACGCTAAACTTCCGTCTAATCAGAGAGGGATAAGAGAGCGTTTGAATATCCACCTACAACTGACACCAGTCATAACCCATTCTCGAATTAACCCCCTCAACCAAGTATGAGGAAGCAATCCGGGAAAACTCACACTTAACAATTTTAGTTACCATTTAGGGTGTAATTAATACTATTTTACTAGTCACATTAATTAACAATGATTAGGTGTAAGTTGTCTAGATCTTGTTAGCCAGCATCATCACCAAAGTCGTCCATAACCGTGGACACGGCTCATCGATAAGATTATACCCTGCAGGGGTGCACTACAGTACCCATACTCGCATGATCAACCCGTGAGGGCCTCTCAACACGACTTATTCCTTCACTACAGCAAGTCCAAGTGCCACCCATATGAGTTGTTACCCGCGTCAGGAGTCCGGCCGAATCTCAATTGCGGACTCATTAGTTGTGACTACGCCACCATGCGGCTCAAACCACAGTAGGAACTGTCCGCTACGCGACGTACCACCCCTGTATGACCCCCCGTATCAAGTAACCTCTCATCGAACAACATCATCATCATGCACATGCATATGAGCGAATGGAAAACCCGAACTACTTGCGGCACATGGACGAGCTGCGGATCCGTTCAAAGTCGAGGGGGGCTCCATTGGGCCACCCACAAGTGGTTAGTGCGCTCAAAATTGGATCCGAGGACAAAATCTCAGTTCCTAGGTCGACACTGAGCAGAACAAAACACCTCGCAAGGCCTTCCGCCTGGTGCCTTATCTTTTAATTATAGAACCCCAAAATAAGACAACAGTTTATTATAGTAGAACAAAATATCATACTAAGCATACGAGATAAAGACAAAGGAACGACTCGCTCAACCAATCCTAAGCATGCACTACGACTCACAAAGGCCAACAGATAAACATGCAAGGGGTTATGGGTTGTGGGGATATAGCTGTATAGGCTGCAGGATAAACATGTGATGGGCTCGCAATTCAAGAACCGATAACTAGGATAGCATAGATCAAAAGGCAGGAATGAAAACCCGACAATCGTGTAACCGGTTAGCAAAAACTTGCCTGGCAGCTCGTAGCCTGGCACGATAGCTGGAACCTCGGTGTCGTAGGTACTCGCAGCAGACACGTCGTCGTCTACCCAAGAGAGCCAAACACAAACAATAGGAAACAATAATCAATACAGAGAAATGCGCAAACAAATGATGATGTGACATGGTATGCGAGGTTTAGGTCATATTAAAGCGGGGATGAAATCCCGGCAAAAGATTAGGGTGCAAGTTATTTGTGTAGCCAACAATTTAAATGTTACTTAATATATAGCAGATGTGGTGATCAAGTTAATTTAGATGGAATAGGCATTAATTGCTCAACACCTTCCATATTTAGTATTTTAATTGCAAGTTATTTATATTCAACTCAAATTAATTATTTATTAGCATGGCAAGGTATTGTATAAAAGGTATGAGCATATTAAATGGAATTAGGGCATTATATAATTGTTACCCCTCATACTCCATATTTAATTAATTAATTGCATTTGTTAATTTAAACTAAGCATTTAAAATAACTAATGCAAAATGACATAAGAATGAGATATTAATGTTTATTGCATTTTTCTGATATAAAAACATATAAAGTTTATTTAATTTGGAGTTATGAATTAAAAGTTATGCATTTTATAAGTGTAGGGTGTTCTCTGAAATTTCCAGGGACCTGTTCGTGATGGAAACAGTAACTGGAGGGGTTCAGGTGCGAAAGACAGAAACCAGGGAGTCTCGGTGCAAAAGCGCAGTGACCCTGGGGTTTTCTCACCGAGCGCGTGGCTACCCAGAGGGGCTGGCGCGCGGGCCCGGGCGCCAGCGTGGCGCGGACGTGCGAGTGTGGCGCTGCGCTGGCTCCACGGTCGCTGACCGGTGGGGCCAGGCTGTCAGCGTGCGCTGCAAAAATGGGGCATTTTCCACTGCGCCCGGGGGATTCGAACTCGCGTGCGCGGGTGTTAGCGCACGGTGCTGTTAGCCAGTAGGGTTAGATTAGTGATCTTGTTAGATCTAGGGTAGGTTAGTTTTTAGCTAATTAAAAGGTTAGGTATTTCTGACGAAACTGAAGGTGTCATTTTTCTCTGACGAACTGACGAAGACACAGCGCGCGGCGGCCGGAAAAACGACGCCGACGACGGCGACCTTTCCAGCGGCGGTGGGCGCGTGCGTGTGTGCAGGGGGGTGCGGAACCGTACGGGGCTCGTTTTTGTGCCCGGGCCGAAGAAAGAAGACGCGGGGAGGTGGAGTTGGTGGTCGACACCGGCGGTCCGAGGCGTGCTCGCCGGCGCAGGGGAGAACTCCGGCGTCCGCGACGATTCGAAGGGGGAAAAAGGGGTAGGGCGGCGGCGGCTCACCGAGGGGAGGTCGCTGGCGAGGCGGGAAGGCGCGGGAGCGACGGAGATGACCGAACGGTGATGGGGAAGAAGCTCGGCCGTGCGGGCGTCGTGGAAGGACGCGCTCGGTGCAGCGACGTCGGAGGCTCCCGGGTCCGTCTGCTCGCGTCGAGAGGAAGGAGGGGACGGCGGCGCAGCCCCTGGCGCGTCGATGAAGCAGGAGAGGCCGGCGTCAGGCGTATGCGAGCTCGTGCCCGACGGCCATGGCGACGGCGTTGCGGGGAGCAGAGCGTGCGGTGGCGGGGGAGGAGAAGTTTGGGGGCTAGGGTTAGGGTTCTCCTGGCTGCGCGGCTTATAGGAGGAGAGGGGGCCGGGCAAGGGGCGTGGGGGCGGCATGGCAGCCTCTGCCATTGCCGTGCCTCGCTGGAAAGCTCAGTACGGAGGAGGGAGATTAGGAAAACGGGCCGGGCTGGGGTTTGCTGGGCCAAGGAGTGGCCCAGTTCGGCCTGGAGCTCCCTCCCCACATTTTTTTTTTTTTTGGTTTTGTTTTTCCTTTTTATAACTTTCCTGTTTTTGTATTTTTAACACAAAATAGAAAGGAACCTCATAAAAACTTTTGAGCAATTTTTGCTAGTTTCAAATTAGACATATTAATAACTAGTTTGGTTAATTATAAATAAATTGAAACTTCAAATGAATTTATTTGAAACATTTGGATTCAAAATAAGAATTTAAATTTGGAAAACATTTGGGAGACATATTTAATTAAATGCAACCAATTATGGAATGATGACATGATTCAACAATTTTATTGCACACCAAAAGGAAAGTTACAGTAGGGCTGTTACAACACTCCCCCCCTCAAAGGAATCACGCCCCGAGATTCTTCATGGAGCAACAAAGAGGTTGGGGTAATCGGCACGGAGATGGTCTTCACGTTCCCATGTAGCTTCCTTGTCAGAATGATGAGACCATTGAACCTTGTAGAACTTGACAGTGTTGTTACGGGTGCGACGTTCAGCTTCGTCAAGAATGCGAATCGGTTGTTCCACATAAGAGAGATCTTCTCGAAGTTCAATTGATCCATGATCAACTGCACGACCTGGATCTTGGAAGCACTTCTTGAGTTGTGACACGTGGAAGACATCGTGCACTTTGGAGAGGTTTGGAGGAAGTTCCAGATGGTAAGCCAAATCACCACGCCTTGAAAGAACGCTGAAAGGCCCAACATAACGCGGAGCGAGTTTGCCTTTGATGCCAAAGCGTTGCGTGCCTCTCAGAGGAGTGACACGAAGGTAAGCTTGATCACCAGGTGCATAGACCATGTCCCTGTGCTTGCTATCATAATAGCTTTTCTGCCGAGACTGGGCAATCTTCAGATTGTCGCGAATGATGCGAACCTTTTCTTCAGCCTCCTGGATAATATCCGGCCCAAAGAATGGACGTTCACCAGCTTGAGACCAATTGAGAGGCGTTCTACATTTGCGGCCATAGAGAGCTTCAAATGGAGCCATGCCTAGACTTGCTTGGAAGCTGTTGTTGTAGGAGAACTGAGCATACGGAAGGCAATCCTCCCATTTCATGCCAAAGGAGATAACACAAGCTCTGAGCATATCTTCCAGAATCTGGTTTACTCTTTCAACCTGTCCACTTGTCTGCGGATGGTAAGCTGTGCTGAACAGAAGTTTGGTACCCAAGGCTTTCTGAAAGCTATCCCAAAATCGAGAAGTGAAGATACTTCCACGATCTGAGCTTATTGCCAAAGGAACACCATGTAAAGGAACCAGTCTTGTCACATAGAGTTCTGCCAACTGACTAGCTGATACTGTCTCTTTGACTGGAAAGAAGTGAGCCACTTTGGAGAGACGATCAATGACAACAAAGATTGCATCGTTGCCTTTCTTGGACTTTGCAAACCCAGCAACGAAGTCCATCTCGATCTTGTCCCATTTCCAATCAGGAATTTGCAGTGGTTGAAGAAGTCCGGGTGGTCTCTGATGAACTGCCTTGACACGACAGCAAACATCACAATGAGACACATAGCGAGCAATTTCACGCTTCATCCTGGTCCACCAATAGATTGACTTGAGATCCTGGTACATCTTTGTGCTGCCAGGGTGAATAGAAAGCGGAGTATCATGAGCCTCCTTGAGAATGAGTTCTCTTAAGCTGTCAAGTTTGGGCACAACAATGCGTTCTTCAAACAGCAAGGTACCCTTGTCATCGAGAGAGAAACTCTTGTACTTGTCCTTGCCAATGTTGTCTTTGATATTCTTGACACCAGAATCACGCAACTGTGCGGCACGGATCTTATCCTCAAGTGTAGGAGTGGCAACCAAGTTTGCAAGGTAACCAGAGGGAACCACTTGAAGGTTGAGTTTCTTGAATTCTTCATGAATAGGAGGTTGGATGTCCTCCACCATGAGGTTGTTGCAATATGACTTGCGACTGAGAGCATCAGCCATTACATTAGCTTTGCCTGGAGTGTAAGAGATGGTAAGATCGTAATCTGAGAGCTTCTCAAGCCACCTTGTTTGCCTGAGGTTCAAGTCTGGTTGAGTGAAGAGATATTTGAGACTCTTGTGATCAGTGAAAATCTCACAGCTGTGCCCCAACAAATAAGGTCTCCAAGCCTTGAGGGCATACATGATTGCTGCAAGTTCAAGATCATGTGTAGGATAGTTGAGCTCATGAGGCTGCAACTGGCGAGATGCATAAGCCACAACTTTGCGTTCTTGCATGAGGACTGCGCCTAGTCCTTGAAGAGATGCATCGCAGAATATTTGGAAAGGTTTGGAAGTGTCTGGGACAACTAGAACAGGAGTAGAAGTGAGTTTAGCTTTCAAGAGATTGAAACTCTCATCACACTTTGGAGTCCAAAGAAACTTTCTATCCTTCCTTGTGAGATCGGTGAGAGGCTTAGCGATTTTGGAGAAGTTCTCAACAAATCGACGGCAATAGCTAGCCATGCCAGGGAAACTCCTGACTTGTTTCACCGATGTAGGAGGCAACCATTCAACAATGGCCTTCACTTTTTCTGGATCCACAGAAATGCCTTCCGAAGAGATGACATGACCAAGGTAGGATACTTTAGGAAGCCAGAATTCACACTTGGAGAACTTGGCGTAGAGACGGTGTTCTCGGAGTTTCAACAAGATAAGACGTAGATGTTCTCCGTGTTCTTCCTCGGTTTTGGAATAGATAAGAATGTCATCGAGATAGACTACCACGAACTTATCGAGGTATTCCATGAAAACGAAGTTCATGAGACGTGAGAAAGTCGCCGGAGCATTTGTGAGACCAAAAGACATGACAGTGTATTCGTAGAGACCATAACGAGTGGTGAAAGATGTCTTTGGAATGTCTTCTTTGCGGATCTTGATCTGGTGATAACCTGACCGCAAGTCCAACTTGGAGAAAACCTTAGCACCAGCCAGTTGATCGAACAGATCGTTGATGCGAGGGAGAGGATACTTGTTCTTGATGGTTTTCTTGTTCAGAGGACGGTAGTCAACAACCAGTCGCTCCGTCGTGTCCCTCTTTTTGACAAACAAAGTAGGACAACCCAAAGGAGAAGTACTAGGTTGAATATGACCTTTCCTTTCCAACTCCTCTAGCTGTCTCTTAAGCTCAGCCAGTTCTTTGGGGCCCATCTTGTAAGGACGTTTGGATATAGGAGCAGTGCCTGGTTCTAGTTCAATAACAAACTCAACGGCTCTGTCAGGTGGCATACCTGGTAATTCTTCAGGAAAGACGTCAGGAAAGTCTCGGACCACCGGAATAGCTTCTATGGAAGAAAGAGGATCAACATTGAGAGCGAAAAGCCGGGCCGAAGATGTTTGGTTTGGAGAATAGGCTATCTGTCCAGAAGGATGAGAAAGAGTTACATTCTTTGTGGAACAGTCTATCTTAGCTTGATTGGCCTTCAACCAATCCATGCCCAGAATGACATCAATATCAGAATTGCCGAGAATTATAAGAGATGCCAAAAAGATATGGCCTCCAATTTGGATTTCATTGTCGAGGCTTATCCTGGACGAAGTCATTTGCACGCCGGGGGAAGTGACAGTGAGATTGCTCGAGAGGGGTTCGTGAGGTAAACTATGAGTTACAGCAAACTTAGTTGAAACGAAAGAATGAGATGCTCCTGTATCAAACAACACTCTAGAAGGGATAGAGTTGACAGGAAGTGTACCAAGAACAACTTCTGGAGCTTCTTCTGCTTCCTCAGACGTGATGTGGTTCACCCGCGCAGCACGTGCCGGAGGCCTGGTGTTGGGGACGAAAGGCCTAGCCGGGGCAGGTGCGCGGACCATCGCCTGAGTTGGAGAAGGGCGAGGTGGTGGAGGAAGTGTACGGGTCTCCGGGCAGTTGTTGGAGTAGTGGCCCGGTTTCCCGCACTGGTAGCAGGTCACGTTGGGGCGAGCGCCTGTTGGCCTTGGCGGTCCTCCGAAACCCCTCATAGCAAGAGCCGGGTTCGGTGGGCGAGGCGCGAGTCCTGGAGGTCCTGGCACATAGGTAGCTCGTGCGAAGGCGCTGTTAGGCACCCAGAGCCGACGCTTCTGAGCAGGAGTGGCGGCGATTGACGATGAAGAAGAGTTGGTCTCACGAGAGTGCTTGCGCGACTCCTCGAAGACCTTGCGCCCATGCTCCTCATTGAGCGCGATGTTGACGAGGTCCTCGAAGTTGTCGGCCTTGACGAGGTTCAGCTTGTACTTGAGCGCGGGGTTGAAACCCTTGCGGAACTTGGCCATCTTCTTGGCCTCAGTGTTCACCTCATCTCCAGCGTAACGAGCAAGGCGATTGAACTCGCCATTGTACTCCATCACGTCCATCTTGCCTTGCGTCAGCGAGTTAAACTGGTCGCGCATCCTGTCCATGAGACCTTCTGGGATGTGGTGGCGCAGGAAGGCTGCCCTGAAATCCCCCCAAGTGGTAACCACCCCGGGAGCTCTCATAGCCTGGAAGTTTTCCCACCATGAGGCAGACTTGCCCCTAAGCAGGTAGGACACGTAAGGCACCTTGTCATGCTCAGCCACGTGGGCGATAGCAAGGGTCCTTTCCATCTCGCGAAGCCAATCATCAGCTTCCAGCGGCTCAGTGGGGGAAGCGAAGTTCCTTGGGCCCAGACCGAGGAAGTCCTTGATGGTCACACGTGCATTGCCTTCATTGCGATGCCCGTTGCTGTTCTGGTAGACTTGGTTCTCGGCCATTTGAGCCAGAACTTGGGTCATCTGACCAAGCAACTCCGTGATTGGAGGCGGTGGTGGTGCGTCTTCCGCATTGCGGTTGTTCCTGGTGTTCGTCATCCTGAAGACATTGGATATTAGAACAACGACAAGATACCCAAAGCCAGGGAAAACTTGGAAAGTCGAATTCTTGCTCAGAAAAACAGTTGCAAACTGTAGGATAACAAGGATAAGCTTCTCATAACAAAGGTTCATAACCAAATACTTAGTTAGCCATCAGTACAACCACCAAGGTTTCAGTACTACAAGGACAGCTACTAGTACAAAGTTAACCACCCGTACAACCAACACGGTTTTGGTACAAGGATAGCTACTACAACAAGGAAAGATACAACTCGAATACTAGCTCTCGCTTCCCTCAGAAGACGAAACTAGGCTGCTGCGATGGGTGTAGCGACGATCGCAGTACAAGCGGTGGTCTCGCCCAATGTGTCGCAACTGAACGGAGTAGGCATCTGGCGTCTGTGTCCCGTACAGTAGTGGTCCAACGTGGTCTGGATCAGTAGTGATCAGAGGACCCCGCTCTGGAATGTATCCACCCACAGCAGACAGACGACTCGGAAAAGCGAGCTGGAACCTCGGGAAAGCGTCTGGTGTGACGTTCCCCCTGTCATACTGCCCAAGGTGAGAGAGTGCCCGGTGCAGCTGCTGACGGAGTGCTGCTATCTCCAAGCGTAGAGTCCCAGCAACTGAGTCTGAAGACTGGCCAAACTGAGCGGTCATGTCCAGAGCCACGAGCTCGTACTGAGAGTCCGTGTAGGGGTAGTATGGAACATAGCAGAATGGATGGTTGTTGAAGCAGTAGTATTCCCTGCGCAGGGCCAGCGCTGCATCGTAAGCTGCCAAGTGTACTGCCATGTCCACAGTGGAAGCCTCAGCAACGTGCTTGTGCGCAGTATCACCATCATCTCCGCTGATCCAAACAGTAGCTCTGTAGAAGGTCTGTCAGTAATCTCTGGGGATCTCGGACACCTGGTACTCCGGGAGGTAGCTGAAACCGAGATAGTCAACCATGCTTGTGAGAAGCTTCGGGTAACCGGTAGTCTGCTCACAGTGGGTCTTACGCACCACCTGATAGTGCGCCATCTACATAGCAGTTTGAAGTAGAAGTTAGCCTCCGGAAACCAAAGGATTGATTGCACAGAACAAATTGTACAATGACCAGGAGATGAAAACCAGAGAAAGGTAGAACAACAACTGATTGATTCGAGATTGAAACTGAACATAGCCGAAGAAGTTGATAACCACCAAAACGACAAAACCACCTGCAACTATGGTCCTACGGAAAACCCAGAACACGTGATGTCCTAAATTTTAAAATTAAGGTGAGAAGGGAATTATCGTAACACTTCCTTACCAGAAGAACAGGGAGGGTGGGTGGGGAAAGAAGTAAAAGAACAGAATTCCTACTCTCACGTTTAAGATTTCCTGATAACTACAAAATATTTTTCTAGACTCAAACAACGACCAGTAGAAGGGAACCTGAGGGCGTTTAAGCTCTGATACCAACTGTCAGACCCTGAATTCAAGCTACACAAACAAAACGTACCGGTTGGGCCACACAACCAAGAACATACTGGGGTTACCAATCCCAGGAAGAATCAGGCCATGCTCGGAATGGATCATCGGCCGACAGTTCTTGGCGACCCCAACGTCACGTACGTTTCCAGATTGTGCACGAAAGAATCCAAAAAGTCTTCCAACTCGTATACTTCAACCATACACACATGGTATACGAGTCGGATTTTTAACAAGTCGAAACCACAGAATAAACCTAAGACACAAAGAAAGGAAATAATATCCAAAAGCTCTCACTGAGCAAAAATATATCAAATGGCACCAATCAGAGGACACATGTCCCAACATTACATCAAGCAGCGGAAACAAACCGGTCTGAGTACAGACAAGAAGCAAAGGGCTCAAGGCCGAAACGGAAAAGAAAGCCCATCCACGCAGTCCACCAGGAAGTAGCCCAGGGGAACTCTAACTACTCGTCGTAGTTCTCGTCGTCGAACTCCACGTAGTAGCCACCCAACTGGTCGAGCGAAGGATCCTCAACTGCAGAAAACCACAGCCCGCGAACGGGTCAATACACCGAAGCGTATCGAACAAGCTTAAGCTAACAGGTTACAAAACTGTAAGATTCCCAAAGTATGGGGGTAAGTGTACTTCCGTCTAATCAGAGAGGGATAAGAGAGCGTTTGAATATCCACCTACAACTGACACCAGTCATAACCCATTCTCGAATTAACCCCCTCAACCAAGTATGAGGAAGCAATCCGGGAAAACTCACACTTAACAATTTTAGTTACCATTTAGGGTGTAATTAATACTATTTTACTAGTCACATTAATTAACAATGATTAGGTGTAAGTTGTCTAGATCTTGTTAGCCAGCATCATCACCAAAGTCGTCCATAACCGTGGACACGGCTCATCGATAAGATTATACCCTGCAGGGGTGCACTACAGTACCCATACTCGCATGATCAACCCGTGAGGGCCTCTCAACACGACTTATTCCTTCACTACAGCAAGTCCAAGTGCCACCCATATGAGTTGTTACCCGCGTCAGGAGTCCGGCCGAATCTCAATTGCGGACTCATTAGTTGTGACTACGCCACCATGCGGCTCAAACCACAGTAGGAACTGTCCGCTACGCGACGTACCACCCCTGTATGACCCCCTGTATCAAGTAACCTCTCATCGAACAACATCATCATCATGCACATGCATATGAGCGAATGGAAAACCCGAACTACTTGCGGCACATGGACGAGCTGCGGATCCGTTCAAAGTCGAGGGGGGCTCCATTGGGCCACCCACAAGTGGTTAGTGCGCTCAAAATTGGATCCGAGGACAAAATCTCAGTTCCTAGGTCGACACTGAGCAGAACAAAACACCTCGCAAGGCCTTCCGCCTGGTGCCTTATCTTTTAATTATAGAACCCCAAAATAAGACAGCAGTTTATTATAGTAGAACAAAATATCATACTAAGCATACGAGATAAAGACAAAGGAACGACTCGCTCAACCAATCCTAAGCATGCACTACGACTCACAAAGGCCAACAGATAAACATGCAAGGGGTTATGGGTTGTGGGGATATAGCTGTATAGGCTGCAGGATAAACATGTGATGGGCTCGCAATTCAAGAACCGATAACTAGGATAGCATAGATCAAAAGGCAGGAATGAAAACCCGACAATCGTGTAACCGGTTAGCAAAAACTTGCCTGGCAGCTCGTAGCCTGGCACGATAGCTGGAACCTCGGTGTCGTAGGTACTCGCAGCAGACACGTCGTCGTCTACCCAAGAGAGCCAAACACAAACAATAGGAAACAATAATCAATACAGAGAAATGCGCAAACAAATGATGATGTGACATGGTATGCGAGGTTTAGGTCATATTAAAGCGGGGATGAAATCCCGGCAAAAGATTAGGGTGCAAGTTATTTGTGTAGCCAACAATTTAAATGTTACTTAATATATAGCAGATGTGGTGATCAAGTTAATTTAGATGGAATAGGCATTAATTGCTCAACACCTTCCATATTTAGTATTTTAATTGCAAGTTATTTATATTCAACTCAAATTAATTATTTATTAGCATGGCAAGGTATTGTATAAAAGGTATGAGCATATTAAATGGAATTAGGGCATTAAATAATTGTTACCCCTCATACTCCATATTTAATTAATTAATTGCATTTGTTAATTTAAACTAAGCATTTAAAATAACTAATGCAAAATGACATAAGAATGTGATATTAATGTTTATTGCATTTTTCTGATATAAAAATATATAAAGTTTATTTAATTTGGAGTTATGAATTAAAAGTTATGCATTTTATAAGTGTAGGGTGTTCTCTGAAATTTCCAGGGACCTGTTCGTGATGGAAACAGTAACTGGAGGGGTTCAGGTGCGAAAGACAGAAACCAGGGGGTCTCGGTGCAAAAGCGCAGCGACCCTGGGGTTTTCTCACCGAGCGCGTGGCTACCCAGAGGGGCTGGCGCGCGGGCCCGGGCGCCAGCGTGGCGCGGACGTGCGAGTGTGGCGCTGCGCTGGCTCCACGGTCGCTGACCGGTGGGGCCAGGCTGTCAGCGTGCGCTGCAAAAATGGGGCATTTTCCACTGCGCCCGGGGGATTCGAACTCGCGTGCGCGGGTGTTAGCGCACGGTGCTGTTAGCCAGTAGGGTTAGATTAGTGATCTTGTTAGATCTAGGGTAGGTTAGTTTTTAGCTAATTAAAAGGTTAGGTATTTCTGACGAAACTGAAGGTGTCATTTTTCTCTGACGAACTGACGAAGACACAGCGCGTGGCGGCCGGAAAAACGACGCCGACGACGGCGACCTTTCCAGCGGCGGTGGGCGCGTGCGTGTGTGCAGGGGGGTGCGGAACCGTACGGGGCTCGTTTTTGTGCCCAGGCCGAAGAAAGAAGACGCGGGGAGGTGGAGTTGGTGGTCGACACCGGCGGTCCGAGGCGTGCTCGCCGGCGCAGGGGAGAACTCCGGCGTCCGCGACGATTCGAAGGGGGAAAAAGGGGTAGGGCGGCGGCGGCTCACCGAGGGGAGGTCGCTGGCGAGGCGGGAAGGCGCGGGAGCGACGGAGATGACCGAACGGTGATGGGGAAGAAGCTCGGCCGTGCGGGCGTCGTGGAAGGACGCGCTCGGTGCAGCGACGTCGGAGGCTCCCGGGTCCGTCTGCTCGCGTCGAGAGGAAGGAGGGGACGGCGGCGCAGCCCCTGGCGCGTCGATGAAGCAGGAGAGGCCGGCGTCAGGCGTATGCGAGCTCGGGCCCGACGGCCATGGCGACGGCGTTGCGGGGAGTAGAGCGTGCGGCGGCGGGGGAGGAGAAGTTTGGGGGCTAGGGTTAGGGTTCTCCTGGCTGCGCGGCTTATAGGAGGAGAGGGGGCCGGGCAAGGGGCGTGGGGGCGGCATGGCAGCCTCTGCCATTGCCGTGCCTCGCTGGAAAGCTCAGTACGGAGGAGGGAGATGAGGAAAACGGGCCGGGCTGGGGTTTGCTGGGCCAGGGAGTGGCCCAGTTCGGCCTGGAGCTCCCTCCCCACATTTTTTTTTTTTTGGTTTTGTTTTTCCTTTTTATAACTTTGCTATTTTTGTACTTTTAACACAAAATAGAAAGGAACCTCATAAAAACTTTTGAGCAATTTTTGCTAGTTTCAAATTAGACATATTAATAACTAGTTTGGTTAATTATAAATAATTTGAAACTTCAAATGAATTTATTTGAAAGCATTTGGATTCAAAATAAGAATTTAAATTTGGAAAACATTTGGGAGACATATTTAATTAAATGCAACCAATTATGGAATGATGACATGATTCAACAATTTTATTGCACACCAAAAGGAAAGTTACAGTAGGGCTGTTACAGTTCACCCTTTTGGTTTGCCAACGAGTACCAGGGCTGGTGACATATAATGGTGTTTCCAACTCTTCAAACGGTATATTGTTTTGTTGTGCAAATGCTACCGAAATGAATGAATGTGATGCTACAGAATCAAACAATACTGTAGCAAGAATAATTCGAATGTCAGGTAAGGAGACTCTAGAGTCCGGAATGAAAGTAGAACTCGGGTAGAGACTAGGCATAGCAAGGAGAATGATCCTGAAAGCAAACATAGGGACGGGAGCCCCAAAAGCTGGTCGCCCCACGCCCTAAAACCCAAGTGAGTAAGAGTACACCACTTGTATGATCAGACATGCGCGGCGGAAGCGACACGTGATAAGGCCCAAAACAAATAGAGGTAAGATTGCTCCGAGAATAGAGGGTAACCAGATAAGGAGTAAAAAGAATCCTAAGATGGTTTTCACAACTCATTTTCTAGGTTAAAAATATTTTTACCAACACTAGACTCAACGTCGACCAGTAGTAAGGGTTTCCTACAGGCGGTACTGCTCTGATACCAAGTTGTAATGCCCCAATCCATAAATAATACAGTGATGCTATGTGTCAGTGGTCATGCTACATAATCGAAGGTTACTGGGGTTACCACTCCCAGGCCGAGTAAACATCGGCAGGCGTGCTCGGCATGGATCATCGGCAACACAACCCTTCGATCATGCCATATCCAAAGCATAGCCCTCAAAGTATAATAAAGAGACTAAGACACCGGAACACCTGGCACATGACAGACCCTACGACTCCAGATAATATAGTTCAACTCTTAGTAGAGAAAGATAGCAATTATTACAATCCAAGGTCACAGACCCATCAGTACATCAAGCGGAAGCAAATTAAGTTGTTCTAAACAACAAGATCCAAATATGGCCTAAGAGGCCTACAGATAAACAGTCCCGTGCCAGCTGGTTCCTAGTTGCCCCAGGCTGCCACCCGGAAACCCCAGACTACTCGTCGATGTCAATATAGAACCCACCTTCGGGGTAGGTAAAGTCCTCCTCTGAAACAAAAATAAACAAGGGTGAGTTCGACGAACTCAACAAGATTTTGAGCTATTTGCTCTATGATTGGCTCTCAAGGTTTTATGGCTGTTTTGCGTAAAGCTGATTTTATTCTTAAAATATGACTCCAAGGCATCGACTATCAGAATATTTTCGAAGAGGGGTTAGAAGTAACTCTTTCTCTTTTGATTCACTTTCTCATCCTCTTCCACCACTGTACCTGTTCTTCAAAGGCACCTCCCCGAATCACCCTCGAGGAAGTCAACCTTACAATCGTGAGTGGTACCTTTAGTACCCAGTTTTTAATCATTCCGTTAAATTTATTCTATGATCCCTGAATTCGTCACCAAGTCGTCCTTAACCGTGGACACGGCTTTTCGAAAAGATTTTATCCCTGCAGGGGGTGTACAATGTGAAAGGCGCCAGGTTCCCGAGGGACCTCCCAGCTCCTTATCCATGCGTACCGTCCGGCCCATTGCCTGTACAACTAGCTCTCTTCCGGGGAAAGCCAGCTGGGTGGGAGCGGCTACGACCTTTACCTCGCTTTGGACTAACCCAGGATCATCAGTGACTGGGGGACAAGTTCAGTGCCTCCAACACCCTGCCCCGCGGCCACTCATTTTCCTACCACCATAATCCTCATCTCAGTCTTGGCCACCATCTCAACACACGCGCAAATGGAAAGCCAAACTAGAGGACCCTCGGCTAGTCCGACACAAGTTAGTCGGTCGATGAGGTTCCATATGCCCACGCATGGTAGCACGCTCAACTTGGCTCGAAGGCGAGAACTCGCACCGAGGCGGCGAGAACGAGACAACCCACCACATACCATGTGGCCTCTCATCCCCACCTTTTAGCATTTTATTAATTATTACCACAATTCTCCACCATCCTCCGCGGAAATTCCACCTCTGATACCGACATGAATATCCATCGGACCACTAAGCAGTTAACTAAGCATGGCTAAGCAACAACATAGCATAGTGCATTATTTCAGGCTATCAATACAAACCTATGGATAATAGGAGGGAAACAGGTAATGACATCGGGAACTTAATGCAACTATAGGATACTCTAATCCAACAAAATTGACATTTGGAACCGCATGCAATATTATAGTGGAGAAAATAATTTGCGAAAAATAGGATAAGATATGCAAGAGGGTGGGGATCACGCTTGCCTTGCTCAACAGGCGGGTAATACTGATCGTCGGGGTAATGTGGCGAGACCCCGGTTCCTGGATCTATCGATGTTTAAAAACACCGGAAAGAACACAATCAATACAAGCAATTCATATGCAATGCGCAAACACATGATGGTATGACATTTTAATGCACTGAATCATTATATCAATTATATCACATTTACATGGGATGCTAGGAATAATTATTCAACGAGATAGGAAATATATTTTCCTATTTGTTTTTAGGTGCACCTACCATTTTAATTTAGGTAACATGCTTGAAATGATTTTTAATATGTAGCACTGTTGCTTATGAGCATTTTATTTAAAGGGCACCATTTTTAACAATTGGAGAAATTTGTTATGAATTTGAGTTACACCTTTTTAATTCTACCCCTTTCTTAATTTAACAAAACAGAAAAATATATTAACAGCAATGGAAATGTGAATCATCCTATTAGATAGCATTAATTTTTCTGAGCATTTTGGTATATTATTTGCTAAATTTGGATAAGTATTTTGAAAGTTATGAATTTTTGAAGTTTGAATCATTTTCTGTCTTTTTATTAAATCGCAGGAAATTTGCCCGGACGTTTTTCACCGAGGCGCATCTAGCCAGAGCCACTGACGCGTGGGCCAGGGGCCACGCTGGCGTCCACGTCAGCGCCACGTCAGCTGCGCGTTTGACCGGAGCGGGACGCGCAGACCGGCGCGGTGGCGCGGCGAGCACGGCTCCGGCGGCTGGGGGCACGCGGGGACGAACGGGAGCGCGCAAACGAGCCTACGGGCGATTCCCTACCTAACGGAGGCGGCGACGCTGGCTTTTGGTCGCCGGAGCGAGCTCCACGGCGACCCGCGGCGGCGCCCGACGGCGAGGTACAATGACCGGACGATATAGGGGGAGAGGGGACGAGCGGGGATGTCCGTTAGGACCGCCATCTCACCCTCGACGCGTGCGGCTGCTCGGAGGGGAGGGAGGATGTCGAGGACGGCGGCGAGCTTGCCCGAGGCGCGGTGGCCGGAGTCGGGGAAGAAGCAGACGGCGCGGTCGATTTCGCGTTCCCCGGCACGGGTCCTTCGGCGTGGAGGAAGCTGGAGCTGCGGCGGAGCTCGTGGGGGTCCTGGCTGGTCGCGGGGTGGACTCCAACGACGGCGATGCGGCGGCGGAGCTCCTCTAGGGTTCGGCCATGGCGGGGGGGGGGGGGGGGGGGAAGCAGAGGGAAAGATCGGGGGGGAGTGAGCAGAGCACGGGCTCGTGGTGGCCTTATCCACTCGCGGCAGCAGAGGAGGAGAGGGGGGGTCCGGGCGCGGCGCACGGCATAGCGACACGGCGACGGGGTTCGGCAGCGACGGGCGCGCTCGGTCGCTACAGGGAAGAAGATGAAGTTTTTGCAGAAAACCCCCTGCCCGATTTATTACTCCTCACAAACAGGTCCTTTTTCCTTTCTTTTAAAACCGGTGCACTGTTTTGATTTAATTGAGGCAGTTAAACATTTTATAAAAATTTGAGAAAATTCAGGGAGCCTCCCCATACCATGTAGAGGCACCACAAAAATTGGCTCCTCAAATTAAAATGTTTTGGTGCACTTTTGTTCATAGGTGTTAAAAAGGGCATTTTGTTGATATTTCCATAAGTTGCCACTTTAATGATTTGGAGACAATGCAAATATAATATTTGGAACTCTTGGAACTTCCTTGACAAATATGCCATATTCAAATTAGTTTGTTTTTAGCAAGTGCAATTATCTCATGTTGAACTCTTGTAACTTCCTTGACAAATATGCAAATTATTAAAGTGGGGGGTGGTAATGTTCATAGTAGTAGCAACATGATAAACATGCCATGATGCAATTACACAAAAGTGGAAAAATTACAGAGGTTTTTAGGTTTTAAACCTGGGGCTGTTACATGCCGCTCCCGCTCGGAAAAACCCTTGCGGTCTTCCTCCAGAGCGACCTACGCGGCCTGGTGGGCGGAGAGAAGCTAGGTCTCCAGCTGGCCCAACTCGCGGCGCTTCTGCGCTAGCGAGCCCTCCATCGCCTCGCGATCAGCCTTGGCCTGTCGCAGGAGCTCCTTTGCGGCGTCACGTTCTGATTGGAGGGGCGCAAGGAGCTCCACGGCGTCGCGAATGGGCCCTTCGCGGACCTCCTTGTCAAAGCGGGTGGCCTCCTCACGCGCAGCTTGCAGCGCCGCATCCTCCAGCCGGCGCGCTTCGACCACCGCATGGAAGGATGTCCATGACTTCGCTAGCTCCTCCTGCCGCTGAGCGAGCCATATGTCTCCGAGGGCGAGGTAGGCCTCCAAGACCTCCAAGGATTCCCTCACGAGGCCGAAGGCGACCTCGCGGCGCCCCGCGCTCCAGTCCCAGCCGCGGAGGACCAACTCCTGGCTCGTGGAGGGCCCGGCCCCAGCGGGTCTCGCGGGCCTGGCCTCGGGGAAAGCTTGGGGGCTAGCCTGAGCTTCGCTTGCGCCCGCGCCGGTGGGCGTTCCTCGGTCACAGCTTGACGAGGAGGCGAGGAAGCATCTCCCCCAGCAGGTCCGCCTGTGCCTTCTGCTGCCTCGCGTGCTTCCCTTGTAGACTGCACGGGAGCAGTGGCCGCAGGTGGTGGGGTAGGCACGCACGGAGGTGTCAACGCACGCGGCGGCGGTTGGTTCGTGCGGTGGAGTGACCTTGCGCAGAGGCGTAGCCGCGCGAGGAGGAGTAGGAGCGCGAGGCGGCGTGGAAATTGTCTCCTCCGAGCCTTCCACCACCAGAGGCTCGGGGGGCGGTGCAGGTGCCTCTGGGCGTGCCATGCCCTCCTCCACCTGAGGCCCTGCTGCCCCCGCCTGGGGCACAACCGCCTCCGCTTGAGGCGCCCCATCAAGGGAGCTCGTGGAGGCCGCCTCCGCAGGCCTCGCGGCCTCATCAGCCGTGGCCCCTGCCGTGGCGCCCTTCACCTCAGATACCTTGCGAAGCCGGCGACGCTTCGCAGGTACAAGGTCATAGCAAGAGACCAAGAAAAGACTTCAGGAAAAAGTAAAGCGAAAGAGAAAGCTAAAAGATGAATAATCCAAGATTATGACACTAACCCTGAAAGGGGGGCGCCAGCGTTGACCCACGCCAGGCCTGGCGAGCCCCATGAGGGGAAGGGCTTGGAAGCATGCCTTGCATGTGGCGCCTCCGCTTTCCTCTTGGAGGGGACCTCAGACGGCCTCGCCCCCGAGTGGTCCACATCGGCTTTGGTACGAGGCCCACGCCTTCCCGGAGAGGCCTCCGCGGGCGAGGCCTCCTCTTTCTCAGCCTCTTCCTCCACCAGGCGCGAGGGCGCCACCACGAAGGCGTCATCATCGCCTGACGAGATATCGCAAATCTCGTCACTAAATGGCCCAGCCCTTGAGGAAGAAACCTCCCTAGCCGCGGCCTCCTCCTCACCTGGGCCAGCTCCTGAAGCCGAGAGAGAATCGGCCCCCTCTGCTTCCCGCGCGACCGACATCGGCGCCTCAAGGTCCGCCTGGCCTGTCGGGGTGAACGGAGGCATCCCCTCCAGGAGGTCCATGCGCTCCGTCAGATTGTATTGGTGAAGGGGCCGGAGCGCCACGGGGAGCTCATCCGCGGGAAGCACCGATGGATTGACGAAGAGCGCGGAGAGGACGTTGTCGACGGCGTCCTTGTCGTTGTCCTCGACGTGAAGCCGCATCTTGTCCTTCGGCCCCGAGTACATCCACATGGGGACCGAATGTGCCTGGAGGGGCGCAATGCGGCGCGTCACGAAGTCCGCGACGATCATCTGCCCCGTGATGCCCTCCTCGCGGAGGAAGCTCAGGCGCCCCATCAAGCTCACGTTCTTGGCGCCGTCAAATGTGGCCTTGCCCCGGTGGGAGTTCTTCACCGGGGGCTCGTCGGGGACCTCGAGGAAGGCGCATGGACGCTCCACCCCAACAAAAAACCACTTCTGTCGGAAGTCGTCCACCTTCTTTTTCACCGAAGTGATGGCCTTGCCCTTGTTCCAAGACATGGGGATGTAGACACTCCCCATGCCGTCGACGATGTGGAATGAGACGCACCCAGAGCGCTCGTTCTTCGCCGTGTTCCGGAGCGCGTAGAAGCACCGGAACAGCCCCACCATGGGCTCCAGGCCTAGGTACGCCTCGCAGAGGTAGGCGAAGACGGCGAGGATGAGGACGGAGTTGGGGTGCAGGTTCAGCAGCTGCACCTGGTAGAACGCCAGCACCGCCTCCAGGAACGGCGAGAAGGGCGGCACCAGTCCTGCAGCCAGGCAATGCTGGAAGACCGGGAAGAACCCGCGCGGGCGCTTCCTGTGCGCCGCGGGCTTCAGGGCCGTGGCGCCATGCTCGTTCGTCCGGTCCGCCACCAGGCACCGGAGCTTGGCGAGCGGCTTCTCGTTGACGCGCACGCCCAGCAGCTCCGCGCCCACAATGGTTTCAGGGGCCTTAGCCTGGGAGAAAGACCCCGCGGCGGCCTTGCCTTTGCTCTTGAGAGGGCTCATCGTCGCGGAAGCTTGGAGGAGTTGGAGAACGGAGATTCACAGGAGAGAGCGGAGAGGGAGAGCTCTGTAGAGCGGAAATTTCTGCGAGAAGATTTGGAAATGGTAACGGCTCCCTGCTGCCTCGCTCGGGCTTTATGTCACCTCGAGGAGCAGTTACCGGGACGTGGTGGGACCCCCCACGACTCGCGCCCCGGATCGTGTGAGACCTTTATTCGTCCAAGTGCCGCGTGGCTCGGGCCGGCTGGGCACTAAGGGCCCACGACACTTCGCCTGAGCCCATGGGCTCAATCGTGCCCATCATGGGCCCGGGGCCTACTGACGGCCCAGTGGGAACTGGGGTATGGAGATCCCATTCCCTTCAGGCCTCGCACGCTGGCCAGACAGACGGAACGACTAAGGACCAGGCATCACCGCCTGGCGGAACCCTCGAGAGGCAATTCACCTCGAGGGCCTGAAGAGGAAACGAGGGCCTCAAGGGATCCCTCGCCTCAGGGGACCCTCCCAAGGCGACAACTCGCCTCGGGGGAGTCCCGCAGGAATCTCCCCTCAGGCCTCCCCGCGCCTGAAGAGAAACGTTGCGACCAAGGAAGTACGGCAAGACGCACATGGCCTCTGCCACATCCACGTGGTGACGCAAGCACCCTCGTTGCCGTTTTGGTGATAAAGGGGTCAATAAAGCAGCTCCGCCTACCGCGCAGCTGCCAGGACCTTCTACTCTGACGATAAAGAGGGTGGACGGCGCACCCCTCCATAGGAGAACGTCATCGTGGGCTCCACCTCAGAGACTGCCCTCTCTGCGGGCAGTACAACGCTGTCGGCCGCCTGTCGGCCACCGCGCCCACCTTTATCAACAATGGACCGTGTCCATGGACGAACGGATGGCGGTGGACTCCAACTCCACCATGCCACTGCCATGTGGGAGCTACCTTGAAGGCCAAGATGAAGGAGAGCGCTAGAGGCGCCTATAAAAGAAGGAAGACATCCATCATAGCACGGGTCGACTCTTGGCGTGCTACAACCCTTGTAAACCCTAGCAATTCTTGTTAGGGTAGCCTTGAGCCCGAGGAGGAAGAAGATCATCGCTTCCCTCCCCAGGCAAGAACTGCCTCAAGGGGGCCTCCGGCAAACTCCACTGTACTGTAAACTCCATCATCTAATAGAAACAAGCAGGAGTAGCGGTCTTACCTCCTCACGAGGGCCGTGAACCTGGGTAAGGGCTGGTGTCTTCCTCTGTCGTGTGCGTGCCTTTTTCGGGTCCGGCAAGCAACGTCGCGGAGCCACTCGAGGGTCTAGACCTCCGCGTTCAATCCCCTTCACGAACTACACTTCAGGAAGTGACTACCCCCGATTCTTGGGAGTCATAACCCGACAATGATCTGCGACGGCTGAAACTCTTTCTACCGGTGCTTCGTTGAGGACTGCGACTGTGACGTCCTCTATAGTGGCTTCGGCTGGAACTCTTTCTACGGGTGCTTCGTTGAGGACTGCGACTGTGACGTCCTCTCTAGTGGCTTCGGCTTCGTCCTCGCCTTCCGCTATCCACCAGTTCCTTTGCTGCGATTTCTAGCGCCTTCATTTGCTGGAGGTACATAGCCTCGGTAGGGTCACCTACCGGTGGTTTTCCTGCTTGAAGGTATGCTCCTATGGATATGAGGGCTCCCTCTGCTATTTTGTGCAGGATTATGCCTTTAGAGTTGACTGTTAGGAACGAGTTGTCCAGGTTTTGAGTGACTTCTGCCCTTTCGTGTTCATGGATTCTTTCGAATCTGGATCTGCGTCGTGCTTCGGTTGCTCCTGTAGAGCTGATAGACAACTGTTGTCTGCGAGCACTTGATATGCTTGCCTGGCTTTTGCGTTCCTCGAGTGTTGCCCTGTATTGCTTTAGGCGTTGTGATTCCTGCCAGTTGAAGTAATTGTATGTTTCTAATTCATCTGGGTTGCATCCGCTGGCTTCATTATGCCCTCTTCTATGAACTTTTTCACTTTTGCAGCTGTTTCTGTCGAGATGTCCAACGTGGTTGTACCATCTGGTAGAGTGACCATGCGGGGGTACTCGACTGGCCTTTGGTTGGCTGCGTTTTCTGATGTTTCTGCGGCTGTTGCCACGTAAACTTGCTGGGGTATGTGATATATGTAGTCTACGTGATCTTCGTATGCTACCTCGGTGTCGCTATCCCACTATGTGCTTGCGTTTTTGTTTTTGTTGTTTTCACCATCCCTTGCTTGTATGTCTTCTTCGTAGTCGATGAAGTCGTTATGTGGAGATTGGATTTCTGGGTCGGCGAAGTCAGTCACAGTTATGCTGTCTTCTGTAGGCTCATCCTACTTGGAGAGGTGGAAGCTATCTTTTGGAGCGTCGATCTGCATATGATCCTCGACTGGATAGGTATGGAGGGTTGATTGTACTTCTTCTTCTATTTCGTTTTGCATCATGAACTCGTTGAATTCTCGTGTGGACATGGATCCTGCTATGGATGAGATCGGATCGATTTTTGATGTTGAAGCTCCAGTGCTTCCAGCCGAAGCCATTGATATGATCATATCTTCGACTGAGGTAGTCGACGGTCCTTCATCTTCGGGGAACTCCTCTGCCATAAATTGTGGAACTCCGCCGATGACATCGAATCCGTGGGGGATTTTGGTGGCGGGATCAGATCGAGCTGTGATGAGGTATCCTCCTTGTCTGCTGAAGATGTGATCTGAGTCGATTTCTCCTGGAGTGGCTTAGTTGCGATTTGTTTGGCTAGATCCTGCACACCAAACTAATCAACAAAAAACTTATGTTCCCCGATGGTTAGATCAAAACCTGAATTGAGATTGGAGTAGATCTCCTGAGCTTCGGGTGACTATGGCTTGATCCTGGCTGGTGACGCTGCTTTTGGCGAGTGATCGCATATGAGCTGAATGCGATCTGCTGTTGTTGATGTGCATCCCTTTAAAGAAGTCGGCCAGCTGCCGTTTGAAATTTCGACCGAAAAATCCGCAGATCCAACACTACCTATTCCCACAGACGGCGCCAATTGACGACGGATGGCCCCATCAATACCCATGGTTACTAGCCTAGGGTAAGAGTTAAGAGGTACAGAACACATAGTGTTGGTAGATTTGTCGGCTGACAAGCGGGAATTACCCAGGTTTGGGGCCCTCGAGTGAGGTAAAACCCTTACTTCTGCTTGTCTGTTATTGATTGTGTATATGCGGCGAGTACAGAGGTCTAGCAAGATGTCGATCTTGCTAGGGTTTGCTGATTCCGGTTGGGTGTGTCCCTGATCGGCCACCCTCCTGTCCTTTATATAGGTGTCGTCGTGGCGAACAGACAGATGCCTACGGGTAGGCTAATTTGTAGGGCCGATGGACGTTAGGGGATCTCGGGGAGGGATTGCACGATGAACTCGTGCGCAGGTAAACTCAACCGACACTGTGACACAAATATTTACCCTGCTTCGGGGCTCTCGTGAGGAGATGAAACCCCTACTGCAGCATCTAGCCTACTCGGTGTATTTCCCCTCTTAATATCCGGGCTACAACACGCTCCACGAGCTGCTAGACATACCTCCACGAGGTTTTGAGAGCAAATGGAAAATGGGGAAATGAAGTGGTGGGGTGGTGGCCTCTCTCCTCCCTCTCCCCCTGGTGCCCTTAATATAGGAGAGCCCAGGGGCAAGACGGGGACAAGGGGACAGGAAACACTGTTCACTGCGCACTGTAGCTGAGATGACTACTGGGGTCTTGTCGGGACTGTTCACTGTGTCACACGCAGTGTACTATTGTCCCATCGGCGCCACTGTAGCAGCGGCTGCCCATGCCCTGTATCATGACCGTGACATGTCTTGTCCTTGGCTTTGTCCTGTAGTGTTTGGCTTGATATCTTCTCTGCTCAACCCGACAGGTATGCCGGATAGCAGTCTTATCCCGGAATTTGACATCGGTATGTCGGATAGAAGTCTTCTCCCGGAATCCGACATGGGTATGCGGGATAGCAGTCTTCTCCCGGAATCCGATATGGGTATGCCGGATAGCAGTCTTCTCCCGGAATCCGACATGGGTATGCTGGATAGCAGTCTTCTTCCGGAATCCGACATGGGTATGCGGGATAGAAGTCTTCTCCCGGAATCCGACATGGGTATGCCGGATAGCAGTCTTCTCCCGGAATCCGACATGGGTATGCCGGATAACAGTTTTCTCCCGGAATCCGACATGGGTATGCCGGATAGCAGTCTTCTCCCGGAATCCGACATGGGTATGCCGGATAGAAGTCTTCTCCCGGAATCCGACATGGGTATGCCGAATAGCAGTCTTCTCCCGGAATCCGACATGGGTATGCCGGATAGAAGTCTTCTCCCGGAATCCGACATGGGTATGCCGGATAGCAGTCTTCTCTCGGAATCCGACATGGGTAAGCCGGATAGCAGTCTTCTCCCGGAATCCGACAATGGTATACCGGATAGCAGTCTTCTCCCGGAATCCGACATGGGTATGCCGGATAGAAGTCTTGTCCCGGAATCCGACATGGGTATGCCGGATAGCAGGATTCTCCCGGAATCCGACATGGGTATGCCGGATATAGCAGTCTTCTCCTGGAATCCGTCATGGGTATGACGGATTACTCATCACCGACCGCTTTCCCGAAAGCTTTGTTATTAGGGGTCCCGGCGATTACATCCCCGACACTAGTCCCCGAGGCTGCGGGGGACTCGCAGAGTCGCGCGCAGACTTAGAAAAAATCCAACATCACCGTTTTCACCTACTCCACCGGGTACCTGCAAAAACACAATCATATGCTGGTTCCTTAGCCACTTTGGGCGTTTTACCGACATAAATGTCTTTGGCCACTGCCGCCTTGACACAAACACACAACACATGTCGGCGTTTAGCCACTCTGGGCGTATACCGACACGGACGCCTCATGTGCCGGCCTTTAGCCACTCTTGGCGTATACCGACACAAAGTCTCATGTGCCGGCGTTTAGCCACTCTGGGCGTGTACTGACACAGACACCTCCAACCAAACACACAATGTCACACATGTATCTCGGGTGTCTCGGTATCTCGGTATGTCGGCCACTTTGGTCATATCACACATGTTTCGGTATCTCGACCACTCTGGGCGTACCGCAGGTGTTTCGGTATCTCGGACACTCTGGGCATATCACAGATGTTTCGGTATCTCAGGTGTTGCCTTTGGCGAACTTTGACACACCGAAATAAATGACGATTTGGAAATATTGCCCGATGCCATGATACATTGGCGAACCGAAATAAACGGGGATCTGGGGATATGGCATGATGCCGCGATACATTGGCGAACCGAAATAAACGGGGATCAAGGTATATGGCATGATGCCGCGATACATTGGCAAACCGAAATAAACGGCGATCTTGAAATTATGCATGATACCGCGATACGTGGGCCAACTGATGGCACAGATCGTATGCACTATATCTTGAGAAAATAACCAATCATAAGACGGACCCAAGATAACCAATATTGAAATCATCAAAATAATACTCAAAAATATTTTATAACAGAGGCATCATATTACAAATATTCCAAAGTTTCTAAAACAATTTTATTTGCAATTTTTTGATTTATAGATTTAAAGTTATGACAAAAGTACTCAAATCCACCATTTCAAATTTGGATAATTTAAACTAAGTCAAAATTGAATTTTAACAGATCTAAAATATTCTACATGTCAAGGGCTTTTCGAAATATATATAAATTTTTTGAATTTGGATAAACAGAGAACAAGGTATGATAAAACTAATGTACAGTGTCTTCTCTGCAAAAGTCAGATCTGTTGACTGTGTTGTTGACTCAGCCCTAACGCGGCTGCCACGCTAGCGCTGACGTGGGCGCTGACTGGATAAGTGAAATGATCTGATCCGTTGGATCTAGATTGGAGGGCTGAGATCAAATTGTACCGATTCGGTAAATGAATCTAATCGTGGGCGTTAAAAACAGATCGGACGGCCCAGGAGAAGGAGACCTCACCGTGGCGGCGCCGGTGGCCGGAGCAGAGGAAGGATGCAGCGGCGCGGCGCTCGGCTTTGACGAAGTCAGCGTTGCGGGGCTCCCCGGGCCTAGAGGAGGGCAAGAAGGCGTTCCGCGGAGGGTGGCGGAGTCGATGGTGGTGACGTTGACCCCGCGCGCATCTGGGAGTGGTCGAGGCATGCGGCCGGAATGGTGGTTGCGGCGGCGACCTGCGGGTCGAGCACGGACTCGTCGATCTGGCGCATAATAAATAACGGGAAAAATCAGAGGGTTGCCCACGGACGAAACAGAGGACAAGGGACAGAGGAGAGAGCACGAAGAGGTCGTCGTTCACCGGAAATCGAGGAAACCACCGGCGGCAATGGCGAACTCCGGCGATGCGATTAGACGGCCTGGGGGCGGGTTGGGCTAGGGTTTCTTGGGGGAATGGGAGAGGAGATCGTGAGGATTTATATTGGGCAGAGAGGGAAACCAATCGCGCAATCCTCGCGAAGAATTTTGGAAAGGAATCCGGACTTGATTTTGGGCGGGATTTGAGGACAGAGGTTGAAGACGTCCCCTGACAGGTGGGTCCCACCTGTCAGGGATTTTTCCTTTTTCTTTTCTGTTTTTCTATTTTCTTTATAACTTTTGATTTAGGACTCCAAATGAAGAGACTCAAATTTCTATAAATTTGTAAAATTCATATCTATGCTTTGAAACATTAGTGGGCATGTTTTGAAAACTTTTTAAAATTAATAATTTTGAAATATTGATTTAATATAAATTTGACACTTAATGTCAAATTTTAAATATAGCTAAATTAAATTTTCATTTGGCTAAATAAAATTTGTAAAATACCCACATTCAAATATGTTTGAAATTAAGTTATTTACATTCATTTTCCAATATTGAAACATTTTTGGCATTAGTACAATATTTAAATAACATAACACCACTATTTGAAATGAAGAGGGAAAACTTATGTATTCATTTTTAATTCAAAATACTTTGTGCACCATTGAGCTTTATATTATGGTAAATAATTTGAAAACTTCATAACATATCTTTGGATAATATTCTAGATTTATTTCATTTTTTATATTGGATATATATTCATGAAGATCAATTTATGTTTGAGAAATAATGAAACTAATTTAAATTAATGCAATGCTTATTTGGATAATTAATTAATTATAAAATCTATGAAGTTTTAAGGTTATAAACTATAGAATTGTAATTTCCAAACTATGTTTTGAACTTAGTTAAAAGAATGAAAACCATTTGGCAAATAGACCAAGTTTTAAATAGTTTAAAAGATCACTTGTAAATATTATTTTAATTTGTGAATGGCTATGGTTAAGTGGTTGAAATCAAATACTTACAAAGAAACTTTTTATTACATGAAAATGGTTTGAAAGTTTGTAAGACATTTGTCAAATTACATATTGAGGTTTTAAGAAATACAATCGATAATAACATGTTTAACTTAAAATAACTTTTGAAAATAATGATAAACTGAGATATTTGAAATATTAAACTTTTTGAAGATGCTTGAATTCTTTTATAGTTGGTTTTCTTTTATAGTCTGGGAGTGGTCGAGGCATGCGGCCAGAATGGTGGTTACGGCGGCGACCTGCGGGTCGAGCACGGACTCGTCGATCTGGCGCATAATAAATCACGGGAAAAATCATAGGGTTGCCCACGGACGAAACAGAGGACATGGGACAGAGGAGAGAGCACGAAGAGGTCGTCGTTCACCGGAAATCAAGGAAACCGCCGGCGGCAAGGGCAAACTCCGGCGATGCGATTAGACGGCCTGGGGGCGGGTTGGGCTAGTGTTTCTTAGGGGAATGGGAGAAGAGATCTTGAGGATTTATATGGGGCAGAGATGGAAACCAATCGCGCAATCCTCGCGACGAATTTTGGAAAGGAATCCGGATTTGATTTTGGGCGGGATTTGAGGACAGAGGTTGAAGACGTCTCCTGACAGGTGGGTCCCACTTGTCAGGGATTTTTCCTTTTTCTTTTCTATTATTCTATTTTCTTTATAACTTTTGATTTAGGACTCCAAATGAAGAGAAACAAATCTCCATAAATTTGTAAAATTCATATCTATGCTTTGAAACATTAGTGGGAATGTTTTGATTTTTTTTTAAACTAATAATTTTGAAATATTGATTTAATATAAATTTGACACTTAATGTCAAATTTTAAATATAGCTAAATTAAATTTTCATTTGGCTAAATAAAATTTGTAAAATACCCACATTCAAATATGTTTGAAATTAAGTTATTTACATTCATTTTCCAATATTGAAACATTTTTGGCATTAGTACAATATTTTAATAACATAACACCACTATATGAAATGAAGAGGGAAAACTTATGTATTCATTTTTAATTCAAAATACTTTGTGCACCATTGAGCTTTATATTATGGTAAGTCATTTGAAAACTTCATAACATATCTTTGGATAATATTCTAGATTTATTTCATTTTTTATATTGGATATATAATCATGAAGATCAATTTATGTTTGAGAAATAATGAAACTAATTTAAATTAATGCAATGCTTATTTGGATAATTAATTAATTATAAAATCTATGAAGTTTTAAGGTTATAAACTATAGACTTGTAATTTCCAAACTATGTTTTGAACTTAGTTAAAAGAATGAAAACCATTTGGCAAATAGACCAATTTTTAAATAGTTTAAAAGATCACTTGTAAATATTATTTTAATTTATTAATAGCTATGGCTAAGTGGTTGAAATCAAATACTTACAAAGAAACTTTTTATTACATGAAAATGGTTTGAAAGTTTGTAAGACATTTGTCAAATTACATATTGAGGTTTTTAGAAATACAATCGATAATAACATGTTTAACTTAAAACAACTTTTGAAAATAATGATAAACTGAGATATTTGAATATTTAACTTTTTGAAGATGCTTGAAGTCTTTTATAGTTGGTTTTCTTATGCATTTTAATATTTTATTTTAATAAAAAGAAAAGTTTTAAATTTTAGTGATTTTTAATCATTATAAAATGTTGGGATGTTACAATCTGCATTATATAATTAACTATATCAATAACCATAACAGACCATCGAGAAATAACCAATGAACATGCACGGTATCAATTAATGACAAATGAAATGCGAAAAATATTAACCTCGACCGAAAAGAAGGATAAAATTCTTTAAGTGTACATCAAATCATTTCGTGAACTCTCTCGGGCATTTCGTCGAACACCTTGCGTGCATACTTAAAAAAAATAGACTAGCACACACCCCCTCCTTCCATTGCAAAAAAAATAGCTCAATTGGTTTCGGGAGGGGGCATCTGATATCAGTATATATAGGCCGCCACCTTTTGTCCCGGTTCCAGCCGACAACCGGGACAACAAGGCGGCCCATTTGTCCCGATTTGTGATTGAAACCGGGATAGATGGGGGTTTTTTATTTTCTTTTTATGTTTTTATTTTATTTTTCTGTTTTATGTTTTAAATAACTTTTGCAAACTTTGGAATTTGAAAAAACTTTGAATATGAAAAAAAATTTAAATTGGACTAATTAATACGAAACCATTTGACTAACTAGATATATTTCGGTCAATACATGAGAACACACGCACACAGAATTTTTGCGTGACCGAATACATAGATAGCTAGTCTACTCATCAACGACATTAAAATGATCGTCCTCAGTATTATAGCCACGTAGACTATCCCACTTCCGTGCAATCTTGAAGCCTAGGCGAGCGTCTAAAGCAGCATATACGACTTGATCGTAGCTAAATGGAACTTTGCCCCATCCAAAAATTAGGTCTTCTTCTAAGTGTTGTCCTTGTCGTCGTCCGTGTCCTTCTTCTTCTTGTATTTCTTCTTCTTCTCAAGATTTGTCCCAATGATAGCATTAGAGAGAACATAGAGACTCAGAGTAAAATTGCCGGCAGGGTTTCGGCGATCCCTCTTCAGGTCGACCATGGACCGAATAATAATTCCATAGTAGGCTAGCATCCTCATGTCATTATGGATTGCCACACCATAGAAATTGATTGTCTCATCAGCTAAGAAATCCACGAGAACCTGTGGCACCCGATCAGCTTCGCAAATTTGGAAGACAAGAGTCTCGGTCGCCACCGAGAGTTGAAGGACGGCGGCGCGCTACGGAGTATCCTTCCATCGAGGGTCGGTGAACTCGCAATCGAGTCCAACGGCTTTTATCGGAGCGGTGTCAAGGAAAATGTCCTTCACGTCGCGGATCCACTTCTCCACGCACCATGCACGAAGGGTGACCCACACCTTGAACCGCATGCCTTCCTTCTTGTAGTCGTAAAACTCATCGGATCGAGGCGCGAGTGGCTCCATAGGGACGGAGAAAAGAGAGGAGAGATGGCCGGAGAGATGGTGTGTGGAGGGCCGTACTGTAGCATTTTATAACATCGGAGAGGGCAGAGGAATCACCGGCGGGAGCACCGGAGGGCAGAGGAATCGCCGGCGTCGTCTTCCATGCGCATCGAAAAAACGCGCGGCGATGGCTCGGCTTCCGTAATTGAAACCAGGACTTTTGAACCGGTTCCAGTCCCGAACCGGGACAAATGGGTGACCTGGAGCGCTGTGCGGGTGCTACGTTATTTGTCCCGGTTCGTGGCTGGAACCGGGACAAATGGGTGACGCCTGGAGCGCTCGACGGGTTTCAGGTCCCATCTGTCCCGGTTTGCAGTACAACCGGGACAAATGAGGTATTTATGTTTGGTCCTTTAGCCTGTTTTCTACTAGTGGGCCATGTAAATAATGAGAAAATTGCAATGCTGATAATATGTTGAAATAAAGCAGTCTAAATATTCTACGCTTATACAGTGTCTTTCCCCTCTTCAATATAAATTTCTGAAGATGCACGTATGTAAGGACGCCTCGAAACAAGTCCGAGATTCCCACGTTATGTAAAAGATCATGATCCGAATGATCAGTGCATCGCAATAACGTAACCAACATTGGTATCAAAGAGTTACATCATTCAAGTCGTACGAATAAAAGTCTTACAACACAAAGGTGGTCATACGACCAAGTCTACAAACCTCGTCACGCAGGACGGAATTTAACTAAGACAGCGGAAGCTCGTGGATAGAGTCGGCCCTTGTCATCTCCGGACGCTTATCCCACAAGTGCAGTTGACCGTTGACATCTAAGCAGCGAAGTCGTCGTCATACACCTCCTCCTCGACATAAGCCTCCTTTTTGAAATCTGGACATTTGAATATCCAGGGACATAGCCATATGAGTACAATTACGTACTCGCAAGACCACCTCTAGGTTTACAGTTTTCCATGGATATGCAGATAAAACATTTTTGAAAACTAGGATGGCTCCTATATACAACTATAGGGCTCATTTCGAATATCATGATTTTAGACATAGAGAATACGACATCTCTGTATCTTTGTTGAAGAAAACATTTAGAGATAGAATTCTCTTCTCTTAGATATATCAAGGACATATCTAAGTACATAAACTTTCTTTTGTAAAAGTTTATCAAAACAATAGCATAGGGATACCCCTTTTTCCAGGCTTGAGATCGGACTAGTTGTCTCCCCGAGGTCAACCATCCTCATCCAAATTTTGTACCTCCCAGGTACCTCCTTGTTTCACCGAAAACACTTTTCTTGAAAACAACTTTTTTCTCCAAGGCGCCCAGTGTGGCCTTTCCAACCGTCCATAACCGCGGACACGGCTATTCAAATAGATTTACACTCTGCAGAGGTTGCACACTTTATCCACACCAATCGGTCCTTTCGCTGTGTCTGCCACGGCCTGTCATACAAGAGCATGCGGGGGTCCGGATAACACGATCAAAGCTTTCCACTATGACCATCCTAGTATCAGGGCCTCCCGGTAGGTTTGTTCTCCCCGGCACCGCGTCCTCCACAAGAACTCTTGGTCCTTCCTCGGGACACCACACCGCCACGGCAGGAGACCCTTCGTAATCGTCTGGCGCGATCAACACATGTGTATTGCCTCATCCAGACGGCAACCCAGCTTCGAGGGCCTAGCCCCCATAGAGTATATGAGAGCCCAATACTAAAACAAACAAGTTTCCAGCTAAGCCCTTTCCATGTCAGGTAGTGTGTTTGCACGGGTTAATTGTTCGGGCGGCAACAGGGACTTCGAAATGAAACCTCCATCTCCGACTGCTTCCAGCAGCTCGGGTTTTCATAACATCTCCGAATTCTCTCAACATCTCGGGTTTTTAATAAACCATTCAACAACAAGTCTCATCAAGTAAAACTCTTTTTTTAACACCTAGAGTATTTCTAGTAGATAGCTTTGGCCAACCAAAATTTAGTAAAATTGTTTTTTGGGTGGCAAGGTACCACAAAAGAAATGAACATGCATTATTTTATTTTGAAAACAAAACATGCTGGATAAAATAATAGGATTCATTATTGTGGTGAGGTGGCTTGCCTTGCTCAAGGTATTGCCCCTAGTCTTGCTCTTCTTCGTAGGCGTGCTCAGCTACCACGTTCAGCTCCTCCTCTGCTTGCGGTTCTACCGGAACATGAAAATGAACGAGACTAGAGTGAATCCTAGATTGTGAGTTGATAACAATCTAAAGTAAAGAACAGACAACAAGCATCATAAATTAGAATCACCCATAGGAGGGATTCACCTAGGAATCAACACCATTATCAAGCAGAACACACCAATCATATAGTGTTACACTATGGCATGAAGTGGATCATGCTAATGAACACACAAGGAACCTCACAAAGCCATTAATGTTTTAAAGAGGCAAAAGTAAGGATTTAGTTTAGTTCCTGAATTCCTAGGTTGACAAGATTTATACTCAAGCTTGCTTTTATCTAAAAACAGGAAACACAAGTATTACATTTAAATAGTCATTCATGCCGCTTTTATTAATGAAAAAGGAACAACTATTAGAATAATGTTCAAAAAGGGAAACCCTTCTACCACAGTTCTCCTGGATACTAAAGGAAACTCTGAAAATTGGTTGTGCATTAAAAACTGCTCCCAAACATAAGCCAAAAATCATCTAATAACTACTAATGTCAAAACCAAAAAGGTTGTAGTTTCAGTTTTTATAGATCTCCTGTGTGCAAAGTTAATTTCCTTAAAAAGATATGAATTTTATCTTTTAGTAGAAATTTGGTTTACCTAATTTGGACAATCCTAGCTCAAGTTATCCCTGTTTTAAAATAAAGTAAACTCTTGACCAATATTTAAGTACAGAGAATAATACAGATTATTTTGGTGCCAAACCAGTGGGGTAAGTTAGATAAAACTTGTGACTACTCCAAAATAATACACCAAACATACTTTCATGGACAGAGGTAGCTCATACAACCAGAACTAGAAAAACCTCAGTCTCTGAAATTCTAAATATTCATTTCATGAGGAATAACCTCCTATTTTAAGGAATTGATTTATCAAGCATAAAATAACTACTGGAAAAAATTTATCCTTATAGTATATGACACCTACCACACATATTCACCACCTCCAGGTGGATTCACCCCAAAATAAGAATTAAAAATCACCAAATACCCACCGATGTTTTATTTAAGCTTAAATATCTCTAGCTGGAATACTCTTCTGCATGCAATACTTGAAGATGTAGGTAGGCATTTTGATAGGGTTTCCGGAGAATCTTGGTTTGCATGATTTGGACTTATAAATCCTAAGTTATTAAATATTTGGTGAAAGTGATACTTTTTACTAGATCTATTATAGCACACAACAGAGAATATATTTTAGATTAAATTCAATGCTACATGATTAAGAAAACGTGTAGCTATGCTACCAAATTAATCTCACTAATTTAGCTTACATAGATTAACCACAAATGAATAAAAGCTAGGCTCATATTTCTCTGGAATTTAAGCAGAGATAATATCTAAACAGGAAAATTAACAGGAGGGCCGGATCTGGCGATGGGCCGCCCGTGCGAGCTAGGCCGGCCCAGGTGTGGAGCGCGCGCTGGAGAAGGGTTACGCTGCCCTGGATCTGAGATCCAACGGTCAGGAACAGAACCAAGAGGTTCAAACGTGGGCCGTAGATCCGAACATGGACGGATCTCGCCCATCGTCTACCTCCCGACAGTAAATGACGAACATAAGACCTAGAGAGGGAGGCGGGGTCGAGGGCCTCACCTAGGGAGACTCTAGGCCACGTTCCGGAGAGGGAGAGGGACGAGGAGTGGATGGGGAAGCCTCGGCTACACGTGGAAATGGCAGGGGAGCTCCGTATCCGCGACTACGACATGACCTCCTAGCTCCGGTCGATGACGAAGGCGATGGTCTCGGACACCTGACGCAAAGAAGAAAGTGAGGAGTGGTTAGAGCTCGAAGAGGGGGTCACAGAGGGCCAAAAATGGCGAGATACGGAGGAGAGGGGTGCCGGCTGCGGCCGTTTTTTGCCATCGGTGAGAGAGTGGGAAAATTTCTCGGTGCGGTCTGCCGAGGGGGAGAGCTCGAACGAGCTTCGGTGGGTGAGCAGAGAGGGTGTGTGTGTGCCTTGGGAGAGTGGAAGTGAGCAGAGGGGAGGGTGCGGGGTGGAGATATAACCCCAGCCCGATCTAGGGTTCGGTTCGGACAAGAGAGAGAGGGGGGGGGGGGGGTTGTCCTTGATTTCTACTGGATGGGATGGTGGTGGGAGAGAGGCGGAGAGCACTTTGGTCGGGAGTGACGAGGTGCTGGCCTGTGGGAGGGAAGGGAGTGAGCTCCGGTTGGGATAGAGGACAAAAGAAGAGAGGGGAGTGGTGGATGAATGCCCCTGGTCCATGACATGTCGGGCCAGAGGGGTGGGGTGTTGCTCATCTCCTCCAGCAATCCAAGAGGGAGAGAGGTGATAGAGAGGAGAGGGGGGGGGGGGGGGGTTCGGCTGGTTTTCAAATAAGAATCAAACACACATTTGAATTTTAAAAGAGAAAGAAAAACAACATGCTCACAAACACATTCAAACAACTTGCCCATACCAACTAGTTGGTGGTGGAGTTACTGTTTTATTAAGTGCACAAACCAAACACATCATAAAAAAAATATAAAGGAAAAGAAGAATTTTTGGGGAAATAAGAAGAAAGACTCAAATTATAGCGTACCTGCACTTAAAATAAGGCAGATACCTGTGTATAGTGCAAATCACTGGATCGATTCGTTTGCACACACTGTTTACGATGTAATATCACAAAAAAGTATCAATTTTAATACATCGATGATCCAGACTTACAAAATATTCAATAAGAGTTGCATAGCATAAAGCTAGCTTTGGAAGAGTAAACAACGGAAATACAATAGCAATGAGTCTCCATCACATTCATGTTGCCACAGGAGAAAACATGTTGGTTGTAGACTCGAAACCTTTAAACGAAACCCCACTCGTCATCTGAACAATCTGCAATAAGAAAAATATTGCAACAACATGGGTCAGATTCCATTAAAAATGGAGTCTGGCAAGTGACACTACGGTGGACACTTTGGAGAATAACTCTAATAAACTATATGCATATTTGGCTGGTGGAGTTCAACACTATTTTGCATAAATCCAATTTTTTCTAACTCTTTGGAAAACACTTTTCTTTTATTCGAGACATTCGTGGCATGAAAACCACTGTCTCATTCTACCCTTGTTCACCCATCAAGTTTTAATTTTTGAAGTTGGAATGGTGGAATCCTCTGTTGACGTCCGTGATCAGCTGCTCAAATTGTCCGTACCGAGGACACGGCTAAGTACTTAGATTTACACTCTGCAGAGCTTGTGCACGTAAACCATTGTACCCATTCAACCCAAACTATCTGTTACACACTTATAGTGATACGGAAAAGGAGAGAATGAGACGAGATCTTTCAGAACCATTTTCCCTCCCATTCTGGCTTGACCCGTTCCACCTAACACCCTCTACATCTTCTTGTCAAGCCGGGGCGAGTCCATGCAACATAATTGATCAAGCCAGAGCCGATTGGCAATGGCTCCACTGGAAGCAATCGTCACTCGGAGTTCTTCTGATTCCTCTGTTCCTTGGTGGCCGTTCACAATTGCACGTACTCCAGGAACCATAGACATGGGCCTGAGCAGCCACTCAACATAAACCATACAACCACATACCACCTAGGTGTTTCATTCTTAACTTAGTAGAATTTATATTTTCACAAAATAACATTTGCATAGCATCAATATTTCTACTATGTATTATATAGGATCCTAGATACAGGAATAAGGAATTTCTACGTAGGTTAGCAAAGCAATACTATCCTACACATGCTTATATAAAAACATAATAAGTAATGCATATAAAAAATAATAGGAAGTTTATGAGGTGTGCCACTTGCCTTTGAATGATGTCTTTGCTCACAAACTCTTTTGAACGTAACTCGGGCTCTCCGTTCAATCTAAACAATATAGACAAAAAACAATACAACAATCAACGTAACACACATCTCAACACAATGCATACAAACACATACATACTGAACAAACAAGTTTTATAAACTCATGCATGATGTGTAAATTTATTTCTAAGGACTAGAAATGCAGTTCATGCCATGAAAATCTTCTAAGTTAATGAAAGGGAAATATGTTGGTCAAAAGTGACTAAGGACTAAGGTCATAGGTTGGACAAAATAACTTTGTTATAAATCATCTTGAATAAGCACCCTAATGGCTTAGTCATGATGTGCAAAAAACTTAGAGAAAATACTAATTTTATTCTTCAAGGTGATCAACAATTATTATCAACTCTTTGTAAATTGGATATTCACTATAGTGAGAGAGACAGACACCCGGCCAGCCACTTATGATTGTGGGACAGGTCTCATGTACGTGGACATGTAAGGTTAGTCTCCAGGCCGCTTCATCTCACTATGCCGCTAGGATCCAACAAACTTCAAGGATGGTAATAACATGATAAACAATTCTTTATGTCTAAAGTGAAAGAGAAGATTAGGAAAGAGGGAGAAGATAGAAAGAAAGATGTAGTAGGTCCTCTAGGCTTCATCTCCAGACTTGTTGATTTTTGTATCACCAAGGCTGGTCTTGGATTTAACTTAGTCATCATGAGGTCTCAGAGAAGAAGAAAAGAAAGAGAGAAAGACTTAGAGAATAAAAGGGGGTTGGTCTTCTTGCACTTCCTCTTGATTTTTCTTCTAAGTGATTCTTCTTCTTGGAGATGCTTCCAGAGTCTGGTTTCTTCTAAGTCCTTCATTGGTATTATAGCTCCATGTTGAAAATCCTAAGTGTCTAAGTGCATAGCACTTTACCAAAATACTAAATTGAAATAATCCTAACTTAGAGAAAATAATGGAGAAGTTTTCCTATGGGAAGTATAACTACAAAATAAAATATGCTATGCAATTTTTAATCACAGGAAAGCATCATAACAAATTTTGTGATTTTTTTATAAATATGCATAAAGTTATAATTGCAATTTAATTAATTTCTATTATAGGAAAATAAAATAAGAGGATAAATACAAGATCAAAGTTTTCTGTGATTAAATTTGTATAACAAAACTTTATAAATGGTGTTAATAGACAGAGGGGGTTTAATAAAATTTATAGCAATTGGATTTATTCAAAAATGATTTTTATATCAAGAGTTATGTCAAAATTATTCAAACTATTCAAATTAAACATATAACTATTAAATCATCCAAATAATACTCAAAAATATTTTATAACAGAGGCATAATATAACACATATTCTAAATTTTCTAAAACAATTTTATTTGCAATTTTTTAATTTATAGATTTAAAGTTATGACAAATATACTCAAATCCTCCATTTGGAATTTGAATATTTTACATTAAGTAAAATTTGAATTTTAACAGATCTTAAATATTCTACATGTCAAGGGCTTTCCAAAAATATAAAATTTGTCAAATTTGGATATGTGGTTAAAAAGTTATGACAGATCTAAGTTGCAGGGTCTTTTCTGTAAAACTGCCAATTAACTAAATTGAGAAATTCATTTTCCATGTCAGCGCTGACTGGGCTACTGACGCGGACCTGACGTGGCTGCTGACTGGATTAAGTGATTGGATCTGGACCGTTGGATCTGGATCTGGCGGTCCAGATCTAATCGTACGCTTTCGCTAACAGGATCTAATCCTAACCGTTAAAAGATTATCGGACGGCAGAGGGCGATTGAACTCACCGGGCGGCGCTTCTGGTCGCCGGAGACGGAGGTGACGGCGGCGCTCCGCTCGGGTGTGGACGACGGCGAGGCTGTGGGGCTCCCCTGGCCTCCTAAAGGTGCCGACGATGTTCAGCGGAGGGTGGCAGAGTCGATGGTGGTGACGCCGAACCCGCGCGCGTCTGGGAGTGGTCGGGGCGTGCGGCCGGAGGCGCTCGGACGACAGCGAGTTTCGGAGGTGCTTGCCCCGTGCGATTTGGACGTGGAGGAGAGGCGAGGACGGGTCGAGGGGGTGCGCACAGCGCGGGGAGGAAGAGGGGGGCTATAGGTGCTCGGGAGGGTGGTTATCTCGCCGGAAAACGGGAAGAGGGCCGGCGGCTCGGATGAACTCCGGCGAGGGTTTGTTGCAGCCTGGGGGCGTGCTTCGTTAGGGTTTTTAGGGGAAAAGAGAGAGGAGTGCGTGGGGATTTTATAGGACCGAACGAGGGAAACCAATTCGCGAAGAATGCGCCGGATTTTGGAAAGGAATCGGGGGCGGAAATTTCGGACGGAGGAGGAAGAAGGAGTGACGTCAGCGATGACGTCATGCAGGTAATTTCATTTTTTTTCTTTTTCTGTTTTTCTATTTAATTCATATCTTTTGATTTAAGAGTCCAAATCAAGTCAAATAAATTTCTAAAATTTTTTAAAAACAATATCTTTGTGTTCAACTAGTTGTGGGCATGTTTTGAAAACTTTTAAAAATTAATAATTTTGAATTATTCAAAAATGCAAATTTGCCCATTTAGGTCAACTTTGAAATTAGTAATTTAATAAATTCATTTGGATTTAAATAAAGTTTAAGAAATTACCACAATCATTTATGATTGATATTAAGTTATTTTAAAACTCATTTTTAGTAAACATTCATTCTTATTTTGGGTATAATAGTAAAATAAGAGAATATAAATATTTTTAAAGTAATAGGAAATATAATGGATTCAATCTTAATTAAATTTCATTTTGTGCACCATTATATTTTATATTAAGATAAATCATTTGAAAACTTCATAAAACAACTTTGGAAAATATTTTAGATTTAATTCATTTATTTTATAGAATGTATTCATGAAAATCATTTTATGTTTTGCAAATAAATGAAATCATTTAAGCTAATGAAATGTCTGTTTGGATAATTAATTAATTACAAAATCTATGAAGTTTTAAAATTATAAACTATAGACTTGTAATTTCCAACACTATGTTTTGAACTCAGGTAAAAGAATGAAAACCATTTAGCAATTAGACCATGTTCTAAATAACTTAAAATAACACTTGTAAATATTATTTTAATTTATGAATAGCTATTGCTAAGTGGTTGAAATCAAATACTTATAAAGAAACTATTTTATTACATGCAAATGGTTTAAAAGTTTGAAAAAACATTTGTCAAATTAGAGTTTGAGGTTTTAAGAAATACAATGGATAATAAAATGTTTAACTTGAAACAAGTTTTGAAAATAATGATAAACTGAGATATTTGAAATATTAAACTCTTTCAATATGTTTGAAGTCTTTCATAGTTGGTTTTCTTATGCATTCAATGTTTTATTATAATAAAAAACAAAAGTTTTAAATTTTAGTGATTTTTAAACATTACAAAATGTTGGGATGTTACACAAATGGTCATGTTATTCTGATGACCACAAAAGCTAGTGAGATTTATGTCCCAACAAAGTCCCTTTGTGATTATTTGAAACATGGTTTGAAACTATATATGACATAAACCAAATTGGTTCAAATGCATGTCAAAAACCATTTGATGTTTGCTTAATATTAGGCCCTAGTTTTGCTAAGTTTAAACAGTCATGAAGATCATAAGAGTTGAATTTTTGGTTATCTCTATTTTTATTATAGTGCTTCCTCACAGCTTGGATGACTAGGGAAACATTCAAAAAAGACTAGTAAGAACAATCAGAGATAAAATTATGACACAACTATTCTTCACTCACCAAAAGTTTTTAACTAAGGTTAAACATTCAAGCATAACACCACAATTACAGGCTTAATACAAGGGAATTCACGCTCCAAAAAATCTTCCCGCTCCCAGGTAGCTTCTTCCTCCGGATGGTTGCTCCACTGAATTTTCACAAATCTTATCTTCCTCCTTTGAGTCAAACGGACGTCTTCGGCGAGAACACGGAAGGGTCGCTCTCGGTATGTTAGATCATGATTAAGGTCAATGGTGCGATGATCTACCTCCTAATAAGAAAGAGTACCATCGGGAACTTACAGGAATTTCCGGAGCAGGGATACATGAAACACATCATGAAACTCTGATAAATGGGTTGGCAGCTCCAGTTTGTAGGAAACTTCTCCGCTTCGGCTGATGATCTTGAATGGTCCGATGAAACGGGGTGCCAATTTCCCTTTGACCCCAAAACGTTGCATCCCCTTGAGTGGAGTAACACGGAGATATACCATGTCACCCGTTTTAAAACTCAAATCACGCCTTCTTGAATCTGCGTAACTCTTCTGCCTTGATTGGGCGGCCTTAAGACGGTCGCGAATCAGTTGGACTTGTTCTTCAGCTTCCCTCGGAGTGTCAACTCCAAAGACTTGACTGTCTCTGGTCTACGACCAATTCAAAGGAGTACGACACCTGCGCCCTTATGGAGCCTCAAATGGTGCCATCTTTAGACTGGCCTGATAGTTGTTGTTATAGGAGAAATCGGCAAAAGGCAAACAATCTTCCCACTTGGCTCCATATGCTAACACACACGACCTAAGCATATCCTCTAAAATATGGTTGACTCTTTCCGTTTGTCCACCCGTCTGAGGGTGATATGCGGTGCTGAAAAATAACTTTGTCCCCATGGCTTCATGAAGCTTAAACTAGAAACGAGAGGTGAATTGGGTCCCTCTATCGGACACAATGGTTTTGGGTATCCGGTGAAGGCTGACGATACGGGACTTGTAAAGGTCCGCAAGTTGATCAGATCGATGGGTGGTGCGCACAGGTAAGAAGTGTGCAACTTTGGTGAGTCTATCCAGAATAACCCAAATGGCGTCATGACCGCGATTAGATCGGGGTAGTCCAGTGATAAATCCATGCCGATCTCATCCCATTTCTATTCGGGCAATTTGAGGGGTTGGAGTAATCCAGCGGGTCGCTGATGTTTGGCTTTGACTCTTTGGCAGATGTCACAATTCTAGACAAAGAGTGCAATCTCACGCTTCATGCCATGCCACCAGAAATTCTGTTTTAAATCCTGGTACATCTTGGTTCCACCGGGGTGTATGGAGTACAACGTCTCGTGGGCCCCTTTCATAATCAACTGCTTCAAATCAAGATCCGATGGTACGCAGATACGCCCTTCGTACCAGAGAGTACCCTCGGAATCGATGGTGAATCCAGGGACTTCCTCTTCATCCATCCTTCGTTTGATGCCCTCAATACTTTCGTGACCCTTCTTTCTTTCTTGATCTGATCCCATAAAGTGGGCTGCAATAAGAGTTGATCAACCGCTCCATAATTGACTACTTATATACCCATCTTGTCTAACTCTTCCTTGAGTTCTGGCTGTCGAGTCTTGATCATGGAGTTGAACGAACACGGCTATCGGCTTAGGGCGTCAGCTACGACGTTAGCTTTTCCATGGTGATAGTGGATATCCAAGTCATAATCTTTATGAGCTCTATCCATCTCCGTTGCCTCATATTCAGATCCCTCTAAGTGAAGATATACTTCAAACTCTTGTGGTCGGTGTAGATTTCGCAACGCTTGCCCATCAAAAAGTGGCGCCAAGTCGTGAGTGCATGAACCACGGCAGCAAGCTCGAGATCATGAGTTGGGTAATTCTGCTCGTGCTTGCGGAGCTGTCGCGATGAGTAGGAAATCACCTTGCCCTCTTGCATAAGGACACACCCAAGTCCAAGCTTGGAGGCATCACAATAAACAACAAAATTCTTGGTCACATCTGGCCTGGTAAAAATGGGTGCAGTGGTAAGGCACTTCTTCAGTTCTTGGAAACTGGCTTCACACTTGTCAGTCCAAACAAATTTCTGGTCCTTCTTCAGCAGTTGAGTCAAAGGCTTTGCGATGCTTGAGAATCCCTCCACAAACTTGCGATAATAACCCGCCAATCCGAGGATGGACCTCACCTCGGTCTGGTTAGTTGGGGTTGGGAATTCAAGAATGGACTTAATATGAGTTGGGTCAACAGATATTCCTCCAGCTGAGATAACATGGCCAAGACAGGCTACCTCCTTCAACCAAAACTGGCACTTGCTGAACTTAGCATACAGCTTATATTCACGAAGGGTACCGAGAAGCAATCTCAGACGCTCTTCATGCTCTTCTTCCGACTTGGAATAAATCAGGATGTCATCAATGAAAACAACCACAAATTTATCCAGGTATTTCATGAACACCTTGTTCATGAGATTCATGGAATAGGCAGGGGCATTGGTCAGGCCAAAAGACATCACGGTATATTCAAACAATCCATAGCGAGTGATGAAGGCTGTTTTAGGGATGTACGATTCTCTAACTTTCAGTTGATGATAACCAGTGCTGAGATCGATCTTGGAGAAGACTCGAGCTCCGTTGAGTTGATCAAACAGGTCTTCAATTTTTGGTAGGGGATACTTGTTCTTGATAGTCACATCATTTAACTTTCGGTAATCCACACATAAGCGAGTGGTACCTGGTACCGTCTCTCTTATCCACAAAAATAATTGGTGATCCCCAGGGTGATGCACTAGGGCGAATCATCCCCTTTCGAAGCATGTCATCCAACTGCTTCTTTAATTCCTCCAATTCTTCGGGATTCATCCGGTAAGGCTTCTGAGCTATAGGTCCAGTACCGGGTACTAACTCAATGACGAACTCGATATCCGGATCAGGTGTCATACCGGGTAGCTCTCCGGGAAATACATCCGGGTATTCACATACTACCGGTACTTCCTAAAAAATAGTTTCAGCTACACTCTTATGGCAATGACCCAAGGTAGAATGGTGGGTCGAGGTGTGTGTAATTTCCTCTCCTTCCGAGATGGTTAGAGTGATAGACTTGTTGGTGCAATCTATTTTTCCTCGGTTTACCGCCATCCAGTCCATGCCTAAAACCACCTCGATCCCTTTCTTTCCAAATACCACCAAGTCTGCATGGAATCGGGCTCCCTGAATTTCCACGGGAGTCTCCTCGCAAGACAAGTTGGCTCTAGTAGTGGTTCCCGGTATTTGCACAAGCATAGGGCGGAGCATCAAAGTTGGCACCATACCACTCCTCTTAACAAGCGGCTCAGTAACAAACGAATGGGATGCTCCAGAATCAAACAAAACTGATGCAGGTACAGAGTTGACAGGGAACGTACCCATAACCAGGTCAGGTTCCTCCTGAGCTTCCTCTTCACTGATGTGGTTCAGGTGTCCACGTGCCATGTGCCCTGTCTTCTTGGGGTAAGGAGCCTTGCCTCCAGTCGGACGAGACGGCCCCTGATTCATCTTGGTAGCATTGGGGCGACTGCCAGCGGGCTGTCTAGTGGGGCAATCCCGAGAGAAATGACCAAGCTACCCACAAGTAAAACATCCTCCTGATGGCTTCGGAGCAGGCGGCCTATTAAAGTTGAGGCCGGGGTTGAAACCACCTCCAGGACGAGGTGCAGGTGGGCGATTGGGGTAGCTGGGTCTTGGTGCAAAAGATGACGGCCTTGATGTCGGATAAGAAGGTCTTGGTGGCTGATATGCAGGCCTTGATGGAGGTGGAGGGCGTGGGCGGGGATAACTCCCAGCTGGGTTGCTGCGGCTGCCTTGCTGCATCTGCTGGCGGCGTTTGCGGTTATCAAACGAAGCCTTACGCTTGTGCTCCGTCATAATGGCTGCATCTGCCAAAGACTCTAGGTCGGTGAAAGGCATCACCACGAGAATGCACTGCATCTCATCAGGAAGTCCGTTCATGAACCTCTGTTTCTTCTTGTCCTCAGTATCGGTGTCGGCAGGCGCATGCCTTGCCAGAGTGGTGAACTTTTCCAGGTACTCACTGACGGACATACCGCCTTGCTTGAGTTGCAGGAACTTCTCTCGCATGATATTGACGAGTCCTGAAGCCACATAACGCTTCAAGAACTTGGTCTTGAACGCCTCCCAAGTCACGACTTCATCTTCTGGCAGTATAGCACGAACAGCCTCCCACCATGCTTGGGCAGGCCCCGAGAGGTATTGGGTGGCGTAGACCACCTTCTTATTGTCACCAACTTGGGCGACCTTCAGGTCATTCTCGATGGTACGAATCCAGTCGTCAGCATCCAACGGCACTTCACTCTTGGAGAAAACTGGTGAGTTGGTGTTCTGAAAGTCACGAAGCTTGGAACGGGACTCCTCATTTCCTTGACCGCCATTAGGGTTGACGGCAATCTGAGCGAGGTGCTGCAGAGTGGCGAGATTGGCATTCCTCTCAGTGCGAGCTGCTTCGCGATCCTCCATGAGAAATGCAACACCTGAGCCAAAGATGGCTCGGGTGGTGGGGGTGCTGGTGGATCCCTCGCCATTCTGAAGTTCAGAAGTAAAGACACACATTAATTTCCTATCCGAAACATTTTTTTTTCTTAAACGTGCTTTGGAAAAGAACACGTCACTCATAAACTTAGTAACATAAATAAAAATTTCAGCAAGGAAGTTCTCATAATGAAACATGATCCACTCCATAACAAGGTTCCAAAAGCATCACATAACGGTTCACAAGCTCATGACACATACTGACATAGTCTTACAATCATCCAAACCCACGCTTAAACTAACTAGACCACACAATCGCAACAACTTATCGCGATGGTTCGGTCCTAACCCAAAAGAGTCTATCGCATAACTACTCCACATACACGGCAGCGTCACTGTCAAAGGGTGGCTCGTCGGGGTCCTCGTCCTCGGACATCACAGCCCCCGAGTCCTCACCGCCCTCACCTCGAAGGTCGTCGTCGTCCTGCTCGCTCTTGGGCTCCACATCCATATCCTCCATAGGGTCCTCATCATCCGCCAGAAGGTCATCGTTCTCCTTGCTCAACGCCTCTACCTCGCCCTCCAGCTCGCTGATCCGCTCGTCACGGGTGTCGATGGTCGCCATGAGCATGTCGACCATACCGTCAAGCTGGAACTTGTAGAAGCGGGTAGTCTGGAAACGCGCGAAGATGGAGTGGCGCTCCTTATGCTCCTTCTTGAGCTCTGCCTGGGACTCAACTAGAGGCTCCTCTGAGGTCTTGCGCTTCAGCTCCTCGGTCTTCAGCTTATCCTGAGATACCTTGAGCTGAACCTCCAAGTCCTCGATCCTCAGCTCAGCTGCCGAAATTCGCACCTCTGAACCGTTGGTGAAGATCACTCTCGAAACGACTGGTGACCAGCTGGGACTGGGTGTACTCGACGAGGAGTCCCAGCTCGGCCAAGTGGTTCCCGAAATTGGGGTGGGGACGTGGCGACACAGGGTAACTCTGCTCGTCGACATCGGAGTAGAACTCGAAGCGGGTGTCGGCCAGATCCGCGCTATGGGCACACACCAAACGGGCGAGAGCTCTCTGCAATACTGTCACAATCGCCCCCATTTGCGTCGGTGCAAGGGCATCCTCAATCATCTCCTCAGCGAAGGGGGGCACCAGCAGCCCTCAAAGGGTGCACCTCACGGTCCAGGACATCTCGTCTCCAACCATAGGTAAGCAGCGCCCTATCAGCAGCTCAGGAAGCGGGCGCCCCAAGTGCCGATTCAACTGGAGCAAATCCGCCTGAAAGAGACGCGAAACTCCCGAGTCGGCCACAGCCCCCAGCTGGATCGACGACGAGAACTCTCCGTTCATCTACACAAAATTTTAAATGGAGGTTGAATTAATGAACAGTGTGCAAAATTTTAAACGAGTAAAAACATAAGATTTAATGCAAGTATGATATTAATGAGTAGTTAATAACAGAGGGGAGGGAATAGCAGTATATTCTGCACATTTTAAGTATCTCTCCTAAATTTTTAGGAAAACCTTTTTGCGTGACGTTGACGCCCAACCTAGCTAAAGTCTCCTAAGGTCAACGATGGCTCTGATACCAAGTCTGTAAGGACCCCTCGAAACAAGTCCGAGATGCCCACATTATTTAAAAGATCACGATCCCAATGATCAGTGCATCGCAATCACATAACCAACACTGGTATCAATGAGTTACATCATTCAAGTCGTACGAATAAGTCTTACAACAAAAAGGTGGTCATACGACCAAGTCTACAAACCTCGTCACGAAGGACGGAATTTAACTAAGATAGCGGAAGCTCGTGGCTAGCTTCGGCCCTTATCATCTCCGGACGCTTATCCCACAAGTATAGTTGACCGGTGACATCTAAGCGGCAAAGTCGTCGTCATACGCCTCCTCCTCGACATAAACCTCCTCATTAAAATCTGGACATTTGAATATCCAGGGACATAGCCATATGAGTACAATTACGTACTCGCAAGACCACCTCTAGGTTTACAGTTTTCCAGGATATGCAGATAAAACATTTTCTAAAACTAGGATGGCTCCTATATACAACTATAGGTATCATTTTGAATATCATGATTTTAGACATAGAGAATACGACATCTATGTATCTTTGTTGAAGAAAACATTTAGAGATAGAATTCTCTTCTCTTAGATATATCAAGGACATATCTAAGTACAGGAACTTTCTTTTGTAAAATTTTATCAAAACACTAGGATAGGGATACCCCTTTTTCCAGGCTTGAGATTGGACTAGTTGTCTCCCCGAGGTCAACCATCCTCATCCAAATTCCTTACCTCCCAGGTACTCCTTGTTTCACCGAAAACACTTTTCTTGAAAACAACTTCTTTCTCCAAGGCGCCCAGTGTGGCCTTTCGAACCGTCCATAACCGCGGACACGGCTATTCGAATAGATTTACACTCTGCAGAGGTTGCACACTTCCCACACCAATCGGTCCTTCCGCCGTGTCTGCCACGGCCGGTCATACGAGAGCATGCGGGGGTCCATATAACACGATCAAAGCTTTCCACTATGACCATCCTAGTATCAGGGCCTCCCGGTAGGTTTGTTCTCCCCGGCACCGTGTGCTCCACTAGACCTCTTGGTCCTTCCACGGGACACCACACCGCCACGGCAGGAGACCTGCCGTAATCGTCCGGCGCGATCAACCCATGTGTATTGCCTCATCCAGACGGCAACCCGGCTTCGAGGGCCTAGCCCCATAGAGAGTATGAGAGCCCTAGAACTAAAACAGACAAGTTTCCGGCTAAGCCCTACCCATGTCAGGTAGTGTGGTCGCACGGGTTAATTGTTCGGGCGGCAGCAGGGACTTCGAAACCTGCATCTCCGACTGCTCCCAGCAGCTCGGGTTTTCATAACATCTCCGAAGGCTCTCAGCATCTCGGGTTTTTAATAAAGCATTCCTTTCTCGCTGATTGCTCCCAGCAACTCAGGTTTTCTCTGGAAAACAGTTTTATCAAACAGGTTCCCATCCTATAGTTTTTAGATAAGAAAATAAAGATAGACTAATAGAAAACTTAATCTTTTTTATGGAGCCTTTAACAACAAGGCTCATCAACGAAAACTCTTTTTTTAACACCTAGAGTATTTCTAGTAGATACCTTTGGCCAACCAATATTTAGTAAAATAGTTTTTTGGGTGGCAAGGTACCACAAAAGAAATAAACATGCATTATTTTATTTTGAAAACCAAACATGCTGGATAAAATAACAGGATTCATTATAGTGGTGAGGTGGCTTGCCTTGCTCAAGGTATTGCTCCTGGTCTTGCTCTTCTTCGTAGGCGTGCTCACCTACCACGTTCAGCTCCTCCTCTGCTTGCGGTTCTACCGAAACATGAAAATGAACGAGACTAGAGTGAATCCTAGATTGCGAGTTGATAATAATCTAAAGTAGAGAACAGACAACAAGCATCATAAAACGGAATCACCCATAGGAGGGATTCACCTAGGAATCAACACCATTATCAATCAGAACACACCAATCATATAGTGTCATACTATGGCATGAAGTGGAGCATGGTAATCAACACACAAGGAACCTCACAAAACCATTAATGTTTTTAAGAGGCAAGAGTAAGGATTTAGTTTAGTTCCTGAATTCCTAGGTTGACAAGATTTATACTCAAGCTTGCTTTTATCTAAAAACAGGAAACACAAGTATTACATTTAAATAGTCATTCATGGCGATGTTTCAATGAAAAAGGCATAACTTTTAGAGTAATGTTCAAAAAGGCGAACCCTTCTACCACTGTACTCCTGGATACTAAAGGAAACTCTTAAAATTGGTTGTGCACTAAAAACTGCTCCCAAACATAAGCCAAAAATCATCTAATAGCTACTGATGTAAAAACCAAAAAGGTTGTAGTTTCAGTTTTATCGATCTCCTGTGTGCAAAGTTAATTTCCTTGGAAATATATGAATTTTATCTTTTAGTAGGAATTTGGTTTACCTAATTTGGACAATCCTAACTCAAGTTATCCCTGTTTTAAAATAAAGTAAACTCTTGACCAATATTTAAGTACAGAGAATAATATATATTATTTTGGTGCCAAACCAGTGGGGTAAGTTAGATAAAACTTGTGACTACTCCACACAAATACACCAAACATATTTTCATGGACAAAGGTAGCTATACCACCAAAACTAGACAAACCTCATTCTCTGAAATTCTAAATATTCATTTCATGAGGAATAACCTCCTGTTTTAAGGAATTGATTTATCAAGCATAAAATTTCTACTTGAAAAATCTATCCTTATAGTATATGACACCTACCACACATATTCACCACTCTCAAGTGGATTCACCCCAAAAAGTGTTTTCTTTTAAGTATTAAAAATCACCAAATACCTACTACTGTTTTACTTAAGCTTAAAATATCTCTTGCTGGAATAATCTTCGTCATGCAAGACTTGAAGATCTAGGTAGGCATTTTGATAGGATTTCGAGAGAATCTTGGTTTGCATGATTTGGATTTATAAATCCCAAGTTATAAAACATTTGGTGAAAGTGATACTTTTTACTAGATCTATTATAGCACAAAACAAAAAATATATTTTGGAATAAATCCAATGCTACATGATTAAGACAACGTGTAGCTATGCTACCAAATTAACCTCACTAATTTATCTTACACAGATTAACCAAAAATGAATAAAAGCTAGGATCATATTTCTCTGGAATTTAAGCAGAGAAAATATCTAAATAGGAAAATTAACAGGAGGGCCGGATCTGGAGATGGGCCGCCCGTGCGAGCTGGGCCGGATCACGCAGGGCCTCACCTAGGGCGACTCTGGGCCACGCTCGGGAGTGGGAGAGGGACGAGGAGTCGATGGGGAAGCCTCGGCTACACGCAGAAATAGCAGGGGAGCTTCGTATCCGCGACTACGACATGACCTCCGAGCTCCGGTCGAGGACGAAGGCGATGGTCTCGGACACCTGACGCAAAGAAGAAAGTGAGGAGTGGACAGAGCTCGAAGAGGGGGTCACAGAGGGACAAAAATGGCGAGAAACGAAGGAGAGGGGTGCCGGCTACGGCCGTTTCTTGCCGTCGGTGAGAGAGTGGGAAAATTTCTCGGTGCGGTCTGCCGAGGAGAGAGCTCGAACGAGCTTCGGTGGGTGAGCAGAGAGGGTGTGTGTGTGTCTTGGGAGAGTGGAAGTGAGTAGAGGGGAGGGTGCGGGGTGGAGATATAACCCCTGCCCAATCTAGGGTTCGGTTCGAACAAGAGAGAGAGAGGGAGGGTTGTCCTCGATTTCTACTGGCTGGGATGGCGGTGGGAGAGAGGCAGAGAGCACTTTGGTCGGCAGTGACGAGGTGCTGGCCAGTGGGAGGGAAGGGAGTGAGCTCCGGTTGGGGGAGAGGAGAAAAGAAGAGAGGGGAGTGGTGGATGAATGCCCTTGGTCCATGACATGTGGGGCCAGAGAGATGGGGTGCTGCTCATCTCCTCCAGCAAGCCAAGAGGGAGAGAGATGATATAGAGGAGAGGGTTGGGGGGGGGGGGGGTCGGCTGGTTTTCAAATAAGAATCAAACACACATTTGAATTTTAAAAGAGAAAGAAAAACAACATTCTCACAAACACATTCAAACAACTTGCCCATACCAACTAGTTGGTGGTGGAGTTACTGTTTTATTAAGTGCACAAACCAAACACATCTTTAAAAAATATAATGGAAAAGAAGAATTTTTGGGGAAATAAGAAGAATGACTCAAATGGTCATGTTATTCTGATGACCACAAAATCTAGTGAGATTTATGTCCCAACTAGGCCCTTCGTGATTATTTGAAACAGGGTTTGAAACTAATATGACATAGACCAAATTGGTTCAAATGCATGTCAAAAACCATTTGAGGTTTTCTTAATATTAGGCACTAGTTTTGCTAAGTTTTAACAGTCATGAAGATCATAAGAGCTGAATTTTTTGTTATCTCTATTTTATTTTAGTGCTTCCTCACAGCTTAGATGACTAGGGAAACATTCGAACAAGACTAGTAAGAACAATCAGAGATAAAATTATGACACAACTATTCTTCACTCACCAAAAGTTTTTAACTAAGGTTAAACATTAAAGCATAACACCATAATTCCAGGCTAAGAAGATTTGGGTGTTACAACGTATGTCTTGCAGAGAATCCATCCTCCACATTGACTTAATAATTTGAGACAAAAAATGAATGAACTGCTGAATGAGGAATCTGTATGTTGGAGGGTTAGGTATCAGATGAATTGAAGAGAAGAGTCCGGGTAGTCAGGGGTGCTGACCTTGCTGCTGTGAAGAGGAGATCCTCGTCGCTGTCGCCCCTCCAGAAGACGACTTGCCGGCTGTGCATGCTCACATGCGATCAACAGCTACCAGAATCTCAGTGCGGTGGAAACCAAAAAAGGACAAATGGGTTTGAAGCAAACTGAAGATGGGGAAGCAGACTTCCGCGCGGTGGATCACTGGGGCGAGCGGTACACTACGGCATGTCCGGCCGTCCCTGAAGGCCGCATCCGGATCCGTCGTCACGCCGGCGTATCCCCCCGTGCTCATCAAGATTCGCAAAGAGTCCACAAACTAATCATGCGCGGTGCGGGGGGACCAAATCGGAGCAGAGATTAGTGACATGCCTGCATCGAGCGCTCAGGGAACACGCTGGAGGAGTATCCCGTCGCCACCGGTGGCTGACATGCCCTCCTGCCAAGAATAGTTGGAGAGGAGCAAACAGCGGCGAGGAGTGTTCGGCGGTGGAAAAGGGGATTGGGTGCAGCAATGCTGGTGTCGCTGGGTCCGGAAAAGAGGCGGCGGCGCAGGGGTGTAGCATGGAGAGGCGGCGGCGGCGGTGCTGGGCCTCGGGGATGAGGGGAATGAGCTAATCGTGCGAATCGGTAGTCTTTATGGAGGAAATTTTCGTCCGCTCGGGAACGTTCCACCGAAAGAATTGCTAAGTGCACCTGGCGTAGGTCGGTCAATTTTAGTCCGTTAGATCTAAATTGTTGGGTAATCTTATGGTGGGGTTTACACTGTGTACACAACATGGGTGGCCGTAGGAAACAAATGTTTGCTTGTATAATAGTAGTGTAGATTAGTGTGTTGTCATATATCATATATCTATTACGATGTTTGCCCCTAAAGGTGAAAAGACTCATTGTAACATCCCAATATTTTGTAATGTTTGAAAATTACTAAAATTTGAAACTTTGTTTTTATTAAAATAAAATGCTAAAATTATAATAGAAACCATTATATTTGACAAGATGATTTAAAATTATCCAAATACACCTTCATCTTATAAAATGTCTCATAAGTTGGTTTTGAATATTTATTTTTTGACTATTTATTAAACTCAAAATCCATCTTTGAAAAGTGCCTTAACGTTATTTAAAGGTATGCCTTATTTGTAAAATGGTTTTCATAAATAAAGTGAACATAAAGAAGGAAATGTTTGTTTCAAACGTATTTTGGAGAGTTTCAAATAATGGATAATGTCGGCCCAGTAAGGACTGGGGTGTGTAGAGCCCACTCTCCACAGGACTCGCATGCTGACAGATCAGACGAAACGACTAAGGACCAAGACACCGCTTCGAGAGACCCTCGAGAGGCCACTCCCCTCGAGGGCCTGAAGAGGAAGCCAGGGCCTGAAGAGGTCCGCGCGCTTCAAGAGACTCCCCAAGGCTTACTTCACCTGGAGAGAAGTCAACGGAAACCTCTCCACAGGCCTCCACGGCCCTGTGGAGACACTTCGCGGCCAAGCAAGCGCTGCAGGGCGCACATGGTCTGTGCAGTAGCCGCAGAGTAACGCGAGCACTACAGTTGCCATTCTGGTGATAAAGGAGTCAACAAAGTTGCGCTGCCCGCACCAGGACAGCTGGGACTTTCCTCTCTGGTGATAAATTGGCTGGACGGCGCAACGCTCCAAGAAGATCGTGATCGTGGGCTCCACCACGATCACTGCAACCCCTGCGAGCCGTTCTGCGCGGTCTGCTGCCTGTCGGCCACCGCGCCCAACTTTATCGCGGATGGACCGTGTCCATGGAGGTTTCGGCAGCGGTGGACTCCAACTCCTCCGCGCCACTGCCGTGTGGGAGCCCACCTTGGACACAGTGCGCAAGGAAGATGCCCGTGGCGCCTATAAAAGGAGCAAGAGCTCCACCATAGAGAGGGGATCGGCATATTGCCTGCTAAACACTTGTAACCCTCGCCGAGCAAGTAGGATATCCATCTGCTGCAGGAGGAAGACAACCATTGTGTCCCTCTCAAAGCACAAAACTGCCTCAAGAGAGCCCTCGGCAAGCTCATTGTACTGTAACCTCTGCAGTGCAATACAGACAAGCAGGAGTAGCGGTGTTACCTCCTCCTGAGGGCCGTGAACCTGGGTACGGGCCGGTGTCCATCTCTGTCGTGGTTGTTCTTCTCCAGGCCCAGCGAGCACCGTCGTTGTGCCTCTCGAGGGTTGTCTGACCTCCGTGTTCAATCCCCCTTTCGAACTACTCTTCAGGGTGTGACTATCCCTGTTCCGTGGGAGTCACTCTCCGACATTTGGCGTGCCAGGTAGGGGATTGACGCGCGTCAACAACCTTCGAGCCTCCTCCGCGCCATGGCAAACACCCGCACTACTCGCGCCGCCCGCGTCAACAGACGCGCGTCAGAAGGAGCTCGCGCCGCGACCGGCGCCACCGCCACGCGCAGACGGCGGGGACGTCCCCGCCGTGAGGAGCGCGCCAACTCCGGCCCTCATGTGGAGGAGCCCGAGCACGACGCCGAGCATCAGGAGGACGCGCAGTACTAGCACCCGGCGCAGCGCCTGAGCGGCTCCGCCCAAGGAAGGACGGACCCCGCGCCACACGCCGCCCTGCTCATGGCGCAAGAACTCCTCCGCTACCAGCCTACAGCCGAGGCCCACGAGCAGTGGCTGTAGCGCCTTAACCACCTCGTCGGCATCGCCATGACTCGCCCCGCTCCGTCGCAGTCCATCGTGCACCCCTCCCTCGCGGGCATGGCTGGCCCAGACGCGCCTCCGCCTCCTCTAGGGCCCGCACCGGCCGCGACGCAGAGGGCTGCCTCCCACGCGTCCTCGCCTCACGACTACCTGATCGTGCAGCGCACCGCACCAGATGCACGCGTGGGGATGGAGCTCCAGTGCAACCGCCAGAAACGCCTCGTGGAAGAAATTATCCAAGCGGACCAGCAGAACCGCGGCGCGCTGCAGCACGGAGTTGCCATGTACGCCACGGGCTGCATGCCGTTCACCCGCTCCCTGCGCCGAGTAGTCTGGCCCCCGAAGTTCAGGTCGGCTCTCCCCAAGGGCTACGACGGCTCCAGCAACCCCATCGAGTTACTGCAGTTCTACACCACCTCCATCCAGGCGGCGGGCGGAGACGACAAGGTCATGGCCAACTGGTTCTCCCACGCGCTTCGTGACTCTGCGCTGTCGTGGCTCCTGAATCTCCCGGAGGACTCTGTGAACTCTTGGGAGGAGCTATATAAGCAGTTCGTCTCCAAGTTCAAGGGGACATACGAGCGCGCGCTCACCCACAACGACCTGCGCGCTCAAGGGGACATACTGTCGTGGTGCAGAAGAAGGATGAGACCCTCTATAAGTACATCCAGCGCTTCAGCCAAGTGCGCAACAAGATCCCGAACATCCCTGACACCCAAGTCATCGCCGCCTTCCGCGAGGGCGTCATAAACAGCAGGATGCTCGAGAGGTTGGGCATCCACGACAAGCTTACCTCTGTGGTGAAGCTGTTCGACTTGGCTGACAAGTGCGGCAAGGCTGAAGAGGGACTCCTCTTCGTCAAAATGTCCTCGCGAGGGGACGATCATGTTGAGGGGTCCAAGAGTCAGAAGAAGAAGGAGGAGCCAAAGCGCAAGGCCACCGCGGTCATCGCGGCAGAGCCTGACGCTAAGGGCACCCGCAGGGACTCCCCCGAGCCTGGGGAGAGAAAGGACGACCATCGTCCATTCTGCATCTACCACAACAGGTGCGGCCACTCTACAGAGACCTGCTTCGACCTCAAGAGTTTGAGCAAGGAGCGCGAACAAGCAGAGGGCAGCGTCAGTCGTGGTCGAGGCCGTGGCTACCGCGAAAGCGGACGCAAGGGCGGCTACCAGAAGCCATCAGGCAATCAGGCCAACGCCGCTGAGAAGAACGGCAACCTCCCTGACGAGGAAGATGGAGGCTACCAAGCTCCGAGAGAAGCTATCACCTGCATCCTCGGTGGGGCACAGGCGCCCAAATCGAACAACCAGTTCAAGCAGTTTGCTCGCGAGCTCAACGCCGCCTTACCCAGTGTCGAGACCTCCAGGCCCCTCAAGTGGTCGCATTACACCATCGCATTCGACGCGCATGACCACCCCAAAGCCACCAAAACCGTTGTAACCCTCCCGCTAGTCTGCAGCCCCACCATCGACAACAACACCGTCTCCAAGACGCTCATCGATGGTAGTGCAGGCTTGAATGTCATCTCAATCGAGACGTTCGAAGCGCTTCAAGTGCCCTACGAGCGGCTCATGCCCTCTAGGCCCTTCACGGGAGTCACCATCGGCTCAATCGAGCCTCTGGGCCAGGTCAGGCTTGCCGTCACATTCGGCAACGAGGAGAATTACCGCACTGAGCACGTCGATTTCGATGTTGCACACATCGGCCTGCCGTACAACGCCATCCTCGGCTACCCCGCCCTCGCGAAGTTCATGGCCGTCACACATCATGCCTACAACATGGTCCAGATTCCTGGCAGCGCTGGCACCATTACCATCCGTGGACATGTCCTGAATGCTACGCGCGCTGTCGAGACAGCCTACAAGGCGACCGCCATGGAATTCCCTGCTGATGAGGACATGGAGCCTCTTGAGAGGCCCAAGAAGAAGAAGCAGCTATTCTCTAAGGAGCCAACCGCCACAAAGAAGTTCTCTCTGAGCTCCAGTAGCCGGGGGCTAGCGTCACCATTGGTGCTGCTCTGCCTCCCAAATAGGAAAGTGTGCTTGTCGCCTTCGTCCGGGCAAACTCTGACTTGTTCGCTTGGACTCCGTCAGACATGTCCGGTGTACCGAGGGAGGTGATTGAGCACCACTTGGCTGTGTGTCCAAACGCACATCCCGTCAAGCAAAAGGCAAGAAAGCAAGCCCCCGAGAAGCAAGCATTCATCGTCAAAGAGGTCGAGAAGCTAAAAGCAGCAAAATTCGTCCGCGAAGTCGCGCACCCCACTTGGCTCTCCAACGGCGTGGTTCTCCCAAAACCCGCCGGAGGAGCCCGCCTCTGCATTGATTACACTGATGTCAACAAGGCCTGCCCCAAGGACCCTAACCCCATCCCAAGAGTCGACCAGATCATGGACTCCACGACAGGCTGTGACCACCTCTACTTTCTCGATGCCTTCTCTGGTTATCACCAGATAAAGATGGCGAAAGAAGACGAGGGGAAGACGTCATTACTCACCCCTTGTGTTGTGTATTGCTATGTCTGTATACCCTTCGGCCTGAAAAACACTGGCGCCACTTTCCAGAGGCTCATGAGGATAGCGCTTGGTGAGTCAATGGGCAGAAATGCAGAGGCTTACGTCGATGACATCGTCGTCAAGTCTCGAGAGGGAGATGCCCTCCTCAAGGACCTTTAAGAGACCTTCGCCAGCCTACGCAAGGTGAACATCAAGCTCAACCCCGTCAAGTGCGTCTTCGGAGTGCCTTTAGGCAAATTGCTTGGTTTCCTCGTGTCCCACCAGGGCATAGAGGAAAATCATGACAAGATCAAGGCCATAGAGGAAATGCAACCTCCCCGCCGGCTCAAGGACATGCAACGCCTAGCAGGCTGCATGGCCAGCTTAGGCCGCTTCATCTCCAAGTTCGGCGAGAGAGCCCTGCCTTTCTTCAAAATCATGAAGAGGTCTGGCACCTTCAAGTGGACGCCTGAAGCGGAAAAAGCCTTTGATGACTTGAAGAGGTACTTGGCCAGCCCACTAGTCATGGTTGCCCCAATGACAGGCGAGCACCTGAAGATGTATCTATCAGCCAGTCCACAGACCGCCAGTGTCGTCCTGGTGGTAGAAAGAGAAGAGCTAGTGCTCCACAAGAAGAGTGCAACCACTCCAAAGCCAAAACCGCCTGACGAAGAGCTCGACAAAGGGACAGGCCCCACAAACCCACCGCCATGCCCAGAGCCACAAGCGGAGCCTGCCCCAAGTTAGCCTCCACAGGCTGATCTCGCCAAGGAGCCTAAAGCGCCTCCACAGGCCAACCCCCTTGAGGGCCCTAAAGAGCCTCCATAGGCCAACCCCCTTGAGGGCCCTAAAGAGCCTCCCCAGGCAGACAGCGCTGCACCTAAACTAGCAACCCTTGTCGAGCATCCTGTCTACTTCGTCAGTACAATACTGCGGGATGCTCGGGAACGGTGCACAATGCCGCAAAAGCTCCTCATTGCGCTCCGCATCGCCTCAAGAAAGCTGCGACACTACTTCCAGGGACACCCCATCACGATGGTCACCTCATTCCCCCTGAAGCAGATCCTGCGCAACCCTAATGCCACAGACCGTGTCGTGGGATGGAACATAGAGCTACAACCATTCAACTTGCGCTTTGATACCACAAGGGTAATCAAAGGGAGAGCGTTGGCATACTTTGTCGCCGAATGGACTGATCCAACCCCTGAAGAGCCTCTAGGAGAAGAGCCATAGCCCTCTGGAGACAAAATGCCCAGCCACTGGACAATGAAGTTCGACGGAGCTTTCGCTTGCCGCCATGGCGGGGCTGGCGTCGTCCTGATCTTGCCCAAGGGTGACAAGCTCTATTACGCGGTCCAGTTGTGCTTCGGAATCGACAAGATCTCCAACAACATTGCTGAGTACGAGGGCCTGCTCGCCGGCCTATGGGCCGCCATCGCTCTAGGCACCAAGCACCTACTCATCAAGGGCGACTCCCAGCTGCTCGTAAACTTCTCCAACAAGAGCTACAAGCCTAAGGACGACCACATGGCCGCATACCTTGAAGAGGTCCGTGGGCTTGAGAAGCACTTCATGGGCATGGAGCTCATGCACATCCCGAGGAAGGAAAATCAGGAGGCTGATGACATCGCCAAACGCGCATCAAGAAGGCAAGCTCAGCTGCCAAGCGTCTTTGAAGACAGGCTCGTCAAGGCATCCATAAAGCAGCCTCAAGAGGGCATGCCTGCAAGCACATACGAAGTGCTCCCGCCACCACCTGCAACTTGGGCTCCCGATTGCAGCCCCTAGACAGGGGAGCGTCTGTTGCTCACAGCTTTGCATCAAGAGACAAGTTGGATCAATGAGCTCAAGGACTACCTCACCAAGAGAATTCTCCCCGAGGAAGATGTCGAAGCAGAGCGAATCGCTCGCCAGGAAAAATCCTACCACATCCTCGAGGGAGATCTCTACCGCAAGCGCCCAAATGGCATCGCGCTCAAATGCGTCCCTCCTGAAGAAGGAAGAATGCTGATCAAAGACATCCACTTTGGGGAATGTGGCCACCCTTCGTGCACCCACACCCTCGCAGGCAAAGTCTTCAGGAGTGTCTTTTACTGGCCTCAAGAATTTTAGGATGCAGTTGATATCGTCCAAGCATGCGAAGCCTGCCAATTCCACGCCAAGCAAATCCATCAGCCTGCGCTGGGACTACAGACCATCCCGCTCTCCTGGCCGTTCGCGGTCTGGGGGCTAGACCTCTTGGGACCATTCCCAACAGTGCAAGGGGGCTATCGCTACCTCTTCGTGGCCATCGACAAGTTCACCAAATGGACCGAGGTGGAGGCGACACGCACAATTCCAGCAGGCGCGGCGGTGAAATTTATCTGAGGCCTGGTCTGCCGCTTCGCAGTGCCTAATCGCATCATCACCGACAATGGCTCACAATTTACCAGTGGCATCTTCAGGGCTTACTGCGAAAAAATGGGCATCAAGCTCTGCGTCGCCTCCGTCGCTCATCCACAGAGCAATGGCCAAGCCGAGCAAGCAAATGCAGAAGTCCTCCAGGACCTTCGACGTCCTCAAGGGCCACGGCAAGGGCTGGATCAGCGAGCTCCTTTCGGTGCTCTGGTCCATCCGTACAACGCCACCCAAGACTACGGGAGAAACACCGTTCGCCCTCGTCTATGGAGCCGAAGCAGTCATCCCCCATAGAGATAAAGCATGGATCCCCACGGGTCCTTGCCTTTAACGATTACGAGCAAGAAGATCTCCACAACGACGACCTGCTGCTTCTCGAGGGACTACGCCGCCGTGCCGCCCTTCGAGCGGCAAAATACCACCAGGACCTGCGACGCTACCACAGCCGCAACGTGCACTCGCGTACGCTGGAGACAGGTGATCTCGTCCTTAGGTGAATCATCTACAGGGAAGGCCTCCACAAGCTTTCACCCATGTGGGAAGGCCCCTATAGGGTCACCCACATCGCAAGGCCTGGCGCGGCTCGCATCGAAACTAAAGACGGCATCCCCGGCAAAAATTCGTGGACATGATGCACCTGCGCAAGTTCTACCTGTGATCATAGTCACGTCAAGACATCTAGCTAAAGAGGCAGCTTACGGCTCAACCTCCAAGCATTTTTTGTCTCCAGAAGGGTAAAAAGAAAACGTGATCATCGTCACGCCCGTGATTATTGTCATGTCAAGACATCTAGCGGAAGAGGCAGCTTACGGCTCAACCTCCAAACAATTTTTTGTCTCTAGAGGTTAAAAGCTCACGGCTTAAACCTCCAAGCTCCAAAGGCTTCTCTCGAGGGTCAACCCTCCGAGCTCTCCATGTAACGAGCCACCTCGGGTCGTAGAGAGTCTCTGCCACTAATGGGTGGCCCCATGCCTCGACATGGTCAAAACATTAACTTGGCAACTCCAAGCATAATGAGACAATTTAATTTCTAAGTGAACTTTGCGCTAAGGCGCCGCTGTGTAATATTTGGTGGTGAGTTTTATTTCCGCATTATTTTCTTAAAAATGTGCGCTTATATCTCTCCAAATGCGCACCTCGCGAGCGGGGGCTGATTACGGTGCCAGTGCCTCAAATGACACACCAGCAGCACTGCAAACTCCAAGGATCCGAGCTCTGGCTGGAGGGCAAGCTCCCACAAAGACGCCATCTCTACAAAGGACCTTGGTACTTACTCTCCTTGCGAGGAACGGCTGAGGGGGCCTACAAGCACGCACGAATCACCAATATCATGTACAAGCGTTTGGGTTTCCCCTCTAATATCTACAGGGAAGAAATGTCCCTACAAGCCTGAGGAGGCAACAGGGGAAAAGCCCCCTAAGAGGACCTCCTCGCTAGGCAAAAACCTCTACAGGGGCAAAAGCCTCGAGAAGCTAAGTATCGCACCCAGGCCACGAGAGCCTTTTTTCCTCCGCAAGCACGCGTTTGTCCCTCGAGCGATTTCGTTTTCACTTGTACTTCATGGACTACTCGTACGTGAAAGGGGGCACTTGAGCATCGCGACTCAAGGCTCTTACCTCTCCATGGCTTAAACTCCCCCCGGCCTTGCTGAGTCATTCCTCTAGCATACCGAAGTGGCGGAGTCATGGCACGAAGAGACGGGTCCTAACGACGCAGAGAACCTATAGACATGAAAATAAGACAAAAGAGACCTCTCGAGGGGCACACAAGCTAAAAACAAATTGCCAAAGAGAATAGGTTACATGCCCAAAAGTTGCTTAGTGTCTAAACATGAAATTGTTTCAGATACAAGCGCACACAGGCGCACTAGTCAGGCTCAGGCGGAATCCGCGCCATCGTGCTCCTCCTTTGCGGCACCCTCCTCCGTCTCGGCAGGGGCGACCTCCTCCTCGCTCTCCTCCACAGCAACCTCCGCATGCTTGAAGTAGTTGCAGAATGCATCGACTTGCTCGCAGAGGAAGTTGGAGACCCGCCACACGTCCTCGCCCTGACAAGCCTCAGTCACGGTGGAGAGATCGAAGCCTGGCATGAGGAGCTTGAGGTTGGTGAAGAGGCGATCAACGACCACGCCCAGGAGCTGGCGGCTCTCAACCTCGATCACCTCGCGGATATCAGCGACGGGGCCCTCGATCGCCGTGAAGAGCTGGTCGAAGTAGACCAGGTACATGGCAACGTGGCCACGGCCTCGGATCTTAGAGTTCGGTGCGTCCGCTCCAAGCTGGGCCGCAAACTCGTTGCCACGGGTCACCAGCGCCTGGAACATGCGCTACCGCTGCTTCGTGAGCACGCGAGACGCATGCGCGGTGTCCGCCGCCTTCGCCACCTGCTCAGCCACGGGGCCCACCTGCTCCTCCACGTCCTTGACAAGGGCGTTCAGGTCCAGGACGGCAGCCCCACGATCATCTTCGGCTTGGGTGCAGGCCTCTTTGGCGCGCTTGAGGCGAGTTTCGACCTTGGAGTTGGCCTTCTCGAGCTCTGCGATCCGCTTGGCGGCAAAAGCGTGCTTGGCCTTGAAGCGCTCCTCATGTTTTTTGGCCTTGTCGCGGTACACCTGGGCGGTGTTCGCCCTGAACTCTTTCTCACGCTCCACGAGGCCAGTCTCCGCCTCTTTCTTCTTTTCAGCGAATCATAGCTTGAAGCGCTCTAGGTTTCGCTTCTGGGTGGCAACATCCTCATCATACTTGGCGAGCGCCAGAGCCAGGCCCCCCTCGCGCGCCTCAAGATCTTCGCGCTGAGTGGCGAGCTCACCCTCCGCCTGAAGCCGCTGCTCGTCGCGCAGCCGCACATCCTTCTCCCTGGAGGCCAGTAGCAGAGTTTCCTGCGCGTCCTGGTGGGCGGAGAGCAGCTGGGACTCCATCTGGGCCAGCTCACGACGTTTCTGCACCAGCGAGCCCTCCATGGCTTCACGCTCGGCCTTCGCCTCGGCAAGGAGCTCGGCGGCTGCGTGGCGCTCCTCTTGAAGGGGCGCAAGGAGCTCAGCGGCGTCACGGATGGCCCCCTCGCGGATTTCCTTGGCGAAGCTGGCGGCCTCCTCGCAGCGCCAGGTGAAAGTGCATTCCTTGCACTCCCATATTTTGGTGACTAATGACAACACAAAAGGTGTTCTAATGTTTGTGATGAAGAATGTAGGTTCTAGTACAGGTCGGTTTATAAAGTGAATACTTATATTGCCTAATTTTCAGTACTACATCACTTGGTCTTTCATCAGGAAATCAGTCAGGAGATTTCCGGAACTCGGAGATTTCCAGTCCCCAGACCGGAGATCTCCGAGCTAATCAAGATTTCCACTAAGTCAATATCTCAGATGCACACTGACTCCATTTCAAGTTTAGTCGGAAATGCTCTAGGAGATTTCCGGCGCTCGGAGATTTCCGAGCCCCAGTCCGGAGATCTCCGGGTGACAGAAGAATTTCACCAAGTCGAGAACTCAGGTGCGCACTGACTCCTTTTCGAGTTTAGTCGGAAATGCTCTAGGAGATTTCTGGCGCTCGGAGGTTTCCGAGCCCCAGTCCGGAGATCTCCGAGTGGCAGAAGAATTTCTACCAAGTCAACAAGACCAATCAGCACCGACCTCGAGCTTCACTCAAGAGGAAATACTGTAGGAGATTTCAGGAGACCGGAGATCTCCGGACCTCAGCCCGGCGATCTCCGAGCTGGTAGCTGTACAACATGCTGAATTTGGGGAGGGGTATAAATACCCCTCCACCTACCTCCAGCAGTTTAAGCTTCTCCTTTTCTCTCTCCTCCATTGGTGCTGAAGCTTGTTTCTTCCGGATATCCCAATATAGCCACTCAAATCATTTGATACTTAGGGATCTGAGGGAGAAGCCACCGATCTACAACTCCACCAAAGCGTTTTGATTCCCCCCGCTATATCTTGAGGGGCAACGGATCTAGGATTCCTTTGTGGATAGCTAGGTTCAATCTTGTGTGTTTTGATCCTTTGTGGATTCCTTTGTGGAAGTGACCTGTTGTGGTCATTGTGAGAGCCCCCAATTCAGTTGTTGGTGTGTGCCTCACGAATTTGTTTGGGACTGTCAGACCCTGAATTCAGGCTACACAAACAAAACGTATCGGTTGGGCCACACAACCAGGAGCATACTGGGTAATACCAACCCAGGAAACAGGCAGGATTGGCTCGGAATGGATCATCGGCCGACAGCTCCTGGCGACCCCAACAACACATACCGTCTCAAGATTGTGCACGCAAGAACCCAAAATCCTACCAACTCGTATACTTCAAAATCATACACACATGGTATACTAGTCGGTTTATAACAGATTGGAAACCACATGATAAACCTAAGACACAAAGAAAGGAAATAATTATCCAACGCTCTCACTGAGCAAATATAGCGAATGGCACCAAACAGAGGACACATGTCCCAACATTACATCATGCAGCGGAAAACAAACCGGTCCGAGTACAGACAAGAAGCAAAGGGCTCAAGGCCGAAACGGAAAAAGAAGGCCCATCCACGCGGTCCACTAGGAAGTAGCCCAGGGGAACTCTAACTACTCGTCGTAGATCTCGTCGCCGAACTCCACGTAGTATCCACCAACCTGGTCGTACGGAGAATCCTGAACTGCAGAAAAACCACAGCCCGCGAACGGGTCAATACACAGAAGCGTATCGAACAAGCTTAAGTAACAGGTTACAAAACTGTAAGACTCCCAAAATACGGGGTTAAGTGAACTTAGCGGCAGCAGCACTAGCAACCTAATAGAGACACACTACAACTTCCGTCTAAGTTAGAGAGGGATAAGAGAGCGCATAAGTTAACCATTTACAACTAACACCAATCATAACCCATTCTCGGATTAACCCCCTCAACCAAGTATGAGGAAGCAATTCGGGAATACTGACACATTGAACAATTTTAGTTAGAAGTTATTGTGAAAGTAATTCTATATTAATAGTCGGGTTAATTAACAATGATTAGGTGTAAGTTGTCTATGATCTTATTAGCCAACATCATCACCAAGTCGTCCATAACCGTGGATACGGCTCATCGATAAGATTATACCCTCCAGGGGTGCACTGCTGGACCCGTACTCGTTCGATCAACCCCAAAAATGCAAAGCCAGAAGGTAGGGCATCTCAACACGGCAAATCTCTTCTCTACAACCCATCCAGGGAACCGCATGATTGTGTGCACGGCTAATCAGGTCCAATACCCGTAGGATCGACCTTCATAGCACTCTAAGAACGTGCCACCCTATATGAGAATTGACTACTCCATCATCATGAGATCGTTATGTAACCATATGCATGCATCAAATGGAAAGCCCGAACTACTTGCGGCGCCCTGGATAAGAAGCGGATTAGATCGAAGCCGCGGGGGGATCCATAGGGCCTCCAACAAGCGGTTAGTGCGCTCGAAATTGGATCCGAGGACAAGAACTGAGTTACTAGGTCGACACTTAGCAGAACAAAGCACCTCGCAAGGCCTTCCGCCGGTGCCTTATCTTCCCAACAGAAGATATCATTTTAATAAGTAGACGATCTATCCTGCTAAGTATAAATGACATAGGACAACCAGACTCGCATAACCAACCTTAAGCATGCACTACAACTAGCAAGGCTAACAGATGAACATACGACAGGTGATAGGATGTGGGGATAAAGCTGTATGGGCTGCAGGATAAACATATGATGGGATCGCAATTCAAGAATCGTAACATGGATAGCATAGATCAAAAGGAAAGGACGAAAACCAAACAATCGTGTAACCGGTTAGCAGAAGCTTGCCCGGCTGCTCTTGGCCCTGCACAAAAGCTGGAAATCTCAAGGATGAAAGTATCGACAGCAGACACGTCGTCGTCTACCTAGAGAAGAGCAAAACACAGACAATAGGAAACAATATCAATTAAAGGAAATGCGCAAACAATTGATGTTGCAATATGGTATGAGATGATTAGGTCATATTAATGCGGGGATGAAATTCCGGCAAAAGATTAGGTTGAAAGTTATTTACGTAACCTACAAATTAAATGTTGTTTAACATATATAGCATGGCATGGTGCCTAATTAATTTAAATGGAATAGGCAATAAATTAATATTTGCCCAACACATTCCATATATATTATTTAATTGCAAATTATTTATCTACACATCAAATTTATTTATTATTAGCATGGCAAGCCTTGCGAGATGATAGGATCAAATTAAATGGAATTAGGGCATTATATATTGATTACCCCACACATTCCATATTTAAGTAATTAGTTGCATTTGTTAAATTAAACTAAGCAATAAAATTAAATGTTGTAAAATGAAATAATAATGTTATAATGTTGTTCATTGCATTTTTCTGATATAAAAACATATAAAGATTATTTGATTTGGAAAAACAGAACTAAAGTTATTGCAATTTTAATTCTAGTGTTGTTTCTGGAATGTGCAGGGACCTGTTTGTGATAGAAAAAGTATCTGTGAGGCTTAAAAAGAGAGAACCTGAGAGCAGGGGGCTCTGGGTAAAATCCCAGTGCTTCTCTCACTGACGACTGGGACCCACATGTCAGGGACCCAATCCGAGAAAAAAAGGTTTGGGTTTTAATCGCCTAAGCCGGGGTTCGAACCCACGCCCACGCGCGAGTGCGGGCGAGCACGTCTTTGCTAGCCACTGTGCCTCGGTCGTGTTGTTGTTACCGCAGGCGTCGATGCCCTTTTAAAAGTAAAATACGTTGTTTTTCCTAACCTGATGAAAATTGAAAGACGCAGGTGTTAACTGACGAAGGAACTGAGGCAGTGCGTGGCGATGAAGCAAACCGGTCGCCGGCGACGAGATCTGGGCGGTGCGCGGGAGTTCGGTGCGTGCACGGGTTGCCTGGGATCGGACGGTCTCGTTTTAGTGCTCGGACGTGGGGAACGGGGGCTGGAGCGTCGTGCTCGTGCTCGGCACGGTGTGTGTGTCCCTGGTCGGGCGGCTCCAGCGCCGGCGATTCGAGCCAAACAAAGACAAAATAAAAAGGGGAGAGAGAGGGGACCGGCGTGGGCTCACCGAGGGGTACTCGTTGCGAGGTAATACGGCGCGGGGGCGATGGAGTGCGACGAATCGGTGGCGGCGCTCCGGCGGGTTCCGATGGAGGAGGAGAGGAATAGAGAGGGCCGGCGGCGGCCAGAGGGGGGCTAGGGTTCGGGTTTCTCGGTGGCGTCGCGATTTAAAGAGAAGAGGGAAAGAGAGGAGTCGCCGGTGGGGGCGGCATGGCAGTGGCCAGAGCCATGGCTCCTCCACGCTGGAAAGGGGACTGCCGTACGGAGAAGAAGACGTGGAGCGGGTCGGTCGGGGAGGCCGCTGGGCTGAGGTGGGCCAGATTTTGGCCATCTCGGCCTGGCTCTCTTTTTTTTTCTTTTTCTTTTTTTTTTATTTTAAAATCCTTTCTGGTTTTTGTATTTAAAACAATATAGAAGAAGAAACATTATAAAAAAATTTAAACAATTTTTAATAGTTTCAAAATAGTCATATTAACATCTGGTTTGATTATTTATAAATAATTTGAAACTTCATTTGAATTTCTTTGAGAAACATTTGAATTTAAATATGAGACTTAAATTTGGAAATTGAATTTGAGCAACATATTTAATTAAATGCAACCACATAAGTAAAATGATGACATGATTAAACATTTTTATTGCACAAGCAGGATCAACTGCACGTCCTGGATCTTGGAAGCACTTCTTGAGTTGTGACATGTGGAAGACATCGTGCACTTTGGAGACGTTTGGAGGAAGTTCCAGACGGTAAGAAAATTCACCACGCCTTGAGAGAACGTTGAAATGCCCAACATAACGCGGAGCGAGCTTTCCTTTGATGCCAAAGCGTTGCGTGCCTCTTAGAGGAGTGACACGAAGGTAAGCTTGATCACTAGGTGCATAGACCATGTCCATGTGCTTGCTGTTATATTAGCTTTCCTGCCGAGACTGGGCAATCTTTAGATTGTCACGAATGATGAGAACCTTTTCTTCAGCCTTCTGGATGATGTCAAGGCCAAAGAATTGACGTTCACCAGCTTGAGACCAATTCAGAGGAGTTCTGCACTTGCGGCCATAGAGAGCTTCAAAGGGAGCCATTCCTAGACTTGCTTAGAAGCTCTTGTTGTAGGAGAACTCAGCATACGGAAGGCAATCCTCACATTTCAAGCCAAAGGAGATAACACAAGCTCTGAGCATATCCTCCAGAATTTGATTCACTCTTTCAACCTGTCCACTTGTCTGCAGATGGTAAGCTGTGCTGAACAGGAGTTTGGTACCCAAGGCTTTCTCAAAGCTATCCCAAAATCGAGAAGTGAAGATACTTCCACGATCTGAGCTTATTGCCAAAGGAACACCGTGTAAAGGAACCAGTCTTGTCATATAGAGTTCTGCCAACTGACTAGCTAATACTGTCTCTTTGACTGGGAAGAAGTGAGCCACTTTGGAGAGACGATCAATGACAACAAAGATTGCATCGTTGCCTTTCTTGGACCTTGGAAACCCAGTAACGAAGTCCATCTCGATCTTGTCCCATTTCCACTCAGGAATTTACAATGGTTGAAGAAGTCCATGTGGTCTCTGATGAACTGCCTTGACACGAACATCACACTGAGACACATAGCGAGCAATTTCACGCTTCATCCTGGTCCACCAATAGATTGACTTGAGATCCTGCACATCTTTGTGCTGCCAGGGTGGATAGAAAGTGGAGTATCATGAGCCTCCTTGAGAATGAGCTCTCTTAAGCTGTCAAGCTTGGGCACTACAATGCGTCCTTCAAAGAGCAATGTACCCTTGTCATCGAGAGAGAAACTCTTGTACTTATCCTTGCCGATGTTGGCTGTGATATTCTTAACACCAGAATCGCGCAACTGTGCGGCACGGATCTTATCCTCAAGTGTAGAAGTGGCAATCAAGTTTGCAAGATAACCAGAAGGAACCACTTGGAGATTGAGCTTCTTGAATTCTTCAGGAAGAGGAGGTTGGATGTCCTCAAGCATGAGGTTGTTGCAATAGGACTTGCGACTGAGAGCATCAGCCATTATATTAGCTTTGCCTGGAGTGTAAGAGATGGTAAGATCGTAATCTAAGAGTTTCTCAAGCCACCTTGTTTTCCTGAGGTTCAAATCTGGTTGAGTGAAGAGATATTTGAGACTCTTGTGGTCGGTGAAGATCTCACAGATGTGCCCCAACAAATAAGGTCTCCAACCTTTGAGGGCATACATGATTGCTGCAAGTTCAAGATCATGTGTAGGATAGTTGAGCTCATGAGGCTACAACTGACGAGATGCATAAGCCACAACTTTGTGTTCTTGCATGAGGACTGCTCCTAGTCCTTGAAGGGATGCATCGCAGAAGGTTTGGAAAGGTTTGGAAGTATCTGGGCCAACTAGAATAGGAGTAGAAGTGAGTTTAGCTTTCAAGATATTGAAGCTCTCATCACACTTTGGATTCCAAAGAAACTTTCTATCCTTCCTAGTAAGATCGGTGAGAGGCTTAGGGATTTTGGAGAAGTTCTCAACAAAACGACGGCAATAGCTAGCCATGCCAAGGAAACTCCTGACTTGTTTCACCGTTGTAGGAGGCAACAATTCAACAATGGCCTTCACTTTTTCTGGATCAACAGAAATGCCTTCAGAAGAGATGACATGACCAAGTTAGGATACTTTAGGAAGCCAGAATTTACACTTGGAGAACTTGGCGTAGAGGCGATGTTCTCGGAGTTTCAACAAGATAAGACGTAGATGTTCTCCGTGCTCTTCTTAGGTTTTGGAATAGATAAGAATGTCATCGAGATAGACTACCACGAACTTATCGAGGTATTCCATGAAAACGAAGTTCATGAGACGTGAGAAAGTCGCCGGAGCATTTGTGAGACCGAAAGACATGACAGTGTATTCATAGAGTCCATAACGAGTGGTGAAAGCTGTCTTTGGAATGTCTTCTTTGCAGATCTTGATCTGGTGATAACCCGACCTCAAGTCCAACTTGGAGAAAACTTTGGCGCCTGCCAGTTGATCAAACAGGTCATTGATGCGAGGACGGGGATACTTGTTCTTGATGGTTTTCTTGTTCAGAGGACGGTAGTCAGCAACCAGTCGCTCAGTCGTGTCCCTCTTTTTGACAAACAGAGTAGGACAACCCCAAGGAGAAGTACTAGGTTGGATGTGACCTTTATTTCCAACTCCTCTAGCTGTCTCTTAAGCTCAGCCAGTTCTTTGGGGCCCATCTTGTAAGGACATTTGGAGATAGGAGCAGTGCCTGATTCTAGTTCAATAACGAACTCCACGGCTCTGTCAGGCGGCATGCCTGGCAATTCTTCAGGAAATACGTCAGGAAAGTCTCGGACCACCGGTATATCTTCCATAGCAGGGAGAGGATGAACATTGAGGGCGAAAAGCTGAGGTGAAGAGGTTTGATTTGGAGAATAGACTATCTGTCCAGAAGGATGAGAAAGAGTTATAGTGTTTGTGGAACAGTCTATCTTAGCTTTGTTGGCCTTCAACCAATCCATGCCTAGAATGACATCAATGTCTGAGTTACCCAGAAGAATTAAGGAAGCCAGGAACAAATGACCTCCACTTTGAATTTGGTTTCCATGGCTTACCCTGGCTGCATTTGCGTTCCCGGAGAATGGATCACGAGTGGAATAGATAAGGGATCTAGAGGCAGCTTCGTTGATTCAGTGAAGGTTACTGACACACAAGAATGAGATGCTCCAGTATCGAACAATACCTTAGCAGGAAAAGAGTTAACTAGGAGTTTGCCCATTACAACTTCTGGAGCTTCCTCTGCCTCTTTGGCGTTGAGGTGGTTCACCCTTCCACTCCTAGCTACAAGCATATTGCTGGGGAAAGCACAAATTAAAGCTTGTGTTGCACAAGAACGAGCTTGTTGTTTATGAAGCTTGTTTTGGGGACCACGGATAGAGATATGGCCTGGATCACCGCACTTGAAGCAGATTTTTGAAGTCACTAGCTTTGGCAGAATTTGAACACTTGGCCTTTTCTGAGCTTGAGAACCTCTTGTAGGAAACATTACGGAGGGAGGACGAGGAGTGAACCCTAAAGAGCTTGGAAGATAGGTGGGTTGAGTTGGAGATGCATATGGAACCCAAAGCCTACGCTTCTGTGGAGGCATGGTGTTTGCTGAAGACGAAGCACCTTCAAGAGCATGTTTTCGAGATTCTTCAAACATCTCAGGAACAAATTCCTCCCGAAGAGCTATGTTCAGGAGCTCTTCAAAGATAACGCACATGAACAAGGTGAGTGCATACTTCATATTTGGGCTTAGACCTCTGCGAAATTTGGCTTGCTTCTGGGCATCAGTTGATACCTCATCTTGAGCATAGCAAGCCAGACGGTTAAACTCAGCTTGATAGTCCAGCACAGACATGCTTCCCTGAGTCAAGTCATAGAATTCCTCACGCTTTCTTTCCATGACCCCATCAGGAATATGGTGGCGTTTGAAAGCCTCCTTGAACTCATCCCAAGTGATAACAACACCTGGTGCTCGTAACTGTTGGAAGTTCTCCCACCAAGACATGGATAGGACACAAAAGGAACACGGCCCTCATCGGACACATGAGAAACAGCCAGAGCATTGTTCATCTCACGCAGCCACTCATCAACATCGAGTTGCTCAGAGGGAACATCAAACGTGCGTGGGTTGAGCCGGAGGAACTCTACAATTGTCATACGACAGTTGCCCTGGTTTTGGTTTTGCTGAATGTGACCCAAAACTTGCGTCATCTAAGACAGCACTTGCCTCATTTCGGATGGCATTTGAGTATCTTCTTTGCCACTCTCCATCCTGAGGAGGATACACCGTTAACACCACAATAGGATAAACAAAATCTAATGTAAGCGCTTAAAAGGAAAAAAACTCCAGATTGCTTTGAAAAGATAGCAGCGAACAAGACATGGCCATCCATCATGGTACGCCATTTTTTTCACTTCCAGAAAGGTTTAAAGAGAGTTAAGAACGAAGACTAGCACTCGAACGAGGAAAACCAATTGAGCTTGACGTAACTCCACCAAAAGAATGAAACTGAACATAGCCGAAGAGGTTGATAACTGCTGAAGCGAAAGGCACCACCTTGAAGACACCTGCAACTATGGTACTACGGAAAACCCAGAACACGTGATGTCCTATTTTTAAAATTTAGGTGAGAAGGGAAAATATCGTAACACTTCCTTACCAAAAGAACAGGGAGGGTGCATGGGGAAAGAAGTAAAAGAACATAATTCCTACTCTCACGTTTAAGATTTTTCCAGATAGCTACAAAATATTTTTCTAAACTCAAACAACGATTAGTAGAAGGGAACCTGAGGGCGTTTAGGCTCTGATACCAACTGTCAGACCCTGAATTCAGGCTACACAAACAAAACGTATCGGTTGGGCCACACAACCAGGATCATACTAGGTAATACCAACCCAGGAAACAAGCAGGCCTGGCTCGGAATGGATCATCAGCCGACAGCTCCTGGCGACCCCAACGACAAATACGTCTCAAGATTTTGCACGCAAGAACCCAAAATCCTACCAAATCGTATACTTCAAATTCATACACACATGGTATACGAGTCGGTTTTTAACAGATTGGAAACCACAGGATAAACCTAAGACACAATGAAAATAAATAATTATCCAACGCTCTCAGTGAGAAAATATAGCGAATGTCACCAAATAGAGGGATAAGAGAGCACATAAGTTAACCATTTACAACTGACACCAATCATAACCAATTCTCGGATTAAACCCCTCAACCAAGTATGAGGAAGCAATTCGGGAAAACTCACACGTTGAACAATTTTAGTTCCAAGGTATTGTGAAAGTAATTCTATATTACTAGTCAGGTTAATTAACAATGATTAGGTGTAAGTTGTCTATGATATTATTAGCCAACATCATCACCAAGTCGTCCATAACTGTGGACACGGCTCATCGATAAGATTATACCCTGCAGGCGTGCACTACTGGACCCGTACTCGTTCGATCAACCCCAAAAATGCAAAGCCAGAAGGTAGGGCATGTCAACATGGCAAATCTCTTCTCTACAACCCATCCAGGGAACAGTATGATTGTGTGCATGGCTAATCAGGTCCAGTGCCCGCGGGATCGACCTTCATAGCACTCTAAGAACGTGCCACCCTTTATGAGAATCGACTACTCCATCATCATGAGATCGTTATGTAACCATATGCATGCATCAAATGGAAAGCCCGAACTACTTGCGGCGCCCGTGATAAGAAGCGGATTAGATCGAAGCCGCGGGGGGCTCTATAGGGCCTCCCACAAGCGGTTAGTGCGCTAAAAATTGGTTCCGAGGACAAGAACTGAGTTCCTAAGTCGACACATAGCAGAACAAAGCACCTCGCAAGGCCTTCTGCCGGTGCCTTATCTTTTAATTTATAATTTCCAACAGAAGATAACATTTTATTATGTAGACGATCTATCATGCTAAGTATAAATGACATAGGACAAACAGACTAGCAGAACCAACCTTAAGCATGCACTATGACTCGCAAGGCTAACAGATAAATATACAACAGGTGATAGGATGTGGGGATAAAGCTGTATGGGCTGCAGGATAAACATATGATGGGATCGCAATTCAAGAATCGTAACTAGGATAGCATAGATCAAAAGGCAAGGATGAAAACCAAACAATGGTGTAACCGGTTAGCAGAAGCTTGCCTGGCAGCTCGTGGCCTGGCACAAAAGCTGGAAATCTCAAGGATGAAAGTATCGACAGCAGACACGTCGTCGTCTACCTAGAGAAGAGCAAAGCAGAGACAATAGGAAACAATATCAATAAGGGAAATGCGCAAACAATTGATGTTGCAATATGCTATGAGATGATTACGTCATATTAATGTGGGGATGAAATTCCGGCAAAAGATTAGGTTGCAAGTTATTTATGTAACCTACAAATTAAATGTTGTTTAACATATATAGCATGGCATGGTGACCTAATTAATTTAAATGGAATAGGCAATAAATAAATATTTGCCCAACACATTCCATATATATTATTTAATTGCAAATTATTTATCTACACATCAAATTAATTGTTTATTAGCATGGCAAGACATGGTGTAGATGATAGGATTAAATTAAATGGAATTAGGGCATTATATATTGATTACCACACACATTCCATATTTAAGTAATTAGTTGCATTTGTTAAATTAAACTAAGCAATAAAATTAAATGCTGGAAAATAACATAAGAATGGTATAATCTTTTTCATTGCATTTTTCTGATATAAAAACATATAAAGATATTTGATTTGAAAAACAGAATTAAAGTTATTGCAATTTTAATTCTAGGGTTGTTTCTGAAATGTGCAGGGACCTGTTTGTGATAGCAAAAGTATCTGTGAGGCTTAAAAAGAGAGAACCAGAGAGCAGGGGGCTCTGGGTAAAATCCCAGCGCTGCTTTCACTGACGACTGGTACCTACATGTCAGGGACCCAATCCGAGAGAAAAAAGGTTTGGGTTTTAATCGCCTAAGCCGGGGTTCGAACCCACGCGCGAGTGCGGGCGAGCACGAATCTGCTAGCCACTGCGCCTCGGTCGTGTTGTTGTTACCGTAGGCGTCGATGCCCTTTTAACAGTAGAAGACGTTGTTTTTCCTAACCTGACGAAAACTGAAAGACGCAGGTATTAACTGACGAAGGAACTGAGGCAGTGCGCGACGGCGAAGCAAACCGTTCGCCGGCAACGAGAACTGGGCGGTGCGCGGGCGTTCGGTGCGTGCACCGGTTGCCTGGGATCGGACGGTCTCGTTTTACTGCTCGAACGCGGGGAACGGGGGCTGGAGCGTCGTGCTCGTGCTCCTGCTCGGCACGGTGTGTGTGTCCGTGGCCGGGCGGCTCCGGCGCCGGCGATTCGAGCCAAACGAGGACGAAATAAAAAGGGGGGGGAGAGAGGGGACCGGTGCGGGCTCATCGAGGGGAGCTCGTGGCGAGGTGGGACGGCACGGGGGCGACGGAGTGCGACGAATCGGTGGCGGCGCTCCGGCGGGTTCGGGTGGAGGAGCAGACAAATAGAGAGGGTCGGCGGCGGCCAGAGGGGGCTAGGGTAAGGGTTTCTCGGTGGCGTCGCGATTTAAAGAGATGGGGGAGAGAGACGAGTCGCCGGTGGGGGCGGCATGGCAGTTGCCTGTGCCATGGCTCCTCCACGCTGGAAAGGGGACTGCCATACGGAGAAGAAGACGTGGAGCGGGCCTGTCGGGGAGGCCGCTGGGCTGAGGTGGGCCAGATTTTGGCCCATCTCGGCCTGGCTCTCATTTTTTTTTCTTTTGCTTTATTTTTCTTTTAAATCCTTTTCTGTTTTTTGTATTTAAAACAATATAGAAGAAGAAACATAATAAAAACTATTAAACAATGTTTAGTAGTTTCAAAATAGTCATATTAACATGTGGTTTGATTATTTATAAATAATTTGGAACTTCATTTGAATTTCTTTGAAAAACATTTGAATTTAAATATGAGACTTAAATTTGGAATTTAATTTGAGGCAACATATTTAATTAAATGCAACCACATATGTAAAATGATGACATGATTAAACATTTTTATTGCACAAGCAGACACCCAATTTGCAAAGTTACAAATGGGCTATTACAGGACCTTCTCCCCCTTAAAGGAGTCCTTAGTGGAAACGTGGATTCACACCTTTGTGGTCGAATTCACAGGAGAATAGGGTGAGGCCTGTGTGGCGTTGAGCAAACCTTTGTGGTAGCTCACACCCCTCAAACGAGACGTACACCTATGTGGTGGAACTCGGGATAAAATCGCCGTCTTCGAGTTCCTACGGTTGTCTTGTTCCACTCTCCTTAACCGCATCTTAAATTCCTGTACTTGCTTAGTTTCTTTGTTGTCTATCACTTGTATCACCTAGTTGCACATATACACAACTTACTTTCCGCTAGCCTAAAACTGAAAAAGACATAAAAATTGGTCACCACCTATTCACCCCCCCCCCCCTCTAGGTGGTCAACTGGCGTTCAATTGGTATCAGAGCAGGTTGTCTCTTAAAAGCTTTACCGCGTGAGACCAACCTTGCACAATACAAGTTGACCCGAACAAGGTTACCGAAGCGGACGCCGCGACTTTGGCGGCAATGGAAGAGAAAGGTGCCACTATGGCCCATATCAACTCTTTGGAAACAAAGTTGACATTGTCAATACAAACCGAGTTCAAGAAGTTTCATGATATGCTTTGTAACATCCCTATATTTTGGAATGTATAAAAATCACTAAAATTTAAAACTTTTGTTTTGATTCAAATAAAATATTAAAATCCATAAAAAAACCAACTATAAAAGACTTCAAGCATATTGAAATTTTTTAATAGTTCAAATATCTCAATTTAGCATTATTTTCAAAAGTTGTTCAAGTTAAAAATTCTAATATGCATTATATTTTCTTAAACCTCAATATATAATTTGAAAAATGAATTACCAACTCCAAACCATTTTCATACAATAAAAAGTTTATTTTTAAGTATTTGATTTCAACCACTTAGCCATAGCTGTTCATAAATTTAAATATTGTTTACAAGTATCCTTTTAAACTATGTAAAACATGATCTATTTGTCAAATGGTTTACCTGAGTTCAAAACATAGTTTGGAAATTACAAATCTATAGTTTATAACTTTAAAACTTCATAGATTTTAATTAATTATCCAAATAGACATTTCATTTAGCTTAGATGATTTTCATTAATTTTCAAAACATAAAATGATTTTAATGAATTATTTAATAAAAGAAATGAAATAAATCTAAAATCTTTTCCAAAGGTATGTTATGGAGTTTTCATATGATTTATCATAATATAAAACTTAATGGTGTACAAAATAATTTAAATTGAAAATGAATACACTATATTTTCCTTTTCATTTCAAATAGTTGTGTTAAGTTATTTAATATTATACTAAATTTAAAATGATTGAATATTGAAAATGAGTTTAAGATAACTTAATATCAAACATATATAACTTTGGTAATTTCATAAATTTTATTTAACCCCAAATGAATTATTAAATCCCTAATTTCAAAGTTAACCTAAAATAGGTAAAATTGTATTTTATGAATATTTCAAATATTATTTTTTAATTTTTTTTCAAAACATGCCCACAACCGGTTTAACACAAAAATAATACTTTTACAATTTTTTAGAAATTTATTTGACTTGATTTGGAGTATTAAATCAAAAGATATGAATTAAATGGAAAATAAGAAAAAGAAAAATGATGACATCAGCGTGACGTTATCGTCTTCAACCTCCCGTCAATCTCGCCCGGAAGTTTAGGCCAATTCTAAATCGACTGTTTCCTCACGATTAAGGGTATTAACTCGAGCCCCGAACCTCTCCTTTAAGAGCCCTCGCTCCCCTCCACCTTTCCCCTCTCCTTTCCCCTTGAAGCGTGCCCCCAGGCTGAGAAATTTTCTCGCCGGAGTTCGTCAGCCGCCGCCACGTTTATCCGAAGTCCGGCAAGGTTAGTCATTATCCGAGCGCACAAATCTCTCCTCTCCCTTCCCCGCGTCCGTGCGCGTCCTCTGACCTCCTTCCCTCGATTTATTTCGCAGCCGAACGGAGCGCCTCGCGCTCGACCGAAGCACGCCGGCGCGGCTCCACTTCGCCCAAGCGTAGCGGCCGTTCTAGGAAGCGGAGCTCGCGGCAATCGCGACCAATATCTTCGCTGTGTCATGCCGCGGCCGGGAGACGTCTTCTCCGAGCTCAAACTCCACCGGAGCCCCGTTCCCGTCCGTGCCCAAGTCGCCGCCACCGTCTCCTCTCTCGCCGGCCATCGGAGCGCCGCCACGGTATGTTCAAACGTTCCTCAGCACTCCGATCTGCCTTGTGCGGTTAGGATTAGATCCATGCGCGAAAGGGTACGGTTAGATCTTGACCGCCAGATCCAGATCCAACGACCCAGATCCAATCACTTAACCACGGCAGCGCCTACGTGGCATGCACCGTCAACGCCCAGTCAGCTGCCACGTCAGAAAATGATTTTCTTATTTAAATTTATTTTACACTTTTGCAGAAAACCCCCTGTATATTATTTTTATCATTACTTTTCTCTGTTTATCCAAATTCAAATATTTTTATATATTGGGAAAGCCCTTGACATGTAGAATATTTCAGTCCTGTTAGAATTCAAATTTGACTTAGTTTAAAATATTCAAATTTCAAATGGATTATTTGAGTATATTTATTATAACTTTAAATCTATAAATTCAAAAATTGAAAATAAAATTGTTTTGGAAACCTTAGAATATGTGTAATATGATGCCTCTGTTATAAAATAATTTTGAGTATTATTTTGAAGATTTAATACTTGTTTGTTTAAATTAAATAGTTTGAATAAATTTTTATATAACTCTGATAGAAAAATCATTCTTGAGTAAGTCCAATTGCAATAAATTTAATTAAATCACCTCTATCTATTAACACCATTTATAAAAATTATGTTATAAAAATTAAATCACATAAAACTTTAATCTATATGTTTTTCTTTTATTATGTTTTGGAAAAATAGAAATTAATTAAATTGCATTTATAGCCTCATGCATATTTTATAAATATCACAATAATTTGTATGATGTTTCTTATGCATAACATGTTTTATTATATAGTATTACTCCTCATAGGAAAACATCTCACTTATTTTCTCTAAGTTAGGATTATTTTCCACTTAATAATTTGGTAAAGTGCTATGCACTTAGACACTTAGAATTTTCAACATGGAGCTAGAAGGCAAATGAAGGACTTAGAAGAAAATCAAGAAGAAGTCATGAAGACCAACCAACTATATTTCCTAAGTCTTGCTCTCCCTTCTCATTTTCCTCCCTTCTTCTCCGAGACTTCATGATGACTAAGTTAAATCCAAGACAAGACTAGATGATACAAGAATCATCAAGTCCGAAGATTTATCAAGTCTACCAAGAAATTCAATCAAGCCATCACCAAGAAGAAATATACAAGTCTGGAGATGAAGCCTGTAAGACTAACTACATCTTTCTTTCTATCTTTTCCCTCTTTCCTAATCTTGTCTTTCACTTTAGACTTAAACAATTTTTGATCATGTTATTTCCATCTTGAAGTTTGTTGAATCCTAGCGGCATAGTGACATGAAGCGGCCTGGAGAGTAACCTTACATGTCCACGTACATGAGACCTGTTCACAACTTAAGTGGCTGGCCGGATGTCTGTCTCTCTCACTATAGTGAATATCCAATTTACAAAAAAATTGATAGTAATTGTTGATCATCTTGAAGAATAGACTTAGTATTTTCTCTAAATATTTCTGCACATCATGACTAAGCCATTGGAGTGCTTATTTCAAGATGATTAATAGCAAAGTATTTTGTCCAACCTATGATCTTAGTCCTTAGTCATTTTTTACCAACCTTTTTGCCTTGCATTAACTTAAAAGATTTTCATGGCATGACATGCATCTCTAGTCCTTCGAAATATTTTGCACATCATGCATGCCATATTTTTCCTTAAAAGTTTTATGAAACTTGTTTGTTCATTAGATATGTGCTTGTATGTATTGTGTAGTTGTGCTTTCAGTTGATTGTGGTATTGTTGCTTGTCTATATTGTTTAGATTGAACGGAGAGCTCCAATTAACGTTGAAAAGAGTTTGTGAGCAAAGACATCATTCAAAGGCGAGTGGCACACCTCATAAATCTCCTACTATTTTCTATATGCATTACTCAGTGTATTTTATATAAGCATGTGTATGATAGTATTGCTAGGCTAGACCTGTGTAGAAATTCCTTACTCCTGTGTCTAGGTTCCTATATAATACTTACTAGAAATATTGATGCTATGCAATTGATGAACGGTTTTTATAAAATGTTAAGTGACTACTCAGGACCCTGCTCATGGTTGTCGTCGCCTAGGATGACTTTCTATTCTACTTAGGGCCATGAGCATGGTGGTTTTCACCTGAGAGTACACATCCACTAAATTAATGAATCACCTGGGTGGATTGGTTGAATGGTTTATGTTGAGTGGCTACTCAGGGCTGTGCTTGTGGTTGTCTTCGCCTAAGGTAGTTTCTACTATATTTGGGGCCATGAGCATGGTGGTTTTCACCTGAGAGCGCACTTGTGGATGGCCACCCAGGGAACAAAGGGATCTGAAGAACTCCGAGTGAAGATTGCTTCCAGTGCAGCCATTGCCAATGGGCTCTTGCTTTATCAACTATGTTGCGTGGACTCGCCCCGGCATGACAAGCAGATGTACAAGGTGTTAGGTGGAACGGGTCAAGCCAGTATGGGGAGGGAAAATTCTTCTGAAAGATCTCGTCTCATTCTTCTCCTTTTTCTTATCACTATAAGTGTGTAAAGGATAGTTTGGGTTGAATGGGCACCTCCGGATTGGCAAAGAGGATGTTCAAGATGGTGTTGACAACATCCGAGTCGTGGTCCTCAGGGTGAAGCCGCATGGGGTCCGAGGGGCCAGTGTACATCCACATCGGCTGATCATGGGCCTGAAGAGGAGCAACGCGGCGCTGCACAAAGTCCGCCACAACTAGCTGCCCCGTGAGGCCCTCCTCCTAGAGATACTCCAAACGCCCCACCAGGTGTGCGTTGTTTGCGCCGCGAAGGGCAGACTTGCACCAATGAGAGTTCTTCACGGGCGGCGCCTCCGGGACGTCTAAGAACGCGCAGGGTGACTTGACACCGATAAGCAGCCCATCGTCGTAACAGGCTTGCCTCCACTCCATGACATGTGAATGTATACGCTCCCCATGCCGTCCGCAATACGGAAAGAGACGCACCCAGTCCGCTCGCCGGGAGCCGTGCACCGCAGCGAATAGAAGTTCCGGAAGAGCGCTACTGAGGGCCGAACGCCCAGATAAGCCTCGCAGAGATAGGCGAAGATAGAAAGGATGAGCACGGAATTTGGGTGAAGATGAAGGAGTTGGATTTGATAGAAATCCAGTACCGCCTCCATGAAAGGCTTGTACGGCGGCACCAGCCCGGCGGTGATGGCATGGAGAAAAAGGGGATAAAACCCATGGGGGAATCTCCCGAACCGAGCAGTTTGAAGCGCGCTGGCGCCGTGCTCGTTGGTCTGCCCCGCAACCAGGTGGTGAATCTTCTCCAACGCTTGAAGATCCATGCGCGCCCCCACGAGAGCCGCGCCCTGCACAACCTCTAGGGTTTCTGCCTGGGAGGAAGTCCCCATAGCGGCTTTGCTCTTTCTCTTAACTGGGACCATCGTCACGGGTACGGAGGATTGAAGGAGATGGAGATTGGAGATTCACAAGAGATAGCGGAGGCGGAGAGCTCTGGGAAGCGAAAATCTCTGCGGGAAGAATTGGAAACGGTAACGGCACTCAGCCGCATCGCTTGGGCTTTGTCACCTCGAGGAGAAGTTACCGGGACGTGGTGGGACCCCCCACGACTCGCGCCCCGGATCGTGCGAGGCCGTTATTCATCCAAGTGCCGCGTGGCTCGGGCCGGCTGGGCACTAAGGGCCCATGACGCTTCGCCTGAGCCCATGGGCTCAACCGTGCCCATCATGGGCCCGGGGGCTACTGTCGGCCCAGAGGGAACTGGGGTATGGCGAGAGCCCATTCCACCTCAGGCCTCGCACACTGGCCAGTCGGACGAAATGGCTAAGGACCAGGCGTCACCGCCTGACGAGACCCTCGAGAGGCAACTCCCCTCGAGGGCCTAAAGTGGAAGCGTTGCCCTCAAGGGATCCCTCGCCTCAGGGGACCCTCCCGAGGCGACACCGCGCCTCGAGGGAGTCCCGCAGGAAACTCCCCTCAGGCTTCCCCGCACCTGAAGGGAAACGTCGCGGACAAGGAAGTACGGCAAGACGCACATGGCCCCTGCCACGCCCACGTGGTGACGCAACCATCCCCGTTGCCGTTTTGGTGATAAAGGGGTCAATAAAGCGGCTCTCCCTGCTGCGCAACTGCCAGGACCTTCTACTCCGACGATAAAGCAGGTGGACGGCGCAACCCTCCAACGGAGAACGTCATCGCGGGCTCAACCTCAGAGACTGCCCTCTCTGCGGGCAGTGCAGCGCGGTCGGCCGCCTGTCGGCCACCGCGCCCACATTTATCAGCAATGGACCGCGTCCATGGACAAACGGATGGCGGTGGACTCCAACTCCATCGTGCCTCTGCCGTGTGGGAGCCACCTTGAAGGCCAAGCCGAAGGAGAGCGCCAGAGGGGCCTATAAAAGAGGCAAGACATCCATCGTAGCACGGGCAGGCTCTTTGCGTGCTACAACCCTTGTAAAACGTAGCAACTCTTGTTAGGATAGCCTTGAGCCGGAGGAGGAAGAAGACCATCGCTTCCCTCCCCAGGCAAGAACCGCCTTAAGGGGACCTCCAGCAAACTCCATTGTACTTTAAACTCCATCATCTAATACAGACAAGCAGGAGGAGCGGTCTTACCTCCTCTCGTGGGCCGTGAACCTGGGTAAAGGCTGGTGTCTATCTCTGTCGTGAGGGTGTCGTCTTCGGGTCCGGCGAGCAACGTCGCGGAGCCCCTCGAGGGTCTTGACCTCCGTGTTCAACCCCCTTCACGAACTACTCTTCAGGAAGTGACTACTCCCGATTCATGGGAGTCATAACCCGACAGTGATCATTGTTACGTCAAGACATCTAGCGGAAGAGGCAGCTTACGTCTCAACCTCCAAGCATTTTTGCCTCTAGAGGTTCAAAGCTCACAGCTTAAACCTCACATAATTTTTTGTATCCAGAAGGAACAAACGCAGAACGTGATCATCGTCACGCCCGTGATCATTGTCACGTCAAGACATCTTGCGGAAGAGGAAGCTTACGGCTCAACCTCCAAGCACTTTTTGTCTCTATAGGTTAAAAGCTCACGGCTTAAACCTCCAAGCTCCAAAGGCTTCCGTCGAGGGTCAACCCTCCGAGCTCTCCTTGTAACGAGCCACCTAAGGCCGTTGAGAGTCTCTGCCACTAATGGGTGGTCCCCATGCCTTGACATGGTCAAAACATTAAGTTGGCAGCCCCAAGCATAATGAGACAATTTCGTTCCCAGGTGAACTTAGCGCCTCGGCGCCGATATGTAATGTATGGTGGTGAGTTTTATTTACGCATTACTTTGACGAAATCTGCGCTTATATTTCTCCACATTTTTACCCCACGAGCGGGGGCTGAGTACGGTGCCAGTGCCTCAAATGACACACCAGCAGCACTGCAAAACCCAAGGATCTGAGCTCTGGCTGGAGGGCAAGATCCCACAAACACGCCATCTCTACAGAGGACCTTGGTACTTACTCTCCTCGTGAGGAACACCTGAGGGGACCTATAAGCGCGCACGAGTCCCATGCACCGTGTTCCAGCGTTTGGGTTCGCCCCTCTAACATCTACATGGAAGAAATGCCCCCGTAAGCCTGAGGAGGCATCCGTAAAATATCCCTCAAGAGGAACTCCTTGCTAGGCAAAAATCCTCTACAGGGCGGAAGTATCACACCCATGCCTTGAGAGCGTTTTCTTCCCCTCTAGCGCACGTTTGCCCCTCAAGCGACTTCGCTTTCCCTTACGCTTCATGGACTACTCGCACGTCTGAGGGGGGCACTTGAGCATCGCGACTCAGGGCTCTTACTTCTCCTAGGCCTAAACTCACCCCGGCCTTGCGGAGTCATTGCTCCTGCATACCGAAGTGGCAGAGTCATGGCACGAAGAGATGGGTCCTACCGACGCAGAGAACAAATAGACATGAAGATGTGTCCAAAGAGACCTCTCGAGGGGCAAGCAGGCTAAAAGCAAATAGCAGTTAAGAGTATATTACATGCCAAAAGGTCTTAAATAGCTAAACACGAGATTGTTTCAGATACAAGCGCACGCAGGCGCAATAGCGTGCAGCTCAGGCGGAGGTGTCGTCGTCTTCTTCCTCCTCCACGGCGCCCTCCTCGGTCTCGGCAGAGGCGGCCTCCTCCTCGCTGTCCTCCTCCGCAGCCTCCGCACGCCTGAAGCAGTTGCAGAAGGCGTCAACTCGCTCGCGGAAGGAATTTGAGACCCGGGGCGCCTCCTCGCCTTGGGCGGCCTCTGTCACGGTAGAGAGGTCGAAGCCCGGCGTGAGGAGCCTGAGGTTGGTGAAGATGCGATCAACAACCACCCCCAGGAGCTGCCGGCTCTTGTCCTCGATCATCTCGCGAAGCTCGGCAACAGGGCCCTCGAGGGCCGCGAAGAGCTGGTCAAAATAGACCAGGTATATGGCAGCATCGCCACGGCCTCGGACCTCGGTGTGCGGCGCGTCCGCGCCGAGCTGCAGTGCAAGCTCGTTGCCCCGGGCGACCAACGCCTCAAACATGCGCTCACGCTGTTTCATGAGCGCGCTAGCCGCCTGGGCTGAGTCCGACGCCTCCGCCGCCCACTCCATCGTGGGAGCCACCTGCTCCTCCACGTCCCTGGCCAAGGAGTTGAGGCCGTGAACTACCTCGTCGCGGGCCTCCTCCGCTCGGTGTCGGCCATCCTTGGCGCGCTTCAGGCGGGCCTCCAGCTTGGAGTTGGCATTCTCGAGCTCAGCGATCCGCCGAGCCTCCGCGGCATGCTTGGCCTTGAAGTGGTCCTCCTGCTTCTGAGCCAGGTCGCGGAACTTCTGGGAGTTGGACTTGCGGAACTGCTTCTCGCGCTCCACGAGGGCAGCATCAGCCTCCTTCTTCTTCTCGGCGAAACGCCGCTCGAAGCGCTCATAAGCAAGCATCTGGGCAGTGACGTTCTCGTCGTACTTCAAGATCGCCTGGGCCAGGTCTCCTTCGCTCGCCTCGAGGGCCTCGCGCTGGGTGACCAGGTCCTTCTCCGCCTGAAGGCGTTGCTTGTCGGGAAGCTGCAATTCTTTCTCGATGAGGGCCAGCCGCTGCTCGCGCTCGGAGAGGCCCTTGCGGTCCCCCTCCAGGGTAGCCTGCGCAGCCTGATGGGCAGCAAGCAGCTGAGCCTCCAGTTGGCCCAGCTCGCGGCGCTTCTGCGCCAGCGAGCCCTCCATCGCCTCGCGCTCGTCCGTGGCCTCGCGCAGGAGCTCTGCAGCGGCGGCACATTCCGCTTGGAGGGGCACGATAAGTTAGTCGGCGTCACGGATGGCCCCCTCGCGGACCTCCTTGGCAAAGCGGATGGCCTCCTCACGGCCGGCCTGCAGCGCCAAGCCCTCCAACCGGCGCGCCTCGACCGCCGCATGGTAGGACGCCCACGACCTCGCCAACTCCTCCTGCTGCCGGGCGAGCTGAATGTCCCCGAGGGCGAGGTGCCTCCCTCACGAGGCCGCAGGCGACCTCGCGGCGCCCCGCGCTCCAGTCCCAGCCTCGGAGGACCAGCTCCTGGCTTGTGGAGCGCCCGGCTCTGGCACCGACCCCGGAGCGCCTGACCTCGGGGAGAGCTCGGGGGCTTGCCTGGGGTCCGCCGGTGCCCACGCCGGCGTCCTCTTCGGGGCCCGCCGCAGCAGGGCGCTCATCACCTCCAGCTAGGCGAGGAGGCGAGGAAGAATCTCCCACTGAGCGGGCGCTGGCGCGCCCGCTAGCGCCTTGCGCGTTTCCGTCACGAGCTGAACGGGAGGCGTGGGCGCAAGCGGCGAAGTGGGCGCACGCGGTGGAGTCAACACGCGCGGCGGCATTGGATCGTGTGGCGGAGTTTCCTCGCGCGGATGCGTAGCCGCGCGAGGGGGAGTAGGAGCGCGAGGTGGCGTGGAAGCCCTCTCCTCCATGGTCTCCACCACCATTGGCGCGGGGGGCGGTGTTGGTGCCTCTGGGCGAGGCGTTTCCTCCTATGCCTGAGGCTCTGCCGCCCCCGCTTGAGGCGCAACCGCCTCCATTTGAGGCACCCCCTCAGTGGGGCCTGTGGAGGCCGTCTCCACAGGCCTCGTGGCCTCGTCAGCCACGGCCTCAGCCGTGTCTCTCTTCACATCAGCTGCCTTACGAAGCCTACGGCGCTTCGCAGGCACAAGATCACTGACAAAAAAACCCAGGAAAAATCCTCAGTAAAGGGCAAAGTGGAAAGAGAACAAAACGCAAGTGAACAAGCATCATGAACACTCACCCTGAAGGGGGGGAGCCAGCATCGACCCACGCCAAGCCTGGCGAGCGCCGTGAGGGGAATGTCTTGGCACCAGACCCCTCCGGGGGCGTCACCGCTTTCCTCTTCGAGGGGACGTCGGATGGCCTCGCCCCCGTGTGGTCCACGACGGCCTTGGTCCGGGGCCTACGCCTTCCTGGGGAGTCCTCTGTGTCAAAGACCTCCCCTTCCTCAGCCTCCTCCTCCACGGGGCGCGAGGGAGCCACCACGAAGGCATCATCATCACCTGACGAGATGTCGCAGACCTCGTCAGTAAATGGCCCGGCCCTCGAAGAAGACACCTCCCCTGCCGTGGCCTCCTCCTTACCTAGGCCAGCTCCTGAGGCAGAGGGATAATCTGCCCCTTCCGCTCCCCGCATGGCTGGCGTCGGCACCTCCAAGTCCGCCTGGTCTGTCGGGGTGAAGGTAGGCATCCCCTCCAGGATGGCCATGCGCTCCGTCAAGTTGTACTGATGAAGAGGCCGGAGCATCGCAGGGAGCAAATCCACGGCAGGCACCGCCGGGCTGACGAAGAGCGCGGACAGGACATTGTCGACGGTGTCCTGATCGTTGTCCTCCTTGTGGAGCCGCATCTTGTCGTTCGGACCCAAGTACATCCACATGGGCACCGAATGGGCCTGGAGGGGCGCGATGCGGCGCGTCACAAAGTCCACCACAATGACCTGCCCCGTGAGGCCCTCCTCGCGAAGGAAACTCAGACACCCCATCAAGCTCGCGTTCCTTGCGGCGTCGAAGGTCGCCTTGCCCTAATGGGAGTTCTTCAGCGGTGGCTCGTCAGGGACCCGACGAAGAACCACTTCTGGCGGAAGTCGTCCACCTTCTTCATCACCGAAGTGATGGCCTTGTTCTCGCACCACGACATGGGGATGTAGACGCTCCCCATGCCGTCGATGATGCGGAATGAGACGCACCCTGAGCGCTCATTCTTCGCCGTGCTCCGGAGCGCGTAGAAGCACCGGAACAACCCCACTGTGGGCTCCAAGCCCAGGTACGCCTCACAGAAGGTAGGCGAAGACGGCGAGGATGAGGATGGAGTTGGGGTGCAGATGCAGCAACTGCATCTGGTTGAACGCCTGGACCGCCTCCAGAAACGGCGAGAAGGGCGGCACCAGCCCGGCGGCGAGGCAGTGCTGGAATATTGGGAAGTACCCTTGTGCGTGCTTCCCGTGCGCCGCGGGCTTCATGGCGGTGGCGCCATGCTCGTTCGTCCGGTCCGCAACCAGAAACCGGACCTTGGCGAGTGCCTTCTCGTTGACGCGCACGCCTAGCAGTGCCGCGCCCTGTACGACCTCAGGGGCAGCCGCCTGGGAGGAAGACCCTGCAGCGGCCTTGCCCTTGCTCTTGACGGGACTCATCGTCGGGGGCTCGGAGTGTTGAGGAAGACGGAAGGGGGAGAATCGCAGGAGAGAGCGGAGGCGGAGAGCTCTGGGAGGTGGAAACTTCTGGGAGAAAGATTGGAAACGGTAACGGCTCCCTGCTGCGATGCTCGGGCTTTATATCCCCTCATGGAGCAGTCACCGGGGCGTGGTGGGACCCCCCACGACACGCGCCCCGGATCGTGCGAGACCGTTACTCGTCTGAATGCCGCGTGGCTCAGGCCGGCCGGGCACTAAGGGCCCACGACGCTTCGCCTGAGCCCATGAGCTCAATCGTGCCCATCGCGGTCCCGTGGGCTACTGTCGGCCCTATGGGAACTGGGGTATGGAGAGCCCACTCCCCCTAGGCCTCGCGCGCGGGCTGATCAGACGAAACGACTAAGGACCAGGCCTCGCCGGTTGGCGGGACCCTCGAGAGGCAATTCCCATCGAGGGCCTGAAGAGGAAACGAGCGCCTCAGGGGGTCCCTTGCTTCAAGAGACCCTCCCGAGGAGCCAGCGCGCCTGGAGGGAAGTCAACGGGAATCCCCCCATAGGCCTCCCCAGGCCTGGGGGGAAACGTCGCGGCCAAGGAAGCACGGCGAGACGCACATGGCCTCTGCCACACCCACGTGGTGACGCAAGCACCCCTGTTGCCGTTTTGGTGATAAAGGAGTCAATAAAGTTGCGCAGCCTGCGATAGGACAGCCACCTTCCCCTCTGGTGAGAAAGCAGGTGGACGGCACAACCCTCCAAAGAGTACGTAATCAAGGGATCCACCTCAGAGACTGCCCTCCCTGCGGACAGTACAGCGCGGTCGGCCGCCTGTCGGCCACCGTGCCCACCTTTATTAGTGATGGACCGCGTCCATGGACGAACGGGCCACGGTGGACTCCTGCACCTCCACGCCACTGCCGTGTGGGAACCACCTTGAAGGCCAAGCTGAAGGAGAGCGCCAGAGGCGCCTATAAAAGCACCAAGATATCCATTGTAGAGGGGGTCGGCCAATTGCCTGCAACCACGCTTGTAAACCCTAGCTATACGAAGTAGGGTAGCCTCTGGCTGGAGGAGGAAGAAGGCCATCGCTTCCCTCCCCAGGCAAGAACTGCCTCAAGGGGGCCCTCGGCAAGCTCTGCTGTACTGTAACCACCATAATCCAATACAGACAAGCAGGACTAGCCGTCTTACCTCCTCACGAGGGCCGTGAACCTAGGTATGGGCCGGTGTCTATCTCTGTCATGGGTGTTTCGTCTTGGTCCGGCGAGCATCATCACCGTGTCCCTCGAGGGTCTTGACCTCCGCGTTCAATCCCCTTCACGAACTACACTTTAGGAAGTGACTACCCCCGATTCTAGGGATTCATAACCCGACAGAACCCCACCAAAACTTGCATGGACCCCTAACATGTGTATATTAGTGTGTTGGTAGGCTATTGGAACCAAGATACAACTCCGAGGTGCGACCCGCTACATCGACCAATCTTACCCCCTAGCAGGTTCATGCACTTAGAGGTAGAAAACTCCCGTTTCGGGTGTCGGGCATGGAATCGTGCGACAGAGTAGATGAAATGTTGGTCCCCCATGAATGTATGTATCAACCTAACACAACCAAGAAAAAAGGTTCATGCGTCTACCCCCTCTCGGCGCCGTTTAAAGGGGTAGATCGTCGGGTTTGACTTTTTCCCAACGGATATTGGGTTTCTCCGTGCTGGGGGTCCGGAGCGTCGGAACCCCACCAAAACTTGCATAGACCCCTAACATGTGTATATTAGTGTGTTTGTAGGCTGTGGGAACCCACATACATCTCCGAAGTGTGACCCGCTACGTCGACCCCTCTTACCCTCTACCAGGTTCATGCACTTAGAGGTGGAAAACTCCCGTTTTGGGTGCCGGGCATGGAATCGTGCGTCGGAGTAGATGATTTTTTTTTTACCCATGTCCCTATGTATCAACCTAACACAACAAAGAAAAAAAGTTCATGCGTCTACCCCCTCTCGGCCCTGTTTAGTTTAAAGGGGTAGATCGCGAGTTTGAATTTTTTCCAACGGATGTTCGGTTTCTCCGTGCCGGGGGTCCGGAGCGTCAGAACCCCACCAAAACTTTCATGGACCCCTAACATGTGTATATTAGTGTTTTGGTAGGATGTGGGAACGAAGATACAACTCCGATTTGCGACCCGCTACATCGACCCCTCTTACCCCCTAGTAGGTTTATGCACTTAGAGGTGGAAAACTCCCGTTTCGGGTGTAGGGCATGGAATCGTGTGACGGAGTAAATGAAATGTTGGTTCCCCATGTTCCTATGAATCAACCTAACACAACCAAGAAAAAAAATTCATGCGTCTACCCCTTCTCGGCGCCTTTTAAAGGGGTAGGGTTTGACTTTTTCTCAACAGATGTTCGGTTTCTCCAAGCCGGGGGTACGGAGCGTCGGAACCCCACCAAAACTTGCATGGACCCGTAACATGTGTATATTAGTGTGTTGGTAGGTTGTGGGACCAAGATACAACTCCGAGGTTCGACCCGCTACATCGACCCCTCTTACCCCCTTGAAGGTTCATGCAGTTAGAGGTGGAAAACTCCCGTTTCGGGTGTCGGGCATGGAATCGTGTGACGGAGTAGATGAAATTTTGGTTCCCCATGTACCTATGTATCAACCTAACACAACCAAGCAAAAAGGTTCATGCGTCTACCCCCTCTCGGCGCCGTTTAAAGGGGTAGATCGGCGGGTTTGATTTTATCCCAACGGATGTTGGGTTTCTCCATGCCGGGGGTCCGGAGCGTCGGAACCCCACCAAACCTTGCATGGACCACTAACATGTGTATATTAGTGTGTTGGTAGGCTGTGGGAACCAATATACACCTCCGAGGTGCGACCCGCTACATCGACCCCTCTTACCCCCTAGAAGGTTCATGCACTTAGAGGTGGAAAACTCTCGTTTAGGGAACCGGGCATGGAATCATGCGCCGGAGTAGATTAAACGTTGGTTGACCATGGCCCTATGAATCAACCTAACACAACAAAGCAAAAAAGTTTATGCGTCTACCCCCTCTCGGCGCCGTTTAAAGCGGTAGATCGCCGGGTTTGAGTTTTTCCCAACGGATGTCGGGTTTCTCCGTGTCGGGGGTCCGGAGCGTCGGAACCCCACAAAACCTTGAATAGACCCCTAACATGTGTATATTAGTGTATTGGAAGTCTTTGGGAACCAATATACAACTCCGAGGTGCGACCCGCTACATCGACCCCTCTTACCCCCTAGCAGGTTCATGCACTTAGAGATGGAAAACTCCCGTTTCGGGTGCCGGGCATGGAATCGTGCGATGGAAGAGATGAAATGTTGGTTCACCATGTCCCTATGTATCATCCATACACGACCAAGCAGAAAATTTCATGCGTATACCCCCTCTCGGCGCCGTTTAAAGGTGTAGATCGCATGGTTTGACTTTTCCCAACGGATGTTAGGTTTCTCCGTGTCGGGGGTCCGGAGCTTCGGAACCCCACCAAAACTTGCATGTACCCCTAACATGTGTATATTAGTGTGTTGGTAGGCTGTGAGAACCAAGATAAAACTCGGAGGTGCGACGCTACATCGACCCCTCTTACCCCCTTGCGGGTTCATGCACTTAAAGGTGGAAAACTCCCGTTTCGGGTGTCGGGCATGGAATCGTGCGACGCAGTAGATGAAATGTTTGTCCCCCATGTCCTTATGGATCATACTAACAGAACCAAGAAAAAAGGTTCATGGGTATACCCCCTCTCGGCGCCGTTTAAAGCGGTAGATCGCCGGGTTTGACTTTTTCCCAACGGATGTGGGGTTTCTCCGTGTCGGGGGTCCGGAGCATCGGAACCCCACACAAACTTGGATGGACCCCAACATGTGTATATTAGTGTGTTGGTAGTCTGTGGGAACCAAGATACAATTCCGAGGTGCGATCCGCTATATCGACCCCTCTTACCGGCGCCCTTAGCAGGTTCAGGTACTTAGAGGTGGAAAACTCCCGTTTTGGGTGTCGGACATGGAATCGTGTGACAGAGTAGATGAAATGTTGGTTCCCCCTGACCCTATGTATCAAAATAACACAACCAAGTAAAAAAATTCATGCGTCTACCCCCTCTCGGCGCCGTTTAAAGGGGTAGATCGCCGGGTTTGACTTTTTCCCGACGGATATTTGGTTTCTCCGTGTCGGGGGTCCGGAGCATCGGTACCCCACGAAAATTTGAATGGACACCTAACATGTGTTTATTAGTGTGTTCGTAGGATGTGGGAACCAAGATAAAACTCCGAGGTGCGACCCGCTACATCGACCCCTCTTACCCCCTAGAAGGTTCATGCACTTAGAGGTGGAAAACTCTCGTTTCGGGAACGGGGCATGGAATCGTGCGACGGAGTAGATTAAACGTTGGTTCCCCATGTACCTATGTATCAACCTAACACAACCAAGCAAACTGGTTCATGCGTGTACCCCCTCTCGGCGCCGTTTAAAGCGGTAGATCGCCGGGTTTGACTTTTTCCCAGCGGATGTTGGGTTTCTCCGTGCCGGGGGTCCGGAGCGTCGGAACCCCACCAAAACTTGCATGGACCCGTAACATGTGTATATTAGTGTGTTGGTAGGTTGTGGAACCAAGATACAACTCCGAGGTTCGACCCGCTACATCGACCCCTCTTACCCCCTTGAAGGTTCATGCAGTTAGAGGTGGAAAACTCCCGTTTCGGGTGTCGGACATGGAATCGTGTGACGGAGTAGATGAAATTTTGGTTCCCCATGTACCTATGTATCAACCTAACACAACCAAGCAAAAAGGTTCATGCGTCTACCCCCTCTCGGCGCCGTTTAAAGGGGTAGATCGGCGGGTTTGATTTTATCCCAACGGATGTTGGGTTTCTCCATGCCGGGGGTCCGGAGCGTCGGAACCCCACCAAACCTTGCATGGACCAATAACATGTGTATATTAGTGTGTTGGTAGGCTGTGGGAACCAATATACACCTCCGAGGTGCGACCCGCTACATCGACCCCTCTTACCCCCTAGAAGGTTCATGCACTTAGAGGTGGAAAACTCTCGTTTAGGGAACCGGGCATGGAATCGTGCGCCGGAGTAGATTAAACGTTGGTTGACCATGGCCCTATGTATCAACCTAACACAACAAAGCAAAAAAGTTCATGCGTCTACCCCCTCTCGGCGCCGTTTAAAGCGGTAGATCGCCGGGTTTGAGTTTTTCCCAACGGATGTCGGGTTTCTCCGTGTCGGGGGTCCGGAGCGTCGGAACCCCACAAAACCTTGAATAGACCCCTAACATGTGTATATTAGTGTGTTGTAAGTCTTTGGGAACCAATATACAACTCCGAGGTGCGACCCGCTACATCGACCCCTCTTACCCCCTAGCAGGTTCATGCACTTAGAGGTGGAAAACTCCCGTTTCGGGTGCCGGGCATGGAATCGTGCGATGGAAGAGATGAAATGTTGGTTCACCATGTACCTATGTATCAACCATACACGACCAAGCAGAAAATTTCATGCGTATACCCCCTCTCGGCGCCGTTTAAAGGTGTAGATCGCATGGTTTGACTTTTCCCAACGGATGTTAGGTTTCTCCGTGTCGGGGGTCCGGAGCTTCGGAACCCCACCAAAACTTGCATGTATCCCTAACATGTGTATATTAGTGTGTTGGTAGGCTGTTGGAACCAAGATAAAACTCGGAGGTGCGACGTTACATCGACCCCTCTTACCCCCTTGCGGGTTCATGCACTTAAAGGTGGAAAACTCCCGTTTCGGGTGTCGGGCATGGAATCGTGCGACGCAGTAGATGAAATGTTTGTCCCCCATGTCCTTATGTATCATACTAACAGAACCAAGAAAAAAGGTTCATGGGTATACCCCCTCTCGGCGCCGTTTAAAGCGGTAGATCGCCGGGTCTGACTTTTTCCCAACGGATGTGGGGTTTCTCCGTGTCGGGGGTCCGGAGCATCGGAACCCCACACAAACTTGGATGGACCCCAACATGTGTATATTAGTGTGTTGGTAGTCTGTGGGAACAAAGATACAATTCCGAGGTGCGATCCGCTATATCGACCCCTCTTACCGGCGCCCTTAGCAGGTTCAGGTACTTAGAGGTGGAAAACTCCCGTTTTGGGTGTCGGACATGGAATCGTGTGATAGAGTAGATGAAATGTTGGTTCCCCCTGACCCTATGTATCAAAATAACACAACCAAGTAAAAAAAATCATGCGTCTACCCCCTCTCGGAGCCGTTTAAAGGGGTAGATCGCCGGGTTTGACTTTTTCCCGACGGATGTTTGGTTTCTCCGTGTCGGGGGTCCGGAGCATCGGTACCCCACGAAAATTTGAATGGACCCCTAACATGTGTTTATTAGTGTGTTCGTAGGATGTGGGAACCAAGATAAAACTCCGAGGTGCGACCCGCTACATCGACCCCTCTTACCCCCTAGAAGGTTCATGCACTTAGAGGTGGAAAACTCTCGTTTCGGGAACCGGGCATGGAATCGTGCGACGGAGTAGATTAAACGTTGGTTCCCCATGTACCTATGTATCAACCTAACACAACCAAGCAAACTGGTTCATGCGTGTACCCCCTCTCGGCGCCGTTTAAAGCGGTAGATCGCCGGGTTTGACTTTTTCCCAGCGGATGTTGGGTTTCTCCGTGCCGGGGGTCCGGAGCGTCGGAACCCCACCAAAACTTGTATAGACCCCTAACATATGTATATTAGTGTGTTTGTAGGCTGTGGGAACCCAGATACAACTCCGAAGTGTGACCCGCTACGTCGACCCCTCTTACCCCCTAGTAGGTTCATGCACTTAGAGGTGTGTCTCTATGTATCAAACTAATACAACAAAAACAAAAAAGTTCATGCGTCTACCCCCTCTCGGCGCCATTTAAAGGGGATATCGCCGGGTTTGATTTTTTCCTAACGGAAGTTGGGTTTTGTTCGTCCCGGGGGTCCGGTGCGTCGGAACCCCGCCAAAACTTGCATGGACCCCTATAATGTGTATATTAGTGTGTTGGTAGGATGTGGGAATCAATATACAACTTCTAGGTGCGACCCGCTTCATCGACCCCTCTTACCCCCTAGAAGGTCCATGCACAAAGAGGTGGAAAATTCCCGTTTCGGGTGCCGGGCATGGAATCATGCGACGGAGTAGATGAGATGTTTGTTCCCCATGTACCTATGTATCAACCCAACACAACCAAGCAAAAAGGTTCATGCGTCTACCCCCTCTCGGTGCCGTTTAAAGGGGTAGATCGCCGGGTTTGACTTTTTTCCAACGGATGTTCGGTTTCTCCGTGCCGGGGGTCCAGAGCTTTGGAAGCCCACCAAAACTTGCATGGACCCCTAACATGTGTATATTAGTGTTTTGGTAGGATGTGGGAACCAAGATACAACTCCGAGTTGCGACACGCTACATCGACCCCTCTTACACCCTAGCAGGTTTATGCACTTAGAGGTGGAAAACTCCCGTTTCAGGTGCCGGGCATGGAATCGTGCGACAGAGTAGATGAAATGTTGGTTCCCCATGTCACTATGTATCAACCTAACACACCGAAGCAAAAAATTCCATGCTTCTACCCCTTCTCGGCGCCGTTTAAAGAGGTAGGGTTTGACTTGTTCTCAACGGATGTTCGGTTTCTCCGAGCCGGGGGTCCAGAGCGTCGGAACCCCACCGAAACTTGTATGGACCCCTAGCATGTGTATATTAGTGTGTTGGTAGGCTGTGGGACCAATATACAACTCCGAGGTGCGACCCGCTACATCGACCCCTCTTACCCCCTTGAAGGTTCGTGCACTTAGAGTTGGAAAACTCCCGTTTCGGGTGTCGGACATGGAATCGTGTGACGGAGTAGATGAAATGTTGGTTCCCCATGTACCTATGTATCAACCTAACACAACCAAGGAAAAAGGTTCATGCGTATACCCCCTCTGGGCGCCGTTTAAAGGGGTAGATCGTCGGGTTCTATTTTTTCCCAACGGATGTTGGGTTTCTCCATGCCGGGGGTCCGGAGCGTCGGAACCCTACCAAACCTTGCATGGACCACTAACATGTGTATATTAGAGTGTTGGTAGGCTGTGGGAACCAATATACAACTCCGAGGTGCGACCCGCTACATCGACCCCTCTTACCCCCTAGAAGGTTCATGCACTTAGAGGTGGAAAACTCCATATTCGGGTGCCGGGCATGTAATCATGCGACGGAGTAGATGAAATGTTTGTTCCCCATGTCCCTATGTATCAACGTAACACAACCATGCAAAAATTTTCATGCGTCTACCCCCCTCGGCGCCGTTAAAAGGGGTAGATCGCCGGGTTTGACTTTTTTCCAACGGATGTTCGGTTTCTCCGTGCCGGGGGTCCGAAGCGTCGGAACCCCACCAAAACTTGCATGGACCCCTAACATGCGTATATTAGTGTTTTGGTAGGATGTGGGAACCAAGATACAACTCCGAGTTGCGACCCGCTACATGGACCCCTCTTACCCCCTAGCAGGTTTATGTACTAAGAGGTGGAAAACTCCCGTTTCGGGTGCCGGGCATGGAATCGTGCGACGGAGTAGATGAAATGTCGGTTCCTCATGTCCCTATGTATCAACCTAACACAACCAAGCAAAAAAGTACATGCGTCTACCCCTTCTCGGCGCCGTTTAAAGGGGTAGGGTTTGACTTTTTCTCAACGGATGTTCGGTTTCTCTGAGTCGGGGGTCCGGAGCGTCGGAACCCCACCAAAACTTTCATGGACCCCTAACATGTGTATATTAGTGTGTTGGAAGGCTGTGGGACCAAGATACAACTCCGAGGTGCGACCCGCTACATCGACCCCTCTTACCCCCTTGAAGGTTCATACACTTAGAGGTGGAAAACTCCCGTTTCGGGTGTCGGACATGGGATTGTGTGACGGGTGTGGGGAGGCTGCCCCCCGGGTAGGGCAGATCCCGAAGTAGTTCAGCAGTGTGCCAACAGTGCTTGACCTTTGGCGAGAGCAAGGGCCACCCCCTAGTGTGCTGAAGGGGCAACTTGACCCTTGAGTGCTGGTAGAGTGCAAGGTGCCTCCTGGCAGGCGCAAAGGTCAGCTCTCGCGGCTATAAATAGACACCCCGAGCCCTCACAATAGCATCACAAGCATCAGCGGGTGGTTCCTCTAAGAACTAGCTTCTCTAAGATGTCTTCGCTGGTAGGCTAAGACATCTTCGGGAGGCTAGGCCTAGAGATACTCATCCTGAGACGAACTCGGGTGCATCCGGAAAGGATCTCGGATCTTGGGCTCCAAGGAGACTCCCGGAAGTAGAAGTACTCGGTCTTACCGGATAGGCAATCCGAGTAAGTGCTAACCGGAACATTTATCTCGGTCCTGGACTTGTGCAGGAAGGATTCGCAAGGTCGAGCAAGAAGATAACCGGCATGAGGGATCCCGGTAGGCCGTCAACGGTCTATAGCAGGCTTTCCCGCCTGATGCGGGGGGAAATACCGTTCCGTCTGACACGGAAGCATGGTCACCTCCCGCCTGACACGGAAGCATGGTCACCTCCCGCCTGACACGGGAGCGCGTCAGGCGATACGACAACGGTACGACAAGACACGGCGTGCCTAGCCCGGCATACCGGAAAAGGCTATCCGGGATGGGCAAAGACATGTCTTGTCTTTGACAGGGGGACAATGATGTTCCAGGACGGCGCCTGCTGTCCTTTCCGGGATGATGACGAAGGGGCTACACCGGATAGCGCGGCGAGTAGGTCGCACTAGTCGGTGACGACATACCGGTTAGGCCTGTCCGGTGGGGCCAAGCCGGTTTAGGGCTTCCGGCCCTCCTGGCTGGAACTCTATAAAAGGCGCCATAACTGATTCTGTGGAGGAGAGACCAACTTGGGAGCCAAAGCTATAGTCGCATTTACTCCTAGAGCATTTACTTCTTCTTACCTTGAGTTCATCTAGTTGCTTGTGTTCTTCACTTCGAGAGATCTAAGAGCAAGTTGTAGCCCTTGTACCACACTTATATAGAGAGGAAAGGCAGGAGTAGGGGTGTTACCTCCTCACGAGGGCCTTGAACCTGGGTATATCGTGTGTGTGTTGTGTGCCTTCGTGCATTTGTTCTTGTTTATTAGATCTTCTCCCTCGCGCTTTGATCATGTTTCTCGTTCTTGGGAGATCTCGGTTACACCGGGATGCTCCCCGTGTGAGCTCTTCAGCTCGCTATCCCTCCCGGATCCACCAACGTCCATCGGCCCCACACATTAGCCATCCTATGGCATCTGCCGTGACACCACCACGACAGTTGGCGCCCACCGTGGGGCAGACAGAGGCGTTGGCTGGTGTACACATCCGGACGGGCTCCCCGTTCACTTCGACATCCGGGTTCTCTCTGGCCTTGTCGTAAGGCTAGGCGAGATGGACTTTGTCAGCGACAACGCAGGGTGCTTCCGGAACAAACCCTTCCCTGTGAACGCGTGCATCATTGACTTCGGTGGCTTCACCACTTACGTCGCCACCGAGGTCATCTGCAGCTACCCAGATGTTGTCCTGGATGCTGAGGATCCTCCCATGCTCTGCGCCAGTCGGGGTCCGCGTGCCGGTCGCTCCCCGAGTTCCGTCGCGGTAATGATGGTCGGGGCAACCGAGGAGGAGTACCAGGACGCTGACGGCGATGCCGGAAGCGGCCACGTTTGTTTGGCCAAACCTCCTCAGGAAAGAGATGCGGCCCGAGACGGCGATCCGCAGCCGTCCCAGCCACGTCGTCGCCCGGATCCCCTCTCGGGTCTGGTGGCCAAGTTGGCTGTCCCTGTGACTGCTGAAGCTGACACCCAGGCCACTTCGACTGACTTGGAGGAGCAGCGTAGGTTGCTACTCGCCGAAGCGCAGGAGATCGCCGAGATCCGTCGCGAGCTCAATGCTAGCCTCCGGGAGTACAATGCAGCTCATGGATTCCTTAAGATAGACTCCCGGGACAAGCGTATTGCGGAGCTGCGCAAAAAGGGCAGAATGGTGAATGATGAGTTTGCGGGTGGAGCCGCAACCAGTCACACGGGTAGCCTAATCTCGGCTGGGAGACCGGTATACAGTTCGCCGGCGAAAACTCTCAGGGCAGCCGAAGCCGCCATGGCAGAGCTAGTAGGGCTATCCGGTGAGGCTCTACGCAAGCAGCAGGAGCGGGTCAATGAGCTGGTCGTCGAGGCCAACCGGCAGAACCAGGCCTTCAAGAAGAAGAACCCCGGAGCGGGATCTGTGACGCCCTAAAATCGGTACTATGTAGATTTAAGCGTTCCCGCCGAAATCCGCATAATAACGATTTTAGGTCGCCCACCAGACATAATGTGCACGCCGAAACATACGCATTATGTGGGTGGAATTGTGATAACATTACAATAGTTCCGATACATCCACAAATACAACAGAAGATATAAATACAACGGCGACTCGAACGAGTCAAGATACAAATATACAATGCAAAGATACAAATGACAGCGGAAGCAAAATAGTATACGACTACGGATAAGATGCAAATTGGACTAAGAGTCCTGAAGATAAGCAATGGCGCCATATCCCTGCCCAGCCAAGCCGGAGGGATTCCCAAGCTAACGTCGCCGGCCTTCAAACCTGTTGACTGCACATAAAGCACATCCCAAAAGAGGGTCAGGGCACTCCCTGGCAAGCAAAACCGACTTGCCTACTTTCTACACCATCTCCCAAAATATAGGGGAGGTGGACTTAGCGGCAGCAGCACTAGCAACCTAAAGAGACACGCTACGACTTCCGTCTAATCAGAGAGGGATAAGAGAGCGCATAAGATAAACATCTACAACTAACACCAAACATAACCCATTCTCGAATTAACCCCCTCAACCAAGTATGAGGAAGCAATTCGGGAAACTCACACGTTAACAATTTTAGTTACCATTTAGGGTGTAAGTAATTCTATAGTTACTAGTCAACTTAATTAACAATAATTAGGTGCAAGTTGTCTAGATCTTGTTAGCCAGCATCATCACCAAAGTCGTCCATAACCGTGGACACGGCTCATCGATAAGATTATACCCTGCAGGGGTGCACTACAGTACCCATACTCGCATGATCAACCCGTTAGGGCCTCTCAACACGACTCATTCCTTCACTACCGCAAGTCCAAGTGCCACCCATATGAGTTGTTACCCGCGTCAGGAGTCCGGCCGAATCTCAATTGCGGACTCATTAGTTTGTGCCTACGCACCATGCGGCTCAAACCACAGTAGGAACTGTCCGCTACGTACGCACCACACCTATATGACCCCCCGTATCATGTAACCTCTCATCATTATCATCATCATCATGCACATGCATATGAGCGAATGGAAAACCCGAACTACTTGCGGCACATGGACGAGCTGCGGATCCGTTCAAAGTCGAGGGGGGCTCCATTGGGCCACCCACAAGTGGTTAGTGCGCTCAAAATTGGATCCGAGGACAAAATCTCAGTTCCTATGTCGACACTGAGCAGAACAAAACACCTCGCAAGGCCTTCCGCCTGGTGCCTTATCTTTTAATTATAATACCCCAATATAATACAACATTTTATTAAGGTAGAATAATAATACTAAGCAGATGAAACATAAGACCAACAGACGACTCGCACAAACAACTCTAAGCATGCGCTACGACTCGCAAGGCCAACAGATAAACAAACAACAGGTATTAGGTGGTGGGGATAAAGCTTTATAGGCTGCAGGATAAACATGTGATGGGATCGCAGTTCAAGAATCGATAACTAGGGTAGCAGAGATCAACGGCAGGAATGAAAGACAATGTATAGGTAAACAAGCAAACTTTGCTTGCCTGGAATCCCGCATGGAAGCAGATCTTGTCGTTGCTCACACATCTCAACGTCTTATCCACGAAGAAGCAACAAACACTGGAAGCGCAAAAGATGCATTTATAACTACGGCAAAAGATCCAGCATGATCATGGGACAGATGAATGACATGGCAAGATGCAATGCGCGATGCACTTAATCCAAATTAAGCGGAACCGGGATTCCGACAATTAATATTTAGGTGCAAGTTATTTATCTACTCCACAAATTAAATGTTCATTAACATGGCAAGACATGGCAAAGATGATCTAGTCAAATTAAATGGAATGGGGCAATACATATACTGATTTGCCCCACACATTCCATATTTATTATTTAGGTGAATTGCTACACCCGCAAACCCAAGAGATGCAACACATGTAAATATGATGCGATATGCACAAGATAGATGATATTTAATAAAAATGGTATAGGGTTAGGGTTTGGGTTCGCACGTTGGATCGGGAGAGATAGGGTTCGAAACCGACGTTTCGGTCCGTGGAGGAAGTAGTCGACGTCGGGGAAGTAGTCCAGGTGGTCGTTGTTCGGATCACCAGCATCGGGGTCGGTGGCGCACTTGTCGTATCCGGTCTTCGGGTCCACGACAACGGACACTGGAAGGGAACGCGCACAGGAAGACGACGCGCGCGCGCACGGGCAGCACCACGAAGGGTGGACAAACACGGACAGCAAAGCGACGCCGGGGTCTTGCAGGCATTTTGTCGGACACCCGGCGTGCGGCGGACACGGGGAGGACACCGGACGGAGACGGCGTGCACGCGGCCGGAAGAGTAGACAGCGGGGACGACGCGCTGCGGGAGGCGACGGCGCGGAGCAGATGCGCACGGCGACGGAATCCGGCACGGGCGGAGGCGCGCGACACGGCGGCGGCGGCGGCGCGACGCGCTGCGTGGGCGGCGGCGGCGCGGACGGCGGGCGCGCGGGGCAGGGAAGCGCGTGCGGCGGCGCAGGCAGGAGGAGCAGGGGCGGCCGGGCGCGGCGCTGGGCGTCGGGGCGCGGGAGGCGGCCGGTCGTCGGCGGCGCGCGTGGAGAGGAGCGGCGGTGGAGCACTCGGGGCGTGGCCGGAGATGCAGGGCGTGCGGCGGAGCGAGACGGCCGGCGCGCGGGCGAGGCGGCGCTGGCGGCGCACGGCGGCGGGGAAGCAAGGGGCGCACGTGCGGCGGACGCACGGCGGCGGGGCAGCAGCGGAGGGAGCCGGGGCGGCGGCCGGCGGCGGTGGAGCGCGCAGCGCGGGCGCGCGCGAGCGGCCGAAGGCGCGAGCGGCCGAAGGCGCGCGCGGCGAGGCTGGCCGGAGGTGGGGCGCCGGGCACGTGCGGGCGAGCTCGGGTGCAGGCTCGGGAGCGGGTCGGGCTGGCTTCTCCCGTGCGCTGCGGGAAGAAGAGAAGGAAGAGGAGAGAAAAAAATAGAAAAGAAGGAAAAGAAAAAGGGAAAAAGAAAAAAAGGAGGGGGAAAAAAGAAAAAGAAGAGGTGGGAGGATTATTTCGCAAAAACAGGGAAAAGGAGGAGGGTGGCTGCAAAAAGTCAGGGGGTGGGAAAGAATTGTCCAGGGGGAAACCCTAGGGTTTGCTTAGGTGGGCTTTTGGGCTTTTAGTTTTTCTCCCGTTATTCTTTTTCTGTTTTATATTTTTAAAACAAAATAGAAAACGAATTTGAACACGAAACCTTTACAAAATATTTTTAGTTTTGAACATACAATTTAATAAACTAGTTTTTAACATTTTTTAAAAATATTTGAAAATAACACATTTTTAATTAATTTGAAATGCATTTAATTTTAATTATGGAAAATTAATTTAAATGCAACAAATTAAATTAATGCGATGCGATGCCATGTCGATGCAAAAGAAAACTCACAAATCAAAAGGGGATAAATCCCGGGGCGTTACAATCGACACCACTAACAAGGGATCGCGTCCCGAGATCCACGCCGAGACCACAAGAAGAGAGGGGTAACTATCGAGTCTTTACGCTCCGGGATGAACTTCTCGACACCACTAACAAGGGATTGTTGCTCCACCTTGAAATTCTCGACACCACTAACAAGAGATTGTTAATCACGGCGAAGACGACTCCGAAAGATCGAACCTAATAGGGTAAAAGGCAAGAAATCGTCCACCCACACGTAGGATCCTAAAACTTTGAAAGTTGGATAAGAGAAGAGACTCCAAATCAAATAAGGTAAGAGGAGAAGTAGAATTGAGGTAAGGAGTAAATAGAAACCTATTGAGATAATTTTTAAAATTAATTTAAGTCAAATAGTTTTCGACACTCTAGAAACAACGACCGTTAGCGAGGTTATCCTACAGGCTTTTGCAGACCCGCTGCTTCGATAACCATTCGTATCGAAACAACAAGGAGATCGAAACCAAGGCTCTGATACCACTTTGTGACGCCCTAAAATCGGTACTATGTAGATTTAAGCGTTCCCGCCGAAATCCGCATAATAACGATTTTAGGTCGCCCACCAGACATAATGTGCACGCCGAAACATACGCATTATGTGGGTGGAATTGTGATAACATTACAATAGTTCCGATACATCCAGAAATACAACAGAAGATATAAATACAACGGCGACTCGAACGAGTCAAGATACAAATATACAATGCAAAGATACAAATGACAGCGGAAGCAAAATAGTATCCGACTACGGATAAGATGCAAATTGGACTAAGAGTCCTGAAGATAAGCAATGGCGCCATATCCCTACCCAGCCAAGCCGGAGGGATTCCCAAGCTAACGTCGTCGGCCTTCAAACCTGTTGACTGCACATAAAGCACATCCCAAAAGAGGGTCAGGGCACTCCCTGGCAAGCAAAACCGACTTGCCTACTTTCTACACCATCTCCCAAAATATAGGGGAGGTAGACTTAGCGGCAGCAGCACTAGCAACCTAAAGAGACACGCTACGACTTCCGTCTAATCAGAGAGGGATAAGAGAGCGCATAAGATAAACATCTACAACTAACACCAAACATAACCCATTCTCGAATTAACCCCCTCAACCAAGTATGAGGAAGCAATTCGGGAAACTCACACGTTAACAATTTTAGTTACCATTTAGGGTATAAGTAATTCTATAGTTACTAGTCAACTTAATTAACAATAATTAGGTGCAAGTTGTCTAGATCTTGTTAGCCAGCATCATCACCAAAGTCGTCCATAACCGTGGACACGGCTCATCGATAAGATTATACCCTGCAGGGGTGCACTACAGTACCCATACTCGCATGATCAACCCGTTAGGGCCTCTCAACACGACTCATTCCTTCACTACAGCAAGTCCAAGTGCCACCCATATGAGTTGTTACCCGCGTCAGGAGTCCGGCCGAATCTCAATTGCGGACTCATTAGTTTGTGCCTACGCACCATGCGGCTCAAACCACAGTAGGAACTGTCCGCTACGTACGCACCACACCTATATGACCCCCCGTATCATGTAACCTCTCATCATTATCATCATCATCATGCACATGCATATGAGCGAATGGAAAACCCGAACTACTTGCGGCACATGGACGAGCTGCGGATCCGTTCAAAGTCGAGGGGGGCTCCATTGGGCCACCCACAAGTGGTTAGTGCGCTCAAAATTGGATCCGAGGACAAAATCTCAGTTCCTATGTCGACACTGAGCAGAACAAAACACCTCGCAAGGCCTTCCGCCTGGTGCCTTATCTTTTAATTATAATACCCCAATATAATACAACATTTTATTAAGGTAGAATAATAATACTAAGCAGATGAAACATAAGACCAACAGACGACTCGCACAAACAACTCTAAGCATGCGCTACGACTCGCAAGGCCAACAGATAAACAAACAACAGGTATTAGGTGGTGGGGATAAAGCTTTATAGGCTGCAGGATAAACATGTGATGGGATCGCAGTTCAAGAATCGATAACTAGGGTAGCAGAGATCAACGGCAGGAATGAAAGACAATGTATAGGTAAACAAGCAAACTTTGCTTGCCTGGAATCCGGCATGGAAGCAGATCTTGTCGTTGCTCACACATCTCAACGTCTTATCCACGAAGAAGCAACAAACACTGGAAGCGCAAAAGATGCATTTATAACTACGGCAAAAGATCCAGCATGATCATGGGACAGATGAATGACATGGCAAGATGCAATGCGCGATGCACTTAATCCAAATTAAGCGGAACCGGGATTCCGACAATTAATATTTAGGTGCAAGTTATTTATCTACTCCACAAATTAAATGTTCATTAACATGGCAAGACATGGCAAAGATGATCTAGTCAAATTAAATGGAATGGGGCAATACATATACTGATTTGCCCCACACATTCCATATTTATTATTTAGGTGAATTGCTACACCCGCAAACCCAAGAGATGCAACACATGTAAATATGATGCGATATGCACAAGATAGATGATATTTAATAAAAATGGTATAGGGTTAGGGTTTGGGTTCGCACGTTGGATCGGGAGAGATAGGGTTCGAAACCGACGTTTCGGTCCGTGGAGGAAGTAGTCGACGTCGGGGAAGTAGTCCGGGTGGTCGTTGTTCGGATCACCAGCATCGGGGTCGGTGGCGCACTTGTCGTATCCGGTCTTCGGGTCCACGACAACGGACACTGGAAGGGAACGCGCACAGGAAGACGACGCGCGCGCGCACGGGCAGCACCATGAAGGGTGGACAAACACGGACAGCAAAGCGACGCCGGGGTCTTGCAGGCATTTTGTCGGACACCCGGCGTGCGGCGGACACGGGGAGGACACCGGACGGAGACGGCGTGTACGCGGCCGGAAGAGTAGACAGCGGGGACGACGCGCTGCGGGAGGCGACGGCGCGGAGCGGATGCGCACAGCGACGGAATCCGGCACGGGCGGAGGCGCGCGACACGGCGGCGGCGGCGGCGCGACGCGCTGCGTGGGCGGCGGCGGCGCGGACGGCGGGCACGCGGGGCAGGGAAGCGCGTGCGGCGGCGCAGGCAGGAGGAGCAGGGGCGGCCGGGCGCGGCGCTGGGCGTCGGGGCGCGGGAGGCGGCCGGGCGTCGGCGGCGCGCGTGGAGAGGAGCGGCGGTGGAGCACTCGGGGCGTGGCCGGAGATGCAGGGCGTGCGGCGGAGCGAGACGGTCGGCGCGCGGGCGAGGCGGCGCTGGCGGCGCACGGCAGCGGGGAAGCAAGGGGCGCACGCGCGGCGGACGCACGGCGGCGGGGCAGCAGCGGAGGGAGCCGGGGCGGCGGCCGGCGGCGGTGGAGCGCGCAGCGCGGGCGCACGCAGCGCGGGCGCGCGCGGCGAGGCTGGCCGGAGGTGGGGCGCCGGGCACGTGCGGGCGAGCTCGGGTCCAGGCTCGGGAGCGGGTCGGGCTGGCTTCTCCCGTGCGCTGCGGGAAGAAGAGAAGGAAGAGGAGAGAAAAAAATAGAAAAGAAGGAAAAGAAAAAGGGAAAAAGAAAAAAAGGAGGGGGAAAAAAGAAAAAGAAGAGGTGGGAGGATTATTTCGCGAAAACAGGGGAAAGGAGGAGGGTGGCTGCAAAAAGTCAGGGGGTGGGAAAGAATTGTCCAGGGGGAAACCCTAGGGTTTGCTTAGGTGGGCTTTTGGGCTTTTAGTTTTTCTCCCGTTATTCTTTTTCTGTTTTATATTTTTAAAACAAAATAGAAAACGAATTTGAACACGAAACCTTTACAAAATATTTTTAGTTTTGAACATACAATTTAATAAACTAGTTTTTAACATTTTTTTAAAATATTTGAAAATAATACATTTTTAATTAATTTGAAATGCATTTAATTTTAATTATGGAAAATTAATTTAAATGCAACAAATTAAATTAATGCGATGCGATGCCATGTCGATGCAAAAGAAAACTCACAAATCAAAAGGGGATAAATCCCGGGGCGTTACAGGATCCCAAGTGCATTCAGCAAGAGCCGATAGCCAAAGATCGGGCGGAGAGGCCTCCTCCCCGCATCCGAGTAGAAGCAAGAGCAAGAGCAAGAGCAAAAGCCGGAGCAGAAGCCGGGGTTTCGGGAAGAACAAGCAGTTGCAGGCTTATGACCCGGCCTTTGCCGGCATCCAGCAAGCCGGGCAGCATAACTCAGGGCACGCAGGAAGTACCCGTGATGATGGCAACCTGGGTGTAGGAAACAATAACCCGGCTAGCCGTGGTAATCCACCCCGGAACCCCCCTCATGTTCAGGGAAACCCGCGAAGGGAGGCCGCCTCTGTCCCGCAGCAGGCTCTGATCCCAGTTGTGACGCCCTAAAATCGGTACTATGTAGATTTAAGCGATCCCGCCGAAATCCGCATAACAACGATTTTAGGTCGCCCACCAGACATAATGTGCACGCCGAAACATGCACATTATGTGGGTGGAATTGTGATAACATTACAACAGTTTCGATACATCCACAAATACAACATAAGATAAATTACAACAACGACTCGAACGAGTCAAGATACAAATGATACAATACAAAGATACAAATAACAGCGGAAGCAAAATAGTATCCGACTACGGATCAGATGCAAATTGGACTAAGAGTCTTGAAGATAAGCAATGGCGCCATATCCCTGCCCAGCCAAGCCGGAGGGATTCCCAAGCTAACGTCGTCAGACTTCAAACCTGTTTACTGCACATAAAGCATAACCCAAAAGAGGGTCAGGGCACTCCCTGGCAAGCAAAATCGACTTGCCTACTTTCTACACCATCTCCCAAAATATAGGGGAGGTGGACTTAGCGGCAGCAGCACTAGCAACCTAAAGAGACACGCTACAACTTCCGTCTAATCAGAGAGGGATAAGAGAGCGCATAAGATAAACATCTACAACTAACACCAATCATAACCCATTCTCGAATTCACCCCCTCAACCAAATATGAGGAAGCAATTCGGGAAACTCACACGTTGAACAGTTTTAATTATAATTTATTGTGAAAGTAATTCTATATTACTAGTCAATTTAATTAACATTAATTAGGTGCAAGTTGTCTAGATCTTGTTAGCCAGCATCATCACCAAAGTCGTCCATAACCGTGGACACGGCTCATCGATAAGATTATACCCCGCAGGGGTGCACTACTGTACCCATACTCGCATGATCAACCCAAACAAGCATCAGGGCTTCTCAACACGACTTATTCCTTCACTACAGCAAGTCCAAGTGCCACCCATATGAGTTGTTACCCGCGTCAGGAGTCCGGCCGAATCTCAATTGCGGACTCATTAGTTTGCGACTACGCCACCATGCGGCTCAAACCACAGTAGGAACTGTCCGCTTCGTGTCGTACCGCACCTATATGACCCCCCGTATCACATACCCTCTCATCATCATCATCATCATCATGCACATGCATATGAGCGAATGAAAAACCCGAACTACTTGCGGCACATGGACAAGCTGTAGATCCGTTCAAAGTCGAGGGGGGCTCCATTGGGCCTCCCACAAGTGGTTAGTGCGCTCAAAATTGGATCCGAGGACAAAATCTCAGTTCCTAGGTCGACACTGAGCAGAACAAAGCACCTCGCAAGGCCTTCCGCCTGGTGCCTTATCTTTTAATTATAATACCCCAATATAATACAGCATTTTATTAAGGTAGAATAATATATCATACTAAGCAGATGAAACATAAGACCAACAGACGACTCGCACAAACAACTCTAAGAATGCGCTACGACTCGCAAGGCCAACAGATAAACATGCAACGGGTATTAGGTTGTGGGGATAAAGCTGTATGGGCTGCAGGATAAACATGTGATGGGATCGCAGTTCAAGAATCGATAACTAGGGTAGCAGAGATCAACGGCAGGAATGAAACATAATGTATAGGTAAACAAGCAAATTTTGCTTGCCTGGAATCCCGCATGGAAGCAGATCTTGTCGTTGCTCACACATCTCGACGTCTTATCCGCGAATAAGCAACAAACACTGGAAGCGCAAAAGATGCATTTTACAACTACGGCAAAAGATCCAGCATGATCATATGAGCATGATGCATGGCATGGCGAGATGCAATTTGAGATGCACTTAACTCAAATTAAGCGGAACCGGGATTCCGACAATTAATATTTAGGTGCAAGTTATTTATTTACCAGCCATATTAAATGTTGGTTAACATGGCAAGACATTGGCATGGATGATCTAGTCAATTTAAATGGAATCGGGCAATAAATATATTGATTTGCCCCACACATTCCATATTTATTAATTAGGTGATTTACTACACCCGCAAACCCAAGAGATGCAACACATGCAATTATGATGCAATATGCACAAGATAGATGACATTTAATAAAATAGGTTTAGGGTTAGGGTTTGGGTTCGCACGTTGGATCTGGAGAGATCGGGTTCGAAACCGACGTCTTCGGTCTGTAGAGAAAGTAGTCGTCGTCGGGGAAGTAGTCGTCGCGGAACCGGGGCATCGTCGTTTGTCGGTGTCGTGGAAGTGGCCGGGTAGTCGTACTCGGTCATCCCCGTTGACGGGCGCGGGCACGGAGGAGCACGGCAAACGGACACCGGAAGGAAAGCGCGCACGGGCGGCACCGCAACACGGACACGGTGGTCACGACAATGCGGCACCGGAAGAGGACGCGCACGCGCATGTAGCAACACCACGAAGGGTGGACAACTCGGGAAAAATTGCGACGCCGAAAGTCTTACGGGCATTGTGTCGAACACTTGGCGGGCGTCGGCGGCGTGCACGTGGCCGGGAAGAGGAGGCGACGTCGAGGGCGCGCGGCGGCGAGCGGGGTGGAGCGCGGAGGAGCGAGGGCGACGGCGGGGAAGCGGCGGCGTGCACGCGGGCGGCGGCGGTCGGCGGGAGACGGCGGCGCGCGCGTGAGGAGGAGCTCGGGGTGAGGGGCGCGGGAGCGGGGACGCGCGGCGTGGAGGTGGCCGAAGGCGGCGGCAGGAACGGCGTCGCGCGGAGGGCGCGCGCTGGCGGCGGCGAACGCGGAGACAGGGAGTGGCCGGAGGCGGAGGCCGGGGCGCACGGGGTGCTCGGGGGCGTGGACGCGCTCGGGCCAGCTGGGGCGCGGCCGACGCAGGGAGCAGCGAGGCGACGGCATAGCAGGCGGCGCGCGGCGGCTAGGGGAGGCCGAGGCAACGGCAGGCGGCCGGGGAGGCGGCTCGGCGCGGAGCACGGCGGGAGCGGGAGGCGCGGTGGCGCAGCAGCTGGCGGCGGCGCGGCGTGGGGAGGCGGCTGCAGGGGGTGGCCGGCGGCGGGGAGGAGGCCGGCGGCGGGGAAGAGCGGAGCAGGGGCGACGCCGGGTGGAGCGCGCGCGCTGGCGCGGGGCGGCGGCAGCGGCAACGGGGCTAGGCGACGGTCGGCGGGGACGGCGCGGCGGCCGGCCCGACGGCGGTGGACGCCGGCGTCGGGGCGCACAGCGTGGGGTGGGGCGAGCGGAAGCTCGGGTCGCGCCGGCCACCGGCGTCGGGGCGCATAGCGTGGGGTGGGGCGAGCGGGAGCTCGGGCCGGAAGGATTTCTTCCGTGCGGTTCGAGCGGCTCGCGAAGAAGAAAGGAGAAGGAAGAGAAAGAAAAAAAAAAAGAAAAGAAGGAAAAGAAAAAAAGGGAGGGGGAAAAAGAGAAGAAAAGAAAAAGGAGAAAGAGGAGGGGAGCGGCTGCAAAATTTCCAGGGGGTGGGAAGAAATTTCTGGGGGAAGAACCTAGGGTTTGGCTTAGGTGGGCTTTGGGCCTTATTTCTCTCCCGTTATTCTTTTTCGTTTTATATTTTTAGAACAAAAACGAAAATGAATTTGAACACGAATCTTATACAAAATGTTTTTAGTTTTAAAATGACAATTTAATAAACTAATTTTTTACATTTTTAAAAGATTTGAAAATAACACATTTTTAATTAATTTGAAAAGCATTTGAATTTAATTGTGGAATTAAATTTAAATGCAACAAATTAAATTAATGCGATGCGATGTCGATGCAAAAAGAAAACTCACAAATCAAAAGGGGATAAATCCCGGGGCATTACAATCGACACCACTAACAAGGGATCGCGTCCCGAGATCCACGCCGAGACCACAAGAAGAGAGGGGTAACTATCGAGTCTTCACGCTCCGGGATGAACTTCTCGACACCACTAACAAGGGATTGTTGCTCCACCTTGAAATTCTCGACACCACTAACAAGGGATTGTTGCTCATGACGAAGGCGACTCCGAAAGATCGAACCTAATAGGATAAAAGGTAAGAAATCGTCCACCCACACATAGGATCCTAAAACTTTGAAAGTTTGGATAAGAGAAGAGACTCCAAAACAAGTAAGGTAAGAGGAGAAATAGAATTGAGATAAGGAGTAAATTGAAACCTATTGAGAAAATTTTCAAAATTAATTTAAGTCAAATAGTTTTCGACACTCTAGAAACAACGACCGTTAGCGAGGTTATCCTACAGGCTTTTGCGGACCCGCTGCTTCGATAACCATTCGTATCGAAACAACAAGGAGATCGAAACCAAGGCTCTGATACCACTTTGTAACGCCCTAAAATCGGTACTATGTAGATTTAAGCGATCCCGCCGAAATCCGCATAACAACGATTTTAGATCGCCCACCAGACATAATGTGCACGCCGAAACATGCGCATTATGTGGGTGGAATTGTGATAACATTACAACAGTTTCGATACATCCACAAATACAACATAAGATAAATTACAACAACGACTCGAACGAGTCAAGATACAAATGATACAATACAAAGATACAAATAACAGCGGAAGCAAAATAGTATCCGACTACGGATAAGATGCAAAGTGGACTAAGAGTCCTGAAGATAAGCAATGGCGCCATATCCCTGCCGAGCCAAGCCGGAGGAATTCCCAAGCTAACGTCGTCAGACTTCAAACCTGTTTACTGCACATAAAGCATAACCCAAAAGAGGGTCAGGGCACTCCCTGGCAAGCAAAATCGACTTGCCTACTTTCTACACCATCTCCCAAAATATAGGGGAGGTGGACTTAGCGGCAGCAGCACTAGCAACCTAAAGAGACACGCTACAACTTCCGTCTAATCAGTGAGGGATAAGAGAGCGCATAAGATAAACATCTACAACTAACACCAATCATAACCCATTCTCGAATTCACCCCCTCAACCAAATATGAGGAAGCAATTCGGGAAACTCACACGTTGAACAGTTTTAATTATAATTTATTGTGAAAGTAATTCTATATTACTAGTCAATTTAATTAACATTAATTAGGTGCAAGTTGTCTAGATCTTGTTAGCCAGCATCATCACCAAAGTCGTCCATAACCGTGGACACGGCTCATCGATAAGATTATACCCTGCAGGGGTGCACTACTGTACCCATACTCGCATGATCAACCCAAACAAGCATCAGGGCTTCTCAACACGACTTATTCCTTCACTACAGCAAGTCCAAGTGTCACCCATATGAGTTGTTACCCGCGTCAGGAGTCCGGGCGAATCTCAATTGCGGACTCATTAGTTTGCGACTACGCCACCATGCGGCTCAAACCACAGTAGGAACTGTCCGCTTCGTGTCGTACCGCACCTATATGACCCCCCGTATCACATACCCTCTCATCATCATCATCATCATGCACATGCATATGAGCGAATGGAAAACCCGAACTACTTGCGGCACATGGACAAGCTGTAGATCCGTTCAAAGTCGAGGGGGGCTCCATTGGGCCTCCCACAAGTGGTTAGTGCGCTCAAAATTGGATCCGAGGACAAAATCTCAGTTCCTAGGTCGACACTGAGCAGAACAAAGCACCTCGCAAGGCCTTCCGCCTGGTGCCTTATCTTTTAATTATAATACCCCAATATAATACAGCATTTTATTAAGGTAGAATAATATATCATACTAAGCAGATGAAACATAAGACCAACAGACGACTCACACAAACAACTCTAAGCATGCGCTACGACTCGCAAGGCCAACAGATAAACATGCAACGGGTATTAGGTTGTGGGGATAAAGCTGTATGGGCTGCAGGATAAACATGTGATGGGATCGCAGTTCAAGAATCGATAACTAGGGTAGCAGAGATCAACGGCAGGAATGAAAGATAATGTATAGGTAAACAAGCAAATTTTGCTTGCCTGGAATCCCGCATGGAAGCAGATCTTGTCGTTGCTCACACATATCAACGTCTTATCCGCGAATAAGCAACAAACACTGGAAGCGCAAAACATGCATTTTACAACTACGGCAAAAGATCCAGCATGATCATATGAGCATGATGCATGGCATGGCGAGATGCAATTTGAGATGCACTTAACTGAAATTAAGCGGAACCGGGATTCCGACAATTAATATTTAGGTGCAAGTTATATATTTACCAGCCATATTAAATGTTGGTTAACATGGCAAGACATTGGCATGGATGATCTAGTCAATTTAAATGGAATCGGGCAATAAATATATTGATTTGCCCCACACATTCCATATTTATTAATTAGGTGATTTACTACACCCGCAAACCCAAGAGATACAACACGTGCAATTATGATGCGATATGCAGAAGATAGATGACATTTAATAAAATAGGTTTAGGGTTAGGGTTTGGGTTCGCACGTTGGATCTGGAGAGATAGGGTTCGAAACCGACGTCTTCGGTCCGTAGAGAAAGTAGTCGTCGTCGGGGAAGTAGTCGTCGCGGAACCGGGGCATCGTCGTTTGTCGGTGTCGTGGAAGTGGCCGGGTAGTCGTACTCGGTCATCCCCGTTGACGGGCGCGGGCACGGAGGAGCACGGCAAACAGACACCGGAAGGAAACCGCGCACGGGCGGCACCGCAACACGGACACGGTGGTCACGACAATGCGGCACCGGAAGAGGACGCGCACGCGCATGTAGCAACACCACGAAGGGTGGACAACTCGGGCAAAATTGCGACGCCGAAAGTCTTACGGGCATTGTGTCGAACACTTGGCGGGCGTCGGCGGCGTGCACGTGGCCGGGAAGAGGAGGCGACGTCGAGGGCGCGCGGCGGCGAGCGGGGTGGAGCGCGGAGGAGCGAGGGCGACGGCGGGGAAGCGGCGGCGTGCACACGGGCGGCGGCGGCCGGCGGGAGACGGCGGCGCGCGCGTGAGGAGGAGCTCGGGGTGACGGGCGCGGGAGCGGGGACACGCGGCGTGGAGGTAGCCGAAGGCGGCGGCAGGAACGGCGTCACGCGGAGGGCGCGCGCTGGCGGCGGCGAACACGGAGACAGGGAGCGGCCGGAGGCGGAGGCCGGGGCGCACGGGGTGCACGGGGGCGTGGACGCGCTCGGGCCAGCTGGGGCGCGGCCGACGCAGGGAGCGGCGAGGCGCCGGCAGAGCAGGCGGCGCGCGGCGGCCAGGGGAGGCCGAGGCAACGGCAGGCGGCTCGGCGCGGAGCACGGCGGGAGCGGGAGGCGCGGTGGCGCAGCAGCTGGCGGCGGCGCGGCGTGGGGAGGCGGCTGCAGGGGGTGGCCGACGGCGGGGCACAGGGGCGACGCGGGGTGGAGCGCGTGCGCTGGCGCGGGGCTGCGGCAGCGGCAACGGGGCGAGGCGACGGGCGGCGGGGACGGTGCGGCGCGCTCGGGGGCGCGGCGGCCGGCGCGACGGCGGTGGACGCCGGCGTCGGGGCGCACAGCGTGGGGTGGGGCGAGCGGGAGCTCGGGCCGGAAGGATTTCTTCCGTGCGGTTCGAGCGGCTCGGGAAGAAGAAAGGAGAAGGAAGAGAAAGAAAAAAAAGAAGGAAAAGAAAAAAAAGGGAGGGGGAAAAAGAGAAAAAAAAGAAAAAGGAGAAAGAGGAGGGGGGCGGCTGAAAATTTTCCAGGGGGTGGGAAGAAATTTCTGAGTGAAGAACCTAGGGTTTGGCTTAGGTGGGCTTTGGGCCTTATTTCTCTCCCTTTATTCTTTTTCGTTTTATATTTTTAGAACAAAAACGAAAATGAATTTGAACACGAATCTTATACAAAATGTTTTTAGTTTTAAAATGACAATTTAATAAACTAATTTTTAACATTTTTAAAAGATTTGAAAATAACACATTTTTAATTAATTTGAAAAGCATTTGAATTTAATTGTGGAATTAAATTTAAATGCAACAAATTAAATTAATGCGATGCGATGTCGATGCAAAAAGAAAACACACAAATCAAAAGGGGATAAATCCGGGAGCGTTACACCAGTGCAAGACAGGCTCAACGATGGCAATTCAAGACTGCAGCAGCTCGGGTACCAGCCCAATGAGAATCCTTTGGGATCTCGGGTAGGAACCAGACAGCTGGATCCGGCCGATGCCAGATTCCGGCTCGACCGGATCCACCAGTCCGAGCTAGTGGAAGAGCAAGGACCTCCGGGACCTGCCTGCTTTGGACCCCGGATCATGCGGGAGCCGCCTGTCCGGAATTTTCAGCTCAACCGAGGTGCTAAGACCTATGACGGCAGCAAGAAGCCGGAGGACTGGTTAACCGACTATGTAACTGCAGTAAGCATAGCCGGTGGAAACAGACGCTGGGCGGTACGTTACGTACCGCAGATGTTGGAAGGACCTGCCAGAATCTGGTTGAACAACTTGAGAACTGGCAGCATAGACTGTTGGTTGGATTTCGAGGAGGCATTTATCAGCAACTTCACCAGCACCTACAAAAGGCCAAACATGCCTCAACAGCTCACCATCTGTAGGCAGAGGAGCAAGGAAACTGACCGGGAGTACCTTACCCGGTGGAGCAATATTCGCAATTCTTGCGAAGGAGTGGTGGAGGCACAGGCCATCTCCTGGTTTGCGCAAGGATGCCGACATGGCTCAATGCTGTGGCAGAAATTGCAAAGAAAGATGCCGGTGACCTTGGCAGAGACCATGCGCATCGCCGATACCTACACGCTTGGAGATCCCATGCAACCCCTGGTGGATGTCGGTGACTCCAACAGGAGGAATGCGGGACCTCAGCGCTCGGGATCGAGCAGAAGTCATGATCACCAGGATTTTGGCCAAAAGAGAAGTCAGCCCGAGTACCATCATGCCGCGCAGCATGTCGCAGCAGTGACCCGGGATCAGGAAGATGCCGGCAACAGTCAGCGGCAGAAGACAAGTGGCCCGGCTTGGGGTCAGATCCAGGAAGTGCAAAAAACTTGGGTGGAACAGAAGAAGCCCCTGACGTATGAAGAGATGCTGAACAAGCCATGCTGCTACCATACCCTGGAGGCCAACAAGCCGGCGAACCACTCTACTCGGCAGTGCAGCTGGTATCAGCGCACATTGTAGGAGGGCAGCTCGGGGGCTATTCGGCCGGGTGCTCTAGCATCTCGACCCAACATTCCGAGACCCCCTCCTCCGACATCGGGAGCCAACGCGGTCCGAATCAGTCAACCTCAGCGAGGACCCCCACCCCGGCCGGTGAACGTGGTGCATACCCGGAACGACAATGGTGCAGGCCCCAGTAATCAAGCCGGACAGCAGCAGGGCAACTACCGGGAGGCACATCAAAGCTATGTGGTCTTTGTGACCGAGCCCACTGACCGGAGGAGTGTGCGACAGCGTGCCCTGGAGGTGAACGCCGTGATCCTGGCGGTGCCCAAGTTCTTGCACTGGTCCGAGATAGAGATCACGTGGAGCCGGAAGGATCATCCCAGAGTTATGCCTCAGCTGGGGGCGTACGCCTTGGTCGTGGACCCAACCTTTGTCGGACCAAGCCTCAATGTCCGCTTTAGTCGGGTTCTGATTAACAATGGCAGTGCCATTAACATCATGTACAAGGATACGATGCTGAAGCTGGGGGTGTCCATGAACACCTTGTTACCTACCGAGACGACCTTCCACGGCATTGTGCCCGGAGTCTCTTGTTCACCCATGGGTAAAATCTGGGTTGAGGTGTTATTCGGAACCCGGGAGAACTGCCGAACTGAGAGCTTGGAATTCGAGGTCGTGGACCTCGAAAGCCCGTATCACGCACTGATCGGCAGGCCGGCCCTGGCCAAGTTCATGATCTCAACTCACATGGGCTACCTGAAGATGAAGATGCCGGGACCTAACGGCGTAATCACCATCTCGGGAGACCACAAGAGCTCCATGGAGTGTGCCTCGGCCGGCTCGTGCTTAGCTGAATCCCTGGTGATCGCGGAAGAAAAGAAGAGGATCCAGCAGGTGGTGGCGATGGCCAAGACCTCCCAACTCGGAATGCCCAGGATGGTGAACCCGGAACAGGGTGCATCATTCCAGCCCCCTAAGGAGACGAAGAAGGTGGGTGTGGACCCCAGCAACCCGGAGCGCCAAGTTATCATTGGCAGCAACCTGGACAGCAAATAGGAAGGCGAGCTCGTCGACTTCCTCCGTGACAATCGGGATGCTTTTGCGTGGTCGAGTGACGATCTGCAAGGCGTTCCGAGGGAGTTGGCTGAGCACTCTCTGTTTGTTAGGCCGGATGCGAAGCCGGTGAAGCAACCGACTAGGCGCTTCTCGGATGAAAGAAGAGCTGCCGTCATGGAGCACCTTGCTATACTGCTGGCCGCCGGATTCATAATGGAAGTGCTGCACCCGGATTGGATATCAAATCCGGTCCTAGTAGAGAAGAAGAAGGATGATCCCCTCCTGCTTAAGGTGTGGCGCATGTGCATCGACTTCACCAACCTCAACAAAGCATGTCCGAAGGACCCCTTTCCACTGCCCCGGATAGATCAAGTAATAGATTCCACTGCCGGGAGTGAACTTTTAACTTTTTTAGATGCCTATTCTGGTTTTCACCAGATACCGTTGAATCCGGATGATCAATTGAAAACTGCTTTTATTACCCCTTATGGGGCTTATTGCTATCATGTCATGACTTTCGGTTTGAGAAATGCTGGTGCTACATACCAAAGGTGCATGCAAAAGTGTTTGCACGACCAGATAGGCCGGAATGCCGAAGTCTATGTCGATGACATAGTCATAAAAACAAAAGAAAAAGCCTCATTGATCGATGATCTGAGGGAAACATTTAAGAACTTAAGAAGATTCCGGATGAAGTTGAACCGGGATAAGTGCACATTCGGTGTTCCGGCAGGAAAGTTACTCGGTTTCCTCATCTCAAGCCGGGGGATTGAAGTCAACCCGGGTAAGATACGTGCTATCGAGAGCATGAAATTGCCCGTGCGTCTCAAAGATGTGCAGAAGTTCACTGGTTGTCTTGCATCCCTAAGTCGGTTTGTAAGCCGACTTGGAGAGTAGGCCTTGCCCTTATACCAGTTGATGAAGAAGAGCAAAACATTTGTTTGGACCCCGCAGGCCGACGCGGCATTCAACGATTTGAAGAGAATGCTTCAACAGCACCCGTGTTGGCATCCCCGTTACCCAAGGAGCCTATGCTGCTGTATATTGCTGCCACCAACCGAGTAGTCAGCGTAGCAATTGTGGTAGAGAGGGAAGAAGGGGGCAAACTGATACAAAGACCGGTGTATTACCTCAGTGAGGTGATCTCGGAATCCAAGCAGAACTACCCGCACTACCAGAAGATGGCGTATGGAGTGTACATGGCAGTGACCAAGCTCAAGCACTACTTTCAAGAGCACCCAATCACAGTGGTGTGCGAGGCTCCTCTGGCCGAGATCATCGGTTGCAAGGACGCTAGCGGCCGGGTCGCCAAATGGGCCATCCAGTTGTCTCCCTACGCTCCGCATACGAGAGACGAGATGCCATCAGGTCGCAGGCGCTGCCGGACTTTTTGGTAGACTGGGCCGAGATGCAATATGAACCTCTGATGCCGGATTACAATTTCTGGAGGATGCATTTCGATGGCTCCAAGGCTAAGATCGGGTTGGGTGCCGGAGTGGTCCTAACTTCACCAAAACAAGATGTGCTGAAGTATGTCCTGCAAATTCATTTCCGGGCATCTAACAATGTCGCTGAGTACGAGGCCTTGGTTCATGGACTGAATGTCGCCAGGGAGATCGGCATCCGCCGGATAGAGTGTTTCGGCGATTCCGACCTCGTGGTGAAGCAGGTGTCGGGGAACCGGTATGCGCTGGATGCCAACATGGCCTTGTATCGATTTCATGTGCAGAAAATATCCGGATTTTTTCTAGGATGCGAGTTCAAGCACATACCCAGAGGGGAAAACGAGGCGGCAGATGTGTTGTCCAAGCTAGGATCATCTCGGGATGCCATCCCACCCGGGATCGCTCTTGAGCATTTGAGAAAGCCATCTATTCAGCCCTCACCCGAGTCGGATTCTATCTTCATCCCCAAGGAGCCTAGTTCGGAAGCCGTACCCATGGAAGTAGATGTCGGGAACATCACATCGAACCCGGGGACTGCACCACTGTGCTCAGAGAGGCAAAGAAAAATGATGATGGAGCTGATGTCGACAGAGCCAATGGACATAGACACTCCCGTGTTCCCAGTTCGACCTATCCCGAGATGGGCACAGCCCATTATGGCTTACATCTTGGAAGGAACCCTCCCGGAGAGTGAAGTGGAAGCCCGGCAGATAGTGCGGAGGTCAAAAGCATACACCGTCATCAATCAAGAGCTATATACGAGGAGTGTCACCGAGGTACTCCAGAGGTGTGTGGAACCAGAAGAAGGACAAGAGATGATGCTGGAAATACATCAGGGGGAATGTGGACATCATTCATCATCCCGGGCCCTGGTGGCGAAAGTGTTCCGGCATGGGTTCTACTGGCCCACTGCGTTACAGCAAGCAGAAGACATTGTCCGGAAATGTGGAGGATGCTAGAGATTTGCTCACCGAATACATATGTCGGCATCAGCACTGAAGACAATCCCTATCACTTGGCCATTCGCGGTATGGTGTTTGGACATGGTCGGGCAGTTCAAACCGGCACGGGGCAATATGACACACATACTGGTCATGGTAGATAAATTCACCAAGTGGATAGGGGTCAAGCCAATCCGGAAGTGTGACGGACACACCGCAGTGCAATTCCTGAAAGACATCATCTTGAGATACGGGTACCCGCACAACATCATCACGGATAATGGCACCAATTTTGCTGGGGAATTCGCTCGATTTTGTGCTGAGAAGGGAATCCGGTTGGATGTAGCATCAGTCGCACACCCAGAAGCAAACGGACAAGTTGAAAGAGCAAATGCTTTGGTCTTGGCCGGCATCAAAGCTCGTTTGATCGAACCAGTGTTGAGAACTCCGGGATGCTGGATAGAGGAGTTACCGGCAGTATTATGGGGTCTCCGGACTACACCGAATAGGTCTACCGGGTATACGCCATTCTTCATGGTGTACGGTGCCGAGTCAGTACTCCCGACCGACATACAGTATGATTCCCCGAGAGTGACAATGTTCACCGAGACCGAGGCAAAGGAGGCCCGAGAAAATGATGTTGATTTACTTGAAGAGGCAAGAGAATTGGCACTGTCTCGGTCTGTAATTTACCAGCAAAACCTCCGTCGCTATCATAGCCGGAAGGTGCACCCGAGAGAGTTCCGAGAAGGAGATCTTGTGCTTAGGCTCATCCAACGCACGGCCGGAATGCATAAACTGTCACCTCCATGGGAGGGACCTTTTGTGATAAGCAGGGCATTGCACAATGATTCTTATTACCTTGTAGATGCACAGGAGGCTAGGAAAGGTGTAATGGACAAATCTGGAGAGGAAACCAAGCGTCCATGGAATGTAGCCCTGCTTCGACCCTTTTACACGTAAAGGGCTCAGTGTATGATGTATTTCAGTTTTTATGTATTAATGAAAGTAAGGCACCCCGAGAGGAACCCGGGGACTGCCTCGTTGTGTGCCCATTTACTTTGTCCAGTTTGTTTGTTATTTCATACCGGCGTCCCGGGAAGGGACCCTGGGACTACCTAGTACCTATTTTTTATGTTATCTGTATGCCGGGAAGTTCCGAATTCGATTCTCAAAGTCAGAGTAATGTATGTCATGTGAAATCATCTTGTGACTCGACTGACGAACGCCGAAATGGTAGTCAAGAGCAAAGAGAATCAAATATGGGGAACACGAAAATGGTCTCGGGGACTCGGAGCAGGAACTTATCCGGCATACCTGTTTTTTCTAACCCAGTTATTTTTTATGTCGGGAATTCGGTTAACTAGAACTCGAATATTCTTAAGTAATGTATGCCGTGTATGGAGTTTTGTGACTCGACTGTCGAACGCCGAAATGGTAGACAAGAGCAGAAATTACCTAAGTACGGTAAACATGAAAAAGAACTCGGGGACTCGTGACAGAGTAAACCGACATAGCTTGTTCTAATAAATAACTTGGTACGAAACATAAATCTTAAAAGTATATATTACATCTTGCACCCGGCATCCCGGGTATTTAACAGTTCTACTCTTGAGTATTTCTAAGGAGTAGGGGAAGCCGGCTTCTCGGCGGCAGCAGCAGCAGTAGCGGCGGCAACGGTATCCTCACCACCGGCAGCGCTACTCGGGGCATCTGGGCGCGCCTTGGCCTGAGAGACCTCGGGTGGCGGGGGAGTTGAAGCTTCCCGGGAAACCACGGTCTCAGTGGCAGCACCAGAAGCAGCGTCGTCCTCCTCCGGGATCTCAGCTTCCATGTCATCGGTTGCACAGGTTTCGTTGTCATCCTCGTAATCGGACTCGGAGTCAGAAGTGACGAGGCTGGCGGTGAAGACGCAAATGTTGGACCAGGAGGCGATGCGATGCGCCACTTCTTGTCGCCGCTGGACCTTAGCCGGATCGCTGCACCACGGCGAGATGGTGCGCAGGCGCTGGACCACGTCAAGGTCGAGACCCTCGTACCAACTCAGTACGTGGCTCAAGACCTGGTCGGCACCAGCCCGCGCACCGGAGCACTTCCAAGCGTCGACACGCTTCCCGCCACTTCGGAGTGCACTCGCCAGTTCGATGACCGAGAGCGTCGCGCTGACGCCCGGCCATAGCGCACCATGAACGTGAATCGCGGCGCTGAGCAACTCCGTCCCGATCGACCGGAGAGACACTATCCGGGCCTTCAGGGCAGTGAGGTGATCCTCAATGTCCCAAGTGTCCGAGACAGGGCCCTTCCCGGCGCGCTTCTCCCGGGCGGCAGCAACCGCAAGAGTGGCAGCGTCGCGGGAGTGCTCGAATTCCCCTTTAAAAAGAAGAGCTGTCAAGCGGCTAGGTCATAAGGATGGTAACAATAAAGAAAGAGAGCAAGAAAAAAAGGGGGATGTCGGTCAACTTACTGTTAAGATCCCGGTTCAATCCGGTTAGCTCAGAGAGCCAGGTATCGGCCTGTGACCGGAGAAGCGCTAGCCCGGTCTCGGCGAGATGCGCGCGCGCCTCGGATTGGTCCAAGGTCTCCCTCTGCTTCTTCGTAGCCTCCACGAAGCGCGTCTTCATGTCGGTCGTGGCAGATTTGGCCTTTTCAAGCTCCGCACTTAGCCGCGCGATCTCGTCCTGCGTGATAGCAAGTGCAGCCTTCTGCTCCACCGAGATTTTGCGCGCGGCATCCCGCTCCTCCTGGAGGCGCCCCTCGCACTTCTTGGACTGACCGAGATCAGCAAGAACCCGCTTGAAGATGCTTCCACGTTTCTTGCCGCACTCCTGAATTCAAGACAAAGAAAGATAGGTCAATCTAGGGAAAGATCCCGGGGACTCGGGAAGTTCCGAGATCAATAACAATTAAAGGCTACTCGGGGACTCGGCTTCCGAGTCCTGAGATTTTCTCTAAGATTGGAGCCTAGTGGTCTGCTATTCGGTGGAATCTAGAGCACTAAGCACCAATCTCGGGGACTAGTGGAGATGGACCATATTTTTTTTTAAAGTTACTCGGTGGAAAGGAACTCGGGGACTCGGCTTCCGAGTCCTGAGATTTTCTCTAAGATTGGAGTCTAGTGGTCTGGTATTCGGTGGAATCTAGAGCACTAAGCACCAATCTCGGGGACTAGTGGGGAAGGAACAAGTAATTATTGGAGAAGGTAAAGGGAACAAACTTACCTCGGTCACCCGAGTAACGTCCAGCGCGGCCACCTGGAGAGCGTGCAGAGCTTGGGTGCTGCGGCTAGGGCCGGCAGCGTGCAAGTCCTCCACGATCTCGGAGGCATCAGCGGAAATCCAGGCTTGGTTGTATTCTTCAACAACGAGTATGCCGGAGCCACCAGGCACGCGAGCAGCAACAGCCTCCCGGGATCCTGAAGGCATAAAGGAGCTTACGGTTGCTCGTAGCGTCCGCAGGGCAGCAGTGGGGATCTCGGCAGGAGGTGGCAGTAACGGTGAGAACTTACCCGTGCTTAGGGCCAAGTCTTGGGTCGAGGACGTCGGAGCAGCAGTAGGTTTGGCAGAGGTTGTTTTCTGCCCGGCGACCTTGGTGCACGCTTTCCCGGCAGGGTGCTCAGATTGCCGGGAAGAGGCCGCGGGCTGTTTGACCGAGGTTGTCTTGCTCGCGGCTTGCCGGGAGTGGCCACTTGGCACGACCTGCCGAAGAGGACTTATGATCTCCGCCTCAAGCCCTCCGGAAGAAGGATGTCTTCCGATGCGGTCGTGGCCTGGACTGGAATCTCGTCGACCACGGGACGAGTATCCGGAGTCGCAGCGGCAGTCAGTGCGGCATCAGAAGCAGGAGGCTCGCTTTCTCGGGCGGAAGGACGAGGTGGAGAAGAAGTAGCCCGAGGCGGGCTGGGAGTCCGGGATCCAGGAGGTCGGGAGGCAAAGGATGCCGGGAGGTCGAGTGCATCGCTGAAAGAAATATATCAGTAAAGACTTCAGGAGAAGACAAAATCATGTAACATGAAGCAAAGAAAATTTACCCAGAATCAACGGTGGGAGGAACCCTCCTTCGGCGTGGAGGCTTCTCGGTCGTTTGTTTGTTCGGCTTGCTCTTCTTGGGGGGGTTGCCGGAAACATCGGCAGCGTTGGTATCGGGAGCCGCACGCTTCCTGGTCTCGGCGCGTTTTGTCACGGCTGTGGGTTTCGGAACCACTTCTGAAGCCCAGTTGAGAGGAAGAGCGTCAATCACATCGAGTATTTGACAGTCAATCTCGTCCTCGTCATCTGAAGAAACGGAAATAGCCTCTGAGGTTGAAGGATTACCCGGGGCGGCAGCACGGACTAGAGGAACGGCAAGATGGTCCTCGCCGTCGGGATCCTCTCTCGGCATCTTAGCCGGTGCCGGGATGTTCGGCGCGAAATTCCCGTTGGCGTGGATCGCGTCCTCCTCAGTTTGCCGCTCGAATAACTGCACGAATAAATCATTGCATGACAACCATGTCGGTCTCCAACAGAACCCGGGCGCAAATGCAAGTTTGCGAAAGACAGACAGGAGCACCTGTTGTAGTGGTTTTTTCCGGGATCCCCCGATGACACGCCAAACATAGTCATCCGGCGCTCGAACGCGCCGGACGACCGTGGGACGGTCCAACCCGAAGATGCTGGTCCTGGTGGGATCTAGGTTCCCGTCCATATGGCACATCTTGTGCACTCGGGTTTGTAGGGGGCAGACGCGACGAATAATGAAGCAGCGCAGGAGAGCGTCGCCAATCATCTTGTCAGTCAACACGCCGAGGACGTCGTGCATACATCTGACCTCCTCGGTATCTGGAAGCCGGTTCCAGAGGTTGAATTTGCGGGGAGGTCCAATGGCGAACTCCGGCAAATTTATAAAATCCGTGTTCGAGGATCCCGAACCATCTCCCGAAGTCTCCCGATTCTTCACATAGAAGAAACTGCGCTGCCACTTCCGGCAGGATTCTAGTCCCTTGACTATAGGAAATCCGGAGTCAGCGCGGGGAATGATGGTGGCCGCTCCGCAGTCGACCAAGACTTTTACTTTCTGTTCCGGATTGGGGATGACTTGGCGGTGGAGGATGAAGTACTTGGCCCAGAGGTCCAAGAATGGCCACACGCCGAGGTATGCTTCCGAGTAGGTGGTGAAGACCAAAAGCATCATGATGGCGTTAGCTGGGAGATGATGGGGTTGGAGGCTGTAGGTGTCGAGGAAGTTGCGGAAGAAGGGGCTAGCCGGAAGCCCAAACCCGCGCTCGAAATGCGTAAGGAATACAACGTATTCCCCGGGTTGGGGTTCCGGTTGAACCTCGCCCTCCGGGAGACGACTCTCAACTTCTGGCGGAATCCGGTGAGTCCGGTACAGCCAGTCGAGGTCCTCCTGCATGGTCTCAGACCCATCCCAGCACCCCCTGAACACTTTCTTCAGCCATGCCGGAGAAATCCGCAGATGTATCCGGGCTACTCTGCAGGCGCAGCGGCAGTTAGTCGGAATTAGTCTACCGGGAGCTAAGATACCGGATCACCGGGTTCCTGGCAAGTAAGATCTATCGCGTGCTAGTAAATCGAAACTTAATCGAGGAAAATACGCTCGGGGTAAACACAAGTATGGCCTAGTGCGGGCAAGAGGCTAAGATGTATAGCGCGTCTTCATCCCCGCCGTGCGCCTCGTGCGCGCCGCGTGAATCGTGCTCGTCGGTGGCGGCGCGGCCGCGCGTGCGTTATTGCACGACCGAGCGCGAGGTATCGTTCCTGTAAAAAAGTTCATCGGGGCGAAGAGAAGAACTCACCGGAGAAAGCGAGGCAGATGATGGGCAAGAAGGGCGCGAACCGATGATGGAAGCGAAGGGCTCCGGCGACCAACGAGAGCGGCGTCGTTCGAGCTCCAGGCACGGCTACGGCGGCGTGCTCGAGACGATGGTGGCGGAAGTGTGAAGTTGAGGAAGAAGAAGAGATGACCGTTCCGTTCCCCTATTTATGGGGGGGGGGGGGGGGTTCCGGAGCGGTTTCCGAATTTCCCGCCCACGATCTCTCCGATCGTGGGTGGGATCCATTTTGTGCAGCGCGGCACGTGGCATCCACCGGAGTGCCCGATCCGGCCACACCGGGGGCCACACAGCCCCAACGGTTGGACTTCGGATCGACTGCGGCTCCCGGCGCGCGAACCCGAGCGGCGTCGTGCTCCGGTCGAAACGATCTCGGTATGAGGATCTCGGCAAAAACCAGTCTCGGCGTCTAGTCGGAGGATAGTCTCATATTTTCTCGGAAGATAGTTGTTATTAAAGCTGATCCCGCACATCATCCGGGGTCGCTGCGCAGCACCAGCTTCGGGGACTAGTGTCGGGGGGCTTCCCCCCGGGTAGGGCAGATCCCGGAGTAATTCAGCAGTGTGCCAACAGTGCTTGACCTTTGGCGAGAGCAAGGGCCACCCCCTAGTGTGCTGAAGGGGCAACTTGACCCTTTAGTGCTGGTAGAGTGCAAGGTGCCTCCTGGCAGGCGCAAAGGTCAGCTCTCGCGGCTATAAATAGACACCCCGAGCCCCTCACAATAGCAGCACAAGCATCAGCGGGTGGTTCCTCTAAGAACTAGCTTCTCGAAGATGTCTTCGCTGGTAGGCTAAGACATCTTCGGGAGGCTAGGCCTAGAGATACTCATCCTGAGACGAACTCGGGTGCATCCGGAAAGGATCTCGGATCTTGGGCTCCGAGGAGACTCCCGGAAGGAGAAGTACTCGGTCTTACCGGATAGGCAATCCGGGTAAGTGCTAACCGGAACATTTATCTCGGTCCTGGACTTGTGCAGGAAGGATTCGCAAGGTCGAGCAAGAAGATAACCGGCATGAGGGATCCCGGTAGGCCGTCAACGGTCTATAGCAGGCTTTCCCGCCTGATGCGGGGGGAAGTACCGTTCCGTCTGACACGGAAGCATGGTCACCTCCCGCCTGGCACGGAAGCATGGTCACCTCCCGCCTGACACGGGAGCGCGTCAGGCGGTACAACAACGGTACGACAAGACACGGCGTGCCTAGCCCGGCAAACCGGAAATGGCTATCCGGGATGGGCAAAGACATGTCTTGTCTCTGACAGGGGGACAATGATGTTCCAGGATGGCGTCTGCTGTCCTTGCCGGGATGATGACGAAGGGGCTACGCCGGATAGCGCGGCGAGTAGGTCACACTAGCCGGTGACGACATACCGGTTAGGCCTGTCCGGTGGGGCCAAGCCGGTTTAGGGTTTCCGGCCCTCCTGGCTGGAACTCTATAAAAGGCGCCATAACTGCTTCTGTGGAGGAGAAACCAACTTGGGAGCCAAAGCTATAGTCGCATTTACTGCTAGAGCATTTACTTCTTCTTACCTTGAGTTCATCTTGTTCCTTGTGTTCTTCACTTCGAGAGATCTAAGAGCAAGTTGTAGCCCTTGTACCACACTTATATAGAGAGGAAAGGCAGGAGTAGGGGTGTTACCTCCTCACGAGGGCCCTGAACCTGGGTATATCGTGTGTGTGTTGTGTGCCTTCGTGCATTTGTTCTTGTTTATTAGATCTTCTCCCTCGCGCTTTGATCTTGTTTCTCGTTCTTGGGAGATCTCGGTTACACCGGAATCCTCCCCGTGTGAGCTCTTCAGCTCGCTATCCCTCCCCGGATCCACCAACGTCCATCAGCCCCACACATTAGCCATCCTATGGCATCTGCCGAGACACCACCACGACAACGTAGTAGATGAAATGTTGGTTCCCCATGTACCTATGTATCAACCTAACACAACCAAGCAAAAAGGTTCATGCGTCCACCCCTCTCGGCGCCGTCTAAAGGGGTAGATCGCGGGGTTTCATTTTTTCCCAACGGATGTTGGGTTTCTCCATGCCGGGGGTCCGGAGCGTCGGAACGCCACCAAACCTTGCATGGACCACTAACATGTGTATATTAGTGTGTTGGTAAGCTGTGGGAAGCAATATACAACTCCGAGGTGCGACCCGCTACATCGACCCCTCTTACCCCCTAGAAGGTTCATGCACTTAGAGGTGCAAAACTCTCGTTTAGGGAACCGGGCATGGAATCGTGCGACGGAGTAGATTAAACGTTGGTTGCCCATGTCCCTATGTATCAACCTAACAAAACCAAGCAAAAAAGTTCAGGCGTCTACCCCCTCTCGGCGCCGTTTAAAGGGGTAGATCGCCGGGTTTTACTTTTCCCGGCGGATGTTGGGTTTCTCCGTGTCGGGGGTTTAGAGCGTCGGTACCCCACCAAAATTTGAATGGAGCCCTAACATGTGTATATTAGTGTGTTGGTAGTATGTGGGAACCAAGATAAAACTCCGAGGTGCGACCCGCTACATCGACCCCTCTTACCCCCTCGAAGGTTCATGCACTTAGAGGTGGAAAACTCTCGTTTCGGGAACCGGGCATGGAATCGTGCGACGGAGTAGATTAAACGTTGGTTTCGCATGGCCTTATAAATATCCCTAACACAACCAAGAAAGAAATTTCATGCGTCTACCCCCTCTCGGCGGCGTTTAAAGCGGTAGATCGCCGGGTTTGACTTTTTCCCAGCGGATGTTGGGTTTCTCCGTGTCGGGGGTCCGGAGCGTCGGAACCCCACCAAAACTTGAATGGACCCCTAACATGTGTATATTCGTGTGTTGGTAGTCTGTGGGAACCAATATACAACTCCGAGGTGCGACCCGCTACATCGTCCCTTCTTACCCCTAGCAGGTTCATGCACTTAGAGGTGGAAAACTCCCGTTTCGGGTGTCGGGCATGGAATTGTGCGATGGAAGAGATGAAATGTTGGTTCACCATGTCCCTATGTATCAACCATACACGACCAAGCAGAAAATTTCATGCGTCTACCCCCTCTCGGCGCCGATTAAAGGTCTAGATCGCATGGTTTGACTTTTCCCAACGGATGTTAGGTTTCTCCGTGTCGGGGGTCCGGAGCGTCGGAACCCCACCAAAACTTGCAAGGACCCCAAACATGTGTATATTAGGTTGTTGGTAGGCTGTGGGAGCCAAGATACAACTCGTAGGTGCGACCCGCTACATCGACCCCTCTTACCCCATAGCAGGTTCATGCACTTAGAGGTGGAAAACTCCTGTTTCGGGTGTCGGGCATGCAATCGTGCGACGCAGTAGATGAAATGTTTGTCCCCCATGTCCTTATGTATCAAACAAACACGACCAAGCAAAAAGGTTCATGGGTCTACCCCCTCTCGGCGCCGTTTAAAGCGGCAGATCGCCGGGTTTGACTTTTTCCCAACGGATGTGGGGTTTCTCCGTGTCGGGGGTCCGGAGCGTCGGAACCCCGCACCAACTTGCATGGACCCCAACATGTGTATATTAGTGTGTTGGTAGTCTGTGGGAACCAAGATACAATTCCGAGGTGCGACCCGCTATATCGACCCCTCTTAACGGCCCCCTTAGCAGGTTCAGGCACTTAGAGGTGGAAAACTCCCGTTTCGGGTGTCGGACATGGAATCGTGCGACGGAGTAGATGAAATGTTGGTTCCCCATGTCCCTATGTATCAAAATAACACAACCAAGCAAAAAAATTCATGCGTCTACCCCCTCTCGGCGCCGTTTAAAGGGGTAGATCGCCGGGTTTGACTTTTTCCCGACGGATGTTGGGTTTCTCCGTGTCGGGGGTCCGGAGCGTCGGTACCCCACCAAAAGTTGAATGGACCCCTAACATTTGTTTATTAGTGTGTTCGTAGGATGTGGGAACCAAGATAAAACTCTGAGGTGCGACCTGCTACATCGACTTCTCTTACCCCATAGAAGGTTCATGCACTTAGAGGTGGAAAACTCTCGTTTCGGGAATCATGCATGGAATCGTGCGACAAAGTAGATTAAACGTTGGTTCCCCATGTACCTATGTAACAACCTAACACAACCAAGCAAAAAGGTTCATGCGTCTACCCCCTCTCGGCGCCGTTTAAAGCGGTAGATCGCCAGGTTTGACTTTTTCCCAGCGGATGTTGGGTCTCTCCGTGTCGGTGGTCTGGAGCGTCGGAACCCCACTAAACCTTGAATGGACCCCTAAAATGTGTATGTTAGTGTGTTGGTAGTCTGTGGGACCCAATATAAAACTCCAAGGTGCGACCCGCTACATCGACCCCTCTTACCCCCTAGCAGGTTCATGCACTTACAGGTGGAAAATTCCCGTTTCGGGTGCCGGGCATAAAATCGTGCGTCGGAGTAGATGAAACGTTGGTTCCCCATGTCCCTATGTATCAACCTAACATAACCAAGCAAAAAGGTTCATGCGTCTACCCCCTCTCGGCGCCGTTTAAAGGGGTAGATCGCCGGGTTTTACTTTTTCCCAACGGATGTTGGGTTTCTCCGTGCCGGGGGTCCGGAGCGCCGTAACCCCACCAAAACTTGCATGGACCACTAAAATGTGTATATTAGTGTGTTGGTAGCCTGAGGGAACCAAGATAAAACACCGAGGTGCGTCCCGCTACATCGACCCCTCTTACCCCCTAGTAGGTTCATGCACTTAGAGGTGGAAAACTCCCGTTTCGGATGTCGGACATGGAATCGTGCGACGGAGTAGATGAAACGTTGGTTCCCCATGGCCCTATGTATCAACCTAACACAAAAAATAAAAAAAGTTCATGCGTCTATGTAACAGCCCGTTTGTAACATCCCAAATTTGTGTGCATTATAATGGAGCTTCATGTCATCATTCCATATGTGCTTGCATTTAATTAATTATGTTGCTTCAAATTCAAATTCCAAATTTAAATTCTTATTTAAATTCAAATCCTTTCAAAAGATTTCAAATAAAGTTTCAAATTATGTATAAATATTCAAACCAGATATTAATATGACTAATTTGAAACTATTAAAAATTGTTCAAAAGTTGTTTTTGTCTCTTCTCTTTTTGTTTTAAAAATTACAAGAACCAGAAAAGAAGAAAAAGAAAACAGTGCAAAAAAAAAGTAAGAGCCGGCTGAGATGGGCCAACTCCTGGCCCATCTTAGCCCACGGTCAGCCCGACCGGCCCACCTCCCCTTCGTCCTCGTACGGACAGAGGAGCCGACCTCGCTTTCCAGCGCGGTAATGGAGCTCACCCCACTGCAATGTCGCCGCCACCAAGCCCCGACTGCCTCTCTCCTCTTCTCTCATCTCCCCTCTCTTTAAATCGCGTGGCCCGGGGCTGAAAACCTAACCCTAGCCCCCTCCGCCGCCGGGCCTCTTTCCTGGCCTCTTCCAACCGAACCACCGGAGCGGTCGCCGCCGCATAGCCGCAGTCCGTCCTCTCCCTCTGTCGCCCTCCGGACCGCCCCACCTCGCCATCGCACCCCTCTCGGTGAGCCTCACCAGTTACCCCTCTATCCCCTCCGATTAACCCCCTCTACCGCCGGAATTGGGACGCCGCCGGAGCCGTCCGCCCGAGCGAGTTTGTCGCGACCAACAAGTCCCTGCACAATTTCAGAAACACCCTAGGTTTAAAAATGCAATAACTTTAAATCTATAAATCCAAATAAAATAAACTTTATATGTTTTCATATCAAAAATATGCAATGAACATAATTATAACATTCTTATGTCATTTTGCATCATTTATTTTAAATGCTTAGTTTAATTTAACAAATTCAATTAACTAATTAAATATGGAATGTGTGGGGTAATAAATATATAATGCCCTAAATCCATTTAATATGCTCATATCTTTTATACCATGTCTTGCCAGGCTAATAACTATTTAATTTGAGTTGAAGATAAATAATTTGCAATTAAATACTAAAGATGGAATGTGTTGAGCAATTAGTTAATTAATGCATATTCCATTTAAATTAATCAGATCACCATACCTGCTATATATATTAAGTCACATTTAAAATGTTGGCTACACAAATAACTTGCACCCTAATCTTTTGCCGGGATTTCCTCCCCGCTTTAAAATGACCTAATCACCTCATACCACATTGCACCATCATTTGATTGCGCATTTCTCTGTATTGATTATTGTTTCCTATTGTCTGTGTTTGGCTCTCTTTGGGTAGACGACGACGTGTCTGCTGCGAGTACCTACGATACTGAGGTTCTAGCTTTTGTGCATGGCCACGAGCTGCCAGGCAAGCTTTGGCTAACCGGTTACACGATTGTTTGGTTTTCATTCTTGCCTTTTTATCTATGCTATCCTAGTTATCGATTCCTGAACTGCGATCCCATCACATGTTTATCCTGCAGCATATACATCTTTATCCCCACAACCCATACCCCTTGCATGTTTATCTGTTGGCCTTTGCGAGTCGTAGTGCATGCTTAGAATTGGTTGAGAGAGTCGTTCCTTTGTCTTTTATCTCATATGCTTAGTATGATATATTGTTCTACTATAATAAACTGATGTCTTATATTGGGGTTCTGTAATTAAAAGATAAGGCACCAGGCGGAAGGCCTTGCGAGGTGCTTTGTCTTGCTCAGTGTCGACCTAGGAACTGAGATTTTGTCCTCGGATCCAATTTTGAGCGCACTAACCACTTATGGGTGGCCCAATGGAGCCCCCCTCGACTTTGAACGGATCCACAGCTCGTCCATGTGCCGCAAGTAGTTCGGGTTTTCCATTCGCTCATATGCATGTGCATGATGATGATGTTCGATGAGAAGTTACTTGATACGGGGGGTCATATAGGGGTGTTGCGCGCGAAGCGGACTGTTCCTACTGTGGTTTGAGCCGCATGGCGCGCAGGCACAAACTAATGAGTCCGCAATTGAGATTCGGCCGGACTCCTGATGCGCGTAACAACTCATATGGGTGGCACTTGGACTTGTTGTAGTGAAGAAATGAGTCGTGTTGAGAGTCCCTAATGTTTTTGACTGGGTTGATCATGCGAGTATGGGTACAGTAGTGCACCCCTGCAGGTTATAATCTTATCGATGAGCCGTGTCCACGGTTATGGACGATTTTGGTGATGATGCTGGCTTACAAGATCTAGACAACTTACACTTAATCATTGTTAATTAATGTGACTAGTAATATAGAATTACTTACACCATAAATGGTAACTAAAATTGTTAACGTGTGAGTATTCCCGGATTGTTTCCTCATACTTGGTTGAGGGGGTTAATTCGAGAATGGGTTATGACTGGTGTTAGTTGTAGATGGCTACTCAAACGCTCTCTTATCCCTCTCTAATTAGACGGAAGTTTTAGCGCGTCTCATTACGTTGCTAGTGTAGTTGCCGCTAAGTACACTTACCCCAATACTTTGGGAATCTTACAGTTTTGTAACCTGTTAGCTTAAGCTTGTTCGATACGCTTCGGTGTATTGACCTGTTCGCGGGCTGTGGTTTTTCTACAGTTGAGGATCCTTCGCTCGATCAGGTGGGTGGATACTACGTAGAGTTCGACGACGAGATCTTCGACGAGTAGTTAGAGTTCCCCTAGGCTTCTTCCTGGTGGACTGCGTGGATGGGCCTACTTTTCCGTTTCGTCTTTGAGCCCTTTGCTTATTGTCTTTACTCAGATCGGTTTGTTTCCGCTGCATGATGTAATGTTGGGACATGTGTCCTCTGACTGGTGCCATTCGCTATATTTTGCTCAGTGAGAGCTTTTGGATATTATTTCCTTTCTTTGTGTCTTAGGTTTATTCTGTGGTTTCAACTTGTTAAAAATTCGACTAGTATACCATGTGTGTATGGATGAAGTATACGAGTTGGAAGACTTTTCAGGTTCTCGCGTGCACAATCTGAAAACATATGTGACGTTGGGATCGCCAAGAGCTGTCGGCCGATGATCCATTCCGAGCCAGGCCTGCATGCTCCTGGGATTGGTATTCCCCAGTATGCTCTTGGTTGTGTGGCCCAACCGATACGTTTCGTTTGTGTAGCTTGAATTAAGGGTCTGACAGTTGGTATCAGAGCTTAAACGCCCTCAGGTTCCCTTCTACTGGTCGTTGTTTGAGTCTAGAAAAATATTATGTAATTATCAGGAAAATCTTAAACGTGAGAGTAGGAATATTGTTCTTTTACTTCTTTCCCCACCCACCCTCCCTGTTCTTCTGGTAAGGAAGTGTAACGATGTTTTTCCATTCTCATCTAATTTAAATTTAGGACATCATGTGTTCTGGGTTTTCCGTAGTACCATAGTTGCAGGTGTTGAAGGTTGTTTTTGTCGTTTGGTAGTTATCAACTTCTTCGGCTATGTTCAGTTTCAATCTTGAATCAATCAGTTGTTGTTCTACCTTTCACTAGAATCATCTCCTTGTCTTTGTAGAATTCTTTCTGTACAATCAGTCCTTTTGTTTCCGCAGGCTATTTTCTACTTCAAACTGCTATGTAGATGGTGCACTCTTAGGTGGTGCGTAAGACCCACTGCGAGCAGACTACCGGTTACCCGAAGCTTCTCAGAAGCATGGTTGACTATGTCGGTTTCAGCTTTCTTCCGGAGTACCAGGTGTCCGAGATCCCCAGAGATTACGGACATACCTTCTTCAGAGCTACTGTTTGGATCAGGGGAGATGATGGTGATACTGTGCACAAGCACGTGGCTGAGGCTTCCACTATGGACATGGCAATACACTTAGCAGCTTACGATGCAGCTCTTGCTCTGCGCAGGGACTACTACTGTTTCAACTACCCTCCGTTCTGCTACGTTCCATACTACCCCTACACGGACTCTCAGTACGAGATCGAGGTTCTTGACAAGACCGCTCAGTTTGGCCAGTATTCAGACTCAATTGCTGGGACTCTACGCTTGGAGCTAGCAGCAGTCTGTCAGCAGCTACAGCGGGCACTCTCTCACCTGGGTTAGTACGACAGGGGGAATGTCACACCAGACGCTTTCCAGATTTTCCAGCTCGCTTTTCCGAGCCGTCTGTCTGCTGTGGGTGGTTACACTCCAGAGCGTGGTCCTCTGATCACTACTTCTCCAGACCACGTTGGACCAGTGCTGTACGGGAAACAGACGCCAGATGCCTACTCCCCTGAGTTTCAACGCATTGTGCGAGAGTACCACGTGTACTGCGATCGTCGTTAAACCCATCACATCACCGGGGAGGGGTGCACAGTTTCGTCTTCAGATGGAAGCGCGAGCTAGTCTTCGAGTTGTATCTCTTTCTTTGTTCTAGTAGCTATCCTTTGTACCAAAACCGTGTTGGTTGTACGGATGGTTAACTTTGTACTAGTAGTTGTCCTTGTAGTACTGAAACCTTGGTGGTTCTACTGATGGCTAACTAAGTGTATGGTTATGAACCTTTGCTATGAGAAGCTTATCCTTGTTATCCTACAGTTTGCAACTGTTTTCTGAGCAAGAATTTGACTTTCCAAGTTTTCCCTGGCTTTATGTATCTTGTTGCTGTTCTACTATCCAATGTCTCCAGGATGCCAAACACCAGGAACAAACGCAATGCGGAAGGCTTTGAGCCGCCACCGATCACTGCGTTGCTTGGGCAGATGACCCAAGTTCTGGCTCAAATGGCTGAACAGCAAGCCTACCAGAACAACCACGGGCAGCACAATGAAGGCAATGCACGTGTGACCGTCAAGGACTTCCTCAGTCTGGGCCCAAGGAACTTCGCTTCCCCCACTGAGCCACTGGAAGCTGATGATTGGCTTCGCGAGATGGAAAGGACCCTTGCCATCGCACAGGTGGCTGAGCACGACAGGGTGCCTTACGTGTCCTACCTGCTTAGGGGCAAGTCTGGAGCATGGTGGGAAAACTTCCAGGCTATGAGAGCTCCCGGGGTGGTTACCACTAGGGGGATTTCAAGACAGCCTTCCTGCGCCACCACATCCCAGAAGGTCTCATGGACGGGATGCGCGAGCAGTTTAACTCGCTGACGCAAGGCAAGATGGACGTGATGGAGTACAATGGCGAGTTCAATCGCCTTGCTCGTTACGCTGGAGATGAGGTGAACACTGAGGTCAAGAAGATGGCCAAGCTCCGCAAGGGTTTCAACCCCACGCTCAAGTACAAGCTGAACCTCGTCAAGGCGGATAACTTCGAGGACCTCGTCAACCTCGCGCTCAATGAGGAGCATGGGCGCAAGATCTTCGAGGAGTCGCGCAAGCACTCTCGTGAGATCAACTCTTCTTCATCGTCAATCGCCGCCGCTCCTACTCAGAAGCGTCGGATTTGGGTGCCTAACAGCGCCTTCACACGAGCTACCTACGTGCCAGGACCTCCAGGACTCGCGCCTCGCCCACCGAACACGGCTCTTGCTATGAGGGGTTTCGGAGGACCGCCAAGGCCAACGGGCGCTCGCCCCAACGTGACCTGTTACCAGTGCGGGAAACCGGGCCACTACTCCAACAACTGCCCGGAGACCCGTCCTCCTCCACCACCACCTCGCCCTGCTCCAACTCAGGCGATGGTCCGCGCACCTGCCCTGACTAGGCCTTTCGTCCCCAACACCAGGCCTCCGGCACGTGCTGCGCGGGTGAACCACATCAGGGCCGAGGAAGCAGAAGAAGCTCCAGAAGTTGTTCTTGGTACACTACCCGTCAGCTCTATCTCTTCTAGAGTGTTGTTTGATACAGGAGCATCTCATTCTTTCGTATCAGTTAGCTTTGCGGATTTACATGGGCTAATTCTCGATCCTCTCCCCAAAAACATCGCGGTTACTTCTCCGGCATGCAAATGACTTCTTCCAAGATAAGCCACGACAATGAAATCCAGATTGGAAGCCACATTTTCTTGGCATCTCTAATAATTCTCGGCAATTCAGATATTGATGTCATTCTGGGCATGGATTGGTTGAAGGCCAATCAAGCAAAGATAGACTGTTCCACAAAGATTGTAACTCTGTCGGCCCAGTGGGAACTCGAGTACCAACAACCCATTCCCCCCAGGCCTCGCTTGCGGGCCAGACGGACGAAACGACTAAGGACCAGGCGTCACCGCCTGGCGGGACCCTCGAGAGGCGATCCCCCTCGAGGGCCTGAAGAGGAGGCGAGGGCCTCAAGAGACCACTCGCCTCAGGGGATCCTCCCCATCAAGGAAGCAACACGCCTGAGGGAAGTTCGGCTGGAATCTCCCCTCAGGCCTGGAGGGAAACGTCGTCGCAAAGGAATCCTGGCAGAGCGCACGTGGCCTCTGCCACGCTCGTACAGAGGCGCTCACACCCCCGTCGCTGTCCCTGGCGGTAAAGCGGTCAAAGAAGCTGCTCCGCCTGCTGCACAGCTGTGAGGACCTTCTACTCTGACGATAAAGCAGGTGGACGGCGCAACCCTCCAACGGAGATCGTCATCGCGGGCTCCACCACCGAGACTGCCCGCTCTGCAGATAGTACGAGCGCGGTCGGCCGCCTGTCGGCCATGGCGCCACCTTTATCAACAATGGACCGAGTCCATGGACGAATGGAGCGCGGTGTACTCGTGCTCCGCCCCGCCACTGGCAAGTGGGAGCCACCTTGAAGGCCAAGCCGAAGAAGAAGGCCCGGGGCGCCTATAAAAGAGAGAGGACATCCATCGTAGCAATGGTTGGCCCTTTGCGTGAAAAACACCCTTGTAAACCCTAGCAGCTCTGGTTAGGTTAGCCTCTGACTGGAGGAGGAAGAAGATCATCGCTTCCCTCCCCAGGCAAGAACTGCCTCAAGGGGGCTTCCGGCAAGCTCAATTGTACTGTAATCTCCCACATATAATACAGACAGGCAGGAGTAGCGGTCTTACCTCCTCACGAGTGCCGTGAACCTGGGTATAGGACGGTGTTTTCCTTGGTCGGGTGTGCGTCTTCTTCGGGTCCGGCGAGCAACGTCGCGGAGCCACTTGAGGGTTTAGACCTCCGCGTTCAATCCCCTCTCGAACTACACTTTAGGAAGTAGCTACCCCCGATTCCCGGGAGTCATAACCCGACATTTGGCGCGCCAGGTAGGGGATTGAGGCGCGTCAACAACCTTCGAGTTCATCTCCGCGCTATGGTGAACACGCGCGCCACCCGCACCGCTCGAGTCCGCCGACGTGCGCCGGCGGGAACACGCGCGCCCCCAGGCGCAGCGACCACCCGCGCAAGGCGGGGCCGACCCCGCCAAGAGGAGCATGTCCCCTCTGGCCCTCACGCGGAGGAGCCGGAGCACGACGCCGAGCACTAGGAGGACGCGCAGTCGTCGCACCCGACGCAGCGCCCGAGCGGCTCGGGCCCGGGGAGGACAGGTCCTGTGCCCCACACCGCGCTGCTCATGGCGCAGGAGCTGCTACGCTACCAGCCCACCGCTGAGGCTCACGAGCAGTGGGTCCAACGCCTCAACCACCTCGTTGGCATCGCCACGACACGCCCAGCTCCGTCGCAGTCCAACATGCACCCCTCTCTCGCGGGCACGGTCACAACAAATGCGCCTCCGCCACCTCCGGGGCCTGCACCGGCTGTGGCACAGAGGGCTGCTTCACACGCGACCTCGCCTCGCGATTGCATGATCGTGCAGCGCACCGCGCCCGATGTCCGTGTGGGGATGCAGCTCCAGCGAGACCGCCAGAACAGGCTCGTGGAGGAGCTCGGTCAGCCGGGACAGCAGAACCGCAGCGCGCTTCAGCACGGGGTCGCTACGTACACCTCAGGCCGCATGGCGTTCACTCGCTCCCTGCGCCGCGTGGTCTGGCCGCAAAAGTTCAGGCCGGCTCTTCCCAAGGGCTACAACGGCTCCAGCAACCCCGTCGAGTTCTTGCAGCTCTACACCACCTCCATCCAAGCTGCGGGAGGAGACGACAAGGTCATGGCCAACTGGTTCTCCCACCCGCTACGCGACTCTGCGCTGTCGTGGCTCCTGAACCTCCGGAGGACTCTGTGAACTCCTGGGAGGAGCTCTGCAAGCAGTTCGTCTCCAACTTCTAGGGGACGTACGAGCGCGCCCTCACCCACAACGATCTACGCGCTATGGTGCAGAGGAAGGACGAAACGCTCCGCAAGTACATCCAGCGCTTCAGCCAAGTACGCAACAAGATCCCAAACATCCCCGACACCCAAGTCATCGCCGCCTTCCGCGAGGGCGTTACAAACATCAGGATGCTCAAGAAACTGGGCATGCACGACAAGCTCACCTCTGTGGTCAAGCTGTTCGACATGGCGGACAAGTGCGCCAAGGCTGAAGAGGGACTCCTCTTTGTGAAAATGTCCTCAAGGGGGGACGATCATGCTGAGGGGTCAAAGAGCCAGAAGAAGAAGGAGGAGGCCAAGCGCAAGGCCACCGCAGTTCTCGCGGCAGAGCCTGACACAAAGGGCACCCGCAGGGACTCCCCCGAGGCGGGAGAGAGGAAAGATGATCACCGCCCTTTCTGCATCTACCACAACAGGCGCGGCCACTCTACGGAGTCCTGCTACGACATCGAAAGGTTGAGCAAGGAGCGCGAGCAAGCAGAAGACAGCGGCGGCCGCGGTCGTGGCCATGGCTACCGCGGAGGCGGACGCAAGGGCGGCTACCAGAAACCATCTGGAAATCGAGCCAACGCCGCAGAAAATAACGGCAACCTCCCTGACGAGGAAGATGGCGGCTACCAAGCCCCGAGGGGCGCCATTGCCTGCATCCTAGGGGGGGCGCAGGCGCCGAAGTCGAACATCCAGTTCAAGCAGTTCGCCCGCGAGCTCAACGCCGCCCTCCCAAGCACGGAAATCTCCAGGCCCCTCAAGTGGTCGCAGTACACCATCGCCTTCTACGCTCAGGACCACCCCAAGTCCACCAAGACTGTTGGAACCCTCCCGCTGGTCTACACCCCCACCATCGACAATGTGGCTGTCTCCAAGACGCTCATCGACGGCGGAGCAGGCCTGAACGTTATCTCCATAGATACGTTCGAAGCGCTTCAAGTGCCCTACGAGAGTCTTATGCCCTCGAGGCCCTTCACGGGGTCACCAGTGGCTCAATCGAGCCTCTAGGCCAGGTCAGGCTTGCCGTCACCTTCGGGAGCGAGGAAAATTACCGCACCGAGCACATCGACTTCGATGTTGCGCACATCGGCTTGCCATACAACGCCATCCTCGGCTACCCCGCGCTCGCGAAGTTCATGGCCGTCACGCACCATGCGTACAACATTGTCCAGATCCCCGGCAGCGCCGGCACGATCACCATACATGGGCATGTCCTGGACGCTACTCGTGTTGTGGAGACGGCCTACAAGACCGCCGCCATGGCCTTCTCCGCAGACGAGGACCAAGAGGCTCGGGGGCTAGCGTCACCATTGGCGCCGTGCTGCCGCCAAAATAGGAAAGCGCGCTCGTCGCCTTCCTCCAGGCAAACTCCGACATGTTCGCATGGACACCGTCAGATATGTCTGGTGTACCGAGGGAGGTGATCGAGCACCACCTGGCCGTGTGCCCAAACGCGCGCCCCGTCAAGCAAAAGGCAAGAAAGCAAGCCCCCGAGAAGCAAGCATTCATCGTCAAGGAGGTCGAGAAGCTCAAAGCGGCAAAAGTAGTCCGCGAAGTCGCGCACCCCACTTGGCTCTCCAACGGTGTGGTAGTCCCAAAACCCGCCGGCGGAGGCCGCCTCTGCATCGACTACACCGCCATGAACAAGGCATGTCCCAAGGACCCTTACCCCATGCCCAGAATTGACCAGATCGTGGACTCCAGGCAGGCTGCGACCTCCTCTGTTTCCTCGATGCCTTCTCTGGTTATCACCAGATTAAGATGGCTAAAGAGGACGAGAAGAAGACGGCTTTCCTCACCCCATGCGATGTGTATTGCTACGTCTGCATGCCCTTCGGCCTAAAAAATGCCGGAGCCACTTTCCAAAGGTTAATGAGGATAGCCCTTGGCGGGCAAATGGGGCGAAACGCTGAAGGATATGTCGATGACATCGTCGTGAAGTCACGAGAAGGAAATACTCTGCTCGGAGACCTGGAAGAAACCTTCGCCAGCCTGCGCAAGGTGAACATTAAGCTCAACCCCGCCAAGTGCGTCTTCGGAGTACCTTCAGGCAAATTGCATGGTTTCCTCGTGTCCCATCGGGGCATAGAGGCGAACCCAGACAAAATCAAGGCCATAGAAGGCATGCAACCTCCACGCAGGCTCAAGGACATGCAACGCCTGGCAGGCTGCATGGCCAGCTTGGGTCGATTCATCTCCAAGTTCGGCGAAAGGGCCCTGCCGTTTTTCAAGATCATGAAAAGAACGGGCACTTTCAAGTGGACCCCTGAAGCTGAAAAAGCATTTGACGACTTGAAGAAGTACTTGGCCAGCCAACCTGTAATGGTCGCCCCAAGGCCTGGCGAGCACCTGAAGTTGTACTTGTCAGCTACCCCACAAACAACCAGTGTTGTCCTTGTGGTGGAAAGAGAGGAGCATGTACTTCACAAGAAGAGTGCAACCACTCCAAAGAAAAAGCCTCCTGATAAAGAGTTCGATGAAGGGGCGGTCATCACAAGGCCCAGGCCAGGCCCAAAGCCTCAAGAGGGGACCGCCCCGAGTCAACTGCTACAAGAGGTTCATGCCGAAGGGACAGAGGAGCATCAAGAGGCTAACACACTCGAGGCCCAGGAGGAACGCTGCGAGGCCACGTCCCTCAAGGACAAGTCCCTCGAGGCCACGTCCCTCGAGGCCAAGTCCCTCGAGGCCACGTCCCTCGAGGCCAAGTCCCCCGAGGCCAAGTCCCTCAAGGACAAGTCCCTCGAGGCCACGTCCCTCGAGGCCAAGTCCCCCGAGGCCAAGTCCCTCGAGGCCACGTATGTAACAACCCGTTTGTAACTTTCCAAATTTGTGTGCAATAAAAATGTTTAATTATGTCATCATTTACATATGTGGTTGCTTTTATTAAATATGTGGATTCAAATTCAATTTTCCAAATTCAAGTCTCATATTTAAATTCAAATGCTTTCAAATATTTTTCAAATGAAGATTTCAAACTAGTTATAAATAATGAAACCAGTAACTAATATTTTTAATTTGAAACTATCAAATATTGCTCAAAAGTTTTTATGATGTTTTATTCTCTGTTTTGTTTTAAAAATACAAATCCTGGAAAGTGTTAAAAGGAAAAGAAAAGAGAACAAAAAAAAAGGAGTTGGAGCCCTCCTAGCCGTACTGGGCCAGCTCGGCCCAGCAAACCCCAGCCCGACCCACTATCCCTCATCCCCTTCCTCCGTACGGTGCCTTTACAGCGAGGCAAAGGGAGCCATGGCTCTCTCCCTCTGCACCTCGCCCCCACTGCCAGCTACTCCTCCTCCCCTCTGTTAAATCAGGCCGCGCCCCCCCCCGGGAGAGTAACCCTAACCCTAGCTCTCCTAGCGCCGCCGCCGGCCCCCTCTCCTTCCTCCTCCTACACCCGAACCACCAGAGAGAAACCGCCGGAACGACGACCACCGTCCGGTCACCCCCGTCATCGCCGAGCCACCCCGCCTCGCCATCGACTCCCCACGGTGAGCCGCCATTGTCCCCTCCCCTTTCCCCTCCGTTTAGGCCCCTAGAAATGCTCGCCAGCCTCACCGCTCCGGCGTCGAGCACGGCTACGAACCGCACACCTCTGCCGAGCACGAACCGAGACACCCCGTCCCTCCCCACGAATTCTGAGCACAGAAACGGAAACCACACCACCCACTCGCACCCACGCGCGCTAGCCCGAGGCCGCGCCGCCCGTTTTGGGTCGTCGCCGGCGTCCTTCCCCGCCGCCGCGCCCTCTGCTTGCCTTCAGTTTTCGTCAGTTTTTCTGTACGGGTTTCACCTTAAAAGAAATCCTACCCCTTCGCGATCAACAACCCGACCGGGGCGCAGTGGCTAGCTGAGCCGTGCTCTCCCGCACTCGATCGTGGACGTGGTTTCGAACCCCAGCTTAGGCGATTTAAAACACAAACCTTTTTATTTTTCAGATTGGGTCCCTGACATGTGGGTCCCAGTCGTCAGTGAGAGCAGCGCAGGAATTTTACCCCGAGCCCCCTGCTCTCAGTGTTTCATACCTAAGCCCTCCCAGAAATTTTTCTCCCATCACAGATAGGTCCTGGAATTTTCAGAAACAACCCTAGATTTATAATTGCAATAACTTTATTTCTACAACTCCAAATAAAATAAACTATATATGTTTTCATATCAGAAAAATGCACTAAACGTTAATATCATATTCTTATGGCATTTTGCATCATTTATTTTAAATGCTTAGTTTATTTTAACAAATGCACTTAAATAATTAAATATGGAATATGTGGGGTACTATATATATAATGCCCTAATTCACTTTGGTTTGATCTTGTCCTCAATGCCATGTCTTGCCATGCTAATAACATTTAATCTATTGTGTAGATAAATAATTTGCAATTAAATGATATATATGGAATGTGTTGGGCAAATACTTAATTATTGCCTACTCCATTTATATTGATCAAATCACCATGCCATGCAATATATGTTAAAGAACATTTAATTTGTTGGGTACACAAATAACTTGCACCATAATTAATTGTCGGGATTTCATCCCCGCATTAATATGACCAAATCATCTCATACCATATTGCAACATCAATTGTTTGCGCATTTCCTTTTATTGATATTGTTTCCTATTGTCTGTGTTTTGCTCTTCTCTGGGTAGACGACGACGCGTCTGCTGTCGATACTTTCATCCTTGAGATTTCAGCTTTTGTGCTGGGCCACAAGCTGCCAGGCAAGCTTCTGCTAACAGTTTACACGATTGTTTGATTTTCATCCTTGCCTTTTGATCTATGTTATCCTAGTTTCGATTCTTGAATTGCGATCCCATCATATGTTTATCCTGCAGCCCATACAGCTTTATCCCCACATCCCATCACCTGTTGTATGTTTATCTGTTAGCCTTGCGAGTCGTAGTGCATGCTTAAGGTTGGTTCTGCGAGTCTGTTTGTCCTATGTCATTTATACTTAGCATGATAGATTGTCTACTTTAATAAAATGCTATCTTTGTTGGGGTATTATAATTAAAAGATAAGGCACCGGCGGAAGGCCTTGCGAGGTGCTTTGTTCTGCTAAGTGTCGACCTAGGAACTCAGTTCTTGTCCTCGGATCCAATTTTGAGCGCACTAACCGCTTGTGGGAGGCCCTATGGAGCCCCCCGCGGCTTCGATCTAATCCGCTTCTTATCCAGGGCACCGCAAGTAGTTCGGGCTTTCCATTTGATGCATGCATATGGTTAACTAACGATCTCATGATGATGGAGTAGTCGATTCTCATATAGGGTGGCACGTTCTTAGAGTGCTATGAAGGTCGTATCCCGCGGGCACTGGACCTGATTAGAAGTGCACACAATCATGCGGTTCCCTGGATGGGTTGTAGAGAAGAGATTTGTCGTGTTGGGATGCCCTAGCTTCTGGCTTTGCTTTGGGGTTGATCGAACGAGTACGGGTCCAGTAGTGCACCCCTGCAGGGTATAATCTTATCGATGAGCCGTGTCCACGGATATGGATGACTTGGTGATGATGCTGGCTAACAAGATCATAGACAACTTACACCTAATCATTGTTAATTAACCTGACTAGTAATATAGAATTATTTTCACAATAACTGGTAACTAAAATTTGTCCAATGTGTGAGTATTCACGAATTGCTTCCTCATATTTGGTTGAGGGGGTTAATCCGAGAATGGGTTATGATTGGCGTTAGTTGTAGATGGTTATCTTATGCGCTCTCTTATCCCTCTCTGATTAGACGGAAGTTGTAGCGTGTCTCTTTACGTTGCTAGTGCTGCTGCCGCTAAGTACACTTAACCCCCATATTTTGGGAGTCTTACGGTTTTGTAACCTGGTAGCTTAAGCTTGTTCGATACGCTTCGGTGTATTGACCCGTACGCGGGCTGTGGTTTTTCTGCAGTTGAGGATTCTTCGCACGACCAGGTTGGTGGATACTACGTGGAGTTCGACGACGAGATCTACGACGAGTAGTTAGAGTTCCCCTGGGCTTCTTCCTGGTGGACCGCGTGGATGGGCCTTCTTTTTCCATTTCGGCTTTGATCCCTTTGCTTCTTGTCTGTACTCAGACCGGTTTGTTTCCGCTGCATGATGTAATGTTGGGACATGTGTCCTCTGTTTGGTGCCATTCGATATATTTTGCTCAGTGAGAGCTTTTGGATATTATTTCCTTTCTTTGTGTCTTAGGTTTATTTTGTGGTTTCAACTTGTTAAAAATCCGACTCGTATACCATGTGTGTATGGTTGAAGTATATGAGTTGGAAGACTTTTTGGGTTCTTGCGTGCACAATCTGGAAACGTATGTGATGTTGGGGTCGCCAAGAGCTGTCGGCCGATGATCCATTCCGAGCATGGCCTGATTGTTTCCTGGGATTGGTAACCCGAGTATATTCTTGGTTGTGTGGCCCAACCGATACGTTTCGTTTGTGTAGCTTGAATTCAGGGTCTGATAGTTGGTATCAGAGCTTAAACGCCCTCAGGTTCCGTTCTACAGGTCGTTGTTTGAGTCTAGAAAAATATTTTTTGTAGTTATCAGGAAATTCTTAAACGTGAGAGTAGGAATTCTGTTCTTTTACTTCTTTCCCCACCCACCCTCCCTGTTCTTCTGGTAGGGAAGTGTTACGATATTTCCCTTCTCACCTAAATTTTAAAATTAGGACATCACGTGTTCTGGGTTTCTGTAGTACCATAGTTGCAGGTGTCTTCAAGGTGGTGCTTTTCGCTTCATCAGTTATCAACCTCTTCGGCTACGTTTAGTTTCTTTCTTGAATGAATCAGTTGTTTCTCCTCTTTTGGTGGAGTTACGTCAAGCTCAATTGGTGTTTCCTCGTTCTAGTGCTAGGCTTCGTTCTTACCTCTCTTTAAACCTTTCTGGAAGTAAACAAAGTGGCGTACCATGATGGATGGCCATGTCTGGTTCCTTGTTGTCTTTTCTAAGCAATCTGAAGTTTTTCCTTTAAAGCGCTTACATTGAATTTTATTTATCCGATTGTGGTGTTAACGTTGTATCCTCCTCAGAATGGAGAGTGGCGAAGAAGATACTCAAATGCCATACGAAATGAGGCAAGTGCTGTCTCAGATGACGCAAGTTTTGGGTCACATTCAGCAAAACCAAAACCAGGGCAACTGTCGTGTGACAATTGTAGAGTTCCTCCAGCTCAGCCCACGCACGTTTGATGTTCCCTCTGAGCCACTGGATGCTGATGACTGGCTGCGTGAGATGAACAATACTCTGACTGTTTCTCATGTGTCCGATGAGGACCGTGTTCCGTTTGTGTCCTATCTTCTCCGTGTTAAATCCATGTCTTGGTGGGAGAACTTCCAACAGTTACGAGCACCAGGTGTTGTTATCACTTGGGATGAGTTCAAGGAGGCTTTCAAACGCCACCATATTCCCGATGGGGTCATGAAAAGAAAGCGTGATGAATTCTGTGACTTGACTCAGGGAAGCATGTCTGTGCTGGACTATCAAGCTGAGTTCAACCGTCTGGCTCGCTATGCTCAAGATGAGGTATTGACTGTTGCCCAGAAGCAAGCAAAATTTCGCAGAGGTCTGAGCCCAAATCTGAAGTATGCACTCACCTTGTTCAAGTGCGTTAACTTTGAAGAGCTCGTGAACACAGCTCTCCGAGAGGAATTTGGTCGTGAGATGTTTGAGGAATCTCGAAAACATGCTCTTGAAGGTGGTTCTTCTTTAGCAAACACATTGCCTCCACAGAAGCGTTGGCTTTGGGTTCCATATGCATCTCCAACTCAACCCATCTATCTTCCAAGCCCTTTAGGGTTCACTCCTCGTCCTCCCTCCGTAATGTTTCCTACAAGAGGTTCTCAAGCTCATAAAAGGCCAAGTGTTCAAATTCCGCCAAAGCCAGTGACTTCAAAAACCTGCTTCAAGTGCGCTGATCCAGGCCATATCTCTATCCATTGTCCACAAAACAAGCTTCATAAGCAACAAGCTCGTTCTTCTCCAACACAAGCTTTAGTTTGTGCTTTCCCCAGCAATTGGCCTACAGCTAGGAGTGGAAGGGTGAACCACCTCAACGCCAAAGAGGCAGAGGAAGCTCCAGAAGTTGTAATGGGCAAACTCCTAGTTAACTCTTTTCCTGCTAAGGTATTGTTCGATACTGGAGCATCTCATTCTTGTGTGTCAGTAACCTTCGCTGAAACAACGAAGCTGCCTCTAGATCCCTTATCTATTCCACTCGTGATCCATTCTCCGGGAACGCAAATGCAGACTTCCATGGTAAGCCATGGAAACCAAATTCAAATTGGAGGTCATTTGTTCCTTGCTTCCTTAATTCTTCTGGATAACTCAGACATTGATGTCATTCTAGGCATGGATTGGTTGAAGGCCAACAAAGCTAAGATAGACTGTTCCACAAAGACTGTAACTCTTTCTCATCCTTCTGGACAGATAGTCTATTCCCCAAATCAAACCTCTTCAGCTCAGCTTTTCGCTCTCAATGTTCATCCTCTTCCTGATATGGAAGATATACCGGTGGTCCGAGACTTTCCTGACGTCTTTCTTGATGAATTGCCAGGCATGCCGCCTGATAGAGCCGTGGAGTTCGTCATTGAACTAGAACCAGGCACTGCTCCTATCTCCAAACGTCCTTACAAGATGGGACCCAAAGAACTGGCTGAACTTAAGAGACAGCTAGAGGAGTTGGAAAGTAAAGGTCACATCCAACCTAGTACTTCTCCTTGGGGTTGTCCTACTCTGTTTGTCAAAAAGAGGGACACAACTGAGCGACTGGTTGTTGACTACCGTCCTCTGAACAAGAAAACCATCAAGAACAAGTATCCTCTCCCTCGCATCAATGACCTGTTTGATCAACTCGCTGGTGCTAAGGTTTTCTCCAAGTTGGACTTGAGGTCAGGTTATCACCAGATCAAGTTCCGCAAAGAAGACATTCCTAAGACAGCTTTCACCACTCGATATGGTCTCTACGAATACACTGTCATGTCTTTCGGTCTCACAAATGCTCCGGCGACTTTCTCACGTCTAATGAACTTCATTTCATGGAATACCTCGATAAGTTCGTGGTAGTCTGTGACGCCCTAAAATCGGTACTATGTAGATTGAAGCGATCCCGCCGAAATCCGCATAATAACGATTTTAGGTCGCCCACCAGACATAATGTGCACGCCGAAACATGCGCATTATGTGGGTGGAATTGTGATAACATTACAACAGTTCCGATACATCCACAAATACAACAGAAGATAAAATACAACAACGACTCGAACGAGTCAAGATACAAATGATGCAGTACAAAGATACAAATGACAGCGGAAGCAAAATAGTATCCGACTACGGATAAGATGCAAATTGAACTAAGAGTCCTGAAGATAAGCGATGGCGCCATATCCCTGCGCAGCCAAGCCGGAGGGATTCCCAACCTAACGTCGTCAGACTTCAAACCTGTTGACTGCACATAAAGCACAACCCAAAAGAGGGTCAGGGCACTCCCTGGCAAGCAAAACCGACTTGCCTACTTTCTACACCATCTCCCAAAATATGGGGTAGGTGGACTTAGCGGCAGCAGCACTAGCAACCTAAAGAGACACGCTACAACTTCCGTCTAATCAGAGAGAGATAAGAGAGCGCATAAGGTAAACATCTACAACTAACACCAAACATAACCCATTCTCGAATTAACCCCCTCAACCAAGTATGAGGAAGCAATTCGGGAAACTCACACATTGAACAATTTTAGTTACCAGTTATTGTGAAAGTAATTCTATATTACTAGTCAAATTAATTAACATTAATTAGGTGTAAGTTGTCTAGATCTTGTTAGCCAGCATCATCACCAAAGTCGTCCATAACCGTGGACACGGCTCATCGGTAAGAGTATACCCTGCAGGGGTGCACTACTGTACCCATACTCGCATGATCAACCCAAGCAAGCATCAGGGCTTCTCAACACGACTTATTCCTTCACTACAGCAAGTCCAAGTGCCACCCATATGAGTTGTTACCCGCGTCAGGAGTCCGGCCGAATCTCAATTGCGGACTCATTAGTTTGTGCCTACGCGCCATGCGGCTCAAACCACAGTAGGAAATGTCCGCTACGCGCGCACCACCCCTATATGACCCCCCGTATCACATACCCTCTCATCATCATCACCATCATCATCATCATCATCATGCACATGCATATGAGCAAATGGAAAACCCGAACTAGGTGCGGCACATGGACAAGCTGTAGATCCGTTCAAAGTCGAGGGGGGCTCCATAGGGCCTCCCACAAGTGGTTAGTGCGCTCAAAATTGGATGCGAGGACAAAATCTTAGTTCCTAGGTCGACACTGAGCAGAACAAAACACCTCACAAGGCCTTCCGCCTGGTGCCTTATCTTTTAATTATAATACCCCAATATAATACAACATTTTATTAAGGTAGAATAATATATCATACTAAGCAGATGAAACATAAGACCAACAGACGACTCGCACAAACAACTCTAAGCATGCGCTACGACTCGCAAGGCCAACAGATAAACATGCAACGGGTATTAGGTTGTGGGGATAAAGCTATATGGGCTGCAGGATAAACATGTGATGGGATCGCGATAAGAATCGAATACTAGGGTAGCAGAGATCAACGGCAGGAATGAAAGACAATGTATAGGTAAACAAGCAAACTTTGCTTGCCTGGAATCCCGCATGGAAGCAGATCTTGTCGTTGCTCACACATCTCAACGTCTTATCCGCGAAGAAGCAACAAACACTGGAAAACGTAAAAGATGCATTTTACAACTACGGCAAAAGATCCAGCATGATCATATGAGAATGATGCATGACATGTCAAGATGCACTTAATCCAAATTAAGCGGAACCGGAATTCCGATAATTAATATTTAGGTGCACGTTATTTATTTACCAGCAATATTAAATGTTGGTTAGCATGGCAACGCATGGCATGGGTGATCTAATTAAATTAAATGAAATAGGGCATTATATATTTATTACCCCACACATTCCATATTTATTATTTAGGTGATTTGCTACACCCGCAAACCCAAAAGATGCAACACAGGCAATTATGATGCGATATGCACAAGATAGATGGCATTTTATAAAATAGGTATAGGGTTAGGGTTTGGGTTCGTACGTCGGATCGGGTGAACTAGGGTTCGAAACCGATGTCTTCGACCCGTAGAGGAAGTAGTCGTCGTCGGGGAAGTAGTTGTCGTGGAACCGGGGCATCATCGTTTGTCGGTGGCATGGAAGTGGTCGGGGTATTCGTGGCACGTAGGAGCACGAAAACCGGACACCGAAAAGAAAACGCGCACGGGCGGGCACCGAAACACGAACATGGGCAGTCGCGGCAACGCGACACCGGAAGGGGCACTCGCACGTAGCAACACCACGGAGGGTGGTCAACTCGGACAAAAATGGCGACGCCGAAGTTCTTGCGGGCATTGCGTCGAACATCTTGCGGGCGGCGGATGCGGGGACGCCACCGGACGGGGAAAACCGGTGGACCGTAGCGGAGGTGGCGGCGTAGAAGCGCGCGGCAGCCGGGGAGCATGGGTGGAGGTGGCGACGGAGACGCGCCCGGAAGAAGTGGAGCGCGGCGCGCGCACGGCGGGGAAGCGGCGACACCAGGCGGCGGGAGCAGCGGCTGGGACGCGGCCAGCGGCGTTGGCGGCAGGGGGACGCGGCGGCGGCGCGACGGCCGGAGCCGCGGGAGGCCGGTCGCACGGCGCGGGAGCTGCGGGCCGAGAGGAGAAGGTGCGGGCTCGATGGAGGCGCGGCGGCGCGGGAGCAGGGTGGAGCAAGCCGGGGCGCGAGGCGGCCGGGGCCGGAGCAGGGCGGCGGCCGGAGGCGCAGGCGCGCGGGTCGGGGAGGCGCGCGGGGAGGCGAGGGTGCGGCCAGAGGAGGCCGGGGCGGCGCGGTCGCGAGGCCTGCGGTGGCTGGCGGCAGGGATGGGGAGCGGAGCGGAGCGAGGTGGCGCGTGGCGGCGGCGCGCGGCCGGCGGCGGAAGGCGCGCGCGCGGCCGGCGCTGGGGAGGCGCGTGGAGGAGCGGCCGGGGCGCTCGGGGTCGAGCTCGGGATGGGGAGGTGCGCTGCGTGCGGGCTCGGGAGAAGTAAGGAGGAAGGAAGGAGAAAAGAAAAGAAAGAAAAGAAAAAGGGAAAAGAAAAGAAAGGAGGGGGAAAAGAGAAAAAGAGAGGGTGGGAGAACTTTTGTAAAAATCCAAAAAAAAAAGAGATGGGTGGCTGCAAAAAGTCAGGGGGTGGGAAAGAAGTTTCCAAGGGGAAACCCTAGGGTTTGCTTAGGTGGGCTTGGGCTTTTATTTCTCTCCCCTTTAAATTATTTTCTAATTTATATTTTTAAAAACAAATAGAAAAAGAATTTGAACACGAAACCTTTACAAAATATTTTTAGTTTTGAATAGACAATTTAATAAACTAATTTTTAACATTTGCAAAAGATTTGAAAACAACAATTTTTTTATTAATTCAAAATGCATTTGAATTTAATTGCGGGGATTGAATTTAAATGCAACAAATTAAATTTAATGCGATGAAATGCAATGCCATGTTGATGTAAAAAGAAAACACACAAAACTAAAAGGGAATAAATCCCGGGTCGTTACAATCGACACCACTAACAAGGGATCGCGTCCCGCGATCCACGCCGAGACCACACGAAGAGAGGGTTAACTATCGAGTCTTCACGCTCCGGGATGAACTTCTCGACACCACTAACAAGGGATTGTTGCTCCACCTTGAAATTCTCGACACCACTATCAAGGGATTGTTGCTCACGACGAAGACGACTCTGAAAGATCGAACCTAATAGGATACAAGGTAAGAAATCGTCCACCCACACGTAGGATCCTAAAAGTTTGAAAGTTGGATAAGAGAAGAGAGTCCAAATCAAATAAGGTAAGAGGAGAAGTAGAATAGATGTAAGGAGTAAAAAGAAACCTATTGAGATCTTTTCAAAATAATTTTAGTCAAATAGTTTTCGACACTCTATAAACAACGAACGTTAGCGAGGTTATCCTACAGGCTTTTGCGGACCCGCTGCTTCGATAACCATTCGTATCGAAACAACAAGGAGATCGAAACCAAGGCTCTGATACCACTTTGTGACACCCTAAAATCGGTACTACGTAGATTTAAGCGATCCCGCCGAAATCCGCATAATAACGATTTTAGGTCGCCCACCAGACATAATGTGCACGCCGAAACATGCGCATTATGTGGGTGGAATTGTGATAACATTACAACAGTTCCGATACATCGACAAATACAACAGAGGATAAAATACAACAACGACTCGAACGAGTCAAGATACAAACGATGCAATACAAAGATACAAATGACAGCGGAAGCAAAATAGTATCCGACTACGGATAAGATGCAAATTGAACTAAGAGTCCTGAAGATAAGCGATGGCGCCATATCCCTGCCCAGCCAAGCCGGAGGGATTCCCAAGCTAACGTCGTCAGACTTCAAACCTGTTGACTGCACATAAAGCACAACCCAAAAGAGGGTCAGGGCACTCCTTGGCAAGCAAAACCGACTTGCCTACTTTCTACACCATCTCCCAAAATATGGGGTAGGTGGACTTAGCGGCAGCAGCACTAGCAACCTAAAGAGACACGCTACAACTTCCGTCTAATCAGAGAGAGATAAGAGAGCGCATAAGGTAAACATCTACAACTAACACCAAACATAACCCATTCTCGAATTAACCCCCTCAACCAAGTATGAGGAAGCAATTCGGGAAACTCACACATTGAACAATTTTAGTTACCAGTTATTGTGAAAGTAATTCTATATTACTAGTCAAATTAATTAACATTAATTAGGTGTAAGTTGTCTAGATCTTGTTAGCCAGCATCATCACCAAAGTCGTCCATAACCGTGGACACGGCTCATCGATAAGATTATACCCTGCAGGGGTGCACTACTGTACCCATACTCGCATGATCAACCCAAGCAAGCATCAGGGCTTCTCAACACGACTTATTCCTTCACTACAGCAAGTCCAAGTGCCACCCATATGAGTTGTTACCCGCGTCAGGAGTCCGGCCGAATCTCAATTGCGGACTCATTAGTTTGTGCCTACGCGCCATGCGGCTCAAATCACAGTAGGAACTGTCCGATACGCGCGCACCACCCCTATATGACCCCCCGTATCACATATCCTCTCATCATCATCACCATCATCATCATCATCATCATGCACATGCATATGAGCAAATGGAAAACCCGAACTAGTTGTGGCACATGGACAAGCTGTAGATCCGTTCAAAGTCGAGGGGGGCTCCATAGGGCCTCCCACAAGTGGTTAGTGCGCTCAAAATTGGATCCGAGGACAAAATCTTCGTTCCTAGGTCGACACTGAGCAGAACAAAACACCTCGCAAGGCCTTCCGTCTGGTGCCTTATCTTTTAATTATAATACCCCAATATAATACAACATTTTATTAAGGTAGAATAATATATCATACTAAGCAGATGAAACATAAGACCAACAGACGACTCGCACAAACAACTCTAAGCATGCGCTACGACTTGCAAGGCCAATAGATAAACATGCAACGGGTATTAGGTTGTGGGGATAAAGCTGTATGGGCTGCATGATAAACATGTGATGGGATCGCGATAAGAATCGAATACTAGGGTAGCAGAGATCAACGGCAGGAATGAAAGACAATGTATAGGTAAACAAGCAAACTTTGCTTGCCTGGAATCCCGCATGGAAGCAGATCTTGTCGTTGCTCACACATCTCAACGTCTTATCCGCGAAGAAGCAACAAACACTGGAAAACGTAAAAGATGCATTTTACAACTACGGCAAAAGATCCAGCATGATCATATGAGAATGATGCATGACATGTCAAGATGCAATGCGAGATGCACTTAATCCAAATTAAGCGGACCCGAAATTCCGATAATTAATATTTAGGTGCACGTTATTTATTTACCAGCAATATTAAATGTTGGTTAGCATGGCAACGCATGCCATGGGTGATCTAATTAAATTAAATGAAATAGGGCATTATATATTTATTACCCCACACATTCCATATTTATTATTTAGGTGATTTGCTACACCCGCAAACCCAAAAGATGCAACACAGGCAATTATGATGCGATATGCACAAGATAGATGGCATTTTATAAAATAGGTATAGGGTTAGGGTTTGGGTTCGTACGTCGGATCAGGTGAACTAGGGTTCGAAACCGATGTCTTCGACCCGTAGAGGAAGTAGTCGTTGTCGGGGAAGTAGTTGTCGTGGAACCGGGGCATCGTCGTTTGTCGGTGGCGTGGAAGTGGTCGGGGTATTCGTGGCACGTAGGAGCACGAAAACCGGACACCGAAAAGAAAACGCGCACGGGCGGGCACCGAAACACGAACATGGGCAGTCGCGGCAACGCGACACCGGAAGGGGCACTCGCACGTAGCAACACCACGAAGGGTGGACAACTCGGACTAAAATGGCGACGCCGAAGTTCTTGCGGGCATTGCGTCGAACATCTTGCGGGCGGCGGATGCAGGGACGCCGCCGGACGGGGAAAACCGGTGGACCAGAGCGGAGGTGGCTGCGTAGAAGCGCGCGGCAGCCGGGGAGCATGGGTGGAGGTGGCGACGGAGACGCGGGCGGAAGAAGTGGAGCGCGGCGCGCGCACGGCGGGGAAGCGGCGACACCAGGCGGCGGGAGCAGCGGCTGGGACGCGGCCAGCGGCGTTGGCGGCAGGGGGACGCGGCGGCGGCGCGACGGCCGGAGCCGCGGGAGGCCGGTCGCACGGCGCGGGAGCTGCGGGCCGAGAGGAGAAGGTGCGAGCTCGATGGAGGCGCGGCGGCGCGGGAGCAGGGTGGAGCAAGCCGGGGCGCGAGGCGGCCGGGGCCGGAGCAGGCGGCGGCCTGAGGCGCAGGCGCGCGGGTCAGGGAGGCGCGCGGGGAGGCGAGGGTGTGGCCAGAGGAGGCCGGGGCGGCGCGGTCGCGAGGCCGGCGGTGGCTGGCGGCAGAGATGGGGAGCGGAGCGGAGCGAGGTGGCGCGTGGCGGCGGCGCGCGGCCGGCGCTGGGGAGGCGCGTGGAGGAGCGGCCGGGGCGCTCGGGGTCGAGCTCGGGATGGGGAGGTGCGCTGCGTGCGGGCTCGAGAGAAGAAAGGAGGAAGGAAGGAGAAAAGAAAAGAAAGAAAAGAAAAAGGGGAAAAGAGAAAAAGAGAGGGTGGGAGGACTTTTGTAAAAATCCAAAAAAAAAGAGATGGGTGGCTGCAAAAACTCAGGGGGTGGGAAAGAAGTTTCCAGGGGGAAACCCTAGGGTTTGCTTAGGTGGGCTTGGGCTTTTATTTCTCTCCCCTTTAAATTATTTTCTGATTTATATTTTTAAAAACAAATAGAAAAAGAATTTGAACACGAAACCTTTCCAAAATATTTTTAGTTTTAAATAGACAATTTAATAAACTAATTTTTAACATTTGCAAAAGATTTGAAAACAACAATTTTTTTATTAATTCAAAATGCATTTGAATTTAATTGCGGGGATTGAATTTAAATGCAACAAATTAAATTTAATGCGATGAAATGCAATGCCATGTTGATGTAAAAAGAAAACACACAAAACTAAAAGGGAATAAATCCCGGGTCGTTACAATCGACACCACTAACAAGGGATCGCGTCCCGCGATCCACGCCGAGACCACACGAAGAGAGGGTTAACTATCGAGTCTTCACGCTCCGGGATGAACTTCTCGACACCACTAACAAGGGATTGTTGCTCCACCTTGAAATTCTCGACACCACTATCAAGGGATTGTTGCTCACGACGAAGACGACTCTGAAAGATCGAACCTATTAGGATAAAAGGTAAGAAATCGTCCACCCACACGTAGGATCCTAAAACTTTGAAAGTTGGATAAGAGAAGAGACTCCAAATCAAATAAGGTAAGAGGATAAGTAGAATAGATGTAAGGAGTAAAAAGAAACCTATTGAGATCTTTTCAAAATAATTTTAGTCAAATAGTTTTCGACACTCTATAAACAACGAACGTTAGCGAGGTTATCCTACAGGCTTTTGCGGACCCGCTGCTTCGATAACCATTCGTATCGAAACAACAAGGAGATCGAAACCAAGGCTCTGATACCACTTTGTGACGCCCTAAAATCGGTACTATGTAGATTTAAGCGATCCCGCCGAAATCCGCATAATAACGATTTTAGGTCGCCCACCAGACATAATGTGCACGCCGAAACATGTGCATTATGTGGGTGGAATTGTGATAACATTACAACAGTTCCGATACATCCACAAATACAACAGAAGATAAAATACAACAACGACTCGAACGAGTCAAGATACAAATGATGCAATACAAAGATACAAATGACAGCGGAAGCAAAATAGTATCCGACTACGGATAAGATGCAAATTGAACTAAGAGTCCTGAAGATAAGCGATGGCGCCATATCCCTGCCCAGCCAAGCCGGAGGGATTCCCAAGCTAACGTCGTCAGACTTCAAACCTGTTGACTGCACATAAAGCACAACCCAAAAGAGGGTCAGGGCACTCCTTGGCAAGCAAAACCGACTTGCCTACTTTCTACACCATCTCCCAAAATATGGGGTAGGTGGACTTAGCGGCAGCAGCACTAGCAACCTAAAGAGACACGCTACAACTTCCGTCTAATCAGAGAGAGATAAGAGAGCGCATAAGGTAAACATCTACAACTAACACCAAACATAACCCATTCTCGAATTAACCCCCTCAACCAAGTATGAGGAAGCAATTCGGGAAACTCACACATTGAACAATTTTAGTTACCAGTTATTGTGAAAGTAATTCTATATTACTAGTCAAATTAATTAACATTAATTAGGTGTAAGTTGTCTAGATCTTGTTAGCCAGCATCATCACCAAAGTCGTCCATAACCGTGGACACGGCTCATCGGTAAGAGTATACCCTGCAGGGGTGCACTACTGTACCCATACTCGCATGATCAACCCAAGCAAGCATCAGGGCTTCTCAACACGACTTATTCCTTCACTACAGCAAGTCCAAGTGCCACCCATATGAGTTGTTACCCGCGTCAGGAGTCCGGCCGAATCTCAATTGCGGACTCATTAGTTTGTGCCTACGCGCCATGCGGCTCAAACCACAGTAGGAAATGTCCGCTACGCGCGCACCACCCCTATATGACCCCCCGTATCACATACCCTCTCATCATCATCATGCACATGCATATGAGCAAATGGAAAACCTGAACTAGTTGCGGCACATGGACAAGCTGTAGATCCGTTCAAAGTCGAGGGGGGCTCCATAGGGCCTCCCACAAGTGGTTAGTGCGCTCAAAATTGGATCCGAGGACAAAATCTTAGTTCCTAGGTCGACACTGAGCAGAACAAAACACCTCGCAAGGCCTTCCGCCTGGTGCCTTATCTTTTAATTATAATACCCCAATATAATACAACATTTTATTAAGGTAGAATAATATATCATACTAAGCAGATGAAACATAAGACCAACAGACGACTCGCACAAACAACTCTAAGCATGCGCTACGACTCGCAAGGCCAACAGATAAACATGCAACGGGTATTAGGTTGTGGGGATAAAGCTGTATGGGCTGCAGGATAAACATGTGATGGGATCGCGATAAGAATCGAATACTAGGGTAGCAGAGATCAACGGCAGGAATGAAAGAGAATGTATAGGTAAACAAGCAAACTTTGCTTGCCTGGAATCCCGCATGGAAGCAGATCTTGTCGTTGCTCACACATCTCAACGTCTTATCCGCGAAGAAGCAACAAACACTGGAAAACGTAAAAGATGCATTTTACAACTACGGCAAAAGATCCAGCATGATCATATGAGAATGATGCATGACATGTCAAGATGCAATGCGAGATGCACTTAATCCAAATTAAGCGCGACCGATATTCCGATAATTAATATTTAGGTGCACGTTATTTATTTACCAGCAATATTAAATGTTGGTTAGCATGGCAACGCATGGCATGGGTGATCTAATTAAATTAAATGAAATAGGGAATTATATATTTATTACCCCACACATTCCATATTTATTATTTAGGTGATTTGCTACACCCGCAAACCCAAAAGATGCAACACATGCAATTATGATGCGATATGCACAAGATAGATGGCATTTTATAAAATAGGTATAGGGTTAGGGTTTGGGTTCGTACGTCGGATCGGGTGAACTAGGGTTCGAAACCGATGTCTTCGACCCGTAGAGGAAGTAGTCGTCGTCGGGGAAGTAGTTGTCGTGGAACCGGGGCATCGTCGTTTGTCGGTGGCGTGGAAGTGGTCGGGGTATTCGTGGCACGTAGGAGCACGAAAACCGGACACCAAAAAAAAACGCGCACGGGCGGGCACCGAAACACGAACATGGGCAGTCGCGGCAACGCGACACCGGAAGGGGCACTCGCACGTAGCAACACCACGAAGGGTGGACAACTCGGACAAAAATGGCGACGCCGAAGTTCTTGCGGGCATTGCGTCGAACATCTTGCGTGCGGCGGATGCGGGGACACCACCGGACGGGGAAAACCGGTGGACCGGAGCGGAGGTGGCGGCGTAGAAGCGCGCGGCAGCCGGGGAGCATGGGTGGAGGTGGCGACGGAGACGCGCGCGGAAGAAGTGGAGCGCGGCGCGCGCACGGCGGGGAAGCGGCGACACCAGGCGGCGGGAGCAGCGGCTGGGACGCGGCCAGCAGCGTTGGCGGCAGGGGGACGCGGCGGCGGCGCGACGGCCGGAGCCGCGGGAGGCCGGTCGCACGGCGCGGGAGCTGCGGGCCGAGAGGAGAAGGTGCGAGCTCGATGGAGGCGCGGCGGCGCGGGAGCAGGGTGGAGCAAGCCGGGGCGCGAGGCGGCCGGGGCCGGAGCAGGGCGGCGGCCGGAGGCGCAGGCGCGCGGGTCAGGGAGGCGCGCGGGGAGGCGAGGGTGCGGCTAGAGGAGGCCGGTGCGGCGCCGTCGCGAGGCCGGCGGTGGCTGGCGGCAGGGATGGGGAGCGGAGCGGAGCGAGGTGGCGCGTGGCGGCGGCGCGCGGCCAGCGCTGGGGAGGCGCGTGGAGGAGCGGCCGGGGCGCTCGGGGTCGAGCTCGGGATGGGGAGGTGCGCTGCGTGCGGGCTCGGGAGAAGAAAGGAGGAAGGAAGGAGAAAAGAAAAGAAAGAAAAGAAAAAGGGAAAAGAAAAGAAAGGAGGGGGAAAAGAGAAAAAGAGAGGGTGGAAGGACTTTTGTAAAAATCCAAAAAAAAGAGATGGGTGGCTGCAAAAACTCAGGGGGTGGGAAAGAAGTTTCCAGGGGGAAACCCTAGGGTTTGCTTAGGTGGGCTTGGGCTTTTATTTCTCTCCCCTTTAAATTATTTTCTGATTTATATTTTTAAAAACAAATAGAAAAAGAATTTGAACACGAAACCTTTACAAAATATTTTTAGTTTTAAATAGACAATTTAATAAACTAATTTTTAACATTTGCAAAAGATTTGAAAACAACAATTTTTTTATTAATCCAAAATGCATTTGAATTTAATTGCGGGGATTGAATTAAAATGCAACAAATTAAATTTAATGCGATGAAATGCAATGCCATGTTGATGTAAAAAGAAAACACACAAAACTACAAGGGAATAAATCCCGGGTCGTTACAATCGGCACCACTAACAAGGGATCGCGTCCCGCGATCCACGCCGAGACCACACGAAGAGAGGGTTAACTATCGAGTCTTCACGCTCTGGGATGAACTTCTCGACACCACTAACAAGGGATTGTTGCTCCACCTTGAAATTCTCGACACCACTATCAAGGGATTGTTGCTCATGAAGAAGACGACTCTGAAAGATCGAACCTAATAGGATAAAAGGTAAGAAATCGTCCACCCACACGTAGGATCCTAAAACTTTGAAAGTTGGATAAGAGAAGAGACTCCAAATCAAATAAGGTAAGAGGAGAAGTAGAATAGATGTAAGGAGTAAAAAGAAACCTATTGAGATCTTTTCAAAATAATTTTAGTCAAATAGTTTTCGACACTCTATAAACACTGAACGTTAGCGAGGTTATCCTACAGGCTTTTGCGGACCCGCTGCTTCGATAACCATTCGTATCGAAACAACAAGGAGATCGAAACCAAGGCTCTGATACCACTTTGTGACGCCCTAAAATCGGTACTATGTAGATTTAAGCGATCCCGTCGAAATCCGCATAATAACGATTTTAGTTCGCCCACCAGACATAATGTGCACGCCGAAACATGCGCATTATGTGGGTGGAATTGTGATAACATTACAACAGTTCCGATACATCCACAAATACAACAGAAGATAAAATACAACAACGACTCGAACGAGTCAAGATACAAATGATGCAATACAAAGATACAAATGACAGCGGAAGCAAAATAGTATCCGACTACGGATAAGATGCAAATTGAACTAAGAGTCCTGAAGATAAGCGATTGCGCCATACCCCATGCCCAGCCAAGCCGGAGGGATTCCCAAGCTAACGTCGTCAGACTTCAAACCTGTTGACTGCACATAAAGCACAACCCAAAAGAGGGTCAGGGCACTCCCTGGCAAGCAAAACCGACTTGCCTACTTTCTACACCATCTCCCAAAATATGGGGTAGGTGGACTTAGCGGCAGCAGCACTAGCAACCTAAAGAGACACGCTACAACTTCCGTCTAATTAGAGAGAGATAAGAGAGCGCATAAGGTAAACATCTACAACTAACACCAAACATAACCCATTCTCGAATTAACCCCCTCAACCAAGTATGAGGAAGCAATTCGGGAAACTCACACATTGAACAATTTTAGTTACCAGTTATTGTGAAAGTAATTCTATATTACTAGTCAAATTAATTAACATTAATTAGGTGTAAGTTGTCTAGATCTTGTTAGCCAGCATCATCACCAAAGTCGTCCATAACCGTGGACACGGCTCATCGATAAGATTATACCCTGCAGGGGTGCACTACTGTACCCATACTCGCATGATCAACCCAAGCAAGCATCAGGGCTTCTCAACACGACTTATTCCATCACTACAGCAAGTCCAAGTGCCACCCATATGAGTTGTTACCCGCGTCAGGAGTCCGACCGAATCTCAATTGCGGACTCATTAGTTTGTGCCTACGCGCCATGCGGCTCAAACCACAGTAGGAACTGTCCGCTACGCGCGCACCACCCCTATATGACCCCCCGTATCACATACCCTCTCATCATCATCACCATCATCATCATCATCATGCACATGCATATGAGAAAATGGAAAACCCGAACTAGTTGCGGCACATGGACAAGCTGTAGATCCGTTCAAAGTCGAGGGGGGCTCCATAGGGCCTCCCACAAGTGGTTAGTGCGCTCAAAATTGGATCCGAGGACAAAATCTTAGTTCCTAGGTCGACACTGAGCAGAACAAAACACCTCGCAAGGCCTTCCGCCTGGTGCCTTATCTTTTAAATATAATACCCCAATATAATACAACATTTTATTAAGGTAGAATAATATATCATACTAAGCAGATGAAACATAAGACCAACAGACGACTCGCACAAACAACTCTAAGCATGCGCTACGACTCGCACAAACAACTCGAAGCATGCGCTACGACTCGCAAGGCCAACAGATAAACATGCAACGAGTATTAGGTTGTGGGGATAAAGCTGTATGGGCTGCAGGATAAACATGTGATGGGATCGCGATAAGAATCGAATACTAGGGTAGCAGACATCAACGGCAGGAATGAAAGACAATGTATAGGTAAACAAGCAAACTTTGCTTGCCTGGAATCCCGCATGGAAGCAGATCTTGTCATTGCTCACACATCTCAACGTCTTATCCGCGAAGAAGCAACAAACACTGGAAAACGTAAAAGATGCATTTTACAACTACGGCAAAAGATCCAGCATGATCATATGAGAATGATGCATGACATGTCAAGATGCAATGCGAGATGCACTTAATCCAAATTAAGCGGAACCGAAATTCCGATAATTAATATTTAGGTGCACGTTATTTATTTACCAGCAATATTAAATGTTGGTTAGCATGGCAACGCATGGCATGGGTGATCTAATTAAATTAAATGAAATAGGGCATTATATATTTATTACCCCACACATTCCATATTTATTATTTAGGTGATTTGCTACACCCGCAAACCCAAAAGATGCAACACAGGCAATTATGATGCGATATGCACAAGATAGATGGCATTTTATAAAATAGGTATAGGGTTAGGGTTTGGGTTCGTACGTCGGATCGGGTGAACTAGGGTTCGAAACCGATGTCTTCGACCCGTAGAGGAAGTAGTCGTCGTCGGGGAAGTAGTTATCGTGGAACCGGGGCATCGTCGTTTGTCGGTGGCGTGGAAGTGGTCGGGGTATTCGTGGCACGTAGGAGCACGAAAACCGGACACCGAAAAGAAAACGCGCACATGCAGGCACCGAAACACGAACATGGGCAGTCGCGGCAACGCGACACCGGAAGGGGCACTCGCACGTAGCAACACCACGAAGGGTGGACAACTCAGACAAAAATGGCGACGCGGAAGTTCTTGCGGGCATTGCGTCGAACATCTTGCGGGCGGCGGATGCGGGGACGCCACCGGACGGGGAAAACCGGTGGACCGGAGCGGAGGTGGCGGCGTAGAAGCGCGCGGCAGCCGGGGAGCATGGGTGGAGGTGGCGACGGAGACCCGCGCGGAAGAAGTGGAGCGCGGCGCGCGCACGGCGGGGAAGCGGCGACACCAGGCGGCGGGAGCAGCGGCTGGGACGCGGCCAGCGGCGTTGGCGGCAGGGGGACGTGGCGGTGGCGCGACGGCCGGAGCCGCGGGAGGCCGTTTGCACGGCGCGGGAGCTGCGGGCCGAGAGGAGAAGGTGTGGGCTCGATGGAGGCGCGGCTGCGCGGGAGCAGGGTGGAGCAAGCCGGGGCGCGAGGCGGCCGGGGCCGGAGCAGGGCGGCGGCCGGAGGCGCAGGCGCGCGGGGAGGCGAGGGTGCGGCCAGAGGAGGCCGGGGCGGCGCGGTCGCGAGGCCGGCGGTGGCTGGCGGCAGGGATGAGGAGCGGAGCGGAGCGAGGTGGCGCGTGGCGGCGGAGCGCGGCCGTCGCTGGGGAGGCGCGTGGAGGAGCGGCCGGGGCGCTCGGGGTCGAGCTCGGGATGGGGAGGTGCGCTGCGTGCGGGCTCGGGAGAAGAAAGGAGGAAGGAAGGAGAAAAGAAAAGAAAGAAAAGAAAAAGGGAAAAGAAAAGAAAGGAGGGGGAAAAGAGAAAAAGAGAGGGTGGGAGGACTTTTGTAAAAATCCAAAAAAAAAGAGATGGGTGGCTGCAAAAACTCAGGGGGTGGGAAAGAAGTTTCCAGGGGGAAACCCTAGGGTTTGCTTAGGTGGGCTTGGGCTTTTATTTCTCTCCCCTTTAAATTATTTTCTGATTTATATTTTTAAAAACAAATAGAAAAAGAATTTGAACACGAAACCTTTACAAAATATTTTTAGTTTTAAATAGATAATTTAATAAACTAATTTTTAACATTTGCAAAAGATTTGAAAACAACAATTTTTTTATTAATTCAAAATGCATTTGAATTTAATTGCGGGGATTGAATTTAAATGCAACAAATTAAATTTAATGCGATGAAATGCAATGCCATGTTGATGTAAAAAGAAAACACACAAAACTAAAAGGGAATAAATCCCGGGGCGTTACATAGTCTATCTCGATGACATTCTTATCTATTCAAAAACCGAGGAAGAACACGGAGAACATCTACGTCTTATCTTGTTGAAACTCCGAGAACATCGTCTCTACGCCAAGTTCTCCAAGTGTGAATTCTGGCTTCCTAAAGTATCTTATCTTGGTCATGTCATCTCTTCTGAAGGCATTTCTGTTGATCCAGAAAAAGTGAAGGCCATTGTTGAATGGTTGCCTCCTACATCAGTGAAACAAGTCCGGAGTTTCCTTGGCATGGCTAGCTATTGCCGCCGATTTGTTGAGAACTTCTCCAAAATCGCTAAGCCTCTCACCGATCTTACTAGGAAGGATAGAAAGTTCCTTTGGACTCCAAAGTGTGATGAGAGCTTCAATCTCTTGAAAGCTAAACTCACTTCTACTCCAATTCTAGTTGGCCCGAATACTTCCAAACCTTTCCAAATCTTCTGCGATGCATCTCTTCAAGGACTAGGCGCAGTCCTCATGCAAGAACGCAAAGTTGTGGCTTATGCATCTCGCCAGTTGCAGCCTCATGAGCTCAACTATCCTACACATGATCTTGAACTTGCAGCAATCATGTATACCCTCAAGGCGTGGAGACCTTATTTGTTGGGGCACAGCTGTGAGATCTTCACTTATCACAAGAGTCTCAAATATCTCTTCACTCAACCAGTTTTGAACCTCAGGCAAACAAGGTGGCTTGAGAAACTCTCAGATTATGATCTTACCATCTCTTACACTCCAGGCAAAGCTAATGTAATGGCTGATGCTCTCAGTCGCAAGTCCTATTGCAACAACCTCATGGTTGAGGACATCCAACCTCCTCTTCATGAAGAATTCAAGAAACTCAATCTTCAAGTCGTTCCTTCTGGTTATCTTGCAAACTTGATTGCCACTCCTACACTTGAGGATAAGATCCGTGCCGCACAGTTGCGTGATTCTGGTGTCAAGAATATCAAAGACAACATTGGCAAGGATAAGTACAAGAGCTTCTCTCTTGATGACAAGGGTACTTTGCTGTTTGAAGAACGCATTGTAGTGCCCAAGCTTGACAGCTTAAGAGAGATCATTCTCAAGGAGGCTCATGATACTCCGCTTTCTATCCACCCTGGCAGCACAAAGATGTACCAAGATCTCAAGTCAATCTATTGGTGGACCAGGATGAAGCGTGAAATTGCTCGATATGTGTCTCATTGTGATGTTTGCTGTCGTGTCAAGGCAGTTCATCAGAGACCACCTGGACTTCTTCAACCACTGCAAATTCCTGAGTGGAAATGGGACAAGATCGAGATGGACTTCGTTACTGGGTTTCCAAAGTCCAAGAAAGGCAACGATGCAATCTTTGTTGTCATTGATCGTCTCTCCAAAGTGGCTCACTTCTTTCCAGTCAAAGAGACAGTATCAGCTAGTCAGTTGGCAGAACTCTATATGACAAGACTGGTTCCGTTACATGGTGTTCCTTTGGCAATAAGCTCAGATCGTGGAAGTATCTTCACTTCTCGATTTTGGGATAGCTTTCAGAAAGCCTTGGGTACCAAACTTCTGTTCAGCACATCTTACCATCCGCAGACAAGTGGACAGGTTGAAAGAGTGAACCAAATTCTGGAGGATATGCTCAGAGCTTGTGTTATCTCCTTTGGCATGAAATGGGAGGATTGCCTTCCGTATGCTGAGTTCTCCTACAACAACAGCTTCCAAGCAAGTCTAGGCATGGCTCCCTTTGAAGCTCTCTATGGCCGCAAATGCAGAACTCCTCTGAATTGGTCTCAAGCTGGTGAACGTAAATTCTTTGGTCCTGACATTATCCAAGAGGCTGAAGAAAAGGTTCGCATCATTCGTGACAATCTGAAGATTGCCCAGTCTCGGCAGAAAAGCTATTATGATAGCAAGCACAGGGACATGGTCTATGCACCTGGTGATCAAGCTTACCTTCGTGTCACTCCTCTGAGAGGCACGCAACGCTTTGGCATCAAAGGCAAGCTCGCTCCGCGTTATGTTGGGCCTTTCAATGTTCTTTCAAGGCGTGGTGAATTGGCTTACCGTCTGGAACTTCCTCCAAACCTCTCCAAAGTGCACGATGTCTTCCACGTGTCACAACTCAAGAAGTGCTTCCAAGATCCAGGACGTGCAGTTGATCATGGGTCAATTGAACTTCGAGAAGATCTCTCTTATGTGGAACAACCGATTCGCATTCTTGACGAAGCTGAACGTCGCACCCGTAACAACACTGTCAAGTTCTACAAGGTTCAATGGTCTCATCATTCTGACAAGGAAGCTACATGGGAACGTGAGGACCACCTCCGTGCCGAGTATCCCGACCTCTTCGTTGCTCCATGAAGAATCTCGGGGCGTGATTCCTTTGAGGGGGGGAGTGTTGTAACAGCCCGTTTGTAACTTTCCAAATTTGTGTGCAATAAAAATGTTTAATCATGTCATCATTTACATATGTGGTTGCTTTTATTAAATATGTGGATTCAAATTCAATTTTCCAAATTCAAGTCTCATATTTAAATTCAAATGCTTTCAAATATTTTTCAAATGAAGTTTTCAAATTAGTTATAAATAATGAAACCAGTAACTAATATGTCTAGTTTGAAACTATCAAATATTGCTCAAAAGTTTTTATGATGTTTTATTCTCTGTTTTGTTTTATAAATACAAATCCAGCAAAGTGTTAAAAGGAAAAGAAAAGAGAACATAAAAAAAGGAGTTGGAGACCTCCTAGCCGAACTGGGCCAGCTCGGCCCAGCAAACCCCAGCCCGACCCACTATCCCTCATCCCCTTCCTCCGTACGGTGCCTTTACAGCGAGGCAAAGGGAGCCATGGCTCTCTCCCTCTGCACCTCGCCCCCACTGCCAGCTACTCCTCCTCCCCTCTGTTAAATCAGGCCGCGCCCCCCCGGGAGAGTAACCATAACCCTAGCTCTCCTAGCGCCGCCGCCGGCCCCCTCTCCTTCCTCCTCCTACACCCAAACCACCGGAGAGAAACCGCCGGAACGACGACCACCGTTCGGTCACCCCCGTCATCGCCGAGCCACCCCGCCTCGCCATCGACTCCCCACAGTGAGCCCCCATTGTCCCCTCCCCTTTCCCCTCCGTTTAGGCCCCTAGCAATGCTCGCTAGCCTCACCGCTCCATTGTCGAGCACGGATACGAACCGCACGCCTCTGCCGAGCTCGAACCGAGACACCCCGTCCCTCCCCACGAATTCTGAGCACAGAAACGGAAACCACACCACCCACTCACACCCGCGCGCGCTAGCCCGAGGCCGCACCGCCCGTTTTGGGTCGTCGCCGGCGTCCTTCCCCGCCGCCGCGCCCTCGGCTTGCCTTCAGTTTTCGTCAGTTTTTCTATACGGGTTTCACCTTAAAAGAAATCCTACCCCTTTGCGATCAACAACCCGACCGGGGCGCAGTGGCTAGCAGAGCCGTGCTCTCCCGCACTCGATCGTGGGCGTGGTTTCGAACCCCAGCTTAGGCGATTTAAAACACAAACCTTTTTATTTTTCTGATTGGGTCCCTGACATGTGGGTCCCAGTCGTCAGTGAGGGCAGCGTAGGAATTTTACCCCGAGCCCCCTGCTCTCAGTGTTTCATACCTAAGCCCTCCCAGATATTTTTCTCCCATCACAGATAGGTCCTGGAAATTTCAGAAACAACCCTAGATTTATAATTGCAATAACTTTATTTCTACAACTCCAAATAAAATAAACTTTATATGTTTTCATATCAGAAAAATGCACTAAACATCAATATCATATTCTTATGGCATTTTGCATCATTTATTTTAAATGCTTAGTTTATTTTAACAAATGCACTTAAATAATTAAATATGGAATATGTGGGGTACTATATATATAATGCCCTAATTCACTTTGGTTTGATCTTGTCCTAAATGCCATGTCTTGCCATGCTAATAACATTTAATCTATTGTGTAGATAAATAATTTGCAATTAAATGATATATATGGAATGTGTTGGGCAAATATTTAATTATTGCCTACTCCATTTATATTGATCAAATCACCATGCCATGCAATATATGTTAAAGAACATTTAATTTGTTGGTTACACAAATAACTTGCACCATAATTAATTGCCGGGATTTCATCCCCGCATTAATATGACCAAATCATCTCATACCATATTGCAACATCAATTGTTTGCGCATTTCCTTTTATTGATATTGTTTCCTATTGTCTGTGTTTCGCTCTTCTCTGGGTAGACGACGACGCGTCTGCTGTCGATACTTTCATCCTTGAGATTTCAGCTTTTGTGCCGGGCCACAAGCTGCCAGGCAAGCTTCTGCTAACAGTTTACACGATTGTTTGATTTTCATCCTTGCCTTTTGATCTATGCTATCCTAGTTATGATTCTTGAATTGCAATCCCATCATATGTTTATCCTGCAGCCCATACAGGTTTATCCCCACATCCCATCACCTGTTGTATGTTTATCTGTTAGCCTTGCGAGTCGTAGTGCATGCTTAAGGTTGGTTCTGCGAGTCTGTTTGTCCTATGTCATCTATACTTAGCATGATAGATTGTCTACTTTAATAAAATGCTATCTTTGTTGGGGTATTATAATTAAAAGATAAGGCACCGGAGGAAGGCCTTGCGAGGTGCTTTGTTCTGCTAAGTGTCGACCTAGGAACTCAGTTCTTGTCCTCGGATCCAATTTTGAGCGCACTAACCGCTTGTGGGAGGCCCTATGGAGCCCCCCCCGCGGCTTCGATCTAATCCGCTTCTTTTCCAGGGCGCCGCAAGTAGTTCGGGCTTTCCATTTGATGCATGCATATAGTTACCTAACGATCTCATGATGATGGAGTAGTCGATTCTCATATAGGGTGGCACGTTCTTAGAGTGCTATGAAGGTCGTATCCCGCGGGCACTGGACCTGATTAGCCGTGCACACAATCATGCGGTTCCCTGGATGGGTTGTAGAGAAGAGATTTGCCGTGTTGAGATGCCCTAGCTTCTGGCTTTGCTTTTGGGGTTGATCGAACGAGTACGGGTCCAGTAGTGCACCCCTGCAGGGTATAATCTTATCGATGAGCCGTGTCCACGGTTATGGACGACTTGGTGATGATGCTGGCTAACAAGATCATAGACAACTTACACCTAATCATTGTTAATTAACCTGACTAGTAATATAGAATTATTTTCACAATAACTGGTAACTAAAATTTGTCCAATGTGTGAGTATTCCCGAATTGCTTCCTCATATTTGGTTGAGGGGGTTAATCCGAGAATGGGTTATGATTGGTGTTAGTTGTAGATGGTTATCTTATGCGCTCTCTTATCCCTCTCTGATTAGACGGAAGTTGTAGCGTGTCTCTTTACGTTGCTAGTGCTGCTGCCGCTAAGTACACTTAACCCCCATATTTTGGGAGTCTTACAGTTTTGTAACCTGTTAGCTTAAGCTTGTTCGATACGCTTCGGTGTATTGACCCGTACGCGGGCTGTGGTTTTTCTGCAGTTGAGGATTCTTCGCACGACCAGGTTGGTGGATACTACGTGGAGTTCGACGACGAGATCTACGACGAGTAGTCAGAGTTCCCCTGGGCTTCTTCCTGGTGGACCACGTGGATGGGCCTTCTTTTTCCGTTTCGGCTTTGAGCCCTTTGCTTCTTGTCTGTACTCAGACCGGTTTGTTTCCGCTGCATGATGTAATGTTGGGACATGTGTCCTCTGTTTGGTGCCATTCGATATATTTTGCTCAGTGAGAGCTTTTGTATATTATTTCCTTTCTTTGTGTCTTAGGTTTATTCTGTGGTTTCAACTTGTTAAAATCCGACTCGTATACCATGTGTGTATGGTTGAAGTATACGAGTTGGAAGACTTTTTGGGTTCTTGCGTGCACAATCTGGAAACGTATGTGACGTTGGGGTCGCCAAGAGCTGTTGGCCGATGATCCATTCCGAGCATGGCCTGATTGTTTCCTGGGATTGGTAACCCCAGTATGTTCTTGGTTGTGTGGCCCAACCGATACGTTTCGTTTGTGTAGCTTGAATTCAGGGTCTGACAACGTCCCTTGAGGCCAAGTCCCTCGAGGCCACGTCGCTCGAGGCCACGTCCCTCGAGGCCAAGTCCCTCGAGGCCACATCCCTCGAGGCCCAGGACAAGCCCCTTGAAGCCAACCCCATCAAGGGCCAAGCTGGGCCACCTCAGGCGAAAGACGCCAAGGAAACAGGAACTACTCTCGTCGAGCACCCAGTTTACTTCATCAGCACAGTACTGCGTGATGCTCGCGAGCGGTACCCAATGCAGAAGAATCTTCTCCTCGCACTCCTCATCGCCTCAAGAAAGCTGCGGCACTACTTCTAGGGGCACCCCATCACGGTGGTAACCTCTTTCCCCATGGAGCAAAATCTGCGCAACCCAAATGCAACAGATCGTGTGGCAGGATGGAACATCGAGCTACAGCCATTCAATTTGCGCTTCGATACCACAAGGGTAATCAAAGGAAGAGATCTCGCAGACTTCGTCGCCGAATGAACTGATCCAACCCTTGAAGAGCCCTGGGAAGAAAGCACGAGTCCTCTGGTGCAGCAATGCCCAGCTACTGGACCATGAAGTTCGACGGAGCTTTCGCTTGTCGCCACGGTGGGGCAGGTGTACTCTTGACCTCACCCAAAGGCGACAAGTTGTATTACGCAGTCCAGCTGTGCTTCGGAATCGACAAGATATCCAACAATATCGCCGAGTATGAAGGGCTGCTAGCTGGCCTACGCGCCGCAATCGCCCTAGGCGTCAAGCACATACTCATTAAGGGCGACTCCCAGCTGCTCGTCAACTTCTCCAACAAAGGCTACAAGGCCAAGGACGACCACATGGCCGCATACCTTGAAGATGTTCGTAGGCTGGAGAAGAACTTCAAGGGAATGGAGCTCATGCACATCCCAAGATAGGAGAACCAAGAGGCTGATGACATCGCCAAGCGCGCATCAAAGAGGCAAGCCCAGCTGTCAGGTGTCTTTGAAGAAAGGCTCGTCAAGGCATCCATAAAGCAGCCCCTCGAGGCCCTGCCCGCAAGCACAGACGAAACGCTCCCGCCACCACCTGCAAGCGGAGCCCCAGGCTGCAGGCCCCCAACAGGGGAGCGTCTGTTGCTCACAGCGGTGCACCAAGAGGCAAGATGGATCGACGAGATCAAAGACTACCTCCACAAAGGGATCCTTCCCGAGGAAGATGTCGAAGCGGAGCGAATTGCCCGCCAAGAAAAATCGTACCAAATCCTCGAAGGAATTCTCTACCCCAAACGGCATCGCGCTCAAGTGCGTCCCTCCTGAAGAAGGAAAACTACTGATTAAGGACATCCACAGTGGGGAATGCAGCCACCATTCGTGCGCCCGCACCCTCGCAGAAAAAGTCTTTAGGAGCGGCTTCTACTGGCCTCAAGCGCTTCAAGATGCAACGGACATCATTCAAGCTTGTGAAGCCTGCCAATTCCATGCTAAGAAAATCCACCAACCAGCGTTGGGCCTACAAACCATTCCGCTCTCGTCGCCGTTTGCGGTCTGGGGCTTGGACATCCTGGGACATTTCCCAACGGCGCAGGGTGGATATCGCTACCTGTTCGTGGTCATCGACAAGTTCACAAAATGGCCTGAAGTGGAGGCGACGCGTACAATCACAGCAGGCGCGGCGGTGAAATTCATCAGAGACCTGGTCTGACGTTTCGGAGTGCCTAACCGCATCATCACCGACAAAGGCTCGCAATTCACAAGCGGAATCTTTAGAGCCTACTGCCAGAAAATGGGCATCAAGCTCTGCTTCGCCTCAGTCGCCCATCCGCAAAGCAACGGACATGCTGAGCGCGCAAACGCAGAGGTCTTCAAAGGCTTGAAGACCAGGACCTTCGATGTCCTCAAGGGCCACGGCAAGGGCTGGATCAATGAGCTACCCTCGGTGCTCTGGTCCATCCGTACCACGCCACCCAAGCCCACCGCGGAAACGTCGTTCGCACTCGTCTATGGATCCGAAGCAGTCCTCCCCGCAGAGATAAAGCATGGGTCCCCACGGGTCCTTGCCTTTAATGAGCACCAGCAAGAGGATATCTACAACGACGACCTGCTGCTCCTTGAAGGGCTAAGACGCCGCGCCACTCTACGGGTGGCCAAGTACCAGCACTCCCTGAGGCGCTACCACAGCCGCAATGTGCGATCGCGCACCCTGGAGGCAGGCGATCTCGTCCTCAGGCGAATCCTCTCCAGGGAAGGCCTCCACAAGCTGTCCTCGAAGTGGGAAGGTCCCTACAGGGTCACCCACATTGCCAGGCCTGGCTCGGCTCACCTCGAGACGGAAGACGGCATCCCCGTCAAGAATCCATGGAACATCATGCATCTACGCAAGTTCTACCCGTGATCATCATCACGTCAGGGCATTTAGCGAAAGAGGCAGCCCACGGCTCAACCTCCAAGTATCTTTTTGTCCCTCAAGGTTAAAAGCTCAAGGCTTAAACCTCGCAAACCTTTGTAGCCGCCAGGAACAAGTAAAACAGTGATTATTGTCACGCCCGTGATCATTGTCACGACGAGACGTCAAGCGGACGAGGCAGCCGACGGCTCAACCTCTAAGCATTTTTCGTCTCTAGAGGTTAAAACGCCGAAAGGTTTAAACCTCCAAAAACTTAGCTTTGTCTCGTAAAGGAACAAATGCCAAAGTGGTCATTGCCACACCCGTGATCATTGTCACGTCGAGAAAACAAAGCGGAAGAGGCAGCTTACGGCTCAACCTCCAAGCAATGTCGACTCTAGAGGTTAAAACGCCAAAAGGCTTAAACCTCAAACAAATGCTTTGTCTCCTAAGGGAACAAACGCAACCGTGGTCATTGCCACGCACGTGATCATTGTCACGTCGAGACTCCTAGCGGACGAGGTAGCTTACGGCTCAACCTCCAAGCATTCTTGTCTCCAGAGGTTAAAACGCCAACGGCTTAAACCTCCAAAGCCCCAAAGGCTTCACTCGAGGGTAAACCCTCCGAGCTCTCAATTAAAACGAGCCACCTCAGGCCGTTGAGAGTAAATAGGTGGGCCCCATGCCTCGACATGGTCAGAGCATTAACTTGGCAACCCCAAGCATAATGACTCAATCTCGTTCTTAAGTGAACTTAGCGCTTCGGCGCCGCTTAAAAAAAATTTTTTGGGAGGTTTTTTATTTACGCATTACTATTGTTGAAGTGTGCGCTTTTATCTCTCCACATGCGTACCTCGCGAGCTGCGGCTGAGTACGGTGCCAGTGCCTCAAATGACACACCAGCAGCACCGCAAAATCCAAGAGTCCGAGCTCTGGCTGGAGGGCAATTCCCCACAAACAAGCCATCTTTACAGAGGACCTTGGTACTTACTCTCCTCGCAAGGAACGCCTGAGGGGACCTATAAGCGCGCACGATCCCTTGATCCGTGTTCTAGCGTTTGGGTTTGCCCCTCTAATACCTGCAGGAAAGAATTCCCCCGCGAGCCTGAAGGGGCATCCGTTAGTGACCCCTCAAGTGGGCAACCTCGCCAGGCAAAGACCCTCCCCAGGAGCGACCCCTCAAGCGGGCAACCTCGCCAGGCAAAATGCCTCCCCAGGAGCAACCCCTCAAGTGGGCAACCTCGCCAAGCGAAAACCTCGAGAAGCTAAGTCACGCACCCACGCTTTAAGAGATTTTTTCTCTCCCTAGCGCGCGTCTCTGCCCCTCGTTTCATGGACTTCGCTCTCCCTTACGCTTCATGGACTACTCGCACGTCTAAAGGGGGGCACTTGAGCATCGCGACTCAAGGCTCTTACCTCTCCTAGGCCTAAACTCCCCCCGGCCTTACGGAGTCATTGCTCCCGCGGACCGAGGTGGCGGAGTCATGGCACGAAGAGATGGGACCTAACGACGCAGAGAACGAATAGACATGAAGATGAGTCCAAAGAGACCTCGAGAGGGGCAAACGAGCTAATTAAAAGTATATTACAAGCCAAAAAGTCTTAAGATGTCTAAAGGCACACAGCTGGTGCAGATACAAACGCTCGCAGGTGCAATAGAGGATGGTTCAATGAGAAGCAGCACCGTCTTGGACCTCTTCGGCGGCGGCCTCGTCAGCTTCGGCAGAGCAGGCCTCCTCCTCGTTGTCCTCCGGCGCAGCCTCCGCGCGCCTGAAGCGGTTGCAGAAGGCGTCCACCTGCTCGCGGAGGGAGCTTGAGACCCGCTGTGCGCCTTCGCCCTGGGCGGCTTCGGTCACAGAACCCAGGTCGAAGCCTGGCGTGAGAAGCTTGAGGTTGGTGAAGACCCTCGAGCGCTCGGCGGCGGGACTCTCCTCCTCGATCTGCCGACTCTCCTCCTCGATCATCTCCCGAAGCTCGGCGGCGGGACCCTCGAGCGCTGCGAAGAGCTGTTTGAAGTAGACCAAGTACATGGCAACGTCGCCGCGTCCCCGGACGTCGGTGTGTGGCGCATCTGCCCCCAGCTGCGAAGCCAGCTCGTTGCCACGAGCGACCAGCGCCTCGAACATGCGCTTGCGCTGCTTCGTGAGTGCTCGAGCCGCGCTGGCGGAGTCTGAGGCCTCCGCCGCCCGCTGCATCGCCGGGGCCACTTGCTCCTCCACGTCCTTGGCCAGGGAGTTGAGGTTGTGGACGGCCTCGGTGCGAGCCTCCTCCGCACGGCGGCGGCCATCCTTAGCGCGACTGAGGCGGGCCTCCAGCTTGGAGTTGGCCTTCTCAAGCTCGGCGATCTTCCGAGCGTCCGCGGCGTGCTTGGCCTTGAAGTGGTCCTCTTGCGCCTGGGCCATGTCGCGATACTTCTGAGAAGTGGACTTGCAAAACTGCTTCTCGCGCTCTACGAGGCCGTCCTCGGCCTACTTTTTCTTCTCGGCGAAGCGCCGCTCGAAGCGCTCGTAAGCCACCTTCTAGGCAGCGACGTTGTCCTCGTACTTCAGAGTCGCCTGGGCCAACTTGCTTTCTCGCTCCTCGAGGGCCTCGCGCTGAGCAGCCAAGTCCTTCTCCGCCCGGAGGCGCTGCTCCTCGCACTGCTGCAGCTCCTTCTCCTTGAGGACCAGCTGCTGCTCGCGCTCGGCAAAGGCCTGGTGGGTGGAGAGCAGCTGGGCCTCCAGCTGGCCCAGCTCGTGGCGCTTCTGCGCCAACGAGCCCTCCATCGCCTCGCGCTCCGCCCCGACCTCGCGCAGGAGCTTCGCCGCAGCTTCGCGTTCTGCCTGGAGGGGGTGGAGCAGCTTCGCGGGTGGCCGCTTCGCGAGTCTCCTTGGCGAAGCTGATGGCTTCCTCGCGGGCGGCCTGCAGCGCCAAGTCTTCCAGCCGGCGCGCCTCGACCGCTGCGTGGAAGGACGCCCACGAGTTCGCCAGCTCCTTCTGCTGCTGAGCGAGCCATATGTCCCCAAGGGCGAGGTGCGCCTCCAAGCCCTCCAGGGACTCCCTCACGAGGCTAAAGGCGGCCTCGCGACGCCCCGCGCTCCAGTCCTAGCCACGGAGCACCAGGTCTCGGCTCGCAAAAGTGTCGGCCTCGGCGTCGAGTCGCACGGGTCCGGCCTCGGGAAGGACAGGGGGGCTGGCTTGAGCCCCGCCGAAGCCCGTGCCCGTGCCCCCTTCAGGCCCTGCAGCAGCGAGGCGCTCCTCGCCTCCAGCCTGGCGCGGAGAAGAGGAGGAACCGTCCCCGGCAGACGCGCCGGCGCCCGCCGCCGCATCGAATGCCTCCATCGCGGGTTGCGCAGAGGCGTTGGGCACCGATGACGCAGCAGGCACACCCGGAGGCGTCGACACGCGCGGCGGCGGCGGCTCACGTGGCGGAGTGTGCCTCGCGCGGAGGCGTAGCCACACGTGGCGTAGTGACCTCGCGCGGAGGCGTAGCCGCGCGAGGCGGAGTGGCGGCACGAGGTGGCGCAGAAGTCCTCGCCTCCGAGCCCTCCACCAACGGAGACTCGCGCGGTGCTGCAGGAGCGTCCGGGCCTACGGCGCTCTCCTTCTCAGGTGGACCAGCCGCCCCCGCGAGGGGCGCCTTCGCTTCTACTTGAGCCGCCTCCTCAAGGGGGACCGTTGGGGCCGCCCCCTCGGGCCTCGCGGCCTCGTCAGCCACGGCCCCTGCCGTGGCGGTCTGCACGTCGGACGCCTTGCGGAGCCGGCGGCGCTTGGCAGGCGCAGGTCCGCTATCAAGAGCGCAAGGAAAAACTTCAGCACAAGATGAGGTGGAATTAGAAACCAAAAGGGCAAACGGCCCAACGACGTATAAACTCACCCTGGAGGGGGAGCGCCAGCGTCGACCCACGCCGGGCGTGACGAGCACCATGAGGGAAAGGGCTTGGAAGCAGGCCTTGCGGGGGGCGCCTCCGCTTTCCTCTTGGGAGGGACGTCAGAGGGCCTCACCCCTGTGTGGTCCACGGCGGCCTTGGTGCAAAGTCCGCACCTCCCCGGAGAGCCCTCCATGCCTCCCCTTCCTCAGCTTCCTCCTCCACGGGGCGCGAGGGCGCCACCACGAAGGCGTCTTCGTCGGCTGACGAGATATCGCGAATCTCATAAGTAAAAGGCCCAGCCCTAGAAGAGGAGACCACCCCGGCTGCGGCTTCCTCCTCGCCTAGGCCAACTCCAAAGGCCGAGAGAGAATCGGCCCCCTCCGCTCCCCGCGATGTCGGCATCAGCACATAAGAGTCCGCCGGGCCTGTCGGGGAGAACGAAGGCATCCCCTCCAGGCGAGCCATGCGCTCCGTCAGGTTGTACTGGTGAAGGGGCCGGAGCGCCTCGCGGACCTCATCCGCGGGGAGCACGGAGGGGATGACGAAGAGCGCGGAGAGGATGTTGTCAATGACGTCCTTGTCGTTGTCCTCGACATGGAGCCGCATCTTGTCGTTCGGCCCCGAGTACATCCACATGGGGACCGAGTGAGCTTGGAGGGGCGCGATGCGGCGGGTCACAAAGTCCGCCACGACCATCTGCTCTGTGAGGCCCTCCTCGCGAAGGAAGCTCAGGCGCCCCATCAGGCTCGCGTTCTTGGCGCCGTCGAAGATAGCCTTGCCCCAGTGGGAATTCTTCACCGGAGGCTCGTCGGGGACCTCGAGGAAGGCGCAGGGACGCTCCACCCCGACGAAGAACCACTTCTGGCGGAAGTCGTCTACCTTCTTCGTCACGGACGTGATGGCCTTGCCCTCGCTCCAGGACATGGGGATATAGACGCCCCCCATGCCGTCGACGATGCGGAACGAGACGCACCCGGAGCGCTCGTTCTTCGCCGTGTTCCGGAGCGCGTAGAAGCACCAGAACAACCCCACCGTGGGCTTCAGGCCCAGATACGCGTCGCAGAGATAGGCGAAGACGGCGAGGATGAGGACCGAGTTGGGGTGCAGGTGCAGCAGCTGCACCTGGTAGAACGCCAGCACCGCCTCTAGGAACGGAGAGAAGGGTGGCACCAGTCCCGCGGCCAGGCAGTGCTGGAAGACCGGGAAAAATCCCCGCGGGCGCTTCCCGTGCGCCGTGGGCTTCAGGGCGGTGGCGCCGTGCTCGTTCGTCCGATCCGCCACCAGGTATCGGACTTTGGAGAGCGCCTTCTCGTTGACGCGAACGCCGAGCAGCGCCCCGCCCATCACGGTCTCCGCGGCCTCCGCCTGGGAGGAGGACCCCGCGGCGGCCTTGCCCTTGCTCTTGAGAGGACTCATTGTCACGGGTGCGGAGGTGGAAGGAGTCGAAGAACAGGAACTCGCAGGAGAGCGCGGAGGCGGAGAGCTCTGTGGAGCGGAATTTTCTGCGAGGAGTTGGAAACGGTAACGGCTCCCTGCCGTAGCGCTCGGGCTTTATGTCCCCTCCAAGAGCAGTTACCGGGACATGGTGGGACCCCCCACGACTCATGCCGTAGATCGTGCGAAGCCGTTAGTCGTCCAAGTGCCGCGTGTCTCGGGCCGGCTAGGCACTAAGGGCCCACGACGCTTCGCCTAAGCCCATGGGCTCAGTCGTGCCCATCATGGGCCCGGGGGCTACTATCGGCCCAGTGGGAACTGCAGTACCAAGAGCCCATTCCCCCCAGGCCTCGCTCGCGGGCCAGACGGACGAAACGACTAAGGACCAGGCGTCACCGCCTGGCGGGACCCTCGAGAGGCTATCCCCCTCGAGGGCCTGAAGAGGAGGCGAGGGCCTCAAGCGACCACTCGCCTCAGGGGATCCTCCCCATCAAGGAAGCAACACGCCTGAGGGAAGTCCGGCTGGAATCTCCCCTCAGGCCTGGAGGGAAACATCGTCGCAAAGGAATCCCGGCAGAGCGCACGTGGCCTCTGTCACGCTCGTACAGAGGCGCTCACACCCCCGTCGCTGTCCCTGGCGGTAAAGCGGTCAACAAAGCTGCTCCGCCTGCTGCACAGCTGTGAGGACCTTCTACTCTGACGATAAAGCAGGTGGACGGCGCAACCCTCCAACGGAGATCGTCATCGCGGGCTCCACCACCGAGACTGCCCGCTCTGCAGATAGTACGAGCGCGGTCGGCTGCCTGTCGGCCATGGCGCCACCTTTATCAACAATGGACCGAGTCCATGGACGAATGGAGCGCGGTGGACTCGTGCTCCGCCCCGCCACTGGCAAGTGGGAGCCACCTTGAAGGCCAAGCCGAAGAAGAAGGCCCGGGGCGCCTATAAAAGAGAGAGGACATCCATCGTAGCAATGGTCGGCCCTTTGCGTGAAAAACACCCTTGTAAACCCTAGCAGCTCTGGTTATGTTTGCCTCTGACTGGAGGAGGAAGAAGATCATCGCTTCCCTCCCCAGGCAAGAATTGCCTCAAGGGGGCTTCCGGCAAGCTCAATTGTACTGTAACCTCCCACATATAATACAGACAAGCAGGAGTAGCAGTCTTACCTCCTCACGAGGGTCATGAACCTGGGTAAAGGACGGTGTTTTCCTTGGTCGGGTGTGCGTCTTCTTCGGGTCCGGCGAGCAACGTCGCGGAGCCACTTGAGGGTTTAGACCTCCGTGTTCAATCCCCTCTCAAACTACACTTTAGGAAGTGACTACCTCCGATTCCCGGGAGTCATAACCCGACAAACTCTTTCTCATCCTTTTGGACAGATAGTCTATTCTCCAAACCAAACCTCTTCAGCTCAGTTTTTCGCTCTCAATGTTGATCCTCTTCCTTCCATAGAAGCTATTCCGGTGGTCCGAGACTTTCCTGACGTATTTCCTGAAGAATTACCAGGTATGCCACCTGACAGAGCCGTGGAGTTCGTTATTGAACTAGAACCAGACACTGCTCCTATCTCCAAACGTCCTTACAAGATGGGCCCCAAAGAACTGGCTAAGCTTAAGAGACAGCTAGAGGAGTTGGAAAGTAAAGGTCATATTCAACCTAGTACTTCTCCTTGGGGTTGTCTCACTCTGTTTGTCAAAAAGAGGGACACGACTGAGCGACTGGTTGTTGACTACCATCCTCTGAATAAGAAAACCATCAAGAACAAGTATCCCCTTCCTCGCATCAATGACCTGTTTGATCAACTAGCTGGTGCTAAGGTTTTCTCCAAGTTGGACTTGAGGTCAGGTTATCACCAGATCAAGATCCGCAAAGAAGACATTCCAAAGACATCTTTCACCACTCGTTATGGTCTCTACGAATACACTGTCATGTCTTTCGGTCTCACAAATGCTCCGACGACTTCTGATGAACTTCGTTTTCATGGAATACCTCGATAAGTTTGTGGTAGTTTATCTATTCCAAAACCGAGGAAGAACACGGAGAACATCTACGCCTTATCTTGTTGAAGCTCCGAGAACACCGTCTCTACGCCAAGTTCTCCAAGTGTGATTTCTGGCTTCCTAAAGTATCCTACCTTGGTCATGTCATCTCTTCTGAAGGCATTTCTGTTGATCCAGAAAAAGTGAAGGCCATTGTTGAATGGTTGCCTCCTACATCGGTGAAACAAGTCAGGAGTTTCCTTGGCATGGCTAGCTATTGCCGTCGATTTGTTGAGAACTTCTCCAAAATCGCTAAGCCTCTCACCGATATTACTAGGAAGGATAGAAAGTTTCTTTGGACTCCAAAATGTGATGAGAGCTTCAATCTCTTGAAAGCTAAACTCACTTCTACTCCTAGTCTAGTTGGCCCTGATACTTCCAAACCTTTCCAAATATTCTGCGATGCATCTCTTCAAGGACTAGGCGCAGTCCTCATGCAAGAACGCAAAGTTGTGGCTTATGCACCTCCTCAGTTGCAGCCTCATGAGCTCAACTATCCTACACATGATCTTGAACTTGCAACAATCATGTATGCCCTCAAGGCTTGGAGACCTTATTTGTTGGGGCAAAGCTGTGAGATCTTCACTGATCACAAGAGTCTCAAATATCTATTGACTCAACCAGATTTGAACCTCAGGCAAACAAGGTGGCTTGAGAAGCTCTCAGATTACGATCTTACCATCTATTACACTCCAGGCAAAGCTAATGTAATGGCCGATGCTCTCAGCCGCAAGTCCTATTGCAACAACCTCATGGTTGAGGACTGAAGGAGATAAGCCCTAGAGGCAAATTAATAAGTAGTATTTATTGCATTATCTCACAAGTTTATAATAGGTTTGTGTATTATGCTATAACTGTATTAATCGTAATTATTAATACACGTGTGATACATAGACAACCAGGTCCCTAGCAAGCCTCTATATGAGCTAGTCCATTGGGCAACAGTTGATCGAGATTCCCGATCAAGGACAATGACGTCGGTTGACAATGGGGTCATCTTGTTAGTTGAATAAGGTGGTGGACATACGCAAAGTATTGCAATAAGATCGTATTACGATGTTTGTCATTTGCAATAGATAATAATATGGTAGCTTATTCCTTAGACCGTGAGACCGTACTTATTAATGCTTTGTAGGGGTGCTTTGAGAACATCAAACGTTGTGTCTTATATAGCATGACAATAACGGTTTCCATCTTGGGTATTCCGAAAGAGCATCAAGACGTAAGGATCTAGAGCGGGATTTGTTCATTCATGTAATGAAAGATACTCTGGGCCCACTCGGTGATATTGCATCTATATATAGCTGCGCAGCTTATGACTAGGTCATGGGGATGTAATATCGCAGACGAGTTAATAACCTTCGTCGGTAACGAGATACAACAAAGGCATCGGTGTGTCTGCGATCATATCTCGGACAAGGTGGTATCGCAGAGACAAAGGGAATGAATATCATATTTATGGTTCAACGACGATATTCGTGGAATGCACAGGGGTCGTCATATATTTCCAGGTATCCCTGACGATCATTGGTGAGCGGAGTGTCTCGACCATGTCTGGAGTGTTCTCGAACTGTAGCGTAACAAACTTAAGGTCTTAGCGACGCTAGGAGATAGGTTCTGGAATATAATAGGATTGTGTTGGAGAGAGAGAAATGATCCGGAAAGAGTTCCGGTGGTCCGGAAGGAGTTCCGGGAAGGTATGGAATGGTTCCGGGAATGTCCGAAAGTTGTTCGGGTGGTTCCGAAATAGTTTCAGAGTCATGGGATATTGAATTATATATAAATATATTAATTATGAATTAATAGGAATTTTATATTAATTTAATATTAATTAAATAAAGGAAAAAGGGGGCTCCCACCTACATGGGCCCTAAGAGGGCCCAAGAGGGGGGAGCCGCACCCCACAAGGAAGGGAGGCTTGGGCCTCCTAGTCCGAGTTGGACTAGGAGTGGGAAAGCCCAAGGGGGGGTTCGGCCGAACCCCCCCTCTCCCCTCTCCTCCTTTAGTCCCACATGGGGGAGCCAAGGGGTTTGCACACCCCCTTCCCCCTTTATATAGCAAGGCATATTAATTGATTTAATTCATTGGAAAATACAATTAATTGTATGCAGGCCGGCCGAGCTGTTTCTCCGCCCGTTTTGCCCCCTCTCTCCACCTAAGCTATACCGCAGAGCGCCGTTGCTCTGCGGAATTCCAGATAAGATCTACCCCTGCGATTTCAGCTGGATCTGAATGACCGGGGGTTGTCGCTTAGCTCCGTATGTTTGTGAGAGCTCGGATGTGACTCCTTTTGAGTAGCCTGGGCGACGTCGTCACGGCCCCGCAGCCGCCGCGCCTCCCCTCCCTCTGCTGCCGGCTCACCAACCCCGGTGCTGGCGCTCTGCCTTCTTCCGCCCGACGCCCGTCGACGCAGATCATCATCGACACCCCAGCGTCATCGACTTCGACATCGCGGCAAGATCTTCGCGACCTCGAGGTCGGCTACGTACGACTTCATCGTCAACGCTTGTGCGGGAGCGTAATCCCCGTTATCGGTCTACATGGAGGTAATGTAACCCGTTCCGCCACCGTTATCGCATGTACTAGATAGATAGATCCTGGCTAGTTAGGTTTCGTTCGTTAGAAAAATTATTGTTTTCTGCACCGTAACACCTTCAGTGGTATCAGAGCCGATCTATGCGTAGTACTGCTGGTACGGTTAGAACTCATGTTGAATGAGGGCGTCTTTCTTATATTTGCTACCCTCTAGCGTGCACTTGCGATGCCTTCGGTATTGAGTTGATGAAGCGGCCCGGACCGACTTTACGCGTACGCTTACGCGAGACTGGTTCCACTACTGACATACGGCTTGCACTGTATCTGTGGCTGGCGGGTGTCTGTCTCTCTCTCTCTAGTCGGCAAAGCATTTTCAATGGAGGGCCCGAAAGGGATGCTTAAACATGCAATTATACGATCGATGTTGTGGTACAAAGTTCGTAGGTAGGGAAGCGATTCTCTTGCGAATAAGCCTATATGCCACGTAAAACTTGCAAAACTAAATAAAGCTAGAGGCGTCTAACTTTGTTTTGCAGAGGCGTTATTTTATGTGACATGGTTACGGTAAGTTTTGATAATACTCGTACTGTCGTAGGCAATGGAGGGCTCTGTAGACTCGGAGCCATGCCGGGGCGCCAGGGGCCAGGCACATGGCGCCATGAAGGTCGAGGCGCATCGACCATGTCACATCGCACTTCATTGCATCATTATTGTGTGTTGTTGTGTGTGCATCCTATTGATTGCTTATATGCTAGATATACAACGGTAGCATCATAAATAGGATGATCCCTAACAAATACCAAAATTGTGTTCTCCCTCGTTGCGCACCACCAAGAAAGTTCTACGTTATGAGGCAGGCCGTGATGATCGGGTGTCACACATCTCGTCGTTCGCATACAGTGGGTGTAAGCCATGTTGCACGCGCAGGGTCTTTGAGGCTTGATTGGCGAGCCTAGCATACTCAGAGGTATGGCCTCGGAACACAGGAAGATCGAAAGATCGAGCATGAATCACAGAGTTGTTGTGATCGACATTTTATGTCCACCTCTGAAGCTGTGCTGCCGGCCGTGATGATCGGGGGTGGTGCAGTGGATGGGGGTCGTGTCATCGACATTATTATTTTAGGGATAATAATCTTGGTGTGGTGTGTTTTAGATAATAAGATTGTAAAACTAAAACTCACCTGCGTGTTATAAACTTAACCTTACCTCTTTTGCGATCACATCTGTAGACTAAGCAACTATACTTCGGTTACTTCCTCAAGAGCCCGGATGCTACATTAGAAGCCGACGGGTCCAACTTCATCAGATGGTACAGGGGTTTTAGAAACATTCTCGAACACAACAACATTCTATAAGTTCTCGATGAACCGTTAGGAGAAGGACCAGGAGATTTTACTAGCGAGGAGGAGGAAGATGATTTCCGTAGGCGTCGAGACATATTCATTGAAGTGGAGATCACCATGACCGTATGCCTGGCACCCAAGTTGAAAGAGTTGTTTCGACGCAAGGAGCCAAGCATCATGATGGATGCGATAAAGACACACTTCGGAGATGAATTAAAGCGTGACCAATTCAGGCAGCTTAGAATGTTCCAAACCATTCACATGGAGGAGCATACTTGTCTGAAGACACATTTGAAGAGATTGTATGACATCTAATTCCAGCTGACGATGGTCTTCGATTACTGGATGGCAGATTCCTGTGCCATTCGGACTGTCCTGATATCTCTACCTCCTAGCTATGAGAAGCATGTGCGCAAGTACATTTTGAAAGCCGACGATATGAACTTCTACAAGTTCGTACGTGAGTTCCAATCTCTGAAGGTTGATTCCATCGAAAGAGAGATCTTCAATGCTACAGGTATATATTTGATATATGCAGAATTATGAATTCGCCCTTGGTATATGATGAAGTATTTGATACTTGTTCTATTTGTGAAACAGGTCCTGATTATCACATATATGCGGCGCAGTTTGATGTGACCTGGCGCTGAAGCTGGTAGTCAAGGAGTTGATGGCCTTTTGGTGTTCACGTCCTCAAGTTATCATAGTTATCATTAATAGTTTTTTATACGATCTTTTGTAATAGTGAGCGAGTGTGTGTGTCTTGATTGTTGCAAGACAAAGTTATTCATGTAATAAGACAAGTTCAGTTGTTTTATGTTATGGAACAAGCCAGTTGTTTTATCTTATGAATAAAGCTTCCACATCTCAGTTACATTGATTGTATGATAAGTATTCATAATTGTAGAAATGATAAAATAGCTTGTTCCATGAACAAGGGTTCTATTGCTAGAACAAACACCGTCGAGTTTAGTCATAAAAGCAATGAAAGAAGTAATGGATGTTTTGGTCCATTTAAGTATTTCGAGTGCTGAGTTGGTTAAGCTTGAAATCAAGTATTGAAGTTGCAATACTGGCAGAAATTAATTGAGTGTCATTTTTAATGATTAATTAATGGTGTTTACTACTTGATCCGAATTCCTCCATGACTTTGGTAAATAGGAGTATTTGCCCGATAAATTATGGAGTCTGAGATTAATTTGATAATAGATCAAATGGGGTTTTTCAGAAGAAAGATTAGTGAAAATTGTATTCACAAAATTCGATCAAAGGACAGTATTTTTGAATTATGTTTTCAACGCAAGAGACTTGTGGAAATTTTCTTCACAAAATTATAATGTCATATATAGTGATATGTGGGGAATTATAATCATGCTCTATTTTAAATAAAGTGTGGTCTGTCAGAATCAGTCTTAAAATCTCCTAATATGTTCGAAACATTATAGTCGATGTCCACTTTAGAAAATAGATATTTTTCTCAACAAGATTTCGTAGGATCGACAGTAGTGTCGACATGTATATGATTATGCGATAATTAGGAATATACATGAGAGGTTCTTTGTAGATTGCTCGCATTGGATGAGAGTGTATTCCAAAATTGATTAGAAACAAAGTTCAGTTTGTTGTCTATGTAATTCCGAGAAAAAGGTGATTTTCAAATTATGGTTTATGGATTGGAATTAGAAGTTTGGAATAAAGTGTCAGACCTATGTTGGAAAGTGTTCCAAAGAGTATATGTCTGCTAATGAAAGTTTAGTGATTAAGAGTGAGGGAGACTACAAAATTGTTTTCTGCTTGCAATCCTCTTCATAAGGATCATAATATTTTCATGAAAGAAACTTCTAAATAAAGTGTTGTTATATTTAATATTGCTGTCAGGTCACAACACTGTATTAAGTATTACAGATCTTGTTGACAGATCAAGGTGCACTTTATGAATACAAAGAAAGTTGAGAAAATATCGGAATACGAACAAAGGCTTTTTGAGCCTGTAAATCCAAAGTTACATTTGAAAGGATTAAGAGAGTAATTGTTGCTGCAATTCTTATTAGAGGAATAAGATTGATTAATCGTCATATAAGGTGTTATATGATAAATGTGACTATAAGAAAGACGTGGTAGCATGTCTTGTCAAGAAATGTGTCTTGGACAAGATCAAATTTGTTGACTACATTTATGTAGACATTCTTGAAGTCTGAGGGCTTTGTATTAATGTAATACTGTAGTTTGTATTAAATTCGAATTGATAGCAGATCAATGATTTTGGTTTGACCAAAATGTCGATTTAAGTGGGAGTCATAGTTGGTTCACTCGGGTGAAATATGTGAAGAACATATTTTTGAGTGGGAGCTCAGGAACTCAAATATGTGGATAACACGTTTTTGAGTGCGAGCTCGTGTTGTCAAATATGTGGAAACATAATTTGAGTGGGAGTCGAATTCATCTTGTGTAGCTAACACATTGTGAGACTGTATCAATAGAATAGGATGAAGTTGTGAAACTATTTGAAAGTTAGTGTCTATTTTGAAATAGAACGGGAATTTTAAATAGTTAGTCGAGTTGTTTTTGGATTATATCTGAGGAGTCAGAGTAGAATCAAAAGGATGGTCCTTTGAAATCTAATTGATCATTAAGAGTAATGATGCATGAAAGTAATGGTTGTATGACATGTGGGTCTATTATGTAATATTAGACATCATACAGAGACCATATTATCTGCTCGATGAAATATAACCGATGTTCTTGGAATAAGAGAAGTTATGAAAGTAAATTTGGAATTTACTGGAAGTAGAAGTGCGTTAGTTAAGTGATTGACATTTGAATGTCAAGTTTTCTACATTGGTGTGAAAGTATGTAGATATCGCGAGTTTGTAATTGTTACAAGGGGCTCTGCATGGCTGAGTGTGTTTTTCCAGGGCAGTTATCTGGTTAGTATAATCAGAGTAAGCGCTGGGAAACCGAAGTCTCACTTAGTTACGGTATTTGCATATAGGTTGTTGGACAACATGGTGATCTCAAGCTACTTGATATCAGTGAATCGCAAGAGTTTGCACAAAACGTGTGTTGTGCAGATTGTCAGAGTAACACTCTTCCACAAGCAAGCATCATCGAATGATTCTTATTTGATAAGGGATTTTGATAAAGTAAAATGCAGCTGGTTTATTTGTACTCTAGTGCAAGTGGGAGACTGAAGGAGATATGCCCTAGAGGCAAATAAATAAGTAGTATTTATTGCATTATCTCATAAGTTTATAATAGGTTTGTGTATTATGTTATAACTGTATTAATCGGAATTATTAATACACGTGTGATACATAGTCAACCAGGTCCCTAGCAAGCCTCTATATGAGCTAGTCCATTGGGCAACAGTTGATCGAGATTCCCTATCAAGGACAATGACGTCGGTTGACAATGGGGTCATCTTGTTAGTTGAATAAGGTGGTGAACATACGCAAAGTATTGCAATAAGATCGTATTACGATGTTTGTCATTTGCAATAGATAAGAATATGGTAGCTTATTCCTTAGACCGTGAGACCGTACTTATTAATGCTTCGTAGGGGTGCTTTGAGAACATCAAACGTTGTGTCTTATATAGCATGACAATAACGGTGTCCATCTTGGGTATTCCGAAAGAGCATCAAGACGTAAGGATCAAGAACGGGATTTGTTCAATCATGTAATGAAAGATACTCTGGGCCCACTCGGTGATATTGCATCTATATATAGCTGTGCAGCTTATGACTAGGTCATGGGGATGTAATATTGCAGACGAGTTAATAACCTTCGTCGGTAACGAGATACAACAAAGGCATCGGTGTGTCTGCGATCATATCTCGGACAAGGTGGTATTGCAGAGACAAAGGGAATGAATATCATATTTATGGTTCAACGACGATATTCGTGGAATGCACAGGGGTCGTCATATATTTCCAGGTATCCCTGACGATCATTGGTGAGCGGAGTGTCTCGACCATGTCTGGAGTGTTCTCGAACCGTAGCGTAACAAACTTAAGGTCTTAGCGACGCTAGGAGATAGGTTCTGGAATATTATAGGATTGTGTTGGAGAGAGAGAAATGATCCGGAAAGAGTTCCGGTGGTCCGGAAGGAGTTCCAGGAAGGTATGGAATGGTTCCGGGAATGTCCGAAAGTTGTTCGGGTGGTTCCGAAATAGTTTCGGAGTCATGGGATATTTAATTATATATAAATATATTAATTATGAATTAATAGGAATTTTATATTAATTTAATATTAATTAAATAAAGGAAAAAGGGGGCTCCCACCTACATGGGCCCTAAGAGGGCCCAAGAGGGGGGAGCCGCACCCCACAAGGAAGGGAGGCTTGGGCCTCCTATTCCGAGTTGGACTAGGAGTGGGAAAGCCCAAGGGGGGGTTCGGCCGAACCCCCCTCTCCCCTCTCCTCCTTTAGTCCCACATGGGGGAGCCAAGGGGTTTGCACACCCCCTTCCCCCTTTATATAGCAAGGCATATTAATTGATTTAATTCATTGGAAAATACAATTAATTGTATGCAGGCCGGCCGAGCTGTTTCTCCGCCCGTTTTGCCCCCTCTCTTCACCTAAGCTATACCGCAGAGCGCCGTTGCTCTGCGGAATTCCAGATAAGATCTACCCCTGCGATTTTAGCTGGATCTGAATGACCGGGGGTTGTCGCTAAGCTCCGTATGTTTGTGAGTGCTCGGAGGTGACTCCTTTTGAGTAGCCTGGGCGACGTCGTCTCGGCCCCGCAGCCGCCGCGCCTCCCCTCCCTCTGCTTCCGGCGCACCAACCCCGGTGCTGGCGCTCTGCCTTCTTCCGCCCGACGCCCGTCGACGCAGATCATCATCGACACCCCGGCGTCATCGACTTCGACGTCGCTCAAGATCTTCGCGACCTCGAGGTCGGCTACGTACGACTTCATCGTCAACACTTGTGCGGGAGCGTAATCCCCGCTATCGGTCTACATGGAGGTAATGTAACCCGTTCCGCCACCGTTATCGCATGTACTAGATAGATAGATCCTGTCTAGTTAGGGTTTCGTTCGCTAGAAAAATTATTGTTTTCTGCACCGTAACCCCTTCAAGGACATCCAACCTCCTCTTCACGAAGAATTCAAGAAGCTCAATCTTCAAGTGGTTCCTTCTGGTTATCTTGCAAACTTGATTGCCACTCCTACACTTGAGGATAAGATTCGTGCTGCACAGGTGCGTGATTCTGGTGTCAAGAATATCAAAGCAAACATCGGCAAGGATAAGTACAAGAGTTTCTCTCTCGATGACAAGGGTACCTTGCTGTTTAAAGAACGCAGTGTAGTGCCCAAGCTTGAAGGCTTAAGAGAGCTCATTCTTAAGGAGGCTCATGATACTCCGCTTTCTATCCACTCTGGCAGCACAAAGATGTACCAGGATCTCAAGTCAATCTATTGGTGGACCAGGATGAAGCGTGAAATTGCTCGCTATGTGTCTCATTGTGAGGTTTGCCGTCGTGTCAAGGCAGTTCATCAGAGACCATCTCGACTTCTTCAACCACTGCAAATTCCTGAGTGGAAATGGGACAAGATCGAGATGGACTTCGTTACTGGGTTTCCAAAGTCCAAGAAAGGCAACGATGCAATCTTTGTTGTCATTGATCGTCTCTCCAAAGTGGCTCACTTCTTCCCAGTCAAAGAGACAGTATCAGCTAGTCAGTTGGCAGAACTCTATATGACAAGACTGGTTCCGTTGCATGGTGTTCCTTTGGCAATAAGCTCGGATCGTGGAAGTTTATTCACTACTCGATTTTGGGATAGCTTTCAGAAAGCCTTGGGTACCAAACTTCTGTTCAGCATAGCTTACCATCCGCAGACAAGTGGACAGGTTGAAAGAGTGAATCAAATTCTAGAGGATATGCTCAGAGCTTGTGTTATCTCCTTTGGCATGAAATGGGAGGATTGCCTTCCGTATGCTGAGTTCTCCTACAACAACAGCTTCCAAGCAAGTCTAGGCATGGCTCCCTTTGAAGCTCTCTATGGCCGCAAATGCAGAACTCCTCTCAATTGGTCTCAAGCTGGTGAACGTAAATTCTTTGGCCCTGACATTATCCAGGAGGCTGAAGAAAAGGTTCGCATCATTTGTGACAATCTGAAGATTGCCCAGTCTCGGCAGAAAAGCTATTATGATAGCAAGCACAGGGACATGGTCTATGCACCTGGTGATCAAGCTTACCTTCGTGTCACTCCTCTGAGAGGCACGCAACGCTTTGGCATCAAAGGCAAGCTCGCTCCGCATTATGTTGGGCCTTTCAACGTTCTTTCAAGGCGTGGTGAATTGGCTTACCATCTGGAACTTCCTCCAAACCTCTCCAAAGTGCACGATGTCTTCCACGTGTCACAACTCAAGAAGTGCTTCCAAGATCCAGGACGTGCAGTTGATCATGGATCAATTGAACTTCGACAAGATCTCTCTTATGTGGAACAACCGATTCGCATTCTTGACGAAGCTGAACGTCGCACCCGTAACAACATTGTCAAGTTCTACAAGGTTCAATGGTCTCATCATTCTGACAAGGAAGCTACATGGGAACGTGAAGACCACCTCCGTGCCGAGTATCCCGACCTCTTGGTTGCTCCATGAAGAATCTCGGGGCGTGATTCCTTTGAGGGGGGGAGTGTTGTAACATCCTGTTTGTAACTTACCAAATTTGTGTGCATTATAATGGAGCTTCATGTCATCATTCCATATGTGCTTGCATTTAATTAATTATGTTGCTTCAAATTTAAATTCTTATTTAAATTCAAATCCTTTCAAAAGTTTTCAAATGAAGTTTCAAATTATGTATAAATATTCAAACCAGATATTAATATGACTAATTTGAAACTATTAAAAATTGGTCAAAAGTTGTTTTATGTCTCTTCTCTTTTTGTTTTAAAAATTACAAGAACCAGAAAAGAAGAAAAAGAAAACAGTGCAAAAAAAAAGTAAGAGCCGGCCGAGATGGGCCAACTCCTGGCCCATCTCAGCCCATGGCCAGCCCGACCGGCCCACCTCCCCTTCGTCCTCGTACGGACAAAGGAGCCGACCTCGCTTTCGAGCGCGGAAATGGAGCTCGCCCCACTGCCATGTCGCCCCCACCGAGCCTCCACCGCCTCTCTCCTCTTCTCTCCTCTCCCCTCTCTTTAAATCGCGCGGCCCGGGGCAGAAACCCTAACCCTAGCCCCCTCCACCGCCGGGCCTCTTTCCAAGCCTCTTCCAACCGAAACAACCGGAGCGACGGCGAAACAACCGGAGCGGCCGCCATCGCATCACCGCAGTCCGTCCTCTCCCTCCGTCGCCCTCCGGACCGCCCCGCCTCACCATCGCGCCCCTCTAGGTGAGCCTCACCGGTTCCCCCTCTATCCCCTCCGATTAACCCCCTCTACCGCCGGAATTGGGACGCCGCCGGAGCCGTCCGCCCGAGCGAGTTTGTCACGCACCAACACGAGCACCCACGGCCTCCCCTTCGATGCTGAGAACGGGAATGAGATGCCCGCACTTCCCGCACCACGCAACACGCACACCGGCAGCGGCGCCGCACCCGGATGGTTGCCGCCGGCGCCTTTTCGTCGCCGCCCGCGCCTGTTCTACCGACCCAACAGTTTTCAGAGAAATTCAGTTTCGTCAGTTAGAATTTTATCCGCGCAAGTTTGCTTAAGTTTCCTCCTTCCGACGGATTGTAACAACAACCTCTCCCGACCCGGTGGCTAGCAGCGCTGATCTCCACCGCGCGCTCGTGGGCGCGAGTTCGAACCTGGCCGCAGGGAATAAACGTCCCCATTTTATTTTCCCTTAGCTCCCTGACGAGTGGCCCCCACACGCCATAGACAGAGGCGCTAGAGTTCTAACCTAGAGCCCCCTACTCTCTGGGTTTTTTTCACGTTAGCCCTCACAATAACTTTTGCTATCACGAACGAGTCCCTGCACAATTTTAGAAACACCCTAGGTATAAATATGCAATAACTTTAAATCTATAAATCCAAATAAAATAAACTTTATATGTTTTTATATCAGAAAAATGCAATGAACATAATTATAACATTCTTATGTCATTTTGCATCATTTATTTTAAATGCTTCGTTTAATTTAACAAATTCAATTAATTAATTAAATATGGAATGTGTGGGGTAATAAATATATAATGCCCTAAATCCATTTAATATGCTCATATCTTTTATACCATGTCTTGCCAGGCTAATAACTATTTAATTTGAGTTGAAGATAAATAATTTGCAATTAAATACTAAATATGGAATGTGTTGAGCAATTAGTTAATGAATGCATATTCTATTTAAATTAATCAGATCACCATACCTGCTATATATATTAAGTAACATTTAAAATGTTGGCTACACAAATAACTTGCACCCTAATCTTTTGCCGGGATTTCCTCCCTGCTTTAAAATGACCTAATCACCTCATACCACATTGCACCATCATTTGATTGCGCATTTCTCTGTATTGATTATTGTTTCCTATTGTCTGTGTTTGGTTCTCTTTGGGTATACGAAGACGTGTCTGCTGCGAGTACCTACGATACTGAGGTTCCAGCTTTTGTGCCAGGCCACGAGCTGCCAGGCAAGCTTCTGCTAACCGGTTACACGATTGTTTGGTTTTCATTCTTGCCTTTTGATCTATGCTATCCTAGTTATCGATTCTCTAACTGCGATCCCATCACATGTTTATCCTGCAGCCTATACAGCTTTATCCCCACAACCCATAACCCCTTGCATGTTTATCTGTTGGCCTTTGCGAGTCGTAGTGCATGCTTAGAATTGGTTGAGCGAGTCGTTCCTTTGTCTTTTATCTCATATGCTTAGTATGATATATTGTTCTACTATAATAAACTGCTGTCTTATATTGGGGTTCTGCAATTAAAAGATAAGGCACCAGGTGGAAGGCCTTGCGAGGTGCTTTGTTCTGCTCAGTGTCGACCTAGGAACTGCGATTTTGTCCTTGGATCCAATTTTGAGCGCACTAACCACTTGTGGGTGGCCCAATGGAGCCCCCCTCGACTTTGAACGGATCCTCAGCTCATCCATGTGCCGCAAGTAGTTCGGGTTTTCCATTCGCTCATATGCATGTGCATGATGATGATGTTCGATGAGAGGTTACTTGATACGGGGGGTCATATAGGGGTGGTGCGCGCGAAGCGGACAGTTCCTACTGTGGTTTGAGCGGCATGGCGCAGGCACAAACTAATGAGTCCGTAACTGAGATTCGGCAGGACTCCTGACGCGGGTAACAACTCATATGGGTGGCACTTGGACTTGGTATGGGTACAGTAGTGCACCCCTGCAGGGTATAATCTTATCGATGAGCCGTGTCCACGGTTATGAACGATTTTGGTGATGATGCTGGCTAACAAGATCTAGACAACTTACACCTAATCATTGTTAAATAATGTGATTAGTAATATAGAATTACTTACACCATAAATGGTAACTAAAATTGTTAACGTGTGAGTATTCCCGGATTGTTTCCTCATACTTGGTTTAGGGGGTTAATTCGAGAATGGGTTATGACTGGTGTTAGTTCTAGATGGCTACTCAAACGCTCTCTTATCCCTCTCTAATTAGACGGAAGTTTTAGCGCGTCTCTTTACGTTGCTAGTGCTGCTGCCGCTAAGTATACTTATCCCCATACTTTGGGAATCTTACAGTTTTGTAACCTGTTAGCTTAAGCTTGTTCGATACGCTTCGGTGTATTGACCCGTTCACGGGCTGTGGTTTTTCTGCAGTTGAGGATCCTTCGCTCGATCAGGTGGGTGGATACTACGTGGAGTTCGACGACGAGATCTTCGACGAGTAGTTAGAGTTCCCCTGGGCTTCTTCCTGGTGAACTGCGTGGATGGGCCTACTTTTCCGTTTCGGCTTTGAGCCCTTTGCTTCTTGTCTGTACTCAGACCGGTTTGTTTCCGCTGCATGATGTAATGTTGGGACATGTGTCCTCTGGCTGGTGCCATTCGCTTTATTTTGCTCAGCGAGAGCTTTTGGATATTATTTCCTTTCTTTTGTGTCTTAGGTTTATTCTGTGGTTTCAACTTGTTAAAAATCCGACTCGTATACCATGTGTGTATGGATGAAGTATACGAGTTGGAAGAATTTTAGGGTTCTCGCGTGCACAATCTGGAAACGTATGTGACGTTGGGATCGCCAAGAGCTGTCGGCCGATGATCCATTCCGAGCCAGGCCTGCATGTTCCTGGAATTGGTATTCCCTAGTATGCTCTTGGTTGTGTGGTCCAACCGATACGTTTCGTTTGTTTAACTTTAATTCAGGGTCTGACAGTCCACCCCCTCTCGGCGCCGTTTAAAGCGGTAGATCGCCGGGTTTGACTTTTTCCCAGCGGATGTTGGGTTTCTCCGTGTCGGGGGTCCGGACCGTCGGAACCCCACCAAACCTTGAATGGACCCCTAACATGTGTATATTAGTGTGTTGGTAGTCTGTGGGAACCAATTTACAACTCCGAGGTGCGACCCGCTACATCGACCCCTATTACCCCCTAGCAGGTTCATGCACTTAGAGGTGGAAAACTCCCGTTTCGGGTGCCGGGCATGGAATCGTGCGATGGAAGAGATGAAATGTTGGTTCACCATGTCCCTATGTATCAACCATACACGACCAAGCAGAAAATTTCATGCGTCTACCCCCTCTCGGTGCCGTTTAAAGGGGTTGATCGTATGATTTGACTTTTCCCCAGGGATGTTAGGTTTCTCCGTGTCGGGGGTCCGGAGCGTAGGAACCCCACCAAAAATTGCATGGACCCCTAACATGTGTATATTAGTGTGTTGGTAGGCTGTGGGAACCAAGATACAACTCGGAGGTGCGACCCGCTACATCGACCCCTCTTACCCCCTAGCAGGTTCATGCACTTAGAGGTGGAAAACTCCCGTTTCGGGTGTCGGGCATGGAATCGTGCGACGCAGTAGATGAAATGTTTGTCCCCCATATCCTTATGTATAAAACTAACACAACCAAGCAAAAAGGTTCATGGGTCTACCCCCTCTCGGCGCCGTTTAAAGCGGTAGATCGCCGGGTTTGACTTTTTCCCAACGGATGTGGGGTGTCTCCGTGTCGGGGGTCCGGAGCATCGGAACCCCACACCAACTTGCATGGATCCCCAACATGTGTATATTAATGTATTTGTAGGCTGTGAGAACCAAGATACAACTCCGAGGTGCGACCCGCTATATCGACCCCTCTTACCGGCCCCCTTAGCAGGTTCATGCATTAGAGGTGGAAAACTCCCGTTTCGGGTGTCGTACATGGAATCGTGCGACGTAGTAGATGAAATGTTTGTTCCCCATGTCCCAATGTATCAAACTAACACAACCAAGCAAAAAGTTTCATGTGTCTACCCCCTCTCGGGGCCGTTTCAAGGGGTAGATCGCCGGGTTTGACTTTTTCCCAACAGATGTTGGGTTTCTCCGTGCCGGGGGTCCGGAGCGTCGGAACCTCACCAAAACTTGCATGGACTCCTAACATGTGTTTATTTGTGTGTTCTTAGGCTGTGGGTACCAACATACAACTCCGAGGTGCAACCCGCTACATCGACCCCTCTTACCCCCTAGAAGGTTCATGCACTTAGAGGTGAAAAACTCCCGTTTCGGGTGTCGGACATGGAATCGTGCGACGGAGTAGATGCAATGTTGGTTACCCATGTACCTATGTATCAACCTAACACAACCAAGCAAAAAGGTTCATGCGTCTACCCCCTCTCGGTGCTGTTTAAAGGGGTAGATCGCCAGGTTTGACTTTTTCCCAACGGATGTTATGTTTCTCCGTGCCGGGGGTCCGGAGCGACGGAACCCCACAAAACCTTGCATGGACCACTAAAATGTGTATGTTATTGTGTTGGTAGGCTGTGGGAACCAATATACAACTCCGAGGTGCGACCCACCACATCGACCCCTCTTACCCCCTTGCAGGTTCATGCACTTAGAGGTGGCAAACTCCCGTTTCGGGTGCCGGGCATGGAATCGTGCGTCGGAGTAGATGAAAAGTTGATTCCCCATGTCCCTATGTATCATACTAAAATAACCAAGCAAAAATGTTCATGCAACTACCCCCTCTCGGCGTCGTTTAAAGGGGTAGATCGCCGGGTTTGACAGTTTCCCAACGGATGTTGGGTTTCTCCATGCCGGGGGTCCGGAGCGTCGGAACCCCATAAAAACTTGCATGGACCACTAAAATGTGTATATTAGTGTGTTGGTAGCCTGTGGGAACCAAGATAAAACTCCGAGGTGCGACCCACGACCCCTCTTACCCCCTAGTAGATTCATGCACTTAGAGGTGGAAGACTACCGTTTCGGGTGTCGGACATGGAATCGTGCGACGGAGTAGATGAAACGTTGGTTCCACATGGCCCTATGTATTAACCTAACACAGCCAATAAAAAAGTTTCATGCGTCTACCCCCTCTCGGCGCCGTTTAAAGGGGTAGATCGTTGGGTTTGACTTTCTCTCAACGAATGTTGGGTTTCTCCATGCCGGGGGTCCAGAGCGTCGGAACCCCACCAAAACTTGCATAGACCCCTAACATGTGTATATTAGTGTGTTGGTAGGCCGTGGGAACCAAGATACAACTCCGAGGTGCGACCCGGTACATCGACCCCTCTTACCGGTCCCCTTAGCAGGTTCATGCACTTAGAGGTGGAAAACTCCCGTTTCGGGTGTCAGACATGGAATCGTGCGACGGAGTAGATGAAATGCTGGTTCCCCATGTACCTAAGTATCAACCTAACACAACCAAGCAAAAATATTCATGCATATACCCCCTCTCGGCGCCGTTTAAAGGGGAAGATCGCCGGGTTTGACTTTTTCTCACCGGATGCTGGGTTTCTCCGTGCCGGTGATCCGGAGCGTCGGAACCCCACCAAACCTTGCATGGACCACTAAAATGTGTATATTAGTTTTTTGGTAGGCTGTGGGAACAATATACAACTCCGAGGTGCGACCCGCCACATCGACCCCTCTAACCCCCTAGCAGGTTCATGCACTTAGAGGTGGAAAACTCCCGTTTCGGGTGCCGGGCATGGAATCGTGCGTCGGAGTAGATGATACGTTGGTTCCCCATGTCCCTATGTATATACCTAACATAACCAAGAAAAAAAGGTTCATGCGTCTACCCCCTCTCGGCGCCGTTTAAAGGGGTAGACGCCGGGTTTGACTTTTTCCCAATGGATGTTGGGTTTCTCCGTGGCGGGGGTCCGGAGCGTCAGAACCGCACAAAAATTTTCATAGACCCCTAACATGTGTATGTTAGTGTGTTTGTAGGCTGTGGGAACCCAGATACAACTCCGAGGTGTGACCCGCTACATCGACCCCTCTTACCCCCTAGTAGGTTCATGCACTTAGAGGTGGAAAACTCTCGTTTCGGGTGCCAGGCATGGAATAGTGCGACGGAGTAGATGAAATATTGGTTCCCATGTCCCTATGTATCAACCTAACACAGAAAAGAAAAAAAATTCATGCATCTACCCCCTCTCGGCGCCGTTTAAAGGGGATATCGCCGGGTTTGACTTTTTCCCAACGGATGTTGGGTTTTGTTCGTGCCGGGGGTCCGGAGCGTCGGAACCCCAACAAAACTTTCATGGACCCCTATCATGTGTATATTAGTGTGTTGGTAGTCTCTGGGAACCAATATACAACTTCGAGGTGCGACCCGCTACATCGACCCCTCTTACCCCCTTGAACATTCATGCACTTAGAGGTGGAAAACTCCCGTTTCGGGTGCCGGGCATGGAATCATGCGACGGATTGATGAAATCTTTGTTCCCCATGTCCCTATGTATCAACCTAAAACAACCAAGAAAAAAGGTTCATGCGTCTACCCCCTCTCGGCGCCGTTTAAAGGGGTAGATCGCCGGGTTTGACTTTTTCCTTACGGATGTTCGGTTTCTCCGTGCCGGGGGGCCGGAGCGTCGGAACCCCACCAAAACTTTCCTGGAACCCTAACATGTGTATATTAGTGTTTTGGTAGGATGTGAGAACCAAGATACAACTCCGAGTTGCGACCCGCTACACCAACCCCTCTTACCCCCTAGAAGGTTTATGCACACTAGTAGAAAACAGGCTAAAGGACCAAACTCCAAAACCCCATTTGTCCCGGTCGTACTGCAAACCGGGACAGATGGGGCATAAAACGCTACAACTAGTTCAGGCGACACTCATTCTTCCCGGTTCGTGGCTGGAACCGGGACAAATGATGTAGCACCCGCAGGCGACACCCATTTGTCCCGGTTCCAGTCACGAACCGGGACAAATGGGCATGGTTTCAGTTACGCGCCACCGCCGCGTTTTTTCGACGCGCACGGAAGACGAGCGGCGCCGGGGCCCTCCGCCGGCGATTCATCTTCCTCTCCGGCGCTATAAAATGCACTGCACAGTACGACTCTTCCCACACCATTTCTCCGGCCATCTCTCCTCTCTTTTCTCTGTCCACGTACACCATTTCCTATGGAGCCACTCGTGCCTCGGTCCGATGAGTTTTACGGCTACGAGAAGGAAGGCATGCGGTTCAAGGTGTGGGTCACCCTTCGTGCATGGCGCGTGGAGAAGTGGATCGGCGACGTGAAGAACAACTTCCTCGACGCCGCTCCGATCAAAGCCATTGGACTCGATTGCGAGTTCACCGACCCTCGACGGAAGGATACTCCGCAGCGCGCCGCCGTCCTTCAACTCTCGGTGGCGACCGAGACTCTTGTCTTCCAAATTTGCAAAGCTGATCGGGTGCCACAGGTCCTCGTGGATTTCTTAGGTGACGAGACAATCAAATTCTACGGTGTGGCAATCCATAATGACATGAAGATGCTAGCCTACTATGGAATTATTATTCGGTCCGCGGTCGACCTGCAGAGGGATCGCCGAAACCCTACCGACAATTTTACTCCTAGTCTATATGCTCTCTCTAATGCGGTCATTGGGACAAATCTTGAGAAGAAGAAGAAATACAAGAAGAGGAAGTACACGGACGACGACAAGGAAGACACGTTACAAAAAGACCTAAGTTTCGGATGGGGCAACGTTCCATTGAGCTACGATCAAGTCGTATATGCTGCTTTAGACGCTCGCCTTGGCTTCGAGATTGCACGGAAGTGGGATAGTCTACGCGGCTATAATACGAAAAATGATCATCTTAATGTCGTTGATGAGTAGACTATCTATGTATTCAAACTTTTTTCATATTCATAGTTTTTCCAAAATCCAAAGTTTGCAAAAGTTATTTAAAACAGAAAACAGAAAAAGAAAATAAAAAAATGAAAAAAACCTCCATCTATCCCGGTTTCAGTCTCAAACCGGGACAAATGGGCCTCCTTGTTGTCCCGGTTTGTGACTGAAACCGGGACAAATGGGGGGTGTGCCTATATATACTGATCATCAGCAGCCCCCTCCCAAAACCATTGGAGGCATTTTTTTTTGAAATGGAAGGAGGGGGTGTGTGCTAGTCTGTTTTTTTTGTATGCATGCAAGGTGTTTGATGAAATACCCAAGAGAGTTCACGAATTGATTTGATGTACACTTAAAGAAGATTCTTCTTTTCGATCAAGGTTAATTTTTCTCTCATTTCATTTGTAATTAATTGATACCGTGCATGTTCAGTGTTTATTTGTCGATGTTCTGTAATGGTTATTGATGTAGTTCATTATATAATGCAGATGGACCGACAATGGATGTATGGTGACCGACGCACTGCCGAGTACATGACAGGTTTGAGGAAATTTCTAGAGAAAGCCCAGGCCCACAGTACGAATGGTTTCATGTGTTGTCCATGTGTCAACTGTCAGAATAAGACAGATCACCCAAACGTGAGAACCCTTCAAAGTCATCTTATTCGGCATGGTTTCATGCCCAGCTATAATTGTTGGACGAAGCACGGAGAAAAAGGTGTTATGATGGAAGACAATGAAGAAGAGGAAGATGATGACAACTATCCTATGTTCCCGGAGTACGGAGATTCTGCAACGGGGGAAGCTGAAGCTGAAGAGGCACCAGATGAGCCCACTGACGATCTTGGTAGGGCCATTGCTGATGCAAAGAGAGAGTGCGGAACTGAAAAGGAGAGGTTGAAGTTCGACCAGATGTTAGAGGATCACAAGAAATTGTTGTATCCAAGTTGCGAAGATGGTCAGAAAAAGCTGGGTACCACACTGGAATTACTGCAGTGGAAGGCAGAGTGTGGTGTGACTGACAAGGAATTTGGAAAGTTGCTGCAGATAATTAGGAAGATGCTTCCAAAGGTCAACGAGTTGCCCGACAACACGTACGAAGCAAAGAAGGTTGTGTGCCCTCTAGGATTAGACGTGCATAAGATACATGCCTGCCCTAATGACTGCATCCTCTACCGCGGTGAGTATGAGAATTTGGATGCATGTCCAGTATGCACTGCATTGCGTTATAAGATCAGACGAGATGACCCTGGTGAAGTTGAGGGTGAGCGTCCCCGGAAGAGGGTTCCTGCCAAGGTGATGTGGTATGCTCCTATAATACCACGGTTGAAACGCCTGTTCGCGAATAAAGAGCATGCCAAGTTGTTGCGATGGCACAAAGAGGACCGTAAGAAAGACGCGATGTGTAGACACCCCGCTGATGGGTCGCAGTGGAGAAAAATTGAGAGAGAGTTCCCGGAATTTGAAGATGACGCAAGGAACTTAAGGTTTGGTCTAAGTACAGACGGTTTCAATCCGTTTGGGGAGCAGAGCAGCAGTCATAGCACATGGCCTTTGACTCTATGTATTTATAACCTTCCTCCTTGGTTGTGCATGAAGCGAAAGTTCATTATGATGCCATTGCTCATCCAAGGCCCGAAGCAACCCGGCGACGACCTTGATGTGTACCTCAGGCCATTATTTGAAGAACTTTTACAGTTGTGGCGGGAAGAAGGTGTACGGGTGTGGGATGAGCACAAACATGAGGAATTTGACCTACGAGCTCTGCTTTTTGTAACAATTAACGATTGGCCTGCTCTTGCTAACCTCTCAGGGCCGTCGACCAAGGGGTACAATGCATGCACACACTGTTTGGGTGAGACTGAATGTTTATATTTGGATAAATGTAAGAAGTGTGTGTATCTGGGGCATCGTCGATTTCTTCCGATCAGGCATACCGCAAGGAAGAAAGGCAAGCATTTTAAAGGTGAGGCTGATCACAGTAGGAGGCCTGTCAACCGTACTGGTGAAGAAATATTTGATATGGTCAAGGATCTAAAAGTAATCTTTGGAAAGGGTCCTGGAGGTCAACAGGTTCCGAAAGACGCTAACGGGCACGCACCCATGTGGAAGAAAAAATCTATATTTTGGGAGCTACCATATTGGAAGGTCCTAGAGGTTAGATCTGCTATCGACGTGATGCACGTGACGAAGAATGTTTGCGTGAACCTGCTAGGCTACTTGGGCGTGTACGGGAAGAAAAAAGATACAGAGGAAGCACGGGAGGACCAGAAACGTGTGAAAGAACGAGACGGCCTAAGTCCCGAACACTACGAAGGTCCTGCCGGCTACGCTCTTACCAAACAAGAGAAAGTAATATTCTTTGAATGCCTGAGCAGTATCAAGGTCACGGCTGGGTTCTCGTCGAATATAAAGAGGATAGTAAATGTGAGACTCCAAAAATTTCAGAACCTAAAGTCTCATGATTGCCACGTGATTATGACGCAATTGCTTCCGATTGCACTGAGGGGGCTACTACCGGAAAATGTTCGAGTACCCATTGTGAAGCTTTGTGCATTCCTCAATGCAATATCTCAAAAGGCAATCGATCCGGCGATTCTACCAGGGTTGCAAAATGATGTGGTCCAGTGTCTTGTCAGTTTTGAGTTGGTGTTCCCTCCATCCTTCTTCGATGTTATGACGCATCTCCTGGTTCACCTAGTCGAAGAGATTCAAGTTCTCGGTCCTGTATTTCTGCACAATATGTTCCCATTTGAGAGGTTCATGGCAGTCTTAAAGAAATATGTGCATAACCGTGCTAGGCCAGAAGGAAGCATCTCCAACGGCTACAGTAACGAGGAGGTCATTGAGTTCTGTGTTGACTTTATTCATGACCTTAAGCCGATAGGTGTTCCACAATCACGACATGAGGGTAGACTTAGTGGAAAAGGCACACTAGGAAAGAAAACAAAAATTTGTATGGATGGACATTCTTTCACTGAAGCACACTATACAGTTCTACAAAGTTCTACCTTGGTGGCCCTGTATATCGATGAACACAAGAATTTTGTACGCTCTCTACACGCGGGGAAGTCTGACAACTGGATTGTACGTACACACATGGCCACGTTCGGCGGTTGGTTGCGAGCACATCTTGAAAATAAAGACAAGGTTGATGAAGAGTTACACTTGTTGGCCAGGGCACCATCTACAACTATATGTACTTTCCAAGGGTACGAGATAAATGGAAATACATTTTACACGAGTGTCCAAGATAAAAAGAGCACGAACCAAAACAGTGGTGTTCGCATTGATGCAACAAACAACAATGGGCAGAAGAACACATATTATGGTTGCATAGAGGAGATATGGGAACTTGACTATGGACCTTCTTTTAAGATCCCTTTGTTTCGGTGCAAATGGGTCAATCTGAAAGGCGGGGTTGAGGTAGACAAGATGTACGGAATGACAACAGTGGATCTAAACAATCTTACGTATAGAGACGAACCATTCGTGCTAGCCAATGATGTGGCTCAGGTTTTCTATGTGAAAGACATGTCTAGCAGACCCAAAAAAAGAAACATCCTGGGAGTGGAGGAGCCTAGGCGTCACATAGTTCTTTCAGGAAAAAGAAACATCGTGGGAGTGGAGGACAAGACAGACATGTCAGATGATTATAATAATTTTGATGAAATTCCGCCTTTCGTAGTGAACATTGACCCAATCATCAAGTTGATTGAAGAAGATGCTCCATGGTTCCGACGCAGAAGAACTGGCGGTGTTGTGTGATGGAGATGTTGGTGCGATATGTAATAATTAATATATTAAACTTTTGATATGAAGAACATGCTCCATTTTTACCTGCATATCAAATGGATCCGCCGGCGTTGATAGAACAAAACACACGATTTCACCTGCATACAGCCCCACGGTGGCTCTTGATGAGTGCCTGCATATCAAATGCACCGTGGGGCGTATGCAGGGAATCCGAGTAATTTGTATATATTCCTCAGTAGATGAATTGAACTATTCTTTTGATAGAACAAAACACACGATTTCACCTGCATACAGCCCCACGGTGGCTCCTGAGTGCCTGCATATCAAATGCACCGTGGGGCGTATGCAGGGAATCCGAGTGATTTGTATACCACACACCACCCGGCTAGGCACTAGAAGGAGGAAACACTGAGTGCTCGCCTCGTCCGAGAGGGGGCTATATATAGGGTCACGGGCTCAACCAGTGGTACTGATAGTGTTGATCCAACAGCTATCAAGTGCTCAAAAGAAGCACACCCCTGATCCAACGGCTAACAAGTGTTTCAAAGAAACACACGATCTGTGTGCTTCTTTAGTCCCGGTTTGAAACTGAAAGCGTTAATCGAACAGCTCAGAAGCAATCAAAAGAAACACACACCTGATCAAACGGCTTACAAGTGCTTGAAAGAAACAAACGATCCGTGTGCTTCTTTAGTCCCGGTTTGGAAGTTAAAGTGTTGATCGAACAGCTCAGAATTCCAAAGTTTGCAAAAGTTATACAAATTCACATTCAAACTAGTTTTAAACTAATTTAAATAATGGTTATAGAAAAGAGAAAATGTTTTTGTATTAGTTAGTCAAATTCAAACACTTTTCATATTGAAAGTTTTTTCAAATTCCAAAGTTTGCAAAAGTTATACAAATTCACATTCAAAATAGTTTTAAACTAATTAAAATAATGGTTATAGAAAAGAGAAAATGTTTTTGTATTAGTTAGTCAAATTCAAACACTTTTCATATTGAAAGTTTTTTCAAATTCCAAAGTTTGCAAAAGTTATACAAATTCACATTCAAAATAGTTTTAAACTAATTAAAATAATGGTTATAGAAAAGAGAAAATGTTTTTGTATTAGTTAGTCAAATTCAAACACTTTTCATATTGAAAGTTTTTTCAAATTCCAAAGTTATTTAAAACAGAAAACAGAAAACAGAAAAAGAAAAGAAAAAGGAAAAACCCCATCTATCCCGGGTGGTGGCACAGCCCGGGACAGATGGGGTGCTATCTATCCCGGTTGGAGACTCAGCCCGGGACAGATGACCCCTATTTGTCCCGGGCTGAGCCACCACCCGGGACAGATAGCCTCTACCATATATAACCAACACTTAGCCACGGTTCGAGCCACAACCCGGAGCAATTTCACATCGACGCCGTCAGGCTGCCGAATTTTTCCGTCGCGCCGCCGCATCCTTCCTCGCCGTCCCCGCGCCTCCGGCCATCCCTGTGCGCGCCTCCGGCCATCCCGACGCCGCTGCGCACTGCTGCCGCCCTCGCCGTCCCAGCGCATTTGTCCTTCCCCGTGCGCGCCTCCGGCCATCTTTCCCGCACGTCTTCTTCCTCGCCGAGACCGGAGCTCCGCCGAGCCATTGCCGACGGCGACGAGGGTGAGTCCTCTTATCCTCCTCCCTCTCTCTCGACGCAACCGTGCCGCACTCCGCCGCCACCGCGTGCGTCACCTAGAAATCAAACCCTAGCTTCGGTTCACCATTGATGACGTCAGCACGACGTCATCATTTTCAGAAACTATGTTAAACTATAGAAAATCATAATTAAATCATTTTAAATCAGAAAAATACAAACCTTTTATCAAAATGTTCATAAAAAGAAAATACATGTCGTTGTGTCATTATTTTGTGTGTTTGAATAAGTTTGAATAAACAAAAAAATTGTTGGAATATCGTTGCAAATACAAACTTTTTATCAAAATTGTTGGAATATCTTTAGAATAGATTTTACATTTAATTCTTTTCTTATATAGAATATATATTCATGAAAATCATTTTGTGTGTTGAAAATAAATGAAGATCATTTAAAGCTAATGAAATGTTCATTTGGATATTCCATTTATTATAAAATATATGAAGTTATTAAAGTTATTTAGTTGTATGACATATCGGTAAAGTTATTTAGATGTTGAGTTATTAAAATTATTTAAATGGATTTAAATCTCTTGCAGAAACTATGGACACCCGTAGAAATCTTCAACAAGAAGAGGACATGTTCGGCATCATTCGTGAAGGTGATGAATTGGACCCCGGCAGAAACCATGAACAAGAAGAGGAACACGTAGACGATTTCACCGGGCAATTTCTGAACGAGTCCGGTGATGGACTGGAGGGGCATTCAGACGGAATAGACGTCACCGACAGTTCAGCTCACCCACAGTTCACCGACTCTACTGTTGGAAAGTCGGCCGCCGAGGTAGATATATGCCCTCAGGTTTTTGTCTCCGTTGAAAAGATTTGTGTGTATACATATATTAACTATCACTTTTTCTTGTGTTTAGCCGTCGGCGGGCCATGAACCGGGACCAAAAAAAAAAGCAGCGGTGAAACGAGGCGGGCCACGGACCGGGACCAAAAAGCTCCAAGGGAAACAGAAGTACCACATCGAGGAGATCAATGAAAAAGGAAAAACGATTGCTCCCGCTAACCACGCAAGGAAATTTGTAGCTCAGTGCGGAGTCATCGTTCGGGACAGACTGTCCATCAGGGCTCAAGAATGGTATAAGACAAAGGTGCCAAAAGAGGGGGTTATTTATGTCTCGAATGCAGACAAACAACTCCTTTGGGACGAGCTCATGCAGAATTTCACTTTACTGGAAGAGGAGGATGTAGAGGAGCCGGTTATAGAGAATCGATGCAAGGCCTGGACTTATATTGAGATGGGTGAATTGTTCCGCAGCTGGAAGAAAAGGCTTAACAAGTTCATAAAAGAAGGTAAAACTCCAGAATTTGTCGGAGTCTATGAAAAGATAAAAGATGAGTGGCCCGAATTTAAGGCGTACAAGCAATCGGAAGCCGCTAAGGCCATGTCAGAGAGAAATAAGAAAAATGCAGACAAAAAGATATATCACCATAACATGGGGTCAGGTGGCTACCTGACGGCCCTGCCTAAGTTTCTGAAAATGGAGGAAGAGTTTTTGGCTAAAGGTATACAGATCGAGACATTTGACTGGCCAGACCGGCTTAAGGCTTGGTTCTGTGGGCATGGTGGAAAGTTAGACCCTGAAACAGGTGGCTGTCTTTTTACCAAGGAGCACGGACCTGACCCTATTAAAGCTCTCAGAGAGGTATGGAAGGAGGTCACGGAAGGCAGGTTCCACCCTAACAGAGAGAAGGACGAGCTATCGCGAGCCCTTAAGAATCCTGAACACAGTGGACGAACAAGAGGAACCGTCGGCTCTGTACCGTGGATACTTGGGTTTCCCAAAGATGTTGGCACTTATAGAAGCCGATCGAGAAAGAAGAAAGAGATTGTCGACCGGGCCCAGTGGATGGAAAATAAATTACTACAGCATGAGAAGGAGATAGCAGAGCTGAAGGCAGCGCAGACTCGACGGATGCCCTGCGAATCTGAGACGCCCGAAAATCCTTCTCCTGATCCAAAATCAATGCGGAGAAGCAGCGTGGCTTCGACGGAGCTCGATCGCCACAATGATATGCCGGGTCCTCGTCACCCCGTGGATAATATCGTGCAGCGGGAACTCTGCGACCTACATGTGCCATGCTTGAACATAACCGTGAAGGTGGCGCACGGCTTTGCCCTACCGCCTAGCCCAAATGGAACTTACCATTGTCGCCCTATTCCAGATGGCTATGCTGTTGTCGGGGTTGATGAGGTTATCAAGACATATGAGGGAATTAAGCTGGACTTCCCTACGGGTGAAGACGAGGTTGAGTTGAGATTTGCCCTCAAGAGTACCTGCTTATGGAAAAAAGAATACATCGTGTTCCCACACATGCAGCTAAATCGCCCTCCCAGTCCACAAGCCAGTCCACATAACTACAACAACGACAACCAATGCCCTAGTCCAGACACCCCCCACAACGACAACCAAGGCGCTAGTCCATCTCCGCCGTCGCGTGAGCGTACTCCGCCGCGTGAGCGTACTCCGCCGCGTCAACGGACTCCATCGCCTCCGCAAAAGAAGCGGAAGTGCACCGCTGCGTCGACTAGTACTCAGAAAAGCGAAACGGCCGGGAAGTCTCGCTTTGTGAACTCTCGCAAAGATGTCGATACATGGGTCGAGGAGATCCAGACTTCCCAGAGAAAGAAGGCAAAAAAGATGTCTTTGCCTGTTCCGGTTTATTCTCCGGAAGCGATACGGTGGGCCATAGAATTTCTTACGCATCCGTCGCAATATGAACTAAATATGGACGATGACTACACACGCGTTCTGGTGCGTACATCTAAGAGAGTGCGGGAAGAACAAAAATCTGCTGCCACCCAGAAGAGAGATGTTCCACAGCTCGGAATGCAGGCGGGACAATCGGCCCCTCCACTCATATTGGCGCCTTACAACCGGAACCCGATCGATGATGTACTTTCGCAGCAAGCTAGAGATATGGGTATAACTCTGGCAGAGCTGAAGGCATTGCAAGCTGGCGAGAGTGTCACCATACATGAGGTGGCGCGGACATATGTGAGAGGACAAGATCTTGTCGACCCTGCAATGGTGCGCACTCTACCAGCTAGGTTGCACCAACTAAATGCATGGTACTTGCGTACCACGAAAAGTCAAGACGGAGACTGGCTCTATGGGAAAATTCCAAAGGATTTTTTTGGCCCAGGTGATGATGAGGTTCAAATCGAGTATTGCGAATTATGGCAGTTATTCAATTTTGACGCGCTCGACAAATCTATCATCAGTGCCTTTTGCATGTAAGTAATTAAATTATGTATATATGTCAGTAATTCTCTAGCTCTACTTATTTTTCATTGCTTGTAATTATCCTTATCACTATATTACTTTTGTACTCTATTATGCAGGCTGAAAATTATACAATCTCGAAAGCTGGGACTCAATCACAAGATTGGATTCATTGACCCTAATCGAGTTCATCATCATGGTTTGTTACATTACCCAGATCAAACGGAGGAGCTTTTGCTTACTTATTTGATGGCGCAACATTACAAAAGCACCATAATTTTCCCGTTCAACTTCGGGTGAGTTGTTTACTTTCTTATACATACTCGATGTTAATTAAGTATATGTAATTGATGATTTAGTTATTAACAAATATAAACATATGGCGGATTTCACTGGGTATTATTTGAGATTGATGTTGAAAAGGCAATCGTTGATGTCTTGGACCCATTATCGAAACCTGAAGAAAAGTTCGACGACACGAAACAGATGCTCCAGAGGTAATTTCGTTCATTATCACAATCGACCTCGTCTTTTCTAATAATATATAGTAATTAGTTAACTTCTTTACTAATTTTTCATACCGTAAACTTCAGGGTTTGGGACAAGTTCACCGGTTTCCACAAGGATGTCGGTATAGCTAAGAACCTCACTTTTAAATGGCGAGAGGTAAAGACGTATACTAGCTAGGTTCCACATACGCATATTCTTAATTTCAGTCTCACAATACCATTTTTTCAATATTTATGATTATTTTTTATTAATTTCTTATCTTATTCCATCATAAAGTGCGCGAAGCAGCAACAAGGCACCAATTTGTGTGGATTCTATGTCTGCGAGTTCATTTGAATTCACTTCAATGAGGGTGCAGACTGGAATAGGGTACGTTAACAATTCATTCAAACTTGTTCACTTCTCAAATTGAATTATTTTCATAATGGTTGATATATTGGTGTTGATCTCTCCTTTTTAGTTTGAGACGATCCGGAACAGGCTAGAAGCAAAAGACCGCCTACTACCAATCGCGGAGGAAATTACGGGCTTTCTGCTTGACTATGTCATAAAGCCAGGCGCAGAATGCAGTATAATCCGGCCGCCAAAAAAGACCATCCCGAGGAAAAAAATAGGGTCTAATGCTTCTCTGTCATGTAAAAAATATTTGTACTTAGCCGTGTCACCGGTACAGACATGATCTTCCGGTTGTAAATATTTGTTTGGGAGAACTCGTGTACTAGTAGTATTCATGACTATATCCCGAGGAAAAAATCGTGTATTCATGATATATATTACATAGTAACGTATAATATACAACTCGATCTTGTTTGAAATGAAACATAAATGAAAAAACACAAACACAAAAGAATCAGTAACATAAATAGAAAACAGAAACAAAAATAGAAAACAGGAAACAAAATAAAAGAAACAAAGAAAAACATATATACTGTCCCGGTTCGTATTATGAACCGGGACAAATGAGTCGCAGGCAGAGCCTGCCTTGATTGGCCACGTGGCCCCCCTATTGGTCCCGGGCCGTGTCGTGCCCGGGACAAATAGGGGAGGCTATTTGTCCCGAACACGCTGTCCCGGGCGCGTGACCGGGGCAAAAAGCCCTCACGGCCCGGGACCAGTGGCCTGTTTTGCTCTAGTGGCACTTAGAGGTGGAGAACTCCCGTTTCTGGTGCCGGGCATGGAATCGTGTGACGGAGTAGATGAAATTTTTGTTCCCATGTCCCTATGTATCAATCTAACACAACCAAGCAAAAAATTTCATGCGTCTACCCCTTCTCGGCGCCGTTTAAAGGGGTAGATCGCGGGGTTTGACTTTTTCTCAACGGATGTTCGGTTTCTCCGAGCCGGGGGTCCGGAGTGTCGGAACCCCACCAAAACTTGCATGGACCCCTAACATGTGTATATTAGTATTTTGGTAGTATGTGGGAACCAATATACAACTCTGAGGTGCGACCCGGTACATCGACCCCTCTTACCCCCTAGCAGGTTCATGCACTTAGAGTTGGAAAACAACCGTTTCGGGTGCCGAGCATTGAATCGTGCGACGGTGTAGATGAAATGTTGGTTCCCCATGTCCCTATGTATCAACCTAACACAACCAAGCAAAAAATTTCATGCGTCTAGCCCTTCTCGGCGCCGTATAAAGTGGTAGATCGCCGGGTTTTGACTCTTTCTCAACGGATGTTTGGTTTCTCCGAGCCGGGGGTCCGGAGCGTCGGAACCCCACCAAAACTTGCATGGAGCCCTAACATGTGTATATTAGTGTGTTGGTAGGATGTGGGAACCAAGATACAACTCCGAGGTCCGACCCGCTACATCGACCCCTCTTACCCCCTAGCAGGTTCATGCACTTAGAGGTGGAAAACTCCCGTTTCGGGTGCCGAGCATGGAACTGTGCGAAGGAGTAGATGAAATTTTGGTTCTCCATGTCCCTGTGTATAAACCTAACACAGCCAAGTAAAAAAGTTCATGCGTCTACCCCTTCTCGGCGGCGTTTAAAGGGGTAGATCGCCGGGTTTGATTTTTTCCCAACGGATGTTGGGTTTCTCCGGGTCGGGGGTCCGGAGCGTCGGAACCCCACCAAAACTTTCATCTACCCCTAACATTGGTATATTAGTGTGTTGGTAGGATGTGGGAACCAATATACAATTCTGAGGTCCGACCCGCTACATCGACCCCTCTTACCCCCTAGCAGGTTCATGCACCTAGAGGTTGAAAACTCCCGTTTCGGGTGTCGGGCAAGGAATCATGCGGAGGAGTAGATGAAATGTTGGTCCCACATGTCCCTATGTATCTGTGACGCCCTAAAATTGGTACTATGTAGATTTAAGCGTTCCCGCCGAAATCCGCATAATAACGATTTTAGGTCGCCCACCAGACATAATGTGCACGCCGAAACATGCGCATTATGTGGGTGGAATTGTGATAACATTACAATAGTTCCGATACATCCACAAATACAACAAAGATATAAATACAACAACGACTCGAACGAGTCAAGATACAAATGATACAATACAAAGATACAAAAATGACAGCGGAAGCAAAATAGTATCCGACTACGGACAAGATGCAAATTGGACTGAGAGTCCTGAAGATAAGCAATGGCGCCATATCCCTTCCCAGCCAAGCCGGAGGGATTCCCAAGCTAACGTCGTCGGACTTCAAACCTGTTGACTGCACAAAAAGCACATCCCAAAAGAGGGTCAGGGCACTCCCTGGCAAGCAAAACCGACTTGCCTACTTTCTACACCATCTCCCAAAATATAGGGGAGGTGGACTTAGCGGCAGCAGCACTGGCAACCTAAAGAGACACGCTACAACTTCCGTCTAATCAGAGAGGGATAAGAGAGCGCATAAGATAAACATCTACAACTAACACCAAACATAACCCATTCTCGAATTAACCCCCTCAACCAAATATGAGGAAGCAATTCGGGAAACTCACACATTGAACAGTTTTATTTATAATTTATTGTGAAAGTAATTCTATATTACTAATCAAATTAATTAACATTAATTAGGTGCAAGTAGTCTAAATCTTGTTAGCCAGCATCATCACCAAAGTCGTCCATAACCGTGGACACGGCTCATCGATAAGATTATACCCTGCAGGGGTGCACTACTGTACCCATACTCGCATGATCAACCCAAGCAAGCATCAGGGCTTCTCAACACGTCTTATTCCTTCACTACAGCAAGTCCAAGTGCCACCCATATGATTTGTTACCCGCGTCAAGAGTCCGGCCGAATTCTCAATTGCGGACTCATTAGTTTGTGTCCACGCGCCATGCGGCTCAAACCACAGTAGGAATTGTCCGCTTCGCGCGCACCACACCTATATGACCCCCCGTATCATGTAACCTCTCATAATTCATCATCATCATCATGCACATGCATATGAGCAAATGGAAAACCCGAACTAGTTGCGGCACATGGACAAGCTGTAGATTCGTTCAAAGTCGAGGGGGGCTCCATTGGGCCTCCCACAAGTGGTTAGTGCGCTCAAAATTGGATCCGAGGACAAAATCTCAGTTCCTAGGTCGACACTGAGCGGAACAAAGAACCTCGCAAGGCCTTCCGCCTGGTGCCTTATCTTTTAATTATAATACCCAAATTATAATACAACATTTTATTAAGGTAGAATAATCTATCATACTAAGCAGATGAAACATAAGACCAACAGATGACTCGCACAATCAACTCTAAGCATGCGCTACGACTCGCAAGGCCAACAGATAAACAAACAACAGGTGATGGGATGTGGGGATAAAGCTGCATGGGCTGCAGGAAAAACATGTGATGGGATCGCAGTTCAAGAATCGATAACTAGGGTAGCAGAGATCAACGGCAGGAATGAAAGACAATGTATAGGTAAACAAGCAAACTTTGCTTGCCTGGAATCCCGCATGGAAGCAGATCTTGTCGTTGCTCACACATCTCAACATCGTATCCGCGAAGAAGCAACAAACACTGGAAAGCGTAAAAGATGCACTTTACAACTACGGCAAAAGATTCAGCATGGTCAAACGAGAATGATGCATGGCATGGCAAGATGCAATACGAGATGCACTTAATCCAAATTAAGCGGAACCGGAATTCCGACAATTAATATTTATGTTCAACTTATTTATCTACCAGCAATATTAAATGTTGGTTAGCATGGCAACACATGGCATGGGTGATCTAATTAATTTAAATGGAATAGGGCATTTATTTATTACCCCCACACATTCCATATTTATTATTCAGGTGAAAAGCTACACCCGCAAACCCAAGAGATGCAACACATGCAATTATGATGCGATATGCACAAGATAGATGACATTTAATAAAATAGGTTTAGGGTTAGGGTTTTGGGTTCGCACGTTGGATCGGGAGAGTTAGGGTCCGAAACCGACGTCTTCGGAACGTAGAGGAAGTAGTCGTCGTCGGGGGAAGTAGTCATCACGGAACCGGGACATCGTCGTTTGTCGGTGTCGTGGAAGTGCTCGGGAAGCGCGGACACGTAGAATCACGGCAACGGACACCGGATGGAAAACGCACGGGCGGGCAGCACCTCGAACGGTGGACAAACGCGGACAACAAAAGACGCCGGGTTCTTTCGAGCATTGCGTCGAACACCTGGCGGGCGGCGGCGGCGGCGTGCACGCAGCCGTGAAGAGGAGGCCGCGGAGACGGCGGCGCGGCACGGACGAGCGCGTGTGGGGCGGCGGCGCGCTGCGGCGCGGGACGGAGCGCACGACGGCGGGAGGAGGAGCACGGGGTGCACGGCGGCGGGAGCGGCCGACGGAGGATGCGCGGGCGGCGGCGTGGACGCGGCGCGCACGGGCGGCCGGAGGCGTGGGGCTGGCTTGGCCGGAGCAGGGGCGCGCGGAGGAGCTCGGGTGGAGGCGTGGAGGCAGCCGGAGGCGAGGGGCGTCGGGGGCCGGCCGGGCGCGGCGTGCAGCGCGGGCGCGGGAGGCGGCCGGGCGGCGGCGGCGCGGCCGCGCGCTCGGGGGAGGCGAGGTGGCGGGGAGGCGGAGCAGTGGAGGGCAGCGGCGTCCAGCGCAGCGGCGGAGGAGGCGGCGGCGGACCGCTGGCGGCGGCGTCGGGGGAGGCGCAGGCGGCGTCGGCCGGCCGGAAGGAGTAGGGCTCGGCGGGAGGAGCGGAGCGCGGCCGGTGACCGGATGAGCAGGGTGAGGGGCGACGGCGCGGAGGCGACGGCCAGCCGTGGCGCGAGGAGGGAGCGCGGCGGCAGGCCAAGGGAGCGCGGCGGCAGGCCAAGGGCGCGCTGGCGGCGGGGTCGGGATGGATTGGTGCGCTGCGGGCTGGAGGAAGAAGAAAAGAAAGAGAAGAAGGGAAAAGAAAGAAAAAAGAAAGAAAAAGGAAAGAAAGAAAAGGAGGGGGGAAAAGAGAAAAGGAAAAAAGGAGAAGTGGAGGGGGGAGGCTGCAAAAATTGTAGGGGGTGGGAAAGAATTTTCTGTGGGGAAAACTTAGGGTTTGAGTTAGATGGGCTTTGGGCCTTATTTCTCTCCCCTTATTCTTTTCGGTTTTATATTTTTAAAACAAAATAGAAAACGAATTTGAACACGAAACCTTTACAAAATATTTTTAGTTTTCAATAGACAATTTAATAAACTAATTTTTAACATTTTTAAAAGATTTGAAAATAACACATTTTTAATTAATTTGAAAAGCATTTGAATTTAATTGTGGAATTAAATTTAAATGCAACAAATTAAATTAATGCGATGCGATGCCATGTCGATGCAAAAAAGAAAACTCACAAAATTAAAAGGGGATAAATCCCGGGGCGTTACAATCGACACCACTAACAAGGGATCGCGTCCCGAGATCCACGCCGAGACCACAAGAAGAGAGGGGTAACTATCGAGTCTTCACGCTCCGGGATGAACTTCTCGACACCACTAACAAGGGATTGTTGCCCCACCTTGAAATTCTCGACACCACTAACAAGGGATTGTTGCTCACGACGAAGACGACTCCGAAAGATCGAACCTAATAGGGTAAAAGGCAAGAAATCGTCCACCCACACGTAGGATCCTAAAACTTTGAAAGTTTGGATAAGAGAAGAGACTCCAAAACAAGTAAGGTAAGAGGATAAATAGAATTGAGGTAAGGAGTAAATAGATACCTATTGAGATATTTCCAAAATAATTTTTAGTCAAATAGTTTTCGACACTATAAACATCGACCGTTAGCGAGGTTATCCTATAGGCTTTTGCGGACCCGCTGCTTCGATAACCATTCGTATCGAAACAACAAGGAGATCGAAACCAAGGCTCTGATACCACTTTGTGAAGCCCTAAAATCGGTACTATGTAGATTTAAGCGTTCCCGCCGAAATCCGCATAATAACGATTTTAGGTCGCCCACCAGACATAATGTGCACGCCGAAACATGCGCATTATGTGGGTGGAATTGTGATAACATTACAATAGTTCCGATACATCCACAAATACAACAAAGATATAAATACAACAACGACTCGAACGAGTCAAGATACAAATGATACAATACAAAGATACAAAAATGACAGCGGAAGCAAAATAGTATCCGACTACGGACAAGATGCAAATTGGACTAAGAGTCCTGAAGATAAGCAATGGCGCCATATCCCTGCCCAGCCAGGCCGGAGGGATTCCCAAGCTAACGTCGTCGGACTTCAAACCTGTGGACTGCACAAAAAGCACATCCCAAAAGAGGGCCAGGGCACTCCCTGGCAAGCAAAACCGACTTGCCTACTTTCTACACCATCTCCCAAAATATAGGGGAGGTGGACTTAGCGGCAGCAGCACTGGCAACCTAAAGAGACACGCTACAACTTCCGTCTAATCAGAGAGGGATAAGAGAGCGCATAAGATAAACATCTACAACTAACACCAAACATAACCCATTCTCGAATTAACCCCCTCAACCATATATGAGGAAGCAATTCGGGAAACTCACACATTGAACACTTTTATTTATAATTTATTGTGAAAGTAATTCTATATTACTAATCAAATTAATTAACATTAATTAGGTGCAAGTTGTCTAGATCTTGTTAGCCAGCATCATCACCAAAGTCGTCCATAACCGTGGACACGGCTCATCGATAAGATTATACCCTGCAGGGGTGCACTACTGTACCCATACTCGCATGATCAACCCAAGCAAGCATCAGGGCTTCTCAACACGACTTATTCCTTCACTACAGCAAGTCCAAGTGCCACCCATATGAGTTGTTACCCGCGTCAAGAGTCCGGCCGAATTCTCAATTGCGGACTCATTAGTTTGTGTCCACGCGCCATGCGGCTCAAACCACAGTAGGAACTGTCCGCTTCGCACGCACCACACCTATATGACCCCCCGTATCATGTAACCTCTCATCAATTATCATCATCATCATCATGCACATGCATATGAGCAAATGGAAAACCCGAACTAGTTGCGGCACATGGACAAGCTGTAGATCCGTTCAAAGTCGAGGGGGGCTCCATTGGGCCTCCCACAAGTGGTTAGTGCGCTCAAAATTGGATCCGAGGACAAAATCTCAGTTCCTAGGTCGACACTGAGCGGAACAAAGCACCTCGCAAGGCCTTCCGCCTGGTGCCTTATCTTTTAATCATAATACCCCAATTACAATACAACATTTTATTAAGGTAGAATAATCTATCATACTAAGCAGATGAAATATAAGACCAACAGATGACTCGCACAATCAACTCTAAGCATGCGCTACGACTCGCAAGGCCAACAGATAAACAAACAACAGGTGATGGGATGTGGGGATAAAGTTGTATGGGCTGCAGGAAAAACATGTGATGGGATCGCAGTTCAAGAATCGATAACTAGGGTAGCAGAGATCAACGGCAGGAATGAAAGACAATGTATAGGTAAACAAGCAAACTTTGCTTGCCTGGAATCCCGCATGGAAGCAGATCTTGTCGTTGCTCACACATCTCAAAGTCGTATCCGCGAAGAAGCAACAAACACTGGAAAGCGTAAAAGATGCACTTTACAACTACGGCAAAAGATTCAGCATGATCATACGAGAATGATGCATGGCTTGGCAAGATGCAATACGAGATGCACTTAATCCAAATTAAGCGGAACCGGAATTCCGACAATTAATATTTATGTTCAACTTATTTATCTACCAGCAATATTAAATGTTGGTTAGCATGGCAACACATGGCAGGGGTGATCTAATTAATTTAAATGGAATAGGGCATTATTTATTATTACCCCCACACATTCCATATTTATTATTTAGGTGAAAACCTACACCAGCAAACCCAAGAGATGCAACACATGCAATTATGATGCGATATGCACAAGATAGATGACATTTAATAAAATAGGTTTAGGGTTAGGGTTTTGGGTTCGCACGTTGGATCGGGAGAGTTAGGGTCCGAAACCGACGTCTTCGGAACGTAGAGGAAGTAGTCGTCGTCGGGGGAAGTAGTCATCGCGGAACCGGGACATCGTCGTTTGTCGGTGTCGTGGAAGTGGTCGGGAAGCGCTGACACGTAGAATCACAGCAACGGAAACCGGATGGAAAACGCACGGGCGGGCAGCACCTCGAAGGGTGGACAAACGCGGACAATAAAAGACGCCGGGTTCTTTCGAGCATTGCGTCGAACACCTGGCGGGCGGCGGCGGCGGCGTGCACGCAGCCGTGAAGAGGAGGCCGCGGAGACGGCGGCGCGGCACGGACGAGCGCGTGTGGGGCGGCGGCGCGCTGCGGCGCGGGACGGAGCGCACGACGGTGGGAGGAGGAGCACGGGGTGCGCAGCGGCGGGAGCGGCCGATGGAGGATGCGCAGGCGGCGGCGTGGACGCGGCGCGCACGGGCGACCGGAGGCGCGGGGCTGGCTCGGCCGGAGCAGGGGCGCGCGGAGGAGCTCGGGTGGAGGCGTGGAGGCAGCCGGAGGCGAGGGGCGTCGGGGGCCGGCCGGGCGCGGCGTGCAGCGCGGGCGCGGGAGGCGGCCGGGCGGCGGCGGCGCGTCCGCGCGCTCGGGGAAGGCGAGGTGGCGGGGAGGCGGAGCAGTGGAGGGCAGCGGCGGCCTGCGCAGCGGCGGAGGAGGCGGCGGCGGCGTCGGGGGAGGCGCAGGGGGCGTCGGCCGGCCGGAAGGAGTAGGGCTCGGCGGGAGGAGCGGCGCGCGGCCGGTGACCGGATGAGCAGGGTGAGGGGCGACGGCGCGGAGGCGACGGCCAGCGGCGGCGCGAGGAGGGAGCGCGGCGGCAGGCCAAGGGCGCGCTGGCGGCGGGGTCGGGATGGATTGGTGCGCTGCGGGCTGGAGGAAGAAGAAAAGAAAGAGAAGAAGGGAAAAGAAAGAAAAAAGAAAGAAAAAGGAAAGAAAGAAAAGGAGGGGGGAAAAAGAGAAAAGAAAAAAAGGAGAAGTGGAGGGGGGCGGCTGCAAAAATTGTAGGGGGTGGGAAAGAATTTTCTGTGGGGAAAACTTAGGGTTTGAGTTAGATGGGCTTTGGGCCTTATTTCTCTCCCCTTATTCTTTTCGGTTTTATATTTTTAAAACAAAATAGAAAACGAATTTGAACACGAAACCTTTACAAAATATTTTTAGTTTTCAATAGACAATTTAATAAACTAATTTTTAACATTTTTAAAAGATTTGAAAATAACACATTTTTAATTAATTTGAAAAGCATTTGAATTTAATTGTGGAATTAAATTTAAATGCAACAAATTAAATTAATGCGATGCGATGCCATGTCGATGCAAAAAAGAAAACTCAAAAAATTAAAAGGGGATAAATCCCGGGGCGTTACAGTATCAACATAAAACGACCAAGAAAAAATGTTCATGCGTCTAACTCCTCGCGGCGCCTTTTAAAGGGGTAGATCGCCGGGCTTGACTTTTTCCCAGCGGATGTGGGGTTTCTCCGTGTCGGGGGTCTGGAGCGTCGGAACCCCACCAAAACTTGCATGGTCCCCTAACATGTTTATATTAGTTTGTTTGTAGTCTGTGGTAACCAAGATACAACTCCGAGGTGTGACATGCTACATCGACCTCTCTTACCCCCTAGCAGGTTGATGCACTTAGAGGTGGAAAACTCCCATTTCGGGTGTCGGACATGGAATCATGCGACGGCATATATGAAATGTTGGTTCTCCATGTCCCTATGTATCAACCTTACACAACCAAGCAAAAAGGTTCATGCGTCTACCCCCGCTTTGCGCCGTTTAAAGGGGTAGATCGTCGGGTTTGACTTTTTCCCAACGGATGTTGGGTTTCTCTATGCCGGGGGTCCGGAGCGCCGGAACCCGACGAAAACTTGAATGGACCCCTAACATGTGTATATTAGTGTGTTGGTAGGCTGTGGGAACCAATATACAACTCGGAGGTGCGACCCGCTACATCGACCCCTCTTACCCCCTTGCAGGTTCATGCACTTAGAGGTGGAAAACTCCCGTTTCGGGTGTTGGGCATGGAATCGTGCGACGGAGTAGATGAAATGTTGGTCCCCCATGTACTTATGTATCAACCTAACACAACCAAGCAAAAAGGTTCATGTGTCTACCCCCTCTCGGCGCCGTTTAAAGGGGTAGATCGTCGGGTTTGACTTTTTCCCAACGGATGTGGGGATTCTCCGTGTCGGGGGTCTGGAGCGTCGGAACCCCACAAAAACCTGAATGGATCCCCAAAATGTGTATATGAGTGTGTTGGTAGGCTGTGGCAACCAAGATACAACTCCGAGGTGCGACCCTCTATATCGACCCCTCTTACCGGCCCCGTTAGCAGGTTGATGCACTTAGAGGTGGAAAACTCCCGTTTCGGGTGTCGTACATGGAATCGTGCGACGGAGTGCATGAAATGTTCGTTCCCCATGTCCCTATGTATCAAACTAACACAACCAAGCAAAAAGTTTCATGCGTCTACTCCCTCTCGGCCCTGTTTAAAGGGGTAGATCGCCGGGTTTGACTTTTTCCCAACGGATATTGGGTTTCTCCGTTCCAGGGGTCTGGAGCGTCGTAACCCCACAAAAACTTGCATGGAACCCTAAAATGTGTATATTAGTGTGTTGGTAGGCTGTGGGAACCAAGATACAACTCCGAGGTGCGACCCGCTACATCGACCCCTCTTACCCCCTATTAGGTTCATGCATTAGAGGTGGAAAACTCCCGTTTCGGGTGTCAGACATGGAATCGTGCGACAGAGTAGATGAAATTTTGGTTCCCCATGGCCCTATGTATCAACCTAACACAAGCAATAAAAAAAGGTTCATGCGTCTACCCTCATGGCCCTATGTACCCCTAACATGGGTATATTAGTGTGTTGGTAGGATGTGGGAACCAATATACAATTCTGAGGTCCGACCCGCTACATCGACCCCTCTTACCCCCTAGCAGGTTCATGCACCTAGAGGTTAAAAACTCCCGTTTCGGGTGTCGGGCATGGAATCATGCGCAGGAGTAGATGAAATGTTGGTCCCACATGTCCCTATGTATCAACATAAAACAACCAAGAAAAAATGTTCATGCGTCTAACTCCTCTCGGCGCCTTTTCAAGGGGTAGATCGCCGGGCTTGACTTTTTCCCAGCGGATGTGGGGTTTCTCCATGTCGGGGGTCTGGAGCGTCGGAACCTCACCAAAACATGAATGGACCCCTAACATGTGTATATTAGTGTGTTGGTAGGCTGTGGAAACCAAGATACAACTCCGAGGTGCGACCCGCTACATCGACCCCTCTTACCCCCTAGTAGGTTCATGCATTTAGAGGTGGAAAACTCCCGTTTCGGGTGTCGGACATGGAATCGTGCGACGGAGTAGATGAAATGTTGGTCCCCCATGTACTTATGTATCAACCTAACACAACCAAGCAAAAAGGTTCATGTGTCTACCCCCTCTCGGCGCCGTTTAAAGGGGTAGATCGTCGGGTTTGACTTTTTCCCAACGGATGTGGGGATTCTCCGTGTCGGGGGTCTGGAGCGTCGGAACCCCACAAAAACCTGAATGGATCCCCAAAATGTGTATATGAGTGTGTTGGTAGGCTGTGGCAACCGAGATACAACTCCAAGCTGCGACCGCTACATCGACCCCTCTTACCCCCTAGCAGGTTCATGCACTTAGAGGTGGAAAACTCCCGTTTCGGGTTTCCGCCGTTTCTAGTTTAGCTCATTTGCTTGCTAGTTTAGCTCATTTGTTTTCTGTAGTGCTAGCAAGGTGTTTGATGAAATGCTTAACTTAGGCATTTCATTTGTTTTATATGCATTTTGAGCTCAAATTAAAATATGATTTGTGGTTTTTTCTAGTGTTGTTTCGTCCACTTTCTGACCGCCGTCGATCTCCCGCGTCGTCCCGTCACCGACACCACCTCGGTGAGCCTCTTGTTTTTTTATTTTGTTTTAATACTTCTTAGTTATAGAATTATTAATTGTATAATTTTCGTATTTGTTTTTTTGGTATATATAGTGTCATGGTTTTGACATCTATCCACACCTGCTCTCGCCTGCTCTATTATTCGGATGTGGAGGTAGTTGAGCCGGAAATTCCAACCGACCATATTGTCGAGTTTTTTTGTAAAAGAAAACTATGATTTGAAAGAAAAATTGAAAATAAGTGAAGGTCTTCGTCTCGAAGAGAAGATGAAATGGGAGTTTAAGATCGCCGACGTCGTCGATGATAACAAGATCAAGATGGAGGCAATGCGCTTCGATCACGAGATCAAGATGAATGTAATGCGCTTGAAGCTTAAAAAGTTTAGAAAATATGCCATTAGTCAAGAGGCTTGGTATCGTTATGCTGTTGGTTCAATAGTTACCTTAGTTGCGATTTTGATCACATTTGTTGTTGGATTTAAGTTCTTTAACTAGTTGTATGTTTGTTTCAATTAATGAATGTTTATGAGAACTATGTATTAGATTTCATTAAATATGGTGAACTTGTATTAATGCATTGGTCAATTATGTCTCTATTAATGATATATATAGCTATTGTGTAATTGTTTTAGATATATTTACATAATGTAGATGAATCGACAATGGATGTACGTTGACCGACGTTCTCCGGAGTTCATGATCGGCGTGCAGGATTTTATCCGTGTTGCTGAGGCAAATAAGCGGGATAGCTTTATGTACTATCCATATTCTGCTTGTAAGAATATCAAGGGTTACTCCAAATCAAAAACCATTCACATCCACCTGTTTCAATCCAGTTTCATGTCCGGCTATAATTGTTGGACCAAACACGGAGAAACAGGAGTCATAATGGAAGATAATGAAGAAGAAGAGGACACCGACAACTATCCTGAGTTTCCTGAATACGACGATACTACAATGGGGGGGCATGGGGTAGACACGCCTGACGAAGAGGCACCGGATGAGCCCGCTAATGATCTTGCTCGGGCCATTGCTGATGCACAGAGAAACAACATAAATCAGAGGGAGTGGTTGAAGTTGGAGAGCATGTTAGAGGATCAGAAAAAAATTGTACCCAGGTGTCGAAGATGACCAGAAAAAGTTGGGTACCACGCTGGATTTGTGGCAATGAGAGGCTGAGAATGGTGTATCGGACAAGGGGTTTCAAAAGTTGCTGAAAAAGATAAAGAAGATGCTTACAAAGGATAACGAGTTGCCCGATAGTACATACGAGGCAAAGAAAATTGTCTGTCCTCTAGGATTAGAGGTGCAGAAGATACATGTATGCATTAATGATTGCATACTCTACCGCGGTGAGAAGTACGAGAATCTGAATGCATGCCCGGTTTGCGGTGCACTGCGGTATAAGATTAGGCGAGATGACCCCGGTGAAGTTGAGGGAGAGCGCCCCAGAAAGAGGGTTCCTGCCAAGGTGATGTGGTATGCTCCTATAATACCACGGTTGAAACGTTTGTTCAGAAACAGAGAGCATGCCAAGATGTTGCGATGGCACAAAGAGGACTGTAAGAAGGACGCGATGTTCAGACACCCCCCTGATGGGTCACAATGGAGAAAAATCGAGAGAGAGTTCCCGGACTTTGCAGATGACTCAAGGAACTTAAGGTTTTGTCTAAGTATGGACGGCTTCAATCCTTTTGGGGAGCAGAGCAGCAGTTATAGCACATGGCATGTGACTCTATGTATTTACAACCTTCCTCCTTGGTTGTGCATGAAGCGAAAGTTCATTATGATGCCAGTGCTCATCCAAGGTCCGAAGCAACCTGGCAGCGAGCTTGATGTGTATCTCAGGCCATTAGTTGATGAACTTTTAGAGTTGTGGCGGGAAGAAGGTGTACGTGTGTGGGATGAGCACAAACAGGAGGATTTTGACCTTCGAGGGTTGCTTTTCGTAACGATCAATGATTGGCCTGCTCTTAGTAACATCTCAGGTTAGACAACTAAGGGATACCATGCATGCACACACTGTTTGGATGATACTGAATGTATATACTTGGATAAATGTAAGAAGTGTGTATACTTGGGGCATCGTCGATTTCTTTCGGTCAGGCATAACGTACGGAAGAAAGGCAAGCATTTCAAAGGTGAGGCAGATCACCGTAGGAGGCCTATGGAGCGCACCGGTGATCAAATATTTGATATGGTCAAGGATTTAAAAGTAATCTTTGGAAAGGGTCCTGGAGGACTACAGGTTCCGAATGACGCTAACGGACACGCACCCATGTGGAAGAAGAAATCTATATTTTGGGAGCTACCATATTGGAAAGTCCTGGAGGTCCGATCTGCAATCAACGTGATGCATGTGACAAAGAATATTTGCGTGAACCTGCTAGGCCACTTGGGCGTGTATGGGAAGAAAAAACACAAAGGAAGCACGGGAGGACCAGAAACGTTTGAAAGAACGAGATGCCTACTTCCAGAACACTATGAAGGTCCTGCCAGCTATGCTCTAACCTAACTAGAGAAATCCATATTTTTTGGATGTCTGAGCAGTATCAAGGTCCCGTCTGGCTTCTCGTCGATTATAAAGGGAATAATAAATGTGGAAAAAAATTCAAAACCTACAGTTCCATGACTGCCACGTGATTATGACGCAATTTCTTCTGATTGCATTGAGGGGGCTTTTGCCGGAAAATGTTCGAGTACCCATTGTGAAGCTTTGTGCATTTCTCAATGCAATATCTCAGAAGGTAATCGATCCAACGATCCTACCAAGGTTGCAGACTGATGTGGTGCAGTGTCTTGTCAGTTTTGAGTTGGTGTTGCCGCCGTCCTTCTTCAATGTTATGACGCATGTCTTGGTTCACCTAGTCAAAGAGATTCAAATTCTCGGTCTCGTATTTCTACACAATATGTTCCCATTTGAGAGGTTCATGAGAGTCTTAAAAAAATATGTTCATAACCATGCTAGGCCTGAAGGAAGCATCTCCAAGGGCTATGGAACCGAGGAGGTCATTGAGTTTTGTGTTGACTTTATTCCTGACATTAATCTGATTGGTGTTCCTCAGTCGCGACACGAGGGGAGACTGAGTGGAAAAGGCACTTTAGGGAAAAAAGTTTTAGTATGTAGGGACGGACCTTCTTTCAGTGAAGCACACAACACATCTACAAAATTCCTCGTTGGCAGCTCCGTATATCGAGGAACACATGAATATTTTACGATCTCAGAACCAAGTGGAGGATGAGTTCTGGATTAAAGATCAACACAAGGCGAAATTCAGCGGTTGGTTGCAAACACATCTCATGGGTAACACCAAAGTTGATGTTGAGCTGTACTTGTTGGCCAGGACACCATCTTCAACTACAGTCACTTTCGAAGGGTTCGAGATAAATGGGAATACATTTTAGACGATCGCTCAAGATAGAAAGAGCACCAACCAAAACAGTGGTGTCCGCTTGGATGCAATAAACAACAATGGGCAAAAGGACACATATTATGGTTACATAGAGGAGATATGGGAACTTGAGTATGGACCTGATTTGAAGGTCCCTTTGTTTCGGTGCAAATGGGTGAAGCTGAATGCAGGCGGGGTCAAGGTAGACCCGATGTACGAAAAGACGAAGGTGCATCTAAAATATCTTGATTATAAAGACGAACCGTTCGTCCTAGCAAATGATGTAGCTCAAGTTTTCTACGTGAAAGACATGTCTAACAAACCCAAAAAGAGAAAAAACATGGAAGCGAATACATCAGAAGAGCGAAAACGCCACATAGTTCTTTCAGAAAAAAGAAACATCATGGGGGGTGGAGGACAAGACAGACATGTCAGAAGATTATGATAAGTTTGTTGAAATTCCGCCCTTCAAATTCAACACTGACCCAAGCATCACGTTAAATAATGAGGATTCCCCGTGGTTCCGACCCAATGTTAAGCAATCGAAGAAAAGGAGGAATAATATATAGAACAAATGAGAATATTGGTGATGTGTAATATTGTATAAAACATAACACTACTTTGGTGCTGTTGAATATTGGTGATGTGTAATGTGTGTACTAGTTTCCATGAATATTAAATGGGTACCATTTTGCATCATATTTTTGGTACTTTGTTCACAAAAAATTTCATTTTTTGCACTAATAAAATGGAAAATGATATTTATAAAAATTATTTAATTGGTTATTTAATTGGTCAAAACGGCCGTTATCAAATTATTAGAAACTAAGTTTAATTGGTTTGAACAATTAATTCTATACATATGAAAAAACAGAAAACAGAAAAGAGAAAAGAAATGAAAAGAACTTCAGTACGGGTTGCATCCACCAACCGGTACTGCAGGTTTTCGTTTCGCGCCAGTTATTAGTTTGGCGATTCGGCAAATCTTTAGTACCGGTTGCATACACCCACCGGTATTGAAGGTGCTTTAGTACCGGTTGAGGGCACGGACCGATACTAATGGTGGGTGCTTATATGCCTCCTCGCCTAGATTGGCAGTTCACTCTCACAGACACCATCGACGGAGAGGAAGTGTTGCTCCCCGCTGCCGTGCCGTCCCCCGACGCCGCTGTCGATTCTAACCGCGCTGCCGTCGTGAGAGGCGACGTCGTTTCGTTGTTCGATTGCATGCGCCTCCCCGACGCGCCGTTCTCCGACTCCGTGCGCGCCTTCCCGACGGGCCACGGCCGTGTTCTTCGACTCGATCCCTACGCCGCTCCCCGACGGCATCACCGGAGACGCCGTGCTCTGCTGCTCCCCGACGTCGTCCTCGTCTCCTCCAACTCCATCGAGGGTGAGATCCCCTACACTCTTCCCTCCTCTTCGGCGCCACCGTAGCTAGGGTTAGAAAAACTGCCGCCGTCACTGTAGCATCGCCGCCCGCAGTCGTTGCGCCCTCCTCCGGTGACCATTCTAGGGCGGCGCCACTGTCCATTACGGTTGGGGGCGGGTCACCGGCTCCGATTTGGTGTGCAATCGAGGAAAAGAAGCAGACAGGGGAGGAGAGCGCCATTGTTGTCAGTTTTTTTTTTTAGAAAATGCAATTGTTTTAGTAGTATTTAGGAGTATTTAGTGTGTTCATTTAGAGGTTTAAATAGAATTTAGCTACTGTTAGGAAAATTTATTTATATTTGCTAGTTAGAATTTCTAGGAAGTTGTTGTTAGACTTTATATGTACATATATATGGCACTAAATTGTTGTATCTTTTTTTGGATTAGCTAAGCTATGGACGGTAGAGTTGGTGAAGAGGAATTGTGCAGCTTTATCAGACAAATTGATAATGAAGATGATGGCTCGCAATATATTGACATGTCCGGCGGTGGAATGGATGAGGATGGAATGGAGGAGGACGACGACATTTTTAATGTAGAAGATATTCCCTTCGAACCGAACATTTTTAATGGCGATGAGAATGTATCGACGACTACCGTCGATGTATACATAGTCGTTCTGGTGATAAATGTTTTGAGATATGTATACATATACATAGATTAACAAAATATTTCTTCTTTTAGCCCTCCGTATCGGGACCGAGCCAGTCTGGTAAATCAGCTGGTAAAAGAAAACGAGGCACGGCCAAAAAGTTGAAAGATGAAAGGTTTGATATCGAAGAAATTAGCCCTGAAACGGGTGCACCGATTGCCCCCGAGCAGCATGCACGTACATATGTCAGTCAGTGCGGAGTTATTGTTCGGGACACCATCCCGATCACCATCCGAGAATGTCACAAGCCGAAGTCTGGAGGATCAGTTAGTTCTGTTGACAATCGTGTCAAGAAGGAACTTCTAATGTCGAGAAAAAGAAAGTCTTCGTATAGACTCTTCAGAAAATGGCCGAACAATTCATGAACTACAAGAAAAGGTTATACCGGGATTTTATCAAGGTGGGCAAAACTCCAGATTTTACTGACGGGCAGTACATGAAGATAAAAGAACAGTGGGAAGATTTCAAGGCCTATAAGGAATCAGAAGAAGCTCTAGAAAAATCGAGGAACAATAAGTTAAATGCGGACGAAAAGATATATCACCAACGTTTGGGCCCCAGTGGTTACTGGACAGTCGTTCCTTTGTGGGAAGCAAGAGACGCCTAGTTAATTGAAAACGGGGTCACTCCATCTACATCGAGACATCCCACAAGGGTCAGAAATTGGGTGTACGCCTTAGGGCTGGAGCCCAACCCAGAAACAGGGAGTCTTGTCTTGAGGCCAAAAGTTAAACGAGGCCGCACAGAAAAAATTGATAATGAAGCAGCAGCCGAAGAAAGAGAAGCAACCAAAGCAGCCAAACAAAGAGAAACAATTTCAACGTTGTCAAAGACCTTGATGAAGCAGTAGCTTCCGTTCAAGAGGGAAGCTTCAAGCCCGATAGAGAGCACGACGAGTTGACCCTCGTCCTCGGGAATGACGAACACACTGGACGAGTACGAGGCGTGGGCGTCGTCCCTTGGAAGGTTGGGTTCGACAAGTACAAGAACTGTTACAGGAGCCGTGATAGGAAGAAGAAACAGGAGGCCGACAAGTATGTCAGATTGAAAAACATGATAGTAGAGCTGCAGCAGAAGAATGCAGAGAGGGGCGAAAGGTCATCTCAGCCGCCGGAGGACCAACTGGATATGGCATCTCATCGGAGAAGCAGTGTGGCTTCCACGCCGTATGTTCAGGCCGATGACACAATATACCCCGTGGATCAGATAAAGGTGCAGACGATGTGTGAGCTCCACACCAAAATGAAGAACCTATCCATGAAGGTGGCCGCCGGCACTGCTTTGGAGAATACGCCCGGAGTAACCTTCCATGGCCGTCTGATTCCAGCTGGAAACGCTCAAGTCGGTGTGGATGGAATTGTTAAGGGATATGAGGAACTGGAGCTTGACATTGCGGCAGCAGAAGGGGAGATGACACTGGGAGAAGTGTTTCGTGGAATCATTCTATGGAGAAAGGAACTCATCGTTTTCCCAGAATCGACGCGTAGGCCACCAACCCCCCGAGTAGAAATCAACCTACAAGTCCACACTTTGATAATATGGATAGGGAACCCAGCGCGACTCCATCTCCCCGGTGCACGAGTCTAACCCACCGGGAGTCCACCCCGGAGCGTGCAAAGAGTCCGCCTCAACATGAGTCCACGTCAGGGCGTGCTAAGAGTCCCCCTACACATGAGTCCACGTCGGAGCGTTCGAAGAGTCCGCCCACCAGCAGTAGGTCCTTCTCAATGAGGCAGAGGATGCTTGCCGGTGCGCCGAGTGGTGCTCCAAAGGACAACTTCAAGTACGGGACTTCGTTGAAGCCTGCTCCGGTGTTAACTTGGGAACGCACAGTTGAGGAAAATGATCCAGCGTTAAAAGTTGAGATGGACGCACGGGCCGCTGCAAGCGCTGCAAAGAAAGTCCCCCCGCCAAAGCAGGTACTAAACCCTAAGGGTGTTAAACACATTCTAGACATGGTGTATGATCGTAACCGTAGAACTTTGGATGATAACTATGCACGCTCTATCTCGAAGAGTTATAACCAAGAAGAGGAGAATAATAAGAAGAGGCAAGCTGCAAAGAAAAATAAGGGGAAGCAGGTTCCCCAGCTCGGAGAACAGAAAGCACAGTGCCTCGCCCCGCTGAAGGTACATACAGACAAGGGTTCCAACATTGAGAAAAATATTGGTGCTGCCGGGGAGTACTTGGACGATGATGCATTTGACGCAATGTTCCCCGAGACGCATGAGACAGCACGACAATTTGTCTACGGGGAAGATCTTCTCCCTCCTGATGAGATAGTGCGTCTAGCTTATCAAATGCGGAAATTGCATGACTGGTACAAGAAATGCACAAATAGGGGACAGTCAGTATTTACGTGACATACAAGGCCGACCAATTCTTCATCGACAATGAAATATGTGTCGAATTTGAAGAATTATGGAAGTTATTCAACCGGCGTGCTCTCAACGCGACTATCATTAGTCTCTAGCTGAGCATGTAATTATCCTCACTAGTTTAGCCTGTAATTATCCTCACTATATTCTTTTGTATGCTATTATATATGCAGGTTGATGCTTGTCGAGTGCAAAAGGAAAAGAGTCTATGAAGTTGGGTTCATTGAGCCATTCATAGTTAACTGCAAAAACTTAGTGCTGAAGCCCCAAGACTGCAAGGATACATTGTTGACCGGGCTATTGAAGCAAACTCATGCTTCAGATATACTTCTTCCTTACAACTTCGGGTGAGTGTGATTGTCTTGAACACATTTCTATATTGCTAACTACTAGATGCTAAGTTTAATTCATGAGTTATATGCATGCCCCACTATATAAATGTTGTGTGCAGCTACCATTGGATTATGCTGGACATTATCATTGACAAGGGATTAGTTGAAGTCTTTGATTCATTACGCAAACAAGAATCAAACTACCAGGACTTGATTGACATGCTTCAGAGGTAATTCAACCATTAATCCATTTCATGATATGAAGTAAGCAATAACTCTCATTATTCATTTATTTTGCGAGTAGGGTTTGGAAACAATTCATCGTGAAAGAGCCTGGTGAATGGAAACCAAAGCTGACAATTAAACATATTGATGTAAGAGTACTACTCTTAAACATAGTCTCTTTAATTCATCATCATTTTGGATTATTATTTACTTAATTTATATTCTTGTGAAGACCTTGACGCAACACCCGGGAAATGAATTATGTGGATTCTACGACTGCGAGTTCATGAGGAATTTGAGCGTTGAGAAGGCATCGCGTGATAAAAGAATGGATGTGAGTGTGACTGGTTTGCACTATATTTCAATCTTATTATGATTTAATATATATACACGCAACTAATATATTCATATTGATCTCCTTTGAAGCTTAACGACATGCGCGCTTCCATCCTACCACATCAGCGCGTAGAAGCAATTCAAGAGGAGTTGGCGGGATTTATTCTTGAGGAGGTCATGTCACCAAAGGGAGAATACCATAATAAAAAATATAGCTATCCCACATGAAAAGAACTCCCGACGTAATGAGGAGGAAGTACATAATTAATGCTTTCTCGAGAACTTGGCTTGTTTATATATATTTATGTAATAGTGTAGTATGAATATGTGTTATATGTAAATTGTATTATATATATATATATCAATGTGTTTCGTATGCTGTATGTAGTAGCGTACGTAGAATATCTATACGAAAAGTATATTATGTGTATGCATCAAATGTGTACCGTATAGTACAACAGTAGATGAAAAAGAAAACATAAATAAAATTGCAGTACCCAAGAGAAATTGCAGTAAAGAAAAGAAACCAGAAAATAAAATGGGAAAAAATGAATACAAAAAAAACAAAACTTCAGTTCCGGTCGGTATTACCGACCGGTACTAAAGGTTTCCTCACGAAACCTCACTCCGTGCCCCACGTCGAGTCCTTTTAGTACCGGTCGCAACACGCCCGGTACTAATGCTAGGGGGCAACAGTCCCGATTGGACAGTACCGGTTGCAAATCCGGTATTGATGCCCCTCCCCGATCGGTACTGCTAGTCCGTTTTCCACTAGTGCCCCTAGAAGGTTCTGGAAAACTCTCGTTTTGCGAACTGGGCATGGAATCGTGCCATTGAGTAGATTAAATGTTGGTTTCCCATGGCCCTATGTATCAACCTAACACAACCAAGAAAAAAGTTAATGCGTCTACCCCCTCTCGGCGTCGTTTAAAGGGGTAGATCACCGGGTTTGACTTTTTCCCAGCGGATGTTGGGTTTCTCCGTGTCGGGGGTCCGAAGCATCGGAACCCTACCAAAAATTTCATGGACCCCTAACATGTGTATATTAGTGTGTTGGTAGGCTATGGGAACCAAGATACAACTCCGAGGTGCGACCGCTACATCGACCCTCTTACACCCTAGGAGGTTCATGCACCTAGAGGTGGAAAACTCCCGTTTCGGGTGCCGGGCATGGAATCGTGCGACATAATAGATGAAATGTTGGTTCACCATGTCCATATGTATTAAACTTACACTACCAAGCAAAAAATTCCATGCGTCTACCCCCTCTAGGCGCCGTTTAAAGGGGTAGATCGCCTGGTTTGACTTTTCCCAACGGATGTTGGGTTTCTCCGTGTCGGGGGTCTGGAGCGTCGGAACCCCACCAAAACTTGCATGGACCCCTAGCATGTGTATATTAGTGTGTTGGTAGTATGTGGGAACCAAGATACAACTCGGAGGTGCGACCCGCTACATCGACCCCTCTTACCCCCTAGCAGGTTCATGCACTTAGAGGTGGAAAACTCCCGTTTCGGGTGTCGGGCATGGAATCGTGCGACGGAGTAGATGAAATGTTGGTCCCCCATGTCCTTATGTATCAACCTAACACAACCAAGCAAAAAGTTTCACGCGTCTACCCCCTCTCGGCGCCATTGAAAGCGGTAGATCGCCGGGTTTGACCTTTTCCCAAGGGATGTGGGGTTTGTCCGTGTCGGGGGTCCGGAGCGTCGGAACCGCACCAAAACTTGCATGGATCCCCAACATGTGCATATTAGTGTTTTGGTAGGCTTTGGGAACCAATATACAACTCCGAGGTGCGACCCGCTATATCAACCCCTCTTACCGGCCCCCCTTTGCAGGTTCATGCACTTGGAGGTGGAAAACTCCCGTTTCGGGTTTCGGACATGGAATCGTGCGACAGAGTAGATGAAATGTTGGTTCCCCATGTTCCTATGTATCAAACTAACACAACCAAGAAAAAAGTTTCATGCGTCTACCCCCTCTCGGGGCTGTATAAAGGGGTAGATCGCCGGGTTTGACTTTTTCCCAACGGATGTTGGGTTTCTCCGTGCCCGGGGCCCGGAGCGTCGGAACCCCACCAAAACATGCATGGACCCCTAACATGTGTACATTGACTTTTTCCCAACGGATGTTGGGTTTCTCCGTGCTGGGGTTCCGGAGCGTCGGAACCCCACCAAAACTTGCATAGACCCCTAACATGTGTATATTAGTGTGTTTGTAGGCTGTGGGAACCAAGATACAACTACGAGGTGCGACCCGCTACATCGACCCCTCTTACCCCCTAGCAGGTTCATGCACTTAGAGGTGGAAAACTCCCGTTTCGGGTGTCAGACATTGAATCGTGCGACGGAGTAGATATAACGTTGGTTCCCCATGACCCTATGTATCAACCTAACACAACCAAGAAAGAAGTTTCATGCGTATACCCCCTCTCGGCGCCATTTAAAGGGGTAGATCGTCGGGTTTGACTTTTTCCCAACGGATGTTGGGTTTCTCCGTGCCGGTGGTCCGGAGTGTCGCCCCATTAAAACTTGCATGGACCCCTAACATGTGTATATTAGTGTGTTGGTAGGATATGGGAACCAATATACAACTCCGAGGTGCGACCCGCTACATCGACCCCTCTTACCCCCTAGCAGGTTCATGCACTTAGAGGTGGAAAACTTCCGTTTCGGGTGTCGGGCATGGAATCGTGCGACGGAGAAGATGAAATATTGCTCCCCCATGTCCGTATGTATAAACATAACACAACCAAGAAAAAAGGTTCATGCGTCTTCCCCTTCTCGGCGTCGTTTAAAGGCTAGATCGCCGGGTTTGATTTTTTCCCAACGGATGTTGGGTTTCTCCGTGCTGGGGTTCCGGAGCGTCGGAACCCCACCAAAACTTGCATAGACCCCTAAAATGTGTATATTAGTGTGTTTGTAGGCTGTGGGAACCAATATACAACTACGAGGTGTGACCCACTACATCGACCCCTCTTACCCCCTAGAAGGTTCATGCACTTAGAGGTTGAAAACTCCTGTTTTGGGTGCCGGGCATGGAATCGTGCGACGGCGTAGATGAAATGTTGGTTCCCCATGTTCTTATGTATCAACCTAACACAAACAAGAAAATATTTTCATGTGTCTACCCCCTCTCGGGCCGTTTAAAGGGGTAGATCGCCGGGTTTGACTTTTTCCCAAAGGATGTTGGGTTTCTCCGTGCCCGGGGTCCGGAGCGTCGGAACCCCCCCAAAACATGCGTGGACCCCTAACATGTGTATATTAGTGTGTTGGTAGGCTGTGGAAACCACGATACAACTCCGAGGTGTGACCCACTAAATCGACCCCTCTTACCCCCTAGAAGGTTCATGCACTTAGAGGTGGAAAACTCTTGTTTCGAGTGTCGGACATGGAATCGTGCGACGGAGTAGATGAAATCTTGGTTCCCCATGTACCTATGTATCAACCTAACACAACCAAGCAAAAGCGTTCATGCCTCTACCCCCTCTCGGCACCGTTTAAAGGGGTAGATCGCCGGGTTCGACTTTTTCCCAACGGATGTTGGGTTTCTCCGTGCCGGGGGTCCGAAGCGTCGTAACCCCACCAAAACTTGAATGGAACCCTAAAATGTGAATATTAGTGTGTTGGTAGCCTGTGGGAACCAAGATAAAACTCCGAGGTGCGATCCGCTACATCGACCCCTCTTACCCCCTAGCAGGTTCATGCACTTAGAGGTGGAAACTCCCGTTACGGGTGACGGGCATGGAATCGTGCGACGGAGTAGATGAAACGTTGGTTCCCCATGGACCTATGTATCAACCTAACACAACCAAGCTAAAAGGTTCATGCGTCTACCCCCTCTCGGCGCCGATTAAAGGGGATATCGCCGGGTTTGACTTTTCCCAACAGATGTTGGGTTTTGTTCGTGCCGGGGGTCCGGAGCGTCGGAACCCCACCAAAACTTGCATGGACCCCTATCATGTGTATATTATGGTGTTGGTAGGCTGTGGGAACCAATCTAAAACTTCGAGTTGCGACCCGCTACATCGACCCCTCTTACCCCCTAGAAGGTTCAAGCACTTAGAGGTGGAAAACTCCCGTTTCGGGTGCCGGGCATGGACTCGTACGATGGAGTAGATGAAATGTTTGTTCCCCATGTCCCAATGTATAAAAATAACACAACCAAGAAAAAAGTTTCATGCTTCTACCCCCTCTCGGCGCCGTTTAAATGGGTAGATCGCCGGGTTTGACTTTTTTTCCACCGGATGTTGGGTTTCTCTGTGTCGGGGGTCCGGAGCGTCGTAACCCCACCAAAACTTGAATGGGCCCCTAAAATGTGTATATTAGTGTGCTTGTTACCTGTGGGAACCAAGATAAAACTCCGAGGTGCGACCCGCTACATCGGCCCCTCTTACCCCCTAGCACGTTCATGCACTTAGAGGTGGAAAACTCCCGTTTCGGGTGTCGGACATTGAATCGTGGGACGGAGTAGATATAACGTTGGTTCCCCATGGCCCTATGTATCAACCTAACACAACCAAGCAAGAAGTTTAATGCGTCTACCCCCTCTCGGCGCTGTTTAAAGGGGTAGATCGTCGGGTTTGACTTTTTCCCAACGGATGTTGGGTTTCTCCGTGCCGGTTGTCCGGAGTGTCGCCCCACCAAAACTTGCATGGACCCCTAACATGTGTATATTAGTGTGTTGGTAGGATATGGGAACCAAGATACAACTCCGAGGTGCGACCCGCTACATCGACCCCTCTTACCCCCTAGCACGTTCATGCACTTAGAGGTGGAAAACTCCCGTTTCGGGTGTCGGGCATTGAATCGTGCGATGGAGTAGCTACCAAATTGGTTCCCCATTGCCCTATGTGTCAACCTAAAACAACCAAGAAAGAAGTTTCATGCATCTACCCCCTCTCGGCGCCGTTTAAAGGGGTAGATCGTCGGGTTTGACTTTTTCCCCACGAATGTTGGGTTTCTCCGTCCCGGTGGTCCGGAGTGTCGCCCCACCAAAACTTGCATGGAACCCTAACATGTGTATATTAGTGTCTTGGTAGGATATGGGAACCAAGATAAAATTCCGAGGTGCGACCCGCTACATCGACCCCTCTTACCCCCTAGCAGGTTCATGCACTTAGAGGTGGAAAACTTCAGTTTCGGGTGTCGGACATGGAATCGTGCGACAGAGAAGATGAAACGTTGGTATCCCCATGTCTGTATGTATCAACCTAACACAACCAAGCAAAAAGGTTCATGCGTCTACCCCCTCTCGGCGCCGTTTAAAGGGGTAGATCGCCGGGTTTGACTTTTTCCCAACGGATGTTGAGTTTCTCCGTGCTGGGGTTCCGGAGCGTCGGAACCCCACCAAAACTTGCATAGACCCCTAACATGTGTATATTAGTGTGTTTGTAGGATGTGGGAACCAAGATACAACTATGAGGTGCGACCCGCTACATCGACCCCTCTTACCCCCTAGCAGGTTCATGCACTTAGAGGTTGAAAACTCCCGTTTCGGGTGCCGGGCATGGAATCGTGCGACGGAGTAGATGAAATGTTGGTTCCCCGTGTCCCTATGTATCAACCTAACACAACAAAGCAAAAAAATTCATGCGTCTACCCCCTCTCGGCGCCGTTTAAAGGGTATATCGCCGGGTTTGACTTTTTCCAAACGAATGTTGGGTTTTGTTCGTGCCGGGGGTCTGGAGCGTCGGAACCCACCAAAACTTGCATGGACCCCTATTATGTGTATATTAGTGTGTTGGTAGGCTGTGGGAACCGCTACATCGACCCCTCTTACCGGCCCCCTTAGCAGGTTCATGCACTTCGAGGTGGAAAACTCCCGTTTCAGGGTGTCAGACATGGAATCGTGCGACGGAGTAGATGAAATGTTGGTTCCCATTGTCCCTATGTATCAAACTATCAAAACCAAGCAAAAAATTTCATGCGTCTACCCCCTCTCGAGGCCGTTTCAAGGGTGTTGGGTTTCTCCCTGCCGGAAGTCCGGAGCAACGAAACCCAACCAAAACTTGCATAGACTCCTAACATGTGTTTATTTGTGTGTTGGTAGGCTGTGGGGACCAAGATAAAACTCCGAGGTGCGACCCGCTACATCGACCCCTCTTACTCCCTAGAAGGTTCATGCACTTAGAGGTGGAAAACTCCCGTTTCGGGTGTCGGACATGAAATCGTGCGCTGGAGTAGATGAAATGTTGGTTCCCCATGTACCTATGTATCAACCTAACACAACCAAGCAAAAAGGTTCATGCGTCTACCCCCTCTCGGCGCCGTTTAAAGGGGTAGATCTCCGGGTTTGACTTTTTCCCAACGGATGTGACCCGCTACATCAACCCCTCTTAGTGTGTTTGTAGCCTGTGGGAACCAAGATAAAACTTCGAGGTGCGACCCGCTACATCAACCCCTCTTACCCCCTAGCAGGTTCATGCACTTAGAGGTGGAAAACTCCCGTTTCGGGTGTCGCACATGGAATCGTGCGACGGATGTAACAGCCCATTTGTAACTTTCCAAAATTGTGTGCAACAAAATGGATAATCATGTCATCATTCCATATGTGGTTGCATTTAATTTAATGTGTTGCTTCAAATTCAAATTCCAAATTTAATTCTCATATTTAAATTCGGATGCTTTTCAAATAAATTGAAATGAATTTTCAAATTATTTCTAAATAATCAAACCAGATATTAATATGACTAGTTTGAAACTATTAAAAATTGTGTAAAAGTTTATGTCATGTTTTCTTTCTGATTTGTTTTAAAAATACAAAAACCAGAAAAGAATAAAAAGAAAAAACAGTACAAAAAAATAAGAGACTGGCCGAGATGGGCCAAATCCGGCCCACCTCAGCCAGTTGCCAGCCTAGCCCAGCCCGCTCGAGTCATCTCCCTCCTCTGTACTGCCCCTTTCAAGCGAGGCATGGCAATGGCAGAGGCTGCCATGCCACCCCAACGGCCACCCCCTCTCCTCTCTCCCCCCTCTCTTTAAATCGAGACGCCCCGGAGAGAAAACCCTAACCCTAGCCCCCTCGCCCGGAGCGCCGCCGCTCCTCTTTTCCCTGACGCCCACCCTGCCACCGGAGCGCCGCCGTCGAACTTCATCCGCTCCACCCCGAGCCGCCTCCGCTCGCCACCACCTACCCACAGTGTGCCTCGCCGAGCCCTCTCCTTTTCCCCTTCGAGTCCGTCCCCTCTCGTCGGGATTCCACCGGCGTCCGGAACCCCTCCGCCCCGGCCGTGTCAAAACCGAGCCTCGCCGAGCACCAACAGGAGTAGGCCGTGTCTCCCCTCTCCTCCCGAGCAGCGGAACGGGTCCAGCGCAGGCTACCGCACCCCGGACCACCCCAAACGCAGCGGCGCCGCCCCATTTTGGTCACCACCGGCGCCATTTGCCCCGCCGTGTGCCGCAGTCGCGCGCTTCGTCAGTCGTAGCGCGTGGAGGCGTGTTAAATTCAGTACGACGCGGTAGATTTTCAACAACACACCCGAGCTCAGCTGGTTACCGCGTCCGATCAATTCCATGCTCTCACCCCGCGCGTCGCGAGTTCGAAACCCCGGGGCAGTGGATAAAAAGCCATATTTTTCGCCGCGCCACTGACAGGCCTGGCCCACCAGTCAGCGACCGGCCAGGCCAAAGCGGTCCAGTCAGCGCCACGCGGGCGCTAGCCCCACTGGATAGTGACCCGGGGTGAGGTGCCGCGCGGTGAGAAAAATCCCTGAGCGCTGCAACTTTGCACCGGAGCGCCTGGTTCCCAGTTTTTGCACAGAGGACATCCCCTGCTACTTTTCTATCACGGATAAGCCCCTAAAAATTTCAGAAACACCCCTAGTTTTATAAATACAATAACTTTAAATTTATAAATGCAAATAAAATAATCTTTATATGTTTTTATATCAGAATAATGCAATAAACTTTATTATAACATTCTTATGGCATATTGCATCATTTAGTTTTAATGCTTAGTTTAATTTATCAAATTTAACTAAATAATTAAATATGGAATGTGTGGGGTAATAAATATATAATGCCCTAATTCCATTTAAATTTCTCTTATCATCTACACCATGTCTTGCCATGCTAATAAAATTTAATCTGTTGTGTAGATAAATAAAATTGCATCTAAATAATAAATATGGAATGTGTTGGGCAAATATTTAATTATTGCCTATTCCATTTAGATTGATTAGATCACCATGCAATGCTATATATATTAAGCAATATTTATTTTGTTGGATACACACATAACTTGCAACCGAATCCTTTTGCGGGATTTCATCCCCGCTTTAATATGACCTCATCATCTCATATCATAATGCACCATCATTTGTTTGCGCATTTCTTTGTATTGATTATTGTTTCCTATTGTATGTGTTCGGCTTTTCTCTAGGTAGACGACAACGTGCCTGCTGTGAGTACCTACGATACTGAGGTTCCAGCTTTCGTGCCAGGCTACGAGTTGCTCATCATCTCATATCATAATGCACCATCATTTGTTTGCGCATTTCTTTGTATTGATTATTGTTTCCTATTGTATGTGTTCGGCTTTTCTCTAGGTAGACGACAACGTGCCTGCTGTGAGTACCTACGATACTGAGGTTCCAGCTTTCGTGCCAGGCTACGAGTTGCCAGGCAAGCTTCTGCTAACCGGTTACACGACTGTTTGGTTTTCATCCTTGCCTTTTGATCTATGATATCCTAGTTTACGTTTCTTGAATTGCGATCCCATCATATGTTTATCCTGCAGCCCATACAGCTTTACCCCACTTCCTATCACTTGTTGTATGTTTATCTATTAGCCTTGCGAGTCGTAGTGCATGCTTAGAGTTGGTTGAGGGAGTCTTCTGTTGGTCTTATATTTCATATGCTTAGGATGATATATTATTCTACCTTAATAAAATGTTGTCTTGTATTGGGGTATTATAATTAAAAGACAAGGCACCGGCGGAAGGCTTTGCGAGGTGCTTTGTTCTGCTAAGTGTCGACCTAGGAACTGAGATTTTGTCCTCGGATCCAACTTTGAGCGCACTAACCACTTGTGGATGGCCCAATGGAGCCCCCCTCGACTTTGACTGGAACTTCCACTTGTCCGGGAGCCGCACCTAGTTCGTGTTTTCATTTGTCTCATATGCATCGATACTAGTGTAGTATTTTACTTTGGCGGTGTGCCTTGTTACATGCATATAGGGCGCAGCCTGTTGGTGCGGAGGGGTGTGTCCTGCGGGAGTCCACACACTTTTGGCCGGGACCAGCATAGCTCCCGTGGCTCCTTGGACTTGTTGCGGTGAAGGAATGAGTCGTGTTGAGAAGCCCTAATGTTTTTGACTGGACTGATCATGCGATTATGGGTCCAGTAGTGCACCCCTGCAGGGTATAATCTTATCGATGAGCCATGTCCACGGTTATGGACGACTTGGTGATGATGCTGGCTAACAAGATCTAGACAACTTACACCTAATCATTGTTGATTAACTTGACTAGTAATATAGAATTACTTTCACAATAAATGGTAACTAAAACTGTTAATGTGTGAGTATTCCTGAATTGCTTCCTCATACTTGGTTGAGGGGGTTAATCCGAGAATGGGTTATGATTGGTGTTAGTTGTAGATGGTTACTTAAACGCTCTCGTATCCCTCTCTAATTAGACGGAAGTTGTAGCGTGTCTCTTTAGATTGCTAGTGCTGTTGCCGCAAAGTACAGCTAACCCCATACTTTGGGAATCTTACTATTTGTAACCTGTTAGCTTAATCTTGTTCGATACGCTTCGGTGTACTGACCCGTTCGCGGGCTGTGGTTATTCTGTAGTTGAGGATTCTTCGTAGGACCAGGTGGTGGATACTTCGTGGAGTTCGACGACGAGATCTGCGACAAGTAGTTAGAGTTTCCCTGGGCTTCTTCCTGGTGGACCGCGTGGATGAGCCTTCTCTTTTCCGTTTCGGCCTTGAGCCCTTTGCTTCTTTATGTACTCAGAACGGCGTGTATGATTGAAGTATACGAGTTGGTAGGACTTTTGGGTTCTTGCGTGCACAATCTTGAGATGTATGTGACGTTGGGGTCGCTAGGAGCTGTCGGCCGATGATCCATTCCGAGCCAGGCCTGCTTTTATTCCTCGGTTATGTAACCCCAGTATACTCCTAGATGTGTGGCCCAACCGATACGTTTTGTTTGTGTAGCCTAAATTCAGGGTCTAACAGTTAGTATCAGAGCCAGGTTTCGATCCTAGGACCCGTGGGTTATGGGCCCACCACGCTTCCGTTGCGCATAAAGCACAACCCAAAAGAGGGCCAGGGTACTCCCTGGCAAGCAAAACCGACTTGCCTACTTTCTACACCATCTCCCAAAATATAGGGAGGTGGACTTAGCGGCAGCAGCGCTAGCAACCTAGAGAGGCACGCAACGCTTTGGCATCAAAGGCAAGCTCGCTCCATGTTATGTTGGGCCTTTCAACGTTCTTTCAAGGCGTGGTGATTTGGCTTACCGTCTGGATCTTCCTCCAAACCTCTCCAAAGTGTACGATGTCTTCCACGTGTCACAACTCAAGAAGTGCTTCCAAGATCTAGGACGTGATGTTGATCATGGATCAATTGAACTTCGAGAAGATCTCTCTTATGTGGAACAACCGATTCGCATTCTTGACGAAGCTGAACGTCGCACCCGTAATAACAGTGTCAAGTTCTACAAGGTTCGATGGTCTCATCATTCTGACAAGGAAGCTACATGGGAACGTGAAGATCACCTCCGTGCCGAGTATCCCGACCTCTTCGTTGCTCCATACAGAATCTCGGGGCGTGATTCCTTTGAGGGAGGGAGTGTTGTAACAGCCCATTTGTAACTTTCCAAAATTGTGTGCAATAAAATGGATAATCATGTCATCATTCCATATGTGGTTGCATTTAATTAAATTTGTTGCTTCAAATTCAAATTCCAAATTTAATTCTCATATTTAAATTCAAATAAATTCAAATGAAGTTTCAAATTATTTATAAATAATCAAACCAGATATTAATATGACTATTTTGAAACTATTAAAAATTGTGTACAAGTTTATGTCATGTTTTCTTTCTGATTTGTTTTAAAAATACAATAACCAGAAAAGAATAAACAGAAAAACAGTACAAAAAAATAAGAGACTGGCCGAGATGGGCTAAATCCGGCCCACCTCAGCCAGTTGCCAGCCTAGCCCAGCCCGCTCGGGTCATCTCCCTCCTCCGTACTGCCCCTTTCCTGCGAGGCATGGCAATGGCAGAGGCTGCCATGCCGCCCTAGCGGCCACCCCCTCTCCTCTCTCTCCCCTCTCTTTGAATTGAGACGCCCCGGAGAGAAAACCCTAACCCTAGCCACCTCGCCCGGAGCGCCGCCGCCCCTCTTTTCCCTGTCGCCCACCGAGCCACCGGAGCGCCGCCGTCGACCTTCATCCGTTTTTCCCCGCGCCGCCTCCGCTCGCCACCAGCTACCCACGGTGAGCCTCGCCGAGGCCCTCTCCTTTTCCCCTTCGACTCCGTCCCCTCTCGTGGGGATTCCACTAGCGTCGGAACCCCTCCGCCCTGGCCGTGTCAAAACCGAGCCTCGCCAAGCACCAACAGGAGCAGGTCGTGCCTCCCCTCTCCTCCCGAGCAGCGGAACGGGTCCAGCGCAAGCTACCGCACCCCGGACCACCCCAAACGCAGCGGCGCCGCCCCGTATTTGTCACCGCCGGCGCCGTTTTGCCCCGCCGTGTGCTGCTGTCGCGCGCTTCGTTAGTTTCGTCAGTCGTAGCGCGTGGAGGCGTGTTAATTCAATACGACGCGGTAGATTTTCAACAACACATCCGAGCTCAGCTAGTTACCGCGTCCGATCCGTTCCATGTGCTCGCCCCGCGCGTCACGAGTTCGAAGCCCCGGCGCAGTGGATAAAAAGCCCCATTTTTTTCGCCGCGCCACTGACAGGCCTGGCCCACCGGTCAGCGACCGGCCAGGCCAGCGCAGTCCAGTCAGCGCCACGCAGGCGCTGGCCCCGCTCGTTAGTGACCCGGGGTGAGGTGCCCCGCGGTGAGATAAATCCCTGAGCGCTGCAACTTTGCATTGGAGCCCCTGGTTCCCAGTTTTTGCACAGAGGACCTCCCCTGCTACTTTTCTATCACGGATAAGCCCCTAAAAATTTCAGAAACACCCCTAGTTTTTTAAATGCAATAACTTTAAATTTATAAATCCAAATAAAATAATCTTTATATGTTTTTATATCAGAAAAATGCAATAAACTTTAATATAACATTCTTATGTCATATTGCATCATTTAGTTTAAATGCTTAGTTTAATTTATCAAATGCAACTAAATAATTAAATATGGAATGTGTGGGGTAATAAATATATAATGCCCTAATTCCATTTAAATTGCTCATATCATCTACACCATGTCTTGCCATGCTAATAAAATTTAATCTGCTGTGTAGATAAATTAACTTGCATCTAAATAATATATATGGAATGTGTTGGGCAAATATTTAATTATTGCCTATTCCATTGAAATTGATTAGATCACCATGCAATGCTATATATACTAAGCGACATTTATTTTGTTGGCTACACAAATAACTTGCAACCTAATCCTTTTGCGGGATTTCATCCCCGCTTTAATATGACCTCATCATCTCATATCATAATGCACCATCATTTGTTTGCGCATTTCTTTATATTGATTATTGTTTCCTATTGTCTATGTTTGGCTTTTCTCTAGGTAGACGACAACGTGCCTGCTGCGAGTACCTACGATACTGAGGTTCCAGCTTCCGTGCCAGGCTACGAGGTGTCAGGCAAGCTTCTGCTAACTGGTTACAGGACTGTTTGGTTTTCATCCTTGCCTTTTGATCTATGCTACCCTAGTTTACGTTTCTTGAATTGCGATCCCATCATATGTTTCTCCTGCAGCCCATACAGCTTTACCCGACTTCCTATCACTTGTTGTATGTTTATCTGTTAGCCTTGCGAGTCGTAGTGCATTCTTAGAGTTGGTTGAGGGAGTCTTCGGTCGGTCTTATATTTCATATGCTTAGCATGATATATTATTCTACCTTAATAAAATGTTGTCTTGTATTGGGGTATTATAATTAAAAGATAAGGCACCGGCAGAAGGCCTTGCGAGGTGGTTTGTTCTGCTAAGTGTCGACCTAGGAACTGAGATTTTGTCCTCGGATCCAACTTTGAGCGCTCTAACCACTTGTGGGTGGCCCAATGGAGCCCCCCTCGACTTTGACTGGAACTTCAACTTGTCCGGGAGCCGCACCTAGTTCGTGTTTTCCATTTGTCTCATATGCATCGATACTAGTGTAGTATTTTACTTTGGCGGTGTGCCTTGTTACATGCATATAGGGCGCGGCCTGTTGGTGCGGAGGGGTGTGTCCTGCGGGAGTCTGTACCCTTTTGGCCGGGACCAGCATAGCTCCTGTGGCTCCTTGGGATTCTTGCGGTGAAGGAATGAGTCGTGTTGAGAGGCCCTAATGTTTTACTGGGTTGATCATGCGAGTATGGGTCCAGTAGTGCACCCCTGCAGGGTATAATCTTATCGATGAGCCGTGTCCACGGTTATGGACGACTTGGTCGTGATGCTGGCTAACAAGATCTAGACAACTTACACCTAATCATTGTTGTTTAACTTGACTAGTAATATAGAATTACTTTCAGAATAAATGGTAACTAAAATTATTAAAGTGAATAATCCTGAATTGCTTCCTCATACTTGGTTGAGGGGGTTAATCCGAGAATGGGTATTAATCGTGTTAGTTGTAGATGGTTACTTAAGCGCTCTCTTATCCCTCTCTAATTAGACGGAAGTTGTAGCGTGTCTCTTTAGGTTGCTAGTGTTGTTGCCGCTAAGTACACCTAACCCCATACCTTGGGAAGCTTTCTGTTTTGTAACCTGTTAGCTGAAGCTTGTTCTATACGCTTCGGTGTATTGACCCGTTCGCGGGCTGTGGTTTTTCTGCAGTTGAGGATGCTTCGTACTACCAGGTGGGTGGATACTTCGTGGAGTTCGACGACGAGATCTGCGACGAGTAGTTAGAGTTCCCCTGGGCTTCTTCCTGGTGGACCGCGTGGATAGGCCTTCTCTTTTCCGTTTCGGCCTTGAGCCCTTTGCTTCTTTCTGTACTCAGACCGACGTGTATGATTGAAGTATACGAGTTGGTAGGACTTTTGGGTTCTTGCGTGCACAATCTTGAGACGTATGTGACGTTGGGGTCGCTAGAAGCTGTCGGCCGATGATCCATTCCGAGCCAGGCCTGCTTTTCTTCCTGGGTTGGGTAACCCCAGTATGCTCCTAGATGGGTGGCCCAACCGATACGTTTTGTTTGTGTAACCTAAACTCAGGGTCTAACAGTTGGTATCAGTGCCAGGTTTCGATCCTAGGACCTGTGGGTTATGTGCCCACCACGCTTCCGCTGCGGATAAAGCACAGCCCAAAAGAGGGTCAGGGCACTCCCTGGCAAGCAAAACCGACTTGCCTACTTTCTACACCATCTCCCAAAATATAGGGGAGGTGGACTTAGCGGCAGCAGCACTAGCAACCTAGAGAGGCACGCAACGCTTTGGCATCAAAGGCAAGCTCGCTCCACGTTATGTTGGGCCTTTCAACGTTCTTTCAAGGCGTGGTGATTTGGCTTACCGTCTGGAACTTCCTCCAAACCTCTCCAAAGTGCACGATGTCTTCCACGTGTCACAACTAAAGAAGTACTTCCAAGATCCAGGATGTGCTGTTGATCATGGATCAATTGAACTTCGAGAAGATCTCTCTTATGTAGAACAACCGATTCGCATTCTTGACGAAGTTGAACGTCGCACCCGTAATAACAGTGTCAAGTTCTACAAGGTTCGACGGTCTCATCATTCTGACAAGGAAGCTACATGGGAATGTGAAGATCACCTCCGTGCCGAGTATCACGACCTCTTCGTTGCTCCATAAAGAATCTCGGGGCGTGATTCCTTTGAGGGAGGGAGTGTTGTAATAACCCATTTGTAACTTTCCAAAATTGTGTGTAAATACTCAAACCAGATATTAATATGACTATTTTGAAACTATTAAAAATTGTGTAAATGTTTATGTCATGTTTTCTTTTTGATTTGTTTTAAAAATACAAAAACCAGAAAAGAATAAAAAGAAAACAGTACAAAAAAATAAGAGACTGGCCGAGATGGGCTAAATCCGCCCCACCTCAGCCAGTTGTCAGCCTAGCCCAGCCCGCTCGGGTCATCTCCCTCCTCCGTACTGCCCCTTTCCAGTGAGGAATGGCAATGGCAGAGGCTGCCATGCCGCCCCCACGGCCACCCCCTCTCCTCTCTCTCCCCTCTCTTTAAATTGAGACGCCCCGGAGAGAAAACCCTAACCCTAGCCCCCTCGCCCGGAGAGCCGTCGCCCCACTTTTCCCTGTTGCCCACCGAGCCACCGGGGCGCAGCCGTCGACCTTCATGCGCTCCTCCCCGCGCCGCCTCCGCCCGCCACCAGCTACCCACGGTGAGCCTCGCCAAGCCCCTCTCCTTTTCCCCTTCGAGTCCGTCCCCTCTCGTCGGGATTCCACCAGTGTCGGAACCCCTCCGCCCTGGCCGTGTCAAAACCGAGCCTCGCCGAGCACCAACAGGAGCAGGTCGTGCCTCCCCTCTCCTCCCGAGCAGCGGAACGGGTCCAGCGCAGGCTACCGCATCCCGGACCACCCCAAACGCAGCGGCGTCGCCCCGTTTTTGTCACCGCCGGCGCCGTTTTGCCCCGCCGTGTGCCGATGTCGGGTGCTTCGTTAATTTCGTCAGTCATAGCGCGTGGAGGCGTGTTAATTCAGTACGAAGCGGTAGATTTTCAACAACACACCCGAGATCAGCTGGTTACCGCGTCCGATCTGTTCCATGCGCTCGCCCCGCGCCTCACGAGTTCGAAGCCCTGGGGCAGTGGATAAAAAGCCCCATTTTTTCCGCCGCGCCACTGACAGGCCTGGCCCACCGGTCAGCGACCGGCCAGGCCAGCACAGTCCAGTCAGCGCCACGCGGGCGCTGGCCCCGCTCATTAGTGACCCGGGGTGAGGTGCCCCGCGGTGAGATAAATCTCTGAGCACTGCAACTTTGCACCGGAGCCCCTGGTTCCCAGTTTTTGCACAGAGGATCTCCCGTGCTACTTTTCTATCACGGATAAGCCCCTAAAAATTTCAGAAACACCCCTAGTTTTATAAATGCAATAACTTTAAATTTATAAATCCAAAAAAAATAATCTTTCTATGTTTTTATATCAGAAAAATGCAATAAACTTTAATATAACATTCTTATGTCATTTTGCATCATTTAGTTTAATGCTTAGTTTAATTTATCAAATGCAACTAAATAATTAAATATGGAATGTGTGGGGTAATAAATATATAATGCCCTAATTCCATTTAAATTGCTCATATCATCTATACCATGTCTTGCCATGCTAATAAAATTTAATCTGTTGTGTAGATAAATAAACTTGCATCTAAATAATAAATATGGAATGTGTTGGGCAAATATTTAATTATTGCCTATTCCATTTAAATTGATTAGATCACCATGCGATGCAATATATATTAAGGAACATTTATTTTTTTGGCTACACAAATAACTTGCAACCAAATCCTTTTGCCGGGATTTCATCCCCGCTTTAATATGACCTCATCATCTCATACCATAATGCACCATCATTTGTTTGCGCATTTCTTTGTATTGATTATTGTTTCCTATTGTCTGTGTTTGGCTTTTCTCTGGGTAGACGGCGACGTGCCTGCTACGAGTACCTACGATACTAAGGTTCCAGCTTTCGTGCCAGGCTACGATCTGCCAGGCAAGCTTCTGCTAACCGGTTACACGACTGTTTAGTTTTCATCCTTGCCTTTTGATCTATGCTATCCTAGTTTACGTTTCTTGAATTGCGATCCCATCATATGTTTATCCTGCAGCCCATACAGCTTTACCCCACTTCCTATCACATGTTGTATGTTTATTTGTTAGCCTTGCGAGTCGTAGTGCATGCTTAGAGTTGGTTGTGGGAGTCTTCTGTCTGTCTTATATTTCATATGCTTAGCATGATATATTATTCTACCTTAATAAAATGTTGTCTTGTAATGGGGTATTATAATTAAAAGATAAGGCAACGGCGGAAGGCCTTGCGAGGTGCTTTGTTCTGCTAAGTGTCGACCTAGGAACTGAGATTTTGTCCTCGGATCCAACTTTGAGCGTACTAACCACTTGTGGGTGGCCCAATGGAGACCCTCGACTTTGACTGGAACTTCAACTTGTCCGGGAGCCACACCTAGTTCGTGTTTTCCATTTGTCTCATATGCATCGATACTAGTGTAGTATTTTACTTTGGCGGTGTGCCTTGTTACATGCATATAGGGCGCGGCCTGTTGGTGCGGAGGGGTATGTCTTGCGGGAGTCCGCACTCTTTTGGCCGGGACCAGCATAGCTCCCGTGGCTCCTTGGACTTGTTGCGGTGAAGGAATGAGTCGTGTTGAGAGGCCCTAATGTTTTTGACTGGGTTGATCATGCGAGTATGGGTCCAGTAGTTCACCCCTGCAGGGTATAATCTTATCGATGAGCCGTGTCCACCGTTATGGACGACTTGGTGATGATGCTGGCTAACAAGATCTAGACAACTTACACCGAATCATTGTTGATTAGCTTGACTAGTAATATAGAATTACTTTCACAATAAATGGTAACTAAAACTGTTAATGTGTGAGTATTCCTGAATTGCTTCCTCATACTTGGTTGAGGTGGTTAATCTGAGAATGAGTTATGATTGGTGTTAGTTGTAGATGGTTACTTAAGCGCTCTCGTATCCCTCTCTAATTAGACGGAAGTTGTAGCGTGTCTCTTTAGGTTGCTAGTGCGGCTGCCGCTAAGTACACCTAACACCATACTTTGGGAATCTTACTGTTTTGTAACCTAAGAGTTCCCCTGGGCTTCTTCCTGGTGGACCGCGTGGATGGGCCTTCTCTTTTCCGTTTCGGCCTTGAGCCCTTTGCTTCTTTCTGTACTCAGATCGGCGTGTATGTTTGAAGTATACGAGGTGGTAAGACTTTTGGGTTCTTGCGTGCACAATCTTGAGACGTATGTGATGTTGGGGTCGCTAGGAGCTGTCGGCCGATGATCCATACCGAGCCAGGCCTGCTTTTATTCCTGGGTTGGGTAACCCCAGTATGCTCCTTGATGTGTGACCCAACCGATACGTTTTGTTTGTGTAGCCTGAATTTAGGGTCTGACAACGGAGTAGATGAAACGTTGGTTCCCCATGGCCCTATGTATCAACCTTACACAACCAAGCAAAAAGGTTCATGCGTCTACCCCCTCTCGGCGCCGTTTAAAGGGGAAGATCTCCGGGTTTGACTTTTTCCCCATGGATGTTGGGTTTCTCCGTGCCGGGGTTCCGGAGCGTCGGAACCCCACCAAAACTTGCATGGCCCCTAACATGTTTATAATAGTGTGTTCATAGGCTATGGGAACCAAGATACAACTCCGAGGTGCGACCCGCCACATCAACCCCTCTCACCCCCTAGTAGGTTCATGCACTTAGAGGTGGAAAACTCCCGTTTCGGGTGTCAGGCATGGAATCGTGTGACGGAGTAGATGAAATTTTTGTCCCCCATGTCTCTATGTATCAACCTAACACAACCAATGAAATTTTTTCATGCGTCTACCACCTCTCGGCGCCGTTTAAAGGGGTAGATCGTTGGGTTTGACTTTTTCACAACGGATGTTGGGTTTCTCTGTGCCGGGGGTACGGAGCGTCGGAACCCCACCAAAACTTGTATAAACCCCTCACATGTGTATATTAGTGTGTATGTAGTCTGTGGGAACCCAGATACAACTCCGAGGTGCGACTTGCTACATCGACCCCTCTTACCCCCTAGAAGGTTCATGCACTTTGAGGTGGAAAACTCCCGTTTCAGGTGTCGGGCATGGAATCGTGCGACGGAGTAGATGAAATGTTGGTTCCCCATGTCCCTATGTATCAACCTAACACAACAAAGCAAAAAATTTCATGCGTCTACCCACTCTCGGCGCCGTTTAAAGGGGATATCTCCGGGTTTGACTTTTTCCCAACGGATGTTGGGTTTTGTTCGTGCCGGGTGTCCGGAGCATCGGAACCCCACCAAAACTTGCATGCACCCCTATCATGTGTATATTAGTGTGTTGATAGGCTGTGGGAACCAATATACAACTTCGAGGTGCGACCCGCTACATCGACCCCTCTTACCCCCTAGAAGGTTCATGCACTTAGAGGTGGAAAACTCCCGTTTCGGGTGTCGGGCATGGAATCATGAGACGGAGTAGATGAAATTTTTGTTCACCATGTGCCTATTTATCAACCTAACACAACCAACAAAAAAGGTTAATGCCTCTACCCCCTCTCGGCGCCGTTTAAAGAGGTAGATCGTCGGGTTTGACTTTTTCCCAAAGGATGTTCGGTTTCTCCGTACCGGGGTTCCGGAGCGTCGGAACCCCACCAAAACTTGCTTGGACCCCTAACATGTGTATATTAGTGTTTTGGTAGGATCTGTGAACCAAGATAAAACTCCGAGTTGCGACCCGCTACATCGACCCCTCTTACCCCCTAGCAGGATTATGCACTTAGAGGTGGAAAACTCCCGTTTCGGGTGCCGGGCATGGAATCGTGCGACCGAGTAGATGAAATTTTGATTCCCCATGTCCCTATTTATCAACCTAACACAACCAAGAAAAATATTTCATGCGTCTACCCCTTCTTGGTGGCGTTTAAAGGGGTAGATCGTCGGGTTTGACGTTTTCTCAATGGATGTTCGGTTTCTCCGAGCCGGGTGTCCGGAGCGTCGGAACCCCACCAAAACTTGCATGGACCCATAACATGTGTATATTAGTGTGTTAGTAGGATGTGGGAACCAAGATACAACTCTGAGGTGCGACCCGCTACATCGACCCCTCTTACCCCCTAGAAGGTTCATGCACTTAGAGGTGGAAAACTCCCATTTCGGGTGCCGGGCATGGAATCGTGCGACGGAGTGGATGAAATGTTGGTTCTCCATGTCCCTATGTCTCAACCTAACACAACCAAGTAAATTGGTTCATGCGTCTACCCCTTCTCGGCGCCGTTTAAAGGGGTAGATCGCCAGGTTTGACTTTTCCCAGCGGATGTTGGGTTTCTCCGGGTCAGGGGTCCGGTGCGTCGGAACCCCACCAAAACTTTCATGGACCCCTAACATGTGTATATTAGTGTGTTGGTAGAATGTGGGCACCAATATACAACTCCGAGGTGCGACCCGCTATATCGACCCCTCTGACCGGCCCCCTTAGCAGGTTCATGCACTTAGAGGTGGAAAACTCCCGTTTCGGGTGTCGGACATGGAATCGTGCGACGGAGTAGATGAAATTTTGGTTCCACATGTCCCTATGTATAACACTAACACAACCAAGCAAAAAGGTAATGCGTCTAACCCCTCGCGTCGCCTTTTAAAGGGGTAGATCGCGGGTTTGACTTTTTCCCAACGGATGGAGGGTTTCTCCGTGTCAGGGATCCGGAGCGTCGGAACCCCACCAAAACTTGCATGGTCCCCTAACATGTGTATATTAGTGTCTTGGTAGTATGTGGTAACCAAGATTCAACTCCGAGGTGCGACCCGCTACATCGACCCATCTTACCCCCTAGCAGGTTCATGCACTTAGAGGTGGAAAACTCCCGTTTCGGGTGTCGGACATGGAATCGTGCGACGCCGTAGATGAAATGTTGGTTTTACATGTACCTATGTATCAACCTAACACAACCAAGCAAAAAAATTCATGCGTCTACCTCCGCTCGGCGCCGTTCAAAGGGGTTGATCGCTTGGTTTGACTTTTCCCAACGGATGTTGGCTTTCTCCGTGTCGGGGGTCCGGAGCGTCGGAACCCCAAGAAAACTTGCATGGACCCCTGACATGTGTATATTAGTGTGTTGGTAGGCATTGGGAAGAAGGATACAACTCGGAGGTGCGACCCGCTACATCGACCCCTCTGACTTCCTTACAGGTTCAAGCACTCAGTGGTGGAAAACTCCCGTTTTGGATGTCTGTCATGGAATCGTACGAAGGAGTAGATGAAATGTTGGTCCCCCATGTACTTATGTATCAACCTAACACAACCAAGCAAAAAGGTTCATGATTCTACCCCGGCTCGGCGCTGTTTAAAGGGGTAGATTGTAGGGTTTGACTTTTTCCCAACGGATGTGGGGTTTCTCCGTGTCGGGTGTCCGGAGCGTCGGAATCCACCAAAACTTGCATGGATCCCCAACATATTTATATTAGTGTGTTGGTAGGCTGTGGGAACAATATACAACACCGAGATGCGACCCGCTATATCGACCCCTCTTACCGGCCCTCTTAGCACGTACATGCACTTAGAGGTGGAAAACTCCCGTTTCGGGTGTCGGACATGGAATCGTTCGAAGGAGTAGAAGAAATGTTGGTTCCCCATGTCCCTATGTATAAAAATAACACAACCAAATAAAAAGTTTCATGCGTCTATACCCTCTCGGCGCCGTTTAAAGGGGTAGATCGCCGGGTTTGACTTTTTCCCAACGGATGATGGGTTTCTCCGTGCCAGGGGTCCGGAGCGTCGGAACCCCACAAAAACTTGCATGGACCCCTAACATGTGTATATTAGTCTGTTCGTAGGCTGTGGTAACCAAGATACAACTCCGAGGTGCGACCCGCTACATCGACCCCTCTTACCCCATAGAAGGTTCATGCACTTAGAGGTGGAAAATTCCCGTTTCGGGTGTCGGACATGGAATCGCGCGACGGAGTAGATGAAACGTTGGTTACCCATGTATCTATGTATCAACCTAACACAACAAAGCAAACAGTTTCCTGCGTCTACCCCCTCTCGGCGCTGTTTAAAGGGGTAGAACGCCGTGTTTGACTTTTTCCCAACGGATGTTGGGTTTCTCCGTGCCGGGAGTCCGGAGCGTCGGAACCACACCAAACCTTGCATGGACCACTAACATGTGTATATTAGTGTGTTGGTAGACTGTGGGAACCAATATACAACTCCGAGGTGCGACCCGCCACATCGACCTCTCTTACCCCCTAGCAGGTTCATGCACTTAGAGGTGGAAAACTCCTGTTTCGGGTGTCGGGTATGGAATCGTGCGTCAGAGAAGATGAAACGTTGGTTCCCCATGGACCTATGTATCCAACTAACATAACATAGCAAAAAGGTTCATGCTTCTACCCCCTCTCGGCGACGTTTAAAGGGGTAGATCGTCGGGTTTGACTTTTTCCCAACGGATGTTGGGTTTCTCTATGTTGGTTGTCCGGAGCGTCGTAACCCCACCAAAACTTGACTGGACCCCTAAAATATGTATATTAGTGTGTTGGTAGCCTGTGGGAACCAAGATAAAACTCCAAGGTGCGACCCACTACATCGACCCCTCTTACCACCTAGCAGGTTCATGCACTTAGAGGTGGAAAACTCCCGTTTCGGATGTCGGGCATGGAATCGTGCGACGGAGTAGATGAAACGTTGGTTCCCCATGGCCCTATGTATAAACCTAACACAACCAAGTAAAAAGGTTCATGCGTCTACCCCCTCTCGGCGCCGTTTAAAGGGGATATCGCTAACGAGGTGTTAACTCGACAAGTCCCAGGGTTGTGCACCCCGGGTTGATTGATGGGGAGAGAGATGAGTGCAGGTGGTCACGACGGCTGACAAGCAAGGATTTACCCAGGTTCAGGCTCCCGGAGGATAACACCCTACTCCTGCTTGTCTGGTTATTGATGCGAGTTGTGGTTACAATGGCGAGATTGCGATCTCGCTAGGGTTTGTGCCGTAGCTATGAGCATGTCCTCTGGGACGAGCAACCCTCCTGGCTTTATAGTCAGCCAGGTCTCGGGTGGTTGATGCCGATGGCAACTACAGATATGGCAGGTTATGCTTCCTAACCGACTTGGACTAGGTTACATGGTACCCCGCGTGGGCCTTCTATGGGCCTTCCTATCCTTGGCGCGGCCCAGGTAGCCTTATCGTGGGCTACCCGAAAGGTAGCCCCACGTCAGTAGCCCCCGAGTGCTTGGTCGAAGCGTAGAGTCGAGCAAAGTACTCCTTCCTCCTGGACGTGCCATTGGATTGCTTGATCTTGAGCTTGAACTTGATCACTTCAGTCGAACCGGCCACTCCCGATGGGAGTAACCTTTGCAGTCGAATTACGTTGCCTTCATCTTCTTGTGAAGCTTGCTTCTACTCAGCCTGTTTGGCTTACTTGTGGATGGATTCGGCTGCTCGAGCTTACTATGTTGCCACCCGAATGGTTTCTTCGGGTTATCGGATCATCAGCCGATCCTACCTTGTTGACTTCAGCTTTGAAGCTTACTACTCTAATTACTCTATCGAGTTGCTTCAATTGATTTTGGAGCCGTTGGCTTGATGACGTCACTGGTGACGATCTGCTGCACGCCTCTGCGCTCGATGGGACGTGACTTGGCGGGCCCCGCTGTCAGGGCTGACCGCGGTCAACAGTTGTCACGTCTCCGAAGTGGGCGCGAAATTTGCGCGGCATGATGACGACGCCTCGGTTTTCGTGCGTAGTGGACGAAGTGGGCGGTGACGGTTGGTTTCTTCGTGCGACACGTGGACGGCCGGATGTGCCTGCTCGGAGCCCTTGTTCTGTGGACGGTTGAGATGATGCTTTTCGAGGCATAAGTACTGTGTCTTGACGCTTAGGATTTCATCTTCTCCAATCGCTCTGTGCTCCCTTTCCTCTGCGCTCTACCATTTTCGCCGCTATCCAGAGCTCCGTGCAATCTGTCCGTACACCTTGCAATCTGACCATGGGCAAGCCGAAGAGCGTCGCTGGCTCCTCTGCCGCCGCCGATGAAGCCGGGGTGATGAAGAAACCCGACGGCAACTGGCAGAGATCATCGGTGAAGAAAGCCGAGGTGGAGCTCTTCCACGCGCAGGGTCTGCTGCCACCTGCCGACCAAGTCCAGGTACGCGTTCCTGGCAAGGAGGTTTTCCCCACTCCCCGCGATGGGGAACATGTTTGCTTCGCGGATTTCCTTCCGCGGGGCTTCGGGTTCCCCATGCACGATTTCGTGCGCGGTCTCTTGTATGCCTATGGGGTTCAGATCCACGATCTGACCCCCAATGGCGTCTTGAGCATCGTGGGCTTCATCGTGCTCTGCGAATGCTTCCTGGGTGTCGCGCCCCAATGGGGGTTGTGGAAGTCGCTCTTCCACGTTCGCAAGAACGTTGGGAAGAGCGGGTTGACCTTCCCCGTGGGCGGCTTCAGAATCCAGGTGCGCGGTGACACCGCGTACTTCCAGATGAAGAAGTGCGACTCCGTCCAAGGATGGCGCAGGAGGTGGTTCTACGTCCAGTCGAACCAGGACGGCTTGGATGCGTTCGACAGCGGACGTGGACTGCGGAAGACCGGAGCCTGGGCGCACCCGCTGACCGCCGTGGAGAAGGAGGTCGTGCGGCCCTTGCTGAGCCTGCTGCGCGATCTGACCAAGACCCTTGGGCGCGAGGCGGGTGGCGTCTTCCTGATAGCCACCTTCTTTCGTCTTCGGGTGCAGCCGCTCAGCGCTCGGCCTCACCCGATGTGGGCCGCCGAAGGCGTCAGCACCGAGCCGCTTGACGATGAGGAGGTGGAAACCAAAGTCAGATCCATCACCAACCTCCGAGTCGCGGACACGTGCAACGTCAAGTGCCCGATTTATGCTTACGGGGCCTCGAACCCCGTTCCTGAGGTAAGTCTTGTCTTGTTTTCCTTTTTTCCTTGATCGACTTGCGTCTACTTTTCTTTTTGATTCGACTTGTGTCTACTTGCTTCAGGGTCGAGCTCTGTTGATCAGCCTTCCTCCTCTTCCCGAGAACGGACCCGACGACGAGTCGAAGTTTGTCGAGGAGGAAGACGACGACGAAGAGATTCCCTCCGTGCACTCTCCCCGTGATGAGGTGGAGGAAGAGGATGAAGTGGAGGAACCCGCGCGGAAGAAGCGGAAGCTCCCGAGTCATGGCGACTCTGCCACTGCGTCGTCACCTGCCAAAGATGCCGACGTTACTCTGGAGGAGGTCGTCGCGACGTCGTCGGGTGCGCAGTCCTCGGGTGGCTGGGACGAACCCCTGAATGTTCCTCCAGTCAGCTCCGCAGCTCCTCGTTCTTTTGCGCGGATGCCTTCGCCCTCCCTGGAGAGTTATGACGTCCTTGGTACCCCCAGGTGAGCTTCTTTATGATGTGTGTCCTTCGAGTTGCGTTTTGCAGTTGCGACGTTTAAGTTGACAGGTGTGCTTGTTTTTGCTGCAGCCACCGTTCTGGCAATGTTGGCTCGCCCCTTCGGGACGTGGAGCATACATCCGTCCCCTCGACTGGACTGGGGACTCAGGCGGTAGTGGAGAAGGTGCTTGCTGAGCCTGCCGGCGTTGCATCGTCTAGCCGCGTTCCTCCTTCGGCTTCAGAGGACCTTGACCTCCTGGACCACGTAAGTCCTTTATGCTTGTGCTTGCATTCTTGATTTTTCATCGGGTGCGCGATCAGCGCTCCCGATGGGAGTAGCCCCCGAAGGTGTGGGTGACTAGTATAGTCGCCCGCAACTTTATTAACGTCTTGCTTTTGCTTCATCCGTACTACCGTCAGCAGCTCGACGCAGCCGCGGCTTACGTTCGCCTGGAGAAAGAGAGGGACCAGCTGCGTGCATCTCTGGACCAGGCTACTGGGCGGGTTGATGAGCTTGAGAAGGCTCTTCATGAGTCTCGAGAGCGGGAGCTGGCGCGGGTCGCCCAGGAAAAGACTCAAGTCGGTCGTCTCCTTTCACTCGCCGGTGTTCTTGGGGGTAAGTTTCGGCTTGATGCCTACTGTATCTTTGATTTTTTTTCTTTGCTTGACCTTGAATTTTTTGCGCAGAGACTTGCGGTGGAGCTCCTCCGGAAGACGCGTCGAGTGACACGGTTGACCTGGCGACTGCTGTTGGCTTCCTCGACCGGGTCTGTGCCTTTGCCTTAGACGCGCTGAAGAAGTCCGCAGCCGCGCTGCAGAAATCGACTGGAGCCCTCACTGTGGTGCACCAGAGTATCTTCCCGGGCGACCAGCCGCCAGCAGCCGTGGACGCCCTTGCTGCGTCGTTTGAGGACGCGACCACCATCGCCGACTTCACGCGGTTGCAGACGGTACGCGGCTCCGAGCTCACCTTCCAACTCCTCTTAGGCCATCAGGTTCCAGGTGACTTCGAGAAGGTCGTCAGCGGTTTTCACCGCAAACCCGATGGCCGAACCGCGTCGCTGAGTGGCGTGAAGGAGCGTGCCTCGCAACTGGCCGTGCAGCTTGTGGCACTCTTCGAGAGGGCCCTTGCTAAGGCGACCGAGGCGGCAGCCGCTCGGAAGGGTCGTTCTCGGTCGCAGTCCGCAGCCTTAGAGTAGGCGTAGCTTTAGGAATTCGGCAGTCGCCGTGGTCTGTATTTTGAACTTCTTGCTCTGTAATGAATATTGTCCTGTCAGGTCTTTTGGCCTTCAATATTGCTTTTGCTGACTTTCTTTCTTCCGAGTTGAACTTCGCTTCGCAGTTGTATGATTGTATTGACTCTGCGTATTCATGGCAGAATGCTGTGCGCGGTGATGCTCCGCCTTCTCCTGTGGCCGAGCCGAGTGGCGCGGCTTCTTCTTCGGGTGCTCGCCGTCGTCGGGCAGCGCCGGCTCCTCCACGTAGTGTAAATGATCAGCGGATAATCACATACCTGAAGAACAAGGTGGTGGAGCTTGAGGCGACCCTGAAGAATACTGAGCGGCTGCTGCACCGCTCCCAGTCGCATCCTACGGCGGAGTTCTCGCGACGTGAGGATTTTTTGCTTGGGAGATCGATCTGATCAGTCGGCAGTTGCAAGGTTTGCATCCTTTTGGCGGCTGTTGTGTTTGCTGGCTTTCTTTCTTGTTCTGACTTGCATTTTATGCGTGGAGATGTTAATCCTGATTGGGAGGCCGAGCGGGCTCGCGTTGAGGAGCGAGTTACCCGAGAGGCGTCCGGCGACTCCTACGAAGCTCGGCAGTTCTGGGTGAACAAGTCGAGGGGGCGCGTCCTTGCCACCATGCTTAATCGTACGTGGCGCGCTGCTTTTCTTCTGGAGAATTGCCGGAAGACACTCTGGCACATCAATCGCGTGTACTTCCTGCATAATGCGCAGCCGAACGGGCTGTCCACCTTGCTGGAGAGGTTTCGCGATGGTGAAGGGTTGAAGGAGGTTGTCGACGCCCAACTTGTGGCTAGGGCGAACGCGGCGTTGGCATACGTCCGGATGCACCGGCCGCATCTTCCGCTCGACCGGGTGCTTGATGGCCTGCCTGGTGATGACGACTTCGACGAGACCTTAGCGGCTGCGCGCCGAATCATCAGGCAGGTTCAGGACCTGAGTGAGTGCCTTGTAGGTCCCCTCGATGCGCCGAAGGCCGAACCTGCAGTTTAGAGTAGCTGTCGTCTGATGTACATGGTTAGCTATAGAGGGCAAATGTGCCTGTGCAAGTCGTAATGTAATAGATTAAAATATTTTCGAGTCATGAGAATTGATCTGCTTGCTCGAAAGTGAAAATGCCTGTTTTGATTTGCGACCTGTTTGGCGCAGTCGCCTAGTATGTTAGGTAACCTGTTTTTTCAAGTGTGACCTGTATGCCGCAGTCTCTGATTTTAACAGGTGGCGACTTAGGATTTTTGTAACTTGACCTGTATGGCGCAGCCCCCGAGTTGTTCGAGTGGTGGCCTAGGATTTTGGCTAAGACCTGTGTGGCGCAGCCCCCGAGTGGGTCGAGTGGCGGCCTAGGATTGCAAGTGTTACCTGTTTGGCGCAGCCCCCGAGTATGTCGGGTGGCGACCTAGGATTTTGAACTTGACCTGTACAGCGCAGCCCCCGAGTGAGTTCGAGTGGCGGCTGAGGATTTTTCTGAGAAGGCCTGTTTGGCGTAGCCCCCGAGTAGGTCGAGTGGTAGCCTAGGATTACAAGTATTACCCGTGTGGCGCAGCCCCCGAGTGTGTCGGGTGGCGACCTAGGATTTTGAACTTGACCTGTATGGCGCAGCCCCCGAGTCGGTCGGGTGACGGCCTAGGATTTTTTGACTTATGCTTGTATGGCGCAGCCCCCGAGTAGTTCGGGTAGCGGCCTAAGCTTTTCTTTCAACCTGTGTGGCGCAGCCCCCGAGTAGTTCGGGTGGCGACCTAGGATTTTTGACTTATGCTTGTATGGCGCAGCCCCCGAGTGGTTCGGGTAGCGGCCTAAGCTTTTATTTCAACCTGTGTGGCGCAGCCCCCGAGTAGTTCGAGTGGCGGCCTAGGCTTTCAGCTTCCTCTGTGTGACAGGTAAAGGAGACAGATTTTCTTCAAATCACTTTATTGATTCTTGCGAACAGGCCGCCTCATTAAAACCCTTCCAGTCCCCTCAGGTACCCTGGTAAGGGAAAGAGTGCGTCTGAAACCTGCCGCGCTGATTTTCTTGTACAATGATTGGGTTGAACTAGGCGTAGAACCGGCGGAGTTGTGCCACGTTCCACGGGTTGCTGCAGTCTGCTCCCGTCTTCGAGTGTTTCAGGCGGTAAGCTCCGTTGCCGATTGCTTCTGTCACGATGTACGGGCCCTCCCATGGGGAAGCGAGCTTGTGCACCTTCTTTTGCTTGAGTCGAAGAACTAGGTCGCCTGCAACGAACGCTCTTGGTCGTAGCCTCCGAGTGTGATAGTTGCGCAGGTCCTGTTGATACACGGCTGATCGTGCCAGGGCGATGTCGCGTGCTTCGTCCAGGGTGTCCCTGCTGTATTCGAGTGCCTCCTCTGCATCCGACTCGTCGTAGGCGACTACTCTCGGTGCGTCGAACTTGATATCGCAGGCGAGGACCGCTTCTGCACCATACACCATAAAGAATGGAGTGTACTGGGTGGATCTGTTTGGCGTTGTTCTCAGACTCCAAAGGACCGACGGCAGTTCTTCCACCCATTCGCCCGCTGCGCGTTTTAGGGGCACGCGCAGTCGCTTCTCGATGCCGTTGCAGACGAGGCCATTGGCTTTCTCCACTTTCCCATTGGATTGCGGGTGCGAGACAGACGCGTAGCTGAGCTTGATCCCCTGCTCTGAGCAGAAGTCCTTGAATTCTTTGGCTGTGAAGTTCGAGCCGTTGTCGGTGATGATCCCATTCAGTACTCCAAATCTGAAGATGATTGACCTGATGAAGTTGACTGCTGTGGATGCAGTCGAACTTGTGATGGGTACGGCTTCGATCCACTTTGTGAACTTATCAACTGCAACCAGGAGGTGAGTGTGACCTCCGGGTGAGGATTTCTTCAGCGGGCCCACCATGTCCAGACCCCATTGGGCGAAGGGCCAGGCTAATGGTATTGTCTTGAGTTCCGATGCTGGCGCGTGTGGCTTGTTGGCAAATTCTTGGCACCCTGTGCATTTCTTTACCAGCTCCTCGGCGTCCTGCATGGCTGTCAGTCAATAGAACCCGGCTCGTAGCGCCTTGGCCACCAGTGCCCGACTACTGGCGTGATGCCCGCAGATACCCGCGTGGATGTCGAGTAAGATGGCTTGGCCGTCGACTGGATCTATGCACCTTTGCAGAATTCCTGAGATGCTTCTTTTGTAGAGTTCTCCGTTGATGACGGTGAAACTTTTGGAGCGCCTGATGATGCGCTTTGCTTCGACTGGGTCGGCTGGCAGCTTCTGATGTAGTATGTACGCCAGGTACGGTCCTGTCCATGTGGCTTCGACTAGCATGACCTCCATGGGGACCTTGTCTTGGCTTGGCGGGTTGGCATCGCCTTTTGTTGTTGCAGTGCTTGCTGTATTCTGAGTCTTGATGGATCTCTGCGTGATGCACTCGAGGAAGACGCCGGGTGGGACTGGCACCCTGTCTGAGCCCATGTTAGCAAGGACGTCAGCTTCCTCGTTGCTTTCACGGCCAATGTGGCGCAGCTCGCAGCCGTCGAAGTTGCCTTCCAATTGATTGTAGAGGTCTCTGTAGGCGATCATGTTGTCGGCGACGGCGTCGCAGGACTTCATGGTTTGTTGTACCACCAGGTAGGAGTCTCCGTAGATCATGAGGTGCGTGGCGCCGCAGTTCTTGGCCATCCGCATGCCGTGGATCAGGGCCTCGTACTCGGCTTCGTTGTTGGACGGCGTCGGAAAGTCCATCTGCAGGACATACTTGAGCTTGTCGCCTTTGGGGGAGATGAGCACGACTCCTGCCCCGGCTGACTTGAATTTCTTGGAGCCATCAAAGTACATTGTCCATGCGTTGGACAAGTCGGGGACATTTGGTAGCTGGGCTTCTATCCACTCGGTGGTGAATTCCGGGAGGACTTGGGCCTTGATGGACTTCGGGTGAGCATACTTCAGCCCCCATGGTCCTAGTTCGACAACCCACTTGGCGACTCGTCCTGTCGCGCGTTGGTTTGTGAGAATGTCTGCTAGTCCAGAGGAGCTTACCACCGTGATCGGGTGCTCGGAGAAGTAGTGGACGACCTTTCTGGAGGTCATGAAGACTCCATACGCCAGCTTCTGGTAATGAGGGTAGTTCTGCTTGGACAATGTGAGTACTTCGCTAAGGTAGTAGACGGGCCTCTGCACCGGGTGACTGTGCCCTTCTTCTTCGCGTTCGACTACGAGCACCGTGCTCACCACCCTGTTTGTTGCTGAGACGTATAAGTACAGCGGCTCATTTTCCAGTGGTGCCACGAGGACTGGAGAGGTTGTCAGTGTTTCCTTGAGATGGTCGAATGCGTCCTGCGCCTCTTGTGTCCACTCGAACTTGTCCGTCTTCTTCATCAGTTGGTAGAAAGGTAAGGCTTTCTCTCCCAACTTACTAATGAACCGGCTGAGAGCTGCGACTCGGCCGGCTAACCGTTGCACCTCCCGGAGCTTGGTTGGTGCTGGCATTGTGAGTATGTTCTGCACCTTCTCGGGGTTTGCTTCGATTCCTCTTGCGGATACGAGGTATCCCAGTAACTCTCCGGCTGGCACGCCGAACACGCATTTCTCTGGTTTGAGCTTGATCTGGTACACATCGAGTGCGGCGAAGACCTTGCGGAGGTCGTCGACTACGGTATCTTCCTTTCGGGTCATGACAACGATGTCATCGACGTAGACTTGGACGATCTGTCCGATTAGCCCCTTGAGGCATGCTTGCATTGTCCGCTGGTACGTGGCACCTGCGTTTTTTAACCCGAACGGCATCGTCTGGTAGCAAAAAACGCCGTCGGGTGTGATGAAGGCCGTCTTCTCTTCGTCCTCAACTTTCAGCCTGATCTACTGGTAACCTGAGTAAGAATCCAGAAAGGACAGGCGCTCGCAACCTGCTGTCGAGTCGATGATCTGGTCTATCCGCGGGAGCGGGAAGTGGTCCTTGGGGCACAATTTGTTGACTGCGGTGAAATCAACGCACATGCGTAGTTTCTTCGTCTTCTTTTTCTCCACTGGAACCGGGTTGGCGACCCAGTCCGAATCCTTGATCTCTCGGATGAATTTGGCGTGCAGTAGTCTGTCGACTTCCATGGTGATCGCGTCTCGTTTGGGTCCTGAGAAGCGTCGCATGGATTGCTTGACTGGTCTTGCGTCCTTGTGGACTTTCAGAGAGTGCTCGGCGAGTTCCCTGGGTATCCCTGGCATGTCAGAAGGTTGCCATCCAAAGATTTTCCAGTTCTCACGTAGGAACTCGACGAGCAGGCTTTCCTATGCGGGGGTCAGACTCGATGAGACCTTGACCGTCTTTCTGCTGTCAGTCGGATGGACTTGGTGGGTGACGGTGTCGTCATTCGTGTTGAACGCTGCGTCCTTGGCAGGCTTTTCGCGAGCCGGGAAGACGGTCTTGTCGTTGTCGGCTGATATGGCCTTGAAGTGCTCTTCGACTCCGAAGAACTCAGAGATCTTGGCGAACTCGCGGTCGCAGCTGTTGGAGAGCCCGAAGTCGCCGCGGACGGTGATCACTCCTTTCGGCCCGGGCAACTTTATCATCAGGTAGGCGTAGTGGGGTACTGCCATGAACCTGGCAAAGGTCGGGCGTCCGAGGATGGCGTGGTATTGTGACTTCCAATCGACGACCTCAAAGTCTATCGACTCCTTCCTGAAGTGCTCGGGTGTACCGAGGATGACGTCGAGTGTGATTGTTCCCATGGGCGTGATTGCTTGCCCTGGTACTATGCCGTGGAAGGTGGTTTCCGATTCCGGCAATTTCTCCGTCGACCTGTTCATTCTTCTCAGGGTGTCGGCGAATATGATGTTGATGCCGCTGCCTCCGTCCAGGAACACCTTCTTCAGGCTGTAGTCGCCGATCAAGGCCTCAATCACGAGTGCGGCGTGCCCGGGTCGGATTACCTCTGATGGGTGATCTGCCCTGGAGAATGTGATTGGTGTCTCCGACCCGCGCAGGTAGTCTGGTACCGCGCGCGGGCTGTTGATGGCTTGAAGTACTTGGCGTGTGATGATTTTCTGGCGCCTGTTCGACGGGGGTCCCTTCTGGATCATGTTCAGCTGTCCCCGTGTGGCTGGGTACGTGTCGGCTGCTGCCGACTGACCTTGTTGTTGTTGTTGCGGCTGGGGGAACGCTCCTGCCGCCAGCACCTGGTTGTTGTTTGCGGGTGCTGCCTGGATGGCTAGCTGCGGTGCCGCCTGTACGCCCTGCACCGGGGCGATGATTTGCTGCATTGCATGGTATATCTTTCTTGCTTTGCGACAATCCTTCAACAGGTGGTTGGAACTCCATTTGCCTGTTTCCGGGTTGCGGAACGAGTGATGCTTACAGGGTTGCATCAGCTCCTCTGCTGGGGTCAACGGGCGCTTCCACTCGCGTTTCTGACTTCCATCATTGTGGCCGATGCTGCTGCTGCCATGGTTGTACTGACTCGAGCTGGGCTGCCGACTTTGGTCGTACTGTCGGCTGCCGTCACGTTTGTCCTCACGGGGGGTTTCATAGCCCACCGCTACTAATTCGATTGAATCCTGGATGTAACGTGGCTTCTTCTTTTGACGTGCCTCGCGCCAGTTGCTTGTTTCGCCCTCTTTTTTGGGAGAAGTTTCGCGGACGTAGTCCTCTCCTTCGGCCCATTGGTTGGCTGTCTTCATGAGTTCTTTTGTGGTCTTCGGCTGGAGCCTACCGAATTCCTCCCGGAGGTCGCGGCGAGCGACGCCATGCATGAAGGCGTCCATCACTCGATCTTCTGATACGGGTTCCATGGTCTTGCGGAGGAGTGTCCACCTCTGGATGTAAGAGCGGAGCGACTCATCCTTTCCTTGCTTGCAGGCCTGCAACTCGATGTAGGTCGTCGGCCTTGCGAATGTTCCCGAGAAACTCTTGATGAAATTATCCTGGAATTCTTCCCATGTTCGGAAAGAGTCTTTGGGTTGGCTTGTGAGCCACCCGCGTGCCGAGTCTGTCAACATGAGCTGGATGTACTGCATTGCCGTAGTCGACGTTCTGCCTTGGCAGGTGCAAGCGATGAGGTAGTCTTCGAGCCACAGTTTTGGGTCTTGCTTCCCGTCATACTTTGGTGTGCCAGCCGTCAACTTGAAGCCTTTAGGCATGCGGGTGTCGCGGATGTTGAAGCTAAAGCATGCCGCGCCACACGGCTCGAAGTCGCGATCAGCATGGTCATCCGTGTTTGCCGCACTAGCCGAGCGCTTCTTGCGGTTGCGGTCCACCGTCTTCTGTGTCAGGACGTCGCGAAGGTCCTTGACTGGCTGTCGCTGCGCCGCTGGGATGCCCGAGGTCGTTGGTTCGTGCGCTCGGTTGCTTGGCCCCTTGGCCGCCATAGCCTCCTCGATTGCCCTTATGGAGGCAATTTGTTGCTTGTGGAGAAGGGAGCGTGCGTCCCCCTCCGGTGGCTGCGTGAGCCGGAGGTATGTCTCGACTGAGATCAGGGCGGCATTCGCCGTCTTTGGGACGGGTATCCCGTTCTCATCTTTGGTGACGAAGGACGAGTCGAGGTTGCGGGTGAGCCTTGCTCGGTCGGCTTCTGCCATGTGGGGAACACGGGCTCTGGTTCGCCGTGCTCCTTGGTTGACCTCTGTAGAGGATGTGAAGGAGAGGGCGGCTTGCCTGGCACTCGATGCGTCCGCGTCCCTTTTGCGCCTGAGCAGGTCGGCTTTTTCGGCGTGAATTCGTTCGCCTTCCTTGCGTAGCAAGTACTGGACCGCCAGGTGGTCTTCTCGAGGTGCATTGGGTGGGGGGAACGTGCCCTCGTCCACATGCTTCATGGCTTGGATCGCCATGTCCCGCGTGATGACAAGTTTAGTTTGGTCCGGCATGTCCACCTCTAGCGGATATGCGGGTTCTTCTTCGTCGTCATGCGGTGTTGTGCCGGCCATGAAGACTTGCTTGGGGTAGACTTGAGTCGGAGAGTTGGTGCTGCCGCTGCTGCTTCTGTCGCCCGCTTCTTGCTCGGGGTTGAAAATTGCTGCAACGTGGCGCGCGGCGCAGCCGCTGTCGCGTCTTCTCGCGATTGTCCATGTGCTCACGCTCGCCGGGGCGAGTGCGATTGGCTTGGGGTAGACTTGGGATTTCCACGAAGATGAGGGTGCGCGCGACATGGTTGTCGGGCGCGAGCTCCTTGTCGCCCGTGCGGGTGCGACGGTCGAGTTGGATCTTGACTTGATCGACCGCACGACCGAGGTTGGGGTAGTAGACTCGATTCGCGCGGCCGTTGCCGAAATTGTCGATGTAGGTTCCCTCTTTGCGGGTGCGACTGGCGCTGCCCCTGCAGGTGCGGCAGATGCGATCTTTGCGGGTTCGGCGGACGCGATGGTTGCCGATTTAGGTGACGCCGTCGCGCGTAGCGCGGTCGTCGTAGACCTGAGTATACCACGACTATCGATGCAGCAGAATATGGAGCCGAATGTGATGTGTATACCTTTGTCCAGATCGGCGTACACTGACTGGTGGGCTGGCGGGTGGATGACGTACTCGAAGGAGCCGAATCGGATCGACTCCCTGACGGCGGACGCGCCGATCTTCATTGCGGATGGAGCCGGAGCGACCATGATCCTAGCACTTGTTTGCATTCCCACATACGGCGCCAATTGACGAGGTGTTAACTCGACAAGTCACAGGGTTGTGCACCCCGGGTTGATTGATGGGGAGAGAGATGAGTGCAGGTGGTCACGACGGCTGACAAGCAAAGATTTACCCAGGTTCAGGCTCCCGGAGGATAACACCCTACTCCTGCTTGTCTGGTTATTGATGCGAGTTGTGGTTACAGTGGCGAGATTGCGATCTCGCTAGGGTTTGTGCCGTAGCTATGAGCGTGTCCTCTGGGACGAGCAACCCTCCTGGCTTTATAGTCAGCCAGGTCTCGGGTGGTTGATGCCGATGGCAACTACAGATATGGCAGGTTATGCTTCCTAACCGACTTGGACTAGGTTACATGGTACCCCGCGTGGGCCTTCTATGGGCCTTCCTATCCTTGGCGCGGCCCAGGTATCCTTATCGTGGGCTACCCGAAAGGTAGCCCCGCGTCAATCGCCGGGTTTGACTTTTTCCCAACGGATGTTGGGTTTTGTTCGTGCCGGGGGTCCAAGCGTCGTAACCCCACCAAAACTTGCATGGACCCCTATTATGTGTATATTAGTGTATTGGTAGGTTGTGGGAACAATTATACAACTTCGAGTTGCGACCCGCTACATCGACCCCTCTTACCCCCTATAAGGTTCATACACTTAGAGGTGGAAAACTCCCGTTTCGGGTGCCGGGCATGGAATCGTGCAACGGAGTAGATAAAATGTTTGTAACCCATGTCCCAATGTATCAATATAATACAACCAAGAAAAAAGGTTCATGCTTCTACCCCCTCTCGGCGTCGTTTAAAGGGTAGATCGCCGGGTTTGACTTTTTCCCAGCGGATGTTGGGTTTCTGTGTGACGGGGGTCCGGAGCGTCGTAACCCCTTGTAACAGCCCATTTGTAACTTTCCTTTTCTGTGTGCAATAAAATGGATACTCATGTCATCATTCCATATGTGGTTGCTTTCTTTTAATTATGTGCATCAAATTCAAATTACAAATTTAAATTCTTATTTTGAATTCAAATGCTTTCAAAATAAATTCATTTGAAGTTTCCAATAATTTATAAATAATCAAATAAGATATTAATATGACTAATTTGAAACATGAAAAAATTGTTCAAAAGTTCTTTTTATGTCTCTTCTCTTATTTGTTTTACAAATACAAAAATCAGAAGGTTTAAAAGAAGAAAAATAAAAACTGGCCGAGTTGGGCCATCAAGGCCCAACTCGGCCCACGGCCCAATCCACACCGGCCTGCTCCTGGCCTCCTTCTTCGTACGGACAAGCAGAGCACGCGCTCGCTTTCCAGCTCGGCCATGGCGTGGGTCTCTGCAGCTCGCCCCCATGCCGGAGCCCCACTGCCACCTCCTCCTCCCTCTCTCTTTAAATCGACCCCGACCGCAACCCTAACCCTAAATTCCTCTCTTTCCTCGCAGCCGCTCGCTCCCAAGCTTCCGCCGTCGCCATGACCGGAGGGGCCGAGCTCGCCCTCGAGTGACCGGGCCACCTTCTCCGTCCCCGGCGCGCCACTGGCCGCGCCTCGTCCTCCTCTTCTTCATCCTCCCAGCCACGGGCACCGGGAGCCACCGCCGGTCGCTTCTTCCTCGACGCCGCCGAGCTCCGCGTCTCCGTCCCCTTCTTCTACCTCTATGTCCACGCCTCCCCGTGCCGTCCCGCCTCACCACGAGCCTCCTCTCGGTGAGCAGCACCCGCCCCCCTCCTTTCCCCTCGCTTTACTGCTCGGACGGCTCGTTCCGGTCGAGGCCGTCACCGGCATCGCCACGGCCGTGGCGCGCTTCCGCACGCCGAGAACACACACGACGCCCCGGTCTTTTCTTCTCGACCCTGGGCACCCACATGCACGCGCCGCGCAAAAACCGCACACCCGAGGCACCCGCACGAGCCCAGCGCCGCCAGGACGTGGCCGCCGGCGTCGATCTCTCCGCCGCCGCGCCTCGTTTCTGCTCTCGGTCAGTTTCGTCAGAAACTGAGCCAGCAAACGTTTAACTAGTTAAAACAAATTTGAATCTAAGTGTTTCACTAACCTATTCACTAACCTACTGGCTAAGCGAGCGACCCGTCCGCAGCACGCGTCCCGCGTTCGAATCCCTCCGGCGCAAGTGGAAAAAGGGCGCATTTTTTTGCGCTGCGCCGCTGACAGCGCGGCCCCACCTGTCAGCGACAGTGGGAGCCCGCGCTGCAATTCCCTGCCCGGTCAGCGCCACCGTGGCATTGGCCCCACTCGCCAGCCGCTCTGGCTAGAGCACGGCTGGGTGAAAAAGAGTTCCACGCGCGGCAGTTATTGCACCGAAGCCCCTGTTTCCCAGTTTTTGCACCAGGGACCTCCCCTGCTAGTTTTCTATCACGGATAAGTCCTCAGTTTTTGCAGAAACAACCCTAGACTTCTTTTTGCAAAAAAATTTAATATATAACTCCAAATTAAATAAACTTTATATGTTTTCATATCAGAAAGATGCATTAAATATTATTATAACATTCTTATGTCATTTTGCATCATTTATTTTAAATGCTTAGTTTAAATTAACAAATGCAGTTAATTAATTAAATATGGAATATGTGGGGTAATAAATATATAATGCCCTAATTCCATTTAATATGCTCATATCTTGTATACCATATCTTGCCATGCTAATAACTATTTAATTTGAGTTGAAGATAAATAAATTGCAATTAATTCCTAAATATGTAATGTGTTGGGCAATTAAGTAATTAATGCCTATTCCTTATAAATTAATTTGATCACCACTTCTGCTATATTAAGTAACATTTAAATTGTTGGCTACACAAATAACTTGCACCCTAATCTTTTGCCGGGATTCCATCCCCGCTCTAAATATGACCTAATCATCTCATACCATATTGCACCATCATTTGTTTGTGCATTTCTTTGTATTGATTATTGTTTCCTATTGTCTGTGTTTGACTCTCTTTGGGTAGACGACGACATGTCTGCTGGGAGTACCTACGATACTGAGGTTCCAGCTGTCGTGACAGGCCACGAGCTGCCAGGCAAGCTTCTGCTAACCGGTTACACGATTGTTTGGTTTTCATTCTTGCCTTTTGATCTATGCTATCCTAGTTATCGATTCTTGAACTGCGATCCCATCACATGTTTATCCTGCAGCCTATACAGCTATATCCCCACAACCCATAACCCCTTGCATGTTAATCTGTTGGCCTTTGCGAGTCGTAGTGCATGCTTAGAATTGGTTGAGCGAGTCGTTCCTTTGTCCTTACTTCATATGCTGAGTAGGATATATTGTTCTACTTTAATAAACTTGTAACATCCCAATTTTTAGAAAAATTTAAAACTTTGCATCCTTGCATCATTATCATTAAACTTGTCATAAGAATTACATAAAATTTGCATTTAATTATTTAAATATGTTTTAATTGAATTTATGTCCTTAAAATTGTTATTTTGAATTTATAATAAGGTTCCTTTTATTCTATTTTTTACTTTAGACAAAAATAATGTCAAAAGGATCTATTTTTCATAAGCTTTTCAAATTATATTTTTATGAATTTTTCTGAGAAGTTTTAATATAGTTTTGAATTTTTTTTATAATCAAAAGAATTAAAAACAGAAAAGAATTTTCAAAAAGAAAAAAATAGAGTCGGGCCAGCCAGTGGGCCGAAGCCCACTAGCTATCTACCGCGCGCGAGAGCAACCCAGCCCGCCAGAGGCCCGTCCCCGCCCACGGGCGCGCGCTCACTCGCCGACAGGTGGGCCCCACCTGTCATCCCTCGACGACGCCGAGAAACGGCCGAGTAATCTCGATTCATTGCGGAGGATTCATTGCCCCTTTTACGTCGCCGTTTCTTGCTATAAGATCCCCTCGATCCCCTCTCTCTTTTGCCCCAAACACCACCTTCCGAGAGCCACGAGGCTGCCCGCACGAGACCTCGACTTTCCGCCGCTACTGCCGGTAAAACTCGCACCGTGTGCTCAACTCCGGCCACCCCGGACCTTCTCTCCTCTCCCCTTCATTTTGTTTCATCTTTGCGCATCGTTGTGACAAGGTTTCGAACTCTGTCTCGCAGCGTGTCGTCGTAAGGTGCACTACCGAAGCAACCCGCCGCCGCGCACGACTCCGGCGAGCAATCCCAGGAAGCAAAGAACGCCCCAGCCCCCACGACCTCGCCACCGTCTCCGCGTCGACCTCCTCTGCATTCTGGTATGATTCGTTCGTCCCATAGCGCACTAGATCGTGTAGAACGTCCGTCGCCGGCGCGCCGCCACCGCGGGAGTCACCTCCGGCTAGGTTTCCGGCGACAGCGCCGCTCGGTTCTGGTCGATTAGATCTGGACCGTTAGATCCCCAGTGCACGGCCAGGATTAGTTCACTTAAAAACCCGAACCGGTACGCCGCGTCAGCACCTCGTCAGCGCCACGTCAGCGCCTCGTCAGCGTCGTGTCAGATATTATTTTCTGAATTTTTATTAAATCATTTAATTTGGCAGTTTTGCAGAAAACACCCTGCATACTGTTTTCATCATTACTTTTTATCTGTTTACCCAAATTTAAATATTTTTATATATTTGAAATCCTTAGAACCAGTAGAACACTTTGGTTCATTAGTTTTCTGTTTTGACACATACAAAATTTTCAAATATTTTTGAGAGCAGTTTAAGTGTTTTCAACATAACTTTAGTTAGAAAATTTATTTTTGAGTAAATCAAATTGCTAACAACTTGTTTTGATGCCCTCTGCCCAAATGTTATTTTTACAAAATTTGATTTGAAAATTTATTTAAGTGAACTAAAGTCCTTGTCATTAACCCTTTACTCATGGTCAAATAATAGAAACAAATCAAAAATTGATTCATGCATATATTTGGAAATAAATTGTTGCATCTCATCTCATGCATAGCATATATCTTCTTTGTGTGAACGTTTGCTTGTGTGTTTATGTGTGGCTGTTTATTTCTTTGTTAGACTATTCGGAGGGAAACGAGAATCTTTGCAACTGTAACTGCTGCACCCCCGATTGCCAAGGCAAGTGGCACACCCCCATAAAAGTTCTATTATTTCTAGGCATGAGTAGAGTATTTTCTATAAGCATGTGTAGGATAGCATTGCTATGCCAGCCATAATAGATCTCTTTATTCCTGTGTCTAGGTTCCTATGAAATTACTTAGTAGAATAGTGATGCTATGCAAAAACTATTTTGATGAAAAGATAAGTCTACTAAGTTTTAATCAAACACCTGGGTGGATATTGGTTGCTTGGCTGTATGAGTTGAGTGTTGTTCCCAGGGGTGTTACCTGTGGAATATTCACTTGTGGAAGGCCACCCAGGAGCAAAGGAATCTGAAGAACTCCAAGTGAAGATTGCTTCTCGTGCAGCCATTGCCAATATGGGCTCTGGCTTGATCAACTAAGCCGCGTGGAATCTCCCCGGCCTGACAGGTGGTTGTAGAGGATTTATAGGTGGAGCGCGTCAGGCCATAGTGGGAGGGAAAATGTTTCTGAAAGATCTCGTCTCATTCTTTCCTTTCCTGATCACAAATGGTGTGTAAAGGATAACCTGGGTTGAATGGGTACAATGGTGAACGTGCACAACCTCTGCAGAGTTAAAATCTAAGTACTTAGCCGTGTCCACGGAAACGGACAATTGAGCAGCTGAACGAGGATGTCAACGGAGGATTTCACCATTCCAACTTATAAATTAAAAACTTGATGGGTGAACAAGGGTAGAATGAGACAGTGGATTTCATGCCACGGATGTCTCGAGTAGAAGAAAAGTGTTTTCAAAAGGGTTTGGGAAAAACTTGCTTTCTGCAAAATAGCCTTGAGCCCCACCAGCCAAATAAGCATATAGGTCATAGAGTTATTCCTCTAAGTGTCCACCATAGTGTCACTTGCCAGTTCCATTTTAATAGTTCTGACCCACGTTGTTGCAATATATATCTTATTGCAGACTGTCCTGATGATGAGTGAAAGTTTTACTAAGGGTTTCGAGTCTTCAACCAACATGCTCGCCTGTGGCACATGATGATGATTGGGGACTCCACGAAGAATAATTTTTCCGTTGTTTACTCTGTGCACTGCTAGCTGTATGCTATGCATATTTGTAATGAATATTTTTCCTAGTCTGGATCAGCGTTGTAATAAATTGATACTTTGTTGTGATATTACATCGTAACTGTGTGTGCAAACGAATCGATCCAGGGATTTGCACTATACACAGGTATCTGCCATACTTTAGGTGCAGGTACACTACAGATGGTATCAGAGCACTGTGTTGCCTGTAGGTTCGAGCCCTTAGGATTGGAAAAACCTTTTTGATCATAGTATTAGCTACTTAAGTATTTTTGGATCCTAGCGGCATAGTGAGATGAAGCGGCCTGGAAACAAACCTTACATGTCCGCGTACATGAGACCTGTTCCACACTTAAGTGGCTGGCCGGGTGTCTGTCTCTCTCACTATAGTGAATATCCAATTTACAAAGAGTTGTTTATATTTGTTGATCACATTGAGATTTGACTTCGTTTTGACTCTAATTTAATAATACACTTATGACTAGTACCTCCTTACCTTACATATTTCTTGTTTTAAATTCTTTTCTTTCTTCCTAAAGGATGACGAGCTTCCACTTCACCACTGCGGAGGACTTCGAGGACACCCGTTTTGGCTGCTACCTTCTCGACATCGGCGAGAAGATAGGTTTACCGCTACCTCAAGTTAAGGGCTTCATCCTGAAGAAGTTTAACAAAGAGGGCTGTTGGGGAATAAAAGCAACTCAGCCAGGACGCGGAGAAGAGCCCCCGTTAGAAATCAAAATGGTTAGTGACTCCAAAGAAAAAGGACTCAATCTCGTGATGCAGGACCTGATTGGACGTCTCTGCGGACGCTATAGCACAGAGTTGAGGGGCCACTTCTCCATTCTCTTTGGAAGGAGAAACGAGGAGGGAGAACCATACCTTTTTGATGTTGGAGATAGAGGCAAAGCAAAGCCCCTTAGACTGTATTTCCAGGAGTTGGAGGTCCTCGTCACAGAACTTTATGAGGATAGACGCACTGAACTTCTGAAGAACGATGAGTTGTGTGCCTTACTCAAGGAGAACGAGGAAAAGATAAAAGCTCAAGAGGAAGTGGCTAAGGCCCAAGAAGAAAAGTTTGCTTCACAAGAGGAAAAATACAAGAGACAGGAGAAAAGGGTTCAAGAGAAAAACAAGACTATCAGAGAACAGAAGGCAGAACTCGAGAGCAATGAAGTCGAGTTTGAAGCTGATAGTGACTTGATCAAGCGTCTTCGTACCGAGAAAAGGGAACTGCAAGAGAAGAACTCTGCCCTGGAGAAAGAAGTGAAGGAATTAAGGGAAGTACTCGACAATGAAGGAATCGAGATTCCAGAAATTGAAGAAGAAGAAGACGACATGGTCGAGTAGTTCGTTAGCGAGACTACCATTTATTTACACCTCATCGTTATCTTAATCTTGTATTGACCTATCAACTTGTGATAAGGCAGTACCTTCCATTATATTCCGAGGAACCTCGCGCTATATTTTTTTTTTCAAAACTCTCATGTCTGATTTATCCAAAGTTTTGAGTTGTGTGATGTTTGTTATGTTCCTTAGGTTGTTTGTTTGTTGGGGTAATCTTTCTCATTAGACCTTTCCGTCTAAAAACTCACCTATACAAATCACAGATGCCTCCCCGTCATACGCCCGATCACAACAACAACAACAACAACGACCACAACAACAATGATGCTATACAACAGTTGATGGCTGCTCAAGCTCAGCTAATGACTATGATGACCCAGTTCATTGCGGCAACCAACAACAACAACAACAACAACCACGACCCGCCTCCGCCACCCCCCCCCCCCCCCATGTGGATAGACTTACCAGATTTCTGAGACTCCGACCGAACAAGTTCTCCACTGCAACTGAAGCCATTGTGGCAGATGACTGGCTGCGTTCAGTGGACAGGGATCTGGTGACTTGTGAATGTACTGAAGCTGAGAAGGTGAGGTTCACCACTCATCTGTTGGAAGGACCAGCGATCCAGTGGTGGGAAACCTACCAAATCACCCACCCACTAGAAACCATGACTTGGGAAAATTTCAAGGAAGGTTTTCGTAATGCTCATATCTCCTCGGGCATTATGAACTTGAAGCAAGAAGAGTTCAGAAACCTGAGACAAGGAAACAGGAGCCTTAAGGAGTACATGGCTGATTTCCATGCCCTTTCCCGTTATGCCTCTGAAGACATTAACACCGAGGCAAAGAGGAAGGCAAAATTCCTAAGTGGGCTGAGTGACGAGCTGAAGATCCCTTTGACAGTGGCATACGCCCCAAATTATCAGACTCTCCTAGATCAGGCTATCATACTAGAGGATAACATCAAGAAGGCTGAAAATAGGAAGAGAAAGTTTAATGTTCACAAACCCCATTCTGAGACTTCTTTCAAGAGATCTTTCCCTCAAGATGCAAACCAGAGTTATAAACCTGGTCACTATCCTAGTGGAGGAAGCAACCATAAACATCATGGTCACAACCATAGTGGTGGTTTCAAGGGAAACAATGGGAATCACAAGGGAAATGGAAATGCTGGCCACAATAATGGACAACATCGCCCAAACCCCGAATATAAGAAAGATATCAGCCAAGTCCTATGCTTCAAGTGCAATAACAAGGGTCACTACGCCACTGACTGCCCCAAAAAGAAGGCCACAGAAGCTGCCAAGCCCAATCCCTTCCAGAAAGGACAGGTGAACCACATCAATGTGGAAGAAGTGTATGATGAACCTGATGCTTTCATTGGTACGTTCTTGCTAAATTAATGCCCAGCATTAGTTTTATTTGATACTGGAGCATCGCATTCTTTCATTTCAAGAGCTTTTGTAAACAAACATGGGTTAGTAGTGGAAAATATAGGAAGCCCCATTAGAGTAAACTCGCCGGGCGGAGAGATGCTAGTAACCTCTGGCTGTAGACAGTTGAGTCTGAAGATTGGAAAGCATCAGTTTCCTACGGACTTGATCATCCTGGAAACACAAGGCCTGGATGTTATCATAGGGATGGATTGGATGACCCGCTATGCAGGAATCATAGACTGCGCAAATAGAACCATCACTCTCACCACTCCAGAAGGCTCGAAGATCAACTTTAGATCAAGGTTTGGACTAAAGAAGGTTAGGCTTAATTCTCTTAAGGGGGTTAGTCTCGGTGAGGTCCTTATAGTTAAGGAATACCCTGACGTGTTTCCGGAAGAACTACCAGGAATGCCACCCGATAAAGATGTAGAGTTCCTCATAGAACTAAAACCGGGGACAGGACCCATTGCTAAAAGGCCCTACCCAATGGCAACTGATGAACTGAAAGAACTCAAGAAACAACTGGAAGAGTTTATGTAGAAAGGCTTTATCCGTCCAAGTTCATCACCCTGGGGAGCCCCGATCCTTTTTGTTAAGAAGAAGGACAGTACTCAGAGATTAGTCACCGATTACCGTGACATAAATGAGCATACAATCAAGAACAAGTATCCGCTACCCAAAATAAATGAACTGTTCGATCAACTAGAAGGGGCTGTCGTCTTCTCCAAGATCGATCTCAGATCAGGGTACTTTCAGATGAAAGTCAGAGAAATGGATATACCCAAGACTGCTTTCGTTACAAGATATGGATCGTATGAGTACACGGTAATGCCTTTTGGGTTAACCAATGCCCCAGCCTATTTCATGAATATGATGAATAAGGTGTTTATGGATTTTCTGGACAAGTTTGTTGTTGTCTTCATCGATGACATCTTAGTCTACTCCAAAAGTCACAAAGAACATGAAGAACATTTACGTCTGGTATTGCAAAGGCTCCGAGAGCATAAATTATATGCTAAGTTCAACAAGTGTGAATTCTGGTTAAAACAAGTAGGATTTCTAGGACACCTGGTGTCTAAAGATGGGATAGCAGTGGACCCTGAAAAAGTTGATGTTGTGACAAATTGGGAATCGCCCAAAAATGTGGGAGAAATCCGCAGTTTTCTAGGACTGGCAGGGTACTACCGGAGATTCATTGAAAACTTCTCCAAGATTGCCAAGGCCTTGACTGAACTACTGAAGAAGGGAAAGAAATTTGAGTGGACGGAAGCTTGTGAGATCAGTTTTCAGGAATTAAAGAAGCGCTTGGTGTCGGCACCAGTTTTATGCTTACCAGATCTAGAGAAAGACTTCCAGGTTTATTGCGACGCTTCATATCGCGGCCTAGGAAGCGTATTGATGCAAGAAGGCAAAGTGGTGTCTTACGCCTCGAGACAACTCAAAAATCATGAAGTAAACTACCCCACTCATGATTTAGAGTTAGCTTCTGTGGTGCATGCGCTAAAGATATGGAGGCCATATTTATGGGGAAAGAGATGTGAAGTTTTTACGGATCATAAAAGCCTCAAGTATTTCTTTACTCAGAAGGAATTAAACATGCGTCAAAGGAGATGGTTAGAATTGATCAAAGACTATGATTTAAGTCTACAGTACCACCCAGGGAAAGCCAACGTAGTGGCTGATGCCTTGAGCCGTAAGACTTATGTAAACGGACTCACGGCAGGGGAGTTGCCGGAAGATCTTTGTAAGGGGTTTAAAGACCTTCGGTTAGAGGTGGTACCTGAAGGATTCATAGCTTCCTTAGAAGTTCAACCTCTTCTACTAAACAAAATCAAGACAGCGCAGTTAGAGGATAAAGAAGTAAAAGAAATCAAGAGGAACCTAAGCGAAGGTAAGGCCAGAGATTTTAGAGTAGATGAAGAAGGAACCGTGTGGTATAAAGAACGCATTTGTGTTCCTGACAATGCCGACCTCAGGAAGTTAATACTTCAAGAACTCATGACTCACCTTATTCCATACATCCGGGTAACACCAAGATGTACATGGATGTAAAGGAGAGGTATTGGTGGATCAACTTGAAACGTGATATTGCAGAATACATTGCAAAGTGTGACGTATGCAGTCGTGTGAAAGCAGAACACCAAAAACCAGCAGGGTTGCTACAACCGTTACCAGTACCAGACTGGAAATGGGAACAAATTGGTATGGATTTCATCACGGGTCTACCCAGGACTAAATCAGGGTATGGTTCTATATGGGTTATAGTCGATCGGCTGACGAAAGTATCCCACTTTATACGCGTAAAGACTACTTACACTAGTGCCAAACTAGCTGACATCTACATGAAGAGGATTGTGTGTCTACATGGTGTTCCCAAGAAAATTTTGTCGGATAGGGGTACTCAGTTTACTTCCCATTTCTGGAATCAATTACATGAGTCTCTGGGAACTAGATTGGAATTTAGTACAGCGTTTCATCCGCAAACGGATGGACAGACAGAAAGAGTAAATCAGATTCTAGAAGATATGCTGAGAGCATGCGCTCTAGATTATAAGTCAAGCTGGGATGATAACCTTCCATATGCCGAGTTCTCTTACAACAACAGCTATCAAGCGAGCATAGAGATGTCACCATTTGAAGCCCTGTATGGGAGAAAGTGCACCACCCCACTACTGTGGAGTGGCGTCGGGGAACGTAGTCTGTTCGGCCTAGACATAATCAAGGAGGCCGAGGAAAAAGTCAGGTTGATTAAGAACCGTTTAAAGATAGCACAATCCAGACAGAAAAGTTATGCGGACTCCAAAAGGAGAGAAGTCACGTATGAAGTGGGAGGCCGAGTCTATCTCCGAGTTTCACCTATGCGGGGAGTTAAAAGGTTTGGAATCAAAGGAAAGTTGGCACCTAGATTTATTGGACCCTTCAAGGTATTATCCCGCAAAGGAGAGGTTGCCTATGAATTGGAACTCCCGGAAGCACTTTCCGCGGTTCATAGTGTATTTCATGTCAGCCGGTTGAAGAAATGTCACCCAGAAATGGCAGAAACACTGCTAAGAGATACGGTGCCACTAGAGGAAGTACAACTAGAAAGTGATCTCACTTATGAAGAAAAACCAATAAAGATTTTGGAGACAGCAGAACGTGTCACCCGAACCAAGACCATCAAATTCTGTAAAGTACAGTGGAATCACCATTCAGAAGAGGAAGCAACTTGGGAAAGAGAAGATGACCTTAAACAAGACCACCCTCACCTATTTGCTAGCCAATCCGAATCTCGAGGGCGAGATTCATCTTAAGGGGGTTAGGTTTGTAACATCCCAATTTTTAGAAAAATTTAAAACTTTACATCCATGCATCATTATCATTAAACTTGTCATAAGAATTACATAAAATTTGAATTTAATTATTTAAATATGTTTTAATTGAACTTATGTCCTTAAAATTGTTATTTTGAATTTATAATAAGGTTCCTTTTATTCTATTTTTTACTTTAGACAAAAATAATGTCAAAGGGATCTATTTTTCATAAGCTTTTCAAATTATATTTTTATGAATTTTTTTGAGAAGTTTTAATATAGTTTCGAATTTGTTTTATAATCAAAAGAATTAAAAACAGAAAAGAATTTTCAAAAAGAAAAAAATAGAGTCGGGCCAGCCAGTGGGCCGAAGCCCACTAGCTATCTACCGCGCGCGCGAGCAACCCAGCCCGCCAGCGGCCCGTCCCCGCCCACGCGCGCGCGCTCACTCGCCGACAGGTGGGCCCCACCTGTCATCCCTCCCGCTGCGGATGATTCACGCCCACGACGACGCCGAGAAACGGCCGAGTAATCTCGATTCATTGCGGAGGATTCATTGCCCCTTTTACGTCGCCGTTTCTTGCTATAAGATCCCCTAGATCCCCTCTCTCTTTTGCCCCAAACACCACCTTCCGAGAGCCACGAGGCTGCCCGCACGAGACCTCTACTTTCCGCCGCTACCGCCGGTAAAACTCGCACCGTGTGCTCAACTCCGGCCACCCCAGACCTTCTCTCCTCTCCCCTTCATTTTGTTTCATCTTTGTGCATCGTTGTGACAAGGTTTCGCACTCTGTCTCGCAGCGTGTCATCGTAACGGTGCACTACCGAAGCAACCCGCCGCCGCGCACGACTGAGGCGAGCAATCCCAGGAAGCAAAGGACGCCCCAGCCCCCACGACCTCGCCACCGTCTCCGCGTCGACCTCCTCTTCATTCTGGTATGATTCGTTCGTCCCATAGCGCACTATATCGTGTAGAACGTCCGTCGCCGGCGCGCCGCCACCGCGGGAGTCACCTCCGGCTAGGTTTCCGGCGACAGCGCCGCTCGGTTCTGGTCGATTAGATCTGGACCGTCAGATCCCCAGTGCACGGCCATGATTAGTTCACTTAAAAACCCGAACTGTTACGCCGCGTGAGCGCCTCGTCAGCGCCACGTCAGCTCCTCGTCAGCGCCGCGTCAGATATAATTTTCTGAATTTTTATTAAATCATTTAATTTGGCAGTTTTGCAGAAAACACCCCGCATACTGTTTTCATCATTACTTTTTATCTGTTTACCCAAATTTAAATATTTTTATATATTTGAAATCCTTAGAACCAGTAGAACACTTTGGATTCATTAGTTTTCTGTTTTGACACATACAAAATTTTCAAATATTTTTGAGAGTAGTTTAAGTGTTTTCAACATAACTTTAGTTAGAAAATTTATTTTTGAGTAAATCAAATTGCTAACAACTTGTTTAGATGCCCTCTGCCCAAATGTTATTTTTACAAAATTTGATTTGAAAATTTATTTAAGTGAACTTAAGTCCTTTTCATTAACCCTTTACTCATGGTCAAATAATAGAAACAAATCAAAAATTGATTCATGCATATAGTTGGAAATAAATTGTTGCATCTCATCTCATGCATAGCATATATCTTCTTTGTGTGAACCTTTGCTTGTGTGTTTATGTGTGGCTGTTTATTTCTTTGTTAGACTATTCGGAGGGAAACGAGAATCTTTGCAACTGTAACTGCTGCACCCCCGATTGCCAAGGCAAGTGGCACACCCCCATAAAAGTCCTATTATTTCTATGCATGAGTAGAGTATTTTCTATAAGCATGTGTAGGATAGCATTGCTATGCCAGCCATAATAGATCTCTTTATTCCTGTGTCTAGGTTCCTATGAAATTACTTAGTAGAATAGTGATGCTATGCAAAAACTATTTTGATGAAAAGATAAGTCTACTAAGTTTTAATCAAACACCTGGGTGGAAATTGGTTGCTTTGCTGTATGAGTTGAGTGTTGTTCCCAGGGGTGTTACCTGTGGAATATTCACTTGTGGAAGGCCACCCAGGAGCAAAGGAATCTGAAGAACTCCAAGTGAAGATTGCTTCTCGTGCAGCCATTGCCAATATGGGCTCTGGCTTGATCAACTAAGCTGTGTGGACTCTCCCCGGCCTGACAGGTGGTTGTAGAGGATTTATAGGTGGAGCGCGTCAGGCCAGAGTGGGAGGGAAAATGTTTCTGAAAGATCTCGTCTCATTCTTTCCTTTCCTTATCACAAATGGTGTGTAAAGGATAACCTGGGTTGAATGGGTACAATGGTGAACGTGCACAACCTCTGCAGAGTTAAAATCTAAGTACTTAGCCGTGTCCCCAGAAACGGACAATTGAGCTGCTGAACGAGGATGTCAGCGGAGGATTTCACCATTCCAACTTATAAATTAAAAACTTGATGGGTGAACAAGGGTAGAATGAGACAGTGGATTTCATGCCACGGATGTCTCGAATAGAAGAAAAGTGTTTTCAAAAGGGTTAGGGAAAAACTTGCTTTCTGCAAAATAGCCTTGAGCTCCACCAGCCAAATAAGCATATAGGTCATAGAGTTATTCCTCTAAGTGTCCACCATAGTGTCACTTGCCAGTTCCATTTTAATGGTTGTGTCCCACGTTGTTGCAATATATATCTTATTGCAGACTGTCCTGATGATGAGTGAAAGTTTTACTAAGGGTTTCGAGTCTTCAACCAACATGCTCGCCTGTGGCACATGATGATGATTGGGGACTCCACGAAGAATAATTTTTCCGTTGTTTACTCTGTGTACTGCTAGCTGTATGCTATGCATATTTGTAATGAATATTTTTCCTAGTCTGGATCAGCGTTGTAATAAATTGATACTTTCTTGTGATATTACATCGTAACTGTGTGTGTAAACAAATCGATCCAGGGATTTGCACTATACACAGGTATCTGCCATACTTTAGGTGCAGGTACACTACAAAACTGCTGTCTTATTTTTGGGGTCTATAATTAAAAGATAAGGCACCAGACAGAAGGCCTTGCGAGGTGCTTTGTTCTGCTCAGTGTCGACCTAGGAACTGAGATTTTGTCATCGGATCCAATTTTGAGCGCACTAACCACTTGTGGGTGGCCCAATGGAGCCCCCCTCGACTTTGAACGGATCCTCAGCTCGTCCATGAGCCGCAAGTAGTTCGGGTTTTCCATTCACTCATATGCATGTGCATGATGATGATGTTCGATGAGAGGTTACTTGATACGGGGGTCATATAGGGGTGGTGCGCGCGAAGCGGACAGTTCCTACTGTGGTTTGAGCCGCATGGCGCGTGGACACAAACTAATGAGTCCGCAATTGAGATTCGGCCGGACTCCAGACGCGGGTAACAACTCATATGGGTGGCACTTGGACTTGCTGTAGTGAAGGAATGAGTCGTGTTGAGAGGCCCTAATGTTTTTGACTGGGTTGATCATGCGAGTATGGGTACTGTAGTGCACCCCTGCAGGGTATAATCTTATCGATGAGCCGTGTCCACGGTTATGGACGACTTTGGTGATGATGCTGGCTAACAAGATCTAGACAACTTACATCTAATCATTGTTAATTAATGTGACTAGTAATATAGAATTACTTACACCCTAAATGGTAACTAAAATTGTTAACGTGTGAGTATTCCCGGATTGCTTCCACATACTTGGTTGAGGGGGTTAATTCGAGAATGGGTTACGACTGGTGTTAGTTGTAGGTGGCTACTTAAACGCTCTCTTATCTCTATCCAATTAGACGGAAGTTCTAGCGCGTCTCTCTAGGTTGCTAGTGCTGCTGCCGCCAAGTACACTTATCCCCATACTTTGGGAATCTTACAGTTTTGTAACCTGTTAGCTTAAGCTTGTTCGATACGCTTCGGTGTATTGACCCGTTCGCAGGCTGTGGTTTTTCTGCAGTTGAGGATCCTTCGCTCGACCAGGTTGGTGGATACTACGTGGAGTTCGACGACGAGATCTACGACGAGTAGTTAGAGTTCCCCTGGGCTACTTCCTGGTGGACTGCATGGATGGGCCTTCTTTTCCGTTCCGGCCTTGAGCCCTTTGCTTCTTGTCTGTACTCAGACCGGTTTGTTTCCGCTGCATGATGTAATGTTGGGACATGTGTCCTCTGATTGGTGCCATTCGCTATATTTTGCTCAGTGAGAGCTTTTGGATATTATTTCCTTTCTTTGTGTCTTAGGTTTATTCTGTGGTTTCAACTTGTTAAAAATCCGACTCGTATACCATGTGTGTATGGTTGAAGTATACGAGTTGGAAGACTTTTTGGGTTCTTGCGTGCACAATCTGGAAACGTATGTGGCGTTGGGGTCGCCAAGAGCTGTCGGCCGATGATCCATTCCGAGCATGGCCTGCTTGTTTCCTGGGATTGGTAACCCCAGTATGTTCTTGGTTGTGTGGCCCAACCGATACGTTTCGTTTGTGTAGCTTGAATTCAGGGTCTGACAGTTGGTATCAGAGCTTAAACGCCCTCAGGTTCCCTTCTACTGGTCGTTGTTGAGTCTAGAAAAAATATTTTGTAGTTATCAGGAAAATCTTAAACGTGAGAGTAGGAATTCTGTTCTTTTACTTCTTTCCCCACCCACCCTCCCTGTTCTTCTGGTAAGGAAGTGTTACGATTATTCCCTTCTCACCTTAATTTTAAAATTTAGGACATCACGTGTTCTGGGTTTTCCGTACTACCATAGTTGCAGGTGTTGAAGGTTGCTTTGGTCGTTTTGCTAGTTATCAACTTCTTCGGCTATGTTCAGTTTCAATCTTGAATCAATCAGTTGTTGTTCTACCTTTCACTGGATTTCATCTCCTTGTCATTGTACAATTCGTTCTGTGCAATCAATCCTTTTTGTTTCCGGAGGCTAACTTCTACTTCAAACTGCTATGTAGATGGCGCACGCCTAGGTGGTGCGTAAGACCCACTGTGAGCAGACTACCGGTTACCCGAAGCTTCTCAGAAGCATGGTTGACTATGTCGGTTTCAGCTTCCTCCCGGAGTACCAGGTGTCCGAGATCCCCAGAGATTATGGACTGACCTTCTACAGAGTTGTTGTTTGGATTAGGGGAGATGATGGTGATACTGTGCACAAGCACGTTGTTGAGGCTTCCACTGTGGACATGGCAGTACACTTAGCAGCTTACGATGCAGCTCTGGCTCTGCGCAGGGACTACTACTGTTTCAACTACCCTCCGTTCTGCTACGTTCCATACTACCCCTACACGGACTCTCAGTACGAGCTCGAGGTTCTTGACAAGACCGCTCAGTTTGGCCAGTCTTCAGACTCAGTTGCTGGGACTCTACGCTTGGAGCTAGCAGCAGTCCGTCAGCAGCTGCACCGAGCACTCTCTCACCTGGGTCAGTACGACAGGAGGAACGTCACACCAGACGCTTTCCCGAGGTCCCAGCTCGCTTTTCCGAGTCGTCTGTCTGCTGCGGGTGGATACACTCCAGAGCGTGGTCCTCTGATCACTACTGATCCAGACCACGTTGGACCACTGCTGTACGGGAAACAGACGCCAGATGCCTACTCCACTGAGTTTCGACGCATTGTGCGAGAGTACCACGTGTACTGCGATCGTCGCTACACCCATCGCCGCCACATAGTTTCGTCTTCTGAGGGAAGCGAGAGCTAGTCTTCGAGTTGTATCTTTTCCTTGGTTGTAGTAGCTATCCTTTGTACCGAAACCGTGTTGGTTGTACGGATGGTTAACTTTGTACTAGTAGTTGTCCTTGTAGTACTGAAACCTTGGTAGTTGTCCTGATGGCTAACTAAGTGTATGGTTATGAACCTTTGCTATGAGAAGCTTATCCTTGTTATCCTACAGTTTGCAACTGTTTTTCTAAGCAAGAATTTGACTTTCCAAGTTTTCCCTGGCTTTGTGTATCTTGTCGCTGTTCTAATATCCAATGTCTCCAGGATGACGAACACCAGGAACAACCGCAATGCGGAAGACGCACCACAACCGCCTCCAATCACTGAGTTGCTTGGTCAGATGACCCAAGTTCTGGCTCAAATGGCCGAGAACCAAGCCTACCAGAACAACCACGGGCATCGCAATGAAGGCAATGCACGTGTGACCGTCAAGGACTTCCTCGGTCTGGGCCCAAGGAACTTCGCTTCCCCCACTGAGCCGCTGGAAGCTGATGATTGCCTTCGCGAGATGGAAAGGACCCTTGCTATCGCCCACGTGGCTGAGCACGACAAGGTGCCTTACGTGTCCTACCTGCTTAGGGGCAAATCTGCCTCATGGTGGGAAAACTTCCATGCTATGAGAGCTCCCGGGGTGGTTACCACTTGGGGGGATTTCAAGGCAGCCTTCCTGCGCCACCACATCCCAGAAGGTCTCATGGACAGGATGCGCGAGCAGTTTAACTCGCTGACGCAGGGCAAGATGGACGTGATGGAGTACAATGGTGAGTTCAATCGCCTTGCTTGTTACGTTGGAGATGAGGTGAACACTGAGGTCAAGAAGATGGCCAAGTTCCGCAAGGGTTTCAACCCAGCGCTCAAGTACAAGCTGAACCTCGTCAAGGCCGACAACTTCGAGGACCTCGTCAACATCGCGCTCAATGAGGAGCATGGGCGCAAGGTCTTCGAGGAGTCGCGCAAGCACTCTCGTGAGAGCAACTCTTCTTCATCGTCAATCGCCGCCGCTCCTACTCAGAAGCGTCGACTCTGGGTGCCTAACAGCGCCTTCGCACGAGCTACCTACGTGCCAGGACCTCCAGGACTCGCGCCTCGCCCACCGAACCCGGCTCTTGCTATGAGGGGTTTCGGAGGACCGCCAAGGCCAACGGGCGCTCGCCCCAACGTGAGCTGCTACCAGTGCGGGAAACCGGGCCACTACTCCAACAACTGCCCGGAGACCCGTACACTTCCTCCGCCACCTCGCCCTGCTCCAACTGAGGCGATGGTCCGCGCACCGGCCCCGACTAGGCCTTTCGTCCCCAACACCAGGCCTCCGGCACGTGCTGCGCGGGTGAACCACATCAGGGCTGATGAAGCAGAGGAATCTCCAAAAGTTGTCCTCGGTATACTCCCTGTTAATCATATTCCTGCTAAGGTCTTATTTGACACAGGCGCATCGCATTCATTTGCATCACAAGCTTTTGCACAAATGCATGATCTCTCTTTCGAGTCTATGTCCAATGGTCTTAGCGTCACTTCCCCCGGTGTTCATATGTACTCTTCCAAGATAAGCCCCGACAATGAAATCCAAATTGGAGGCCATATTTCTTGGCATCTCTAATAATTCTCGGCAATTCTGATATTGATGTCATTCTAGGCATGGATTGGTTGAAGGCCAATCATGCTAAGATAGACTGTTCCACAAAGACTGTAACTCTTTCTCATCCTTCTGGACAGATAGTCTATTCTCCAAACCAAACATCTTCGGCTCAGCTTTTCGCTCTCAATGTTGATCCTCTTCCTTCCATAGAAGCTATTCCGGTGGTCTGAGACTTTCCTGACGTCTTTCCTGAAGAATTACCAGGTATGCCACCTGACAGAGCCGTCGAGTTCGTTATTGAACTAGAACCAGGCACTGCTCCTATCTCCAAACGTCCTTACAAGATGGGCCCCATAGAACTGGCTGAGCTTAAGAGACAGCTAGAGGAGTTTGAAAGTAAAGGTCATATTCAACCTAGTACTTCTCCTTGGGATTGTCCTACTCTGTTTGCCAAAAAGAGGGACACGACTGAGCGACTGGTTGTTGACTACCGTCCTCTGAACAACAAAACCATCAAGAACAAGCATCCTCTCCCTTGCATCAACGATCTGTTCGATCAACTGGCTGGTGCTAAGGTTTTCTCCAAGTTGGACTTGAGGTCAGGTTATCACCAGATCAAGATCCGCAAAGAAGATATTCCAAAGACAGCTTTCACCACTCGTTATGGTCTCTACGAATACACTGTCATGTCTTTCGGTCTCACAAATGCTCCGGCGACTTTCTCACTTCTCATGAACTTCGTTTTCATGGAATACCTCGATAAGTTCGTGGTAGTCTATCTCGATGACATTCTTATCTATTCCAAAACCGAGGAAGAACACGGAGAACATCTACGTCTTATCTTGTTGAAACTCCGAGAACACCGTCTCTACGCCAAGTTCTCCAAGTGTGAATTCTGGCTTCCTAAAGTATCCTACCTTGGTCATGTCATCTCTTCTGAAGGCATTTCTGTTGATCCAGAAAAAGTGAAGGCCATTGTTGAATGGTTGCCTCCTACATCGGTGAAACAAGTCAGGAGTTTCCTTGGCATGGCTAGCTATTGCCGTCGATTTGTTGAGAACTTCTCCAAAATCGCTTAGCCTCTCACCGATCTTACAAGGAAGGATAGAAAGTTTCTTTAGACTCCAAAGTGTGATGAGAGCTTCAATATCTTGAAAGCTAAACTCACTTCTACTCCTATTCTGGTTGGCCCAGACACTTCCAAACCTTTCCAATTATTCTGCGATGCATCTCTTCAAGGACTAGGTGCAGTCCTCATGCAAGAATGCAAAGTTGTGGCTTATGCATCTCGTCAGTTGCATCCTCATGAGCTCAACTATCCTACACATGATCTTGAACTTGCAGCAATCATGTATGCCCTCAAGGCTTGGAGACCTTATTTGTTGGGGCACAGCTGTGAGATCTTTACTGATCACAAGAGTCTCAAATATCTCTTCACTCAACCAGACTTGAACCTCAGGCAAACAAGGTGCCTTGAGAAGCTCTCAGATTACGATCTTACCATCTCTTACACTCCAGGCAAAGCTAATGTAATGGCTGATGCTCTCAGTCGCAAGTCCTATTGCAACAACCTCATGGTTGAGGACATCCAACCTCCTTTTCATGAAGAATTCAAGAAACTCAATCTTCAAGTGGTTCCCTCTGGTTATCTTGCACACTTGATTGCCACTCCTACACTTGAGGATAAGATCTGTGCCGCACAGTTGCGTGATTCTGGTGTCAAGAATATCAAAGACAACATTGGCAAGGATAAGTACAAGAGTTTCTCTCTCGATGACAAGGGTACCTTGCTGTTTGAAGAACGCATTGTAGTGCCCAAACTTGACAGCTTAAGAGAACTCATTCTCAAGGAGGCTCATGATACTCCGCTTTCTATCCACCCTGGTAGCACAAAGATGTACCAGGATCTCAAGTCAATCTATCGGTGGACCAGGATGAAGCGTGAAATTGTTCGCTATGTGTCTCATTGTGATGTTTGCTGTCGTGTCAAGGCAATTCATCAGAGACCACCTGGACTTCTTCAACCATTGCAATTTCCTGAATGGAAATGGGACAAGATCGAGATGGACTTCGTTACTGGGTTTCCAAAGTCCAAGAAAGGCAATGATGCAATCTTTGTTGTCATTGATCGTCTCTCCAAAGTGGCTCACTTCTTCCCAGTCAAAGAGACAGTATCAGCTAGTCAGTTGGCAGAACTCTATATGACAAGACTGGTTCCTTTACATGGTGTTCCTTTGGCAATAAGCTCAGATCGTGGAAGTATCTTCACTTCTCGATTTTGGGATAGCTTTCAGAAAGCCTTGGGTACCAAACTTCTGTTCAGCACAGCTTACCATCCGCAGACAAGTGGACAGGTTGAAAGAGTGAACCAAATTCTGGAGGATATGCTCAGAGCTTGTGTTATCTCCTTTGGCATGAATTGGGAGGATTGCCTTCCGTATGCTGAGTTCTCCTACAACAACAGCTTCCAAGCAAGTCTAGGCATGGCTCCATTTGAAGCTCTCTATGGCCGCAAATGCAGAACTCCTCTCAATTGGTCTCAAGCTGGTGAACGTACAATCTTTGGCCCGGATATTATCCAGGAGGCTGAAGAAAAGGTTCGCATCATTCGTGACAATCTGAAGATTGCCCAGTCTCGGCAGAAAAGCTATTATGATAGCAAGCACAGGGACATGGTCTATGCACCTGGTGATCAAGCTTACCTTCGTGTCACTCCTCTGAGAGGCACGCAACGCTTTGGCATCAAAGGCAAGCTCGCTCCGCGTTATGTTGGGCCTTTCAACGTTCTTTCAAGGCGTGGTGAATTGGCTTACCGTCTGGAACTTCCTCCAAACCTCTCCAAAGTGCACGATGTCTTCCACGTGTCTCAACTCAAGAAGTGCTTCCAAGATCCAGGTCGTGCAGTTGATCATGGGTCAATTGAACTTCGAGAAGATCTCTCCTATGTGGAACAACCGATTCGCATTCTTGACGAAGCTGAACGTCGCACCCGTAACAACACCGTAAAGTTCTACAAGGTTCAATGGTCTCATAATTCTGACAAGGAAGCAACATGGGAACGTGAAGACCATCTCCGTGCCGAGTACCCCAACCTCTTTGTTGCTCCATGAAGAATCTCGGGGCGTGATTCCTTTCAGGGGGGGAGTGTTGTAACGGCCCGTTTGTAACTTTCCTTTTCTGTGTGCAATAAAATGGATAGTCATGTCATCATTCCATATGTGGTTGCTTTCTTTTAATTATGTGCATCAAATTCAAATTACAAATTTAAATTCTTATTTTGAATTCAAATGCTTTCAAAATAAATCCATTTGAAGTTTCTAATAATTTATAAATAATCAAATAAGATATTAATATGACTAATTTGAAACTTGTAAAAATTGTTCAAAAGTTCTTTTTATGTCTCTTCTCTTATTTGTTTTACAAATACAAAAATCAGAAGGTTTAAAAGAAGAAAAATAAAAACTGGCCGAGCTGGGCCATCACGGCCCAACTCAGCCCACGGCCCGATCCACACCGGCCTGCTCCTGGCCTCCTTATTCGTACGGACAAGCAGAGCACGCGCTCGCTTTCCAGCTCGGCCATGGCGTGGGTCTCTGCAGCTCGCCCCCACGCCGGAGCCCCACTGCCACCTCCTCCTCCCTCTCTCTTTAAATCGACCGTGGCGGCAACCCTAACCCTAAATTCCTCTCTTTCCCCGCCGCCGCTCGCTCCCAAGCTTCCGCCGTCGCCATGGCCGGAGGGGCCGAGCTCGCCCTCGAGTGACCGGGCCACCTTCTCCGTCCCCGTCGCGCCACTGGCCACGCCTCGTCCTCCTCTTCTTCATCCTCCCAGCCACGGGCACCGGGAGCCCCTGCCGGTCGCTTCTTCCTCGACGCCGCCGAGCTCCGCGTCTCCGTCCCCTTCTTCTACCTCTCTGTCCACGCCTCCCCGTGCCGTCCCACCTCGCCACGAGCCTCCTCTCGGTGAGCAGCACCCGTTCCCCCTCCTTTCCCCTCGCTTTACTGCTCGAACGGCTCGTTCCGATCGAGGCCGTCACCGGCATCGCCACGGCCGTGGCGCGCTTCCGCACGCCGAGCACGCACACGATGCCCCGGTCTTTTCTTCTCGACCCTGGGCACCCACATGCACGCGCCGCGCAAAAACCGCACACCCGAGGCACTCGCACGAGCCCAGCGCCGCCAGGACGTGGCCGCCGGCGTCGATCTCTCCGCCGCCGCGCCTCGTTTCTGCTCTCGGTCAGTTTCGTCAGAAACTGAGCCAGCAAATGTTTAACTAGTTAAAACAAATTTGAATCTAAGTGTTTCACTAACCTATTCACTAACCTACTGGCTAACCGAGCGATCCGTCCGCAGCACGCGTCCCGCGTTCGAATCCCTCCGGCGCAAGTGGAAAAAGGGCGCATTTTTTTGCGCTGCGCCGCTGACAGTGCGGCCCCACCTGTCAGCGACAGTGGGAGCCCGCGCAGCGATTCCCTGCCCGGTCAGCGCCACTTTGGCATTGGCCCCACTCGCCAGCCGCTCTGGCTAGAGCACGGCTGGGTGAAAAAGAGTTCCACGCGCGGCAGTTTTTGCAACGAAGCCCCTGTTTCCCAGTTTTTGCACCAGGGACCTCCCCTGCTAGTTTTCTATCACGGATAAGTCCTCAGTTTTTGCAGAAACAACCCTAGACTTCTTTTTGCAATAACTTTTAATATATAACTCCAAATTAAATAAACTTTATATGTTTTTATATCAGAAAAATGCATTAAAGATTATTATAACATTCTTATGTCATTTTGCATCATTTATTTTAAATGCTTAGTTTAAATTAACAAATGCAATTAATTAATTAAATATGGAATATGTGGGGTAATAAATATATAATGCCCTAATTTCATTTAATATGCTCATATCTTTTATACCATATCTTGCCATGCTAATGACTATTTAATTTGAGTTGAAGATAAATAAATTGCAATTAATTCCTAAATATGTAATGTGTTGGGCTATTAAGTAATTAATGCCTATTCCTTATAAATTAATTTGATCACCACTTCTGCTATATTAAGTAACATTTAAATTGTTGGCTACACAAATAACTTGGACCCTAATCTTTTGCCGGGATTCCATCCCCGCTCTAAATATGACCTAATCATCTCATACCATATTGCACCATCATTTGTTTGCGCATTTCTTTATATTGATTATTGTTTCCTATTGTCTGTGTTTGGCTCTCTTAGGGTAGACGACGACGTGTCTGCTGCGAGTACCTACGATACTGAGGTTCCAGCTGTCGTGCCAGGCCACGAGCTGCCAGGCAAGCTTCTGCTAACCAGTTACACGATTGTTTGGTTTTCATTCTTGCCTTTTGATCTATGCTATCCTAGTTATCGATTCTTGAACTGCGATCCCATCACATGTTTATCCTGCAGCCTATACAGCTATATCCCCACAACCCATAACCCCTTGCATGTTTATCTGTTGGCCTTTGCGAGTCGTAGTGCATGCTTAGAATTGGTTGAGCGAGTCGTTCCTTTGTCCTTACTTTATATGCTGAGTAGGATATATTGTTATACTTTAATAAACTGATGTCTTATTTTTGGGGTCTATAATTAAAAGATAAGGCACCAGGCAGAAGGCCTTGCGAGGTGCTTTGTTCTGCTCAGTGTCGACCTAGGAACTGAGATTTTGTCCTCGGATCCAATTTTGAGCGCACTAACCACTTGTGGGTGGCCCAATGGAGCCCCCTCGACTTTGAACGGATCCTCAGCTCGCTCATATGCATGTGCATGATGATGATGTTCAATGAGAGGTTACTTTATACGGGGGGTCATATAGGGGTGGTGCGCGCGAAGCGGACAGTTCCTACTGTGGTTTGAGCCGCATGGCGCGTGGACACAAACTAATGAGTCCGCAATTGAGATTCGGCCAGACTCCAGACGCGGGTAACAACTCATATGGGTGGCACTTGGACTTGCTGTAGTGAAGGAATGAGTCGTGTTGAGAGGCCCTAATGTTTTTTACTGGGTTGATCAAGCGAGTATGGGTACTGTAGTGCACCCCTGCAGGGTATAATCTTATCGATGAGCCGTGTCCAATGTTATGGACGACTTTGGTGATGATGCTGGCTAACAAGATCTAGACAACTTACATCTAATCATTGTTAATTAATGTGACGAGTAATATAGAATTACTTACACCCTAAATGGTAACTAAAATTGTTAACGTGTGAGTATTCCCGGATTGCTTCCTCATACTTGGTTGAGGGGGTTAATTCGAGAATGGGTTATGACTTGTGTTAGTTGTAGGTGGCTACTTAAACGCTCTCTTATCTCTATCCAAGTAGAAGGAAGTTCTAGCGCGTCTCTCTAGGTTGCTAGTGCTGCTGCCGCCAAGTACACTTATCCCCATACTTTGGGAATCTTACAGTTTTGTAACCTGTTAGCTTAACCTTGTTCGATACGCTTCGGTGTATTGACCCGTTCGCGGGCTGTGGTTTTTCTGCAGTTGAGGATCCTTCGCTCGACCAGGTTGGTGGATACTACGTGGAGTTCGACGACGAGATCTACGACGAGTAGTTAGAGTTCCCCTGGGCTACTTCCTGGTGGACTGCGTGGATGGGCCTTCTTTTCCGTTTCGGCCTTGAGCCCTTTGCTTCTTGTCTGTACTCAGACCGGTTTGTTTCCGCTGCATGATGTAATGTTGGGACATGTGTCCTCTGATTGGTGCCATTCGCTATATTTTGCTCAGTGAGAGCTTTTGGATATTATTTCCTTTCTTTGTGTCTTAGGTTTATTCTGTGGTTTCAACTTGTTAAAAATCCGACTCGTATACCATGTGTGTATGGGTGAAGTATACGAGTTGGAAGACTTTTTGGGTTCTTGCGTGCACAATCTGGAAACGTATGTGACGTTGGGGTCGCCAAGAGCTGTCGGCCGATGATCCATTCCGAGCATGGCCTGCTTGTTTCCTGGGATTGGTAACCCCAGTATGTTCTTGGTTGTGTGGCCCAACCGATACGTTTCGTTTGTGTAGCTTGAATTCAGGGTCTGACACCCCTCCAAAACTTCAATGGACCCCTAAAATGGGTATATTAGTGTGTTGGTAGCCTGTGGGAACCAAGATAAGAATCCGAGGTGCGACCCGCTACATCGACCCATCTTACCCCCTAGCAGGTTCATGCACTTAGAGGTGGAAAACACCCGTTTCGTGTGTCGGACATGGAATCGTGCGACGGAGTAGATGAAACTTTGGATCCCCATGGCCCTATGTATCAACCTAACACAACCAACAAAAATGTTTCATGAGTCTACCCCCTCTCGGCGCCGGTTAAAGGGGTGGATCGCCGGGTTTGACTTTTTCCCACCGGATGTTGGGTTTCTCCGTGCCGGGGGTCCGAAGCGTCGGAACCCCACCAAAACTTACATGGACCCCTAACATGTGTATATTTGTGTGTTGGTAGGCTATGGGAACCAAGATACAACTCCGAGGTGCGACCCGCTACATCGACAAATCTTACCCCCTTGCAGGTTCATGCACTTAGAGGTGGAAACCCCCCGTTTTGGGTGTCGGGCATAGAATCGTGTGACGGAGTAGATGAAATGTTGGTACCCCATGTCTCTATGTATCAACGTAACACAACCAAGCAAAAAGGTTCATGCTTCTACCCACTCTCGGCGCCGTTTAAAGGGGTAGATCGTCGGGTTTGACTTTTTCCCAACGGATGTTGGGTTTCTCCGTGCCGGGGGTCCGGAGCGTCGGAATCCCACCAAAACTTGCATGGACCCCTATCATGTGTATATAAGTGTGTTGGTAGGATGTGGGAACAAATATACAACTCCGAGGTGCGACCCGCTACATCGACCCCTCTTACCCCCTAGAAGGTTCATGCACTTAGAGGTGGAAAACTCCCGTTTCGGGTGCCGGGCATGGAATCGTGCGACGAAGTAGATGAAATGTTTGTTCCCCATGTCCCTATGTATCAACCTAACACAACCAAGCGAAAATATTCATGGGTCTACCCCCTCACGGCGCCGTTTAAAGGCGTAGATCGCCGGGTTTAACTTTTTCCCAACAGATGTTTGGTTTCTCCGTGCCGGGGGTCCGGAGCATCGGAACCCCACCAAAACTTGCATGGACCACTAACATGTGTATATTAGTGTTTTTGTAGGACGTGGGAACCAAGATACAACTCCGAGTTGCGACCCGCTACATCTACCCCTCTTACCCCCTAGCAGGTTTATGCACTTAGAGGTGGACAACTCCCGTTGCGGGTGTCGGGCATGGAATCGTGCAACGGAGTAGATGATATGTTGTTTCCCCATATCCCTATGTATCAACCTAACACAACCAAGCAAAAAAGTTCATGCGTCTACCCATTCTCGGCGCCATTTAAAGGGGTAGATCGCCGGGTTTGACTTTTTCTGAACGGATGTTCGGTTACTCCGAGCCGGGGGTCCGGAGCGTCGGAACCCCACCAAAACTTGCATGGAACCCTAACATGTGTATATTAGTGTGTTGGTGGGATGTGGGAACCAATATACAACTCCGAGGTGCAACCCGCTACATCGACCCCTCTTACCCCCAAACAGGTTCAAGCACTTAGAGGTGGAAAACTCCCGTTTCGGGTGTCGGGCATAGAATCATCCGAAGGAGTAGATGAAATATCGGTCCCCCATGTCCCTATGTATAAACCTAACACAACCAAGCAAAAAGTTTCATGTTTCTAACCCCTCTCGTCGCCTTTTAAAGGGGTAGATCGCCGGGTTTGACTTTTTCCTAGCGGATGTGGGGTTTCTCCGTGTCGGGGGTCCGGAGTGTCGGAACCCCACCAAAACTTGCATGGTCCCCTAACATGTGTATATTAGTGTGTTGGTAGGCTGTGGGAACCAAGATACAACTCCGAGGTGCGACCCGCTACATCGACCCCTCTTACCCCCTAGCAGGTTCGTGCACTTAGAGGTGGAAAACTTCCGTTTCGGGTGTCGGACATGGAATCGTGCGACGGAGTAGATAAAATGTTGGTTCTCCATGTTCCTATGTATCAACCTAACACAACCAAGGAAAAAGTTTCATGCGTCTACCCCCTCTCGGCGCCGTTTAAAGGGGTAGATCGTCGGGTTTGACTTTTTCCCAACGGGTGTTGGGTTTCTCCGTGCCGGTGGTCCGGAGATTCGGAATCCCACCAAAACATGCATAGGACCCTAAACTATGTATAGTAGTGTGTTTTAGTCTGTGAAAACCAATATACAACTCCAAGGTGCGACCCGCTACATCGACCCCTCTTACCCCCTAGCAGGTTTATGCACTAAGAGATGGAAAACTCCCGTTTCAGGTGCCGGGCTTAGAATCGTGCGTCGGAATAGACGAAATGTTGGTTCACCATGTCCCTATGTATCAAACTAACAAAACCAAGCAAAAAAGTCCATGCGTCTACCCCCTCTCGGCGCTGTTTAATGCGTAGATTGCCGGGTTTGACTTTTTCCCAACAGATGTTGGGTTTCTGCATGCCGGGGGTCCGGAGCGTCGGAACCCTACCAAACCTTGCATGGACCACTAACATGTGTATATTAGTGTGTTGGTAGGCTGTGGGAACCAATATACAACTCCGAGGTGCGACCCGCTACATCGACCCCTCTTACCCCCTAGCAGGTCCATGCACTTAGAGGTGGAAAATTCCCGTTTCGGGTGCCGGGCATGGAATCGTGCGACGGAGTAGATGAAACATTGGTTCCCCATGGACCTATGTATCATCCTAACAAAAAAATCAAAAAGGTTCATGTGTCTACCCCCTCTCGGCTTTGTTTAAAGGGGTAGATCGCCGGGTTTGACTTTTTCCCAACGGATGTGGGGTTTCTCCGTGTCGGGGGTCCGGAGCGTCGGAATCCCACCAGAACTTGCATGGATCCCCAAGATGTTTATATTAGTGTGTTGGTAGGCTGTGGGAACCAATATACAACACCGAGATGCGACCCGCTATATCGACCCCTCTTACCGGCCCCTTAGCACGTTCATGCACTTAGAGGTGGAAAACTCCCGTTTCGCGTGTCGGACATGGAATCGTTGAGAAGGAGTAGATGATATGTTGGTTCCCCATGTCCCAATGTATCAAACTAACACAACCAAGGAAAAGGTTTCATGCGTCTACCCCCTCTCGGCGCCGTTTAAAGGGGTAGATCGCCGGGTTTGATATTTTCCCAACGGATGTTGGGTTTCTGCGTGCCGGGGGTCCGGAGCGTCGGAACCCCACCAAAACTTGCATCGACCCCTACATGTGTATATTAGTGTGTTTGTAGGATGTGGGAACCAAGAAACAACTCTGAGGGGCGACGCGCTACATCGACCCCTCTTACTCCCTTGTAGGTTCATGCCCTTAGAGGTGGAAAACTCCCGTTTCGGGTGCCGGGCATGGAATCGTGTGACGGAGTAGATGAAATGTTGGTTCCCCATTTCCCTATGTATCAACCTAACACAACAAAGTAAAAAATTTCATGCGTCTACCCACTCTCGGCGCCGTTTAAAGGGCTTATCGCCGGGTTTGATTTTTTCCCAACGGATGTTGGGTTTTGTTTGTGTCGGGGGTCCGGAGCGTCGGAAACCCCACCAAAACTTGCATGGACGCCTATAATGTGTATATTAGTGTGTTGGTAGGATGTGGGAACCAATATACAACTTCGAGGTGCGAGCCACTACATCGACCCCTCTTACCCCCTATAAGGTTCAAGCACACTTAGAGGTGGAAAACACCCGTTTCGAATGCCGGGCATGGAATCGTGCGACGAAGTAGATGAAATATTTGTTCCCCATGTCCCTATGTATCAAACTAACACAACCAAGTGAAAATGTGCATGCGTCTACCCCCTCTCGGCGCCGTTTAAAGGGGTAGATCACCGGGTTTAACTTTTTCCCAACGGATGTTTGGTTTCTCCGTGCCGGGGGTCCGGAGCATCGGAACCCCACCAAAACTTGCATGGACCACTAACATGTGTATATTAGTGTTTTTGTAGGATGTGGGAACCAATATACAAATCCGAGTTGCAACCCGCTACATCTACCCCTCTTACCCCCTAGTAGGTTTATGCACTTAGAGGTGGACAACTCCCGTTTCGGGTGCCGGGCATGGAATCGTGCAACGGAGTAGATGAATGTTGGTTCCCCATGTACCTATGTATCAAACTAACACAAACAAGCAAAAAAGTTCATGCGTCTACCCCCTCTCCGCGCCGTTTAAAGGGGTAGATCACCGGGTTTGACTTTCCCAGCGGATGTTGGGTTTCTCCGTGTCGGGGGTCCAGAGCGTCGGAACCCCACCAAAACATGCATGTACCCCTAACATGTGTATATTAGTGTGTTGGTAGGCTGTGGCAACCAATATAAAACTCCTAGGTGCGACCCGCTACATCGACCCCTCTTACCCCCTTGCACTTAGAGGTGGAAAACTCCTGTTTCGGGTGTCGGGCATGGAATCGTGCGATGGAGTAGATGAAATGTTGGTACCCCATGTACTTATGTATCAACCTAACACAACCAAGAAAAAGGTTCATGCGTCTACCCCCGCTCGGCGCTATTTAAAGGGGTAGATCGTCGGGTTTGACTTTTTCCCAACGGATGTGCGGTTTCTCCGTGTCGGGGGTCCGGAGCGTAGGAACCCCACCAAAACTTGCATGTCTCCCCAACATGTTTATATTAGTGTGTTTTTAGGCCGTGGGAAACAATATAAAACACCGAGATGCGACCCGCTACATCGACCCCTCTTACCCCGTAGAAGGTTCATGCATTTAGAGGTGGAAAACTACCGTTTCGGGTGCCGGGCATGGAATCATGAGACGGAGTAGATGAAATGTTTGTTCCCCATGTCCCTATGTATCAACCTAACACAACCAAGAAAAAAGGTTCATGCTTCTACCCCCTCTCGGCGCCGTTTAAAGGGGTAGATCTCCGGGTTTGACTTTTTCCCAACGGATGTTCAGTTTCTCCGGGCCGGGGGTCCGGAGTGTCGGAACCCCACAAAAACTTGCATGGACCCCTAACATGTGTATATTATTGTTTTGGTAGGATGTGGGAACCAAGATACAACTCTGAGTTGCGACCCGCTACATCGACCCCTCTTACGCCCCCAAGCAGGTTTATGCACTTAGAGGTGGAAAATTACCGTTTCGGGTGCCGGGCATAGAATCATGAGACGGAGTAGATGAAATTTTTGTTCCCCATGTCCCTATGTATCAACCTAACACACCCAAGCAAAAAGGTTCATGCGTCTACCCCATCTCGGCGCCGTTTAAAGGGGTAGATCGCCGGATTTGACTTTTTCCCAACGGATGTTCGGTTTCTCCGTGCCGGTGGTCCAGAGCGTCGGAACCCCACCAAAACTTGCATGGACGCATAAATTTGTATATTAGTGTTTTGGTAGGATTTGGGAACCAAGATACAACTCGGAGTTGCGACCCGCTACATCGACCCCTCTTACCCCCCAGCAGGTTTATGCACTTCGAGGTGGAAAACTCCCGTTTCGGGTGCCGGGCATGGAATCGTGCGACGGAGTAGATGAAAATTTTGTTCCCCATGTCCCTATGTATCAACCTAACACAACCAAGCAAAAAACTTCATGCGTCTACCCCTTCTCAGTGCTGTATAAAGGGGTAGATCACCGGGTTTGTCTTTTTCTCAACGGATGTTCGGTTTCTCCGAGCCGGGGTTCCGGAGCGTCGGAACCCCACCAAAACTTTCATGGACCCCTAAAATTTGTATATTAGTGTGTTGGTAGGCTGTGAGAACCAATATACAACTCGGAGGTGCGACCCGCTACATCGAACCATCTTACCCCCTAGCAGGTTCATGCACCTAGAGGTTGAAAACTCCGTCTTCGGGTGTCGGGCATGGAATCATGCGGTGGAGTAGATGATATGTTGGTCCCACATGTCCCTATGTATCAACCTAACACAACCAAGAAAAAAGGTTCATGCGTCTAACCCCTCTCGGCGCCTTTTAAAGGGGTAGATCGTCGGGTTTGACGTTTTCCCAACGGATGTGGGGTGTCTCCTTGTCAGGGGTCCGGAGCGTCGGAACCCCACCAAAAATTGCATGGAACCCTAAAATTTGTATATTAGTGTGTTGGTAGGCTGTGGTAACCAATATACAACTCCGAGGTGCGACCCGCTACATCGACCCCTCTTACCCCCTAGCAGGTTCATGCTCTTAGAGGTGGAAAACTCCCGTTAAAGGTGTCGGACATGGAATCGTGCGATGGCGTAGATTAAATGTTGGTTCTCCATGTCCCTATGTATCAACCTAACACAAACAAGCAAAAAGGTTCATGCGTCTACCCGCCACATCGACCTCTCTTACCCCCTAGCAGGTTCATGCACTTAGAGGTGGAAAACTCCTGTTTCGGGTGTCGGGTATGGAATCGTGCGTCGGAGAAGATGAAACGTTGGTTCCCCATGGCCCTATGTATCAAACTAACATAACCAAGCAAAAAATTTCATGCTTCTACCCCCTCTCGGCGACGTTTAAAGGGGTAGATCGCCGGGTTTGACTTTTTCCCATTGGATGTTGGGTTTCTCTATGTTGGTTGTCCAGAGCGTCGTAACCCCACCAAAACTTGACTGGACCCCTAAAATATGAATATTAGTGTGTTGGTAGCCTGTGGGAACCAAGATAAAACTCCAAGGTGCGACCCGCTACATCGACCCCTCTTACCACCTAGCAGGTTCATGCACTTAGAGGTGGAAAACTCCCGTTTCGGATGTCGGGCATGGAATCGTGCGACGGAGTAGATGAAACGTTGGTTCCCCATGGACCTATGTATAAACCTAACACAACCAAGTAAAAAGGTTCATGCGTCTACCCCCTCTCAGCGCCGTTTAAAGGGGATATCGTCGGGTTTGACTTTTTCCCAACGGATGTTGGGTTTTGTTCGTGTCGGGGGTCCAAGCGTCGTAACCCCACCAAAACTTGCATGGACCCCTATCATGTGTATATTAGTGTATTGGTAGGCTGTGGGAACAATTATACAACTTCGAGTTGCGACCCGCTACATCGACCCCTCTTACCCACTATAAGGTTCATGCACTTTGAGGTGGAAAACTCCCGTTTCGGGTGCCGGGCATGGAATCGTGCAACGGAGGAGATAAAATGTTTGTTACCCATGTCCCAATGTATCAATATAATACAACCAAGAAAAAAGGTTCATGCTTCTACCCCCTCTCGGCGCCGTTTAAAGGGTAGATCGCCGGGTTTGACTTTTTCCCAGCGGATGTTGGGTTTCTTTGTGTCGGGGGTCCGGAGCGTCGTAACCCCTCCAAAACTTCAATGGACCCCTAAAATGGATATATTAGTGTGTTGGTAGCCAGTGGGAACTAAGATAAAAATCCGAGGTGCGACCCACTACATCGACCCCTCTTACACCCTAGCAGGTTCATGCACTTAGAGGTGGAAAACACCCGTTTCGGGTATCGGACATGGAATCGTGCGACAGAGTAGATGAAACTTTGGATCCCCATGGCCCTATGTATCAACCTAACACAACCAAAAAAAATGGTTCATGCGTCTACCCCCTCTCGGCGCCGGTTAAAGGGGTTGATCGCCGGGTTTGACTTTTTCCCACCGGATGTTGGGTTTCTCCGTGCCGGGGGTCCAAAGCGTCGGAACCCCACCAAAACTTACATGGACCCCTCACATGTGTATATTAGTGTGTTGGTAGGCTATGGGAACCAAGATACAACTCCGAGGTGCGACCCGCTACATCGGCAAATCTTACCCCCTAGCAGGTTCATGCACTTAGAGGTGGAAAACCCCCGTTTTGGGTGTCGGGCATAGAATCGTGTGACGGAGTAGATGAAATGTTGGTACCCCATGTCTCTATGTATCAACGTAACACAACCAAGCAAAATGGTTCATGCTTCTACCCACTCTCGGCGCCATTTAAAGGGGTAGATCGTCGGGTTTGACTTTTTCCCAACGGATGCTGGGTTTCTCCGTGCCGGGGGTCCGGAGCGTCGGAACCCCACAAAAACTTGCAGTGGCCCCTATAATGTGTATATAAGTGTGTTGGTAGGATGTGGGAACAAATATAAAACTCCGAGGTGTGACCCGCTACATCGACCCCTCTTGACCCCTAGAAGGTTCATGCACTTAGAGGTGGAAAACTCCCGTTTCGGGTGCCGGGCATGGAATCGTGCGACGAAGTAGATGAAATGTTTGTTCCCCATGTCCCTATGTATGAACCTAACACAAACAAGCGAAAATGTTCATGCGTCTACCCCCTCTCGGCGACGTTTAAAGGGGTAGATCGCCGGGTTTAACTTTTTCCCAACGGATGTTTGGTTTCTCCGTGCCAGGGGTCCGGAGCATCGGAACCCCACCAAAACTTGCATGGACCACTAACATGTGTATATTAGTGTTTTTGTAGGACGTGGGAACCAAGATACAACTCCGAGTTGCGACCCGCTACATCTACCACTCTTACCCCCTAGCAGGTTTATGCACTTAGAGGTGGACAACTCCCGTTGCGGGTGCCGGGCATGGAATCGTGCAACGGAGTAGATGAAATGTTGGGTCCCTATATCCCTATGTATCAATCTAACACAACCAAGCAAAAAAGTTCATGCGTCTACCCCTTCTCGGCGCCATTTAAAGGGGTAGATCGCCGGGTTTGACTTTTTCTGAACGGATGTTCGGTTACTCCGAGCCGGGGGTCCGGAGCGTCGGAACCCCACCAAAACTTGCATGGACCCCTAACATGTGTATATTAGTGTGTTGGTGGGATGTGGGAACAAAGATACAACTCCGAGGTGCAACCCGCTACATCGACCCCTCTTACCCCCTAACAGGTTCAAGCACTTAGAGGTGGAAAACTCCCGTTTCGGGTGCCGGGCATGGAATCGTGTGACGGAGTAGATGAAATGTTGGTTCCCCATGTCCCTATGTATCAACCTAACACAGTCAAAAAAAAAAGTTCATGCTTCTACCCCTTCTCGGCGCCGTTTAAATGGGTAGATCGTCGGGTTTGACTTTTCCCAACGGATGTTGGGTTTCTCCGGGTCGGGGGTCCGGACCGTCGGAACCCCATAAAAACTTTCATGGACCCCTCACATGTGTATATTAGTGTGTTGGTAGGCTGTTGGAACCAATATACAACTCCGAGGTGCGACCCGCTACATCGACCCCTCTTACCCCCTAGCAGGTTCATGCACTTAGAGGTGGAAAACTCCTGTTTCGGGTGTCGGGTATGGAATCGTGCGTCGGAGAAGATGAAACGTTGGTTCCCCATGGCCCTATGTATCAAACTAACATAACCAAGCAAAAAATTTCATGCTTCTACCCCCTCTCGGCGACGTTTAAAGGGGTAGATCGCCGGGTTTGACTTTTTCCCATTGGATGTTGGGTTTCTCTATGTTGGTTGTCCAGAGCGTCGTAACCCCACCAAAACTTGACTGGACCCCTAAAATATGAATATTAGTGTGTTGGTAGCCTGTGGGAACCAAGATAAAACTCCAAGGTGCGACCCGCTACATCGACCCCTCTTACCACCTAGCAGGTTCATGCACTTAGAGGTGGAAAACTCCCGTTTCGGATGTCGGGCATGGAATCGTGCGACGGAGTAGATGAAACGTTGGTTCCCCATGGACCTATGTATAAACCTAACACAACCAAGTAAAAAGGTTCATGCGTCTACCCCCTCTCAGCGCCGTTTAAAGGGGATATCGTCGGGTTTGACTTTTTCCCAACGGATGTTGGGTTTTGTTCGTGTCGGGGGTCCAAGCGTCGTAACCCCACCAAAACTTGCATGGACCCCTATCATGTGTATATTAGTGTATTGGTAGGCTGTGGGAACAATTATACAACTTCGAGTTGCGACCCGCTACATCGACCCCTCTTACCCACTATAAGGTTCATGCACTTTGAGGTGGAAAACTCCCGTTTCGGGTGCCGGGCATGGAATCGTGCAACGGAGGAGATAAAATGTTTGTTACCCATGTCCCAATGTATCAATATAATACAACCAAGAAAAAAGGTTCATGCTTCTACCCCCTCTCGGCGCCGTTTAAAGGGTAGATCGCCGGGTTTGACTTTTTCCCAGCGGATGTTGGGTTTCTTTGTGTCGGGGGTCCGGAGCGTCGTAACCCCTCCAAAACTTCAATGGACCCCTAAAATGGATATATTAGTGTGTTGGTAGCCAGTGGGAACTAAGATAAAAATCCGAGGTGCGACCCACTACATCGACCCCTCTTACACCCTAGCAGGTTCATGCACTTAGAGGTGGAAAACACCCGTTTCGGGTATCGGACATGGAATCGTGCGACAGAGTAGATGAAACTTTGGATCCCCATGGCCCTATGTATCAACCTAACACAACCAAAAAAAATGGTTCATGCGTCTACCCCCTCTCGGCGCCGGTTAAAGGGGTTGATCGCCGGGTTTGACTTTTTCCCACCGGATGTTGGGTTTCTCCGTGCCGGGGGTCCAAAGCGTCGGAACCCCACCAAAACTTACATGGACCCCTCACATGTGTATATTAGTGTGTTGGTAGGCTATGGGAACCAAGATACAACTCCGAGGTGCGACCCGCTACATCGGCAAATCTTACCCCCTAGCAGGTTCATGCACTTAGAGGTGGAAAACCCCCGTTTTGGGTGTCGGGCATAGAATCGTGTGACGGAGTAGATGAAATGTTGGTACCCCATGTCTCTATGTATCAACGTAACACAACCAAGCAAAATGGTTCATGCTTCTACCCACTCTCGGCGCCATTTAAAGGGGTAGATCGTCGGGTTTGACTTTTTCCCAACGGATGCTGGGTTTCTCCGTGCCGGGGGTCCGGAGCGTCGGAACCCCACAAAAACTTGCAGTGGCCCCTATAATGTGTATATAAGTGTGTTGGTAGGATGTGGGAACAAATATAAAACTCCGAGGTGTGACCCGCTACATCGACCCCTCTTGACCCCTAGAAGGTTCATGCACTTAGAGGTGGAAAACTCCCGTTTCGGGTGCCGGGCATGGAATCGTGCGACGAAGTAGATGAAATGTTTGTTCCCCATGTCCCTATGTATGAACCTAACACAAACAAGCGAAAATGTTCATGCGTCTACCCCCTCTCGGCGACGTTTAAAGGGGTAGATCGCCGGGTTTAACTTTTTCCCAACGGATGTTTGGTTTCTCCGTGCCAGGGGTCCGGAGCATCGGAACCCCACCAAAACTTGCATGGACCACTAACATGTGTATATTAGTGTTTTTGTAGGACGTGGGAACCAAGATACAACTCCGAGTTGCGACCCGCTACATCTACCACTCTTACCCCCTAGCAGGTTTATGCACTTAGAGGTGGACAACTCCCGTTGCGGGTGCCGGGCATGGAATCGTGCAACGGAGTAGATGAAATGTTGGGTCCCTATATCCCTATGTATCAATCTAACACAACCAAGCAAAAAAGTTCATGCGTCTACCCCTTCTCGGCGCCATTTAAAGGGGTAGATCGCCGGGTTTGACTTTTTCTGAACGGATGTTCGGTTACTCCGAGCCGGGGGTCCGGAGCGTCGGAACCCCACCAAAACTTGCATGGACCCCTAACATGTGTATATTAGTGTGTTGGTGGGATGTGGGAACAAAGATACAACTCCGAGGTGCAACCCGCTACATCGACCCCTCTTACCCCCTAACAGGTTCAAGCACTTAGAGGTGGAAAACTCCCGTTTCGGGTGCCGGGCATGGAATCGTGTGACGGAGTAGATGAAATGTTGGTTCCCCATGTCCCTATGTATCAACCTAACACAGTCAAAAAAAAAAGTTCATGCTTCTACCCCTTCTCGGCGCCGTTTAAATGGGTAGATCGTCGGGTTTGACTTTTCCCAACGGATGTTGGGTTTCTCCGGGTCGGGGGTCCGGACCGTCGGAACCCCATAAAAACTTTCATGGACCCCTCACATGTGTATATTAGTGTGTTGGTAGGCTGTTGGAACCAATATACAACTCCGAGGTGCGACCCGCTACATCGACCCCTCTTACCCCCTAGCAGGTTCATGCACTTAGAGGTGGAAAACTCCTGTTTCGGGTGTCGGGTATGGAATCGTGCGTCGGAGAAGATGAAACGTTGGTTCCCCATGGCCCTATGTATCAAACTAACATAACCAAGCAAAAAATTTCATGCTTCTACCCCCTCTCGGCGACGTTTAAAGGGGTAGATCGCCGGGTTTGACTTTTTCCCATTGGATGTTGGGTTTCTCTATGTTGGTTGTCCAGAGCGTCGTAACCCCACCAAAACTTGACTGGACCCCTAAAATATGAATATTAGTGTGTTGGTAGCCTGTGGGAACCAAGATAAAACTCCAAGGTGCGACCCGCTACATCGACCCCTCTTACCACCTAGCAGGTTCATGCACTTAGAGGTGGAAAACTCCCGTTTCGGATGTCGGGCATGGAATCGTGCGACGGAGTAGATGAAACGTTGGTTCCCCATGGACCTATGTATAAACCTAACACAACCAAGTAAAAAGGTTCATGCGTCTACCCCCTCTCAGCGCCGTTTAAAGGGGATATCGTCGGGTTTGACTTTTTCCCAACGGATGTTGGGTTTTGTTCGTGTCGGGGGTCCAAGCGTCGTAACCCCACCAAAACTTGCATGGACCCCTATCATGTGTATATTAGTGTATTGGTAGGCTGTGGGAACAATTATACAACTTCGAGTTGCGACCCGCTACATCGACCCCTCTTACCCACTATAAGGTTCATGCACTTTGAGGTGGAAAACTCCCGTTTCGGGTGCCGGGCATGGAATCGTGCAACGGAGGAGATAAAATGTTTGTTACCCATGTCCCAATGTATCAATATAATACAACCAAGAAAAAAGGTTCATGCTTCTACCCCCTCTCGGCGCCGTTTAAAGGGTAGATCGCCGGGTTTGACTTTTTCCCAACGGATGTTGGGTTTCTTTGTGTCGGGGGTCCGGAGCGTCGTAACCCCTCCAAAACTTCAATGGACCCCTAAAATGGATATATTAGTGTGTTGGTAGCCAGTGGGAACTAAGATAAAAATCCGAGGTGCGACCCACTACATCGACCCCTCTTACACCCTAGCAGGTTCATGCACTTAGAGGTGGAAAACACCCGTTTCGGGTATCGGACATGGAATCGTGCGACAGAGTAGATGAAACTTTGGATCCCCATGGCCCTATGTATCAACCTAACACAACCAAAAAAAATGGTTCATGCGTCTACCCCCTCTCGGCGCCGGTTAAAGGGGTTGATCGCCGGGTTTGACTTTTTCCCACCGGATGTTGGGTTTCTCCGTGCCGGGGGTCCAAAGCGTCGGAACCCCACCAAAACTTACATGGACCCCTCACATGTGTATATTAGTGTGTTGGTAGGCTATGGGAACCAAGATACAACTCCGAGGTGCGACCCGCTACATCGGCAAATCTAACCCCCTAGCAGGTTCATGCACTTAGAGGTGGAAAACCCCCGTTTTGGGTGTCGGGCATAGAATCGTGTGACGGAGTAGATGAAATGTTGGTACCCCATGTCTCTATGTATCAACGTAACACAACCAAGCAAAATGGTTCATGCTTCTACCCACTCTCGGCGCCGTTTAAAGGGGTAGATCGTCGGGTTTGACTTTTTCCCAACGGATGCTGGGTTTCTCCGTGCCGGGGGTCCGGAGCGTCGGAACCCCACAAAAACTTGCAGTGGCCCCTATCATGTGTATATAAGTGTGTTGGTAGGATGTGGGAACAAATATAAAACTCCGAGGTGTGACCCGCTACATCGACCCCTCTTGACCCCTAGAAGGTTCATGCACTTAGAGGTGGAAAACTCCCGTTTCGGGTGCCGGGCATGGAATCGTGCGACGAAGTAGATGAAATGTTTGTTCCCCATGTCCCTATGTATGAACCTAACACAAACAAGCGGAAATGTTCATGCGTCTACCCCCTCTCGGCGACGTTTAAAGGGGTAGATCGCCGGGTTTAACTTTTTCCCAACGGATGTTTGGTTTCTCCGTGCCAGGGGTCCGGAGCATCGGAACCCCACCAAAACTTGCATGGACCACTAACATGTGTATATTAGTGTTTTTGTAGGACGTGGGAACCAAGATACAACTCCGAGTTGCGACCCGCTACATCTACCACTCTTACCCCCTAGCAGGTTTATGCACTTAGAGGTGGACAACTCCCGTTGCGGGTGCCGGGCATGGAATCGTGCAACGGAGTAGATGAAATGTTGGGTCCCTATATCCCTATGTATCAATCTAACACAACCAAGCAAAAAAGTTCATGCGTCTACCCCTTCTCGGCGCCATTTAAAGGGGTAGATCGCCGGGTTTGACTTTTTCTGAACGGATGTTCGGTTACTCCGAGCCGGGGGTCCGGAGCGTCGGAACCCCACCAAAACTTGCATGGACCCCTAACATGTGTATATTAGTGTGTTGGTGGGATGTGGGAACAAAGATACAACTCCGAGGTGCAACCCGCTACATCGACCCCTCTTACCCCCTAACAGGTTCAAGCACTTAGAGGTGGAAAACTCCCGTTTCGGGTGCCGGGCATGGAATCGTGTGACGGAGTAGATGAAATGTTGGTTCCCCATGTCCCTATGTATCAACCTAACACAGTCAAAAAAAAAAGTTCATGCTTCTACCCCTTCTCGGCGCCGTTTAAATGGGTAGATCGTCGGGTTTGACTTTTCCCAACGGATGTTGGGTTTCTCCGGGTCGGGGGTCCGGACCGTCGGAACCCCATAAAAACTTTCATGGACCCCTCACATGTGTATATTAGTGTGTTGGTAGGCTGTTGGAACCAATATACAACTCCGAGGTGCGACCCGCTACATCGACCCCTCTTACCCCCTAGCAGGTTCATGCACTTAGAGGTGGAAAACTCCTGTTTCGGGTGTCGGGTATGGAATCGTGCGTCGGAGAAGATGAAACGTTGGTTCCCCATGGCCCTATGTATCAAACTAACATAACCAAGCAAAAAATTTCATGCTTCTACCCCCTCTCGGCGACGTTTAAAGGGGTAGATCGCCGGGTTTGACTTTTTCCCATTGGATGTTGGGTTTCTCTATGTTGGTTGTCCAGAGCGTCGTAACCCCACCAAAACTTGACTGGACCCCTAAAATATGAATATTAGTGTGTTGGTAGCCTGTGGGAACCAAGATAAAACTCCAAGGTGCGACCCGCTACATCGACCCCTCTTACCACCTAGCAGGTTCATGCACTTAGAGGTGGAAAACTCCCGTTTCGGATGTCGGGCATGGAATCGTGCGACGGAGTAGATGAAACGTTGGTTCCCCATGGACCTATGTATAAACCTAACACAACCAAGTAAAAAGGTTCATGCGTCTACCCCCTCTCAGCGCCGTTTAAAGGGGATATCGTCGGGTTTGACTTTTTCCCAACGGATGTTGGGTTTTGTTCGTGTCGGGGGTCCAAGCGTCGTAACCCCACCAAAACTTGCATGGACCCCTATCATGTGTATATTAGTGTATTGGTAGGCTGTGGGAACAATTATACAACTTCGAGTTGCGACCCGCTACATCGACCCCTCTTACCCACTATAAGGTTCATGCACTTTGAGGTGGAAAACTCCCGTTTCGGGTGCCGGGCATGGAATCGTGCAACGGAGGAGATAAAATGTTTGTTACCCATGTCCCAATGTATCAATATAATACAACCAAGAAAAAAGGTTCATGCTTCTACCCCCTCTCGGCGCCGTTTAAAGGGTAGATCGCCGGGTTTGACTTTTTCCCAACGGATGTTGGGTTTCTTTGTGTCGGGGGTCCGGAGCGTCGTAACCCCTCCAAAACTTCAATGGACCCCTAAAATGGATATATTAGTGTGTTGGTAGCCAGTGGGAACTAAGATAAAAATCCGAGGTGCGACCCACTACATCGACCCCTCTTACACCCTAGCAGGTTCATGCACTTAGAGGTGGAAAACACCCGTTTCGGGTATCGGACATGGAATCGTGCGACAGAGTAGATGAAACTTTGGATCCCCATGGCCCTATGTATCAACCTAACACAACCAAAAAAAATGGTTCATGCGTCTACCCCCTCTCGGCGCCGGTTAAAGGGGTTGATCGCCGGGTTTGACTTTTTCCCACCGGATGTTGGGTTTCTCCGTGCCGGGGGTCCAAAGCGTCGGAACCCCACCAAAACTTACATGGACCCCTCACATGTGTATATTAGTGTGTTGGTAGGCTATGGGAACCAAGATACAACTCCGAGGTGCGACCCGCTACATCGGCAAATCTTACCCCCTAGCAGGTTCATGCACTTAGAGGTGGAAAACTCCCGTTTCGGGTGTCGGGCATAGAATCGTGTGACGGAGTAGATGAAATGTTGGTACCCCATGTCTCTATGTATCAACGTAACACAACCAAGCAAAATGGTTCATGCGTCTACCCACTCTCGGCGCCGTTTAAAGGGCTTATCGCCGAGTTTGATTTTTTCCCAACGGATGTTGGGTTTTGTTCGTGTCGGGGGTCCGGAGCGTCGGAAACCCCACCAAAACTTGCATGGACCCCTATCATGTGTATATTAGTGTGTTGGTAGGATGTGGTAACCAATATACAACTTCGAGGTGCGACCCGCTACATCGACCCCTCTTACCCCCTAGAAGGTTCATGCACTTAGAGGTAGAAAACTCCCGTTTCGAGGTGCCGGGCATGGAGTCGTGCGACGAAGTAGATGAAATGTTTGTTCCCCATGTCCCTATGTATGAAACTAACACAACCAAGCGAAAATGTTCATGCGTCTACCCCCTCTCGGCGCCGTTTAAAGGGGTAGATCGCCGGGTTTAACTTTTTCCCAACGGATGTTTGGTTTCTCCGTGCCGGGGGTCCGGAGCATCGGAACCCCACCAAAACTTGCATGGACCACTAACATGTGTATATTAGTGTTTTTTTAGGACGTGCGAACCAATATACAACTCCGAGTTGCGACCCGCTACATCAACCCCTCTTACCCCCTAGCAGGTTTATGCACTTAGAGGTGGACAACTCCCGTTTCGGGTGCCGGGCATAGAATGGTGCAACGGAGTAGATGAAATGTTGGTTCCCCATGTCCCTATGTATCAACCTAACACAATCAAGCAAAAAAGTTCATGCGTCTACCCCTTCTCGGCGCCGTTTAAAGGGGTAGATCACCGGGTTTGACTTTTTCTGAACGGATGTTCGGTTACTCCGAGCCGGTGGTCCGGAGCGTGGGAACCCCACCAAAACTTGCATGGACCCCTAACATGTGTATATTAGTGTGTTGGTAGGATGTGGGAACAAAGATACAACTCCGAGGTGCAACCCGCTATATCGACCCCTCTTACCCCTCTTACCCCCTAACAGGTGTCGGGCATGGAATCGGGCGACAAAGTAGATGAAATTTTGGTTCCCCATGTCCCTATGTATCAACCTAACACAACCAAGCAAAAATGTTCATGCGTCTACCCCTTCTCGGCGCCGTTTAAATAGGTAGATCGCCAGGTTTGACTTTTCCCACCGGATGTTGGGTTTCTCCGGGTCGGGGGTCCGGAGCGTTGGAACCCCATCAAAACTTTCATGGACCCTCACATGTGTATATTAGTGTGTTGGTGGGCAGTGGGAACCAATATACAACTCCGTGGTGCGACCCGCTACATCGACCCCTCTTACCCCCTAGCAGGTCCATGCACTTAGAGGTGGAAAATTCCCGTTTCGGGTGCCGGGCATGGAATCGTGCGACGGAGTAGATGAAACATTAGTTCCCCATGGACCTATGTACCAAACTAACAAAAAAGCAAAAAGGTTCATGTGTCTACCCCCTCTCGGCGTTGTTTAAAGGGGTAGATCGCCGGGTTTGACTTTTTCCAAACGGATGTGGGGTTTCTCCGTGTCGGGGGTCCGGAGCGTCGGAATCCCACCAGAACTTGCATGGATCCCCTTGATGTTTATATTAGTGTGTTGGTAGGCTGTGGGAACAAATATACAACACCGAGATGTGACCCGCTATATCGACCCATCTTACCGGCCCTCTTAGCACGTTCATGCACTTAGAGGTGGAAAACTCCCGTTTCGGGTGTCGGACATGGAATCGTGCGAAGGAGTAGATGATATGTTGGTTCCCCATGTCCCAATGCGACGGAGTAGAGGAAACATTAGTTCCCCATGGACCTATGTATCAAACTAACAAAAAAGCAAAAAGGTTCATGTGTCTACCCCCTCTCGGCGCCGTTTAAAGGGGGAGATCGCCGGTTTTGACTTTTTCCCAACGGATGTTGGGTTTCTCCGTGCCGGGGGTCCGGAGCGTCGGAACCCCACCAAAACTTGCATCGACCCCTAACATGTGTATATTATTTTGTTTGTAGGCTGTGGGAACCAAGAAGCAACTCCGAGGTGCGACCCGATACATCGACCCCTCTTACTCCCTTGCAGGTTCATGCACTTAGAGGTGGAAAACTCCCGTTTGGGGTGTCGGGCATGGAATCGTGCGACGGAGTAGATGAAATGTTGGTTCCCCATGTACCTATGTATCAACCTAACACAAAAAAGTAAAAAAATTCATGCGTCTACCCAATCTCGGCGCCGTTTAAAGGGCTTATCACCGGGTTTGATTTTTTCCCAACGGATGTTGGGTTTCTCCGTGCCGGGGGTCCGGCGCGTCGGAACCCCACCAAACCTTGCATGGACCACTAACATGTGTATATTAGTGTGTTGGTAGGCTGTGGGAACCAAGATTAAACTCCGAGGTGCGACCCGCTATATTGACCCCTCTTACCCCCTAGCTGGTTCATGCACTTAGAGGTGGAAAACTCCCGTTTCGGGTGCCGGGCATGGAATCGTGCGACGGAGTAGATGAAACGTTGGTTCCCCATGTCCCTATGTATCAAACTAACACAAACACGCAAAAAGGTTCATACGTCTACCCCCTCTTGGCGCCGTTTAAAGGGGATATCGCCGGGTATGATTTTTTCCCACCGGATGTTGGGTTTTATTCGTGTCGGGGTCCTGAGCGTCGGAACCCCACCAAAAATTTAATGGACCCCTAACATGTGTATATTAGTGTGTTGGTAGGCTGTGGAAAACAATATACAACTCCTAGGAGCGACCTGCTACCTTGACCCCTCTTACCCCCTAGCAGGTTCATCCACTTAGAGGTGGAAGACTCCCGTTTCGGGTGCCGGGCATGGAATCATGCGACGTATTAGATGAAATATTGGTTCACCATGTCCCTATGTATAAACCTTACACAACCAAGTAAAAAAGTTCATGCGTGTACCCCCTCTCGGCGCCGTTTAAGGGGTAGATCGCCTGGTTTGACTTTCCCAGCGGATGTTGGGTTTCTCCGTGTCGGGGGTCCAGAGCGTCGGAACCCCACCAAAACATGCATGGACCCCTAACATGTGTATATTAGTGTGTTGGTAGGCTGTGGAAACCAATATACAACTCCTAGGTGCGACCCGCTACATCGACCCCTCTTACCCCCTTGCACTTAGAGGTGGAAAACTCCTGTTTCGGGTGTCGGGCATGGAATCGTGGGACGGAGTAGATGAAATGTTGGTACCCCATGTACTTACGTATCAACCTAACACAACCAAGAAAAAAGGTTCATGCGTCTACCCCCGCTCAGCTCTGTTTAAAGGGGTAGATCGTCGGGTTTGACTTTTTCCCAACGGATGTTGGGTTTCTCCGTGCCGGGGGTCCGGAGCGTCGGAACCCCACCAAAACTTGCATCGACCCCTAACATGTGTATATTATTTTGTTTGTAGGCTGTGGGAACCAAGAAGCAACTCCGAGGTGCGACCCGATACATCGACCCCTCTTACTCCCTTGCAGGTTCATGCACTTAGAGGTGGAAAACTCCCGTTTGGGGTGTCGGGCATGGAATCGTGCGACGGAGTAGATGAAATGTTGGTTCCCCATGTACCTATATATCAACCTAACACAAAAAAGTAAAAAATTTCATGCGTCTACCCAATCTCGGCGCCGTTTAAAGGGCTTATCACCGGGTTTGATTTTTTGCCAACGGATGTTGGGTTTCTCCGTGCCGGGGGTCCGGCGCGTCGGAACCCCACCAAACCTTGCATGGACCACTAACATGTGTATATTAGTGTGTTGGTAGGCTGTGGGAACCAAGATTAAACTCCGAGGTGCGACCCGCTATATTGACCCCTCTTACCCCCTAGCTGGTTCATGCACTTAGAGGTGGAAAACTCCCGTTTCGGGTGCCGGGCATGGAATCGTGCGACGGAGTAGATGAAACGTTGGTTCCCCATGTCCCTATGTATCAAACTAACACAAACACGCAAAAAGGTTCATACGTCTACCCCCTCTTGGCGCCGTTTAAAGGGGATATCGCCGGGTATGATTTTTTCCCACCGGATGTTGGGTTTTATTCGTGTCGGGGTCCTGAGCGTCGGAACCCCACCAAAAATTTAATGGACCCCTAACATGTGTATATTAGTGTGTTGGTAGGATGTGGAAAACAATATACAACTCCTAGGAGCGACCTGCTACCTTGACCCCTCTTACCCCCTAGCAGGTTCATCCACTTAGAGGTGGAAGACTCCCGTTTCGGGTGCCGGGCATGGAATCATGCGACGTATTAGATGAAATATTGGTTCACCATGTCCCTATGTATAAACCTTACACAACCAAGTAAAAAAGTTCATGCGTGTACCCCCTCTCGGCGCCGTTTAAGGGGTAGATCGCCTGGTTTGACTTTCCCAGCGGATGTTGGGTTTCTCCGTGTCGGGGGTCCAGAGCGTCGGAACCCCACCAAAACATGCATGGACCCCTAACATGTGTATATTAGTGTGTTGGTAGGCTGTGGCAACCAATATGCAACTCCTAGGTGCGACCCGCTACATCGACCCCTCTTACCCCCTTGCACTTAGAGGTGGAAAACTCCTGTTTCGGGTGTCGGGCATGGAATCGTGGGACGGAGTAGATGAAATGTTGGTACCCCATGTACTTACGTATCAACCTAACACAACCAAGAAAAAAGGTTCATGCGTCTACCCCCGCTCAGCTCTGTTTAAAGGGGTAGATCGTCGGGTTTGACTTTTTCCCAACGGATGTTGGGTTTCTCCGTGCCGGGGGTCCGGAGCGTCGGAACCCCACCAAAACTTGCATCGACCCCTAACATGTGTATATTATTTTGTTTGTAGGCTGTGGGAACCAAGAAGCAACTCCGAGGTGCGACCCGATACATCGACCCCTCTTACTCCCTTGCAGGTTCATGCACTTAGAGGTGGAAAACTCCCGTTTGGGGTGTCGGGCATGGAATCGTGCGACGGAGTAGATGAAATGTTGGTTCCCCATGTACCTATATATCAACCTAACACAAAAAAGTAAAAAATTTCATGCGTCTACCCAATCTCGGCGCCGTTTAAAGGGCTTATCACCGGGTTTGATTTTTTCCCAACGGATGTTGGGTTTCTCCGTGCCGGGGGTCCGGCGCGTCGGAACCCCACCAAACCTTGCATGGACCACTAACATGTGTATATTAGTGTGTTGGTAGGCTGTGGGAACCAAGATTAAACTCCGAGGTGCGACCCGCTATATTGACCCCTCTTACCCCCTAGCTGGTTCATGCACTTAGAGGTGGAAAACTCCCGTTTCGGGTGCCGGGCATGGAATCGTGCGACGGAGTAGATGAAACGTTGGTTCCCCATGTCCCTATGTATCAAACTAACACAAACACGCAAAAAGGTTCATACGTCTACCCCCTCTTGGCGCCGTTTAAAGGGGATATCGCCGGGTATGATTTTTTCCCACCGGATGTTGGGTTTTATTCGTGTCGGGGTCCTGAGCGTCGGAACCCCACCAAAAATTTAATGGACCCCTAACATGTGTATATTAGTGTGTTGGTAGGATGTGGAAAACAATATACAACTCCTAGGAGCGACCTGCTACCTTGACCCCTCTTACCCCCTAGCAGGTTCATCCACTTAGAGGTGGAAGACTCCCGTTTCGGGTGCCGGGCATGGAATCATGCGACGTATTAGATGAAATATTGGTTCACCATGTCCCTATGTATAAACCTTACACAACCAAGTAAAAAAGTTCATGCGTGTACCCCCTCTCGGCGCCGTTTAAGGGGTAGATCGCCTGGTTTGACTTTCCCAGCGGATGTTGGGTTTCTCCGTGTCGGGGGTCCAGAGCGTCGGAACCCCACCAAAACATGCATGGACCCCTAACATGTGTATATTAGTGTGTTGGTAGGCTGTGGCAACCAATATACAACTCCTAGGTGCGACCCGCTACATCGACCCCTCTTACCCCCTTGCACTTAGAGGTGGAAAACTCCTGTTTCGGGTGTCGGGCATGGAATCGTGGGACGGAGTAGATGAAATGTTGGCACCCCATGTACTTACGTATCAACCTAACACAACCAAGAAAAAAGGTTCATGCGTCTACCCCCGCTCAGCTCTGTTTAAAGGGGTAGATCGTCGGGTTTGACTTTTTCCCAACGGATGTTGGGTTTCTCCGTGCCGGGGGTCCGGAGCGTCGGAACCCCACCAAAACTTGCATCGACCCCTAACATGTGTATATTATTTTGTTTGTAGGCTGTGGGAACCAAGAAGCAACTCCGAGGTGCGACCCGATACATCGACCCCTCTTACTCCCTTGCAGGTTCATGCACTTAGAGGTGGAAAACTCCCGTTTGGGGTGTCGGGCATGGAATCGTGCGACGGAGTAGATGAAATGTTGGTTCCCCATGTACCTATATATCAACCTAACACAAAAAAGTAAAAAATTTCATGCGTCTACCCAATCTCGGCGCCGTTTAAAGGGCTTATCACCGGGTTTGATTTTTTCCCAACGGATGTTGGGTTTCTCCGTGCCGGGGGTCCGGCGCGTCGGAACCCCACCAAACCTTGCATGGACCACTAACATGTGTATATTAGTGTGTTGGTAGGCTGTGGGAACCAAGATTAAACTCCGAGGTGCGACCCGCTATATTGACCCCTCTTACCCCCTAGCTGGTTCATGCACTTAGAGGTGGAAAACTCCCGTTTCGGGTGCCGGGCATGGAATCGTGCGACGGAGTAGATGAAACGTTGGTTCCCCATGTCCCTATGTATCAAACTAACACAAACACGCAAAAAGGTTCATACGTCTACCCCCTCTTGGCGCCGTTTAAAGGGGATATCGCCGGGTATGATTTTTTCCCACCGGATGTTGGGTTTTATTCGTGTCGGGGTCCTGAGCGTCGGAACCCCACCAAAAATTTAATGGACCCCTAACATGTGTATATTAGTGTGTTGGTAGGATGTGGAAAACAATATACAACTCCTAGGAGCGACCTGCTACCTTGACCCCTCTTACCCCCTAGCAGGTTCATCCACTTAGAGGTGGAAGACTCCCGTTTCGGGTGCCGGGCATGGAATCATGCGACGTATTAGATGAAATATTGGTTCACCATGTCCCTATGTATAAACCTTACACAACCAAGTAAAAAAGTTCATGCGTGTACCCCCTCTCGGCGCCGTTTAAGGGGTAGATCGCCTGGTTTGACTTTCCCAGCGGATGTTGGGTTTCTCCGTGTCGGGGGTCCAGAGCGTCGGAACCCCACCAAAACATGCATGGACCCCTAACATGTGTATATTAGTGTGTTGGTAGGCTGTGGCAACCAATATACAACTCCTAGGTGCGACCCGCTACATCGACCCCTCTTACCCCCTTGCACTTAGAGGTGGAAAACTCCTGTTTCGGGTGTCGGGCATGGAATCGTGGGACGGAGTAGATGAAATGTTGGTACCCCATGTACTTACGTATCAACCTAACACAACCAAGAAAAAAGGTTCATGCGTCTACCCCCGCTCAGCTCTGTTTAAAGGGGTAGATCGTCGGGTTTGACTTTTTCCCAACGGATGTTGGGTTTCTCCGTGCCGGGGGTCCGGAGCGTCGGAACCCCACCAAAACTTGCATCGACCCCTAACATGTGTATATTATTTTGTTTGTAGGCTGTGGGAACCAAGAAGCAACTCCGAGGTGCGACCCGATACATCGACCCCTCTTACTCCCTTGCAGGTTCATGCATTTAGAGGTGGAAAACTACCGTTTCGGGTGCCGGGCATGGAATCATGAGACGGAGTAGATGTAATGTTTGTTCCCCATGTCCCTATGTATCAACCTAACACAACCAAGAAAAAATCTTCATGCGTCTACCCCCTCTCGGCGCCGTTTAAAGGGGTAGATCGCCAGGTTTGACTTTTTCCCAACGGATGTTCAGTTTCTCCGGGCCGGGGGTCCGGAGCGTCGGAACCCCACCAAAACTTGCATGGACCCCTAACATGTGTATATTAGTGTTTTGGTAGGATGTGGGAACCAATATACAACTCTGAGTTGCGACCCGCTACATCGACCCCTCTTACCCCCCCCCCCCCCCAAGCAGGTTTATGCACTTAGAGGTGGAAAATTACCGTTTCGGGTGCCGGGCATAGAATCATGAGACGGAGTAGATGAAATTTTTGTTCCCCATGTCCCTATGTATCAACCTAACACACCCAAGCAAAAAGGTTCATGCGTCTACCCCCTCTCGGCGCCGTTTAAAGGGGTAGATCGCCGGGTTTGACTTTTTCCCAACGGATGTTTGGTTTCTCCGTGCCGGTGGTCCGGAGCTTCGGAACCCCACCAAAACTTGCATGGACGCATAAAATGTGTATATTAGTGTTTTGGTAGGATGTGGGAACCAAGATACAACTCGGAGTTGCGACCCGCTACATCGAACCCTCTTACCCCCTAGCAGGTTCATGCACCTAGAGGTTGAAAACTCCCGTTTCGGGTGTCGGGCATGGAATCATGCGGTGAAGTAGATGAAATGTTGGTCCCACATGTCCCTATGTATCAACCTAACACAACCAAGCAAAAAGGTTCATGCGTCTAACCCCTCTCGGCGCCTTTTAAAGGGGTAGATCGTCGGGTTTGACGTTTTCCCAACGGATGTGGGGTGTCTCCGTGTCAGGAGTCCGGAGCGTCGGAACCCCACCAAAACTTCCATGGAACCCTAAAATGTGTATATTAGTGTGTTGGTAGGCTGTGGTAACCAATATACAACTCCGAGGTGCGACCCGCTACATCGACCCCTCTTACCCCCCAGCAGGTTCATGCTCTTAGAGGTGGAAAACTCCCGTTAAGGGTGTCGGACATGGAATCGTGCGACGGCGTAGATTAAATGTTGGTTCTCCATGTCCCTATGTATCAACATAACATAAACAAGCAAAAAGGTAATGCGTCTACCCCCGCTCGGCGCCGTTTAAAGGGGTAGATCGTCGGGTTTGACTTTTTCCCAACAGATGTTGGGTTTCTCTGTGCCGGGGGTACGGAGCGTCGGAACCCCACGGAAACTTGCATGGACCCCTAACATGTGTATATTAGTGTGTTGGTAGGCTGTGTGAACCAGGATACAACTCGGAGGTGCGACCCGCTACATCGACCCCTCTTACACCCTTGCAGGTTCATGCACTTAGAGGTGGAAAACTCCCGTTTCGGGTGTCGGGCATGGAATCGTGCGACGGAGTAGATGAAATGTTGGTCCCCCATGTACTTATCTATCAACATAACACAACCAAGCAAAAAGGTTCATGTGTCTACCCCCTCTTGGCGCCATTTAAAGAGGTAGATCTTCGGGTTTGACTTTTCCCAACGGATATGGGGATTCTCCGTGTCGGGGGTCTGGAGCGTCGGAACCCCACCAAAACTTGAATGGATCCCCAACATGTGTATATTAGTGTTTTGGTAGGCTGTGGGAACCAAGATACAACTCCGAGGTGCAACCCGCTATATCAACCCCTCTTACCGCCCCCCTTAGCAGGTTCATGCACTTAGAGGTGGAAAACTCCCGTTTCGGGTGTCGGACATGGAATCGTGCGAAGGAGTAGATGATATGTTGGTTCCCCATGTCCATATGTATCAAACTAACACAACCAAGCAAAAAAATTCATGCGCCTACCCCCTCTCGGCGCCGTTTAAAGGGGTAGATCGCCGGGTTTGACATTTTCCCAACGGAAGTTGGGTTTCTCCGTGCCCAAGGTCCGGAGCGTCGGAACCCCACCGAAACTTTCATGGACCCCTAACATGTTTAGTGTGTTGGTAGGCTCTGGGAACCAAGATACAATCTGAGGTACGACCCGCTTCATCGACCCCTCTTACCCCCTAGAAGGTTCAGGCACTTAGAGGTAGAAAACTCCCGTTTCGGGTGTCGGAAATGGAATCGTGCGATGGAGTAGATGAAATGTTGATTGCCCATGTACCTATGTATAAAACTAACACAACCAAGCAAAAAGGTTCATGCGTCTACCCCCTCTCGGCGCCGTTTAAAGGGTTAAATCGTCGGGTTTGACTTTTTCCCAACGGATGTTGGGTTTCTCCACGCCGGGGGTTCGGAGCGTCGGAACCCACCAAAACTTTCATAGACCCCTAACATGTGTATATTAGTGTGTTTGTAGGCTGTGGGAACCAAGATACAACTCGAGGTGCGACCCGCTACATCGACCCCTCTTACCCCCTTGCGGGTTCATGCACTTAGAGGTGGAAAATTTCCGTTTCGGGTGTCGGGCATGGAATCGTGCGACGGAGTAGATGAAATGTTGGTTCCCCATGTCCCTATGTATCAACCTATCACAACAAAGAAAAATAGTTCATGCGTCTACCCCCTCTCGGTGCCGTTTAAAGGGGATATCGTCGGGTTTGACTTTTTCCAAACGGATGTTGGGTTTTGTTCGTGCCGGGGGTCCGGAGCGTCGGAACCCCACCAAAACTTGCATGCACCCCTATCATGTGTATATTAGTGTGTTCGTAGGATGTGGGAACCAATATACAACTTAGAGGTACGACCCGCTACATCGACCCCTCTTATCCCCTAGAAGGTTCGTGCACTTAGAGGTGGAAAACTACCGTTTTTGGTGTCGTGCAAGGAATCATGAGACATAGTAGATGAAATGTTTCTTCCTCATGTACCTATGTATAACCCTAACTCAACCAAGCAAAAAGGTTCATGCTTGTACCCCCTCTCGGGGCCGTTTAGAGGGGTAGATCGCCGGGTTTGACTTTTTCCCAACGGATGTTCGGTTTCTCCGTCCCGGGGGTCCGGAGCGTCGGAACCCCACCAAAACTTGCATGGACCCCTAACATGTGCATATTAGTGTTTTTGTAGGATGTGGGAACAAATATACAATCCAAGTTACCACCCGCTACATCGACCCCTCTTACCCCCTAGCAGGTTTATGCACTTAGAGGTGGAAAACTCCCGTTTCGGATGCCGGGCATGGAATCGTGCGACGGAGTAGATGAAATGTTTGTTCCCCATGTCCCTATGTATCAACGTAACACAACCAAGCAAAAAATTTCATGCGTCTGCCCCTTCTCGGTGCCGTTTAAAGCGGTAGATTGCCGGGTTTAACTTTTTCTCAACGGATGTTCGGTTTCTCTGTGCCGGGGGTCCGGAGCGTCGAAACCCCACCAAACTTTCATAGACCCCTAACATGTGTATATTAGTGTGTTTGTAGGCTGTGGGAACCAAGATACAACTCGAGGTGCGACCCGCTACATCGACCCCTCTTACCCCCTAGCGGGTTCATGCACTTAGAGGTGGAAAATTTCCGTTTCGGGTGTCGGGCATGGAATCGTGCGACGGAGTAGATGAAATGTTGGTTCCCCATGTCCCTATGTATCAACCTATCACAACAAAGCAAAATAGTTCATGCGTCTACCCCCTCTCGGTGCCGTTTAAAGGGGATATCGTCGGGTTTGACTTTTTTCAAACGGATGTTGGGTTTTGTTCGTGCCGGGGGTCCGGAGCGTCGGAACCCCACCAAAACTTGCATGCACCCCTATCATGTGTATATTAGTGTGTTCGTAGGATGTGGGAACCAATATACAACTTCGAGGTACGACCCGCTACATCGACCCCTCTTATCCCCTAGAAGGTTCGTGCACTTAGAGGTGGAAAACTACCGTTTTTGGTGTCGTGCAAGGAATCATGAGACATAGTAGATGAAATGTTTGTTCCTAATGTACCTATGTATAACCCTAACTCAACCAAGCAAAAAGGTTCATGCTTGTACCCCCTCTCGGGGCCGTTTAGAGGAGTAGATCGTCGGGTTTGACTTTTTCCCAACGGATGTTCGGTTTCTCCGTCCGGGGGTCCGGAGCGTCGGAACCCCACCAAAACTTGCATGGACCCCTAACATGTGCATATTAGTGTTTTTGTAGGATGTGGGAACAAATATACAATCCAAGTTGCAACCCGCTACATCGACCCCTCTTACCCCCTAGCAGGTTTATGCACTTAGAGGTGGAAAACTCCCGTTTCGGATGCCGGGCATGGAATCGTGCGACGGAGTAGATGAAATGTTTGTTCCCCATGTCCCTATGTATCAACGTAACACAACCAAGCAAAAAATTTCATGCGTCTGCCCCTTCTCGGTGCCGTTTAAAGGGGTAGATTGCCGGGTTTAACTTTTTCTCAACGGATGTTCGGTTTCTCTGTGCCGGGGGTCCGGAGCGTCGAAACCCCACCAAACTTGCATAGACCACTAACATGTGTTTATTAGTGTGTTTGTAGGCTGTGGGAACCCAGATACAACTCCGAGGTGCGACCCACTACATCGACCCCTCTTACCCCCTAGCAGCTTCATGCACTTAGAGGTGGAAAACTCCAGTTTGGGGTGTCGGGCATGGAATCGTGCGACGGAGTAGATGAAATGTTGGTTCCCCATGTCCCTATGTATCAACCTAACACAACAAAGCAAATTAGTTCATGCGTCTACCCCTTCTCGGCGCCGTTTAAAGGGGATATCGCCGGGTTTTGTTCGTCCCGGGGGTCCGGAGTGTCGGAACCCCACCAAAATTTGCATGCACCCCTGTCATGTGTATATTAGTGTGTTCGTAGTCTGTGGGAACCAATATACAACTTCGAGGGGCGACCCGCTACACCGACCCCTCTTACCCCCTAGAAGGTTCATGCACTTAGAGGTGGAAAACTACCGTTTCGTGTGCCGGGCATGGAATCATGAGACGGAGTAGATGAAATGTTAGTTACCCATGTTCCTATGTATCAACCTAACACAACCAAGCAAAAAGGTTCATGCGTCTACCCCCTGCCGGCGCCGTTTAAAGGGGTAAATCGCCGGGTTTGACTTCTTGCCAACGGATGTTCGGTTTCTCCGTGCTGGGGGTCCGGAGCGTTGGATCCCCACCAAAACCTGCATGGACCCCTAAAATGTGTATATTAATGTTTTGGTTGGATGTGGAAACCAAGATACAACTCTGAGTTGCGACCCGCTACATCGACCCCTCTTACCCCCTAGCAGGTTTATGCACTTAGAGGTGGAAAACTCCCGTTTCGGGTGCCGGGCATGGAATCATGAGACGGAGTAGATGAAATGTTGGTTCCCCATGTTCCTATGTATCAACCTAACACAACCAAGCAAAAAGGTTCATGCGTATGCCCCCTCTCGGCCCCGTTTAAAGGGGTAAATCGCCGGGTTTGATTTTTTCCCAACGGATGTTGGGTTTTGTTCGTGTCGGGGGTCCGGAGCGTCGGAACCCCACCAAAACTTGCATGGACCACTAAAATGTGTATATTAATGTTTTGGTAGGATCTGGGAACCAAGATACAACTCCGAGTTGCGACCTGCTACATCGACCCCTCTTACCCCCTAGAAGGTTTATGCACTTAGAGGTGGAAAACTCCCGTTACGGGTGCCGGGCATGGAATCATGAGACGGAGTAGATGAAATGTTTGTTCCCCATGTACCTATGTATCAACCTAACACAATCAAGCAAAAAGGTTCATGCTTCTACCCCCTCTCGGCACCGTTTAAAGGGGTAGATAGTTGGGTTTGACTTTTTCCCAAAGGATGTTCGGTTTCTCCGTGCCGGGGGTCCAAAGCGTCGGAACCCCATCAAAACTTGCATGGACCCCTAACATGTGTATATTAGTGTGTCGGTAGGATGTGGGAACCAAGATACAACTCTGAGGTGCGACCCGCCACATCGACCCCTCTTACTCCCTAGCAGGTTCATGCACTTAGAGGTGGAAAACTCCCGTTTCGGGTGTCGGACATGGAATCGTGTGACGGAGTAGATGAAATGTTGGTTCCCCATGTACCTATGTATCAAACTAACATAACCAAGTAAGAAGTTCATGCGACTACCCCTTCTCGGCGCCGGGTTTGACTTTTCCCAGCGGATGTTGGGTTTCTCCGGGTCGGTGGTCCGGAGCGTCGGAACCCCACCAAAACTTTCATGGAACCCTATAATGTGTATATTTAGTGTGTTGGTAGGCTGTGATAACCAATATACAACTCGGAGTGCGACCCGCTACATCGACCCCTCTTACCCCCTAGCAGGTTCATGCACCTAGAGGTTGAAAACTCCAGTTTCGGGTGTCGGGCATGGAATCGTGCGACGGAGTAGATGAAATGTTGGTTCCCCATGTCCCTATGTATCAACCTAACACAACAAAGCAAATTAGTTCATGCGTCTACCCCCTCTCGGCGCCGTTTAAAGAGGATATCGCCGGGTTTTGTTAGTGCCGGGCGTCCAGAGTGTCGGAACCCCACCAAAACTTGCATTCACCCCTATCATGTGTATATTAGTGTGTTCGTAGTCTGTGGGAACCAATATACAACTTCGAGGTGCGACCCGCTACATCGACCCCTCTTACCCCCTAGAAGGTTCATGCACTTAGAGGTGGAAAACTACCGCTTCGGCTACCGGGCATGGAATCATGAGACGGAGTAGATGAAATGTTGGTTCCCCATGTTCCTATGTATCAACCTACAAAAACAAAGCAAAAAGGTTCTGTCGTCTACCCCCTCTCGGCGCCGTTTAAAGGGGTTAATCGCCGGGTTTGATTTTTCCCAACGGATGTTGGGTTTTGTTCCTGTCAGGGGTCCGGAGCGTCGGAACCCCACCAAAACTTGCATGGACCACTAAAATGTGTATATTAATGTTTTAGTAGGATGTGGGAACCAAGATAAAACTCCGAGTTGCGACCCGCTACATCGACCCCTCTTACCCCCTAGCAGGTTTATGCACTTAGAGGTGGAAAACTCCCGTTTCGGGTGCCGAGCATGGAATCATGAGACAGAGTAGATGAAATGTTTGTTCCCCATGTCCCTATGTATCAACCTAACACAATCAAGCAAAAAGGTTCATGCTTCTACCCCCTCTCGGTACCGTTTAAAGGGGTAGATCGTTGAGTTTGACTTTTTCCCAAAGGATGTTCGGTTTCTCCGTGCCGGGGGTCCAAAGCGTCGGAACCCCACCAAAACTTGCATGGACCCCTAACATGTGTATATTAGTGTGTTGGTAGGATGTGGGAACCAAGATACAACTCTGAGGTGCGAACCGCCACATGGACCCCTCTTACTCCCTAGCAGGTTCATGCACTTAGAGGTGGAAAACTCCCGTTTCGGGTGTCGGACATGGAATCGTGCGACGGAGTAGATGAAATGTTGGTTCCCCATGTACCTATGTATAAAACTAACACAACCAAGTAAAAAGTTCATGCGTCTACCCCTTCTCGGCGCCGGGTTTGACTTTTCCCAGCGGATGTTGGGTTTCTCCGGGTCGGGGGTCCGGAGCGCCGGAACCCCACCAAAACTTTCATGGACCCCTATAATGTGTATATTTAGTGTGTTGGTAGGCTGTGAGAACCAATATACAACTCGGAGGTGCGACCCGCTACATCGACCCCTCTTACCCCTAGCAGGTTCATGCACCTAGAGGTTGAAAACTCCAGTTTTGGGTGTCAGGCATGGAATCGTGCGACGGAGTAGATGAAATGTTGGTTCCCCATGTCCCTATGTATCAACCTAACACAACAAAGCAAATTAGTTCATGCGTCTACACCCTCTCGACACCGTTTAAAGGGGATATCGCCGGGTTTTGTTAGTGACGGGGGTCCAGAGTGTCGGAACCCCACCAAACTTGCATGCACCCCTATCATGTGTATATTAGGTGTGTTCGTAGTCTGTGGGAACCAATATACAACTTCGAGGTGCGACCCGCTACATCGACCCCTCTTACCAACTAGAAGGTTCATGCACTTAGAGGTGGAAAACTACCGTTTCGGGTGCCGGGCATGGAATCATGAGACGGAGTAGATGAAATGTTGGTTCCCCATGTTCCTATGTATCAACCTAACACAACCAAGCAAAAAGGTTCATACGTCTACCCACTCTCGGCGCCGTTTAAAGGGGTAAATCGCCGGGTTTGACTTTTTCCCAACGAATGTTCGGTTTCTCCGTGCTGGGGGTCCAAAGCGTCGGAACCCCACCAAAACTTGCATGGACCCCTAAAATGTGTATATTAGTGTTTTTGTAGGATGTGGGAACCAATATACAACTCCGAGTTACGACCCGCTACATCAACCCCTCTTACCCCCTAGCAGATTTATGCACTTAGAGGTGGTAAACTCCTATTTCGGGTGCCGGGCATGGAATCGTGCGACGGAGTAGATGAAATGTTTGTTCCCCATGTCCCTATTTATCAAACTTACACAACCAAGAAAAAAAATTCATGCGTCTACCCCTTCTCTGTGCCGTTTAAAGGGGTAGATCGCCGGGTTTGACTTTTTCTCAACGGATGTTCGGTTTCTCCGAGCCGGGGGTCCGAGGCGTCGGAACCCCACCAAAACTTGCATGGACCCCTAACATGTGTATATTAATGTTTTGGTAGGATGTGGGAACCAAGATACAACTCCGAGTTGCGACCCGCTACACCGACCCCTCTTACCCCCTAGCAGGTTTATGCACTTAGAGGTGGAAAACTCCCGTTTCGGGTGCCGGGCATGGAATCATGAGATGGAGTAGATGAAATGTTTGTTCCCCATGTCCCTATGTATCAACCTAACACAATCAAGCAAAAAGGTTTATGCTTCTACCCCCTCTCGGCACCGTTTAAAGGGGTAGATCGTTGGGTTTGGCTTTTTCCCAAAGGATGTTCGGTTTCTCCGTGCCGGGGGTCCAAAGCGTCGGAACCCCACCAAAACTTGCATGGACCCCTAACATGTGTATATTAGTGTGTTGGTAGGATGTGGGAACCAAGATTCAACTCTGAGGTGCGACCCGCCACATCGACCCCTCTTACTCCCTTGTAGGTTCATGCACTTAGAGGTGGAAAACTCCCGTTTCAGGTGGCGGACATGGCATCGTGCGACAGAGTAGATGAAATGTTGGTTCCTCATGTACCTATGTATCAAACTAAGACAACCAAGTAAAAAAGTTCATGCATCTACCCCTTCTCGGCGCCGGGTTTGACTTTCCCCAGCGGATGTTGGGTTTCTCCGGGTCGGGGGTCCGGAGCGTCGGAACCCCACCAAAACTTCCATGGACCCCAATAATGTGTATATTTAGTGTGTTGGTAGGATCTGAGAACCAATATACAACTCGGAGGTGCGACCCGCTACATCGACCCCTCTTACCCCCTAGCAGGTTCATGCACCTAGAGGTTGAAAACTCCAGTTTCGGGTGTCGGGCATGGAATCGTGGGACGGAGTAGATGAAATGCTGGTTCCCCATGTCCCTATGTATAAACCTAACACAACAAAGCAAATTAGTTCAGGCGTCTACCCCCTCTCGGCGCCGTTTAAAGGGGATATCGCCGGGTTTTGTTCGTGCCGGGGGTCCAGACTGTCGGAACCCCACCAAAACTTGCATGCACCCCTATCATGTGTATATTAGTGTGTTCGTAGTCTGTAGGAACCAATATACAACTTCGAGGTGCGACCCGCTACATCGACCCCTCTTACCCCCTAGAAGGTTCATGCACTTAGAGGTGGAAAACTACCGTTTTGGGTGTCGGACATGGAATCCTGAGACGGAGTAGATGAAATGTTGGTTCCCCATGTTCCTATGTATCAACCGAACACAACCAAGCAAAAAGGTTCATGCGTCTACCCCCTCTCGGCGCCGTTTAAAGGGGTAAATTGTCGGGTTTGACTTTTTCCCAACGGATGTTTGGTTTCTCCGTGCTGGGGGTCCGGACCGTCGAAACCCCACATAACTTGCATGGACCCCTAAAATGTGTATATTAATGTTTTGGTAGGATGTGGGAACCAAGATACAACTCCGAGATGCGACCCGCTACATCGACCCCTCTTACCCCCTTGCAGGTTCATGCACTTAGAGGTGGAAAACTCCCGTTTCGGGTGCCGGGCATGGAATCATGAGACGGAGTAGATAAAATGTTTGTTCCCCATGTCCCTATGTATCAACCTAACACAATCAAGAAAAAAGGTTCATGCTTCTACCCCCTCTCGGCACCGTTTAAAGGGGTCGATCGTCGGGTTTGACTTTTTCCCAAAGGATGTTCGGTTTCTCCGTGCCGGGGGTCCAAAGCGTCGGAACCCCACCAAAACTTGCATGGACCCCTAACATGTGTATATTAGTGTTTTGGTAGGATGTGGGAACAAATATACAATCCAAGTTCCAACCCGCTACATCGACCCCTCTTACCCCCTAGCAGGTTTATGCACTTAGAGGTGGAAAACTCCCGTTTCGGATGCCGGGCATGGAATCGTGCGACGGAGTAGATGAAATGTTTGTTCCCCATGTCCCTATGTATCAACGTAACACAACCAAGCAAAAAATTTCATGCGTCTGCCCCTTCTCGGTGCCGTTTAAAGGGGTAGATTGCCGGGTTTAACTTTTTCTCAACGGATGTTCGGTTTCTTTGTGCCGGGGGTCCGGAGCGTCGAAACCCCACCAAACTTTCATAGACCCCTAACATGTGTATATTAGTGTGTTTGTAGGCTGTGGGAACCAAGATACAACTCTAGGTGCGACCCGCTACATCGACCCCTCTTACCCCCTAGCGGGTTCATGCACTTAGAGGTGGAAAATTTCCGTTTCGGGTGTCGGGCATGGAATCGTGCGACGGAGTAGATGAAATGTTGGTTCCCCATGTCCCTATGTATCAACCTATCACAACAAAGCAAAATAGTTCATGTGTCTACCCCCTCTCGGTGCCGTTTAAAGGGGATATCGTCGGGTTTGACTTTTTCCAAACGGATGTTGGGTTTTGTTCGTGCCGGGGGTCCGGAGCGTCGGAACCCCACCAAAACTTGCATGCACCCCTATCATGTGTATATTAGTGTGTTCGTAGGATGTGGGAACCAATATACAACTTCGAGGTACGACCCGCTACATCGACCCCTCTTATCCCCTAGAAGGTTCGTGCACTTAGAGGTGGAAAACTACCGTTTTTGGTGTCGTGCAAGGAATCATGAGACAGAGTAGATGAAATGTTTGTTCCTAATGTACCTATATATAACCCTAACTCAACCAAGCAAAAAGGTTCATGCTTGTACCCCCTCTCGGGGCCGTTTAGAGGGGTAGATCGCCGGGTTTGACTTTTTCCCAACGGATGTTCGGTTTCTCCGTCCGGGGGTCCGGAGCGTCGGAACCCCACCAAAACTTGCATGGACCCCTAACATGTGCATATTAGTGTTTTTGTAGGATGTGGGAACAAATATACAATCCAAGTTGCAACCCGCTACATCGACCCCTCTTACCCCCTAGCAGGTTTATGCACTTAGAGGTGGAAAACTCCCGTTTCGGATGCCGGGCATGGAATCGTGCGACGGAGTAGATGAAATGTTTGTTCCCCATGTCCCTATGTATCAACGTAACACCCAAGCAAAAAAATTCATGCGTCTGCCCCTTCTCGGTGCCGTTTAAAGGGGTAGATTGCCGGGTTTAACTTTTTCTCAACGGATGCTCGGTTTCTCTGTGCCGGGGGTCCGGAGCGTCGAAACCCCACCAAACTTGCATAGACCACTAACATGTGTATATTAGTGTGTTTGTAGGCTGTGGGAACCCAGATACAACTCCGAGGTGCGACCCACTACATCGACCCCTCTTACCCCCTACCAGCTTCATGCACTTAGAGGTGGAAAACTCCAGTTTCGGGTGTCGGGCATGGAATCGTGCGACGGAGTAGATGAAATGTTGGTTCCCCATGTCCCTATGTATCAACCTAACACAACAAAGAAAATTAGTTCATGCGTCTACCCCCTCTCGGCGCCGTTTAAAGGGGATATCGCCGGGTTTTGTTCGTCCCGGGGGTCCGGAGTGTCGGAACCCCACCAAAACTTGCATTCACCCCTATCATGTGTATATTAGTGTGTTCGTAGTCTGTGGGAACCAATATACAACTTCGAGGTGCGACCCGCTACATCGACCCCTCTTACCCCCTAGAAGGTTCATGCACTTAGAGGTGGAAAACTACCGTTTCGGCTGCCGGGCATGGAATCATGAGACGGAGTAGATGAAATGTTGGTTCCCCATGTTCATATGTATGAACCTACAAAAACAAAGCAAAAAGGTTCTGTCGTCTACCCCCTCTCGGCGCCGTTTAAAGGGGTTAATCGCCGGGTTTGATTTTTTCCCAACGGATGTTGGGTTTTGTTCCTGTCAGGGGTCCGGAGCGTCGGAACCCCACCAAAACTTGCATGGACCACTAAAATGTGTATATTAATGTTTTAGTAGGATGTGGGAACCAAGATACAACTCCGAGTTGCGACCCGCTACATCGACCCCTCTTACCCCCTAGCAGGTTTATGCACTTAGAGGTGGAAAACTCCCGTTTCGGGTGCAGAGCATGGAATCATGAGACAGAGTAGATGAAATGTTTGTTCCCCATGTCCCTATGTATCAACCTAACACAATCAAGCAAAAAGGTTCATGCTTCTACCGCCTCTCGGTACCGTTTAAAGGGGTAGATCGTTGAGTTTGACTTTTTCCCAAAGGATGTTCGGTTTCTCCGTGCCGGGGGTCCAAAGCGTCGGAACCCCACCAAAACTTTCATGGACCCCTAACATGTGTATATTAGTGTGTTGGTAGGATGTGGGAACCAAGATACAACTCTGAGGTGCGACCCGCCACATGGACCCCTCTTACTCCCTAGCAGGTTCATGCACTTAGAGGTGGAAAACTCCCGTTTCGGGTGTCGGACATGGAATCGTGCGACGGAGTAGATGAAATGTTGGTTCCCCATGTACCTATGTATAAAACTAACACAACCAAGTAAAAAGTTCATGCGTCTACCCCTTCTCGGCGCCGGGTTTGACTTTTCCCTTCGGATGTTGGGTTTCTCCGGGTCGGGGGTCCGGAGCGTCGGAACCCCACCAAAACTTTCATGGACCCCTATAATGTGTATATTTAGTGTGTTGGTAGGCTGTGAGAACCAATATACAACTCGGAGGTGCGACCCGCTACATCGACCCCTCTTACCCCTAGCAGGTTCATGCACCTAGAGGTTGAAAACTCCAGTTTCGGGTGTCAGGCATGGAATCGTGCGACGGAGTAGATGAAATGTTGGTTCCCCATGTCCCTATGTATCAACCTAACACAACAAAGCAAATTAGTTCATGCGTCTACACCCTCTCGACACCGTTTAAAGGGGATATCGCCTGGTTTTGTTAGTGACGGGGGTCCAGAGTGTCGGAACCCCACCAAACTTGCATGCACCCCTATCATGTGTATATTAGGTGTGTTCGTAGTCTGTGGGAACCAATATACAACTTCGAGGTGCGACCCGCTACATCGACCCCTCTTACCAACTAGAAGGTTCATGCACTTAGAGGTGGAAAACTACCGTTTCGGGTGCCGGGCATGGAATCATGAGACGGAGTAGATGAAATGTTGGTTCCCCATGTTCCTATGTATCAACCTAACACAACCAAGCAAAAAGGTTCATACGTCTACCCCCTCTCGGCGCCGTTTAAAGGGGTAAATCGCCGGGTTTGACTTTTTCCCAACGAATGTTCGGTTTCTCCGTGCTGGGGGTCCAAAGCGTCGGAACCCCACCAAAACTTGCATGGACCCCTAAAATGTGTATATTAGTGTTTTTGTAGGATGTGGGAACCAATATACAACTCCGAGTTACGACCCGCTACATCAACCCCTCTTACCCCCTAGCAGATTTATGCACTTAGAGGTGGAAAACTCCTATTTCGGGTGCCGGGCATGGAATCGTGCGACGGAGTAGATGAAATGTTTGTTCCCCATTTCCCTATTTATCAAACTTACACAACCAAGAAAAAAAATTCATGCGTCTACCCCTTCTCTGTGCCGTTTAAAGGGGTAGATCGCCGGGTTTGACTTTTTCTCAACGGATGTTCGGTTTCTCCGAGCCGGGGGTCCGAGGCGTCGGAACCCCACCAAAACTTGCATGGACCCCTAACATGTGTATATTAATGTTTTGGTAGGATGTGGGAACTAAGATACAACTCCGAGTTGCGACCCGCTACACCGACCCCTCTTACCCCCTAGCAGGTTTATGCACTTAGAGGTGGAAAACTCCCGTTTCGGGTGCCGGGCATGGAATCATGAGATGGAGCAGATGAAATGTTTGTTCCCCATGTCCCTATGTATCAACCTAACACAATCAAGAAAAAAGGTTTATGCTTCTACCCCCTCTCGGCACCGTTTCGGGTGTCGGACATGGAATCGTGCGACGGATTAGATGAAATGTTGGTTCCCCATGTACCTATGTATCAAACTAACACAACCAAGTAAAAAAATTCATGCGTCTACCCCCTCTCGGCGCCGGGTTAGACTTTTCCCAGCGGATATTCGGTTTCTCCGTGTCGGGGGTCCGGATCATCGGAACCCCACCAAAACTTGCATGGTCCATTCATAACATAGAGGCCAAGTTGGGGCTCGTGCGATGGCTCCTCTCCCACCACCACCCTCCTCCTCCTCCACCCTCCCACCGCTGCCGGCAATTTTTCTCCATGGCGTCAAGAATTAAGCTGGATGGAGGCCCTCCTGCATTGGGACTTCGCCCCCGGCCTTGCGGTCGAGGCACAGGTGCGTCGGCGTTTCGGATCTTCGGTCAATTTCTCTCCTGCTTCCTCTTGTTCTTCGGAATTTTTCCTGGTGGTTTCTTTCTCGTCCGCGGCTTTCAAACTCACGGAAGAATCAGTCGGTTTGGCGCTCCAATCATGTATTGGTGGAGATCATTTGGGCTTTCGTGTCTTCCAACTTTCTGATCACCGGTTTCGTTTCTCGGTGGCTTCAAGCCGAGTTGGTCACTTCATCTATGGCCTCCAAGACCGTGTTTGGCCAGATTTTGTTTGTCACTTCTCATTATTCCGTGGAGTTCATCCTGCTGTTTCTGGTCTTCATCATGGTACTCATTCTCAGCGATCTGGTTCTAGTCAGTGGCGTTCTTCTGCTGAGAATCTTACTGTCTCGCAACGTGCTCCTACTGCCCTCCGGCCGAATCTGGATTTCCTGAAGCACAGTTCATCTTATGATTCTACTTCAGCAAATGAGCTTTCAAAATTTAATTTCAAAAAGACAGTTGTTGATGTTCACAAGGTTGTTTCGGAGATTGGTCACAAGGTTTGTTCGGATACTGGTCACAAGGTTTGTTCGGAGTCCATCATCTTTGGATCTTTTCAGCCTGTCATCGATAAACAGATTTCATATGTTACTCAGGATATTAAGTTTGGTCGTTTTACCAATTCGGAATTATCCGACATTTTAGGATCTGCCAATCAGTGCTTTTATAGTGCCCGTTATCTTAGGGATTTTTGCGCTTCATTGCCAAAAGAACTGCTTGAGCACCTGGAGGATTTAAGGGGGGCTAATTATTCAGTTCAGGAGATCAAGGAGGCAATTAATTTGCCGGTTATTCCGCCCAAAGATTTGGTGTTTGAAATTTTGGGTCGTTGTTCACGTTGTAGCTCCACTGATCATCTGCTGAAAACATGCCCTGGGCCTTGTAAGCACTGCCTTCTCTTGGGCTTTTTGTGCGTGGACTGTGACAACTTTGCATCCTGCGCTGACGTCTACCCAGATAATAGTGTTAATACGATTGCACCAACTCATCCTGTGGAACCCCCTCGGGGTCCTTTGAGCCCGTTGGTGGATGCTACCCTTTCTGGCCCTCTCAGATGTTGCTTTCGTTGTCTTGAGCTGGGACACATCAGGAGTAATTGTCACAATGATATCAAATGTACACAGTGTCATGGATGGGGACATAAGGCTCGTTCTTGTCCTATTCTCCAAAGCTGCAAATTTTGTCATGGGATGGGCCATAAGGTTGATTGCTGCCCTAAGATTCATTGTCATATATGCGGAGATTTGGGTCATCGCAGCATTAATTGTCAATCTCGTAAAAGATGGGTCAAGAAGTGCACTTCTGTCCAAACTAAGGAAGTGAACCTGGATACTGATTCACCTCCCGTGGCTCCTATCTTGTTAGCACCTCTGCCTGATTGCCATCCCCTTATTTCTGAGCAGACATGGAACAGGCCAAAGTTGATTGACTCCTGCTCCGCCTCGGACTCGGACAACGCATCAGATGATGCCTTTGATGCTTGGAATGACCACCTCGAGGAGGTTGATTTATCTACTGTCGGTATGTTTACCGGCGATTATGTATTCTTGCTGTCTGATACTGGTTCTGTTCAACTGGAAGTGACAAATTTTGTCAAGTTTCTGAACGCTTTGTTGGCTAAGGTCTATTTCAAGGCTTACTATCTGTTGGGACCTGCACCGCTGTTTGCCGATGGTGATGCTTTTCTGGATTTAGATCACCAGCTGGCTTTGCTGTTTCGCAGTGCAGTGTTTTACCACTTCCTCCAGTCGGTTGCTCTGCTAGACAGCGCTGAGAAAATTGCTGTATCTCACACTTTGATGGCTGTCAAGAATGGGTTTCAGTTTAACTGTCTATCTCTGAACCTGAGGGAGTTCTCGGTTGCAGTGGGACAAGATTGGGCGCCATCCCAAAGTTCAAGCTATTTCATGTCAGCCCAGTTGTCAGATGGTCCGGAAGAAACTGAGCTGTTTGACTCCAGTCTTGTCGTAGCCCAGGTTACGAATTTGGTTTCCCGACATGCCATTTCGACAACACCTCGTCGTGCTAGGAAAGTTGACCTAGTGGCCAAAGCTCCGGAGGTCTGCGAGAAACGTGTCACCAGACAGAACAATAAGGGTTTCAAGCATCAGTCCATTCCACCGCTTCCTCCTCGTCGTTCCACCGCCTCCAAAGTGAAGAAACCTGAAGTGATGCGGTTGGAGGAAATGCGTCGCCTTGGGATTGATCGCTGCCATATTGATCCTGAGGAGCTAACTGACGCCAAGCTTCTTAAGGAGCAGCGAAACTGAAGTGGGTCTATTTGTCTTGTCATGCAATCAACTCTAAGAACTAAAGCTTGGAACGTTCTGAGTTGGAATATCCGTGGGCTCAATGATCCTGCTAAATGGCCTCTTGTGCGTAACAAAATTGAGGAGAGTGGGGCTTCGATTATTTGTTTGCAAGAAACCAAACGCACTGATATTGATCTTGCTTTCATTCGGAACTTTGCACCCAAGCGTTTTGATAAATATGCTTGGGCGCCCTCTGACGGTGCCTCGGGTGGGCTTCTTATTCTCTGGTCCGGGAAAGCCTTTGATGGTACAGTTTTGCTGACTGATTTCTGTGGGGTTGTGATTAATCTACGCTCCCAACAGTCACAAGACTCATTTGTGCTGGCTAACATATATGGTCCATGTTCTGGTCCCACCCGTGATGATTTTGTGGCTTGGCTTTTTCACTTAAATATTGAGGATGATAATCTCTGGTTGCTCGTGGGAGATTTTAATTTCTATAGATCCATTGAGAATCGCAGCCGAGAGGGTGCAAACCTGGTTGATATTGAAACCTTCAATGAAATTATCAGCTATCACGGGCTAATTGAGCTTCCATTAAAAGGTCGTGCATTCACGTGGTCAAATATGCAGGCTGATCCGCTACTTGTTCAACTAGATTGGTTCTTCACGTCAACGTCTTGGACACTCAAATATCCAAACACGGTCGTGACCCCGCTTGCTAGACCCACATCCGATCACGTGCCATGTGTAGTTTCTATTGGCACTTCCATACCCAAGGCTGCGGTTTTTCGGTTTGAAAATCACTGGATCTCTTTGCCTGGTTTTCATGATGTGGTGGATTCTATTTGGAAAATTCATTGTCCCGGGGATGCTGCCAAAAGGCTTTCCTCAAAGTTTAAATTGCTACGCAAAGCCCTGAAAAAATGGTGCACCTCCATCTCTCAGCTGAACAAGATTATTGATAATTGCAATGAGGTTATCTTTATGGTTGATGAATTAGAAGATCAAAGACAACTTCACTTTTCAGAAAGCAATTTCAGGAACATTGTCAAGAAACAGCTTGAATACTTGCTGAATTGTAAGCAAACATATTGGAAGCAAAGATGTACTGCTAGATGGGTAAAACTAGCAGAGGCCAATACCTCCTACTATCATGCTATGGCAACAATCAGCTTTCGAAAGAATTCCATTGCATCATTGACCAGAGAGGATGGCTCGGTGGCTGTGGATCATGATGAGAAGGCTGGGTTGCTCTGGAACACTTATAAGCAACGCCTTGGAGTTAACTCAGACATCAATGAAAATTTTGATTTCACTCGGTATATTCAGAGACATGAAGGTCTGGAGGTCTTGACTAGGCCTTTCACTATGAGAGAGGTGGAGGAGATTCTTAAGGGTCTGCCAAATGCTAAGGCTCCCGGGCCAGATGGTTTTACTGGCTTGTTCCTAAAGAAATGTTGGTCTTTGGTTAAGTGGGATTTCTTTGATCTTTGCCGTCAGTTTTGGTGTGGGGAGGTTAATCTTCAAAGCATTAATGACTCCTATATTACTTTGATCCCCAAATCAAATTCTCCAGAAGGTCCCAACGACTACAGGCCGATCTCCTTATTGAATTGTTCCCTGAAATTCCTCACTAAACTTTTGGCCAATAGGTTACAGTCTGTCATTTTGAAGATTATACATCTGAATCAGTATGGATTTCTCAAAACTCGCTCGATTCAAGACTGTGTTGGTTGGGCTTATGAGTACATTCACCAATGCAAACAGTCCAAGAAAGAATGCATCATTCTCAAGCTTGATTTCGCCAAAGCTTTCGATACAATTGATCATCGAGCAATTCTTAAGATCCTAAAATGTAAAGGCTTTAATGATCAGTGGTTAGGCTGGATGGATTGCATCATGTCGACGGGTACCTCTTCGATCTTGTTGAACGGTACTCCAGGTAAAAAGTTCGCCTGCAAGCGGGGAGTTCGTCAGGGTGATCCTTTGTCTCCAACCCTATTTGTGGCAGGTTCAGATCTTCTTCAGTCCATGGTCAATCTATTATGCGCTGAAGGTGGACTCCAGACGCCACTCCCAATTCCTGGTGCTGATTTCCCCATTGTACAATACGCAGATGACACTCTGTTGATCATGCAAGCTTGTCCCAATCAACTCCTGGCATTGAAATCGTTATTGCATGAGTTCTCGTCCGCAACTGGTCTGTGCGTCAACTATGCTAAATCTTGCATCTTACCGATCAATGTTACACCAGAGAAGATGGTGGATTTAGCTAGAGTTTTTGAGTGCTCCATTGGAACTCTTCCTTTCACATACTTAGGGCTGCCGCTTGGGACGTCAAGACCCACGGTTCGTGATCTTGCGCCAGTAAATGACCAAATTGAGCGTCGTCTAAACGCTTGTGCTCGTTTCTTACCTTATGGAGGAAGATTGATGCTTGTGGACTCAGTTTTCTCGGCTCTGCCCATGTTCCTGATGTGTTCTCTAAAGCTAAATAAAACCTTCTTTAAATCGGTGAACCGCTCTCGACGTCACTGTCTTTGGGACAAACGTGCGGATTCCACCTCATTTGCTGGTTTGGCGGCCTGGGACCTGGTCTGTCGACCCAAAGAACATGGTGGGTTAGGTGTTATCAATCTTGAATTGCAGAACATGGCTCTCCTATTAAAGCAACTTCACAAGTTCTACACGAAACAAGATATCCCATGGGTCAATTTGGTTTGGTCACTTTATTCAGATGCAGCTCCTCATGCTCAGCCTGCGAGAGGTTCCTTTTGGTGGCGTGATATTTTCAGTTTGGTGGATGTCTATCGCAGTATCACTGAAATTCATGTTAGAGATGGCTCAACAATTCTTTTCTGGAAGGATATATGGGCTCATGGAGAGTTATTATCGGAAAGACTTCCTCATCTTTACTCCTTCGTCGATAAACCTGATTTGACGGTGCAAAAGGTTCTCACTACAGCCAACATGAGTTCTTTATTTACCTTGCCGCTCTCTACTGAAGCTTTTGATGAATTTCAAGACCTGCAATTGTTGTGTGATCAACACTCGCCTCTGCCAGTGGCTACAGACGAGAGAAGTTTTGTTTGGAACAAGGTTTCCTATTCATCGATGGATTTCTATAAATTCATGTTTAAGGACTTCCCAAAAGACGCTGCCCTATCTGCTATTTGGAAATCTAGCTGTATCCCAAAACTGAAAGTATTTTGCTGGCTTCTTTTCATGGACCGCCTCAACACAAAAGATCTCATGCTGCGTAAACAATGGAAGGTCGAGGGAGGACCTAATTGTGTGCTTTGCAATCACGCCATTAGAGAAGATGTTCATCATCTGTTCTTTGGTTGCAGCTTTGCTGAGGAATGCTGGCTTACGGTTGGTATCACATGGGATAATTCACGTACTATAATGGAGAGATCTCTTCATGCGGCTGCGTCTTTTCATCATGGTAATTTCATGGAATTCTTTGCCACGGTAGCCTGGAACATCTGGAAGGAGCGTAATGATTTTATCTTCAAAGGGGAGGCACCTTCCATGGGGCGCTGGCGTCGACGCACCAAGCATGATATCCTCCTCCATCAGTTCAGAATCAAAACCTCTCTAGTTCAGAGGCTGCTGGATAGTGTCACTCTTTGCTTTCCTTAGTTTTTGGATCGCACTGTTTTAGGCCAAGCTACATTGTAATCTTCTACTCTTTTCTCCTTTTTAGGTTTGGGTCATGTCTGTATGACTCATCCCTCTCACCTCATCATCTTCACCTCCCCCCCACCCCCCCCCCCCATTCATGTAAACTTCTGTTAAAGTTTTGAAAATAACCGTAGGGTTCTTGCCCTACGGTAGCTTGGTCTAAAAAAAACATGTGTATATTAGTGTATTGTAGGTTGTGGTAACCAAGATACAACTCCGAGGTGCGACCCCCTACATCGACCCCTCTTACCCCCTTGCAGGTTCATGCACTTAGAGGTGGAAAACTCCCGTTTCGGGTGTCGGACATGAAATCGTGCGACGGCGTAGATGAAATGTTGGTTCGCCATGTCACTATGTATCAACCTAACACAACCAAGAAAAAAGGTTCATGCGTCTACCCCCGCTCGACGCCGTTTAAAGGGGTAAATCGTCGGGTTTGACTTTTTCCCAACGGATGTTGGGTTTCGCTGTGCCGGGGGTCCGGAGTGTCGGAACCCCACGAAAACTTGCATGGACCCCTAACATGTGTATATTAGTGTGTTTGTAGGCTGTGGGAACCAAGATAAAACTCGGTGGTGCGACCCGCTACATCGACCCCTCTTACCCCCTTGCAGGTTCATGCACTTAGAGGTGGAAAACTCCCGTTTCGGGTGTCGGGATGGAATCGTGCGACGGAGTAGATGAAATGTTGGTCCCCCATGTACTTATGTATCAAAATAACACAACCAAAAAAAAAGGTTCATGCGTCTACCCCCTCTCGGCGCCGTTTAAAGGGGTATATCGTCGGGTTTGACTTTTCCCAACGGATATGGGGATTCTCCGTGTCGGGGGTCTGGAGCGTCGGAACCCCACCAAAACTCTAATGGATCCCCAACATGTGTATATTAGTGTGTTGGTAGGATGTGGGAACCAAGATACAACTCCGAGGTGCAACCCGCTACATCGACCCCTCTTACCCCCTAACAGGTTCAAGCACTTAGAGGTGGAAAACTCCCGTTTCGGGTGCCAGGCATGGAATCGTGCGACGGAGTAGATGAAATGTTGGTTACCCATGTCCCTATGTATCAAAATAACACAAGCAAGAAAAAAAGTTCATGCTTCTACCCCTTCTCGGCGCCGTTTTAACGGGTAGATCGCCGGGTTTGACTTTTCCCAGCGGATGTTGGGTTTCTCCGGGTCGGGGGTCCGGACAGTCGGAACCCCATCAAAACTTTCATGGACCCCTCACATGTGTATATCAGTGTGTTGGTAGGCTCTGGGAACCAATATACAACTCTGTGGTGCGACCCGCTACATCGACCCCTCTTACCCCCTAGCAGGATCATGCACCTAGAGGTTGAAAACTCCCGTTTCGGGTGTCGGGCATAGAATCATCCGAATGAGTAGATGAAATATTGGTCCCCCATGTCCCTATGTATCAACCTAAGAAAACCAAGCAAAAAATTTCATGCGTCTAACCCCTCTCGGCGCCTTTTAAAGGGGTAGATCGCCGTGTTTGACTTTTTCCTAGCGGATGTGGGGTTTCTCCGTGTCGGCGGTCCGGAGCGTAGGAACCCCACAAAAACTTGCATGGTCCCCTAACATGTGTATATTAGTGTGTTTCTATGTTGTGGGAACCAAGATACAACTCCGAGGTGCGACCCGCTACATCGACCCCTCTTACCCTATACCAGGTTCATGCACTTAGAGATGGAAAACTCCCGTTTCGGGTGTCGGACATGGAATCGTGCGACGGTGTAGAGGAAATGTTGGCTATCCAAGTCCCTATGTATCAACCTAACACAACCAAGCAAAATGTTTCATGCGTCTACTGTAACGCCCCGGAATTTATTCCCTTTTTGTTTTGTTTGTTTTTCTTTTTGCATCAACATGAAATCATCATGCATCATTTGCATTTGTCAACCTAAATTTAAATTATTGCATTTAAATTTAACTCCATTTAAATTTAAATTCCACTTTTAAACCTAATTGCAAATCAAATTAATTTAAATGTGATATTTAAATTATTTTCATATATTCAAATTTATATATTAATGGGGTACTTTTGAAACTATAAATATTGTTCAAAATTCTATACATCTTTTCTTTTCTATTTTGTTTTAAAATACAAGAACATAAAAGAATGTTTAAAAAAATTAAAAAATTGCAGAGGAGAAAGAAAAATACTCCCTGTGCCATTTTCTCTCTCTTCTGGCCCATCTCCTCCTACCCCTCCTTGGCCCATCTCAGCCAGCCCGAAGCCCACACCCCCTCCTTCCTCCTCCGTACGGTCAACGGAGACAGGGAGAAAAGCGAGCTCTCTTTCCACCTCAGCCATGGCGCCCCCACCTCACCACGTGCTCCCCCTCCTCGCCTTCTTAGCCGGCCCCTCCTCCTCTTCCCCGAACCCTAACCCTAACCTCTTCTCCCCCCGTTGCGCCGCCACCCTCTCTTCCCCATCCTCTTCTCTGTTTCTTCTCCATCACCGAAACCTCCACCACCACATCGCCGTTGTGCCGCCGTACCAGGGACGTCAAAGACCCATAGAGCATCCCTGGAGCAGCGCCTCCTCGTCTTCGTCCTCCTCCCCGAGACAATCGGACCGGGAGCTGCTCCGTCCGTCCCCCTTGTCCACGTCTTCCCCGACGCCGGCGGAGCGACTCCGGCGAAATTCGCGGTCTTCCAACCTCCCCGCGCCGTGCAACTCCTCCAACCCTCTCCCGGTGAGCTACTGATTCCGTTCTAGTCTTCCCCTCTTCGAATCCGTGGCTGTGTCCACCGTTCCGCTCGCATCCGTGCCCGCCGCCATGGCCGAGCTAAAGATCAGGCTTTTGGCCTTGCTTTCCTGTGTCCCCTTCGTGTCCTCCGTGCACTCGTTCGTACGAGACTTCGCTGCACCACACACACGCACGCACAGCCGCAAACACCCGCGCCCAGCGTCGCCCGGTGATGGTCATCGTTTCCTACTGCTTTCCGTCACCGTCGTTGAATCGGGTTTCAGTTTCGTCAGGTTCTTTAGCACGTGTTACCGTTAAAAGCAAACTGAACCTTGTTCTGTCACCAACACGCATCGCTCCTAGTGGCTAGCACCACCGTTCTGCACCGCGCGCGCGCACCCGCGGGTTCGATCCCCAGCTTCGACGGATAAAAGCCCACCCTTTTAAATTTTTGCGCACTCACTGACAGGCATGGCCCGCGCGTCAGTGACCGCGGTCGCCAACACATCCACGCGCGCGCCAGCGTGGCCCTGGGTCCGCTGGTCAGTCAGTGGGGTGTGTTACCCCCCTCGGTGAGAAACGTCCCAGAGACAGAGAAACTGGGATAATTACACCAAGCCCCCCTACTTTTCTGCTTCCCACGCAGAGGTCCCCACAGACACTGTTTCCTCACCAACAGGTCCCTGCCTATTTGCAGAAACACCCCTAAACTTAATATGTTAATAACTTTTAATTTATAACTCCAAATAAAATAATCTTTATATGTTTATTTATCAGAAAAATGCAAAGAATATTAATATGCCATTTGTATGCCATATTGCATCTGTTATTTTAATTGCTTAGTGTAATTTGTTAATTGCAACTAAATAATTAATTATGGAATATGTGGGGTAATAAATATATAATGCCCTATTTCATTTGATTTAATATTGCTGGTAAATAAATAAGTTGCACCTAAATATTAATTGTCGGGGTTGTTTTCCCGCTTAATTTGGATTACCTGCATTGTATTGCATCTTGTCATGCCATGCATCATTCTCACATGATCATGCTGGATCTTTGCCGTAGTTATAAAATGCATCTTTTACGCTTTCAAGTGTTTGTTGCTTCTTCGCGGATAAGACGTTGAGATGTGTGAGCAACGACAAGATCTGCTTCCATGCGGGATTCCAGGCAAGCAAAATTTGCTTGTTTACCTATACATTGTCTTTCATTCCTGCCGTTGATCTCTGCTACCCTAGTATTCGATTCTTATCGCGATCCCATCACATGTTTATCCTGCAGCCCATACAGCTTTATCCCCACATCCTATCACCTGTTGTATGTTTATCTGTTAGCCTTGCGAGTCGAAGTGCATGCTTAAGGTTGGTTCTGCGAGTCTGTTTGTCCTATGTCATTTATACTTAGCATGATAGATTGTCTACCTCGATAAAATGTTGTCTTATATTGGGGTATTATAATTAAAAGATAAGGCACCGGCGGAAGGCCTTGCGAGGTGCTTTGTTCTGCTAAGTGTCGACCTAGGAACTCAGTTCTTGTCCTCGGATCCAATTTTGAGCGCACTAACCGCTTGTGGGAGGCCCTATGGAGCCCCCCGCGGCTTCGATCTAATCCGCTTCTTATCCAGGGCGCCGCAAGTAGTTCGGGCTTTCCATTTGATGCATGCATATGTTACCTAACGATCTCATGATGATGGAGTAGTCGATTCTCATATAGGGTGGCACGTTCTTAGAGTGCTATGAAGGTCGATCCCGCGGGCACTGGACCTGATTAGCCGTGCACACAATAATGCGGTTCCCTGGATGGGTTGTAGAGAAGAGATTTGCCGTGTTGAGATGCCCTACCTTCTGGCTTGCTTTTGGGGTTGATCGAACGAGTACGGGTCCAGTAGTGCACCCCTGCAGGGTATAATCTTATCGATGAGCCGTGTCCACGGTTATGGACGACTTGGTGATGATGCTGGCTAACAAGATCATAGACAACTTACACCTAATCATTGTTAATTAACCTGACTAGTAATATAGAATTACTTTCACAATAACTGGTAACTAAAATTTGTTCACTGTGTGAGTTTTCCCGAATTGTTTCCTCATACTTGGTTGAGGGGGTTAATCCGAGAATGGGTTATGTTTAGTGTTAGTTGTAGATGTTTATCTTATGCGCTCTCTTATCTCTCTCTGATTAGACGGAAGTTGTAGCGTGTCTCTTTAGGTTGCTAGTGCTGCTGCCGCTAAGTCCACCTCCCCTATATTTTGAGAGATGGTGTAGAAAGTAGGCAAGTCGGTTTTGCTTGCCAGGGAGTGCCCTGACCCTCTTTTGGGATGTGCTTTATGTGCAGTCAACAGGTTGAAGTCTGACGACGTTAGCTTGGGAATCCCTCCGGCTTGGCTGGGCAGGGATATGGCGCCATTGCTTATCTTCAGGACTCTTAGTCCAATTTGTATCTTATCCGTAGTCGGATATATTTTTCTTCCGCAGTAATGTGAATCTTTGTATTGTATCATTTGTATCTTGACTCGTTCGAGTCCTTGTTATAATTATATCTTCTGTTGTATTTGTGGATGTATCGGAACTGTTGTAATGATATCACAATTCCACCCACATAATGCGCATGTTTCGGCGTGCACATTATGTCTGGTGGGCGACCTAAAATCGTTATTATGCGGATTTCGGCGGGATCGCTTAAATCTACATAGTACCGATTTTCGGGGGTCACATCTACCCCCTCTCGGCGTCGTTTAAAGGGGTAGATCGCCGGGTTTGACTTTTTCCCAACGGATGTTCGGTTTCTCCGTGCCGGGGGTCCGGAGCGTCGGAACCCCACCAAAACTTGCATGGACCCCTAACATGTGTATATTAGTGTTTTTGTAGGATGTGGGAACCAAGATACAAGTCCGAGTTGCGACTTGCTACATCGACCCCTCTTACCCCCTAGCAGGTTCATGCACTTGGAGATGGAAAACACCCGTTTCGGGTGCCGGGCATGGAATCGTGCGTCGGAATAGACGAAATGTTGGTTCTCCATGTCCCTATGTATCAACCTAACGCAACCAAGCAAAAAATTTCATGCATCTAACCCCTCTCGGCGCCGTTTAAAGGGGTAGATTGCCGGGGGTCCGGAGGGTCGGAACCTTGCCAAACCTTGCATGGACCACTAATATGTGTATATTAGTGTGCTGGTAGGCTGTGGGAACCAATATACAACTCCGTGGTGCGACACGCTACATCGACCCCTCTTACCCCCTAGCAGGTCCATGCACTTAGAGGTGGAAAATTCCAGTTTCGGGTGCCGGGCATGGAATCGTGCGAAGGAGTAGATGAAACATTGGTTCCCCATGGACCTATGTATCAAACTAACACAAAAAAGCAAAAAGGTTCATGTGTCTACCTCCTCTCGGCGTCGTTTAAAGGGGTAGATGGCCGGGTTTGACTCTTTCCAACAGATGTAGGGTTTCTCCGTATCGGGGGTCCGGAGCGTCGGAATCCCACCAGAACTTGCATGGATCCCAAATATGTTTATATAAGTGTGTTGGTAGGCTGTGGGAACCAATATACAACACCGAGATGCGATCCTCTATATCGACCCTTCTTACCGGCCCCCTTAGCACGTTCATGCACTTAGAGGTGGAAAACTCCCGTTTTTTGTGTCGGACATTGAATCGTGCGAAGGAGTAGATGATATGTTGGTTCCCCATGTCCCTATGTATCAAACTTACACAACCAAGGAATTTTTTTCATGCGTCTACCCCCTTTCGGCGCCGTTTAAAGGGGTAGATCGCCGGGTTTGACTTTTTCCAAACGGATGTTGGGTTTCTCCGTGCCGGGGGTCTGGAGCGTCGGAACCCCACCAAAACTTGCATCGACCCCTAACACGTGTATATTAGTGTGTTTGTAGGCTGTGGGAACCAAGATAAAACTCCGAGGTGCGACCCGCTACATCGACCCCTCATACCCCCTAGCTGGTTCATGCACTTAGAGGTGGAAAACTCCCGTTTCGGGTGTCGGGCATGGAATCGTGCGACGGAGTTGATGAAATGTTGGTTCCCCATGTCCCTATGCATAAACTTAACACAACAAAGTAAAAAAGTTCATGCTTCTACCCACTCTCCGCGCCGTTTAAAGGGCTTATCGCCGGGTTTGATTTTTTCACAACGGATGTTGGGTTTTGTTCGTGTCGGGGGGTCCGGAGCGTCGGAAACCCCCAAAAAACTTGCATTGACTCCTATAATGGGTATATTAGTGTGTTGGTAGGATGTGGGAACCAATATACAACTTCGAGGTGCGACCCGCTACATCGACCCCTCTTACCCCCTAGAAGGTTCATGCACTTAGAGGTGGAAAACTCCCGTTTTGGGTGCCGGGCATGGAATCGTGCGACGAAGTAGATTAAATGTTTGTTCCCCATGTCCCTATATATCAACCTAATACAACCAAGCAAAAATGTTGATGCGTCTACCCGCTATCGGCGCCGTTTAAAGGGGTAGATCGCCGGGTTTAACTTTTTCCCAACAGATGTTTGGTTTCTCCGTTCCGGGGGTCCGGAGCATCGGAACCCCACCAAAACTTGCATGGACCACTAACATGTGTATATTAGTTTTTTTGTAGGACGAGGGAACCAATATACAACTGCGAGTTCCGACCCGCTACATCTACCCCTCTTACCCCCTAGCAGGTTTATGCACTTAGAGGTGGACAACTCCCGTTTCGGGTGTTGGGCATGGAATCGTGCAACGGAGTAGATGAAATGTTGGTTCCCCATTTCCCTATGTATCAACCTAACACAACCAAGAAAAAAAGTTCATGCGTCTACCCCTTCTCGGCGCCGTTTAAAGGGGTAGATCGCCGGGTTTGAGTTTTTCTGAACGGATGTTCGGTTACTCTGAGCCGGTGGTCCGGAGCGTCGGAACCCCACCAAAACTTGCATGGACCCCTAACATGTGTATATTAGTGTGTTGGTAGTATGTGGGAACCAAGATACAACTCCGAGGTGCAACCCGCTACATCGACCGCTCTTACCCCCTCACAGGTTCAAGCACTTAGAGGTGGAAAACTACCGTTTCGGGTGCCGGGCATGGAATCGTGCGACGAAGTAGATGAAATGTTTGTTCCCCATGTCCCAATGTATCAACCTAACACAACCAAGCAAAATAGTTCATGTTTCTACCATCTCTCGGCGCCGTTTAAAGGGGTAGATCGCCGGGTTTGACTTTTTCCCAACGGATGTTCAGTTTCTCCGTGCCGGGGGTCCGGAGCGTCGGAACCCCACCAAATCTTGAAAGGACCCCTAAAATGTGTATATTAGTGTTTTGTTAGGATGTGGGAACAAAGATACAACTCTGAGTTGCGACCCGCTACATCGACCCCTCTTACCCCCCTAGCAGGTTTATGCACTTAGAGGTGGAAAACTACCGTTTCGGGTGCCGGGCATGGAATCATGAGACGGAGTAGATGAAATTTTTGTTCCCCATGTCCCTATGTATCAACCAAACACAACCAAGCAAAAATGTTCATGCGTCTACCCCCTCTCGGCGCCGTTTAAAGGGTAGATCGCCGGGTTTGACTTTTTCCCAACGGATGTTCGGTTTCTCCGTGCCGGGGTTCCGGAGCGTCGGAACCCCACCAAAACTTGCATGGACCCCTAACATATGTATATTAGTGTATTAGGAGGATGTGGGAACCCAGATACAACTCCGAGTTGCGACCCGCTACATCGACCCCTCTTACCCCCCAGCAGGTTTATGCACTTAGAGGTGGAAAACTCTCGTTTCGGGTGCCGGGCATGGAATCGTGCGACGGAGTAGATAAAATGTTTGTTCCCCATGTTCCTATGTATCAACCTAACACAACCAAGAAAAAAAGTTCATGCGTCTACCCCTTCTCGGTGCTGTTTGAAGGGGTAGATCGCCGGGTTTGACTTTTTCTCAACGGATGTTCGGTTTCTCCGAGCCAGGGTCCAGAGCGTCGGAACCACACCAAAACTTTCATGGACCCCTAACATGTGTATATTAGTGTGTTGGTAGTCTCTGAGAACCAATATACAAGTCGGAGGTGCGACCCGCTACATCAAACCCTCTTACCCCCTAGCAGGTTCATGCACCTAGAGGTTGAAAACTCCCGTTTCGTGTGTCGGGCATGGAATCATGCGGTGGAGTAGATGAAATGTTGGTCCCATATGTCCCTATGTATCAAACTAACACAACCAAGCAAAAAGGTTCATGCTTCTAACCCCTCTCGGCGCCTTTTAAAGGGGTAGAACGTCGGGTTTGACTTTTTCCCAACGGATGTGGGGTGTCTCCGTGTCAGGGGTCCGGAGCGTCGGAACCCCACCAAAACTTGCATGGAACCATAAAATGTGTATATTAGTGTGTTGGTAGGGTATGGTAACCAAGATACAACTCTGAGGTGCGACCCGCTACATCGGCCCCTCTTACCCCCTAGGAGGTTCATGCTCTTAGAGGTGGAAAACTCCCGTTTCGGGTGTCGGACATGGAATCGTGCGACGGCGTAGATGAAATGTTGGTTCTCCATGTCCCTATGTATCAACCTAACACAAACAAGAAAAAAGGTTCATGTGTCTACCCCCGCTCGGCGCCGTTTAAACGGGTAGATCGTCGGGTTTGACTTTTTCCCAACGGATGTTGGGCTTCTCTGTGCCGTGGGTCCGGAGCGTCGGAACCCCAAGAAAACTTGCATGGACCCCTAAAATGTGTATATTAGTGTGTTGGTAGGCTGTGGGAACCAGGATACTACTCGGAGGTGTGACCCGCTATATCGACCCCTCTTACACCCTTGTAGGTTCATCCACTTAGAGGTGGAAAGCTCCTGTTTCGGGTGTCGGCATGGAATCGTGCGACGGAGTAGATGAAATGTTGGTCCCCCATGTACTTATGTATCAACATAACACAACCAAGCAAAAAAGTTCATGCGTCTACCCCCTCTCGGCGCCATTGAAAGGGGTAGATCTTCGGGTTTGACTTTTCCCAACGGATGTGGGGATTCTCCGTGTCGGGGGTCTGGAGCGTCGGAACCCCACCAAAACTTGAATGGATCCCCAACATGTGAATATTAGTGTGTTGGTAGGCTGTGGGAACCTAGATACAACTCCGAGGTGCGACCCGCTATATCGACCCCTCTTACCGGCCCCCTTAGCAGGTTCATGCACTTAGAGGTGGAAAACTCCCGTTTCGGGTGTCGGACATGGAATCGTGCGAAGTAGTAGATGATATTTTGGTTCCCCATGTCAATATGTATAAAACTAACACAACCAAGCAAAAAATTTCATGCGTCTACCCCCTCTCGGCGCCGTTTAAAGGGGTAGATCGCCGGGTTGACATTTTCCAAACGGATGTTGGGTTTCTCCGTGCCCAGGGTCCGGAGCGTTGGAACCCCACCAAAACTTTCATGGACTCCTAACATGTTTATGTTTGTGTGTTGGTAGGCTGTGGGAACCCAGATACAACTCGAGGTGCGACCCGCTACATCGACCCCTCTTACCCCCTAGAAGGTACATGCACTTAGAGGTGGAAAACTCCCGTTTCGGGTGTCGGGCATGGAATCGTGCGCCGGAGTAGATGAAATGTTGGTTCCCCATGTCCCTATGTATCAACCTAACACAACAAAGCAAAATAGTTCATGCGTATACCCCCTCTCGGTGCCGTTTAAGAGGGATATCGCCGGGTTTGACTTTTTCCAAACGGATGTTGGGTTTTGTTCTGCCGGGGGTCCGGAGCGTCGGAACCTCACCAAAACTTGCACCACCCCTATCATGTGTATATTAGTGTGTTCGTAGGCTGTGGGAACCAATATACAACTTCGAGGTGCGACCGGCTACATCGACCCCTCTTACCCCCTAGAAGGTTCATGCACTTAGAGGTGGAAAACTACCGTTTTTGGTGCCGGGCATGGAATCACGAGACAGAGTAGATGAAATGTTTGTTCCCCATGTACCTATGTATCAAACTAACACAACCAAGCAAAAAGGTTCATGCTTCTACCCCCTCTCGGCGTCGTTTAAAGGGGTAGATCGCCGGGTTTGACTTTTTCCCAACGGATGTTCGGTTTCTCCGTGCCGGGGGTCCGGAGCGTCGGAACCCCACCAAAACTTGCATGGACCCCTAACATGTCTATATTAGTGTTTTTGTAGGATGTGGGAACCAAGATACAAGTCCGAGTTGCGACTTGCTACATCGACCCCTCTTACCCCCTAGAAGGTTCATGCACTTGGAGATGGAAAACACCCGTTTCGGGTGCCGGGCATGGAATCGTGCGTCGGAATAGACGAAATGTTGGTTCTCCATGTCCCTATGTATCAACCTAACGCAACCAAGCAAAAAAGTTCATGCATCTACCCCCTCTCGGCGCCGTTTAAAGGGGTAGATTGCCGGGGGTCCGGAGGGTCGGAACCTTGCCAAACCTTGCATGGACCACTAACATGTGTATATTAGTGTGCTGGTAGGCTGTGGGAACCAATATACAACTCCGTGGTGCGACCCGCTACATCGACCCCTCTTACCCCCTAGCAGGTCCATGCACTTAGAGGTGGAAAATTCCCGTTTCGGGTGCCGGGCATGGAATCGTGCGACGGAGTAGATGAAACATTGGTTCCCCATGGACCTATGTATCAAACTAACACAAAAAAGCAAAAAAGTTCATGTGTCTACCTCCTCTCGGCGTCGTTTAAAGGGGTAGATGGCCGGGTTTGACTTTTTCCAACAGATGTAGGGTTTCTCCGTGTCGGGGGTCCGGAGCGTCGGAATCCCACCAGAACTTGCATGGATCCCAAAGATGTTTATATTAGTGTGTTTGTAGGCTGTGGGAACCAATATACAACATCGAGATGCGATCCGCTATATCGACCCCTCTTACCGGCCCCCTTAGCACGTTCATGCACTTAGAGGTGGAAATCTCCCGTTTTTGGTGTCGGACATTGAATCGTGAAAATGAGTAGATGATATGTTTGTTCTCCATGTCCCTACTTACTTATTAAGGAGACGAGATTGAGATTAAAGCAGAATATGCATGGAAGCCCAAATCCTGTGCTGTTTGCTAGGAGTTTGGTCATGACATTAGCAGATGTCCTAAGAAGAAGATAGTAGAGTTTGCTCCTGTCAAGAAGAGTATTGAAGCTGTTACTGCAAAGCAATATATGTCAAAAGAATATAAGTTTAGATTACCAATAAAGGACAGTGGTTAGTAAGTAAGCAGGGCAAAATAATGTTGCAGCATAATTTCTGTCTCAAGACCTCTTGCAGCTACAGCCAATGCAGCACCTCCTTGATCAATATACCACACAGCCCATTACGCCTTGCTCCAGTCTCAATCCTCTTCGCAGTATAAAGAGAGACTAGAACCTACCACAACCAAGGAATTTTTTTCATGCGTCTACCCCTTCTCGGCACCGTTTAAAGGGGTAGATCGCCGGGTTTGACTTTTTCCCAACGGATGTTGGGTTTCTCCGTGCCGGGGGTCCGGAGCGTCGGAACCCCACCAAAACTTGCATCGACCCCTCACCTGTGTATATTAGTGTGTTTGTAGGCTGTGGGAACCAAGATAAAACTCCGAGGTGCGACCCGCTACATCGACCCCTCTTACCCCCTAGCTGGTTCATGCACTTAGCGGTGGAAAACTCCCGTTTCGGGTGCCGGGCATGGAATCGTGTGACGGAGTAGATGAAATGTTGGTTCCCCATGTACCTATGCATCAACCTAACACAACGAAGTAAAAAAGTTCATGCGTCTACCCACTCTCGGCGCCGTTTAAATAGCTTATCGCCGGGTTTGATTTTTTCCCAAAGGATGTTGGGTTTTGTTCGTGTCGGGGGTCCGGAGCGTCGGAAACCCCACAAAAACTTGCAAGGACCCCTATCATGGGTATATTAGTGTGTTGGTAGGATGTGGGAACCAATATACAACTTCGAGGTGCGACCCGCTACATCGACCCCTCTTACCCCCTAGTAGGTTCATGCACTTGGAGATGGAAAACACCCGTTTCGGGTGCCGGGCATGGCATCATGCGTCGGAATAGACGAAATGTTGGTTCTCCATGTCCCTATGTATCAACCTAACGCAACCAAGCAAAAAAGTTCATGCGTCTACCCCATCTCGGCGCCGTTTAAAGGGGTAGATTGCCGGGGGTCCGGAGGGTTGGAACCCTGCCAAACCATGCATGGACCACTAACATGTGTATATTAGTGTGTTGGTAGGCTGTGGGAACCAATATACAACTCCGTGGTGCGACCCGCTACATCGACCCCTCTTACCCCCTAGCAGGTCCATGCACTTAGAGGTGGAAAATTCCAGTTTCGGGTGCCGGGCATGGAATCGTGCGACGGAGTAGATGAAACATTGGTTCCCCATGGACCTATGTATCAAACTAACACAAAAAAGCAAAAAGGTTCATGTGTCTACCTCCTCTCGGCGTCGTTATAAAGGGGTAGATGGCCGGGTTTGACTTTTTCCAACAGAAGTAGGGTTTCTCCGTGTCGGGGGTCCGGAGCGTCGGAATCCCTCCAGAACTTGCATGGATCCCAAAGATGTTTATATTAGTGTGTTTGCAGGCTGTGGGAACCAATATACAACATCGAGATGTGATCCGCTATATCGACCCCTCTTACCGGCCCCCTTAGCACGTTCATGCACTTAGAGGTGGAAATCTCCCGTTTTTGGTGTCGGACATTGAATCATGAAAATGAGTAGATGATATGTTGGTTCCCCATGTCCCTATGTATCAAACTAACACAACCAAGGAATTTTTTTCATGCGTCTACCCCCTCTCGGAGCCGTTTAAAGGGGTAGATCGCCGGGTTTGACTCTTTCCCAACGGATGTTGGGTTTCTCCGTGCCGGGGGTCCGGAGCGTCGGAACCCCACCAAAACTTGCATCGACCCCTCACCTGTGTATATTAGTGTGTTTGTAGGCTGTGGGAACCAAGATAAAACTCCGAGGTGCGACCCGCTACATCAACCCCTCTTACCCCCTAGCTGGTTCATGCACTTAGCGGTGGAAAACTCCCGTTTCGGGTGCCGGGCATGGAATTGTGTTTGAGTAGATGAAATGTTGGTTCCCCATGTCCCTATGCATCAACCTAACACAACGAAGTAAAAAAGTTCATGCGTCTACCCACTCTCGGCTCCGTTTAAATAGCTTATCGCCGGGTTTGATTTTTTCCCAAAGGATGTTGGGTTTTGTTCGTGTCGGGGGTCCGGAGCGTCGGAAACCCCACAAAAACTTGCATGGAGTCCTATCATGGGTATATTAGTGTGTTGGTAGGATGTGGGAACCAATATACAACTTCGAGGTGCGACCCGCTACATCGACCCCTCTTACCCCCTAGAAGGTTCATGCACTTAGAGGTGGAAAACTCCCGTTTCGGGTGCCAGGCATGGAATCGTGCGACGAAGTAGATGAAATGTTTGTTCCCCATGTCCCTATGTATCAACCTAATACAACCAAGCGAAAATGTTCATGCGTCTACCCCCTCTCGCCGCCGTTTAAAGGGGTAGATCGCCGGGTTTAACTTTTTCCCAACGGATGTTTGGTTTCTCCTTGCCGGGGGTCCGGAGCATCGGAACCCCACCAAAACTTGCATGGACCTCTAACATGTGTATATTAGTGTTTTTTTAGGACGAGGGAACCAATATACAACTGCGAGTTCCGACCCGCTACATCTACCCCTCTTACCCCCCTAGTAGGTTTATGCACTTAGAGGTGGACAACTCCCGTTTCGGGTGCCGGGCATGGAATCGTGCAACGGAGTAGATGAAATGTTGGTTCCCCATTTACATATGTATCAACCTAACACAACCAAGCAAAAAATTTCATGCGTCTACCCCTTCTCGGCGCCGTTTAAAGGGGTAGATCGCCGGGTTTGACTTTTTCTGAACGGATGTTCGGTTACTCCGAGCCGGTGGTCCGGAGCGTCGTAACCCCACCAAAACTTGCATGGACCCCCAACATGTGTATATTAGTGTGTTGGTAGGATGTGGGAACCAAGATACAACTCCGAGGTGCAACCCGCTACATCGACCCCTCTTACCCCCTAACAGGTTCAAGCACTTAGAGGTGGAAAACTCCCGTTTCAGGTGCCGGGCACGGAATCGTGCGACGAAGTAGATGAAATGTTTGTTCCCCATCTCCCTATGTATCAACCTAACACAACCAAGCAAAATATTTCATGATTCTACCATCTCTCGGCGCCGTTTAAAGGGCTAGATCGCCGGGTTTGACTTTTTCCCAATGGATGTTCAGTTTCTCCATGTCGGGGGTCCGGAGCGTCGGAACCCCACCAAATCTTGCATGGACCCCTAACATGTGTATATTAGTGTTTTGTTAGGATGTGGTAACCAAGATACAACTCTGAGTTGCGACCCGCTATATCGACCCCTCTTACCCCCCTATCAGGTTTATGCACTTAGAGGTGGAAAACTACCGTTTCGGGTGCCGGGCATGGAATCATGAGACGGAGTAGATGAAACTTTTGTTCCCCATGTCCCTATGTATAAACCAAACACAACCGAGCAAACAGGTTCATGCGTCTACCCCCTCTCGGCGCTGTTTAAAGGGTAGATCGCCGGGCTTGACTTTTTCCCAACGGATGTTCAGTTTCTCCATGTCGGGGGTCCGGAGCGTCGGAACCCCACCAAATCTTGAATGGACCCCTAACATGTATATATTAGTGTTTTGTTAGGATGTGGTAACCAAGATACAACTCTGAGTTGCGCCCCGCTATATCGACCCCTCTTACCCCCCTAGCAGGTTTATGCACTTAGAGGTGGAAAACTACCGTTTCGGGTGCCGGGCATGGAATCATGAGACGGAGTAGATGAAACTTTTGTTCCCCATGTCCCTATGTATCAACCAAACACAACCAAGCAAAAAGGTTCATGCGTCTACCCCCTCTCGGCGCCGTTTAAAGGGTAGATCGCCGGGTTTGACTTTTTCCCCAAGGATGTTCGGTTTCTGCGTGCCGGGGTTCCGGAGCGTCGGAACCCCACCAAAACTTGCATGGACCCCTAACACGTGTATATTAGTGTTTTTGTAGGATGTTGTAACCAAGATACAACTCCGAGTTGCGACCCGCTACATCGACCCCTCTTACCCCCCAGCAGGTTTATGCACTTAGAGGTGGAAAACTCCCGTTTCGGGTGCCGGGCATGGAATCGTGCGACGGAGTAGATGAAATGTTTGTTCCCCATGTCCCTATGTATCAACCTAACACAACCAAGCAAAAAAGTTCATGCGTCTACCCCTTCTCGCTGCTGTTTAAAGGGGTAGATCGCCGGGTTTGACTTTTTCTCAACGGATGTTCGGTTTCTCCGAGCCGGGGTCCAGAGCGTCGGAACCCCACCAAAACTTTCATGGACCCCTAACATGTGTATATTAGTGTGTTGGTAGCCTGTGAGAACCAATATACAAGTCGGAGGTGCGACCCGCTACATCGAACCCTCTTACCCCCTAGCAGGTTCATGCACCTAGAGGTTGAAAACTCCCGTTTCGGGTGTCGGGCATGGAATCATGCGGTGGAGTAGATGAAATGTTGGTCCCAAATGTCCCTATGTATCAACCTAACACAACCAAGAAAAAAGATTCATGCGTCTAACCCCTCTCGGTGCCTTTTAAAGGGGTAGATCGTCGGGTTTGACTTTTTCCCACCGGATGTGGGGTGTCTCCATGTGAGGGGTCCGGAGCGTCGGAACCCCACCCAAACTTGCATGGAACCATAAAATGTGTATATTAGTGTGTTGGTAGGATATGGTTACCAATATACAACTCCGAGGTGCGACCCGCCACAACGACCCCTCTTACCCCCTAGCAGTTTCATGCTCTTAGAGGTGGAAAACTCCCGTTTCGGGTGTCGGACATGGAATTGTGCGACGGCGTAGATGAAATGTTGGTTCTCCATGTCCCTATGTATCAATCTAACACAAACAAGAAAAAAGGTTCATGCGTCTACCCCCGCTCGGCGCCGTTTAAAGGGGTAGATCGTCGGGTTTGATTTTTTCCCAACGGATGTTGGGCTTCTCTGTGCCGGGGGTCCGGAGCGTCGGAACCCCAAGAAAACTTGCATGGACCCCTAACATGTGTATATTAGTGTGTTGGTAGTCTGCGGGAACCAGGATACAACTCGGAGGTGCGACCCGCTACATCGCCCCCTCTTACACCCTTGCATGTTCATGCACTTAGAGGTGGAAAACTCCCGTTTCGGGTGTCGGGCATGGAATCGTGCGACGGAGTAGATGAAATGTTGGTCCCCCATGTACTTATGTATCAAAATAACACAACCAAGCAAAAAGGTTCATGCGTCTACCCCCTCTCGGCGCCGTTTAAAGGGGTAGATCTTCGGGTTTGACTTTTCCCAACGGATGTGGGGATTCTCCGTGTCGGGGGTCTGGAGCGTCGAACCCCACCAAAACTTGAATGGATCCCAAACATGTGTATATTAGTGTGTTGGTAGGCTGTGGGAACCTAGATACAACTCCGAGGTGCGACCCGCTATATCGACCCCTCTTACCGGCCCCTTAGCAGGTTCATGCACTTAGAGGTGGAAAACTCCCGTTTCGGGTGTCGGACATGGAATCGTGCGAAGGAGTAGATGATATGTTGGCTCCCCATGTCCATATGTATCAAACTAACACAACCAAGAAAAAAATTTCATGCGTCTACCCCCTCTCGACGCCGTTTAAAGGGGTAGATCGCCGGGTTGACATTTTCCCAACGGATGTTGGGTTTCTCCCTGCCCGGGGTCCGGAGCGTTGGAACCCCACCAAAACTTTCATGGAACCCTAAAATGTTTATTTTAGTGTGTTGGTAGGCTGTGTGAACCAATATACAACTCTGAGGTGCGACCCGCTACATCGACCCCTCTTGCCCCCTAGAAGGTTCATGCACTTAGAGGTAGAAAATTCCCGTATTGGGTGTCGGAAATGGAACCGTGCGACGGAGTAGATGAAATGTTGGTTCCCCATGTACCTATTTATAAAACTAACACAACCAAGCAAAAAGGTTCATGCGTCTACCCCCTCTCGGCGCCGTTTAAAGGGGTAGATCGTCGGGTTTGACTTTTTCCCAACGGATGTTGGGCTTCTCTGGGCCGGGGGTCCGGAGTGTCGGAACCCCAAGAAAACTTGCATGGACCCCTAATGTGTGTATATTAGTGTGTTGGTAGGCTGCGGGAACCAGGATACAACTCGGACGTGCGACCCGCTACATCGCCCCCTCTTACACCCTTGCAGGTTCATGCACTTAGAGGTGGAAAACTCCCGTTTCGGGTGTCGGGCATGGAATCGTGCGACGGAGTAGATGAAATGTTGGTCCCCCATGTACTTATGTATCAAAATAACACAACCAAGCAAAAAGGTTCATGCGTCTACCCCCTCTCGGCGCCGTTTAAAGGGGTAGATCTTCGGGTTTGACTTTTCCCAACGGATGTGGGGATTCTCCGTGTCGGGGGTCTGGAGCGTCGGAACCCCACCAAAACTTGAATGGATCCCCAACATGTGTATATTAATGTGTTGGTAGGCTGTGGGAACCTAGATACAACTCCGAGGTGCGACCCGCTATATCGACCCCTCTTACCGGCCCGCTTAGCAGGTTCATGCACTTAGAGGTGGAAAACTCCCGTTTCGGGTGTCGGACATGGAATCGTGCGAAGGAGTAGATGATATGTTGGCTCCCCATGTACATATGTATCAAACTAACACAACCAAGCAAAAATTTTCATGCGTCTACCCCCTCTCGGCGCCGTTTAAAGGGGTAGATCGCCGGGTTGACATTTTCCCAACGGATGTTGGGTTTCTCCGTGCCCGGGGTCCGGAGCGTTGGAACCCCACCAAAACTTTCATGGACCCCTAAAATGTTTATTTTAGTGTGTTGGTAGGCTGTGGGAACCAAGATACAACTCTGAGGTGCGACCCTCTACATCGACCTCTCTTGCCCCCTAGAAGGTTCATGCACTTAGAGGTAGAAAATTCCCGTATTGGGTGTCGGAAATGGAACCGTGCGACGGAGTAGATGAAATGTTGGTTCCCCATGTACCTATGTATAAAACTAACACAACCAAGCAAAAAGGTTCATGCGTCTACCCCCTCTCGGCGCCGTTTAAAGGGTTAGATTGTCTGGTTTGACTTTGTCCCAACGGATGTTGGGTTTCTCCATGCGGGGGGTCTGGAGCGTCGGAACCCCACCAAAACTTGCATAGACCCCTAACATGTGTATATTAGTGTGTTTGTAGGCTGTGGGAACCCAGATACAACTCGAGGTGCGACCCGCTAGATCGACCCCTCTTACCCCCTAGCAGGTTCATGCACTTAGAGGTGGAAAACTCCCGTTTCGGGTGTCGGGCATGGAATCGTGCGACGGAGTAGATGAAATGTTGGTTCCCCATGTCCCTATGTATCAACCTAACACAACAAAGCAAAATATTTCATGCGTCTACCCCCTCTCGGTGCCGTTTAAAGGGGATCTCGCCGGGTTTGACTTTTTCCAAACGGATGTTGGGTTTTGTTCTGCCGGGGGTCCGGAGCGTCGGAACCTCACCAAAACTTGCATGCACCCCTATCATGTGTATATTAGTGTGTTCATAGGCTGTGGGAACCAATATACAACTTTGAGGTGCGACCCGCTACATCGACCCCTCTTACCCCCTAGAAGGTTCATGCACTTAGAGGTGGAAAACTACCGTTTTTGGTGCCGGGCATGGAATCATGAGACAGAGTAGATGAAATTTTTGTTCCCCATGTACCTATGTATCAAACTAACACAACCAAGCAAAAAGGTTCATGCTTCCCCTTCTCGGCGCCGTTTAAAGGGGTAGATCGCCGGGTTTGACTTTTTCCCAACGGATGTTCGGTTTCTCCGTGCCGGGGGTCCGGAGCGTCGGAACCCTACCAAAACTTGCATGGACCCCTAACATGTGTATATTAGTGTTTTTGTAGGATGTGGGAACCAAGATACAACTCCGAGTTGCGACCCGCTACATCGACCCCTCTTACCCCCTTGCAGGTTTATGCACCTAGAGGTGGAAAACTCCCGTTTCGGATGAGTAGAAGAAATGTTTGTTCCCCATGTCCCTATGTATCAAACTAACACAACCAAGAAAAAAAATTCATGCGTCTACCCCTTCTCGGTGCCGTTTAAAGGGGAAGATCGCCGGGTTTGACTTTTTCTCAACGGATGTTCTGTTTCTCTGTGCCGGGGGTCCGGAGCGTCGGAACCCCACGAAAAATTGCATAGACCCCTAACATGTGTATATTAGTGTGTTTGTAGGCTGTGGGAACGCAGATACAACTCCGAGGTGCGACCCACTACATCGACCCCTCTTACCCCCTTGCAACTTCATGCACTTAGAGGTGGAAAACTCCAGTTTCGGGTGTCGGACATGGAATCGTGCGACGGAGTAGATGAAATGTTGGTTCCCCATGTCCCTATGTATCAACCTAACACAACAAAGCAAATTAGTTCATGCGTCTACCTCCTCTCGGCGCCGTTTAAAGGGGATATCACCGGGTTTTGTTCGTGCCGGGGGTCCGGAGTGTCAGAACCCCACCAAAACTTGCATGCACCCCTATCATGTGTATATTAGTGTGTTCGTAGTGTGTGGGCACCAATATAAAACTTCTAGGTGCGACCCGCTGCATCGACCCCTCTTACCCCCTAGAAGGTTCATGCACTTAGAGGTGGAAAACTACCGTTTCGGGAGCAGGGTATGGAATCATGAGACGGAGTAGATGAAATGTTGGTTCCCCATGTTCCTATGTATCAACCTAACACAACCAAGCAAAAAGGTTCATGCGTCTACCCCCTCCCGGCGCCGTTTAAAGGGGTAAATCACCGGGTTTGACTTTTTCCCAACGGATGTTCGGTTTCTCCGTGCTGGGGGTCCGGAGCGTCTGAACCCCATCAAAACTTGCATGGACCCCTAAAATGTGCATATTAATGTTTTTGTAGGATTTGGGAACCAAGATACAACTCCGAGTTGCGACCCGCTACATCGACCCCTCTTACCCCCTAGCAGGTTTATGCACTTAGATGTGGAAAACTCCCGTTTCGGGTGCCGGGCATGGAATCATGAGACGGAGTATATGAAATGTTTGTTCCCCGTGTCCCTATGTATCAACCTAACACAAAAAAGAAAAAAGTTTCATGCTTCTACCCCCTCTCGGCACCGTTTAAAGGGGTAGATCGCCGGGTTTGACTTTTCCCCAAAGGATGTTCGGTTTCTCCGTGCCGGGTGTCCATAGCGTCGGAACCCCACCAAAACTTGCATGGACCCCTAACATGTGTATATTAGTGTTTTGGTAGGATGTGGGAACCAAGATACAACTCCGAGTTGCGACCCGCTACATCGACCCCTCTTACCCCCTATTAAATTTATGCACTTAGAGGTGGTAAACTCCCATTTCGGGTGCCGGGCATGGAATCGTGCGACGGAGTCGATGAAATGTTTGTTCCCCATGTCCCTATGTATCAACCTAACACAACCAAGTAAAAAAGTTCATGCTTCTACCCCTTCTCGGCGCCGTTAATAGGGGTTGATCGTCGGGTTTCATTTTTCCCAACGGATGTTGGTTTCTCTGGGTCGGGGGTCCGGAGCGTCGGAACCCCACCAAAACTTTCCTGGACCCCTATAATGTGTATATTTGTCTGTTGGTAGGCTGTGAGAACCAATATACAACTCGGAGGTGCGACCCGCTACATCGACCCCTCTTACCCCCTAGCAGGTTCATGCACCTAGAGGTTGAAAACTCCCGTTTCGGGTGTCGGGCATGCAATCATGCGGCGGAGTAGATGAAATGTTGGTCCCACATGTCCCTATGTATCAACCTAACACAACCAACCAAAAAGGTTCATGCGTCTAACCCCTCTCGGCGCCTTTTAAAGGGGTAGATCGCCGGGTTTGACTTTTTCCCAGCGGATGTGGGGTTTCACCGTGTCGGGGGTCCGGATCATCGGAACCCCACAAAAACTTGCCTGATCCCCGAACATGTGGATATTAGTGTGTTTGTAGGCTGTGGTAACCAAGATACAACTCCGAGGTGCGACCCGCTACATCGACCCCTCTTACCCCCTTGCAAGTTCATGCACTTAGAGGTGGAAAACTCCCGTTTCGGGTGTCGGACATGGAATCGTGCGACGGAGTAGATGAAATGTTGGTTCTCCATGTCCCTATGTATCAACGTAACACAACCAAGCAAAAAAGGTTCATGCGTATACCCCCTCTCGACGCCGTTTAAAGGGGTTGATCGTCGGATTTGACTTTTTCCCAACGGATGTTGGGTTTCCCTGTGCCGGGGGTCTGGAGCGTAGGAACCCCACGAAAACTTGCATGGACCCCTAACATGTGTATATCAGTGTGGGTGTAGGCTGTGGGAACCAAGATACAACTCGGAGGTGCGACCCGCTACATCGACCCCTCTTACCCCCTTCCAGGTTCATGCACTTAGAGGTGGAAAACTCCCGTTTCGGGTGTCGAGCATGGAATCGTGCGACGGAGTAGATGAAATGTTGGTCCCCCATATACTTATGTATCAACATAACACAACCAAGAAAAAAGGTTCATGCGTCTACTCCCTCTCGGCGCCGTTTAAAGGGGTAGATCGTCGGGTTGTCGGGGGTCTGGAGCGTCGGAACCCCACCAAAACTTTAATGGATCCCGAACATGTGTATATTAGTGTGTTGGTAGGCTGTGGGAACCAAGATACAACTCCGAGGTGCGAACCGCTATATCGACCCCTCTTACCGGCCCCCTTAGCAGGTTCTTGCACTTAGAGGTGGAAAACTCCCGTTTCGGGTGTCGGGCATGGAATCGTGCGACGGAGTAGATGAAATGTTGGTCCCCCATGTACTTATGTATCAACAAAACACAACCAAGCAAAAAGGATCATGCGTCTACCCCCTCTCGGCGCCGTTTAAAGGGGTAGATCGTCGGGTTTGACTTTTTCCCAAAGAATGTGGGGTTTCTCCGTGTCGGGGGTCCGGAGCGTCGGAACCCCACCAAAACTTGCATGGATCCCCAAAACGTTTATATTAGTGTGTTTTTAGGCTGCGGAAACCAATATACGACACCGAGATGCGACCCGCTTTAGGGACCCCTCTTACCGGCCCCCTTAGCACGTTCATACACTTAGAGGTGGAAAACTCCCGTTTCGGGTGTCGAACATGGAATCGTGCGAAGGAGTAGATGATATGTTGGTTCCCCATATCCATATGTATCGAACTAACACAACCAAGCAAAAAGTTTCATGCGTCTACCCCCTCTCGGCACCGTTTAAAGGGGTAAATCGCCGGGTTTGACTTTTTCCCAACGGATGTTGGGTTTCTCCGTGCCGGGGGTCCGGAGCGTCGGAACCCCACCAAAACTTGCATGCACCCCTACCATGTGTATATTAGTGTGTTCTTAGGCTGTGGGAACCAATATACAACTTCGAGGCGCGACCCGCGACATCGACCCCTCTTACCCCCTAGAAGGTTCATGCACTTCGAGGTAGAAAACTCCCGTTTCGGGTGTCGGACATTGAATCGTGCGACGGAGTAGATGAAATGTTGGTTCCCCATGTACCTATGTATCAACCTAACACAACCAAGCAAAAAGGCTCATGCGTCTACCCCCTCTCGGCGCCGTTTAAAGGGTTAGATCGTCGGGTTTGACTTTTTTCCAACGGATGTTGGGTTTCTCCGTGCCGGGGGTCCGGAGCGACGGAACCCCACCAAAACTTGCATAGACCCCTAACATGTGTATATTAGTGTGTTTGTAGGCTGTGGGAACCCAGATACAACTCCGAGGTGCGACCCGCAATATCGACCCCTCTTACCCCTTTGCAGGTTCATGCACTTAGTGGTGGAAAACTCCCGTTTCGGGTGTCGGGCATGGAATCGTGTGACGGAGTAGATGAAATGTTGGTTCCCCATGTCCCTATGTATCAACCTAACACAACAAAGAAAAATAGTTCATGCGTCTACCCCCTCTCGGCGCCGTTTAAAGGGGATATCGTCGGGTTTAACTTTTTCCCGACGGATGTTGGGTTTGTTCGTGCCGGGGGTCCGGGATGTCGGAACCCCATGTAACGCCCCGGAATTTCTCCAATTAGTGTTTTGTTTTTCTTTTGCATCAACATGACATCATCATGCATCATTTGCATTTGTCAATGTTAAAGTTAAATTGTTGCATTTAAATTCAAAGTTCATTTAAATTCTTTTCCCACAATTAAATTCAAATGCATTTCAAATTAATTAAAATTTGTAATTTAAATATTTTGCAAATATTATAAAACTAGTTTATTAAATTTCCTTTTTGAAATTAAAATTATTTTTTAAAGTTTCTTTATTTAAATTCTTTTCTACTTGTTTGGAAATATAAAAAACAGAAAAGAATAAACAAAACAAATACAAATAAAAATAGAGGGAGAAAAACATTACCTGGCTGAAGCCCACTTGGCCCATCTAGCTCTTGGCCCAGCCCAATCCCTCACCCCTTCTTCCCCGTACGGTCAATAGAGGAGACCTTTACAGCAAGGCCACCCATGGCGCCCCCACCACATGCCTGCCCTCCCACCTGCTTTCCCCCCTTTAAGATCTCCCTCTCTGCCTGAAACCCTAAATCATTCCCTCCCCTCTCCCGTTGCGCCGCCACCCCCTCTTCCCCATCCTCTTCTCTGTCTACGTTACCACCGCATCGACTTCGGCCACCTCGCCGTAACGCCACTCCGCTCGGTCGTGGACCGTGGAGATTCCCCGGAGCTGCGCCGTGCCGTCCTCGACCTCCACACCAACGGAATCGTCATGAGAGCCTCCGCAAAGACGACGCCGTCTTCTTCTTCCCCGTGTCCGACGACGCTCCGCCGCGCAAACTATGGCGACCCGGACCTCCCCGCGCCTCAGCCTTTCGTCGACGAGCTCCCCCAGGGTGAGCCGCCTCCCCGGCGCTGCTTTCCCCCTTTCTTAACGGTCTCGGTCGCTGTAATTAGGCTACACCGCCGTCGAACACGACCGTGGCGCGCCGCACCTTCCAAGCACCATCGCGAGCGCCTCGGGCCTTCTTCTTTGCGCCGGAGAACAAAAATGGGTACGCCGCACACTCCCGCATCCACGGCACACACACACGCGTCCCGCGCAGCCCTAGAAAGGTCGCCGGCGTCCTGCTTTGCCGCCGTCGGGCACCCTGTTCTTCATGTTCAATTCGTCAGGGAATTGCTTGGCGTTTAAGTACAAAACCTATACTTTGCTCATTCTCGCACCAACACAAAACCTGCCCCCCTGGTTACCAGCACCGATCCGTCCCCTGCTTGTGCACGTCGCGGGTTCGAAACTCCTCTCGGGCGCGTGGTTAAAAAAAATGGCCCAACCTTTTTCAGTTTTTCTGCCCACTGACAGGCGGCCCCACGGGCCAGTGACCGCGGGAGCCCGCACCACACACACCCGCGCCAGCGTGCCTCTGGGCCCGCTGGACAGCCGCACGGGTTAGTTTCCTCTGCGGTGAGAAAAGTCCCAGGACCTAGAGACGCTGGGATAATTACCCAGAGCCCCCTGTAGTTGCTGTTTTCTACACAGAGCACCTCCCCAGCATTGTTTCCATCACAGACAAGTCCCTGACACTTACAGAAAACACCCTAAATTTAAATTGTTAATAACTTTATTTCTACAACTCCAAATAAAATAATCTTTATATGTTTTTAAATCAGAAAAATGCAATTAATATTAATATGCCATTCCTATGGCATTTTGCATCTGTTATTTTAATTGATTAGTGTAATTTGTTAATTGCAACTAAATAATTGAATATGGAATGTGTGGGTTAATAAATATATAATGACCCATTCCATTTAATTTAATTTAATTAGATCACCCATGCCATGTGTTGCCATGTTAACCAACATTTAATATTGCTGGAAAATAAATAACTTGCACCTAAATATTAATTGTCGGGGTTGCTTTCCCGCTTAATTTGGATTACCTGCATTGTATTGCATCTTGCCATGCCATGCATCATTCTCGTATGATCATGCTGAATCTTTTGTAGTAGTTGTAAAATGTATCTTTTACGCTTTCCAGTGTTTGTTGCTTCTTCGCGGATAAGACGTTGAGATGTGTGAGCAACGACAAGATCTGCTTCCATGCGGGATTCCAGGCAAGCAAAGTCTGCTTGTTTACCTATACATTGTCTTTCATTCCTGCTGTAGATCTCTACTACCCTAGTATCCGATTCGTTATCGCGATCACATCACATGTATCCCGCAGCGCATACAGCTTTATCCCCACATCCTATTACCGTTGTATGTTTATCTGTTAGTCTTGCGAGTCGTAGCGCATGCTTAGAGTTGTTTGTGCGAGTCGTCTGTTGGTCTTTTATTCCATATGCTTAGCTGATAGATTATTCTACCTTAATAAAATGTTGTCTTATATTGGGGTATTATAATTAAAAGATAAGGCACCGGCGGAAGGCCTTGCGAGGTGCTTTGTTCTGCTAAGTGTCGACCTAGGAACTGAGATTTTGTCCTCGGATCCAATTTTGAGCGCACTAACCACTTGTGGGAGGCCCTAAGGAACCCCCCGCGGCTTCGATCTAATCCGCTTCTTATCCAGGGCGCCGCAAGTAGTTCGGGCTTTCCATTTGATGCATGCATATGGTTACATAACGATCTCATGATGATGGAGTAGTCGATTCTCATATAGGGTGGCACGTTCTTAGAGTGCTATGAAGGTCGATCCACCGGGCACTGGACCTGATTAGCCGTGCACACAATCATGCGGTTCCCTGGATGGGTTGTAGAGAAGTGATTTGCCGTGTTGAGATGCCCTACCTTCTGGCTTTGCTTTTGGGGTTGATCGAACGAGGACGGGTATAGTAGTGCACCCCTGCAGGGTATAATCTTATCGATGAGCCGTGTCCACGGTTATGGACGACTTGGTGATGATGCTGGCTAACAAGATCTAGACAACTTACACCTAATCCTTGTTAATTAATTTGACTAGTAATATAGAATTACTTTCACAATAAATGGTAACTAAAACTGTTCAACGTGTGAGTTTCCCGAATCGCTTCCTCATACTTGGTTGAGGGGGTTAATCCGAGAATGGGTTATGATTGGTGTTAGTTGTAGATGGTTATCTTATGCGCTCTCTTATCCCTCTCTGATTAGACGGAAGTTGTAGCGTGTCTCTCTAGGCTGCTAGTGCTGCTGCCGCTAAGTCCACCTCCCCTATATTTTGGGAGATGGTGCAGAAAGTAGGCAAGTCGGTTTTGCTTGCCTGGGAGTGCCCTGACCCTCTTTTGGGTTATGCTTTATGTGCACTTAACAGGTTGGAAGTCTGACGACGTTAGCTTGGGAATCCCTCCGGCTTGGCTGGGCAGGGATATGACGCCATCGCTTATCTTCAGAACTCTTAGTCCAATTTGCATATTATCCGTAGTCAGATACTATTTTGCTTCCGCTGTCATTTGTATCTTTGTATTGTAATATTTGTATCTTGACTCGTTCGAGTCGTTGTTGTATTATATCTTCTATTGTATTTGTGGATGTATCGGAACTGTTGTAATGTTATCACAATTCCACCCACATAATGCGCATGTTTAGTCGTGCACATTATGTCAGCTGGGCGACCTAAAATCGTTATTATGCGGATTTCGGCGGAAGCGCTTAAACCTACATAGTGCCGATTTAGGGCGTCACAAAGTGGTATCAGAGCCTTGGTTTCGATCTCCTTGTTGTTTCGATACGATTGGTTATCAAAGCAGCGGGTCCACAAAAGCCTGTAGGATAACCTCGCTAACGGTCGTTGTTTCTAGACTGTCGAAACTATTTGACTTTAGTTATTTTTGAAAAATATTTCAATAGGTTTGTTTTTACTCCTTACCTCTATTCCATTCTCCTCTTAGCTTATTTGTTTTGGAGTCTCTTCTCTTATCCAACTTTCAAAGTTTAGGTTCCTACGTGTGGGTGGACGATCTCTTGCTTTTATCCTATTAGGTTCGATCTTCAGAAATCTTCATCGACGGAGCAACTCCTTTTTGTTAGTGGTCTCGAGAAATTCAAGGTGGAGACAGAACTTCGTGTTAGTGGTGTCGACAATTTCAAGGTGGAGCATCTCTCCCTTGTTAGTGGTGTCGAGAAGTTCTTCACGGAGCCGGAAGATTCGGTAGTTACCCCTCTCTTCTTGTGGTCTCGGCGTGGATCGCGGCCCGCGATCCCTTGTTAGTGGTGTCGATTGTAACGCCCCGGAATTTCTCCAATTAGTGTTTTGTTTTTCTTTTGCATCAACATGACATCATCATGCATCATTTGCATTTCTCAATCTTAAATTAAATTGTTGCATTTAAATTCAAAGTTCATTTAAATTCTTTCCCCACAATTAAATTCAAATGCATTTCAAATTAATTAAAATGTGTAATTCAAATATTTTGCAAATATTACAAAACTAATTTATTAAATTTTCCTTTTTCAAATTAAAATTATTTTGTAAAGTTTCTTTATTCAAATTCTTTTTTAGTTGTTTTGAAATATAAAAAACAGAAAACAATAAACAAAACAAATAAAAATAAAAATAAAAACAGAGGGAGAAAAACATTACCTGGCTAAAGCCCACTTGGCCCATCTAGCTCTTGGCCCAGCCCAACCCCTCACCCCTTCTTCCCCGTACGGTTAGTAGAGGAGACCTTTACAGCAAGGCCACCCATGGAGCCCCCACCACGTGCCTCCCCTCCCTCCTGCTCTCCCCCCTTTAAGACCTCCGTCTCTGCCTGAAACCCTAACTCCTTCCCTCCCCTCTCCCGTTGCGCCGCCACCCCCTCTTCCCCATCCTCTTCTCTGTCTCCGTCACCACCGCATCGACTCCGGCCACCTCGCCGACGCGCCACTCCGCCGCCGTCGAAGACCCGTGGAGATTCCCCGGAGCTGCGTCGTGCTGTCCTCGACCTCGACACCGACGGAATCGTTCTGGGAGCCTCTGCAACGACGACGACGTCTTCTTCTTCCCCGTGTCCGACGACGCTCCGCCGCGGAAACAACGGTGACCCGAACCTCCCCGCATCTCTGCCTTTTATCGACGAGCTCCCCCAGGGTGAGCCGCCTCCCCGCCGCTGCTTTCCCCCTTCCTTTACGGTCTCAGTCGCTGTAATTAGGCTACGCCGCCGTCGAACACGACCGTGGCGCGCCGCACTTTCCAAGCACCATCGCGAACGCCTCGGGCCTTCTTCTTTGCGCCGGAGAACAAAAATGGGTACGACGCACACTCCCGCACCCACGGCACACACACACGCGTCCCGTGCAGCCCTAGAAAGGTCGCCGGCATCCTGTTTTGCCGCCGTCGGGCACCCTGTTCTTCATGTTCAATTCGTCAGGGAATTGCTTGGCGTTTCAGTACAAAACCTATACTTTGCTCATTCTCTCACGAACATGAAACCTTCCCCCAGTTACCAACACCGATTTGTCCCCTGCTTGTGCACGTCGCGGGTTTGAAACTCCTCTCGGGCGCGTGGTTATAAAAAATAGCCCTACCTTTTTCAGTTTTTCCGCCGACTGACAGGCGGGCCCCACGAGTCAGTGACCGCGGGAGCACGCACCACACACACCCGCGCCAGCGTGGCTCTGGGCCCGCTGGACAGCCGCACGGGTTAGTTTCCCCTGCGGTGAGAAAAGTCCCAGGACCCAGAGACGCTGGGATAATTACCCAGAGCCCCCTGTAGTTGCTGTTTTCTACACAGAGCACCTCCCCAGCATTGTCTCCATCACAGACAAGTCCCTGACATTTACAGAAAACACCCTAAACTTAAATTGTTAATAACTTTATTTCTACAACTCCAAATAAAATACACTTTATATGTTTTTAAATCAGAAAAATGCAATTAATATTAATATGCCATTCGTATGTCATTTTGCATCTGTTATTTTAATTGATTAGTGTAATTTCTTAATTGCAACTAAATAATTGAATATGGAATGTGTGGGTTAATAAATATATAATGCCCTATTCCATTTAATTTAATTTAATTAGATCACCCATGCCATGTGTTGCCATGTTAACCAACATTTAATATTGCTAGAAAATAAATAACTTGCACCTAAATATTAATTGTCAGGGTTGCTTTCCCGCTTAATTTGGATTACCTGCATTGTATTGCATCTTACCATGCCATGCATCATTCTCGTATAATCATGCTGAATCTTTTGTAGAAGTTGTAAAATGCATCTTTTACGCTTTCCAGTGTTTGTTGCTTCTTCGCGGATAAGACGTTGAGATGTGTGAGCAACGACAAGATCTGCTTCCATGCGCGATTCCAGGCAAGCAAAGTCTCTTGTTTACCTATACATTGTCTTTCATTCCTGTTGTAGATCTCTGCTACCCTAGTATCCGATTCGTTATCGCGATCCCATCACATGTTTATCTCGCAGCCCATACAGCTTTATCCCCACATCCTATTACCGTTGTATGTTTATCTGTTAGTCTTGCGAGTCGTAGCGCATGCTTAGAGTTGTTTGTGCTTCATCTATTGGTCTTTTATTCCATATGCTTAGCTGATAGATTATTCTACCTTAATAAAATGTTGTCTTATATTGGGGTATTATAATTAAAAGATAAGACACCGGCGGAAGGCCTTGCGAGGTGCTTTGTTCTGCTAAGTGTCGACCTAGGAACTGAGATTTTGTCCTCGGATCCAATTTTGAGCGCACTAACCACTTGTGGGAGGCCCTATGGAGCCCCCCGCGGCTTCGATCTAATCAGCTTCTTATCCAGGCCGCCGCAAGTAGTTCGGGCTTTCCATTTGATGCATGCATATGGTTACATAACGATCTCATGATGATGGAGTAGTCGATTCTCATATAGGGTGGCACGTTCTTAGAGTGCTATGAAGGTCGATCCCGCGGGCACTGGACCTGATTAGCCGTGCACACAATCATGCGGTTCTCTGGATGGGTTGTAGAGAAGTGATTTGCCGTGTTGAGATGCCCTACCTTCTGGCTTTGCTTTTGGGGTTTATCGGACGAGTACGGGTCCAGTAGTGCACCCCTGCAGGGTATAATCTTATCGATGAGCCGTGTCCACGGTTATGGAAGACTTGGTGATGATGCTGGCTAACAAGATCTAGACAACTTACACCTAATCCTTGTTAATTAATTTGACTAGTAATATAGAATTACTTTCACAAAAAATGGTAACTAAAACTGTTCAACGTGTGAGTTTCCCGAATCGCTTCCTCATACTTGGTTGAGGGGGTTAATCCGAGAATGGGTTATGATTGGTGTTAGTTGTAGATGGTTATCTTATGCGCTCTCTTATCCCTCTCTGATTAGACAGAAGTTGTAGCGTGTCTCTCTAGGTTGCTACTGCTGCTGCACTAAGTCCACCTCCCCTATATTTTGGGAGATGGTGTAGAAAGTAGGCAAGTCGGTTTTGCTTGCCAGGGAGTGCCCTGACCCTCTTTTGGGTTGTGCTTTATGTGCACTTAACAGGTTGGAAGTCTGATGACGTTAGCTTGGGAATCCCTCCGGCTTGGCTGGGCAGGGATATGGCGCCATCGCTTATCTTCAGGACTCTTAGTCCAATTTGCATATTATCCGTAGTCAGATACTATTTTGCTTCCGCTGTCATTTGTATCTTTGTAGTGTAATATTTGTATCTTGACTCGTTCGAGTCGTTGTTGTATTATATCTTCTATTGTATTTGTGGATGTATCGGAACTGTTGTAATGTTATCACAATTCCACCCACATAATGCGCATGTTTCGGCGTGCACATTATGTCTGGTGGGCGACCTAAAATCGTTATTATGCGGATTACGGCGGGAGCGCTTAAATCTACATAGTACCGATTTTAGGGCGTCACAAAGTGGTATCAGAGCCTTGGTTTCGATCTCCTTGTTGTTTCGATACGGTTGGTTATCGAAGCAGCGGGTCCATAAAAGCCTGTAGGATAACCTCGCTAACGATCGTTGTTTCTAGAGTGTCGAAACTATTTGACTTAAGTTATTTTTGAAAAATATTTCAATAGGTTTGTTTTTACTCCTTACCTCTATTCCATTCTCCTCTTACCTTATTTGTTTCTTCTCTTATCCAACTTTCAAAGTTTAGGTTCCTACGTGTGGGTGGACGATCTCTTGCTTTTATCATATTAGGTTCGATCTTCGGAAATCTTCATCGACGGAGCAACTCCTTTTTGTTAGTGGTCTCGAGAAATTCAAGGTGGAGACAGAACTTCGTGTTAGTGGTGTCGACAATTTCAAGGTGGAGCATCTCTCCCTTGTTAGTGGTGTCGAGAAGTTCTTCACGGAGCCGGAAGATTCGGTAGTTACCCCTCTCTTCTTGTGGTCTCGGCGTGGATCGCGGGACGCGATCTCTTGTTAGTGGTGTCGATTGTAACGCCCCGGAATTTCTCCAATTAGTGTTTTGTTTTTCTTTTGCATCAACATGACATCATCATGCATCATTTGCATTTCTCAATCTTAAATTAAATTATTGCATTTAAATTCAAAGTTCATTTAAATTATTTTCCCACAATTAAATTCAAATGCATTTCAAATTAATTAAAATGTGTAATTCAAATATTTTGCAAATATTATAAAACTAATTTATTAAATTTCCTTTTTCAAAATAAAATTATTTTGTAAAGTTTCTTTATTCAAATTCTTTTTTAGTTGTTTTGAAATATAAAAAACAGAAAACAATAAATAAAACAAATAAAAATAAAAACAGAGGGAGAAAAACATTACCTGGCTGAAGCCCACTTGGCCCATCTAGCTCTTGGCCCAGCCCAACCCCTCACCCCTTCTTCCCCGTACGGTCAGTAGAGGAGACCTTTACAGCAAGGCCACCCATGGAGCCCCCATCACGTGCCTCCCCTCCCACCTGCTCTCCCCCCTTTAAGACCTCCGTCTCTACGTGAAACCCTAACTCCTTCCCTCCCCTCTCCCGTTGCGCCGCCACCCCCTCTTCCCCATCCTCTTCTCTGTCTCCGTCACCACCGCATCGACTCCGGCGACCTCGCCGTCGCGCCACTCCGCCGCCGTCGAAGACCCGTGGAGATTCCCTGGAGCTGCGTCGTGCTGTCCTCGACCTCGACACCGACGGAATCGTTCTGGGAGCCTCCGCAACAACGACGACGTCTTCTTCTTCCCCGTGTCCGACGACGCTCCGCCGCGGAAACTACGGCGACCCGGACCTCCCCGCACCTCTGCCTTTCATCGACGAGCTCCCCCAGGGTGAGCCGCCTCCCCGCCGCTGCTTTCCCCCTTCCTTGACGGTCTCAGTCGCTGTAATTAGACTACGCCGCCTTCGAACACGACCGTGGCGCGCCGCACCTTCCAAGCACCATCGCGAGCGCCTCGGGCCTTCTTCTTTGCGCCGAAGAAAAAAATGGGTACGCCGCACACTCCCGCACCCACGGCACACACACACGCGTCCCGTGCAGCCCTAGAAAGGTCGCCGGCGTCCTGTTTCGCCGCCGTCGGGCACCCTGTTCTTCATGTTCAATTCTTCAGGGAATTGCTTGGCGTTTCTGTACAAAACCTATACTTTGCTCATTCTCTCACCAACATGAAACCTTCCCCCCGGTTACCAGCATCGATTTGTCCCCTGCTTGTGCACGTCGCGGGTTCGAAACTCCTCTCGGGCGCGTGGTTATAGAAAATAGCCCTACCTTTTTCAGTTTTTCCGCCGAGTGACAGGCGGGCCCCATGAGTCAGTGACCGCGGGAGCACGCACCACACACACCCGCGCCAGCGTGGCTCTGGGCCCGCTGGACAGCCGCACGGGTTAGTTTCCCCTGCGGTGAGAAAAGTCCCAGGACCCAGAGACGCTGGGATAATTACCCAGAGCCCCCTGTATTTGCTGTTTTCTACACAGAGCACCTCCCCAGCATTGTTTCCATCACAGACAAGTCCCTGACATTTACAGAAAACACCCTAAACTTAAATTGTTAATAACTTTATTTCTACAACTCCAAATAAAATACACTTTAAATGTTTTTAAATCAGAAAAATGCAATTAATATTAATATGCCATTCGTATGTCATTTTGCATCTGTTATTTTAATTGATTAGTTTAATTTGTTAATTGCAACTAAATAATTGAATATGGAATGTGTGGGTTAATAAATATATAATGCCCTATTCCATTTAATTTAATTTAATTAGATCACCCATGCCATGTGTTGCCATGTTAACCAACATTTAATATTGCTGGAAAATAAATAACTTGCACCTAAATATTAATTGTCGGGGTTGCTTTCCCGCTTAATTTGGATTACCTGCATTGTATTCCATCTTGCCATGCCATGCATCATTCTCGTATGATCATGCTGAATCTTTTGTAGTAGTTGTAAAATGCATCTTTTACGCTTTCCAGTGTTTGTTGCTTCTTTGCGGATAAGACATTGAGATGTGTGAGCAACGACAAGATCTGCTTCCATGCGGGATTCCAGGCAAGCAAAGTCTGCTTGTTTACCTATACATTGTCTTTCATTCCTGCTGTAGATCTCTGCTACCCTAGTATCCGATTTGTTATCGCGATCCCATCACATGTTTATCCCGCAGCCCATACAGCTTTATCCCCACATCCTATTACCGTTGTAGGTTTATCTGTTAGTCTTGCGAGTCGTAGCGCATGCTTAGAGTTGTTTGTGCGAGTCGTCTGTTGGTCTTTTAATCCATATGCTTAGCTGATAGATTATTCTACCTTAATAAAATGTAGTCTTATATTGGGGTATTATAATTAAAAGATAAGGCACCGGCGAAAGGCCTTGCGAGGTGCTTTGTTCTGCTAAGTGTCGACCTAGGAACTGAGATTTTGTCCTCGGATCCAATTTTGAGCGCACTAACCACTTGTGGGAGGCCCTATGGAGCCCCTCGCGGCTTCGATCTAATCAGCTTCTTATCCAGGGCGCCGCAAGTAGTTCGGGCTTTCCATTTGATGCATGCATATGGTTACATAACGATCTCATGATGATGGAGTAGTCGATTCTCATATAGGGTGGCTCGTTCTTAGAGTGCTATGAAGGTCGATCCCGCGGGCACTGGACCTGATTAGCCGTGCACACAATCATGCGGTTCCCTGGATGGGTTGTAGAGAAGTGATTTGCCGTGTTGAGATGCCCTACCTTCTGGCTTTGCTTTTGGGGTTGATCGGACGAGTACGGGTCCAGTAGTGTACCCCTGCAGGGTATAAACTTATCGATGAGCCGTGTCCACGGTTATGGAAGACTTGGTGATGATGCTGGCTAACAAGATCTAGACAACTTACACCTAATCCTTGTTAATTAATTTGACTAGTAATATAGAATTACTTTCACAATAAATGGTAACTAAAACTGTTCAACGTGTGAGTTTCCCGAATCGCTTCCTCATACTTGGTTGAGGGGGTTAATCCGAGAATGGGTTATGATTGGTGTTAGTTGTAGATGGTTATCTTATGCGCTCTCTTATCCCTCTCTGATTAGAAGGAAGTTGTAGCGTGTCTCTCTAGGTTGCTAGTGCTGCTGCACTAAATCCACCTCCCCTATATTTTGGGAGATGGTGTAGAAAGTAGGCAAGTCGGTTTTGCTTGCCAGGGAGTGCCCTGACCCTCTTTTGGGTTGTGCTTTTTGTGCACTTAACAGGTTGGAAGTCTGATGACGTTAGCTTGGGAATCCCTCTGCCTTGGCTGGGCAGGGATATGGCGTCATCGCTTATCTTCAGGACTCTTAGTCCAATTTGCATATTATCCGTAGTCAGATAATATTTTGCTTCTGCTGTCATTTGTATCTTTGTAGTGTAATATTTGTATCTTGACCTGTTCGAGTCGTTGTTGTATTATATTTTCTATTGTATTTGTGGATGTATCGGAACTGTTGTAATGTTATCACAATTCCACCCACATAATGCGCATGTTTCGGCGTGCACATTATGTCTGGTGGGCGACCTAAAATCGTTATTATGCGGATTTCGGCGGGAGCGCTTAAATCTACATAGTACCGATTTTAGGGCGTCACAAAGTGGTATCAGAGCCTTTGTTTCGATCTCCTTGTTGTTTCGATACGATTGGTTATCGAAGCAGCGGGTTCACAAAAGCCTGTAGGATAACCTCGCTAACGGTCGTTGTTTCTAGAGTGTCGAAACTATTTGACTTAAGTTATTTTTGAAAAATATTTCAATAGGTTTCTTTTTACTCCTTACCTCTATTCCGTTCTCCTCTTACCTTATTTGTTTTGGAGTCTCTTCTCTTATCCAACTAACAAAGTTTAGGTTCCTACGTGTGGGTGGACGATCTCTTGCTTTTATCCTATTAGGTTCGATCTTCGGAAATCATCATCGACGGAGCAACTCCTTTTTGTTAGTGGTCTCGATAAATTCAAGGTGGAGACAAAACTTCGTGTAAGTGGTGTTGACAATTTCAAGGTGGAGCATCTCTCCCTTGTTTGTGGTGTCGAGAAGTTCTTCACGGAGCCGGAAGATTCGGTAGTTACCCCTCTCTTCTTGTGGTCTCGGCGTGGATCGCGGGACGCGATCCCTTGTTAGTGGTGTCGATTGTAACGTCCCGGAATTTCTCCAATTAGTGTTTTGTTTTTCTTTTGCATCAACATGACATCATCATGCATCATTTGCATTTGTCAATCTTAAATTAAATTGTTGCATTTAAATTCAAAGTTCATTTAAATTCTTTTCCCACAATTAAATTCAAATGCATTTCAAATTAATTAAAATGTGTAATTCAAATATTTTCCAAATATTATAAAACTAATTTATTAAATTGCCTTTTTGAAATTAAAATTATTTTGTAAAGTTTCTTTATTCAAATTCTTTTCTAGTTGTTTGGAAACATAAAAAACAGAAAACAATAAACAAAACAAATAAAAATAAAAACTGAGGGAGAAAAACATCACCTAGCTGAAGCCCACTTGGCCCATCTAGCTCTTGGCCCAGCCCAACCCCTCACCCCTTCTTCCCCGTACGGTCAGTAGAGGAGACCTTTACAGCAAGGCCACCCATGGAGCCCCCACCACGTGCCTCCCCTCCCACCTGCTCTCCCCCCTTTAAGACCTCCCTCTCTGCCTGAAACTCAAACTCCTTCCCTCCCCTCTCCCGTTGCGCCGCCACCCCCTCTTCTCCATCCTCTTCTCTGTCTCCGTCACCACCGCATCGACTCCGGCCACCTCGCCGTCGCGCCACTCCGCCGCCGTCGAAGACCCGTGGAGGTTCCCCGGAGCCTCCGCAACGACGACGACGTCTTCTTTTTCCCCGTGTCCGACGATGCTCCGCCGCGCAAACTACGGCGACCCGGACCTCCCCGCACCTCTGCCTTTCATCGACGAGCTCCCCCAGGGTGAGCCGCCTCCCAGCCGCTGCGTTCCCCCTTCCTTTACGGTGTCAGTCGCTGTAATTAGGTTACGCCGCCGTCGAACACGATCGTGGCGCACCGCACCTTCCAAGCACCATCGCGAGCGCCTCGGGCCTTCTTTTTTGCGCCGGAGAACAAAAATGGGTACGCCGCACACTCCCGCACCCACGGCACACACACACGCATCCCGTGCAGCCCTAGAAAGGTCGCCAGCGTCCTGTTTCGCCGCCGTCGGGCACCCTGTTCTTCATGTTCAGTTCGTCAGGGAATTGTTTGGCGTTTCAGTACAAAACCTATACTTTGCTCATTCTCTCACCAACACGAAACCTGCCCCCCGGCTACCAGCACCGATCTGTCCCCTGCTTGTGCACGTCGCGGGTTCGAAACTCCTCTCGGGCGCGTGGTTATAAAAAATAGCCCTACCTTTTTCAATTTTTCCGCCGACTGACACGCGGGCCCCACGAGTCAGTGACCGCGGGAGCACGCACCACACACACCCGCGCTAGCGTGGCTCTGGCCCGCTGGACAGCCGCACGGGTTAGTTTCCCCTGCGGTGAGAAAAGTCCCAGGACCCAGAGACGCTGGGATAATTACCCAGAGCCCCCTGTAGTTGCTGTTTTATACACAGAGCACCTCCCCAGCATTGTTTCCATCATAGACAAGTCCCTGACATTTACAGAAAACACCCTAAACTTAAATTGTTAATAACTTTATTTCTACAACTCTAAATAAAATAATCTTTATATGTTTTTATATCAGAAAAATGCAATTAATATTAATATGCCATTCGTATGCCATTTTGCATCTGTTATTTTAATTTATTAGTGTAATTTGTTAATTGCAACTAAATAATTGAATATAGAATGTGTGGGGTAATAAATATATAATGCCCTATTCCATTTAAATATAATTAGATCACCCATGCCATGTGTTGCCATGTTAACCAACATTTAATATTGTTGGAAAATAAATAACTTGCACCTAAATATTAATTGTCGGGGTTGCTTTCCCGCTTAATTTGGATTACCTGCATTGTATTGCATCTTGCCATGCCATGCATCATTCTCGTATGATCATGCTGAATCTTTTGTAGTAGTTGTAAAATGCATCTTTTACGCTTTCCAGTGTTTGTTGCTTCTTTGCGGATAAGACGTTGAGATGTGTGAGCAACGACAAGATCTGCTTCCATGCGGGATTCCAGGCAAGCAAAGTCTGCTTGTTTACCTATACATTGTCTTTCATTCCTGCTGTAGATCTCTGCTACCCTAGTATCCGATTCGTTATCGCGATCCCATCACATGTTTATCCCGCAGCCCATACAGCTTTATCCCCACATCCTATTACCGTTGTATGTTTATCTGTTAGTCTTGCGAGTCGTAGCGCATGCTTAGAGTTGTTTGTGCGAGTCGTCTGTTGGTCTTTTAATCCATATGCTTAGCTGATAGATTATTCTACCTTAATAAAATGTTGTCTTATATTGGGGTATTATAATTAAAAGATAAGGCATCGGCGGAAGGCCTTGCAAGGTGCTTTATTCTGCTAAGTGTCGACCTAGGAACTGAGATTTTGGCCTCGGATCCAATTTTGAGCGCACTAACCACTTGTGGGAGGCCCTATGGAGCCCCCCCGCAACTTCGATCTAATCCGCTTCTTATCCAGGGCGCCGCAAGTAGGTCAGGCTTTCCATTTGATGCATGCATATGGTTACATAACGATCTCATGATGATGGAGTAGTCGATTCTCATTAGGGTGGCGCGTTGTTAGAGTGCTATGAAGGTCGATCCCGCGGCACTGGACCTGATTAGCCGTGCACACAATCATGCGGTTCCCTGGATGGGTTGTAGAGATGTGATTTGCCGTGTTGAGATGCCCTACCTTCTGGCTTTGCTTTTGGGGTTGATCGAACGAGTACGGGTACAGTAGTGCACCCCTGTAGGGTATAATCTTATCGATGAGCCGTGTCCACGGTTATGGACGACTTGGTGATGATGCTGGCTAACAAGATCTAGACAACTTACACCTAATCCTTGTTAATTAATTTGACTAGTAATATAGAATTACTTTCACAATAAATGGTAACTAAAACGTTTCAACGTGTGAGTTTCCCGAATCGCTTCCTCATACTTGGTTGAGGGGGTTAATCCGAGAATGGGTTATGATTGGTGTTAGTTGTAGATGGTTATCTTATGCGCTCTCTTATCCCTCTCTGATTAGACGGAAATTGTAGCGTGTCTCTCTAGGTTGCTAGTGCTGCTGCCGCTAAGTCCACCTCCCCTATATTTTGGGAGATGGTGTAGAAAGTAGGCAAGTCGGTTTTGCTTGTCAGGGAGTGCCCTGACCCTCTTTTGGGTTGTGCTTTATGTGCAGTTAACAGGTTGGAAGTCTGACGACGTTAGCTTGGGAATCCCTCCGGCTTGGCTGGGCCGGGATATGTGAAAGAACATTCCTATGATCTCTGTGTTTTGTGTGTTAGTTAACAACATGTGGATGTATTAAGTTGGTGTTAAGTAATGCAGGATAATCTAGGAACTCTTCAGATGCATCAGCACCAAAAGAGGAGAAAAAGAGACAGCACTGAAAGTGTGCTCAGCCCCTGGTGGGGGCCGGAGTTTCCGGTCCAGGGGGCCGGAGTTTCCGCCCCTGCCTGAAGTTTCCGGTCCCTGAGGGCCGGAATCTTCTCCGATGCTCAGTTGCCGAAGTTGTGCTCAGCCCCTGGTGGGGGGCGGAGTTTCCGGTCCCATGGACCGGAGTTTCCGCCCCAGGCCAAAGTTTCCGGCCTCGTGTATCTCGAAGATGTCCAAGTTCAGATTGAAGATCTGGTGTTCAGCCCCTGGTGGCCCCCGGAGTTTCCGGCCTCACTAGGCCGGAGTTTCCGCCCCTGGCCGGAGTTTCCGGCCACTAGGGCCGGAGTTTCCGGCCTGGGGTTTGGCTGCAACGGCTACATCTTTGGAGGGGTATAAATACCCCTCCTCCTTCCTCCAGAAAAGTGCTTGACCTAAAAAAGGAGGAGCTCCATTGTTGCAAGCCAAGAATCCCAAGATCTCCCAATCCCCCCATCCAAACTCGTTGATCTTTTGAGGATTGAAGGAGAAGGCCCCGATCTACATCTTCACCGAGCCGTTCTTCATTTCCCCCTCATTCATTTGAGGGAACACTTGCTAGGGCTTCCACTAGGAAACCTAGCCCATTGTTGTTCTTACCTTTTGTCTTTGTGACAGATTGTAGTTGTTCGGGAGCCCCCAAGCCCTTTGTGGGTCGTGCCCCGAATCGTTGTTGTAAAGGCTCCGGATTCCGCCTCGAAGGATTCCGATAGTGGAAAGTGGACCAAACCTTTGTGGTGCGGTTCACCGGAGATTAGGGTGAGGCCTTTGTGGCCGTTGAACCATTGTGTTGGTTCACACCTCTCCAACGAGACGTACTCCCTTTTAGGGAGGAACTCGGGAATACATCCTTGTCGTCTCGTGCTTTCACTTCGGTTACTTCTATCCTTATTTATCGCCTTATTATATCTTGCTTAGTTGCTAGCTTGTCATATAGGTAATTCACCTTAGTTGCATATCTAGTGAATTTACCTTTTGTGTCAAGCCTAATTTGAAAAAGAACTAAAATTTGAATTAGCACCTATTCACCCCCCCTCTAGGTGTCATACCGATCCTTTCAATTGGTATCAGAGCAAAGGCTCTCTTTTCGGGTTTAACCGCCTAAGATAAGTATGACACAAAGTGAGGATGAGACCGCAAGGCTTGCCGAGGCTAATGAGTCCCTTAAAAAGGACCAAGCCACCGCGGCATCCATGGCCGATATCAAAGCTTTGGAAACAACTTTGACATCTTCCATGGATGCTAGGTTTAATGAGTTTCGTGACTTGCTCAATAAACTCATTAACAACAAGCCCTCGGATATCATCCCGCTTGAAAAAGCTTCTAACTCCAATGAGGGTGGACCCAAGGAGGATAAAGAGCAAAAAGAGAAGGAGGTGAAAGCAAATGATAAGCATAAGTCATCTCCCAACTTGCATGAGGAAAAGGAAGAGTATCATGCCGTTCGGGGATGGTACTCTCCCGATCCAATTATCACTACCCGCATAAACCCTTTAGGTCCCCCACCTAAGCTTAATGCATTAGCTTTTGCTAGTTGGCAACGCTCAATGAAATCTCATGTCAACAGTGCCTCCATCGAGCTTTGGAGGATTATTGAAGAAGGATACATAGTGGAGGATCCAAGCAACATGACCAAGAGAGAGTTCGCCGAAAAGCAACTAAACGCTTCCGCTCTCCATATGATTGAACTCTCCTTGAGCGACAACGACAAGCATCATGTTCTACATGCCACCACCGCCAAAGAAGCTTGGGATTGTCTTGAGCGTGCCTTCCTTGGAAATGAAAGCATGAAGAGAAATAGATATGAATCTTTGAGCAATGCCGCCGAAGGTTTCTACATGCTTGACAACGAGACCCATGAAGAGATGTATGGTAGACTCAAGACTCTTGCCAAAGCCTTTTATGATGTGGGAGCAACATATGTTGATGATGCTTGGGTCAAGAGAAAGTATGAGAATGCTCTCTTGCCCTCGGAGCCAATGGAGTTGAAGTCTATTCAAGGAAGATACAAATACCTTCAATTGTCTTCCCATGAAGTTATGCAAGAAGTCCAAGCCTCCAAGGTTGCCACCAAGAATGCCGAAGATAACCGTGCTAGGGCCATGGGAATGAGACAAGGTCCCTCTCTTGCCTTGAAGGCTAAGGTGACTTGCCTAGATGCCAATGATGAAGTTGAAGCTTTTCCTGGCAACATTGCTCCACATGATCTTGAGCAAGCCCTCAATGGTCACATTGCACTTGCCACAAGAGTGTTTTGGAATGACCCGGCTAGTGCTAAAGCTCGTGTTGATCGAGATAACAACTCAAGTGGCAAGAAAGAGCTTGCCTCAAGGACAAAGACATGCTACAATTGTCATGACAAGAACCACTACATAAGAGAGTGCCCTGATGAGAACCGTGAGCAAAATGGTGGGAAGCTTATCCCAAAGGATCACTCCAAGTTGATTCAAAAGAAGCCCGCAAGACCAAGAAAGCCCTTCTTCAAGAAGGCACCGAGAATTGTGTTGGTGGCACAAGAGGAATATGCCACAAGTGATTCCGAAGATGAAGATGCACCTAACAAAGAGGTAGCCGCATTGGCTATTGTCTCCACTTCATCATCATCTCTCTTTGAATCCCCCAATGAGAACCTCTCCATCAACACCGCTCGTTGCCTCATGGCTCATGTCACCGAGGTATCATCCCCTTCTCCTAAGACTATGCATGATCAATCTAGTCTTGAGATTAAGAAGGAACTAGTTGCCTTCGATACTTTTGTGACTAACTTGCAAGGTGAGGCCAAGGAACATGTTGAGTCTCTCATGAGACAACTATGTGCGGCCGAAGAACTTCTTCAAGAAAAGAGTAAGATTGAGAGAGAGGATTCTCTCACCATTGCTTCCTTGAATGCTTCCATAGCATCCTTAAATAGCTCTCTTGATGAAGAAAGTGAATATAGAACCACTCTAGAGGAAAGACTTGAATCTCTTGATGCAAAAAATGATGAAATCATTAGTAAAATCATTAAGGATAGAGATCATGTTTTTGCCAAATATAAAGTGATTAAAAAGGAGAAAGTTGAACTTGGGGTTGCAAACACTATACTTCTTGAGGATATGGAGAAGCTTGATAAAGCTCACAAGGTCTTGAAAACGACCCACTCCATCCTTGTTAAGTCACATGAGCAACTCCAAACTCAACTCTCTAAAACTTGCTCAACTACCATAACCATTCTTCCTCGTGTTCATGAAAATGTCATTGAAGAAAATGCTAGGTTAAAGGTGGATCATGCTAAGACCTCTATTCCTAAAGGTAACAATAAGGGTTTTGCTTATTTGTTTGAGTTAAAACCACACAAAGGAAAGGAAGGTCTTGGGTATGTGGCCGAGGCAAAGAAGAAGGTGAGCAACAACAAGGAGAACAAGACCAAGCCCGCACAAGCTAAGACTAACATTGCGAGTGGTAATTCCACTAGGGGCAAGACCACTCGTAGTGACTTTGCGGGGCATAACAATCCCAACTACATTCTTTATGTTGATTATTATGGTGATGTTTATGCAAAATATGTTGGTCCTTATGACGGTTACATTGACTATTCTATTTGGGTTCCTAAGACCCTTGTTGCTAACCGAAAGGGACCCATTGAGAAATGGGTACCTAAATGCAAGAAATGATTTCTTGTAGGACTATGCTTCCGGTGGATCTAAATGGGTGATTGATAGTGGATGCACTAGTCATATGACCGGAAGCAAGGAGATCATGACGGAGTTGAGACCAAATTTAAATCACTCAACCGTCTCTTATGGTGACAAGTCCAAAGCCGAGGTAAAGAGTCTTGGCAAGGTGGTAGTTGCAAGGGATATCACCCTTGTAAATGTCATGCTTGTTGAGTCTCTAGGTTACAATCTTATGTCCGTTCGTGCTCTTAATAAGATGAACTTTGATGTCCATTTTACTCTTGATATGGTGGTACTCTTGATGAGCAAGACTCTAAAGGTCATGTTCGTTGGGCATGTTGAAAATGAGTTGTTTGTGGTAGACTTTTCGGGGTCAACCAACACTCAAGCAATATGCCTATTCGGAAAGGCCGACGTGGGGTGGTTGTGGCATCGCCGCTTGTCCCATGTTAATATGAGAACTTTGCAAAGTCTCCACAAGGGTGGCCACATTCTTGGACTAAATGAGAATGTTTCTTTTTCTAGAGATCGTCTTTGTAGGGCTTGTGTTGAAGGAAAGAAGCATGATTCTCCCCACCCAAGCAAGACCATCATCTCATCATCAAGGGTATTGGAACTTCTTCATGTTGATCTTTTTGGTGCCGTACCTCAACCTAGCCTTGGTGGGAAGAAATATTGTTTGGTGATTGTCGATGACTATTCAAGATTCACTTGGGTTTTCTTCTTCAAGACGAAGGATGAAACTCAACAAACCATCATCGATTTCTCCAATGAAGTTCAACGTCAACACAATCTTCCCATATTGGCCATTAGAAGTGACAATGGCTCCGAGTTCAAGAACTACACCCTAAATGAGTTTCTTAGCGACGAGGGAATTCGACATCAATACTCCGCCGCATATACTCCTCAACAAAACGGTGTAGCCGAGAGGAAGAACCGGACTCTTATGGATATGGCTAGGTCCATGTTGGCGGAGTTTAAGTCTCCACTCTTCTTGTGGGCCGAAGCTATCTCCACGGCGTGTCACTCCTCCAACCGGTTATTCTTTCGCAAAGGGAAGAAGGAAACTCCATATGAAATGCTTACCGGCAACAAGCCCAACATCTCCTACTATCGAGTCTTTGGTTGTAAGTGTTTCTACAAAATCAAAGGTGTACATCTTTCTAAGTTTGAAGTTAAAGCCTTAGAAGGTGTTCTTGTTGGGTATGGTGCGAACTCTCACACTTATAGAGTCTATGACAAATCCTTAGGGAGAGTTGTAGAATCTTGTAGTGTGAGGTTTGATGAGAATGACGGCTCCCAAGTGGCGCAATTTCATGTTTGTGTTGTAGATAACGAGGAACCTCAAGATGCAATACAAAGAATGGGTGTTGGATTCCATCGCCCCATCGAGATTCATCATGAGCCTCCTCAAGGAAGTACAAGCTCCACTCAAGTGGAGATTCCATCATCACAAGTTGAAGTGGCACCCTCTATGGAAGCAAATGAGACACCTATCCAAGAACAAGATCAAGCTCCTCCTCAAGTTGACCAAGAGGTCTCACAAGATTCAAGAACTCCTATTCTCAATCCTAGTCAAGATCAAGAGCAAGAGCATCCATCTTCTCCCATCATTGAAAATGTGCAACAAGATGGCAATGCTCATCAAGACGGTCAAGACGGGGACTCAAATGATCTAGGTGATCAAGCCGAAATCCCACGCAACAATGGGGATATCGAAACCCGTCGTCAAGAAAGAGTCAAGAGAAATTTGGAAATCAAGTGTCACAAGCTTGAAGCCATCATTGGTGATGTATCTCGCAAGGTTTTCACAAGAAGTCAATTGGCAAGCTTTAGTGAACATCAAGCTCATATCTCTATGATTGAACCAAAGAAGGTGTTTGAAGCACTTGAAGATCCGGATTGGTTGGAAGCCATGCATGAAGAACTTAACAACTTCAAGCGCAACAAAGTATGGAATCTAGTAGAAAAGCCAAAGGATTGCCGCAATGTTATTGGCACCAAGTGGATATTCAAGAACAAGCAAGATGAGCATGGAATGGTTGTAAGGAACAAGGCGAGATTGGTAGCTCAAGGGTACTCTCAAGTTGAAGGCATTGATTTTGGAGAGACCTATGCTCCCGTGGCTCGTCTTGAGTCCATCCGTATCCTACTTGCCTATGCATCTCATTTTAATTTTAAGTTGCAACAAATGGATGTGAAGAGTGCATTTCTTAATGGTCCCTTAAAGGAGTTGGTATATGTAAAGCAACCACCGGGATTTGAGGATCCACACTTCCCAAACCATGTCTACAAGCTTGATAAGGCCCTCTATGGTCTCAAACAAGCACCTCGAGCTTGGTATGAGCACCTAAAAGAGCTATTGCTAGACCGTGGCTTTGAAGTGGGGCAAATCGATCGCACCCTCTTCACAAAGAGGGTAAAAGGGGAGCTTTTCATATGTCAACTTTATGTTGATGATATTATCTTAGGCTCATCTAACAAAGCTTTCAATGATGAATTTTCAAAGCTTATGACGGATAGGTTCGAGATGTCCATGATGGGAGAGTTGAAATTCTTTCTTGGTTTTGAAATCAAGCAATTAAGTGGAGGGACTTTCATCTCTCAAGCCAAATACATCCAAGACATGCTCAAGAGGTTCAAGATGCAAAAAGAGAAGAGGTTTCCTATGGACACCAAATGCCATCTTGAACTTAGTCCAAAGGGTAAAGATGTCGATCAAAAACTCTATCGCTCTATGATTGGTTCTTTGCTTTATCTTTGTGCATCTAGACCCGATATTGTGTTGAGTGTAGGAGTGTGTGCAAGGTATCAAGCGGATCCTAAAGAAAGTCACTTGATAGCAGTGAATCGAATCTTCCGATATTTGGTTTATACCCCAAGGTTTGGTTTGTGGTATCCTAGGGGGTCCAACTTCTCTCTTGCCGGTTACACGGATTCGGATTGGGCCGGTTGCAAGGATGATAGGAAGTCTACTTCCGGTGCATGTCAATTCCTTGGGAAATCTTTGGTGAGTTGGTCCTCCAAGAAGCAAAATTGCATATCCTTATCTACCACCGAAGCCGAGTATGTGGCGGCCGCTAGTGCTTGCACTCAATTACTTTGGATGAGGCAAACTTTAAAGGAATACGGTGTCCTTTGTGACAAAGTGCCTCTTTTATGTGAAAATGAAAGTGCTATCAAGATTGGTCACAACCCCGTGGAGCACTCAAGAACGAAGCATATTGAGATTCGCTATCATTTTATTCGAGATCACATCAACCGGGGTGACATTGAGCTTGGTTATATTCCAACGAAGATTCAACTTGCCGATATGTTCACCAAGCTACTTGACGAAGCACGGTTCACCTTTTTGAGGCATGAGCTAAATATCGTGGATTCTAGGAGCATTGGTTGACTACCTTGCATGCACACCTCTATCTCAACTTTCTATTTTGGTCTAGGTGTAGGCATGGACATAGGGGGAGTGTTGTCCTAATCTATTGGACTTCTCCTACCCCCATTATGCCAATAGTAAGAATTGTTTTCGTCTCATTTTGTTCATTCTTATGAATTGTGAGCCTAAATGTTGAGTAATGGTGGTGAACCCAAGATATATCTTCGCGGTATCACACCACATAAACTCATACATGGTGGCCTTGGCCACCAACTTCTTCCTTGTGAAGAATTGGTACTCTTGTGGTGTTATCTTGATTTCTTTGTTTTATTCTTGCTCTTATGGAAAATGCACTCAAGCGTTGCTTCTTAATGTCGCTTTTGTTGTTTATTACCAAACTTGAATGCATGGTACCATCTCCAGTGACCATTTGTCTTATCCCAGGCCTACCTCATCTTAAAACCTGCTCCTCTTGCCTTTTGCATGTCCAAAACACATAAAAACCTGGAATTTGGAGTCGGTGGGGCCGGAAACTCCGGTCTTCCAGGCCGGAGACTCCGGTCTGACTGAAGTTTCCGCCCCTAGAACCGGAATCTCTAGCCAAGGCCGGAGACTCCGGTGCCTAGGGCCGGAAACTCCGGTCTGGGCAGTTTCGCTGGGATCTTCAAAGGGGATCGGGGTGAGGAGTTGTCCCACAACTCCCCACACACCCCCAACCCCCACACCTCTCCCAGCCGACGCCGCCGCCTCCGAGGACCCCTCCGGCCGCTCCCCGCCGCCGGAATCCGCCGTGTCACCGGCCCCTCCTCCGTACAAGTGCTAGGGATCCTTCTCCCTCGCATTTGACCTCCACCATGTCGGGTAAAGGTTTTTCTTCTCTCTCTCTAGGTTTTCACTCTAGATCTTGTTTTGAGAGAAGTTCTGCCTGTGCTGCATGGTGTAGAACCCTAGTGGTGGCATTTCAATCTCTAGAAAATTAGTTGTGCTCAATTTTTCCTTAGATTTGAACTGGATTTCAGTTTTCCTGCCACAGGGCGGAAACTCCGGTCCCTCATGCACCGGAATCTCCGGTGTGGACCGGAATATCCGCCCCTGTGGTCGGAAACTCCGGTCTAGCTCATGTCTGAGAGAAATTCTGACACTTTTAATTTTCTCCTTTTCGCTTTCTTGGACATGCAACCTTATCTCCATGCTATCCTTGTACTCTCTGTTTCACAGGTCAGAGGAAAAAGGTGGTCACTCGGAATCCGCTCCTTGCTTCAAGAAAAGAAAGAGCTCAAACAAGGGACAAACTTATATTTGATAGCAGCAGTGGCCGCATGAGACAGCAGAGCACTATTGATGAGGAGGCCACTAGACAAGCTGAACTTGGTGGTTTTGATAATGAAGAAGAGGCCAAGCAAGCCCATTTTGACTCTTTGACCACCGTTCTGGGTATGGGGAAGCTAGAGTTCCGTCGTATGAGGTCACAACAGTTCTATGACTTGCCTCCCAACACCACCGACCCCAATTTCCCAAGGAGGGAGCAGCAGCTGATTATGCAGGAGTTTTATGCCCGGATTGAGAAGCACGCAGTCTGTGAACAGAAGATTCTGGATCTTGAGGCGCTGAACAAGAAAGCATACTTTCGGGAGGCTGTTTGGATTGCTAGGAAGCTTGGTCTGGAAAAGCTCATCTCTTACACTCAGCAGGATTATGATATTCAGCTTGTGCAGCAGTTCTTTGCCACGGTGGTGTTTGACAACGATGAGGATGTCACTATGACGTGGATGACTGGACCTATCAGGTGCACCTCCAACTTTGTGGAGTTTGCGACCGCTCTGGGCTATGACTTCAAGGGGGCCACTACTCCAGTTGGGATGAGGATGCATGTGGAAGGGACTGCATATAACAAGAGCCGTTTGCGCCCTCTATACTCCGTTGCTTCTTCTGTGGGCTCTAATCAAGACCTCCTTCCCACCTTCAACATCTTCCTCCGCGTGGTTCGGCTCAACCTTGCTCCTCAAGCCGGGAATGTGGATGCTATTCGAGGAGTGCGAGATGGATGTGATGGATCCTTCAAGCCGGTCCGGAGTGCCGTGGCCAAGAGGTGGATGTGATGGATTTCATTAAGTGCGAGATGCATTGGGCCATTTTCGAGCACAAGAATCCACTCTATGCTCCCTATGTGATGAAGCTCATTCTCTCCAAAGTGCCCACACTTGATCGCTCTACCTTCATCAAGCATGCCAAGGGTACTCTCCATATTCTCTCCAAGCACACAAAGCAAGCTTCATCCTCTCATGCACCTCCTCCCCAAACTAGTGATGAAGAGGACGCTCCCTTACCTAAGAGGAGAAGCAAGAATGCCGATCCCCCCACTAGTCTTCAAGGGAAGACCAAGGTAAACGCAGAATTTAGCAAGCTCTCTTGGTGGAAGAGGAAACTGTTATGCATGGATGTTGCTATTCACAAGGAGAATCATGGGTCTTATGTGAGAGAGAAACACATTTTGAGCAACCAAAACTTGATGATCAAGGAGATGCGCAAAATGAACAATGGAAATGTTACTCCTCCTCCGGAAGAAGATGAAGCTGGCATTCCCATCATTTCCTCATCTTCGTCTGACACGGTCCCTATTGAGCAATGGAATCAGGATGTCTTTCCTTGGGCTGATTATTCGGATGTGACCTCCTTTCCTACATCGTCTCACAACCACGGTAAGGCTCCCATGAACCTCTCCGATGAGGACTACGACAACGAAGGAGATGACGACATGGATGAAGATACCGAGTGATCTTCTTTGGCCCGTTAGTTATGCTCTTTTCCCCTTTTTGGTGTCTCGGTGCCAAAGGGGGAGAAGTAGTTCTATTAGGTTCTCTCCGGGATTTGCATGGGTTGGGACACAAGCATGTGCCTCTATCATTTTATTGCGCTTGTGTCCTTGTTATGTTATTTGAATTTCGAACTCATTTGCCTTCTCTTTGACATGAACTATGTGTGTGTAAGTCATGTGGATTTCTTATATTATGTGGTTGAGACTACTATTGTGCCTTGGTTATATGGGGTTAATATCTTCAGTTTTGTGCACAAGGTATGTCTTATTTGTGAAATGTATTGCCTACCTTTCGTACTTGCAATTTGTTGTTCGAATTTGCCTCTATATGTGTGCACGTGCATTCCAAAGCAAAATTTTCTTGATGCACACATCTAGGGGGAGCTCTTTCAGCTATCATTACTTGTTAGTGAAATTACTGTTATTGCAAATCCATATGTTGTCATCTAACACCAAAAAGGGGGAGATTGAAAGAACATTTCTATGATCTCTGTGTTTTGTGTGTTAGTTAACAACATGTGGATGTATTAAGTTGGTGTTAAGTAATACAGGATAATCTAGGAACTCTTCAGATGCATCAGCACCAAAAGAGGAGAAAAAGAGACAGCACTGAAAGTGTGCTCAGCCCCTGGTGGGGGCCGGAGTTTCCGGTCCAGGGGGCCGGAGTTTCCGCCCCTGCCTGAAGTTTCCGGTCCCTGAGGACCGGAATCTTCTCCGATGCTCAGTTGCCGAAGTTGTGCTCAGCCCCTGGTGGGGGGCGGAGTTTCCGGTCCCATGGACCGGAGTTTCCGCCCCAGGCCAAAGTTTCCGGCCTCGTGTATCTCGAAGATGTCCAAGTTCAGATTGAAGATCTGGTGTTCAGCCCCTGGTTGCCCCCGGAGTTTCCGGCCTCCCTAGGCCGGAGTTTCCGCCCCTGGCCGGAGTTTCCGGCCTGGGGTTTGGCTGCAACGGCTACATCTTTGGAGGGGTATAAATACCCCTCCTCCTTCCTCCAGAAAAGTGCTTGACCTAAAAAAGGAGGAGCTCCATTGTTGCAAGCCAAGAATCCCAAGATCTCCCAATCCCCCCATCCAAACTCGTTGATCTTTGGAGGATTGAAGGAGAAGGCCCCGATCTACATCTTCACCGAGCCGTTCTTCATTTCCCCCTCATTCATTTGAGGGAACACTTGCTAGGGCTTCCACTAGGAAACCTAGCCCATTGTTGTTCTTACCTTTTGTCTTTGTGACAGATTGTAGCTGTTCGGGAGCCCCCAAGCCCTTTGTGGGTCGTGCCCCGAATCGTTGTTGTAAAGGCTCCGGATTCCGCCTCGAAGGATTCCGATAGTGGAAAGTGGACCAAACCTTTGTGGTGCGGTTCACCGGAGATTAGGGTGAGGCCTTTGTGGCCGTTGAACCATTGTGTTGGTTCACACCTCTCCAACGAGACGTACTCCCTTTTAGGGAGGAACTCGGGAATACATCCTTGTCGTCTCGTGCTTTCACTTCGGTTACTTCTATCCTTATTTATCGCCTTATTATATCTTGCTTAGTTGCTAGCTTGTCATATAGGTAATTCACCTTAGTTGCATATCTAGTGAATTTACCTTTTGTGTCAAGCCTAATTTGAAAAAAAACTAAAATTTGAATTAGCACCTATTCACCCCCCCTCTAGGTGTCATACCGATCCTTTCAATATGGCGCCATCGCTTATCTTCAGGACTCTTAGTCCAATTTGCATCTATTCCGTAGTCGGATACTATTTTGCTTCCGCTGTCATTTGTATCTTTGTATTGTAATATTTGTATCTTGACTCGTTCGAGTCGTTGTTGTATTATATCTTCTGTTGTATTTGTGGATGTATCGGAACTATTGTAATGTTATCACAATTCCACCCACATAATGTGCATGTTTCGGCGTGCACATTATGTCTGGTGGGCGACCTAAAATCGTTATTATGCGGATTCCGGTGGGAGCGCTTAAATCTACATAGTACCGATTTTAGGGCGTCACAAAGTGGTATCAGAGCCTTGGTTTCAATCTCCTTGTTTTTTATACGATTGGTTATCGAAGCAGCGGGTCCACAAAAGCCTGTAGGATAACCTCGCTAACAGTCGTTGTTTCTAGAGTGTCGAAACTATTTGACTTAAGTTATTTTTGAAAAATATTTCAATAGGTTTCTTTTTACTCCTTACCTCTATTCCATTCTCCTCTTACCTTATTTGTTTTGGTGTCTCTTCTCTTATCCAACTTTCAAATTTTAGGTTCCTACGTGTGGGTGGACGATCTCTTGCTTTTATCCTATTAGGTTCGATCTTCGGAAATCTTCATCGACGGAGCAACTCCTTTTTGTTAGTGGTCTCGAGAAATTCAAGGTGGAGACAGAACTTCGTGTTAGTGGTGTCGACAATTTCAAGGTGGAGCATCAATCCCTTATTAGTGGTGTCGAGAAGTTCTTCACGGAGCCGGATGATTCGGTAGTTACCCCTCTCTTCTTGTTGTCTCGTCGTGGATCGCACGACGCGATCCCTTGTTAGTGGTGTCGATTATAACGCCCCAGAATTTCTCCAATTAGTGTTTTGTTTTTCTTTTGCATCAACATGACATCATCATGCATCATTTGCATTTATCAATCTTAAATTTAAATTGTTGCATTTAAATTCAAAGTTCATTTAAATTATTTTCCCGCAATTAAATTCAAATGCATTTCAAATTAATTAAAATGTGTAATTCATATATTTTCCAAATATTATAAAACTAGTTTATTAAATTGCCTTTTTGAAATTAAAATTATTTTGTAAAGTTTCTTTATTCAAATTCTTTTCTACTTGTTTGGAAATATAAAAAACAGAGGGAGAAAAACATTACCTGGCCGAAGCCCACTTGGCCCATCTAGCTCTTGGCCCGGCCCAACCCCTCACCCCTTCTACCCCGTATGGTCAGTAGAGGAGACCTTATAGCAAGGCCACCCATTGCGCCCCCACCACGTGCCTCCCCTCCCACCTGCTCTCCCCCCTTTAATACCTGCCTCTCTGCCCGAAACCCTAACTCTTTCACTCCCCTCTCCCGTTGCGCCGCCACCCCCTCTTCCCCATCCTCTTCTCTGTCTCCGTAACCACCGCATCGACTCCGGCCACCTCGCCGTCGCGCCACTCCGCCACCGTCGAAGACCCGTGGAGATTCCCCGGATCTGCGTCGTGCCGTCCTGGACCTCCACACCGACGGAATCGTCCTTGGAGCCTCCGCAACGACGACGCCGTCTTCTTATTCCCCGCGTCCGACGACGCTCCGCCGCGCAAACTACGGCGACCCGGACCTCCCCACGCCTCAGCCTTTCGTCGACGAGCTCCCCCAGGGTGAGCCGCCTCCCCGCTACTGCTTCCCCCCTTCCTTTACGGTCTCAGTCACTGTAATTAGGCTACGCCACCGTCAAACACGACCGTGGCGCGCCGCACGTTCCAAGCACCATCGCGAGCGCCTCGGGCCTTCTTCTTTGCGCCGGAGAACATAAATGGGTACGCCGCACGCTCCCGCACCCACGGCACACACACACGCGTCTCGCGCAGCCCTAGAAAGGTCGTCGGCGTCCTGTTTCGCCGCCGTCGGGCGTCCTGTTCTTCATGTTCAGTTCGTCAGGGAATTGCTTGGCGTTTCAGTACAAAACCTATACTTTGCTCATTCTCTCACCAACACGACACACGCCCCCCTGGTTACCAGCACCGATCTGTCCCCTGCGTGTGCACGTCGCGGGTTCGAAACTCCTCTCAGGCGCGTGGTTATAATAAATAGCCCAACCTTTTTCAGTTTTTCCACCGACTGACAGGCGGGCCCCACGTGGCAGTGACCGCGGGAGCCCGCACCACACACACCCGCGCCAGCGTGGCTCTGGGCCCGCTGGACAGCCGCACGGGTTAGTTTCCCCTGCGGTCAGAAAAGTCCCAGGACCTAGAGACACTGGGATAATTACCCAGAGCCCCATGTAGTTGTTGTTTTCTATACAGAGCACCTCCCCAGAATTGTTTCCATCACAGACAAGTCCCTGAAATTTACAGAAAACACCCTAAACTTAAATTGTTAATAACTTTATTTCTACAACTCCAAATAAAATAATCTTTATATGTTTTTATATTAGAAAAATGCAATTAATATTAACATGCCATTCGTATGTCATTTTGCATCTGTTTTATTAATTGATTAGTGTAATTTGTTAATTGCAACTAAGTAATTGAATATGGAATGTGTGGGGTAATAAATATATAATGCCCTGTTCCATTTAATTTAATTAGATCACCCATGCCATGTGTTGCCATGTTAACCAACATTTAATATTGCAGGAAAATAAATAACTTGCACCTAAATATTAATTGTCAGGGTTGCTTTCACGATTAATTTGGATTACCTGCATTGTATTGCATCTTGTCATGCCATGCATCATTCTCGTATGATCATGCTGAATCTTTTGTAGTTGTTGTAAAATGCATCTTTTACGCTTTCTAGTGTTCGTTGCTTCTTCGCGGATAAGACGTTGAGATGTGTGAGCAACGACAATACATTTTCTTTCATTCCTGCTGTATATCTCTACTACCCTAGTATCTGATTCGTTATCACGATCCCATCACATGTTTATCCCGCAGCCCATACAGCTTTATCCCCACATCCTATTACCGTTGTATGTTTATCTGTTAGTCTTGCGAGTCGTAGCGCATGCTTAGAGTTGTTTCTGCGAGTCGTCTGTTGGTCTTTTATTCCATATGCTTAGCTGATAGATTATTCTACCTTAATAAAATGTTGTCTTATATTGGGGTATTATAATTAAAAGATAAGGCACCGGCGGAAGGCCTTGCGAGGTCCTTTGTTCTGCTAAGTGTCGACCTAGGAACTGAGATTTTGGCCTCGGATCCAATTTGAGCGCACTAACCACTTGTGGGAGGCCCTATGGAGCCCCCCGCGACTTCGATTTAATCCGCTTCTTATCCAAGGCGCCGCAAGTAGTTTCGGCTTTCCATTTGATGCATGCATATGGTTACATAACGATCTCATGATGATGGAGTAGTCGATTCTCATATAGGGTGGCACGTTCTTAGAGTGCTATGAAGGTCGATCCCGCGGGTGCTTGACCTGATTAGCCGTAACAACAATCATGCGGTTCCCTGGATGGGTTGTAGAGAAGAGATTTGCTGTGTTGAGATGCCCTACCTTCTGGCTTTGCTTTTGGGGTTGATCGAACGAGTACGGGTCCAGTAGTGCACCCCTGCAGGGTATAATCTTATCGATGAGCCATGTCCACGGTTATGGACGACTTGGTGATGATGCTGGCTAACAAGATCTAGACAACTTACACCTAATACTTGTTAATTAATTTGACTAGTAATATAGAATTACTTTCACAATAAATGGTAACTAAAACTGTTCAACGTGTGAGTTTCCCGAATCGCTTACTCATACTTGGTTGAGGGGGTTAATCCGAGAATGGGTTATGATTGGTGTTAGTTGTAGATGGTTATCTTATGCGCTCTCTTATCCCTCTTTGATTAGACGGAAGTTGTAGCGTGTCTCTCTAGGTTGCTAGTGCTGCTACCGCTAAGTCCACCTCCCCTATATTTTGGGAGATGGTGTAGAAAGTAGGCTAGTCGGTTTTGCTTGCCAGGGAGTGCCCTGACCCTCTTTTGGGTTGTGGTTTATGTGCAGTTAACAGGTTGGAAGTCTGACGACGTTAGCTTCGAAATCCCTCCGGCTTGGCTGGGCAGGGATATGTCGCCATCGCTCATCTACAGAACTCTTAGTCCAATTTGCATCTTATCCATAGTCGGATACTATTTTGCTTCCGCTGTCTTTTGTATCTTTGTATTGTAATATTTGTATCTTGACTCGTTCGAGTCGTTGTTGTATTATATCTTCTGTTGTATTTGTGGATGTATCGAAACTGTTGTAATGTTATCACAATTCCACCCACATAATGCGCATGTTTCGGCGTGCATATTATGTCTTGTGGGCGACCTAAAATCGTTATTATGCGGATTTCGGCGGGAGCGCTTAAATCAACATAGTACCGATTTTAGAGCGTCACAAAGTGGTATCAGAGCCTTGGTTTCGATCTCCTTGTTGTTTCGCTACGATTGGTTATCGAAGTAGCGGGTCCACAAAAGCCTGTAGGATAACCTTGCTCACGGTCATTGTTTCTAGAGTGTCGAAACTATTTGACTTAAGTTATTTTTGAAAAATATTTCAATAGGTTTCTTTTTACTCCTTACCTCTATTCCATTCTCCTCTTACCTTATTTGTTTTGGAGTCTCTTCTCTTATCCAACTTTCAAAGTTTAGGTTCCTACGTGTGGGTGGACGATCTCTTGCTTTTATCCTATTAGGTTCAATCTTCGGAAATCTTCATCGACGGTGCAACTCCTTTTTGTTAGTGGTCTCGAGAAATTCAAGGTGGAGATAGAACTTCGTGTTAGTGGTGTCGACAATTTCAAGGTGGAGCATCAATCCCTTGTTAGTGGTGTCGAGAAGTTCTTCACGGAGCCGGAAGATTCGGTAGTTACCCCTCTTGTTAGGGGTGTCAATTGTAACGCCCCAGAATTTTTCCAATTAGTGTTTTGTTTTTCTTTTGCATTAACATGAAGTCATCATGCATCATTTGCATTTGTCAATCTTAAATTTAAATTGTTGCATTTAAATTCAAAGTTCATTTAAATTATTTTCCCACAATTAAATTCAAATGCATTTAAAATTAAATAAAATGTGTAATTCAAATATTTTGCAAACATAGTTTATTAAATTGCCTTTTGAAATTAAAATTATTTTGTAAAGTTTCTTTATTCAAATTCTTTTCTAATTGTTTGGAAATATAAAAAACAGAAAACAATAAACAAAACAAATAAAAAGAAAAACAGAGGGAGAAAAACATTACCTGGCCGAAGCCCACTTGGCCCATCTAGCTCTTGGCCCAGCCCAACCCCTCACCCCTTCTTCCCCGTACGGTCAGTACAAGAGACCTTTACAGCAAGGCCACCCATGGAGCCCCCACCACGTGCCTCCCCTCCCACCTGCTCTCCCCCCTTCAAGACCTCCCTCTCTGTCCGAAACCCTAACTCCTTCCCTCCCCTCTCCCGTTGCGCCGCCACCCCCTCTTCCCCATCCTCTTCTCTGTCTCCGTCACCACCGCATCGACTCCGACCACCTCGCCGTCACGCCAGTCCGCCACCGTCGAAGACCCGTGGAGATTCCCCGTCGCTGCGTCGTGCCGTCCTCGACCTCCACACCGACGGAATCGTCCTGGGAGCCTCCGCAATGACGACGACGTCTTCTTCTTCCCCGTGTGCGACGACGCTCCGCCGCGCAAACTACGGCAACCCGGACCTCCCCGCGCCTCTGACTTTCATCGACGAGCTCCCCCAGGGTGAGCCGCCTCCCCGCCACTGCTTTCTTCCTTTCTTAACGGTCTCGGTCGCTGTAATTAGGCTACGCCGCCGTCGAACACGACCGTGGCGCGCCGCACCTTCCAAGCACCATCACGAGCGCCTCAGGCCTTCTTCTTTGAGAACAAAAATGGGTACGCCGCACACTCCCGCACCCACGGCACACACACACGCGTCCCGTGCAGCCCTAGAAAGGTCGCCGGCGTCCTGTTTCGCCGCCGTCGGGCACCCTGTTCTTCATGTTCAGTTCGTCAAGGAATTGCTTGGCGTTTCAGTACAAAACCTATACTTTGCTCATTCTCTCACCAACACGAAACCTGCCCCCCTGGTTACCAGCACCGATCCGTCCCCTGCTTGTGCACGTCGCGGGTTCGAAACTCCTCTCGGGCGCGTGGTTATAAAATATAGCCCAACTTTTTCAGTTCTTCCGCCCACAGACAGGCGGGCCCGACGAGTCAGTGACCGCGGGAGCCCGCACCACACACACCCGCGCCAGCGTGGCTCTGGGCCCGCTGTACAGCCGCACGGGTTAGTCTCCCCTGCGGTGATAAAAGTCCCAGGACCTAGAGACGCTGGGATAATTACCTAGAGCCCTGTAGTTGCTGTTTTCTACACAGAGCACCTCCCCAGCATTGTTTCCATCACAGACAAGTCCCTGCCATTTGCAGAAAACACCCTAAACTTTAATTGTTAATAACTTTATTTCTACAACTCCAAATAAAATAATCTTTATATGTTTTTATATAAGAAAAATGCAATTAATATTAATATGTCATTCGTATGCCATTTTGCATCTATTATTTTAATTGATTAGTGTAATATTTTAATTGCAACTAAATAATTGAATATGGAATGGTTGGGGTAATAAATATATAATGCCCTATTCCATTCAATTCAATTAGATCACCCATTCCATGTGTTGCCATGTTAACCAACATTTAATATTGCTGGAAAATAAATAACTTGCACCTAAATATTAATTGTCGGGGTTGCTTTCCTGCTTAATTTGGATTACCTGCATTGTATTGCATCTTGCCATGCCATGCATCATTCTCGTATGATCATGCTGAATCTTTTGTAGTAGTTGTAAAATGTATCTTTTACGCTTTCCATTGTTTGTTGCTTCTTCGCTGATAAGACGTTGAGATGTGTGAGCAACGACAAGATCTGCTTCAATGCGGGATTCCAGGCAAGCAAAGTCTGCTTGTTTACCTATACATTGTCTTTCAGTCCTGCCGTTGATCTCTGCTACCCTACTATCCGATTCGTTATCGCGATCCCATCACATGTTTATCCCGCAGCCCATACTGCTTTATCCCCACATCCTATTCCGTTGTATGTTTATTTGTTAGCCTTGCGAGTCGTAGCGCATGCTTAGAGTAGTTTTTGCGAGTCGTCTGTTGGTCTTTTATTCCATATGCTTAGCTGATAGATTATTCTACCGTAATAAAATGTTGTCTTATATTGGGGTATTATAATTAAAAGATAAGGCACCGGCGGAAGGCCTTGCGAGGTGTTTTGTTCTGCTAAGTGTCGACCTAGGAACTGGGATTTTGTCCTCGGATCCAATTTTGAGCGCACTAACCACTTGTGGGAGGCCATATGGAGCCCCCCCGCGGCTTCGATCTAATCCGCTTCTTATCCAGGGCGCCGCAAGTAGTTCGGGCTTTCCATTTGATGCATGCATATGGTTACATAACGATCTCATGATGATGGAGTAGTCGATTCTCATATAGGGTGGCACGTTCTTAGAGTGCTATGAAGGTCGATCCTGCAGGCACTGGACCTGATTAGCCGTGCACACAGTCATGCGGTTCCCTGGATGGGTTGTAGAGAAGAGATTTGCCGTGTTGAGATGCCCTACCTTCTGGCTTTGCTTTTGGGGTTGATCGAACGAGTACGGGTCCAGTAGTGCACCCCTGCAGGGTATAATCTTATCGATGAGCCGTGTCCACGGTTATGGACGACTTGGTGATGATGTTGGCTAACAAGATCTAGACAACTTACACCAAATCCTTGTTAATTAATTTGACTAGTAATAAAGAATTACTTTCACAATAAATGGTAACTAAAACTGTTCAACGTGTGAGTTTCCCAAATCGCTTCCTCATACTTGGATGAGGGGGTTAATCCGAGAATGGGTTATGATTGGTGTTAGTTGTAGATGGTTATCTTATGTGCTCTCTTATTCTCTCTGATTAGACGGAAGTTGTAGCGTGTCTCTCTAGGTTGTTAGTGCTGCTGCCGCTAAGTCCACCACCCCTATATTTTGGGAGATGGTGTAGAAAGTAGGCAAGTCGGTTTTGCTTGCCAGGGAGTGCCCTGACCCTCTTTTGGGTTGTGCTTTATGTGCAGTTAACAGGTTGGAAGTCTGACGACGTTAGCTTGGGAATCCCTCCGGCTTGGCTGGGCAGGGATATGGTGCCATCGCTTATCTTCAGGATTCTTGGTCCAATTTTCATCTTATCCGTAGTCGGATACTATTTTGCTTCCGCTGTCATTTGAATCTTTGTATTGTAATATTTGTATCTTGACTCGTTCGAGTCATTGTTGTACTATATCTTCTGTTGTATTTGTGGATGTATTACTGTTGTAATGTTATCACAATTCCACCCACATAATGTGCATGTTTCGGCGTGCACATTATGTCTGGTGGGTGACCTAAAATCGTTATTATGCGGATTTCGGCGGGAGCGCTTAAATCTACATAGTACCGAATTTAGGGTGTCACAAAGTGGTATCAGAGCCTTGGTTTCGATCTCCTTGTTGTTTCGATACGACTGGTTATCGAAGCAGCGGGTCCACAAAAGCCTGTAGGATAACCTCGCTAACGGTCGTTGTTTCTAGAGTGTCAAAACTATTTGACTTAAGTTATTTTTGAAAAATATTTCAATAGGTTTCTTTATACTCCTTACCTCTATTCCATTATCCTCTTACCTTATTTGTTTTGGAGTCTCTTCCCTTATCGAACTTCCAAAGTTTAGGTTCCTACGTGTGGGTGGACGATCTCTTGCTTTTATCCTATTAGGTTCAATCTTCGGAAATCTTCATCGACGAAGCAACTCCTTTTTGTTAGTGGTCTCGAGATATTCAAGGTGGAGACAGAACTTCGTGTTAGTGGTGTCGACAATTTCAGGGTGGACAATCAATCCCTTGTTAGTGCTGTCGAGAAGTTCTTTACGGAGCCGGAAGATTCGGTAGTTACCCCTCTCTGCTTGTGGTCTCGACGTGGATCGCGGGACGCGATCCCTTGTTAGTGGTGTCGATTGTAACGCCCCGGAATTTCTCCAATTAGTGTTTTGTTTTTCTTTTGCATCAACATGACATCATCATGCATCATTTGCATTTGTCAATCTTAAATTTAAATTGTTGCATTTAAATTGAAAGTTCATTTAATTTTTTTCCCACAATTAAATTCAAATGCTTTCAAATTAATTAAAATGTGTAATTCAAATATTTTGCAAATATTATAAAACTAGTTTATTAAATTGCCTTTTTGAAATTAAAATTATTTTGTAAATTTTCTTTATTCAAATTCCTTTCTAGTTGTTTGGAAATATAAAAAACAGAAAAGAATAAACAAAACAAATAAAAATAAAGACAGAGGGAGAAAAACATTACCTGGCCGAAGCCCACTTGGCCCATCTAGCTCTTGGCCCAGCCCAACCCCTCACGCCTTCTTCCCCGTACGGTCAGTAGAGGAGACCTTTACAGCAAGGCCACCCATGGCGCCCCCACACGTGCCTCCCCTCCCACCTGCTCTCCCCTCTTTAAGACCTCCCTCTCTGCCCGAAACCCTAACTCCTTCCCTCCCCTCTCCCGTTGCGACGCCACCCCCTCTTCCCCATCCTCTTCTCTGTCTCCGTCACCACCGCATCGACTCCTGCCACCTCGCCGTCGCGCAACTCCGCCGCCGTCGAAGACCCGTGGAGATTCCCCGGAGCTGCGTTGTGCCGTCCTCGACCTCCACACCGACGGAATCGTCCAGGGAGCCTCCACAACGACGAAGCCGTCTTCTTCTTCCCCGCGTCCGACGATGCTTCGCTGCGCAAACTATGGCGACCCGGACCTCCCCGCGCCTCAGCCTTTCGTCAACGAGCTCCCCCAGGGTGAGCCGCCTCCCCGCCGCTGCTTTCCCCCTTCCTTTACGGTCTCGGTCACTTTAATTAGGCTACGCCGCCGTCGAACATGACCGTGGCGTGCCGCACGTTCCAAGCACCATCGCGAGCGCCTCGGGCAATTTTTCTTTGCGCCGGAGAACATAAATGGGTACGCCGCACGCTCCCGCACCCACGGCACACACACACGCGTCCCACGCAGCCCTAGATAGGTCGCCGGCGTCCTGTTTCGCCGCCGTCGGGCGCCCTATTCTTCATGTTCAGTTCGTCAGGGAATTGCTTGGCGTTTCAGTACACAACCTATACTTTGCTCATTCTCTCACCAACACGACACTCGCCCCCCTGGTTACCAGCACCGATCCGTCCCCTGCTTGTGCACGTCGCGGGTTCGAAACTCCTCTTGGGCACGTGGTTATAAAAAATAGCCCAACCTTTTTCACTTTTTCCGCCGACTGACAGGCAGGCCCCACGGGTCAGTGACCGCGGGAGCCCGCACCACACACACCCGCGCCAGCGTGGCTCTGGGCCCGCTGGACAGCCGCACGGGTTAGTTTCCCCTGTGGTGAGAAAAGTCCCAGGACCCAGAGACGCTGGAATAATTACCCAGAGCCCCATGTAGTTGATGTTTTCTACACAGAGCACCTCCCCAGCATTGTGTAACGCCCCGGGATTTATCCCCTTTTAATTTTGTGTGTTTTCTGTTTTGTGTCAGCATGGCATCGCATTGCATCTCATTAATTTAATTTGTTGCATTAAATTTCAATTCCCACAATTAAATTCAAATGCATTTCAAATTAATAAAAAAATGTGTTATTTTCAAATCTTTTAAAAATGTCAAAAACTAGTTTATTAAATTGCCTAGTTGAAACTAAAAATATTTTGTAAAGGTTTCGTGTTCAAATTCCTTTTCTATTTTGTTTTAAAAATATAAAATAGAATTTAAATTGGTGAGAAATTAAAAGCCCAAAAGCCCATCTAACCCAAACCCTAGGTTTTCCCCCTGAAAACTTCTTCCCACCCCCTGAAAATTTTGCAGCCGCCCCCTCCAGTTTTTCTGGTTTCCCTTTTTTCCTTTTCCCCCTCCTTTCTCTTTTCTTTTCCTTTTTCTTTTTCTTTCTCTTTCTTTTCCTCCTTTTTTTTTCTTTCTTCTTCCTTTCCGCACGGGAGAAACTCCCTCATCGAGCCCGTGCTCCTCCCGAGCCGGCCCGAGCTCGCCACCCCAGCCTCCTCCGGCGGAGCGCCGCCGCGCCCTGCCGCCAACCCGCCGCCTCCTCCTTGCGCCTCCGGCCGCGCCGCCGCGCCTGCCGCCGCGCCGCGCCTCTCCACGCCGCCCCGCCGCCGCGCCCCTGCTCCCAGACCCCGTGCGCCGCCTCCGGCCAACTCCTCCCCACGCCGCGCACCGCCGCTCCACCGCACCTCCTGCCTACGGCCGCGCGCGCCCCGCACCGCCCCCGTGCTGTCGCCGCCTTGCGGCGCGACCTCCATGCCGCCCGTGCCCCAGGCCTGCTCCGGTCGGGCCTCCTCCGCATCCGCCGACCGCCTCCGCCTCAGCTCCCCGCAACGCCTCCCTGACGCGCGCCTCGCGCCGCTGCTCCACCGCCCGCTCCCCGTGCGTGCACCACGCTCCACTTCCGCCACGCGCGTCCGCGCCGCCGCTGCCCACGCAGCGCCTGCAACCGCGCCGGTCGCCGCCACGTGCACATCCGCTCCGCACCTTCCATTCGCCGTTTTCCCCGTCGGTGACGCCACCGCATCCGCCGCCCGCAAGGTGTTCGACACAATGCCGAACTTCGGCGTCGCTTTTGTGTCGGAGTTGTCCACCCTTCGAGGTGTTGCTACATACGCGTGCGAGTGCCTCTTCTGGTGCCGCGTTGTCGTGACCACCGTGTCCGTGTTGCGGTGCCCGCCCGTGCGCGTTTTCTTTCCGGTGTCCGATTGCCGTGCTCCTACGTGCCACGACTTCCCGCCCACTTCCACGATACCGGCAAACGACGATGCCCCGGTTCAGCGACGACTACTTCCCCGACGACAACTACTTCCTCTACGGACCGAAGACGTCGGTTTCGAACCCTAGTTCACCCGATCCGACGTTCGGACCCAAACCCTAACCCTATACCTATTTTATTAAACGTCATCTATCTGGTGCATATCACATCATACTTGCATGTGTTGCATCTCTTGGGTTTGGTGGTGTAGCGATTCACCTAAATAATAATTATGGAACGTGTGGGCATTTATTTACTATTGATGCCTATTCCATTTAATTTGACTAGATCATCTTTGCCATGCCATGCCATCTTAATGAACATTTAATTTGTGGGGTAGATAAATAACTTTAACAGTAATAATAATTGTCGGAATCCCGGTTTCGCTTAATTTGGATTAAGTGCATCTAATATTGCCTCTTGCCATGCCATGCATCATTCTCATATGAGCATGCTGGATCTTCTGCCGTAGTTGTAAAATGCATCTTTTACGCTTTCCAGTGTTTGTTGCTTCTTCACGGATACGACGTTGAGATGTGTGAGCAACGACAAGATCTGCTTCCATGCGGGATTCCAGGCAAGCAAAGTTTTCTTGTTTACCTATACATTGTATTTCATTCTTGCCGTTGTTCTCTGCTACCCTAGTATTCGATTCTTTATCGCGATCCCATCACATGTTTATCCTGCAGCCTATACAGCTTTATCCCCACATCCCATCACCTGTTGAATGTTTATCTGTTAGCCTTGCGAGTCGTAGCATATGCTTAGAGTTGGTTGTGCGAGTCCTCTGTTGGTCGTTTATTTTCCTATGCTTAATATGATAGATTATTCTACCTTAATAAAATGTTGTCTTATATTGGGGTATTATAATTAAAAGATAAGGCACCAGGTGGAAGGCCTTGCGAGGTGCTTTGTTCTGCTAAGTGTCGACCTAGGAGCTGAGATTTTGTCCTCGGATCCAATTTTGAACACACTAACCACTTGTGGGAGGCCCTATGGAGCCCCCCTCGACTTTGAACGGATCTACAGCTTGTCCATGTGCCGCAAGTAGTTCGGGTTTTCCATTTTCTCATATGCATGTGCATGATGATGATGATGATAAGAGGTTATGTGATACGGGGGGTCATATAGGTGCGGTACGACACGAAGCGGACAATTCCTACCGTGGTTTGAGCCGCATGGTGGCGTAGTCGCAAACTAATGAGTCCACAATTGAGATTCGCCGGACTCCTGACGCGGGTAACAACTCATATGGGTGGCACTGGGACTTGCTGTAGTGAAGGAATGAGTCATGTTGAGAGGCCCTGATGCTTGCTTGTGTTGATCATACGAGTATGGGTACAGTAGTGCACCCCTGCAGGGTATAATCTTATCGATGAGCCGTGTCCACGGTTATGGACGACTTTGGTGATGATACTGGCTAACAAGATCTAGACAACTTACACCTAATTAATGTTATTTAAATTGACTAGTAATATAGAATTACTTTCACCATAAATTATAACTAAAACTGTTCAATGTGTGAGTTTCCCGAATTGCTTCCTCATGTTTGGTTGAGAGGGTTAATTCGAGAATGGGTTATGTTTGGTGTTAGTTGTAGTTGTTTACTTATGCGCTCTCGTATCCCTCTCTGATTAGATGGAAGTTGTAGCGTGTCTCTCTAGGTTGCTAGTGCTGCTGCCGCTAAGTCCACCTCCCCTATATTTTAGGAGATGGTGTAGAAAGTAGGCATGTCGGTTTTGCTTGCCAGGGAGTGCCCTGACCCTCTTTTGGGTTATGCTTTATGTGCAGTTAACAGGTTTGAAGTTCGTCGACGTTAGCTTGGGAATCCCTCCTGCTTGGCTGGGCAGGGATATGGCGCCATTGCTTATCTTGAGGACTCTTAGTCCAATTCGCATCTTATCCGTAGTCGGATACTATTTTTTTGCTTCCGCTGTCATTTGTATCTCTGTATTGTAATATTTGCATCTTGACTCGTTCGACTCGTTGTTGTATTATATCTTCTGTTGTACTTGTGGATGTATCGGAACTGTTGTAATGTTATCACAATTCCACCCACATAATGCGCATGTTTCGGCGTGCACATTATGTCTGGTGGGCGACCCAAAATCGTTATTATGCGGATTTCGGCGGATGCGCTTAAATCTACATAGTCCCGATTTTAGGGCGTCACACATTGTTACCATCACGGTCAAGTCCCTAACATTTACAGAAAACACCCTAAACTTAAATTGTTACTAACTTTGTTTCTACAACTCCAAATAAAATAATCTTTATATGTTTTTATATCAGAAATATGCATTTAATATTAATATGACATTCGTATGCCATTTTGCATCTGTTATTTAATTTATTAGTGTAATTTTTTAATTGCAACTAAATAATTGAATATGGAATGTGTGGGGTAATAAATATATAATGCCCTATTCCATTTAATTTAATTAGATCACCCATGACATGTGTTGCAATGTTAACCAACATTTTATATTGCTGGAAAATAAATAACTTGCACCTAAATATTAATTGTCGGGGTTGCTTTCCCGCTTAATTTGGATTACCTGCATTGTATTGCATCTTGCCATGCCATGCATCATTCTCGTATGATCATGCTGAATATTTTGTACTAGTTGTAAAATGCATATTTTACCGTTTCCAGTGTTTGTTGCTTCTTCGCGGATAAGACGTTGAGATGTGTGAGCAACGACAAGATCTGCTTCCATGCGGGATTCCAGGCAAGCAAAGTCTGCTTGTTTACCTATACATTGTCTTTCATTCTTGCCGTTGATCTCTGCTACCCTAGTATCCGATTCGTTATCGTGATCCCATCACATGTTTATCCCACAGCCCATACAGCTTTATCCCCACATCCTATTACTGTTGTATGTTTATCTGTTAGCCTTGCGAGTCGTAGCGCATGCTTAGAGTTGTTTGTGCGAGTCGTATGTTGGTATTTTATTCCATATGCTTAGCTGATAGATTATTCTTCCTCAATAAAATGTGGTCTTAGATCGGGGTATTATAATTAAAAGATAAGGCACCGGCGGAAGGCCTTGCGAGGTGCTTTGTTCTACTAAGTGTCGACCTAGGAACTGAGATTTTGTCCTCGGATCCAATTTTGAGCGCACTAACCACTTGTGGGAGGCCCTTTGGAGCCCCCCGCGGCTTCGATCTAATCCTCTTCTTATCCAGTGCGCCGCAAGTAGTTCGGGCTTTCCATTTGATGCATGCATATGGTTACATAACGATCTCATGATGATGGAGTAGTCGATTCTCATATAGGGTGGCACGTTCTTTGAGTGCTATGAAGGTCGATCCCGCGGGCAATGGACCTGATTAGCCGTGCACGCAATCATGCGGTTCCCTGGATGGGTTGTAGAGAAGAGATTTGCCGTGTTGAGATGCCCTACCTTCTGGCTTTGCTTTTAGGGTTGATCAAACGAGTACGGGTCCAGTAGTGCACCCCTGCAGGGTATAATCTTATCGATGAGCCGTGTCAACAGTTATGGACGACTTGGTGATGATGCTGGCTAACAAGATCTAGAAAATTTACACCTAATCCTTGTTAATTAATTTGACTAGTAATATAGAATTACTTTCACAATATATGGTAACTAAAACTGTTCAACGTGTGAGTTTCCCGAATCGCTTCCTCATACGTGGTTGAGGGGGTTAATCCGAGAATGGGTTATGATTGGTGTTAGTTGTAGATGGTTATCTTATGCGCTCTCTTATCCCTCTCTGATTTGAAGGAAGTTGCAGCGTGTCTCTCTAGGTTGCTAGTGCTGCTGCCGCTAAGTCCACCTCCCCAATATTTTGGGAGATGGTGTAGAAAGTAGGCAAGTCGGTTTTGCTTGCCAGGGAGTGCCCTGACCCTCTTTTGGGTTGTGCTTTATGTGCAGTTAACAGGTTGGAAGTCTGACGACGTTATCTTGGTAATCCCTCCGGCTTGGCTGGGCAGGGATATGGCGCCATCGCTTATCTTCAGAACTCTTAGTCCAATTTGCATCTTATCCGTAGTTGGATACTATTTTGCTTCCGCTCTCATTTGTATCTTTGTATTGTAATATTTGTATCTTGACTCGTTCGAGTCGTTGTTGTATTATATCTTCTGTTGTATTTGTGGATATATCGGAACTGTTGTAATGTTATCACAATTCCACCCACATAATGAGCATGTTTCGGCGTGCACATTATGTCTGATGGGCGACCTAAAATCGTTATTATGCGGATTTCGGCAGGAGCGCTTAAATCTACATAGTACCGATTTTAGGGCGTCACACCCCACCAAAACTTGCATGCACCCCTATCATGTGTATATTAGTATGTTCGTAGGCTGTGGGAACCAATATACAACTTCGAGGTGCGACCCGCTACATGGACCCCTCTTACCCCCTAGAAGGTTCATGCACTTAGAGGTGGAAAACTACCGTTTCGGATGCCGGGCATGGAATCATGAGACGAAGTAGATGAAATGTTCGATCCCATGTCCCTATGTATCAACCTAACACAACCAAGCAAAAAGGTTCATGCTCCTACCCCCTCTCGGCGCCGTTTAAAGGGGTAGATCGCCGGGTTTGACTTTTTCCCAACGGATGTTCGGTTTCTCCTTGCCGGGGGTCCGGAGCGTCGGAACCCCACCAGAACTTGCATGGACCCCTAACATGTGTATATTAGTGTTTTGTTAGGATGTGGGAACCAAGATAAAACTCCGAGTTGCGACCCTCTACATCGACCCCTCTTACCCCCTAGCAGGTTTATGCACTTAGAGGTGGAAAACTCCCTTTTCGGGTGCCGGGCATGGAATCGTGCGACGGAGTAGAAATTTTTTTGTTCCCCATGTCCCTACGTATCAACCTAAAACAACCAAGCAAAGAAATTCATGCGTCTACCCCTTCTCGGTGCCGTTTAAAGGGGTAGATCGCCGGGTTTGACTTTTTCACAACGGATGTTGGGTTTCTCCATGCCGGGGGTCCGGAGCGTCGGAACCCCACCAAACCTTGCATGGACCACTATACAACTCCGAGGTGCGACCCGCCACATCGACCCCTCTTATCCCCTAGCAGGTTGATGCACTTAGAGGTGGAAAACTCCTGTTTCGGGTGTCGGGCATGGAATCATGCGTCGGAGTAGATGAAACGTTGGTTCCCCTTTTCCCTATGTATCAAACTGAAATAACCAAGCAAAAAAGGTTCAGGCTTCTACCCCCTCTCGGCGACGTTTAAAGGGGAAGATCGCCGGGTTTGACTTTTTCGCAGCGGATGTTGGGTTTCTCTGTGTTGGGGGTCCGGAGCGTTCGTAACCCCACCAGAACTCGAATGCACCAATAAAATGTGTATATTAGTGTGTTGGTAGACTGTGGGAACCAAGATAAAACTCCCAGGTGCGACCCGCTACATCGACCCCTCTTACCCCCTAGCAGGTTCATGCACTTAGAGGTGGAAATTCCCGTTTCGGGTGCCGGGCATGGAATCGTGCGACGGAGTAGATAAAACATTGGTTCCCCATGGCCCTATTTATCAACCTAACACAAACAAAAGGTTCATTCTACCGCGATAAACAAAACACCGAAAAAGAAACGCAAACAACATTCAACCATGGCATAGATGCAATGCGCACAATGCATGACATGACAATTTAGAGGATTGAAATGTAAATCATACACATGGAAGAACATTTTAATGAAGTGCGAACGCCCGAGAGGTGCCATTCGACAAATTCCATAATTAAAATAAATGGTGTAATTTGTTATTCTATTATAAACATGGTTTAAAGTTGTTTAAATATGCATGATTTGTACATAAATAGATAGATCTTATTTTTCTGCAAATTTTGATATCTTAATCGTATTTTTCTGATTTAAAATGAATTACTTATGAATTTCCAAATATTAAACAAATTAATTTAAAAAAATTATGGAATTGAATAAATAATATTGCACCCACATGTCAGACTTTTGACCATTACTGTAAATCATTTTGGAAAAGATTAAATTTTTGACAAACAGGGCCCACCTGTCATAATTAAATGAACTACAGAAAAAGAATAAAGGATTTTCAGAAATTAAAAAGAAATGATGACGCCAGCCGACGTCATCAATGGCTAAATCCCCACTGCCGAGCACGAATTGCTCGAACCAGAAGGAATTGGAGCAATTGCTTTGAAGCTATCGACAGAGGAGGCCGAGGCGGACCATATGGTGGCGGCGCCGCTCGAAATTGGTCACCGGAGTTGCTCCGGTGAGGTGCCCGCGCGGCGGCTCGAGCAACCCGGGGGAGAGAAAGAACATGGAGAGATCCACGAGGACCGCAAGCTCACCAGGAGCGCGACGGAAGGGTCGGGAAGGCGAGGGGAGGCCGGAGTTCGCCGAAAACATCTGCGGAGGCCGGCGGCCAGACTTGAGGAAGATGGACCAATTCGTCAGCTTCTCGGCTTCCCTGCACAAACCGGTCGCAGAGGAGGGAGAAGGAAGGACGGCGGAGCCTCGAAGCTCCTCGCCGTGGCTCGGGGTTGCCTGCAATGAGAGGAATCACCGCCGGACCCGAGAGCTAGGGTTTCGGATTTGGGGAGGTAGGAAGGAGAAGCAGAAGAAGAACTGGGCTTCTCCGTGGCGGCAGAGGGCTTCTTGTAGGAGGTGCATTGGCGGTGGCGGGGATCTTGGCGCGGGGCGGCGTCGAACGGCCGGGGGCGCGACAGCACGACCCTCGGTCGGAAGGTTGAAGACGACTGGGGGTTTTCCAGAAAACCCCCTGGAGTTCTGAAGAACCACAAAATCTTTGGAAACAGGCCCCTGATTTGGAAAATAAATCTTTTGAGGACCTTTTTGAAAGTATACAATTTATACAAAAATACCGGGAGACTCATAATTTCAAAAGGAAGCCATTGGAAAATTCAAATTTGGAAAATTTTAAAATTGTTTTAACACATTTAAAATAGCAAGTGGTTTAATCCACTTTAGGTTTTTTTCTCTTTTATTTAAAAACTCAAGTTTTGTGCAACTTTTAATTAGATGCAAATGATGCTCATGATGCACAAATAAATTTTTAATTAACAAATAGAAAATTTGGGGACGTTACAGTTGGTAGGATGTGGGAACCAAGATACAACTCCGAGGTGCAACCCGCTAGATCGACCCCTCTTACCCCCTAACAGGTTCATGCACTTAGAGGTGGAAAACTCCCGTTTCGGGTGTCGGGCATGGAATCGTGCGACGGAGTAGATGAAATGTTGGTTCCCCATGTCCCTATGTATCAACCTAACACAACCAAGCAAAAAAATTCATGCGTATACGCCTTCTCGGCGCCGTTTAAATAGGTAGATCGCCGGGTTTGACTTTTTCCAGCGGATGTTGGCTTTCTCCGGGTCGGTGGTCCAGAGCGTCCGAATCCCCACCAAAACTTTCAGGGACCCCTAACATGTCTATATTAGTGTGTTGGTAGGCTGTGGGAACCAATATACAACTCCGAGGTGCGACCCGCTACATCGAGCCCTCTTACCCCCTAGCAGGTTCTTGCACCTAGATGTTGAAAACTCCCGTTTCGGGTGTCGGGCATAGAATCATGCGACGGAGTAGATGAAATATTGGTCCCCCATGTTCCTATGTATCAACCTAACACAACCAAGCAAAAAGGTTCATGAGCCTCCTCGGCGCCTTTTAGAGGGGTAGATCGTCGGGTTTGACTTTTTCCCAGCGGATGTGGGGGTTTCTCCGTGTCGGGGGTCCGGAGCGTCGGAACCCCACCAAAACTTGCATGGTCCCCTAACATGTGTATTTTAGTGTGTTGGTAGGCTGTGGTAACCAAGATACAACTACGAGGTGCGACCCGCTACATAGACCCCTCTCACCCCCTTGCAGGTTCATGCACTTAGAGGTGGAAAACTCCCGTTTTGGGTGTCGGACATGGAATCGTGCGACGGAGTAGGTGAAATGTTGGTTCTCCATGTCCATATGTATCAAACTAAAAACCAAGCAAAAAATTTCATGCGTCTACCCCCTCCTGGCGCCGTTTAAATGGGTAGATCGTCGGGTTTGACTTTTTCCCAACGGATGTTGGGTTTCTCCGTGCCGGTGGTCCGGAGCTTCGGAACCCCACCAAAACATGCATGGACCTCTAAAATATGTATAGTATTGTGTTTTTAGGCTGTGGGAACCAAGATACAACTCCGAGGTGCGACCCGCTACATCGACCCTTCTTACCCCCTAGAAGGTTCATGCACTTAGAGGTGAAAAACTACCGTTTCGGGTGCCGGGCATGGAATCGTGCGACAGATGAGACGAAATGTTGGTTCTCCATGTCCCTATGTATCGACCTATAACAACCAAGCAAAAAATTTCAAGCGTCTACCCCCTCTGGCGCCGTTTAGTGTGTTTGTAGGCTGTGGGAACCGAGATACAACTACGAGGTGCGACCCGCTACATCGACCCCTCTTACCCAATAGCAGGTTCATGCACTTAGAGGTGGAAAATTCGCGTTTCGGGTGCCGGGCATGGATTCGTGCGACGGAGTAAATGAAACATTGGTTCCCCATGGCCCTATGTATCAACCTAACACAAACAAGCAAAAAGTTTCATGTGTCTACCTCCTCTCGGCGCCGTTTAAAGGGTTAGATCGCCGAGTTTGACTTTTTCCCAACAAATCTTTGGTTTCTCCGTGTCGGGGGTCCGGAGCGTCGGAACCCCACCAAAACTTGAATGGACCGCTAATTAGTGTATATTAGTGTGTTGGTAGGCTGTGGCAACCAATATACAACTCCTAGGTGCGACCCGCTACATCGACCCCTCTTACCCCCTAGAAGGTTAATGCACTTAGAGGTGGAAAACTCCCGTTTTGGGTGCCGGGCATGGAATCGTGCGACGGACTAGATGAAATGTTGGTTCACCATGTCCCTATGTATCAACCTTACACAACCAAGCAAAAAAGTTCATGCGTTTACCCCCTCTCGGCGCCGTTTAAAGGGGTAGATCGCCTGGTTTGACTTTTCCCAACGGATGTTGGGTTTCTCCGTGTCGGTGGTCCGGAGCGTCGGAACCCCACCAAAACTTGCATGGACCCCTAACATGTGTATATTAGTGTTTTGGTGGTCTGTGGGAACCAAGATACAACTCGGAGGTGCGACCCGCTACATCGACCTCTCTTAACCCCATGCAGGTTCATGCACTTAGAGGTGGAAAACTCCCGTTTCGGGTGTCGGGCATGGAATCGTGCGACGGAATAGATGAAATGTTGGTCCCCCATGTACTTCTGTATCAACCTAACACCACCAAGCAAAAAGTTTCATGCGTCTACCCCCTCTCTGCGCCGTTTAAAGTGGTAGATCGTCGAGTTTGACTTTTTCCCAACGGATGTGGGGATTCTCCGTGTCGGGGATCTGGAGCGTCGGAACCCCACCAAAACTTGAATGCATCCCCAACATGTGTATATTAGTGTGTTGGTAGGCTGTGGGAACCAAGATACAACTCCGAGGTGCGACCCGCTATATCGACCCCTCTTAGAGCAACTCCAGCGCGGCGCTAACCTATCGACGCCAGGGTTAGAATCCCTGTGCATGCGCGGTTGCTTCTCCAAATCCCGGGCGCCCGACGCAAGGTTAGCCGCCTGACGCTAGAAGCTTTTTCTAGCATGGCGAGTAGGAACGGAAGAACCTGAGCGTGGTTAGTTAGCACCTGAATAAGCGCCGGACATATAAGCGCTTCTATACTTCCTTATTTTCTGCTATTATTTTTTATTACTTAAGCGTCTCCGTAAGCGTCGTGCACTGTGGATGCTCTTACCGGCCCCATTAGCAGGTTCATGCACTTAGAGGTGGAAAACTCCCGTTTCGGGTGTCGGACATGGAATCGTGCGACGGAGTAGATGAAATGTTGGTTTCCCATGTCCCTATGTGTCAAACTAACACAAACAATCAAAAAGTTTCATGCGTCTACCCCCTACCGGCGCTGTTTAAAGGGGTAGATCGTCGAGTTTGACTTTGTCCCAACGGATGTTGGGTTTCTCCGTGCCGGGGGTCCAGAGCGTCAGAACCCCACCAAAACTTGCATGGACCCCTAACATGTTTATATTAGTGTGTTGATAGGCTGTGGGAACCAAGATACAACTCCGAGGTGCGACCCGCTACATCGACCCCTCTTACCCCCTAGAAGGTTCATGCACTTAGAGGTGGAAAACTCCCGTTTCGGGTGTCGGACATGGAATCGTGCGACGGAGTAGATGAAACGTTGGTTACCCATGTACCTATGTATCAACCTAACACAACAAATCAAAAACTTCATGCGTCTACCCCCTCTCGGCGCCGTTTAAAGTGGTAGATTGCCGGGTTTGACTTTTTTCCAAAGGAATGTTGGGTTTTCCGTGCCGGGGGTCCGGAGCGTCGGAACCCCACCAAAACTTGCATGGACCACTAACATGTGTATATTAGTGTTTTGGTAGGATGTGGGAACCAATATACAACTCCGAGGTGCGACCCGCCACATCGACCCCTCTTACCCCCTAGCAGGTTCATGCACTTAGAGGTGGAAAACTCCTGTTTCGGGTGTCGGGCATGGAATCGTGCGTCGGAGTAGATGAAACATTGGTTCCCCATGGCCCTATGTATAAAACTAACATAACCAAGCAAAAATGTTTATGCTTCTACCCCCTCTCGGCGACATTTAAAGGGGTAGATCGCCGGGTTTGACTTTTTCCCAGCAGATGTTGGGTTCCTCTGTGTTGGGGGTCCGGAGCGTCGTAACCCCACCAAAAGTAGAATGGACCCTAAAATGTGTATATTAGAGTGTTGGTATCCTGTGGGAACCAAGATAAAACTCCGAGGTGCAACCCACTACATCGACCCCTCTTACCCCCTAGCAGGTTCGTGCACTTAGAGGTTGAAAACTCCCGTTTCGGGTGTCGGGCATGGAATCGTGCGACGGAGTAGATGAAACTATGGTTCCCCATGGACCTATGTATAAACCTAACACAACCAAGCAAAAAAATTCATGATTCTACCCCCTCTCGGCGCCGTTTAAAGGGGATATCGCCGGGTTTGAATTTTCCCAACGGATGTTGGGTTTTGTTCGTGCCGGGGGTCCGGAGCATCGAAACCCCACCAAAACTTGCATGGACCCCTATCATGTGTATAGTAGTGAGTTGGTAGGCTGTAGGAACCAATATACAACTTTGAGTTGCGACCCGCTACATCGACCCCTCTTACCCCCTATAAGGTGCATGCACTTAGAGGTGGAAAACTCCCGTTTCGGGTGACGGGCATGGAATCGTGCGACGGAGTAGATTAAAAGTTTTTTCCCCATGTCCCAATGTATCAATATAACACAACCAAGCAAAAATATTCATGCTTCTACCCCCTCTCGGCGCCGTTTAAAGGGGTAGATCGCCGGGTTTGACTTTTTCCCAACGGATGTTGGGTTTCTCGGTGTTGGGGGTCCGGAGCGTCGTAACCCCACCAAAACTCGAATGGACCCCTAAAATGTGTATATTAGTGTGTTGGTATCCTGTGGGAACCAAGATAAAACTCCGAGGTGCGACCCACTACATCGACCCCTCTTACCCACTAGCAGGTTCATGCACTTAGAGGTGGAAAACTCCCGTTTCGCGTGTCGGACATTGAATCGTGCGACGAAGTAGATGAAACGTTGGATCACCATGGCCCTATGGATTAACCTAGCGCAACCAAGAAAAATGGTTCATGCGTCTACCCCCTCTCGGCGCCGTTTAAAGGGGTAGATTGCCGGGTTTAACTTTTTCCCAACGGATGTTCGGTTTCTCTGTGCCGCGGGTCCGGATCATCGGAACCCCACCAAAACATGCATGGACCACTAAAATGTGTATATTAGTGTTTTTGTAGTATGTGGGAACCAAGATACAATTCCGAGTTGCGACCCCTCTTACCCCTAGCAGGTAGATGAACTTAGAGGTGGACAACTCCCGTTTCGGGTGCCGGGCATGGAATCGTGGGACGGAGTAGATGAAATGTTGGTTCCCCATGTCCGTATGTATCAACCTAACACAACCAATCAAAAAGTTTCATGCGTCTACCCCCTATCGGTGCAGTTTAAAGGGGTAGATCGTCGGGTTTGACTTTTTCCCAATGGATGTGGAGATTCTCCGTGTCGGGGATCTGGAGCGTCGGAACCCCACCAAAACTTGAATGGATCCCCAACATGTGTATATTACTGTTTTGGTAGGCTGTGTGAACCAAGATACAACTCCGAGGTGCGACCCGCTATATCGACACCTCTTACCGGCCCCCTTTGCAGGTTCATGCACTTAGAGGTGGAAAACTCCCGTTTCGGGTGTCGGACATTAAATCGTGCGACGGAGTAGATGAAATGTTGGTTTCCCATGTCCCTATGTGTCAAACTAACACAAAAAAGCAAAAAGTTTCATGCGTCTACCCCCTCCCGGCGCTGTTTAAAGGGGTAGATCGGCGGGTTTGACTTTTTCCCACCGGATGTTTGGTTTTTCCAGGCCGGTAGTCCGGAGCGTCGGAACCCCACCAAAACTTGCATGGACTCCTAACATGTGTATATTAGTGTGTTGGTAGGCTGTGGGAACCAAGATACAACTCCGAGGTGCGACCCGCTACATCGACCCCTCTTACCCCCTAGAAGGTTCATGCACTTGGAGGTGGAAAACTCCCGTTTCGGGTGTCGGACATGGAATCGTGCAACGGAGTAGATGAAACGTTGGTTACCCATGTATCTATGTATCAACATAACACAACAAAGCAAAAAAAATCATGCGTCTTCCCCATCTTGGCGCCGTTTAAAGTGGTAGATCGCCAGGTTTGACTTTTTCCCACGGATGTTGGGTTTCTCCGTGCCGGGGGTCCGGAGCGTCGGAACCCCACCAAACCTTGAATGGACCACTAACATGTGTATATTAGTGTGTTGGTAGGATGTGGGAACCAATATACAACTCCGAGGTGCGACCCGCCACATCGACCCCTCTTACCCCCTAACAGGTTTATGCACTTAGAGGTGGAAAACTCCTGTTTCGGGTGTCGGGCATGGAATCGTGCGTCGGAGTAGATGAAACGTTGGTTCCCCATGGCCCTATGTATAAAACTAACATTACCAAGAAAAATGTTCATGCTTCTACCCCCTCTCGGCGACGTTTAAAGGGGTAGATCGCCGGGTTTGACTTTTTCGCAGCGGATTTTGGGTTTCTCTGTGTTGGGGGTCCGGAGCGTCGTAACCCCACCAAAACTCAAATGGACGCCTAAAATGTGTTTATTAGTGTGTTGGTAGCCTTTGGGAACCAAGATAAAACTTCCAGGTGCGACCCTCTACATCGACCCCTCTTACCCCCTTGCAGGTTCATGCACTTAGAGGTGGAAAACTCATGTTTCAAGTGTCGGGCATGGAATCGTGCGACGGAGTAGATGAAAAGTTGGTTCCCCATGGACCTATTTATAAACCTAACACAACCAAGCAAAAAGTTTCATGCGTCTACCCCCTCTCGGCGCCGTTTAAAGGGGATATCGCCGGTTTTGTCTATTTCGCAGCGGATTTTGGGTTTCTCTGTGTTGGGGGTCCGGAGCGTCGTAACCCCACCAAAACTCGAATGGACCCCTAAAATGTGTATATTAGTGTGTTGGTATCCAGTGTGAACCAAGATAAAACTCCGAGGTGCGACCCGCTACATCGACCCCTCTTACCCCCTAGCAGGTTCATGCACTTAGAGGTGGAAAACTCCCGTTTCGGGTGTCGGACATGGAATCGTGCGACGGAGTAGATGAAACGTTGGATCCCCATGGCCCTATGTATTAACCTAACGCAACCAAGAAAAATGGTTCATGCGTCTACCCCCTCTCGGCGCCGGTTAAATGGGTAGATCGCCGGGTTTGACTTTTTCCAACGGATGTTGGGTTTCTCCGTGCCGGGGGTCCGAAACGTCGGAACCCCACAAAAACATACATGGACCCCTAACATGTGTATATTAGTGTGTTGGTAGGCTATGGGAACGAAGATACAACTCAGAGGTGCGACCCGCTACTTCGACCCCTCTTACCCCCTTGCAGGTTCATGCACTTAGAGGTGGAAAACTCCCATTTCGCGTGTCGGGCATAGAATCGTGCGACGCAGTAGATGAAATGTTGGTCCCCCATGTATCTATGTATCAACGTAACACAACCAAGCAAAAAGGTTCATGCGTTTACCCCCTCTCGGCGCCGTATAAAGGGGTAGATCGTCGGGTTTGACTTTTTCCCAACAGATGTTGGGTTTCTCCGTGCCGGGGTCCGGAGCGTCAGAACCCCACCAAAACTTGCATCGAACCCTAGAATGTGTATATTAGTGTGTTTGTAGTCTGTGGGAACCCAGAAACAACTCCGAGGTGCGACCTGCTACATCGACCCCTCTTACTCCCTAGCAGGTTCATGCACTTAGAGGTGGAAAACTCCCGTTTCGGGTGCCGGGCATGGAATCGTCCGATGGAGTAGATGAAATTTTGGTTCCCCAAGTCCCTATGTATCAAACTAACATAACAAAGCAAAAAAGTTCATGCATCTACCCACTCTCGGCGTCGTTTAAAGGGGTAGATCGCCGGGTTTGACTTCTTCTCAAAGGATGTTCGGTTTCTCCGAGCCGGGGGTCTGGAGCGTCGGAACCTCACGAAAACTTGCATGGACCCCTAACATGTGTATGTTAGTGTGTTGGTAGGATGTGGGAACCAAGATAAAACTCTGAGGTGCAACCCGCTACATCGACCCCTCTTACCCCCTAACAGGTTCATGCACTTAGAAGTGGAAAACCCTCGTTTCGGGTGTCGGGCATGGAATCGTGCGACGGAGTAGATGAAATTTTGGTTCCCCATGTCCCTATGTATCAACATAACACAAGCAAGCAAAAAAGTTCATGCGTCTACCCCTTCTCGGCGCCGTTTAAATGGGTAGATCGCCGGGTTTGACTTTTCCCAGCGGATGTGGGGTTTCTCCGTGTCGGGGGTCCGGAGCGTCGGAACCCCACCAAAACTTGCATGGTCCCCTAACATGTGTATATTAGTGTGTTGGTAGGCTGTGGGAACCAAGATACAACTCCGAGATGCGACCAGCTACATCGACCCCTCTTACCCCCTAGCAGGTTCATGCACTTAGAGGTGGAAAACTCCCGTTTTGGGTGTCGGACATGGAATCGTGCGACGGAGTAGATGAAATCGTGCGACGGAGCAAAAAAGTCCATGCGTCTACCCCTTCTCGGCGCCGTTTAAAGGGGTAGATTGCCGGGTTTGAATTTTTCCAAACGGATGTTGGGTTTCTCCGTGCCGGTGGTCCGGAGTTTCGGAACCCCACCAAAACATGCATGAACCCCTAAAATATGTATAGTAGTGTGTTTTTAGCTTGTGGGAACCTAGATACAACTCCGAGGTGCGACCCGCTACATCGACCCCTCTTACCCCCTAGCAGGTTCATGCACTAAGAGATGGAAAACTCCCGTTTCGGGTGTCGGGTATGGAATCGTGCGTCGGAATAGACGAAATGTTTGTTATCCATGTCCCTATGTATCAACCTAACACAACCAAGCAGAAAAATTCATGCGTCTACCCCCTCTCGGCGCCGTTTAAAGGGGTAGATTGCCGGGTTTGAATTTTTCCCAACGGATGTTGGGTTTCTCCATGCCGGGGGTCCGGAGCGTCGGAACGCTACCAAACCTTGCATGGCCACTAACATGTGTATATTAGTGTGTTGGTAGGCTGTCGGAACCAATATACAACTCCGAGGTGCGACCCGCTGACGAGGGTGTAACTCGACAAATCCCTGGGTTGTCCACCCCTGGTTGATTGAGGGGGAGAGAGAGAAGCGTTGGTGATCACGACGGCTGACAATCGGGGCGATTTACCCAAGTTTAGGCTCCCGGAGGATAACACCCTACTTCCTGCTTGTCTGATATTGATGGCGAGTAGCGATTACAATGGCGAGATTGCGATCTCGCTAGGGTTTGTGGTGGCGGCTATCAGCGTGTCCTTGAGACGAGCAACCCTCCTGGCCTTTATAGGTAGGCCAGGTCTCGGGTGAACGGTGCCGATGGCAATTACAGATATGGCAAGCTATGCGACCTAACCGACTAGGACTGGGTCATACGATACCCCTAGTGGGCCTTCTGTGGGCTTCCATAAGTTTGGCGTGGCCCAGGTAGCCTCACCGTGGGGTAGTCGAAGAGTAGCCCCACGTCAGTAGCCCGCGAGTGCTTGGTCGAATCGTAGAGTCGGGCAAAGGACTCCTTCCTCCTGGGCACGCCGCCGGATTGCTTGCTCTTGAGTTTGACCTTGTTTTCTTAAGTCGAAGAGGACACTCCCGATGGGAGTACTCTCTGCAGTCGAATTACTTTGGCTTGGCCTTGTGTGAACCTTGCTTCTATTCGGCCTAATGGCTTACTTGTGGATTGATGAGACGTGACGTAACGGGCCCCACTGCGCCCGATTGGACGTGACGTAGCGGGCCCCACTGTCAATGTTGACTGTGGTCAGCAGTTGTCACGTCTCTCCGAATTGGGCGCGAAAATTTCGCGGCACGATGATGACGCCTTGATTCCCATGCGTAATGGGCGGAGTGGGCGGCGACGGTTAGTCTCTCCGCACGACACGTGGACGGCTGGATGCGCTTGTTTGGAACAGTATCTTCACGGACGGCTGAGATGGATTGTGCACGGCGTAAGTACTGCGCCGCGGCGCAAGGGCAGGTCATCTTCTCCAATCGTCCGTGCCTCCATTCCTGGCTCTTTGCCATTCTTGCCTCCGTAAGCTCTGTTCCATTTGTCCTCCCACCTTCTGCGATCCATCGACGCCATGGGCAAGTCGAAGATCGCCGCTAGCACCGCCGCCGCCGAAGCCGGGTGATGAAGAAACCCGACGGCGATTGGCAGAGGTCGACGGTGAAGAAGACATACCTCGAGCTCCTGCGTGCGCAGGGCCTCCTGCCCCCGACGGATGAGGCCACGGTACGTGCTCCTGGCAAGGAGGTGTATCTCGCTCCTCGCAAGGGGGAACTCGTATGCTTCGTGGATTTCCTTCCACGGGGCTTCGGGTTCCCTCTCCACGATTTCGTTCGTGGTCTTCTGTACGCCAATGGGGTTCAGATCCACGATCTGACCCCCAATGGCGTCTTAAGCATCGCGAGCTTCATCGTGCTCTGCGAGTGCTTCTTGGGGATCGCACCCCACTGGGCTCTATGGAAGTCTCTCTTCCTTGTTCGCAAGAATGGTGGGAACAGCGGGTTGACATACCCAGTTGGCGGCTTCGGCATCCAGGTGCGCGGCGACACCACGTACTTTCAGATGAAGAAGTCGGATTCCGTCCAGGGGTGGCGGAAGAGGTGGTTCTACATCCAGTGCGGCCAGGAGGGCCTGGCGCACTTCGACGGCGAGCGCGGTTTGCGTAAGACTCGTGCCTGGGCGCACCCGGTCGCCGAGGAGGAGAAGGAGCCCGCGAAGCCGCTGCTGAGCCTGCTGCGCAACCTCCTCCGGACCCTGGGGCGAGTCGGGTGGTGTCTACTTGATGGCCACCTTCTTCCGTCTGCGGGTCCAACCACTACGCGCTCGCCCCCACCCGATGTGGGCAGTCAAGGGCGTCAGCAACCAGCCGCTTGACGACGAGGAGGTGGAGACCAAGGTGAGGGGCATTACCAGCCTCCGAGCCGCGGACCCTTGCAACGTCAAGTGTCCGGTCGCTGCGTACGGAGGAGCGAACCCTGTTCCTGAGGTAAGCTTTTGCTTTGTTCTCTTCCTTGCTTGCTTTCTTGATCTTCTGTTTCTTGATTCGACTTGGCTTTGTTTGTTTCAGGGTCGCTCTCTTCTGGTCAGCCTTCCTCCTCTCCCAGAAAACGGACCTCATGACGAGTCGAAGTTTGTAGAGGAGGAGGGTGACGATGAAGACATCTCGTCCGCTATCTCCCCTGGCAAAGAGGTGGAGGACGATGACGAAGAGGAGGAACCCGCGCGGAAGAAGTAGGAGCGGCGAAGTGGTGGCAACTCTGCGACTGCTTCGTCACCCGCGAAGGATGCCGATGTTGTGGAGGAGGCTGGCATGTCTTCTTCGGGTGTGCGTTCCTAGGACAACTGGGACAAACCCTTGGATGCTCCTCCGGTCAGCTCTGCGCCGCCGCGCGGGTTCGCTCGGATGCCGTCCATCTCCCTAGGGAGCGATGATGGCTTCGAGAACACCAGGTGAGTTCTTTTTCTTCCTGCTGCGTTGAGTTGTCTTTTTGAGTTTCAATCTTCGAGTTGAGTTTTGTCTTATTCTTGTGCCAGCTACCGATCTGGCGGCGCCCGTTCTCCTCCACGCGAAGTGGAGCACACGTCTGCTCCCTCGACCGAGCTGGTGACGCAGGTGGTGGTCGAGGAGCGCGCGCCGACTGGCGGCTTCACGGCACCGAGTCGTGCTCCCCCCCGCGACTTCGGAGGATGTCGACCTTCTGGACCACGTAAGTCCTTATTCTTGTTCTTGTAGTCCTGAAATTACATCGGGTGCGCAAACAGCGCTCCCGATGGGAGTAGCCCCCGAAGGTGTGGGTGACTAGTATAGTCGCCCGCAACTTTATAACTTCTTGTTGTTTTTGCAGCCATAGTACCGCCAGCAACTTGAGGCAGCCGCTGCCTATGTTAGCTTGGAGAAGGAGAGGGACCAGCTGCGCGCCTCTCTGGACTAGGCTATTAAGCGAGCTGTGAAGTTAGAGCTGAAGCTTCGAGATCAGGCGGAGCTTGAAAAAGCGTTGCACGAGTCTCAGGAGCGTGAGCGTGTGCGGGCCGTCCAGGAGAAGTGTGACGCCCGAAAATCGGTACTATGTAGATTTAAGCGCTCCTGCCGAAATCCGCATAATAACGATTTTTGGTCGCCCACCAGACATAATGTGCATGCCAAAACATGCGCATTATGTGGGTGGAATTGTGATAGCATTACAACAGTTCCGATACATCCACAAATACAACAGAAGATATAATTACAACAACGACTCGAATGAGTCAAGATACAAATGTTACAATACAAAGATACAAATGACAGCGGAAGCAAAATAGTATCCGACTACGGATAAGAAGCAAATTGGACTAAGAGTCCTGAAGATAAGCAATGGCGCCATATCCCTGCCCAGCCAAGCCGGAGGGATTCCCAAGCTAACGTCGTCTGACTTCAAACCTGTTTACTGCACATAAAGCATAACCCAAAAGAGGGTCAGGGCACTCCCTGGCAAGCAAAACCGACTTGCCTACTTTCTACACCATCTCCCAAAATATAGGGGAGGTGGACTTAGCGGCAGCAGCACTAGCAACCTAAAGAGACACGCTACAACTTCCGTCTAATTAGAGAGGGATAAGAGAGCGCATAAGTAAACAGCTACTACTAACACCAATCATAACCCATTCTCGGATTAACCCCCTCAACCAAATATGAAGAAGCAATTCGGGAAACTCACACATTGAATAATTTTAGTTACCATTCATTGTGAAAGTAATTCTATATTACTAGTCAAATTAATTAACATTATTTAGGTGTAAGTTGTCTAGATCTCATTAGTCGGCAACGCACCAAGTTGTCCATAACCGCGGACGCGGCTCATCGATAAGATTATACCCTGCAGGGGTGCACTACTGGACCCATACTCGCATGATCAACCCAGTCAAAAACATTAGGGCCTTTCAACCCAACTCTTTTCCTTCACCGCAACAAGTCCATGAGCCACGGGAGCTATGCTGGTCCCGGCCAAAAGGGTGCGGACTCCCGCAGGACACACCCCTCCGCACCAACAGGCCGCGCCCTATATGCATGTAACAAGGCACACCGCCAAAGTAAAATAATACACTAGTATCATCGATGCATATGAGACAAATGGAAAACCCAAAGTAGGTGTGGCTCCCGGACAAGTTGAAGTTCCAGTCAAAGTCGAGGGGGGCTCCATAGGGCCTCCCACAAGTGGTTAGTGCGCTCAGTCTTGGATTAGGGGAGCAAGATCTCAGTTCCTAGGTCGACACTTAGCAGAACAAAGCACCTCGCAAGGCCTTCCGCCGGTGCCTTATCTTTTAATTATAATACCCCAATATAGAACAACATTTTATTAAGGTAGAATAATCTATCATACTAAGCATATGAAATAAACGACCAACAGACGACTCGCACAAACAACTCTAAGCATGCACTACGACTCGCAAGGCTAACAGATAAACATACAACAGGTGATGGGATGTGGGGATAAAGCTGTATAGGCTGCAGGATAAACATGTGATGGGATCGCAACAAAGAATCGTAAACTAGGGTAGCAGAGATCAACGGCAGGAATGAAAGACAATGTACAGGTAAACAAGCAAATTTTGCTTGCCTGGAATCCCGCATGGAAGCAGATCTTGTCGTTGCTTACACATCTCAACGTCTTATCCGCGAAGAATCCACAAACACTGGAAAGCGTAAAAGATGCATTTTACAACTACGGCAGAAGATTCATCATGATCATACGAGAATGATGCATGGCATGGCAAGATGCAATACAATGCAGGTAATTCAAAATTAAGCGGGAAAAGAAACCCCGACAATTAATATTTAGGTGCAAGTTATTTATTTACCAGCAATATTAAATTTTGATTAACATGGCAAAACATGGCATGGTGATCTAATTAAATTAAATGGAATAGGGCATTATATATTTATTACTCCGTACATTTCATATTTAATTGTTTAGTTGCAATTAACAAATTATACTAAGCAATTAAAATAACAGATGCAAAATGACATACAAATGGCATATTAATATTCCTTGCATTTTTCTAATATAAAAACATATAAAGATTATTTTAATTGGAGTTATAGAATTAAAGTTATTAACAAATTAAGATTAGGGGTGTTACTGCAATTATACAGGACCTACTCGTGATGGAAACAGAAGTTCTAGGGACTTAGGTGGGAAAACCAGAGAGCAGGGGGCTCTGTGTAAAATTCCTAGCTCTTCTCTCTCCGACGGGTGGGACCCAGCCGTCAATGGGAGAAAAGAATAAAAATTGTGGCTTTTATTCCAACGCGCCAAGGATCGAACTCGCGCCCTCTCGTGCGTGGTGGAACGTCGCTGCTAGCCACTCGGCCCGGATACGTGTTGATGATGGAAAAGGACGTGCTTTGATTTTGTACCGCAGCGAATAGATGTCTCGGACGAAATGAAACTGAACGAGTTTCTGACGGACTGAACATGGAGGACACGCAGAGCAGCGGCGACGCGATTCCCGTCAGCAGCGACTCGAATAGGGCGGCGCTGGGCGTGTCCGTGGGTGGAGTGGTGCGGGATGGTGTGTGGGGTTTCGTTTTTGTGCCTGGTTGAAGAGGGGAGACACGGGGAACCTTGGTTTGGTGCTCGGCGTCCGGCCATGGCGGAGGTGGTGGAAACCGGCGACGTAAACCGTGAGTTCGGCGCGGAACCGAGAAGGGGGGAGGGGGGAACAGGCGAGCAACTCACGTAGGGGGGTGCCGGAGGAGTGGTTCTTGCCGGGGCGGTCGATAGACGATGGATTGGGCGGCGGAGGGCCGCCGGTGCCGAGGGAGACGGGGACGAGGGAGACGCCCGCTGCGGCCCTCGGTCCAACTGCTTCTCTGTAGAAGTTGAGGACGCCCCGGCGCATTCCCTGGGACCATCTTTTGGCCTTCGCCGGTGATGGAACGTCGGGGGGGCGGCGTGGTGCTCCGACGAGCTCTCGGTGGAGAAGATAAAAATAGAGGGGAACGGAAGGGGAGAAGAAAAAAGGATGTGGCGGCGCGGCTGCGAGGGAGAGGAGGGTGGCGGCTAGGGTTTTGGAGGAGGGTCGGGGCAGGCTTAGTAGAGGGGAGGGGGAGGAGCACGTGGTGGGGGCTGCCATGCCTCCACCGTGTAAAGCTTTCTCCGGTACAGAGGAGGGAGACGACAAACAGCTGGAGGGCTCGGGCCTGAGGGGAGATGGGCCAAGTGTTCTCCGGCCAGAAAAAAAAGAAGGTGGGCCAGTAGGGGAGAAGTGGCCCAGGGAGGTTATTTTTTCCAGTTTTCAAAATGTTTTGCTTTTTATTCTTTTCTGGTTTTTGTAATTTGAAAACAAATCAGAAAGAAACATAAATAAAACTTTTGAACAATTTTTAATAGTTTCAAATTAGTCATATTAATTACTGGTTTGATTATTTATAAATAATTTGAAACTTTATTTGAATTTATTTGAAAAGGGCATTTGAATTTAAAAGTGGAAAGAATTTAAATGAAGTTGAATTTAAATGCAATAATTTAAATTAAGATAGACAAATGCAAATGATGCATGATGATGTCATGTTGATGCAAATAGAAAAACAAACAATTTTCTAATTGGGAAAAATCCCGGGGCGTTACAACCGACACCACTAACAAGGGATCGCGTCCCGCGATCCACGCCGAGACCACAAGAAGAGAGGGGTAACTATCGAGTCTTCACGCTCCGGGAAGAACTTCTCGACACCACTAACAAGGGATTGTTGCTGCACCTTGAAATTCTCGACACCACTAACAAGGGATTGTTGCTCACGACGAAGACGACTCCGAAAGATCAAACCTAATAGGATAAAAGGCAAGAAATCGTCCACCCACACGTAGAATCCTAAAACTTTGAAAGTTTGGATAAGGGAAGAGACTCCAAAACAAATAAGGTAAGAGGAGAAATAGAAATGAGATAAGGAGTAAATAGAAACCTATTGAGATCATTTCAAAAATAATTTTAGTCAAATAGTTTTCGACACTCCAGAAACAACGACCGTTAGCGAGGCTATCCTACAGGCTTTTGCGGACCCGCTGCTTCGATAACCATTTGTATCGAAACAACAAGGAGATCGAAACCAAGGCTCTGATACCACTTTGTACCGCCCGAAAATCGGTACTATGTAGATTTAAGCGCTCCCACCGAAATCCGCATAATAACGATTTTTGGTCGCCCACCAGACATAATGTGCATGCCGAAACATGCGCATTATGTGGGTGGAATTGTGATAGCATTACAACAGTTCCGATACATCCACAAATACAACAGAAGATATAATTACAACAACGACTCGAATGAGTCAAGATACAAATGTTACAATACAAAGATACAAATGACAGCGGATAGTATCCGACTACGGATAAGAAGCAAATTGGACTAAGAGTCCTGAAGATAAGCAATGACGCCATATCCCTGCCCAGCCAAGCCGGAGGGATTCCCAAGCTAACGTCGTCTGACTTCAAACCTGTTGACTGCACATAAAGCATAACCCAAAAGAGGGTCAGGGCACTCCCTGGCAAGCAAAACCGACTTGCCTACTTTCTACACCATCTCCCAAAATATAGGGGAGGTGGACTTAGCGGCAGCAGCACTAGCAACCTAAAGAGACACGCTACAACTTCCGTCTAATTAGAGAGGGATAAGAGAGCGCATAAGTAAACAGCTACTACTAACACCAATCATAACCATTCTCGGATTAACCCCCTCAACCAAATATGAGGAAGCAATTCGGGAAACTCACACATTGAATAATTTTAGTTACCATTCATTGTGAAAGTAATTCTATATTACTAGTCAAATTAATTAACATTATTTAGGTGTAAGTTGTCTAGATCTCATTAGTCGGCAACGCACCAAGTTGTCCATAACCGCGGACGCGGCTCATCGATAAGATTATACCCTGCAGGGGTGCACTACTGGACCCATACTCGCATGATCAACCCAGTCAAAAACATTAGGGCCTTTCAACCCAACTCTTTTCCTTCACCGCAACAAGTCCAGGAGCCACGGGAGCTATGCTGGTCCCGGCCAAAAGGGTGCGGACTCCCGCAGGACACACCCCTCCGCACCAACAGGCCGCGCCATATATGCATGTAACAAGGCACACCGCCAAAGTAAAATACTACACTAGTATCATCGATGCATATGAGACAAATGGAAAACCCGAACTAGGTGTGGCTCCCGGACAAGTTGAAGTTCCAGTCAAAGTCGAGGCGGGCTCCATAGGGCCTCCCACAAGTGGTTAGTGCGCTCAGTCTTGGATTAGGGGAGCAAGATCTCAGTTCCTAGGTCGACACTTAGCAGAACAAAGCACCTCGCAAGGCCTTCCGCCGGTGCCTTATCTTTTAATTATAATACCCCAATATAGAACAACATTTTATTAAGGTAGAATAATCTATCATACTAAGCATATGAAATAAACGACCAACAGACGACTCGCACAAACAACTCTAAGCATGCACTACGACTCGCAAGGCTAACAGATAAACATACAACAGGTGATGGGATGTGGGGATAAAGCTGTATAGGCTGCAGGATAAACATGTGATGGGATCGCAACAAAGAATCGTAAACTATGGTAGCAGAGATCAACGGCAGGAATGAAAGACAATGTACAGGTAAACAAGCAAATTTTGCTTGCCTGGAATCCCGCATGGAAGCAGATCTTGTCGTTGCTCACACATCTCAACGTCTTATCCGCGAAGAATCCACAAACACTGGAAAGCGTAAAAGATGCATTTTACAACTACGGCAGAAGATTCAGCATGATCATTCGAGAATGATGCATGGCATGGCAAGATGCAATACAATGCAGGTAATTCAAAATTAAGCGGGAAAAGAAACCCCGACAATTAATATTTAGGTGCACGTTATTTATTTACCAGCAATATTAAATGTTGATTAACATGGCAAAATATGGCATGGTGATCTAATTAAATTAAATGGAATAGGGCATTATATATTTATTACTCCGTACATTTCATATTTAATTGTTTAGTTGCAATTAACAAATTATACTAAGCAATTAAAATAACAGATGCAAAATGACATACAAATGGCATATTAATATTCCTTGCATTTTTCTAATATAAAAACATATAAAGATTATTTTAATTGGAGTTATTAACAAATTAAGATTAGGGGTGTTACTGCAATTATACAGGACCTACTCGTGATGGAAACAGAAGTTCTAGGGACTTAGGTGGGAAAACCAGAGAGCAGGGGGCTCTGTGTAAAATTCCTGGCGCTTCTCTCTCTGACGGGTGGGACCCAGCCGTCAGTGGGAGAAAAGAATAAAAATTGTGGCTTTTATTCCAACGCGCCAAGGATCGAACTCGCGCCCTCTCGTGCGTGGTGGAACGTCGCTGCTAGCCATTCGGCCCGATACGTGTTGATGATGGAAAAGGACGTGCTTTGTTTTTGTACCGCAGCGAATAGATGTCTCGGACGAACTGAAACTGAACGAGTTTCTGACGGACTGAACATGGAGGACATGCAGAGCAGCGGCGACGCGATTCCCGTCAGCAGCGACTCGAATCGGGCGGCGCTGGGCGTGTCCGTGGGTGGAGTGGTGCGGGATGGTGTGTGGGGTTTCGTTTTTGTGCCTGGTTGAAGAGGGGAGACACGGGGAACCTTGGTTTGGTGCTCGGCGTCCGGCCATGGCGGAGGTGGTGGAAACCGGCGATGTAAACCGTGAGTTCGGCGCGGAACCGAGAAGGGGGGAGGGGGGAACGGGCGAGCAACTCACGTAGGGGGGTGCCGGAGGAGTGGTTCTTGCCGGGGCGGTCGATAGACGACGGATTGGGCGGCGGAGGGCCGCCGGTGCCGAGGGAAACGGGGACAAGGGAGACGCCCGCTGCGGCCCTCGGTCCAACTGCTTCTCCGTAGAAGTTGAGGACGCCCCGGCGCATTCCCTGGGACCATCTTTTGGCCTTCGCCGGTGATGGAACGTCGGGGGGGCGGCGTGGTGCTCCGACGAGCTCTCGGTGGAGAAGATAAAAATAGAGGGGAACGGAAGGGGAGAAGAAAAAAGGATGTGGCGGCGCGGCTGCGAGGGAGAGGAGGGTGGCGGCTAGGGTTTTGGAGGAGGGTCGGGGCAGGCTTAGTAGAGGGGAGGGGGAGGAGCACGTGGTGGGGGCTGCCATGCCTCCACCGTGTAAAGCTTTCTCCGGTACAGAGGAGGGAGACGACAAACAGCTGGAGGGCTCGGGCCTGAGGGGAGATGGGCCAAGTGGGCTCCGGCCAGAAAAAAAGAAGGTGGGCCAGTAGGGGAGAAGTGGCCCAGGGAGGTTATTTTTTCCAGTTTTCAAAATGTTTTGCTTTTTATTCTTTTCTGGTTTTTGTAATTTGAAAACAAATCAGAAAGAAACATAAATAAAACTTTTGAACAATTTTTAATAGTTTCAAATTAGTCATATTAATTACTGGTTTGATTATTTATAAATAATTTGAAACTTTATTTGAATTTATTTGAAAAGGCCATTTGAATTTAAAAGTGGAAAGAATTTAAATGAAGTTGAATTTAAATGCAATAATTTAAATTAAGATAGACAAATGCAAATGATGCATGATGATGTCATGTTGATGCAAAAAGAAAAACAAACAATTTTCTAATTGGGAAAAATCCCGTGGCGTTACAAGAAGACCCAGGTCGACCGCCTTCTCTCACTCGCCGGTACCCTTGGAGGTGAGTTTTCGGCTTATCGCCTACTTTGTCTTTGCTTGATTTGCCTTTTGTTGACTGTTGACCCTTTGTCCAGAGAAATGCGGTGGCGCTCCTCCGGAAGGCTCGTCGAGTGACGACGTCGACTTGGCGACCGCGGTCGGCTTCCTCGATCGCGTATGCGCGTATGCCTCCGCTGCGCTGCAGAAGTCGACGGCAGCGCTGCAGAAGTCGACGGGAGCGCTCACGACGGTGCACCGGAGCATTTTTCCCAGCGACCCGCCGCCGACTGCCGTCGATGCCGTTGCCGCTCCGTTTGAAGACGACGTGACCACCCTCGCGGACTTCACTCGAACGCAGACCGTACGCGGCTCCGAGCTCACCTTCCAGCTTCTGCCTGGCCATCAGGTTGCTGGCGACTTCGAGAAGGTTGTCATCGGCTTCCCTCGGAGGCCTGATGGCAGGACCGCATCTCTGAGCGGGGTAAAGATGCAGGCTGCACACCTAGCTGTGAAGCTTGTGGCTACCTTCGAGAGGGCGCTCGCCACGGCAACCGAGGTGGCTTCTGCTCGGAAGAGTCGCTACCGGTCGGAGTCTGCCGCTTAGGGGCTTTTGTAGTGTAGATTTCTAGTAGCCGCAGTAACTTGTTCTTAAGTCTGCTTGCTTGTAATGACTGATGTTTTGTCAGGTCTTCTGGCCTTGAACTATATTTTGTGCCGAAATTAAGTGTTTCTTCCCATCGACTTTGCTTTTGTTGAGGAGTCGCCTTTGTGTATTGACTCTGCGCATTCGTGGCAGACTGACGTGCACGGAGCCACTTCCACTGCTGCGGCAACTGGCGCGAGTGGCGATGGAGGTTCTCGCTCCTCTTCGGCTGTGCGCCGTCGTCGATCAACACCAGTTCCTCCGCGAAGCACAAATGACCAACGGATAATCACCTACATGAGGAATAAGGTGGTCGATCTCGAGGCGAGTCTGAAGCGTGCCGAGTTGGAGTTGGAGCGCTCCAAGTCGCATCCTGCTGCGGAGTTCTCCCAGCGCGAAGACTTCTTGCTTGGCAAAATTGACCTGATCAGTCGACAGCTGCAAGGTTGGTAGCGTTTGTTGCTTGACTTCCCCCTTGAGATTTGCTGGTTGTAACTAGTAATTTCTGGATGCAGATGTGAACCCTGATTGGCAGGCTGAGCAGGCTCGCGTTGAAGAGCGGGTCACCCGAGGGGCGACTGGCGATTCATTCCAGGCTCGCCACTTCTGGTCGAACAGGTCAAGGGGGCGAATCCTCGCGCGCATGCTCGATCGAACTTGGTGGGCTGCCTTTCTTCTTGAAGGTTGCCGAAAGACCCTCTGGCATATCCACCGTGTGTACTTCCCACACAATGGGCAGCCGCACGGGTTGGCCGCCTTGCTGGAGAGGTTCCGCGAGGGTGACGCGTTGAAGGAGGTAGTCAACACGCAACTCGTCGCCGGGGCAAACGTGGCACTGGCGTACGTCCGGCTGCACCGGCCGAATCTTCCTCTGGAGAGGTTGCTGGGTGGCCTGCCCGGGGATGATGACTACGCCGACACCTTGGCGGCTGCGCGTCAAATGATTGAGCAGGTCCAAAAGCTGAGTGAGCGCCTTGTAGGGCCACTCGACGCGCCAAAGGATGAGCCTGCAGATTAGGAGCAACAATCTTTTGTTGTACATGATTAGTTAGAGTAGGCAAATTTGCCAATGTAAATACCAAATGTATGAGTTTGAGGGAGGTTTCGAGTAAGGAAGCTGAGATTATTTGCATTACTATTCGAGTATCTGCTGAAATTCTTGACCTGTATGGCGCAGCCCCCGAGTGCGTTGGGTAGCGGCCTAGGGTTGTGTTGTGAACCTGTGTGGCGCATCCCCCGAGCTCATCGAGTGGCGTCCTAAGATTTCAAGTGAGACCTGTATAGCGCAGCCCCCGAGTGCGCCAGGTGGTGGCTTAGGTTTAGGACTTGACCTGTATGTCGCAGCCCCCGAGTGGTTCGGGTGGTGGCCTAGGATTTTACGAGTAGGACATGTATGGCGCAGCCCCCGAGCAGTTCGAGTGGTGGCCTAGGACTTCAAGTGATACCTGTAAAGCGCAGCCCCCGAGTGCGTCGGGCGGCGGCCTAGGATTATTTTTGACTTGACCTGTGTAGCGCGACTCCCGAGCATATCGGGTAGCGGCCTAGGATTTTGTGAGTTGTGCCTGTATGGCGCAGCCCCCGAGTGAATCGAGTGGCGTCCTAGGGTTTTCTTTCAACCTGTATGGCGCAGCCCCCGAGTGATTCGAGTGACGGCCTAGGATTTTTGTTTGACCTGTATGGCGCAGCCCCCGAGTTGTTCGAGTAGCGACCTAGGTTATTGATTGCCTTGACTGAAAAGGTAGAGGGGAGGCATTTTCTTGAAATCACTTTATTGATTCTTGCGAACAGGCCGCCTCATTAAAACCCTTCCAGTCCCCTTAGGTACCCTGGTAAGGGAAAGAATGCGTCTGAAACCTGCCGCATTGACATTCTTTCTTTGGTACAATGATTGGGTCGACTAGGCGTAGAACCGACGAAGTTGCGCGACGTTCCACGGGTTTATGCAGACTGCTCCAGTCTTCGAGTTCTTCAGGCGGTACGCTCCGTTGCCAATTGCCTCCGTCACAATGTATGGGCCCTCCCATGGGGAGGCGAGCTTGTGCACCTTCTTCAGCTTGAGGCGGAGGACCAGGTCGCCTGCGACGAATGCTCTTGGTCGCAACCTCCGTCCGTGGTAGTTGCGCAGGTCTTGCTGATACACGGCTGATCACGCCAGGGCGATGTAGGGGGCTTCATCCAGGATGTCCATGCTGTCTTCGAGTGCCTCTTCTGCATCTGACTCGTCGTAGGCGACCACTCGTGGTGCGTCGAACTTGATGTCACAGGGGAGGACCGCCTCTGCACCGTACACCATGAAGAATGAAGTGTACTGGGTGAATCTGTTTGGCGTGGTTTGCAAGCTCCAGAGGAATGATGGCAGTTCTTCGACCCACGCGCCTGCGGCGCGTCTCAGCGGCACTCGCAGGCGTTTCTTGATGCTGCTGCAGACTAGGCCGTTGGCTTTCTCAACTTGCCCATTGGACTGCGGGTGCGAGACAGATGCATAGTTGAGCTTGATGCCTTGATCTGAGCAGAAGTCTTTGAACTCTTCGGCTGTGAAGTTTGAGCCGTTGTCCGTGATAATCCCGTTTGGCACCCCGAATCTGAAGATGATGGATCTGATGAAGTTTACCGCTGACGATGCAGTCGAACTTGTGATAGGTACGGCCTCGATCCACTTGGTGAACTTGTCGACTGCGACCAGGAGGTGAGTGTTATCTCCGGGTGAGGATTTCTTCAGCGGGCCTACCATGTCCATCCCCCAATGGGCGAAGGGCCAGGCTAGTGGTATTGTCTTGAGCGCGGACCCCGGTGCGTGTGGCTTGTTGGCGAATTCCTGGCACCCGGGGCATTTCTTCACTAGGTCTTCTGCGTCTTGCATAACTGTTGGCCAGTAGAACCCGGCTCGTAGTGCTTTGGCCACCAAGGCTCGACTGCTGGCATGATGCCCGTAGATACCCGCATGGATGTCGAGTAGGATGGCCTGACCGTCGACTGGGTCTACGCACCGTTCCAAAATTCCTGAGATGCTTCTCTTGTAGAGTTCCCCGTTGACGACGGTGAAATTTTTGGAGCGCCGGATGATGCGCTTGGCTTCGACTGGATCGGTTGGCAGCCTCTGGTGCAGTATGTACGCAAGGTATGGTCCCGTCCATGTTGCCTCCACCAGCAAGACTACCATTGGCTCCTTTTCCTTGCTCGGTGGGTTGGTGGTGCTCGTTGCTGGTGTGGAGTGTCTTGTTGCGGGGCGAGTCTTGATGGACCTCTGCGTGATGCGCTCGAGGAAGACGACGGGTGGCACTGGCACCTTGTCTGACCCCATGTTGGCGAGGGCGTCGGCTTCCTTGTTGCTATCATGACCGATGTGCCGCAACTAGCAGTCGTCGAATGTTCCCTCCAGCTGGTTGTACAGGTCTCTGTAGGCGATCATGTTGTCGGCAATGGCGTCGCAGGACTTCATGGTTTGCTGTACGACGAGGTAGGAGTCGCCGTAGATCATGAGGTGCGTGGCGCCGCAGTTTTTGGCCATCCGCATGCCATGGATCAGGGCCTCGTACTCTGCTTCGTTGTTGCAGGGTGTCGGGAAGTCCATCTGCAGAACATATTTTAGCTTGTCTCCTTTGGGGGAGATGAGTACGACTCCTGCCAGTGCTGACTTGAACTTCTTGGAGCCGTCAAAGTACATTGTCCATGGGTTGGACAGGTCAGGGACATCTGGTAGCTGGGCTTCTATCCACTCGGTGGTGAATTCCGGGATGACATGGGCCTTGATGGACTTCGGGTGAGCGTACTTCAGCCCCCAGGGTCCTAGTTCGACAACCCACTTGGCGACTCGTCCTGTCGCGCGCTGGTTTGTGAGGATGTCTGCTAGCCCAGAGGAGCTTACCACCATGATCGGGTGCTCGGAGAAGTAGTGGACGACCTTCCTGGAAGTCATGAAGACTCCGTATGCCAGCTTCTGGTAGTGCGGGTAGTTTTTCTTGGACAGTGTTAGGATTTCGCTGAGGTAGTAGACTGGCCTCTGGACATGATGACTATGCCCTTCCTCTTCTCGCTCCACTACAAGGACGGTGCTCACTACCCTGTTGGTTGCTGAGACGTATAGGTATAGCGGCTCGTTCTCCCGTGGTGCTACCAGGACTGGGGAAGTCGTCTGGGTCTTCTTTAGCTGGTCGAATGCCTCTTGCGCTTCTTTTGTCCACTCGAACTTGTCCGTCTTCTTCATGAGTTGGTAGAAAGGCAAGGCCTTCTCACCCAACTTACTTATGAACCGGCTGAGAGCTGCGTCTCGGCCGGCTAATCGTTGCACTTCACGGAGCTTGGTGGGTGCTGGCATCACGAGTATATTCTGCACCTTCTCGGGATTTGCTTCGATTCCTCTTGCAGAGACGAGGTACCCTAGTAGTTCTCACGCTGGCACGCCGAAAACGCACTCATCTGGGTTCAGCTTGATCTGATATGCGTCGAGCGCCGCGAAAACCTTGCGGAGGTCGGCGACTAGGGTGTCTTCCTTTCGGGTCGTGACGACGATGTCATCGACGTAGACTTGGACAATTTGCCCGATGAGCCCTTTGAGGCATGCTTGCATTGTGCACTGATACGTGGCGCCAGCGTTCTTCAACCCGAAAGGCATTGTATGGTAGCAAAAGACGTCGTCGGGTGTGATGAACGCCGTTTTTCTTCGTCTTCGACTTTCAGTCTGATCTGCTGGTAACCTGAGTAGGTGTCCAGAAAGGACAGGCGTTCGCAGCCTGCTGTCGAGTCGATGATCTGGTCTATCCGCGGGAGCGGGAAGTGATCCTTGGGGCAACATTTGTTGACGGCGGTGAAGTCGACGCACATGCGTAGCTTCTTCATCTTCTTCTTCTCTACTAGGACGGGGTTGGCGACCCAGTCGGAGTCCTTTATTTCTCGGATGAACTTGGCGTGCAGCAGTCGGTCGATTTCTGTGGTAATCGCGTCCCGTTTGGGTCCGGAAAAGCGTCTCATGGCCTGTTTGACAGGTCTAGCGTCCTTGTGAACTTTTAAGGAGTGCTCGGCGAGATTCCTGGGTATTCTTGGCATGTCAGAGGGTTGCCATGCGAAGATTTTCCAGTTCTCACGTAGAAACTCGATGAGCGCGCCTTCCTATGCGGGGGTCAAGCTTGAGGACACTTTGACCGTCTTGCTGCTGTCACTCGGATGGACCTGGTGAGTTGTGGTGTCGTCGGTCGTGTTGAAGGCGGCATCCTTGGCTGGCTTCTTTCGGGGTGGAAAGATGGTCTTGTCGTTGTCGGCCGATATGTCCTTGAAGTGCTCTTCGACCCCGAAGAACCCAGAGATCCTGCTGAACTCGCGCTCGCAGCTGTTAGAGCGGTCGAAGTCGCCGCGTACCGTGATTACTCCTTTGGCTCCAGGCAACTTGATCATCAGGTAGGCGTAGTGCGGTACTGCCATGAACCTGGCGAAGGTTGGGCGCCCAAGTATGGCTTGATACTGTGACTTCCAGTCGACGACCTCAAAGTCGATCGACTCTTTCCTGAAGTGCTCGGGTGTCCCGAGTATGACGTCGAATGTGATCGTTCCCATGGGTGTGATTGCTTGCCCTGGTACTATGTCGTGGAAGGTGGTCTTGGACTCTGGCAGCTTCTCTGTCGATTTGTTCATCCTTCTCAGGGTGTCGGCGAATATGATAATGATGCCACTGCCTCCGTCCATGAAAACCTTCTTCAGATTGTAATCTCCGATCAGGGCTTCAACGACTAGGGCGGCATGCCCGGGTAGAGGTACATCTGACGGGTGGTCTGCCCTGGAGAAGGTGATTGGTGTCTCCGACCCTCTCAGGTAGTTTGGCACTGCGGGTGGGCAAGTAGTGGCCTATAGGACTTGGCGGGTGATGAGCTTCTGCACCCTGTTTGAACGACTTCCTTTTTGTATCATGTTGAGCTGTCCCCGCGCGGCTGGGTACGCGTCGTGTGCCATTAGCTGGGCTTCTTGTTGCTGCTGCTGCTGCTGGGGGAAGGTACCCGCTACCTTTGTCGGGTTGTTTATCGCGGGTGCCGACTGAATAGCAAGCTGCGGGGCTGGCTGCAGCGCTGACACAGGTGTGATGATATTCTGCATCGCCTAGTAAATCTTGCGTGCTTTGCGGCAGTCTTTCAATAGGTGGTTGGCGCCCCACTTGCCCGTTTCCGGGTTGATGCTTGCAAGGTTGCATCAACTCTTCTGCTGGGGTCAGCGCGCGCTTCCACTCGCGTTTCTGGCCTCCGTCGTTGTGGCTAATGGTAACGCTGCTGTGGTTGTATTGTCCTGGGTCGGACTGCCGACTGTGATCGCTGTTGCGACTGTATTGGCGACCTTTCATCATAGTGGCGACTGCTATCGTGCGCATCATCACGAGGGGTTTGATATCCCGCCGCTACTAGCTTGATCGAGTCGAGGTTGGTGAAATGTTGTTTCTTCTTCTGGCGTCCATCTCGACAGTTACTTGTTCCGGCTTCGTTCTTTGGAGAGGTGTCACGGACGTAGTCCTCTCCTTCGGCCCACTGGTTGGCTATCTTCATGAGCTCGATCGTGGTCTTCGGCTGGAGCTTACCGAACTCTTCGCGGAGGTCGCGGCAAGCGACGCCATGCATGAACGCGTCCATCACCCGGTCTTCTGAGACGGGTTCCATGGTGTTGCGGAGGAGTGTCCACCGTTGGATGTATGACCGGAGCGACTCATCTCTTCCTTGCTTACAGGCTTTCAACTCGATGTAGGTCGTCGGCCTTGCATATGTTCCAGAGAAACTTTTGATAAAGGTATCTTGGAATTCTTCCCAGGTCTTGAAAGAGTCCTTGGGTTGGCTGGTGAGCCATCCGCGTGCTGAATCCGTGAGCATGAGCTGGATGTACTGCATCGCCGTGGTCGATGTCCCACCTTGACAGGTACAGGTGATGAGGTAGTCTTCGAGCCAGAGGCGCGGGTCTTGTTTCCCGTCGTACCTGGGTGTTCCTGTTGCTAGCTTGAAGCCCTTCGGCATGCGGGTGTCGCGAATGTTGAAGCTGAAGCATGCGGCGCCGCACGGCTCAAAGTTGCGATCGGCCTGCTCGTCTAGGTTCGTCGTGTCGGCCGAACGCTCGCTGCGCTTGCGGTCTACCGTCCTTTGCGTGAGGACATTGCGAAGGTCTTCGCCTGGTTGTCGATGTCGCAGCGGCTGTGCTGTAGGGACATCTGGTGCTGCCGGATCGCGGGTTTGGTGTTCTTGCTCTTAACGTGCCCGGTTGCTTGGCACCCTGTTTGCCAGGGCTTCCTCCATTGCCTTCATGGACATAATCTGCTGCTTGTGGAGAAGGGCTCATGCGTCTCCCTCCGGTGGCTGTGTGAGCCGAAGGTACGTTTCGACTGCCACGATGCAGGCGTTCGCCGTTTTGGGGACGGGTATCCCGTTTTCGTCCTTGGTGACGAAGGATGAGTCGAGGTTGCGGGTGACCCTGGCTCGATCGGCTTCCGTCATGAGGGGAACGCGGGCTCTGCGTCGCCGTCCTCCTTGGTTGACTTCGGTGGAGGAAGTAAACCAGTAGGCAGCCCTTCTGGCGCTTGATGCGTCTGCATCCCTTTTGCGCCGGATGAGTTCGGCTTTTTCGGCGCGTAGTCGTTCGCCTTCCTTGCGCAGCTGATCCTCCCGAGGTGCGTCGGGTGGTGGAAACGTGCCGTCGTCGACATGCTTCATGGCCATGATCGCCATGTCGCGCGTGATGGTGAGCCGAGTCGTCTGGTCGGGCATGACCACCTCCAGTGGGTATGCGGGTTCGTCGTTGCCTTCCAGGGCGCTGTGCCGGCCATGAAGACTTGCGCGGGGTAAACCTGGGTAGGGGTGTTTACGCTGCCGCTGCTGCTTCCGCCATCCGAATCTTGCTAGGATCAAAAATTGCTGCGACGTGGCGGGCGGCGCAGCTGTTGTTGCGTCTTCTTGCGACCTTTACAGCGGTCATGGAAGGAGATTTCGCAGTCGCCGGAGCGAGTGCGATCGGCTTGGGGTAGACTTGATGAGTCCACGACGATGCGCGTGACGTGGCCGTCGGCAGCGCGTCCTTGGTCACACGTGCGGGTGCAATCGATACAGTCGCGGTTGTGGTTTTGCCGGCCGTGCGATTGAGGTGGTTGAAGTAGACTCGATCTGCATGGCCGTTGTCGAAGTAGTCGATGTAGTCGAAGTAGGTGCGATCTTCGCAGTTGTGGCAGATGCGGCTCCCGTGGTAGACGACGGCGGGTACGGCGCGAGGGTGGCCGATGCGGGTGTCACCGCCGTGCGTGGCGTGGTCGCCGCGGACCTGAATATTCCACGACTGTCGACAAAACGGTATATGGAGCCAAAGGTGATGTGTATACCTTCATACTGTAACGCTCCGGGATTTATCCCCTTTGTTTTGTGAGTTTTTCTTTTTGCATCGACATAGCATCGCATTAATTTAATTGTTGCATTTAAATTTAATTCTCACAATTAAATTCAAATGCATTTCAAATTAATTAAAAATGTGTTATTTCAAATCTTTTGGAAATGTTAAAAATTAGTTTATTAAATTGTCTATTTAAAAATAAAAATACTTTGTAAAGGTTTCGTGTTCAAATTCTTTTTCTATTTTGTTTTAAAAATATAAAACAGAAAATAAAAAAAGGGGAGAGAAATAAAAGCCCAAGCCCATGTAACCAAACCCTAGGGTTTCCCCCCTAGAAACTTATTTCCCACCCCCTGAAATTTTGCAGCCACCCTCCTCCTTTTTCTGGAATTTTGCAAAAGGTCCTCCCAGCCCCTTTCTTTTCTTTTTTCCCGCTTCCTTTCATTTCATTTCTTTTCTTCTTTTTCTTTTCTCCTTTTTTTTTTCTTTTCTTCCTTTCTCTTCTCCTTCCCGCAATCGCTCGGTAGAGCCCGTGCTCCCGCACCGCATCGCAGCGCCCCATGCCCACCGGCTCAAGCTCCGCCTCCCCACCGGCCCGCCGTCGGCCGCGGCCGCCGCCTCCCGCCGGCCCCGTTCCCTCCCCAGCGCCGCGCCGCTCGGCCGCCTCCGGGCACCCTTCGCGTGCGCGCCTCGAGCCCGCACAAACCGGCCCGACCGAGTCGAGCTCGCCGCGCCCCGGCCTATCCGGCCGCCTCCCACGCGTCCCTGCTCCGGCCACCGTCCCCGCCGTCCACCGCCTCCTGCCGGCCGTCCTCGCCTCCTCGCCGACGCAGAGCCGCCGACCTCCTCCCGCGCCGTCCCCCGCGCCCGGCCTCCTCCGCCTCCGGCCACGCCCCACGCCGCCGGCCGCGCTGCGTTGCCTCCCCTGCCGCGCTCACGACGCCGCCGCGCCGGCCGCCTCCGGCCCGCCGCCTAGCTCTCCGCCGAGCTCCTCTCGCGCCTCCGCGCACCCAACCGCTGCGCGCTTCCGCCCCGCATGCCGCGCTGTCGCCGTCAACCGTCTCCCGCGCCGCCGCGCTCCTTCCGTTCGTCCGCGCCGCTGCCTCCGGCCGCGCCGCTCGCCGCCGCGCGCCTCCGCCTCCTCCCGCCACCGGCTACCTCCAACCGACGCCCCGCGTCCCCGGCCGCCGCCGCCCGCCAGGTGTTCGATGCAATGCTCGAAAGAACCCCGGCGTCCCTTTTTTTTGTTGTCCGATTGTCCACCCTTCGTGGTGTTGCTACGTGCCCGCCCGTGCGCGCTTTCTTTCCGGTGTCTGATTGCCGAGCTCCTACGTGCCACGACTACCCGACCAATTCCACGACACCGACAAACGACGATGCCCCGGTTCCGCGACGACTACTTCCATGATGACGACTACTTCCTCTACGGACCGAAGACGTCGGTTTCGAACCCTACTTCACCCGATCCGACGTACGGACCCAAACCCTAACCCTACACCTATTTTATTAAATGTCATCTATCTTGTGCATTTCACATCATAATTACATGTGTTGCATCTCTTGGGTTTGCGTGTGTAGCAAATCACCTAAATAATAATTATGGAATGTGAGGGGTAATAAATATATAATGCCCTATTCCATTTAATTTAGTTAGAACACCCATGCCATGTGTTGCCATGCTAACCAACATTTAATATTGCTGGTAAATATATAACTTGCACCTAAATATTAATTGTCGGAATCCCGGTTCCGCTTAATTTGGATTAAGTGCATCTCGCAATGCATCTTGCCTTGTCATTCATCATTCTCCCATGATCATGCTGGATCTTTTGCCGTAGTTGTAAAATGCATCTTTTGCGTTTCCAGTGTTTGTTGCTTCTTCGCGGATAAGACGTTGAGATGTGTGAGCAACGACAAGATCTGCTTCCATGCGGGATTCCAGGCAAGCGAAGTTTGCTTGTTTACCTATACATTATCTTTCATTCCTGCCGTTGATCTCTGCTACCCTAGTATTCGATTCTTTATCGCGATCCCATCACATCTTTATCCTGCAGCCCATACAGCTTTATCCCCACAGCCCATCACCTGTTGAATGTTTATATGTTAGCCTTGCGAGTCGTAGCGCATGCTTATAGTTGGTTGTGCGAGTCGTCTGTTGGTCTTATGTAACACCTGCTTAGTATGATAGATTATTCTACCTTAATAAAATGTTGTCTTATATTGGGGTATTATAATTAAAAGATAAGGCACCAGGCGGAAGGCCTCGCGAGGTGCTTTGTTCTGCTCAGTGTCGACCTAGGAACTGAGATTTTGTCCTCGGATCCAATTTTGAGCGCACTAATCACTTGTGGGAGGCCCTATGGACCCCCTCGACTTTGAACGGATCTTCAGCTTGTCCATGTGCCGCAACTAGTTCGGGTTTTCCATTTGCTCATATCCATGTGCATGATGATGATGATTGATGAGAGGTTACTTGATACGGGGTGTCATATAGGGGTGGTGCGCGCGAAGCAGACAGTTCCTACTGTGGTTTGAACCGCATGGCGCGCAGGCACAAACTAATGAGTCCGCAATTGAGATTCGGCCGGACTCCTGACGCGGGTAACAACTCATATGGGTGGCACTTGGACTTGCTGTAGTGAAGGAATGAGTCGTGTTGAGAGGCCCTGATGCTTGCTTGGGTTGATCATACGAGTATAGGTTCAGTAGTGCACCCCAGCAGGGTATAATCTTATCGATGAGCCGTGTCCACGATTATGGACGACTTTGGTGATGATGCTTGTCGGCCCAGTGGGAACTGGGGTACCAAGAGCCCATTCCCTCCAGGCCTCGCTCGCGGGCCAGACAGAGGAAATGACTAAGGACCAGGCGTCACCACCTGACGGGACCCTCGAGAGGCGATCCCCCACGAGGGCCTGAAGAGGAGGCGAGGGCCTGAAGAGGAGGCGAGGGCCTCAAGGGACCCCTCGCCTCAGGGGATCCTCCCCGTCAAGGAACCAACCCGCCTGAGGGAAGTCCGACAGGAATCTCCCCTAAGGCCTGGAGGGAAACGTCGTCGCCAAGGAATCCCAGCAGAGCGCACGTGACCTCTGCCACGCTCGTACAGAGGCGCTCACACCCCCGTCGCTGTCCCTGGCGATAAAGCGGTCAACAAAGCTGAGCCGCCTGCTGCACATCTGTGAGGACCTTCTACTCTGACGATAAAGCAGGTGGACGGCGCAACCCTCCAACGGAGATCGTCATCGCTGTCGTAGTATCGGCATAATTGATAGGAGACGGGGGTCCTCTAGCCTACATATGGATTGTGGGGAAGAAGGTTGGTGTCGTCGAGGACGGGATTGAACACGGCGAGTTCACCCAGCTTCGGATCCCACAGCGGTGGCGAGATCCTACGTGCTGCTATAATTCACTATGAGGCAATAGCCGTGAACAGGTTACAATGTGTATGATGCGTATTGAAGCGTATTGAAGTGTGCCCTAAAGGCTCCCTGGTGGCCGGCTTATATAGGCGGCCAGACCCCAGGGTACAAGGCAAGTACTTGTCCGACAAGTAAACAGAGTCCTAGACCTAGCCGGCTTAGTTGCCGCCTTCCGTCTTGGGCTTGGTGGCTCGATGGGCTTCGGCCTTCCGCCTTCCTTGGACCGTCCGCCTACTTCCTTGTACGTCAGCTATCTGGGCCGCCTGGCAGGCTTCACCCTTACCACCCTATGTTGGTTACACCCCTAGTTGATATATCCTCAACATTAGCCCCCAGAAAGGTTGAAGTTCTCCAGGCGCCGGCTTCTTCTTGATTCATCATCTGCCAATGTTGGCGGCTGCAGGACTTGAACCATTCTGAAAATCAACGAGGCACGCGCGTCTTGATACTGACGCACGGCCGCCTTTATCCAACACGGGAAAAGACGTCTACTCTGCAATTTCGCCGAGCATTCTTCTTGACGGATTCCACTTAGCCGGCTCTCGACAGTTTGAAAACGGCCTAGGCGGGAATCTCGCCATGATCACAAATCGCGGGAAAAGAGGAGGCGTGGAGATCGTGCGATCATGTGTTGCAGCGGATGCTGGACACGTGTCCGACTAAAAGCGCCGTTGCACATGGAGCAACGCCTGGCCCTATAAATAGTGAACCAAACGGTTCATTTTCGCCGCCCTGCCTTTGCTCTCCTCGACGTCTTGCCCTTCCACTTCTCCGCTTCTTGCTTCCGAGCGAACTCCGGCGAGCACATCTCCTCCGACGACCTCCGCGCACGGCGATGTCCACCGTCCAAGACCTTCCTTCCACGGCGTCCAGCGGTCCGGCGATCGAAACCGCGCCCGCGGCAGCGATGGGCGGCGCGATATCTCGTCCCACGACGGCGGCGACGGGCAATGTCGCCACCGTCGCCCCTCGAATTCCTACCGCGCGCGCATCGGCGGCGGTCTCCTCGGCTCCTCCATCGTCCACCGTGGCGACGACGGCGAGAGGCGCTCTCCTCGACGAGGAAGAGGAAGCGGCGGACCTCGGGTCCCGCTACTGGCTTCCCTCCATAGTCGACGAAGACGCCCTCCAAGACTTGGAGGCCGTCGGCTACCTCCCCACTCGGAAAGACTGCCAATGGAGGGCCGCCTTCGGAGATGTCATCCCGGCTCCGAAAGACGGGGAGCGGGTAATCCTCACCTCCCACTTAGTTAGGGGAATGGCGCTGCCGCCTTCCGCCTTTTTAAGCGAGGTCTTAGATCACTATGGGCTCCAGCCCCACAACATAGCGCCTAATAGCATCTTAGTCTTAGCCGGCTTCACAGCTCTGTTTGAGGGCTACCTAGGTATTAGGCCTAGCTTAGACTTCTTCAGATATTGTTCCCGTTGCCGGCGTCAGACCGTGCCGGACGGCGGGCTGGCAACCTGCGGCAGTGTCACTTTCAACTGCCGCCAGGGCCGCCAATGGTATCCTAAGATACCATATCTTGAATCCGTCAAGGGCTGGACCTCCACATTCTTTTACTGCCAAGACATGGCAGCTCCGGGCCGCCAATTTGGCATCCCGGAATTCGTCAACGCGCCGCCTATGCCCCGGCCATGCTGGGACGAGGCGGTGCCCAAGCTGACGCAGGAACTCCGCCTTTTTCAAAGGCGGATTGAATTCCTCACACGGACGATGGCTCCCCCTCTGCTGGATGGGGTCGACACCGTCATCTGCTGGCTCGGCCGGCAGATTCTCCCCCTGCGGTACAGCCCGCACAAAATGTGTCAGTATTCTCCTACTGCCACGGCCTACCTCCGCGTAAGCGAGGAGAGGTTGTCGGTTGCCGACCTGGCGTTCCGGCTCCGTAGTCTCGTCAAGGCGGGGCTGGTGAAGGCGATGGAGGGCGTACCCATGCACACCCACGACAACCCTCCCCTCGAGGTAGATATCTTGCTCCTTGCCCCTCTTTGACAGCTTCGCCGGCTAATCTTGAGTTCCATTAACACTTGTCTTCTTTTTCAGCTCTCCGACTTGGGAGAGGATGACCTGGCTCCCGACTTTTACGAGTCGGAAGCCGGGAAGACTAAGAAGCGCAAAGCTTCCGGCGCTGCTTCCTCCACGACGATCGCCGGGAGGAAGAAACGGATCGCAACGGCTACCGAGCCGACTCTCGTCAATATTGACGAGAACGCGGGGATTAACATCCCCCGAAGGTACTCAATCCTGCCTTTAATAGACGACAAACTTCTTCAATACTGGCACCCAATTGACTGTGCTTGCTTTTTATTGACAGGGAAAGGGTCGCAACTTCCCGGTTGCGGACCAGGCTTCTTAGCAAGGGTAAGCGGCCTCAAGGCAGCTCGCCCGCTACTGTGCCGCCAACTCCCTAGCCCCGGGCCGGCAACTTTATGGGAGACGCTCGTCGCCAGCTCCCGGCTCCGGCTTTTGGCGTGCCGCCGAGGACCTCCTCCACTGAACGCGCACCCAGGACTCCCCTCTATTTGGCTGAGGCTACGGCCGATGAAGCCGCTCAATCGCGCGCCGCCAAGGAAGGGTTGCTGGAGGCAGCTGCCGGCGGGCCCCAGAGGGCAGCCCTGACCGCAGGAGGCGGCAAAGTTAGGGACCCTTGGTCCACCTTCACGAAGGCCAAGGAGTCAGCCTTAGCCTTTGCCAACTTCACCTCCCAGGCCTTCGCCGACTTAGAGGGCGACCTGTCTGTAAGTTTTTACAACTCCGGCATATACATAGTCTTTCCCCCGAGTACTTAGATGGCAGGTCAAAAAAATTGACTGTCGGCTTAGTGGTTATTCGACAATATGTTTTATGCCTTTGCTTTTTCCTGCAGGGCCTTGTGTTCGCCAACGTTGAGCTTGTCTCCTCCCGAGTCGAGATAAACCAGCGGTGCCACGACCTGAAGAAGGATTGCGAGGCCAAGGACCTGCGGATTGCCGAGTTGGAGGCGGCCCGCCAAAAAGATGAAGGTAGGGTTGATCCTTTTTGCCTTCAGCTATATTTTCGACTTATGTTGCCGTCAATCATTTAGTTAGCGAATCCATATTTGTAAACTGCTAGACCATGCCCAGAATATACTGAAGGCGTCCACTGATATGCAAGCTCTTATGAATGAAGCTTCCGATTTGGCAGCCGCCAACTTGGCGATGAAGGATGATCACCGGAAGGAGATGGAGGCCCAGCAGCTCAAATTTGCGCAGGAATCCAGCCACCTCACTGGTGAGCTGGAGAGCCTGCGCAAGAAGTTGGCGGAGGCGGAGAAGACGGCTGCCGAGGAAATCTCCAAGCAGAGTTCTCGCGCCCAAACTGCTGAGGATGCGTTGGCGGCTCATATGGTTGAGCTGTCCGCTTTCCATAACTCGGTCCTTGGTAATTTTTCACTTCCTTACTTTGATTTTGCCATTTTGCTTAGCCTGAGCCAAACTGATGGTTTTATTTTTGATGCAGTTCCCGCCGGTTTGGGCGATGACAAGGTTGTCAGCCCCCGCCTGGATCGCCTTGCGCGTCTATGCGACCTGATCACCGAGACTTTGGCGGCGTCCAAGCGGTTTGCCGCCAAGTTCTTCATCTCTTCTGGCAGCCAAGAACCGACCGAATTCAGCGACGTGCCCACTATGTTGGATCAGGCTACCAAATTACACAAGAGCTCGCTGAAGTCGGCGGCGCGGGGTGGTGCCAAGACTGCACTTGGGCTATTCATGGCGCACTACCCCGACGCGGAGATAGAAGCCGTCACCGAAGGCATGCAGTCTACATATGAAGACGGCAGCGAGGTCGAGCCGGCCGCTGTTCTGGACAGCGTTGCCGGCTACGCCACGCGTGTTACTGACATGGTGGATACTTCAATATTCTACCGGCGCCATCATGTGCCTGCCGGAGGGGAAGCTGGAGCTGCCGGCACGGCCGAGGCGGAGGGGAGTGACAGTTCCGGGGCTGAAGTTGTCAGCCCCCAAGCCTGATGTAGACGCTCCCCCGAGCCATAGCTTTCTTTCCTTGCCTCCTTCTAGCATGATTTGTCAGCCCCTGAAACAATGCAACTTTTGACTTGTAATATTTGTATATACTTTTGTTGTTGCTCTGCTAGGCGGAAACTAGCTGACAAGTTTTATTTTGCCTTATTTATATGGCCCGCCTTAATTTTACCCTGACTTATATGTTTGACTGTTTGTATGTTGACGAACCTCAGCCGGTAACTTTAGCTGAACAAACCAGGGCTAAACCATGCGTTTAGGATCAGAGACCAAAGCCAACATGTTGGTGTCAAAGACATACTACAAGGCGAACCACATATAAGTAATCAGAGGCAAAGGAATTAGGCGGCGCAAAAAGTTTATTTTTGCTTTAGGTTGGCTCGAAAGCTGCAAGTATCTACCAGTTTGAACCTTTGCACGGAGCTAGAAAAATAGGTAACTTAGATACATAGGGGAAATATGATTGCAAGAAAAGATAAAAGATGGCATGCTTCTCAACACAGATGAGAAACCATAGACTTTTATTTCATAATCATATTTAACTTATTACAATTTAAAATTGCTAAGTGTAGAAAGGACGTAGTTGCTCAATATTCCAAGGCCGTCTTGTTTGTTCGAACGGATCGTCAATGCCTCTTTTGCGCTTGGTTCCCTTTTTCCTGCCGCCTTCTTGCGCCTCTTCTTTTCGTCTTCGTCGCGGATGTCGGCCAGGTAGTAGGAACCATTGAGCAGCGCCTTTGTGACTATAAACGGTCCTTCCCATGGCGGGGATAACTTGTGCAAGCCTTTTCTGTTTTGAACTTGGCGGAGAACCAGGTCACCTGTTCCGAAGCTTCGCTTCCGCACTCTCCAGCTATGATAGCGGCGAAGTTGTTGCTGGTACAAGGCGGAGCGATGTAGAGCGACGTCTCTTTCTTCGTCTAGCAGGTCTAGGCTATCCTGTCTTGCACCTTCTACGTCTTGCTCGATGTAGGCTTGAACTCTTGGGGAATCGTATTTCATGTCGGTAGGTAGCACTGCCTCAGCGCCATATACTAAGAAGAAAGGAGTGTAGCCGGTAGATCTGTTTGGCGTTGTGCGCAAACTCCATAGTACCGACTGTAACTCATCTGCCCAAGCGCCGGCTGCCCTGTGTAATGGAGCTTCGAGACGAGGCTTAAGTCCTGATAAGACTAGGCCGTTTGTACGCTCTACTTGTCCATTGGATTGAGGGTGTGACACGGATGCCAAATCAAGCCGGATACCCAGATCGCTGCAGTATTCTTCTATGTCGCCTTGAGATAGGTTGCTGCCATTATCAGTGATAATGCTGTGTGGAACTCCAAACCGAGAGATAATTCCCCAGAGGAAATTGGTGGCTGTTCGTGCGTCAATTTTGCTGATCGGTTTAGCCTCGACCCATTTGGTGAACTTGTCGACAGCGACCAATAGGTGGGTATACCCACCACGCGCCTTCTTGAAGGGACTCACCATGTCTAAGCCCCAGACCGCGAACGGCCAGGTGATTGGAATCGTCCTTAGTTCTTGTGCCGGCAAGTGAGGTTGACGAGCGTACAACTGGCAGCCTTTGCATGTCTTTACGATGTTCTCGGCGTCTTCTTTGGCGGTAAGCCAGTAGAAACCTTGGCGGAAAGCTTTGGATACAATGGACCTGGCGGAAGCATGATGCCCGCAGGTGCCAATATGTATGTCCTTCAGAATTTCCCGGCCTTCTTCCGGCTGTATGCACCGCTGATAGATGCCGCACGTGCTTCGCTTATATAGCTCGCCTTTTATTATCGTGAATGCCTTGGCTCGCCTTATGATCTGCCTTTTTAGCACCTCATCGTCCTCCGGGAACTTTCTGTCGATTAGAAAATCGAGATATGGGACTGTCCAATCCGGCTGTGTCAAGTAGACAGCAAGACTTGCCGCTTCTACTGGTTCTTCTGCATTGGGGTCCATCAAATCGGCGCCTTTAATGGATGGCTTGTGCAAATGTTCCAGGAAAATATCTTTGGTACCTTTTTGCGTTCCGACCCTAGTCTTGCAAGTGTGTCTGCCGCATCGTTCTCAGCTCTTGGAACATGCCGGACTTTGTAGAGCCCGCGAAGTTTTTTGCGAATTCATCAACTTTGGCTCTGTATGCCGCCATTGTTGCGCTTTTCGCATCCCATGTTCCGCTTACTTGCTACGCGACCAAATCTGAGTCGCCATAACAGAGGATTCTTTTGACGCCTAGGTCGTTTGCCACGTGTAACCCATGAAGCAAAGCTTCGTACTCGGCAACGTTGTTGGTTTCTGTGAAGTGGATTTGCAACACGTAGCTAAGCCTGTCACCTTTAGGCGTGCGTAGAACGACTCCAGCCCGCGAGCCTTTGAGCATCTTTGATCCGTCAAAGTGCATGACCTATTATTCTGATTCGGGGAGTGTCGTTTCCTCCATGGCTTCGGTCCAGTCGGCGACAAAATCTGCAAGCGCTTGAGACTTAATGGCGGTCCGTGGTTTATAGACTATATCAAAGGCGGCAAGTTCGATGCCCCATTTGGCAACTCGACCAGTTGCCTCTGCATTGTTGATTATGTCTCCCAACGGTGCCTTGCTGACTACTGTCACTGTGTGTTCCTGGAAGTAATGCCTAAGCTTTCTGGCGGCGAAGAATACACCATAAGCCAGCTTTTGGTAATGCGGATACCTCTGCTTGGAGGCGGAGAATACTTCACTGATGAAGTAGACCGGTCGTTGCTCACACGTCGCGGCTTCGTTCTCCTTTCTTTCCATAGCCAAGACAACGCTGACAACAGCTCCTGTTGCCGCGATGTACAGCAGCATTGGTTCCTGTGATCGAGGTGCTGCCAATATCAGAGCGGATATGAGGGCCTCCTTAAGTTGTTGTAAGGCGGCGTCTGCCTCTGCTGTCCACTCAAAGTTGTCGGATTTCTTCAATAGCCGGTAGAGAGGCATTGCCTTTTCCCCTAGGCGGCTTATGAAACGACTGACGGCTGCCGCCGATCCGGCTAGACGTTGCACGTCCTTCAGACAAGTAGGTCTGGATATGTTTTGGATGGCCTTGATCTTCTCCGGATTAACCTCGATCCCTCGTTCTGAGACGATAAACCCGAGCAGTTTGCCGGCTGGAACGCCGAAAACGCACTTGGCGGGATTGAGTTTCATCTGATACCTCCGGAGATTCTGAAACGTTTCTTCCAAATCCTCTAGGAGATCTGCCTTCTTTTTTGACATCACCGCGATGTCGTCTACGTAGACGTGAACATTGCGGCCGATCTGTTCGTGCAGGCAATTTTGCATACAGCGCTGGTATGTTGCCCCTGCATTCTTCAGGACAAAAGGCATCATGATGTAGAAGAAAGTCCCGTATGGAGTGGTGAAAGATGTTTTATGAAATTGGCGGCCTTCAGCCTATTTATCTCCTTTCCTATAGCCTTGCGTCTCTCATCTCCAAAGTGTCTTGTTGATTGCTTCACCGGCTTGGATCCTTTTATGACGTTGAGTGAGTGCTCGACAAGTTCCCTCGGTACACCAGGCATGTCGGAAGGCGACCATGCAAAGATGTCACGATTCTCACGGAGGAACTCGACGAGCGCGCCTTCCTATTTGCTGTCAAGGTTGGAGCCGATGACAACTTGCTTAGACTTGTCACCTGGGATGAGGTCCGCCTTTTTGGTTTCTTCTGAAGCTTCGAAGGTCTTCTTGACATCAATCTTTGGCTTTGGCATGGAGTTGTCTGAATCCGCCCCGAGCAGCGCGGGTTCTTCCTTGTGGATGACGGCTTCTGCGAAGGCGGCCATGCCACGCTCGCACTCCTTGGCCTTCTTGAAGTTGCCGGAAATCGTGATGGTTCCGTTCACCCCCGGCATTTTAAGCTTGTTGTATATGTAGCACGGCCTTGCCATGAACTTGGCGAAAGCCGGTCGTCCGAAGATTGCATGATAGGCGCTTTTGAAGGGGACAACTTCGAACCGGAGGAACTCTGAGCGGTAGTTCTCTTTTGGTCCGAAAGTTACCTTCAGCCTAATGCTCCCCATTGACTTTGCTTGCCTGCCGGGCACTATGCCGTGAAAAGTGAGGTTGCTGTGGTCCAGCTGATCCTCTGATAGGTTCATGCGGCTTAGTGTGTCATAGTACAGGATGTTGAGGCTGCTGCCGCCATCCATGAGTACCTTTGTGAGTCTGAAGTTGTCGACAATGGGATCGACGACAAGGGCGTACTTGCCTGGGTGAGGAACGTGATCAGGGTGGTCGGACCGGTCCCAAGTGATCGTTGCTTCCGACCAGTTCAAATACTGAGGGACGTCCGGCATTGTCGCGTTGAGTTCGCGCATTTCCGCCTTATCCGCCTTAGCCCCGACAAAGCACACAAGAGATTCTTTGACCTTCGGATATGGTTTCTTTTTCTTGGCGGCCGCGTCATCCTCGCTTGAGATAGACATGTCGTCGTCATCCTCATCCTCCTTGTTGTCTTTCTTGTCGTTCTTCTTTGACTTGTTTGACTTCCAGCCGACTGTGGTTATCACCAGATTAAGATGGCTAAAGAGGACGAGGAGAATACGGCTTTCCTCACCCCATGCGGTGTGTATTGCTACGTCTGCATGCCCTTCGGCCTAAAAAATGCCGGAGCCACTTTCCAGAGGTTAATGACGATAGCCCTTGGCGGGCAAATGGGGCGAAATGCTGAAGCATATGTTGATGACATCGTCATGAAGTCACGATAAGCAAATACTCTGCTCGGAGACCTGGAAGAAACCTTCGCCAGCCTGCGCAAGGTGAACATTAATCTCAACCCCACCAAGTGCGTCTTCGGAGTACCTTCAGGCAAATTGCTGGGTTTCCTCGTGTCCCATCGGGGCGTAGAGGCGAACCCAGACAAAATAAAGGCCAAAGAAGGCATGCAACCTCCACGCAGGCTCAAGGACATGCAACGCCTGGCAGGCTGCATGGCCAGTTTGGGTCGATTCATCTCCAAGTTCGGCGAAAGAGCCCTGCCATTTTTCAAGGTCATGAAAAGAACGGGCACTTTCAAGTGGACCCCTGAAGCTGAAAAAGCATTTGAGGACTTGAAAAAGTACTTGGCGAGCCCACCTGTAATGGTCGCCCCAAGGCCTGGCGAGCACTTGAAACTGTACTTGTCAGCTGCCCCACAAACAACCAGTGTTGTCCTTGTGGTGGAAAGAGAGGAGCCTGTACTTCACAAGAAGAGTGCAACCACTTAAAAAAAAAAGCCTCCTGGTAAAGAGTTCGACGAAGGGGCGATCATCACAAGGCCCACGCCAGGCCCAAAGCCTCAAGAGGGGACCGCCCCGAGTCAACTGCTGCAAGAGGTTCATGCCGAAGGGACCGAGGAGACTCAAGAGGCTAACACACTCGAGGCCCAGGAGGAACGTTGCGAGGCCACGTCCCTCGAGGCCAAATCCTTCAAGGCCGCGTCCCTCGAGGTCAAGTCCCACGAGGCCGCGTCCCTCGAGGCCAAGTCCCTCAAGGCCACAACCATCGAGGCCAACACCCTCGAGGCCCAGGACAACCCCATGAAGCCGACCCCATCGAGGGCCAAGCTGGGCCACCTCAGCCGAAAGACGCCAAGGAAACAGAAACCACTCTCGTCGAGCATCCAGTTTACTTCGTCAGCACAGTACTGCGTGATGCTCGTGAGCGGTACCCTATGCACCAGAAGCTTCTCCTCGCACTCCTCATCGCCTCAAGAAAACTGCGGCACTACTTCCAGGGGCACCCCATTACGGTGGTAACCTCTTTTCCGCTGGAGCAAATTCTGCGCAACCCAAATGCAACAGATCATGTCGCAGGATGGAACATCTAGCTACAGCCATTCAATTTGCGCTTCGATACCACAAGGGTAATCAAAGGAAGAGTGCTGGCAGACTTCGTCGCCAAATGGACTGATCGAACCCCTGAAGAGCCCTGGGAAGAAGAGCCCGAGTCCTCTGGAGCCGCAATTCCCAGCTACTGGACCATGAAGTTCGACGGAGCTTTCGCTTGTCGCCATGGTGGGGCGGGTGTAGTCCTGACCTCACCCAAAGGCGACAAGTTGTATTACGCAGCCCAGCTGTGCTTCGGAATCGACAAGATATCCAACAACATCGCCGAGTATGAAGAGCTGCTTGCTGGCCTACGCGCCGCAATCGCCCTAGGCGTCAAGCATATACACCTCAAGGGCGACTCCCAGCTGCTCGTCAACTTCTCCAACAAAATCAACAAGGCCAAGGACGACCACATGGCCGCATACCTTGAAGAGGTCCGTAGGCTGGAGAAGAACTTCAGGGGAATGGAGCTCATGCACATCCCAAGAAAGGAAAACCAAGAGGCTGAGGACATCGCCAAGCGGGCATCAAAGAGGCAAGCCCAGCTGCCAGGTGTCATTGATGAAGGGATCGTCAAGGCATCCATAAAGCAGCCCCTCGAGGCCCTGCCCGCAAGCACAGACGAAACGCTCCCGCCACCACCTGCAAGCGGAGCCCCAGGCTGCGGGCCCCCAACAGGGGAGCGTCTGTTGCTCACAGCTGTGCACCAAGAGGCAGGATGGATCGACGAGATCAAAGACTAACTCCACAAAGGGATCCTTCCCGAGGAAGATGTTGAAGCGGAGCGAACTGCCCGCCAAGCAAAATCGTACCAAATCCTCGAAGGAATTCTCTACCGCAAGCACCCAAACGGCATCGCGCTCAAGTGCGTCCCTCCTGAAGAAGGAAAACTGCTGATTAAGGACATCCACAGCGGGGAATGCGGCCACCATTCGTGCGCCCGCACCCTCGCAGGGAAAGTCTTCAGGAGCGGCTTCTACTGGCCTCAAGCGCTTCAAGATGCAACGGACATCATTCAAGCTTGTGAAGCCTGTCAATTCCACGCCAAGCAAATCCACCAACCAGCGCTGGTCCTACAAACCATTCCGCTCTCGTGGCCGTTTGCGGTCTGGCAAGGTGGATATCGCTACCTCTTCGTGGCCATTGACAAGTTCACAAAATGGCCTGAAGTCGAGGCGACGCGTACAATCATAGCAGGCGCGACGGTGAAATTCATTAGAGGCCTGATCTGCCGCTTGGAGTGCCTAACCGCATCAGCACCGACAATGGCTCGCAATTCACAAGCGGCATCTTCAGAGCCTACTGCCAGAAAATGGGCATCAAGCTCTGCTTCACCTCAGTCGCCCATCCGCAAAGCAACGGACATGCTGAGCGCGCAAACGCAGAGGTCCTCATAGGCTTGAAGACTAGGACCTTCGATGTCCTCAAGGGCCACGGCAAGGGCTGGATCAATGAGCTACCCTCGGTGCTCTGGTCCATCCGTACCACGCCACCCAAGCCCACCGCGGAAACGCCGTTCGCACTCGTCTATGGAGCCGAAGCAATCCTCCCCGCAGAGATAAAGCATGGGTCCCCATGGGTCCTTGCCTTTAATTAGGACCAGCAAGAGGACATCCACAACGACGACCTGCTGCTCCTTGAAGGGCTAAGACGCCGCGCCGCTCTACGGGCGGCCAAGTACCAGCAGTCCCTGAGGCGCTACCACAGCCGCAATGTGCGCTCGCGCACCCTGGAGGCAGGTGAACTCGTCCTCAGACGAATCCTCTCCAGGGAAGGCCTCCACAAGCTGTCCCCGATGTTGGAAGGTCCCTACAGGGTCACCCACATCGCCAGGCCTGGCGCGGCTCGCCTCGAGACGGAAGATGGCGTCACCATCAAGAATCCATGGAACATCATGCATCTGCGCAAGTTCTACCCGTGATCATCATCATGTCAGGGCATTTAGCGAAAGAGGCAGCCCACGGCTCAACCTACAAGCACCTTTTTGTCCCTCAAGGTTAAAAGCTCAAGGCTTAAACCTCGTAAACCTTTGTATCCGCCACGAACAAGTAAAAATAAGTGATTATTGTCACACCCGTGATCATTGTCACGTCGAGACGTCAAGCGGACGAGGCATCCTACGGCTCAACCTCTAAGCATTTTTTGTCTCTAGAGGTTAAAACGCCGAAAGGCTTAAACCTCCAAAAACATAGCTTTGTCTCCTAAAGGAACAAATTCCAAAGTGGTCATTGCCACACCCGTGATCATTGTCACGTCGAGAAGACAAAGCGGAAGAGGCAGCTTATGGCTCAACCTCCAAGCAATGTGGACTCTAGAGGTTAAAACGCCAAAAGGCTTAAACCTCAAACAAATTCTTTGTCTCCTAAGGGAACAAACGCAACCGTGGTCATTTCCACGCACGTGATCTGTCGGGTTATGACTCCCAGAAATCGGGGGTAGTCACTTCCTCAAGTGTAGTTCGAAAGGGGATTGAACGCGGAGGTCTAAACCCTCAAGTGGCTCAGCGACGTTGCTCGCCGGACCCGAAGAAGACACACACCCGACCAAGGAAAACACCGTCCTTTACCCAGGTTCACGGCTCTCGTGAGGAGGTAAGACCGCTACTCCTCCATGTCTGTAATATATGTGGGAGATTATAGTACAATTGGGCTTGTCGGAAGCCCCCTTGAGGCAGTTCTTGCCTGGGGAGGGAAGCAATGGTCTTCTTCCTCCTAACAAGAGCTGCTAGGGTTTACAATGGTGTTTTGCACACAAGAGGCTGACCTTTGCTACGATGGAGGTCCTCCCTCTTTTATAGGCGCCTCGTGTGACGCCCGAAAATTGGTACTATGTGGATTTAAGCGCTCCCGCCGAAATCCGCATAATAACGATTTTAGGTCGCCCACCAGACATAATGTGCACGCCGAAACATGCGCATTATGTGGGTGGAATTGTGATAACATTACAACAGTTCCGATACATCCACAAATACAACAGAAGATAAATAATAACAACAACGACTCGAACGAGTCAAGATGCAAATGATACAATACAAAGATTCAAACGACAGCGGAAGCAAAATAGTATCCGACTACGGATAAGATAAGCGATGGCACCATATCCCTGCCAAGCCAAGCCGGAGGGATTCCCAAGCTAACGTCGTCAGACTTCAAACCTGTTAACTGCACATAAAGCACATCCCAAAAGAGGGTCAGGGCACTCCCTGGCAAGCAAAACCGACTTGCCTACTTTCTACACCATCTCCCAAAATATAGGGGAGGTGGACTTAGCGGCAGCAGCACTAGCAACCTAAAGAGACACACTACAACTTCCGTCTAATCAGAGAGGGATAAGAGAGCGCATAAGTAACCAGCTAGAACTAACACCAATCATAACCCATTCTCGGATTAACCCCCTCATCCAATTATGAGGAAGCAATTCGGGAAACACACACATCGAACAGTTTTAGTTACCATTTATTGTGAAAGTAATTCTATTTTACTAGTCAGGTTAATTAACAATGATTAGGTGTAAGTTGTCTATGATCTTATTAGCCAGCATCATCACCAAGTCGTCCATAACCGTGGACACGGCTCATCGATAAGATTATACCCTGCAGGGGTGCACTATTGGACCCGTACTCGTTCGATCAACCCCAAAAGCAAAGCCATAAGGTAGGGCATCTCAACACGGCAAATCTCTTCTCTACAACCCATCCAGGGAATCGCATGATTGTGTGCACGGCTAATCAGGTCCAGTGCCCACGGGATCGACCTTCATAGCACTCTAAGAACGTGCCACCCTATATGAGAATCGACTACTCCATCATCATGAGATCGTTAGGTAACCATATGCATGCATCAAATGGAAAGCCCGAACTACTTGCGGCGCCCTGGATAAGAAGCGGATTAGATTGAAGCCGCGGGGAAGAAGGGGACATCGTCGCCATTCCGGAGGCTCCCGGGATGATTCCGTCGACGTGGAGGTCGGCGACGCCCCGACGCATCCCCTGGGACCATCTTCTGTCCTTCGACGGCGAGGGAGAGTCGGGGGCAGCGGCGGGGTGCTCTCCGGTCGGATTTTCGTGAGAGAAGAACATAGGGGATCGGAGGGGAGAGAAGAGGGGAGGCGGCGCGATGTGGAGGGGGAAGGAGGGGCGAGTTAGGGTTCGGGGGAGAGTGCAGGGGCGGCTATAAAGGGGAGGGGGAGTGGTTGGAGGTGGGGGCGCCATGGCTCGCTGTCTCTGCCTCGCTGTAAAGCGAGGAAGACGACAGGAGGAGTGGATCGGGCTAGGAGGGAGAGGAAGATGGGCGAGAAGGTGGAGAAGTGGCCCAGGTATGTTTTCTTTCTGGTTTTATTTTTTTATTTTGTTCATTCTTTTATGTTTTAGTATTTTAAAACAAAATAGAACAGAAAAGATGTATAGACTTTTTTAACAATATTTATAGTTTCAAAAGTACACAATTAATATATAAATTTGAATATTTTAAAAGAATTTTAAATATCACATTTAAATTAAATTGATTTGCAATTAGATTTAAAAGTGGAATTTTAATTGAAGGGTGTGTTTCAAATTTAAATGCAATAAAATAAAAGAAGTGACAAATGCATGATGATGTGATGTCATGATGATGCAAAAAAAAAATCTAAATTGGGATAAATCCCGGGGCGTTACAATCAACACCACTAACAAGGGATCGCGTCCCGCGATCCACGCCGAGACCAGAAAAAGAGAGGGGTAACTATCGAGTCTTCAGGCTCCGTGATGAACTTCTCGACACCACTAAAAATGGATTGTTGCCCCACCTTGAAATTCTCGACACCACTAACAAAAAGAGTTGCTCATGTCGATGAAGATTCGCGAAGATTGAACCTAATAGGATAAAAGGCAAGAAATCGTCCACCCACACGTAGGATCCTAAAACTTTGAAAGTTGAAAAAGAGAAGAGACTCCAAATCAAATAAGGTAAGAGGACAAATAGAATAGAGGTAAGGAATAAAAAGAATCCTATTGAGATATTTTTTTTTAAATAATTTAAGTCAAATAGTTTTTGACACTCTAAAAACAACGACCGTTAGCGAGGTTATCCTACAGGCTTTTGCGGACCCGCTGCTTCGATAACCATTCGTATCGAAACAACAAGGAGATCGAAACCAAGGCTCTGATACCACTTTGTGACGCCCGAAAATCGGTACTATGTAGATTTAAGCGCTCCCGCCGAAATCCGCATAATAACGATTTTAGGTCGCCCACCAGACATAATGTGCACGCCGAAACATGCGCATTATGTGGGTGGAATTGTGATAACATCACAACAGTTCCGATACATCCACAAATACAACAGAAGATAAATAATAACAACAACGACTCGAACGAGTCAAGATACAAATGATACAATACAAAGATTCAAACGACAGCGGAAGCAAAATAGTATCCGACTACAGATAAGATGCAAATTGGACTAAGAGTCCTGAAGATAAACGATGGCACCATATCCCTGCCCAGCCAAGCCGGAGGGATTCCCATGCTAACGTCGTCAGACTTCAAACCTGTTAACTGCACATAAAGCACATCCCAAAAGAGGGTCAGGGCACTCCCTGGCAAGCAAAACCGACTTGCCTACTTTCTACACCATCTCCAAAAATATAGGGGAGGTGGACTTAGAGGCAGCAGCACTAGCAACCTAAAAAGACACACTACAACTTCCGTCTAATCAGAGAGGGATAAGAGAGTGCATAAGTAACCAGCAAGAACTAACACCAATCATAACCCATTCTCGGATTACCCCCCTCATCCAAGTATGAGGAAGCAATTCGGGAAACTCACACATCGAACAGTTTTAGTTACCATTTATTGTGAAAGTAATTCTATTTTACTAGTCAGGTTAATTAACAATGATTAGGTGTAAGTTGTCTATGATCTTATTAGCCAGTATCATCACCAAGTCGTCCATAACCGTGGACACGGCTCATCGATAATATTATACCCTACAGGGGTGCACTACTGGACCCGTACTCGTTCGATCAACCCCAAAAGCAAAGCCAGAAGGTAGGGCATCTCAACACGGCAAATCTCTTCTCTACAACCCATCCAGGGAATCGCATGATTGTGTGCACGGCTAATCAGGTCCAGTGCCTGCGGGATCGACCTTCATAGCACTCCAAGAACGTGCCACCCTATATGAGAATCGACTAATCCATCATCATGAGATCGTTAGGTAACCATATGCATGTATCAAATGGAAAGCCCGAACTACTTGCAGCGCCCTGGATAAGAAGCGGATTAGATCGAAGCCGCGGGGAAGAAGGGGACGACATCGCCATTCCGGAGGCTCCCGGGATGATTCCGTCGACGTGGAGGTCGGTGACGCCCCGGCGCATCCCCTGGGACCATCTTCTGTCCTTCGACGGCGAGGGAGAGTCGGCGGCAGCGGCAGGGAGCTCTCCGGTCGGATTTTCGTGAGAGAAGAACATAGGGGATCGGAGGGGAGAGAAGAGGGGAGGCAGCGCGATGTGGAGGGGGGAGGAGGGGCGAGTTAGGGTTCGGGGGAGAGAGCAGGTGCGGCTATAAAGGGGAGGGGGAGTGTTGGAGGTAGGGGCGCCATGGCTCGCTGTCTCTGCCTCGCTGTAAAGCGAGGAAGACGACAGGAGGAGTGGACCGGGCTAGGAGGGAGAGGAAGATGGGCCAGAAGGTGGAGAAATGGCCCAGGTAAGTTTTCTTTCTGGTTTTATTTTTTTCTTTTGTTCATTCTTTTATGTTTTAGTATTTTAAAACAAAATAGAACAGAAAAGATGTATAGACTTTTTTAACAATATTTATAGTTTCAAAAGTACACAATTAATATATAAATTTGAATATTTTAAAAGAATTTTAAATATCACATTTAAATTAAATTGATTTGCAATTAGATTTAAAAGTGGAATTTGAATTGAAGCGTGTGTTTCAAATTTAAATGCAATAAAATAAAAGAAGTGACAAATGCATGATGATGTGATGTCATGATGATGCAAAAAAAAGAAAAACAACAACAACAAAAAATCCTAAATTGGGATAAATCCTGGGGCGTTACACCTCGGGCCTTCTTCTTCGGCTTGGCCTTCAAGGTGGCTCCCACTTGCTAGTGGCGGGGCGGAGCACGAGTCCACCGCGCTCCATTCGTCCACGGACTCGGTCCATTGTTGATAAAGGTGGCGCCGTGGCCGACCAGCGGCCGACCGCGCTCGTACTACCCGCAGGGCGGGCAGTCTCTGAGGTGGAGCCCATGATGACGAACTCCGTTGGAGGGTTGCGTCGCCCACCTACTTTATCGCCAGAGTAGAAGGTCCTCACAGATGTGCAGCAGGTGGCGCAGCTTTGTTGACCGCTTTCTCGCCAGGTACAGCGACGGGGGTGTGAGCGCCTCTGTACGGGCGGGGCAGAGGTCACGTTCGCTCTGTCGGGATTCCTTGGCGACGACGTTTCCCTCCAGGCCTGGGGGGAGATTCCTGCCGGACTCGCCCTCAGGCGGGTTGGTTCCTTGACGGGGAGGATCCCCTGAGGCGAGGGGTCCCTTGAGGCCCTCGCTCCTTCTTCAGGCCCTCGAGGGGAGTTGCCTCTCGAGGGTCCCGTCAGGCGGGGTCTCCTACTCCTTAGCCGTTTTGTCCGTCTGGCCCGCGAGCGAGGCCTGAGGGGAATGGGTTCTTGATACCCCAGTTCCCACTGGGCCGACAGTAGCCCCCGGGCCCATGATGGGCACGACTGAGCCCATGGGCTTAGGCGAAGCGTCATGGGCCCTTAGTGCCCAGCCGGCCCGAGCCACGCAGCACTCGGACGGCTAACGGCTTTGCACGATCTGGGCGTGAGTCGTGGGGGGTCCCACCACGTCCCGGTAACTGCTCTTGGAGGGGACATAAAGCCCGAGCGTTGCGGCAAGGAGCCGTTACCGTTTCCAACTCTTCGCAGAAACTCCGCTCCACAGAGCTTTCCGCCTCCGCGCTCTCCTGCGAGTTCCTATTCTCCAACTCCTTCCAGCCTTCGTGCCCGTGACGATGAGTCCTCTCAAGAGCAAAGGCAAAGACGCCGCGGGGTCTTCTTCCCAGGCGGATGCCACGGAGACCGTGATGGGCGCGGCGCTGCTCAGCGTGCGCATCAACGAGAAAGCGCTTTCCAAGGTCCGCTACTTGGTGGTGGACCGGACGAACGAGCACGGCGCCACCGCCCTGAAGCCCGCGGCGCACGGGAAACGCCCGCGGAGATTCTTCCCGATCTTCCAGCACTGCCTGGCCGCGGGACTGGTGCCGCCCTTCTCTCCATTCCTGGAGGCGGTGCTGGCGTTCTACCAGGTGCAGCTGCTACACCTGCACCCCAACTCCATCCTCATCCTCGCCGTCTTTGCCTACCTCTGCGAGGCGTACCTGGGCCTGAAGCCCACGGTGGGGCTGTTCTGGTGCTTCTACGCGCTCCGGAACACGGCGAAGAATGAGCGCTCCGGGTGCGTCTCGTTCCGCATCGTCGACGGCATGGGGGGGGGGGGGGGGGCGTCTACATCCCCATGTCCTGGAGCGAGGGCAGGGCCATCACGGCCGTGACAAAGAAGGTGGACGACTTCCGCCAGAAGTGGTTCTTCGTCGGGGTGGAGCGTCCCTGCGCCTTTCTCGAGGTCCCGGACGAGCCTCCGGTGAAGAACTCCCACTGGGGCAAGGCTATCTTTGACGGCGCCAAGAACACGAGCCTGATGGGGCGCCTGAGCTTCCTTCGCGAGGAGGGACTCACAGGGCAGATGGTCGCGGCGGACTTTGTGACCCGCCGCATCGCGCCCCTCCAAGCTCACTCGGTCCCCATGTGGATGTAATCGGGGCCGAACTACAAAATGAGGCTCCATGCTGAGGACAACGACAAGGACGTTGTCGACAACCTCCTCTCCGCGCTCTTCGTCAACCCCTCCGTGCTCCCGGCGAACGAGGTCCGCGTGGTGCTCCGGCCCCTTCACCAGTACAATCTGACGGAGCGCATGGCCCTCCTGGAGGAGATACCTTCGTTCTCCCCGACAGGCCCGGCGGACTCTGATGTGCCGCTGCCGGCCCCGCGTGGAGCGGAGGGGGCCGATACGCCCTCGGCCTCCGGAGCTGGCCTACGCGAGGAGGAAGCCGCAGCCGGGGAGGTTCCCTTTTCTAGGGCTGGGCCTTTTACTGACGAGATTCGCGATATCTCGTCAGGCGACGAAGACGCCTTCGTGGTGGTGCCCTCGCGCCCCATGGAGGAGGAAGCTGACGAAGGGGAGGCCTCGGGCGCGGAGGACTCGCCGGGGAGGCGCGGCCTTCGCACCAAGGCCGCCGTGGATCATGCAGGGGAGAGGCATTCTGACGTCCCTTCCAAAAGGAAAGCGGAGGCGCCCCCTGCAAGGCCTGCTGCCAAGCCCTTTCCCTCCTGGCGCTCGTCAGGCCTCGCGTGGGTCGATGCTGGCGCTCCCCCTCCAGGGTGAGTTTATATGTTGTGGGGTCGTTTTACCCCTTGATTTTTATTTCCATTTTATCCTTTGCTTAGGTTTCCCTTGCGCTCTTGACAGCGGACCTGCGCCTGCTAAGCGCCGCCGTCTCCGCAAGGCGTCCGAGGTGAAAACCGCCACGGCAGGGGCCGTGGCTGACGAGGCCGCCAAGCCTGAGGGGACAGCCCCAACGGCCCCCCTTGAGGAGGCGCCTCAAATAGAAACGATGGTGCCCCTCGCGGGGGCGGCTGGTCCACCTGAGAAGGAGAGCGTCGTAGGCCCGGAGGCTCCCGCAGGACCGCGTGAGTCTCCGTTGGTGGAGGGCTCGGAGGCGAGGAGTTCTGCGCCACCTCGTGCCGCCACTTCGCCTCGCGCGACTACGCCTCCGCGCGAGGTCACTCCGCCACGGGCGGCTGAGCCTCCGCGCGAGGTCGTTCCGCCACGCGAGCCGACGCCGCCGCGCGTGTCGACTCCTCCGATTGTGCCTGCTGCGTCGCCAGCGCCCAACGCCACTGCGCAGCCCGTGACAGAGGCCTTCGAGGCGCCGGCGGGAGCGGGCGCGTCTTCCGGGACGGTTCCTCCTCTTCTCTGCGCCAGGCTGAAGGCGAGGGGCGCCTCTCGGCGGCAGGACCTGAAGGGGTTGCGGGCAAGGGCTCCGGCGGGGCTCAAGACAGCCCCCTTGACCTTCCCACGGCGGGTCATGCGGTACTTGACGCCGAGGCTGGCGCTTCTGCGAGCCGAGCCCTGGTGCTCTGCGGCTAGGACTGGTGCGCGGGGCGTCGTGAGGCCGCCTTTGGCCTCGTGAGGGAGTCCCTGGAGGGCTTGGAGGCGCACCTCGCTCTTGGGGACATATGGCTCGCTCAGCGGCAGAAGGAGCTGGCGAAATCGTGGGAGTCCTTCAACGCGTCGGTCGAGGCGCGCCGGCTGGAGGACTTGGCGCTGCAGGCCACCCGTGAGGAAGCCGCCAAATTCGCCAAGGAGACCCGCGAAGCGGCCTCACGCGACGCTGCGGAGCTGCTTCTCCCCCTTCAGGCAGAACGCGACGCTGCGGCGAAGCTCCTACGCGAGGTCAGGGCGGAGCGCGAGGCAATGGATGGCTCGTTGACGCAGAAGCGCCGCAAGCTGAGCCAACTGGAGGCCCAGCTGCTCACCACCCACCAGGCCGCCTCGGCTGCCCTCGCGGAGGACCGCAAGGCCTTTGCCGAACGCGAGAAGTAGCTGGTCCTCAAGGAGAAGGAGCTGCAGCAGCGCGAGGAGCAGCGCCTCCAGGTGGAGAAGGATCTGGCTTCCCAACGCGAGGCCCTCGAGGAGCGAGAGGGCGAGCTGGCCCGGGCGACCCAGAAGTACGAGGAAAATGTCGCTGCCCAGAAGGTGGCTTACGAGCGCTTCGAGCGGCGCTTCGCCGAGAAGAAAAAGGAGGCCGAAGACCAGCGCCTCGAACATGCGCTCGCGCAGCTTCGTGAGTGCCCGAGCCGCGCTGGAGGAGTCCGAGACCTCAGCCGCCCGCTGCATCGCCGGGGCCACTTGCTCCTCCACGTCCTTGGCCAGGGAGTTGAGGTTGTGGACGGCCTCGGTGCGAGCCTCCTCCGCTCGGCGGCGGCCATCCTTAGCGCGAGTGAGGCGGGCCTCCAGTTTGGAGTTGGCCTTCTCAAGCTCGGCGATCTTCCGAGCGTCCGTGGCGTGCTTGGCCTTGAAGCGGTCCTCTTGCGCCTGGGCCATGTCGCGATACTTCTGAGAAGTGGACTTGCAGAACTGCTTCTCGTGCTCCGCGAGGGTGTCCTCGGCCTCCTTTTTCTTCTCGGCGAAGCACCGCTTGAAGCGCTCGTAAGCCACCTTCTGGGCAGCGACGTTGTCCTCGTACTTCAGAGTCGCCTGGGCCAACTCATTTTCTCGCTCCTCGAGGGCCTCGCGCTGAGCAGCCAGATCCTTCTCCGCCTGGAGGCGTTGCTCCTCGTGCTGCTGCAGCTCCTTCTCCTTGAGGACCAGCTCCTGCTCGCGCTCGGCAAAGGCCTTGCGGTCCTTCTCAAGAGCAGCCGATGCGGCTTGGTGGGTGGAGAGCAGCTAGGCCTCCAGCTGGCCCAGCTCGTGGCGCTTCTGCGCCAACGAGCCCTCCATCGCCTCACGCTCCGCCCCGACCTCGCGCAGGAGCTTCGCTGCAGCGTCGCGCTCTGCCTGGAGGGGGTGGAGCAGCTCCGCAGCGTCGCGGGTGGCCGCCACGGGGGTCTCCTTGGCGAAGCTGATGGCTTCCTCGCGGGCGGCCTGCAGCGCCAAGTCTTCCAGCCGGCGCGCCTCGACCGCCGCGTGGAAGGACGCCCACAATTTCGTCAGCTCCTTCTGCTGCTGAGCGAGCCATATGTCCCAAAGGGCGAGGTGCGCCTCCAAGCCCTCCAGGGACTCCCTCACGAGGCTAAAGGCGGCCTCGCGACGCCCCGCGCTCCAGTCCTAGCCGCGGAGCACCAGGTCTCGGCTCGCAGAAGTGCCGGCCTCGGCGTCGAGTCCCGCAGGTCTGGTCTCGGGAAGGACAAGGGGGCTGGCTTGAGCCCCGCCGGAGCCCGCGCCCGCGCCCCGTTCAGACCCTGCAGTCGCGAGGCGCTCCTCGCCTCCAGCATGGCAGGGAGAGGAGAAGGTACCGTCCCCGGCAGATGCGCCCGCGCCTGTCGGCGCCTCGAAGGCCTCCGTCGCGGGCTGCGCAGAGGCGTTGGGCGCAGACGACGCAGCAGGCACACCCGGAGGCGTCGAGGCGTGCGGCGGCATCGAATCGCGTGGCGGAGTGGCCTCGCGCGGTGGCGTAACCGCGCGTCACGGAGTGGCCTCGCCTGGAGGCGTGGCTGCGCGAGGTGGAGTGCCGGCACGAGGTGGCACAGAAGTCCTCGCCTCCGAACCCTGCACCGACGGAGACACGAGCGGCGCTGCAGGAGCGTCCGGGCCTACGGCACTCTCCTTCCCGGGTGGACCAGCCGCCCCCGCGAGGGGCACCGTCGCTTCTACTTGAGGCGCCTCCTCAAGAGGGGCCGTTGGGGCCGCCCCCTCAGGCCTTGCGGCCTGGTCAGCCACGGCCCCTGCCGTGGCGGTCTTCACCTCGGAGGCCTTGCGGAGCCGGCGGCGCTTAGTAGGCGCAGGTCCGCTGTCAAGAGCGCAAGGAAAAACCTCAGCAAAGGATGAGGTGGAAATAGAAACCAAGAGGGCAAACGACCCAACGACGTATAAACTCACCCTGGAGGGGGAGCGCCAGCGTCGACCCACGCCAGGCCTGACGAGCGCCGTGAGGGAAAGGGCTTGGCAGCAGGCCTCGCGGGGGGCGCCTCCGCTTTCCTCTTGGAAGGGTCGTCAGAGGGCCTCGCCCCTGGATGGTCCACGGCGGCCTTGGTGCGAAGCCCGCACCTCCCCGGAGAGTCCTCCGCGCCTGAGGCCTCCCCTTCCTCAGCTTCCTCCTCCACGGGGCGCGAGGGCGCCACCACGAAGGCGTCTTCGTCGCCTGACGAGATATCGCAAATCTCGTCAGCAAAAGGCCCAGCCCTAGAAGAGGAGACCTCCCCAGCTGTGGCTTCCTCCTCGCCCAGGCCAGCTCCGGAAGCCGAGGGAGAATCGGCCCCCTCCGCTCCCCGCGTGGCCGGCAGCGGCACGTCAGAATCCAACGGGCATGTCGGGGAGAACGAAGGCATCCCTTCCAGGCGGGCCATGCGCTCCATCAGGTTGTACTGGTGAAGAGGCCGGAGCGCCGCGCATTCGCGGGGAGCACGGAGGGGTTGACGAAGAGCGCGGAGAGGATGTTGTCGACGATGTCCTTGTCGTTGTCCTCGACGTGGAGCCGCATCTTGTCGTTCGGCCCCGAGTACATCCACATGGGGACCGAGTGAGCTTGGAGGGGCGTGATGCGGCGGGTCACGAAGTCCGCCACGACGATCTGCCCTGTGAGGCCCTCCTCGCGAAGGAAGCTCAGGCGCCCCATCAGGCTCGCATTCTTGGCGCCGTCCAAGATAGCCTTGCCCCAATGGGAGTTCTTCACTGGAGGCTCGTCGGGGACCTCGAGGAAGGCGCAGGGTCGCTCCACCCCGACGAAGAACCACTTCTGGCGGAAGTCGCCTACTTTCTTCGTCACGGACGTGATGGCCTTGCCCTCGCTCCAGGACATGGGGATGTAGACGCCCCCCATGCCGTCGACGATGCGGAACGAGACGCACCCGGAGCGCTCGTTCTTCGCCGTGTTCCGGAGCGCGTAGAAGCACCGGAACAACACCACCGTGGGCTTCAGGCCCAGGTACGCCTCGCAGAGGTAGGCGAAGACGGCGAGGATGAGGACGGAGTTGGGGTGCAGGTGCAGCAGCTGCACCTGGTAGAACGCCAGCACCGCCTCCAGGAACGGAGAGAAGGGTGGCACCAGTCCGTCGGCCAGGCAGTGCTGGAAGACCGGGAAAATTCCCCGCACCGCGGGCTTCAGGGCGGTGGCGCCGTGCTCGTTCGTCCGATCTTCCACCAGGTATCGGACGTTGGAGACCGAATTCTCGTTGACGCGAACGCCGAGCAGCGCCCCGCCCATCACGGTCTCCGCGGCCTCCGCCTGGGAAGAGGACCCTGCGGCGGCCTTGCCTTTCCTCTTAAGAGGACTCATTGTCACGGGTGCGGAGGTGGAAGGAGTCGAAGAATAGAAACTCGCAGGAGAGCGCGGAGGCGGAGAGCTCTGTGGAGCGGAATTTCCTGCGAGAAGTTGGAAACGGTAACGGCTCTCTGCCACAGCGCTCGGGCTTTATGTCCCCTCCAAGAGCAGTTACCGGGACGTGGTGGGACTGCCACGACTCACACCCCAGATTGTGCGAAGCCGTTAGTCGTCCAAGTGCCGCGTGGCTCGGGCCGGCTGGGCACTAAGGGCCCACGACGCTTCGCCTAAGCCCATGGGCTCAGTCGTGCCCATCATGGGCCCGGGGGCTACTGTCGGCCCAGTGGGAACTGGGGTACCAAGAGCCCATTCCCTCCAGGCCTCGCTCGCGGGCCAGACGGACGAAACGACTAAGGATCAGGCGTCACCGCCTGACGGGACCCTCGAGAGGCGATCCCCCTCGAGGGCCTGAAGAGGAGGCGAGGGCCTCAAGGGACCCCTCGCCTCAGGGGATCCTCCCCGTCAAGGAACCAACCCGCCTGAGGAAGTCCGACAGGAATCTCCCCTCAGGCCTGGAGGGAAACGTCGTCGCCAAGGAATCCCGGCAGAGCGCACATGACCTCTGCCACGCTCGGCCACGGCGCCACCTTTATCAACAATGGACCGAGTCCATGGATGAAGGGAGCGTGGTGGACTCGTGCTCCGCCCCGCCACTGGCAAGTGGGAGCCACCTTGAAGGCCAAGCCGAAGAAGAAGGCCCGGGGCGACTATAAAAGAGAGAAGACATCCATCGTAGCAGAGGTCGGCCCTTTGCGTGCAAAACTCCCTTGTAAACCCTAGCAACTCTGGTTAGGTTAGCCTCTGGCTGGAGGAGGAAGAAGATCATCGGTTCCCTCCCCAGGCAAGAACTGCCTCAAGGGGCCTTCTGGCAAGCTCAATTTTACTGTAACCTCCCACATATAATACAGACAGGCAGGGGTAGCGGTCTTACCTCCTCACGAGGGCCGTAAACCTGGGTAAAGGACGGTGTCTTCCTTGGTCGGGTGTGCGTCTTCTTTGGGTCCGGCGAGCAACGTCGCGGAGCCACTTGAGGGTCTAGACCTCCGCGTTCAATCCCCTCTCGAACTACACTTCAGGAAGTGACTACCCCCGATTCCTGGGAGTCATAACCCGACAATGCTGGCTAACAAGATCTAGACAACTTACGCCTAATTATTGTTAATTAATTTGACTAGTAATATATAATTACTTTCACAATAAATGGTAACTAAAACTGAATAATGTGTGAGTTTCCCGAATTGCTTCCTCATACTTGGTTGAGGGGGTTAATCCGAGAATGGGTTATGTTTGGTGTTAGTTGTAGATGTTTATCTTATGCGCTCTCTTATCCCTCTCTAATTAGACGAATGTTATAGCGTGTCTCTTTAGGTTGCTAGTGCTGATGCCGCTAAGTCCACCTCCCCTATATTTTGGGAGATGGTGTAGAAAGTGGGCAAGTCGGTTTTGCTTGCCAGGGAGTGCCCTGACCCTCTTTTGGGTTATGCTTTATGTGCACTTAACAGGTTGGAAGTCTGACGACGTTAGCTTGGGAATCCCTCCGGCTTGGCTAGGCAGGGATAGGCGCCATCGCTTATCTTGAGGACTCTTAGTCCAATTTGCTTCTTATCCGTAGTCGGATACTATTTTGCTTCCGCTGTCATTTGAATCTTTGTATTGTATCATTTGTATCTTGACTCGTCCGAGTCGTTGTTGTATTATTTATATTCTGTTGTATTTGTGGATGTATCGGAACTGTTGTACTGTTATCACAATTCCACCCACATAATGCGCATGTTTCGGCGTGCACATTATGTCTGGTGGGCGACCTAGTATCGTTATTATGCGGATTTCGGCAGGAGCGCATAAATCTACATAGTCCCAATTTTCGGGTGTCACACGTACAGATCAGCGTACACCGAGCGGTGGGCCGGCGGGTGGAAGGCGTACTCGAAGGAGCCGAAGCGGATGGGCTCCCGGGTGAGGCAGACGTCGATCATCCTTACGGATGGAGCCGGTGCGACCATGATTCCAACGCTTGTTCTTTCCCACAGACGGCGACAATTGACAAGGGTGTAACTCGACAAATCCTTGCGTTGTCCACCCCGGGTTGATTGAGGGGGAGAGAGAGAAGCGTTGGTGATCACGACGGCTGACAAGCGGGGCGATTTACCCAGGTTCAGGCTCCCGGAGGATAACACCCTACTTCCTGCTTGTCTGATATTGATGGCGAGTAGCGATTACAATGGCGAGATTTTGATCTCGCTAGGGTTTGTGGTGGCGGCTATCAGCGTGTCCTTGAGACGAGCAACCCTCCTGGCCTTTAAAGGTAGGCAAGGTCTCGGGTGAACCGTGCTGATGTCAATTACAGATATGGCATGCGATGCAACCTAACCGACTAGGACTGGGTCATACGATACCCCTAGTGGGCCTTCTGTGGGCCTCCATAAGCTTGGCGTGGCCCAAGTAGCCTCACCGTGAGGTAGTCGAAGAGTAGACCCACGTCACCCGCTACATCGACCCCTCTTACCCGCTAGCACGTTCATGCACTTAGAGGTGGAAAATTCCCATTTCGGGTGCCGGGCATGGAATCGTGCGACGGAGTAGATGAAACATTGGTTCCCCATGGCCCTATGTATCAACCTAACACAAACAAGCAAAAAGGTTCATGCGTCTACCCCCTCTCGGCGCCGTTTAAAGGGGTAGTTCGCCGGGTTTGACTTTTTCCCAACAGATGTTCGGTTTCTCCGTGTCGGGGGTCCGGAGCGTCGGAACCCCACAAAAACTTGAATGGACCCTAAAATGTGTATATTAGTGTTTTGGTAGGATGTGGCAACCAATATACAACTCCTAGGTGCGACCCGCTACGTCGAGCCGTCTTACCCCCTAGCAGGTTCATGCACTTAGAGGTGGAAAACTCCCGTTTCGGGTGTCGGGCATGGAATCGTGCGACGGAGTAGATGACATGTTGGTTCACCATGTCCCTATGTTTCAACCTTACACAAACAAGCAAAAAATTTCATGCGTCTACACCCTCTCGGCGTCGTTTAAAGGGGTAGATCGCCTGGTTTGACTTTTCCCAGCGGATGTTGGGTTTCTCCGTGTCGGGGGTCCAGAGCGTCGGAACCCCACAAAAACTTGCATGGACCCCTAACATGTGTATATTAGTGTTTTGGTAGGCTGTGGGAACCAAGATACAACTCGGAGGTGCGACCCGCTACATCGACCCCTCTTACCCCCTTGCAGGTTCATGCACTTAGAGGTGGAAAACTCCCGTTTCGGGAGTCGGGCATGGAATCGTGCGACGGAGTAGATGAAATGTTGGTTCCCCATGTACTTATGTACTTATGTACTTATGGAATCGTGCGACGGAGTAGATGAAATTCTGTTTTAAATAACTTTTGCAAACTTTGGAATTTGAAAACACTTTTGCAAACTTTAGATATATTTCGATCAATACAAGAGAACACGCGTACACAGAATTTTTGCGTAACGGAATACATAGATAGTCTACTCATCAACGACATTAAGATGATCATTGTCCGTATTATAGCCGCGTAGACTATCCCACTTCCGTGCAATCTCGAAGCCAAGGCGAGCGCCTAAAGCAGCATATACGACTTGATCGTAGCTCAATGGAACGTTGCCCCATCCGAAAATTAGGTCTTTTTGTAACGTGTCTTCCTTGTCGTCGTCCGTGTTCTTCTTCTTCTTGTATTTCTTCATCTTCTCAAGATTTGTCCCAATGACCGCATTAGAGAGAGCATATAGACTAGGAGTAGAATTGCCGGTAGGGTTTCGGCGATCCCTCTGCAGGTCGACCGCGGACCGAATAATAATTCCGTAGTAGGCTAGCATCTTCATGTCATTATGGATTGCCACGCCGTAGAATTTGATTGTCTCATCACCTAAGAAATCCACGAGGACCTGTGGCACCCGATCAGCTTTGCAAATTTGGAAGATAAGAATCTCGGTCGCCACCGAGAGTTGAAGGACGGCGGCGCACTGCGGAGTATCCTTCCGTCGAGGGTCTGTGAACTCGCAATCGAGTCCAACGGATTTGATCGGAGCGGCGTCGAGGAAGTAGTTCTTCACGTCGCGGATCCACTTCTCCACGCGCCATGCACGAAGGGTGACCCACACCTTGAACCGCATGCCTTCCTTCTCGTAGTCGTAAAACTCATCGGACGGAGGCACGAGTGGCTCCATAGGGACGGAAAAAAGAGAGGAGAGATGGCCGGAGAAATGGTGTGTAGAGGAGTCGTACTGTGCAGTGCATTTTATAGCGTCGGAGAGGAAGATGAATCGCCGGCGGAGCGCAGAGGAATTAATCGCCGGAGGGCAGAGGAATCGCCGGCGGCGCCGTATTTCCGCTCGTCTTCCGTGCGCGTCGAAAAAACGCGGCGATGGCTCGGCTTCCGCGCGCGCGTAACTGAAACCATGACATTGGTCCCGGTTCGTGACTGGAACCGGGACAAATGGGTGTCGCCTGAAGCGCTCGGCGGGTGCTACCTCATTTGTCCCGGTTCGTGGCTGGAACCGGGACAAATGGGTGTTGCCTGGAGCGCTCGGTGCGTTTTATGCCCCATTTGTCCCGGTTTGCAGTACGACCGGGACAAATGGGGTTTTGGAGTTTGGTCCTTTAGCCTGTTTTCTACTAGTGGGAGAGGAGGTGGCAGTGGGGGCGCCGGTGGGGGCTAGAGGGCAGTGGGGGCGAGCTCCAAAGCCAGCGTGTAAAGGAGCTCGTCCTCTGCCCATACGAGGAAGGAGGAGAGGGGAGTGGGCCGGGCTAGCTGGGAGCTAGGCTGAGATGGGCCGGATTCGGTCCATCTCGGCCTGGCTCCTTTTATTTGTACTGTTTTTCTTTTTCTTCTTTTGTTTATTTTTGTTTTTAAAACCTTTCTGATTTTTGTAATTTAACACAAACAGAAAAGAAATATAACAAAACTTTTACTCCATTTTTAATTATTTCAAAATAGTCATATCAATATCTAGTTTGAATATTTATAAAAATATGACTTTATTTGAAATTATTTGAAAATCATTTGAATTTAAATAAGAGACTTAAATTTGGAAATTGAATTTGAAACACATATTTAATTAAATGCAACCATATATGTAAAAGATGACTTGATTCAACATTTTATTGCACAAGCAGGCACACAATTTTGGAAAGTTACAAACAGGCTATTACAACACTCCCCCCTTCAAAGGAATCACGCCTTGAGATTCTTCATGGAGCAACGAGAAGGTCGGGATACTCGGAACGGAGGTGGTCTTCACGCTCCCATGTAGCTTCCTTGTCAGAATGATGAGACCATTGAACCTTGTAGAACTTGACACTGTTGTTACAGGTGCGACGTTCAACTTCGTCAAGAATGCGAATCGGTTGTTCCACATAAGAGAGATCTTCTCGAAGTTCAATTGATCCATGATCAACTGCACGTCCTGGATCTTGGAAGCACTTCTTGAGTTGTGACATGTGGAAGACATCGTGCACTTTGGAGAGGTTTGGAGGAAGTTCCAGACGGTAAGCCAATTGACCACGCCTTGAAAGAACGTTGAAAGGCCCAACATAACGTGGAGCGAGCTTGCCTTTGATGCCAAAGCGTTGCGTGCCTCTCAGAGGAGTGACACGAAGGTAAGCTTGATCACCAGGTGCATAGACCATGTCCCTGTGCTTGCTATCATAATAGCTTTTCTGCCGAGACTTGGCAATCTTCAGATTGTCACGAATGATGCGAACCTTCTCTTCAGCTTCCTGGATAATGTCAGGGCCAAAGAATTGACGTTAACCAGCTTGAGACCAATTCAGAGGAGTTCTGCATTTGCGGCCATAGAGAGCTTCAAAGGGAGCCATGCCTAGACTTGCTTGGAAGCTGTTGTTGTAGGAAAACTCAGCATACGGAAGGTAATCCTCCCATTTCATGCCAAAGGAGATAACACAAGCTCTGAGCATATCCTCCAGAATTTGGTTCACTCTTTCAACATGTCCACTTGTCTGCGGATGGTAAGCTGTGCTGAACAGAAGTTTGGTACCCAAGGCTTTCTAAAAGCTGTCCCAAAATCGAGAAGTGAAGATACTTCCACGATCCGAGCTTATTGCCAAAGGAACTCCATGTAAAGGAACCCAGTCTTGTCATATAGAGTTCTGCCAACTGACTAGCTGATACTGTCTCTTTGACTGGGAAGAAGTGAGCCACTTTGGAGAGACGATCAATGACAACAAAGATTGCATCGTTGCCTTTCTTGGACTTTGGAAACCCAGTAACGAAGTCCATCTCGATCTTGTCCCATTTCCACTCAGGAATTTGCAGTGGTTGAAGAAGTCCAGGTGGTCTCTGATGAACTGCCTTGACACGACAGCAAACATCACAATGAGACACATATCGAGCAATTTCACGCTTCATCCTGGTCCACCAATAGATTGACTTCAGATCCTTGTACATCTTTGTGCTGCCAGGGTGAATAAAAAGCGGAGTATCATGGGCCTCCTTGAGAACGAGCTCTCTTAAGCTGTCAAGCTTGGGCACTACAATGCGTTCTTCAAAAAGCAAGGTACCCTTGTCATCGAGAGAAAGACTCTTGTACTTATCCTTGCCGATGTTTGCTTTGATATTCTTGACGCCAGAATCACGCAACTGTGCGGCACGGATCTTATCCTCAAGTGTAGGAGTGGCAATCAAACTTGCTAGATAACCAGAAGGAACCACTTGAAGATTGAGCTTCTTGAATTCTTCGTGAAGAGGAGGTTGGATGTCCTCAACCATGAGGTTGTTGCAATAGGACTTGCGACTGAGATCATCAGCCATTACATTAGCTTTGCCTGGAGTGTAAGAGATGGTAAGATCGTAATCTGAGAGCTTCTCAAGCCACCTTGTTTGCCTGGGGTTCAAATCCGGTTGGGTGAAGAGATATTTGAGACTCTTGTGATCAGTGAAGATCTCGCAGGTGTGTCCCAACAAATAAGGTCTCCAAGCCTTGAGGGCATACATGATTGCTGCCAGTTCAAGATCATGTGTAGGATAGTTGAGCTCATGAGGCTACAACTGGCGAGATGCATAAGACACAACTTTGCGTTCTTGCATGAGGACTGCGCCTAGTCCTTGAAGAGATGCATCGCAGAAGATTTGGAAAGGTTTGGAAGTATCTGGGCCAACTAGAACAGGAGTAGAAGTGAGTTTAGCTTTCAAGAGATTGAAGCTCTCATCACACTTTGGAGTCCAAAGAAACTTTCTATCCTTCCTAGTAAGATCGGTGAGAAGCTTAGCGAATTTGGAAAAGTTCTCAACAAATCGACGGCAATAGCTAGCCATGCCAAGGAAACTCCTGACTTGTTTCACCGATGTAGGAGGCAACCATTCAACAATGGCCTTCACTTTTTCTGGATCAATAGAAATGCCTTCAGAGGAGATGACATGACCAAGGTAGGATACTTTAGGAAGCCAGAATTCACACTTGGAGAATTTGTCGTAGAGACGGTGTTCTCGGAGCTTCAACAAGATAAGGCGTAGATATTCTCCGTGTTCTTCCTCGGTTTTGGAATAGATAAGAATGTCATCGAGGTAGACTAACACGAACTTATCGAGGTATTCCATGAAAACGAAGTTCATCAGACGTGAGAAAGTCGCCGGAGCATTTGTGAGACCGAAAGACATGACAGTGTATTCGTAGAGACCATAACGAGTGGTGAAAGCTGTCTTTGGAATGTCTTCTTTGCGGATCTTGATCTGGTGATAACCTGACCTCAAGTCCAACTTGGAGAAAACCTTAGCACCAGCGAGTTGATCAAACAGGTCATTGATTCGAGGAAGGGGATACTTGTTCTTGATGGTTTTCTTGTTCAGAGGACGGTAGTCAACAACCAGTCGCTAAGTTGTGTCCCTCTTTTTGACAAACAGAGTAGGACAACCCCAAGGAGAAGTACTAGGTTGAATATGACCTTTACTTTCCAACTCCTCTAGCTGTCTCTTAAGCTCAGCCAGTTCTTTGGGCCCATCTTGTAAGGACGTTTGGAGAAAGGAGCAGTGCCTGGTTCTAGTTCAATAACGCACTCCACGGCTCTGTCAGGTGGCATACCTGGTAATTCTTCAGGAAATACGTCAGGAAAGTCTCGGACCACCGGAATAGCTTCTATGGAAGGAAGAGGATCAACATTGAGAGCGAAAAGCTGCGCTGAAGAGGTTTGGTTTGGAGAATAGACTATTTGTCCCGAAGGATGGGAAAGAGTTCCAGTCTTTGTAGAACAGTCTATCTTAGCTTGATTGGCCTTCAACCAATCCATGCCTAGAATGACATCAATATCAGAATTGCCAAGAATTATTAGAGATGCCAAGAAGATATGGCCTCCAATTTGGATTTCATTGTCGGGGCTTAACTTGGAAGAGTACATCTGAACACCGGGGGAAGTGACGCTAAGACCATTGGACATAGACTCAAAAGAGAGATCATGCATTTGTGCAAAAGCTTGTGATGCAAAAGAATGCGATGAGCCTGTGTCAAATAACACCTTAGCAGGAATATGATTAACAGGGAGTATACCAAGGACAACTTCTGGAGCTTCCTCTGCTTCCTCGGCCCTGATGTGGTTCACCCGCGTAGCACGTGCCGGAGGCCTGATGTTGGGGACGAAAGGCCTAGCCGGGACAGGTGCGCGGGAGGGCGAGGTGGTGGTGGAGGAGGACGGGTCTCCGGGCAGTTGTTGGAGTAGTGGCCCGGTTTCCCGCACTGGTAGCAGGTCACGTTGGGGCGAGCGCCCGTTGGCCTTGACGATCCTCCGAAACCCCTCATAGCAAGAGCCGGGTTTGGTGGGCGAGGCGCGAGTCCTGGAGGTCCTAGCACGTAGGTAGCTCGATCGAAGGTGCTGTTAGGCACCCAGATCCGACGCTTCTCAGTAGGAGCGGCGTTGATTGACGATGAAGAAGAGTTGCTCTCACGAGAGTGCTTGCGCGACTCCTTGAAGATCTTGCGACCATGCTCCTCATTGAGCGCAATGTTGACGAGGTCCTCGAAGTTGTCAGCCTTGACGAGGTTCAGCTTGTACTTGAGCGCGGGGTTGAACTGCGTCCATCTTGCCTTGCGTCAGCGAGTTAAACTGCTCACGCATCCTGTCCATGAGACCTTCTGGGATGTGGTGGCGCAGGAAGGCTGTCTTGAAATCCCCCCAAGTTGTAATCACCCCGGGAGCTCTCATAGCCTGGAAGTTTTCCACCATGAGGCAGACTTGCCCCTAAGCAGGTAGGACACGTAAGGCACCCGGTCGTGCTCAGCCACGTGGGCGATGGCAAGGGTCCTTTCCATCTCGCGAAGCCAATCATCAGCTTCCAGTTGCTCAGTGGGGGAAGCGAAGTTCCTTGGGCCCAGACTGAGGAAGTCCTTGACGGTCACACGTGCATTGCCTTCATTGCGATGCCCGTGGTTGTTCTGGTAGGCTTGGTGCTCAGCCATTTGAGCCATAACTTGGGTCATCTAACCAAGCAACGCAGTGATAGGAGGCGGTTGTGGTTCACCTTCCGCATTGCGGTTGTTCCTGGTGTTCGGCATCCTGGAGACATTGGATATTAGGACAGCGACAAGATACATAATGCCAGGAAAAACTTGGAAGTAGAATCCTTGCTCAGAAAACAGTTGCAAACTGTAGGATAACAAAGATAAGCTTCTCATAGCAAAGATTCATAACCATACACTTAGTTAGCCATCAGTACAACCACCAAGGTTTCAGTACTACAAGGACAGCTACTAGTACAAAGTTAACCATCCGTACAACCAACACGGTTTCGGTACAAAGGACAGCTACTACAACAAAGAAAGAGATACAACTCGAAGACTAGCTCGCACTTCCATCTGAAGACGAAAATGTGCACCCCTCTTCGGTGATGAGATGGGTGTAACGACGATCGCAGTAAACGTGGTACTCTCGCACAATGCGTCGAAACTCAGGGTAGTAGGCATCTGGCGTCTGTCTCCCGTACAGCAGTGGTCCAACGTGGTTTGGAGAAGTAGCGATCAGAGGACCACGCTCTGGAGTGTAACCACCCACAGCAGACAGACGACTCGGAAAAGAGAGCTGGAACCTCGGGAAAGTGTCTGGTGTGACGTTCCCCTTGTCGTTCTGACCCAGGTGAGAGAGTGCTCGCTGCAGCTGCTGACAGACTACTGCTAGCTCCAAGCGTAGAGTCCCAGCAACTGAGTCTGAAGACTGGCCAAACTGAGTGGTCTTGTCAAGAACCTCGATCTCATACTGAGAGTCCGTGTAGGGGTAGTATGGAACGTAGCAGAACGGAGGGTAGTTGAAACAGTAGTAGTCCCTGCGCAGAGCCAGAGCTGCATCGTGAGCTGCTAAGTGTACTGCCATGTCCACAGTGGAAGCCTCAGCCACGTGCTTGTGCACAGTATCACCATCATCTCCCCTGATCCAAACAGCAGCTCTGTAGAAGGTATGTCCGTAATCTCTGGAGATCTCGGACACCTGGTACTCCGGCTGAAAGCTGAAACCGACATAGTCAACCATGCTTCTGAGAAAGCTTCGGGTAACCGGTAGTCTGCTCGCAGTGGGTCTTACGCACCACCTGAGAGTGCGCCATCTACATAGCAGTTTGAAGTAGAAGTTAGCCTCCGGAAACAAAAGGATAGATTGCACAGAAGAATTGTACAACGACAAATAGATGAATCCAGTGAAAGGAAGAACAACAACTGATTTATTCAAGATAGAAACTGAACATAGCCGAAGAGGTTGATAACTACTAAAACGACAAAAACAACCTTCAAACACCTGCAACTATGGTACTACGGAAACCCAGAACAAGTGATGTCATAAATCTAAATAGAGATGAGAAGGGAAAAACATCGTTACACTTCCTTACCAGAAGAACAGGGAGGGTGGGTGGGGAAAGAAGTAAAAGAACATAGTTCCTACTCTCACGTTTAAGATTTTCCTGATAACTACAAAATATTTTTATAGACTCAAACGACGACCAGTAGAAGGGAACCTGAGGGCGTTTAAGCTCTGATACCAACTGTTAGACCCTGAATTCAGGCTACACAAACAAAGCATATTGGTTGGGCCACACAACCAAGAGCATACTGGGGAATACCAATCCCAGGAACATGCAGGCATGGCTCGGAATGGATCATCGGCTGACAACTCTTGGCGATCCCAACGTCACATACGTTTCCAGATTGTGCATGCAAGAAACCAAAAAGTCTTCCAACTCGTATACTTCATCCATACACACATGGTATACGAGTCGGATTTTTAACAAGTTGAAACCACAGAATAAACCTAAGACTCAAAGAAAGGAAATAATATCCAAAAGCTATCACTGAGCAAAATATAGCGAATGGCACCAATCAGAGGACACATGTCCCAACATTACATCATGCAGCGGAAACAAACCGGTATGAGTACAGACAAGAAGCAAAGGGCTCAAAGCCGAAACGGAAAAGAAGGCCCATCCACGCAGTCCACCAGGAAGTAGCCCAGGGGTACTCTAACTACTCGTCGTAGATCTCGTCGTCGAACCCACGTAGTATCCACCCACCTGGTCGTACGGAGAATCCTCAACTGCAGAAAAACCACAGCCCGCGAACGGGTCAATACACTGAAGCGTATCGAACAAGCTTAAGCTAACAGGTTACAAAACAGTAAGATTCCCAAAGTATGGGGGTAGGTGTACTTAGCGGCAGCAGCACTAGGAACCTAAAGAGACGCGCTAAAACTTCCGCCTAATTTGAGAGGGATAAGAGAGCGTTTAGGTAGCCATCTAGAACTAACACCAGTCATAACATATTCTCGAATTAACCCCCTCAACCAAGTATGAGAAAGCAATCCGGGAATACTCACACGTTAACAATTTTAGTTACCATTTATGGTGTAAGTAATCCTGTAATACTAGTCAAATTAATTAACAATGATTAGGTGAAAGTTGTCTAGATCTTGTTAGCCAGCATCATCACCAAAGTCGTCCATAACCGTGGACACGGCTCATCGATAAGATTATACCCTGCAGGGGTGCACTACAGTACCCATACTCGCATGATCAACCCAGTCAAAAACATTAGGGTCTTTCAACACGACTCGTTCCTTCACTACAGCAAGTCCAAGTGCCACCCATATGAGTTGTTACCCGTGTCAGGAGTCCGGCCAAATCTCAATTGCGGACTCATTAGTTTGTGTCCACGCGCCATGCGGCTCAAACCACAGTAGGAACTGTCCGCTTCGCGCGCACCACCCCTATATGACCCCCCGTATCAAGTAACCTCTCATCGAACATCATCATCATGCACATGCATATGAGCGAAGGAAAACCCGAACTACTTGCGGCACATGGACGAGCTGAAGATCCGTTCAAAGTCGAGGGGGGCTCCATTGGGCCACCCACAAGTGGTTAGTGCGCTCAAAATTGGATCCGAGGAAAAAATCTCAGTTCCTAGGTCGACACTGAGGAGAACAAAGCACCTCGCAAGGCCTTCCGCCTGGTGCCTTATCTTTTAATTATAGAACCCCAGAATAAGACAGCAGTTTATTACAGTAGAACAATCTATCATACTAAGCATATGAAATAAAAGACAAGGAACGACTCGCTCAACCAAATCTAAGCATGCACTACGACTCGCAAAGGCCAACAGATAAACATGCAAGGCGTTATGGGTTGTAGGGATATAGCTGTATAAGCTGCAGGATAAACATGTGATGGGATCGCAGTTCAAGAATCGATAACTAGGATAGCATAGATCAAATGGCAAGAATGAAAACCAAACAATCGTGTAACCGGTTAGCAGAAGCTTGCCTGGCAGCTCGTGGCCTGGCACGAAAGCTGGAACCTCAGTATCGTAGGTACTCGCAGCAGGCACGTCGTCGTCTACCCAAAGAAAGCCAAACACAGACAATAGGAAACAATAATCAATACAGAGAAATGTCCAATCAAATGACGGTGCAATATGGTATGAGGTGATTAGGTCATTTTAAAGCGGGGATGAAATCCCCGCAAAAGATTAGGATGCAAGTTATTTGTGTAGCCAACAATTTAAATGTTACTTAATATATAGCAGATGTGGTGATCTAATTAATTTAAATGGAATAGACATTACTTAATTACTTGCCCAACACATTCCATATATAGTATTTAATTGCAGATCATTTAACTTCAACTCAAATTAAATATTTATTAGCATAGCAAGACATGGTATAAAGGATATGAGCATATTAAATGGAATTAGGGCATTATATATTTATTACCCCACACATTCCATATGTAATTACTTAGTTGCATTTGTTAAATTAAACTAAGCCTTTAAAAATAAATGATGCAAAATGACATGAGAATGTTGTATTAATGTTTATTGCATTTTTTTGATATAAAAACATATAAAGTTTATTTAATTTTGATTTATAAATTAAAAGATATTGCATAATTAAGTTTATGGGTGTTTCTGAAAAGTGTAGAGACCCATCCGTGATGGAAGAAGTTTCAGTGAGGGTTCAACCATCAGAACAGAAAGTTCAGGGGCTCGGGTGTAAACTGCAGCGCAGAAACTCTCTTCTCCGCCTTTTTTCACCCAGGGGATACCACCCGCGAGGCTGACTTGCGGGACCAGTGACCACGCTGGCGGTTGCACGCGGCGTTGGCCTCCGCGGTTGCTGACCCGCGGGGCCCGCGTGTCAGTGTGTGCGAGGCAAACAAAGGTGGGCTTTTTCTGGCATCGCGCCCAGGGGATTCGATCCCGCGTCGCTAGACGTATCGCACGACGTTGTTTGCCACTCGGGTGGGGTGATGATGTTGACAATCTACGCAAAGATTGGGTTTTGAACACTTATCGCAATCCTGGACACTGACGAAAACCGAAGACTGGAGAACAGAGAGCAGTGGCGGACGGAGTCAAGCCGGCGGCGACCGTTCCAGGGCGGCGCTGGACGTGCTCGGGTGCGTGTTGGGTGCGGGGTGTGTAGGTGAACTCGTGCACGTGCTCGGAACGGAAAGGGAAGCACGGTGTGCTCGTTTTCTTGCGCGCGTGACACGGCCGTGCGCAATGCCGTCACCGGCATCACCGGCGAGCAGCGCTGGGCATACAATCGGAGGGGGAGAAGGAGAGGAATCGGTGCGGCTCACCGTGAGGAAGCGGATGGCGAGCGGAGGGAGGTCGAGGAAGCTGGAATCGAGCGGTTGGTTGCCGGGAAAGAAGCTCGGTCCGGCGGTGTCGGGGACGGACGGCTCGGCGGAGGCGTCCCCCGGGTCCTCTGCTCGCGTCGAGAGGAAGGAGGGGGCGGCGGCGCAGCCCCTGGCGCGACGGGGACGGAGAAGGTGGCCTGCTCACGCGGGAACGAGTTCGGCCTCTCCGGTCATGGCGACGGCGGAGCTTGGGGAGAGATCAGCGACGGCGGGGGAGGAGAAGGAATTAGGCTTAAGGTTTGCGGCTCCGGGCTCGGTTAAGTAGGGGAGAGGAGAGGAGGTGGCTGTGGGGGCGCCGGTGGGGGCTAGAGGGCAGTGGGGGCGAGATCCATAGCCAGCGTGTAAAGGAGCTTGTCCTCTGCCCGTACGAGGAAGGAGGAGAGGGGAGTTGGCCGGGCTAGCTGGCAGCTGGGCTGAGATGGGCCGGATTCGGTCCATCTCGTCCTGGCTCCTTTTTTTTGTACTGTTTTTCTTTTTCTTCTTTGTTTATTTTTCTTTTTAAAACCTTTCTGATTTTTGTAATTTAACACAAACAGAAAAGAAATATGACAAAAAATTTACACAATTTTTAATAATTTCGAAATAGTCATATCAATATCCAGTTTGAATATTTACAAAAATATGAAACTTTATTTGAAAAGCATTTGAATTTAAATAAGAGACTTAAATTTGGAAATAGAATTTGAAACACATATTTAATTAAATGCAACCACATATGTAAAATATGACATGATTCAACATTTTATTGCACAAGCAGGCACACAATTTTGGAAAGTTACAAACGGGCTGATACAGTCTACCCCCTCTCGCCGTTTAAAGGGGTCGATTGCTGGGTTTGACTTTTTCCCCGCGGATGTTGGGTTTGTCCGTGTCGGGGGTCCGGAGCGTCGGAACCCCACCAAAACTTGCATGGACCTTTAACATGTGTATATTAGTGTGTTGGTAGGCTGTGGAACCAAGATACAACTCCGAGGTACGACCCGCTGCATCGACCCCTCTTACCCGCCTAGAAGGTTCATGCACTTAGAGGTGGAAAACTCTCGTTTCGGGTGTCGGACATGGCATCGTGCGATGGAGTAGATGAAATGTTGGTTCCCCATGTACCTATGTATCAAACTAACACAACCAAGCAAAAAGGTGCATGCGTCTACCCCCTCTCGGCGACGTTTAAAGGGGTAGATCGCCGGGTTTGATTTTTTCCAACGGATGTTGGGTTTCCCCGTGCCGGGGGTCCGGAGGGTCGGAACCCCACCAAACCTTGCCTGGACCACTAACATGTGAATATTTGTTATTGGTAGGCTGTGGGAACCAATATACAAATCCGAGGTGCGACCCGCTACATCGACCCCTCTTACCTCCTAGCAGGTTCATGTGTACCAACCTAACACAACCAAGCAAAAAGGTTCATGTGTCTACCCCCTCTCGGCGCCGTTTAAAGGGGTAGATCGGCGGGTTTGACTTTTTCCCAGCAGATGTGGGGTTTCTCCGTGTCGCGGGTCCGGAGCGTCGGAACCCCACCAAAACTTGCATGGACCCCCAACATGTGTATATTGGTGTTTTGTTAGGCTGTGAGAACCAAGATACAACTCCAAGGTGCGACCCGCTACGTCGACCCCTCTTACTGACCCCCTAGCAGGTTCATGCACTTAGAGGTGGAAAACTCCCGTTTTCGGGTGTCGGACATGGAATCGTGCGACGGAGTAGATGAAATGTTGGCTCCCCATGTCCCTGTGTATGAACCTAACACAACCAAGAAAAAAGGTGCATGGGTCTACCCCCTCTCGGCGCTGTTTAAAGGGGTAGATCGCCGGGTTTGATTATTTCCCGGCGGATGTTGGGTTTCTCCGTGTCGAGGGTCCGGAGCGTCGGAACCCCACCAAAATTTGAATGGACCCCTAACATGTGTATATTAGTGTTTTGGTAGGATGTGGAAACCAATATAAAACTCCGAGGTGCGAGCCGCTACATCGACCCCTCTTACCCCCTAAAAGGTTCATGCACTTAGAGGTGGAAACCTCTCGTTTCGGGAACCGGGCATGGAATCGTGCGATAGAGTAGATTAAACTTTGGTTTCTTATGTCCCTATGTATCAACCTAACACAACCAAGCAAAAAAGTTCATGCGTCTACCCCCTCTCGGCGCCGTTTAAAGGAGAAGATCGCCGGGTTTGACTTTTTCCCGGCGGATGTTGGGTTTCTCCTTGTCGGGGGTCCGGAGCGTCGGAACCCCACACAAACTTGAATGGACTCCTGACATGTGTAAATTAGTGTGTTGGTAGGCTGTGGGAACCAATATACAACTCCGAGGTGCGACCCGCTACATCGACCCCTCTTACCCCCTACCAGGTTTATGCACTTAGAGGTGGAAAACTCTCGTTTCGGCTGCCAGGCATGGAATCGTGCGACAGAGTAGAAGAAATGTTGGTTACCCATGGCCCTATGTATCAACCTAACACAACCAAGAAAAATTTTGCATGCGTCTACCCCCTCTCGGCGCCGTTTAAAGGGGTAGATCGCTGGGTTTGATTTTTCCCAACGGATGTTGGGTTTCTCCGTGCCGGGGGTCCGGAGCGTCGGAAACCCACCAAACCTTGCATGGACCACTCACATGTGTATATTAGTGTACTGGTAGGCTGTGGGAACCAATATACAACTCTGAGGTTCGACCCGCTACATCGACCCCTCTTACCTCCTAGCAGGTTCATGCACTTAGAGGTGGAAAACTCCCGTTCGGGTGCCGGGAATGAATCGTGCGATGGAGTAGATGAAATGTTGGTTACCCATGTCCCTATGTATCAACCTTACACAACCAAGCAATAAAGTTCATGCGTCTACCTCCTCTCGGTGCCGTTTAAACTGGTAGATCGCCTGGTTTGACTTTTCCCAACGGATGTTGGGTTTCTCCGTGTCGGGTTCCGGAGCGTCGGAACCCCACCAAAACTTGCATGGACCACTAACATGTGTATATTAGTGTGTTGGTAGTCTGTGGGAACCAATATACAACTCGGAGGTGCGACCCGCTACATCGACCCCTCTTACCCCCTAGTAGGTTCAGGCACTTAGAGGTGGATAACTCCCGTTTCGGGTGTCGGGCATGGAATCAGGCGACGGAGTAGATGAAATGTTGGTCCCCCATGTCCTTATGTATCAAACTAACACAACCAAGCAAAAACGTTCAGGCTTCTACCCCCTCTCCGCGCCGTTTAACGGGGTAGATCGTCAAGTTTGACTTTTTCCCAACGGATGAGGGGTTTCTCCGTCTCGGCGGTCCGGAGCGTCGGAACCCCACCCAAACTTGCATGGATCGCCAACATATGTATATTAGTGTGTTGGTAGGCTGTTGGAACCAAGATACAACTCCGAGGCGCGACCCGCTATATCGACCCTTCTTACCGGCCCCCTTAGCAGGTTCATGTTTAGAGGTGAAAAATTCCCGTTTCTGGTGTCGGACATGGAATCGTGCGACAGAGCAGATGAAACGTTGGTTTACCATGGCCCTATGTATAAAACTAACACAACCAAACAAAAAGTTTCAGGTGTCTACCCCCTCTCGGCGCCATTTAAACAGGTAGATCGCCGGGTTTGACTTTTTCCCAGCGGATGTTGGGTTTCCCTTTGTCGGGGGTCCGGAGCGTTGGAACCCCACCAAAACTTGAATGGACTCCTAAACTGTGTATATTATTGTGTTGGTAGGCTGTGGGAACCAATATACAACTCCGAGGTGCGACCCGCTACAACGACCCCTCTTACCCCGTAGCAGGTTCATGCACTTAGAGGTGGAAAACTCACGTTTCGGGTGTCGGACATGGCTTCGTGCGACGGAGTAGATTAAATGTTGGTTCCCCATGTACCTATGTATCAAACTAACACAACCAAGCAAAAAGGTGCATGCGTCTACCCCCTCTCGGCGCCGTTTAAAGGGGTAGATCGCCGGGTTTGATTTTTCCCAACGGATGTTGGGTTTCTCCGTGCCGGGGGTCCGGAGCGTCGGAACCCCACCAAACCTTGCCTGGACCACTAATATGTGTATATTAGTGTATTGGTAGGCTGTGGGAACCAATATAAAACTCCGACGTGCGACCCGCTACATCGACCCCTCTTACCCCCTAGCAGGTTCATACACTTAGAGGTGAAAAACTCCCGTTTCGGGTGTCCGACATGGAATCGTGCGACGGAGTAGATGAAATGTTGGCTCCCCATGTCCCTATGTATCAAGCTAACACAACCAAGCAAAAAGGTTCATGCGTCTACCCCCTCTCGGCGCCGTTTAAAGGGGTAGATCGCCGGGTTTGATTTTTTCCCAACGGATGTTGGGTTTCTCCCTGCCGGCGGTCCGGAGCGTCGGAACCCCACCAAACCTTGCATGGACCACTAACTTGTGTATATTAGTGTATTGATAGGCTATGGAAACCAATATGCTACATCGACCCCTCTTACCCCCTAGTAGGTTCATGCACTTAGAGGTGGAAAACTCTCGTTTCAGGAACCGGGCATGGAATCGTGTGACGGATTAGATTAAACATTGGTTTCCCATGGCTCTATGTATCAACCTAACACAACCAAGCAAAAAAGTTCATGTCTCTACCCCCTCTCGGGGCCGTTTAAAGGATTAGCTCGCCGGGTTTGACTTTTTCCCAGCGGAAGTTGGGTTTCTCCGTGTCGGGGGTCCGGAGCGTCGGAACCCCACCTAAATTTGAATGGACCCCTAAGATGTGTATATTAGTGTTTTGGTAGGATGTGGGAACCAAGAAAAAACACCGAGGTGCGAGCCGCTACATCGACCCCTCTTACCCCCTAGAAGGTTCATGCACTTAGAGGTGGAAAACTCTCGTTTCGGGAACCGGGCATGGAATCGTGCGACAGAGTAGATTAAACGTAGGTTGCCCATGGCCCTATGTATCAACCAAACACAAACAAGCAAAAAAGTTCATGCGTCTACCCCCTCTCGGCGCCGTTTAAAGTGGTAGATCGCCTGGTTTGAATTTTCCCAACGGATGTTGGGTTTCTCCGTGTCGGGGTACGGAGCGTCGAAACCCCACCAAAACTTGCATGGACCCCTAACATGTGTATATTAGTGTGTTGATAGTCTGTGGGAACCAATATACAACTCGGAGGTGCGACCCGCTACATCGACCCCTCTTACCCCCTAGCAGGTTCATGCACTTAGAGGTGGAAAACTCCCGTTTCGGGTGTCGGGCATGGAATCAGGCGACGGAGTAGATGAAATGTTGGTCCCCCATGTCCTTATGTATCAAACTAACACAACCAAGCAAAAAGGTTCATGCGACTACCCCCTCTCGGCGCCGTTTAATGGGGTAGATCGTCGAGTTTGACTTTTTCCCAACGGCTGTGGGGTTTCTCCGTGTCGGCGGTCCGGAGCGTCGGAACCCCACCAAAACTTGCATGGATCCCCAAAATATGTATATTAGTGTGTTGGTAGGCTGTTGGAACCAAGATACAACTCCGAGGAGCGACCCGCTATATCGACCCTTCTTACCGGCCCCCTTAGCAGGTTCATGTTTAGAGGTGAAAACTCCCGTTTCAGGTGTCGGACTTGGAATCGTGCGACGGAGCAGATGAAACGTTGGTTTCCCATGGCCGTATGTATAAAACTAACACAACGAAACAAAAAGGTTCAGGTGTCTACCCCCTCTCGGCGCCATTTAAACGGGTAGATCGCCGGGTTTGACTTTTTCCCAACGGATGTTGGGTTTCCCTGTGTCGGGGGTCCGGAGCGTCGGAACCCCACCAAAACTTTAATGGACTCCTAAACTGTGTATATTAGTGTGTTGGTATGCTGTGGGAACCAATATACAACTCCGAGGTGCGACCCGCTACAACGACCCCTATTACCCCCTAGCAGGTGCATGGAATCGTGCGTCGGAGTAGATATACTCCTGTTTCGGGTGCCGGGCATGGAATCGTGCGTCGGAGTAGATGTAATATTGGTTACCCATATCCCTATGTATAAAACTAACACAAACAAGCAAAAATGTTCATGCGTCTACCCCCTCTCGGCGTCGTTTAACGGGGTAGATCGTCGAGTTTGACTTTTCCCAACGGATGTGGGGTTTCTCCGTGTCCGCGGCCTGGAGCGTCGGAACCCCACCAAAACTTGCATAGATCCCCAACATATGTATATTAGTGTGTTGGTAGGCAGTTGGAACCAAGATACAACTCCGAGGCGCGACCCGCTAAATCGACCCTTCTTACCGGCCCCCTTAGCAGGTTCATGTTTAGAGGTGAAAACTCCCGTTTCAGGTGTCGGACATGGAATCGTGCGACGGAGCAGATGAAACGTTGGTTTCCCATGGCCGTATGTATAAAACTAACACACCCAAACAAAAAGGTTCAGGTGTCTACCCCCTCTCGGCGCCATTTAAACGGGTAGATCGCCGGGTTTGACTTTTTCCCAACGGATGTTGGGTTTCCCTGTGTCGGGGGTCCGGAGCGTCGGAACCCCACCAAAACTTTAATGGACTCCTAAACTGTGTATATTAGTGTGTTGGTATGCTGTGGGAACCAATATAAAACTCCGAGGTGCGACCCGCTACAACGACCCCTATTACCCCCTAGCAGGTGCATGGAATCGTGCGTCGGAGTAGATATACTCCTGTTTCGGGTGCCGGGCATGGAATCGTGCGTCGGAGTAGATGTAATATTGGTTACCCATATCCCTATGTATCAAACTAACACAAACAAGCAAAAATGTTCATGCGTCTACCCCCTCTCGGCGTCGTTTAACGGGGTAGATCGTCGAGTTTGACTTTTTCCCAACGGATGTGGGGTTTCTCCGTGTCCGCGGTCCGGAGCGTCGGAACCCCACCAAAACTTGCATGGATCCCCAACATATGTATATTAGTGTGTTGGTAGGCAGTTGGAACCAAGATACAACTCCGAGGCGCGACCCGCTATATCGACCCTTCTTACCGGCCCCCTTAGCAGGTTCATGTTTAGAGGTGAAAACTCCCGTTTCAGGTGTCGGACTTGGAATCGTGCGACGGAGCAGATGAAACGTTGGTTTCCCATGGCCGTATGTATAAAACTAACACAACGAAACAAAAAGGTTCAGGTGTCTACCCCCTCTCGGCGCCATTTAAACGGGTAGATCGCCGGGTTTGACTTTTTCCCAACGGATGTTGGGTTTCCCTGTGTCGGGGGTCCGGAGCGTCGGAACCCCACCAAAACTTTAATGGACTCCTAAACTGTGTATATTAGTGTGTTGGTATGCTGTGGGAACCAATATACAACTCCGAGGTGCGACCCGCTACAACGACCCCTATTACCCCCTAGCAGGTGCATGGAATCGTGCGTCGGAGTAGATATACTCCTGTTTCGGGTGCCGGGCATGGAATCGTGCGTCGGAGTAGATGTAATATTGGTTACCCATATCCCTATGTATAAAACTAACACAAACAAGCAAAAATGTTCATGCGTCTACCCCCTCTCGGCGTCGTTTAACGGGGTAGATCGTCGAGTTTGACTTTTCCCAACGGATGTGGGGTTTCTCCGTGTCCGCGGCCTGGAGCGTCGGAACCCCACCAAAACTTGCATAGATCCCCAACATATGTATATTAGTGTGTTGGTAGGCTGTTGGAACCAAGATACAACTCCGAGGCGCGACCCGCTAAATCGACCCTTCTTACCGGCCCCCTTAGCAGGTTCATGTTTAGAGGTGAAAACTCCCGTTTCAGGTGTCGGACATGGAATCGTGCGACGGAGCAGATGAAACGTTGGTTTCCCATGGCCGTATGTATAAAACTAACACACCCAAACAAAAAGGTTCAGGTGTCTACCCCCTCTCGGCGCCATTTAAACGGGTAGATCGCCGGGTTTGACTTTTTCCCAACGGATGTTGGGTTTCCCTGTGTCGGGGGTCCGGAGCGTCGGAACCCCACCAAAACTTTAATGGACTCCTAAACTGTGTATATTAGTGTGTTGGTATGCTGTGGGAACCAATATAAAACTCCGAGGTGCGACCCGCTACAACGACCCCTATTACCCCCTAGCAGGTGCATGGAATCGTGCGTCGGAGTAGATATACTCCTGTTTCGGGTGCCGGGCATGGAATCGTGCGTCGGAGTAGATGTAATATTGGTTACCCATATCCCTATGTATCAAACTAACACAAACAAGCAAAAATGTTCATGCGTCTACCCCCTCTCGGCGTCGTTTAACGGGGTAGATCGTCGAGTTTGACTTTTTCCCAACGGATGTGGGGTTTCTCCGTGTCCGCGGTCCGGAGCGTCGGAACCCCACCAAAACTTGCATGGATCCCCAACATATGTATATTAGTGTGTTGGTAGGCAGTTGGAACCAAGATACAACTCCGAGGCGCGACCCGCTATATCGACCCTTCTTACCGGCCCCCTTAGCAGGTGCATGTTTAGAGGTGAAAAACTCCCGTTTCAGGTGTCGGACATGGAATCGTGCGACGGAGCAGATGAAACGTTGGTTTCCCATGGCCCTATGTATAAAACTAACACAACCAAACAAAAAGGTTCAGGTGTCTACCCCCTCTCGGCGCCATTTAAACGGGTAGATCGTCGGGTTTGACTTTTTCCCAGCGAATGTTGGGTTTCCCTGTGTCGGGGGTCCGGAGCGTCGGAACCCCACCAAAACTTGAATGGACTCCTAAAATGTGTATATTAGTGTGTTGGTAGGCTGTGGGAACCAATATACAACTCCGAGGCGCGACCCGCTATATCGACCCTTCTTACCGGCCCCCTTAGCAGGTTCATGTTTAGAGAGAAAAACTCCCGTTTCAGGTGTCGGACATGGAATCGTGCGACGGAGAAGATGAAAATTTGGTTTCCCATGGCCCTATGTATAAAATTAACACAACCAAACAAAGAGGTTCAGGTGTCTACCCCCTCTCGGCGCCGTTTAAATGGGTAGATCGTCGACTTTGACTTTTTCCCAACGGATGTTGGGTTTCTCCGTGCCCGGGGTCCGGAGCGTCGGAATCCCACCAAAACTTGCATGGACCCCTATCATGTGTATATTAGTGTGTTGGTAGGCTGTGGGAACCAATATACATCTTCGAGATGCGACCCGCTACATCGACCCCTCTAACCCCCTAGAAGGTTCATGCACTTCGAGGTGGAATACTGTTTCGGGTGCAGGAAATGGAATCGTGCGGCTGAGTAGATGCAATGTTTGTTACCCATGTCCCAACGTATAAACCTTACACAACCAAGAAAAAAGTTTTATGCTTCTACCCCCTCTCGGTGCCGTTTAAAGGGGTTGATCGTCGGGTTTGACTTTTTCCCAGCGGATGTTGGGTTTCTCTGTGTCGGGGGTCCGGAGCGTCGTAACCCCACCAAAACATGAATGGAACCCTAAAATGTGTATATTAGTGTGTTGGTTGACTGTATGAACCAAGATAAAACTCCGAGGTGCGACCCGCTACATCGACCCCTCTTACCCCCTAGCAGGTTCACGCACTTAGAGGTGGAAAACTCCCGTTTCGGGTGTCGGGCATGGAATCGTGCGACAGAGTAGATGAAAAGTTGGTTCCCCATGGCCTTATGTATAACCCTAACACAACCAAGCAAAAAGGTTCATGCGTCTACCCCCTCTCGGCGCCGTTTAAAGGGGATATCGCCGGGTTTGACTTTTTCCCAACGGATGTTGGGTTTTGTTCGTGCCGGGGGTCCGGAGCGTTGGAACCCCACAAAAACTTGCATGGAACCCTATAATGTGTATATTAGAGTGTTGGTAGCCAGTGGGAACCAATATACAACTTCGAGGTGCGACCAGCTACATCGACCACTCTTACCCCCTAGAAGGTTCATGCACTTAGAGGTGGAAAACTCCCGTTTCGGGTGTCGGGCATGGAATCATGCGACATAGTAGATGAAATGTTGGTCCCCCATGTCCCTATGTATAAACCTAACATAACCAAGCAAAAAAGTTCATGCGTCTACCCCCTCTCGGCGCCGTTTAAAGGGGTCGATTGCCGAGTTTGACTTTTTCCCCCCGGATGTTGGGTTTCTCCGTGTCAGGGGTCTGGAGCGTCGAAACCCCACCAAAACTTGCATGGTCCCTTAACATGTGTATATTAGTGTGTTGGTAGGCTGTGGAACCAAGAGACAACTCCGAGGTGCGACCCACTACATCGACCCCTCTTACCCCCTAGAAGGTTCATGCACTTAGAGGTGGAAAACTCCCTGTTTTGGGTGTCGGACATGGCATCGTGTGACGGAGTAGATGAAATGTTGGCTCCCCATGTACCTATGTATAAAACTAACACAACCAAGCAAAAAGGTGCATGCGTCTACCCCCTCTCGGCGCCGTTTAAAGGGGTAGATCGCCGGGTTTGATTTTTCCCAACGGATGTTGGGTTTCTCTGTGTCGGGGGTCCGGAGCGTCGGAACCCCACCAAAACTTGAATGGACTCCTAAACTGTGTATATTAGTGTGTTGGTAGGCTGTGGAACCAAGAGAAAACTCCGAGGTGCGACCCACTACATCGACCCCTCTTACCCCCTAGAAGGTTCATGCACTTAGAGGTGGAAAACTCCCTGTTTTGGGTGTCGGACATGGCATCATGTGACGGAGTAGATGAAATGTTGGCTCCCCATGTACCTATGTATAAAACTAACACAACCAAGAAAAAAGGTGCATGCGTCTACCCCCTCTCGGCGCCGTTTAAAGGGGTAGATCGCCGGGTTTGACTTTTTCCCAGCGAATGTTGGGTTTCCCTGTGTCGGGGGTCCGGAGCGTCGGAACCCCACCAAAACTTGAATGGACTCCTAAACTGTGTATATTAGTTTGTTGGTAGGCTGTGGGAACCAATATACAACTCCGAGGCGCGACCCGCTATATCGACCCTTCTTACCGGCCCCCTTAGCAGGTTCATGTTTAGAGAGAAAAACTCCCGTTTCAGGTGTCGGACATGGAATCGTGCGACGGAGAAGATGAAAATTTGGTTTCCCATGGCCCTATGTATAAAAGTAACACAACCAAACAAAGAGGTTCAGGTGTCTAGCCCCTCTCGGCGCCGTTTAAATGGGTAGATCGTCGACTTTGACTTTTTCCCAACGGATGTTGGGTTTCTCCGTGCCCGGGGTCCGGAGCGTCGGAATCCCACCAAAACTTGCATGGACCCCTATCATGTGTATATTAGTGTGTTGGTAGGCTGTGGGAACCAATATACATCTTCGAGATGCGACCCGCTACGTCGACCCCTCTAACCCCCTAGAAGGTTCATGCACTTCGAGGTGGAATACTGTTTCGGGTGCAGGAAATGGAATCGTGCGGCTGAGTAGATGCAATGTTTGTTACCCATGTCCCAACGTATAAACCTTACACAACCAAGAAAAAAGTTTTATGCTTCTACCCCCTCTCGGTGCCGTTTAAAGGGGTTGATCGCCGGGTTTGACTTTTTCCCAGCGGATGTTGGGTTTCTCTGTGTTGGGGGTCCGGAGCGTCGTAACCCCACCAAAACATGAATGGAACCCTAAAATGTGTATATTAGTGTGTTGGTTGACTGTATGAACCAAGATAAAACTCCGAGGTGCGACCCGCTACATCGACCCCTCTTACCCCCTAGCAGGTTCACGCACTTAGAGGTGGAAAACTCCCGTTTCGGGTGTCGGGCATGGAATCATGCGACATAGTAGATGAAATGTTGGTCCCCCATGTCCCTATGTATAAACCTAACATAACCAAGCAAAAAAGTTCATGCGTCTACCCCCTCTCGGCGCCGTTTAAAGGGGTCGATTGCCGAGTTTGACTTTTTCCCCCCGGATGTTGGGTTTCTCCGTGTCAGGGGTCCGGAGGGTCGAAACCCCACCAAAACTTGCATGGTCCCTTAACATGTGTATATTAGTGTGTTGGTAGGCTGTGGAACCAAGAGACAACTCCGAGGTGCGACCCACTACATCGACCCCTCTTACCCCCTAGAAGGTTCATGCACTTAGAGGTGGAAAACTCCCTGTTTTGGGTGTCGGACATGGCATCGTGTGACGGAGTAGATGAAATGTTGGCTCCCCATGTACCTATGTATAAAAATAACACAACCAAGCAAAAAGGTGCATGCGTCTACCCCCTCTCGGCGCCGTTTAAAGGGGTAGATCGCCGGGTTTGATTTTTCCCAACGGATGTTGGGTTTCTCCGTGCCGGGGGTCCGGAGCGTCGGAACCCCACCAAACCTTGCCTGGACAACTAACATGTGTGTATTAGTGTATTGGTAGGATGTGGGAACCAATATAAAACTCCGACGTGCGACCCGCTACATCGACCCCTCTTACCCCCTAGCAGGTTCATACACTTAGAGGTGGAAAACTCCCGTTTCGGGTGTCCGACATGGAATCGTGCGACGGAGTAGATGAAATGTTGGCTCCCCATGTCCCTATGTATCAACCTAACACTACCAAGAAAAAAGGTGCATGCGTCTACCCCCTCTTGGCGCCGTTTAAAGGGGTAGATCGCCGGGTTTGATTTTTTTCCCACGGATGTTGGGTTTCTCCCTGCCGGGGGTCCGGAGCGTCGGAACCCCACCAAACTTTGCATGTACCACTAACTTGTGTATATTAGTGTATTGGTAGGCTATGGAAACCAATATAAAACTCCGAGGATCGACCCGCTACATCGACCCCTCTTACCCCCTAATAGGTTCATGCACTTAGAGGTGGAAAACTCTCGTTTCGGGAACCGGGCATGGAATCCTGCGACGGAGTAGATTAAACGTTGGTTTCCCATGGCTCTATGTATCAACCTAACACAACCAAGCAAAAAAGTTCATATCTCTACCCCCTCTCGTGGCCGTTTAAAGGAGTAGATCGCCGGGTTTGACTTTTTCCCGGCGGAAGTTGGGTTTCTCCGTGTCGGGGGTCCGGAGCATCGGAACCCCACCTAAATTTGAATGGACCCCTAACATGTGTATATTAGTGTTTTGGTAGTATGTGGGAACCAAGAAAAAACACCGAGGTGCGAGCCGCTACATCGACCCCTCTTACCCCCTAGAAGGTTCATGCACTTAGAAGTGGAAAACTCTCGTTTCGGGAACCGGGCATGGAATCGTGCGACAGAGTAGATTAAACGTAGGTTGCCCATGGCCCTATGTATCAACCAAACACAACCAAACAAAAAAGTTCATGCGTCTACCCCCTGTCGCCGCCGTTTAAAGGAGTAGATCTCCGGGTTTGACTTTTTCCCGGCTGATGTTGGGTTTCTCTGTGTCGGGGGTACGGAGCGTCGGAACCCCACCAAAACTTGAATGGATCCGCAACATATGTATATTAGTGTGTTGGTAGGCTGTTGGAACCAAGATACAACTCCGAGGCGCGACCCGCTACATCGACCCCTCTTACCGGCCCCCTTAGCAGGTTCATGCACTTAGAGGTGGAAAACTCCTGTTTCGGGTGTCGGGCATGGAATCGTGCGTCGGAGTAGATGAAATGTTGGTTCCCCATATCCCTATGTATCAAACTAACACAACCAAGCAAAAAGTTTTATGTGGCTATGTCGGGTTATGACTCCCTAGAATCGGGGGAAGTCACTTCTTGAAGTGTAGTTCGTGAAGGGGATTGAACGCGGAGGTCAAGACCCTCGAGGGACCCGGCGACGAAGCTCGCCGGACCTGAAGACGAAGCACCCACGACAGAGATATACACCGGCCCGTACCCAGGTTCACGGCCCTCGTGTGGAGGTAAGACCGCTACTCCTGCTTGTCTGTGTTGAATTATGGAGGTTACAGTACAGCAGAGCTTGCCGAGGGCTCCCTTGAGGCAGTTCTAGCCTGGGGAAGGAAGCGATAGTCTTCTTCCTCCTCCAGCGAGAGGCTATCGTACTTGCTATCGCTAGGGTTTACAACTGTGGTTCCAAGCAATTGGCCGACCCCTCACTAGTAGAAAAAAAGGCTAAAGGACCAAACTCCAAAACCCCATTTGTCCCGGTCGTACTGCAAACCGGGACAGATGGGGCATAAAACGCGCCGGGCAGTTCAGGCGACACTCATTTGTCCCGGTTCGTGGATGGAACCGGGACAAATGAGGTAGCACCCGCAGGCGACACCCATTTGTCCCGGTTCCAGTCACGAACCGGGACAAATGTAACAGTGGAGAAGTGGATCGGCGACGTGAAGAAGTGGATGGCGCGTGGAGAAGTGGATCGGCGACGTGAAGAACAACTTCCTCGATGCCGCTCCGATCAAAGCCGTTGGACTAGATTGCGAGTTCACCGACCCTCGACAGAAGGATACTCCGCAGCGCGCCGCCGTCCTTCAACTCTCGGTGGCGACCGAGACTCTTGTCTTCCAAATTTGCAAAGCTGATCGGGTGCCACAGGTCCTCGTGGATTTCTTAGGTGACGATACAATCAAATTCTACGCCGTGGCAATCCGTAATGACATGAATATGCTAGCCTACTACGGAATTATTATTCGGTCCGCGGTCGACCTGCAGAGGGATCGCCGAAACCCTACCGGCAATTTTACTCCTAGTCTATATGCTCTCTCTAATGCGGTCATTGGGACAAATCTTGAGAAGAAGAAGAAATACAAGAAGAGGAAGTACACGGACGACGACAAGGAAGACACGTTACAAAAAGACCTAATTTTCGGATGGGGCAACGTTCCATTGAGCTACGATCAAGTCTTATATGCTGCTTTAGACGCTCGCCTTGGCTTCGAGATTGCACGAAAGTGGGATAGTCTGCGCGGCTATAATACGGAAAATGATCATCTTAATGTCGTTGATGAGTAGACTATCTATGTATTCCGTTTGTCAAATATTCTGTGTGCGCGTGTTCTCTTGTATTGACCGAAATATATCTAAAGTTTGCAAAAGTGTTTTCAAATTCCAAAGTTTGCAAAAGTTATTTAAAACAGAGAACAGAAAATGGTTTTGTATTAGTTAGTCAAATTCAAACATTTTTCATATTCATAGTTTTTCCAAAATCCAAAGTTTGCAAAAGTTATTTAAAACAGAAAACAGAAAAAGAAAATAAAAAAAATGAAAAAACCTCCATCTGTCCCGGTTTCAGTCTCAAACCGGGACAAATGGCCTCCTTGTTGTCCCGGTTTGTGACTGAAACCGGGACAAATGGGGGGGGGGTGCCTATATATACTGATCATCAGCAGCCCCCTCCCAAAACCATTGGAGGCATTTTTTTTTTGAAATGGAAGGAGGGGGTGTGTGCTAGTCTGTTTTTTTTGTATGCATGCAAGGTGTTTGATGAAATGCCCGAGAGAGTTCACGAATTGATTTGATGTACACTTAAAGAAGTTTATTCTTCTTTTCGATCAAGGTTAATTTTTCTCTCATTTCATTTGTAATTAATTGATACCGTGCATGTTCAGTGTTTATTTGTCGATGTTCTATAATGGTTATTGATGTAGTTCATTATATAATGCAGATGGACCGACAATGGATGTATGGTGACCGACGCACTGCCGAGTACATGACAGGTTTGAGGAAATTTCTAGAGAAAGCCCAGGCCCACAGTACGAATGGTTTCATGTGTTGTCCATGTGTTAACTGTCAGAATAAGACAGATCACCCAAACGTGAGAACCCTTCAAAGTCATCTTATTCGGCATGGTTTCATGCCCAGCTATAATTGTTGGACGAAGCACGGAGAAAAAGGTGTTATGATGGAAGACAATGAAGAAGAGGAAGATGATGACAACTATCCTATGTTCCCGGAGTACGGAGATTCTGCAACGGGGGAAGCTGAAGCTGAAGAGGCACCAGATGAGCCCACTGACGATCTTGGTAGGGCCATTGCTGATGCAAAGAGAGAGTGCGGAACTGAAAAGGAGAAGTTGAAGTTCGACCAGATGTTAGAGGATCACAAGAAATTGTTGTATCCAAGTTGCGAAGATGGTCAGAAAAAGCTCGGTACCACACTGGAATTACTGCAGTGGAAGGCAGAGTGTGGTGTGACTGACAAGGGATTTGGAAAGTTGCTGCAGATAATTAGGAAGATGCTTCCAAAGGTCAACGAGTTGCCCGACAGCACGTACGAAGCAAAGAAGGTTGTGTGCCCTCTAGGATTAGACGTGCATAAGATACATGCCTGCCCTAATGACTGCATCCTCTACCGCGGTGAGTATGAGAATTTGGATGCATGTCCAGTATGCACTGCATTGCGGTATAAGATCAGACGAGATGACCCTGGTGAAGTTGAGGGTGAGCGTCCCCGGAAGAGGGTTCCTGCCAAGGTGATGTGGTATGCTCCTATAATACCACGGTTGAAACGCCTGTTCGCGAATAAAGTGCATGCCAAGTTGTTGCGATGGCACAAAGAGGACCGTAAGAAAGATGCGATGTGTAGACACCCCGCTGATGGGTCGCAGTGGAGAAAAATTGAGAGAGAGTTCCCGGAATTTGAAGATGACGCAAGGAACTTAAGGTTTGGTCTACGTACAGACGGTTTCAATCCGTTTGGGGAGCAGAGCAGCAGTCATAGCACATGGCCTGTGACTTTATGTATTTATAACCTTCCTCCTTGGTTGTGCATGAAGCGAAAGTTCATTATGATGCCATTGCTCATGCAAGGCCCGAAGCAACCCGGCGACGACCTTGATGTGTACCTCAGGCCATTATTTGAAGAACTTTTAAAGTTGTGGCGGGAAGAAGGTGTCCGGGTGTGGGATGAGCACAAACATGAGGAATTTGACCTACGAGCTCTGCTTTTTGTAACAATTAACAATTGGCCTGCTCTTGCTAACCTCTCAGGGCAGTCGACCAAGGGGTACAATGCATGCACACACTGTTTGGGTGAGACTGAATGTTTATATTTGGATAAATGTAAGAAGTGTGTGTATCTGGGGCATCGTCGATTTCTTCCGATCAGGCATACCGCAAGGAAGAAAGGCAAGCATTTTAAAGGTGAGGCTGATCACAGTAGGAGGCTTGTCAACCGTATTGGTGAAGAAATATTTGATATGGTCAAGGATCTAAAAGTAATCTTTGGAAAGGGTCCTGGAGGACAACAGGTTCCGAAAGACGCTAACGGGCACGCACCCATGTGGAAGAAAAAATCTATATTTTGGGAGCTACCATATTGGAAGGTCCTAGAGTTTAGATCTGCTATCGACGTGATGCACGTGACGAAGAATGTTTGCGTGAACCTGCTAGGCTACTTGGGCGTGTACGGGAAGAAAAAAGATACAGAGGAAGCACGGGAGGACCAGAAACGTGGAACGAGACGGCCTAAGTCCCGAACACTACGAAGGTCCTGCCAGCTACGCTCTTACCAAACAAGAGAAAGTAATATTCTTTGAATGCCTGAGCAGTATCAAGGTCACGGCTGGGTTCTCGTCGAATATAAAGAGGATAGTAAATGTGAGACTCCAAAAATTTCAGAACCTAAAGTCTCATGATTGCCACGTGATTATGACGCAATTGCTTCCGATTGCACTGATGGGGCTACTACCGGAAAATGTTCGAGTACCCATTGTGAAGCTTTGTGCATTCCTCAATGCAATATCTCAAAAGGTAATCGATCCGGCGATTCTACCAGGGTTTCAAAATGATGTGGTCCAGTGTCTTGTCAGTTTTGAGTTGGTGTTCCCTCCATCCTTCTTCGATGTTATGACGCATCTCCTGGTTCACCTAGTCGAAGAGATTCAAGTTCTCGGTCCTGTATTTCTGCACAATATGTTCCCATCTGAGAGGTTCATGGCAGTCTTAAAGAAATATGTGCGTAACCGTGCTAGGCCAGAAGGAAGCATCTCCAACGGCTACGGTAACGAGGAGGTCATTGAGTTCTGTGTTGACTTTATTCATGACCTTAAGCCGATAGGTGTTCCACAATCACGACATGAGGGTAGACTTAGTGGAAAAGGCACACTAGGAAAGAAAACAAAAATTTGTATGGATGGACATTCTTTCACTGAAGCACACTATACAGTTCTACAAAGTTCTACCTTGGTGGCCCCGTATATCGATGAACACAAGAATTTTGTACGCTCTCTACACGCGGGGAAGTCTGAAAACTGGATTGTACGTACACACATGGCCACGTTCGGCGGTTGGTTGCGAGCACATCTTGAAAATAAAGACAAGGTTGATGAAGAGTTACACTTGTTGGCCAGGGCACCATCTACAACTATATGTACTTTCCAAGGGTACGAGATAAATGGAAATAGATTTTACACGAGTGTCCAAGATAAAAAGAGCACGAACCAAAACAGTGGTGTTCGCATTGATGCAACAAACAACAATGGGCAGAAGAACACATATTATGGTTGCATAGAGGAGATATGGGAACTTGACTATGGACCTTCTTTTAAGATCCCTTTGTTTCGGTGCAAATGGGTCAATCTGAAAGGCGGGCTTGAGGTAGACAAGATGTACGGAATGACAACAGTGGATCTAAACAATCTTGCGTACAGAGACGAACCATTCGTGCTAGCCAATGATGTGGCTCAGGTTTTCTATGTGAAAGACATGTCTAGCAGACCCAAAAAAAGAAACATCCTGGGAGTGGAGGAGCCTAGGCGTCACATAGTTCTTTCAGGAAAAAGAAACATCGTGGGAGTGGAGGACAAGACAGACATGTCAGATGATTATAATAATTTTGATGAAATTCCGCCTTTTGTAGTGAACATTGACCCAATCATCAAGTTGATTGAAGAAGATGCTCCATGGTTCCGACGCAGAAGAACTGGCGGTGTTGTGTGATGGAGATGTTGGTGCGATATGTAATAATTAATATATTAAACTTTTGATATGAAGAAGATGCTCCATTTTTACCTGCATATTAAATGGATTCGTCGGCGTTGATAGAACAAAACACACGATTGCACCTGCATACAGCCCCACGGTGGCTCTTGATGAGTGCCTGCATATCAAATGCACCGTGGGGCGTATGCAGGGAATCCGAGTAATTTGTATATATATTCCTCAGTAGATGAATTGAACTATTCTTTTGATAGAACAAAACACACGATTTCACCTGCATACAGCCCCACGGTGGCTCCTTAGTGCCTGCATATCAAATGCACCGTGGGGCGTATGCAGGGAATCCGAGTGATTTGTATACCACACACCACCCGGCTAGGCACTAGAAGGAGGAAACACTGAGTGCTCGCCTCGTCTGAGAGGGGGCTATATATAGGGTCACGGGCTCAACCAGTGGTACTGATAGTGTTGATCCAACAGCTCTCAAGTGCTCAAAAGAAGCACACCCCTGATCCAACGGCTAACAAGTGTTTCAAAGAAACACACGATCTGTGTGCTTCTTTAGTCCCGGTTTGAAACTGAAAGCGTTAATCGAACAGCTCAGAAGCAATCAAAAGAAACACACACCTGATCAAACGGCTTACAAGTGCTTGAAAGAAACACACGATCCGTGTGCTTCTTTAGTCCCGATTTGGAAGTTAAAGTTTGCAAAAGTTATACAAATTCACATTCAAAATAGTTTTAAACTAATTTAAATAATGGTTATAGAAAAGAGAAAATGTTTTTGTATAAGTTATTAGTCAAATTCAAACACTTTTCACATTGAAAGTTTTTTCAAATTCCAAAGTTTGCAAAAGTTATACAAATTCACATTCAAAATAGTTTTAAACTAATTAAAATAATGGTTATAGAAAAGAGAAAATGTTTTTGTATTAGTTAGTCAAATTCAAACACTTTTCATATTGAAAGTTTTTTCAAATTCCAAAGTTTGCAAAAGTTATACAAATTCACATTCAAAATAGTTTAAACTAATTAAAATAATGGTTATAGAAAAGAGAAAATGTTTTTGTATTAGTTAGTCAAATTCAAACACTTTTCATATTGAAGGTTTTTTCAAATTCCAAAGTTTACAAAAGTTATACAAATTCACAATCAAAATAGTTTTAAACTAATTAAAATAATGGTTATAGAAAAGAGAAAATGTTTTTGTATTAGTTAGTCAAATTCAAACACTTTTCATATTGAAAGTTTTTTCAAATTCCAAAGTTATTTAAAACAGAAAACAGAAAAAGAAAAGAGAAGAAAAAGAAAAAGAAAAAGGAAAAACCCCATCTATCCCGGGTGGTGCCACCACCCGGGACAGATGGGGTGCTATCTGTCCCGGGCTAAGCCACGGCCCGGGACAGTTGAGTGATATCTGTCCCGGGCTGAGCCACCACCCGGGACAGTTGAGTGTTGCTATATAAGCAACACTTAGCCACGGGTGGTGGCTCAACCCGGAGCCAAATCAGTAGACGCCGTCAGGCTGCCAAAATTCCCCTCGAGCGCCGCCGCCTCCTTCCTCGCCGTCCCCGCGCCTCCGGCCATTCCTCCCCGCGCCTCCGGCCATCCCGACGCCGCTGCGCACTGCTGCGCCCTCGCCGTCCCAGCGCTTCCGTCCTTCCACGGGTGAGTCCGGAGACCGGAGCTGCCGCCCTCGCCGTCCCGCCGTTCTTCCTCGCCCTTACCAGAGCTCCGTCGAGCCATTGCCGAGGGTGAGTCCTCCTCCCTCCCTCACGACGCCACCGTGCCGCAATCCGCCGCCACCGCGTGCGTCACCTCCTCTACTGTGGATTCGGTTCACCATTGATGACGTCAGCATGACTTCATCATTTTCAGAAGCTTTTGTGTCATTATTTTTATCAAAATGTTATCATAAATGTCGATTCTACTGTGGATTCGGTTCACCTCCTCTACTGTGAATACAAACTTTTTATCAAAATGTTCATAAAAATAAAATACGTACATGTTGTTGTGTCATTATTTTGTGTGTTTGAATAAGTTTGAATAAACAAAATAATTGTGGGAATATCGTTGCAAATGCAAATGTGATATTATTTTGTTGAACTAGTGTAATGTGTTGAATTATTGTAATGTGTAATGTGCAAATGCAAAAAATTGTTGTAATGTGTAATGTGTAATGTGCAAAAACCTGTGTATGCAAATTAGGGTTTCCGGCGGAGTTTGGCCATTGTTAGGGTTTCCGCCATTGTTAGGGTTTCCGCTGGAGTTCGTCGCCGGTGACCGCCGGAGTTCGTCGCAGTGAATCAATAGATTGATGTTCAGAAAAACTTATACAAATGCAAACTTTATATCAAAATGTTCAGAAAAATATAATCTATAATGTTGTATCATAAAAATGTTCATATTAATTCATATCAACTGGATTCATATCTATTTTTTCTTACTTGGATTTTGCGTGCAGGTACTCGGATTTGTCACCGCGTCGTAGCCGCCGCCCTCTCGGAGCCCTAGTAAAGTTCGAGAGACTTCAAAAGAGAAATGTAAATAGAAATGAGATACTCGGTATGATTGAAATGTGTTTGTAAAATTGAAATATCTTAATGTATTTGTACTATTCAAATAACTTTGCTTCAGGTTGAAATTGAAATGCGTTTGTACAAATAAATGATAAAAGATGTTGAGTTAGATTTAGTTGTATGACATATCGGTAAAGTTATTTAGATGTTGAGTTATTAAAATTATTTAAATGGATTTAAATCTCTTGCAGAAACTATGGACACCCGTAGAAATCTTCAACAAGAAGAGGACATGTTCGGCATCATTCGCGAAGGTGATGAATTGGACCCCGGCAGAAACCATGAACAAGAAGAGGAACACGTAGACGATTTCACCGGGAAATTTCTGAACGAGTCCGGTGACGGAATAGACGTCACCGACAGTTCAGCTCACCGACAGTTCACCGACTCTACTGTTGGAAAGTCGGCCGCCGAGGTAGATATATGCCCTCAGGTTTTTGTCTCCGTTGAAAAGATTTGTGTGTATACATATATTAACTATCACTTTTTCTTGTTTTTAGCCGTCGGCGGGCCATGAACCGGGACCAAGCAAAAAAGCAGCGGTGAAACGAGGCGGGCCACGGACCGGGACCAAAAAGCTCCAAGGGAAACAGAAGTACCACATCGAGGAGATCAATGAAAAAGGAAAAACGATTGCTCCCACTAACCACGCAAGGAAATTTGTAGCTCAGTGCGGAGTCATCGTTCGGGACAGACTGTCCATCAGGGCTCAAGAATGGTATAAGCCAAAGGTGCCAAAAGAGGGGGTTATTTATGTCTCGAATGCAGACAAACAACTCCTCTGGGACGAGCTCATGCAGAATTTCACTTTACCGGAAGAGGAGGATGTAGAGGAGCCGGTTATAGAGAATCGATGCAAGGCCTGGACTTATATTGAGATGGGTGAATTGTTCCGCAGCTGGAAGAAAAGGCTTAACAAGTTCATAAAAGAAGGTAAAACTCCAGAATTTGTCGGAGTCTATGAAAAGATAAAAGATGAGTGGCCCGAATTTAAGGCGTACAAGCAATCGGAAGCCGCTAAGGCCATGTCAGAGAGAAATAAGAAAAATGCAGACAAAAAGATATATCACCATAACATGGGGTCAGGTGGCTACCTGACGGCCCTGCCTAAGTTTCTGAAAATGGAGGAAGAGTTTTTGGCTAAAGGTATACAGATCGAGACATTTGACTGGCCAGACCGGCTTAAGGCTTGGTTCTATGGGCATGGTGGAAAGTTAGACCCTGAAACAGGTGACTGTCTTTTTACCAAGGAGCACGGACCTGACCATATTAAAGCTCTCAGAGAGGTATGGAAGGAGGTCACGGAAGGCAGGTTCCACCCTAACAGAGAGAAGGACGAGCTATCGCGAGCCCTTAAGAATCCTGAACACAGTGGACGAACAAGAGGAACCGTCGGCTCTGTACCGTGGATACTTGGGTTTCCCAAAGATGTTGGCACTTATAGAAGCCGATCGAGAAAGAAGAAAGAGATTGCCGACCGGGACCAGTGGATGGAAAATAAATTACTACAACATGAGAAGGAGATAGCAGAGCTGAAGGCAGCGCGGACTCGACGGATGCCCTACGAATCTGAGACGCCCGAAAATCCTTCTCCTGATCCAAAATCAATGCGGAGAAGCAGCGTGGCTTCGACGGAGCTCGATCGCCACAATGATATGCCGGGTCCTCGTCACGCCGTGGATAATATCGTGCAGCGGGAACTTTGCGACCTACATGTGCCATGCTTGAACATAACCGTGAAGGTGGCGCACGGCTTTGCCCTACCGCCTAGCCCAAATGGAACTTACCATTGTCGCCCTATTCCAGATGGCTATGCTGTTGTCGGGGTTGATGAGGTTATCAAGACATATGAGGGAATTAAGCTGGACTTCCCTACGGGTGAAGACGAGGTTGAGTTGAGATTTGCCCTCAAGAGTACCTGCTTATGGAAAAAAGAATACATCGTGTTCCCACACATGCAGCTAAATCGCCCTCCCAGTCCACAAGCCAGTCCACATAACTACAACAATGACAACCAATGCGCTAGTCCAGACACCCCCCACAACGACAACCAAGGCTCTAGTCCATCTCCGCCGTCGCGTGAGCGTACTCCGCCGCGTGAGCGTACTCCGCCGCGTCAACGGACTCCATCGCCTCCGCAAAAGAAGCGGAAGTGCACCGCTGCGTCGACTAGTACTCAGAAAAGCGAAACGGCCGGGAAGTCTCGCTTTGTGAACTCTCGCAAAGATGTCGATACATGGGTCGAGGAGATCCAGACTTCCCCGAGAAAGAAGGCAAAAAAGATGTCTTTGCCTGTTCCGGTTTATTCTCCGGAAGCGATACGGTGGGCCATAGAATTTCTTACGCATCCGTCGCAATATGAAATAAATATGGACGATGACTACACACGCGTTCTGGTGCGTACATCTAAGAGAGTGCGGGAAGAACAAAAATCTGCTGCCACCCAGAAGAGAGATGTTCCACAACTCGGAATGCAGGCGGGACAATCGGCCCCTCCACTCATATTGGCGCCTTACAACCGGAACCCGGTCGATGATGTACTTTCGCAGCAAGCTAGAGATATGGGTATAACTCTGGCAGAGCTTAAGGCATTGCAAGCTGGCGAGAGTGTCACCATACATGAGGTGGTGCGGACATATGTGAGAGGAGAAGATCTTGTCGACCCTGCAATGGTGCGCACTCTACCAGCTAGGTTGCACCAACTAAATGCATGGTACTTGCGTACCACGAAAAGTCAAGACGGAGACTGGCTCTATGGGAAAATTCCAAAGGATTTTTTTGGCCCAGGTGATGATGAGGTTCAGATCGAGTATTGCGAATTATGGCAGTTATTCAATTTTGACGCGCTCGACAAATCTATCATCAGTGCCTTTTGCATGTAAGTAATTAAATTATGTATATATGTCAGTAATTCTCTAGCTCTACTTATTTTTCATTGCTTGTAATTATCCTTATCACTATATTACTCTTGTACTCTATTATGCAGGCTGAAAATTATACAATCTCGAAAGCTGGGACTCAATCACAAGATTGGATTCATTGACCCTAATCGAGTTCATCATCATGGTTTGTTACATTACCCAAATCAAACGGAGGAGCTTTTGCTTACTTATTTGATGGCGCAACATTACAAAAGCACCATAATTTTCCCGTTCAACTTCGAGTGAGTTGTTTACTTTCTTATACATACTCGATGTTAATTAAGTATATGTAATTGATGATTGAGTTATTAACAAATATAAACATATGGCAGATTTCACTGGGTATTATTTGAGATTGATGTTGACAAGGCAATCGTTGATGTCTTGGACCCATTATCGAAACCTGAAGAAAAGTTCGACGACACGAAACAGATGCTCCAGAGGTAATTTCGTTCATTATCACAATCGACCTCGTCTTTTCTAATAATATATAGTAATTAGTTAACTTCTTTACTAATTTTTCATACCGTAAACTTCAGGGTTTGGGACAAGTTCACCGGTTTCCACAAGGATGTCGGTATAGCTAAGAACTTCACTTTTAAATGGCGAGAGGTAAAGACGTATACTAGCTAGGTTCCACATACGCATATTCTTAATTTCAGTCTCACAATATCATTTTTTCAATATTTTTGATTATTTTTTATTAATTTCTTATCTTATTCTATCATAAAGTGCGCGAAGCAGCAACAAGGCACCAATTTGTGTGTTTTCTATGTCTGCGAGTTCATCCGAATTCACTTCAATGAGGGTGTAGACTGGAATAGGGTACGTTAACAATTCATTCAAACTTGTTCACTTCTCAAATTGAATTATTTTCATAATGGTTGATATATTGGTGTTGATCTCTCCTTTTTAGTTTGAGACAATCCGGAACAGGCTTGATGCAAAAGACCGCCTACTACCAATCGCGGAGGAAATTGCGGGCTTTCTGCTTGACTATGTCATAAAGCCAGGCGCAGAATGCAGTATAATCCGGCCGCCAAAAAAGACCATCCCGAGGAAAAAATAGGGTCTAATGCTTCTCTGTCATGTAAAAAATATTTGTACTTAGCCGTGTCCCCGGTACAGACATGATCTTCCGGTTGTAAATATTTGTTTCGGAGAACTCGTGTACTAGTAGTATTCATGACTATATCCCGAGGAAAAAATCGTGTAGTCATGATATATATTACATAGTAACGTATAATATGCAACTCGATCTTGTTTGAAATGAAACATAAATGAAAAAACACAAACACAAAAGAATCAGTAACATAAATAGAAAACAGAAACAAAAATAGAAAACAGGAAACAAAATAAAAGAAACAAAAAAAAACATATATACTGTCCCGGTTCGTATTACGAACCGGGACAAATGAGTCGCAGGCAGAGGCTGCCTTGATTGGCCACGTGGCCCCCCTATTGGTCCCGGGCCGTGGCGTGCCCGGGACAAATAGGGGAGGCTATTTTTCCCGAACACGTTGTCTCGAGGATCCCGCCAGGAGGAGAGGCCTGGTCCTTAGTCGTTTCGTCTGTCAGTCCGTGTGCGAGGCCTTGGGGGAGTGGGCTCTCCATACCCCAGTTCCGACTGGGTCGACAGTAGCCCCCGGGCCTATGATGGGCATGATTGAGCCCATGGGCTCAGGCGAAACGTCATGGGCCCTTAGTGTCTGGCCGGCCCGAGCCACGCGGCGCTCAGACGAGAAACGGTCTCGCACGATCCGGGGCGCGAGTCGTGGGGGGTCCCACCACGGCCCGGTAACTGCTCCTTGAGGGGGTATAAATCCCGAGCGTCGCAGCAGGAAGCCGTTACCGTTTCCAATCCTTCTCGCAGAAGTTTCCGCCTCCCAGAGCTCTCCGCCTCCGTTCTCTCCTGCAATTCTTCTCCTTTCGTCTTCCCCAACGCTCCGAGCCCCGACGACGAGCCCCCTCAAGAGCAAGGGCAAGGGCAAGGCCGCTGCGGGGTCGTCCTCCCAGGCGGAGGCCTCCGAGGCCGTGCTTGGCGCGGCGCTGCTCGGCATGCGCGTAAACGAGAAGGCGCTCGCCAAGGTCCGGTACTTGGTTCGGACCAGATGAACGAGCACGGCGCCACCGCCCTGAAGCCCGCGGTGCATGGGAAGCGCCCGCGAGGGTACTTCCCGATCTTCCAGCACTGCCTTGCCGCCGGACTAGTGCCGCCCTTCTCGCCGTTCCTAGAGGCGGTGCTGGCGTTCTATCAGGTGCAGTTGCTGCATCTGCACCCAACTCCATCCTCATCCTCGCCATCTTCGCCTACCTCTGCGAGGCGTACCTGGGCTTGGAGCCCACGGTGGGGTTGTTCCGGTGTTTCTACGCGCTCTGGAACATGGCGAGGAACGAGCGCTCAGGGTGCGTCTTGTTCCGCATTGTCGACGGCACGGGGATTGTCTACATCCCCATGTACTGAAGCGACAACAAGGCCATCACCTCGGTGACGAAGAAGGTGGACGACTTCCGCCAGAATTGGTTCTTCGTAGGGGTGGAGCACCCTTGCGCCTTCCTCGAGGTACCTGATGAACCACCGCAGAAGAACTCCCATTGGGGCAAGCCGACCTTCGATGGCGCGAGGAACAAGAGCTTGATGGAGCGCCTGAGTTTCCTTCACGAGGAGGGCCTCACGGGGCAGATAACCGTGGCGTACTTCGTGACGCGCCGCATCGCGCCCCTCCATGCCAATTCGGTACCCATGTGGATGTACTCGGGTCCGAATGACAAGATGCGGCTCCACAAGGAAGACAACGATCAGGACACTGTCGACAATGTCCTGTCCGCGCTTTTCGTCAGCCCGACTGTGCCTGCCTTGGATTTGCTCCCTGCGTTGCTCCGGCCTCTCCCCCAGTACAACTTGACGGAGCGCATGGCCATTTTGGAGGGGATGCCTCCTTTCACCCCGACAGTCCAGGCGGACTTGGGGGTGCCAACGCCTGCCATGCGGGGAGCGGAAGGGGAAGATTCTCCCTCGGCCTCAGGAGCTGGCCTAGGTGAGGAGGAGGCCACGGCAGGGGAGGTGTCTTCCTCGAGGGCAGGGCCGTTCACCGACGAGGTATGCAACCTCTCTTCAGGAGACGACGACGCCTTCGTGGTGGCACCCTCACACCCCGTTGAGGAAGAGGCTAAAGAAGGGGAGGCCTCTGACGCGGAGGACTCTCCGGAAAGGCGCGGGCCCCGCACAAAGGCCGTCGTGGACCGCGCGGGGGCGAGGCCATCTGACGTCCCCTTGAAAAGGAAAGCAACGACGCCCCCGGAGGGGTCCGGTGCCAAGACATTCCCCTCTTGGCGCTCGCCAGGCTTGGCGTGGGTCGATCCCGGCGGCCCCCTTTCAGGGTGAGTGTTCTTAACGCTTGGTTGCTTGCTTTTTGTTCTCTTTTCATTTTTCCCTTTACTGAAGATCTTTCCTTGGATTTTTGTCAGTGATCTTGTGCCTGCGAAGCGCCGTAGGCTTCGTAAGCCAGCTGATCTGAAGAGAGCCACGGCTGAGGCCGCGACTGACCAGGCCACGAGGCCTATGGAGACTGCCTCCACCGGCCCCACTGTGGGGGTGCCTCAAGTGGGGGCGGCTGCGCCTCAGGCGGGGGGGACGGAGCCTCAGTCGGAGGAGGAAACACCACGCCCAGAGGCATCTACACCGCCCCCCGCACCAATGGTGGTGGAAACCACGGAGGAGAGGGCTTCCACGCCTCCTCGCGCTCCTACTCCCCCTCGCGCGGTTACGCCCCCACGCGAGGCAACTCCGCTGCGCGAGCCAACGCCACCGCGCGCGTTGACGCCCCCGCGTGCGCCTACTCCGCCGCCTGCGCCCAACGCTCCCGCGCAGCCTGCGACGATAACGTGCGAGGCGCTGGTAGGTGCTGGCGTGTCCGCCATGGGAGATCCTTCCTCGCCTCCTCGCCCAGCTGGAAATCTTCCTCGACTCCTCGCTCAGCTGGAGGCGATGAGCGCCCTGCTGCGGCGGGCCCCGAAGAGGACGCTGGCGCGGGAACGGGCGGACCTCGCCCTCGGGGACATACAGCTCGCCCGGCAGCAGGAGGAGTTGGCGAGGTCGTGGGCGTCCTACCATGCGGCAGTCGAGGCACGCCGGCTGGAGGGCTCGGTGCTGCAGGCCGCCCGCGAGGAGGCCATCCCCTTCGCCAAGGAGATCCGCGAGGGGGCCATCCGCAACGCCGACGAACTCCTCGTGCCGCTCCTAGCGGAACGCGACGCCGCGGCAGAGCTTCTGCGCGAGGCCACGGTTGAGCGCGAGGCAATAGAGGGCTCGCTGGCGCAGAAGCGCCGCGAGCTGGGCCAACTGGAGGCTCAGTTGCTCGCCGCCCATCAGGCTGCGCAGGCCACCCTGGAGGGGGACCGCAAGGGCCTCTCCGAGCGCGAGCAGCGGCTGGCCCTCCAGCAGAAGGAACTGCAGTAGCGCGACAAGCGACGCCTTCAGGCGGAGAAGGACTTGGTCGCCCAGCGCGAGGCCCTTGAGGCGCACGAAGGAGATCTTGCCCAGGCGGTCTCAAAGTACAATGGGAACGTCGCCGCCCAGAAGCTTGCTTATGAACGCTTCGAGCGGCGGTTCTCCGAGAAGAAGAAGGAGGCTGATGCTGCCCTTGTGGAGCGCGAGAAGCAGTTCCCTGAGTCCAACTCACAGAAGTACCGCGACTTGGCCCAGAAGCAGGAGGACCGCTTCAAGGCCAAGCACGCCGCGGATGCTCGGCGGATCGATGAGCTCGAGAAGGACAACTCCAAGCTGGAGGCCCGCCTGAAGCGCGCCAAGGATGGCCGACGCCGAGCGGAGGAGGCCCGCGACGAAGCAGTTCACGACCTCAACTCTTTGGCCAAGGACGTGGAGGAGAAGGTGGCTCCTGCGATGGAGCGGGCGGCGGAGGCGTCGGACTCAGCCCAGGCGGCCAGCGCGCTCTCGAAACAGCGTGAGCGCATGTTCGAGGCGTTTGTCGCCCGAGGCAACGAGCTTGCCGTGCATCTCGGCGCGGACGCGCCGCACACCGAGGTCCGACGCCGTGGGGATGGTGCCATGTACCTGGTCTATTTTGTCCAGCTCTTCGCGGCGCTCGAGGGCCCGTCGCCGAGCTTCGCGAGATTATCGAGGACGAAAGCCGACAACTTCTGGGGGTGGTTGTCGATCGCATCTTCACCAACCTCAAGCTCCTCACGCCAGGCTTCGACCTCTCCACCGTGACGGAGGCCGCCCGACGCGAGGGTGTGCACAGGGTCTCCAACTCCCTCCGCGAGCAGGTTGATGCCTTCTGCAACCACTTTAGGCGGGCGGAGGCTGCAACTGAGGACAGCGAGGAGGAGGCCGCCTCTGCCGGGACCGAGGAGGGCGCCGTGGAGGAGGTCCAGGTCGACGATACCTCTGCCTGAGCTACTCGTTATTGCGCCCGTGTGTGCTTGTATCTGAAATAGTCTTGTGTTTAGATTCTCAAGACCTTTTGGCCTGTAATATACTCTTAACTGTTGTTTGCTTTTAGCTTGTTTGCCCCTCGAGAGGTCTCTTTGGACTCATCTTCATGTCTATTTGTTCTCTGCGTCGGTAGGACCCATGTCTTCGTGCCATGACTCCGCCACTTTGGTATGCAGGAGCAATGACTCCGCAAGGTCGGGGGGAGTTTAGGCCTAGGAGAGGTAAGAGCCCTGAGTCGCGATGCTCAAGTGCCCCCCTTAGACGTGCGAGTAGTACATGAAGCGTAAGTGCAAGCGAAGTCGCTTGAGGGGCCAACGTGGGTGCGAGACTTAGCTTCTTAAGGTTTCCGCCCTGTAGAGGATTTTTGCCTGGCGAGGAGGTCCTCTTGAGGGATCGTTCCCGGATGCCTCCTCAGGCTAGTGGGGGCTTTTCTTCCCTGTAGATGTTAGAGGGGCGAACCCAAACGCTGGAACACGGTGCATAGGACTCGTGCGCGCTTATAGGTCCCCTCAGGTGTTCCTTACGAGGAGAGTAAGTACCAAGGTCCTCTGTAGAGATGGCGTGTTTGAGGGATCTTGCCCTGCAGCCAAAGCTCGGATCCTTGGGTTTTACAGTGCTGCTGGTGTGTCATTTGAGGCACTGGCACCATAATCAGCCCCCGCTCGTGAGGTACGCATGTGGAGAGATATAAGCGCACATTTCAACAAAGCAATGCGTAAATAAAACTCACAACCATACATTACATAGCGGCGCCGAGGCGCTAAGTTCACTTGGGAACAAAATTGTCTCATTATGCTTGGGGTTGCCAAGTTAATGTTTTGACCATGTCGAGGCATGGGGACCACCCATTAGTGGCAGAGACTCTCAACGACCTGAGGTGGCTCGTTACAAGGAGAGCTCGAAGGGTTGACCCTCGACGGAAGCCTTGGGAGCTTGGAGGGTTAAGCCGTGAGCTTTTAACCTCTAGAGACACAAAGTGCTTGGAGGTTGAGCCGTAAGCTACCTCTTTCGCCAGATGTCTTGACGTGACAATGATCACGGGCGTGACGATGATCACGTTCTGCGTTTGTTCCTTTTGGATACAAAAAATTCTATGAGGTTTAAGCCGTGAGCTTTTAACCTCTAGAGACAAAAATGCATGGAGGATGAGCCGTAAGCTGCCTCTTCCGCTAGATGTCTTGACGTGACAATGATCACGGGCGTGACGATGATCACAGGTAGAACTTGCGGAGGTGCATGATGTTCCATGGATTCTTGACGGGGATGCCGTCTTGAGTCTCGAGGTGGGCCGCGCTAGGCCTGGCGATGTGGGTGACCCTGTAGGGGCCTTCCCACATCGGGGACAGCTTGTGGAGGCCTTCCCTGGAGAGGATCCGCCTGAGGACGAGATCGCCTGCCTCTAGGGTACGCGAGCGCACACTGCGGCTGTGGTAGCGTCTTAGGTCATGATGGTATTTGGCCGCTCGCAGTGCAGCACGACGTCGCAGTCCCTCGAGAAGCAGCAGGTCGTCATTGTGGAGGTCCTCTTGCTGGTCCTCATTAAAGGCAAGGACCCGTGGGGATCCATGCTTTATCTCTGTGGGGAGGACTGCTTCGGCTCCATAGACGAGGGCGAACGATGTTTCCCCCGTAGGCTTTGGTGGCGTTGTGCGGATGGACCAGAGAACCAAAGGGAGCTCACTGATCCAGCCCTTGCCGTGGCCTTTGAGGATGTCGAAGGTCCTGGTCTTGAGGCCTTTTAGTACTTCTGCGTTTGCGCGCTCAGCCTGTCTGTTGCTTTGCGGATGAGCGACTGAGGCGAAGTAGAGCTTGATGCCCATTTTTTGCAATAGGCTCTGAAGATGCCACTGGTGAATTGCGAGCCATTGTCGGTGATGATGCGTTTAGGCACTCCGAAGCGGTAGACCAGGCCTTTGATGAATTTCACCGCCGCGCCTGCTGTGATTGTGCGCATCGCCTCCACTTCAGGCCACTTAGTGAATCTGTCGATGGCCACGAAGAGGTAGCGATATCCGCCTTGCACTGTTGGGAAATGTCCCAGGATGTCCAGCCCCCAGACCGCGAACGGCCAGGAGAGCGGGATAGTCTGTAGCCCCAGCGCAGGTTGGTGGATTTGCTTGGCGTGGAAATGGCAAGCTTCACATGCTTGGACGATGTCCATTGCATCCTGAAGTGCTTGAGGCTAGTAGAAGCGACTCCTGAAGACTTTCCTTGATCAGCAATTTTCCTTCTTCAGGAGGAACGCATTTGAGCGCGGTGCCGTTTGGGCGCTTGCGGTAGAGATTCCCTTCTAGGATTTTGTAAGATTTTGCTTGGCGTGCGATTCGCTCCGCTTCAACATCTTCCTTGGGAAGAATCCCTTTGTCGACGTAGCTTTTGATCTCGTCAATCCATTCTGTTTCTTGATGCACCGCTGTGAGCAACAGGCGCTCCCTTGTAGGGGGCCCACAATCAGGAGCCCCGTTTGCAGGTGGTGGCATGAGCTCTTCGTCTGTGCTTGCGGGCATTGCCTCTTGAGGGTGCTTTATGGATGCTTCGACGAGCCTTTCTTCAAAGACGCCTGGCGGCTGAGCTTCCCTCTTTGATGCGCGCTTGGCGATGTCATCAGCCTCTTGGTTCTCCTTTCTTGGGATGTGCATGAGCTCCATTCCCCTGAAGTGCTTCTCGAGCCTACGGACCTCTTCAAGGTATGCGGCCATGTGGTCGTCCTTGGGCTTGTAGTTTTTGTTAGAGAATTTGACTAGCAGCAGGGAGTCGCCCTTGATGAGTAGATGCTTGACGCCAAGGGCGATTGCGGCGCGTACGCTAGCAAGCAGGCCTTCGTACTCAGCAATATTGTTGGAGATCTTGTCGATTCCGAAGCACAGATGGACCGCGTAATACAGCTTGTCGCCTTTTGGTGAGATCAGGACCACGCCAGCCCCACCGTGGCGACAAGCGAAAGCTCCGTCGAACTTCATGGTCCAGTGGCAGGGCATTTTATCTCCAAGGGGCTCTTGTTCTTCTCCCAGAGGCTCTTCAGGGGTTGGGTTAGTCCATTCGGCGACGAAGTCTGCCTGCGCTCTTCCTTTGATTACCCTTGTGGTATCGAAGCGCAGATTGAATGGCTGTAGCTCTATGTTACATCCTGCGACACGATCTGTGGCGTTTGGGTTGCGCAGGATTTGCTCCAGGGGGAAAGAGGTGACCACCGTGATGGGGTGCCCCTGGAAGTAGTGTCGCAGCTTTCTTGAGGCGATGAGTAGTGCGAGGAGGAGCTTCTGCTGCATTGTATACCGCTCGCGAGCATCACGCAGTATTGTGCTGACGAAGTAGACTGGATGCTCGACGAGGGTAGTTTCTGTAGCTTTTGGCGTCTTCTGCCTGAGGGGGCTCAGCCGGGCCCTCAAGGGGGTTGGCCTCGGGTGGCTTGTCATGGGCCTCGAGGGGGTTGGCCTCAGGGGGCTTATCACTGGCCTCGAGTGCGTATGCCTCAGGGGGCTTATCAGGCTCCCTGGCAGGATCTTTTTGCAGTGGTTGACTTGGAGCGGGCCTCTCTTGGGGCTTTGGGCCTGGCGGTGGGTTGGAGAGGGCTGCGCTTTCGTCGGGCTCCTGGTCAGGAGGCTTTTGCTTTGGAGTGGTTGCACTCTTCTTGTGGAGTACTGGCTCTTCCCTTTCTACCACAAGGACGGCGCTGGCTGTCTGTGGAGTAGCTGATAGGTACAGCTTCAGGTGCTCGCCTGATCTTGGAGCGACCATTACTGGTGGGCTGGCCAGGTACTTCTTCAAGCCCTCAAATGCTTTTTCAACTTCAGGAGTCCACTTGAAAGTGCCCATTATTTTCATGATCTTGAAGAACGGCAGGGCCCTTTCGCCGAACTTGGAGATGAATCTACCCAAGCTGGCCATGCAGCCTGCAAGGCGTTGCATGTCCTTGAGCCTGCGTGGAGGTTGCATGTCCTCTATGGCCTTGATTTTGTCTGGGTTCGCCTCTATGCCTCGATGGGACACGAGGAACCCAAGCAATTTGCCTGAAGGTACTCCAAAGACGCACTTGGCGGGGTTAAGCTTGATGTTCACCTTGCGTAGGCTGGCGAAAGTCTCTTCAAGGTCCCCGAGGAGAGTATTTCCCTCTCTAGATTTTACGGCGATGTCATCGACATATGCCTCGGTGTTCCTCCCCGTTCGCCCGCCAAGGGCTATCCTCATCAGCCTCTGGAAGGTGGCTCCGGCATTTTTTAGGCCGAAGGGCACGCAGACATAGCAATACACACCGCAAGGGGTGAGGATAGCCGTCTTCTCCTCATCTTCCTTAGACATTTTTATCTGATGGTAACCAGAGAAGGCATCGAGGAAACAGAGCAGGTCGCAGCCTGCCCTGGAGTCCACGATCTGGTCAATTCTTGGCATGGGATAAGGGTCCTTGGGGCAGCCCTTGTTGACATCGGTGTAGTCGATGCAGAGGCGGCCTCCTCCTACGGGCTTTGGGACTACCGCACCGTTGGAGAGCCAACTAGGGTGCGCGACTTCGCAGACGACCTTTGCCGCTTTGAGCTTCTCGACCTCCTTGACGATGAACGCTTGCTTCTCGGGGGCTTGTTTTCTTGCTTTTTGCTTGACGGGGCGCGCGTTTGGGCACACGGCTAAGTGGTGCTCGATCACCTCTCTCGGTACACCAGACATGTCTGACGGTGTCCATGCCAACCTGTCAAAGTTTGCCTGGAGGAAGGGGACGAGCGCGCTTTCCTATTTGGTAGGCAGCGCGGCGCCTATGGTGACGCTAGCCCCCGAGCCTTCAGCCCCGAGCTGCTGGAGCTTAGAGAGATTTTCTTCGTAGCAGCTGTGTCCTGGGAGAACAACTGCTTCTTCTTCTTGGGTCTCTCGAGAGGCTCCATGTCCTCGTATGCGCGGAATGCCATGGCGGCGGCCTTGTAGGCCGTCTCGATGGCGCGCGTAGTTTCCAGGACATGTCCACGGATGGTAATCGTGCCAGCGCTGCCGGGGATCTTGACCATGTTGTAGGCATGGTGCGTGACTGCCATGAATTTCGCGAGCGCAGGGTAGCCGAGGATGGCATTGTATGGCAGGCCGATGTGCGCGACATCGAAGTCGATGTGCTCGGTGCCGTAGTTTTCCTCGCTTCCGAAGGTGACGGCAAGCCTGACCTGGCCTAGAGGCTCAATCGAACCGCTGGTGACCCCCGTGAAGGGCCTCGAGGGCATGAGCCGCTCGTAGGGCACTTGAAGCGCTTCGAACGTATCTGTAGAGATAACATTCAGGCCTGCTCCACCATCGATGAGAGTCTTGGAGACAGCAATGTTGTCGATGGTGGGGCTGCAGACCAGCGGGAGGGTTCCAACAGTCTTGGTGGACTTGGGGTGGTCCTGAGCGTCGAAGGCGATGGTGTACTGCGACCACTTGAGGGGCCTGGAGGTGTCAGTGCTTGGGAGGGCGGCGTTGAGTTCGCGAGCGAACTGGTTGTTCGACTTTGGCGCGTGCGCCCCACCGAGGATGCAGGCAATGGCACCTCTTGGGGCTTGGTAGCCACCATCTTCCTTGTCAGGGAGATTCCGTTGCGGCGTTGTCCTGATTGCCAGATGGTTTCTGGTAGCCGCTCTTGCGTCCGCTCCCGCGGTAGCCACGGCCTCGGCCGCGACCGCCACTGCCCCTTGCTTGCTCTCGCTCCTTTCTCAACCTATTGAGGTCGAAGCAAGATTTTGTAGAGTGACCACGCATGTTGTGGTAGATGCAGAAAGGGCGGTGGTCATCCTTCCTCTCTCCAGGCTCTAGGGACTCCCGGCGGGTGCCCTTCGAGTCAGGCTCTGCCGCGAGGACCGCGGTTGTCGTGGTGGTGTCACGGCATATGCCATAGGATGGCTAATGTGTGGGGCCGATGGACGTTGGTGGATCCGGGAAGGGATAGCGAGCTGAAGAGCTCACACGGGGAGGATCCCGGTGTAACCGAGTTCTCCCAAGAACAAGAAATAAGATCACAACTCGAGGGGAAAGATCTAGCAAACACGAGCAAATGCACGAAGGCACACAACAACACACACACGATATACCCAGGTTCAGGGCCCTCGTGAGGAGGTAACACCCCTACTCCTGCCTTTCCTCTCAATATAAGTGTGGTACAAGGGCTACAACTTGCTCTTAGAGCTCTTGAGGTGAAGAACAAGAAGAACTAGATGAACTCAAGGGAAGACGAAGTAAATGCTCTAGGAGTAAATGAGACTATAGTTTTGGCTCCCAAGTTGGTCTCTCCTTCACAGGAGCAGTTATGGCGCCTTTTATAGAGTTCCGGCCAGGAGGGCCGGAAACCCTAATCCGGCTTGGCACCACCGGACAGTCCTAACCGTTATGTCGACACCGTCTAGTGCGACCTAGTTGCCGTGCTATCCGGCGTAGCCCCTTCGTCATCATTCCGGCAAGGACAGCAGGCGCCGTCCTGGAACATCATTGTCCCCCTGTCAGAGACAGGACATGTCTTTGCCCATCCCGGATAGCCTTTTCCGGATTGCCGGGCTAGGCTCGTCCAGTCTTGTCGTACCGTTGTCGTACCGGCTGACGCGCTCCCGTGTCAGGCGGGAGGTGACCATGCTTCCGTGTCAGGCGGAATGGTACTTCCCCCCGCATCAGGCGGGAAAGCCTGCTGCAAACCGTTGAGGGTCTACCGTGATCGCTCATGCCGGTCACCTTCTTGCCCGACCTTGCGAGTCCTTCCTGCACAAGCCCAGTAACCTGATAGAACCGAGACAAACGTTCCGGTTAGTACTTACCCGGATTGCCTATCCGGTATGCCCGAGTACTTCTCCTTCCGGGAGTCTACCCGGAGCCATAAAATCCGAGATCCTTTCCGGATGCACCCGAGTTTTTCTTAGGATGAGTATCTCTAGGCCTAGCCTCCCGAAGATGTCTTAGCCTACCAGCAAAGACATCTTCGAGAAGCTAGTTCTTAGAGGAACCATCCGCTGATGCTTGTGATGTTATGAGGGCTCGGGGTGGCTATTTATAGCCGCCAGAGATGACCCTTGCGTCTGCCAGGAGGCACCTTGCACTCTACCAACTCTGAAAGGTCAAGCTGCCCCTTCAGTGCACTAGGGGGTGGCCCTTGCTCACATCCCAAATTTTTAAACTAAGAAAAACTTAGTTTTACCAGACCCAAAATTCAGAACCAACAAAAACTTTTCTTATAAAATTAGTGTATGTTTATTTCTTGCCCATTCTTTGTTTGCATTGCTTGCAAGATTGTGGAATTCTATCTGTAATTAAAAATTTGAAAAAAAAGAAAACAAACAAAAAAAATTACAAAACATAACACCATGTGACACATGTCACAATATTTTCCAAAGTAAGAAACATAATTTTATTTTCAAACCAAAATCAATGGAGTAATATTATAAACACTCCTATTTGAGTTCCACAAGTTTTCCCTCTTCAAAATATCCATTTCAAAAACTTAAATTCAAATTATGAGTCTTTCTTTAAATATTCAAATCATCAAAAAAGTGCTATGTGCCACTTGCATCCAATAGGTTTAAACCATACCACAAAGTTAGGCAAAGATAGGAGAAGCAAATTATAAAAATAAAACTTAAAAATGACACACTGTTCTGACTCAAGCATTTCATCAAACACTTGGTGTTCACCACCCTGCCCTTCCCAAACCGAACCAAGCCACGGATCAATTCGAGCAATTGTGGGTTTAATTTGTTAAATTGGAGCAACCACTGGATTCACCTCATCTCCATGATCACGCAGCACCCGAGAATGCAAGGAATGATGGCCGGAGTCGCCGTGGAGGAGCTGGCGATAGCACGGCCGTGCGCACGTCGCCGTGGTCGGCACTGTGGCCGCGACGACGCCGCGCCGTGTTGGCCGCTCCGTGCCTCCCTCGCTCTCCCTCACCTCCTGGCGCCCTCGCACAGCAGCAGCTCGCACCAGCAGTCGCCCGAGCACGCCGCGCCCGCGCCATGCCGTGCACGACGTGCACCGCCCGAGCGCGCTCACGGCCGTCCCCCACCCGAGCACGCAGCTCATCGCCACGCCACCCCTCCTTGCCCGAATGGTTCCCCGAACACCCCGCAGCATAGACGCACCCCTCCACCGGCCTACGGCGAGCTCGCACGACCGCGGGTGCCCTCTGCACCGCGTCCACCGTGCGCCGCCCGGCCGCTATAAAGACCCCCGTGCTCCACCGTTTCTCCACACCGCTCACCACTGCCTTCCCCTCACTCTCCACTCTCTCATGCGCCGCTAGGGAGCCCAGGCCAAGGCAGCAAGGACTCAGGCCGCCGTGGCCTCCTCGAGCCCGCCGTGCCCGAGGTAGACGACGACCACGGCCAGGCCGTGTTGCCCCTCCCCTTCTCTCCTATCTGGCCACCATCTCTTCCCCATACGCCCCGCACTCACCCGCCCCTTTTTCCCCTCGGGTTCATGCACAAGATCGACGCAGGAGCCTCGCCGGAGTTGGAGCACGGCCGCGGAAGAGGAGCTGCTCGCCGCCGTCGATTGGAGCCGCCCCAGCACGCGCCGCTCGTCCCTAGGCCTTCCCCGAGTCGCCGCCGTCGTTCTGCACCGTCCCCACGTCCTCCCGAGCTCCCTAGGTGAGCTATCCATCCACCTCGCCGTCGCCGGAGCCGCAGCGCCGCTCGGTTTTGGTCGCCGGCGACGCGCGCGATCTGAGCCATTGGATCTTGATCCAACGGTGGCTTACCGGTTCGTTTTAAATAAAAAGAATCTGACGCGCGGACCCCACCTGTCATGTTTTTAAACATTTCCCACGCGCGCACCTGTCACTGTCCAGTAGGCCCCACCCATCAGGGTTTTCAACATTATCCACTCCGGATTAATTATTCTAATTCAGATTTAATTCAAAAACCAGTACTGAACTCAATTTTAGAAATTCCATCAGGATTAGCTATTGCTCGAACGAAGATGCCGGATGATTATGTCTGGGGTCTTGTCGGGTGGTCCCGGAAAAAACTACTAAAACAGGTGCTTGTGTCTGTCTTTCGCCAACTTACATTTGCACCTGGATTCTGCTGGAAACCGACATGGTTGTCATGCAATGACTTGTTCGTGCAGTTATTCGAGCGGCGGACCGAGGAAGACGCGATGCACGCCGGTGGAAAGTTCGTGCCGAACATCCCGGCACCGGATAAGATGCCGAGAGAGGATCCCGACGGCGAGGACCACCTTGCTATTCCTCTAGTTCGTGCTGCTGCTCCGGGTAACCCTTCAACCTCAGAGGCTATTTCCGTTTCTTCAGATGATGAGGATGAGATTGATTGTCAAATACTCGATGTGATTGACGCTTTTCCCCTCAACTAGGCTTCGCCAGTGGCTCCGAAACCCACGGCCGTGACGAAGCGCGCCGAGACCCGGAAGCGTGCGGCTTCCGACACCACCCATGCCGGTGCATCCGGCATCACTCCCAAGAAGAGTAAGCCGAACAAGAAAACAGCCGAGAAGCCTCCACGCCGAAGGAGAGGTCCTCCCACCGTCGATTCCGGGTAAGATCTTTTTGCTTTAAGTTACATGGTTTTGTCTTCTCCCGAAGTCTTTTCTGATACGTTTCTTTCAGAGATGCACTCGACGTTCCGGCATCCGCGGCTTCCCATCCCCCGGGATCCCGCACTCCTAGCCCGCCTCGGGCTGCTCCTTCTCCATCTCGCCCTTCCGTACGAGGGAGCGAGCATCCTGCTCCCAGCGCTGCGCAGACTGCCGCGGCGGCTCCGGACTCTCGTCCCGCGGTGGTCGAGATTCCGGCCCAGGCTACCGCCGCATCGGAAGACATCTTCCTTCCGGACAGCCCGCGCAGGGTCCCTGGGCTTGAGACGGAGATCGCAAGTCCTCCTCGGCAGGTCGTGCCGGGAGCCTCCTCCCGGCAGGCCTCGGGCAAGACTGCTCCGCCGAAACAGCCAACAGCCCCTTCCCGGCAACCTGACCATCCTACCAGGAAAGCGCACAGCAAGGCCGCCGGGCAGAAAACAACCTCCGCCAAACCTACTGCTCCCCCGACATCCTTGGCCCAAGACCTGGCCCTAAGCTCGGGTAAGTTTTTGCGATTACCACCACCTCCTGCCGAGATCCCCACTGCCGCCCTGCAGATGCTACGAGCAACCGTAAGCTCCTTTATGCCTTCAGGATCCCGGGAGGTTGTTGCTGCTCGCGCGCCTGGCGGTTCTGGCATGCGTGCTGTTGAAGAATACAACCAAGCCTAGATTGCCGCCGACGCCTCCGAGATCGTGGAGGACTTGCACGCTGCCGGCCCTAGCCGCAGCGGCCAAGCTCTACAGGCTCTCCAGGTGGCCGCGCTGGACGTTACTCGGGTGATCGAGGTAAGTTTGTTCCCTTTACCTCTTCCAAGGATTATTTGTTCCTCCCCCACTAGTCCCCGAGATTGGTGCCTAGTTCTCTAGATTCCACCGAAAAGCAGACCCCTAGGCTCCAATCTTAGAGAAAATCCCAGGACTCGGAAGATGAGTCCCCGAGATCCTCCCTACCGAGTAGCTTTAAAATTGTTCCATCTCCACTAGTCCCCGAGATTGGTGCTTAGTGCTCTAGATTCCACCGAATAGCAGACCACTAGGCTCCAATCTTAGAGAAAATCATAGGACTTGGAAGCCGAGTCCCCGAGATCCTCCCTACCGACTAGTTTTAATTGACATAGATCTCGGAACATCCTGAGTCCCCGGGATCCTTTCCGAGATTGACATAGCTTTCTTTGTTTTGAATTCAGGAGTGCGGCAACAAGCGGGGCAGCATCTTCCACAGTGTTCTTGCTGACCTTGGTCAGTCCAAGAAGTGCGAGGGGCGCCTCCGGGAGGAGCGGGATGCCGCGCGCAAAATCTCGGTCGAACAAAAGGCTGCGCTTGCTGCTACCCAGGCCGAGATCGCGCGGCTAAGCGCCGAGCTCGAAAAGGCCAAATCTGCCGCGACCGATATGAAGGCGCGCTTCATGGAGGCGTCGAAGAAGCAGAAGGAGACCTTGGATCAATCAGAGGCGCGCGCGCACCACGCCGAGACCGGGCTGGCGCTTCTCCGGTCGCAGGCCGATACTTGGCTCTCTGAGCTAACCGGGTTGAACCGGGATCTTAACAGTAAGTTGACCGACATTCTTTTCTCCTCCTCTCTTTCTTTACTGCTACAATCCTTATGACCTAGTCTCTTGACAACTCTTCTTTTTAAAGGGGAATTCGAGCACTCCCGCGACGCTGCCAATCTTGCAGTCGCCGCCGCCCGGGAGAAGCGCGTCGGGAAGGGCCCTGTCTCGGACTCTTGTGACATTGAGGATCACCTCACTGCCCTGAAAGCCCGGATAGTGCCTCTCCGGTCGATCGGGACCGAGTTGATCAGCGTCACGGTTCACGTCCATGGTGCACTATGGCCAGGCGTCAGCGCGACGCTCTCGGTCAGCGAACTGGCGACCGCGCTCCGAGCTGCCGGGAGGCGTCTCCACGCTTGGAAGCGCTCCGATGCGCGGACTGGGGCCGATCAAGTCTTGACCCACGTGCTTAGTTGGTACGAGGGTCTCGACCTTGATGTGGTCCAGCGCCTACGCACCATCTCGGCGTGGTGCACCGATCCGGTCAAGGTACAGCGGCGTCAAGAGGTGGCGCATCGCATCGCCTTCTGGTCCAACATCGGGGTCTTCACCACTAGCCTCGTCGTTTCTGACTCCGAGTCAGATTATGAAGACGATGGTGAAACCGGTGCAACCGATGACATGGACGCCGAGATCCCAGAGGAGGCCGACGCCGCTTCCGGTGCCGCCACCGAGACCGTGGTCTCCCGGGATGCTTCTACTCCACCGCCACCCGAGGCCTCTCAGGCCGAGGTGCATCCGGATGCCCCGAGCACCGCTGCTGGCGCGGAGGATATCGTCATCGTCGCTCCTGCTGCTGCTACCACCGAGAAGCCGGCTTCTCCTATCCCTTAGAAATACTTAAGTGTAGAACTGTTAAATTCCTGGGATGCCGGGTGCAAGATGTAATATATACTTTTAAGATTTATGTTTCGCACTATATTATATAAAAACGAGGTATGTCGGTTTACTCTGCAACGAGTCCCCGAGTTCCTTTTCGTGTCTACCGTACTTAGGCAATCTCTGATCTTGTCTACCATTTTGGCGTTCTACAGTCGAGTCACAAAATTCCATGCACGACATACACTACTTAAGAATATCCGAGTTCCAGTTAACCGAATTCCCGACATAAAAAATAACCGGGTTAGTAAAATAAATATGCCGGATAAGTTCCTGCTCCGAGTCCCCGAGACCGTTTTCGTGTTCCCCACATTTGATTATCTTTGCTCTTGACTACTATTTCGGCGTTCGTCAGTCGAGTCACAAGATTACTTCACATGACATACATTACTTTGACTTGAGAATCGATCTCGGAATTTCCCGGCATATAGAGAACATAAAAAATAGGTACCAGGCAGTCCCCGGGTTCCTTCCCGGGATGCCGACATGAAATAAAAAATAAATGGAACAAAGTAAATGGGCGCACAACGAGGCAGTCCCCGGGTTCCTCCCGGGGTGCCGAACTTTCATTAACAGATAAAACTCGAAATACAACATACATTGTGCCCTTTACGTGTAAAAGGGTCGAAGCAGGGCTACATTCCATGGACGCTTGGTTTCCTCACCGGATTTGTCCATTACACCTTTCCTAGCCTCCTGTGCATCTACAAGGTAATAAGAATCATTGTGCAATGCCCTGCTTATCACAAAAGGTCCCTCCCATGGAGGTGACAACTTATGCATTCCGGCCGTGCGTTGGATGAGCCTAAGCACAAGATCTCCTTCTCGGAACACTCTTGGGTGCACTTTCCGGCTATGATAGCGACGGAGATTTTGCTGATAAATTGCAGACCGGGATAATGCCAATTCTCTTGCTTCTTCAAGTAAATCAACATCATTTTCTCGGGCCTCTTTCGCCTCAGTCTCGGTGAACATTGTCACTCTCGGGGAATCATATTGCATGTCGGTCGGGAGTACTGCCTCGGCGCCATACACCATGAAGAATGGCGTATACCCAGTAGATCTATTCGGTGTGGTCCGGAGACCCTATAATACTGCCGGTAACTCCTCTATCCAGCATCCCGGAGTTCTCAACAGTGGTTCGATCAAGCGGGCTTTGATGCCGGCCAAGACCAATGCATTTGCTCTCTCAACTTGCCCGTTTGCTTTCGGGTGTGCAACTGATGCTACATCCAACCGGATTCCCTTCTCAGCACAAAATCGAGCGAATTCCCCCACAGCAAAATTGGTGCCATTATCCGTGATAATGTTGTGCGGGTACCCGTACCTCAAGATGATGTCTTTCAGGAATTGCACCGCGGCGTGTCCGTCACACTTCCGGATTGGCTTGACCTCTATCCACTTGGTGAATTTGTCAACCATGACCAGTATGTGTGTCATATTGCCTCTTGCCGGCATGAACTGCCCGACCATGTCCAAACACCATACCGCGAATGGCCAAGTGATAGGGATTGTCTTCAGTGCCGATGCCGGCATATGTATCCGGTGAGCAAACCTCTGGCATCCTCCACATTTCCGGACAATGTCTTCTGCTTGCTGTAACACAGTGGGCCAGTAGAACCCATGCCGGAACACTTTCGCCACCAGGGTCCGGGATGATGCATGATGTCCACATTCCCCCTGATGTATTTCCAGCAGCATCTCTTGGCCTTCTTCCGGTTCCACACACCTCTGGAGTACCTCGGTGACACTCCTCTTATATAGCTCTTGATTGATGACGGTGTATGCTTTTGACCTCCGCACTATCTGTCGGGCTTCCACTTCGTTCTCCGGGAGGGTTCCTTCCAAGATGTAAACCATAATGGGCTGTGCCCATCCCGGGACAGGTCGAATCGGGAACATGGGAATATCTATGTCCATTGGTTCTGCCGACATCACCTCCATCATCATATTTCTTTGCCTCTCTGAGCACAGTGGTGCAGTGCCCGGGTTCGATGTGATGCTCCCGACATCTACTTCCATGGGTACAGCTTCCGAACCAGGCTCCTTGGGGATGAAGATAGAATCCGACTCGGGTGAGGGCTGAATAGATGGCTTCCTCAAGTGTTCGAGGGCGATCCCGGGAGGGATGGCATCTCGAGATGATCCCAGTTTGGACAATACATCTGCTGCCTCGTTTTCTCCTCTGGGTATGTGCTTGAACTCGCATCCCTCGAAAAATCCGGATATTTTCTGCACATGAAACCGATACAAGGCCATGTTGGCATCCAGTGCATCCCAGTTCCCCGACACCTGCTGCACCACGAGGTCGGAATCGCCGAAACATTCTATCCAGCGGATGCCGATCTCCTTGGCGACATTCAGTCCATGAACCAAGGCCTCGTACTCAGCGACATTGTTAGATGCCCGGAAATGAATTTCCAGGACATACTTCAGTACATCTTGTTTTGGTGAAGTGAGAACCACTCTGGCACCCAACCCGATCTTAGCCTTGGAGCCATCGAAATGCATCCTCCAGAAATTATAATCCGGCATCGGAGGTTCATACTGCATCTCGGCCCATCGACCAAAAAATCCGGAAGCGCCTGCGACTTGATTGCATCTCGTCTCTCGTATGCCGGGGCGTACGGAGACAACTGGATGGCCCATTTGGCAACTCGGCCGCTAGCATCTTTACAACCGATGTTCTCGGCGAGGGGAGCCTCGCACACCACTGTGATTGGGTGCTCTTGGAAGTAGTGCTTGAGCATGGTCACGGCCATGTACACTCCATACGCCATCTTTTCGTAGTGCGGGTAGTTCTGATTGGATTCCGAGATCACCTCACTTAGGTAATACACCGGTCTCTGTATCAGCTTGTCCCCTTCTTGCCTCTCTACCACGATGGCTACACTGACTACCCGGTTGGTGGCAGCAATATACAACAGCATAGGCTCCTTGGGCAACGGGGATGCCAACACGGGTGTTGTTAAAAGCATTCTCTTTAAGTCGTTGAACGCCGCATCAGCCTGCGGGGTCCAAATGGATGTTTTGCTCTTCTTCATCAATTGGTATAGGGGCAAGGCCTTCTCACCTAGTCGGCTTACAAACCGACTTAGGGATGCAAGACATCCAGTGAACTTCTGCACATCTTTGAGACGTATAGGCAATTTCATGCTCTCGATAGCACGTATTTTACCCGGGTTGACTTCAATTCCCCGGCTCGAGATGAGGAAACCGAGTAATTTTCCTGCCGGAACACCGAACGTGCACTTATCCGGATTCAACCTCATCCAGAACCTTCTTAAGTTCTTAAATCTTTCCCTCAGATCATCGATCAATGAGGCTTTTTCTTTTTTTTTTATGACTATGTCATCGACATAGACCTCTGCATTCCGGCCTATCTGATCGTGCAAAAATTTCTGCATGCACCTCTGGTATGTAGCACCAGCATTTCTCAAACCGAAAGTCATGACACGATAGCAATAAGACCCATACGGGTAATAAAAGCCGTTTTCAATTGATCATCCGGATTCAAAGGTATCTGGTGAAACCAGAATAGGCATCTAAAAAAGTCAAAATCTCACTCCCGGCAGTGGAATCGATCACTTGATCTATCCGGGGAAGGGGAAATGGGTCCTTTGGACACGCCTTGTTGAGGTTGGTGAAGTCGATGCACATGCGCCACACCTTAAGCAGGAGGGGATCATCTTTCTTCTTCTCTACCAGGACCGGATTTGATATCCAATCTGGGTGTAGCGCTTCCATCACGAATCCGGCAGCCAGCAGTATAGCGAGATGCTCCATGATGTCAGCTCTTCTTTCATCCGACAGGCGCCTAGTCGGTTGCTTCACCGGCTTCGCATCCGGTCTAACAAACAGAGAGTGATCAGCCAACTCCCTCAGAACCCCTTGCAGATCGTCACTTGACCACGCAAAAGCATCCCGATTCTCACGGAGGAAGTCGACGAGCTCGCCTTCCTATTTGTTGTCCAGGTTGCTGCCAATAATGACTTGGCGCTCCGGGTTGCTGGGATCCACTCCCACCTTCTTCGTCTCCTTAGGTGGCTGGAACGATGCATTCTGCTCCGGGTTCACCATCCCGGGCATTCCGAGTTGGGAGGTCTTGGCCAGCGCCACCACCTGCTGGATCCTCTTCTTTTCTTCAGCTATCACCAGGGATTCGGCTAAGCACGAGCCGGCCGAAGCACACTCCATAGAGCGCTTCTGGTCTCCCGAGATGGTGATTATGCCGTTAGGGCCCGGCATCTTCATCTTCAGGTAAACCATGTGAGTTGAGATCATGAATTTGGCCAGCGCTGGCCTGCCGATCAGTGCGTGATAAGGGCTTTCGAGGTCCACGACCTCAAATTCCAAGCTCTCGGTTCGGCAGTTTTCCCGAGTCCCGAACAACACCTCAACCCAGATTTTACCCATGGGTGAGCAAGAGACTCCGGGCACAATGCCATGGAAGGTTGTCTCGGTAGGTAGCAAGGTGTTCATGGACACCCCCAGCTTCAGCATCGTATCCTTGTACATGATGTTAATGGCGCTGCCATTGTCAATCAGAACCCGACTGAAGCGGACATTGAGGCTTGGTCCGACAAAGGTTGGGTCTACCACCAAGGCGTACGCCCCCGGCTTAGGCATAACTCTGGGATGATCCTTCCGGCTCGACGTGATCTCCATCTCGGACGAGTGCAAGAACTTGGGCACCGCCGGAATCACAGCGTTCACTTCAAGGGCGCGCTGTCGGACACTCTTCCGGTCAGTGGGCTCGGTCACGAAGACCACCTAGCTCTGATGTGCCTCCCGGTAACTGCCTTGCTGATGTCCGGTTTGGTTACTGGGGCCTGCGCCGTTGTCGTTCCGGGTCTGCACCACGTTCACCGGCCGAGGTGGGGTTCCTCGGTGAGGCTGGTTAATCCACAGGTCCTAGGATCGAAACCTGGCTCTGATACCACTTTGTTACGCCCTAAAATCGGTACTATGTAGATTTAAGCGTTCCCGCCGAAATCCGCATAATAACGATTTTAGGTCGCCCACCAGACATAATGTGCACGCCAAAACATGCGCATTATGTGGGTGGAATTGTGATAACATTACAACAGTTCCGATACATCCACAAATACAACAAAGATAATATACAACCACGACTCGAACGAGTCAAGATACAAATGATACAATACAAAGATTCAAATGACAGGGGAAGCAAAATAGTATCCGACTACAGATAAGATGCAAATTGGACTAAGAGACCTGCAGATAAGCGATGGCGCCATATCCCTGCCCAGCCAAGCCGGAGGGATTACCAAGCTAACGTCGTCAGACATAAAACCTGTTAACTGCACATAAATCACATCCCAAAAGAGGGTCAGGGCACTCCCTGGCAAGCAAAACCGACTTGCCTACTTTCTACACCATCTCCCAAAATATGGGGGAGGTGGACTTAGCGGCAGCAGCATTAGCAACCTAAGAGACACGCTACAACTTCCGTCTAATCAGAGAGGGATAAGAGTGTCGTGGTATCGGCATAATTTATAGGAGACGGGGGTCCTCTAGCCTACGTATGGATTGTGGGGAAGAAGGATGGTATCGTCGAGGACGGGATTGAACACGGCGAGTTTACCCAGCTTCGGATCCCACAACGGTGGCGAGATCCTACGTGCTGCTATAATTCACTATGAGGCAATAGCCGTGAACAGGTTACAATGTGTACGATGCGTATTGAAGTGTCTGCCCTAAAGGCTCCCTGGTGGCCGGCTTATATAGGCGGCCAGACCCCAGGGTACAAGGCAAGTACTTGTCCGGCAAGTAAACAGAGACCTAGACCTAGCCGGCTTAGTTGCCGCCTTCCGTCTTGGGCTTGGTGGCTTGATGGGCTTCGGCCTTCCGCCTTCTTTGGACCGTTTGCCTACTTCCTCGTACGTCAGCTATCTGGGCCGCCCGGCAGGCTTCGGCCTTACCAACCTTGGGCCACCCTTGACTAGCTGGATTGATCCATGTTGGTTATACCCCTAGTTGATATATCCCCAACATTAGCCCCCAGAAAGGTTGAAGTTCTCCAGGCGCCGGCTTCTTCTTGATTCTTCATCTGCCAAAGTTGGCGGCTGCAGGACTTGAACCATTCTGGGAATCAACGAGGCACGCGCGTCTTGATACTGACGCATGGCCGCCTTTATCCAACACGGGAAAAGACGGCTACTCTGCAATTTTGCCGAGCATTCTTCTCGACGGATTCCACTTAGCCGGCTCACGACAGTTTGAAAATGGGCTAGGCGGGAATCTCGCCATGATCACAAATTGCGGGAAAAGAGGAGGCGTGGAGATCGTGCGATCATGCGTTGCAACGGATGCTGGACACGTGTCCGACTAAAAGCGCCGTTGCACAGGGAGCAACGCCTGGCCCTATAAATAGGTAACCGAACGGTCCATTTTCGCCACCCTGCCTTTGCTCTCCGTGCCCTCTTGCCCTTCCACTTCTCCGCTTCTTGCTTCCGAGCAAACTCCGGCGAGCACATCTCCTCCGACGACCTCCGCGCGCGGCGATGTCCACCGGCCAAGACCTTCCTTTCACGGCGTCCAGCGGTCCGGCGACCGAAACCGCGCCCGCGACGGCGATGGGCGGCGCGGTAACTCGTCCCGCGACGGCGGCGGTGTAACATCCCAGAATATTAATATAATTAGTAATGCAAAAATGTGGGCCAACAAAAACTTTTCTTATAAAAATGTGTGTATGTTTAATTCTTGAGTGTTGCTTGTTGCATTGTTTGCAAGATTGTTAAATTCTAGCTCTAATTAAAAATTTGAAAAAAGGAAAATAAATAAAACAAACCACAAAAACAAAACACCATGTGACAAATGTCACATTATATTTTCCAAATTAAGAAGCATAATTTATTTTTACACCAAAACCAATGGAGAAATATTATAAACACTCCTAGTTAATTTTTACAAACTATTCCCTTTCAAAAATTCAGATTCAAAACTTCAAATTCAAATTAGAAATTCATGATTGAAATATTTCAAAATATTTCAAAGAGACTTTGTAACACTCACCAATAATATACTTAGCCTAGATCTTAAATTTGGACCCAAAAGAATAAATAGAAATAGGAAAATTAAAATGCCAAAAGGTCATTGTTTTGGTTTGGGCAATTCACCAAACACTTGGTGTTCACCACCTGTTCTTCCCAAACCGAACCAAACCTCGGATCAAATCGAGCAATTGAGTGTTTAACTTGTCGAATTGGAGCCTCCCCTGCACTCACCTCATCTCCACGATCCCAGCGCGCCCGAGATCACGCCATTTGGTCACCGGATTCGACGAGGAGGCGTTGGCGACAGCCACGGCCGCGCGCACGTCGCCGTGGTCGGCACTGTGGCCGCGACGACGCCGCGCCGTGCCGGCCACGCTGTGCCTCCCTCCCTCGCTCTCCCTCACTCCCTGGTCCCCTTCCGCACCCACAGCCCACACTATCACCAGCCCGTGCGCGCCGCGCCCGAGCCAGGACGCGCACGCCGTGCGCCGCCCGAGCACGCCCACGGCAGGGCCATGCCCCCGCACGCACCCAAGCGTGCCACGCCGCTCCACCTTGCCCGCTCGGTCCCCTGAGAGCCCCGCAACCCAGCCACGCCCCTCCACCGGCCTACGGCGGCCTAGCACGGCCACGGGCGCCCCTGCACCGCGCCCACCGTGCGCCGCCCGGCCGCTATAAAGCGCCCCCGTGCCCTGCTCTTCTCCACACCACCCCACTGCCTCTTCCCCCTCTCACACCACCTCTCGAGCACCGCCTGGAGGGCGACGCCGTCGCCGCAGAGCCTCAGGCCACCGTGGGTCTCCTCGAGCTCGCCGTGCCCGAGGTAGACGACGACCACGGCACGGCCGTGCTACCCCTCCCCCTTCCCTTCTCTCTGCCCTCAGCCCTTCCCCTTGCACCCCGCACTCACCCGCCTCCCTTTTCCCTCTGTCCCGTGTCCAGGAGCGCCGTCAATCGCTCGCCGGAGTCGGAGCAGAGCCGCGGAGGAGGAGGAGATCGTCGCCGACGCTCGGGGCCACGCCAGCACGCACCACTCGCCCCAGGAGCTTCCCCACCTCGCCGCCGTCATTCTGCACCATCTGCACGCCCTCCCGAGACCCCTTGGTGAGCGCTCTGTCCCCCTCGCCGTCGCCGGAGCCGCGGCGCCGCCCGATTTAGGTCGTCGCCGACGCGCTCGATCTCAGCCGTTAGATCTATATCGTACGGTAGCTTACCGGTTCGTTTTAATTATTAAAACCCTGACATGCGGGTCCCACGCGTCAGGTTTAAATAAACCGCGCGCGCGCTCGCTGAGTCACTGACCAGTGGGTCCCCTCTGTCAGATTCTTCAACATTATCCACTCTGAACTTTAATTCGAATTTAAATTTCATTTAAAAACCAGTACTAAACCCAATTTTAGAAATTCCATAACTTTAGATTTACAACTACAAATTTAACAAATCCAACTGTTCTGGAAAGCTTATGAAATTATCTATCCAACTAAACTAGTTTCACCCCATTTGGATATATAATAAAAATACAATATTCAAAATACAGTAGCATGTTTAAATTCTAAACTTGTTTGTTTCTGATACTCTGATAATCCAAATTAGTTGAAACTAATTTTATTAGATCACCTTTAGCCATGGTTAGTCAATCCTAAAATGGTTTAATTTTTAGATAAATATAATTTAAATAATAGCCAAAACCATATTAATTGACTTCTGGAGTCAAAATAATGTGTAGGGAGTTTGGTAACTCCAAATGACCCAAACCCAATTGTGTCATCTTCTACACATCATTAGCTTTCTGTAGAATTTTAGCTTGTATTTTTGTGACAAACAGAACTCAAGCTATGCAATTAAACATGTGCAACAAGTTTCTGCCCCAATTAAAATACAAGGGAATAATGTTTAATTCCATTAAATTGAAACCACATGATATTGTTTGGTATGTGGAATGGTTAATTAGAACCTCTAAGAGTGCATTGCGATGATGATTGATTGAATAGGCTAGTGATTGTTTGTATTTGATTGATTGTGTATTAGAAGAGAACGTTGCCGGATATATCGAGGAGGAGGGATTTGCTGAACCTGAAGACCAAGACCAAGATCACTTTGCCGAGCAAGGCAAGCTACTCTCTGAGCTTGCACCTAACTTATGCATCTAGATTTACAAATCATTTTCAAAAGCAAAGGTTTACAAAAACCCTTTTTCAAAAGTATATAGAGATGATTTTGCCACCCTATATAGAAGTAGATACTAAAACTATAGGATGGAAAAACAATGTTGTTTATTCAAAACTCCTTTGAGAACTTGTGTGGATATATAGCACCAAGATGGTGTGTTGAAATAAGGAAATGGAGAAAGATGGTTTTGGAAAAGCACATTGTGTCCTAGTACTCAGTCAAGCAACCGATACTCTGTGCGACCACATTTACCCACATATGGGAAAGGGCTTAGTCATATAGTTTGCTCTTATTAGTATGGGACTCTGCATCAACAGAGATGACTCTGTTATGCATGAGGGAGTGGTTTGGTGACCTAACCCTGACCTGGGTCCTCGCTCAAAAATCTATGAGTAGATAAGGAGGAGGATAGAAGGATGTCCGTATACACCGCCAGATAAAACCTATGAGTCCTCACACTTAGGGTTTCCGACGGGAAACTGGACTAGGTGTAGATGGAATGGTTCATAGGGGCAGGATCCTATACTAGCATGAGCAAGGGAAAGACTAGGGTCGGTGACTCAACTTCGCATACCACGGGTATGGCGAAGCGTGGCTGACACGATGAGTTATCGAATGAGTGTGGGAAAAGCGTGCTACCTCTGCAGAGGGTAATTAAACTATTCGAATAGCCGAGTCCTCGGATATGGACAGTTGAAGACCCTACTTAGACCATGTGCAAGTTTTTGGAAAAGAGTTGAGTTTGAAAAGAAGAAGGAAATGGAGAGTGTTCCATACACCTATACCAACGGATCGGTATGAGGTAGTTGGAAAGATATTACCATAATGGTTTATGGTTGGAAAAGGAGGAGTTTTGGAATAACACTAATAAAATTGAGATATCTAGTAGTCATAATTTCCTTATCTTCTTCAACAAAGATACAGAGATGTTTTAAATGAATAAAAGTGAGAAAATAAAAATGGAACTAGAGCACTCATGTTGGAGTAGTTTGCGAGTACATTCAAATGTACTCATACTAGTTTGCTTCTGGCTATTGTCGTAGCCAGACATGGAGGAGTACTACACCCAGGAGGAATACGGCGACATCTATGCCAACTAAGGATCTTCTCAAAGTCGACTGCCTGTCGGGTCTGCGTTAGCTGTTGGATGGCTGCTACGTTTAAGTTCCGCTGCTTATGTTGATTGTTTTGGTTTGGCCCTTGAAGGCACCTATGTAAGACTTGGTCTAGATGACCATTTTATGTAAGACTTTAATTCGGTATTGTAATGGATGTAAACTTTGGTATTCAATTCGGATTATGTGCAACGACAGACTGATCACGGGATCGTTGTGTTAAGCATAATCGGGTATTTCGGACCGTTAGTCCGGGGTCCCCACAGAATTGGTGTCAGAGCCATCTCGACTTTAGGAGCCTTAGATTAGCATGGTCGTTAGATAGTGATTGCAAAAGTTGAGTTTTTAAAGAAAAACAAAGTAAGAAATTAGTTTAAAAATTTCTTATCTCTTACCCTCTCATTTGTGCAAAGTTCTCTTCTTACCAACTACTAAGTTTTCTCTCATACTCATAAAAACTTGCCACACTTCATTTGAATAAACTTAAAAATCTGCTCACATATTGTCCCTTCCATTAAAAATTTGATATACTTGCCATCTCACTAACTTAAAATTTTGACTAAAAATTATAGATGGCGATCCATTTCACCGAGTTCGTTCAGCTGGAGAAGGACGGCAAGTTGATGTTCGAGAAGGACTTGTTCGAGTTGACCAAGCTGCTAGGTCGTCCCACTCCTGAGTTCAGGGGAGCCCAGGTGGACGCTCCCGGTAACGGGAACCTGTCCTGGTTGATCGAGGGGTCTGTTCGCGGGAACATCAAGTCCCCCGGATCCAGGGCACTCTCTTTCACCCTCATGGACGTCCACTGGGACGATGGACTGTGTCGTTCCATGCAGCGGATGCTATCCCGGCTTTGTGAGGAGCACAAGGCGGAGCTGGTAAACTCTTGTTTCCAGTTCTACGGGAGGCGCACCATCGATGGACACCCAATTCGGTCCCCTCTGCACCCGACATTTGGAGAGTATATCCTGGACATGGAGATTATGCTCTTTCGCACCCAGGAGGATCTAAGGTGCGCTAGGCTTCGGTCTCACTTTGAGTGCCTCTCGCTCAAGGAGAGTCGCGAGAGCGAGGCACAGCTGAAGGCTGAGAAGACCGCTCTTCTGAAGAAGAGAACCCAGATGAGGAAGACCATAGCGAAGCTCCGCAAGAAGGTTGCTGAGCAGGATGAGCTGATAGAGGATTTGGAGCTCCGTACTGACGAGATGGAGGAGGAGGGCGAGGATCTCCGCAAGGAGAACAACGCTTTCCTCAGTGACGATGACGACTATCTGGAGGAGATGGACGATGAGGATGAGGATGATGAGGGTGAGGATGATGAGGAGCATGATCCAGAGGAGCCACCCTACCAGTCCGATGCTGACCTGGCAGAGCCTGAGGTTCCACCTCAGTAGGCTAGTTACTTGAGTTCTACCGCAGGATTAGGTCGACCCCCCCTATCGCGAGTAGAGTCAATGTTGTGGTTCTTTTGGAACTTGCTATATGTACATTAGTTAGGGAGAAGGTTGTAAGCTAGATTTGGATGAACTCTTGATGTAATGGTTGTGCTATGAAAGTGTGTGCTAGTCTTGTTAACATGTGTTAAATGTTTCTCCTATAGTCCCTAGTAAATCTACCTCTACGTAAAAACCCATCTTCCCCTTGGTCAGAACCCCTTTTGCTTGCCCTTATTCCCGGTGTACTTCAGGATGGTGGAAACTCGTCGCACCAACACGGATGGAGGAGCACCACCACCCCCACCGGACCCAACCACCGCCCAACTTCTGGCGCTCATCATGGAGGAACGTCAAGCTGCCCGGACTGAGCGTCAAGCTCATATTGCTGCCCTGCAACAGATAGCTGTCGCTCACAACAACAACAACAACCACCACAACAATGGCAATGGCAATGGCAATGGCAATGGTGAAGGAAATCAGCGGTCCACTTTGAGCAACTTCCAAAGGACCAACCCACCCACCTTTTCCAAGGGACTTCACCCACTTGAGGCCGATGACTGGCTTCGCACCATTAACAACAACCTGGTAGTTGCAGCCGTGGGAGAACCTGAGAAAGTGCTGTATGCGACCCACTATCTTGCAGGACCAGCACGGTCTTGGTGGGAAGCTACCAAGGCTCTACAGCAAGCTGGTTATGCTATCAGCTGGGATGATTTCCAGGAGAAGTTCCGCAAGAAGCACATTCCCCGCGGACTCATTGAGCGGAAGAAGGATGAATTCCGCAGGTTGCGGCAGGGAAGTAAGGATGTGGTCGGATACCTCGATGAGTTCACTGACTTGTCTCGGTATGCTCCTGATGACGTCGACACCGAGGGGAGGAAGATGGAGCGTTTCATGAACGGACTTCATGATGAACTGCAATGCGCCTTGGTTATCCATGACTTTGTTGATTTGGAATCACTTGTGGACAAGGCCATACAGTTGGAGACCAAGCGCAAGTCCATGTTTGAGGGTCGTAAGAGGAGGATGATTGCCCAGGAAGGTTCGAGCAGTCAGAAACCTCGCACCCACCCACCAAACCCCAAGCCAGCATATAGACCACCACCAACTTCGCACCCCAGTTACCCTAAGCCCCCATACACCCCAAACAAGTTCAGCCGTCCCAATGACAACACCCGTCCCGGAGGGAACTCTAGCAACCCCAATCTCAATGCCAATGTTGTCTGTTTCAATTGTGGCACCAAGGGTCACTACTCCAAGGCATGCCCCAATCCTAAGAAGAATGGTCCGCGCCCCGATGCACAGGCGCCAAACAACGGCCAAGGCCGCAATGGAAGTGGTAAGAGCCCCGCACCCCGCGGAAATGTTGCTGTTGCCAAGGGACGCCTGCACCACATCAATGTTGAAGAGGCCATGGATGCACCAGATGTTGTGATGGGTACGTTCCTTGTCAACTCAGTACCTGCAACTGTTCTGTTTGATTCTGGTGCTACTCATTCTTTTGTTACCCAAGAATTTGTTGCTAAGGGAGGTTTAGTCGGAAACCTCTTACCCAGACCCATGGTCATCCAAATTCCAGAATCCACCATAGATACCAAGTCCTTTTGCCCGGACGTTTCCCTTGAGATCAAAGGGGAAAAGTTCCTAGTCGACTTAATCATCCTAGGAACTCAAGGAATAGATGTCATACTGGGTATGAATTGGTTAGCCAAGTATCATGGTCGAATTGACTGTGCCAGAAGAGTTGTAGCCCTCACCACCGACAAAGGAGTAGAAGTGGAGTATGTGTCAGAAACCAGTCGACCCCAACCAAGATGCCATGAGAGCATAGCTCGACCAGCCCTAGATGAGATCCGTGTTGTTCACCTGTTCCAAGATGTCTTTCCTGAAGAATTGCCTGGTATGCCACCGGATCGGGATATTGAGTTCATCATTGAACTTATCCCCGGGACAGCCCCCATATCCCAAAGGCCTTATCGGATGAATCCAGAAGAACTGGTTGAGTTGAAGAAGCAGTTAGCAGATATGCTCAGCAAAGGGCTTATTCGCCCAAGTGCTTCACCCTGGGGATCACCCATTATTTTTGTGGATAAGAGAGATGGTACCACACGCCTGTGTGTGGATTATCGAAGGTTAAATGATGTGACCATCAAAAACAAGTACCCTCTTCCAAAGATCGAGGATCTGTTCGATCAAATGAACGGAGCCCGAGTCTTTTCCAAGATCGATCTTCGGTCAGGGTATCATCAGTTAAGGATCCGAGAGTCAGACATTCCCAAGACTGCCTTCACAACCCGTTACGGTTTATTTGTACACCGTAATGTCCTTTGGTCTGACCAATGCCCCAGCCTATTTTATGAATCTCATGAACAAGATCTTCATGGAGTATCTTGACAAGTTCGTGGTAGTTTTCCTTGATGACATCCTTATTTACTCCAAAACTGAAGAAGAGCATGCAGAACACTTGCGTCTAGTTTTAGCAACCCTCCGAGAGCATCAGTTGTATGCCAAGTTTAGCAAGTGTGAGTTTTGGCTCAGTGAAGTCTCATTTCTCGGACATGTTGTGTCTGCGGTAGGAATTTCTGTAGACCCAGAGAAGATCCAAGCCATTGTGGACTGGAAAGCCCCAACTAGTGTGACTGAAATCCGAAGCTTTCTCGGACTAGCGGGATACTACCGCAAGTTCGTTGAGGGATTCTCCAGTATAGCCAAACCCCTTACCCAACTGCTGAAAAAGGATAAGAAATTTGAATGGACTCAGAAGTGTGAAGAGAGTTTCCAGGAATTAAAGAAGAGATTGACCTCAACACCTGTCCTGATTATGCCAGACGTCACCAAGAGTTTCGACGTGTATTGTGATGCATCACGTCTAGGACTGGGTTGTGTTCTAATGCAAGAAGGCAAGGTGGTGTCGTACCTGTCTCGACAGTTGCGACCACATGAAGAGAACTACCCAACCCATGACCTGGAATTAGCCGCTGTCGTTCTTGCTTTGAAGACGTGGCGCTCCTATCTGGCGGGACATCGCTGCGAGATTTATACGGATCATAAGAGCTTGAAGTATATCTTCACGCAGAGGGAGTTAAATTTGCGACAGAGAAGGTGGATGGAATTAATCAAGGATTATGACATCGGCATCAATTATCACCCTGGAAAGGCTAATGTAGTTGCCGATGCCCTTAGTCGCAAACCCTGCACCCTGAATGCCATGATCCAAGCAGAGCAGCCAGCCCTGTTTAAGGAGTTCAAAGATTTTGGACTAGAGCTTGTTAGCCACGGCTATCTCGCCCATTTAGAGTTAGCTCCAACTCTGATAGATCAGATCAAGGAGGCCCAGAAAGGTCATGAGAGCATAGAAGGAATCAAGAAGAAGATTTCTCTCGGTAAGGCGCCTGGTTTTACCGAGGATGCAGAAGGAGTGTTGAGATTCAATGGTCGTATCTGTGTCCCCAATACCTCGGAACTCAAGGAGTTAATCCTAAAGGAAGCCCACGAGACCCCTTACTCTATCCACCCCGGCGGAACCAAGATGTACCAAGACCTTCGTGAAAGATTTTGGTGGCATGGAATGAAGCGAGAAATTGGTGCTTTCGTAGCCAAGTGTGATATTTGTCAGCGAGTCAAGGCTGAACATCAGCGACCCGCTGGATTGCTTCAACCCCTAAAGATTCCCGAGTGGAAGTGGGATGAGATTGGAATGGATTTTATCACCGGACTTCCAAGGTCCAACCGAGGCCATGACTCAATATGGGTCATCGTTGACAGGCTGACCAAAGTGGCCCATTTTATTCCCGTCCACACCACCTATAGGGGAAATCAGTTAGCAGACCTGTATATTTCCAGAATAGTAAGCCTGCATGGTGTGCCTAAGAGGATTGTATCAGATAGAGGCACACAATTCACTTCAAGGTTCTGGAAAGCCCTGCATGAAGCCCTCGGAACCAAGTTGGTGTTTAGCACAGCTTATCACCCCCAGACCGATGGCCAAACTGAACGAGTGAACCAGATATTAGAGGACATGCTTCGCGCATGTGTCCTAGCCTATGCATCCAAATGGGAAGATTGTCTTCCATTTGCAGAATTCTCCTACAACAACAGTTACCAGTCTAGTCTGCAAATGGCCCCTTTTGAAGCCCTTTACGGCAAGAAGTCTCGTACACCCCTGAATTGGTCCGACACCGGAGAAGGCAAACTGTTTGGATCAGATACCCTCCGTGAGGCTGAAGAGCAAGTCCAGCTTATCCGTGAGCGACTCAAGACCGCCCAATCCCGTCAGAAGAGTTACGCTGATCCCAAGCGTCGTGATGTCACCTTCAATATCGGAGATTATGTCTATCTCCGAGTGACACCCCTTAAAGGAATGCAGCGTTTCCATGTCAAAGGAAAATTAGCGCCAAGATATATTGGACCCTTCAAGATCCTTGCTCGTCGAGGAGAAGTGTCTTATCAACTGGAGTTGCCCCAAGAGTTAGAAGATTACCATGATGTTTTCCACATTTCCTTGCTCCGGAAGTGTCTTGAAGTTCCTGACCAGCCTGATGTTTTCAAAAACATCGATCACCAGTCCGTCGACCTGAACCAAGATCTGACTTATCGTGAGACGCCCCTCAAGATTCTCGACGAAGATGTTCGTCTCACCCGCAGGCGAGCAATCAAGTTCTACAAAGTCCAGTGGACTAACCACTCTGAAGATGAAGCAACTTGGGAACGTGAAGACTATCTTAGGAGCGAGTTTCCCAACCTCTTTAGTACCCAGGCCTAGCAAATCTCGGGACGAGATTTATTTTAAGGGGGGAAGTCTGTAACATCCCAGAATATTAATATAATTAGTAATGCAAAAATGTGGGCCAACAAAAACTTTCTTATAAAAATGTGTGTATGTTTAATTCTTGAGTGTTGCTTGTTGCATTGTTTGCAAGATTGTTAAATTCTAGCTCTAATTAAAAATTTGAAGAAAGGAAAATAAATAAAACAAACCACAAAAACAAAACACCATGTGACAAATGTCACATTATATTTTCCAAATTAAGAAGCATAATTTATTTTTACACCAAAACCAATGGAGAAATATTATAAACACTCCTAGTTAATTTTTACAAACTATTCCCTTTCAAAAATTCAGATTCAAAACTTCAAATTCAAATTAGACATTCATGATTGAAATATTTCAAAATATTTCAAAGAGACTTTGTAACACTCACCAATAATATACTTAGCCTAGATCTTAAATTTGGACCCAAAAGAATAAATAGAAATAGGAAAATTAAAATGCCAAAAGGTCACTGTTTTGGTTCGGGCAATTCACCAAACACTTGGTGTTCACCACCTGTTCTTCCCAAACCGAACCAAACCTCGGATCAAATCGAGCAATTGAGTGTTTAACTTATCGAATTGGAGCCTCCCCTGCACTCACCTCATCTCCACGATCCCAGCGCGCCCGAGATCACGCCATTTGGTCACCGGAGTCGACGAGGAGGCGTTGGCGACAGCCACGGCCGCGCGCACGTCGCCGTGGTCGGCACTGTGGGCGCGACGACGCCGCGCCGTGCCGGCCGCGCTGTGCCTCCCTCCCTCGCTCTCCCTCACTCCCTGGTCCCCTTCCGCACCCACAGCCCACACTAGCACCAGCCCGTGCGCGCCGCGCCAGAGCCAGGACGCGCACGCCGTGCGCCGCCCGAGCACGCCCACGGCAGGGCCATGCCCCCGCACGCACCCGAGCGCGCCACGCCGCTCCACCTTGCCCGCTCGGTCCCCTGAGAGCCCCGCAACCCAGCCACGCCCCTCCACCGGCCTACGGCGGCCTAGCACGGCCACGGGCGCCCCTGCACCGCGCCCACCGTGCGCCGCCCGGCCGCTATAAAGCGCCCCCGTGCCCTGCTCTTCTCCACACCACCCCACTGCCTCTTCCCCCTCTCACACCACCTCTCGAGCACCGCCTGGAGGGCGACGCCGTCGCCGCAGAGCCTCAGGCCACCGTGGGTCTCCTCGAGCTCGCCGTGCCCGAGGTAGACGACGACCACGGCACGGCCGTGCTACCCCTCCCCCTTCCCTTCTCTCTGCCCTCAGCCCTTCCCCTTGCACCCCGCACTCACCCGCCTCCCTTTTCCCTCTGTCCCGTGTCCAGGAGCGCCGTCAATCGCTCGCCGGAGTCGGAGCAGAGCCGCGGAGGAGGAGGAGATCGTCGCCGACGCTCGGGGCCACGCCAGCACGCACCACTCGCCCCAGGAGCTTCCCCACCTCGCCGCCGTCGTTCTGCACCATCTGCACGCCCTCCCGAGACCCCTTGGTGAGCGCTCCGTCCCCCTCGCCATCGCCGGAGCCGCGGCGCCGCCCGATTTAGGTCGTCGCCGACGCGCTCGATCTCAGCCGTTAGATCTATATCGTACGGTAGCTTACCGGTTCGTTTTAATTATTAAAACCCTGACATGCGGGTCCCACGTGTCAGGTTTAAATAAACCGCGCGCGCGCTCGCTGAGTCACTGACCAGTGGGTCCCCTCTGTCAGATTCTTCAACATTATCCACTCTGAACTTTAATTCGAATTTAAATTTCATTTAAAAACCAGTACTAAACCCAATTTTAGAAATTCCATAACTTTAGATTTACAACTCCAAATTTAACAAATCCAACTGTTCTGGAAAGCTTATGAAATTATCTATCCAACTAAACTAGTTTCACCCCATTTGGATATATAATAAAAATACAATATTCAAAATACAGTAGCATGTTTAAATTCTAAACTTGTTTGTTTCTGATACTCTGATAATCCAAATTAGTTGAAACTAATTTTATTAGATCACCTTTAGCCATGGTTAGTCAATCCTAAAATGGTTTAATTTTTAGATGAATATAATTTAAATAATAGCCAAAACCATATTAATTGACTTCTGGAGTCAAAATAATGTGTAGGGAGTTTGGTAACTCCAAATGACCCAAACCCAATTGTGTCATCTTCTACACATCATTAGCTTTCTGTAGAATTTTAGCTTGTATTTTTGTGACAAACAGAACTCAAGCTATGCAATTAAACATGTGCAACAAGTTTCTGCCCCAATTAAAATACAAGGGAATAATGTTTAATTCCATTAAATTGAAACCACATGATATTGTTTGGTATGTGGAATGGTTAATTAGAACCTCTAAGAGTGCATTGCGATGATGATTGATTGAATAGGCTAGTGATTGTTTGTATTTGATTGATTGTGTATTAGAAGAGAACGTTGCCGGATATATCGAGGAGGAGGGATTTGCTGAACCTGAAGACCAAGACCAAGATCACTTTGCCGAGCAAGGCAAGCTACTCTCTGAGCTTGCACCTAACTTATGCATCTAGATTTACAAATCATTTTCAAAAGCAAAGGTTTACAAAAACCCTTTTTCAAAAGTATATAGAGATGATTTTGCCACCCTATATAGAAGTAGATACTAAAACTATAGGATGGAAAAACAATGTTGTTTATTCAAAACTCCTTTGAGAACTTGTGTGGATATATAGCACCAAGATGGTGTGTTGAAATAAGGAAATGGAGAAAGATGGTTTTGGAAAAGCACATTGTGTCCTAGTACTCAGTCAAGCAACCGATACTCTGTGCGACCACATTTACCCACATATGGGAAAGGGCTTAGTCATATAGTTTGCTCTTATTAGTATGGGACTCTGCATCAACAGAGATGACTCTGTTATGCATGAGGGAGTGGTTTGGTGACCTAACCCTGACCTGGGTCCTCGCTCAAAAATCTATGAGTAGATAAGGAGGAGGATAGAAGGATGTCCGTATACACCGCCAGATAAAACCTATGAGTCCTCACACTTAGGGTTTCCGACGGGAAACTGGACTAGGTGTAGATGGAATGGTTCATAGGGGCAGGATCCTATACTAGCATGAGCAAGGGAAAGACTAGGGTCGGTGACTCAACTTCGCATACCACGGGTATGGCGAAGCGTGGCTGACACGATGAGTTATCGAATGAGTGTGGGAAAAGCGTGCTACCTCTGCAGAGGGTAATTAAACTATTCGAATAGCCGAGTCCTCGGATATGGACAGTTGAAGACCCTACTTAGACCATGTGCAAGTTTTTGGAAAAGAGTTGAGTTTGAAAAGAAGAAGGAAATGGAGAGTGTTCCATACACCTATACCAACGGATCGGTATGAGGTAGTTGGAAAGATATTACCATAATGGTTTATGGTTGGAAAAGGAGGAGTTTTGGAATAACACTAATAAAATTGAGATATCTAGTAGTCATAATTTCCTTATCTTCTTCAACAAAGATACAGAGATGTTTTAAATGAATAAAAGTGAGAAAATAAAAATGGAACTAGAGCACTCATGTTGGAGTAGTTTGCGAGTACATTCAAATGTACTCATACTAGTTTGCTTCTGGCTATTGTCGTAGCCAGACATGGAGGAGTACTACACCCAGGAGGAATACGGCGACATCTATGCCAACTAAGGATCTTCTCAAAGTCGACTGCCTGTCGGGTCTGCGTTAGCTGTTGGATGGCTGCTACGTTTAAGTTCCGCTGCTTATGTTGATTGTTTTGGTTTGGCCCTTGAAGGCACCTATGTAAGACTTGGTCTAGATGACCATTTTATGTAAGACTTTAATTCGGTATTGTAATGGATGTAAACTTTGGTATTCAATTCGGATTATGTGCAACGACAGACTGATCACGGGATCGTTGTGTTAAGCATAATCGGGTATTTCGGACCGTTAGTCCGGGGTCCCCACAGGCGGCGGGCAATGTCGCCACCGCCGCTCCTCGGATTCCTACCGCGCGCGCGTCGGCGGCGGTCTCTTCGGCTCCTCCATCGGCCACCGTGGCGACGACGGCGAGAGGCGCTCCCGTCGACGAGGAAGAGGAAGCGGCGGACCTCGGGTCCCGCTACTGGCTTCCCTCCATAGTCGCAAAGATGCCCTCCAAGACTTGGAGGCCGTCGGCTACCTCCCTACTCGGGAAGACAGCCAATGGAGGGCCGCCTTCGGAGACGTCATCCCGGCTCCGAGAGCGGGGAGCGGGTAATCCTCACCTCCCACTTAGTTAGGGGAATGGCGCTGCCGCCTTCCGCCTTCTTTAGCGAGGTATTAGATCACTATGGGCTCCAGCCCCACAACATAGCACCCAATAGCATCTTAGTCTTAGCCGGCTTCACAACTCTGTTCGAAGGCTACCTAGGTATTAGGCCTAGTCTAGACTTCTTCAGATACTGTTTCCGTTGCCGGCGACAGACTGTGCCGGACGGCGGGCTGGCAACCTGCGGCAGTATCACTTTCAACTGCCGCCAGGGCCGCCAATGGTATCCTAAGATACTATACCTTGAATCCGTCAAGGGCTGGACCTCCACATTCTTCTACTGCCAAGATATGGCAGCTCCGGGACGCCAATTTGGCATCCCGGAATTCGTCAACGCGCCGCCTATGCCCCGGCCATGCTGGGACGAGGCGGTGCCCAAGCTGACGGAGGAACTCCGCCTTTTTCAAAGGCGGATTGAATTCCTCACACGGACGATGGCTCCCCCTCTGCTGGATGGGGTCGACACCGTCATCTGCTGGCTCGGCCGGCAGATCCTCCCCCTGCGGTACAGCCCGCACAAAATGTGTCAGTATTCGCCTACTGCCACGGCCTCTCTCCGCGTAAGAGAAGAGAGGTTGCCGGTTGCCGACTTGGCGTTCCGGCTCCGCAGCCTCGTCAAGGCGGGGCAGGTGAAGGCGGTGGAGGGCGTGCCTATGCAAACCCACGACAACCCTGTGGGGACCCCGGACTAACTGTCCGAAATACCCGATTATGCTTAACACAACGATCCCATGATCAGTCTGTCGTTGCACATAATCCGAATTGAATACCAAAGTTTACATCCATTACAATACCGAATTAAAGTCTTACATAAATGGTCATCTAGACCAAGTCTTACGTAGGTGCCTTCAAGGGCCAAACCAAAACAATCAGCGGAAATAAGGCGTAGTAGACATCAAATCCTAGCGATGACCCGACAGGCAGTCGACTTATGAAGATCCTTAGTTGGCATAGATGTCGCCATACTCTTCCTGGGCGTAGGACTCCTCGAAGTCTGGCTATGACAATAGCCAGAGACAAAGCTAGTATGAGTACATTTGAATGTACTCGCAAACTACTCCAACATGAGTGCACTAATCTCAGTTTTAGTTTCACACTTTTATTTATTTAAGACATCTCTATATCTTTGTTGAAGAAGATAAGGAAATTATAACTACTCTTAATATCTCAATGTTATTAGTTTTCTTCAAAAACTCCTCCTTTTCCGACCATAAACCATTATGGTAATCATTCTCCAACTACCTCATACCGATCCGTTGGTATGGGTATATGGAACATTATCCAATTCCTTTTTCTTTTAAAACTCAAATCTTTTCCCAAAATTTGCACATGGTCAAAGTAGGGACTCTCAACTGTCCATATCCGAGGACTCGGCTATTCGAATAGTTTAATTACCCTCTGCAGAGGTAGCACGCTTTTCCCACACTCATCCGATAACTCATCGTGTCAGCCACGCTTCGCCATACCCGTGGTATGCGAAGTTGAGTCACCGACCCTAGTCTTTCCTTTGCTCATGCTAGTATAGGATCCTGCCCATATGATACTTCCCATCGACACTTAACCCAGCCCGTCGGGATCTAAGTGTGAGGACTCACATGTTTTATCTGGCGGTGTATAGGGGACATCCTTATATCCTTCTCCTTATCTACTCATAGATGTTGAGAGAGGACCCAGGTCAGGGGTAGGTCGTCAAACCATTCCCTCATGCATAACAGAGTCATCTCTGTTGATGCAGTGTCCCATACTAATAAGAGCAAACTATATGACTAGGCCCTTTCCCATATGTGGGTAAATGTGGTCGCACAGAGTATCGGCTGATCGACGTAAGTACTAAGACACAATGTGCTTTTCTCAAAAACCACCTTTTTCCATTTCTTTACTTCAACACCATATCATAGTGCTTTATATCCACACAAGTTTTCAAAGGAGTTTTGAATAAACAAATCTTGGTTTTTCCATCCTATAGTTTTAGCATATACTTCTACACTTCTACACTGAGTTTTGAAAAGGGTTTTATCAACCTTTGCTTTTGAAAAAAATGATTTGTAAATCTAGATGCATAAGTTATGTGCAAGCTCAGAGAGTAGCTTGCCTTGCTCAACAAAGTGGTCTTGGTCTTCAGGTTCCACAAATCCTTCCTCATCAATATATCCGGCAACGTTCTCGTCTAATACACAAGCAATCAATACAACCAATCACTAGCCTATTCAAACAATCATCATAGCAATACACTCTTAGAGGTTCTAATTAACCATTCCACATACCAAACAACACTATGTGGTTTCAATTTAATTGATTTAACCATTATTACATTGTATTTTAATTAGGGCAGAAACTTGTTGCACATGTTTAATTGCATAGCTTGAGTTCTGTTTGTCACAAAAATACAAACTAAAATTCTACAGAAAGCTAATGATGTGTAGAAGATGAAACAATTGGGTTTGGGTCATTTGGAGTTACCAAACTCCCTACACATTGTTTTGAATCTAGATGCCAATTAATAAGGTTTTGGCTATTATTTAAATTATATTCATCTAAAAATTAAACCCTTTTAGGTATGACTAACCATAGTTAAATGTGACCTAATAAAATTAGTTTCAACTAATTTGGATTATCAGAGTATCAGAAACAAACTAGTTTAGAATTTAAACCATTTATGGTATTTTGAATAGTGTATTTTTATTATATATCCGAATGGAGTGAAACCAATTGGGTTGGAAAGATATTTTCATAAGCTTTCCAGAACAGTTGGATTGGCTCCATTTGGAGTTGTAAATATAAAGTTATGGATTTTCTAAAATTGAGTTCAGTACTGACTTTTTAATTAAATCTAAATTCGAAAATAATAACCAGGAGTGGATAATGTTGAAAAATCCGACAGAGGGGACCCACTGGTCAGCGACTGCGGGTGCGCGCGCGGTTTTCATTTAAACCTGGCGCGTGGGGCCCGCACGTCAGCGCCTAATCGAAACGAAGCGGTACGCTACCGTTGGATCTAAATCCAACGGCCCGGAGCGAGCGCGCCGGCGGCGACCAGAAACGGGCGGCGCCGTGGCTACGGCGACGGCGTCGAAGACGGGCGGCTCACCTAGGGGCTCGGGAGGCGACGGCGACGGTGCAGGAGGGGTGCGGCGGCTCGGGGAAGCTCGTGGGCGAGATGGCGCGGGCTGGGGAGGCTCCTAGCGGCGACGGCGTCGAGCTCCTCCTTCCGCGGCCACGCTCCAACTCCGGCGAGCCCTCCGCGCTGCTCCTGGGCACGAACCAGAGGGGAAAAGGGACCGGGTGAGCGAGGTGGTAATGAGGAAGGGGATGGGGGCCAGAGAGAAGAGAAAAGGAGGGCAGCACGGCTCGGCCGTGGTCGTCGTCTACCTCGGTCACGGCGAGCTCGAGGAGACCCACGGGCGGCTGGGGTCTTGCGGCGATGGAGTCGCCCTCCAGGCGGTGCTCGAGAGGGGTGGTGTGGGAGGGGGAGGTGGTGGCGAGGTGTGGAGGAGAAGAGGGGCACGGGGGCGTTTTATAGAGGCCGGGCGGCGCACGGTGGACGCGGTGCAGAGGGCGCCCGCGTCCGTGCTAGGCCGCCGTAGGCCGGTGGAGGGAGTTGTCTGGGTTGCGGGGTGTTCGGGGGAACCGAGCGGGCAAGGAGGGGAGGCGTGGCGCGCTCGGGAGCGCTCGGGCTCATGGCCCTGCCGTGAGCGCGCTCGGGCGGTGCACGACGTGCGCGGCGTGGCGCGGGCGCGGCGCGGTCGGGGCGTGCTGGGGCGTGCTGCTGCCGCGTGAGGGCGCCAGGAGGTGAGGGAGGGAGAGAGAGGGAGCAGCGCGGCCGGCACGGCGAGGCGTCGCCGCGGCCACAGTGCCGACACGGTGACGTGCGCACGGCCGCTGCTGTCGCCGGCGTCTCCTCGTCGATCCCAGCCACCGTTTGGCTCGTCCTCGGGTGCGGCGTGATCGTGGTGATGAGGGGAGTCCAGTGCGGGCTTCAATTTGACAAACCAAACTCACATTCGCTCGATTGATCCGCGACTTGGTTCGGATTTGGGAAGAACATGGGGTGCTCAACAGGTGTTTGATGAAATTCCAGAACCATAACAGTGTGCACTTTGGCTATTTAATTTTCTTGCTTTGCTTAATTCTTTTGGGTCCAAACTTAGGATCTAGGCTAAATACATTATTGGTAAGTGATACAAAGTCTTTTTGAAATATTTGGAAATATTTCAATAATGAATTTCTAATTTGAATTTGAGGATTTTGTATTTGAAAATTGAAAGGGAGTAGTTTGTGAAAATCAACTAGGAGTGTTTAGAATATTACTCCACTGATTTTAGGATTGAAAATAAAATTATACTTCTCACTTTGGAAAATTAATGTGACATGTGTCACATGGTGTTATGTTTTTGTAATTTGTTTCCTTTGTTTTCTTTTTCTTCAAACTTTTAATTAGAGCTAGAATTCAAAAATCTTGCAAGCAAAGCAAACAACAATACTCAAGAATTAAACATACACAAATCTTTATGAGAAAAGTTTTTGTTGGCCCACATTTTTGCATTAATCATTATATTAATATTTTGGGATGTTAGAAACCCTCCCCTCGAGGTAGATATCTTGTTCCTTGCCCCTTTTTGATAGCTTCACCGGCTAAACTTGAGCTCCATTAACACTTGTCTTCTTTTTCAGCTCTCCGACTTGGGGGAGGATGACCTGGCTCCCGACTTCTACGAGTCGGAAGCCGGGAAGACGAAGAAGCGCAAAGCATCCGGCGCCGCTTCCTCTACGGTGATTGCCGAGAGGAAGAAACGGATCGCATCGGCCACCGAGCCGGCTCTCGCCAACCTTGGCGAGAACGCGGGGATTAACATCCCCCGAAGGTACTCAATTCTGCCTTTAATAGACGACAAACTTCTTCAATACAGGCACCCAATTGACTGTGCTTGCTTTTTATTGAATGGGAAAGGGTCGCAACTTCCCGGTTGACGACCAGGCTTCTTGGCAAGGGTACACGGCCTCAAGGCAGCTAGCCGGCTACCGTGCCGTCAACTCCTCAGCCCCAAGACGGCAACTTTATGGGCGACGCTCGTCGTCATCCCCCGGCTCCGGCTTCTGGCGCGCCGCCAAGGACCTCCTCCACTGACCGCGCACCCAAGACTCCCCTACTTTTGGCTGAGGCTACGGCCGATGAAGCCGCTCAATCGCGCGCCGCCAGGGAAGGGTTGCTGGAGGCGACTGCCGGCGGGTCCCAGAGGGCAGCCCCGACTGCGGGAGGCGGCAAAGTCAGGGACCCTTGGTCCACCTTTAAGGAGGCCAAGGAGTCAGCTTTGGCTTTTGCCAACTTCGCCTCCCAGGCCTTCGCTGACTTGGAGGGCGACATGTTTGTACGTTTTTACCACTCCGGCATATACATAGTCTTTCCCCCGAGCACTTAGATGGCAGGTCAAAATAAAAAGAATTTGACTGCCGGCTTAGTGTTATTCGACAATATGTTTTACGCCTTTGTTTTGTCCTGCAGGGCCTTGTGTCCGCCAACGTTGAGCTTGTCTCCTCCCGAGTCGAGATAATCCGGCGCTGCCGCGACCTGAAGAAGGAGTGCGAGGCTAAGGACCTGCGGATTGCCGAGTTGGAGGCGGCCCGCAAAAAAGATGAAGGTATGGTTGATCCTCTTTGCCTTCAGCTATATTTTTGACTTATGTTGCCGTCAATCATTTAGTTTATCGAATCCACATTTGTAGAACTGCTAGACCACGCCCAGGATATACTGAACGCGTCCACTGATATGCAAGCTCTCATGAATGAAGCTTCCGATTTGGCAGCCGCCAACTTGGAGATGAAGGAGGCTCACCAGAAGGAGATGGAGGCCCAGCAGCTCAAATTTGCGCAGGAATCTAGCCAGCTCACTGGTGTGCTTGAAAGCCTGCGCAAGAAGTTGGCGGAGGCGGAGAAGACGGCTGTTGGCAACTCATATGATTGAGCTGTCCGCTTTCCATAACTCGGCCCTTGGTAATTTCTCACTCCTTATTTGACGTTGCCATTTTTCTTAGCCTAAACCAAACTGATGGCTTCATTTTTGATACAGTTCCCGCCGGTTTAGGCGACGACAAGGTTGTCAGCCCCCGCCTGGATCGCCTTGCGCGTCTAGGCGAACTGATCACCGAGACTCTGGCAGCGTCCAAGCGGTTTGCCGCCAAGTTCTTCATCTCCTCCGGCAGCCAAGAACCGACCGAGTTCAGCGACGTGCCCGCTATCTTGGAGCAGGCGACCAAACTGCACAAGAGCTCGCTGAAGTCGGCGGCTCGGGGTGGTGCCAAGACCGCACTTGGGTTATTCATGGCGCACTACCCCGAGGCGGAGATAGAAGCCGTCACCGAAGGCATGCCGTCTACATATGAAGACGGCAGCGAGGTTGAGCCGGCCGCTGTTCTGGACAGCGATTCCGGCTACGCCACGCGTGTTGCCGATATGGTGGACACTTCAATCTTCTACCGGCGCCATCCTGTGCCTGCCGGAGGAGAAGCTGGAGCTGCCGGCGCGGCCGAGGCGGAGGGGAGTGATAGTTCCGGGGCTGAAGTTGGCAGCCCCCAAGCCTGATGTAGACGCTCCCCCGAGCCATAGCTTTCTGTCCTTGCCTCCTTTTAGCCTTATTTGTCGGCCCCTGAAACAATGTAACTTTGACTTGTAATATTTGTATATACTTTTGTTATTGCTTTGCTAGGCGGAAACTAGCTGACAAGTTTTATTTTGTCTTTATTTATATGGTACGCCTTAATTTTACCCTGACTTATATGTTTGACTTTTTTTATGTTGACGAAACCTCAGCCAGTAACTTTAGCTGAAACAACCAGGGCTAAACCATGCGTTTAGAATCAGAGACCAAAGCCAACATGTTGGTGTCAAAGACATACTACTAGGTGAACCACATATAAGTAATCAGAGGTAAAGGAATTAGGCGGCGCAAAAAAGTTTATTTTTGCTTTGGGTTGGCTCGAAAGCTGCAAGTATCTACCAGTTTGAACCTTTGCACGGAGCTAGAAAAATAGGTAACTTAGATACATAGAGGAAATATGACTGTAAGAAAAGACAAAAGATGGCATGCGTCTCAACACAGATGAGGAACCATAGACTTTTATTTCATAATCATATTTAACTTATTACAATTATAAATTGCTAAGTGTAGAAAGGACGTAGCTGCTCAATATTCCAAGGCCGTCTTGTTTGTTCAAACGGATCATCAATGCCTCTTTTGCGCTTGGTTCCCCTTTTTCGTGCCGCCTTCTTGCGCATTTTCTTTTCGTCTTCGTCGCGGATGTCGGCCAGGTAGTAGGAACCATTGAGCAGCGCCTTTGTGACTATAAACGGTCCTTCCCATGGAGGGGATAACTTGTGCAAGCCTTTTCTGTCTTGAATTAGGCGGAGAACCAGGTCACCTGTTCTGAAGCTTCGCTTCCGCACTCTCCGGCTATGATAGCGGCGAAGTTGTTGCTGGTACAAGGCGGAGCGATGTAGAGAAACGTCTCTTTCTTCGTCTAGCAGGTCTAGGCTATCCTGTCTTGCACCTTCTACGTCTTTCTCGATGTAGGCTTGAACTCTTGGGGAATCGTATTTCATGTCGGTAGGTAGCACCGCCTCAGCGCCATATACTAAGAAGAAAGGAGTGTAGCAGGTAGACCTGTTTGGCGTTGTGTGCAAACTCCATAGTACCGACTGTAACTCATCTGCCCAAGCGCCGGCTGCCCTTTGTAATGGAGCTTCGAGACGAGGCTTAAGTCCTGATAAGACTAGGCCGTTTGTACGCTCTACTTGTCCATTGGATTGAGGGTGTGACACGGATGCCAAATCAAGCCGGATACCCAGATCGCTGCAGTATTCTTCTATGTCGCCTTGAGACAGGTTGCTGCCATTATCAGTAATAATGCTGTGTGGAACTCCAAACCGAGAGATAATTCCCCAGAGGAAATTGGTGGTTGTTCGTGCGTCAAGTTTGCTGATCGGTTTAGCCTCGACCCATTTGGTGAACTTGTCGACAGCGACCAATAGGTGGGTGTACCCACCACGCGCCTTCTTGAAGGGACCCACCATGTCTAAGCCCCATACCGCAAACGGCCAGGTGATTGGAATCGTCCTGAGTTCCTATGCCGGCAAGTGAGGTTGACGAGCGTACAACTGGCAGCCTTTGCATCTCTTTACGATGTTCTCGGCATCTTCTTTGGCGGTAAGCCAGTAGAAACCTTGGCGGAAAGCTTTGGATATAATGGACCTGGCGGAAGCATGATGCCCACTGGTGCCAATACGTATGTCCTTCAGAATTTCCCGGCCTTCTTCCGGCTGTATGCACCGCTGATAGATGTTGCACGTGCTTCTCTTATATAGCTCGCCTTTTATTATCGTGAATGCCTTGGCTCGCCTTATGATCTTCCTTTTTAGCACCTCATCGTCCTCCGGCAACTTCTTGTCGATTAGAAAATCGAGATATGGGACTGTCCAATCCGGCTGTGTCAAGTAGACAGCGAGACTTGCCGCTTCTACCGGTTCTTCTGCATCGGGGTCCATCAAATCGGCGCCTTTAATGGATGGCTTGTGCAAATGTTCCAGGAATATATCTTTTGGTACCTTTTTGCGTTCCGATCCTAGTCTTGCAAGTGTGTCTGCCGCCTCGTTCTCAGCTCTTGGAACATGCCAGACTTTGTAGCCCGCGAAGTTTTTTGCGAATTCGTCAACTTTGGCTCTGTAAGCCGCCATTGTTGCGCTTTTCGCATCCCATGTTCCGCTTACTTGCTGCGCGACCAAATCTGAGTCGCCATAACAAAGGATTCTATTGACGCCTAGGTCGTTTGCCACGTGTAACCCATGAAGCAAAGCTTCGTACTCGGCAACGTTGTTGGTTGCTGTGAAGTGGATTTGCAACACGTAGCTAAGCTTGTCACCTTTAGGCGTGCGCAGAACGACTCCAGCCCCCGAGCCCTTGAGCATCTTTGATCCGTCAAAGTGCTTGACCCAATATTCTGATTCGGGGAGTGTCGTTTCCTCCATGGCTTCTGTCCAATCGGCGACAAAATCTGCAAGCGCTTGAGACTTAATGGCGGTCCGTGGTTTATAGACTATATCAAAGGCGGCAAGTTCGATGCCCCATTTGGCAACTCGACCTGTTGCCTTTGCATTGTTGATTATGTCTCCCAACGGTGCCTTGCTGACTACTGTCACTGTGTGTTCCTGGAAGTAATGCCTAAGCTTTCTGGCGGCGAAGAATACACCATAAGCCAGCTTTTGGTAATGCGGATACCTCTGCTTGGAGGCGGAGAATACTTCACTGATGAAGTAGACCGGTCGTTGCTCACACGTCGCGGCTTGGTTCTCCTTTCTTTCCACAGCCAAGACAACGCTGACAACAGCTCCTGTTGCCGCGATGTACAGCAGCATTGGTTCCTGTGATCGAGGTGCTGCCAATATCGGAGCGGATATGAGGGCCTCCTTAAGTTGTTGTAAGGCGGCATCTGCCTCTGCTGTCCACTCAAAGTTGTCGGATTTCTTCAGTAGCCGGTAGAGAGGCATTGCCTTTTCCCCTAGGCGGCTTATGAAACGACTGACGGCTGCCGCCGCTCCGGCTAGACGCTGCACGTCCTTCAGACAAGTAGGTCTGGATATGTTTTGGATGGCCTTGATCTTCTCTGGATTAACCTCGATCCCTCGTTCTGAGACGATAAACCCGAGCAGTTTGCCGGCTGGAACGCCGAAAACGCACTTGGCGGGATTGAGTTTCATCTGATATCTCCGGAGATTCTGAAATGTTTCTTCCAAATCCTCTAGGAGATCTGCCTTCTTTTTTGACATTACCGCGATGTCGTCCACGTAGACGTGAACATTGCGGCCGATTTGTTCGTGCAGGCAGTTTTGCATACAGCGCTAGTATGTTGCCCCTGCATTCTTCAGGCCAAAAGGCATCGTGATGTAGCAGAAAGTCCCGTATGGAGTGGTGAAAGATGTTTTATGAAATTGTTGATTGCGTCTCTCATCTCCAAAGCGTCTTGTTGATTGCTTCACCGGCTTGGATCCTTTTAAGACGTTGAGTGAGTGCTCGACAAGTTCCCTCGGTACACCAGGCATGTCGGAAGGCGACCATGCAAAGATGTCACGATTCTCACGGAGGAACTCGACGAGCGCGCCTTCCTATTTGCTGTCAAGGTTGGAGCCGATGACAACTTGCTTAGACTTGTCACCTGGGATGAGGTCCGCCTTTTTGGTGTCTTCTGAAGCTTCGAAGGTCTTCTTGACATCAATCTTTGGCCTTGGCATGGAGTTGTCTGAATCCGCCCCGAGCAGCGCGAGTTATTCCTTGTGGATGACGGCTTCTGCGAAGGCGGCCATGCCACGCTCGCACTCCTTGCCTTTCTTGAAGTTGCCGGAAATCGTGATGGTTCCGTGCTCCCCCGGCATTTTGAGCTTGCTGTATATGTAGCACGACCTTGCCATGAACTTGGCGAAAGCCGGTCGTCCGAAGATTGCATGATAGGCGCTTTTGAAGGGGACAACTTCGAACCGGAGGAACTCTGAGCGGTAGTTCTCTTTTGGTCTGAAAGTTACCTTCAGCCTAATGCTCCCCATTGACTTTGCTTGCCTGCCGGGCACTATGCCATGAAAAGTGAGGTTGCTGTGGTCCAGCTGATCCTCTGATAGGTTCATGCGGCTTAGTATGTCATAGTACAAGATGTTGAGGCTGCTGCCGCCATCCATGAGTACCTTTGTGAGTCTGAAGTTGTCGACAATGGGATCGACGACAAGGGCGTACTTGCCTGGGTGAGGAACGTGGTCAGGGTGGTCGGACCGGTCCCAAGTGATCGTTGCTTCCGACCAGTTCAAATACTGAGGGACGTCCGGCATTGTTGCGTTGAGTTCGCGCATTTCCGCCTTATCCGCCTTAGCCGAAGGCGTGCCGACGAAGCACACAAGAGATTCTTTGACCTTCGGATATGGTTTCTTTTTCTTGGCGGCTGCGTCATCTTCGCTTGAGATAGACATGTCGTCGTCATCCTCATCCTCTCTGTTGTCTTTCTTGTCGTTCTTCTTTGACTTCTTTGACTTCCAGCCGACTGTGGGGTCCTTTTTGAAGTCGTCCATGAAACGGCACTCGCCAAGCATATGGTTGACCTTGCCCAGTGAGGCGTGGATGGGACATGGCAAAAGTTTTGCCTGTTCATAAGTGATTCGCGCCGCCTTAGGCCCTGAGCCGGCGTCGCGACCATCTTTCTTATTCTTCCACTTCTTTTTGCCGGCATTCCCTTGGAATGCTACGGCTACCTCGTTGCAAGGTCCGGCTTTGTCATCTGCCGCCTGCTTGCGCTTGTTGTTCCGCTTTGGTATGATGTTGACGTCAGGGTCGTCGTCCCGGGCGTCGTCATCCGCTGCCGCGTATTGGGCGGCTAGGTTGAGCATCTCACCAAGGTCCGTGATTTGCTCGCGGACGAGCCTATGACGGAGCAAGGACTTCTTCTGCAGGACCGTGTAGAAGGCGTGGATAGCCTGTGCGTCCGAAACACCATGACAGTTGGCTTTTTCGGATATCCAACGGCTGACAAAATCTATCATGGTTTCGTCCGGCTTTTGGATACAGCGTTGCAAATCCGTGTAGGTATTTGGACGCTTGTATGTTCCATGGAAGTGCTGGGAGAAAACCTTTTCCATGTCGTACCAGCTATCGATAGACTTTTCAGGAAGGATGTCGATCCAAGCTCTTGCCGTGCCCTCCAACATGAGAGGTAGGTAACGGACGGCAATGAAGCTGCTCCCGCCGGCAATTTCTATGGCCATGGCATAGTCGGCTAGCCATGAATCCAGCTTAACGAGGCCGTTGTACCTAGAACAGTTTTTTGACACTGATGTCATGTCCTTAGGGAACGGCTCTCTGCGGATGGCGTCACCGAAGCACTTTGGTCCAGAGTATAGCGGCTCCTTTCCTCTTGCTATGTCTTGTAGGCGGTGTCGTGCGTCTTTTGGATCAAGCTGCCGCGCGCCTCTGTTTGCGTCCGGCTCGTCCTGCGCTGCCCGGCTTATGCTGCGCCTGGGTCCTTCTGCCTCCTCTTTCTTCTTGCTGCCGGCGCTACACTGCGGAGACCGGCTTCGACCTCTTTCCTAGGCGGCGGCCTATTGGTCCGGCTACCGCCGTTGTCGCGTCTTGGCTGGGATGGAGATGGCAGGTCTCCTCTGCTTCCTGTCCTTGAATTCTCGTCCCGCCTTGGCTTTGGCGGTGGCGTCTTCTTTGGAGGTGGCGTTGCCTTCCTTTTGTCGCCATGGCTACTAGAGCCAGACGGGCCATCGGGGTCGGCGCCAGGTGCAGCTTTGCACTTTCCTGACTTAGACTCTAGGTCTCCCCCGCGAGCATCCGCCATGTGGCCGTAGGAATCAGCGCGAGCTTGTTGTTCTAGGGCCTTGCTCACGAAGTGTCTTGCATTGGCCAGCTTTTCTTCCGCCGTGTAAGTGTTGTCGTCCAGGGTATCTAGCGCGGCGGCTGCGTTGAGGACGGGGGTGCAGAAGACAACATCTCCCCTTCTGTCCACGCGCTGTGGTGCCGTACGCCAGTCGAACCCGAGATCTTGAGCCGCTGTCGTTGCTTGTGTTGGCGGCTCCTTGCCACGGCGGTTTTTTGATGACCTTTTCTCCTCAAAGAGTTGACGGCTTGTTTTGGCCGACATCTTCTCCTGTTCTTTCTCGATCTTCTTCGCAAGGCTCTCAACGTGCTCCTCTCTTTTTCGCAGGAAGTCAGAGTGCTTAAGCATGTTAAGCCTAAGCTCTTCCACTTCGTCAAGTGGGGTGTCTTTATTCACCGGAGTATTCATGATCTCGTCTACTTCTTTGATGACGGAGAGCAAATCCGTGGGTTTGCTGCTGCCGCCTTTCTCGAGGCCAGTTTTCTTCTTTGCGCGTACCTTGTCGGAACTTTCAATGAGTTGACCGGCAGTGGTGTCGCCGGCCTCTTCCGGCGGCTTGTTTTGCGCTTCCGAAGTAACTGGGGTTGTCTCGTGACCGACAACAACCATCATAGCCAGCTTGTCAGGCATGTCAGTATCCGCTGTGCCCTCTGAAGGAGCCGGATTACCACTGGATAAGCGGGTTTTGATCTTCTCTTCAAAGAGACTAGCATCATCATCAGAGTCAGAGTCTACGTTGACTTGAACGGTAGATCTGGATCCGGCATCTGACATCGCATCCTCCTGGAGAGCAGGGAGGATTGACTCAGGATCATTGTTTTCCGGCTGGGAGTCTGATCCCAGTCCGACAACTCCGACGAAGTGGAAATCAGATTCGGCCGACTCCTGGGAGAAGGCGGATTCAGCTCCATCTTGTCGGTCGAAGGGTTGGTGGGTGGGGTTGTAGAAACGCGGTAGGCCGAACGCCTCTGGCGTATACCCGATGAAGACGTCGATCCCTCCGATCGGTACGATTGCGCATCCGATAAGGTAGTCGTCCGCCGGGAGCCAGGACTCATCTGAGTTGACGTAGCTGTGGCCGCCATACCTTGTGACGCGACCGACGGCGATCTGTTTGCCCATGCCGCCAAGTGTTCCCGCCTGGAACGTGACGCCAGGAACCTTATGCCCCACGGTGGGCGCCAATTGTCATGGTATCGGCATAATTGATAGGAGACGGGGGTCCTCTAGCCTACGTATGGATTGTGGGGAAGAAGGTTGGTGTCGTCGAGGACGGGATTGAACACGGCGAGTTTACCCAGCTTCAGATCCCACAGCGGTGGTGAGATCCTATGTGCTGCTATAATTCACTATGAGGCAATAGCCGTGAACAGGTTACAATGTGTACGATGCGTATTGAAGTGTCTGCCCTAAAGGCTCCCTGGTGGCCGACTTATATAGGCGGCCAGACCCCAGGGTACAAGGCAAGTACTTGTCCGGCAAGTAAACAGAGTCCTAGACCTAGCCGTCTTAGTTGCCGCCTTCCGTCTTGGGCTTGGTGGCTTGATGGGCTTCCGCCTTCCGCCTTCCTTGGACCGTTCGCCTACTTCCTTGTACGTCAGCTATCTGGGCCGCCCGGCAGGCTTCGGCCTTACCACCCTTGGGCCACCCTGGACTAGCCGGATTGATCCATGTTGGTTATACCCCTAGTTGATATATCCCCAACAAAGAGAGCGCATAAGATAAACATCTACAACTAACACCAAACATAACCCATTCTCGAATTAACCCCCTCAACCAAATATGAGGAAGCAATTCGAGAAACTCACACGTTAAACAGTTTTAATTATAATTTATTACTAGTCAAATTAATTAACTTTAATTAGGTGCAAGTTGTTTAGATCTTATTAGCCAGCATCATCACCAAAGTCGTCCATAACCGTGGACACGGCTCATCGATAAGATTATACCCTGCAGGGGTGCACTACTGTACCCATACTCGCATGATCAACCCAAGCAAGCATCAGGGCTTCTCAACACGACTTATTCCTTCACTACAGAAAGTCCAAGTGCCACCCATATGAGTTGTTACCCGCGTCAAGAGTCCGGCCGAATCTCAATTGCGGACTCATTAGTTTGTGTCTGCGCGCCATGCGGCTCAAACCACAGTAGGAACTGTCCGCTTCGCGCGCACCACCCCTATATGACCCCCCGTATCAAGTAACCTCTCATCAATCATCATCATCATGCACATGGATATGAGAAAATGGAAAACCCGAACTAGTTGCGGCACATGGACAAGCTGAAGATCCGTTCAAAGTCGAGGGGGGCTCCATAGGGCCTCCCACAAGTGGTTAGTGCGCTCAAAATTGGATCCGAGGACAAAATCTCAGTTCCTAGGTCGACACTGAGCAGAACAAAGCACCTCGCAAGGCCTTCCGCCTTGTTCCTTATCTTTTAATTATAATACCCCAATATAAGACTACATATTATTAAGGTATAATAATATATCATACTAAGAAGATGTAGCATAAGACCAACAGACGACTCGCACAAACAACTCTAAGCATGCGCTACGACTCGCAAGGCCAACAGATAAACATGCAACGGGTATTAGGTTGTGGGGATAAAGCTGTATGGGCTGCAGGATAAACATGTGATGGGATCGCGATAAAGAATCGAATACTAGGGTAGCAGAGATCAACGACAGGAATGAAAGACAATGTATAGGTAAACAAGCAAACTTTGCTTGCCTGGAATTCCGCATGGAAGCAGATCTTGTCGTTTCTCACACATCTCAACGTCGTATCCGCGAAGAAGCAACAAACACTGGAAAGCGTAAAAGATGCATTTTATAACTACGGCAAAGATCCAGCATGATCATGTGAGAATGATGCATGATATGGCAAGATGCATTGCGAGATGCACTTAATCCAAATTAAGCGGAACCGGGATTCCGACAATTAATATTAATGTTAAAGTTATTTATCTGCCCAACAAATTAAATGTTCATTAACATGGCAAGACATGGCAAATGTGTTCTAGTCAAATTAAATGGAATTGGGCAATACATATATTGATTTGCCCCCACACATTCCATATCTTTTATTTAGGTGATTCGCTACACCACCAAACCCGAGAGATGCAACACATTCAAGTATGATGCGATATGCACAAGATAGATGGCATTTAATAAAATAGGTTTAGGGTTAGGGTTTGGGGTCCGCACGTTGGATCGGGAGAGATAGGGTTCGAAACCAACATCTTCGGTCCGTAGAGGAAGTAGTCGTCGCCGGGGAAGTAGTTGTCGCGGAAGCGGGGCATCGTCGTTTGCCGGTGTCGTGGAAGTGGGCGGGAAGTCGTGGCACGTAGGGGCACAACAATCGGACGCCGGAAAGAAAGCGCGCACGGGCGGGCACCGCAACACGGACACGGGCGGTCACGGGAACGCGACACCAGAAAAGGACGCGCACGCGCATGTAGCAACACCATGAAGGTTGGACAACTCGGACAAAAATTGCGACGCTGAAAATCTTTCGGGCGTTGCGTCGGACACCTTACGGGCGGCGGATGCGGGGACGCCACCGGACGGAGAAACCGGCGAATGGAAGGAGCGGAGGCGCGGAGCGGAACGCACGGCGGCGGCGACACGGAGGGCACGCGCGGGGCGCTGCGTGGGCGGCGGTGGCGCAGACGGCGCGGGCGGATGAGGATGCGGCAGCGGGAACGGCGTCACGCGGAGGGCGCGCCCTGGCGGCGGCGGGCGCAGGCGGGCGACGTGGCCGTAGACCAGCTAGAGGTCGAGCAAGGGCTCGAAAGAGAGAGAGAGCCGAGCAGCACGGGCGTCCAAGCGGAGGCCGTTGCGGCGTGTTCGAGCAGGGGCTCAAGGAGGCGGCCGTCCACGACGAGGAGACGCGGCGGGGCGCGGCGTGCTGCGGCGGCGCACGGGGCGGGGAGCACGGGCGAGCACGCAGCGGTGGCGGCGGCAGCGCGGTGGCTGGGGCGACGCGCGCCAGAGGCAGGGAGGCGGCGGCCGCGGCGGCTGGAGGCAGGCGCGAGGACGGCCGAGGCGGCGGCGCGGCGGGCGCCAGCGATGGGAGAGCACGGCGGCGGCTCGGCCGGCGGGCGCGGAGGCGAGGGCGGCCGAAGGCGCGCGCGTAGAGGCGCAGCGGCGCGCGGCGTCTGGGGACGAGTGGCCGGGGCGAGGCGGCCGGCTGGCGGCGGCGCGGCGGGAGCGGCCGGCGACGGGGCGGCGGAGAGCCGGAGGCAGCCGGGCGCGCGCGTGGTAGATGGGGAGCACAGGGTCGTGCAGGAGGCGTGGTGCAGGGCAGTTTGTCCCGTGCGGTGCGTGAGAAGAAAGGAAGGAAAGAAGAGAGAGAAAAAGGAAAGAAAAGAAGAAGAAAGGAAGGGAAAAAAAGGAAAAAAGAAAAGAAGAGAAAAGAAAAGAAAAAGGAAGAGAAAGAAAGGAGGGAAAAAAAGAAAAAGAAGGGGTGGATGATTATTTTGCAAAAGTCAGAAAAAGTAGGAGGGTGGCTGCAAAATTGCAGGGGGTGGGAAATAAGTTTCCAGGGGGAAACCCAGGGTTTGGGGTTAGATGGGCTTGGGCTTTTATTTCTCTCCCCTTTATTATTTTTTGTTATATATTTTTAAAACAAAATAGAAAAAGAATTTGAACACAAAACCTTTACAAAATATTTTTAGTTTTCAATAGACAATTTAATAAACTAATTTTTAACATTTTCAAAAGATTTGAAATATCACGATTTTAATCAATTTGAAAAGCTTTTGAATTTAATTGTGGAAATTAAATTTAAATGCAACAATTAAGTAAATGCGATGCAATGCGATGCTATGTCGATGCAAAAAGAAAAACTCACAAATCAAAAAGGGGATAAATCCCGGGGCGTTACACAACGCCTGCCATGCAGGGAGCGGAAGGGGAAGATTCTCCCTTGGCCTCAGGAGCTGGCCTAGGTGAGGAGGAGGCCACGGCAGGGGAGGTGTCTTCCTCGAGGGCAGGGACGTTCACCGACGAGGTCTGCGTCCTCTCGTCAGGAGGCAACGTTCTCGTCTAATACACAAGCAATCAATACAACCAATCACTAGCCTATTCAAACAATCATCATAGCAATACACTCTTAGAGGTTCTAATTAACCATTCCACATACCAAACAACACTATGTGGTTTCAATTTAATTGATTTAACCATTATTCCATTGTATTTTAATTAGGGCAGAAACTTGTTGCACATGTTTAATTGCATAGCTTGAGTTCTGTTTGTCACAAAAATACAAACTAAAATTCTGCAGAAAGCTAATGATGTGCAGAAGATGACACAATTGGGTTTGGGTCATTTGGAGTTACCAAACTCCCTACACATTGTTTTGAATCTAGATGACAATTAATAAGGTTTTGGCTATTATTTAAATTATATTCATCTAAAAATTAAACCCTTTTAGGGATGACTAACCATAGTTAAATGTGACCTAATAAAATTAGTTTCAACTAATTTGGATTATCAGAGTATCAGAAACAAACTAGTTTAGAATTTAAACCATTTATGGTATTTTGAATAGTGTATTTTTATTATATATCCAAATGGAGTTAAACCAATTGGGTTGGAAAGATATTTTCATAAGCTTTCCAGAACAGTTGGATTGGCTCCATTTGGAGTTGTAAATATAAAGTTATGGATTTTCTAAAATTGAGTTTAGTACTGACTTTTTAATTAAATCTAAATTCGAAAATAATAACCAGGAGTGGATAAGGTTGAAAAATCCGACAGAGGGGACCCACTGGTCAGCGACTGCGGGTGCGCGCGCGGTTTTCATTTAAACCTGGCGCGTGGGGCCCGCACGTCAGCGCCTAATCGAAACGAAGCGGTACGCTACCGTTGGATCTAAATCCAACGGCCCGGAGCGAGCGCGCCGGCGGCGACCAGAAACGGGCGGCGACGTGGCTCCGGCGACGGCTTCGAGGACAGGCGGCTCACCTAGGGGCTCGGGAGGCGACGACGACGGTGCAGGAGGGGTGCGGCGGCTCGGGGAAGCTCGTGGGAGAGATGGCGCGGGCTGGGGAGGCTCCTGGCGGCGACGGCGTCGAGCTCCTCCTTCCACGGCCGCGTTCCAACTCCGGAGAGCCCTCCGCGCTGCTCCTGGGCACGAACCAGAGGGGAAAAGGGACCGGGTGAGCGAGGTGAGCGAGGTGGTAATGGGGAAGGGGATGGGGGCCAGAGAGAAGAAAAAAGGAGGGTAGCATGGCTCGGCCGTGGTCGTCGTCTACCTCGGGCACGGCGAGCTCGAGGAGACCCACGGGCGGCTGGGGTCTTGCGGCGATGGAGTCGCCCTCCAGGCGGTGCTCGAGAGGGGTGGTGTGGGAGGGGGAGGTGGTGGAGAGGTGTGGAGGAGAAGAGGGGCACGGGGGCGTTTTATAGAGGCCGGGCGGCGCACGGTGGACGCGGTGCAGAGGGCGCTCGCGGCCGTGCTATCCCGCTGTAGGCCGATGGAGGGGGTTGCCTGGGTTGCGGGGTGTTCGGGGGAAACGAGCGGGCAAGGAGGGGAGGCGTGGCGCGCTCGGGAGCGCTTGGGCTCATGGCCCTGCCGTGAGCGCGCTCGGGCGGTGCACGACGTGCGCGGCGTGGCGCGGGCGCGGCGCGGTCGGGGCGTGCTGGGGCGTGCTGCTGCCGCGTGAGGGCGCCAGGAGGTGAGGGAGGGAGAGAGAGGGAGCAGCGCGGCCGGCACGGCGCGGCGTCGCCGCGGCCACAGTGCCGACACGGCGACGTGCGCACGGCCGCTGCTGTCGCCGGCGTCTCCTCGTCGATCCCAGCCACCGTTTGGCTCGTCCTCGGGTGCGGCGTGATCGTGGTGATGAGGGGAGTCCAGTGCGGGCTTCAATTTGACAAACCAAACTCACATTCGCTCGATTGATCCGCGACTTGGTTCGGATTTGGGAAGAACAGGGGGTGCTCAACAGGTGTTTGATGAAATTCCAGAACCAAATAGTATGCACTTTGGCTATTTAATTTTCTTGCTTTGCTTAATTCTTTTGGGTCCAAACTTAGGATCTAGGCTAAATACATTATTGGTAAGTGATACAAAGTCTTTTTGAAATATTTGGAAATATTTCAATAATGAATTTCTAATTTGAATTTGAGGATTTTGTATTTGAAAATTGAAAGGGAATAGTTTGTGAAAATCAACTAGGAGTGTTTAGAATATTATTCCACTGATTTTAGGATTGAAAATAAAATTATACTTCTCACTTTGGAAAATTAATGTGACATGTGTCACATGGTGTTATGTTTTTGTAATTTGTTTCCTTTGTTTTCTTTTACTTCAAACTTTTAATTAGAGCTAGAATTCAACAATCTTGCAAGCAAAGCAAACAACAATACTCAAGAATTAAACATACACAAATCTTTATGAGAAAAGTTTTTGTTGGCCCACATTTTTGCATTAATCATTATATTAATATTTTGGGATGTTACAGATACTTCCCCCCTTAAAATAAATCTCGTCCCGAGATTTGCTAGGTCTGGACACTAAAGAGGTTTGGAAATTCGCTTCTAAGATAGTCTTCGTGTTCCCACGTGGCTTCATCTTCAGAATGGTTAGTCCACTGGACTTTGTAGAACTTGATCGCGCGCCTTCGGGTAAGACGAATATCTTCGTCTAGAATCTTGAGGGGCGTCTCACGATAAGTCAGATCTTGATTCAGGTCTACAGAATGGTGGTCGATGTTTTTGAAAACATCAGGCTGGTCAGGAACTTCAAGACATTTCCGGAGCAAGGAAATATGGAAAACATCGTGGTAATCTGCTAACTCCTGAGGCAACTCCAGTTGATATGACACCTCTCCTCGACGGGCAAGGATCTTGAAGGGTCCAATATATCTTGGCGCCAGCTTTCCTTTGACATGGAAACGCTGCATTCCTTTAAGGGGTGTCACTCGGAGATAGACATAATCTCCGATACTGAAGGTGACATCACGACGCTTGTGATCAGCGTAACTTTTCTGACGGGATTGGGCGGTCTTGAGTCGCTCACGGATAAGCTGGACTTGCTCTTCAGCCTCACGGAGGGTATCTGGTCCAAACAGTTTGCCTTCTCCAGTGTCGGACCAATTCAGGGGTGTACGACACTTCTTGCCGTAAAGGGCTTCAAAAGGGGCCATTTGCAGACTAGACTGCTAACTGTTGTTGTAGGAGAACTCTGCAAATGGAAGGCAATCTTCCCATTTGGATCCATAGGCTAGGACACATGCGCGAAGCATGTCCCTAATATCTGGTTCACTCGTTCAGTTTGGCCATCAGTCTGGGGGTGATAAGCTGTGCTAAATGCTAACTTGGTTCCGAGGGCTTCGTGTAGGGCTTTCCAGAACCTTGAGGTGAATTGTGTGCCTCTATCTGATACAATCCTCTTAGGCACACCATGCAGGCTTACTATTCTTGAAATATACAGGTCTGCTAACTGATTTCCCCGATAGGTGGTGTTGACGGGAAGAAAATGGGCAACTTTGGTCAGCCTGTCAACGATGACCCATATTGAGTCATGGCCTCGGTTGGACCTTGGAAGTCCGGTGATAAAATCCATTCCAATCTCATCCCACTTCCACTCGGGAATCTTTAAGGGTTGAAGCAATCCAGCGGGTCGCTGATGTTCAGCCTTGACTCGCTGACAAATATCACACTTGGCTACAAAAACACCAATTTCTCGCTTCATTCCGTGCCACCAAAATCTTTCACGAAGGTCTTGGTACATCTTGGTTCCGCCGGGGTGGATTAAGTAAGGGGTCTCGTGGGCTTCCTTTAGGATTAACTCCTTGAGTTCCGAGGTATTGGGGACACAGATACGACCATTGAATCTCAACACTCCTTCTGCATCCTCGGTAAAACCAGGCGCTTTACCGAGAGAAATCTTCTTCTTGATTCCTTCTATGCTCTCATGACCTTTCTGGGCCTCCTTGATTTGATCTATCAGAGTTGGAGCTAACTCTAAATGGGCGAGATAGACGTGGCTAACAAGCTCTAGTCCAAAATCCTTGTAACTCTTTGAACAGGGCTGGCTGCTCTGCTTGGATCATGGCATTCAGGGTGCAGGGTTTGCGACTAAGGGCATCGGCAACTACATTAGCCTTTCCAGGGTGATAATTGATACCGATATCATAATCCTTGATTAATTCCATCCACCTTCTCTGTCGCAAATTTAACTCCTTCTGAGTGAAGATATACTTCAAGCTCTTATGATCCGTATAGATCTCGCAGCGATGTCCCGCCAGATAGGAGCGCCACGTCTTCATAGCAGGAACAACAGCGGCTAACTCCAGGTCATGGGTTGGGTAGTTCTCTTCATGTGGTCGCAACTGTCGAGACAGATACGACACCACCTTGCCTTCTTGCATCAGAACACAACCAAGTCCTAGACGTGATGCATCGCAATACACGTCAAAACTCTTGGTGACGTCTGGCATAATCAGGACAGGGGTTGAGGTCAACCTCTTCTTTAATTCCTGGAAACTCTCTTCACACTTCTGAGTCCATTCAAATTTCTTGTCCTTTTTCAGCAGTTGGGTAAGGGGTTTGGCTATACTGGAGAATCCTTCAACGAACTTGCGGTAGTATCCCGCTAGTCCGAGAAAGCTTCGGATTTCAGTCACACTAGTTGGGGCTTCCCAGTCCACAATGGCTTGGATCTTCTCAAGGTCAACAGAAATTCCTCCCGCAGACACAACATGTCCGAGAAATGAGACTTCACTGAGCCAAAACTCACAGTTGCTAAACTTGGCATACAACTGATGCTCTCGGAGGGTTGCTAAAACTAGACGCAGGTGTTCAGCATGCTCTTCTTCAGTTTTGGAGTAAATAAGGATGTCATCAAGGAAAACTACCACGAACTTGTCAAGATACTCCATGAAGATCTTGTTCATGAGATTCATAAAATAGGCTGGGGCATTGGTCAGACCAAAGGACATTACGGTGTATTCAAATAAACCGTAACGGGTTGTGAAGGCAGTCTTGGGAATGTCTGTCTCTCGGATTCTTAACTGATGATACCCTGACCGAAGATCGATCTTGGAAAAGACTCGGGCTCCGTTCATTTGATCGAACAGATCCTCGATCTTTGGGAGAGGGTACTTGTTTTTGATGGTCACATCATTTAACCTGCGATAATCCACACACAGGCGTGTGGTACCATCTCTCTTATCCACAAAAATAATGGGTGATCCCCAGGGTGAAGCACTTGGGCGAATAAGCCCTTTGCTGAGCATATCTGCTAACTGCTTCTTCAACTCAACTTGTTCTTCTGGATTCATCCGATAAGGTCTTTGGGATATGGGGGCTGTCTCGGGGATAAGTTCAATGATGAACTCAATATCCCGATCCGGTGGCATACCAGGTAATTCTTCAGGAAAGACATCTTGGAACAGGTGAACAATACGGATCTCATCTAGGGTGGGTCGAGCTATGCTCTCATGGCATCCTGGTTGGGGTCGACTGGTTTGTGACACATACTCCACTTCTAATCCTTTGTCGGTGGTGAGGGATACAGCTCTTCTGGCACAGTCAATTCGACCATGGTACTTGGCTAACCAATTCATACCCAGTATGACATCTATTCCTTGGGTTCCTAGAATGATTAAGTCGACTAGGAACTTTTCCCCTTTGATCTCAAGGGAAACGTCCGGGAAAAATGATTTGGTATCTATGGTGGATTCTGGGATTTGGATGACCATGGGTTTGGGTAAGAGGTTTCCGACTAAACCTCCCTTAGCAACAAATTCTTGGGTAACAAAGGAATGAGTAGCACCAGAATCAAACAGAACAGTTGCAGGTACTGAGTTGACAAGGAACGTACCCAGCACAACATCTGGTGCATCCATGGCCTCTTCAGCATTGATGTGGTGCAGGCGTCCCTTGGCAACAGCAACATTTCCGCGGGGTGCGGGGTTCTTGCCATTTCCATTTCGGCCCTGGCCGTTGTTCGGCGCCTGTGCATCGGGGCGTGGACCATTCTTCTTAGGATTGGGCCATTCTTTGGAGTGGTGCAGGCGTCCCTTGGCCACAATGCCGACACGGCGACGTGCGCACGGCCGCTGCTGTCGCCGGCGTCTCCTCGTCGATCCCAGCCACCGTTTGGCTCGTCCTCGGGTGCGGCGTGATCGTGGTGATGAGGGGAGTCCAGTGCGGGCTTCAATTTGACAAACCAAACTCACATTCGCTCGATTGATCCGCGACTTGGTTCGGATTTGGGAAGAACAGGGGGTGCTCAACAGGTGTTTGATGAAATTCCAGAACCAAAACAGTGTGCACTTTGGCTATTTAATTTTCTTGCTTTGCTTAATTCTTTTGGGTCCAAACTTAGGATCTAGGCTAAATACATTATTGGTAAGTGATACAAAGTCTTTTTGAAATATTTGGAAATATTTCAATAATGAATTTCTAATTTGAATTTGAGGATTTTGTATTTGAAAAATGAAAGGGAATAGTTTGTGAAAATCAACTAGGAGTGTTTAGAATATTACTCCACTGATTTTAGGATTGAAAATAAAATTATACTTCTCACTTTGGAAAATTAATGTGACATGTGTCACATGGTGTTATGTTTTTGTAATTTGTTTCCTTTGTTTTCTTTTTCTTCAAACTTTTAATTAGAGCTAGAATTCAACAATCTTGCAAGCAAAGCAAACAACAATACTCAAGAATTAAACATACACAAATCTTTATGAGAAAAGTTTTTGTTGGCCCACATTTTTTCATTAATCATTATATTAATATTTTGGGATGTTACAAACCCTCCCCTCGAGGTAGATATCTTGTTCCTTGCCCCTTTTTGATAGCTTCACCGGCTAAACTTGAGCTCCATTAACACTTGTCTTCTTTTTCAGCTCTCCGACTTGGGGGAGGATGACCTGGCTCCCGACTTCTACGAGTCGGAAGCCGGGAAGACGAAAAAGCGCAAAGCATCCGGCGCCGCTTCCTCTACGGTGATTGCCGAGAGGAAGAAACGGATCGCATCGGCCACCGAGCCGGCTCTCGCCAACCTTGGCGAGAACGCGGGGATTAACATCCCCCGAAGGTACTCAATTCTGCCTTTAATAGACGACAAACTTCTTCAATACAGGCACCCAATTGACTGTGCTTGCTTTTTATTGAATGGGAAAGGGTCGCAACTTCCCGGTTGACGACCAGGCTTCTTGGCAAGGGTACGCGGCCTCAAGGCAGCTCGCCGGCTACCGTGCCGCCAACTCCTCAGCCCCAAGCCGGCAACTTTATGGGCGACGCTCGTCGTCATCCCCCGGCTCCGGCTTCTGGCGCGCCGCCAAGGACCTCCTCCCCTGACCGCGCACCCAAGACTCCCCTACTTTTGGCTGAGGCTACGGCCGATGAAGCCGCTCAATCGCGCGCCGCCAGGGAAGGGTTGCTGGAGGCGACTGCCGGCGGGTCCCAGAGGGCAGCCCCAACTGCGGGAGGCGGCAAAGTCAGGGACCCTTGGTCCACCTTTAAGGAGGCCAAGGAGTCAGCTTTGGCTTTTGCCAACTTCGCCTCCCAGGCCTTCGCTGACTTGGAGGGCGACATGTCTGTACGTTTTTACCACTCCGGCATATACATAGTCTTTCCCCCGAGCACTTAGATGGCAGGTCAAAATAAAAAGAATTTGACTGCCGGCTTAGTGGTTATTCGACAATATGTTTTATGCCTTTGTTTTGTCCTGCAGGGCCTTGTGTCCGCCAACGTTGAGCTTGTCTCCTCCCGAGTCGAGATAATCCGGCGCTGCCGCGACCTGAAGAAGGAGTGCGAGGCTAAGGACCTGCGGATTGCCGAGTTGGAGGCGGCCCGCAAAAAAGATGAAGGTATGGTTGATCCTCTTTGCCTTCAGCTATATTTTCGACTTATGTTGCCGTCAATCATTTAGTTTAGCGAATCCACATTTGTAGAACTGCTAGACCACGCCCAGGATATACTGAACGCGTCCATTGATATGCAAGCTCTCATGAATGAAGCTTCCGATTTGGCGGCCGCCAACTTGGAGATGAAGGAGGCTCACCAGAAGGAGATGGAGGCCCAGCAGCTCAAATTTGCGCAGGAATCTAGCCAGCTCACTGGTGTGCTTGAAAGCCTGCGCAAGAAGTTGGCGGAGGCGGAGAAGACGGCTGTCGAGGAAATCTCCAAGCAGACTTCTCGCGCCCAAGCGGTTGGCAACTCATATGATTGAGCTGTCCGCTTTCCATAACTCGGCCCTTGGTAATTTCTCACTCCTTATTTGACGTTGCCATTTTGCTTAGCCAAAACCAAACTGATGGCTTCATTTTTGATACAGTTCCCGCCGGTTTAGGCGACGACAAGGTTGTCAGCCCCCGCCTGGATCGCCTTGCGCGTCTAGGCGAACTGATCACCGAGACTTTGGCAGCGTCCAAGCGGTTTGCCGCCAAGTTCTTCATCTCCTCCGGCAGCCAAGAACCGACCGAGTTCAGCGACGTGCCCGCTATCTTGGAGCAGGCGACCAAACTGCACAAGAGCTCGCTGAAGTCGGCGGCTCGGGGTGGTGCCAAGACCGCACTTGGGTTATTCATGGCGCACTACCCCGAGGCGGAGATAGAAGCCGTCACCGAAGGCATGCCGTCTACATATGAAGACGGCAGCGAGGTTGAGCCGGCCGCTGTTCTGGACAGCGATTCCGGCTACGCCACGCGTGTTGCCGATATGGTGGACACTTCAATCTTCTACCGGCGCCATCCTGTGCCTGCCGGAGGAGAAGCTGGAGCTACCGGCGCGGCCGAGGCGGAGGGGAGTGATAGTTCCGGGGCTGAAGTTGGCAGCCCCCAAGCCTGATGTAGACGCTCCCCCGAGCCATAGCTTTCTGTCCTTGCCTCCTTTTAGCCTTATTTGTCGGCCCCTGAAACAATGTAACTTTGACTTGTAATATTTGTATATACTTTTGTTGTTGCTTTGCTAGGCGGAAACTAGCTGACAAGTTTTATTTTGTCTTTATTTATATGGTCCGCCTTAATTTTACCCTGACTTATATGTTTGACTTTTTGTATGTTGACGAAACCTCAGCCGGTAACTTTAGCTGAAACAACCAGGCCTAAACCATGCGTTTAGAATCAGAGACCAAAGCCAACATGTTGGTGTCAAAGACATACTACTAGGTGAACCACATATAAGTAATCAGAGGTAAAGGAATTAGGCGGCGCAAAAAAGTTTATTTTTGCTTTGGGTTGGCTCGAAAGCTGCAAGTATCTACCAGTTTGAACCTTTGCACGGAGCTAGAAAAATAGGTAACTTAGATACATAGAGGAAATATGACTGTAAGAAAAGACAAAAGATGGCATGCGTCTCAACACAGATGAGGAACCATAGACTTTTATTTCATAATCATATTTAACTTATTACAATTATAAATTGCTAAGTGTAGAAAGGACGTAGCTGCTCAATATTCCAAGGCCGTCTTGTTTGTTCAAACGGATCATCAATGCCTCTTTTGCGCTTGGTTCCCCTTTTTCCTGCCGCCTTCTTGCGCATTTTCTTTTCGTCTTCGTCGCGGATGTCGGCCAGGTAGTAGGAACCATTGAGCAGCGCCTTTGTGACTATAAACGGTCCTTCCCATGGAGGGGATAACTTGTGCAAGCCTTTTCTGTCTTGAATTAGGCGGAGAACCAGGTCACCTGTTCTGAAGCTTCGCTTCCGCACTCTCCGGCTATGATAGCGGCGAAGTTGTTGCTGGTACAAGGCGGAGCGATGTAGAGAAACGTCTCTTTCTTCGTCTAGCAGGTCTAGGCTATCCTGTCTTGCACCTTCTACGTCTTTCTCGATGTAGGCTTGAACTCTTGGGGAATCGTATTTCATGTCGGTAGGTAGCACCGCCTCAGCGCCATATACTAAGAAGAAAGGAGTGTAGCAGGTAGACCTGTTTGGCGTTGTGTGCAAACTCCATAGTACCGACTGTTACTCATCTGCCCAAGCGCCGGCTGCCCTTTGTAATGGAGCTTCGAGACGAGGCTTAAGTCCTGATAAGACTAGGCCGTTTGTACGCTCTACTTGTCCATTGGATTGAGGGTGTGACACGGATGCCAAATCAAGCCAGATACCCAGATCGCTGCAGTATTCTTCTATGTCGCCTTGAGACAGGTTGCTGCCATTATCAGTGATAATGCTGTGTGGAACTCCAAACCGAGAGATAATTCCCCAGAGGAAATTGGTGGTTGTTCGTGCGTCAAGTTTGCTGATCGGTTTAGCCTCGACCCATTTGGTGAACTTGTCGACAGCGACCAATAGGTGGGTGTACCCACCACGCGCCTTCTTGAAGGGACCCACCATGTCTAAGCCCCATACCGCAAACGGCCAGGTGATTGGCATCGTCCTGAGTTCCTATGCCGGCAAGTGAGGTTGACGAGCGTACAACTGGCAGCCTTTGCATCTCTTTACGATGTTCTCGGCATCTTCTTTGGCGGTAAGCCAGTAGAAACCTTGGCGGAAAGCTTTGTATATAATGGACCTGGCGGAAGCATGATGCCCGCAGGTGCCAATATGTATGTCCTTCAGAATTTCCCGACCTTCTTCCGGCTGTATGCACCGCTGATAGATGCCGCACGTGCTTCGCTTATATAGCTCGCCTTTTATTATCGTGAATGCCTTGGCTCGCCTTATGATCTGCCTTTTTAGCACCTCATCGTCCTCCGGCAACTTCTTGTTGATTAGAAAATCGAGATATGGGACTGTCCAATCCGGCTGTGTCAAGTAGACAGCGAGACTTGCCGCTTCTACCAGTTCTTCTGCATCGGGGTCCATCAAATCGGCGCCTTTAATGGATGGCTTGTGCAAATGTTCCAGGAAAATATCTTTTGGTACCTTTTTGCGTTCCGATCCTAGTCTTGCAAGTGTGTCTGCCGCCTCGTTCTCAGCTCTTGGAACATGCCAGACTTTGTAGCCCGCGAAGTTTTTTGCGAATTCGTCAACTTTGGCTCTGTAAGCCGCCATTGTTGCGCTTTTCGCATCCCATGTTCCGCTTACTTGCTGCGCGACCAAATCTGAGTCGCCATAACAAAGGATTCTATTGACGCCTAGGTCGTTTGCCACGTGTAACCCATGAAGCAAAGCTTCGTACTCGGCAACGTTGTTGGTTGCTGTGAAGTGGATTTGCAACACGTAGCTAAGCTTGTCACCTTTAGGCGTGCGCAGAACGACTCCAGCCCCCGAGCCCTTGAGCATCTTTTATCCGTCAAAGTGCATGACCCAATATTCTGATTCGGGGAGTGTCGTTTCCTCCATGGCTTCTGTCCAGTCGGCGACAAAATCTGCAAGCGCTTGAGACTTAATGGCGGTCCGTGGTTTATAGACTATATAAAAGGCGGCAAGTTCGATGCCCCATTTGGCAACTCGACCTGTTGCCTTTGCATTGTTGATTATGTCTCCCAACGGTGCCTTGCTGACTACTGTCACTTTGTGTTCCTGGAAGTAATGCCTAAGCTTTCTGGCGGCGAAGAATACACCATAAGGCAGCTTTTGGTAATGCGGATACCTCTGCTTGGAGGCGGAGAATACTTCACTGATGAAGTAGACCGGTCGTTGCTCACACGTCGCGGCTTCGTTCTCCTTTCTTTCCACAGCCAAGACAACGCTGACAACAGCTCCTGTTGCCGCGATGTACAGCAGCATTGGTTCCTGTGATCGAGGTGCTGCCAATATCGGAGCGGATATGAGAGCCTCCTTAAGTTGTTGTAAGGCGGCATCTGCCTCTGCTGTCCACTCAAAGTTGTCGGATTTCTTCAATAGCCGGTAGAGAGGCATTGCCTTTTCCCCTAGGCGGCTTATGAAACGACTGACGGCTGCCGCCGATCCGGCTAGACGCTGCACGCCCTTCAGACAAGTAGGTCTGGATATGTTTTGGATGGCCTTGATCTTCTCCGGATTAACCTCGATCCCTCGTTCTGAGACGATAAACCCGAGCAGTTTGCCGGCTGGAACGCCGAAAACGCACTTGGCGGGATTGAGTTTCATCTGATATCTCCGGAGATTCTGAAATGTTTCTTCCAAATCCTCTAGGAGATCTGCCTTCTTTTTTGACATTACCGCGATGTCGTCCACGTAGACGTGAACATTGCGGCCGATCTGTTCGTGCAGGCAGTTTTGCATACAGCGCTAGTATGTTGCCCCTGCATTCTTCAGGCCAAAAGGCATCGTGATGTAGCAGAAAGTCCCGTATGGAGTGGTGAAAGATGTTTTATGAAATTGTTGATTGCGTCTCTCATCTCCAAAGCGTCTTGTTGATTGCTTCACCGGCTTGGATCCTTTTAAGACGTTGAGTGAGTGCTCGACAAGTTCCCTCGGTACACCAGGCATGTCGGAAGGCGACCATGCAAAGATGTCACGATTCTCACGGAGGAACTCGACGAGCGCGTCTTCCTATTTGCTGTCAAGGTTGGAGCCGATGACAACTTGCTTAGACTTGTCACCTGGGATGAGGTCCGCCTTTTTGGTGTCTTCTGAAGCTTCGAAGGTCTTGTTGACATCAATCTTTGGCCTTGGCATGGAGTTGTCTGAATCCGCCCCGAGCAGTGCGAGTTCTTCCTTGTGGATGACGGCTTCTGCGAAGGCGGCCATGCCACGCTCGCACTCCTTGCCTTTCTTGAAGTTGCCGGAAATCGTGATGGTTCCGTGCTCCCCCGGCATTTTGAGCTTGCTGTATATGTAGCACGACCTTGCCATGAACTTGGCGAAAGCCGGTCGTCCGAAGATTGCATGATAGGCGCTTTTGAAGGGGACAACTTCGAACCGGAGGAACTCTGAGCGGTAGTTCTTTTTTGGTCTGAAAGTTACCTTCAGCCTAATGCTCCCCATTGACTTTGCTTGCCTGCCGGGCACTATGCCATGAAAAGTGAGGTTGCTGTGGTCCAGCTGATCCTCTGATAGGTTCATGCGGCTTAGTGTGTCATAGTACAAGATGTTGAGGCTGCTGCCGCCATCCATGAGTACCTTTGTGAGTCTGAAGTTGTCGACAATGGGATCGACGACAAGGGCGTACTTGCCTGGGTGAGGAACGTGGTCAGGGTGGTCGGACTGGTCCCAAGTGATTGTTGCTTCCGACCAGTTCAAATACTGAGGGACGTCCGGCATTGTTGCGTTGAGTTCGCGCATTTCCGCCTTATCCGCCTTAGCCGAAGGCGTGCCGACAAAGCACACAAGAGATTCTTTGACCTTCGGATATGGTTTCTTTTTCTTGGCGGCTGCGTCATCTTCGCTTGAGATAGACATGTCGTCGTCATCCTCATCCTCCCTGTTGTCTTTCTTGTCGTTCTTCTTTGACTTCTTTGACTTCCAGCCGACTGTGGGGTCCTTTTTGAAGTCGTCCATGAAACGGCACTCGCCAAGCATATGGTTGACCTTGCCCAGTGAGGCGTGGATGGGACATGGCAAAAGTTTTGCCTGTTCATAAGTGATTCGCGCCGCCTTAGGCCTTGAGCCGGCGTCGCGACCATCTTTCTTATTCTTCCACTTCTTTTTGCCGGCATTCCCTTGGAATGCTACGGCTACCTCGTTGGAAGGTCCGGCTTTGTCATTTGCCGCCTGCTTGCGCTTGTTGTTCCGCTTTGGTATGATGTTGACGTCAGGGTCGTCGTCCCGGGCGTCGTCATCCGCTGCCGCGTATTGGGCGGCTAGGTTGAGCATCTCACCAAGGTCCGTGATTTGCTCGCGGACGAGCCTATGACGGAGCAAGGACTTCTTCTGCAGGCCCGTGTAGAAGGCGTGGAAAGCCTGTGCGTCCGAAACACCATGACAGTTGGCTTTTTCGGATATCCAACGGCTGACAAAATCTGTCATGGTTTCGTCCGGCTTTTGGATACAGCGTTGCAAATCCGTGTAGGTATTTCGACGCTTGTATGTTCCATGGAAGTGCTGGGAGAAAACCCTTTCCATGTCGTACCAGCTATGGATAGACTTTTCAGGAAGGATGTCGATCCAAGCTCTTGCCGTTCCCTCCAACATGAGAGGTAGGTAACGGACGGCAATGAAGCTGCTCCCGCCGGCAATTTCTATGGCCATGGCATAGTCGGCTAGCCATGAATCCGGCTTAACGAGGCCGTTGTACCTAGAACAGTTTTTTGACACTGATGTCATGTCCTTAGGGAACGGCTCTCTGCGGATGGCGTCACCGAAGCACTTTGGTCCAGAGTATAGCGGCTCCTTTCCTCTTGCTATGTCTTGTAGGCGGTGTCGTGCGTCTTTTGGATCGAGCTGCCACGCGCCTCTGTTTGCGTCCGGCTCGTCCTGCGCTGCCCGGCTTATGCTGCGCCTGGGTCCTTCTGCCTCCTCTTTCTTCTTGCTGCCGGCGCTACGCTGCGGAGACCGGCTTCGACCTCTCCTGGGAGGGTCGTTGCCGACATCTTTCCTAGGCGGCGGCCTATTGGTCCGGCTACCGCCGTTGTCGCGTCTTGGCTGGGATGGAGATGGCAGGTCTCCTCTGCTTGCTGTCCTTGAATTCTCGTCCCGCCTTGGCTTTGGCGGTGGCGTCTTCTTTGGAGGTGGCGTTGCCTTCCTTTTGTCGCCATGGCTACTGGAGCCAGACGGTCCATCGGGGTCGGCGCCAGGTGCAGCTTTGCACTTTCCTGACTTAGACTCTAGGTCTCCCCCACGAGCATCCGCCATGTGGCCATAGGAATCAGCGCGAGCTTGTTGTTCTAGGGCCTTGCTCACGAAGTGTCTTGCATTGACCAGCTTTTCTTCCGCCGTGTAAGTGTTGTCGTGCAGGGTATCTAGCGCGGCGGCTGCGTTGAGGACGGGGGTGCAGAAGACAACATCTACCCTTCTGTCCACGCGCTGTGGTGCCGTACGCCAGTCGAACCCGAAATCTTGAGCCGCTGTCGTTTCTTGTGTTGGCGGCTCCTTGCCACGGCGGTTTTTTGATGACCTTTTCTCCTCAAAGAGTTGCCGGCTTGTTTTGGCCGACATCTTCTCCTGTTCTTTCTCGATCTTCTTCGCAAGGCTCTCAACGTGCTCCTCTCTTTTTCGCAGGAAGTCAGAGTGCTTAAGCATGTTAAGCCTAAGCTCTTCCACTTCGTCAAGTGGGGTGTCTTTATTCACCGGAGTATTCATGATCTCGTCTACTTCTTTGATGACGGAGAGCAAATCCGTGGGTTTGCTGCTGCCGCCTTTCTCGAGGCCAGTTTTCTTCTTTGCGCTTACCTTGTCGGAACTTTCAATGAGTTGACCGGCAGTGGTGTCGCCGGCCTCTTCCGCCGGCTTGTTTTGCGCTTCCGAAGTAACTGGGGTTGTCTCGTGACCGACAACAACCATCATAGCCAGCTTGTCAGGCATGTCAGTATCCGCTGTGCCCTCTGAAGGAGCCGGATTACCACTGGAAAAGCGGGTTTTGATCTTCTCTTCGAAGAGACTAGCATCATCATCAGAGTCAGAGTCTACGTTGACTTGAACGGTAGATCTGGATCCGGCATCTGACATTGCATCCTCCTGGAGAGCAGGGAGGATTGACTCAGGATCATTGTTTTCCGGCTGGGAGTCTGATCCCAGTCCGACAACTCCGACGAAGTGGAAATCAGATTCGGCCGACTCCTGGGAGAAGGCGGATTCAGATCCATCTTGTCGGTCGAAGGGTTGGTGGGTGGGGTTGTAGAAACGCGGTAGGCCGAACGCCTCTGGCGTATACCCGATGAAGACGTCGATCCCTCCGATCGGTACGATTGCGCATCCGATAAGGTAGTCGTCCGCCGGGAGCCAGGACTCATCTGAGTTGACGTAGCTGTGGCCGCCATACCTTGTGACGCGACCGACGGCGATCTGTTTGCCCATGCCGCCAAGTGTTCCCGCCTGGAACGTGACGCCAGGAACCTTATGCCCCACGGTGGGCGCCAACTGTCGTGGTATCGGCATAATTGATAGGAGACGGGGGTCCTCTAGCCTACGTATGGATTGTGGGGAAGAAGGTTGGTGTCGTCGAGGACGGGATTGAACACGGCGAGTTTACCCAGCTTCGGATCCCACAGCGGTGGTGAGATCCTACGTGCTGCTATAATTCACTATGAGGCAATAGCCGTGAACAGGTTACAATGTGTACGATGCGTATTGAAGTGTCTGCCCTAAAGGCTCCCTGGTGGCCGGCTTATATAGGCGGCCAGACCCCAGGGTACAAGGCAAGTACTTGTCCGGCAAGTAAACAGAGTCCTAGACCTAGCCGTCTTAGTTGCCGCCTTCCGTCTTGGGCTTGGTGGCTTGATGGGCTTCGGCCTTCCGCCTTCCTTGGACCGTTCGCCTACTTCCTTGTACGTCAGCTATCTGGGCCGCCCGGCAGGCTTCGGCCTTACCACCCTTGGGCCACCCTGGACTAGCCGGATTGATCCATGTTGGTTATACCCCTAGTTGATATATCCCCAACAAAGAGAGCGCATAAGATAAACATCTACAACTAACACCAAACATAACCCATTCTCGAATTAACCCCCTCAACCAAATATGAGGAAGCAATTCGAGAAACTCACACGTTAAACAGTTTTAATTATAATTTATTGTGAAAGTAATTCTATATTACTAGTCAAATTAATTAACTTTAATTAGGTGCAAGTTGTTTAGATCTTGTTAGCCAGCATCATCACCAAAGTCGTCCATAACCGTGGACACGGCTCATCGATAAGATTATACCCTGCAGGGGTGCACTACTGTACCCATACTCGCATGATCAACCCAAGCAAGCATCAGGGCTTCTCAACACGACTTATTCCTTCACTACAGAAAGTCCAAGTGCCACCCATATGAGTTGTTACCCGCGTCAAGAGTCCGGCCGAATCTCAATTGCGGACTCATTAGTTTGTGTCTGCGCGCCATGCGGCTCAAACCACAGTAGGAACTGTCCGCTTCGCGCGCACCACCCCTATATGACCCCCCGTATCAAGTAACCTCTCATCAATCATCATCATCATGCACATGGATATGAGAAAATGGAAAACCCGAACTAGTTGCGGCACATGGACAAGCTGAAGATCCGTTCAAAGTCGAGGGGGGCTCCATAGGGCCTCCCACAAGTGGTTAGTGCGCTCAAAATTGGATCCGAGGACAAAATCTCAGTTCCTAGGTCGACACTGAGCAGAACAAAGCACCTCGCAAGGCCTTCCGCCTTGTGCCTTATCTTTTAATTATAATACCCCAATATAAGACAACATTTTATTAAGGTAGAATAATATATCATACTAAGAAGATGTAGCATAAGACCAACAGACGACTCGCACAAACAACTCTAAGCATGCGCTACGACTCGCAAGGCCAACAGATAAACATGCAACGGGTATTAGGTTGTGGGGATAAAGCTATATGGGCTGCAGGATAAACATGTGATGGGATCGCGATAAAGAATCGAATACTAGGGTAGCAGAGATCAACGGCAGGAATGAAAGACAATGTATAGGTAAACAAGCAAACTTTGCTTGCCTGGAATTCCGCATGGAAGCAGATCTTGTCGTTTCTCACACATCTCAACGTCGTATCCGCGAAGAAGCAACAAACACTGGAAAGCGTAAAAGATGCATTTTATAACTACGGCAAAGATCCAGCATGATCATGTGAGAATGATGCATGATATGGCAAGATGCATTGCGAGATGCACTTAATCCAAATTAAGCGGAACCGGGATTCCGACAATTAATATTAATGTTAAAGTTATTTATCTGCCCAACAAATTAAATGTTCATTAACATGGCAAGACATGGCAAATGTGTTCTAGTCAAATTAAATGGAATTGGGCAATACATATATTGATTTGCCCCCACACATTCCATATCTATTATTTAGGTGATTCGCTACACCACCAAACCCGAGAGATGCAACACATTCAAGTATGATGCGATATGCACAAGGTAGATGGCATTTAATAAAATAGGTTTAGGGTTAGGGTTTGGGGTCCGCACGTTGGATCGGGAGAGATAGGGTTCGAAACCAACATCTTCGGTCCGTAGAGGAAGTAGTCGTCGCCGGGGAAGTAGTTGTCGCGGAAGCGGGGCATCGTCGTTTGCCGGTGTCATGGAAGTGGGCGGGAAGTCGTGGCACGTAGGGGCACAGCAATCGGACGCCGGAAAGAAAGCGCGCACGGGCGGGCACCGCAACACGGACACGGGCGGTCACGGGAACGCGACACCAGAAAAGGACGCGCACGCGCATGTAGCAACACCACGAAGGGTGGACAACTCGGACAAAAATTGCGACGCCGAAAATCTTTCGGGCGTTGCGTCGGACACCTTGTGGGCGGCGGATGTGGGGACGCCACCGGACGGAGAAACCGACGAATGGAAGGAGCGGAGGCGCGGAGCGGAACGCACGGTGGCGGCGACACAGAGGGCACGCGCGGGGCGCTGCGTGGGCGGCGGCGGCGCAGACGGCGCGGGCGGATGCGGATGCGGCAGCGGGAACGGCGTCACGCGGAGGGCGTGCGCTGGCGGCGGCGGGCGCCAGCGATGGGAGAGCACGGCGGCGGCTCGGCCGGCGGGCGTGGAGGCGAGGGCGGCTTAAGGCGCGCGCGTAGAGGCGCGGCGGCGCGCGGCGTCTGGGGACGAGTGGCCGGGGCGAGGCGGCCGGCTGGCGGTGGCGCGGCGGGAGCGGCCGGCGACGGGGCGGCGGAGAGCCGGAGGCAGCCGGGCGCGCGCGTGGTAGATGGGGAGCACAGGGTCGTGCAGGAGGCGTGGTGCAGGGCAGTTTGTCCCGTGCGGTGCGTGAGAAGAAAGGAAGGAAAGAAGAGAGAGAAAAAGGAAAGAAAAGAAGAAGAAAGGAAGGGAAAAAAGGAAAAAAGAAAAGAAGAGAAAAGAAAAGAAAAAGGAAGAGAAAGAAAGGAGGGAAAAAAAGAAAAAGAAGGGGTGGATGATTATTTTGCAAAAGTCAGAAAAAGTAGGAGGGTGGCTGCAAAATTGCAGGGGGTGGGAAATAAGTTTCCTGGGGGAAACCCTAGGGTTTGGGGTTAGATGGGCTTGGGCTTTTATTTCTCTCCCCTTTATTATTTTTTGTTATATATTTTTAAAACAAAATAGAAAAAGAATTTGAACACAAAACCTTTACAAAATATTTTTAGTTTTCAATAGACAATTTAATAAACTAATTTTTAACATTTGCAAAAGATTTGAAATATCACGATTTTAATTAATTTGAAAAGCATTTGAATTTAATTGTGGAAATTAAATTTAAATGCAACAATTAAGTAAATGCGATGCAATGCGATGCTATGTCGATGCAAAAAGAAAAACTCACAAATCAAAAAGGGGATAAATCCCGGGGCGTTACACAACGCCTGCCATGCGGGGAGCGGAAGGGGAAGATTCTCCCTTGGCCTCAGGAGCTGGCCTAGGTGAGGAGGAGGCCACAGCAGGGGAGGTGTCTTCCTCGAGGGCAGGGCCGTTCACCGACGAGGTCTGCGACCTCTCGTCAGGAGACGACGACGCCTTCGTGGTGTCACCCTCACACCCCGTGGAGGAAGAGGCTAAAGAAGGGGAGGCCTCTGACGCGGAGGACTCTCCGGAAAGGCGCGGGCCCCACACAAAGGCCGTCGTGGACCGCGCGGGGGCGAGGCCATCCGACATCCCCTTGAAAAGGAAAGCAACGACGCCCCCGGAGGGGTCCGGTGCCAAGACATTCCCCTCTTGGCGCTCGCCAGGCTTGGCGTGGGTCGATGCCGGCGGCCCCCTTTCAGGGTGAGTGTTCTTGACGCTTGGTCGCTTGCTTTTTGTTCTCTTTTCATTTTTCCCTTTACTGAAGATCTTTCCTTGGATTTTTGTCAGTGATCTTGTGCCTGCGAAGCGCCGTATGCTTCGTAAGCCAGCAGATCTGAAGAGAGCCACGGCTGAGGCCGCGGCTGACGAGGCCACGAGGCCTGTGGAGACTGCCTCCACCGGCCCCACTGTGGGGGTGCCTCAAGTGGGGGCGGCTGCGCCTCAGGCGGGGGGGACAGAGCCTCAGGCGGAGGAGGAAACACCACACCCAGAGGCATCTACACCGCCCCCCGCACCAATGGTGGTGGAAACCACGGAGGAGAGGGCTTCCACGCCTCCTCGCGTTCCTACTCCCCCTCGCGCGGTTACGCCCCCACGCGCGGCAACTCTGCCGCGCGAGCCAACGCCACCGCGCGCGCTGACGCCCCCACGTGCGCCTACTCCGCCGCCTGCGCCCAACGCTCCCGTGCAGCCTGCGACGGTAACGTGCGAGGCGCCAGTAGGTGCTGGCGTGTCCGCTGTGGGATATCCTTCCTCGCCTCCTCGCCCAGCTGGAAATCTTCCTCGACTCCATGCTCAGCTGGAGGCGATGAGCGCCCTGCTGCGGTGGGCCCCGAAGAGGACGCTGGCGTGGGAATGGGCGGACCCCAGGCTAGCCCCCGAGCGGTCCCCGAGGCCGGGCGCTCGGGACTTGACGCCGGAGCCGGGCCCTCCACAAGCCAGGAGCTGGTCCTCGGAGGTTGGGACTGGAGCGCGGGGCGCCGCGAGGTCGCCTTCGGCCTCGTCAGGGAGTCTCTGGAGGGCCTGGAGGCGCACCTCGCCCTCGGGGACATACAGCTTGCCCGGCAGCAAGAGGAGTTGGCGAGGTCGTGGGCGTCCTACCATGCGACAGTCAAGGCACGCCGGCTGGAGGGCTCGGTGCTGCAGGCCGCCCGCGAGGAGTCCATCCGCTTCGCCAAGGAGATCCGCGAGGGGGCCATCCGCGACGCCGACGAACTCCTCGTGCCCCTCCTAGCGGAACGCGACGCCGCGGCAGAGCTTCTGCGCGAGGCCACGGCTGAGCGTGAGGCAATAGAGGGCTCGCTGGCGCAGAAGCGCCGTGAGCTGGGCCAACTGGAGGCTCAGTTGCTCGCCGCCCATCAGGCTACGCAGGCCACCCTGGAGGGGGACCGCAAGGGCCTCTCCGAGCGCGAGCAGCGGCTGGCCCTCTAGCAGAAGGAACTGCAGTAGCGCGACAAGCAACGCCTTCAGGCAGAGAAGGACTTGGTCGCCCAGCGCGAGGCCCTCGAGGCGCGCGAAGGAGATCTTGCCCAGGCGGTCTCGAAGTACGACGGGAACGTCGCCGCCCAGAAGCTTGCTTATGAACGCTTCGAGCGGCGGTTCGCCGAGAAGAAGGAGACTGATGCTGCCCTTGTGGAGCGTGAGAAGCAGTTCCCTGAGTCCAACTCACAGAAGTACCGCGACTTGGCCCAGAAGCAGGAGGACCGCTTCAAGGCCAGGCACGCCGCGGATGCTCGGCGGATCGATGAGCTCGAGAAGGCCAACTCCAAGCTGGAGGCCCGCCTGAAGCGCGCCAAGGATGGCCGACGCCGAGCGGAGGAGGCCCGCGACGAAGCAGTTCACGGCCTCAACTCTTTGGCCAAGGACGTGGAGGAGCAGGTGGCTCCTGCGATGGAGCGGGCGGCGGAGGCGTCGGACTCAGCCCAGGCGGCTAGCGCGCTCTCGAAACATCGTGAGCACATGTTCGAGGCGTTTGTCGCCCGAGGCAACGAGCTTGCCGTGCAGCTCGGCGCGGACGCGCCGCACACCGAGGTCCGAGGCCGTCGGGATGCTGCCATGTACCTGGTCTATTTTGTCCAGCTCTTCGCGGCGCTCGAGGGCCCGTCGCCGAGCTTCGCGAGATGATCGAGGAGAATGCCGACAACTTCTGGGGGTGGTTGTCGATCGCATCTTCACCAACCTCAAGCTCCTCACGCCAGGCTTCGACCTTTCCACCGTGACGGAGGCCGCCCGACGCGAGGGTGCGCACAGGGTCTCCAACTCCCTCCGCGAGCAGGTTGATGCCTTCTGCAACCACTTTAGGCAGGCAGAGGCTGCAACTGAGGACAGCGAGGAGGAGGCCGCCTCTGCCAGGACCGAGGAGGGCGCCGTGGAGGAGGTGCAGGTCGACGATACCTCCGCCTGAGCTACTCGTTATTGCGCCCGTGTGTGCTTGTATCTGAAACAGTCTTGTGTTTAGATTCTCAAGACCTTTTGGCCTGTAATATACTCTTAACTGTTGTTTGCTTTTAGCTTGTTTGCCCCTCGAGTGGTCTCTTTGGACTCATCTTCATGTCTATTTGTTCTCTGCGTCGGTAGGACCCATGTCTTCGTGCCATGACTCTGCCACTTCGGTATGCAGGAGCAATGACTCCGCAAGGCCGGGGGGAGTTTAGGCCTAGGAGATGTAAGAGCCCTGAGTCGCGATGCTCAAGTGCCCCCCTTAGACGTGCGAGTAGTACATGAAGCATAAGTGCAAGCGAACTCGCTTGAGGGGCCAACGTGGGTGCGAGACTTAGCTTCTTATGGTTTCCGCCCTGTAGAGGATTTTTGCCTGGCGAGGAGGTCCTCTTGAGGGATCGTTCCCGGATGCCTCCTCAGGCTAGTGGGGGCTTTTCTTCCCTGTAGATGTTAGAGGGGCGAACCCAAACGCTGGAACACGGTGCATAGGACTCGTGCGCGCTTATAGGTCCCCTCAGGCGTTCCTTACGAGGAGAGTAAGTACCAAGGTCGTCTGTAGAGATGGCGTGTTTGAGGGATCTTGCCCTGCAGCCAAAGCTCGGATCCTTGGGTTTTATAGTGCTGCTGGTGTGTCATTTGAGGCACTGGCACCATAATCAGCCCACGCTCGTGAGGTACGCATGTGGAGAGATATAAGCGCACATTTCAACAAAGCAATGCGTAAATAAAACTCACCAACATACATTCCATAGCGGCGCCGAGGCGCTAAGTTCACTTGGGAACAAAATTGTCTCATTATGCTTGGGGTTGCCAAGTTAATGTTTTGACCATGTCGAGGCATGGGGACCACGCATTAGTGGCAGAGACTCTCAACGGCCTGAGGTGGCTCGTTACAAGGAGAGCTCGAAGGATTGACCCTCGACGGAAGCCTTGGGAGCTTGGAGGGTTAAGCCGTGAGCTTTTAACCTCTAGAGACACAAAGTGCTTGGAGGTTGAGCCGTAAGCTACCTCTTTCGCCAGATGTCTTGACGTGACAATGATCACGTTGTGCGTTTGTTTTTTGGATACAAAAAATTCTATGAGGTTTAAGCCGTGAGCTTTTAACCTCTAGAGACAAAAATGCATGGAGGATGAGCCGTAAGCTGCCTCTTCCGCTAGATGTCTTGACGTGACAATGATCACGGGCGTGACGATGATCACAGGTAGAATTTGCGGAGGTGCATGATGTTCCATGGATTCTTGACGGGGATGCCGTCTTGGGTCTCGAGGTGGGCCGCGCCAGGCCTGGCGATGTGGGTGACCCTGTAGGGGCCTTCCCACATCGGGGTCAGCTTATGGAGGCCTTCCCTGGAGAGGATCCGTCTGAGGATGAGATCGCCTGCCTCTAGGGTACGCGAGCGCGTGGTAGCGTCTTAGGTCCTGCTGGTATATGGCCGCTCGCAGTGCAGCACGGCGTCGCAGTCCCTCGAGAAGCAGCAGGTCGTCATTGTGGAGGTCCTCTTGCTGGTCCTCGTTAAAGGCAAGGACTCGTGGGGATCCATGCTTTATCTCTGTGGGAAGGACTGCTTCGGCTCCATAGACGAGGGCGGACGGTGTTTCCCCCGTAGGCTTTGGTGGCGTTGTGCGGATGGACCAGAGCACCAAAGGGAGCTCACTGATCCAGCCCTTGCCGTGGCCTTTGAGGATGTCGAAGGTCCTGGTCTTGAGCCCTTTTAGTACTTCTGCGTTTGCGCGCTCAGCCTGTCTGTTGCTTTGCGGATGAGCGACTGAGGCGAAGTAGATCTTGATGCCCATTTTTTGCAATAGGCTCTGAAGATGCCACTGGTGAATTGCGAGCCATTGTCGGTGATGATACGTTTAGGCACTCCGAAGCGGTAGACCAGGCCTTTGATGAATTTCACCGCTGCGCCTGCTGTGATTGTGCGCATCGCCTCCACTTCAGGCCACTTAGTGAATCCGTCGATGGCCACGAAGAGGTAGCGATATCCGCCTTGCACTGTTGGGAAATGTCCCAGGATGTCCAGCCCCAGACCGCGAACGGCCGGGAGAGCGGGATAGTCTGTAGCCCCAGCGCAGGTTGGTGGATTTGCTTGGCGTGGAAATGGCAAGCTTCACATGCTTGGACGATGTCCGTTGCATCCTGAAGTGCTTGAGGCCAGTAGAAGCCACTCCTGAAGACTTTGCCTGCGAGGGTGCAGGCGCACGAATGCTGGCCGCATTCCCCGCTGTGAATGTCCTTGATCAGCAATTTTCCTTCTTCAGGAGGAACGCATTTGAGCGCGGTGCCATTTGGGCGCTTGCGGTAGAGATTCCCTTCTAGGATTTTGTAAGATTTTGCTTGGCGTGCGATTCGCTCCGCTTCAACATCTTCCTTGGGAAGAATCCCTTTGTCGACGTAGCTTTTGATCTCGTCAATCCATTATGTTTCTTGATGCACCGCTGTGAGCAACATGCGCTCCCCTGTAGGGGGCCCACAATCAGGAGCCCCGTTTGCAGGTGGTGGCAGGAGCTCTTCGTCTGTGCTTGCGGGCACTGCCTCTTGAGGGTGCTTTATGGATGCTTCGACGAGCCTTTCTTCAAAGACGCCTGGCGGCTGAGCTTGCCTCTTTGATGCGCGCTTGGCGATGTCATCAGCCTCTTGGTTCTACTTTCTTGGGATGTGCATGAGCTCCATTCCCCTGAAGTGCTTCTCGAGCCTACGGACCTCTTCAAGGTATGCGGCCATGTGTTCGTCCTTGGGCTTGTAGTTTTTGTTAGAGAATTTGACTAGTAGCTGGGAGTCGCCCTTGATGAGTAGATGCTTTCGTACTCAACAATATTGCGGCGCGTAGGCCGGCAAGCAGGCCTTCGTACTCAACAATATTGTTGGAGATCTTGTCGATTCCGAAGCACAGATGGACCGCGTAATACAGCTTGTCACCTTTTGGTGAGATCAGGACCACGCCAGCCCCACCGTGGCGACAAGCGAAAGCTCCGTCGAACTTCATGGTCCAGTGGCTGGGCATTTTATCTCCAAGGGGCTCTTGTTCTTCTCCCAGAGGCTCCACCCGGGTTCGCCTCTATGCCTCGATGGGACACGAGGAACCCAAGCAATTTGCCTGAAGGTACTCCAAAGACGCACTTGGCGGGGTTAAGCTTGATGTTCACCTTGCGTAGGCTGGCTAAAGTCTCTTCAAGGTCCCCGAGGAGAGTATTTCCCTCTCCAGATTTTACGGCGATGTCATCGACATATGCCTCGGTGTTCCTCCCCGTTCGCCCGCCAAGGGCTATCCTCATCAGCCTCTGGAAGGTGGCTCCGGCATTTTTTAGGCCGAAGGGCACGCATACATAGCAATACACACCGCAAGGGGTGAGGAAAGCCATCTTCTCCTCATCTTCCTTAGACATTTTTATCTGATGGTAACCAGAGAAGGCATCGAGGAAACAGAGCAGGTCGCAGCCTGCCCTGGAGTCCACGATCTGGTCAATTCTTGGCATGGGATAAGGGTTCTTGGGGCAGCCCTTGTTGACATCGGTGTAGTCGATGCAGAGGCGGCCTCCTCCTACGGGCTTTGGGACTACCACATCGCTGGAGAGCCAACTGGGGTGAGCGACTTCGCAGACGACCTTTGCCGCTTTGAGCTTCTCGACCTCCTTGACGATGAACGCTTGCTTATCGGGGGCTTGTTTTCTTGCTTTTTGCTTGACGGGGCGCACGTTTGGGCACACGGCTAAGTAGTGCTCGATCACCTCTCTCGGTACACCAGACATGTCTGACGGTGTCCATGCGAACCTGTCAAAGTTTGCCTGGAGGAAGGCGACGAGCGCGCTTTCCTATTTGGTAGGCAGCGCGGCGCCTATGGTGACGCTAGCCCCCGAGCCTTCAGCCCCGAGTTGCTGGAGCTTAGAGAGATTTTCTTCGTAGCAGCTGTGTCCTGGGAGAACAACTTCTTCTTCTTCTTGGGTCTCTCGAGAGGCTCCATGTCCTCGTATGCGGGGAATGCCATGGCGGCGGCCTTGTAGGCCGTCTCGATGGCGCGCGTAGTGTCCAGGACATGTCCACGGATGGTAATCGTGCCAGCGCTGCCGGGGATCTTGACCATGTTGTAGGCATGGTGCGTGACGGCCATGAATTTCGCGAGCGCAGGGTAGCCGAGGATGGCATTGTATGGCAGGCCGATGTGCGCGACATCGAAGTCGATGTGCTCGGTGCGGTAGTTTTCCTCACTTCCGAAGGTGACGGCAAGCCTGACCTGGCCTAGAGGCTCGATCGAACCGCTGGTAACCCCCGTGAAGGGCCTCGAGGGCATGAGCCGCTCGTAGGCACTTGAAGCGCTTCGAACGTATCTGTAGAGATAACATTCAGGCCTGCTCCACCATCGATGAGAGTCTTGGAGACAGCAACGTTGTCGATGGTGGGGCTGCAGACCAGCGGGAGGGTTCCAACAGTCTTGGTGGACTTGGGGTGGTCCTGAGCGTCGAAGGCGATGGTGTACTGCGACCACTTGAGGGGCCTGGAGGTGTCAGTGCTTGGGAGGGCGGCGTTGAGTTCGCGAGCGAACTGGTTGTTCAACTTTGGCGCCTGCGCCCCACCGAGGATGCAGGCAATGGCACCTCTTGGGGCTTGGTAGCCACCATCTTCCTTGTCAGGGAGATTCCGTTCTTTTCCGTGGCGTTGGTTTGATTGCCAGATGGTTTCTGTTAGCCGCTCTTGCATCCGCTCCCGCGGTAGCCACGGCCTCGGCCGCGGCCGCCACTGCCCTCTGCTTGCTCTCGCTCCTTGCTCAACCTCTTGAGGTCGAAGCAAGATTCTGTAGATGCAGAAAGGGCGGTGGTCATCCTTCCTCTCTCCAGGCTCTAGGGACTCCCTGCGGGTGCCCTTCGAGTCAGTCTCTGCCGCGAGGACCGCGGTTGCCGTGGTGGTGTCACGGCAGATGCCATAGGATGGCTAATGTGTGGTGCCGATGGACGTTGGTGGATCCGGGGAGGGATAGCGAGCTGAAGAGCTCACACGGGGAGGATCCCGGTGTAACCGAGTTCTCCCAAGAACAAGAAATAAGATCACAACTCGAGGGGAAAGATCTAGCAAACACGAGCAAATGCACGAAGGCACACAACAACACACACACGATATACCCAGGTTCAGGGCCCTCGTGAGGAGCTAACACCCCTACTCCTGCCTTTCCTCTCAATATAAGTGTGGTACAAGGGCTACAACTTGCTCTTAGAGCTCTTGAGGTGAAGAACAAGAAGAACTAGATGAACTCAAGGGAAGACGAAGTAAGTGCTCTAGGAGTAAATGAGACTATAGTTTTGGCTCCCAAGTTGGTCTCTCCTTCACAGGAGCAGTTATGGCGCCTTTTATAGAGTTCCGTCTAGGAGGGCCGGAAACCCTAATCCGGCTTGGCCCCACTGGACAGGCCTAACCGTTATGTCGACACCGGCTAGTGCGACCTAGTTGTCGTGCTATGCGGCGTAGCCCCTTCGTCATCATTCCGGCAAGGACAGCAGGCGCCGTCCTGGAACATCATTGTCCCCCTGTCAGAGACAGGACATGTCTTTGCCCATCCCGGATAGCCTTTTCCGGATTGCCGGGCTAGGCACGTCCAGTCTTGTCGTACCGTTGTCATACCGGATGACGCGCTCCCGTGTCAGGCGGGAGGTGACCATGCTTCCGTGTCAGGCGGAATGGTACTTCCCCCCGCATCAGGCGGGAAAGCCTGCTGCAGACCGTTGACGGTCTACCGGGATCGCTCATGCCGGTCACCTTCTTGCCCGACCTTGCGAGTCCTTCCTGCACAAGCCCAGTAACCTGATAGAACTGAGACAAACGTTCCGGTTAGTACTTACCCGGATTGCCTATCCGGTACGCCCGAGTACTTCTCCTTCCGGGAGTCTACCCGGAGCCATAAAATCCGAGATCCTTTCCGGATGCACCCGAGTTTGTCTTTCGATGAGTATCTCTAGGCCTAGCCTCCCGAAGATGTCTTAGCCTACCAGCAAAGACATCTTCGAGAAGCTAGTTCTTAGAGGAACCATCCGCTGATGCTTGTGCTGTTATGAGGGCTCGGGGTGGCTATTTATAGCCGCCAGAGATGACCCTTGCGTCTGCCAGGAGGCACCTTGCACTCTACCAACTCTGAAAGGTCAAGCTTCCCCTTCAGTGCACTAGGGGGTGGCCCTTGCTCCTGCCAAAGGTCAAGCACTGTTGCCACACTGTTGAATTATGCCGGGATCTGCCCTACCCGGGGGGCAGCCCCCCGACACTAGTCCCCGAAGCTGGTGCTGCGCAGCGACCCCGAATGATGTGCGGGATCAGCTTTAATAACAACAATTACCCCAGGAAACATGTGACGATCCTTTGACCTGATGCCGAGATGATTTTTACCAAGATCCCCGCACCGAGATCCTTTCGACCGGAAGGCCATGCTCCTTACCGAATACTGCCACGTCAGTGAATCTTTAACGTTGGCTCCACATTGAATTCTAGATCTCTGGCTGGGTCCCACCCGAGGTCCTGTCAAATCAGAAATGCACTCGAGTGCTTCTGACCGAGCACGCCGCTGCTCGGGTCCGCGCGCCGGGAGCCGCAGCCGATCCGAAGTCCAACCGTTGGGGCTCTGTGGCCCCGGGTGTGGCCGGATCGGGCGCTCCTGGGGACGCCACATGTCGCGCGGCACAAAACAGATCCCACCCACGATCGGAGAGATCGTGGGCGGGAAACTCGGAAACCGCTCCGGATCCCCCCCATAAATAGGGGACCGGAACGGTCACTCCTTCTTCTTCCCCAACTATTCACTTCTCCCACCACCGTCACGAGCGCCTCGCCGTCGCCGCGCCCGGAGCTCAACCACCGCCGTTCCCGCTGGTCGCCGGAGTTCTTCACCTCCACCATCGGGTCGCGCCATTCTCGTTCGCCACCGGCCTCGCTGCCTCCGGTGAGTTCTTCCCTCCGCTTCGGTGAATTTCACTACGGTGATGATGCTTCGCGTTCGGCCGTGCAATTACTCACCCGGGGTGGTGCCGCCGTTGGCGAGCACGAGTTGCGCGGCGGTGATGAGGATGCGCTCCGCACGTTACTTTTCGTTTGCATTTAGGCCACCTTCGTATCTTTTGCGAGCATATTTTCATTGATTAAGTTATGATTTACTCGCGTGTGGTAGATCTTATTTGCTAGGAATCCGGTTGCTTTTAGGAGTTTGCGATCCGGTATCTTAGCTCCCGGTAGACTAACTCGACTAACTGCCGTTGCGCCTGCAGAATAGCCCGGTCACATCCGCAGATCCCTCCGACATGGCTGAAGAAAGTGTTAGGGGTGCTGGGATGGGTCCGAGATCATGCAGAAGGATCTCGATTTGCTGTACCGGACTCACCGGATCCCGCCAAAAGTCGAGAGTCGACTTCCGGAGCACGAGGTCCAACCGGAACCCCAACCCGGGGAATATGTTGTATTCCTTACGCATTTCGAGCGCGGGTTTGGGCTTCCGGCTAGCCCCTTCTTCCGCAACTTCCTCGACACCTACGGCCTCCAACCCCATCATCTCCCAGCCAACGCGATAATGATGCTCTTGGTCTTCACCACCTACGCGGAAGCGTATCTCGGCGTATGACCTTTCTTGGACCTCTGGGCCAAGTACTTCATCCTCCACCACCAAGTCATCCCCAACCCGGATCAGAAGGTCAAAGACTTAGTCAACTGCGGGGCGGCCACCATAATTCCCCGCGCTGACTCCGGATATCCTATAGTCAAGGGGCTAGAGTCTTGCCGGAAGTGGCAGCGTAGCTTCTTCTACGTGCAGAACCGGGAGGCTTCGGGAGATGGTCTCGGATCCTCGAACCCGGATTTTATCAATTTTCCGGAGTTCTCCATTGGACCTCCCCGCGAGTTCGACCTCTGAAACCGGCATTCGGATACCGAGGAGATCAGATGTATGCACGACGTCCTCAACGTGCTGACGGATAAAATGACTGGCGACGACCTCCTTCGCTGCTTTATCATTCGTCGCGTCTGCCCCCTACAGACCCGAGTGCACAAGATGTGCCATATGGACGGGACACTAGATCCCACCAGGACCAGCTTCTTCGGGTTGGACCGTCCCGCAGTCGTCCGGCGCGTTCGAGCTATTGCTCGAATGAAGATGCCGGATGATTATGTCTGGGGTCTTGTCGGGGGGTCCCGGAAAAAACCACTAAAACAGATGCTTGTGTCTGTCTTTCGCCAACTTACATTTGCACCTGGATTCTGCTGGAAACCGACATGGTTGTCATGCAATGACTTGTTCGTGCAGTTATTCGAGCGGCAGACCGAGGAGGACGCGATGCACGCCGGTGGAAAGTTCGTGCCGAACATCCCGGCACCAGATAAGATGCCGAGAGAGTATACCGACGGCGAGGACCACCTTGTTATTCCTCTAGTTCGTGTTGCTGCTCCGGGTAACCCTTCAACCTCAGAGGCTATTTCCGTTTCTTCAGATGATGAGGATGAGATTGATTGTCAAATACTCGATGTGATTGACGCTCTTCCCCTCAACTGGGCTTCGCCAGTGGCTCCGAAACCCACGGCCGTGACGAAGCGCGCCGAGACCCGGAAGCGTGCGGCTTCCGACACCACCCCTGCCGGTGCATCTGGCATCGCTCCCAAAAAGAGTAAGCCGAACAAGCAAACGGCCGAGAAGCCTCCACGCCGAAGGAGAGGTCCTCCCACCGTCGATTCCGGGTAAGATCTTTTTGCTTTAAGTTACATGGTTTTGTCTTCTCCCGAAGTCTTTTCTGATACGTTTCATTCAGAGATGCACTCGTCGTTCCGGCATCCGCGGCTTCCCATCCTCCGGGATCCCGCCTCGGGCTGCTCCTTCTCCTAGCCCGCCTCGGGCTGCTCCTTCTCCTAGCCCGCCTCGGGCTGCTCCTTCTCCATCTCGCCCTTCCGCACGAGGGAGCGAGCATCCTGCTCCCGGCGCTGCGCAGACTGCCGCTGCGGCTCCGGACGCTCGTCCCGCGGTGGACGAGATTCCGGCCCAGGCTACCGCCGCATCGGAAGACATCTTCCTTCTGGACAGCCCCCGCAGGGTCCCTGGGCTTGAGACGGAGATCGCAATTCCTCCTCGGCAGGTCGTGCCGGGAGCCTCCTCCCGGCAGGCCTCGGCAAGACTGCTCCGCCGAAACAGCCAACAACCCCTTCCCGGCAACCTGACCATCCTGCCGGGAAAGCGCGCAGCAAGGCCGCCGGGCAGAAAACAACCTCCCCAAACCTACTGCTCCCCCGACATCCTTGGCCCAAGACCTGGCCCTAAGCTCGGGTAATTTCGCGATTACCACCACCTCCTGCCGAGATCCCCACTGCCGCCCTGCAGATGCTGCGAGCAACCGTAAGCTCCTTTATGCCTTCAGGATCCCGTGAGGTTGTTGCTGCTCGCGCGCCTGGCGGTTCCGGCGTGCGTGCTGTTGAAGAACACAACCAAGCCTGGATTGCCGCCGACGCCTCCGAGATCGTGGAGGACTTGCACGCTGCCGGCCCTAGCCGCAGCGGCCAAGCTCTACACGCTCTCCAGGTGGCCGCGCTGGACGTTACTCGGGTGATCGAGGTAAGTTTGTTCCCTTTACCTCTTCCAAGGATTATTTGTTCCTCCCCCACTAGTCCCCGAGATTGGTGCCTAGTGCTCTAGATTCCACCGAATAGCAGACCCCTAGGCTCCAATCTTAGAGAAAATCACAGGACTCGGAAGATGAGTCCCCGAGATCCTCCCTACCGAGTAGCTTTAAAATTGCTCCATCTCCACTAGTCCCCGAGATTAGTGCTTAGTGCTCTAGATTCCACCGAATAGCAGACCACTAGGCTCCAATCATAGAGAAAATCATAGGACTTGGAAGCCGAGTCCCCGAGATCCTCCCTAGCGAGTAGTTTTAATTGACATAGATCTCGGAACATCCCGAGATTGACATAGCTTTCTTTGTTTTGAATTCAGGAGTGCGGCAAGAAACGGGGCAGCATCTTCCACCGTGTTCTTGCTGACCTTGGTCAGTCCAAGAAGTACGAGGGGCGCCTCCGGAAGGAGCGGGATGCCGCGCGCAAAATCTCGGTGGAACAAAAGGCTGCGCTTGCCGCTACCCAGACCGAGATCGCGCGGCTAAGCGCCGAGCTCGAAAAGGCCAAATCTGCCGCGACCGACATGAAGGGGCGCTTCGTGGAGGCGTCGAAGAGGCAGAAGGAGACCTTGGATCAATCCGAGGCGCGCGCGCACCACGCCGAGACTGGGCTGGCGCTTCTCCGGTCGCAGGCCGATACTTGGCTCTATTAGCTAACCGGGTTGAACCGGGATCTTAACGGTAAGTTGATCGACATCCTTTTCTCCTGCTCTCTTTCTTTACTGCTACAATCCTTATGACCTAGTCGCTTGACAACTCTTCTTTTTAAAGGGGAATTCGAGCACTCCCGCGACGCTGCCAATCTTGCAGTCGCCGCCGCCCGGGAGAAGCGCGCCGGGAAGGGAGCTGTCTCGGACTCTTGGGACATTGAGGATCACCTCACTGCCCTGAAAGCCCGGATAGTGCCTCTCCGGTCGATCGGGACCGAGTTGATCAGCGTCGCGGTTCACGTCCATGGTGCACTATGGCCGGGCGTCAGCGCGACGCTCTAGGTCAGCGAACTGGCGACTGCGCTCCGAGCTGCCGGGAGGCGTCTCCACGATTGGAAGCGCTCCGGTGCGCGGGCTGGGGCCGATCAAGTCTTGACCCACGTGTTTAGTTGGTACGAGGGTCTCGACCTTGATGTGCTCCAGCGCCTACGCACCATCTCGGCGTGGTGCACCGATCCGGTCAAGGTCCAGCGGCGTCAAGAGGTGGCGCATCGCATCGCCTCCTGGTCCAACATCGGGGTCTTCACCACTAGCCTCGTCGTTTCTGACTCCGAGTCAGATTATGAAGACGATGGTGAAACCGGTGCAACCGATGACGTGGACGCCGAGATCCCGGAGGAGGACGACAGCGCTTCCGGTGCCGCCACCGAGACCGTGGTCTCCCGGGATGCTTCTACTCCACCGCCACCCGAGGCCTCTCAGGCCGAGGTGCATCCGGATGCCCCGAGCACCGCTGCTTGCGCGGAGGATATTGTGATCGTCGCTCCTGCTGCTTCTACCACCGAGAAGTCGGCTTCTCCTATCCCTTAGAAATACTTAAGTGTAGAACTGTTAAATTCCCGGGATGCCGGGTGCAAGATGTAATATATACTTTTAAGATTTATGTTTCGCACTATATTATATAAAAACGAGGTATGTCGGTTTACTCTGCAACGAGTCTCCGAGTTCCTTTTCGTGTCTACCGTACTTAGGCAATCTTTGCTCTTGTCTACCATTTCGGCGTTGTACAGTCGAGTCACAAAATTCCATGCACGACATACACTACTTAAGAATATCCGAGTTCCAGTTAACCGAATTCCCGACATAAAAAATAACCGGGTTAGTAAAATAAATATGCCGGATAAGTTCCTGCTCCGAGTCCCCGAGACCGTTTTCGTGTTCCCCACATTTGATTCTCTTTGCTCTTGACTACCATTTCGGCGTTCGTCAGTCGACTCACAAGATTACTTCACATGACATACATTACTTTGACTTGAGAATCGATCTCAGAACTTTCCCGGCATATAGAGAACATAAAAAATAGGTACCAGGCAGTCCCCGGGTTCCTTCCCGGGATGCCGACATGAAATAAAAAAAAAATGGAACAAAGTAAATGGGCGCACAACGAGGCAGTCCCCGGGTTCCTTCCGGGGTGCCAAACTTTCATTAACAGATAAAACTCGAAATACAACATACATTGGGCCCTTTACGTGTAAAAGGGTCGAAGCAGGGCTACATTCCATGGACGCTTGGTTTCCTCACCGGATTTGTCCATTACACCTTTCCTAGCCTCCTGTGCATCTACAAGGTAATAAGAATCATTGTGCAATGCCCTGCTTATCACAAAAGGTCCCTCCCATGGAGGTGACAGCTTATGCATTCCGGCCGTGCGTTGGATGAGCCTCAGCACAAGATCCCCTTCTCGGTACACTCTTGGGTGCACTTTCCGGCTATGATAGCGAGGGAGATTTTGCTGATAAATTGCAGACCGGGATAATGCCAATTCTCTTGCTTCTTCAAGTAAGTCAACATCATTTTCTCGGGCCTCTTTCGCCTCAGTCTCGGTGAACATTGTCACTCTCGGGGAATCATATTGCATGTCGGTCGGGAATACTGCCTCGGTGCCATACACCATGAAGAATGGCGTATACCCAGTAGATCTATTCGGTGTGGTCCGGAGACCCCATAATACTGCCGGTAACTCCTCTATCCAGCATCCCGGAGTTCTCAACAGTGGTTCGATCAAGCGGGCTTTGATGCCGGCCAAGACCAATGCATTTGCTCTCTCAACTTGCCCGTTTGCTTCCGGGTGTGCAACTGATGCTACATCCAACCGGATTCCCTTCTCAGCACAAAATCGAGCGAATTCCCCCACAGCAAAATTGGTGCCATTATCCGTGATAATGCTGTGCGGGTACCCGTACCTCAAGATGATGTCTTTCAGGAATTGCACGGCGGTGTGTCCGTCACACTTCCGGATTGGCTTGACCTCTATCCACTTGGTGAATTTGTCCACCATGACCAGTATGTGTGTCATATTGCCTCTTGCCGGCTTGAACTGCCCGACCATGTCCAAACACCATACCGCGAATGGTCAAGTGATAGGGATTGTCTTCAGTGCCGATGCCGGCATATGTATCCGGTGAGCAAACCTATGGCATACTCCACATTTCCGGACAATGTCTTCTGCTTGCTCTAACACAGTGGGCCAGTAGAACCCATGCCGGAACACTTTCGCCACCACGGCCCGGGATGATGCATGATGTCCACATTCCCCCTGATGTATTTCCAGCAGCATCTCTTGGCCTTCTTCCTGTTCCACACACCTCTGGAGTACCTTGGTGACACTCCTCTTATATAGCTCTTGATTGATGACGGTGTATGCTTTTGACCTCCGCACTATCTGTCGGGCTTCCACTTCGTTCTCCGGGAGGGTTCCTTCCAAGATGTAAACCATAATGGGTTGTGCCCATCCCGGGACAGGTCGAACCGGGAACATGGGAATATCGATGTCCATTGGTTCTGCCGACATCACCTCCATCATCATCTTTCTTTGCCTCTCTGGGCACAGTGGTGCAGTCCCCGGGTTCGATGTGATGCTCCCGACATCTACTTCCATGGGAACAGCTTCCGAACCAGGCTCCTTGGGGATGAAGATAGAATCCGACTCGGGTGAGGGCTGAATAGATGGCTTCCTCAAGTGTTCGAGGGCGATCCCGGGAGGGATGGCATCTCGAGATGATCCCAGTTTGGACAATACATCTGCTGCCTCGTTTTCTCCTCTGGGTATGTGCTTGAACTCGCATCCCTCAAAAAATCCGGATATTTTCTGCACATGAAACCGATACAAGGCCATGTTGGCATCCAGTGCATCCCAGTTCCCCGACACCTGCTGCACCACGAGGTCGGAATCGCCGAAACATTCTATCCGGCGGATGCCGATCTCCTTGGCGACATTCAGTCCATGAACCAAGGCCTCGTATTCAGCGACATTATTAGATGCCCGGAAATGAATTTCCAGGACATACTTCAGTACATCTTGTTTTGGTGAAGTGAGAACCACTCCTGCACCCAACCCGATCTTAGCCTTGGAGCCATCGAAATGCATCCTCCAGAAATTGTAATCCGGCATCGGACGTTCATACTGCATCTCGGCCCAGTCTACCAAAAAGTCCGGCAGCGCCTGCGACTTGATGGCATCTCGTCTCTCGTATGCCGGGGCGTACGGAGACAACTGGATGGCCCATTTGGCAACTCGGCCGCTAGCATCTTTACAACCGATGATCTTGGCGAGGGGAGCCTCGCACACCACTGTGATTGGGTGCTCTTGGAAGTAGTGCTTGAGCTTGGTCACGGCCATGTACACTCCATACGCCATCTTCTGGTAGTGCGGGTAGTTCTGCTTGGATTCCGAGATCAGCTCACTTAGGTAATACACCGGTCTCTGTATCAGCTTGTCCCCTTCTTGCCTATCTACCACGATGGCTACACTGACTACCCAGTTGGTGGCAGCAATATACAACAGCATAGGCTCCTTGGGCAACGGGGATGCCAACACGAGTGTTGTTGAAAGCATTCTCTTCAAGTCGTTGAACGTCGCATCAGCCTGCGGGGTCCAAACAAATTTTTTGCTCTTCTTCATCAATTGGTATAGGGGCAAGGCCTTCTCACCTAGTCGGCTTACAAACCGACTTAGGGATGCAAGACATCCAGTGAACTTATGCACATCTTTGAGACGTACATGCAATTTCATGCTCTCGATAGCACGTATTTTACCCGGGTTGACTTCAATTCCCCGGCTCGAGATGAGGAAACCGAGTAATTTTCCTGCCGGAACACAGAACGTGCACTTATCCGGATTCAACCTCATCCGGAACCTTCTTAAGTTCTTAAATGTTTCCCTCAGACCATCGATCAATGAGGCTTTTTCTTTTGTTTTTATGACTATGTCATCGACATAGACCTCTGCATTCCGGCCTATCTGATCGTGCAAACATTTCTGCATGCACCTCTGGTATGTAGCACCAGCATTTCTCAAACCGAAAGGCATGACACGATAGCAATAAGCCCCATACGGGTAATAAAAGCCGTTTTCAATTGATCATCCGGATTCAAAGGTATCTGGTGAAAACCAGAATAGGCATCTAAAAAAGTCAAAAGCTCACTCCCGGCAGTGGAATCGATCACTTAATCTATCCGGGGAAGGGGAAATGGGTCCTATGGACACGCCTTGTTGAGGTTGGTGAAGTCGATGCACATGCGCCACACCTTAAGCAGGAGGGGATCATCTTTCTTCTTCTCTACCAGGACCGGATTCGGCAGCACTTCCATCACGAATCCGGCAAGGCAGCAGTATAGCGCGATGCTCCATGATAGCGGCTCTTCTTTCATCCGACAGGCGCCTAGTCGGTTGCTTCACCGGCTTCGCATCCGGTCTAACAAACAGAGAGTGCTCAGCCAACTCCCTCGGAACCCCTTGCAGATCGTCACTTGACCACGCAAAAGCATCCCGAATCTCACGGAGGAATTCGACGAGCTCGCCTTCCTATTTGCTGTCCAGGTTGCTGCCAATAATGACTTGGCGCTCCGGGTTGCTGGGATCCACTCCCACCTTCTTCGTCTCCTTAGGTGGCTGGAACGATGCATTCTGCTCCGGGTTCACCATCCCGGGCATTCCGAGTTGGGAGGTCTTGGCCAGCGCCACCACCTGCTGGATCCTCTTCTTTTCTTCAGCTATCACCAGGGATTCGGCTAAGCACGAGCCGGCCGAACCACACTCCATAGAGCGCTTCTGGTCTCCCGAGATGGTGATTATGCCGTCAGGGCCCGGCATCTTCATCTTCAGGTAACCCGTATGAGTTGAGATCATGAATTTGGCCAGCGCTAGCCTGCCGATCTGTGCGTGATAAGGGCTTTCGAGGTCCACGACCTCGAATTCCAAGCTCTCGGTTCGGCAGTTTTCCCGAGTCCCGAACAGCACCTCAACCCAGATTTTACCCATGGGTGAGCAAGAAACTCCGGGCACAATGCCATGGAAGGTTGTCTCGTTAGGTAGCAAGGTGTTCATGGACACCCCCAGCTTCAGCATCGTATCCTTGTACATGATGTTAATGGCGCTGCCATTGTCAATTAGAACCCGGCTGAAGCGGACATTGAGGCTTGGTCCGACAAAGGTTGGGTCTACCACCAAAGCGTACGCCCCCGGCTTAGGCATAACTCTGGGATGATCCTTCCGGCTCCACGTGATCTCCATCTCGGACCAGTGCAAGAACTTGGGCACCGCCAGAATCACAGCGTTCACTTCCAGGGCGCGCTGTCGGACACTCTTCCGGTCAGTGGGCTCGGTCACGAAGACCACGTAGCTCTTATGTGCCAGGATGTGGGAACCAATATACAACCCCGAGGTGCGACCCGCTACATCGACCCCTCTTACCCCCTTGCAGGTTCATGCACTTAGAGGTGGAAAACTCTCGTTTCAGGAACCGGGCATGGAATCGTGCGACGGAGTAGATTAAATGTTGGTTTCTCATGGACCAATGCATCAACCTAACACAACCAAGCAAAAAAGTTCGTGCGTCTACCCCCTCTCGGCGCCATTTAAAGGAGTAGATCGTCGGGTTTGACTTTTTCCCGGCGGATGTTGGGTTTCTCCGTGTCGAGGGTCCGGAGCGTCGGAACCCCAACAAAATTTGAATGGACCCTAACATGTATATATTAGTGTGTTGGTAGTGTGGGAACAAAGATAAAACTCCGAGGTGCGACCCGCTACATCGACCCCTCTTACCCCCTTGCAGGTTCATGCACTTAGAGGTTGAAAACTCTCGTTTCGGGAACAGTCATGGAATCGTGCGACGGAGTAGATTAAACGTTGGTTTCCCATGGACCTATGTATCAACCTACCACAACCAAGCAAAAAAGGTCATCCATCTACCCCCTCTCGGCGCCGTTTAAAGGAGTAGATTGCCGGGTTTGACTTTTTCCCGGCGGATGTTGGGTTTCTCCGTGTCGGGGGTCCGGAGCGTCGGAATCCCACCAAAACTTGAATGGACCCCTAAAATGTGTATATTAGTGTGTTGGTAGGCTGTTGGAACCAATATACAACTCCGAGGTGCGACCCGCTACATCGACCCCTCTTACCCCCTAGCAGATTCATGCACTTAGAGGTGGAAAACTCCTGATTCGGGTGCCGGGCATGGAATCATGCAACAGAGTAGATGATATGTTGGGTCACCATGTACCTATGTATCAACCTTACAAAACCAAGCAAAAAGGTTGTTGCGTGTGCCCCCTCTCGGCGCCGTTTAAAGGGGTAGATCGCCGAGTTTGACTCTTTCCCAACGGATGTGGGGTTTCTCCGTGTCGGCGGTCCGAAGCGTCGGAACCCCACAAAAACTTGAATGGATCCCCAACATGTGTATATTATTGTGTTGTTAGGCTGTTGGAACCAAGATAAAACTCCGAGGCGCGGCCCGCTATATCGACCCCTCTTACCGGCCCCCTTAGCACGTTCATGCACTTAGAGGTGGAAAACTCCCGTTTCGGGTGTCAGACATGGAATCGTGCGACGGAATAGATGAAATGTTGGTTCCCCGTGTACCTATGTATCAAACTAACACAACCAAGAAAAAATGTGCATGCGTCTACCCCCTCTCGGCGCTGTTTAAAGGCGTAGATCGCCGTGTTGATTTTTTCCCAACGGATGTTAGGTTTCTCCGTGCCGGGGGTCCGGAGCGTCGGAACCCCACCAAACCTTGCATGGACCACTAACATGTGTATATTAGTGTATTGGTAGGATGTGGGAACCAATATACAACTCCGAGGTGCGACCCGCTACATCGACCCCTCTTACCCCCTTGTAGGTCATGCACTTAGAGGTGGAAAACTCTCGTTTCGGGAACCGGGCATGGAATCGTGCGACGGAGTAGATTAAACATTGGTTGCTCATGGACCTATGTATCAACCTAACACAACCAAGCAAAAACTTTCATGCGTCTACCCCCTCTCGGTGCCATTTAAAGCGGTAGATCGCCGAGTTTTACTTTTTCCCATCGGATGGGTTTCTCTGTGTCGGGGGTCCGGAGCGTCGTAACCCCATCAAAACTTGAATGGACCCCTATATATTAGTGTATTGGTAGGCTGTGGGAACCAAGATAAAACTCCAAGGTGCGACCCACTACATCGACCCCTCTTACCCCCTAGCAGGTTCATGCACTTAGAAGTGGAAAACTCCCGTTTCGGGTGTCGGGCATGGAATCGTGCGACAGAGTAGATGAAATGTTGTTCCCCCATGTCGTTATGTATCAACCTAACACAACAAAGCAAAAAATTTCATGCGTCTACCCCCTCTCGGCGCCGTTTAAAGTGGTAGATCGCCGGGTTTGACTTTTCCAAACGGATGTGGGGTTTCTCCATGTCGTGGGTCCGGAGCGTCGCAACCCCACCAAAACTTGCATGGACCCCCAAAATGTGTATATTAGACATTACAACAGTTCCGATACATCCACCAGACATAATGTGCACGTCGAAACATGCGCATTATGTGGGTGGAATTGTGATAACATTACAACAGTTCCGATACATTCACAAATACAACAGAAGATAAAATAATACAACAACAACTCGAACAAGTCAAGATACAAATGATACAATACAAAGATTCAAATGACAGCGGAAACAAAAATAGTATCCGGCTACGGATAAGATGCAAATTAGACTAAGAGTCCTGAAGATAAGCGATGGCGCCATATCCCTGCCCAGCCAAGCCGGAGGGATTCCCAAGCTAACGTCGTCAGACTTCAAACCTGTTGACTGCACATAAAGCACATCCCAAAAGAGGGTCAGGGCACTCCCTGGCAAGCAAAACCGACTTGCCTACTTTCTACACCATCTCCCAAAATATAGGGGAGGTGGACTTAGCGGCAGCAGCACTAGCAACCTAAAGAGACACGCTACAACTTCCGTCTAATTAGAGAGGGATAAGAGAGCGCATAAGATAAACATCTACAACTAACACCAAACATAACCCATTCTCGGATTAACCCCCTCAACCAAGTATGAGGAAGCAATTCGGGAAAACTCACACATTGAACAATTTTAGTTACAAGTTATTGTGAAAGTAATTCTATATTACTAGTCAGGTTAATTAACAATGATTAGGTGTAAGTTGTCTATGATCTTGTTAGCCAGCATCATCACCAAGTCGTCCATAACCTTGGACACGGCTCATCGATAAGATTATACCCTGCAGAGTGCACTACTGGACCCGTACTCGTTCGATCAACCCCAAAAGCAAAGCCAGAAGGTAGGGCATCTCAACACGGCAAATCTCTTCTCTACAACCCATCCAGGGAACCGCATGATTGTGTGCACGGCTAATCAGGTCCAGTGCCCGCGGGATACGACCTTCATAGCACTCTAAGAACGTGCCACCCTATATGAGAATCGACTACTCCATCATCATGAGATCGTTAGGTAACCATATGCATGCATCAAATGGAAAGCCCGAACTACTTGCGGCGTCCTGGATAAGAAGCGGATTAGATCGAAGCCGCGGGGGGCTCCATAGGGCCTCCCACAAGCGGTTAGTGCGCTCAAAATTGGATCCGAGGACAAGAACTGAGTTCCTAGGTCGACACTTAGCAGAACAAAGCACCTCGCAAGGCCTTCCGCCGATGCCTTATCTTTTAATTATAATACCCCAATATAAGACAACTTTTTATTAAGGTAGAGAAACCTATCATGCTAAGCAGGTGCAATTAAATAAGACATACAGACGTCTCGCACAAACAACTCTAAGCATGCGCTACGACTCGCAAGGCCAACAGATAAACATGCAACAGGTATTAGGATGTGGGGATAAAGCTGTATAGGCTGCAGAATAATCATGTGATGGGATCGCAATAAGAATCGAATACTAGGGTAGCAGAGATCAACGGCAGGAATGAAAGACAATGTATAGGTAAACAAGCAAATTTTGCTTGCCTGGAATCCCGCATGGAAGCATATCTTGTCGTTTCTCACACATCTCAACGTCTTATCCGCGAAGAAGCAACAAACACTGGAAAGCGTAAAAGATGCATTTTACAACTACGGCAAAAGATCCAGCATGATCATATGAGAATGATGCATGACATGGCAAAATGCAATACAATGCAGGTAATCCAAATTAAGCGGGAAAAACACCCGGGCAATTAATATTTAGGTGCAAGTTATTTATTTACCAGCAATATTAAATGTTGGTTAGCATGGCAACACATGGCATGTGTGATCTAATTAAATTAAATGGAATAGGGCAATGTATATTTATTACCCCACACATTCCATATTAAATTATTTAGGTGATTTGCTACACCCGCAAACACAAGAGATGCAACACAGGCAATTATGATGCGAAATGCACAAGATAGATGACATTTAATAAAATAGGTTTAGGGTGAGGGTTTGGGTCCGTACGTCGGATCGGGAGAGATAGGGTTCGAAACCGACGTCTTCGGTCCGTAGAGGAAGTAGTCGCCGTCGGGGAAGTAGCCGTCGCGGAACCGGGGCATCGTCGTTTGTCGGTGTCGTGGAAGTGGTTGCGAAGTCGTACTCAGTCATCCTCGTTGACGGGCGCGGGCACAGAGGACCACGGCAAACGGACACCAGAAAGAAAGCGCGCACGGACGGGCACCGCGACACGGGCACGGGCGGTCACGGGAATGCGGCACCGGAAGAGGCACGCGCGGCGCACGTAGCAACACCACGAAGGGTGGACAACTCGGACAAAATTGCGACGCCGGATGTCTTTCGGGCATTGTGTCGAACACCTTGCGAGCGGTGGCGGCGGCGTGCACGCGTCCGTGAACAGGAGGAAGCGGGGACGCGCTGCGGCGCGCGAGGCGGAGCGCACGGCGGCGGCGAGCGGCGCAGGCGGAGGCGCGCGGCACGGCGGCGACGGCACGGAGGGCGCGGGATGCGGCCGGCGACGGGAGCATGGGGGCGCGCACGGCGCGGACGGCGGGCGCCGGGCGGATGGCGGCGCACGGGCGGCGCGGCGCGAGGAGGTGTGCGGGGAGGTGGCCGGACGCGGCGCGCGGCGGCAGGCACGGTCGCGCGGGGCGGCCGGTCCGGAGGCAGAGCGGCGCGCACAGGGAGCGGCGGGAGGAGGCGCAGGCGCGGGCGGTGACGGATGCGCGCGGTGGGCGGCGGCCGGCGGCGGGGCAGAGCACTGCGCGGCGGCGTGCCCTGAGCTGGAGAGGCGGAGGCCGGCGGTGGAGCAGCAGGCGGCCGCGCGGGATGGAGTTCGGGCTCCGGAGCGGCGGCGGGCCGGAGAGAGGAGGAACGGGGAGGCGGCTGAGCCGGGCGACGCGGGCGCTGGCGGCCGGTGGCGCTGGGGAGGCGAGGGCCGCCGAAGCAGGGGGCGCGGGCGCGGCCGGATGCGGCCGGGCGCGCGCAGGCGGCGGTGGGCGCGGTCGCGCGGGGCGGCGACGGCGCTCGGTCGCGCGGGGCGGCGACGGCGCTCGGTCGCGCGGCGCGCGGCGGCGATGCGGCGGGGGAGGCGCAGGCGAGCAGCCGGAGGCGTGCGGCCGGCGCTGGCGCAGGTGTGGGGGCGGTAACGAGTGGGGCGAGCTCGGGAGGATTTCTCCCGTGCGGGTCGAGCGCGTGCTGGGAGAGGAAGGAAGAGGAGGAAGGAAAGAAAAAAAAAGAAAGGAAAAGAAAGAAAAGAGGGGGGGAAAAGAAAAGAAGGGGTGGAAGGACTATTGCAAAATCTCAGAAAAAAGAGGAGGGTGGCTGCAAATTTTTAGGGGGTGGGAAAAGTTTTTCAGGGGACAAAACCTAGGGTTTGGGGTTTGATGGGCTTGGGCTTTATTCCTCTCCCGTTTAACTTTTCGGTTTTATATTTTTAAAACAAAATAGAAAACGAATTTGAACACGAAACCTATACAAAATATTTTTAGTTTTCAAAGGACAATTTAATAAACTAGTTTTTGACATTTTTAAAAGATTAAAAAAACACATTTTTAATTAATTTGAAATGCATTCGAATTTAATTGTGGAAATTTAATTTAAATGCAACAAATTAAATTAATGCGATGCAATGAGATGCCATGTCGATGCAAAAAGAAAACTCACCAAAAAAAAGGGGATAAATCCCGGGGCGTTACAATCGACACCACTAACAAGGGATCTCGTCCCGCGATCCACGCCGAGACCACAAGAAGAGAGGGGTAACTATCGAGTCTTCACGCTCCGGGATGAACTTCTCGACACCACTAACAAGGGATTGTTGCTCCACCTTGAAATTCTCGACACCACCAACAAGAGATTGTTGCTCACGAGGAAGACGACTCCGAAAGATCAAACCTAATAGGGTAAAAGGCAAGAAATCGTCCACCCACACGTAGGATCCTAAAACTTGGAAAGTTTGGATAAGAGAAGAGACTCCAAAACATGTAAGGTAAGAGGAGAAATAGAATTGAGGTAAGGAGTAAATAGAAACCTATTGAGATCATTTTAAAAATAATTTTAGTCAAATAGTTTTCGACACTCTAGAAACAACGACCGTTAGCGAGGTTATCCTACAGGCTTTTGTGGACCCGCTGCTTCGATAACCATTCGTATCGAAACAACAAGGAGATCGAAACCAAGGCTCTGATACCACTTTGTGACGCCCGAAAATCGATACTATGTAGATTTAAGCGATCCCGCCGAAATCCGCATAATAACGATTTTAGGTCGCCCACCAGACATAATGTGCAGGTCGAAACATGCGGATTATGTGGGTGGAATTGTGATAACATTACAACAGTTCCGATACATCCACAAATACAACAGAAGATAAAATAATCCAACAACGACTCGAACGAGTCAAGATACAAATGATACAATACAAAGATTCAAATGACAGCGGAAAAAAAAATAGTATCCGGCTACAGATAAGATGCAAATTGGACTAAGAGTCCTGAAGATAAGCGATGGCGCCATATCCCTGCCCAGCCAAGCCGGAGGGATTCCCAAGCTAACGTCGTCAGACTTCAAACCTGTTGACTGCACATAAAGCACATCCCAAAAGAGGGTCAGGGCACTCCCTGGCAAGCAAAACCGACTTGCCTACTTTCTACACCATCTCCCAAAATATAGGGGAGGTGGACTTAGCGGCAGCAGCACTAGCAACCTAAAGAGACACGCTACAACTTCCGTCTAATTAGAGAGGGATAAGAGAGCGCATAAGATAAACATCTACAACTAACACCAAACATAACCCATTCTCGGATTAACCCCCTCAACCAAGTATGAGGAAGCAATTCGGGAAAACTCACACATTGAACAATTTTAGTTACAAGTTATTGTGAAAGTAATTCTATATTACTAGTCAGGTTAATTAACAATGATTAGGTGTAAGTTGTCTATGATCTTGTTAGCCAGCATCATCACCAAGTCGTCCATAACCGTGGACACGGCTCATCGATAAGATTATACCCTGCAGGAGTGCACTACTGGACCCGTACTCGTTCGATCAACCCCAAAAGCAAAGCCAGAAGGTAGGGCATCTCAACACGGCAAATCTCTTCTCTACAACCCATCCAGGGAACCGCATGATTGTGTGCACGGCTAATCAGGTCCAGTGCCCGCGGGATACGACCTTCATAGCACTCTAAGAACGTGCCATCCTATATGAGAATCGACTACTCCATCATCATGAGATCGTTAGGTAACCATATGCATGCATCAAATGGAAAGCCCGAACTACTTGCGGCGCCCTGGATAAGAAGCGGATTAGATCGAAGCCGCGGGGGGCTCCATAGGGCCTCCCACAAGCGGTTAGTGCGCTCAAAATTGGATCCGAGGACAAGAACTGAGTTCCTAGGTCGACACTTAGCGGAACAAAGCACCTCGCAAGGCCTTCCGCCGGTGCCTTATCTTTTAATTATAATACCCCAATATAAGACAACTTTTTATTAAGGTAGAATAACCTATCATGCTAAGCAGGTGCAATTAAATAAGACATACAGACGACTCGCACAAACAACTCTAAGCATGCGCTACGAGTCGCAAGGCCAACAGATAAACATGCAACAGGTATAAGGATGTGGGGATAAAGCTGTATAGGCTGCAGGATAAACATGTGATGGGATCTCAATAAGAATCGAATACTAGGGTAGCAGAGATCAACGGCAGGAATGAAAGACAATGTATAGGTAAACAAGCAAATTTTGCTTGCCTGGAATCCCGCATGGAAGCAGATCTTGTCGTTGCTCACACATCTCAACGTCTTATCGGCGAAGAAGCAACAAACACTGGAAAGCGTAAAAGATGCATTTTACAACTACGGCAAAAGATCCAGCATGATCATATGAGAATGATGCATGACATGGCAAAATGCAATACAATGCAGGTAATCCAAATTAAGCGGGAAAACAACCCGGGCAATTAATATTTAGGTGCGAGTTATTTATTTACCAGCAATATTAAATGTTGGTTAGCATGGCAACACATGGCAAGTGTGATCTAATTAAATTAAATGGAATAGGGAAATATATATTTATTACCCCACACATTCCATATTAAATTATTTAGGTGATTTGCTACACCCGCAAACACAAGAGATGCAACACAGGCAATTATGATGCGAAATGCACAAGATAGATGACATTTAATAAAATAGGTTTAGGGTTAGGGTTTGGGTCCGTACGTCGGATCGGGAGAGATAGGGTTCGAAACCGATGTCTTCGGTCCGTAGAGGAAGTAGTCGCCGTCAGGGAAGTAGCCGTCGCGGAACCGGGGCATCGTCGTTTGTCGGTGTCGTGGAAGTGGTTGCGTAGTCGTACTCAGTCATCCTCGTTGACGGGCGCGGGCACAGAGGACCACGGCAAACGGACACCGGAAAGAAAGCGCGCACGGACGGGCACCGCGACACGGGCACGGGCGGTCACGGAAATGCGGCACCGGAAGAGGCACGCGCGGCGCACGTAGCAACACCACGAAGGGTGGACAACTCAGACAAAATTGCGACGCCGGATGTCTTTCGGGCATTGTGTCGAACACCTTGCGGGCGGTGGCGGCGGTGTGCACGCGGCCGTGAAGAGGAGGAAGCGGGGACGCGCTGCGGCGCGCGAGGCGGAGTGCACGGCGGCGGCGAGCGGCGCGGGCGGAGGCGCGCGGCACGGCGGCGACGGCACGGAGGGCGCGGGATGCGGCCGGCGACGGGAGCACGGGGGCGCACGGGGCGCGGACGGCGGGCGCCGGGCGGATGGCGTGTAACAGCCCAACTGTAACTTTCCTTATTTGTGTGCAATAATAATGGATATCATGTCATCATTCCATATGTGCTTGCATTTATTTAATTTTGTGCATCAAATACAAATTACAAATTTTAAATCCTTATTTTGAATTCAAATGCTTTCAAAATAAAATCATTTGAAGTTTCCAATTATTTTATAAATAATCCAATGAGATATTAATATGACTAAATGGAAACTTGTAAAAATTATTCAAAAGTTCTTTTGTGTCTCTTTCTCTTATTTGTTTTACAAATACAAAAAAATCAGAAGGTTTTGTAAAAGAAAAAGAAAACAATACAAAAAAAAAGAAACCCTGGCCGAGCTGGGCTGAATCAGCCCAGCCCGACCCAAACAGCCCACCTGACCTCTGTCTCCCTCCTCCATACGACCCAGAGGAGGAGGTCGAGCACCTTTCCAGGTGGCTATGGCGCCTCTGCCGCTGGCAAGCTCGCCCCACCGGCCCCACCTCCGCTCCTCTCCTATTTTAGCTCCCCCGCGAACCCTAAACCTAACCCTACCCTCTTCTCTCTCCCCCCGCCGCCGCGTGCTCCGAAATCGCAAACGCCGTCGCCATGGCCGTCGGACCCGAGCTCGCCTACGTCTGACCGCCGCCCTCTCCTGCTTCATCGACGCGCCAGGGGCTGCGCCGCCGTCCCCTCCTTCCTCTCGAAGCAAGCAGAGGACCCCGGGGCACTTCTACGTCGAGCGGCCGTCCCCGACACCGCCGCGGTTCCCCTCGCCTCCCCGAGCACCGTCTGCTCGTCTACGACCTCCTCAACTCCCCTCCGCTCGCCATCCGCCTCCTGGTGAGCTGCGTCGTCGATTCCTCTTCTTTCCCCCTTCGTTCTCGCCTCCGCTCGCCGTGTTTTGGCCGGCGCCGGACGAGCTGCGCCACGGCCGAAGCGGGCACGAACCATCCGAGCACCATAACGTCGAAAGCCGGCCTTTTTCTTCGAAGCAAGAGCAGGAAACGGAACCCCCGTACACGCCACACCCCTTTACGACCCAAACGCAACCGCGCCGCCTTCGTTTAGGTCGTCGCCGGCGCCGATCTTCGCCGCCGTTCCCCTGTTTCTGTTTCTGCCGTCAGTTTCGTCAGAGAGCAAAACATCTCACTGCCACTGCTTAAAACGAACCCACTGCTAATCCTAACAAGATCACCTATCTAACCTACTGGCTAACCGAGCGATCCGTGCGTACCGCGAGCTCGCGCGTTCGATTCCTGGCAGTGGAGAAAAGGCCAGCTTTTTCTTCTTTTTCGCCGCGCTGACAGGGCGGGCCCACCGGTCAGTGACCGTGGCGCCCGCAGCGCTCAGTCAGCGCGTGGTCAGCGCCACGCTGTCGCCAGGGCCCGCGAGCCAGCCCCTCTGGCTAGCCACGCGCTCGGTGAGAAAAGTCCTAGAAGATCTCTGCGCTGCTAAATTGCACCGAGCCCCCTGTGCTCTAGGGTTTAGTATTTTAGCCCTCACCAGCAAGTTTTTCCATCACGGTTAAGTCCCTGGATATTTCAGAAACACCCCTACACTTATAAAATGCATAACTTTTAATTTATAACTCCAAATTAAATAAACTTTATATGTTTTTATATCAGAAAAATGCAATAAACATTAATATCACATTCTTATGTCATTTTGCATAATTTATTTTAAATGCTTAGTTTAAATTAACAAATGCAATTAATTAATTAAATATGGAGTATGAGGGGTAATAATTATATAATGTCCTAATCCCATTTAATATGTTCATATCCTTCTATACCATTCTCTTGCCATGCTAATAAATATTTATTTTGAGTTGAAGTTAAATAATTTGTAATCAAATACTAAATATGGAATGGGTTGGGCAATTAAGTAATTAATGTCTTTCCATTTTTAAATTAATTGGATCACCACTTCTGCTATATTAAGTAATCTTTTGCCGGGATTTCATCCCCGCTTTAATATGACCTAATCATCTCATACCATGTCGCATCATCATTTGTTTGCGCATTTCTCTGTATTGATTATTGTTTTCCTATTGTCTGTGTTTGGCTCTCCTTGGGTAGACGACGACGTGTCTGCTGCGAGTACCTACGACACTGAGGTTCCAGCTATCGTGCCAGGCTACGAGCTGCCAGGCAAGCTTCTGCTAACCGGTTACACGATTGTCGGGTTTTCATTCCTGCCTTTTGATCTATGCTATCCTAGTTATCGATTATTGAATTGCGATCCCATCACATGTTTATCCTGCAGCCTATACAGCTATATCCCCACAACCCATAACCCCTTGCATGTTTATCTGTTGGCCTTTGTGAGTCTTAGTGCATGCTTAGGATTGGTTGAGCGAGTCGTTCCTTTGTCTTTATCTCATATGCTTAGTATGATATATTGTTCTACTATAATAAACTGTTGTCTTATTTTGGGGTTCTATAATTAAAAGATAAGGCACCAGGCGGAAGGCCTTGCGAAGTGCTTTGTTCTGCTCAGTGTCAACCTAGGAACTGAGATTTTTTGTCCTCGGATCCAATTTTTTAGCGCACTAACCACTTGTGGGTGGCCCAATGGAGCCCCCCTCGACTTTGAACGGATCCGCAGCTCGTCCATGTGCCGCAAGTAGTTCGGGTTTTCCATTCGCTCATATGCATGTGCATGATGATGATGTTCGATGAGAGGTTACTTGATACGGGGGGTCATACAGGGGTGGTACGTCGCGTAGCGGACAGTTCCTACTGTGGTTTGAGCCGCATGGTGGCGTAGTCACAAACTAATGAGTCTGCAATTGAGATTCGGCCGGACTCCTGACGCGGGAAACAACTCATATGGGTGGCACTTGGACTTGCTGTAGTGAAGGAATGAGTCGGGTTGAGAGGCCCTAACGGGTTGATCATGCGAGTATGGGTACTGTAGTGCACCCCTGCAGGGTATAATCTTATCGATGAGCCGTGTCCACGGTTATGGACGACTTTGGTGATGATGCTGGCTAACAAGATCTAGACAACTTACATCTAATCATTGTTAATTAATGTGACTAGTAATATAGCATTACTTACACCCTAAATGGTAACTAAAATTGTTAACGTGTGAGTATTCCCGGATTGCTTCCTCATACTTGGTTGAGGGGGTTAATTCGAGAATGGGTTATGACTGGTGTCAATTGGAGGTGGATATTTAAACGCTCTCTTATCCCTCTCTAACTAGACGGAAGTTCTAGCGTGTCTCTTTAGTTTGCTAGTGCTGCTGCCGCTAAGTACACTTTCCCCCATATTTTGGGAATCTTACAGTTTTGTAACCTGTTAGCTTAAGCTTGTTCGATACGCTTCGGTGTATTGACCCGTTCGCGGGCTGTGGTTTTTCTGCAGTTGAGGATCCTTCGCTCGACCAGTTGGGTGGATACTACGTGGAGTTCGACGACGAGAGCTACGACGAGTAGTTAGAGTTCCCCTGGGCTACTTCCTGGTGGACTGCGTGGATGGGCCTTCTTTTTTAGTTTCGGCCTTGAGCCCTTTGCTTCTTGTCTGTACTCAGACCGGTTTGTTTCCGCTACATGATGTAATGTTGGGACATGTGTCCTCTGATTGGTGCCATTTGATATATTTTGCTCAGTGAGAGCTTTTGGATATTATTTCCTTTCTTTGTGTCTTAGGTTTATTCTGTGGTCTCAACTTGTTAAAAATCCGAATCGTATACCATGTATGTATGGTTGAACTATACGAGTTGGAAGACTTTTTGGGTTCTTGCATGCACAATCTGGAAACGTATGTGACGTTGGGGTCGCCAAGAACTGTCGGCCGATGATCCATTCCGAGCATGGCCTGATTGTTTTCCTGGGATTGGTAACCCCTGTATGTTCTTGGTTGTGTGGCCCAACCGATACGTTTCGTTTGTGTAGCTTGAAGTCAGGGTCTGACAGTTGGTATCAGAGCTTAAACGCCCTCAGGTTCCCTTCTACTGGTCGTTGTTTGAGTCTAGAAAAATATTTTTGTAGTTATCAGGAAATCTTAAACGTGAGAGTAGGAATTCTGTTCTTTTACTTCTTTCCCCACCCACCCTCCCTGTTCTTCTGGTAAGGAAGTGTTACGATAATTCCCTTCTCACCTTAATTTTAAAAATTTAGGACATCACGTGTTCTGGGTTTCCGTAGTACCATAGTTGCAGGTGGTTTTTGTCGTTTTGGTGGTTATCAACTTCTTCGGCTATGTTCAGTTTCAATCTCGAATCAATCAGTTGTTGTTCTACCTTTCTCTGGTTTTCATCTCCTTGTCATTGTACAATTTGTTCTGTGCAATCAATCCTTTTTGTTTCCGGAGGCTAACTTCTACTTCAAACTGCTATGTAGATGGCACACTATCAGGTGGTGCGTAAGACCCACTGTGAGCAGACTACCGGTTACCCGAAGCTTCTCAGAAGCATGGTTGACTATGTCGGTTTCAGCTACCTCCCGGAGTACCAGGTGTCCGAGATCCCCAGAGATTACGGACAGACCTTCTACAGAGCTACTGTTTGGATTAGTGGAGATGATGGTGATACTGTGCACAAGCACGTTGCTGAGGCTTCCACTGTGGACATGGCAGTACACTTAGCAGCTTACGATGCAGCTCTGGATCTGCGCAGGGACTACTACTGCTTCAACAACCATCCGTTCTGCTACGTTCCATACTACCCCTACACGGACTCTCAGTACGAGCTCGAGGTTCTGGACATGACCGCTCAGTTTGGTCAGTCTTCAGAATCAGTTGCTGGGACTCTACGCTTGGAGCTAGCAGCAGTCCGTCAGCAGCTGCACCGGGCACTCTCTCACCTGGGGCAGTATGACAGGAGGAACGTCACACCAGACGCTTTCCCGAGGTTCCAGCTCGCTTTTCCGAGTCGTCTGTCTGCTGTGGGTGGATACACTCCAGAGCGTGGTCCTCTGATCACTACTGATCCAGACCACGTTGGACCACTACTGTACGGGACACAGACGCCAGATGCCTACTCCGTTCAGTTGCGACGCATTGTGCGAGAGTACCGCGTGTGTTGCGATCGTCGTTACACCCATCGCAGCCACCTAGTTTCGTCTTCTGAGGGAAGCGAGAGCTAGTCTTCGAGTTGTATCTTTCCTTTGTTGTAGTAGCTATCCTTTGTACTGAAACCGTGTTGGTTGTACGGATGGTTAACTTTGTACTAGTAGCTGTCCTTGTAGTACTGAAAGCTTGGTGTTGTACTGATGGCTAACTAAGTGTATGGTTATGAACCTTTGTTATGAGAAGTTTATCCTTGTTATCCTACAGTTTGCAACTGTTTTTCTGAGCAGGAATTCGACTTTCCAAGTTTTCCCTGGCTTTGTGTATCTTGTCGCTGTTCCAATATCCAATGTCTCCAGGATGACGAACACCAGGAACAACCGCAATGCGGAAGGCGCACCACAACCGCCTCCAATCACTGAGTTGCTTGGTCAGATGACCCAAGTTCTGGCTCAAATGGCCGAGAACCAAGTCTACCAGAACAACCACGGGCATCGCAATGAAGGCAATGCACGTGTGACCATCAAGGACTTCCTCGGTCTGGGTGCAAGGAACTTCGCTTCCCCCACTGAGCCGCTGGAAGCTGATGATTGGCTTCGCGAGATGGAAAGGACCCTTGCTATCGCCCACGTGGCTGAGCACGACAAGGTGCCTTACGTGTCCTACCTGCTTAGGGGCAAGTCTGCCTCATGGTGGGAAAACTTCCAGGCTATGAGAGCTCCCGGGGTGGTTACCACTTGGGAGGATTTCAGGGCAGCCTTCCTGCGCCACCACATCCCAGAAGGTCTCATGGACAGGATGTGCGAGCAGTTTAACTTGCTGACGCAAGGCAAGATGGACGTGATGGAGTACAATGGCGAGTTCAATCGCCTTACTCGTTACGCTGGAGATGAGGTGAACACTGAGGTCAAGAAGATGGACAAGTTCCGCAAGGGTTTCAACCCCGCGCTCAAGTACAAGCTGAACCTCGTCAAGGCCGACAACTTCGAGGACCTTGTCAACATCGCGCTCAATGAGGAGCATGGGCGCAAGGTCTTCGAGGAGTTGCGCAAGCACTCTCGTGAGAGCAACTCTTCTTCATCGTCAATCGCCGCCGCTCCTGCTCAGAAGCGTCGGCTCTGGGTGCCTAACAGCGCCTTCGCACGAGCTACCTACGTGCCAGGACCTCCAGGACTCGCGCCTCGCCCACCGAACCCGGCTCTAGCTATGAGGGGTTTCGGAGGACCGCCAAGGCCAACGGGCGCTCGCCCCAACGTGACCTGCTACCAGTGCGGGAAACCGGGCCACTACTCCAACAACTGCCCGGAGACCCGTACACTTCCTCCACCACCTCGCCCTGCTCCAACTCAGGCGATGGTCCGCGCACCTGCCCCGACTAGGCCTTTCGTCCCCAACACCAGGCCTCCGGCACGTGCTGCGCGGGTGAACCACATCAGGGCTGAGGAAGCAGAAGAAGCTCCAGAAGTTGTTCTTGGTACACTTCCTGTCAACTCTATCTCTTCTAGAGTGTTGTTTGATACAGGAGCATCTCATTCTTTCGTTTCAACTAAGTTTGCTGTAACTCATAGTTTACCTCACGAACCCCTCTCGAGCAATCTCACTGTCACTTCCCCCGGTGTGCAAATGACTTCTTCCAAGATAAGCCACGACAATGAAATCCAAATTGGAGGCCATATCTTCTTGGCATCTCTAATAATTCTCGGCAATTCTGATATTGATGTCATTCTTGGTTGAAGGCCAATCAAGCTAAGATAGACTGTTCCACAAAGACTGTAACTCTTTCTCATCCTTCTGGACAGATAGTCTATTCTCCAAACCAAACATCTTCGGCTCGGCTTTTCGCTCTCAATGTTGATCCTCTTCCTTCCATAGAAGCTATTCCGGTGGTCCGAGACTTTCCTGACGTCTTTCCTGAAGAATTACCAGGTATGCCACCTGACAGAGCCGTTGAGTTCGTTATTGAATTAGAACCAGGCACTGCTCCTATATCCAAACGTCCTTACAAGATGGGCCCCAAAGAACTGGCTGAGCTTAAGAGACAGCTAGAGGAGTTGGAAAGGAAAGGTCATATTCAACCTAGTACTTCTCCTTGGGGTTGTCCTACTCTGTTTGTCAAAAAGAGGGACACGACTGAGCGACTGGTTGTTGACTACCGTCCTCTGAACAAGAAAACCATCAAGAACAAGTATCCTCTTCCTCGCATCAACGATCTGTTCGATCAACTGGCTGGTGCTAAGATTTTCTCCAAGTTGGACTTGAGGTCAGGTTATCACCAGATCAAGATCCGCAAATAAGACATTCCAAAGACAGCTTTCACCACTCGTTATGGTCTCTACGAATACACTGTCATGTCTTTCGGTCTCACAAATGCTCCGGCGACTTCCTCACGTCTCATGAACTTCGTTTTCATGGAATACCTCGATAAGTTCGTGGTAGTCTATCTCGATGACATTCTTATCTATTCCAAAACCGAGGAAGAACACGGAGAACATCTACGTCTTATCTTGTTGAAACTCCGAGAACACCGTCTCTACGCCTCCAAGTGTGAATTCTGGCTTCCTAAAGTATCCTACCTTGGTCATGTCATCTCTTCTGAAGGTATTTCTGTGGATCCAGAAAAAGTGAAGGCCATTGTTGAATGGTTGCCTCCTACATCGGTGAAACAAGTCAGGAGTTTCCTTGGCATGGCTAGCTATTGCCGTCGATTTGTTGAGAACTTCTCCAAAATCGCTAAGCCTCTCACCGATCTTACAAGGAAGGATAGAAAGTTTCTTTGGACTCCAAAGTGTGATGAGAGTTTCAATCTCTTGAAAGCTAAACTCACTTCTACTCCTGTTCTAGTTGGACCAGATACTTCCAAACCTTTCCAAATCTTCTGCGATGCATCTCTTCAAGGACTAGGCGCAGTCCTTATGCAAGAACGCAAAGTTGTGGCTTATGCATCTCGCCAGTTGCAGCCTCATGAGCTCAACTATCCTACACATGATCTCGAACTTGCAGCAATCATGTATGCCCTCAAGGCTTGGAGACCTTATTTGTTGGGGCACAGCTGTGAGATCTTCACTGATCACAAGAGTCTCAAATATCTCTTCACTCAACCAGACTTGAACCTCAGGCAAACAAGGTGGCTTGAGAAACTCTCAGATTACGATCTTACCATCTCTTACACTCCAGGCAAAGCTAATGTAATGGCTGATGCTCTCAGTCGCAAGTCCTATTACAACAACCTCATGGTTGAGGACATCCAACCTCCTATTCATGAAGAATTCAAGAAACTCAATCTTCAAGTGGTTCCCTCTGGTTATCTTGCAAACTTGATTGCCACTCCTACACTTGAGGATAAGATCCGTGCCGCACAGTTGCGTGATTCTGGTGTCAAGAATATCAAAGACAACATTGGCAAGGATAAGTACAAGAGTTTCTCTCTCGATGACAAGGGTACCTTGCTGTTTGAAGAACGCATTGTAGTGCCCAAACTTGACAGCTTAAGGGAACTCATTCTCAAGGAGGCTCATGATACTCCGCTTTCTATTCACCCTGGCAGCACAAAGATGTACCAGGATCTCAAGTCAATCTATTGGTGGACCAGGATGAAGCGTGAAATTGCTCGCTATGTGTCTCATTGTGATGTTTGCTGTCGTGTCAAGGCAGTTCATCAGAGACCACCTGGACTTCTTCAACCACTGCAAATTCCTGAGTGGAAATGGGACAAGATCGAAATGGACTTCGTTATTGGGTTTCCAAAGTCTAAGAAAGGCAACGATGCAATCTTTGTTGTCATTGATCGTCTCTCCAAAGTGGCTCACTTCTTTCCAGTCAAAGAGACAGTATCAGCTAGTCAGTTGGCAGAACTCTATATGACAAGACTGGTTCCTTTACATGGTGTTCCTTTGGCAATAAGCTCAGATCGTGGAAGTATCTTCACTTCTCGATTTTGGTATAGCTTTCAGAAAGCCTTGGGTACCAAACTTCTGTTCAGCACAGCTTACCATCCACAGACAAGTGGACAGGTTGAAAGAGTGAATCAAATTCTGGAGGATATGGTCAGAGCTTGTGTTATCTCCTTTGGCATGAAATGGGAGGATTGCCTTCCGTATGCTGAGTTTTCCTACAACAACAGTTTCCAAGCAAGTCTAGGCATGGCTCCCGTTGAAGCTCTCTATGGCCGCAAATGTAGAACTCCTCTCAATTGGTCTCAAGCTGGTGAACGTCCATTCTTTGGGCCGGATATTATCCAGGAGGCTGAAGAAAAGGTTCGCATCATTCGTGACAATCTGAAGATTGCCCAGTCTCGGCAGAAAAGCTATTATGATAGCAAGCACAGGGACATGGTCTATGCACCTGGTGATCAAGCTTACCTTCATGTCACTCCTCTGAGAGGCACGCAACGCTTTGGCATCAAAGGCAAACTCGCTCCGCGTTATGTTGGGCCTTTCAACGTTCTTTCAAGGCGTGGTGAATTGGCTTACCGTCTGGAACTTCCTCCAAACCTATCCAAAGTGCACGATGTCTTCCACGTGTCACAACTCAAGAAGTGCTTCCAAGATCCAGGTCGTGCAGTTGATCATGGATCAATTGAACTTGGAGAAGATCTCTCTTATGTGGAACAACCGATTCGCATTCTTGACGAAGCTGAACGTCGCACCCGTAACAACACTGTCAAGTTCTACAAGGTTCAATGGTCTCATCATTCTGACAAAGAAGCTACATGGGAACGTGAAGACCATCTCCGTGCCGAGTACCCCAACCTCTTTGTTGCTCCATGAAGAATCTCGGGGCGTGATTCCTTTGAGAAGGGGAGTGTTGTAACAGCCCAACTGTAACTTTCCTTATTTGTGTGCAATAATAATGGATATAATGTCATCATTCCATATGTGCTTGCATTTATTTAATTTTGTGCATCAAATACAAATTACAAATTTTAAATCCTTATTTTGAATTCAAATGCTTTCAAAATAAAATCATTTGAAGTTTCCAATTATTTTATAAATAATCCAATGAGATATTAATATGACTAAATGGAAACTTGTAAAAATTATTCAAAAGTTCTTTTGTGTCTCTTTCTCTTATTTGTTTTACAAATACAAAAAAATCAGAAGGTTTTGTAAAAGAAAAAGAAAACAGTACAAAAAAAAAAGAAACCCTAGCCGACCTGGGCTGAATCATCCCAGCCCTACCCAAACAGCCCACCTGACCTCTGTCTCCCTCCTCCGTACGACCCAGAGGAGGAGGTCGAGCACCTTTCCAGGTGGCTATGGCGCCTCTGCCGCTGGCAAGCTCGCCCCACCGGCCCCCACCTCCGCTCCTCTCCAATTTTAGCTCCCCCGCGAACCCTAAACCCAACCCTACCCTCTTCTCTCTCCCCCCGCCGCCGCGTGCTCCGAAATCGCAAACACCGTCGCCATGGCCGTCGGGCCCGAGCTCGCCTACGTCTGACCGCCGCCCTCTCCTGCTTCATCGACGCGCCAGGGGCTGCGCCGCCGTCCCCTCCGTCCTCTCAAAGCAAGCAGAGGAACCCGGGGCACTTCTACGTCGAGCGGCCGTCCCCGACACCGCCGCGGTTCCCCTCGCCTCCCCGAGCACCGTCTGCTCGTCTACGACCTCCTCAACTCCCCTCCGCTCGCCATCCGCCTCCTGGTGAGCTGCGTCGTCGATTCCTCTTCTTTCCCCCTTCGTTCTCGCCTCCGCTCGCCGTGTTTTGGCCGGCGCCGGACGAGCTGCGCCACGGCCGAAGCGGGCACGAACCATCCGAGCACCATAACGTCGAAAGCCGGCCTTTTTCTTCGAAGCAAGAGCAGGAAACGGAACCCCCGTACACGCCACACCCCTTTACGACCCAAACGCAACCGCGCCGCCTTCGTTTAGGTCGTCGCCGGCGCCGATCTTCGCCGCCGTTCCCCTGTTTCTGTTTCTGCCGTCAGTTTCGTCAGAGAGCAAAACATCTCACTGCCACTGCTTAAAACGAACCCACTACTAATCCTAACAAGATCACCTATCTAACCTACTGGCTAACCGAGCGATCCGTGCGTACCGCGAGCTCGCGCGTTCGATTCCTGGCAGTGGAGAAAAGGCCAGCTTTTTCTTCTTTTTCGCCGCGCTGAAAGGGCGGGCCCACCGGTCAGTGACCGTGGCGCCCGCAGCGCTCAGTCAGCGCGTGGTCAGCGCCACGCTGTCGCCAGGGCCCGCGAGCCAGCCCCTCTGGCTAGCCACGCGCTCGGTGAGAAAAGTCCTAGAAGATCTCTGCGCTGCTAAATTGCACCGAGCCCCCTGTGCTCTAGGGTTTAGTATTTTAGCCCTCACCAGCAAGTTTTTCCATCACGGTTAAGTCCCTGGATATTTCAGAAACACCCCTACACTTATAAAATGCATAACTTTTAATTTATAACTCCAAATTAAATAAACTTTATATGTTTTTATATCAGAAAAATGCAATAAACATTAATATCACATTCTTATGTCATTTTGCATCATTTATTTTAAATGCTTAGTTTAAATTAACAAATGCAATTAATTAATTAAATATGGAGTATGAGGGGTAATAATTATATAATGTCCTAATCCCATTTAATATGTTCATATCCTTCTATACCATTCTCTTGCCATGCTAATAAATATTTATTTTGAGTTGAAGTTAAATAATTTGTAATCAAATACTAAATATGGAATGGGTTGGGCAATTAAGTAATTAATGTCTTTCCATTTTTAAATTAATTGGATCACCACTTCTGCTATATTAAGTAATCTTTTGCCGGGATTTCATCCCCGCTTTAATATGACCTAATCATCTCATACCATGTCGCATCATCATTTGTTTGCGCATTTCTCTGTATTGATTATTGTTTTCCTATTGTCTGTGTTTGGCTCTCCTTGGGTAGACGACGACGTGTCTGCTGCGAGTACCTACGACACTGAGGTTCCAGCTATCGTGCCAGGCTACGAGCTGCCAGGCAAGCTTCTGCTAACCGGTTACACGATTGTCGGGTTTTCATTCCTGCCTTTTGATCTATGCTATCCTAGTTATCGATTATTGAATTGCGATCCCATCACATGTTTATCCTGCAGCCTATACAGCTATATCCCCACAACCCATAACCCCTTGCATGTTTATCTGTTGGCCTTTGTGAGTCTTAGTGCATGCTTAGGATTGGTTGAGCGAGTCGTTCCTTTGTCTTTATCTCATATGCTTAGTATGATATATTGTTCTACTATAATAAACTGTTGTCTTATTTTGGGGTTCTATAATTAAAAGATAAGGCACCAGGCGGAAGGCCTTGCGAAGTGCTTTGTTCTGCTCAGTGTCAACCTAGGAACTGAGATTTTTTGTCCTCGGATCCAATTTTTTAGCGCACTAACCAATTGTGGGTGGCCCAATGGAGCCCCCCTCGACTTTGAACGGATCCGCAGCTCGTCCATGTGCCGCAAGTAGTTCGGGTTTTCCATTCGCTCATATGCATGTGCATGATGATGATGTTCGATGAGAGGTTACTTGATACGGGGGGTCATACAGGGGTGGTACGTCGCGTAGCGGACAGTTCCTACTGTGGTTTGAACCGCATGGTGGCGTAGTCACAAACTAATGAGTCCGCAATTGAGATTCGGCCGGACTCCTGACGCGGGATACAACTCATATGGGTGGCACTTGGACTTGCTGTAGTGAAGGAATGAGTCGGATTGAGAGGCCCTAACGGGTTGATCATGCGAGTATGGGTACTGTAGTGCACCCCTGCAGGGTATAATCTTATCGATGAGCCGTGTCCACGGTTATGGACGACTTTGGTGATGATGCTGGCTAACAAGATCTAGACAACTTACATCTAATCATTGTTAATTAATGTGACTAGTAATATAGCATTACTTACACCCTAAATGGTAACTAAAATTGTTAACGTGTGAGTATTCCCGGATTGCTTCCTCATACTTGGTTGAGGGGGTTAATTCGAGAATGGGTTATGACTGGTGTCAATTGGAGGTGGATATTTAAACGCTCTCTTATCCCTCTCTAACTAGACGGAAGTTCTAGCGTGTCTCTTTAGTTTGCTAGTGCTGCTGCCGCTAAGTACACTTTCCCCCATATTTTGGGAATCTTACAGTTTTGTAACCTGTTAGCTTAAGCTTGTTCGATACGCTTCGGTGTATTGACCCGTTCGCGGGCTGTGGTTTTTCCGAAGTTGAGGATCCTTCGCTCGACCAGTTGGGTGGATACTACGTGTAGTTCGACGACGAGAGCTACGACGAGTAGTTAGAGTTCCCCTGGCCTACTTCCTGGTGGACTGCGTGGATGGGCCTTCTTTTTTCGTTTCGGTCTTGAGCCCTTTGCTTCTTGTCTGTACTCAGACCGGTTTGTTTCCGCTGCATGATGTAATGTTGGGACATGTGTCCTCTGATTGGTGCCATTTGATATATTTTGCTCAGTGAGAGCTTTTGGATATTATTTCCTTTCTTTGTGTCTTAGGTTTATTCTGTGGTCTCAACTTGTTAAAAATCCGACTCATATACCATGTGTGTATGGTTGAAGTATACGAGTTGGAAGACTTTTTGGGTTCTTGCGTGCACAATCTGGAAACGTATGTGACGTTGGGGTCGCCAAGAACTGTCGGCCGATGATCCATTCCGAGCATGGCCTGATTGTTTTCCTGGGATTGGTAACCCCTGTATGTTCTTGGTTGTGTGGCCCAACCGATACGTTTCGTTTGTGTAGCTTGAATTCAGGGTGTGACATGGCGGCGCACGGCCGGCGCGGCGCGAGGAGGTGTGCGGGGAGGCAGCCGGACGCGGCGCGCAGCGGTTGGCACGGTCGCGCGGGGCGGCCGGGCCGGAGGCGGAGCGGCGCGCACAGGGAGCTGCGGGAGGAGGCGCAGGCGTAGGCGCGGGCGGTGACGGATGCATGTGGTGGGCGGCGGCCGGCGGCGGGACAGAGCACGGCGCGGCGGCGTGCCCTCAGCTGGGGAGGCGGAGGCCGGCGGTGGAGCAGCAGGCGGCGGCGCGGGCTGGAGTTCGGGCTCCGGAGCGGCGGCGGGCCGGAGAGAGGAGGAGCGGGGAGGCGGCTGCGCCGGGCGACGCGGGCGCTGGCGGCCGGCGGCGCTGGGGAGGCGAGGGCCGCCGGAGCAGGGGGCGCGGCCGGAGGCGGCCGGGCGCGCGCAGGCGGCGGTGGGCGCGGTCGAGCGGGGCGGCGACGGCGCGCGGCGGCGATGCGGCGGGGGAGGCGCAGGTGTGGGGGCGGTGACGAGCGGGGCGAGCTCGGGAGGATTTCTCCCGTGCGGGTCGAGCGCGTGTTGGGAGAGGAAGGAAAGAAAAAAAAAGAAAGGAAAAGAAAGAAAAGAAAGAAAAGAGGGGGGGGAAAAGAAAAGAAGGGGGTGGAAGGACTATTGCAAAATCTCAGAAAAAAGAGGAGGGTGGCTGCAAATTTTTAGGGGGTGGGAAAAGTTTTTCAGGGGACAAAACCTAGGGTTTGTGGTTTGATGGGCTTGGGCTTTATTCATCTCCCGTTTAACTTTTCGGTTTTATATTTTTAAAACAAAATAGAAAACGAATTTGAACACGAAACCTATACAAAATATTTTTAGTTTTCAAAGGACAATTTAATAAACTAGTTTTTGACATTTTTAAAAGATTAAAAAAACACATTTTTAATTAATTTGAAATGCATTCGGATTTAATTGTGGAAATTTAATTTAAATGCAACAAATTAAATTAATGCGATGCAATGAGATGCCATGTCGATGCAAAAAGAAAACTCACAAAAAAAGGGGATAAATCCTGGGGCGTTACAGTCTACCCCCTCTCGGCGCCGTTTAAAGGGGTATATCGTCGGGTTTTACTTTTTCCCAACGGATGTTGGGTTTCTCCGTGCCGGGGGTCCGGAGCGTCGGAACCCCACCAAAACTTGCATGGACCCCTATCATGTGTATATTAGTGTGTTGGTAGGATGTGGGAACCAAGATACAACTCCGAGGTTCGACCCGCTACATCGACCCCTCTTACCACCAAGCAGGTTCATGCACTTAGAGGTGGAAAACTCCCGTTTCGGGTGCCGGGCATGGAATCGTGCGACGGAGAAGAGGAAACGGTCGTTCCCCATGGCCCTATGTATAAAAAATAACACAACCAAACAAAAAAGTTCATGTGTCTACCCCCTATCGGCGGCGTTTAAAGGGTACATCGCCGGGTTTGACTTTTTCCTTGCGGATGTTGGGTTTCTTCGTGTCGGGGTTCCGGAGCGTCGGAACCCCACCAAAACTTGCATGGACCCCTAAAATGTGTATATTAGTGTGTTGGTAGGCTGTGAGAACCTAGATACAACTCCGAGGTGCGACCCGCTACATCGAACCCTCTTACCCCCTAGCAGGTTCTTGCACTTAGAGGTGGAAAACTCCTATTCCGGGTGCCGGGCATGGAATCGTGCGACGGAGTAGATGAAACGTTGGTTCCCCATGGCCCTATGTATCAACCTAACACAAAGAAGAAAAAAGGTTCATGCTTCTACCCCCTCTCAGGGACGTTTAAAGGGGTAGATCGCCGGGTTTGAAACGTTGCGGATGTTGGCTTTCTCTGTGTCGGTGGTCCGGAGAGTCGTAACCCCACCAAAACTTGAATGGACCCCCAAAATGTGTATATTAGTGTGTTGGTAGCCTGTGGGAACGAGGACAAAACTCCGAGGTGCGACCCGCTACATCGACCCCTCTTACCCCCAAGCAGGTTCATGCACTTAGAGGTGGAAAACTCCCGTTTCGGGTGCCGGGCATGGAATCGTGCGACGGAGTAGATGAAGCGTTGGTTCCCCGTGGCCCTATGTATCAAACTAACACAACCAAGCAAAAAGGTTCATGCGTCTACCCCATCTCGGCGCCGTTTAAAGGGGATATCGCCGGGTTTGACTTTATCCCAACGGATGTTGGGTTTCTTCGTGCCGGGGGTCTGAAACGTTGGAACCCCACCAAAACTTTAATTGACCCCTATAATGTGTATATTAGTGTGTTGGTAGGTTGTGGGAACCAATATACAACTTCGAGGTGCGACCCGCTATATCGACCCCTCTTACCCCCTAGAAGGTTCATGCACTTAGAGGTGGAAAACTCCCGTTGCGGGTGCCGGGCATGGAATCGTGCGACGGAGTAGATGAAATGTTTGTTCCCCATGTCACTATGTATCAAACTGACACAAAAAAGAAAAATGGTTTCTGCGTCTACCCCCTCTCGGCGCCGTTTAAAGGGGTAGATTGTCGGGTTTGACTTTTTCCCAATGGATGTTCGGTTTCTTCGTGCCGGCGGTCCGGAGTGTCGGAACCCCACAAAAATTTGCATGGAACCCTAAAATGTGTATATTAGTGTGTTGGTAGGATGTGTGAACCAAGATACAACTCCGAGGTGTGACCCGCTACATCGACACCTCTTAGCCCCTAGTAGGTTCATGCACTTAGAGGTGGAGAACTCCCGTTTCGGGTGCCGGGCATGGAATCGTTCGACGGAGTAGATGAAATGTTGGTTCCCCATGTCCCTATGTATCAACCTAACACAACCAAGAAAAACATATCATGCGTCTACCCCTTCTCGGCTCCGTTTAAAGGGGTAGATCGTCGGGTTTGACTTTTTCTCAACGCATGTTCGGTTTCTTCGAGCTGGGGGTCCGGAGCGTCGGAACACCACCAAAACTTGCATGGACCCCTAACATGTGTATATTAGTGTGTTGGTAGGCTGTGGGAACCAATATACAACTCCGAGGTGCGACCCGCTACATCGACCCCTCGTACCCCCTAGCAGGTTCATGTACTAAGAGGTGGAAAACTCCCGTTTCGGGTGTCGGGCATGCAATTGTGTGACGGAGTAGATGAAACGTTGGTTCCCCATGGCCCTATGTACAAAACTAACACAACCAAGAAAAAAAATTCATGTGTCTAACCCCTCTCGGCGCCGTTTAAAGGGGTAGATACCCGGCTTTGACTTGTTCCCTGCGGATGTTGGGTTTCTCCGTGTCCGGGGTCCGGAGCGTCGGAACCCCACCAAAACTTGAATGGACTCCTAACATGTGTATATTAGTGTGTTAGTAGGCTGCGGGAACCAAGATAAAAATCCGAGGCGCGACCCCTCTAACCCCCTAGGAAGGTCATGCACTTAGAGGTGGAAAACTCCCGTTTCGGGTGTCGGGCATGGAATCGTGTGACGGAGTAGATGAAATGTTGGCTCCCCATGTCACTATGTATCAATCTAACGAAACCAAGAAAAAAGTTTCATGCGTCTACCCCCTCTCGGCGCCGTTTAAAGGGGTAGATCGTCGGGTTTGACTTTTTCCCAACTGATGTTGGGTTTCTCCGTGCCGGGGGTCCGGAGCGTCGGAACCCCACAAAAACTTGCATGGACCCCAAACATGTGTATTTTAGTGTGTTTCTAGGATGTGGGAACCAAGATGCAACTCCGAGGCGCGACCCGCTACATCGACCCCTCTTACCCCCTAGCAGGTTCATGCACTTAGAGGTGGAAAATTCCCGTTTCGGGTGTCAGACATGGAATCGTGCGACGGAGTAGATGAAATGTTGGATCCCCATGTCACTATGTATCAAACTAACACAACCAAGCAAAAAGGTTCATGCTTCTACCCCATCTCGGCGCCGTTTAAAGGGGTAGATCACCGGGTTTGACTTTTTCCCCTCGAATGTTGGGTTTCTCTGTGTCGGGGGGTCCGGAGAGTCATAACCCCACCAAAACTTGAATGGACCCCTAAAATGTGTATATTAGTGTGTCGGTAGCCTGTGGGAACCAAGATAAAAGTCCGAGGTGCGAATCGCTACATCGACCCCTCTTACCCCCTAGCACGTTCATGCACTTAGAGGTGGAAAACTCCCGTTTCGGGTGCTGGGCATGGAATCGTGCGGCAGAGTAGATGAAACTTTGATTTCACATGGCCCTATGTATCAACCTAACACAACTAAGCAAGAATATTCATGCGTCTAGCCCCTCTCGGCGCCGTTTAAAGGGGATATCGCCGGGTTTGACTTTGTCTCAACAGATGTTGTGTTTCTTCATGCCGGGGGTCCGAAGCGTCGGAACCGCACTAAAACTTTCAATGACCCCTATAATGTGTATATTAGTGTGTTGGTAGGCTGTGGGAACCAGTATACAACTTCGAGGTGTGACCCGCTATCGACCCCTCTTACCCCCTAGAAGGGTCATGCACTTAGAGGTGGAAAACTCCCGTTTCGGGTGCCGGGCATGGAATGGTGCGACGGAGTAGATGAAATGTTTTTTACCCATGTCCCTATGTATAAAACTAACACAACCAAGCAAAAAGGTTCATGCGTCTACCCCATCTCGGCGCCGTTTAAAGGGGTAGATTGCCGGGTTTGACTTTTTCCCAACGGATGTTGGGTTTCTCCGTGCCGGGGGTCCGGAGCGTCGGAACCCCACCAAACCTTGCATGGACCACTAAAATGTGTATATTAGTGTGTTGGTATTGTGTGGGAACTAATATACAACTCTGAGGTGTGACCCGCTACATCGACCACTCTTACCCCCAAGAAGGGTCATGCACTTAGAGGTGGAAAACTCCCGTTTCGGGTGTCAGACATGGAATCGTGCGACAGAGTAGATGAAATGTTGGTTCCCCATGTACCTATGTATCAAACTAACACACCAAGAAAAAATGTGCACGCGTCTACCCCCTCTCGGCGCTGTTTAAAGGGGTAGATCGCCGGGTTTGATTTTTTCCCAACGGATGTTGGGTTTCTCCGTGCCGGGGGTCCGGAGCGTCGGAACCCCACCAAACCTTGCATGGACCAATAACATGTGTATATTAGTGTATTGGTAGGATGTGGGAACCAATATACAACTCCGAGTTGCGACCCGCTACATCGACCCCTCTTACCCCCTTTCAGGTTCATGCACTTAGAGGTGGAAAACTCTCGTTTCAGGAACCGGGCATGGAATCGTGCGACGGAGTAGATTAAACATTGGTTTCTCATGGACCTATGTATATCCCTAATACAACCAAGCAAAAAAGTTCGTGCGTATACCCCCTCTCGGCGCCGTTTAAAGGAGTAGATCGCCGTGTTTGACTTTTCCCGACGGATGTTGGGTTTCTCCGTGTCGGGGGTCCGGAGCGTCGGAACCCCACCAAAATTTTAATGCACCCATAACATGTATATATTAGTGTGTTGGTAGGATGTGGGAACAAAGATAAAACTCCGAGGTGCGACCCGCTACATCGACCCCTCTTACCCCCTTGCAGGTTCATGCACTTAGAGGTGGAAAACTCTCGTTTCGGGAACAGTCATGGAATCGTGCGACGGAGTAGATTAAACGTTGGTTGCCCATGGACCTATGTATCAAAATAACACAACCATGGAAAAAATTTCATGCGTCTACCCCCTCTCGGCGCCGTTTAAAGGAGTAGATTGCCGGGTTTGACTTTTTCCCAGCGGATGTTGGGTTTCTCCGTGTCAGGGGTCCGGAGCGTCGGAAACCCACCAAAACTTGCATGGACCCCTAATATGTGTATATTAGTGTGTTGGTAGGCTGTGGGAACCAAGATACAACTCCGAGGTGCGACCCGCTACATCGACCCCTATTACCCCCTAGAAGGTTCATGCACTTAGAGGTGGAAAACTCCCGTTTCGGGTGTCGTACATGGAATCGTGCGACGGAGTAGATGAAATATTGGTTCCCCATGTACCTATGTATCAAGCTAACACAACCAAGAAAATAGGTTCATGTGTCTACCCGCTCTCGGCGCCGTTTAAAGGGGTAGATCGCCGGGTTTGAATTTTTCCCAACGGATGTTGGGTTTCTCCGTGTCGGGGGTCCGGAGCGTCGGAACCCACCAAACCTTTCATGGACCACTAAAATGTGTATATAAGTGTGTTGGTAGGCTGTGGGAACCAATATACAACTCCGAGGTGCGACCTGCTACATCGACCCCCTCTTACCCTCAAGCAGGTTCATGCACTTAAAGGTGGAAAACTCCCGTTTCGGGTGCCGGGCATGGAATCGTGCGTCGGACTAAATGAAATGTTGGTTCCCCATATCCCTATCGCCTCATATCCATAACACAACCAAGAAAAAAGTTTATGCGTCTACCCCCTCTCGCGCCATTTAAAGGGGTAGATCCGCGGGTTTGACTTTTTCGCGGCGGATGTTGGGTTTCTCCGTGTCGGGGGTCCGAAGCGTCGGAACCCCACCAAAATTTGAATGGACCCCTAACATGTATATATTAGTGTGTTGGTAGGATGTGGGAACAAAGATAAAACTCCGAGGTGCGACCCGCTACATCGACCCCTCTTACCCCCTTGCAGGTTCATTCACCTAAAGGTGGAAAACTCTCGTTTCGGGAACAGTCATGGAATCGTGCGACGGAGTAGATTAAACGTTGGTTGCCCATGGACCTGTGTATCAACCTAACACAACAAAGAAAAAAAGTTCATGCGTCTACCCCCTCTCGGTGCCGTTTAAAGGAGTAGATTGCCGGGTTTGACTTTTTCCCGCGGATGTTGGGTTTCTCCGTGTCGGGGGTCCGGAGCGTCGGAAACCCACCCAAACTGGAATGGACCCCTAATATGTGTATATTAGTGTGTTGGTAGGCTGTGGGAACCAATATACAACTCCGAGGTGCGACCCGCTACATCGACCACTCTTACCCCCTAGCAGGTTCATGCCCTTAGAGGTGGAAAACTCCCGTTTCGGTTGCCGGGCATGGAATCGTGCAACAGAGTAGATGAAATGTTGGGTCACCATGTACCTATGTATCAACCATACAAAACAAAGCAAAAAAGTTCATGCATCCACCCCTTCTCGGCGCCGTTTAAAGGGGTAGATCGCCTAGTTTGACTTTTCCCAACGGATGTTGGGTTTCTCCGTGTCGGGGGTCCAGAGCGTCGGAACCCCACCAAAAGTTGCATGGACCCCTAACATGTGTGTATTAGTGTGTTGGTAGGCTGTGGGAACCAAGATAAAACTCGGAGGTGCGACCCGCTACATCGACCCCTCTTACCCCCTAGCACGTTCATGCATTTAGAGGTGGAAACCTCCCGTGTCGGGTGTCGGGCATGGAATCGTGCGACGGAGTAGATGAAATATTGGTCCCCCATGTCCTTATGTATAAAACTAACACAACCAAGAAAAAAGGTTCATGCGTCTGCCCCCTCTCGGCGCCGTTTAACGGGGTAGATCGCCGAGTTTGACTCTTTCCCAACGGATGTGGGGTTTGTCCGTGTCGGCGGTCTGAAGCGTCGGAACCCCCAAAAAACTTGAATGGATCCCCAAAATGTGCATATTATTGTGTTGGTAGGCTCTTGTAACCAAGATAAAACTCCGAGGCGTGGCCCGCTATATCGACCCCTCTTACCGGCCCCTTAGCAGGTTCATTCACTTAGAGGTGGAAAACTCCGGTTTCGGGTGTCGGACATGGAATCGTGTGACGGAGTAGATGAAGTGCTGGTTCCCCATGTTCCTATGTATCAAACTAACACAAACAAGCAAAAAGTTTCATGCGTCTACCCCCTCTCGGCGCTGTTTAAAGGGGTAGATCGTCGGGTTTGATTTTTTCCCAATGGATGTTGGGTTTCTCCATGCCTGGGGTCCGGAGCGTCGGAACCCCACCAAAACTTGCATGGACACCTAATATGTGTATATTAGTGTGTTTTTAGGCTGTGGTAACCAAGATACAACTCCGAGGTGCGACCCGCTACATCGACCCCTATTACCCCCTAGAAGGTTCATGCACTTAGAGGTGGAAAACTCCCGTTTCGGGTGTCGGACATGGAATCGTGCGACGGAGTAGATGAATTATTGGTTCCACATGTACCTATGTATCAATATAACACAACCAAGCAAAAAGGTTCATGTGTCTACCCGCTCTGGGCGCCGTTAAAAGGGGTAGATCGCCGGGTTTGATTTTTTCCCAACGAATGTTGGGTCTCTCCGTGCCGGGGGTCCGGAGCGTGGGAACCCACCAAACCTTGCATGGACCACTAAAATGTGTATATAAGTGTGTTGGTAGGCTGTGGGAACCAATATACAACTCCGAGGTGCGACCCGCTACATCGACCCCTCTTACCCTCAAGCAGGTTCATGCACTTAAAGGTGGAGAACTCCCGTTTCGGGTGCCGGGCATGGAATCGTGCGTCAGATTAGATGAAATGTTGGTTCCCCATATCCCTATGTATCAACCTAAAACAACCAAGAAAAAAGTTTATGCGTCTACCCCCTCTCGGCGCCGTTTAAAGGGGTAGATCGGCGGGTTTGAATTTTTCGAACAGATGTTGGGTTTCTTCGTGCCGGGGCCCGGAGCGTCGGAACTCCACCAAAACTTGCATGGACCCCTATAATGTGTATATTAGTGTGTTGGTAGGCTGTGGGAACCAATATACAAATCAGAGGTGCGACCCACTACATCGACCCCTCTTACCGGCCCCCCTAGCAGGTTCATGCACTTAGAGGTGGAAAACTCCCGTTTCGGGTGTCAGACATGGAATCGTGTGACGGAGTAGATGAAAAGTTGGTTCCACATGGCCCTATGTATCAACCTAACACAACCAAGAAAAAACTTTCATGCGTCTACCCCTCTCGGCGCCATTTAAAGGGGTAGATCGCCGAGTTTTACTTTTTCCCAGCGGATGGGTTTCTCCGTGTCGGGGGTCCAGAGCGTCGGAACCCCACCAAAACTTGCTTGGACCCCTAACGTGTGTGTATTAGTGTGTTGGTAGGCTGTGGGAACCAAGATAAAACTCGGAGGTGCGACCCGCTACATCGACCCCTCTTACCCCCTAGCACGTTCATGCACTTAGAGGTGGAAACCTCCCGTTTCTGGTGTCGGGCATGGAATCGTGCGACGGAGTAGATGAAATGTTGGTCCCCTATGTCCTTATGTATAAAACTAACACAACAAAGAAAAAAGGTTCATGCGCCTGCCCCCTCTCAGCGCCGTTTAACGGGGTAGATCGCCGAGTTTGACTCTTTCCCAACGGATGTGGGGTTTGTCCGTGTCGGCGGTCCGAAGCGTCGGAACCCCACAAAAACTTGAATGGATCCCCAACATGTGTATATTATTGTGTTGGTAGGCTGTTGGAACCAAGATAAAACTCCGAGGCGCGGCCCGCTATATCGACCCCTCTTACCGGCCCCCTTAGCAGGTTCATTCACTTAGAGGTGGAAAACTCCGGTTTCGGGTGTTGGATATGGAATCGTGTGACGGAGTAGATGAAGTGCTGGTTCCCCATGTTCCTATGTATCAAACTAACACAACCAAGAAAAAAGTTTCATGCGTCTACCCCCTCTCGGCGCCGTTTAAAGGGGTAGATCGTCGGGTTTGACTTTTTCCCAACGGATCTTGGGTTTCTCCATGCCTGGGGTCCGGAGCGTGGGAACCCACCAAACCTTGCATGGACCACTAAAATGTGTATATAAGTGTGTTGGTAGGCTGTGGGAACCAATATACAACTCCGAGGTGCGACCCGCTACATCGACCCCTCTTACCCTCAAGCAGGTTCATGCACTTAAAGGTGGAGAACTCCCGTTTCGGGTGCCGGGCATGGAATCATGCGTCAGATTAGATGAAATGTTGGTTCCCCATATCCCTATGTATCAACCTAACACAACCAAGAAAAAAGTTTATGCGTCTACCCCCTCTCGGCGCCGTTTGAAGGTGTAGATCGGCGGGTTTGAATTTTTCGAACAGATGTTGGGTTTTTCGTTCCGGGGTCCGGAGCGTCGGAACCCCACCAAAACTTGCATGGAACCCTATAATGTGTATATTAGTGTGTTGGTAGGCTGTGGGAACCAATATACAAATCAGAGGTGCGACCCAATACATCGACCCCTCTTACCGGCCCCCCTAGCAGGTTCATGCACTTAGAGGTGGAAAACTCCCGTTTCGGGTGTCGGACATGGAATCGTGTGACGGAGTAGATTAAAAGTTGGTTCCACATGGCCCTATGTATCAACCTAACACAACCAAGAAAAAACTTTCATGCGTCTACCCCTCTCGGCGCCATTTAAAGGGGTAGATCGCCGAGTTTTACTTTTTCCCAGCGGATGGGTTTCTCCGTGTCGGGGGTCCAGAGCGTCGGAACCCCACCAAAACTTGCTTGGACCCCTAACATGTGTGTATTAGTGTGTTGGTAGGCTGTGGGAACCAAGATAAAACTCGGAGGTGCGACCCGCTACATCGACCCCTCTTACCCCCTAGCGCGTTCATGTACTTAGAGGTGGAAACCTCCCGTTTCTGGTGTCGGGCATGGAATCGTGCGACGGAGTAGATGAAATGTTGGTCCCCTATGTACTTATGTATAAAACTAACACAACAAAGAAAAAAGGTTCATGCGCCTGCCCCCTCTCGGCGCCGTTTAACGGGGTAGATCGCCGAGTTTGACTCTTTCCCAACGGATGTGGGGTTTGTCCGTGTCGGCGGTCCGAAGCGTCGGAACCCCACAAAAACTTGAATGGATCCCCAACATGTGTATATTATTGTGTTGGTAGGCTGTTGGTACCAAGATAAAACTCCGAGGCGTGGCCCGCTATATCGACCCCTCTTACCGGCACCCTTAGCAGGTTCATTCACTGAGAGGTGGAAAACTCCGGTTTCGGGTGTCGGATATGGAATCGTGTGACGGAGTAGATGAAGTGCTGGTTCCCCATGTTCCTATGTATAAAACTAACACAACCAAGAAAAAAGTTTCATGCGTCTACCCCCTCTCGGCGCCGTTTAAAGGGGTAGATCGTCGGGTTTGACTTTTTCCCAACGGATGTTGGGTTTCTCCATGCCTGGGCTCCGGAGCGTCGGAACCCCACCAAAACTTGCATGGACACCTAATATGTGTATATTAGTGTGGTGGTAGGCTGTGGTAACCAAGATACAACTCCGAGGTGCGACCCGCTACATCGACCCCTATTACCCCCTAGAAGGTTCATGCACTTAGAGGTGGAAAACTCCCGTTTCGGGTGTCGGACATGGAATCGTGCGACGGAGTAGATGAAATATTGGTTCAACATGTACCTATGTATCAATATAACACAACCAAGCAAAAAGGTTCATGTGTCTACCCGCTCTCGGCGCCGTTAGAAGGGGTAGATCGCCGGGTTTGATTTTTTCCCAACGGATGTTGGGTTTCTCCGTGCCGGGGGTCCGGAGCGTGGGAACCCACCAAACCTTGCATGGACCACTAAAATGTGTATATAAGTGTGTTGGTAGGCTGTGGGAACCAATATACAACTCCGAGGTGCGACCTGCTACATCGACCCCTCTTACCCTCAAGCAGGTTCATGCACTTAAAGGTGGAAAACTCCCGTTTCGGGTGCCGGGCATGGAATCGTGCGTCAGATTAGATGAAATGTTGGTTCCCCATATCCCTATGTATCAACCTAACACAGCCAAGAAAAAAGTTTATGCGTCTACCCCCTCTCGGCGCCGTTTAAAGGGGTAGATCGGCGGGTTTGACTTTTTCGAACAGATGTTGGGTTTCTTTGTGCCGGGGTCCGGAGCGTCGGAATCCCACCAAAACTTGCATGGACCCCTATAATGTGTATATTAGTTTTTTGGTAGGCTGTGGGAACCAATATACAATCCGAGGTGCGACCCGCTACATCGACTCCTCTTACCGGCCCCCCTAGCAGGTTCATGCACTTAGAGGTGGAAAACTCCTGTTTCGGGTGTCGGACATGGAATAGTGTGACGGAGTAGATGAAACGTTGGTTACACATGGCCCTATGTATCAACCTAACACAACCAAGAAAAAACTTTCATGCGTCTACCCCCTCCGGCGCCATTTAAAGGGGTAGATCGCCGAGTTTTACTTTTTCCCAGCGGATGGGTTTCTCTGTGTCGGGGGTCCGGAAGAGTCGTAACCCCATCAAAACTTGAATGGACCCATAAAATGTGTATATTAGTGTGTTGGTAGGCTGTGGGAACCAAGATAAAACTCCGAGGTGCGACCCACTACATCGACCCCTCTTACCCCCTAGCTGGTTCATACACTTAGAGGTGGAAAACTCCCGTTTCGGGTGCCGGGCATGGAATCGTGCGGCGGTGTAGATGAAATTTTTGTTACCAATGTCCCTATGTATCAACCTAACACAACCAAGCAAAAAGGTGCATGCGTCTACCCCCTCTCGGCGCAGTTTAATGGGGTAGATCGCCGGGTTTGACTTTTTCCCAACGTATGTTGGGTTACTCCGTGCCGGGGGTCCGGAGCGTCGGAACCCCACCAAACCTTGCATGGACCACTAAAATGTGTATATTAGTGTGTTGGTAGTCTGTGGGAACCAATATACAACTCCGAGGTGTGACCCGCTACAACGACCCCTCTTACCCCCTAGAAGGTTCATGCACTTAGGTGTGGAATACTCCCGTTTCGAGTGCCAGACATGGAATCGTGCGACGGAGTAGATGAAATGTTGGTTCCCCATGTACCTATGTATCAAACTAACACAACCAAGAAAAAAGTGGCATGGGTCTTGTTGGGGGGATCGTAACCCGGTAGGCCCACCGACATAGAAGATAAGCCGGCCTGACAGGAGGCTGGGCCGGATCAAGCCTAAATACATGGGCCGGGTGATACGTAAGCCGGAGCGCGACGTGTGCCTTGGCCCACAAGCGAGAAGGATCCAGAAGGCTGGAGACCAAGTACAAGACGGAGTCCTTCTAAGGAAAGAAGAGGCTTAGAGGACTTAGAGTAGAGTCCGGGTATGATAGGAACCCGGACCCGGCCTTGTACCTCCAGCGAGACCCGCCACCTATATAAGGGGGTCTCCTGGTTCCTAGAGACACAGGTTCAATCGACACAAGTCATAGGACAGACACATTGTAATCTCGAGACCCGGAAGCTAAGGCGCCCAGTCCCGAAACCCTAATCAGTAAGGCCGAAGAAGGAAGTAGGTCTTTACCTCAAGACGAGGGGCCGAACCTGGGTAAACTCTTGTTTCCCCACGCTGCGCTAGACAAGCTCCTAATGTCGGAAGCCGTCATGCCCCACATCTCAAGTTACCTCCGGGTAATATCTGCCGTGACAATCCCACGACAGTTGGCGCCCACCGTGGGGCCTACGGCCAAATGCATCACTTTTTCAGGAGAAGCGCTGCGAGGTATGGAAAACCTAGCTATCGGCCAGATCCACACGCTCCTAGGAGGAGAGCGGATCGTGGACGACTCCGGCTGGACAGAAGAGGCAGATTTCTTGGAAACTGAATCTATGTTCATCTTTGGGCAGATCGATGTTTTCGTAGGGGTGATCCGGTCCGAGGGAACCGACACGGAGCAGTATGAGCCAGAGTTCGAGCCCGAGTCCGGGTCAGCCACCGTGACCCAGACAGACGGGGAGGAATCAGTCGGATCACCAGAAGAGGGAGAGTCGGTGAGTTGGGTCAGCGAGGATCCCATCGTCACCCAGTTAACATGTCAGATCTGGATACAGACACGGAGTCAATTTTACCTTTGTTCGACGATCGTTTTGGAGACGGGTTTGCAGATGAAGATTACCCGGCACCACTGGGACCTACACGACACATGACGGTTCACGTGGTAACCCGGGCACCCCCGGTTGACGGAGCATCAGTTTCCGTAAGTGACGAAACAAGTGCTGAGGCGTTAGCAAGGCAGAACAGAGAAAACTGGGATCAACATCAAGCTCCACTTGCAGCAAACTACGCACCCCCTAATCCAGGAGGGGGAGGAGTCTTACCGACTTTCAGTTTGTTAGCTCATATGCAGACTCCAGCCGCGGGAATCCCCCTTGGAAACCCGATACTCGCTGCAAGCCCGACCAACTTGGTCAGACCTCCGCCACAGCAGCAAGCGCTCGTAGGAACCCCAGCAAGCCCGGCGCAAGGTGAAGTAACGAATAATAGCACGGCCATGATGAGAGAGTTAGAAGAACTGAGACAGGCAGTGGCAAGGGCAAACCAAGAGCGTGCAGCCGAGCACCGGCGTATCCAGGAAAGGGAACAACTTGTGATCCAGCGAGAGCAAGACCTGTTGGAAGAGAGAAGCACCCTCCAGAGAAGAAGGGACGAGTTAACCGCTGTCCAGAACAGAAGGCGCGGAAGCCGGCTTCACCTCCCAACTGGAACAAATACCATAGCACCCGTGGCCTTGGAGTTCCAAACACCAAACCCGGTGCCAATAGCAACACCGGTAGCGATAACTAACCCGGCGCCAGCAGCTATCCTGCCAAGAGCACCAGCAAGAAACTTGGCAGAAGCCGGAGAAGCAATCGTCGAGCAACTCAGGTTTGATCCTCCTCCGGGTCATTACAATAACCAAGTTGACAATATTTTTGCAGCGACGCACGCCCTAGAGCGGATACCATTCGATAATTCACCGGCCGGCTTAGACGCAAGGTGAGCCGTGGATTTGTTAAAGATGGCCGTGGTCCAACAGAACAACAACCCACGAGGTTCACAAGCTTTCAACTCAGAGCCGGCAAGGACCCGTACCAGAACTCGGCAGCCAGAGCCGGTGGTAGCAAGATCATTCCAAAACAGGCTAGGACCGGTAAACCGGCCAGCCCCGCAACCAGTTCAGCAGCAGCAGCAACAGCAGGTGCATGGACCACAAAGGATGGCCGCGCCTGCCGCTTCCGCTGCCCAATCCATAGTAGACAGTTCAAGAGCAAGACGCGCGGCGGTTGTGGTAGCCATACCTGAAGCCAGAGCAAGAGTCGGAGCCACGCCCCAACCAAGACCCGTCGTAAATTCGCCTGCGCCGGGTCAAGGAGGAGGCTCGTCTGCAAACTTAACAGGACCCAAGTGCTTGTCAGACGCAATCAGATCAGAACCTTTCCCAGAAAAATTCAAAGAGCCGAGTAAGGTTGTCAACTATGAGCCGAACATGAACCCAGAAACATGGTTGAGTGGGTACAGCATGGCCATGGACATGAAGAACGCTACACCAAATCTCTGTGCAAGATTCCTGTATCTGATGATGGCAGAAGGAGCACCCAAAATTTGGCTGGACCGGCTTCCACCAAACAACATCTAATCATGGGAGGAACTTAAGACGGCATTTATCTCAAATTTTGCCGGGACATGCAAGAAGCAATACACCGAGGCGGACCTAGACCGGTGTGTCATGAGAAAAACCGAATCAGCAAAACCGTGGGTAGCACGGATCACAGAGATTCTGCAATCCTCAATCAATATTTCAGCTCACACGGCAATAACCACAATGGAGAAAAATAGTGCTTTCGATTCTTTAACACACAAGTTGGGACGTATGAGAGAAGACCCGGCTGGCCAAGACATCACCATCGGAGAGGTGGTCTCAATTGCTTACAAATATGCTGCCACAGACAAAAGAGCAGGCGAGACAGAAGAGCAACAGAAGAGCAACCGGGTTAGCGCAACACGTAACCCGGCGCCAAGCCAGAACAATGGAAATCAAAACAATAAAAGACCCTATGAGGGAGGAAACAGAGTTTGTTGGAACCACCCAAGCCTCAGGTTACAGAGGACCAAGACCCGGCGGAAATTTCAGAGCCGGCCCCCCAAGAGGGCCAAACATCAGCGAAATCTACAACATGCCGTGTCCTATGCATGCCAGGAACGGTAAACCAGCCAGTCACACATTGGCACAATGCGCTGTCATGAGGGCATGGAGAAAACACGAGCAATCTTTGGAACAGAACCAAGGGAACTTCAATGGAAACAATGGGAACAGTGGTAATCAAGGAATTCTTGGCAACAACGGTAACCAGGGCAACCAGGGTACAGGAGCCGGGTCTCAGGCACCCCCAAATAACAATGCCGGGTCAGGTCAGCACCAAGGCGGAGGTTATCAACAAACACCAAAAGAGCTACACAGTCAAGGCCAATATCATGTGTTTACCACCAACACATGCAGGAGAGAGCAAAAGTTGAAAGACAGAGAGGTCAATACAGTAGCAACAGCTTTACCAAAGTACCTGAAGTGGTCAGAACAACAAGTAACTTGGAGTAGAGAAGATCACCCGGACAGAGTCGAATACCCGGGCCTCCTAGAATTGGTGGTAGCACCACAAGTGGACGGTTTTCGTCTGAACAAGGTCCTAATGGACGGAGGGAGCAGCATCAATATCTTATATCTGGACACTTTTCAAAGGATGGGTTTGTCTGAAAGCCGGCTAACGCCAACATCAACAATCTTCCATGGAATAGTACCTGGAAAGTCGGCTCACCCAATCGGCAAGATTAGACTGGAGGTAGCTTTCGGAGTAAGCAAGATGCAGTACAGGGCAGAATAATTGACATTCGAGGTGGTTGACCTTAAGAGCCCATACCACACCTTATTCAGAAGGCCGTCTTATGCCAAGTTCATGGCGAGACCATGTTATGTTTATCTCAAGTTGAGGATACCGCGTCCCCAGGGGATCATCACCATCGAGGGAAGCAAAGACATGGCAATTGAGTGTGACAGAGGCGACGCCATCATGGCAGATCAGGCCTGCTCAGAAGAAGAATTGAAGTACTACAAGTCTCAGGTAGACCCGGTTGACAAGCGTGTGCTGGATAAGCCGGCCCACGAGGAAGAAAAGAAGAAATTCAAATCCGCCCAAGACACCTAGATGGTCGACTTTGTGGAAGGAGATTCCTCCAAACAGTTCTCGATCGGGTCTCATATGGACCCCAAATAGGAAAGCGCGCTCGTCGAGTTCATCCGTGAGCATCGTGACATTTTTGCATGGTCCCATTCGGACATGCCGGGTGTCCCGAGAGAACTCGCCGAGCAAAGCTTGCATGTTGATCCAGCAGCAAAACCAGTAAAGCAAGGTCTACGTCGCTTCAATGCAGACAGGAAAAAAGTCACTGGAGAAGAGATAGCCCGCCTTCTAGCGGCCGGCTTTATCATGGAGGTGTATCACCCGAAGTGGCTGGCTAACCCGGTCCTAGTGCTAAAGAAGAACGAAGAGTGGAGAATGTGCGTCGATTACACAAGCTTGAACAAAGTCTGTCCAAATGATCCTTTTGCGCTACCTCGGATAGACTAGATAATTGACGTCACAGCCGGCAGTGAACTACTGTGTTTTCTGGATGCCTACTCCCGGTATCACCAGATCAAGCTCAAAGAAGAAGACCAAGAGAAGACATCATTTATCACACCCTTTGGAACTTTTTGCTACAAAACAATGTCCTTTGGCCTCAAGAACGCAGGGGCAACGTACCAGAGATGTATCCAGAAGTGCTTTGAAGATCAGATTGGACGCAACGTCCATGCTTATGTTGATGATGTCGTGATCAAGTCCCAGAAAGCCGGGTCACTACTCGATGACCTAAAAGAGACCTTTACCAACCTTCGCAAGTATCAGATGAAGCTTAACCCGACCAAGTGCGTATTCGGGGTCCCAGCAGGCATGTTACTCGGCTTCATAGTTTCAGAAAGAGGAATTGAGGCAAACCCGGCAAAAATCAATGCAATCATGAACCTCAAGAAGCCAGAGTGCGTAAATGATGTCCAGAAGTTGACGGGCTGCATCACAGCCCTAAGCCAGTTCATAGCAAGGATGGGAGAGAAAGCAATCCCATTATACAAGTTATTGAAGAAATCAGACAAGATCATATGGGACCAAGAAGCAGATGATGCCTTTGAAGATTTGAAGAAAACACTATGCACAACACCGGTATTGGCAGCTCCTACAAGTAAAGAGCCAATGTTGCTATACGTCTCCGCCAACTCACGAGCCGTCAGCGCCGTAGTTGTCGTAGAGAGGAAAGAAGAAGGTAAAGAATACCCGGTTCAGCGGCCAGTCTACTACGTCAGTGAGGCCCTAACCGAGTCAAAACAGAGATACCCACAATGGCAGAAGCTGGTATTTGGAGTCTTCATGGCAAGCCGGAAAATGCCACACTACTTCCAGGAACACCCCATAACAGTGGTGAGCTCAGCTCCCCTAGCAGAAATAATCAGAAACAGGGAGGCGACAGGAAGAGTAGCAAAGTGGGCCATCGAGATTGGTCCCTATCACATAAACTATGAGCCAAGAACAGCAATCAAATCTAACGCCCCGGGATTTTTCCCAATTAGAAAATTGTTTGTTTTTCTTTTTGCATCAACATGACATCATCATGCATCATTTTTTTCATTTGTCGATCTTAATTTAAGTTCATGCATTTAAATTTAACTCCATTTAAATTCGTGGTCACTTCTTTTATTTAATTGCATTTAAATTTAAATCACACCCTCCAAATTCAAATTCCAAATTTAAGTTTCTTATTTAAATTCAAATGCCTCTTCAAGTAAGTTCAAATAAAGTTTCAAATTATTTTTGTAAATAATCAAACCAGAAATTAATATGATTAATTTGAAACTATTATAAATTGTTCAAAAGTTTTTATTATGTTTCTTTCTGATTTGTTTTCAAATTACAAAAAACCAGAAAAGAATAAAAAGCAAAACAATTAAAAAACTGAAGAAATCTCACCTGGGCCACTTTTCTCCTTCTGGCCCACCTTCTTTTCCCTGGCCGAAGCCCACTTGGCCCACCCTCCCTTCTCCTTGTACGGGCAGTCAACAGAGAGAAAAAGACAGAGACAAGCGTGGCCATGGTGATCCCCACCATGTGCACCTCCACCTGCCCCCTCCTACTTAGTCTCCACTCCCCCAACCCTAGAAACCCTAGCTCGCCCTCTCCTCCTGCCTCCCCGCGCCGCCGCCCTCTCTCTCTCTTTTTCCCCATCGATCTTCTTCCCTGTTCTTCCCCACCGAGAACTCCACCGGAGAGCGACCTCACCGTGGCGCCGGCACTCCGGCACCAACGAAGGGTTGTGGTGCCACCCCGGAGGAGCGCCTCGCCGTCTCCAAGCTCCTCACCGAAGGAATCACGCCGGGCGTCCCTGAGGGCGACGGGATCATCTTCGTCTTCCTCGGCACCGGCGACGCTCGCCGTCGAAATTCGTCGCCTCCGGACCTCCCCTGCAAGGACGACTCCTCCAGCCCCCTACCGGTGAGAATACCTTCCGATTCCCTCTGTTTCTCGGATCGAATTCATTCCCTACACCTCGCATGCGTCCGCCCGAGCCGCTGTTCGCCATTGACGCTCGTGGAGCTCGTGCTCGAGCTGCTCCCCTCTCCTGCTGCTTCCTCCACTCTCCGGCGCACAAGAACACGCACCACCCGCACACCCTGCACCCTCACGAGTTCGCGCCGCCGGCAGGATCGACAGTCTCCGGCCTTGTTTCCGGTCCGCCTCTGGTATTCGACCATGGTCGTCTGAAACTTTCGTCCGTCAGGTTCAGTTAAAGCCGCCCATGGTGTTCATAGAATTATGCGTCTGTATTCCTACACGAACACGTCTGTAGCCCAGTGGCTTTGTGCCCTCTCTCTCTCAGCGAGCAAATCGCAAGATCAAACCCCAAAGCAGTTTCCTTTTTCTTTCTTTTTTCCCAGCTCCGGCGTCTGCCGTTGTTCCTGTCACAAAAATTCAGTTTACACCAGGGACGAATATGTTACACAGTCAGCTCCTGTATAATCACTAACCATGTTGCAGTCTAGTGGTTGCGCACTTGATTCCAACATCACAGGTCCTGAGATCAAATATCCCACCCGGCGCTTTCCTTTTCATGTCTTTTTTTTCTTTTCTTCTTCAGAAAATATGAAACTTATAAATTTCATATCTATTATTTTATAACTACGAATAATACAAACTTTATATCTTTTTTTATCAGAAAAATGCAATGAACACTAATATGCCATTTGTATGCCATTTTGAATCTTTTATTTTAATTGCTTAGTGTAATTATTTATTGCACCTAAATAATTAAATATGGAATGTGTTGGGCTTTATTTAATTATGGCCCTATTCCATTTAATTTAAATAGATCACCCATGCCATGTGTTACCATGTTAACCAACATTTAATATTGTTGAGTAGATAAATAACTTGTACCTAAATATTGATTGTCGGGGTTGCTCTCCCGCTTAAATTGGATTACCTACATTGTGTTGCATCTTGCCATGCCATGCATCATTCTCATATGATCATGCAAGATCTTTTGCCGTAGTTGTAAAGTGCATCTTTTACGCTTTCCAGTGTTTGTTGCTTCTTCGCGGATAAGACGTTGAGATGTGTGAGCAAAGACAAGATCTGCTTCCATGCGGGATTCCAGGCAAGCAAAATTTGCTTGTTTACCTATACATTGTCTTTCATTCCTGCCGTTGATCTCTGCTACCCTAGTATTTGATTCTTTATCGCGATCCCATCACATGTTTATCCTGCAGCCTATACAGCTTTATCCCCACAACCCATAACCCCTTGCATGTTTATCTGTTGGCCTTGCGAGTCGTAGCGCATGCTTAGAGTTGATTTTGCGAGTCGTCTGTTGGTCTTATGTTTCATCTGCTTAGCTTGATAGAATATTCTACCTTAATAAAATGTTGTATTATATTGGGGTATTATAATTAAAAGATAAGGCACCGGCGGAAGGCCTTGCGAGGTGCTTTGTTCTGCTAAGTGTCGACCTAGGAACTGAGATTTTGTCCTCAGATCCAATTTTGAGCGCACTAACCACTTGTGGGAGGCCCAATGGAGCCCCCCTCGACTTTGACTGGAACTTCGACTTGTCCGGGAGCTGCACCTAGTTCGGGTTTTCCATTTGTCTCATATGCATTGATACTAGTTTAGTATTTTACTTTTGGCGGTGTGCCTTGTTACATGCATATAGGGTGCGGCCTGTTGGTGCGGAGGGGTGTGTCCTGCGGGAGTCCGCACCCTTTTGGCCGGGACCAGCATAGCTCCCGTGGCTCCTGGACTTGTTGCGGTGAAGGAAAAGAGTTGGGTTGAAAGGCCCTAATGTTTTTGACTGGGTTGATCATGCGAGTATGGGTCCAGTAGTGCACCCCTGCAGGGTATAATCTTATCGATGAGCCGTGTCCACGGTTATGGACGTTTTGGTGATGATGTTGGCTAACAAGATCTAGACAACTTACACCTAATCATTATTAATTAACCTGACTAGTAATATAGAATTACTTTCACCATAAATGATAATTAAAACTGTTCAACGTGTGAGTTTCCCGAATTGCTTCCTCATACTTGGTTGAGGGGGTTAATTCGAGAATGGGTTATGTTTGGTGTTAGTAGTAGTTGGTTATCTTATGCGCTCTCTTATCCCTCTCTGATTAGACGGAAGTTTTAGCGTGTCTCTCTAGGTTGCTAGTGCTGCTGCCGCTAAGTCCACCTCCCCTATATTTTTGGGAGATGGTGTAGAAAGTAGGCAAGTCGGTTTTGCTTGCCAGGGAGTGCCCTGACCCTCTTTTGGGTTGTGCTTTATGTGCAGTCAACAGGTTTGAAGTCTGACGACGTTATCTTGGGAATTCCTCCGGCTTGGCTGGGCAGGGATATGGCGCCATTGCTTATCTTGTAACATCCCAACATTTTATAATGTTCAAAAATCACTAAAATTTAAAACTTTTCTTTTATTAAAATAAAATATTAAAAGTATAAGGAAACCAACTATGAAAGACTTCAAAATTGAGTTTAATATTTCAAATGTCACAGTTTAAACATTTTATTATCCACTGGAATTCAAAAACCTAAAAAGGTAGTTGACAAATATTTTACAAACTACAATCCATTTTATTTTAAGTAAATAGTTACATATAAGAAATTGATTCCAATCACATAGCCATAGCTAATCATAAATTAAAATAATATTTATAAGTGATCCTTTTTAAACTAGTTAAAACATGGATTATCCAAATCAACATTGCTTTAACTTAAAATGAATTCCATTTAGTTTCAACACTTAAAATGATTTTCATGAATATGTATTCTATATAAGAAAATAATTGAATCAAAATTCCTTTCCAAAGTTGTTATGAAGTTTTCAAATGAATTATCATAATTAAAATATAATGTTGCACAGATTATTTTCAATTAAAAATGAATACCCTATATTTCACATTTCCTAAACATTGTTATATTTAGTTCTTTAATATCATGCCAAAATAAAGATGAATGATTTCAGAAAAATAAGTTTAAATAACTTAAATCCAAACATATTGAAATATGGGTATTTTACAAATTCATTTAGCCAAAAGAAAATTTAAATAAGTTAGAAATTCAAATTTGACTTTAAGTGTCAAATTGGTAATTAATCAATAATTCAAAATATTAATTTTTAAAAATATTCAAAACATGCCCACAATTGGTTTAACAGAAAGATAATAATTTTACAAATTTTTTAGAAATTTATTTGACATCATTTGGAGTTTTAAATCAAAAGATATGAATTAAAGAAATAAAATCAGAAAAGAAATTACTGGCTGACGTCATGCTGACGTCAGCAGATCTTCTTCTTCCTCTAACCGAACGAAGCGCAGAAGAAGGAGATCGAATCGGAGTCCAAATATTCTCCGATTCGTGCGGGATTCGAACTCCTGCAGCCCCTATTTAAACCCCGGACACCGCCGCGTCTTTTCCCCCTCGAAACCCTAACAATTGCGCCGCCAGGCTGTCCTCCGTTGCTCGCCGGAGTAGCCATTGCCGCCGCCGCGTATTTCTTCAACTTCCGGTGAGGAAACTCAACGCCAAGCCCCCCCATATCTCCAGTTCTCTCTATCGCGCCAATGCGCATCACCCTGACTTGGCCGTATGCGTTTTCGCGCACCAGAACGCCTTCGCCGTCCTCGACCGAAGCACGTCTCCGCCAGCAGCAACTCCGACGAGGAACTGGAGAAGAACCGGAGCACGTCGCGGTCGCCAGGCTCGCCACCAAGTCCGCCGTGACCTCCTCTACGATCTGGTATGATCCATCTGTCCCGGCTCGTCTTGTATATGCGTAGAACACGGACGTTCGTGCGCCACCGCTGCGGGCACGTCTCCGGCGAGGCTTTCCGGTGACCTAGCGCCGCTCGCTTCTGCCGTGAGATCTCGTCCGTCCGATCAAGATCCCGTGGCCAGTATTAGAAGATTTAAAACGAAGCGGTACGATCCGATCTGGACCGTCAGATCCAGATCTGACGGCCCAGATCAGATGACTTAACCACGTCAGCGCCTACGTGGCATGCCCCGTCAGCGCACAGTCAGCGCTGACGTGTATAATCAATTTCGTAATTAAATTTAATCGGCAGTTTTGCAGAAACACCCCTGTCACTTAGATCTCTCACAACTTTTTAACCACAATTCCAAATTTAATAATTTTTATATATTTGGAAAGCTCTCGACATGTAGAATATTTTGGATCTGACAAAATTCAAATTTGACTTAGTATAAAATATTCAAAATTCAAATGGAAATTTGAGTATATTTGTAATAACTTTAAATCTATAAATCCAAAAATTGCAAATAAATATGTTTTAGAAACTTTAGAATATTTGTAAATTAATACCACTGCTATAAAATATTTTTGAGTAATTTTTGAATGATTTCTTAGTTGTGTGTTTTATTTGAATAATTTGACTAATTCTGAAATAACTTTAATAGAAATATTATTTTGATTAAATCCAATTGCAATAGATTTAATTAAATGCTCTCTGTCTATTAACACTAATTATAAAATTTTGTTGTAAAAATTTAATCATAGGAAACTTTATTTTGATAGTTATTCCTTTTATTATATTTTCCAGAATTAGAAATTAATTAAATTGCATTTATAAATACATGCATATTTATAAAGAAATCACAAAAGTTATTCTTATGTTACTTGTGATTTAAAATTTGCATTTCATGCATAGCATATTTTATAGTACTATTTCCATAAGGAAAACTCCTCCCCAATTTCTCTAAGTTGGGATTGTTTTCAAACTTGTATTTTGGAAAAAGTGCTATGCACTTAGACACTTAGTAATTTTCAAGATGGAGCTAGAAGACCATTGAAGGACTTAGCCAAAAACAAGACTTCAGAAGTATCTTCAAGGAGAAGAAACACTTAGAAGAAAATCAAGAAGAAGTTCATGAAGGACTCAGAAGAAAACAGACTCTGGAAGCATCCTCAAGATGTCAAGCACTTAGAAGAAAAGTGAGAAGAAGTTCAAGAAGGCCAACCTCTCTTTTATTCTCTAAGTCTTTCTCTCTGCCTTTTCTTCTTCTCTGAGAACTCAAAATCCAAGACCAGCCTCGAGGATACAAGGACCACCAAGTCTGAAGATTTATCAAGTCTATCAAAACTTCAATCAAGACATCATCCAGAAGAAAGTTACAAGTCTGGAGATGAAGCCTGGAGGACAACTACATCTTTCTTTCTATCTTTTCCCTCTTTTCTAATCTTGTCTTTTAGACTTAAACAAATTTTGATCATGATGTTATCATCTTGAAGTTGTTGGATCCTAGCAGCATAGTGGGATGAAGCGGCCTGGAAACAAACCTTACATGTCCACGTACATGAGACCTGTTCCACAATTTAAGTGGCTGGCCGGGTGTCCGTCTCTCTCACTATAGTGAATGTCCAATGTACTAAGAGTTGATAATAATTGTTGATCATCTTGAACAAATGACTTAGTATTTTTCTCTAAGTATTTTGCACAGCATGGCGAAGCCATTAGAGTGCTTGCTTAAAGAGGATATAAAACAAAGTATTTTTATCCAACTTAAGACCTTAGTCCTTAGTCATTATTGACCCACCTATTTTCCTGGCATTAACTTAAGAGATTTTCATAGCATGCATCTCTAGCCCTTGGAAATAATTTGCATATCATACATGCCATGTTTTCCTTAGGAGTTTTACAAAACTTGTTGTTCATTTGATATGAGCATGTATGTTGATGATTGTTGTTTGTTGATTGTTGTATTGTTGTTTGCTATTAATGTTTAGATTAAACGGAGAGCAAACGTTCGTTGTTGAAAAGAGTTGTGAACAACGACAACATTCAAAGGCAAGTGACACACCTCATAAACTTCCTATTTTCATGCATTACTTAGTGTATTTTTAAATGCATGTGTTGCTATGCTAAACCTGTGTAGAATCCCTTATACCTGTGTCTAGGTACCTATGCAATACTTAGTAGAATTATTGATGCTATGCAAATGTTGTTTTGTGAAAATCTAAATTCTACTAAGTTAAGAATGAAACACCTGGGTGGTAATTGGTCGGATGGTTTATGTTGAGTGGCTACTCGGTCCATTTCTATGGTTCCTAAAGAGTATGTACACTTGAGAACGGCCACCCAGGAACAGAGGAATCTGAAGGAACTCCAAGTGACGATTGCTTCCAGTGCAGCCATTGCCATATGGGATCTTGCTTGATCAATTATGTTGCGTGGACTCTCTCCGGCTTGACAAGCAGATGTAGGGGGATGTTAGGTGGAACGGGTCAAGCCAGTATGGGGAGGGAAAATGCTTCTGAAAGATCTCGTCTCATTCTCTCCTTTCCTTATCACAAATGGTGTGTAGAGGATACCTTGGGTTGAATGGGTACAATGGTGAAAGTGCACAACCTCTGCAGAGTGTAAAACTAAGTACTTAGCCGTGTCCCCGGTTACGGACAATTTTGAGCAGCTGATCAAGGACGTCAACGGAGGATTCCATCATCCCAACTTCAGAAATAAAACATGATGGGTGAACAAGGGAAGATGAGATTTATGGTTTTCATGCCATACTCATCTGGATTTCAAGAAAAGTGTTTTCAAAAGAGTAGGAAAAATTGGCTTTATGCAAATTAGCCTTGAGCTCCACCAGCCAAATATGCATATAGCCTTTAGAGTTATTCCATAAGTGTCCACCATAGTGTCACTTGCCAGACTCCATTTTTAATGGAATCTGACCCACGTTGTTGCAATATTTTTCTTATTGCAGATTTGATCAGATGACGAGTGAGGTTTCGTTTAAAGGTTTCGAGTCTGCAACCAACATGTTTTTCGCCTGTGGCAGCATGAAAGTTATAGAGACTCACTGCTATTGTAATTCCGCTGTGTACTTTTTCAATGCTAGCTTTATGCTATGCAACTTGTATAAATATTTTGTAATTCTGGATCATCGATGTAATAAAATTGACCTTTGTTGTGATATTACATCGTAAACTGTGTGTGCAAATGAATCGATCCAGGGATTTGCACTATACACAGGTATCTGCCTTATTTAAAGTGCAGGTACGCTACATATCTTCAGGACTCTTAGTCCAATTTGTATCTTATCCGTAGTCGGATACTATTTTGCTTCCGCTGTCATTTGTATCTTTGAATTGTATCATTTGCATCTTGACTCGTTCGAGTCGTTGTTGTAATTATATCTTCTGTTGTATTTGTGGATGTATCGGAACTGTTGTAATGATTTCACAATTCCACCCACATAATGCGCATGTTTCGGCGTGCACATTATGTCTGGTGGGCGACCAAAAATCGTTATTATGCGGATTTTGGCGGGATCGCTTAAATCTACATAGTACCGATTTTCGGGCGTCACATCAAATCTCAAGCCTTAGCCGACTTCATCAATGACTGGACCGAGTTTGACCCCCTGCCTCCAGCACCGAGTGTCAAACATTGGGTCATGCACTTTGACGGGTCTAAACTATTCGGAGGATCTGGAACCGGCGTGGTCTTAACCTCACCAAAAGGAGACAAGCTGAGTTATGTCTTACAGATACACTTCGAGCCCTGCACGAACAACATTGCCGAGTACGAAGCTCTGTTACACGGCCTGAAAGTCGCCAAGGAGATGGGCATCAAGAGGATCATGTGCCATGGGGACTCAGATTTAGTGGCGCAGCAAGTATTAGGGACCTGGGATCGAAAGGACGCCAATATGGCAGCTTACATAAGAGAGGTTGACAGGGCAGCCGGGTTCTTTTCCGGGTATCAAGTGGAACACATTGACAGGAGAAAGAATGAGGCGGCAGACGCTCTATCAAGAGTCGGCTCCAGGAGAGACCCGATACCACCCAATGTATTCAAGGCCGAGTTATATAACCCATCCGTCAAGCTGCCGACTGAGGAAGAACTTGCAATTCCTGATGACCCGGAGTCCCAGCTAGTCGCCACCCTACATCAAACACCGTCATGGACAGAGCCGTACCTAGCTTATCTACTCAGAGAGGAGTTACCGCAGAATGAAGTTCTGGCAAGACAAATTGTACGCCGAGCTAAGGCCTACGTCATCATCAACGACGAGTTACACAAGAAGACCACGTCAGGAGTTTTTCTGCGATGTGTCTCACCAGAGGAAGGCCGGAAAATCCTACAGGAGATCCACTCAGGAGATTGTGGACACCACGCATCAACAAGATCAATGGTAGCCAAGGCATTTAGACATTGATTCTTTTGGCTGACGGCTTTGGCTGACGCAGAGAGCATAGCCCGGGTGTGCGATGGATGCCAAAGATATGCAAGGCAGATTCACGTACCGGCTCAGGACCTGAGGACAATACCAATCACATGGCCTTTTGCAGTTTGGGGTATGGACATGGTTGGACCTTTCCAGCCATCATCCGGCAAGAAAACTCACCTCCTAGTAGCAGTGGATAAATTCACAAAGTGGGTCGAGGTACAAGCCGTCAGCAGTTGCTCAGCGGCTACGGCAGTCAAATTTCTGAAGAGAATTATATTCAGATTCGGGTATCCCCACAGCATCATCACAGACAATGGGACAAACGTCTCACTCGGAGAGATGCAGAAATTCTGTGGAGACAATGGAATCCGGCTCGACCTGGCTTCGGTGTCACATCCTCAGTCAAACGGCCAAGTCGAAAGAACAAACCAGGAGCTACTAAGGGGGATAAAACCAAGGCTCCGGGTTCCACTGATCAGAGCAGCCAGAGCTTGGGAAGAAGAACTGCCATCAGTCGTCTGGAGCATCAATACAACCCCAAATAGACTCACCAAGGGTTGGAAATTACGTGGAGACCGAAAATGAGAAAGCCCGGCTCACATCAGTAGATTTACTGGAAGAGGAAAGGGAGCTAGCCCTGGAAAGATCAGCTATATATCAGCAAGACTTGAGACGGTATCACAGCCGCCGGGTTAGATCCAGGACTTTCCAGGAAGGAGATTTGGTCCTCAGATTGGCTCAGAATAGAGCCGGCTTTCATAAGCTTACTCCCCCATGGGAAGGACCTTTCGTGATAAGCAGAAATCTACACAATGGATCCTACTATCTGGTTGACCTAAGGGAAGAAAACACAGCAACAAGACCAAACACAGATCGCACAAGGTACCCAATGACAGAGAACGACATGCCATGGAACATAGCAAAGCTTAGACCATACTACACATAGGCAGAGGAAACTCGGCAGACCGGCTCCCATAGTTTTCTGTTTTTGTATCTTCTACTGAGAAAGCAGCAGGTTTCAGACGCGCTCTTGTCCTTATCAGGGTACCTAAGGGGACTGGAAGGTTTTTAATGAGGCGGCTTGCTAGCTATGTACATATCTTATGATAAATAAAGAGAAACTTCTCTCAAGAAAAGAGTTTGTTGACAAAAGTGCCCGGGTATTACACAATAAAGGGTCTTGGGGGCTTACTAACTACAAGTTAGAAGTTGAAAACTCAAGACTCGGCAGAGACTCCACCAAGTTCATATTCTTACTCCTTTTAAGGGTCTTGGGGGCTTACTAACCACAAGTTAGAAGTTGAAAACTCAAGACTCGGCAGAGACGCCACCAAACTTATACTCTTACTCCTTTCAAAGGTCTTGGGGGCTTACTAACTAAAAGTTAGAAGTTGAAAAACTCAAGACTCGGCATAGACGCCACATTTTCTCAAAAAGGTCTTGGGGGCTTGACAACTATCAGTTGCAAGTTGAAAACCCAAAACCCGACATAGACACCACAATTTCTTGGTTATACTTGCCTGCTAACTCGATGTTAATCTAACCCGGTAAAGAAGCCACATCGGCCAGATGTTGCAAACCGGGCTTTCAATCTGACTATGATGCCCTTGGGGACTTAGCAGACCCTGATTGACCTCGAGTTTCTAACACAAGAAGTCAAAAAGAAAGCCGGCTATGCAGATGCAAAGGAAACCAAAAGGGTCATCAACACCAAACATATGCTTGCAAAGTGCGGCTGAGGCCGAATATAAAAATTAAAGCAAGTGTATCAGGCGCACGAAGGCGCATCAGCACAGGCACAGCCTCAGAGTTAAAACTAACCTATTACAGGTTATACAGGCCAAAAGAATACGAGTTCCCAAAGTGCAAAGACAGATAAAAATTACAAGTCGGTTCATGCTATGGGGCCAGATTCGGTAGGAACGGCTGGGGACTCGGGAGCTAAGCCGGAAGAGCCAGAGGCGGTAGACTTCTTCTTGGACTTCCTCTTCGCCAAGCCCTCAGCATCCTCCCAGGAAATCTCGAAAACGCTCGAGAAGGGGCCAGAGGCCGGGCGAGGAGGAGCCGGCACGTCGGATGACCCGGACGCAGGAGCTACTTCCGGCTGAGTCGGCAGAGGAGCGCGGTTTACTTCATGTGTGGGGGAGATTGAAAGAGCATTTTCCCTCATGTGTGGTTTTGGTAATTGAATGACAATCTCTATGGACTAATGTTTGCATTGAGATATCCTTATAGATCATGTCCTTGGAAATAGTGGAGTTCATGTCTTGGACTCTTGAAGCTTATGTGTTGAGTGGAGCATATTGCAATTATGTCTTGAAGGATTAAAGACATAATATTAGTGAAGAAATGTTGGAAGATACAAGGTTGATCAAGATGTTGATCAACACACAAAGCTACAAGTTGTATCAAGAGCGATCATGTATCTCTTGGGATGATTTCATATAGCTCATGGAGGATGACGTCATGTGGTGATCGTCATTGAGGTTGAGATGTGCAAGACCAAGAGAAGCTTTTTGAAGAGATCCTATGCTTGGAGCTTGCTATGGATACATGAAGACGGAGCCTAGCGAGACTCTCCCATTATGGGTATGGGGGAGTATCTGGAGAAGTCTTCATCAAGCATGTGCTTGGACGTGCAATCAAGAAAGATGAGCCACTTGAAGAGATCAAGATAGTCATCATCTAACTCAAGTGGAATGCTCAAGGCAAAGGTATGATCTTGATAGGGCTATAGGATAGATAGGCGTACTATCAAGAGGGGCTCTCAAGTTAGTAATTTGATCACATCGTTGTGGAGAGCTCAAACCTTTGCATATTTGGCATATCATATTTCTTGGTTCTTATTTGACTTTTATCCTTGTGAGGAATTAGAGCTTGGTTCATCTCCATGTCAAGCTCTAGTTCATCGAAAACGGGTTTACTTTGGAAAACTTGTTGCGTTTTTGATGTTTGAGGTTTTATCGGTTGTTCTTTTATCAAGAGATCTTTCATTTCCCCATTTGGTTTTAACCTCACTTGTTGGACTATGATGTTTCTCTGCATGATCTTATAGAGCTCTTCGTGGTGATTCCAACGAGCCAACTTCCGCCCAAACTTCCGGTTTGACCAGAGAACACTTCCCGGGCGCATTTTGGGGTGTTTGGGGGGTCCAGAAGTTCCGGGGTAAGCCCGGAACTCCCGGCCCGAGTGGGAAAAACTACCCCCAACGGGCAGATTTGTTGGGAACCTATTTAAGGGGTCATCTTCTCCAATGGTTCCCAAGTTTTGGTGCTCTCTCTCCTCCTCCATTGTTGATCTCCAAAGCTTTGAGATCTCTCAATCCCTCCAATGATTCTTGCTATTTCTTGAGGGAAAAGAGAGAGGAGAACTAGATCCACATTTCCACCAATCTATCTCTCCTCCAAGTGAGGGGAACCTAGTGGGTCTAGATCTTGGAGTTCATTTGTGGTTCTTCTCCTTTGTTCTTCCTCTCTTCTCCCCCCATAAGCATTAGTTGCTTTTGGTGGGATTTGGGAGTGAAGGATTTGACTCCTTTGTGGTTTCCTTTGTTCTTCCTCTCTTATTCCCCCATAAGCATTTGTTGCTTTGTTGCACTAGTAGAAAACAGGCTAAAGGACCAAACTCGGAAACCCCATTTGTCCCGGTCGTACTGCAAACCGGGACATATGGGGCATAAAACGCGCCGGGCAGTTCAGGCGACACTCATTTGTCCCGGTTCGTGGCTGGAACCGGGACAAATGAGGTAGCACCCGCAGGCGACACCCATTTGTCCCGGTTCCAGTCACGAACCGGGACAAATGGCATGGTTTCAGTTACGCGCCACCGCCGCGTTTTTTCGACGCGCACGGAAGACGAGCGGCGCCGGCGATTGCTCTGCCCTCCGGCGATTCCTCTGCCCTCCGCCGGCGATTCATCTTCCTCTCCGGCGCTATAAAATGCACTGCACAGTACGACTCTTCCCACACCATTTCTCCGGCCATCTCTCCTCTCTTTTCTCCGTCCACGTACACCATTTCCTATGGAGCCACTCGTGCCTCGGTCCGATGAGTTTCACGGCTACGAGAAGGAAGGCATGCGGTTCAAGGTGTGGGTCACCCTTCGGGCATGGCGCGTGGAGAAGTGGATCGGCGACGTGAAGAACAACTTCCTCGACGCCGCTCCGATCAAAGCCGTTGGACTCGATTGCGAGTTCACCGACCCTCGACGGAAGGATACTCCGCAGCGCGCCGCCGTCCTTCAACTCTCGGTGGCGACCGAGACTCTTGTCTTCCAAATTTGCAAAGCTGATCGGGTGCCACAGGTCCTCGTGGATTTCTTAGGTGACGAGAAAATCAAATTCTACGGCGTGGCAATCCATAATGACATGAAGATGCTAGCCTACTACGGAATTATTATTCGGTCCGCGGTCGACCTGCAGAGGGATCGCCGAAACCCTACCGGTAATTTTACTCCTAGTCTATATGCTCTCTCTAATGCGGTCATTGGGACAAATCTTGAGAAGAAGAAGAAATACCAGAAGAGGAAGTACACGGATGACGACAAGGAAGACACGTTACAAAAAGACCTAATTTTCGGATGGGGCAACGTTCCATTGAGCTACGATCAAGTCGTATATGCTGCTTTAGACGCTCGCCTTGGCTTCGAGATTGCACGGAAGTGGGATAGTCTACGCGGCTATAATACGGAAAATGATCATCTTAAAGTCGTTGATGAGTAGACTATCTATGTATTCAAACATTTTTCATATTCATAGTTTTTCCAAAATCCAAAGTTTGCAAAAGTTATTTAAAACAGAAAACAGAAAAAGAAAACAAAAAAAATGAAAAAAACCTCCATCTGTCCCGGTTTCAGTCTCAAACCGGGACAAATGGGCCTCCTTTTTGTCCCGGTTTGTGACTGAAACCGGGACAAATGGGGGGTGTGCCTATATATACTGATCATCAGCAGCCCCCTCCCAAAACCATTGGAGGCATTTTTTTTTAAATGGAAGGAGGGGGTGTGTGCTAGTCTGTTTTTTTTGTATGCATGCAAGGTGTTTGATGAAATGCCCGAGAGAGTTCACGAATTGATTTGATGTACACTTAAAGAAGTTTATTCTTCTTTTCGATCAAGGTTAATTTTTCTCTCATTTCATTTGTAATTAATTGATACCGTGCATGTTCAGTGTTTATTTGTCGATGTTCTGTAATGGTTATTGATGTAGTTCATTATATAATGCAGATGGACCGACAATGGATGTATGGTGACCGACGCACTGCCGAGTACATGACAGGTTTGAGGAAATTTCTAGAGAAAGCCCAGGCCCACAGTACGAATGGTTTCATGTGTTGTCCATGTGTCAACTGTCAGAATAAGACAGATCACCCAAACGTGAGAACCCTTCAAAGTCATCTTATTCGGCATGGTTTCATGCCCAGCTATAATTGTTGGACGAAGCACGGAGAAAAAGGTGTTATGATGGAAGACAATGAAGAAGAGGAAGATGATGACAACTATCCTATGTTCCCGGAGTACGGAGATTCTGCAACGGTGGAAGCTGAAGCTGAAGAGGCACCAGATGAGCCCACTGACGATCTTGGTAGGGCCATTGCTGATGCAAAGAGAGAGTGCGGAACTGAAAAGGAGAGGTTGAAGTTCGACCAGATGTTAGAGGATCACAAGAAATTGTTGTATCCAAGTTGCGAAGATGGTCAGAAAAAGCTGGGTACCACACTGGAAATACTGCAGTGGAAGGCAGAGTGTGGTGTGACTGATAAGAGATTTGGAAAGTTGCTGCAGATAATTAGGAAGATGCTTCCAAAGGTCAACGAGTTGCCCGACAGCACGTACGAAGCAAAGAAGGTTGTGTGCCCTCTAGGATTAGACGTGCATAAGATACATGCCTGCCCTAATGACTGCATCCTCTACCGCGGTGAGTATGAGAATTTGGATGCATGTCCAGTATGCACTGCATTGCGGTATAAGATCAGACGAGATGACCCTGGTGAAGTTGAGGGTGCGCGTCCCCGGAAGAGGGTTCCTGCCAAGGTGATGTGGTATGCTCCTATAATACCACGGTTGAAACGCCTGTTCGCGAATAAAGAGCATGCCAAGTTGTTGCGATGGCACAAAGAGGACCGTAAGAAAGACGCGATGTGTAGACACCCCGCTGATGGGTCGCAGTGGAGAAAAATTGAGAGAGAGTTCCCGGAATTTGAAGATGACGCAAGGAACTTAAGGTTTGGTCTAAGTACAGACGGTTTCAATCCGTTTGGGGAGCAGAGCAGCAGTCATAGCACATGGCCTGTGACTCTATGTATTTATAACCTTCCTCCTTGGTTGTGCATGAAGCGAAAGTTCATTATGATGCCATTGCTCATCCAAGGCCCGAAGCAACCCGGCGACGACCTTGATGTGTACCTCAGGCCATTATTTGAAGAACTTTTACAGTTGTGGCGGGAAGAAGGTGTACGGGTGTGGGATGAGCACAAACATGAGGAATTTGACCTACGAGCTCTGCTTTTTGTAACAATTAACGATTGGCCTGCTCTTGCTAACCTCTCAGGGCAGTCGACCAAGGGGTACAATGCATGCACACACTGTTTGGGTGAGACTGAATGTTTATATTTGGATAAATGTAAGAAGTGTGTGTATCTGGGGCATCATCGATTTCTTCCGATCAGGCATACCGCAAGGAAGAAAGGCAAGCATTTTAAAGGTGAGGCTGATCACAGTAGGAGGCCTGTCAACCGTACTGGTGAAGAAATATTTGATATGGTCAAGGATCTAAAAGTAATCTTTGGAAAGGGTCCTGGAGGTCAACAGGTTCTGAAAGACGCTAACGGGCACGCACCCATGTGGAAGAAAAAATCTATATTTTGGGAGGTACCATATTGGAAGGTCCTAGAGGTTAGATCTGCTATCGACGTGATGCACGTGACGAAGAATGTTTGCGTGAACCTGCTAGGCTACTTGGGCGTGTACGGGAAGAAAAAAGATACAGAGGAAGCACGGGAGGACCAGAAACGTGTGAAAGAACGAGACGGCCTAAGTCCCGAACACTACGAAGGTCCTGCCAGCTACGCTCTTACCAAACAAGAGAAAGTAATATTCTTTGAATGCCTGAGCAGTATCAAGGTCACGGCTGGGTTCTCGTCGAATATAAAGAGGATAGTAAATGTGAGACTCCAAAAATTTCAGAACCTAAAGTCTCATGATTGCCACGTGATTATGACGCAATTGCTTCCGATTGCACTGAGGGGGCTACTACCGGAAAATGTTCGAGTACCCATTGTGAAGCTTTGTGCATTCCTCAATGCAATATCTCAAAAGGTAATCGATCCGGCGATTCTACCAGGGTTGCAAAATGATGTGGTCCAGTGTCTTGTCAGTTTTGAGTTGGTGTTCCCTCCATCCTTCTTCGATGTTATGACGCATCTCCTGGTTCACCTAGTCGAAGAGATTCAAGTTCTCGGTCCTGTATTTCTGCACAATATGTTCCCATTTGAGAGGTTCATGGCAGTCTTAAAGAAATATGTGCATAACTGTGCTAGGCCAGAAGGAAGCATCTCCAACGGCTACGGTAACGAGGAGGTCATTGAGTTATGTGTTGACTTTATTCATGACCTTAAGCCGATAGGTGTTCCACAATCACGACATGAGGGTAGACTTAGTGGAAAAGGCACACTAGGAAAGAAAACAAAAATTTGTATGGATGGACATTCTTTCACTGAAGCACACTATACAGTTCTACAAAGTTCTACCTTGGTGGCCCCGTATATCGATGAACACAAGAATTTTGTACGCTCTCTACACGCGGGGAAGTCTGACAACTGGATTGTACGTACACACATGGCCACGTTCGGCGGTTGGTTGCGAGCACATCTTGAAAATAAAGACAAGGTTGATGAAGAGTTACACTTGTTGGCCAGGGCACCATCTACAACTATATGTACTTTCCAAGGGTACGAGATAAATGGAAATACATTTTACACGAGTGTCCAAGATAAAAAGAGCACGAACCAAAACAGTGGTGTTCGCATTGATGCAACAAACAACAATGGGCAGAAGAACACATATTATGGTTGCATAGAGGAGATATGGGAACTTGACTATGGACCTTCTTTTAAGATCCCTTTGTTTCGGTGCAAATGGGTCAATCTGAAAGGCGGGGTTGAGGTAGACAAGATGTACGGAATGACAACAGTGGATCTAAACAATCTTGCGTACAGAGACGAACCATTCGTGCTAGCCAATGATGTGGCTCAGGTTTTCTATGTGAAAGACATGTCTAGCAGACCCAAAAAAAGAAACATCCTGGGAGTGGAGGAGCCTAGGCGTCACATAGTTCTTTCAGGAAAAAGAAACATCGTGGGAGTGGAGGACAAGACAGACATGTCAGATGATTATAATAATTTTGATGAAATTCCGCCTTTCGTAGTGAACATTGACCCAATCATCAAGTTGATTGAAGAAGATGCTCCATGGTTCCGACGCAGAAGAACTGGCGGTGTTGTGTGATGGAGATGTTGGTGCGATATGTAATAATTAATATATTAAACTTTTGATATGAAGAAGATGCTCCATTTTTACCTGCATATCAAATGGATCCGTCGGCGTTGATAGAACAAAACACACGATTTCACCTGCATACAGCCCCACGGTGGCTCTTGATGAGTGCCTGCATATCAAATGCACCGTGGGGGCGTATGCAGGGAATCCGAGTAATTTGTATATATTCCTCAGTAGATGAATTGAACTATTCTTTTGATAGAACAAAACACACGATTTCACCTGCATACAACCCCACGGTGGCTCCTGAGTGCCTGCATATCAAATGCACCGTGGGGCGTATGCAGGGAATCCGAGTGATTTGTATACCACACACCACCCGGCTAGGCACTAGAAGGAGGAAACACTGAGTGCTCGCCTCGTCCGAGAGGGGGCTATATATAGGGTCACGGGCTCAACGAGTGGTACTGATAGTGTTGATCCAACAGCTATCAAGTGCTCAAAACAAGCACACCCCTGATCCAACGGCTAACAAGTGTTTCAAAGAAACACACGATCCATGTGCTTCTTTAGTCCCGGTTTGAAACTGAAAGCGTTAATCGAACAGCTCAGAAGCAATCAAAAGAAACACACACCTGATCAAACGGCTTACAAGTGCTTGAAAGAAACACACGATCCGTGTGCTTCTTTAGTCCCGGTTTGGAAGTTAAAGTGTTGATCGAACAGCTCAGAATTCCAAAGTTTGCAAAAGTTATACAAATTCACATTCAAAATAGTTTTAAACTAATTTAAATAATGGTTATAGAAAAGAGAAAATGATTTTGTATTAGTTAGTCAATTTCAAACACTTTTCATATTGAAAGTTTTTTCAAATTCCAAAGTTTGCAAAAGTTATACAAATTCACATTCAAAATAGTTTTAAACTTATTAAAATAATGGTTATAGAAAAGAGAAAATGTTTTTGTATTAGTTAGTCAATTTCAAACACTTTTCATATTGAAAGTTGTTTCAAATTCCAAAGTTTGCAAAAGTTATACAAATTCACATTCAAAATAGTTTTAAACTTATTAAAATAATGGTTATAGAAAAGAGAAAATGTTTTTGTAGTAGTTAGTCAAATTCAAACACTTTTCATATTGAAAGTTTTTCCAAATTCCAAAGTTTGCAAAAGTTATACAAATTCACATTAAAAATAGTTTTAAACTTATTAAAATAATGGTTATAGAAAAGAGAAAATGTTTTTGTATTAGTTAGTCAAATTCAAACACTTTTCATATTGAAAGTTTTTCCAAATTCCAAAGTTATTTAAAACAGAAAACAGAAAAAGAAAAGAAAAAGGGAAAAGAAAAAAAAAACCCATCTATCCCGGGTGGTGGCTCAGCCCGGGACAGATGGGGTGCTATCTATCCCGGGCTGAGCCACCACCCGGGACAGATGGGGTGGCTATCTGTCCTGGGTGCAGCCACCACCCGGGACAGTTGAGTGCTATCTGTCCCGGGCTGAGCCACCACCCGGGACAGTTGAGTGTTGCTATATAAGCAACACTTAGCCACGGGTGGTGGCTCAACCCGAAGCCATTTCCCTCTCCTCGCGAAGCGCTGCCCAAATTTCCCGTGAACAACCCTAGCCGCCGCCGCCTCCTTCTTCGACTCCGGCTGGGCCTCGCCGCCACCTTCCTCGCCTCCTTCTTCGACTAGGTGAGCCTTGAACCCTAGATCGTGCTCCATTTCTCTCTCTGCGCGCGCGTGCCACGAGCCCTAGCCACAAACCCAACTTCGGCTCCGCGACTGAGCTACTCCGGCGAGCGGCAACAGCAGCCTGGCGGCGCTCCGTTAGGGATTTTGGGGGGCAAACGGACCGCGGTGTCGGGGGCTCGAGTATGGGGGCAAACGGACCGCGATTTTGAACGAATTTGGGAGAGGATTTCGGCCGGATTTCTCGATGAACGACAGTTCAAGATGCAGTGATGTCATAGCTGACGTCACAAATGAATTTCTTTTTCTGATTTTTCCATTTTATTCATATCTTTTGATTTAAATGTCCAAATGAAGTCAAACAAATTTCAAAAAATTTGTAAAATTATTATCTTTGTGTTAAACCAGTTGTGGGCATGTTTTGAATAATTTTGAAAATTAATATTTTGAAATATTCATAAAATGCAAAATTGCCCATTTAGGTCAACTTTGAGATTAGTTATTTAAATAATTCATTTTGGTTTAATAAAATAATTTTTGCTTTAATAGGTTATTTAAATAACATATTACAACTATTGGAAATGAAAAGAGAAAATGCAATGAAATATATATTGTGTTTTACATTTTTTGCTTTAGAATAGATTTTAGAATAGATTTTACAATGCAATGAAAATCAATGAATACATTTTTTGATATTACAACTATTGGAAATGAAAAGAGAAAATGCAATGAAAATACAATTTTTGCTTTAGAATAGATTTTACATTTAATTCTTTTCTTATATAGAATATATATTCATGAAAATCATTTTGTGTTTTGAAAATAAATGAAGATCATTTTAAGCTAATGAAATGTTCATTTGGATAATCCATTTATTATAAAATATATGAAGTTATTAAAGTTATTTAGTTGTATGACATATCGGTAAAGTTATTTAGATGTTGAGTTATTAAAATTATTTAAATGGATTGAAATCTCTTGCAGAAACTATGGACACCCGTAGAAACCTTCAACAAGAAGAGGACATGTTCGGCATCATTCGCGAAGGTGATGAATTGGACCCCGGCAGAAACCATGAACAAGAAGAGGAACACGTAGACGATTTCACCGGGCAAGTTCTGAACGAGTCCGGTGATGGACTGGAGGGGCATTCAGACGGAATAGACGTCACCGACAGTTCAGCTCACCGACAGTTCACCGACTCTACTGTTAGAAAGTCGGCCGCCGAGGTAGATATATGCCCTCAGGTTTTTGTCTTCGTTGAAAAGATTTGTGTGTATACATATATTAACTATCACTTTTTCTTGTGTTTAGCCGTCGGCGGGCCATGAACCGGGACCAAGCAAAAAAGCAGCGGTGAAACGAGGCGGGCCACGGACCGGGACCAAAAAGCTCCAAGGGAAACAGAAGTACCACATCGAGGAGATCAATGAAAAAGGAAAACCGATTGCTCCCGCTAACCACGCAAGGAAATTTGTAGCTCAGTGCGGAGTCATCGTTCGGGACAGACTGTCCATCAGGGCTCAAGAATGGTATAAGCCAAAGGTGCCAAAAGAGGGGGTTATTTATGTCTCGAATGCAGACAAACAACTCCTTTGGGACGAGCTCATGCAGAATTTCACTTTACCGGAAGAGGAGGATGTAGAGGAGCCGGTTATAGAGAATCGATGCAAGGCCTGGACTTATATTGAGATGGGTGAATTGTTCCGCAGCTGGAAGAAAAGGCTTAACAAGTTCATAAAAGAAGGTAAAACTCCAGAATTTGTCGGAGTCTACGAAAAGATAAAAGATGAGTGGCCCGAATTTAAGGCGTACAAGCAATCGGAAGCCGCTAAGGCCATGTCAGAGAGAAATAAGAAAAATGCAGACAAAAAGATATATCACCATAACATGGGGTCAGGTGGCTACCTGACGGCCCTGCCTAAGTTTCTGAAAATGGAGGAAGAGTTTTTGGCTAAAGGTATACAGATCGAGACATTTGACTGGCCAGACCGGCTTAAGGCTTGGTTCTATGGGCATGGTGGAAAGTTAGACCCTGAAACAGGTGACTGTCTTTTTACCAAGGAGCACGGACCTGACCCTATTAAAGCTCTCAGAGAGGTATGGAAGGAGGTCACGGAAGGCAGGTTCCACCCTAACAGAGAGAAGGACGAGCTATCGCGAGCCCTTAAGAATCCTGAACACAGTGGACGAACAAGAGGAACCGTCAGCTCTGTACCGTGGATACTTGGGTTTCCCAAAGATGTTGGCACTTATAGAAGCCGATCGAGAAAGAAGAAAGAGATTGCCGACCGGGCCCAGTGGATGGAAAATAAATTACTACAGCATGAGAAGGAGATAGCAGAGCTGAAGGCAGCGCAGACTCGACGGATGCCCTGCGAATCTGAGACGCCCGAAAATCCTTCTCCTGATCCAAAATCAATGCGGAGAAGCAGCGTGGCTTCGACGGAGCTCGATCGCCACAATGATATGCCGGGTCCTCGTCACCCCGTGGATAATATCGTGCAACGGGAACTTTGCGACCTACATGTGCCATGCTTGAACATAACCGTGAAGGTGGCGCACGGCTTTGCCCTACCGCCTAGCCCAAATGGAACTTACCATTGTCGCCCTATTCCAGATGGCTATGCTGTTGTCGGGGTTGATGAGGTTATCAAGACATATGAGGGAATTAAGCTGGACTTCCCTACGGGTGAAGACGAGGTTGAGTTGAGATTTTCCCTCAAGAGTACCTGCTTATGGAAAAAAGAATACATCGTGTTCCCACACATGCAGCTAAATCGCCCTCCCAGTCCACAAGCCAGTCCACATAACTACAACAACGACAACCAATGCGCTAGTCCAGACACCCCCCACAACGACAACCAAGGCGCTAGTCCATCTCCGCCGTCGCGTGAGCGTACTCCGCCGCGTGAGCGTACTCCGCCGCGTCAACGGACTCCATCGCCTCCGCAAAAGAAGCGGAAGTGCACCGCTGCGTCGACTAGTACTCAGAAAAGCGAAACGGCCGGGAAGTCTCGCTTTGTTAACTCTCGCAAAGATGTCGATACATGGGTCGAGGAGATCCAGACTTCCCAGAGAAAGAAGGAAAAAAAGATGTCTTTGCCTGTTCCAGTTTATTCTCCGGAAGCGATACGGTGGGCCATAGAATTTCTTACGCATCCGTCGTAATATGAAATAAATATGGACGATGACTACACACGCGTTCTGATGCGTACATCTAAGAGAGTGCGGGAAGAACAAAAATCTGTTGCCACCCAGAAGAGAGATGTTCCACAACTCGGAATGCAGGCGGGACAATCGGCCCCTCCACTCATATTGGCGCCTTACAACCGGAACCCGATCGATGATGTACTTTCGCAGCAAGCTAGAGATATGGGTATAACTCTGGCAGAGCTGAAGGCATTGCAAGCTGGCGAGAGTGTCACCATACATGAGGTGGTGCGGACATATGTGAGAGGACAAGATCTTGTCGACCCTGCAATGGTGCGCACTCTACCAGCTAGGTTGCACCAACTAAATGCATGGTACTTGCGTACCACGAAAATTCAAGACGGAGACTGGCTCTATGGAAAAATTCCAAAGGATTTTTTTGGCCCAGGTGATGATGAGGTTCAAATCGAGTATTGCGAATTATGGCAGTTATTCAATTTTGACGCGCTCGACAAATCTATCATCAGTGCCTTTTGCATGTAAGTAATTAAATTATGTATATATGTCAGTAATTCTCTAGCTCTACTTATTTTTCATTGCTTGTAATTATCCTTATCACTATATTACTTTTGTACTCTATTATGCAGGCTGAAAATTATACAATCTCGAAAGCTGGGACTCAATCACAAGATTGGATTCATTGACCCTAATCGAGTTCATCATCATGGTTTGTTACATTACCCAGATCAAACGGAGGAGCTTTTGCTTACTTATTTGATGGAGCAACATTACAAAAGCACCATAATTTTCCCGTTCAACTTCGAGTGAGTTGTTTACTTTCTTATACATACTCGATGTTAATTAAGTATATGTAATTGATGATTTAGTTATTAACAAATATAAACATATGGCAGATTTCACTGGGTATTATTTGAGATTGATGTTGAAAAGGCAATCGTTGATGTCTTGGACCCATTATCGAAACCTGAAGAAAAGTTCGACGACACGAAACAGATGCTCCAGAGGTAATTTCGTTCATTATCACAATCGACCTCGTCTTTTCTAATAATATATAGTAATTAGTTAACTTCTTTACTAAGTTTTCATACCGTAAACTTCAGGGTTTGGGACAAGTTCACCGGTTTCCACAAGGATGTCGGTATAGCTAAGAACCTCACTTTTAAATGGCGAGAGGTAAAGACGTATACTAGCTAGGTTCCACATACGCATATTCTTAATTTCAGTCTCACAATACCATTTTTTCAATATTTATGATTATATTTTATTAATTTCTTATCTTATTCTATCATAAAGTGCGCGAAGCAGCAACAAGGCACCAATTTGTGTGGATTCTATGTCTGCGAGTTCATCCGAATTCACTTCAATGAGGGTGCAGACTGGAATAGGGTACGTTAACAATTCATTCAAACTTGTTCACTTCTCAAATTGAATTATTTTCATAATGGTTGATATATTGCTGTTGATCTCTCCTTTTTAGTTTGAGACGATCCGGAACAGGCTAGAAGCAAAAGACCGCCTACTACCAATCGCGGAGGAAATTGCGGGCTTTCTGCTTGACTATGTCATAAAGCCAGGCGCAGAATGCAGTATAATCCGGCCGCCAAAAAAGACCATCCCGAGGAAAAAATAGGGTCTAATGCTTCTCTGTCATGTAAAAAATATTTGTACTTAGCCGTGTCCCCGGTACAGACATGATCTTCCGGTTGTAAATATTTGTTTGGGAGAACTCGTGTACTAGTAGTATTCATGACTATATCCCGAGGAAAAAATCGTGTATTCATGATATATATTACATAGTAACGTATAATATGCAACTCAATATTGTTTGAAATGAAACATAAATGAAAAAACAAAAACACAAAAGAATCAGTAACATAAATAGAAACATAAACAAAAATAGAAAACAGGAAACAAAATAAAAGAAACAAAAAAAAACATATATGCTGTCCCGGTTCGTATTACGAACCAGGACAAATGAGTCGCAGGCAGAGCCTGCCTTGATTGGCCACGTGGCCCCCCTATTGGTCCCGGGCCGTGGCGTGCCCGGGACAAATAGGGGAGGCTATTTGTCCCGAACACGCTGTCCCGGGCGCGTGACCGGGGCAAAAAGCCCTCACGGCCCGGGACCAGTGGCCTGTTTTGCTCTAGTGTTGGAATTTGAGAGTGAAGGACTTGAGCACTTTGTGTGCTCTTGCCATTGCATTTGCATCGGTTTGAGCCCTCCACGAGGATTCGTGGTGGTGATACTTGTGAGCTTGTTACTCTTGGGTCCTTGGACCCTAGACGCCTTTTGTGGCCGGCCTTTTGTGGCCAAGACCTTTTGTGGTCAAGACCTTTTGTGGTCATCTTGAGAGCCCCCAGTTAAGTTGTGGGTGTGTGCCTCAAGACTTGGGAGCCCCCAATTAAGTTGTGGGTGTGTGCCTCAAGAGTGTTGTACGGGATTCGATCTCCGCCCCAAAGGAGATCAATAGTGGAAGGTGAACTCACAACCTTTTGTGGTTGAGTTCATCAGGAGAAGAAGGTGAGCCTTTGTGGCGTTGCGGCTAACCTGTTGTGGTTGCGCACACCTCTCCAAACGAGACGTACACCCTTTGGGTGGAACTCGGGAATACATCCTCGTCTCCGCGTGCCTCGGTTATTCTATACCAAAGCTATTTACTTATGCACTTTATATTGTGATAGCCTTCGTGCTTGAAGTCATCTATCTTGCTATAACCTTGTTACTTCTATTGCTTAGCATAAGTTGTTGGTGCACATAGGTGAGCCTAGTATTTATATCTAGGTTGTATGCTTGTTAAAGTAAACCTCTAGTTTTATTCCGCCTTTATCAAGCATACCGGAATATCCGGGTCTTTCTTGGACCGGATAATCCGGCTTCTCGAAAAAGTTTCGCCTATTCACCCCCCCCCCCTCTAGGCGACGTCTATCCGTTCAATTGGTATCAGAGCCAGGTTATCTCATTATTAGGACTAACCGCCTAGAGATAAAGATGTCGTTTAGAGATCTAGTGCACAATCCCACTTATAGATTCGATGGCACAAATTATGATGTTTAGAAAATTCGCATGCTTAATCTTTTTAGAGACATGGGTTCAAATTTAGAGAGTATTGTAGATATGGGTTTTTCTCCTCCAAAGGATTCACAAGAATTATCTTTAGAGGATGAGAAAAACTCTTATCTCGATACTCTAGCATCTAATGGTCTCATATGTGCTTTGAGCGATGTAGTCCTTGCGTCAATCATGCCTTTTCGGAGCGCTCATGAATTATGGACAAAACTTCAAGATATATATGAGGTGTCCAACATTTCCAAGGATAATTGTCCTCCTTCCACATCCGGTCGTGATGAGTTCACGACTTACTCCACTTCACCGACATGTGGTTTGCCACAAGGTAATGATATGGTGAGTGGTGATAGAAATTGCAATATTGATGGTGAATCCACTATTGATTATACTTCTCACCCATCTTATTCCAATGCTCTATCTTTGGACTTAAACACCTCTAGCACTTCAAATGTCTTAAATGCTAGTGTTGATAGTCCTTGCATATCATGTAGTAGTTGCTTAACTAAATCTCATGATTATATGCTTTCCTTATCTTGTTGCCATGATCAAAATGTTCCTATTTCCTCTAGTACTTGTTTGGCTAACAATGTAGAGGAATCCCAACAATTGTTGGAACAAGACTTGGACCTCAAAGGAGCTTCAAGTGTCTCTTCATCGTCTTCATCCACTACTCACATTTGCCTAATGGCTAAGGAGTATAAGGTATCTCCTAACGTGCACTCCATTATATCTCATGATGATGATGATGATGATGATCTAATTAAGGAGAAGTTTGATATTGTCTCTCATGCTCTCTTAAATAATAAAATAGCTCATGAGAGCTTCTTAGAAATCATGACCACCCTTGTTGAGCTCAAGGAGACCTTTGAGACTATGGAGACCCGTTGTCATGAAGGGTGCGGTCTTGCTCGTGATTCCGCTGGTGAGGTCCACAATCTTGAGAATGCTCTTGAGGAAGAGCAAGAAACTCGGGTTGCCCTCGAGGAGAGATTGGAATCTAGTGAGGAGTTAAACAATGAAGTAATTGCTAAACTCACTAAAAAACATGACCATGCTATTGCTAAATGTAATGTGCTTAGTAAAGAAAATTCTAAGTTAAACAATGAGCTTGTCATGATGTCTTCTTCCACTTCTAATGTTAATGATGCTTGTGCTTCTAACTCCACTTTGTGTGAAGCATCTATTTTGAAGCAGAATGTTGAGCTAAGGGCTCAACTTTATTTGCTAACTAGCAAGTATGGGATATTGAAAGAAAATCATGAAAAGCTTTCAAGCTCTAATGAGGATCTTCTAGCATCCCATGCTAGGCTAAAGTTAGCTCATGAGGCGGACACTACAAAGGTAAAATCTTGTGAGCCTCTTATGGACAATAGCACAACTTCTACTTCTAATGCTTTATTACAATGTGCTAGTACTAGTAATTCTACATCACATACTATTGCTAAATCTTGTGATGAATTACTTTCCTTGCCTTGTTGCTCTAACAATGTAGCTACTACTTCCTCTAGTATTTGTGTTGAAACTAACCATGTAGAGGAACTCAAAGAGCTCAAGGCACAAGTCACTTCTTTGAAGAAAGACTTGAAGAAGTATCATGAAGGGAAGTCCACCCTCGACAACATGTTGAGAGTGCAACAACTTTCTCATGACAAGAGTGGACTTGGATTTAACTCCAACAACAAGAACAAGTCCAAGAACAAGATGAAGCACAAGTTCGTCAAGAAGAAGGGCCAAGAACAAGTTATTGATTTGGCCAAGATTGTGAGCTTCAAGTGCAAGGTTGAAGGGCACCATGTGAGATCTTACCCTTTGAAGAAGAAGCCTCCTAGTAAGAAGCAACAAGGGAAGCAACCTCAAGTCCTAACTCAAGCTTCCCAAGTTGAAGAACCTTCCGTTCCCAAGAAGAAAGGTAAAAGCCGCCTTTTCTACAAATGACGTGGGAAGGATCACTTTGCTTCTTCATGCACTCATGGTACCTTATCCAACCCTTCTACTATAATTGACAATGTCTATTCTCTTCGAAAGGATAAGATTGGCAATGTATTTGCCAAAGTTATTGGTACTCAAAGTGGTGTCAAGAAAAGAACCATTTGGGTTGCCAAGCCTATTGTGACTAACCTCTTAGGACCCAACTTGGTTGGGGACCAACAAGCTAAAACTTGATCAATAGGGGTAAGCGGAGGACATTGGAGACTTGACTACATCATGAAGAATTAAGGGATCTTCATCATTCATATTCTCTCAAGTCAAGTCAATTGGATTATATTGTCTTAACATATATCCAATGCTCCTCCTTGCGGTAACTTGTATTTAATTCATATGTACTCATTGAAAGTTACTTGCACCCTTGCATGTGTTTGGTTTTGTACCTTACTAGTGTTTCATATGTGTTGTGCACTCTACTTACTTATGTTGAGTAATCAAACTTGTGTATGCTGGTTTGCACACCATGTATGTTTGAGCCTCTTGTCTATTTGCTATCATCTTAATTGGCTCTTTTAGGGATTTTAATGGACTATCCCATTTTGGGGGAGTGTTGTGCTTTTTGGTAACTCACCATCCTAAAATGTGTATTCATGAGGAATACCACTTAGTGGTGATATTTCAGTATTATCTACTCTCTTTGTGGTATGTCTTACTCATGAGAAGTTCAAATTCTAATGTCCATTAATTATCTCTTGTTGGATTTATTTTGCCTCTTGTTAAATAGAATGGATTATCACATTATGGGGGAGTAATAAGCTATGTGCATATTACAAGCCTAGAAAATGTGAACATGTGAGGTAGTGTCATCTAGAGTTGATATTTATTGATTATCTTGTTCCTAGGTGGCATGGTACTCAAATAAGTTGCATATTTGCTTAAATGCATTTTGTTCACCCATCTTTTGGTATCTTGTTTGTGAGAGAGTTTCTTGATGCTTAGTATGATCATTGAATATGTGAAGTCATCAAGAATCTCTATATAAGCATGTTTTCAATTCTTATCTTTTGCCACATGCTTATGTTTTGTGAATATGATCTTGAGCATATATGTCATGTACCACCGAGAAATATCTCCATACAATCATTGTCTTTGACAAGTGATAATTATATTGGTGGTAAAATTATTGATCATATTTACATTGGCTTTTGTTCCTAAATTGTATTATTCTATTGCCAAGTTTGTTTTGGTTTAACCTTCCTTTTGTCTTCTTTGCTTCATTTGGATCTTTTTGTTGCTCTACTCATAATTTGTGTTGTGCTTTCTTGAGTTAGGACAAGCAATGATCCCATTGTTGTGCATTCACATTCGACCTTGGGGGAGCTATCCTACATTGAGTAGAACATCATCCTTTTAATTGTTATCGGGTCTTATTGATTTTCTTGAACTTTGTGTTCAAAAAGATATATGGAGGGTAATGATCCCACTGGTGTGCATTTTGTATTTACATACAAGATCTTAAAAATGCACTAATCATGGGGAAGCTACTCTATACTCTTTAGAACACTATTCTTTAAAATTGGTTTGGTATCTTATTGCTCTTCTTGAACATAACTAATTGGTTAACAATATATTTGGAAAGTGATGATCCCATGTTTGTGCATTTTGTATTCAAATACAAGATCATAAGTAATGCACAAATCCTGGGGAGCAATCCTATATGTTATTGCACATTAGTTGTCTTCAATTGGTTTTTGATCCCGATGACATGTCTCTTTGAAAGACAAACATTTTTCGTCTTGGTACTTTGTGCCATCATGAAAATTGTAGAGGGCTTGGTTCATTTGTTGGAACCTTACTCTTCTTTGTGGAGTTGGCTATCTCATCCCATGGTTCCTAGTCTACCTTTTTGGATGAGATAAACCTTCGAGCATGCTTGTTTGATTTATTTCTTATGCTCATTGGTTTAGCCTTGACCATGTTTTCATTTGATATATTTTCAAATTGGTTTCTCCAATCATGGGTTGGTTCGAGTCTTTGATACAATGAGGACAAATCTTTCTCTTGCCACACTTTTGTGTAGCTTCTTGATTTAATTGGTGTTTTGTCCAAATTATATCTTGTTTGGTTCTTGAAAGTTTTGTGCATACATATTTACTATTTATATATCTTATGGCATGCTTACTTTCATTGATCCAATATATAGGATAAACTCCATCAAATCCTAAATGGCTAAGATGTGCATGAAATTCAATTTCAAATCAATATGCACATATTTATGTGAAGTTTGTCCTATGTATTGTAGTTGGTTTAACTACTTTGGACCCAATTAGTTTGGGTACGATAGTGTACTTGATTTGTTTTAAATACATGTGAGATGCATTGGAAGCTTGCCTCATTTAAAAGAAGATGTCTTCACCATGTGCTTCTTGGAGCCAAGCTTGGATGATTGTGAATTCTCATCTTCTACACCGTCAATGCTATCTCGGTAACAAGTATCTAACTCATGCATATACTTCTAGCTCTCAACCTTGTGTAGGTTTTTCTTTGGCATGAGTTTATATAAGTTGCATTTGATATGGTTTTTGCAAAGTTTCTTTCAAAATATCTTCATTGCTAATGTGAGTAAGCCGGGATGATTACACATCAAGGGGATTTATATAATCATCTTCATGATTCACCGATCCCCAATATGTTAATCTAGCAAATTCATTTCAAAGTCTCTCATGTGCAATATTGATGAATTCTCATAAAGCATTTGCCTTATGTGATATTTGTTTTGTGTCTCGAAGTATCCCAACTATCACTTATCCTATGTGGGTATTTGTGATGCTTTGAGAACTTGGTGTTGGAAGTTCATCTATACCCTCTAAAAATAATTTGAGCTATGTGCTTTGCTTTCAAGCAAAAAATCTTATTGGTGTATTTATGACTTCCTCTTGGATACCACGTGCGTTACCTTGTACCTACATTGTGTGTCCATGATTCTTTGTGGACTTAGTGTCCACTTAGAAACTTATACACATGAGGGTATTTACATATTTAATTGGTATTCAAAATCTTTAGTGATCACCTTTTATTACTTCCATGATTCTTTGGTGATCTCTAAAAGGCACAAGCTTTGTTTTTCTTTTAGTTTCACATTGCATCTTAATAAGCTTGTGATCCTATTTGATTTATCCTCTTGGGTGTGCTTGTTTGCGAAATACATGATATGCACTATGTGCCTCATAATTTGAAAGACTATGGTGTTGCTTAGGCTCATCCGTGTTTAGTCTCCTAAATTGTATTTCCATGTCACACCCATCCTTTCCCGGTTGAGCAAGTCTTTATTTTCCACTTCTCTCCTTTATTGCTCAAAATTTGTTTGTTGCAAGGTATACTTATTTTTTTAACTATACAATCTTGCACCTTTTTGTGTTCGAAAGAATCTAGGAGGAAGTGAGGATTCCATGTTGTGCACACTATATTGAAATACAAATCCTTCATTGTGCACGTACCTTGGGGAGTTCCCTCTTGATTTTTAGAACACTTGGTTTATCTTATCATAATATCCTATTGTGCTCAATTGGTTTTGGATCCCTTGATTGCTTGCTTCTTTGTGAATGTTTTCCCTATTTGCAATTGGTATCCTTCTAGTGGATTTCAATTGATATATTTCTTGTGCAATTTTTGGATCCTCAATATAGTTTGATCTCCTCCATCTATTCGTCATTGGATAAGTGTATTTGATTTCACTCATATCATGAGAAATGCATAAATCATGAAGGAGATCTTATTATGTTACCTTTCCAAAGCCTTTCGCCCATTTCGGCAATCGTTGCCAATGGGGAAGATGTTTTGGAGGGTTGTATGGAATTGGATTTGTACTTTGATTTATTCTTATGTATTTGCCTTCCTTGCCTTTGCATTCGTTGCTTGGTTTTATATATATAGTGGAAACTCCACCATCGGTAATGGTCGATAATATATGCAATGAATTCAAGTTCATACAACCGTGCATAAATTATGGGGGAGTTTGGTCTATATATGTGGATGAACTAACATCACATACCTTTGTAGTATTTAATGTTAGTGCAACCATTCTTGTTCGTTAAATTCCATATTATAAACCCTCTCAAAAGAGATTGTAATCAATTACCAAAATGGGGGAACTTTGATAACTTAGAAGAGGATGGCGACTCCCACCTCCCCTGGCGACTCCAAGGGCGATGACGCCGCCGCCACCATCTAGGGCCCCTCCGGCGGTCTTTTCCGAGGATTAGCGGGCTGGATCCTCTTAATGATCCTTCATCCATCGCTCATTCATTGGATTTTTCCATCGGTCATCGTTTTCGATCTAAGGTTCGTGATCTTTTCTCCATCTCTGTCAGTCCGATCTCTGCCTCTCACTGGTTCTACTTAGTGGTTTCATTTGGCCGCGCCTCTTTCCGTTTGGATGAGATCAATGTCAGTCTGGCCCTCTCGGCATCTTTGGGGGTTGCTTTTGATGAGATTGGCACGACCCGTTTGGCTGATCGAGTTTTTAAGTTTGCTGTCAGTTCAAAGGCTGTGGGTTTCATGATCCATAATTTGAGATCTATCAAGTGTACTCAATTTACTTGTTACTTTCATCTTTGGGGTAAAGGAGGTCTGAACTGGCAGCGGGAGGAGCAGCGTTGGTTAATTGAATCATCTCCTGAATGGTCTACTCAGGGAGTTTCACGTCGATCTCGTTTTGCTTCTGAAAACCATGTACCACTCCATGATCCTCGTGTTTCGAAGGTTTTCAATCGGCTCCTTTCTCAGCTTGCACCTCCTCTGATTGACCCGTTACCTACAGTACTGACGGGGGCAAACTCAATTTCGCTTGGAGTCAGGTCACTTGATCAGGATAATCGATCGAATCAGATTCAGCCTACTCGCACAGTTCATCAGGAGAGAGATCTGCTTGAGCGGGAATCGCGCAATTTGTTTCCCAAACAGTTACCCAGACTACAATGGTTGCCTGTCTCTCGTCCCGTTGCGACTGAGTCCCCTGTTGGCCCATCTAGCCCTTCATTGGCAGCCCATCAGGCCTCTCAGCCAAACGTGTTAGCAGCGAATTCTTTTTGCTCCCGTTGCCTTGATTATCGCCACTTAAGGATTCATTGCACTAATCAGATTCGTTGCCGATCTTGTTGGAATTATGGGCACCTAAAATTTTTGCTTTTCCAAGCATATCTATAAAAGGAAATATCGGGCAGTCACCAAACAGAACCCTTTTATTCCACCTGATACACAACTTGTCGACTCGTCTCCCTAGATTGAGAAAACCCTCGACTATGCCGCTGCTCCCTGTCCCGGTGTCTCCGCTGCTCTGCTGACGCTATCTGGCGTAGGTGAAACCATGGCTAACTACCCCTGTGATCCTATTCCTCATCTCCCACCAGGCTCTGGCATCATCCCTTTCAACAACCTCCGTCCGCAGCGTGGCTATGTTGTGCTTGGAGGCTCCTTCCCGGAGGTTAGTGACGACTGGGCGATTATCAGATTGGAACCTGAACCTAGCTGGGATCAGTTCGAATGTACCTCTGCATTGCTTACTGCTTACTTCCATCAGAGAGGATTTGAGTTTCGCCAGATTAGTCGTTGTGCCATGGGAACTGCGTTGGTTCGCTTGGATGGTGTTATTGACAGAGATAGTGCTATTAGAAACAGCCCATACTTCATTGGTGATACTGTTCTTAGAGTGATTGAACATGATAGGGGATTGAATTATCGGTCTGCAACCTTTACTCATGATGTGTGGATAATGTTGCTGAATTTCCCACCTGAATGTTGGAACTTAAACTCCATTGTTACTACCTTTGCACCCTACGGTCGTTTTCTGATCTGGAACCGTGATGAGGATAACAAAGCACGGATTCTGGGTAAGATTAGGGCGTTTGACCTTGAGAGTATTCCAGGCAGCATTGTGGTGATTCAAAGCTTCAGTGCGGACGGTCAAGGTGGCAGCTGGTCCTGTCCCTGTCATTTGCTCAATACTCATATGCTTGGTGTTGGTGCTGGTGATGAAGACCCTCTCCCGCCTGATGGAGAGAACCCCCACCCTATTCCTATTGTGGTGGATGGTTTTGCCATGTGGCATGCTGAAAACGAAGGTCCTGAACCTGCTGCTGTCCCAGTTCAGAATATCGACGACCCTGTTCTTCAGACACCTCCGCAGAGCCCTGTTGCCCATGCCAATGCTCAGGAAGGAATTGCACATGAGATAGATCAAGAAGATGTGGTTCTTGATCAGGAAGTTATGTTGCATGAACATGACCCAGTGGAAGCTGTTGAAGATTTACCTATTGCTGGCCCCAATGCCCAAGAGGTGTCTGCTGCTATTGGGGATGAACTGCATTTACCTGTTAATGTTGCAGAGAAATCTAAGGATGCTGCAGATTCTACTTCTGCTTCAGCACATAATGTTGAAGCTGCTCAGCCTTTGCCTACACAGAACTACCTTGCTGCAGTTCAGAATTTGCTAACCACTATTACTGTCTCACCAACTGATCTCCTATCTGCTTTATCTGACAATATAGTTGTGGGCACATCTTGTCAGATTGTCGAGGTGGATACAGATGGGTCTACTCAGAGCAAATGCCTTCTTCATATCAACACAAAAGCTGCCATTCCTAAACCTACTTCTTCGGTACAGCTAACTGAACTAGAGGATGAAGGAACTGTTCTGGTTCCTGCTTCTGTCTCTGTCAGGAAGAGAAAGTGTAAAGCTCCTTACACTACTGAGCTAGTTAGGAGGAGCTCCAGGTTAGCTAAAATCAAGGGTGGATTCAAGGATGCCAAAGATGCTGAGGTTTATGCCAAAGAACATGTAAAAAAATACACTGCCTCTGTCATTGATTATGAAACGGCCACACCTCCTCACCTGCCTATTGATCTACTGCAGTCCATTGCTACTGGGCCCTGCCAGATGCATCTTGAAGATGTTTCTGATGATCACCTCAACTATGATAGTACCAATGATAGTGTGGAATGAAGCTATTTCATGTTGGGGTCTGATCCTTTCTGACGAGCGCAGTCAGTTTCAAAGGATCTATTTTGTGGTCTCTTTTGTTCTGAATTTTAAGAGTCAATGGCATGTAATAAGACTGTATTTGGCTTTATGTTGCGCAGTGAACACTTGTCTGTCTGTGTGTGGTGGCAGTTTTGTGTTGCTGTGTGGGGATCATGTGTTATATCAGTACTCGTTGTCTCATTATAGTTTGTCGGTCACTAGTTGGTGTTCTGTTATCTTGACCTGGCAGTTTTGTTTTTGGTGGTCTTGCTGTTTTGCATGTTATGGGCATTTTAGGCTATGCGTTTTGTCCTTATTCACATGCCTTTGCTATCTTACATGCAAACTGATCTTTTTAATTCTGCTCAGTGTTCCCTCACCTGCATTGGTTTCTAATGAGTAGAAAATGGATTATCTTAGACTGAAATTTACGGGGGATTAATTCCCAATTGAGGTGGAATGACATCAGACAAAATATAGAGGAATCAAATTGCAACATCTTGTGTTTCCAAGAAACTAAAAGAGAGAATTTTGACCTGTCTTATATCAGAAACTTTGCGCCACGGCGTTTTGATCAGTTCATCCACTCTCCGTCTATTGGTAGTTCTGGTGGTCTGATTATTATCTGGAACAGTCATGTCTTCAGAGGGCAACAAATTAGTATCTCTCGTTATCATATCACAGTGGAATTCTCTTGTAATATAAGTGGTCATATCTGGTATCTTACTAATGTTTATGGACCCAACCAGCCTGACGAGAGATCTCTTTTTATCAATTGGCTGCTTAATCTCGATTCCTCCCCAATGGATAATTGGATTATTATGGGTGATTTTAATCTGGTTCGAGGTCCAGAAAACAGAAACAGGCCAGGTCGAGATGTTAACAACATGATTGCTTTCAATAGACTGATTAGCCATCATGATTTGGTTGAAATTCCTTTGAAAGGTCGAGCATTTACTTGGAGTAATATGCAAAACCCACCACTTTTGGAAAAGCTTGACTGGGTATTTACATCTGCTTATTGGACATCAAACTTTCCAAACACTTTGGCTAATCCTCTTGCTAAATTATCTTCTAATCATGTCCCTATGCAAGTTCAGATTGGAATTGACATCCCTAAATCACGGATCTTTCGGTTTGAGGAGCAATGGTTAAATTTTCATGGTTTCAAGGAGACCATCACACAGAATTGGCATAATCCTGGCCTTTTCAAAAATGCTGCTCAGGATATAACTGCCAGACTAAAGCATCTCAGATATGGGTTAAAAAAATGGAGTAAAAGTGTTTCTCAGCTAAACAAAATTATTTACTCTTGTTGCTTTGTGCTTGCTTTGTTAGACGGTCTGGAAGATCAAAGGAGGCTGTCCATTCCTGAAGTCAATTTTAGGAAAACTATTAAGACCCATCTCTCAAAGATACTAGAGGCCAAAAGAATCTATTGGAGGAATAGAGCTAAGATTAGATGGGCCAAACTTGGTGCTGAGAATTCCAGATTTTTTCACACCTTTGCAACAAAAAGCTTCAGAAATAATTTTATTGCCAATATTACCACTGATGATGGTCGTATTGTTTGTGATCATGAGGATAAGGCAGCTAATTTTGTGGCATGCTTTCAAGAAGAGAATTGGGTGTTCTGATAATCCTGAGATGTTGTTTGATCTTCTGAACCTAGTGGTACCTAACAACCTCATTGATTTTTCTGCTTTAGAAGCTCCTTTTACTGAAACAGAGATTGATGGGATAGTGAAAGAGATGCCTTCTGACAAGTCCCCTGGACCTGACGGTTTTAATGGAGCATTCCTGAAAAATAGCTGGGATACTGTGAAGGAGCAGTTTTATTACCTTTGCTTCAAGTTCTATGAGGGTAATTTGGATATCACTAGCATTAATTCTGCCTTTATCACTCTGATCCCCAAGAAACCCAATCCTGAGGGGGTTAATGATTATAGACCAATTTCTTTGGTGAGTATCACACTTAAACTTATCACTAAGCTCTTGGCCAATAGAATGCAGAAGGTGATTGTTAGAGCTTTACATAAAAATCAGTACGGTTTTATTGAGAGCAGAACCATACAAGACTGTCTTGCTTGGGCTTTTGAATATATCCACCTTTGCCATAAGTCAAAAAAGGAAATCATTATCCTTAAGCTTTATTTTGAAAAAGCTTTTGATAAGGTGGAGTATAGTGCAATCCTTCTTATGTTGGAACATATGGGATTCGGGGGAAAATGGATGGGCTGGATAAAATCCATCTTATACTCTGCTTCTGCTGGTGTTCTCTTTAATGGTGTGCCAGGGAAAAATATATTATGCAAACGTGGTGTCAGGCAAGGTGATCCCCTCTCACCCCTGCTTTTCGTTTCTACTGCTGAGCTCTTGCTGTTTGTTATTAATGAGGCCTGGAGAATAGGTGATCTGGATTTACCTCTTGATAGCTCATTTGGTTTGGACTACCCAATTATACAATATGCAGATGATACACTGTTGATCATGCCAGCTTGTAATATTCAGTTATGCAGACTCAAAGTCTTGCTGGAAAAGTTCTCCTCCTCAACTGGTTTAAAGGTGAATTACTCAAAGTCCTCTCTGGTGCCTATTAATATCCTGGAACAACAGAGTCAGGAACTTGCCCAGACCATTGGCTGTAAGGTTGAATCCCTACCTTTCACCTATCTTGGTTTACCACTAGGCACTACTAGGCCTAGGATGGAGGATCTGCTTGGCATTATACAAAGAATTGACAGAAGACTAGTTGGGATTGCTGATACACTCTCCTATGATGGTAGACTTATTGTTGTTAAATCCATTATATCAGCCATCCCGAATTTTGCAATGTGCACCTTAAAGCTGCCTCTGGGTTTTTTGGATTATGTGGAAGGAAATACAAGAGGTTTCTTCTGGAGAGGAAAGGATATTCACAAAAAAGGAAAAAGTCTGGTTAAATGGGATACAGTATGCAAACCTAAAAAGGCTGGAGGCCTTGGTGTTCTTAATCTGAGGACTCAGAATTGTGCCTTGCTATTCAAGCACCTTTTTAAGTTTATGAACAAAGCAGATGTGCCATGGGTTCAGCTCATTTGGCAGGCACATTATGCTGATGGCAAGGTTCCTCAAAATTCTAATCCTTGTGGTTCATTCTGGTGGAAGGATTGCTTGACACTTCTAACTACCTTTTTGGAGTTAGCTTCTGTTAAACCTGGTGATGGTAGTACTATTCGGCTGTGGTTTGATAATTGGTCGGATGATCTTTTGCGAAATAAGATGCCCCATCTTTGCTCATTTGCGAGGAGTCAGGAGATTACCTTAAAACAAGCTTTTGCTATACTCAGCGATGAGAATATCTTTGATATGTTTCATACTCCTATTTCTCCTATAGCAGCTCAACAATGTGTTGACCTTCAGTCTACTCTCCTTAGCAGAGATGGCATATCTGCCCCTGATCAGTGGTTGCTCTCACCCTCTCTCAAACCCTATTCCAGCAAACGGGTCTACGCTAGACTTTCACCTCCAGGTCTGGCTCCTATACCCATGAGGTGGATATGGAAATCCTGTGTTCTCCCAAAGCATAAAATTTTCTTTTGGTTGCTCCTACAAGATAGGTTGAACACAAAGGAATTGTTGGCAAGAAATAATTTCATCATTGAATCTTATGATTGCATTCTCTGCTCTGATGGTGGTTTTGAGGATTATAGACACCTTTTCTTTGACTGTGATTTCAGCCGTAATTTCTGGTGGAAGCTTAATATTGAGTGGAATGCTGATCTTGATCTGATGCTTATGTTGATGGAAGCCAGACGAAGATATAATTTGATTTGCTTCAAGGAATCACTCATTGTTGGATGTTGGGCGATCTGGACGCACAGAAACAGAAGTATTTTTGATAATCAGGAGATTGACCTGGATGTTTGCTTCCAGGACTTTATTTGTTGTTTTAAGCTTGTGATGCACAAAGCTAAGCCCTCTCTTAAGGAGGGTATGTCCCAATGGGTTGACACCTTATGAACACCTGCTATGTAATATTTATTTGTTGTGAATGAGAAAATAGAAAATGAGGCAGTAGGGTTTTACCCTACTGTTTTGCGCTTCAAAAAAAATACCAAAATGGGGGAGATTGAAAGAGCATTTTCCCTCATGTGTGGTTTTGGTAATTGAATGACAATCTCTATGGACTAATGTTTGCATTGAGATATCCTTATAGATCATGTCCATGGAAATAGAGGAGTTCATGTCTTGGACTCTTGAAGCTTATGTGTTGAGTGGAGCATATTGCAATTATGTCTTGAAGGATTCAAGACATAATATTAGTGAAGAAATGTTGGAAGATACAAGGTTGATCAAGATGTTGATCAACACACAAAGCTACAAGCTGTATCAAGAGCGATCATGTATCTCTTGGGATGATTTCATATAGCTCATGGAGGATGACGTCATGTGGTGATCGTCATTGAGGTTGAGATGTGCAAGACCAAGAGAAGCTTTTTGAAGAGATCCTATGCTTGGAGCTTGCTATGGATACATGAAGACGGAGCCTAGCGAGACTCTCCCATTATGGGTATGGGGGAGTATTTGGAGAAGTCTTCATCAAGCATGTGCTTGGACGCGCAATCAAGAAAGATGAACCACTTGAAGAGATCAAGATATTCATCATCTAACTCAAGTGGAATGCTCAAGGCAAAGGTATGATCTTGATAGGGCTATAGGATAGATAGGCGTACTATCAAGAGGGGCTCTCAAGTTAGTAACTTGATCACATCGTTGTGGAGAGCTCGAACCTTTGCATATTTGGCATATCATATTTCTTGATTCTTATTTGACTTTTATCGTTGTGAGGAATTAGAGCTTGGTTCATCTCCATGTCAAGCTCTAGTTCATCGAAAACGGTTTTACTTTGGAAAACTTGTTGCGTTTTTTATGTTTGAGGTTTTATCGGTTGTTCTTTTATCTAGAGATCTTTCATTTCCCCATTTGGTTTTAACCTCACTTGTTGTACTATGATGTTTCTCTGCATGATCTTATAGAGCTCTTCGTGGTGATTCTAACGAGCCAAAAATCATCGAAAACGGAGTTCGTATGGTCAAGATATCATCGTTTTCGTGTTGACGTTTCTACCAGGGGCGGAAGTTCCGACCCTAGGCCGGAAGTTCCGGCCGGCCGGAAAGTTCCGCCCAAACTTCCGGTTTGACCAGAGAACACTTCCCGGGCGCGTTTTGGGGTGTTTGGGGGGTCCGGAAGTTCCGTGGTAAGCCCGGAACTTCCGGCCCAAGTGGGAAAAACTACCCCCAACAGGCAGATTTGTTGGGAACCTATTTAAGGTGTCATCTTCCCCAATGGTTCCCAAGTTTTGGTGCTCTCTCTCCTCCTCCATTGTTGATCTCCAAAGCTTTGAGATCTCTGAATCCCTCCAATGATTCTTGCTATTTCTTGAGGGAAAAGAGAGAGGAGATCTAGATCCACATTTCCACCAATCCATCTCTCCTCTAAGTGAGGGGAACCTAGTGGGTCTAGATCTTGGAGTTCCTTTGTGGTTCTTCTCCTTTGTTCTTCCTCTCTTCTCCCCCCATAAGCATTAGTTGCTTTTGGTGGGATTTGGGAGTGAAGGATTTGACTCCTTTGTGGTTTCCTTTGTTCTTCCTCTCTTATTCCCCCATAAGCATTTGTTGCTTTGTTGGAATTTGAGAGTGAAGGACTTGAGCACTTTGTGTGCTCTTGCCATTGCATTTGCATCGGTTTGAGCCCTCCACGAGGATTCGTGGTGGTGATACTTGTGAGCTTGTTACTCTTGGGTCCTTGGACCCTAGACGCCTTTTGTGGCCGGCCTTTTGTGGCCAAGACCTTTTGTGGTCAAGACCTTTTGTGGTCATCTTGAGAGCCCCCAATTAAGTTGTGGGTGTGTGCCTCAAGACTTGGGAGCCCCCAATTAAGTTGTGCGTGTGTGCCTCAAGAGTGTTGTACGGGATTCGATCTCCGCCCCAAAGGAGATCAATAGTGGAAGGTGAACTCGCAACCTTTTGTGGTTGAGTTCATCAGGAGAAGAAGGTGAGCCTTTGTGGCGTTGCGGCTAACCTGTTGTGGTTGCGCACACCTCTCCAAACGAGATGTACACCCTTTGGGTGGAACTCGGGAATACATCCTCGTCTCCGCGTGCCTCGGTTATTTCTATACCCGAGCTATTTACTTATGCACTTTATATTGTGATAGCATTCGTGCTTGAAGTCATCTATCTTGGTATAACCATGTTACTTCTATTGCTTAGCATAAGTTGTTGGTGCACATAGGTGAGCCTAGTATTTATATCTAGGTTGTACGCTTGTTAAAGTAAACCTCTAGTTTTATTCCGCCTTTATCAAGCATACCGGAATATCCGGGTCTTTCTTGGACCGGATAAATCCGGCTTCTCGAAAAAGTTTTTAAATCGCCTATTCACCCCCCCCCCCCCCTCTAGGCGACGTCTATCCGTTCAGAAGCTCCGTGTCAACATCCGGGTAATGCGCCTTGGTCAAGGCCAAGATGCGCATCGAGGCACGCCGGGCTGCAGACCTCCTCCAGTTATCCAGCCAAGCCGGCAAAACATTCAGTTGTTGGAGGAATTTGGCCTGTGTCGTGGGCGGCTTCTCCCATCCGTGACAGGCCATCAACGCCTTGCCAGCTCCATAGTAGAGCTGCTGCACAAGCGTGTAGACGGCCTTGAGATTTCCCTCCGGCTCAAGCTTGCAGATAGGGTTCCAAGACCCTGGAAAGAGAAAGCCAGAAGTGTCAGGCGGCAGTACAAGCCAAGATGCGTGACAGTCAAAATTAGAGCCGGCTTACCAAAAAGCGCGGTGGTCATCTCAGCATGAAACGCAACAAGCTTTGAGTATTTGGCATTGGAGGCATTCAGATCCTCTTGAAGCTTGTCACGCTGCTCCGTCCAGTTGGTCTCATGCTTCTCCATCTCCCGACGGAGGAGGGAGTTCTCTTCAGCAGCCTCGGCGAGCTTCTTCTCAAGCTCGGCAATCTTATTTTCAAGACCGGCACGGAGGCCGGCTTCGGTCTTCAACTCCCCCTTGACAACGTCAAGGGCATGGTCCTGCTGGCGGGTCTGGTCCTGAAACAAGAAACAAAAACACATGGTCAGGATGCGGCGAACAAAAGTAAAGCCCAAATTGTTATAAGTCCTAGGTAGCGCATGCTGAAACCCGGCACTTGGGGGCTACTCAATTGTGGGCTCAAGATCAAACAGAGCAAGTAAAGACCCGGAACACTGCAAGCAGTCATCCCGATTCTTGGGGACTACTCAGTTGAAACCAAAAGACAAACAGAGCAAGTAAAGACTCGGAACACTGCAAGCAGTTATTCCGACTCTTGGGGACTACTCAACAAAGAACATAATAGACCAAAACTAGACAAATTGGAAGTCCCGGGTCATCGTAGGCTGATAACTCGACACTTGGGGACTAGGAGAGATATACATGCATACCTCAAAATTTTCTTGGAGCTCAGCCAAGACGTTGTCCTCCGCCTGGCGCGACTCCCCAACACGCCTATGAAGCTCCCCGAAGAGAGCTGTCAAGTCCAAGTCCTTATCGGACTGGAAGCCGGGGGCCTTGTCGGTTGAAGATTTGGAGGTGGCGGCACCTGGCGCGGCGGTCTTGGTGATGCGGGAGTCGAGAGGCTTGTCACCCTTGGTAGAGCCGGTGATCTCCACATTCGGCAAGCCAGATTTCTGAGGAGAAGCCGGGTGCGGCGGCGACTTATCGGCCCCTCCCTCAGCACGGAGGGGCGAAGTAACATCAGTATCATCCACAGCCGGAGAAGGCGTGGGCATAGTGCGAACTCTGTCCAAAAGAAAGAGGGTTACAATAAAGACAGAGAAGTAAAAGAAAAGGGTGAGAGAAAGGCGGCGTACCCCTCATTGACAGCAAAGCCGCCAAAGAGATCATCGCTCGAATCTGAAGACACTGAGAGAGACCGCCGCTCAGTCCCGGCTAATGGATAAAGAAGGGAAGTGCGTGTCTGCAGAGGCCTGACCTGGCGAGGAGTCGGGTTACGGGAAATACCTTCACTAAGTGACTCGTCAGAGTCGGAGGATCAAAGCCGGCGCTTTTGGCAACGAGCTTCCTTTTCCTCCTGAAACAAGACAAGTCCAGTAAGGCCAAAGTAAGAATAAGCAAAGCTAGATAAGCCCAGGCATGGCGAAGTTACCTCGGCGGAGTCTGAACGAAGCCTCCTTTTGGAAGCCGGTGGGGCCGGGTCTGAAGACGGAAGAACCGTATCTGACATATTGGCCTCATCAATAGAAGGAGACCGGGTTTCCCGAATGTCGGCGTCCATTAATTCAAGGAAAAGCCGGGTGATGGAGTTTAACTCACCTTCTGCTTCTTCCTCCACGCCGGCCTCGGAGCCGACCTCTTCAACGTCGTTACCCGACTCATCGGCAGAGTCGGGCGAAGAAGGCAAGGCGGCGGACCACCAGGTATCGTCCGCCTAAAGAATTAAAGATTAGCAACTTGGAGAAAGTTCTGAAACATGAAGAAGAAGACAAAGGAATCAGAAAGTACCGGCTTCAGCGGATTGGCGGCGAAGAAGGGAGGAAGGGCGGCGCTCGCCAGAGAATCCGGTGATTCATTGACAATTTTCCAGATAACCCGGACCAGCGCGTCCGCCGATTGACCGCTTCGGTTGAAGCGCATCGGGTCGTCCGGAGACCGGAATATTGGCAGATGAGGCCTGGCCGAATGTCGAGTGGCATGATGCGCCACCCAACCCAACAACGGACCAAGTCCGCGCCAGTCAGGCCGTGGGCCAGTAGGGCGCAAACCCGGCCAACCAGTGGCTTGATAGCCTCCCGGTCAGTCGGGGAGGCAAAGAAGTTCATATTCTCGTGGAGGGTGAGCCTATCAGCACGAAAGCCGGGAAGGGCCGGCTCACCCCCAGGAGTAAGTGACAGCAGTAGAACCAAGTCTTCTGTTAGTCCTTCGGGTGTGAGTGGAGAACCACACCCGGAAAGATGATGTTGCGGCGGCACTGGATTGTAACGCCACCGCAGGAGACAAGAGGCCCCCCCAGGTGTTCCCGTTGGGGCTTGCAGTAGTAGAACTCGAGGAAAAGAGGAAGACTGGGAGCGATGCCGAGGTAGGCTTCGCAGAGGACGACAAAATGAGTGATGTTTAACACCGAGTTTGGTGCTATGTCATGTGGACGGATGTGGAAGTAATCGAGGATCTGGCAGAAGAAAAGGGAACCCGGGGGCTTAAAACTACGGGGGATGTGATCGGCAAAAAGAACTACCTCGCCGGGTCCTGGTTGCGGTAAGGTCTCTTCTTCGTCTGGGGCGCGCCAGTGGGCCTCCGACTGAGGCGGAAGCATGCCGAGTTTCACCAGCGCTTCAAGCCGGCTATCCCGGACATTGGATTTGCCCCAGTTACACACGGCCCGACGTTTGGATTTCTCAGCGGCGATTGTGCCGGAAGACCCGGCGCCGGGTGTGCCCTTGACCTTCTTGGGGCCGCGTTGGGCAGCCGACTTAACCGGCATCTTGATGATTGAAAGCCGGAGATCTACAAACAAGAAATGGCAGGAATAAAGAGTCAAGACGGATCTACGGGATCGAGAAAAATAACAAGAAAAGGGATATCAAGCGACAGAGCAGTTCATCTGCATGAACAGTGCAGACGAAGAAAGTGCATCAAGAACACGAAGAACCCATCGCCACCCAAAGAGCTTCGAATAGCATGAAGGATAGAAAAGTTCACTAGTCCAGGAGAAGAAGATCTGGCGCGCACGTGGGCGTGTGTGCGTGTGGAGTTCTTGCCCGAGGCGTTGAAGTCCGAACGGTGCGGAAGATGAACAGCTCGAGAGCTCGGGAAGGTGACGCTGGCGCGAGGAGGAAGAAAAAGGCGATGGGTTCGGGGGAGAATGAGTTCCTAGCTCACCCCGGGCACCATATTTATAGCCCTCTAGGGTTTGACCTGGGGGCAAAATGGGAAGGATAAAAGGATAATGATTATACCGGGGGACAAAAATCTGTCAGGCGAGATATTCTCTGACAGAATATTGACTTCCCCGAGGTGGTTATTGTCTCCTCGATTCCCGCGCCCGGATAGACATTAAATATGTCATTGACTCGGAAGTTTGACCAAAAGGCAAGGAAAGGACCAAAGAAGGGAGAAAGTCAAGGGCGAAGAGAGTGGAAGCCGGCAAGTGGTGGCCGGGTTACGAGCCGTTGACCAAGCATCGGGCCGGCTGAGTAAGTAACCCGAGAGCCTGCTTGCTTAATGAGTTGTTTATTGTTTTTCAGATAACCCGGACAAAAGGGCCGACGGCTTCCCCCAGAAACCTGCTCCAAAGCGCAAAGGTGAAGCAAGTTGAGTCTGATGTCCAAGTTATCCTGGGGGCTACTGTTGGGGGGATCGTAACCCGGTAGGCCCACCGACATAGAAGATAAGCCGGCCTGGCAGGAGGCTTGGCCGGATCAAGCCTAAATACATGGGCCGGGTGATACGTAAGCCGGAGCGCGACGTATGCCTTGGCCCGCAAGCGAGAAGGATCCAGAAGGCTGGTGACCAAGTACAAGACAAAGTCCTGCTAAGGAAAGAAGAGGCTTAGAGGACTTAGAGTAGAGTCCGGGTATGATAGGAACCCGGACCCGGCCTTGTACCTCCAGCGAGACCCGCCACCTATATAAGGGGGTCTCCTGGTTCCTAGAGACACAGGTTCAATCGACACAAGTCATAGGACAAACACATTGTAATCTCGAGACCCAGAAGCTAAGGCGCCGAGTCCCGAAATCCTAATCAGTAAAGACGAAGCAGGAAGTAGGTCTTTACCTCAAGACGGGGGGCCGAACCTGGGTAAACCCTTGTTTCCCCACGCTGCGCTAGACAAGCTTCTGATGTCGGAAGCCGCCATGCCCCACATCTCAAGTTACCTCCGGGTAACATCTGCCGTAACAATCCCACGACAGGTCTACCCCCTGTCGGCGCTGTTTAAAGGGGTAGATTGCCGGGTATGATTTTTCCCAACGGATGTTGGGTTTCTCCGTGCCGGGGGTCCGGAGCGTCGGAACCCCACCAAACCTTGCATGGACCACTAACATGTGTATATTATTCCATTGGTAGGATGTGGGAACCAATATACAACTCCGAGGTGCGACCCGCTACATCGACCCCTCTTACCCCCTTGCAGGTTCATGCACTGAGAGGTGGAAAACTCTCGTTTCAGGAACCGGGCATGGAATCGTGCAACGGAGTAGATTAAACGTTGTTTGCTCATGGACCTATGTATCAACCTAACACAACCAAGCAAAAAAGTTCGTGCGTCTACCCGCTCTCGGCGCCGTTTAAAGGAGTAGATCGCCGGGTTTGACTTTTTCCCGGCGGATGTTGGGTTTCTCCGTGTCGGGGGTCCGGAGCGTCGGAACCCCACCAAAACATGAATGGACCCCTAAACTGTGTATATTAGTGTGTTGGTAGTCTGTGGGAACCAATATACAACTCCGAGGTGTGGCCCGCTACATCGACCCCTCTTACCACCTAGAAGGTTCATGCACTTAGAGGTGGAAAACTCCTGTTTCGGGTGCCAGACATGGAATCGTGCGACGGAGTAGATGAAATGTTGGTTCCGCATGTACCTATGTATCAAACCTAACACAACCAAGAAAAAAGGTGTATGCGTCTACCCCCTCTCGGCGCTGTTTAAAGGGGTAGATCGCCGGGTTTGATTTTTTCCCAACGGATGTTGGGTTTCTCCGTGCCGGGGGTACGGAGCGTCGAAACCCCACCAAACCTTGCATGGACCACTAACATGTGTATATTAGTGTATTGTTAGGATGTGGGAACCAATATACAACTCCGAGGTGCGACCCGCTACATCGACCCCTCTTACCCCCTTGTAGGTTCATGCACTTAGAGGTGGAAAACTCTCGTTTCAGGAACCGGGCATGGAATCGTGCGACGGAGGAGATTAAACGTTGGTTGCTCATGGAACTATGTATCAACCTAACACAACAAATCAAAAAAGTTCGTCGCCTACCCCCTCTCGGCGCCGTTTAAAGGAGTAGATCGCCGGGTTTGACTTTTTCCCGGCGGATGTTGGGTTTCTCCGTGTCGGGGGTCCGGAGCGTCGGAACCCCACCAAAATTTGAATGGACCCCTAAAATGTATATATTAGTGTGTTGGTAGGATGTGGGAACAAAGATAAAACTCCGAGGTGCGACCCGCTACATCGACCCCTCTTACCCCCTTGCAGGTTCATGCACTTAGAGGTCGAAAACTCTTGTTTCAGGAACCGGGCATGGAATCGTGCGACGTAGTAGATTAAACGTTGGTTGCCCATGGACCTATGTATCAACCTAACACAACCAAGAAAAAAAATTCATGCGTCTACCCTCTCTCGGTGCCGTTTAAAGGAGTAGGTTGCCGGGTTTGACTTTTTCCCGGCAGATGTTGGGTTTCTCCGTGTCGGGGGTCCGGAGTGTCGGAACCCCACCAAAACTTGAATGGACCCCTAACGTGTGTATATTATTGTGTTGGTAGGCTGTTGGAACCAATATACAACTCCGAGGTGCGACCCGCTACATCGACCCCTCTTACCCCCTAGAAGGTTCATGCACTTAGAGGTGGAAAACTTCCGTTTTGGGTGCCGGGCATGGAATCATGCAACAGAGTAGATGAAATGTTGGGTCTCCATGTACCTATGTATCAACCTTACAAAACCAAGCAAAAAAAATCATGCATCTACCCCTTCTCGGCGCCGTTTAAAGGGGTAGATCGCCTGGTTTGACTTTTCCCAGCGGATGTTGGGTTTCTCCGTGTCGGGGGGCCGGAGCGTGGAACCGTGCGACGGAGTAGATGAAACATTGGTTCCCCATGTACCTATGTATCAACCTAACACAACCAAGCAAAAAGGTTCATGCGTCTACCCCCTCTCGGCGCCGTTTAAAGGGGTAGATCGCTGGGTTTGACTTTTTCCCAACGGATGTAGGGTTTCTCCGTGCCGGGGGTCCGGAGCGTCCGAACCCCACGAAAGCTTGCTTGTACCCCTAACATGTGTGTATTACTGTGTTGGTAGGCTGTGGGAACCAAGATAAAACTCATAGGTGCGACCCGCTACATCGACCCCTCTTACCCCCTTGCACGTTCATGCACTTAGAGGTGGAAACCTCCCGTTTCGGGTGTCGGGCAAGGAATCGTGCGACGGAGTAGATGAAATGTTGGTCCCCCATGTCCTTATGTATCAAACTAACACAACCAAGAAAAAAGGTTCATGCGTCTGCCCCCTCTCGGCGCCGTTTAAAGGGGTAGATCGCCGAGTTTGACTCTTTCCCAACGGATGTGGGGTTTCTCCGTGTCGGCGGTCCGAAGCGTCGGAACCCCACAAAAACTTGAATGGATCCTCAACATGTGAATATTATTGTGTTGGTAGGCTGTTGGAACCAAGATAAAACTCCGAGGCGCGGCCCGCTATATCGACCCCTCTTACCGGCCCCCTTAGCAGGTTCATTCATTGAGAGGTGGAAAACTCCGGTTTCGGGTGTCGGACATGGAATCGTGTGACGGAGTAGATGAAATGCTGGTTAAACATGTTCCTATGTATCAAACTAACACAACCAAGCAAAAAGTTTCATGCGTCTACCCCCTCTCGGCGCCGTTTAAAGGGGTAGATCGCCGGGTTTGACTTTTTCCCAACGGATGTTGGGTTTCTCCGTGCCGGGGGTCCGGAGCATCGGAACCCCACCAAACCTTTCATGCACCCCTAACATGTGTATATTAGTGTATTGGTAGGATGTGGGAACCAATATACAACTCAGAGGTGCGACCCGCTACATCGACCACTCTTACCTCCTTGCAGGTTCATGCACTTAGAGGTGGAAAACTCTCGTTTCAGGAACCGGGCATGGAATCGTGCGACGGAGTACATTAAACTTTGGTTGCTCATGCACCTATGTATCAAAGTAACACAACCAAGCAAAAAAGTTCGCGCGTCTACCCCCTCTCGGCGCCGTTTAAAAGAGTAGATCGCCGGGTTTGACTTTTTCCCGGCGGATGTTGGGTTTCTCCATGTCAGGGGTCCGGAGCGTCGGAACCCCACCAAAATTTGAATGGAACCCTAACATGTATATATTAGTGTGTTGGTAGGATGTGGGAACAAAGATAAAACTCCGAGGTGCGACCCGCTACATCGACCCCTCTTACCCCCTTGCAGGTTCATGCACTTAGAGGTCGAAAACTCTCGTTTCAGGAACCGGGCATGGAATCGTGCGACGGAGTAGATTAAACGTTGGTTGCCCATGGACCTACGTATACCCTAACACAACCAAGCAAAAAAATTCATGCGTCTACCCCCTCTCAGCGCCGTTTAAAGGACTAGATTGTCGGGTTTGACTTTTTCCCGGCGGATGTTGGGTTTCTCCGTGTCGGGGGTCCGGAGCGTCAGTACACCACCAAAACTTGAATGGACCCCTATCATGTGTATATTAGTTTGTTGGTAGTCTGTGGGAACCAATATACAACTCAGATGTGCGACCCGCTACATCGACCCCTCTTACCCCCTAGCAGGATCATGCACTTAGGGGTGGAAAACTTCCGTTTCGGGTGCCAGGCATGGAATCATGCAACAGAGTAGATGAAATTTTGGGTCACCATGTACCTATGTATCAAACTTAAAAAACCAAGCAAAAAAGTTCATGCATCTACCCCTTCTCGGCGCCGTTTTAAGGGGTAGATCGGCTGGTTTGACTTTTCCCAGCGGATGTTGGGTTTCTCCGTGTCGGGGGTCCGGATCGTCGGAACCCCACCAAAACTTGCATGGACCCCTAGCATGTGTGTATTAGTGTGTTGGTAGGCTGTGGGAACCAAGATAAAACTCGGAGGTGCGACCCGTTACATCGACCCCTCTTACCCCCTAGCAGGTTCATGCACTTAGAGGTGGAAAACTCCCGTTTCGGGTGCCGGGCATGGAATCGAGCGACGGAGTAGATGAAATGTTGGTTACCCATGTACCTATGTATCAACCTAACACAACCAAGAAAAAAAGTTCATGCGTCTACCCCTCTCGGCGCCGTTTAAAGGGGTAGATCGCCAGGTTTGACATTTTCCCAACGGATGTTCGGTTTCTCCGTGCCGGGGGTCCGGAGCGTCGGAACCCCACAACAACTTGCATGGGCCCCTAACATGTGTATATTAGTATGTTGGTAGAATATGGGAACCAAGGTACAACTCCGAGGTGCGACCCGCTACATCGACCCCTCTTCCCCCCTAGCAGGTTCATGCACTTAGAAGTGGAAAACTCCCGTTTCGGGTGTCGGGCATGGAATCGTGCGACGGAGTAGATGAAATGTTGGTCCCCCATGTCCTTATGTATCAACCTAACACAACAAAGCAAAAAGTTTCATGGGTTTACCCCCTCTCGGCGCCATTTAAAGGGGTAGATCACCGGGTTTGACTGTTTCCAAACGGATGTGGGGTTTCTCCGTGTCGGGGGTCCGGAGCGTCGGAACCCCACCAAAACTTGCATGGACCCCCAAAATGTGTATATTAGTGTGTTGGTAGGCTGTGGGAACCAAGATACAACTCCAAGGTGCGACCCGCTACATCGACCCCTCTTACCGGCCCCCCTTGCAGGTTCATGCACTTAGAGGTGGAAAACTCCCGTTTCGGGTGCCGGGCATGGAATCGAGCGACGGAGTAGATGAAATGTTGGTTACCCATGTACCTATGTATCAACCTAACACAACCAAGAAAAAAAGTTCATGCGTCTACCCCTCTCGGCGCCGTTTAAAGGGGTAGATCGCCAGGTTTGACATTTTCCCAACGGATGTTCGGTTTCTCCGTGCCGGGGGTCCGGAGCGTCGGAACCCCACAACAACTTGCATGGGCCCCTAACATGTGTATATTAGTATGTTGGTAGAATATGGGAACCAAGATACAACTCCGAGGTGCGACCCGCTACATCGACCCCTCTTCCCCCCTAGCAGGTTCATGCACTTAGAAGTGGAAAACTCCCGTTTCGGGTGTCGGGCATGGAATCGTGCGACGGAGTAGATGAAATGTTGGTCCCCCATGTCCTTATGTATCAACCTAACACAACAAAGCAAAAAGTTTCATGGGTGTACCCCCTCTCGGCGCCATTTAAAGGGGTAGATCACCGGGTTTGACTGTTTCCAAACGGATGTGGGGTTTCTCCGTGTCGGGGGTCCGGAGCGTCGGAACCCCACCAAAACTTGCATGGACCCCCAAAATGTGTATATTAGTGTGTTGGTAGGCTGTGGGAACCAAGATACAACTCCAAGGTGCGACCCGCTACATCGACCCCTCTTACCGGCCCCCCTTGCAGGTTCATGCACTTAGAGGTGGAAAACTCCCGTTTCGGGTGTCAGACATGGAATCGTGCGGCAGAGTAGATGAAATGTTGGCTCCTCATGTCACTATGTATCAACCTAACACAACCAAGAATTTTTTTTCATGCGTCTACCCCCTCTCGGTGCCGTTTAAAGGGGTATATCGCCGGGTTTGACTTTTTCCCAACGGATGTTGGGTTTCTCCGTGCCGGGGGTCCGGAGCGTCGGAACCCCACCAAAACATGCATGGACCTTAGTGTGTTGGTAGGATGTGGGAACCAAGATACAACTCCGAGGTTCGGCCCGCTACATCGACCCCTCTTACCCCCAAGCAGGTTCATGCACTTAGAGGTGGAAAACTCCCATTTCGGGTGTCGGGCATGGAATCGTGCGACGGAGAAGATGAAACGTTGGTTCCCCATGGACCTATGTATAAAAACTAACACAACCAAACAAAAAAGTTCATCTGTCTACCCCCTCTCGGCGCCGTTTAAAGGGGTAGATCGCCGGGTTTGACTTTTTCCTAGCGGAAGTTGGGTTTCTTCTTGTCGGGGCTCCGAAACGTCGGAACCCCACCAAAACTTGAATGGACCCCTAACATGTGTAAATTAGTGTGTTGGTAGCCTGTGGGAACCAAGATAAAAATCCGAGGTGCGAGCCGCTACATCGACCCCTCTTACCCCCTAGCAGGTTCATGCACTTAGAGGTGGAAAACTCCCGTTTCGGGTGCCGGGCATGGAATCGTGCGACGGAGTAGATGAAACGTTGGTTCCCCATGGCCCTATGTATCAAACTAACACAACCAGGAAAAAAGGTTCATGCGTCTACCCCATCTCGGCGCCGTTTAAAGGGGATATCGCCGGGTTGTACTTTATCCCAACGGATGTTGGGTTTCTTCGTGCCGGGGGTCCGAAGCGTCAGGACCCCACCAAAACTTGCATTGACCCCTATAATGTGTATATTAGTGTGTTGGTAGGATGTGGGAACCAAGATACAACTCCGAGGTGCGACCCGCTACATCGACACCTCTTACCCCCTATTAGGTTCATGCACTTAGAGGTGGAAAACTCCCGTTTCGGGTGCCGGGCATGGAATCGTTCGACGGAGTAGATGAAATGTTGGTTCCCCATGTCCCTATATATCAACCTAACACAACCAAGCAAAAAAATTCATGCGTCTACCCCTTCTCGGCGTTGTTTAAAGGGGTAGATCGCCGGGTCTGACTTTTTCTCAACGGATGTTCGGTTTCTCCGAGCCGGGGGTCCGGAGCGTCGGAACACCACCAAAACTTGCATGGACCCCTAAAATGTGTATATTAGTGTGTTTTTATTATGTGGGAAACAAGATACAACTCCGATGTGCAACCCGCTACATCGACCCCTCTTACCCCCTAGCAGGTTCATGAACTTAGAGGTGGTAAACTCGCGTTTCGGGTGTCGGGCATGGAATCGTGCGACGGAGTAGATGAAATGTTGGTCCCCCATGTCCTTATGCATCAACCTAACACAAACAAGAAAAAAGGTTCATGCGTCTACCCCCTCTCAGCGCCATTTAAAGGGGTAGATCGTCGGGTTTGACTTTTTCCCAGCGGATGTGGGGTTTCTCCGTGCCGGTGGTCCGGAGCGTATGAACCCCACCAAAACTTGCATGGACCCATGAAATATTTATAGTAGTGTTTTGTTAGCCTGTGGGAACCAATATACAACTTTGAGGTGCGACCCGCTACATCGACCTCTCTTACCCCCTAGTAGGTTCATGCACTTAGAGATGGAAAACTCCCGTTTCGGGTGCCGGGCATGGAATCGTGCGTCGGAGTAGATGAAATGTCGGTTCCCCATGTACCTATGTATCAACCTAACACAACCAAGCATAAAAGTTCATGCGTCTACCTCCTCTCGGTGCCGTTTAAAGGGGTAGATTGCCCGGTTTGACCTTTTCCTCGTGGATGTTGGGTTTCTCCGTGTCGGCGGTCCGGAGCGTCAGAACCCCACCAAAAGTTGCATGGTCCCCTAACATGTGTATATTAGTGTGTTGCTAGGCTGTGGGACCAATATACAACTCCGAGGTGCGACCCGCTACATCGACCCCTCTTACCCCCTAGCAGGTTCATGCACTTAGAGGTGGAAAACTCCCGTTTCGGGTGCCGGGCATGGAATCGTGCGACGGAGTAGATGAAATGTTGGTTCCCCATGTCCCTATTTATTAAACTACAAGAGGTCTTGAGACAGAAATTATGCTGCAACATTATTTTGCCCTGCTTACTTACTAACCACTGTCCTTTATTGGAAATCTAAACTTATATTCTTTTGACATATATTGCTTTGCAGTAACAGATTTAATACTCTTCTTGACAGGAACAAACTCTACTATCTTCTTCTTAGGACCCTCTCGGCGCCGTGTAAAGGGGTAGATCGCCGGGTTTGACCCTTTCCCAACTGATGTTGGGTTTCTCCGTGCTGGTGGTCCGGAGCGTCGGAACCCCACCAAAAATTGCATGGACCCCTTGTTGCGTACCTGCACTTAAAATATGGCAAGGTACCTGTGTATAGTGCAAATCACTGGATCGATTCGTTTGCACACACAGTTTACGATGTAATATCCCAACAAAGTATCAATTTTATTACATCGATGATCTAGACTTACAAAATATTCAATACAAGTTGCATAGCATAAATCTAGCTTTGAAAGAGTAAACAGCGGAAATACAATAGCAGTGAGTCTCCATCACATTCATGTTGCCACAGGCGAAAACATGTTGGTTGTAGACTCGAAACCCAAACGTAGTCCTTACTCTTCGTCAGATATTTCTGCAACAAATAATAATTTGCAACAGAGGGGTCAGATTCCATTTGAAATGGATCTGGCAAGTGACACTATGGTGGACACTTAATGGAATAACTCTATAACCTATATGCATATTTGGCTGGTGGAGTTTCAAGGCTATTTTGCGTAAATCCAGTTTTGCCTAACTCTTTGTAAAACAAACTTATTAACATCATAATTGGCAACACTGGTTAACCCAGGTGAGCCAAAAGATATCTCGTCCTTGGGTGCACCCTCAGGTGAAAACCCCCACATTCAATGGTCCTAAGTATAGTAGAAACTATCTTAGGTGAAAACCCCCATGAACATGGTCCTGAGTAGTCCACTGTTGTTTACTTATCAACATTTTATTAAGAAATTAGAATGTTGGGATTCCTCCATTGTCTTTGATCAGCTGTAGTCTTTACTTGGAATACTTCTCCTTGAGTTCTTCCCATTCTTCTCCCTTTATTCCTCACACCCCTTTGTTCCTGGGCTGGCCTTCCACAAGTGTGCTCTCAGGTGAGAACCCCCACGTTCATGATCATAAGTATAGTAGAAACTATCTTAGGTGACAACCTTCATGGACATGGTCCAGAGTAGCCACTCAACATAAACCAAACGACCAATCCACCCAGATGATTCATTAACTCAGTGGGTGTGCACTCCCAGGTGAAAACCCCCACGTACTATGATCCTAAGTATAGTATAAACTATCTCAGGTGAAAACCCTCATAGACATGGTCCTGAGTAGCCACTTAAGATTTTGTAAAACCTTTCATCAATTGCATAGCATCAAAACTGTACTAGGTCATTTTATAGGTACCTAGACACAATGGAATAGGGAATTCTAAACATGTCTTGCATAGCAATACTACTAAGTCATACACATGCTTAGGAAAATATTTCTAGTTATGCATATAAAAATACTTGGGAATTTATGAGGTGTGCCACTTGCCTTGGCAACAAGAAGAATAGCAACAACAGCTGCAACAGTTGTCGTTTCCCTCCGAAATTTCTAACACATCAAACAAAACACACATAAACGTACAAACAAAATAACAATACAAAAATATGTTATGCATGATGTGCAAAATACTTAGAGAAAATACTAAGTCTATTCTTCCAGGTGATCAACAATTATTAACAACTCTTTTAAAATTGGATATTCACTATAGTGAGAGAGACAGACAACCGGCCAGCCACTTATGTTGTGGAACAGGCCAGACAAACATGTAAGGTTAGTTTCCAGGCCGCTTCATCTCACTATGGCGCTAGGATCCAACAAACTTTAAAGATGATAATAACATGACCAAAAAATTTTTATGTCTAAAGTGAAGGACAAGATTAGGGAAGAGGGGAAAAGATAGATAGAAGGATGTAGAATCTTCTCCTTTCTTCCTTTTCTTCTTGATGTAATGACTTCACTGCAATATGTAGACTTGATGGCTCTGAAGACTTGATGGTGTTGATAGCATCCAAGTTGGTCTTGAATATAACTTAGTCATCCAGAGGTCTAAGAGAAGAAGGGAGAATAGAGAGAGAGGAAGCAAGACTTAGAAAATATTGTTGGTTGGTCTTCATGAACTTCTTCTTGATTTTCTTCTAAGTGCTTCTACTCCTTGAATATACTTCTGAAGTCTTGTTTTGGCTAAGTCCTTTACTGGCCTTCTAGCTCCATGTTGAAATCCCTAAGTGTCTAAGTGCATTGCACATTTTAATCATGAGAAACATCATACTAATTTTTGTGATATTTATGAAGTAAGCATTAGGCTATAAAGGCAATTTATATAATTTCTATTTTTCCAAAATATAACAAAAATAATTAATATAAGATTAAAGTTTTCTGTGATTAAATTTTTATAACAATTTTTTTATAAATAGTGTTAATAGACAGAGGGGAGTTAAATAAATTTATAGCAATTGGATTTAATCAAAAAAATAATGTTTCTATTAAATGTTATGTCAAAAATAGTCAAACTATTCAAATTAAACATATAACTAATAAATCATCAAAATAATACTCAAAATTATTTTATAACAGAGGCATCCCCTTACAAATATTCCAAAGTTTCCAAATCAATTTTATTTGAAATTTTTGGATTTATAGATTTAAAGTTATTAAAAATATACTCAAAACATCCATTTGAAATTTGAATATTTCAAACTAAGTCAAATTTGCATTCTAACAGATCTGAAATATTCTACATGTCAAGGGCTTTCCAAAAATATAAAATTTGTCTAATTTGGATGTGTGAGTAAAAATTTATAATTTTTTTAATAAGCATAGGCTTTTCTGTAAAACAGCCAATTTAATCTAATTACGAAAATTAATTTCCACATTGGCGCTGGCTGTGCGCTGACGTGTCTGCTGACTGTGCACTGAGCTGGATATGTGAATGGAACTGAGTCGTAGGATTTAGATCTAACGGACGAGAACAAAGCTTGCCGGTTCGATTAGAAACAATAAAACCAATCCATCCGATCGAGATCCGACGGTGGAGATCTAATCTACCAGAAGCTAGCGGCGCTAGGTCACCGGATTTCTCGCCGGAGATGCGCCCGCGGCGGTGACGCCTCCGCATCATGTGTTCCCGGCGAACTAAACGCTACGGGGACAAACTGATGTTACCAGAGCGTGTGGGACGTTACGGCGGAGACGTTGGCGAGGTGGACGGCTTCGACGTGCCCTTCTCCTCCGTGGATCGCTCGCCGAAGTTGCCTGAGGCGGCGACGTGCTTCGGTCGTGCACGGACTCGTCGATCTAGCGCAGGAAAGGACAAACGGCAATGTCAAACGGACGCGCACGGTCAGGGGAGGGAGTATGGGACACGAGGGAGAGCTCGGGAGGTCTACTCTCACCAGAATGTGCAGATCGCGGCGGCGGTAGTGGATGAACGGCGGCGGTGGTTGTGGACAGCCTGGGGGCGCAAACCGAGAGGGAGGAGAGGGGAAACTGAGAGGAGAGCTAGGCGATTGATAGGGCAGGGTCGGGGTGCCCATTAAGTCCCTTAATCAAGCGAAATCACGACGAGAAAATCTCGCCCGAAACAGTCAGGCGCATGTTCTTTGGCGCGAAGTTGAAGGAGAAGCTGACGTGTGGGCCCCACACGTCAGCGGGTGAGGGAGAGAGAAGCGGGCTGGGCCGCTATCTGACGCCCGCGCGCGAGGGAGATATGGTGGGCTCGGCCCAATTAGCTCTTCTAATCCCTTTTTTTTGTTTACTGTTTTCTTTTCTGATTTCTGGATTTTTAAAACTTTTAAATTATGAAACCAAATCAACTCAAATTAGTTTCTATAATTTTGTAAAAACAATATCTGTCATTTAAAACACTTATGGTTATGTTTTGAACACTTCTCAAAATTAATGATTTTGAAATATTGGTTTAATACAAATTGACACTTAATGTCAGATTTGTATTTATAGCTTAATTAAATTTCATTTTGACTAAATATTTTTTTATTAAATATCCACATTCAAATATGTTTGAAATCAAGTTATTTAAACTCATTTTCAATTACTAAATTCATTTCTGGCTTTAGTATAATATTAAATAACATAACTCAATTATTCGAAATGAAGAGGATAATATAATGTATTCATTTTTAATTCAAAATACCTTGCGCACCAATAAGTTTCATAATATGATAAATTATTTGAAAACTCCATACAATACCTTTGGAAAAGATTCTGGATTTATATAATTTCTTATATTAAATGTAGTCATGAAAATCATTTTATGTTTTTGAAAATTAAGGAAAATAATTTAAGTCAATGAAGTGATTATGTGGATAATTCATTAATTATAAAATCTTATGAGGTTTTAAAGTTATAAACTATAGACTTATAATTTCCAAACTATGTTTTGAACTCATGTAAAGAATGGAAACTAACTTGCAAGTATACCATTTTTAAATCGTTTTGAATTTATGAGTTTATGAATAGATATGACTAAGTGGTTGAAATCAAATACTTAAAAAGAAACTTTGTATTACATGAAAATGGTTTGAAGGTTGGTAATTCATTTGTAAAATAATATATTAAAGTTTAAGAAATACTATGGATGAAATAATCTAGAAACAACTTTTGAAAATAATGATTAGTTGAGATATTAAATTTTAGTGATTTTTAAACATAATAAAATGTTTTGATGTTACACCCCTAAATTATGTATAGTAGTGTGTTGTTAGACTATGGGAACCAAGATACAACTCCGAGGTGCGACCCCCAACATCGACCCCTCTTACCCCCTAGCAGGTTCATGCACTTAGAGATGGAAAACTCCCGTTTCGGATGCCGGGCATGGAATCGTGCGTCGGAGTAGATGAAATGTCGGTTCCCCATGTCCCTATGTAGCAACCTAACACAACCAAGAAAAAAGGTTCATGCGTCTACCCCCTCTCGGCGCCGTTTAAAGGGGTAGATTGCCGGGTTTAACTTTTTTCCGGCGAATGTTGGGTTTCTCCGTGTCGGGGGTCCGTAGCGTCGGAACCCCACCAAAACTTGCATGGTCCCCTAACATGTGTATATTAGTGTGTTGGTAGGCTGTGGGACCAAGATACAACTCCGAGGTGCGACCCGCTACATCGACCCCTCTTACCCCCTGCAGGTTCATGCACTTAGAGGTGGAAAACTCCCGTTTCGGGTGCCGGGCATGGAATCGTGCGACGGAGTAGATGAAACATTGGTTCCCCATGGCCCTATGTATCAACCTAACACAACCAAGCAAAAAGGTTCATGCGTCTACCCCCTCTCGGCGCCGTTTAAAGGGGTAGATCGCTGGGTTTGACTTTTTCCCCACGGATGTAGGGTTTCTCCGTGCCGGGGGTCCGAAGCGTCGGAACCCCACCAAAACTTGCATGGACCCCTAAACTGTGTCTATTAGTGTGTTGGTAGGCTGCGGGTACCAAGATACAACTCCGAGTTGCGACCCGCTACATCGACCCCTCTTACCCCCTAGCAGGTTCATGCACTTAGAGGTGGAAAACTCCCGTTTCGGGTGCCGGGCATGGAATCGTGCGACGAAGTAGATGAAATGTTGGTTCCCCATGTCCCTATGTATCAACCTAACACAACGAAGCAAAAAAGTACATGCGTCTATGATGCACACGGTGGGTGTGTTGTTGGAGACCCCAAGAGCAAGGTGAGAAGTAGTGCAGCAGCAAATTTCCCAGTAGGTGTCGGCCCAGTGGGGACTGGTGTATGAAGAGTCCACTCCCCCCAGGCCTCGCACGCTGGCTAGTCAGACAAAACGACTAAGGACCAGGCCTCGCCGCCTGATGGGACCCTCGAGAGGCAATTCCCCTCGAGGGCCTGAAGAGGAAACGAGGGCCTCAAAGGGTCCCTCGCTTCAGGAGACCCTCCCGAGGCACCAGCGCGCCTGGAGGGAAGTCAACAGGAATCACTCCACCGGCCTTCCCAGGCCTGTGGGGAAATGTCGCGGCCAAGGAAGTACGGCTGGACGCACATGGTCACTGCCACGCCCACGTGGTGACGCAAGCACTCCCGTTGCCATTTGGGTGATAAAGGAGTCAATAAAGTTGCGCCGCCTGCTGCAGTACTGCCAAGGCTTCCATTTTGATGATAAAGCGGATGGACGGCGCAACCCTCCAAAGAGAACGTCATCGCGGGCTCCACCTCAGAGACTGCCTTCCCTGCGGGCAGTACTGCGCGGTCGGCCGCTTGTCGGCCACCGCGCCCACCTTTATCAGTGGTGGACCGCTCCATGGACGAAGGGGCCACGGTGGACTCCTACTCCACCATGCCTCTGCCATGTGGGAACCACCTTGAAGGCCAAGCAGAAGGAGAGCGACGAAGGAGCCTATAAAAGACCAAGACCTCCATCATAGCAGTGGTTGGCCAATTGCTTGCGACAACGCTTGTAAACCCTAGCAGTATCATGTAGGATAGCCTCTGGCTGGAGGAGAAAGACGATCATTGCTTCCCTCCCCATGCAAGAACTGCTTCAAGGGGGCCCTCGGCAAGCTCTGTTGTACTGTAACCACCATAATCCAACACAGACAAGCAGGAGTAGCAGTCTTTCCTCCTCACGAGGGCCGTGAACCTTGGTACGGGCCGGTGTCTATCTCTGTCGTGAGTGTTTCATCTTCAGGTCCGGCGAGCATCGTCGCCGCGCCCCTCAAGGGTCTTGACCTCCGCGTTCAGTCCCCTTCACGAACTACACTTCAGGAAGTGACTACCCCTGTTCTTAGGGAGTCATAACCCGACATTTGGCGCGCCAGGTAGGGGATTGAGGCGCGTCAACGACCTTCGAGCCGCCTCCGCGCCATGGCGAACACCCGCGCTACCCGTGCCGTCCGCGTCAGCCAATGCGCGCCTGAAGGAACGCGCGCCCCACCAGGCGCCACAGCCACTCGCGCACGACGGGGCCGACCCCGCCATTAAGAGTGCGCCCCCTCGGGCCCTCATGCGGAGGAGCCAGAACGCATCTCCGAGCACCAGGAGGACGCGCAGTCGTCGCACCCGACGCGACGCCCGAGCGGTTCCGGCCCTGGCAGGACGGACCCCGTGCCTCACACCGTGCTGCTCATGGCGCAGGAGCTTCTCCGCTACTAGCCCACCGCTGAGGCCAACGAACAATGGCTAGAGCGCCTCAACCACCTCGTCGGCATCGGCACGACGCGCCCTGCTCCGTCGCAGTCCAGCGTGCACCCCTCTCTCGCGGGCACGGTCGCAACAAACGCGCCTCCGCCTCTGCCAGGGCCCGCACCGGCTGCGACGCAGAGGGCTGCCTCGCACGCATCCTCGCCTCACAGCTGCTTTATCGTGCAGCGCACCGCGCCTGACGCTTGCGTGGGGATGGAGCTCCAGCGCAACCGCCAGAACAGGCTCGTGGAGGAGATCGGCCAGGCGGGCCAGCAGAACCGCAGCGCGCTGCAGCATGGGGTCTCCACGTACGCCACAGGCTGCATGGCGTTCACCCGCTCCCTGCATTGCGTGGTCTGGCCCCCGAAGTTCAGGCCGGCTCTCCCTAAGGGCTACGACGGCTCCAGCAACCCCATCAAGTTCCTGCAGCTCTACACCACCTCCATCCAAGCTGCAGGTGGAGACAACAAGGTCATGGCCATCTGGTTCTCCCACGCGCTTCGCGATTCTGCGCTGTCGTGGCTCCTGAACCTCCCCGAGGACTCCGTCAACTCTTGGGAGGAGCTCTGCAAGCAGTTCATCTCCAACTTCAAGGGGACGTACGAGCGCGCCCTCACGCACAAGGACCTGCGCGCTGTGGTGCAGAAGAAGGATGAGACGCTCCGCAAGTACATCCAGCGCTTCAGCCAAGTGCGCAACAAGATCACGAACATCCCTGACACCCAAGTCATCGCCGCCTTCCGCGAGGGCGTCACAAACAGCAGGATGCTCGAGAAGCTGGGCATCCACGACAAGCTCACTTCTGTGGTGAAGCTGTTTGACCTGGCGGACAAGTGCACCAAGGCTGAAGAGGGACTCCTCTTCGTCAAGATGTCCTCGAGAGGGGACGAGCACGCTGAGGGGTCCAGGAGCCAGAAGAAGAAAGAGAAGCCCAAACAGAAGGCCACCGCGGTTCTCGCGGCAGAGCCTGACGCGAAGGGCACCCGCAGGGATTCCCCTGAGCCTGGAGAGAGGAAATATGACCACCGCCCATTCTGCATCTACCACAACAGGTGCGGTCACTCTACAGAATCTTGCTTCGACCTCAAGAGGTTGAGCAAGGAGCGCGCACAAGCAGAAGGTTGTGGCGGCCGCGACCGAGGCCGTGGCTACCGCGGGAGCGGACACAAGAGCGGATACCAGAAGCCATCTGGCAATCACGCCAATGCCGCGGAAAAGGATGGCGATCTCCCTGACGAGGAAGATGGTGGCTACCAAGCCCCAAGAGGCGCCATTGCATGCATCCTTGGTGGGGCGCAGGCGCCAAAGTCGAACAATCAGTTCAAGCAGTTCGCCCGCGAGCTCAACGCCGCCCTCCCAAGCACTGAGACCTCTAGGCCCCTCAAGTGGTCGCCGTACACCATCGCCTTCGACGCTCAGGACCATCCCAAGTCCACCAAGACTGTTGAAACCCTCCCGCTGGTCTGTAGCCCCACCATCGACAACGTTGCTGTCTCCAAGACTCTCATCGATGGTGGACCAGGCATGAATGTTATCTCCACAGATACGTTCGAAGCGCTTCAAGTGCCCTACGAGCGGCTCATGCCCTCTAGGCCCTTCACAGGAGTCACCAGCGGCTCGATCGAGCCTGTGGGCCAGGTCAGGCTTGCTGTCACCTTCGGAAGCGAGGAACATTACCGCATCGAGCACATCGACTTCGATGTGGCGCACATCGGCCTGCCGTACAATGCCATCCTCGGCTACCCCGCGCTCGCGAAATTCATGGCTGTCACGCATCATGCCTACAACATGGTCAAGATCCCCGGCAGCGCTGGCACAATCACCATCCGTGGACATGTCCTGGATTCTACGCGCTCTGTCGAGACGGCCTACAAGGCGGCCGCCATGGCATTCCCCGCAGACGAGGACATGGAGCCTCTCGAGAGACCCAAGAAGAAGAAGCAGTTGTTCTCCTAGGAGACAGCTGCTACGAAGAAGATCTCTCTAAGATCCAGCAGCTCGGGGGCTGAAGGCTCGGGGGCTAGCGTCACCATTGGCGCCGCGCTGCCTCCCAAAAAGAAAAGCACGCTCGTCGCCTTCCTCTAGGCAAACTCTGACATGTTCGCATGGACACCATCTGATATGTCTGGTGTACCGAGGGAGGTGATCGAGCAGCACTTAGCCGTGTGCCCAAACGTGCACCCCGTTTAGCAAAAAGCAAGAAAACAAGCCCCTGAGAAGCAAGCATTCATCGTCAAGGAGGTCGAGAAACTCAAAGCGGCAAAGGCTGTCCACGAAGTCGCGCACCCCACGTGGCTCTCCAACGGCGTGGTAGTCCCGAAACCCGCCGAAGGAGGCCTCCTCTGCATCGACTACACTGATGTAAACAATGCCCGCCCCAAGGACCCTTACCCCATGCCAAGAATCAACCAGATTGTGGACTCCACGGCAGGATGCGACCCCTCTATTTCCTTGATTCTTTCTCTGGTTATCATCAGTTAAAAATGGCTAAGGAGGATGAGGAGAAGACGACTTTCCTCACCCCTTGCAGTGTGTATAGCTATGTCTGCATGCCCTTCGGCCTATAAAATGCCGGAGCCACTTTCTAGAGGCTAATGAGGATAGCACTTGGCGAGCAAATGGGGACGAACGCCGAGGCATATGTCGATGACATCGTCGTAAAATCCTGAGAGGAAAACACTCTACTCGGGGACCTTGAAGAGGCTTTCGCCAACCTGCGCAAGGTGAACATCAAGCTCAACCCCGCCAAGTGCGTCTTTGGAGTACATTCAGGCAAATTGCTTGGGTTCCTCGTGACCCATCGAGGCATAGAGGCAAACCCAGACAAAATCATGGCCATAGAAGACATGCAACATCCACGCAGGCTCAAGGATATGCAACGCCTAGCAGGCTGCATGGCCAGCTTGGGTAGATTCATCTCCAAGTTCGGCGAAAGAGCCCTGCCATTCTTCAAGATCATGAAAAGAACAGGCACTTTCAAGTGGACCCGTGAAGCTGAAAAAGCGTTCGAGGACTTGAAGAAGTACCTGGCCAGCCCACCACTAATGGTCGCCCCAAGGTCAGGCGCGCACCTGAAGCTGTACCTATCAGCCACCCCACAGACGGCCAGTGCCGTCCTTGTGGTAGAAAGGGAAGAGCCAGTACTCCACAAGAAGAGTGCAACCACTCCAAAGCCAAAGCCTCCTGATCAGGAGCTCGACGAAAGGGCAGCCCTTATAAAACCACCACCAGGCCCAAAGCCCCAAGGGAAGCGCACCCCAAGTCAATCGCAGCAAGAAGATCCCGCCAGGGAGCCTGAGAAGCCCCAAGAGGTCAACCCCCTCGAGGGCCATGACAATCCCCCTGAGGCCAACCACCTTGAGGGCCTAGCTGAGCCCCTTCAGGCAAAAGACGCCAAGGCTACACAGACTACCCTTGTCTAGCATCCAGTCTACTTCGTCAGCACAGTACTGCATGATGCTCGCGAGCGGTATACAATGCAACATAAGCTTCTCCTCGCACTCCTCGTCGCCTCCAGAAAGCTGCGACACTACTTACAGGGGCACCCCATCACGGTGGTCACCTCTTTTCCCCTGGAGAAAATCCTGCGCAACCCAAATGCCACAGATCGTGTCGCAGGGTGGAATATAGAGCTACAACCATTCAATTTGCGCTTCGATACCACAAGGGTAATCAGAGGAAGAGCGCTGGCAGATTTCGTCGCCGAATGGACTGACTTAACCCCTGAAGAGCCTTTGGGAGAAGAACAAGAGCCCTCTGGAGACACAATGCCCAGCCACTGGACCATGAAGTTTGAGGGAGATTTCGCTTGTCGCCACGGTGGGGCTGGCGTGGTCCTGGTCTCACCAAAAGGCGACAAGCTGTATTACGCGGCCCAGCTGTGCTTCGGAATCGACAAGATCTCCAACAATACCGCTGAGTACGAAGGCCTGCTTGCTGGCCTACGCGCCGCAATCGCCCTAGGCATCAAGCATCTACTCATTAAGGGCGCCTCCCAGCTGCTCGTCAACTTCTCCAACAAAAGCTATAAGCCTAAGGACAACCACATGGCCGCATACCTTGAAGAGGTTCGTAGGCTTGAAAAGCACTTCAGGGGAATGGAGCTCATGCACATCCCAAGAAAGCTGATGACATCGCCAAGCGCGCATCAAAGAGGCCATGCCCGCAAGCACAGACGAAGCGCTCCCGCCACCACCGGCAAACAGGGCTCTAGATTGTGGGCCCCCTACAGGGGAGCGTCTGTTGCTCACAGCGGTGCATCAGGAAGCAGGATGGATTGACGAGATCAAAGGCTACCTCGACAAAGGGATCCTTCCCGAGGAAGATGTTGAAGCGAATCGCCCGCCAAGCAAAATCTTACAAAATCCTCGAAGGGAATCTCTACCGCAAGCTCCCAAACGGAACCGCGCTCAAATGCGTTCCTGCTGAAGAAGGCAAAATGCTGATCAAGGGCATCCAAAGTGGGGAATGCGGCCACCATTCGTGCGCCCGCACCCTCGCAGGCAAAGTCTTCAGTAGCGTCTTCTACTGGCCTCACACACTTCAGGATGCAGTGGACATCGTCCAAGCATGTGAAGCCTGTCAATTCCACGCCAAGCAAATCCACCAACCTGCGCCGGGGTTACAGACCATTCCGCTCTCCTGACCGTTCACGGTCTGGGGGCTGGACATCCTAGGACATTTCCCAACAGCGCAAGGCGGATATCGCTACCTCTTCGTGGCCATCGACAAGTTCACTAAGTGGCCCGAAGTGGAGGCGACGCGCATAATCACAGCAGGCGCGGCGGTGAAATTCATCAGAGGCCTGGTCTGCCGCTTCGGAGTGCCTAACCGCATGATCACCGACAATGGCTCGCAATTCACCAGTGGCATCTTCAGAGCCTACTGCAAAAGAATGGGCATCAAGCTTTGCTTCGCCTCAGTCGCTCATCTGCAAAGCAACAGAAAGGCTGAGCGCGCAAACGCAGAAGTCCTAAAGGGCCTAAAGACCAGGACCTTCAACATCCTCAAAGGCCACGGCAAGGGTTGGATCAACGAGCTCCCTTCGGTGCTCTGGTCCATCCGCACAACGCCACCGAAGCCTACGGGGGAAACACCGTTCGCTCTCGTCTATGGAGATGAAGCAGTCCTCCCCACAGAGATAAAGCATGGATCCCCACGGGTCCTTGCCTTTAACGAGGACCAACAAGAGGACCTCCACAACGACGACCTGCTGCTCCTTGAAGGACTACGACGCCGCGCCGCCCTGCGAGCGGCCAAATACCACCAGGACCTGAGACGCTACCACAGCCGCAACGTGCGCTCGCGTACCCTGGAGGCAGGCGATCTCGTCCTCAGGCGAATCCTCTCCAGGGAAGGCCTCCACAAGCTGTCCCCGATGTGGGAAGGCCCCTACAGGGTCACCCACATCGCCAGGCCTGGCGCGGCTCACCTCGAAACCGAAGACGGCATCCCCGTCAAGAATCCATGGAACATCATGCACCTACGCAAGTTCTACCGGTGATCATCGTCACGCCCGTGATCATTGTCACGTCAGGACATCTGGCAGGAGAGGCAGCTTACGGCTCAACCTCCAAGCATTTTTTGTCTCTAGAGGTTAAAAGCTCACGACTTAAACCTCCCAAGCATTTTTTGTCTCCGGAAGGAACAAACGCAGAACGTGATCATCGTCACGCCCGTGATCATTGTCACGTCAAGACATCTGGCGGAAGAGGCAGCTTACGGCTCAACCTCCAAGCACTTTTGGTCTCTAGAGGTTAAAAGCTCACGACTTAAACCTCCAAGCTCCAAAGGCTTCCCTCGAGGGTCAACCCTCAGAGCTCTCCATGTAACAAGCCACCTAAGGCCGTTGAGAGTCTCTGCCACTAATGGGTGGTCCCCATGCCTCGACATGTTCAAAACATTAACTTGGCAACCCGAAGCATAATGAGACAATTTCGTTCCCAAGTGAACTTAGCGCCACAGCGCCGCTATGTAATATATGGTGGTGAGTTTTATTTACGCATCACTTTGTTGAAATGTGCGCTTATATCTCTCCACATACGTACCTCACGAGCGGGGGCTGAGTATGATGCCAGTGCCTCAAATGACACATCAGCAGCACTGCAATACCCAAGGATCCGAGCTCTGGCTTGAGGGCAAGATCCCACAAACACGCCATCTCTGCAGAGGACCTTGGTACTTACTCTCCTCGTGAGGAACGCCTGAGGGGACCTATAAGCGCGCACGAGTCCCCTGTACCGTGTTCCAGCGTTTGGGTTCGCCCCTCTAACATCTACAGGGAAGAAATGCCCCCGCAAGCCTGAGGAGGCATCCGGGAAATATCCCTCAAGAGGACCTCCTCGCCAGGCAAAAATCCTCTACAGAGCGAAAACATCGAGAAGCTAAGTCTCGCACCCACGCCTTGAGAGCGTTTTCTCCTCTAAGCGCGCGTTTGCCCCTCAAGCGACTTCGCTTTACCTTAAGCTTCATGGACTACTCGTACGTCTAAGGGGGGCACTTGAGCATCGCGATTCAGGGCTCTTACCTCTCCTAGGCCTAAACTCCCCCCGGCCTTGCGGAGTCATTGCTCCTGCATACCGAAGTGGCGGAGTCATGGCACGAAGCGATGGGTCCTACCGACGCAGAGAACAAATATACATGAGGATGAGTCCAAAGAGACCTCTCGAGGGGCAAGCAAGCTAAAAGCAAATAGCAAATAATAGTATATTACAGTTCAAAAGGTCTTAAATGCCTAAGCATCAGATTGTTTCAGATACAAGCGCACGCAGGGGCAATAACGTGTGGCTCAGGCGGAGGTGTCGTCGTCTTGGACCTCCTCCACAGCGCCCTCCTCAATCTCGGCAGAGGTGGCCACCTCCTCGCTGTCTTCCGCCGCAGCCTCCGCACGCCTGAAGCGGTTGCAGAAAGCGTCAACTTGCTCGCGGAGGGAGTTGGAGACCCTGTGCGCTCACCTTTGGCGGCCTCTGTCACGGTGGAGAGGTCATAGCCCGGCGTGAGGAGCCCGAGGTTGGTGAAGAAACGATCAACAACCACCCCCAGGAGTTGTCGGCTCTCAAAATAGACCAGGTACATCGTAGCATCGCCACGACCTCGGACCTCGGTGTGCGGTGCATCCGTGCCTAGCTGCGCAGCGAACACATTGCCCCGAGCGACCAGCGCCTCGAACATGCACTCGCGCTGCTTTGTAAGCGCGTGGGTCGCCTGGGCATAGTCAGTCGCCTCCGCCGCCCGCTCCATCTTGGGAGCCACCTTCTCCTCCACTTCCTTGGCCAAGGAGTTGAGGTTGTGAACTGCCTCGGTTTGGGCCTCCTCCACTCGGAGACGACCATCCTTGGCGCGCTTGAGGCGGGCCTCCAGCTTGGAGTTGACCTTCTCGAGCTCAGCGATCCGCTTAGCATCTGTGGCACGCCTAGCCTTGAAGCGGTGCTCCTGCTTCTGAACCATGTCTCGGTACTCCTGAGACTTGGTCAGCCGGAACTGCTTCTCGCGCTCCGCAAGGGCCCGCCTCCTTCTTCTTCTCGGCGAACCGCCGCTCGAGCATTCGTAAGAAAGCTTCTGGGCGGCGACGTTCTCGTCGTACTTCGAGATCGCCTGGGCCAGGTCTCCTTCACGCGCCTCGAGGGCCTCGCGCTGGGTGACCATGTCCTTCTCCGCCTGAAGCCGGTTCTCGTCACGTTGCCGCAGTTCTTTCTCCTTGAGGGCCAGCCGCTGTTCGCGCTCGGCAAGGCCCTTGCGGTCCCCCTCCAGGGTAGCCTCCGCAGCCTGGTGGGCAGCGAGCAGCTGAGCCTCCAGTTGGCCCAGCTCGCGGCGCTTGTGCGCCAGCAAGCCCTCCATCGCCTCGCGCTCGGCCGTGTCTTCGCGCAGGAGCTCGGCAGCGGCATCCCGTTCCTCTTGGAGGGGCGCAAAGAGTTCTGTAGCATCGCGGATGGCCACCTCGCGTATCTCTTTGGCGAAGCGGGTGGCCTCCTCGCGTGCGGCCTGCAGCGCCAGGTCCTCCTGCCGGCGTGCCTCGACCGCCGCATGGAAGGACGCTCATGACCTCGCGAGCAGCCGTATGTCCCCGAGGGCGAGGTGCGCCTCCAAGCCTTCCAAGGATTCCCTCACGAGGCCGAAGGCGACCTCGCAGCACCCCGCGCTCCAGTCCCAGCCTCGAAGGACCATCTCCTGGCTTGAGGAGGGTCCGACTTCGGCGTCGAACCCCGAGAGCCCGACCTCGGGGAGAGCTCGATGACTAGCCTGGGCTCCGCCCGTGCCCGCGCCAGCGTCCTCTTCGGGGCCCGCGGGAGCAGGGCGCTCATCACCTCCAGCTGGACGAGGAGGCGAGGAAGAATCTCCCCCTACGGACGTGCCCGCGCCTGCTGGCGCCTAGCATGCTTCCGTCGCAGGCTGCACGAGAGCTGTGAGCGCAGACGGTGGTGTGGGCGCACACGGTGGCGTCGACACGCGCGGCGGCGTTGGTTCGCGCGGCAGAGTTGCCTCGCGCGGAGGCATAACCGCGCGAGGGGGAGTAGGAGCACGAGGTGGGGTAGTGGCCCTCTCCTCCGTGGTTTCCACCACCATTGGCTCGGGGGGCTCTGGACGAGGCGCTTCCTCCTCCGCCTGAGGCTCTGCCGCCCCCGCCTGAGGCGCAGCCGCCTCCACTTGAGGCGCCCCCTCATTTGGGCCTGTGGAGGCCGTCTCCACAGGCCTCGTGGCCTCGTTAGCCACTGCCTCAGCTGTGGCTCTCTTCACATCGGCAACCTTGCGAAGCCTACGACGCTTCGTAGGCACAAGATCGCTGGCAAAAAGCCCAAGAAAAGACCTTCATGAGAGGGCAAAACGATGAGAAAAACAAGAACCAAAACGACCAGGCGTCATGAGCACTCACCCCGATGGAGCAGCACCGGCGTCGACCCACGCCAGGCCTGGTGAGCGCCAGGAGGGAAAGGCCTTGGCGCCTGACCCTTCCGGAGGCGCCACCGCTTTCCTCTTGGAGGGGACGCCGGATGGCCTCGGCCCCGAGCGGTCCACGGCGGCGTTGGTGCGGGGCCTGCGCCTCCCCGGAGAGGCCTCCGTGTCAGAAGCCTCCCCTTCTTCAGCCTCCTCCTCCACGGGGCGCGAGGGAGCCACCACGAAGGCATCTCATCACCTGACGAGACGTCGCAGACCTCGTCAGTGAGTGGCCCGGCCCTCGAAAAAGGAACCTCCCCTGCCGTGGCCTCCTCCTCACCTAGACCAGCTCCTGAGGTTGAGGGGGAGTCTGCCCCCTCCGCTCCCCGCGTGTCTGGCACTGGCACCTCCGTTCCCGCCAAGCCTGTCGGGGTGAACATAGGCATCCCCTCCAAGATGGCCATGCGCTCCATCATGTTGTATTGATGGAGAGGCCGGAGCGTCACAGGGAGCTGGTCCACGGCAGACACTGTCGGGTTGACAAAGAGCACGGACAAGACATTGTCGACGGTATCCTTGTCTTTGTCCTCGCAATAAAGCCTCATCTTGTCGTTCGGCCCCGAGTACATCCACATAGGCACCGAGTGTGCCTGGAGGGGAGCGATGCGGCGCGTCACGAAGTCCGCCACGATGATCTGCCCCGTGAGGCCCTCCTCGTGAAGGAAACTCAGCCGCCCCATCAGGCTGGTGTTCCTCGCGCCGTCGAAGGTCGCCTTGCCCCAATGGGAGTTCTTCAACGACGGCTCGTAGGGGATCTCAAGGAAGGCGCAGGGATGCTCCACCCCGACGAAGAACCACTTCTGGGGGAAGTCGTCCACCTTTTTCGTCACCGACGTGACGGCCTTGCCTTCACTCCATGACATGGGGATGTAGACGCTCCCCATGCCGTCGACGATGCGGAATGAGATGCACCCGGAGCGCTCATTCTTTGCCGTGCTCTGGAGCGCAAAAAAGCATCGGAACAGCCCCACCGTGGGCTCCAAGTCCAGATACGCCTCACAGAGGTAGGCGAAGACGGCTAGGATGAGGATGGAGTTGGGGTGCAGATGCAGCAACTGCACGCCAGCACCGCCTCCAGGAACGGCGAGAAGGGCGACATTAGCCCGGCGGCGAGGCAGTGCTGGAAGATCGGAAAGTACCCTCGCGGGCGCTTCCCGTGCACCGCAGGCTTCAGGGCGGTGGCTCCATGATCGTTCGTTCGATCTGCGACCAGAAAGCGGACCTTGGCGAGTGCCTTCTCATTGACGTGCACGCCCAGCAGCACCGCGGCCTGCACTACCTCAGGGGCCTCCGCCTGTGAGGAAGACCCCGCAGCAGCCTTGCCCTTCCTCTTGAGGGGAATCATTATCGGGGGCTTGGAGTGCCGAGAAAGACGGAATGAGGAGAATCGCAGGAGAGAGCGGAAGCGAAGAGCTCGAGATGGTGGAAACTTCTGCGAGAAAGATTGGAAACGGTAACGTCTCCCTGCTACGACGCTCAGGCTTTATATCCCCTCAAGGAGCAGTTACCGGGGCATGAGTGTCGCGTGGCTCGGGCCAGCCGAGCACTAAGGGCCCACGACGCTTCGCCTGAGCCCATGGGCTCAATCGTGCCCATCAAGGGCCCAGAGGCTACTGTCGGCCCAGTGGGAACTGGGGTATGGAGAGCCCACTCCCCCCAGACCTCGCACGCGGGCTGATCAGACGAAACGACTAAGGACCAAGACTCGCCACCTAGCGTGACCCTCGAGAGGCAATCTCCCTCGAGGGCCTGAAGGGGAAGCGAGGGCCTCACGCGGACCCTCGCTTCAGGAGACCCTCCCGAGGCACCAACGCGCCTGGAGGGAAGTCAACAGGAATCACTCCACCGGCCTTCCCAGGCCTGTGGGGAAACGTCGCGGCCAAGGAACTACGGCTGGACGCACATGGCCTCTGCCACGCCCACGTGGTGACGCAAGCACTCCCGTTGCCATTTGGGTGATAAAGGAGTCAATAAAGTTGCGCCGCCTGCTGCAGGACTGCCAAGGCCTTCCATTCTGGTGATAAAGCGGATGGACGGTGCAACCCTCCAAAGAGAACGTCATCGCGGGCTCCACCTCAGAGACTGCCCTCCCTGCGGGCAGTACTGCGCGGTCGGCCGCCTATCGGCCACCGCGCCCACCTTTATCAGTGGTGGACCGCGTCCATGGATGAAGGGGCCGCGATGGACTCCTGCTCCACCATGCCTCTGCCATGTGGGAACCACGTTGAAGGCCAAGCAGAAGGAGAGCGCCGGAGGCGCCTATAATAGACCAAGACCTCCATCGTAGCAGTGGTTGGCCAATTGCTTGCGACAACGCTTGTAAACCCTAGAAGTATCAAGTAGGATAGCCTCTGGCTGGAGGAGGAAGAAGATCATCGCTTCCCTCCCCAGGCAAGAACTGCCTCAAGCGGGCCCTCGGCAAGCTCTGCTGTACTGTAACCACCATAATCCAACACAAACAAGCAGGAGTAGCGGTCTTACCTCCTCACGAGGGTCGTGAACCTGGGTACGGGCCGGTGTCTATCTCTGTTGTGATTGTTTCGTCTTCAGATCCGGCGAGCATCGTCGCCGCGCCCCTTGAGGGTCTTGACCTCCGCGTTTTGTCCCCTTCACGAACTACACTTCAGGAAGTGACTACCCCTGTTCTTAGGGAGTCATAACCCGATAGTAGGAGATGAAGAGTTCCCTCGAGGTTGTTGGTGGAGACGTTGGCACGGCGCAACACCAGTGTCATCAACGAACATGGAGTCTGCACACAAACAATCAAGATACTTTGCCCCAACTTAATAGTGAGGTTGTCAATCTCACTGGCTTGCTGTAAAAAAGGATTAAACGTATGTGTGGAAAAAAGATGTTTGTTTGTACAAAGTAACATGTTTGAAGTTGTGGTTTATCAGATTAATGAGAAGGACCAGGGTCCATAGTTCACTAGTGGTGTCTCTCCATAAATATTAACATTCATCCATGCGTGGTAAATAAATTACAGTATACATAGACCGTTCCATGCGCGAGAGAATAATGATGAGCAACCCAATGCATATACTTACGTTATGATGTCTAGTGTGAGATTCATTCATGCATTACAACAATATACATAGACCGTTCCAACCGCATCTATGACTAATAATCCACCTTCCGGTTAGCGTCCGCACCCCTTTCAGTATTAAGTTGCATGCAACAGATTATCGCCTTAAGCACTGTGTGTAAAGTAAGTAAGTAACATCATCCTTAGACAAAGTACTACTGTTTTATCCCTAGTAGCAACAGTACATCTACAACCTAAGAGATGTCTGTCACTGCCCCAGATTTAATAGAGACATGAACCCACTATCGAGCATAAATACCCCTGATGACCCACAAGTATAGGGGGTGTATCGTAGTACTTTTGATAAATAAGAGTGTCGAACCCAACGAGGAGCAGAAGGTGTTGACAAGTGGTTTTGATGAGGATTTCACTGTAAACACTAGCAGCAAGTTTTTAGGAGACTTTGATATAACAGAGAAATAAAGTGCGAGTAAATAGAGCGCAACAATTATAATTGCAGCGAGTGGCCCAATCCTTTTTAGAGAAAAGGACAAGCCGGTTTTTTACTTATGATTACCAAACGTTCTTGGGGACACACGGATTTCTGTCTAGTGCTTTCGCTTCATATTGATGAATAATCTTTAGTGTTTAGATAAGTATCGTGTGGGTGAACCTATGCTAATGCACCGCCCTTCCTAGGAGTAATACGTACTTATGATTATACCCCTTGCAAGCATCCGCAAATACAATAAAGTAATTAAGATAAATCTAACCATAGCCTTCAACTCTGAGATCCTGCGATCCCTCGCGCATCAGAATACCAATGGGGGTTTAGGTTTCTGTCTCTCCAGCAACCCCACAAATGATTACCGAATACACGATGCATTCCCCTAGGCCCATAAAGGTGAAGTGTCATGTAGTCGACGTTCACATGGCACCACTAGAAGAATGGAACCACAACTTAAATATCAAAACATCAAATACTAATCAACATAGTTCAATACTAACATCTAGACTTCTCCCATGTCGTCAAGAGCACAACGAACTACTCACAACACACCATAATGAACAGTATCAGAGGTGATATAATGATGGATAAAAATCTGAACATAAACCCTAGTTCAACGGTTTCACTCAACAACATCAATAACAATAGCAATCAACACCAGGAGAGTTTCCCCTATCAAATACATAAAGTTTAGCCCAAGATGTTACAGCGGGAACAAAGTGGATAGATGGAGATGACGGCGTCGGCGGTGGAGATGGTGGTGTTGGCGATGGTGATGGAGCGCAGCTCAATAACGGCGACGATGGCGATGATTTCCCTCCTCCGGGAGGGAATTTCCCCGACGGCAATGCAGCCTGCCGGAGAGCTTTTATCTTTCTGTCTTCTCCGCCTCGTGGTGGCGGCGGAGATGGTTTCTGTCGAACATATGATTTTTAGGTCTTTAGGGGGATGAAGTACGCGAAGGGGTACGCCGAGTAGTGGGCCAGAGTGCCCACATTGCCTGCAGGCGCGACGACATTGGGGGCCGCGCCGGGAGGTGGTGTGGGTCCTCTGGGCCCCACGCCAGGCTCCCCTTTTGGCTCCCTCGATGAAATAATTCAGAAATAATTTCCAGTTGGTCACTTTGTTCTTTTGATCTTCGCAAATATTGTATCTTGACGGTGCTTTTTCCAGCAGAATTCAGCCTCCGGGATTCCATCCTCCAATTATCATCAATCATGCAAAATAGATGAAAGAACATAAGTATCATCTCCTAATACGATATATATTAATGAATAGCAGTAAATTATAATATAAAACAGTGATGCAAAATGGACGTATCAACCCCCCACCCCCCCAGCTTAGACCTCGCTTGTCCCCAAGCGAAAGCTGAACTCAGTAAACATGACCACATGTTTATGGAGTGAAGTGTCGATATAAAATATACGGACAAGAAGCATCACATGTATAAATGCACAAGTCATCTTAAATATTAAATCCGTTCATGAATGAATCAACTTGTAACTAGTAGAGGTAAGCCACAGTAAAGTACATAGAGAACACCATAGTTGGTGTTGGCAAACTTAGTCCTTGGTCAGAGAACAATGAGCAATTGAGCTTAGTTTATAAAACAACCCTCTCTATAGGTTGATAGTTCCAAAAATCAAATTCATTAGATACCAACAATGTGCTAAGCAAGAAAGAATGAAAGACATGATAAACAATACTAATGTATGAATGGTAGAATCACAATCACCTCAAACGCTTGCTTAAGATAGAAGGAGATAGGTTTACTGACACAATATAAAGTAAATGATAGGCCCTTCGCAGAGGGAAGCATAGATACAAGCATGTGCTAGAGATTTTTGGTTTTGTAAGTAATTGTAATCACATAGAGAGCATAAAAGTAAGTTTTTTTAGCGGTGTTTGTTGTTGTTAGCGATTTGTAATAGAGTTCTTGTCATCTTCCATACTAAGCAAGTTAAGGGTGGTTCCGATTAATTTTTTAAAACAAGCCTTTAAAATTTTAATCTTCTTTTTCACTTTACTTTCACAACCATGACACTCCTCCCCACCTTTCTAACATAACCATGGCTAGCCGAATTCACGGGTGCCCACCAATCAATCTCAAACCATGGAGGAGTGCCTATATTTTTGAAAAAATCGACCTTTGATATTATAGTGGTCTGACCACCCCTTTGCAATATTAATGACGAGCAGATGTAGCATGCAATTCATGGGTTACTTAATTAGTACGGAAGATGACAAACCCAACTATTATTTCTTCATGATCTAGAGAACATTGACACAAATAAGGGATAATAATTTTTTAATAAAGATAGCACAAGCAGTATTTACTTGTAGTGGCGCAAAATACCACATAATAGGTAGATATGGTGGACACAGATGGCAAGGGTTTTGGTTCAAGTTTTGGATGTATGAGAAGCATTCCCTCTCGATACAGGTCTTTGGTTAGCAAGGTTGGGTTGCAAGCATGAGAGTTGAAGGATGCAAACAAACATACATGTAGTAAAAGACAATTATGCAATTCTTACTTGAAAGCACACAAAATTTTAAGTTGTGAATACTTAGCTTGTCATAGACAAGTGAGAAAGATCAATGAATGCTATATTCTACATGTAATTCTTTTCCTCTTAAGTATCAACGTATTGTAGCTACGGACCAATGCTAAGTTTGCCAAAACCAAAAGATTTACTATATGTTCCCAAAGTGATCACCAATACTAAATGACAGGATCAATCATACACGATAAAAGTTGCAACATAAAATAAAGCGTGCAGAAGATAAATGATAACACTTCTCATTAATATTCCATAACGACAACTCACACCAAGGGATACAGAGATAACCAACTCAAAGAGAGATACTTCCACACTGCAAACCATAATATAAGATAACTTCACTACTCATGATATGACACTACTAAAAAGTAAAACATGAAAGATAATGGTGATACCTCGACACTCCCCAGAGCTTGGAACAAGCTAAGGGAGATACCAATATTGATGATGAATTACTCCTTCGGCGGCGATGGTGGAACAACTCGAAGTGGAGTAAGGTAACGCTCCAACTTCTTGCGGAGCCTGTTATTCTCCTTTTGAAGTATATCCACCTCCCTCCTAAGGATGCAATACTGCTTGCAATACTGATCCGTGACTGGAAGAGCTTTAGTTGCTTCTGGAAAAGAACTAAGATCCGGGACTGGTGGTATTGCTCCCTGCATACTATGAGAAAATGCACGCTGGGGGTTAATTGATCTCACAAAGATGGGCTTGCTGGTCCCCGTCCTTACACGATCCATCTTTGCCGCTTGCATCTTCTTCACCTCCTTCATGACGCTCTCGTCCATGTCCTTGCGCGTAGCCTTTGTCTTCTCATCGTCCGTCCATCCAACAAACGACCCTTGATCAAGATCTTGAAGGAGTTCACGTTGGTGACGAAGTGCGTAATCTTCGGAGCAAGATCCTTGAGACGACATCTGGACAGCAACAGCTCGAAACAAAAACGCGTCGAAAACACGATATACGGACCTCGGGGGCCTCGGGTGACTTTATAGCAAGAATTTACGAAATAAAAGGAAGGCAACAACACGAACCCGAGTAGGAGAGGAGCTCTGAGGGCTCCACATCGCCTAGTGGCGCGGCCAGCAATGGCGTCGCGCCACGAGGTGGTGGGGTTGCCTCGCACTTCATGTCCTGTTCGTTTTCATCTCATATTTTTCAATATTTTCCAAAAATAAATCACAGTTAACCAAAAATTAAATTTGCGGAATTTTTCTTATCGAAACTGTACCTTTTCCAAATCAGGTTATGCAAACTCAGAAATATTTTTTAATGGAAATTCTCTGGAGAAATTGCTTGAATAACATCAACATCTTCATTATAAGATCTCCAGAAATATATTGTTTGAGACTTTGTCCTTTTACCACTTGTGTAGAGTCATTCCTGAGTGAAGCAATTTTTATCGCACCCGAACGAAACACCTCCACAATAACGTATGGTCCTTCCCACTTGGAGAGTAAGTTTCCTGCAAAGAATCTAAGACGAGAACTATACAACAGAACTTTCTCACCACCATGAAATTCTCTCTTAAGGATTTTCTTATCATGCCATCTTTTAACTTTTTCTTTAAAGAGCTTAGCATTTTCATACGCTTCACTTCTCCATTCATCTAAAGAACTCATATTAAGCAATCTTTTCTCACCAGGAAGTTTAAAATCTATATTTAGTTCTCTCACTGCCCAATAAGTTTTGTGTATAAATTCTAAGTGCAAGTGATATGCTTTTCCGTAAACCATTTATAAGGAGACATACCCCTGAGATTTTTATAAGCAGTTCTATAAGCCCACAACGCATCATTTTATTTACTAGCCCAATTATTCCTCGTTCTATTAACAGTCTTTTGCAAGATAGATTTAATTTCTCTATTTGATAGTTCAACTTGCCCACTAGTTTGAGGATGATAAGCTAAATCAATTATATGATTAACACCATATTTAGCAAGAACCTTTCTAAAACCACCATGAATAAAATGAGAACCTCCATCGGTCATAAGATATCTAGGAACACCAAACCTAGGGAAAATAATTTCTTGAAGCATTTTTTATGATGTTTTATCATCAGCACTTTTAGTAGGAATAGCTTCTACCCATTTAGTAACATAATCAACAGCAACAAGTATATGTGTATTACCTTCTGAAGAAGGGAAATGACCCATAAAGTCAAATCCCCAACAATCAATCGGTTAAATAACAAGAGAATAATTCATAGGCATTTCATTACATCTAGAGATATTACCAACTCTTTGACATTCATCACAAGATAGAATAAACTTTCTTTCATCCTTAAAGAGAGTAGGCCAATAAAAATCTGATTGTAAAACCTTTTGTGCGGTTCTATCTCCAGCGTGATGTCCTCCATAAGCGCTACTATGGCACTTTCTCAATATCTCTTTTTGTTCATACTCCGGAACACATCTTCGCATAATACCATCAACTCCTTCTTTATATAAGTCTGGGTCATCCCAGAAATAATGCCTCAAGTCATAAAAGAATTTTCTTCTTTGTTGAGCTGAAAGGTTGGAGGCAAATACATCGAAACAATAAAGTTAGCATAATCTGCATACCAAGGACTATCTCGTGAACTCACCCTTATTGCAGCCAATTGTACATTTGGAAAACTATCATTAATAGGTATAGGATCATAAGCAATGTTTTCCAATCTAGACAAATTATCAGCAACGGGATTATCAGCCCCTTTCCTATCTACAATGTGTAAATCGAATTCTTGCAACAATATACCCATCTAATAAGCCAAGGCTTTGCGTCTTTCTTTTCCATAAGGTATCTAATTGCAGCATGATCAGTATGAATAATAACTTTAGAATCAACAATGTATTGTCTAAATTTATCACAAGCAAATACAACAGTTAGAAATTCTTTTTCAGTTGTAGCATAATTCTTTTGAGCAGAATCAAGAGTCTTACTAGCATAATGAATAACATCTAATTTCTTATCTACTCTTTGTCCAAGAACAACACCAACAACAAAATCACTAGCATCACACATAATTTAAAATGCTAAATTCCAATCAGGTGGTTGAACAATAGGATCAGTTATTAAAGCTTTCTTAAGAGTTTCAAAAGCTTCCTTAAAATCATCATAAAAAACAAATGGTATATATTTTTGCAAGATATTAGTAAGAGGTTTTGATACCTCGGCAAAGTCTTTGATAAACCTTCTATAGAAACCAGCATGACCAAGAATACTACGAATACCTTTAACATCTCGGGGGCAAGTCATTTTCTCAATTGCCTCAACTTTAGCTCTATCAACTTCAATACCTCTTTCAAAAAATTTATGTCCAAGAACAATCCCTTCATTAACCATAAAATGACATTTCTCCCAATTAAGAACAAGATTAGTTTCTTCACATCTCTGCAAAACCTTATCAAGATTGTGCAAGCAGTATCAAAAGAAGTGCCATAGACGGAGAAATCGTCCATGAACACCTCCACAATTTCCTCACAAAAACCATGAAAGATAGCAACCATACATCTTTGAAAAGTAGCAGGAGCATTACATAAACCAAAAGGCATACGCCTATAAGCATAAGTACCATAGGGACAAGTAAATGTGGTTTTCTCTTGATCTTGAGCTTTAATAGCAATTTGAGAGAAACCAGAATAACCATCAAGAAAGAAAAAATGAGTTGTATTGGCTAATCTCTCCAACATTTGATCAATAAAGGGTAATGGATACTGATCTTTCTTAGTAACTTTATTAACCTTTCTAAAATCAATGCACATTCTATAACCAACAACTACTCTTTGATGAATAAGTTCATCATGATCATTAGGTACAACAGTAATTCCACCCTTCTTAGGGACACAATGCACAGGACTAACCCATCTACTATCACCAATAGGATATATTATACCAGCATCAAGAAGTCTTAATGCCTCATTTCTTACCACTTCCTTCATATTAGGTATTAAACGGCGTTGATGTTCAACAACTAGTTTCGCAGGTTCCATATTAATAGAATGTTGACATATAGTAGGGGAAACCCCTTTCAAATCATCCAAAGTATAACCCATAGCTCCACGGTGTTTCTTCAATATTTCCAATAATCGTTCCTCTTCTTTACCTGAAGGTTAGCACTAATAATAACAGAATATATTTTCTTATCATCAAGATGAGCATACTTAAGATTATCAGGCAAAGGTTTTAGAAGAAGATAGGATCCTCTTTAGGTGGAAATGTTTTACCCAAGTCTTCCACTTTTAAATTATGTTTAAGAATAGGTTGACGAAGGAATATGTCCTCAAGTTCATTTCTTTCTTCCATAAAAGTTTCATCTTCATGATCTTCCATAAATTGCTGAATATAATTAGTAGGAGCAAGAGAGACAACATCAAGTTGTTCTGCTCTAAAATCTTCATTAGGCAATTCGGGTTAATAAGGGGTAAAGCACATTTTGAAAAACTGAATTCATATGAATCTCCAGCAAATTTAGTAATGATTTTCTCTTTCCTATAATCTAAAACAGAAGTATTCAGAAAAGGTCTACCAAAAATAATTGGACAAGCCTTACTACCAGCAGAAGCAAGTACAAGAAAATCAGCGGGATATTTAGTCTTACCACATAGTGAAAGGAATATGCCCGAGAGGCATTAATAAAGTGGTTATTATCTTATTCCATGTTTATGACAAATGTTTATTTCTCATGCTAGAATTGTATTAATCAGAAACATTAATACATGTGTGACTGATGAACAAATTAGAGTTCCTAGTAACGCCTCTTGTTTAACTAGCTCGTTGATTAACTGATGATCAAGGTTTCCTGATCATGAACATTGGATGTTGTTAATAACGGGATCACGTCATTAGGAGAATGATATGATGAACACACCCAAATTAAGTATAGCAATACGATCAATTCGTTAAGTTTATATTGTTGTACTGAGCATACGAAGTAACCCTAATCCTTAGACCATGAGATCATGTCAATCAATAACACCGGAAGAATGCTCTGATGACATCAAACGTCACACCGTAACAGGGTGACTATAAAGGTGACGTTGGGTATTCCGAAAGTATTAGTTGAGGCTCATAGATCAAGAAGTGGGATTTGTCCATCCAAATGACGGAGAGATATACTCTGGGCTCTCTCGGTGATATCACATCGACACCGCTTGCAAGCATGTGACTACGTCACAAGGATGTCATATCATAGAACGAGTAAAGAGTACTTGTCGGGAACGAGATCGAACAAGGTATAGATGATACCAATGATCGGATCTCGGACAAGTAAAATATTGCGAGACAAAAGGAATTGGTTATGACGTTTTTGGTTCACACGATCACAAGATTCATCGTCGAATATGAAGGATTCATTACGGATCTCCAGATCCCGCTGTTGACTATTGATCGGAGAGGTGTCTTGATCATGTCTACATTATTCACGAACCGTAGGGTGACACACTTAAGGTCTGTCGACGCTTTTGGGTAGACACGGAATTTTGGAGAAAAGTAGGGCAACACCAAAATTGTTTCGGGTAATATTGAAATAGTTCAGAGGGTTAATTATAATTGGTTGACAATGGTTGTTAATAGAATTAACAGATGAAACCAAGCGGGTAAATGTTAATGTTTGTTAATAGAATTAACAAATAATAAAAAGAAATGAAATTGTTTTATTTAATAAAGAAAAACCCTTGGGATTTTGAGTGGAGTTTTAAAGAGAGTGAGTGGGAATTAGTGGATGCTCCACTCACATAAAGAGGAAGGGTTGGGGGCTCTTGAGTCGCACCACACCCTTGGGCTGCCCCCTTGTTCTATGTAAGGAGAGGTGAAGCTCCGTCTTATGAACACAGATCATCCTCTCAAGATTGTGCAAGCAGTATCAAAAGAAGTGCCATAGACGGAGAAATCGTCCATGAACACCTCCACAATTTCCTCACAAAAACCATGAAAGATAGCAACCATACATCTTTGAAAAGTAGCAGGAGCATTACATAAACCAAAAGGCATACGCCTATAAGCATAAGTACCATAGGGACAAGTAAATGTGGTTTTCTCTTGATCTTGAGCTTTAATAGCAATTTGAGAGAAACCAGAATAACCATCAAGAAAGAAAAAATGAGTTGTATTGGCTAATCTCTCCAACATTTGATCAATAAAGGGTAATGGATACTGATCTTTCTTAGTAACTTTATTAACCTTTCTAAAATCAATGCACATTCTATAACCAACAACTACTCTTTGATGAATAAGTTCATCATGATCATTAGGTACAACAGTAATTCCACCCTTCTTAGGGACACAATGCACAGGACTAACCCATCTACTATCACCAATAGGATATATTATACCAGCATCAAGAAGTCTTAATGCCTCATTTCTTACCACTTCCTTCATATTAGGTATTAAACGGCGTTGATGTTCAACAACTAGTTTCGCAGGTTCCATATTAATAGAATGTTGACATATAGTAGGGGAAACCCCTTTCAAATCATCCAAAGTATAACCCATAGCTCCACGGTGTTTCTTCAATATTTCCAATAATCGTTCCTCTTCTTTACCTGAAGGTTAGCACTAATAATAACAGAATATATTTTCTTATCATCAAGATGAGCATACTTAAGATTATCAGGCAAAGGTTTTAGAAGAAGATAGGATCCTCTTTAGGTGGACATGTTTTACCCAAGTCTTCCACTTTTAAATTATGTTTAAGAATAGGTTGACGAAGGAATATGTCCTCAAGTTCATTTCTTTCTTCCATAAAAGTTTCATCTTCATGATCTTCCATAAATTGCTGAATATAATTAGTAGGAGCAAGAGAGACAACATCAAGTTGTTCTGCTCTAAAATCTTCATTAGGCAATTCGGGTTAATAAGGGGTAAAGCAAATTTTGAAAAATTGAATTCATATGAATCTCCAGCAAATTTAGTAATGATTTTCTCTTTCCTATAATCTAAAACAGAAGTATTCAGAAAAGGTCTACCAAAAATAATTGGACAAGCCTTACTACCAGCAGAAGCAAGTACAAGAAAATCAGCGGGATATTTAGTCTTACCACATAGTGAAAGGAATATGCCCGAGAGGCAATAATAAAGTGGTTATTATCTTATTCCATGTTTATGACAAATGTTTATTTCTCATGCCAGAATTGTATTAATCAGAAACATTAATACATGTGTGACTGATGAACAAATTAGAGTTCCTAGTAACGCCTCTTGTTTAACTAGCTCGTTGATTAACTGATGATCAAGGTTTCCTGATCATGAACATTGGATGTTGTTAATAACGGGATCACGTCATTAGGAGAATGATATGATGAACACACCCAAATTAAGTATAGCAATACGATCAATTCGTTAAGTTTATATAGTTGTACTGAGCATACGAAGTAACCCTAATCCTTAGACCATGAGATCATGTCAATCAATAACACCGGAAGAATGCTCTGATGACATCAAGCGTCACACCGTAACAGGGTGACTATAAAGGTGACGTTGGGTATTCCGAAAGTATTAGTTGAGGCTCATAGATCAAGAAGTGGGATTTGTCCATCCAAATGACGGAGAGATATACTCTGGGCTCTCTCGGTGATATCACATCGACACCGCTTGCAAGCATGTGACTACGTCACAAGGATGTCATATCATAGAACGAGTAAAGAGTACTTGTTGGGAACGAGATCGAACAAGGTATAGATGATACCAATGATCGGATCTCGGACAAGTAAAATATCGCGAGACAAAAGGAATTGGTTATGCCGTTTTTGGTTCACACGATCACACAATTCATCGTCGAATATGTAGGATTCATTAAGGATCTCCAGATCCCGCTGTTGACTATTGATCGGAGAGGTATCTTGATCATGTCTACATTATTCACGAACCGTAGGGTGACACACTTAAGGTATGTCGACGCTTTTGGGTGGACACGGAATTTTGGAGAAAAGTAGGGCAACACCAAAATTGTTTCGGGTAATATTGAAATAGTTCAGAGGGTTAATTATAATTGGTTGACAATGGTTGTTAATAGAATTAACAGATGAAACCAAGCGGCTAAATGTTAATGTTTGTTAATAGAATTAACAAATAATAAAAAGAATGAAATTGTTTTATTTAATAAAGAAAAACCCTTGGGATTTTGAGTGGAGTTTTAAAGAGAGTGAGTGGGAATTAGTGGATGCTCCACTCACATAAAGAGGAAGGGGTGGGGGCTCTTGAGTCGCACCACACCCTTGGGCTGCCCCCTTCTTCTATGTAAGGAGAGGTGAAGCTCCGTCTTATTAACACAGATCATCCTCTCTCCCTCCTCCCACTTTTCCACCTCTTGGCCATCCGCCTGGCAAAGCCATGGCCGTTTAGTTCTCCCCCACACCACGCCGTCGTGCTATTGGAGTTCCTTGGTGGTTCTACTACTTCCTCTGCCCCGCTGGATCGAGGGAACGGAGGTTGTCATCAAGCTGTACGTGTGATCGAGTACGGAGGCGCTGCCCGTTGTGGCGCACATCTTCACGATATTGAGATCGGCGAGTGAACGACTACATCATCCACGAGAGTTATTCTCAAAACGCTTACGGTCTTCGAGGGTGAGTTTCTCTTGGAATATGTTCCACTCGTTACGAGCATCTCCTAGATTAGATCTTGGCTTGTTGGTTTGTTCTCACCGTATGAATTTTTTTGTTTTCTATGCTACGAACCCATCAGTCGTATCAGAGCCATGTCTATGCGTAGATGCTTTGTACGGGTAGAACACATAATTGTATGTGGGCGTTGATGATCATGTTATTGCTTACTTTTTATATTTTGTATCTTAGTGGCATAGTGGGATGAAGCGGCCCGGACTAACCTTATATGTCCACGCACATGAGACTTGTTCCACGACTGACATGCAACTTGTTCTGCATAAGTGGCTTTGTGGGTGTCTGTCTGTCCTACTATAGTTAACATATAAAATAGAACGGGTTGCTAATAATATTTTCATCACCGTTGTGGTTTCATGTTCGTAGGTAAGAACGGTTCTATCTTCGAAAGACCTAAGCCACATAAAATATACAAAAATAAATTAGAGGACGTCTAACTTTTGTAAAATATACAAATTTGATGTATGAGATGATACCTTTTGTAAATTATGACAAACCAGCAGGAGCCAAATGGTTGTCTTTTTTAATTTATAACATGCGTGCTAAATATCATATCTAGATGATATGTTGTAAATTTGGAGGACAATCAAGAAGGAGGCGCCATGGACCTTGGTGCGACGCCGGTGGAATGATGGAGATCATGCCAAGATGCACACGATGGAGATCAAGGGCAAGAAGGACCATATCATATCACATTATCCATGCATGTGATGTTAATCCTTTTATGCATCTTATTTTTCTTAGATCACGACGGTAGCTTTATAAGATGACCCCTCACAGTTAATATCAAGATAATAATGTGTTCTTCCTTAGTATGCACCGTTAAGAAAGTTCGAAGTTTCGAAGCACCACGTGATGATCGGGTGTGATAGACTCAACGTTCGCATACAACGGGTGTAAGCCAGATGTAACATCCCAACATTTTGGAATGTTCAAAAATCACTAAAATTTCAAACTTTTCTTTGTAATTAATCAATATTTCAAAATATTAATTTTCAAAAATGCTCAAAACATACCCACAACTGGTTTAACAGAAAGATATTATTTTTACAAATTTTTAGAAATTAATTTGACATTATTTGGACATATAAATCAAAAGATATGAATTAAACAAATAAAAATAGAAAAAGAAAAATTGCTGACGTCATGCTGACGTCAGCCCATCTTCAACCTCCAGAGAAAATCGCGGCCGAAACTACTTCTCCGATTCATTCCCAAATCCGAGCGATTCGTGCGGGATTCGTTACCATGGATGCGTCCATATAAAACCCCACGATCTCCTCTGCCTTTTGCCCCAAACCCTAGCCCCAAGGACGCCGCCAGGCCGCCGTACGAGTTCGCCGGAGTTCGTCTCCTCCGCCGCCACGTTTCTCACGTTTCCGTCACGGTGAGACCTCCCCCGAGCCCCTGGTCCCCTCCTCTGTCCTCGTAATCTTCGTGCGCACCTCCTAAGCCTCTCGTTCGGTTATTTCTTGTAGTGAGGCGAGCGCCCCGTGCTCGACCGGAGCTCACCGGAGCGCCGCCGTACTCCTTCCGCCGCTGCCGGCCGCGCCAGGAAGCGCGACACGACGCTGTCGCCACCATCCGCATCGCCGCGACGAGCTGCACGCCGTCGTCACCTCCGTTCGTCCGGGGGTGCACCGGAGGAACTAGAGCATCCAAGCCCGACGCCGGCGCCGCCACCATCGCCACCTCCGGCGAGTTTCCGCCGCCACCCACCGTTCAACGCGTGTAAGCCCTCCGATCTAAATCCTACGGTCTGAATTAGATCTAGCCTACGAATGGGTATCTGTGGATCTGGACCGCCAGATCTGGATCGGACGATCCAGATTTAAATAAGCCGAGCCGCGTTTCGGCTAAGCCAAGCCCGAGCCGAGCCCAGCCGAGCCGGAGCCAGACCAATCATAGCCCGCCACGTGGCCCAGGAATTTCTACGAATTTTCTTAAATAGATTAAAATGGCAACTTTTCAGAAAAGCCCCTGTAGTTCAACCCTTCATAACTTTTTAACCACAACTCCAAATTTAATAATTTTTATATATTTGGAAAGCTCTCGACATGTAGATTATTTTGGATCTGACAAAATTCAAATTTAACTTAGTATAAAATATTCAAATTTCAAATGGTGAATTTGAGTATATTTGTAATAACTTTAAATCTTTAAATCCAAAAATTGCAAATAAATATGTTTTAGAAACTTTAGAATATTTGTGAATTAATGCTACTGCTATAAAATATGGTTGAGTAATTTTTGAATGATTTCATAGTTGTGTGTTTAATTTGAATAGTTTGACTAATTTTGAAATAACTTTTAATAGAAACATTATTTTTGATTAAATCCAATTGCAATAGATTTAATTAAATGCTCTCTGTCTATTAACACTAATTATAAAATTTTGGTATAAAATTTAGTCATAGGAAAAATTAAATCTTATAATTATTCCTTTTATTATATATTCCAAAATTAGAAATTTATTTAAATTGCATTTATAAATTCATGCATATTTATAAAGAAATCACAAAAGTTATTTTTATGTTTCTTGTGATTGAAAATTTCATTTCATTCATAGCATATTTTATTCTTATAGGAAAACCCCTCTTCATTAGTTTTCTCTAAGTTAGAAAATAATTTCAACTTATTATTTTGGGAAAGTGCTATACACTTAGACACTTAGGATTTCCAAGATGGAGCTAGAAGGCCAATGAAGGACTTAGCCAAAAACAAGACTTCAGAAGTGTCTTCAAGGAGAAGAAACACTTAGAAGATAGTCAAGAAGAAGTTCATGGAGGACTTAGAAGAAAAAAAACTCTGGAAGCATCCCCAAGATGTCAAGCACTTGGAAGAAAAGTGAGAAGAAGTTCAAGAAGGCCAACCCCCTTTTATTCTCTAAGTCTTTCTCTCTGTCTTTTCTTCTTCTTCTGTTAGACTTCATGAAGACTAAGTAAATCCAAGACCAGCCTCGAGGATACCAGAATCATCAAGTCTGAAGATTCATCAAGACCACCAAGAGCTCAATCAAGACATCATCCAGAAGAAAGTTACAAGTCTGGAGATGAAGCCTGGAGGACAACTACATCTTTCTTTCTATCTTTTCCCTCTTTCCTAATCTTGTCTTTTAGACTTAAACAAATTTTGATCATGATGTTATCACCTTGAAGTTGTTGGATCCTAGCAGCATAGTGGCATGAAGCGGCCTGGAAACAAACCTTACATGTCCACGTACATGAGACATGTTCCACAATTTAAGTGGCTGGCCGGGTGCCTGTCTCTCTCACTATAGTGAATGTCCAATTTACAAAGAGTTGATAATAATTGTTGATCATTTTGAACAAATGACATAGTATTTTTCTCTAAGTATTTTGCACATCATGGCTAAGCCAGTAGAGTGCTTGTTTAAAGATGATATAAACAAAGTATTTTATCCAACTTAAGACCTTAGTCCTTAGTCATTCTTGACCCATCTATTTTCCTTACATTAACTTAAAAGATTTTCATGACATGAAAAAGTATTTCTAGTCCTTAGGAATAACTTGCATATCATGCATGTCATGTTTTCCTTAGAAGTTTAAGAAACTTGTTTGTAGGTGTTGTGTTGTTTTATAATTGTTTTTTGTTGATTGTTGTATTGTTGTTTGCTTATATTGTTAGAGTAAACGGAGAGCAAGCGTTCGTTGTTGAAAAGAGTTTGTGAACAACGACAACATTCAAAGGCAAGTGGCACACCTCATAAACTCCCTATTTTTATATGCATTACTTAGTGTATTTTTATATGCATGTGTTGCTATGCTAAACCTGCGTAGAATCCCTTATTCCTGTGTCTAGGTTCCTATGCAATACTTAGTAGAATTATTGTTGCTATGCAAATGTTGTTTTGTGAAAATCTAAATTCTACTAAGTTAAGAATGAAACACCTGGGTGGTAATTGGTCGGATGGTTTATGTTGAGTGGCTACTCAGGTCCATTTCTATGGTTCCTAGAGTATGTACACTTGAGAATGGCCACCCAGGAACAGAGGAATCTGAAGAACTCCGAGTGACGATTGCTTCCAGTGCAGCCATTGCCATATGGGCTCTGGCTTGATCAATTATGTTGCGTGGACTCTCTCCGGCTTGACAAGCAGATGTAGGGGGATGTTAGGTGGAACGGGTCAAGCCAGAGTGGGAGGGAAAATGCTTCTGAAAGATCTCGTCTCATTCTCTCCTTTCCTTATCACAAATGGTGTGTAAAGGATACTTGGGTTGAATGGGTACAATGGTGAACGTGCACAACCTCTGCAGAGTGTAAAACTAAGTACTTAGCCGTGTCCTCGGTTACGGACAATTTTGAGCAGCTGATCAAGGACGTCAACGGAGGATTCCACCATTCCAACTTCAAAAGTAAAACTTGATGGGTGAACAAGGGAAGATGAGATTTATGGTTTTCATGCCATACTCGTCGAGATTTCAAGAAAGGTGTTTCCAAAAGAATAGGAAAAATTGGCTTTATGCAAATTAGCCTTGAGCTCCACCAGCCAAATATACATATAGGCTTTAGAGTTATTTCCTTAAGTGTCCACCATAGTGTCACTTGCCAGACTCCATTTTTAATGGAATCTGACCCACGTTGTTGCAATATTTTTCTTATTGCAGATTTGATCAGATGACGAGTGAGGTTTCGTTAAAGGTTTCGAGTCTACAACCAACATGTTTTCGCCTGTGCAACATGAAAGTTATAGAGACTCACTGCTATTCTATTCCGCTGTGTACTTTTGCAATGCTAGCTTTATGCTATGCAAATTGTATCAAATATTTTGTAATTCTGGATCATCGATGTAATATAATTGATGCTTTGTTGTGATATTACATCGTAAACTGTGTGTGCAAATGAATCGATCCAGGGATTTGCACTATACACAGGTATCTGCCTTATAAAAAGTGCAGGTACGCTACACGAGATTTACACACGCAAATACTATGGTTTTATTTGGCGAGCCTAGCATGTAAAGACATGGTCTCGGAATACGTAACCGAAAAGTAAAGCATGAGTCATATAGATGATATGATGTATATGTCGATGTTCGCCTTTGCACCTGTGTAGCATACCTGCACTTTAAATAAGGCAGATACCTGTGTATAGTGCAAATCACTGGATCAATTCAATTGCACACACAGTTTACGATGTAATATCACAATAAAGCGTCAATTTTATTACATCGATGATCCAGAATTACAAAATATTCATTACAAGTTACATAGCATAAAGCTAGCTTTGAAATAGTACACAGCGGAAATACAATAGCAGTGAGTCTCTATCACTTTCATGCTGCCACAGGCGAAAACATGTTGGTTGTAGACTCGAAACCTATAAACGAAACCTCACTCGTCATCTGAACAATCTGCAATAAGAAGAATATTGCAACAACGTGGGTCAGATTCCATTAAAAATGGAGTCTGGCAAGTGACACTATGGTGGACACTTAATGGAATAACTCTATAGCCTATATGCATATTTGGCTGGTGGAGTTCAAGGCTATTTTGCATAAAGCCAATTTTCCTAACTCTTTGGAAAACACTTTTCTTCTATTCGAGACATCCGTGGCATGAAATCCACTGTCTCATTCTACCCTTGTTCACCCATCAAGTTTTATATTTTTGAAGTTGGAATGGTGGAATCCTCCGTTGACGTCCGTGATCAGCTGCTCAAATTGTCCGTACCGGGTTCACGGCTAAGTACTTAGATTTTTAACTCTGCAGAGGTTGTGCACGTTCACCATTGTACCCATTCAACCCAGGTTATCCTTTACACATCATTTTTGATAAGGAAAGGAAAGAATGAGACGAGATCTTTCAGAAACATTTTCCCTCCCACTCTGGCCTGACGCGCTCCACCTACCAATCCTCTACCAGCACCTTTCAGGCCGGGGAGAGTCCACGCAGCTTAGTTGATCAAGCCAGAGCACATATTGGCAATGGCTGCACGAGAAGCAATCTTCACTTGGAGTTCTTCAGATTCCTTTGCTCCTGGGTGGCCATCCACAAGTGAATATTCCATAGGTAAATCCCCTGGGAACAACACTCAACTCATACAGCCAAGCAACAATTCCACCCAGGTGTTTGATTAAAACTTAGTAGACTTTATCTTTTTCATCAAAATAGTTTTTGCATAGCATCACTATTCTACTAAGTATTTTCATAGGAACCTAGACACAGGAATAAAGAGGTCTAACATGGCTTGCATAGCAATACTATCCTACACATGCTTATAGAAAATAATCTACTCATGCATAGAAAAATAATAGGACTTTTATGGGGGTGCGCCACTTGCCTTTGGAAGTTGTCGTTTCTCACAAACACTTTTCGACGTACTCGGAGCTCTCCGTTCAATCTAAACATAGAAATCAAATAACAATAAACAAACCACACAAAGCATACAACAACAAAATACCAAACAAGGTCTTCACCATACATGGTCAGTTTGTCACATAATTGAGTATGCAAAAAGAATTGATGTGATATTCAATAGAATTTAATGGGCCGTTCTTTAATTTAAAATTCATCACACATTAATTGGGTCAAGGTATTAACACAAATCAACTTAATGGTCTTAAAAGCTTTTAACACTAATTAATTACCATTAACAATATAAATGTATTTCCTTAAATGTAATTAAAACACAAGTAAAACTATCATCCTAACTTTTAGGATTTTCATAAAGTATGCATGATGCCAATTTGCAATTTTTATTAACTTCTAATAAAGCAAGACATAGTAAATAGGTTAAATAATAGATTAAAGTTTTCTTTAAATGACAAGTTAGTGCATGACTAAAATATATGTTTTTATTATTCCAATGTATTCTACACGCTCTACGAATTTATAGACTACAAAAACAATGAAAACGGAGTTACGGTCGATTTGAGATAAAATTTACAAGTTTTATTATTTAAAATATTTTAACACATTCGAGGGATTAAATGCAAAAGTGGTTTTTGCATATTTTAAATGAATTCTTGACATTAAGAAATAGAATTTATTTTAAAATCATTTTTGAAACACAAGTTTTGAGTTAAATGGCCGAAATGCTTTTCAGGATTTTGATCAATTTAAACAGATTAAAAATAGAAAACTAATGATGAAAAATTAAACTACACGATCAGAGCTTTCCAACGATATTTCATTTGCTCAATTTGGACTAGTAGATCAAAAGATATGATTTATGAAAGTTTCATGCTTAAATAAAACAGAGATACGAAAATGGATACATAATTCTGGATGAACACAAGAAAATATTTTATTGGCTGATACTCCATCAACACGTAGTAAAACAAAAACAAACATACAACACCAAAAAGGTTTGGTCAAAGAAATAGTTGTACTTAGCATATTTGTTAACGAAGTTACAAAGGTTCAGAATTTATTTTTTTATATTTTTCAAGGAAGTTGTAAGGAGTTCTAAAATAAACCATTAATTTTAATTAAAACATTTCAAAGGTTTTAAACATCATTTAACTAAAGATTTATAAAGTGAGTTTTAAAGGCTTTTAACACAAGGAATATAAATGAAATATGAACATGTGAATATATGCATGAAGATCAGAATAAAGAAACGAATGATCATACAGAACTAAATATGCACCAAGAGAGTTCATTTGGATATTCATTTGGAAAAAAAGAAAACTTTAAAATAACCTATTGACTTTAAGTTATAGCAAAATTACCCTATTTCTGGTTTCAATTTTCGACTACAGGAAACTTTGTCAAAATTATAAAATAAGCATATACGCGTTTAGTAAAACTTCTAAGCTTCCAGATATATACAAATTACCAAATTTGGATAAATAGATTAATTGTTATGATTTTTACAAGTTACAACATAGTTGCTGACCGAAATTCGTTATAATTGGAAAAACTGGACACGTGTCACTACGATATTGGAGGGTACCGCTTCACTTAAGTGGATCAACAGGATATGTTGGATTTAGATCCAACGGTTAGGAAGAATAACAAAAAAAAACAAAAAAGGAAAGCCGGTGTACTTGCCGAACGTGAAGAAGAGATTGAAGAGGACGACGGCGTTGCTCTCTGGCATGGACGAGGTCGACGCTACGGTGCTTCTCTTGCCTCAGGAAGATGACGACGACGTGCAGCATGACACGGCGCGGAGGATGGTGGCATCGGCGTAGTCTCACGCATCCGGGAAGTGGCGTGGAGGCGCGGGTGAGTTGCTCGGTTCGCCGGCGAGCTCGGCCTGCTCGATTTGGACGCGTAGGCGAGATGAGGGTGGGTCTAGGGGGTGCGCCCGGACGTGGCGAAGAGAGGGGAGAGGGTCCCGGGCTCGGGGGCGTGCTACCATGGCCGGAGTTGGAGAAATCGGCGACGGCAATGGAGGAACTCCGGCGAGAAAATTTGCGAGTCTTGGGGCGTTTACGAGAGGGCTTTTGGGGGCAAAAGAAGGAGGAGGACGAGGGCTTTATATAGAATCCGACGGTGCTTGATTTGGTGCAGTAATTTGCCCGCAATTAATCGGACATTAAATTCGACCAAAAACGCTCATGTTTAATGGCGGACGAAATTAGAGCAATTTAGTGCGTTAAGAGAGGGCTTTTATGGGGGAATGAAAGAGGAGATCAAGGGCTTTAATTAGAAAGAAACGGTGCGTCATTTGGTGCTCTAAATCAACGGGAATCATGTAGAGAAGAGGGCATGGGAGAGATTTTCGCGTGCGGGCGTTGCTGGAGCTTTAAGACGACGCTGACGTCAGCATTTGTTTTATTTTTCTATTTCTGATTTTTCTTATTTCTTTCATAACTTTTGATTTAAGACTCCAAATCAAGTCAAATAAGTTTCTAAAAATTTGTAAAAATAATTTCTTTGTGTTAAACCAGTTGTGGACATGTTTTGAACACTTATCAAAAATCAAAATTTTGAATTATTGATTAATTACAAATTTGCCACTTAATGTCAAATTTGAAAACATGGCTTAAATAATTTCGTTTTTTGCTAAATAAAATTTATAAAAATACAACACTTATATAAGTTTAAAATTAAGTTATTTAAACTCATTTTCCAACATTAAATCATTTTTGGATTTAGTACAATATTAAATAACATCACACATTTATTTGAAATGAAAAGGGAAATATAATGTATTCATTTTTTAATTCAAAATATTTTGTGCACCATTAAGTTTTATATTAATATATCTGAATTGAAATTTTATAACCAACTTTGGAGAAGATTTTAGTTTTACTTCATTTCTTATATAGAAAATATATTCATGAAAGTCATTTTATGTTTTGAAAATAAATGAAAATCATTTAAGCTATTGAAATGTTTATTTGGGTTGTTAAGTAATTATAAAATCTATGAGGTTTTAAGTTATAAACTATAGACTTGTAATATCCAAATTATGTTTTGAACTCAGGTAAATGAATAATAATCTTTTGGCAAATAGACAATGTTTTCAATAGTTTGAAATAACACTTGTAATTATTATTTTAATTTATTTATAGCTAAGGCTTAGTGGTTGAAATCAATTACTTATAAGTAAACTATTTACTTAAAATAAAATGGTTTGTACTTTATAAAACATTTGTCAAATTACATATTAAGGTTTTTGAAATACAATAGATAATTTAATGTTTAATTGGAAATAACTTTTGTAAATAATGACACAGTGGAAATTTTGAAATAATAGACTTTTTCAAATTGGTTGAAGTCTTTTATAGTTGGTTTCCTTATGCATTTAAAATTTTATTTTAATCAAAAACAAAAGTTTTCAATTTTTAGTGATTTTTAAACATTCCAAAGTATTGGGATGTTACAAGCTGCACCATCTCTCGTGATGATCGGTTATTGGTGTAGTGAATTTGGTTTGTGTAATCACGAAAACGACTAGAGGGATGTTGTTTTTCAGTGGGAGTTCACGTAATAATTTTGAATTAACTTGAAATTAATTTATCATAATCTTAGTCTAAATAGTCTTTACAAATATGTTGTAGATCATGGCACCACCTGCTTTCAATTTCAATATGTTCATGGTGAAAGAGAAACTACCAAACAATGGAAGCAACTACACCAATTGGGCACTTAACCTGAGGATTCTCCTGATAGCTTGTTAAAAGCTCTATGTGCTTGATGCATCGCTAGGTGCCCCGCCCGCTGATGACACTCCCGAATATGTGAAAAATGTTTTCCTGACTCAGATTGAGGACCACAGTGTAGTTCACTACGGCATTCTGCATGGTTTAGAGCCGGAGCTGCGAAAATGTTTCGAGAACGACACAGCTTTTGATATAATGGGAGAATTGAAAATGATTTTCGATACCCATGCTGCCGTAGAGAGTTATGATGCTTCAGAAAAGTTCTTTAGCTGCATGATGGAAGAGAACAGCTCCGTTAGCGAGCACGTACTCAAAATGTCTAGGTACGCCGATAAGCTCATAGCCCTGGGTATATCGATACCCAATGAGCTAGGAATTCATCGTGTTCTCCAATCACTCCCACGAAGTTACAAGAACTTTGTGATGAACTACAATATGCAAGGCATGAAGAAGACTCTCCCCGACCTTCTGTCAATGCTCAAAATTGGTGAAGTGGAGATGAAAAGGAGCATCAAGTGTTGATGATCAATAAAACCACTAGTTTAAAGAAAGGAACGAAAGGCAAGCCAAAGGGTAATTTCAAGAAGGGCGGCAAAACTGTTGCGGCACATGAGAAAAAGACCAAGGCTGGCCCTAATCCTGACACTGAGTGCTTTTACTGCAAGGGCACTGGGCACTGGAAGCGTAATTGCCCCAAATATTTGGCGGATAAGAAGGCCGGCAAAGTGAACAAAGGTATATGTGATATACATGTTATTGATGTGTACCTTACTAGTACTCGCAGTAGCGCCTGGGTATTTGGTACTGGTTCGGTTGCTAACATATGTAACTCGAAAAAGGAATTACGGAATAGGCGACAACTAGCAAAGGATGAGGTGACGATGGGCGTCGGCAATGGTTCGAAGGTTGATGTGATCGCTGTCGGGACGCTACCTCTTCGTCTACCATCAGAATTAGTGATGACCCTAAATAATTGTTATTTGGTGCCTGCGTTGCGCATGAACATTATATCTGGATCTTGTTTAATGCAAAACGGTTATTCATTTAAGTCTGAGAACAATGGATGTTCGATTTATATGAATGATATCTTTTATGGTCATGCACCTATGAATAATGGTTTATTTCTTTTGAATCTTGATAGTAATGATACACACATTCATAAAGTGAATGCCAAAAGAATCAAGTTGAATGATGATATTGCTGCATACATGTGGCATTGCCGCTTAGGTCATATTGATGTTAAGCGCTTGAAGAAGATCCATTCTGATGGGCTCCTAGAATCACTTGATTATGAATCATTTGAGACATGTGCATGCCTCATGGGCAAGATGACTAGAACCACGTTTTCCGGCACGATGGAACGGGCGACAGATTTATTGGAAATCATACATACCGATGTGTGTGGTCCAATGAGTGTGTCGGTGCACGGTCGATATTGTTATTTTGTTACCTTCACAGATGATTTAAGTAGATAAGGGTATATTTACTTAATGAAACACAAGTCTGAGACGTTCGAAAAGTTCAAAGAATTTCAGAGTGAAGTGGAAAACCATCGTAACAGAAAAACTAAATTTATGCGATCTAATCATGGAGGTGAATGTTTGAGTTACGAGTTTGGCACACATATGAAAGAATGTGGAATAGTTTCACAACTCACTCCTGCCACAACATCACAGCGTAATGATTTATCTGAACGTCGTAATCGTACTTTATTGGATATGGTTCGGTCTATGATGTCTCTGACATATTTGCCACTATCATTTTGGGGTCATGCACTAGAGACAACTACATTCACTTTAAATAGGTCTCCATCTGAATCCGTTGAAACGACACCGTGTGAACTATGGTTTGGAAACAAACCTAAGCTATCGTTTCTAAAATTTTGGGGATGCGATGTTTATGTGAAGAAGCTTCAGCCTGATAAACTCGAACCCAAAGCGGAAAAATGCGTCTTCATAGGATACCCTAAAGAAACAATTGGGTACACCTTCTATCACAGATCCGAAGGCAAAGTTTTCGTTGCCAAGAACGGATCCTTTTTTGGAGAAGGAGTTTCTCTCAAAAGGTGTGAGTAGTAGGAAGGTAGAACTCGACGAGGTTATTGAACCTTCTCTTCTTGGAATGGTGAGTAGTGAAGCGCTGGAAATTGTTCTGAAGTTGACTTCACCAGATGAAGAGGTAACTAATGATAATCAAGATCATGAAACTCCGAAAGAGGATACTACCGTACTTCACAGGTCAACAAGGACGCGTACAACTCCTGAACTGTACGACAACCCCATCATGAACGTCATGGTAGTTGATAATGATGACCCTGCGACGTATGATGATGCGATGATGGGCTCAGATTACGAAAAATGGCTAGAAGCCATGAAATCCGAAATGGAATCTATGTACGAAAACCAAGTATGGACGTTGGTGGACTTGCCCAATGACCGCAAGTCCGTTGAGAACAAATTGATTTTTCAGAAGAAAACTGACGCTGATGGTAATGTGACCGTCTATAAGGCTCGACTTGTCGCAAAATGTTTTCGACAAGTTCAAGGAATTGACTACGAGGAGACTTTCTCTCCTGTTGCGATGCTGACGTCTGTTAGGATTATGTTAGAAATTGCTGCATTTTTTGATTACCAAATCTGGCAAATGGATGTCAAAACTGCGTTCCTTAATGGTCACATTGAGGAATAGTTGTACATGGTGCAACCCAAAGGTTCTGTCAATCCTAAGGACGCTGACAAGGTATGCAAACTTCAGCGATCCATTCATGGACTGAAGCAAGCATCCCGGAGTTGGAACCTCCGATTTGATGAGGTGATCAAAGGGTTTGGATTTGTCCAAACTTATGGAGAAGCTTGTATCTACAAGAAAGTGAGTGGGAGCTCTGTAGCATTTCTAATACTATATGTGGATGACATATTGTTGATTGGAAATGATAGAGAATTTTTAAATAGTATAAAGGTTATTTGAACAGTAGTTTTTCGATGAAGGACCTTGGTGAAGCATCGTATATATTAGGCATCAAATCTATAGAGATAGATCAAGACGCTTAATTGGGCTTTCGCAAAGTACATACCTTGACAAGATTCTGAAGAATTTCAGAATGGACGAAAGTAAGAAAGGGATCTTACCTATGTTACAAGGTAAGACATGGAGTCAGACTCAAAGTCCAGCTACATCGGAAGATAGAGAATTGATGAACAAGATCCCCTATGCCTCAGCCATAGGCTCTATCATGTATGCTATGCTATGTACAAGACCGGATGTGGCACATGCTATTAGCTTGACTAGCAGGTACCAATCTGATCCAGGTTTGGAACACTGGATGGCGGTAACGAATATCCTAAAGTACTTAAGAAGGACTAAGGATATGTTTCTCGTGTATGGCGGTGAAGAAGAGATCGTCGCAAGATGTTACGTCGATGCTAGCTTCGTCACCGGTCCGGATGACTCTAAGTCACAATCTAGGTACGTATTTCTTATGAATGGAGGAGCAGTAAGCTGGAGGAGTTCCAAGCAACCCGTGGTGGCGGAATCGTCGATAAAAGCGGAATATGTTGCTGCCTCGGAGGCAGCGCAGGAAGGAGTTTGGATGAAGGAGTTCATATCCGAACTAGGTGTGGTTCCAAGTGCGTTGGATCCGATGGTCTCTATTGTGATAACAATGGTGCCATAGCCAATGCTAAAGAACCAAGGTCTCGTAAGAATTCCAAGCATTTCAAGCGCCGTTTTAACTCCATCCGTGAGCATGTCAAGGATGGTGATATAAAGATTTGCAAAGTACATACGGATCTGAATGTGACAGACCCTTTGACTAAACAATTCCCAACGGCAAAACATGATCAACACCGGAACTCCATGGGTGTTAGGGTCATTACAATGTAATACAGATTATTGCCCCTAGTGCAAGTGGGAGACTGAAAGGAATATGCCCGAGAGGCAATAATAAAGTGGTTATTATCTTATTCCATGTTTATGATAAATGTTTGTTTCTCATGCTAGAATTGTATTAATCGGAAACATTAATACATGTGTGACTAATGAACAAATTAGAGTTCCTAGTAACGCATCTCATTTAACTATCTCGTTGATTAACTGATGATCAAGGTTTCCTGATCATGAACATTGGATGTTGTTAATAACGGGATCACGTCATTAGGAGAATGATATGATGAACTCACCCAAATTAAGTATAGCAATACGATGAAGTCATTAAGTTTATATTGTTGTACTGAGCATACGAAGTAACCCTAATCATTAGACTATGAGATTATGTCAATCACTAACACCGTAAGAATGCTTTGATGACATCAAACGTCACACCGTAACAGGGTAACATCAAACGTCACACCGCTCATGGATCAAGAAGTGGGATTTGTCCATCCAGATGATGGAGCTATATACTCTGGGCCTTCTCGGTGATATCACATCGACACCGCTTGCAAGCACGTAACTAGGTCACAAGGATGTGATATCACAGAACGAGTAAAGAGTACTTGTCGGGAACGAGATCGAACAAGGTATAGATGATACTATTCATCGGATCTCGGACAAGTAGAATATCACGAGACAAAAGGAATTGGTTATGATGTTTTTGGTTCACACGACCACAAGATCCATCGTCAAATATGTAGGAGTCATTACGGATCCCCAGATCCCGCTGTTGACTATGGATCGGAGATGTGTCTCGATCATGTCTACATTATTCATGAACCGTAGGGTGACACACTTAAGGTTTGTCGACGCTTTTGGGTAGACACGGAATTTCGGAGAAAATTTTGGACAGCACCAAAATTGTTTCGGGTAATATTGAAATAGTTCAAGGGGTTAATTGTCAATGGTTGACAATGGTTGTTAATAGAATTAACAGATGAACCAAGGGGGTAAGTGTTAATTTTTGTTAATAGAATTAACAAATGTTACAAAGAAATGAAATTGTTTTATTTAATAAAGAAAAACTCTTGGGATTTATTGAGTGGAGTTTTAAAGAGAGTGAGTGGGCATGAGTGGATGCTCCACTCACATGAAGAGGAAGGGGTGGGGGCTCTTGAGCCGCACCACACCCATGGGCTGCCCCCTTCTTCTATATAAGGAGAGGTGAAGCTTCCTCTTATGAACACACTTGATCCTCTCTCCCTTCTCCCGCTGCTCCACCTCTCGGCCGTCCGCTTGGCAAAGCCATGGCCGTTTAGTTCTCCCCCATACCACGCCGTCGTGATGTTGGAGTTCCTTGGTGGTTGTACTACTTCCGCTGCCCCGCTGGATCGAGAGAACGGAGGTCGTCATCAAGTCGTACGTGTGACCGAGTTTATGTGATATTGAGATCCGCTGCCCCGCTGGATCGAGAGAACGGAGGTCGTCATCAAGCCGTACGTGTGACCGAGTTTATTGTGATATTGTTTCGGTCGGGTGCGATAAAAATTGCTTCACTCAGGAATGACTCTACACATGTGGTAAAAGGACAAAGTCTCAAACAATATATTTCTGGAGATCTTATAATGAAGATGTTGATGTTATTCAAGCAATTTCTCCAGAGAATTTCCATTAAAAAATATTTCTGAGTTCGCATATTGAGATTGGCGAGTGAACGACTACATCATCCATGAGAATGATTCTCGAAACGCTTACGGTCTTCGAGGGTGAGTTTCTCTTGGAATATGTTCCACTCGTTACGAGCATCTCCTAGATTAGATCTTGGCTTGTTGGTTTGTTCTCACCGTAGGAAACTTTTTGTTTTCGATGCTACGAACACATCACATAAAACTTCAACATCTCTAACAATACCAATGGGAGAGATAGTTTCTCTATTAGCAAGTTGAATAACCACATCAATATCTTCAAGTTGGCTAGGGACAATTACATGCATAATCTCTTTGTAAAGCTCATAAGGAATAGCACTTGAACTTGCACCAATATCACATAGACCATAATAATAATGATCACCAATTTTAACAGATAAAACAGGAACACTAGCCTTTCTTGGCTTTGCAAGACGAGAGACTACATTAGAAGCATCATCACAAAATATAATATACTCTTCCCCCACATTTTCAGAAACAAGTTCTTTATTTATAGCCACAGAATGTTCTACTTTAATTTGTTCATCAGGTTCTTTAGCTTTCCTATCACTTTTGTTAACCACACTAGCCATAAGAGAATGTTCTTTCACTTTAACAGGAAAAGGAATTTTATCAACATAAGGCTCAAGAATGATATAATCAACCAAATTAACTTCAACGCTTTTAGCTAAAGGAACAACAGATTTATCTTTATAAGGTTCATGATATTTTTCAAACCCCTTCTTGGGCAAGACGAAATAATCAGCAAAGGATTTATAATAATTTTGCAACAACTTGAGAATCAAGACCATAGGCATTATTCATATTTCGAAATAAATCAATATCCATAAAAGTCTTAATGCATTCAAAGTCATATTTTATACCTGACTCCCTACCTTTGTTATTCTCCCATGCTTCAGTATTTTCTTCAATACGATCAAGAAGATCCTATTTAAACTACTTCTTATTACGAGTGAATGATCCAACACATGAGGTATCCAACAATGTTTTATCTTCAAACGAGAGTCTTGCATAGAAGTTATCAACAATAATATTACCAGGAAGTTCATGAATGTGACATTTGAGCATTAATGCCTTCAATATCCCCCACGCTTGGGCAATACTCTCTCCATCACGAGGCCAGAAGTTATATATAGAATTCCAATCTTGATGAATTTCACTTGGAGGATAAAATTTAGAATAAAAGAGAGGTACAAATTCCTCCCATCCAAGAGAATCCATGTTCTTCAGCAGTTTATACCAATGCGCAACTCTCCTACAAAGTGATATGGAGAATTATTTCTTCCTGACTTCGTCCATCGTAATACCTGCACACTTGAAAACCTCGCATAATTAATGTAAATACAACAAATGATCACCGGGGTGGACAGTTCCATCCCCAAAATAGCGGTTATTCATAACACGTTTAACGATTTTCATAGGTATTTTAAATGGCACAATATCATCAGGAGGCGCCTCATGTTCTACCTCAGCAGCGGTATAAGACTTCCCAAACAGGAAAACAATATTTCTCTTCTCCATTATAAAGCAAATAAGGAGACCGAAATAAAAACAACACTTAAAGTTGGAGTTGTCCTTACCAATTCCTCTTACAAATAGCGCTTCACTCCCCGGCAACGGCGCCAGAAAATAGTCTTGATGACCCACAAGTATAGGGGGTGGATCGTAGTACTTTCGATAAATAAGAGTGTTGAACCCAACGAGGAGCAGAAGGGGTTGACAAGTGGTTTTGATGAGGATTTCACTTTAAACACTAGCAGACAAGTTTTTAGTAGACTTTGATATAACAGAGAAATAAAGTGCGAGTAAATGGCGACGTAGAGGCCTCCGGAGTCATGACCGCCTCCGGACTGATGCGTGAGTAGTCTACCTTGGACTACGGGTCGCAGTAGCTAGATGGTTGTCTTCTCCTCTTGTGCTATCATGTTTAGATCTTGTGAGCTGGCTATCATGATAAGAATCATCTTTATGTAATTCTCCATGTTGTGTTTGCTGGGATCCAATGAATATTGAGTACTAAAGTTATTGCTTCATAATATATCATGTGTGTGCTATTTAATGATCTTGCATGCTCTCTGTTACTTGTGTATGCTCTGGCCAAGTAGATGCTCGTAACTCCAAGAGTGGGTATTTATGCTCGATAGTAGGTTCATGTCTCTATTTAATCTGGGGCAGTGACAGAAAGATCGAAGGTTGTAGATGGAGTGTTGCTACTAGGGATAAAACAAGAGTACTTTGTCTAAGGATGATGTTACTTACTTACTTTACATGCAGTGCTTAAGGCGATAATCTGTTGCATGCAACTTAATACTGAAAGGGGTGCAGACGCTAACCGGAAGGTGGATTATTAGTCATAGATGCGGTTGGAACGGTCTATTTATATTATTGTAATGCCCGAATGAATCTCACACTAGACACCATATCATTAGTATATGCATTGGGTTGCTCATGATTATTCTGTCAATTGCCTAGCTGTAATTTATTTACCACGCATGGATGAATATTATTATTATTTATGGAGAGACACCACTAGTGAACTGTGGACCCCGGTCCTTCTCATTAATCTGATAAAACCACAACTGCAAAGATGTTACTTTCTGCAAACAAACATCTTTCTTCCACACATACATTTAATCTTTTGTTACAGAAAGCCGGTGGGATTGACACCCTCACCGTTGAGTTGGGGCAAAATACTTTGATTGTGTTGTGTGCAGATTCCACGTCTCCGATGCCACACCAAGAGTTTCTGACGCCGTTGACACCTCGAGGGGAACGTTCATCTCCTACTGGTTCGATAACCATGATTTCATAACTGAGGGAAAACTTGTTACTATGCTACTTCACACCCTCTTCTTGGGGATTCACCAACCACACGCTTAGCAACCATCAAGAATTTTTCTAGCGCCGTAGCTGGGGAGATTTGTGCATCCTTCGCGAGGTGATTTTTCGCACTTCCAATCTTTTTATTTTGTTATTGTCTTGTTTATTTTATTTTTATTACTGTTTTCTTTGCTTAATATAAAAAATACAAAAAAAATAGTTACTTGCATTACTTTTGTTATTTCAGTTTTGCACTTTTATTTTCAGTTTTGTTGCTTTGTTTATTTCGGTTCAGTCATTAAATTTCCTTGTTTTTTATTTCGGTTTGTCCCTTACTTGCATCATCTTTATCATATAAGTAGAATAAAAATTAGTGTAGCCATTCATCATGTCTGGTATATTCCCTGTTACTGTGTCAATCGAAGAATTAATCTTCACTTTTAAACAAGGGAATGAGGAAATTTTTGGAGAAGCTTGGTCTAGCATTTTTGAATCTTATGGTGAAACTGAACACAAAATGACTTTAAGTTTGCTTCTTAGTAGCTTTTATTTTGGGCTTGTTCTTTGCTATAGGTATGCTTTAGATGCTGTAGTGGGAGGAGATTTCCTTCAATGTGATGGAGATCACGCTTTCAATGCAATAAGGAAATTAATTATGTCCTCTTCTTCATCTAATAAATGTAGTACAAGTATTGGTAATATTCATACTAGATTAAATACCCTTGAATCAAGCATTTCTTTCTTAAAAGATGGGTACAATAAGATTCGTGAAAAACTTGACTATGTTCCAACAAACTCTGAACCATCATTGTGGCCCCCTACCTTGAAAGTTACTATTTGTAATAAAGTTTTTCTTACCCGTTGTGACATTATGTCTGAGTTTTGTCTCATGTCTAAATACATTCATGCATCTTTAAATACTTGGGGAACTGTTGAAGGGAGAAGAAATAACCCTTATAGATAATACTGTTAAACAACCCATTGGGGTATCTGAAAGAGTATTTACAGCACTCTTGGGAAGAACTGTATCCACTGATTACCATGTCATTGAATGTGCAAATTACTATTGGAAGATCCCTGCTGAAACTTTTAGGAGCAAAAATTGATGTGGGAAAAGGTACTATGAGCTTCACTACCTCCCCTGGAAGTTGGCAAACGTTCCCTACAAACAAAGGTAAGAAATATGGTAAGAGAAACAAACGAAGAGCTGCTCGTGCTCGTAATGTTAATGCTTCATCTCTTGATAATACTTGAGTTTCACTTTGTGCCTAGGTCATAGGCGTTAAACAAAAGCGCTTATGGGAGACAACACACTTTTATTTCCTGTTAATTTATTTTGTTTTACTTGTGTCAAGGAACATGCCTATCTCTGTAGCAATTCCTTTGTATCTCTGCTGAAACAGATTTCTGCTGTCCACCTTAAAATTCAATTCCTGTGTTGAAACAGATTTCTTCTGTACACCGTAAATTTCATATCTCCCTACTTGAACGTCACAAAAATCTGCCCTTTTTTTTATGCGCAATCCACAGATGTATACACAACTTTCATTAGTTTTAAGTTTTCTGATATGAGCAAGTTAAGTGCCTCTAAAAAATTCGTCTTTACGGACTGTTCTGTTTTTGACATATTCTGTCATTTCTTTTGCAATGCCTCTTTTGCTATTTTTGATTGGATCTTTTTATCCTATTAAGTATCAGCGGCTGTAGCTAATTTCCAGTAGAAATGTTAGCTATTATGTTTCTACAGAATATCATAATTTTTTGTGCACTAACCCTCTAATGAGGTTACTCTAAGTTTGGTGTGGAGGAGTTTTCAAGGATCAAGAGAATAGGATGATATAATATGATCAAGAGGATAGTAAATCCAAAGCTTGGTTATGCCTCGGTGGTTCACCCCAATATAATTCAAAAAGACTCAAGCGTCAAAGCTTGGGGATGCCCAAGGCATCCCCTTCTTAATCGACAAACTATCAGGTCCTTTCTAGTGAAACTATATTTTAGTTCCGTCACATCTTATATGCTTATCTTGAAGCGTATGTTTTTTTTTTTGTTTTTGTTATTTTCATTCTCTGAATAAAATGGACCCTAGCATTATTTTGTGTGGGAGAGACACGCTCCGCTTTTTCATATGAATACTCGTATTCTTCACTTATATTTGTTGAGTATTCGTCTATTTGTTATTGTTTGCTCTCTAGCTCTTTGTTTTCATCCATCTCTTGTTAGAGATGTTAGCTTGTTATGTTATACTCTCATATCTCATTTTTAATTACTTGGAGAGTTTATCTTTTAAATAAGTTGATTTGTGTTTGGCTGAGAACAGAAAATGCTAAATGTGGTAGATGGTATGATTAAATGATACATTAATCTTGTAGATTATTAAATTGTGTAACTTGAATCATTGATGTGTTCTGAGATATTAATTTTCTTAATGTTAAACATGATGGTCTAGTAAAGTGGAATGATTAAATGGTTGTTCTAGAGAGACATGAAAACTGTGCCACACTTAAAGTTCGAGTTGATTTTATAATGGTATATGACTTCTATTTGCCTAAAGTAACCTTAATGACTTTATGTTATGCGCTACGGTCGGGGAAGCCAATGGTGACTTTGTCATTCGCCACGATCCCTCTAGGAGTAATTTTCATTATGCCTTGCATGATCATATTTTTATTTGGAATCTTTTTACTTGTGAGTTCTAAAACTACGGTTTTCATGGCACTTCCACCACCATATTGCTAGCCTCTTCGGTACTTTGCTTTGCCCTTTCTCACATTTAGAGTTGGTGCATTTTTCCCGGGTACATCCAAACTCGTGGGAGATCTTCATCTTGTTCTCCTACACATAAAGAAAATATCTTCCTCAAAACAGCCACCATACCTACCTACTACAGCATTTCCATAGCTGTTCCGAGATATATTGCCATGCAACATCCATCTTACATTACATGACTTGTTTTCATTCATTACTTGTTTATTGCTTTGCATGTTTCTGTAAAACTGATGTGTGATTTTACCCATGTTACGCTAGAGCACTGAATAACTGCTACACTGGCAGAGGCACCGTTGTCATATGTATTCTATGGCACATTCATATTAGTTACTTGTATCATCAGTATGTTGTTTTATCATCATTATTGTGTTCTCATATATCATGTATCGTATTAGGATGCTTGCCCCTAAAAGTGAAAAGAGCCATGGAGGTCATCGAAACGAGAAACAGAAAAAAGAAAAAAAATAGAAAAAAGAGAAAAAAGGGGCAACATTACTATTTTTATCACACACTTGTTCTTATGTTATAGCACCATATCATTTATAGTCATCACTTGTGCTCATGTTATAGAACCATATCATTTGTGATCATCATTTGTGGTCATGTTTAGCACCTTTACTCCATATGAGAGAGTTTTCATGTCTTACTTGCATAACTATTTGGGGAACTTTATACTATATAACTTGGATTTTATATTCCAATGATGAGCCTCCTCAAAAGTGCTCTAGATCTTTGTGAGCATGCAAGTTGGATGCACCCCCACTATTTCCATTGGAGAGCTTTCATATACTTATAGCTCATTGTGCATCCGTTGTATGGCAATCACTACTCCTTGCATAGCTTCGATTATATGACTTTCTCTTGTCTAATGATCATCTACAGTTTTGTGAGCCTTTCTTCCGTTGGCATTCCAAACCTCCGTTAACATTCTCATAGCCATAACATCCTGGTGCAAGAACCAACGTTGAACGCTTGCTTGTTTCTTTTTAAAAAATAATATATTGATCTTTTACGTGCATATTGCTATTACTTGACTTGATCCTTTCATTAAGTTGTCATGTTTGTTGGAAGCATTGGATGATTATATTGTTGTGCTTGAAGCTTAAATCATTTTTAATATCTACTTTGCATAGTTGATTGGTATCTAGTACTATATCATTAAAAGCTTTGCTTGCTTCACCTACTTGTTTATTCATTACTCATTTGATATCAATATAAACTACAACCCGTATTCATTTGATCTCAATTTACATGCTTACATTATTACATGACCAAGATTGTGTTTAAGCATGTCACTTCAGAAATTTTTCTTCTTTTATTGTTCTTGCCTACTTGGGACGAGTAGAACTAAGCTTGGGGATGTTGATACGTCTCCAACGTATCCATAATTTCTTGTGTTCCATGCTATGTTATATCATGTTATTACATGTTTTATATGCATTTTATATAGTTTATACATTTTTTGGGACTAACCTGTTAACAAGATGCCACAGTGCCAGTTCCTTGATTTCTGCTGTTTTTGGTTTCACAAAAGCTCTTAAGGAAATATCCGCCAATTTGGAAACGAGCCAACCAGGATTTATTTTTGGAATATTTGCGTCCAGGAAAACCGAAGACGAGACGAAGAGGGGCCGCGAGGCGGCCTCAACACCTGGTGGCGCGGCCAAATGCCAGCCGCGCCAGGAGGTGAGGAGATCCCCTCGGGCGCCCACCGACCTAAGTCTTTTGCCCATATAAACCGCCCTGACCTAAAAAAGCTTCACGGTTGAATACTTTTTCCTCCACGGGTCCCGAGCCGCCGCCGTCGTCAACACCAATTCGGGAGAGATCATAACTGCTCCCTGGCACCCTGCCAGGAGGGGGAATCGTCCCCAGAGGCCTCTACGGCGCCATGACCGCCTCCGGACTGATGCGTGAGTAGCTAGATGGTTGTCTTCTCCTCTTGTGCTATCATGTTTAGATCTTGTGAGCTGCCTATCATAATCAAGATCATCTTTATGTAATTATCCATGTCGTGTTTGCTGCGATCCGATGAATATTGAGTACTAAAGTTATTGCTTCATAATATATCATGTGTGTCCTACTAATTATCTTGCATGCTCTCCGTTACTTGCGTGTGCTTTGGCCAAGTAGATGCTCGTAACTCCAAGAGGGGGTATTTATGCTCGATAGTGGGTTCATATCTCTATTTAATCTGGGGCAGTGACAGAAAGCTCTAAGGTTGTAGATGTAATGTTGCTACTAGGGATAAAATAGTAGTACTTTGTCTAAGGATGATTTAACTTATTTACTTTACAGACAGTGCTTAAGGCGATAATCTATTGCATGCAACTTAATACTGAAAGGGGTGCGGACGCTAACCGGAAGGTGGATTATTAGTCATAGATGCGGTTGGAACGGTCTATGTATATTGTTGTAATGCCCGAATGAATATCACACTAGACATCATAACGTTAGTATATGCATTGGTTTGCTCATCATTATTCTGTCAATTGCCCAGCTGTAATTTGTTTACCACTCATGAATGAATGTTATTATTATTTATGGAGAGACGTCACTATTGAACTGTGGGCCCCGGTCCTTCTGATTAATCTGATAATGTAACATCCCAACATTTTATAATGTTGGAAAATCACAAAAATTTAAAACTTTTGTTTTTTATTTAAAAATAAAACATTATATGCATCAGAAAACCAACTATAAGAAATTTCAAACTTATTTAAAGGATTTAATATTTCAAATATCTCAGTTATCATCATTTTTCAAAAGTTGTTTCAGGTTAAACATTTTATTACCCATTGTATTTCAAAAACCTTAATATGTAATTTGACAAAGGTTTATTAAACTTCAAACCATTTTATTCCAATAAAATGATTTACTTATAAATAATGGATTTCAACCACTTAGCCATATCTATTCATAAATTCAAGACTATTAAAATGGTATAATTGCCAAATGGTTTCCATTCTTTAACAAAGTTCAAAATATAGTTTGGAAAATTACAAGCCTATAGTTTATAACTTTAAAACTTCGTGAATTAAAATTAATGAATTATCCAAATAAACATTTCAATTGCTTAAATGAATTTCATTTATTTTCAAAGCATGAAATGATTAGTATATCCTAAATAAGAAATGAATTAAAACTAAGATCTTTCACAAAGCTGTTATGAAGTTTAAATTGAATTATCTTAATATAAAATATAATGGTGCATAAATAAAATGAATTAAAACTTGAATCCATTATAATTTCTATTACTTTGAAAATAATTATATTCTATTACTTTACTATTATGCCCAAACAAAAATGAATGGTTTCAAAAAATGAGTTTTAAATAACTTAATATCAACCATATAACATTGTGGCAATTTCATAAATTTAATTTAACCCCAATTGAATTTATTAAATTTTTAATTTCAAAGTTGACTTAAATGGGCAAATTTGTATTTTTGAATAATTCAAAATTACTAAATTTAAAAAAGTTTTCATAACATACCCACAACTGGTTTAACACAAATATATGGTTTTTACAAATTTTTAGAAATTGATTTGGCTTCATTTGGAGTTATAAATCAAAAGTTATTAAGAAAATAGAAAATCAGAAAAGGAAAAAGAGAAAAACCTGACAGCAGGATCCACCTGTCAGGGGAAGAGGTTGTCTTCAACCTCCCGCATGGGAATCACGCCGATATCGCCAGAGCTCCCAATCCGCGCCGTGATGGTCGCGTGGTGTTCCCTCGGTCTCCATATAAAGCCCCCGAGCCCTCCGTTCATTTCCCCCCTCTCCCCGTTCCAATCCGTGCCTCCAGGCCGGAGAATTTTGCCGCCGGAGCCGCAAGGCCGCTGCCGCATTTCTCTTCGATTCCTGCGAGTGGGTGCCACCCCGACACCCAAAACCACCTCCATCATCTCCCTCGTACTCGTGCGATCCCGTAGGACCCTCCCCCTTGCTTAAAGCATTACCGATTTATCGAGCGGGTACTCGCCCGAGGTGGCCGGAGCCGCCGCCGCGCTCGTCCACGCCACTCCGGCAAGAACTCGAGGACGCCGCGGTCACCATCTTCCCCGCAGTGACGAGCCGCACCCCGCGGACGTTTTCCTGAAGCGAGGCGACGCCCGGAGCGTCGAATCCGTCCTCCATCGAGCACGGCGCCTCCGTCCCTCCCGACTCCGGCGAGATCCCGCCGCCCAGGTTTGGTCATCGATCCCCTGCCGTCCGATCTGTTGTTAGCGGTCAGGATTAGATTTCTAAAAACGAACCGGTACGGATCGTTATCGACCGTCAAATCCAGTCAGCACGCACAGTCAGCGCCACGTCGTGCCTCGCCAGCGTCCCGTCAGCTGCCACGTGGAAAATGATTTTCTCAGTTTAATTTAAATGGCAGTTTTACAGAAAAGACCCTGCAACTTAAATCTGCCATAACTTTTTAACCACTTATCCAAATTTAAATATTTTTATATATTTGGAAAGCCCTTGACATGTAGATTATTTTGGATCTGCCAAAATTCAAATTTGACTTAGTTTAAAATATTCAAATTTCAAATGGTGAATTTGAGTATTTTTGTCATAACTTAAAATCTGTAAATTAAAAAATTGCAAATAAAATTATTTTAGAGACTTTGGAATATTTGTAAATTGATGCCACTACTATAAAGAATTTTGAGTAATATTTGAATGAATTCATAGTTATATATTTAATTTGAATAATTTGGGTATTTTCAACATAACTATTAACAGAAATATTATTTTTTATTAAATCAAAGTGCTATAAAATTTATTAAATGCTCCATGTCTATTAACTCTATTTATAAAATTTTGTTATAAGAATATAATCTTAGAGAACTTTAATCCTATAATTATCCCTTTTATTATATCTTCCAAAAATAGAAATTAATTAAATTGCATTTATAGCCAAATGCATACTTTATAAATATCACAAATTTTGTATGATATTTCTTAGGATTTAAAAGTGCATTGCATGCATAACTTATTTTCACATTTAGATATATTTCTCATAGGAAATCTCTTCATTATTTTTCTCTAAGTTAGGAATATTTCCAAACTTAGTAATTTGGTAAAAGTGCTATGCACTAGACACTTAGTATTTTCAACATGGAGCTAGAAGGCCAATGAAGGACTTAGCCAAAACAAGACTTCAGAAGTATCTTCAAGGAGTAGAAGCACTTAGAAGAAAATCAAGAAAAGTTCATAAAGACTAACCAGCAAATATTTTCTAAGTCTTGCTCCCTCTCTCTTTCTTTTCTTCCTTATTGTCTAAGACTTCATGAAGGATTTAGAAGGAAACATACTCTGGAAGCATCCCCAAGATGTCAAGCACTTAGAAGAAAAGTGAGAAGAAGTTCAAGAAGGCCAACCCCCTTTTATTCTCTAAGTCTTCTCTATGTCTTCTCTTCTTCTCTGAGAACTCATGATGACTAAGTTAAATCCAAGACCAGCCTAGGTGATACAAAATCATCAAGTCTGAAGATTATTCAAGGTCTACCAAGAATTCAATCAAGACATCACCAAGAAGAAAGCTACAAGTCGGGAGATGAAGCCTGAAAGACCAACTACATCTTTCTTTCTATCTTTTCCCTCTTCCCTAATCTTGTCTTTCACATTTGACATAAACGATTTTTTATCATGTTATTACCATCTTGAAGTTTGTTGGATCCTAGCGGCATAGTGAGATGAAGCGACCTGGAAACTAACCTTACATGTCCACGTACATGAGACCTGTTCCACAATTTAAGTTGCTGGCCGGGTGTCTGTCTCTCTCACTATAGTGAATATCCAATTTACCAAGAGTTGTTAATAATTGTTGATCACCTTGAAGAATAGAGTTAGTATTTTCTCTAAGTAATTATGCACATCATGACTAAGTCATTGAGTGCTTATTCAAGATGATTTATAACAAAGTATTTTGTCCAACCTATGACTTTAGTCCTTAGTCATTTTGACCAACCTAATTGCCTTGCATTAAATTAAAAGAATTTCATGGCATGACATGCATCTCTAGTCCTTAGAAATAATTTGCATATCATGCATGACATGTTTTCCTTAGAAGTTATGAAACTTGTTTGTTCATTATGTATGCTTGTATGTGTTGTGTTTTTTTTTATGATTGTTGTATTGTTGTTTGTTTATATTGTTTAGACTGAACGGAGAGTTCCGAGTATCGTTGAAAAGAGTTTGTGAACAACGACAACATTCAAAGGCAGGTGGCACACCTCATAAAATTCCTATTATTTTCTATATGCATTACTTAGTGTATTTTTATGTAAGCATGTGTAGGATAGTATTGCTATGAAAAACCTGTGTAGAAACACTTACTCCTATGTCTAGGTTCCTATATAATACTTAGTAGATATATTGATGCTATGCAATTGATGAAAAGTTTTACAAAATGTTAAGTGACTACTCAGGACTGTGCTCATGGTTGTCGTCGCCTAGGATGAATTTCTATTCTACTTAGCGCCGTGAGCATGGTGGTTTTCACCCGAGAGTACACATCACTAAGTTAATGAATCACCTGGGTGGATTGGTTGAATGGTTTATGTTGAGTGGCTACTCAGGGCTGTGCTTGTGGTTGTCTTCGCCTAAGATATTTCTACTATACTTGGGGCCATCAGCATGGTGATTTTCACCTGAGAGTGCACTTGTGGATGGCCACCCAGGGAACAGAGGAATCTGAAGAACTCCGAGTGACGATTGCTTCCAGGGCAGCCATTGCTATATGGTCTCTGCCTTGATCAATTATGTTGCATGGACCCTGTCCGGCTTGACAAGCAGATGTAGGGGGATGTTAGGTGGAACGGGTCAAGCCAGAGTGGGAGGGAAAATGCTTCTGAAAGATCTCATCTCATTCTTCTCCTTTCCTTATCACAAATGGTGTGTAAAGGATAATTTGGGTTGAATGGGTACAATGGTGAACGTGCACAACCTCTGCAGAGTGTAAAACTAAGTACTTAGCCGTGTCACCGGTACAGACAATTTGAGCAGCTGATCATGGACGTCAACGGAGGATTCCACCATTCCAACTTCAGAAATAGAACTTGATGGGTGAACAAGGGAAGATGAGATTTATGGTTTTCATGCCATACTTGTCTTAATTTGAAGAAAGTGTTTTCCAAAGAGATAGGAAAAATTGGCTTTACGCAAAATAGCCTATAACTCCACCAGCCAAATATGCATATAGGCTATAGAGTTATTCCATTAAGTGTCCACCATAGTGTCACTTGCCAGACTCCATTTTTAATGGAATCTGACCCACGTTGTTGCAATATTTTTCTTATTGCAGGTTGTTCAGATGACGAGTGAGGTTTTGTTTATAGGTTTCGAGTCTACAACCAACATGTTTTCGCCTGTGGCAGTATGAAAGTGATGGAGACTCACTGCTTTTGTATTTCCGCGGTGTACTATTTCAAAGCTAGCTTTATGCTATGCAACTTGTAATGAATATTTTGTAAGTCTGGATCATCGATGTAATAAAATTGATACTTTGTTGTGATATTACATCGTAAAATGTGTGTGCAAACGAATCGATCCAGGGATTTGCACTATACACAGGTATCTGCCTTATTTAAAGTGTAGGTACGCTACATAAAACTACAACTGCAAACCTGGTACTTTCTACAAACAAACATCATTCTTCCATACATACGTTTAATCCTTTGTTACAGCAAGCCGGTGAGATTGACAACCTCACTGTTAAGTTGGGGCGTAGTATCTTGATTGTTTGTGTGCAGGCTCCACGTCAACCACTAGGAAGCCCATTTCTGGCGCCATTGATACCTCGGGGGAATCTTCATCTCCTACTGGTTCAATAACCTTGGTTTCATAACTTAGGGAATGTTGCTGCTGCACTACTTCACACCTTCCTCTTGGGGTCTCCCAACCACACACCCGCCGTATGCATCAAGCTAATTTCTGGCGCCATTGCAGGGAGATAAGCATTCTTCGCGAGGGGAGTTTTCGCACTTCCAATATTTTTATTTTGTTATTGTCTTGCTTAGTTTATTTTTATAACTGTCTTGTTTGCTTAATATAAAAAATACAAACAAAATAGTTACTTGCATTCCTTTTCTTATTTCGCTTTAGTCATTTATTTTAATTTTTGTTACTTTTTTATTTCGGTTTAGTATTATTTACTTTAATATTGTTTTTTCGGTTTGTCATTTAATAGTGTTTCCTTTCTCGTTGAGAGGAAGAGCTAAGGAATGGTTGCTTTCATGGCCTAGGAATAGTATTGATTCTTGGATAAAATGCAAGATGCTTTTATAGAAAAATACTATCCTCCTGCTAAGATTATTTCTCTAAGAAGTAGCATCATGAATTTTAAAGAACTAGATAACGAACATGTTGCTCAAGCGTGGGAAAGAATGAAATCTTTGATACAGAATTGCCCAAACCATGGAATGACTGCTTGGATGATCATCCAAACCTTTTATGTAGGAATGAATTTTTCTTTAAGAAACTTATTGGATTCAGCTGCTGGAGGAACCTTTATGCCCATCACTTTGGGGGCTGCAACAAAACTCTTGGATGATATGATGGTGAATTATTCTGAATGGCATACAGAGAGGACACCTCAAGGTAAGAAGGTAAATTAAGTTTAAGAAACCTCCTCGTTGAGTCGATTGGTATTATTATGTCTATGCTTGCAAGTGGTAAAACCCATATTGATCCCAATAATGTTCCCTCAGCTTCTTTAGTTGCACAAGAAGAGCATATTGATGTAAAATTTATTAAAAGCAACAATTTTAACAACAATGCCTATAGGAACAACTATTGTAATAACAATTATAAGCCCTATCCTCCTAATAATGGTAACTCTTATGGTAATTCTTATGTTAAAATGCCTAGTGAGGAAAGGATTCTAGAAATTGAAAAGCTACTAAAGTCTTTATGCAAAACCAATATGAGCAAAATAAAGTATTCACTAAAAATATGGAAGAACAATCTAATATGTTGAGAAACATTAGTCATCAAATGGAAAATTTAAATAGGGAGATTTTGGGTCTCCAAGGAAAAATGACCAATGCTGAAACTTGTATTTCCTCTATGTCTGCAGCACAATCTTCTTTAATTAATAAAATGTCTGATAAACCTGAAAATATAGATGATAATCCTTTTGCTACTTCTAAAGAAATCCAATTTCAAATTGATGAAACTGTTAGGATGATGGCTCAGTTACGTGCTAGATGGGAAAGAGAGAGAGAACTAGAGAAAGAGGCTAATATTGTTAAAGTTTTTACTATTACTACCTCTGAAAATAATGGTGTTTCACATGTTAATAACCCTCCTATTATCAATCGTAACATAATTGGTGTTGGAAATGACTCCTCTACTTCATCCAAAAATTAAAAATTGCCTAAAATTGCTGAAACTAGTGTTGACAAAAGTGCTGAAATTTTTATGAACATGAGAGAATGTCGTTCGGTTTGCTTTGATGATAATAATTTTGATTTTGATAATTGTAATATCTCTGAAGTTATTAATTTCTTGAAAAAATTGGCCACAAGTCCGAATGCTAGATCTCTTAATTTGGCTTTTACTACTCATATTACAAATGCTCTCATTAAAGCTAGGGAAGATAAACTTAGACTTGAACCTTCTATCCCTAAGACGTTAGAAGATGGTTGGGAGCGCATCATTAAAATGAAAGTAGATAAATTTTATTGCAATGCTTTTTGTGACCTTGGTGCAAGTATTTTTGTTATGCCTAAAAAGCGCTATGATATGTTTGATTTGCCACCATTGGAACATTGCTATTTGGATGTTTTTCTTGCTGATAATGCTTTGAAGAAACCTTTGGGGAGGATAAATGATATTCCTATTATGGTTCAAATTATGGTGTAGATGCTTCATCTCTTGATAATACTTGAGTTTTTACTCTTTGTGCCTTGCTCAAAGGCGTTAAACAAAAGCGCTTATGGGAGACAACCCACTTTTATTTCCTGTTATTTTATTTTATTTTGCTTGTTTCATGGACATGTCCTACCTCTGTATCAATTACTTAGTATCTTTATTTTATTGCAATGTTGTGTCAAGTTAAGTCTCTAGTTGAAAGTTAATGCTAAATTTCAATTCCTGCGCATAAACAGATTTCATCTGTTCACCGTTAAATTCATAACTCTTCACTGGAACGTCATACAAATCTGCCTTTATTTATGCATAATCCTCAGATGTATACGCAACTTTCATTAATTTTAAGTTTTCGAATCTGACAAGTTAAGTGTCTCGAATTTTTTTATCTTTACAGACTGTTCTGTTTTTGACAGATTCTACCATTTATTTTGCAATGCCTCTTTAACTATTTTAATTGTATCTTTTTATCCTATTAAGTATCAGTGGCTGTTGCTAATGTCCAGTAGCATCGGTAGAAATTATGTTCCTACAGAATATCATAATTTTTTGTGCACTAACCCTCTAATGAAGTTTACTCTATGTTTGGTCTGGAGGAAGTTTTCAAGGAACAAGAGAGAAGGATGATATAATGTGATCAAGTGGATAGTAACGCCAAAGCATGGGGATGCCCCGGTGGTTCACCCCCAATATATTTCAAGAAGACTCAAGCGTCAAAGCTTGGGGATACCCAAGGCATCCCCTTCTTCATCGACAAACTATCAGGTCCTTTCTAGTGAAACTATATTATAATTCCGTCACATCTTATGTGCTTTTCTTGAAGCGTCTGTTTGTTTTTTGTTATTTTCATTCTATGAATAAAATGAATCCTAGCATTCTTTTGTGTGGGAGAGAGACACGCTCCGATTTTCTTATGAATACTCGTATTCTTCACTTATATTCGTTGAGTATTCTTTTCATGTTATTGTTTGCTTTCTAGCTCTTGTTTTTCATGCATCTCTTGCTAGAGCTGTTAGCTTTGTTATATTATACTCTCATATCTCATTATTTAATTACTTGGAGAGTTATATTTTAAATAAGTTGATTGGTGTTTGGTTGAGAATAGAAAATGCTAAATGTTGTAGATGGTATAACTAAATGATACATAATCTTGTAGATCATTAAATTTTGTCACTTGAATCATTAATGTTGTTTTGAGATATTGATTTTCTTAATGGTAAACATGATGGTATAGTAAATTGGAATGATTAATGGTTGGTCAAGAAATACTTGAAGCTGTGCCACACTTAAATTTCCAGGTGATTGCATAATGGTATATGACTTCTATTTGCCTAAAGCAAACGTAATGACTTTATGTTATGCCTACGGCCGGGGAAGCCAACCATACCTACCTACTACAACATTTCCATAGTTGTTCCGAGATATATTGCCATGCAACATCTATCTACATTACATGACGTGTTGTCATTCATTTCTTATATATTGCTTTGCGTGATTCTATAAAGCTGATGTGTGGTTTTACCCATGTTACGCTAGATCATTGCATAACCTGCTTCACTGGCAGAGGCACCGTGTCATATGCATTCTTATGGCACATTCATATTAGTTACTTATACCATCAGTATGTTGTTTTATCATCATTAGTGTGTTGTCATTTATCATATCTTATATTAGGATGCTTGCCCCTAAGTGAAAAGAGCCATGGAGGCAATCGAAAAGAGAAACAGAAAAAGGAAAAAAATAGAAAAAAGAGGGAAAAAAAGAAATAAATAAAAAAGGGGGCATCATTACTATTCTTTATCACACTCTTGTGCTCATGTTATAGCACCATATCATTTATTGTCATCACTTGTGCTCATGTTATAGCACCATATAATTTATGATCATCATTTGTGCTCATGTTTAGCACCTTTACTCCATATGAGAGAGTTTTCATGTCTTAGTTGCATAACTATGTGGGGAACTTTACACTATAGAACTTGGCTTTTATATTCCAATGATGAGCCTCCTCAAAAGTGCTCTAGGTCTTCCTGAGCAAGCAAGTTGGATGCACCCCCACTAGTTCGATTGGAGACCTTTCATATACTTATAGCTCTGTGTGCATCCGTTGTGTGGCAATCACTACTCGTTGCATAGCTTCGATTGTAAGACTTTCTCTTTTCTAATGATCACTTGCAGCTTTGTGAGCCTTTCTTCCGTTGGCCTTCCAAACCTCCGTTAACATTCTCTTAGCCATAACCTCCTGGAGCCAGGAACTAATGTTGAACGCTTGCTTGTTTCTTTTGAACAATTAAAGTATTGATCTTCTACGTGCATATTGATATTACTTGACTTGATCCTTTCATTAAGTTGTCATGTTTGTTGGAAGCATTAGATGATTATATTGTTGTGCTTGATGCTTAAATCATCTTTAATATCTACTGTAACATCCCAACATTTTATAATGTTCAAAAATCACTAAAATTTAAAACTTTTCTTTTATTAAAATAAAATAGTAAATGCATAAGGAAACCAACTATAAAAGACTTCAAACTTATTGAAAGAGTTTAATATTTCAAATGTCATAGTTTAAACATTTTATTATCCACTGTATTTCAAAAACCTTAAAATGTAATTTGACAAATATTTTACAAACTACAATCCATTATATTTTAAGTAAATAGTTTACCTATAAGAAATTGATTTCAACCACCTAGCCATATCTATCCATAAATTTTTAAATTAATTAAAATTGGTGTTAGTTGCCAAATGGTTTTCATTCTCTCAACTAAATTCAAAACATGGTGTTAAAATTTAAATTCTGTAATTTATAACTATAAACTTTATAGATTTTAAATTAATGAATTAGCCAAATAAACATTTCATTTGCTCAAAAGAATTTCATCTATTCTCAAAGCATGAAATGACTAATATATTCCAAATAAGAATAAAATTAAAACAAAAATCTTGTCCAAAGTTGTTATGAAGTTTTCAAATGAATTATCATAAAATAAAATATAATGGTGCACAAATTATTTTTAATTAAAAAATGAATACCTTATATTTCACATTTCCTAAAACATTATTTATATTTAGTTCTTTAATATTATGCCAAAATAAAGAAGAATGATTTCAGCAAAACAAGTTTAAATAACTGAAATCCAAACATAATTGAATATGGGTATTTCATATAAATTAATTAGCCAAAATTAAAATTAAATAAACCCTAGTTTTAAATTAAACATAAAATGTCAATTTTACATTTAATCAATATTTCGAAATTATTATTTTTGAAAAGTGTTCAAAACACTCCCATAATTTGTTTAACAGAAAGATAATAATATTACAAATTTTTAGAAATTTATTTGACATCATTTGGAGTTATAAATCAAAAGATATAAATAAAATAGAAAAATCAGAAAAGAAAATACCTGTGACGTCAGCAGATCTTCTTCAACCTCCAGCCGAGATTTCCGCCGGCGATCTCCTTCCAAAATCGAGCGAGATTGTCGCGGATTCGTTTTCCCCCTTCGGCCTATATAAACTCCACGACTCCGCCTTCCTTTTGCCCCAAACCCTAGCATCTAACACGCCGCCAGGCCGTCCAATCTCATCGCCGGAGTAGCCATTGCCGCCGCCGCGTTTTTCTTCCACTCCCGGTGAGATGAGCCCCCTTCTGCGACTGAGACCCTCCCCTCTACTACCCCGCTTCCGTACGCGTCCCCTGAGGCCTTCGGGCGATCTTCTCCTGCAGATTTTGCGGAGGACAAGCACGCTGGAGAACTCACCGACGCCCCGCACGGATTCGCCACCAAGGTCATCGTAGAAGGAGCGACGCGCTACACCGACACGACCCTCGTCTCCACCGCATCCGTACGCGCACTTTCGAGGTCTTCGTGCGTCCGGGGAAGCTCTAGGGCGACTGGAGCGTCCACGCCCGAGCCGCCGGCGCCGTCGTCCGCTCCAACTCCGGCGAGCTGCGCCGCCCGGTGAGCACCCTCTCTCTCCACCGTCCGATCTTTGTTTAACGGCCCAGATTAGAAGTCACCGACGAACCGGTACGATTTGATCTGGACCGCCAGATCCAGATCTGACGGCCCAGATCTGTTGACTTATCCAGTCAGCGCCCGCGTGGCAGCCACGTCAGCGCCACGTCGTGCACAGTCAGCGCAGCGTCAGCGCCAGCGTGTAAATCATTTTCTATTTTAATTTTAATTGGAAGTTTCGCAGATTAGTCCCTGTAATTAAAACATCTATAACTTTTTAACCACAACTCCAAATTTAATAATTTTTATATATTTGGAAAGCTTTTTACATGTAGATTATTTTAGATCGGCCAAAATTCAAATTTGACTTAGTATAAAATATTCAAATTTCAAATGGTGAATTTGAGTATATTTGTAATAACTTTAAATCTATAAATCCAAAAATTGCAAATAAATATGTTTTAGAAACTTTAGAATATTTGTAAATTAATGCCACTGCTATAAAATATTTTTTTTTAGTAATTTTTGAATGATTTCATAGTTGTGTGTTTAATTTGAATAAGTTTGACTATTTTTTTAAATAACTTTTAATAGAAACATTATTTTTGATTAAATCCAATTGCAATAGATTTAATTAAATGCTCTCTGTCTATTAACACTAATTATAAAATTTTGTTATAAAAATTTAATCATAGAAAACTTTAATATTATAATTATTCCTTTTATTATATTTTCCAAAATTAGAAATTAATTAAATTGCATTTATGAATTCATGCATATTTATAAAGAAATCACAAAAGTTATTTTTATGTTTCTTGTGATTTAAAATTTCATTTCATTCATAGCATATTCTATTCTCATAGGAAAACCCCTCTTCATTAGTTTTCTCTAAGTTAGGATCATTTCAACTTAGCATATTTGTGAAGTGCTACACTTAGACACTTAGTAATTTTCAACATGGAGCTGGAATACCAAGGAAGGACTTAGCCAAACAAGACTCCAGAAGAATCTCCAAGGAGTGGAAGCACTTAGAAGAAAGATCAAGAAGAGGTTCATGAAGACCAACCAGAAATATTTTCTAAGTCTTTCTTCCTCTTTCCTCTTTCTTCCTTCTTCTTCTGTTAGACTTCATGAAGACTAAGTAAATCCAAGACCAGCCTCGAGGATACAAGAATCATCAAGTCTGAAGATTCATCAAGACTACCAAGAACTCAATCAAGACATCATCCAGAAGAAAGTTACAAGTTTGGAGATGAAGCCTGGAGGACAACTACATCTTTCTTTCTATATTTTCCCTCTTTCCTAATCTTGTCTTTTAGACTTAAAAAAATTTTGATCATGATGTTATCATCCTGAAGTTGTTGGATCCTAGCGGCATAGTGGGATGAAGCGGCCTGGAAACAAACCTTACATGTCCACGTACATGAGACCTGTTCCACAATTTAAGTGGGTGGCCGGGTGTCTGTCTCTCTCACTTTAGCGAATATCCAATTTACAAAGAGTTGATAGTAATTGCTGATCACCTTATAGACTTAGTATTTTTCTCTAAGTATTTTGCACAGCCATTAGAGTGCTTGTTTCAAGAAGATATAAAACAAAGTATGTTTATCCAACTTAAGACCTTAGTCCTTAGTTATTCTTGACCCACCTATTTGCCTTACATTAGCTTAAAAGATTTTCATGGCATGAAAAAGTATTTCTAGCCCTTAGGAATATTTTGCACATCATGCATAAACATATTGTCCTTAGAAAGTTTTATAAAACTTATTTATTCATCTAGTATGTGTTTGTATGCATTGTGGAGTTGTGCTTGCTGTTGATTGTTGTATTGTTGCTTGTCTATACTGTTAGATTGAACGGAGAGTCCCGAGTATCGTTGAAAAGAGTTGTGAACAACGACAACATTCAAAGGCAAGTGGCACACCTCATAAACTTCCTATTATTTCTATATGCATTACTTAGTGTATTTTTATATGCATGTGTAGGATAGTATTGCTATGCTAAACCTGAGTAGAATTCCTTATTCCTGTGTCTAGGTTCCTATGCAATACTTAGTAGAATTATTGATGCTATGCAAATGTTGTTTTGTGAAAATCTAAATTCTACTAAGTTAAGAATGAAACACCTGGGTGGTAAGTGGTTGTATGGTTTATGTTGAGTGGCTACTCAGGTCCATGTCTATGGTTCCTAGAGTATGTACACTTGTGAATGGCCACCCAGGAACCGAGGAATTTGAAGAACTCCGAGTGACGATTGCTTCCAGTGCAGCCATTGCCATATGGGCTCTGGCTTGATCAATTATGTTGCGTGGACTCTCTCCGGCTTGACAAGCAGATGTAGGGGGATGTTAGGTGGAACGGGTCAAGCCAGAGTGGGAGGGGAAAATGCTTCTGAAAGATCTCGTCTCATTTTCTCCTTTCCTTATCACAGATGGTGTGTAAAGGATAATCTGGATTGAATGGGTACAATGGTGAACGTGCACAACCTCTGCAGAGTGTAAAACTAAGTACTTAGCCGTGTCCCCGGTACGGACAATTTGAGCAGCTGATCACGGACGTCAACGGAGGATTCCACCATTCCAACTTCAGAAATAAAACTTGATGGGTGAACAAGGGAAGATGAGATTTATGGTTTTCATGCCATACTCGTCTTGATTTCAAGAAAAGTGTTTTCAAAAGAGTAGAAAAAATTGGCTTTATGCAAATTAGCCTTGAACTCCACCAGCCAAAAATGCATATAGGCTTTAGAGTTATTCCATTAAGTGTCCACCATAGTGTCACTTGCCAGACTCCATTTTTAATGGAATCTGACCCACTCTGTTGCAAAATTTTATTTGTTACAGGTTATTCAAATGACGAGTGAGGTTTCGTTAAGGGATTTCGAGTCTGCAACCAACATGTTTTCGCCTGTGGCAACATGAAGTTGTTGGAGACCCACTGCTATTGTATTTCCGGTGTTTACTTTTTCGAAGCTAGCTTTATGCTATGCAACTTGTATTGAATATTTGTAAGTCTGGATCATCGATGTAATAAAATTGATACTTTGTTGTGATATTACATCGTAAACTGTGTGTGCAAACGAATTGATCCAGGGATTTGCACTATACACAGGTATCTGCATTATTAAAAGTGCAGGTACGCTACAGATGGTATCAGAGCACTGTGTTGCCTGTAGGTTCGAAACCCTAGGTTTGGATAGAAAAAGGTTTGACCATAGGATTGAAAATCTATTTTTCTTCACTTTTCTAAAAACAAATCTTTTTACTATGTCTTCCTCGTATTCTCATCTACTATCAACCTTCTGAAAACCTCTTATCTTTTTCCTAGATGACCATGTTCTTATAGTCTAAGTCTGATTTTGCTGGCTCATATGGAAAAGCTACGATTAATCGTGAAGTTCTGCATGCATGGAAGACCACTGAAGAACCAGGTTTCGACCAAACACTTCTAAGATATCCAAGAAAGTTGAACAAGAACTTGAAGCAGTCATGAAGGAGGTAGATTTGACCACCACCAAGAATAGAATGACGATATCGTGTTAGTGTATTGATCATATCAACTTGGCTATATGACAATACTAGATTGTTTGTTTGTTGTGACCCTTGTTGCTTGATGTTTGTTAGATGTTGATTGATTATGTTATAGATTGGTTGCCTTGTTTTGTTTTCTAGAACTAGGATTCCTCCATAGTACAAATAATTCAACTCATTGCTTTCTAAACCAAACAGATGTCTCACCCCAATACCAACACCAGTGATTTGCACACAACTATGCGACTACTATTAGAGAACCAGAGTCAGCTGTTGAAGATGATCAATGAGCAACTGCCTAAGATTGATCAAAACCATAGTGATTTTGAAGAGAACCTTATGACCAAACTAAAGGCATGCAAAACCTGTGGAGAGATAGGACATACGTCCAAAGAATGTCCTGATGAGTGGCCCCATGGTCATACCGGACATCCAGTTAGGGAATGCCCCACAAGTCAGATTTCTTGCTGTTTGTGTGAAGCTACCTTTTGATTGTATTGTTCGTTCAAATTATGGTGTAGATGCTTCATCTCTTGATAATACTTGAGTTTTTACTCTTTGTGCCTTGCTCAAAGGCGTTAAACAAAAGCGCTTATGGGAGACAACCCACTTTTATTTCCTGTTATTTAATTTTATTTTGCTTGTTTCATGGACATGTCCTACCTCTGTAGCAATTACTTAGTATCTTTATTTTATTGCAATGTTGTGTCAAGTTAAGTCTCTAGTTGAAAGTTAATGCTAAATTTCAATTCCTGCGCATAAACAGATTTCATCTGTTCACCGTTAAATTCATAACTCTTCACTGGAACGTCATACAAATCTGCCTTTATTTATGCATAATCCTCAGATGTATACGCAACTTTCATTAGTTTTGAGTTTTCAAATCTGACAAGTTAAGTGTCTCGAATTTTTTTATCTTTACAGACTGTTCTGTTTTTGACAGATTCTACCATTTATTTTGCAATGGCTCTTTAACTATTTTAATTGTATCTTTTTATCCTATTAAGTATCAGTGGCTGTTGCTAATGTCCAGTAGCATCGGTAGCAATTATGTTCCTACAAAATATCATAATTTTTTGTGCACTAACCCTCTAATGAAGTTTACTCTATGTTTGGTCTGGAGGAAGTTTTCAAGGAACAAGAGAGAAGGATGATATAATGTGATCAAGAGGATAGTAACGCCAAAGCATGGGGATGCCCCGGTGGTTCACCCCCAATATATTTCAAGAAGACTCAAGCGTCAAAGCTTGGGGATACCCAAGGCATCCCCTTCTTCATCGACAAACTATCAGGTCCTTTCTAGTGAAACTATATTATGTGCTTTTCTTGAAGCGTCAGTTTGTTTTTTGTTATTTTCATTCTATGAATAAAATGAATCCTAGCATTCTTTTGTGTGGGAGAGAGACACGCTCCGATTTTCTTATGAATACTCGTATTCTTCACTTATATTCGTTGAGTACTCTTTTCATGTTATTGTTTGCTTTCTAGCTCTTGTTTTTCATGCATCTCTTGCTAGAGCTGTTAGCTTTGTTATATTATACTCTCATATCTCATTATTTAATTACTTGGAGAGTTATATTTTAAATAAGTTGATTGGTGTTTGGTTGAGAATAGAAAATGCTTAATGTGGTAGATGGTATAACTAAATGATACATAATCTTGTAGATCATTAAATTTTGTCACTTGAATCATTAATGTTGTTTTGAGATATTGATTTTCTTAATGGTAAACATGATGGTATAGTAAATTGGAATGATTAATGGTTGGTCAAGAAATACTTGAAGCTGTGCCACACTTAAATTTCCAGGTGATTGCATAATGGTATATGACTTCTATTTGCCTAAAGCAAACGTAATGACTTTATGTTATGCCTACGGCCGGGGAAGCCAACCATACCTACCTACTACAACATTTCCATAGTTGTTCCGAGATATATTGCCATGCAACATCTATCTACATTACATGACGTGTTGTCATTCATTTCTTATATATTGCTTTGCATGATTCTATAAAGCTGATGTGTGGTTTTACCCATGTTACGCTAGATCATTGCATAACCTGCTTCACTGGCAGAGGCACCGTGTCATATGCATTCTTATGGCACATTCATATTAGTTACTTATACCATCAGTATGTTGTTTTATCATCATTAGTGTGTTGTCATTTATCATATCTTATATTAGGATGCTTGCCCCTAAGTGAAAAGAGCCATGGAGGCAATCGAAAAGAGAAACAGAAAAAGGAAAAAATAGAAAAAAGAGGGAAAAAAGAAAGAAATAAAAAAGGGGGCAGCATTACTATTCTTTATCACACTCTTGTGCTCATGTTATAGCACCATATCATTTATTGTCATCACTTGTGCTCATGTTATAGCACCATATCATTTATGATCATCATTTGTGCTCATGTTTAGCACCTTTACTCCATATGAGAGAGTTTTCATGTCTTAGTTGCATAACTATGTGGGGAACTTTACACTATAGAACTTGGCTTTTATATTCCAATGATGAGCCTCCTCAAAAGTGCTCTAGGTCTTCCTGAGCAAGCAAGTTGGATGCACCCCCACTAGTTCCATTGGAGACCTTTCATATACTTATAGCTCTATGTGCATCCGTTGTGTGGCAATCACTACTCGTTGCATAGCTTCGATTGTAAGACTTTCTCTTTTATAATGATCACTTGCAGCTTTGTGAGCCTTTCTTCCGTTGGCCTTCCAAACCTCCGTTAACATTCTCTTAGCCATAACCTCCTGGAGCCAGGAACTAATGTTGAACGCTTGCTTGTTTCTTTTGAACAATTAAAGTATTGATCTTCTACGTGCATATTGATATTGCTTGACTTGATCCTTTCATTAAGTTGTCATGTTTGTTGGAAGCATTAGATGATTATATTGTTGTGCTTGATGCTTAAATCATCTTTAATATCTACTTTGCACGGTTGATTGCTATCTAGTACTATCATGGATTCATGAAGAGAAGCTGACAGACCCAGTAATTGAAAGTTTTGCTTGCTTCACCTACTTATTTATTTAGTACTCATTTGATATAAATATAAACTACAACTCTTATTCACTTGATCTGAGTTTACATGCCTTACATTATTACGTGATCAAGATTGTGTTTAAGCATGTCACTTCAGAAATTATTCTTCTTTTATCGTTCTTGACTACTCGGGACGAGTAGAACTAATTTTTGGGATGTTGATACGTCTCCAATGTATCTATAATTTCTTATGTTCCAAGCTATGTTATCATGTTATTACATGTTTTATATGCATTTTATATAGTTTTATGCATTTTCTGGGACTAACCTATTAACATGATGCCAAAGTGCCAGTTCCCTGTTTTCTGCTGTTTTTGGTTTCAGAAAAGTACTAAGGAAATATTCTCAGAATTGGAAATAAAAGTCCTGGAATTATTTTTGGAAAAGGAACGTTCCAAAAAACCGAAGACTTGACGAAGTGGACGACCGAGATTCCGTCACCAGCCCGTGGCGCGACTCCCTTCTGGGCCGCGCGAGCGGGTGGTTACGTGGCCTCGACCGCCCACCCACCTCGCCCTTTCGCCTATAAGTACCCCCTAAAACCTTAAAATTAATACGGGGTTCATTATTTCCTCCACGGGTCCCGAGCCACCGCCGTCATCAACACCAATTCGGGAGAGATCAGAACTGCTCCCCGACACCCTGTCGGGAGGGGGACTCGTCCCCGGAACATAAGAAATTATGGATACATTGGAGACGTATCAGACACCACTAGCCATACTTGGATGCCGTCGAACGGGGCCCCTTTCGTCGATCATGTCGAGCATGGAACATAAGAAATTATGGATACGTTGGAGACGTATCAGACACCACTAGTGAACTGTGGACCCCGGTCCTTCTCTTTAATCTGATAAAACCACAACTGCAAACCTATTGCTTTTTGCAAACAAACATATTTCTTCCACACATACGTTTAACCCTTTGTTACAGCAAGCTACTGAGATTGACAACCTCACTGTTAAGTTGGGGCAACGTATCTTGATTGTTCGTGTGCAGGCTCCACGTCAACTTAGCACCACTCTTTTCTGGCGCCGTTGATACCTCGGGTGAATTCTCATTTCCTACTGGTTCGATAACCTTGGTTTCACAACTGAGGGAAATTTGCTGCTGCACTACTTCATACCTTACTCTTGGGGACTCCCAACAACACACCCACCGTGTTTATCAGGCAGCCGTCACGCACCTCAATACCAAAGCCTCCAGTCGGAAAGGCACGGTCATCACAACACAAAAAATGTACCTGAAAGATAGATTTGTAGAGAGCCCAACTTGGACATACTCCTAAGAAGCACTCGCACAATACCATAAAACAAGCAATGTGCAAAACACTTTGGGGAGTAAGATCATGCATTTGCACCCCATATGGATAAAGAAGACCACGCGCAAAATTTTGAAGTGGAAATCCCAAACCGCGGGGGAGGAATTCCATAAAACATACCCGTTTGCCGGGGAGAGGTTCTGGAAGTACTTCCCTATTGGAAGGAACACGAGCAGCAAGATTGTCCGTCGGAGGAAGCAATCCACACTAGCGAAACACCACTAATTTTTCTTCAGTAACTGCGGATTTAACCTAAGCTCCAGTTATCTTCTTCAAAGCAGCGGCGGGGCCTGTCGTAGGAGTCAAAGCAGTCGAAACCTCCTTCCTTTTCTGACTAGCAGCGGCAGAGGAAGGCGGCATGATATCATGAGTGCTTTTCTTGGAGGCCATGGCGCAAGGTGAATGGAGGAGCAGGAGCAGAGCAAGCAATCGTGAGGAAGTAGATGAACCAAGGATGAAGAAAGCAAATGCCAGTGTAAATTAATTTACGACGGCAAGATCAATATTTACCAAGGCAAGAAAATATACGTGCAAGATCATCATAACACGTGGTGCCATGAGAGAGCAACCGTCGCAGACCACGCCGCCCATTGACGCGCAAAACGAGGAAACCATCATCACATATGTGAAAATCTCGGCACGTCAGGTCAAATCATAACTGAACAGGCGTCCACCGCGGTCAAAGAGATGGGCCTACTATGACATGTCTTGTCAAAATCCTACTCACATGCAACGGTTGTCACGCCTGACATCATTTGTCTGGCAGCCAGGCAAAATACATAAAGCAAAAGTCGACAACACGCTCGACTGGACAAAAAGAACCTCTCAAGTTAGAAGTCTTGCGACTAGTTGCAATATCAAATCATAATACAAAAAATATGGTCGAGTGAAACTCCCATCGGGAGCGAGTAAAAAAGTCTTTGACTGGCATAAATAAATCCAAAACAAAATTGAGATTATCCTCCATTACAAGCAATAAAGCACAATCTCAGGGTCTACTCCGATCGGAGCACTGTCGTGCACCCGATGGAATCAAAAAGTATAAAGCAAACAGCTGATAAGAGACTCGACTCAATCAAAAGCAAAGAATCATAAGAATGCCCGAGTAAAGTCAGTCGATGACATTTTCGGATGCTAAATGCATGAAATGCAAAGGTAAGACCCACCGATCAGTCGGGTAGGGCTGAGGACCACTCCGGCAGTGCTAAGTCCTTATACTTCCCGCTTCAACAGATGCGATGAAAATCCCGGCGACACGCTGAGTAGCGAAATTAAGACTACATAACAAATCAGTAAGTCCATCAGCGGCCTGAACCGAGTCTGTCCAGTATGTTCCGGGTTCGAGCCCAAGGACTCGAACTTGATTGAAGACTAGTAAGGTTTTTCCCAAGTGCAGTTAACTGGTCTCGACTCATCAAGTAAATCCAGACCTACTTAATCGAAATCCTTTGCCTCAAATTCACAGTCCAAAGACAAATGCAAAGATATATTATCAAAATCATAAAACATGAGACGCGCACTATGTAGTGAGTCCATGATTGATTCTCCGAATTAGCCAAGCACTCGGTGGCTAATAACAAGGTAATGACTATAGCCCAATTGTCAATAGACTGAATTAGCCCAAAAAGCGAAGGCCAAGACGTAGATTACTTACCTAGTTATTCATAGTCGGTTATAGTTTCCATACTTGTAATCCTAGTCGGTTACATACCCGAGACCTGAACCCCCATGTAATGGACAGGAGGGTGCCGATCAAGAACACGCCCAACCAGATCCAACAAAACCTAGCAAGATCGACATCTTGCTAGACCTTTTTACTCGCCGCATATTCACAATCAATACAGACAGGCAGGAAGTAGGAGTGTTGATGGGTTCGTAGCATAGAAAACAAAAAATTTCCTACGGTGTGAACAAACCAACAAGCCAAGATCTAGTCTAGGAGATGCTCGTAACGAGTGGAAAAAATTCCAAGAGAACTAACCCTCGAAGACCGTAAGCGTTTCGAGAATAATTCTCGTGGGTGATGTAGTTGTTCACTCGCCGATCTCAAGATCGTGAGGATGTGCGCTGCAACGGGCAGCGCCTCCGTACTCGATCACACGTACAGCTTGATGACGACCTCCGTTCCCTCGATCCAGCGGGGCAGCGAAAGTAGAAGAACCACCGGAAACTCCAGCAGCACAACGGCATGCTGTGCTGGAGAAACTAATCGGCCATGGCTTCGCCAAGCGGATGGCTGGAAGGTGGAGCAGCGGGAGGAGGGAGAGAGATGCAAGTGTGTGGGGAGAGGGAGCTTACACCCCTCTTTATATAGGATGGGGAGGGAGCAACGAATTTGGAGTGCCCCCACCTCTCCCCTCATCATGTGAGTGGAGTCTCCACTCAACCCACTCATTCTCTCATCAATTTCCACTCAAAATTCCAAGGGGTTTTCTTTATTAAATAAAACAATTTCATTTCTTTTTAATATTTGTTAATTCTATTAACAAACAATAACACTTACCCCCTTGGTTCATTTGTTAATTATATTAACAACCATTAGCAACCATTGACAATTAACTCCTTGAACTAGTTCAATATTTCCCGAAACAATTTCGGTGCTATCCAAACTTTTCTCCGAAATTCCGTGTCTACCCAAAAGCGTCGACAAACCTTAAGTGTGTCACCCTACGGTTCGTGAATAATGTAGACATGATCGAGACACCTCTCCGATCAATAGTCAACAGCGGGATCTGGAGATCCGTAATGACTCCTACATATTCGACGATGAATCTTGTGATCGTGTGAACCAAAAACGTCATAACCAATTCCTTTTGTCTCGCGATATTTTACTTGTCCGAGATCCGATCATAGGTATCATCTATACCTCGTTCCCGACAAGTACTCTTTACTCGTTATGTGATATGACATCCTTGTGACCTAGTCACGTGCTTGCAAGCGGTGTCGATGTAATATCACCGAGAGGGCCCAGAGTATATCTCTCCGTCATCTGGATGGACAAATCCCACTTCTTGATCCATGAGCCTCAACTAATACTTTCGGAATACCCAACGCCACCTTTATAGTCACCCTGTTACGGTGTGACGTTTGATGTTATCAAAGCATTCTTCCGGTGTTAGTGATTGACATGATCTCATGGTCTAAGGATTAGGATTACTTCGTATGCTTAGTATAACAATGTAAACTTAATGACTTGATCGCATTGCTATACTTAATTTGGGTGTGTGTTCATCACATCATTCTCCTAATGACGTGATCCTGCTATTAACAACATCCAATGTTCATGATCAGGGAACCTTAATCATCAGTTAATCAACGAGCTAGTTAAACGAAAGGCGTTACTAGGAACTCTTATTTGTTCATTAGTCACACATGTATTAACATTTCCAGTTAATACAATTCTAGCATGAGAAATAAACATTTATCATAAACATGGAATAATATAATAACCACTTTATTATTGCCTCTCGGGCATATTCCTTTCAGTCTCCCACTTCCACTAGAGTCAATAATCTAGTTAACACTTGTAAAGATCCAATACCAATGGCCTTCTGGTGATGATCATGTTTAGCTCATGGAAGAGGTTTTAGTCAATGGACCTTGAACGTTTCAGGTCCGTACGTATATTGCATATCTTTTGCGTCTCTACGCACGACTCATTCTGAATGAGATTAGGCATGACTTAGTATAGCTTTGGTCACATGGTGGAACCTTTAGTTTATACGTCTGAATCACGTTGCTAATACTGTCAAAACAATATAGCTACATAGATCTGACAGACATGGAATTACACCAAGTTCGCAAGAACTTATTGACTCAAAATTTGTTGTCAAAACAAGAATATACTTAGCTATCGTTTGCTAGTCATAGCATTGATATATTTAGCCTTAGGTTGTAGTATTCCGTTTGTCACAACGACAGTACATTTATCCTCATTTGTAGAACCGTCATATTGTTGAACTTTGGAACTCATCCAAAACCAACATTGAACTTCTTTCCATCCTATTGTGCCACTTTCACTTAACACACATATAGCCTTATTGAGATCAAAATTAATTTTATTCGGATATGTGATACAACTCCCCTAAGTGTAACATATTATAGCGATATGTTTGTCACTTTCGTACCCAAAATATATTCTTCGTTCTTCCTAAGAACCCAAGAATATCTTACTGTTATCCAGTGATCATCACATGAATCACTCTCGTATATGTTTGTAACTATATTACAACATATGATATCTAGTTATGTACATTTCATGGCGTTTATGATTGATATAAAAAAAACTCATATTTCTAAACTCATCAAGTGTCGAATACACTCAAGTCTTGTTAACACGCCATGTAACAAGAACACTTCTTGATGTTTCCATATCAAACTATTTCGGTATATCTTTTATGTACTTTGACCCAACCTTTTAAGCGTATCAATTCATCTCCATGAATCTTAGATGCCTAACATGATTTTTTTTGTCTAAGTCCTTTCAGTGACAACTACTTTCAGTGAAACTTTTAATTATGTCAAGTAAATATACATGATCTTTCAGTCAACGATATGTCATCTACATAAAGTATCATGAATATGTCTTAGCGCTCCCACTTAATTTCTTGCGAAAGCAAGCATCTTCATTGTTCATAATGAAATCAAAAATTCATTTGACTATTTCATTCAATGAATATATCATCTACGTGATGCATACTTCTATCATGGAAGTATGCATTCCCCTTTCTATCTCTCTCGGGATCAACAACTCCCTCGGATGTATCAGCTATATGTCCTTGGTTAGTACTCCAACTAAGGAACACAACTTTGTTACCCGGCATAACTCATATGCAGCGATTGCTAGAATAATCCCATTCAGATTTAAGGTTTTGCTACGGAAGATCCAAATCTTAACGTAGTCAACTTCTTGAACTTTGTCGTAAACAATTTTTGACAACTCAAACCTTTTATGGATGTGACATCCACTTCTGTTTATAGACTCATTTTTATTTTACCAAGTTTCAAGCTTGATTTCGTCTATGAATACTACCTTGGATTTATGGCGTTCAACCATTTTTAACGGAGTTAAGGGCCCATCATCGCTTCCTTGTACACTATCGGTTTACTATTTTCCTACAATAAAATTTCGTTCTCAAATCCTTATTATTCGATTACGAAAATGTACCCGACTAGTGAGGTTCAATATATAACTCAATCTCCAGAGCTTCAACAACTTGTATTTGTGGGTGTCATGGGCGAGATGGCTGCTTCCAGAACAAATTATGATGTTGCGCCACTCTGCTCATCTTAGTTATTGAATTCTATTGCCCTCCCACTCAAAACTTTCACGAGAACATCCTTCTCGGAAATAAGCCATTCTCAGCGACAACAACACTTTGTCTTTAGCTTAAAGTGGAAAGAATTTCCAATGCTTCCTTGGGATAACCTACAAAGATATTTATCCATTTTGGTTGGAAAATCATTTGCATACCAAAAAATGAAGAAAAGACCGTTGGGTAACTTCCCGTCACATATCTCATATGGTTGTCAATTCAGTGGATCATATATGATTGTACTCTTTTAAGTGTAAAAGCGGTAGTCTCTAAAGAATAGCTCTTCAAAAATATAATGGCAATTTTAGTTTACATCTTTGATATTCCATGTCAAAACACGGTCTGATTATGTCTCTCGAACCCACCATACTTATGTGGTGTTTTAGGGAGGCATAATTTGTGGAATTAATTCCGCAACACTTAGATGTCTTGTGCTAAACCTGTAACTTAAATAATCCCTTCTATGAACTTATCATAGATATTATTGTTACGATGATTTTCTACGTCATGTTTAAATCTTTGAACATATTCAAATGTTTCAGACTTCTTTCTCATTGAATAGGTAAATCCGAATATATCTATTCAAATCATCAACGAAGTAGATGAATCTACCGCTTATGGCTACACCCAATGGATCACATACATCAATCATGTGTGATTTCCAACATGTTTAGCTATTCGTTCAATCTTAGGCCTCTCGAACGAAGTTCAAGTCATTTTCCTTTTAGAAAGTGTTGCAAGCGTCAAATGATTCAAAATCAGGTGACTATGGAATTCAACAACATTGAGTTTCTTCATGCAATTATTTCTAATATGACTTAAATGGCGGTTCCACAATTATGTGGAATTCAAATCATTAGCCTTGTGGCGTTTAGCGTTAGTATTATAGATATATGTTTTACCAACAAGATTTATAATAACTTATCCATCTTCTATGGATTATGGTCAAAATTTGAACAACTACTTGTTTTATTTAGACCAGAACAAAATATAAAAATATTTATTTATTTTAGAATAAATCTCGCGGGCTAGTTATAGTACCAACTATGAACACAATAACAAATTATCATATTTTCGTTGCGTATTGTTACCACATTCCTCGTAAGTCACTTAGGCCATTGTATTCTTGTATTGAGTTGTATGACAATTCATACCAACCAATCTAGTACAAATACCCAATAATTACAGCACGTGACTAATAGGAAAAATATCTATAACATGTATATCAGCTATATACACCTGAACTAGACTTTCAAGTCTTTTCTTTTCTGCCAAATACTTTTGCAGATCCTCTTTCGGTTTTTTCTCTCTATGCAGAAGAAGCATTCAACATCAAAATATGTGCCAATCAAATTGGAACAAAATCCTAGGCGTGAATAGTCAGTATTAGCATCCTTTGGAGTTTTATGTTGAAGTTGATCATCATATGATAAGTGTTCTTCTGGATTTCACTATTAGTGGTCTTTTAGTGCAACGAACAAATTCACTTACACTATTTATCCATCCCATCATGAATCCTATCATGATGAAGCTACCATGGCTCAATTAGATTGGATATGAATCAGTGCCAAACTAATTTGGATATCGAGATGCCTAGCATCTTCTATTTTGTAGTACATACTCATACAATATGAGCTCAGGTACTCCCACTGAAATTCATAAAAACTTGTAACCAAAACAAGGTCCTAGATATCAGTCATATCTCATACCTCATACATTTCTGAAAACAAATTTTTAGCTCCATCGTTCTCCTCAATTATCAAACAAATTCGAAAACTAAGTTTCACGGAGACAAGAATGAATTAAGACACCAATAAGAATTGTTGCTCATTTTAGATTCCAAATCACATGGAGCAATTTTAGAGTTACCGAAAGTTTGCAATAGAACTTTAAAACTTTTCTATACATAATTACTTACTAACAATATGGTACCAGTCCATAGAGTAAATATCAGATTTTGAACAGTTTTGATCTCAACTAACAAGCCTAGTGCGTAGTGGACTACGGATGCCAATACTACAAATATTCATGCAAACACAATTTTAGACAATGTTTATGATAGATATATGGAGTAAAACTAATTCTAAATTATTACGTCTACTCCCACTCAAAAATAACATCCCTCTAGTCGTTTTAGTGATTACACGAACCAAATTCACTACACCAATAACCGATCATCACGAGAGATGGTGCAGCTGCAAAGGCGAACATCGACCATGTTGATCATATCATCCATATGACTCATGCTTTACCTTTCGATTACGTGTTCCGAGACCATGTCTGTACATGCTAGGCTCGCCAAGTAGAATCGTAGTATTTGCGTGTGTAAATCTGGCTTACACCCGTTGTATGCGAACGTTGAGTCTATCACACCCGATCATCACGTGGTGCTTCAAAACGACGAACTTTCTTAACGGTGCATACTAAGGAAGAACACATTATTATCTTGATATTAACTGTGAGAGTGATCATCTTATAATGCTACCGTCACGATCTAAGCAAAATAAGATGCATAAAAGGATTAACATCACATGCATGGATAATGTGATATGATATGGTCCTTCTCGCACTTAATCTCTATATTGTGCATCTTGGCATGATCTCCATCATTCCACCGGTGTGGCACCAAGGTCCATGGCGCATCCTTCTTGATTGTCCTCCAAATTTACAACATATCATCTAGATATGATATTTAGCACGCAGGCTATAAATTAAAAAGACAACCATTTGGCTCCTGCCGGTTTGTCATAACTTACAAAAAAGTATCATCTCATACATCAAATTTGTAACTTTGACCATATCACATCACATGCCCCGCAAAAACAAGTTAGACGTCCTCTAATTTATTTTTGCATATTTTACGTGGCTTAGGGCTTTCGAAGATAGAACCGTTATGTAACAGCCCGTTTGTAACCTTCCAAAATTGTGTGCAATATAGTGGAGTTTCATGTCATCTTTCCATGTGTGGTTGCATTTAATTATTTTTGTTGCTTCAAATTCAAATTCCAAATTTAAATTCTTATTTTAAATTCAAATGTTTTCTCAAATAAATTCAATTGAAGTTTCAATTTTTTTTATAAATAATCAAACAATATTTTAATATGACTATTTTAGAAACTATTAAAAATTGTTTAAGAGTTTTTGTCATGTTTTTTTCTCTGAATTGTGTTAAAAAGACAAAACCAGAAAGGTTTTAAAAATTAAAAGCAGAAAACAAAAAAATGGAGGGAGAGAGAGAGCCTGGCCGAACTGGGCCAACTTCGGCCCAGCAACCAGCCAGCCCGACCCAGCTCCTTCATCCCTTTCCTCCGTACGCTTTACAGCGAGGACCAGCGAAGCCACTGCCATGGCGCGCCCCGCCACGCTGCCCACTGCCTCCTCGCCCCCACCTGCTCCCTTTCTCCCTCTCCTTCTTATCCACCGCACGCCGCCAGGGCCTCTTCCCCAAACCCTAACCACCCCTCGCGCCGCCACCTCTTTTCCTCTGTTAAGCACCGGAGGCAAAAACCACCGGAGCATCCTCGTCCCCGTCGACGCCGAGCACCGTCCGGTCGCCCCCCGTCGCCCCCGTGACTCCTCCATCCTCGACGCCGCCGCAGCCGGGCCCGGGAGCCTCCGGTGAGCCGCTGCGAGAACTGCTCCTCGACGCCTCCCCGACGCCGCCGCGACCTCCCCGGCACCATCCTCTCACCCCCGACGCCCCCGTCCTTCCTCCTCTCGCCACGAGCACCGCGGTGAGCCCCTCTCTCGGTTCCCGCTCTCCCCTTTCCGAATCCGTGCCGTGTAAGACGATTTGATCCTCGACGTGCTCTGATGCCGTCATTGACCGAAACCCCAAGCCGAGCTCGAGCTGCTCCTACTCCCTCGCGTCCTCCCCATCGCCTCCGAGCGAACCCCACGCACACCCGGACACACCCGCAACCCCGCGCACCCCCAGCACGGCGCCGCCATCCTTTGGTCGCCGCCGGCGCAAGTGTTCCCGCCGCCGTGCTCGGGTCCTGAAAACAAATTCAGTTTCGTCAGAGGACTTTGCACGGGTTGCGGCTTTAAACGAAAAAACCCACACTTCCTTTGACCAACACGTTCCGTCCCAGTGGCTAGCACCACCAAACCTATTCATCCGCGCTGAGGCGAGTTCGATCCCTGGCCAGTGGAATAAAAAGGCCCCCTTTTTAATTTCTTTTACTCGCTGACAGTGGGTCCCACATGTCATAGACATAGGCACTGGAAAATTACCCCGAGCCCCCTGGAGTTTTCCTGGTTACACAGAGGACCTCACTGTTTTGTTGCTATCATGAACAGGTCCCTGGAAAATTACAGAAACAACCCTAGAACTAAAAATGCCATAACTTTTTTTGTATAACTCCAAATTAAATAAACTTTATATGTTTTTATATCAGAAAAATGCAATAAACATTAATATCACATTCTTATGTCATTTTGCATCATTTATTTTAAATGCTTAGTTTAATTTAACAATTGCACTTAAATAATTAAATATGGAATATGTGGGGTAATAAATATATAATGCCCTAATTCCATTTAATATGCTCATATCTTTTACACCATGTTTTGCCATGCTAATAAACATTTAATTTGATGTGTAGATAAATAATTTGCACTAAAATAATAAATATGGAATGTGTTGGGCAAATATTTATCTATTGCCTATTCCATTTAAATTGATTAGATCACCATGCCATGCTATATATGTTAAACAATATTTAATCTGTTGGTTACACAAATAACTTTCACCATAATTAATTGCCGGGATTACATCCCCGCATTAATATGACCTAATCATCTCATACCATATTGCAATATCATTTGATTGCGCATTTGCTTTGTATTGATTATGTTTCCTATTGTCTGTGTTTTGCTCTTCTCTGGGTAGACGATGACGTGTCTGCTGCCGATACTTTCATCCTTGAGTTTTCAGCTTTTGTGCCGGGCCACAAGCTGCCAGGCAAGCTTTTGCTAACCGGTTACACGATTGTCGGGTTTTCATTCTTGCCTTTTGATCTATGCTATCCTAGTTATCGATTCTTGAATTGCGATCCCATCATATGTTTATACTGCAGCCCATACAGCTTTATCCCCATATCCCATCACCTGTTGTATGTTTATCTGTTAGCCTTGCGAGTCGTAGTGCATGCTTAAGGTTGGTTCTGCGACTCTGTTTGTCCTATGTCATTTATACTTAGCATGATAGATTGTCTACTTTAATAAAATGCTATCTTTGTTGGGGTATTATAATTAAAAGTTAAGGCACCGGCGGAAGGCCTTGCGAGGTGCTTTGTTCTGCTAAGTGTCGACCTAGGAACTCAGTTCTTGTCCTCGGATCCAATTTTGAGCGCACTAACCGCTTGTGGGAGGCCCTATGGAGCCCCCCGCGGCTTCGATCTAATCCGCTTCTTATCCAGGGCGCCGCAAGTAGTTCGGGCTTTCCATTTGATGCATGCATATGGTTACCTAACGATCTCATGATGATGGAGTAGTCGATTCTCATATAGGGTGGCACGTTCTTAGAGTTCTATGAAGGTCGTATCCCGCGGGCACTGGACCTGATTAGCCGTGCACACAATCATGCGGTTCCCTGGATGGGTCGTAGAGAAGAGATTTGCCGTGTTGAGATGCCCTACCTTCTGGCTTGCTTTTGGGGTTGATCGAACGATTACGGGTCCAGTAGTGCACCCCTGCAGGGTATAATCTTATCGATGAGCCGTGTCCACGGTTATGGACGACTTGGTGATGATGCTGGCTAACAAGATCATAGACAACTTACACCTAATCATTGTTAATTAACCTGACTAGTAATATAGACTTACTTTCACAATAACTTGTAACTAAAATTGTTCACTGTGTGAGTAATTCCCGAATTGCTTCCTCATACTTGGTTGAGGGGGTTAATCCGGGAATGGGTTATGATTGGTGTTAGTTGTAGATGGTTAACTTATGCGCTCTCTTATCCCTCTCTAACTTAGACGGAAGTTGTAGCGTGTCTCTATTAGGTTGCTAGTGCTGCTGCCGCTAAAGTCCACTTAACCCCATATTTTGGGAGTCTTACAGTTTTGTAACCTGTTAGCTTAAGCTTGTTCGATACGCTTCGGTGTATTGACCCGTTCGCGGGCTGTGGTTTTTCTGCAGTTGAGGATTCTTCGCACGACCAGGTTGGTGGATACTACGTGGAGTTCGACGACGAGATCTACGACGAGTAGTTAGAGTTCCCCTGGGCTTCTTCCTGGTGGACCACGTGGATGGTTCTTCTTTTTCCGTTTCGGCTTTGAGCCCTTTGCTTCTTGTCTGTACTCAGACCGGTTTGTTTCCGCTGCATGATGTAATGTTGGGACATGTGTCCTCTGTTTGGTGCCATTCGCTATATTTTGCTCAGTGAGAGCTTTTGGATATTATTTCCTTTCTTTGTGTCTTAGGTTTATTCTGTGGTTTCAACTTGTTAAAAATCCGACTCGTATACCATGTGTGTATTTTTGAAGTATACGAGTTGGAAGACTTTTTGGGTTCTTGCGTGCACAATCTGGAAACGTATGTGACGTTGGGGTCGCCAAGAACTGTCGGCCGATGATCCATTCCGAGCAGGGCCTGATTTTCCCTGGGATTGGTAACCCCAGTATGTTCTTGGTTGTGTGGCCCAACCAATACGTTTTGTTTGTGTAGCTTGAATTCAGGGTCTGACAGTTGGTATCAGAGCTTAAACGCCCTCAGGTTCCCTTCTACTGGTCGTTGGTTGAGTCTATAAAAATATTTTGTAGTTATCAGGAAATTCTTAAACGTGAGAGTAGGAATTATGTTCTTTTACTTCTTTCCCCACCCACCCTCCCTGTTCTTCTGGTAAGGAAGTGTTACGATATTTCCCTTCTCACCTAAATTTTTAAAATTAGGACATCACGTGTTCTGGGTTTCTGTAGTACCATAGTTGCAGGTGTCTTCAAGGTGGTGCTTTTCGCTTCATTAGTTATCAACCTCTTCGGCTACGTTCAGTTTCATTCTTGAATCAATCAGTTGTTTCTCCTCTTTTGGTGGAGTTACGTCAAGCTCAATTGGTGTTTCCTCGTTCTAGTGCTAGGCTTCGTTCTTACCTCTCTTTAAACCTTTCTGGAAGTAAACAAAGTGGCGTACCATGATGGATGGCCATGTCTGGTTCCTTGTTGTCTTTTCTAAGCAATCTGAAGTTTTTCCTTTAAAGCGCTTACATTGGATTTTATTTATCCGATTGTGGTGTTAACGTTGTATCCTCCTCAGGATGGAGAGTGGCGTAGAAGATACTCAAATGCCATCCGAAATGAGGCAAGTGCTGTCTCAGATGACGCAAGTTTTGGGTCACATTCAGCAAAACCAAAACCAGGGCAACTGCCGTGTGACAATTGTAGAGTTCCTCCAGCTCAACCCACGCACGTTTGATGTTCCCTCTGAGCCACTGGATGCTGATGACTGGCTGCATGAGATGAACAATGCTCTAGCTGTTTCTCATGTGTCCGATGAGAACCGTGTTCCGTTTGTGTCCTATCTTCTCCGCGGAAAATCCATGTCTTGGTGGGAGAACTTCCAACAGTTACGAGCACCAGGTGTTGTTATCACTTGGGATGAGTTCAAGGAGGCTTTCAAACGCCACCATATTCCCGATGGGGTCATGGAAAGAAAGCGTGATGAATTCTATGACTTGACTCAGGGAAGCATGTCTGTGCTGGACTATCAAGCTGAGTTCAACCGTCTGGCTCGCTATGCTCAAGATGAGGTATCAACTGATGCACAGAAGCAAGCCAATTTTCGCAGAGGTCTAAGCCCAAATCTGAAGTATGCACTCACCTTGTTCAAGTGCGTTAACTTTGAAGAGCTCGTGAACACAGCTCTCCGGGAGGAATTTGGTCGTGAGATGTTTGAAGAATCTCGAAAACATGCTCTTAAAGGTGCTTCTTCTTCAGCAAACACCATGCCTCCACAGAAGCGTAGGCTTTGGGTTCCATATGCATCTCCAACTCAACACACCTATCTTCCAAGCCCTTTAGGGTTCACTCCTCGTCCTCCATCCGTAATGTTTCCTACAAGAGGTTCGCAAGCTCAGAAAAGGCCAAGTGTTCAAATTCCGCCAAAACCAGTGACTTCAAAAACCTGCTTCAAGTGCGGTGATCCAGGCCATATCTCTATCCATTGTCCACAAAACAAGCTTCATAAGCAACAAGCTCTTTCTCCTCCAACACAAGCTTTAGTTTGTGCTCTCCCCAGCAATTTGCCTACAGCTAGAAGTGGAAGGGTGAACCACCTCAACGCCAAAGAGGCAGAGGAAGCTCCAGAAGTTGTAATGGGCAAACTCCTAGTCAACTCTTTTCCTGCTAAGGTATTGTTCGATACTGGAGCATCTCATTCTTGTGTGTCAGTAACCTTTGCTGAAACAACGAAGCTGCCTCTAGATCCCTTATCTATTCCACTCGTGATCCATTCTCTGGGAACGCAAATGCAGACTTCTATGGTAAGCCATGGAAACCAAATTCAAATTGGAGGTCATTTGTTCCTGGCTTCCTTAATTCTTCTGGGTAACTCAGACATTGATGTCATTCTAGGCATGGATTGGTTGAAGGCCAACAAAGCTAAGATAGACTGTTCCACAAAGACTGTAACTCTTTCTCATCCTTCTGGACAGATAGTCTATTCTCCAAATCAAACCTCTTCAGCTCAGCTTTTCGCTCTCAATGTTCATCCTCTTCCTGCTATGGAAGATATACCGGTGGTCCGAGACTTTCCTGACGTCTTTCCTGAAGAATTGCCAGGCATGCCGCCTGACAGAGCCGTGGAGTTCGTTATTGAACTAGAACCAGGCACTGCTCCTATCTCCAAACGTCCTTACAAGATGGGCCCCAAAGAACTGGCTGAACTTAAGAGACAGCTAGAGGAGTTGGAAAGTAAAGGTCACATCCAACCTAGTACTTCTCCTTGGGGTTGTCCTACTCTGTTTGTCAAAAAGAGGGACACAACTGAGCGACTGGTTGTTGACTACCGTCCTCTGAACAAGAAAACCATCAAGAACAAGTATTCTCTCCCTCGCATCAATGACCTGTTTGATCAACTCGCTGGTGCTAAGGTTTTCTCCAAATTGGACTTGAGGTCAGGTTATCACCAGATCAAGATCCGCAAAGAAGACATTCCTAAGACAGCTTTCACCACTCGTTATGGTCTCTATGAGTACACTGTCATGTCTTTCGGTCTCACAAATGCTCCGGCGACTTTCTCACGTCTAATGAACTTCGTTTTCATGGAATACCTCGATAAGTTCGTGGTAGTCTATCTCGATGACATCCTTATCTATTCCAAAACCGAGGAAGAACACGGAGAACATCTACGTCTTATCTTGTTGAAACTCCGAGAACATCGTCTCTACGCCAAGTTCTCCAAGTGTGAATTCTGGCTTCCTAAAGTATCTTATCTTGGTCATGTCATCTCTTCTGAAGGCATTTCTGTTGATCCAGAAAAAGTGAAGGCCATTGTTGAATGGTTGCCTCCTACATCAGTGAAACAAGTAAGGAGTTTCCTTGGCATGGCTAGCTATTGCCGCCGATTTTTTGAGAACTTCTCCAAAATCGCTAAGCCTCTCACCGATCTTACTAGGAAGGATAGAAAGTTACTTTGGACTCCAAAGTGTGATGAGAGCTTCAATCTCTTGAAAGCTAAACTCACTTCTACTCCTATTCTAGTTGGCCCAGATACTTCCAAACCTTTCCAAATCTTCTGCGATGCATCTCTTCAAGGACTAGGCGCAGTCCTCATGCAAGAACGCAAAGTTGTGGCTTATGCATCTCGCCAGTTGCAGCCTCATGAGCTCAACTATCCTACACATGATTTTGAAATTGCAGCAATCATGTATGCCCTCAAGGCGTGGAGACCTTATTTGTTGGGGCACAGCTGTGAGATCTTCACTGATCACAAGAGTCTCAAATATCTCTTCACTCAACCAGATTTGAACCTCAGGCAAACAAGGTGGCTTGAGAAACTCTCAGATTATGACCTTACCATCTCTTACACTCCAAGAAAAGCTAATGTAATGGATGATGCTCTCAGTCGCAAGTCCTATTGCAACAACCTCATGGTTGAGGACATCCAACCTCCTCTTCATGAAGAATTCTAGAAACTCAATCTTCAAGTCGTTCCTTCTGGTTATCTTGCAAACTTGATTGCCACTCCTACACTTGAGGATAAGATCCGTGCCGCACAGTTGCGTGATTCTGGTGTCAAGAATATCAAAGACAACATTGGCAAGGATAAGTACAAGAGTTTCTCTCTCGATGACAAGGGTACCTTGCTGTTTGAAGAACGCATTGTAGTGCCCAAGCTTGACAGCTTAAGAGAGATCATTCTCAAGGAGGCTCATGATACTCCGCTTTCTATCCACCCTGGCAGCACAAAGATGTACCAGGATCTCAAGTCAATCTATTGGTGGACCAGGATGAAGCGTGAAATTGCTCGCTATGTGTCTCATTGTGATGTTTGTTGTCGTGTCAAGGCAGTTCATAAGAGACCACCTGGACTCCTTCAACCACTGCAAATTCCTGAGTGGAAATGGGACAAGATCGAGATGGACTTCGTTACTGGGTTTCCAAAGTCCAAGAAAGGCAACGATGCAATCTTCGTTGTCATTGATCGTCTCTCCAAAGTGGCTCACTTCTCTCCAGTCAAAGAGACAGTATCAGCTAGTCAGTTGGCAGAACTCTATATGACAAGACTGGTTCCGTTACATGGTGTTCCTTTGGCAATAAGCTCAGATCGTGGAAGTATCTTCACTTCTCGATTTTGGGATAGCTTTCAGGAAGCCTTGGGTACCAAACTTCTGTTCAGCACAGCTTACCATCCGCAGACAAGTGGACAGGTGGAAAGAGTGAATCAAATTCTGGAGGATATGCTCAGAGCTTGTGTTATCTCCTTTGGCATGAAATGGGAGGATTGCCTTCCGTATGCTGAGTTCTCCTACAACAACAGCTTCCAAGCAAGTCTAGGCATGCCTCCTTTCGAAGCTCTCTATGGCCGCAAATGCAGAACTCCTCTGAATTGGTCTCAAGCTGGTGAACGTCAATTCTTTGGCCCTGACATTATCCAAGAGGCTGAAGAAAAGGTTCGCATCATTCGTGACAATCTGAAGATTGCCCAGTCTCGGCAGAAAAGCTATTATGATAGCAAGCACAGGGACATGGTCTATGCACTTGGTGATCAAGCTTACCTTCGTGTCACTCCTTTGAGAGGCACGCAACGCTTTGGCATCAAAGGCAAACTCGCTCCGCGTTATGTTGGCCCTTTCAACGTTCTTTCAAGGCGTGGTGAATTGGCTTACCGTCTGGAACTTCCTCCAAACCTCTCCAAAGTGCACGATGTCTTCCACGTGTCACAACTCAAGAAGTGCTTCCAAGATCCAGGACGTGCAGTTGATCATGGATCAATTGAACTTCGAGAAGATCTCTCCTATGTGGAACAACCGATTCGCATTCTTGACGAAGCTGAACGTCGCACCCGAAACAACACTGTCAAGTTCTACAAGGTTCAATGGTCTCATCATTCTGACAAGGAAGCTACATGGGAACGTGAAGACCATCTCCGTGCTGAGTACCCCAACCTCTTTGTTGCTCCATGAAGAATCTCGGGGCGTGATTCCTTTGAGGGGGGGAGTGTTGTAACAGCCCGTTTGTAACCTTCCAAAATTGTGTGCAATATAGTGGAGTTTCATGTCATCTTTCCATGTGTGGTTGCATTTAATTATTTTTGTTGCTTCAAATTCAAATTCCAAATTTAAATTCTTATTTTAAATTCAAATGTTTTCTCAAATAAATTCAATTGAAGTTTCAATTTTTTTTATAAATAATCAAACAATATTTTAATATGACTATTTTAGAAACTATTAAAAATTGTTTAAGAGTTTTTGTCATGTTTCTTTCTCTGAATTGTGTTAAAAAGACAAAACCAGAAAGGTTTTAAAAATTAAAAGCAGAAAACAAAAAAATGGAGGGAGAGAGAGAGCCTGGCCGAACTGGGCCAACTTCGGCCCAGCAACCAGCCAGCCCGACCCAGCTCCTTCATCCCTTTCCTCCGTACGCTTTACAGCGAGGACCAGCTAAGCCACTGCCATGGCGCGCCCCACCTCGCTGCCCACTGCCTCCTCGCCCCCACCTGCTCCCTTTCTCCCTATCCTTCTTATCCACCGCACGCCGCCAGGGCCTCTTCCCCAAACCCTAACCACCCCTCGCGCCGCCACCTCTTTTCCTCTGTTAAGCACCGGAGGCAAAAACCACCGGAGCATCCTCGTCCCCGTCGACGCCGAGCACCGTCCGGTCGCCCCCGTCGCCCCCGTGACTCCTCCATCCTCGACGCCGCCGCAGCCGGGCCCGGGAGCCTCCGGTGAGCCGCTGCGAGAACTGCTCCTCGACGCCTCCCCGACGCCGCCGCGACCTCCCCGGCACCATCCTCTCACCCCCGACGCCCCCGTCCTTCCTCCTCTCGCCACGAGCACCGCGGTGAGCCCCTCTCTCGGTTCCCGCTCTCCCCTTTCCGAATCCGTGCCGTGTAAGACGATTTGATCCTCGACGTGCTCTGATGCCGCCATTGACCGAAACCCCAAGCCGAGCTCGAGCTGCTCCTACTCCCTCGCGTCCTCCCCATCGCCTCCGAGCGAACCCCACGCACACCCGGACACACCCGCAACCCCGCGCACCCCCAGCACGGCGCCGCCATCCTTTGGTCGCCGCCGGCGCAAGTGTTCCCGCCGCCGCGCTCGGGTCCTGAAAACAAATTCAGTTTCGTCAGAGGACTTTGCACGGGTTGCGGCTTTAAACGAAAAAACCCACACTTCCTTTCACCAACACGTTCCGTCCCAGTGGCTAGCACCACCAAACCTATTCATCCGCGTTGAGGCGAGTTCGATCCCTGGCCAGTGGAATAAAAAGGCCCCCTTTTTAATTTCTTTAACTCGCTGACAGTGGGTCCCACATGTCATAGACATAGGCACTGGAAAATTACCCCGATCCCCCTGGAGTTTTCCTGGTTACACAGAGGACCTCACTGTTTTGTTGCTATCACGAACAGGTCCCTGGAAAATTACAGAAACAACCCTAGAACTAAAATTGTAATAACTTTTTTTGTATAACTCCAAATTAAATAAACTATATATGTTTTTATATCAGAAAAATGCAATAAACATTAATATCACATTCTTATGTCATTTTGCATCATTTATTTTAAATGCTTAGTTCAATTTATCAACTGCACTTAAATAATTAAATATGGAATATGTGGGGTAACAAATATATAATGCCCTAATTCCATTTAATATGCTCATATCTTTTACACCATGTTTTGCCATGCTAATAAACATTTAATTTGATGTGTAGATAAATAATTTGCACTAAAATAATAAATATGGAATGTGTTGGGCAAATATTTATCTATTGCCTATTCCATTTAAATTAATTAGATCACCATGCCATGCTATATATGTTAAACAATATTTAATCTGTTGGTTACACAAATAACTTTCACCATAATTAATTGCCGGGATTTCATCCCCGCATTAATATGACCTAATCATCTCATACCATATTGCAATATCATTTGATTGCGCATTTGCTTTGTATTGATTATGTTTCCTATTGTCTGTGTTTTGCTCTTCTCTGGGTAGACGACGACGTGTCTGCTGCCGATACTTTCATCCTTGAGTTTTCAGCTTTTGTGCCGGGCCACAAGCTGCCAGGCAAGCTTTTGCTAACCGGTTACACGATTGTCGGGTTTTCATTCTTGCCTTTTGATCTATGCTATCCTAGTTATCGATTCTTGAATTGCGATTCCATCATATGTTTATCCTGCAGCCCATACAGCTTTATCCCCACATCCCATCACCTGTTGTATGTTTATCTGTTAGCCTTGCGAGTCGTAGTGCATGCTTAAGGTTGGTTCTGCGTCTGTTTGTCCTATGTCATTTATACTTAGCATGATAGATTGTCTACTTTAATAAAATGCTATCTTTGTTGGGGTATTATAATTAAAAGTTAAGGCACCGGCGGAAGGCCTTGCGAGGTGCTTTGTTCTGCTAAGTGTCGACCTAGGAACTCAGTTCTTGTCCTCGGATCCAATTTTGAGTGCACTAACCGCTTGTGGGAGGCCCTATGGAGCCCCCCGCGGCTTCGATCTAATCCGCTTCTTATCCAGGGCGCCGCAAGTAGTTCGGGCTTTCCATTTGATGCATGCATATGGTTACCTAACTATCTCATAATGATGGAGTAGTCGATTCTCATATAGGGTGGCACGTTCTAAGAGTGCTATGAAGGTCGTATGCCGCGGGCACTGGACCTGATTAGCCGTGCACACAATCATGCGGTTCCCTGGATGGGTCGTAGAGAAGAGATTTGCCGTGTTGAGATGCCCTACCTTCTGGCTTGCTTTTGGGGTTGATCGAACGAGTACGGGTCCAGTAGTGCACCCGTGCAGGGTATAATCTTATCGATGAGCCGTGTCCACGGTTATGGACGACTTGGTGATGATGCTGGCTAACAAGATCATAGACAACTTACACCTAATCATTGTTAATTAACCTGACTAGTAATATAGACTTACTTACACAATAACTTGTAACTAAAATTGTTCACTGTGTGAGTAATTCCCGAATTGCTTCCTCATACTTGGTTGAGGGGGTTAATCCGGGAATGGGTTATGATTGGTGTTAGTTGTAGATGGTTAACTTATGCGCTCTTTTATCCCTCTCTAACTTAGACGGAAGTTGTAGCGTGTCTCTATTAGGTTGCTAGTGCTGCTGCCGCTAAAGTCCACTTAACCCCATATTTTGGGAGTCTTACAGTTTTGTAACCTGTTAGCTTAAGCTTGTTCGATACGCTTCGGTGTATTGACCCGTTGGCGGGCTGTGGTTTTTCTGCAGTTGAGGATTCTTCGCACGACCAGGTTGGTGGATACTACGTGGAGTTCGACGACGAGATCTACGACGAGTAGTTAGAGTTCCCCTGGGCTTCTTCCTGGTGGACCACGTGGATGGTTCTTCTTTTTCCGTTTCGGCTTTGAGCCCTTTGCTTCTTGTCTGTACTCAGACCGGTTTGTTTCCGCTGCATGATGTAATATTCGGACATGTGTCCTCTGTTTGGTACCATTCGCTATATTTTGCTCAGTGAGAGCTTTTGGATATTATTTCCTTTCTTTGTGTCTTAGGTTTATTCTGTGGTTTCAACTTGTTAAAAATCCGACTCGTATACCATGTGTGTATTTTTGAAGTATACGAGTTGGAAGACTTTTTGGGTTCTTGGGTGCACAATCTGGAAACGTATGTGACGTTGGGGTCGCCAAGAACTGTCGGCCGATGATCCATTCCGAGCAGGGCCTGATTTTTTCTGGGATTGGTAACCCCAGTATGTTCTTGGTTGTGTGGCCCAACCGATACGTTTTGTTTGTGTAGCTTGAATTCAGGGTCTGACACGTTCTTACCTATAAACATGAAACCACAACGGTGATGAAAATATTATTAGCAACCCGTTCTATTTGATATCTTAACTATAGTGGGAGAGACAGACACCCGCAAAGCCACTTATGCAAAACAAGTTGCATGTCAGTCGTGGAACAAGTCTCATGTACATGGACATGTAAGGTTAGTCTGGGCCGCTTCATCCAACTATGCCACTAAGATACAAAATATACAAAGGAAGCAATAACATGATCATCAACGCCCACATACACATATGTGTTCTACCCGTACAAAGCATCTACGCATAGACACGGCTCTGATACCACTGATGGGTTCGTAGCATAGAAAACAAAAAAATTCCTACGGTGTGAACAAACCTACAAGCCAAATCTAATCTAGGAGATGCTCGTAACGAGTGGAAAAAATTCCAAGAGAACTAACCCTCGAAGATCGTAAGCGTTTCGAGAATAATTCTCGTGGATGATGTAGTTGTTCACTCGCTGATCTCAAGACTGTGAAGATGTGCGCTGCAACGGGCAGAGCCTCCGTACTCGGTCACACGTACAGCTTGATGACGACCTCCGTTCCCTCGATCCAGCGGGGCAGCGGAAGTAGAAGAACCACCGGAAACTCCAGCAACACGACGGCGTTCTGTGGTGGAGAAACTAATCGGCCATGGCTTCGCCAAGCGGATGGCTGGAAGGTGGAGCAGCGGGACGAGGGAGAGAGAGGCAAGTGTGTGGGGAGAGGGAGCTTACACCCCTCTTTATATAGGAGGGGGAGGGAGCCACGAATTTGGAGTGCCCCAACCTCTCCCCTCATCATGTGAGTGGAGTCTCCACTCAACCCACTCATTCTCTCATCAATTTCCACTCAAAATTCCAAGGGGTTTTCTTTATTAAATAAAACAATTTCATTTCTTTTTAATATTTGTTAATTCTATTAACAAACATTAACACTTACCCCCTTGGTTCATTTGTTAATTCTATTAACAACCATTGGCAACCATTGACAATTAACTCCTTGAACTATTTCAATATTTTCCGAAACAATTTCGGTGCTATCCAAACTTTTCTCCGAAATTCCGTGTCTACCCAAAAGCGTCGAAAAACCTTAAGTGTGTCACCCTACGGTTCGTGAATAATGTAGACATGATCGAGACACCTCTCCGATCAATATTCAACAGCGGGATCTGGAGATCCGTAATGACTCCTACATATTCGACGATGATCTTGTGATCGTGTGAACCAAAAACGTCATAACCAATTCCTTTTGTCTCGAGATATTTTACTTGTCCGAGATCCGATCATTGGTATCATCTATACCTAGTTCAATCTCGTTCCCGACAAGTACTCTTTACTCGTTATGTGATATGACATTCTTGTGGCCTAGTCACGTGCTTGCAAGCGGTGTCGATGTGATATCACCGAGAGGGCCCAGAGTATATCTCTCAGTCATCTGGATGGACAAATCCCACTTCTTGATCCATGAGCCTCAACTAATAGTTTCGGAATACCCAACACCACCTTTATAGTCACTCTGTTACGGTGTGACGTTTGATGTTATCAAAGCATTCTTCCGGTGTTAGTGATTGACATGATCTCATGGTCTAACGATTAGGATTACTTCGTATGCTTAGTATAACAATGTAAACTTAATGACTTGATCGCATTGCTATACTTAATTTGGGTGTGTGTTCATCACATCATTCAACTAATGACGTGATCCCGCTATTAACAACATCCAATGTTCATGATCAGGAAACCTTAATCATCAGTTAATCAACGAGCTAGTTAAACGAGAGGCGTTACTAGGAACTCTTATTTGTTCATTAGTCACACATGTATTAACATTTCCAGTTAATACAATTCTAGCATGAGAAATAAACATTTATCATAAACATGGAATAATATAATAACCACTTTATTATTGCCTCTCGGGCATATTCCTTTCAGGTGTTACCTCAGTCGAGGGCCCTGAACCTGGGTAACTCCCGCTTGTCAACTGACCAATCTACTGACACTACACGTTCTCTACCACATAACTCTAACCCTAGGCTATCAGCCATGGGTATATATGGGGACACCCCTCGTAAGTGTCGATGAGATCGGCGTTCTCTATGCACACAAAACACAGCACTGACCGTTACGGTCGCCCATATGCACACAAAATACAACGCCGACGATTAATGTGATAGACCCATACCTTGGATGCCGTCGAAAAAACCGGGCCCCTTTCCTTGATCATATTACATCCGTCAAAATTAAATTGGGAGGGGAAGTGTGTGTGTGCGGGGGGGGGGGGGGGGGGGGGATGGCGTTGTGCGTCCATAACAAGGTTGGTCCGTAAGTAAGAGCCCTACATGGTGTCGTACACAGTTTCGTTCGGCGCAGACCAGCGGCTCCACACGGGATGGGCGTGGGCTAGGCATGCCTCGCGTAATACTAGGTCGGGCTTATGTTCTTCATGACACATGTAATGTGGCTTATGTTCTTCACGGCAGCTTTCTTTTTTAGGTCGATCTTGATGTTGGCCTTCTCCATCAAGGTCGCCCACCTTACGTTGTTCTCTCCTCATCTCAAGCTTGTGTTGGAGGAGACATCGGCAAGCACCTTGTCATTGGTTGAAGCACAAGGGCCACCTTTGCCTTCTTGTTCCCGACAGGCCGCTCCTCTAACTTGGCCATATTGGCACCGAGGTTGGCACGATCATCCTTGTTGAGCGTATTCCAGTATGCCTTCCATTTTTCGCATCAAGACGAACTCGGACCGGTAAATGGCGAGGGCGTCGATGAGCTAAAGAAAATAAAGTCGACGATCACCAAAGGTCAATTAGAAGCCAACGTTACAAGCAATGCATCAAACCGGCGACATGAATTCACTTGATCCGTCTGGTTCCTCCGACTCTCGAGCCGATCACGAATGTTCTCTAGACAACCTTGTAACTGGTTGACGACTCATTGAATGATGCCCACCTATGCTCGATGGCAGCTTCGTTGCGATCTGTGCACCAAATAGTAGTGCTTGGTGAACCGACGCTCGTCGAGCTTGGTATTGATCCTTGTCCAGTAGGCGGTGCTTGTGTGATTGGCCCAGTGATTGCGTTTGAAGTGACGGATTTCCAAGATTCGACCATGCACTCATCTTCCTTGGTCGTCCAAGAAACGCCATGACTCCCTGTCTTGTTCCTCTTCGTTGTCGGAGTTGGCTCGCTGGTGGCACCATTGATCACCCATCGTCCCCGCCCTCTTCTTCTTCGTCTTCTTCGTCGTGGGGGCGATATCATTGATTATGGTGTCTATGAGATCGGCGTTCTCCAAGCACACAAAACCCAACACCGACTGTTACTGTCGCCTATATGCACACAAAACACAACGCCGACGATCAATGTGATAGAAGCATACTTGTATGCCGTCGAACGGGGCCCCTTTCGTCGATGATGTTAGATCTGTTGGACTATGGGTCCATAACAGTAGCTAAATGGTTGTCTTCTCCTCTTGTTCTAGCATGTTTACATCTTGTGAGCTGCCTATCATGATCAAGATCATGTTTATGTAATTCTCCATGTTGTGTTTGCTGGGATCCGATGAATATTGAGTACTAAAGTTATTACTTCATAATATATCATGCGTGTTCTATTTAATGATCTTGCATGCTCTCTGTTACTTGTGTTTGCTTTGGCCAAGTAGATGCTCGTAACTCCAAGAGGGGGTGTTTATGCTCGCTAGTGGGTTCGTGTCTCTATTTTATCTGGGGCAGTGAAAAAAAGCTCTAAGGTTGTAGATGTATTGTTGCTACTAGGGATAAAACATTAGTACTTTGTCTAAGGATGATGTTACTTACTTACTTTACACACAGTGCGTAAGGCGATAATCTGTTGCATGCAACTTAATACTAAAAGGGGTGTGGACGCTAACTGGAAGGTGGATTATTAGTCATAGATGCGGTTGGAACGGTCTATGTATATTGTTGTAATGCCCGAATGAATCTCACACTAGACATGATAACGTTAGTATATGCATTGGTTTGCTCATCATTATTCTGTCAATTGTCCAGCTGTAATTTGTTTACCACTCATGGATGAATGTTATTGTTATTTATGGAGAGACGCCACTAGTGAACTGTGTACCCCGGTCCTTCTCATTAATCTGATAAAACCACAACTGCAAACCTGTTACTTTCTACAAACAAATATCTTTCTTCAACACATACGTTTAATCCTTTGTTACAGCAAGCCGGTGAGATTGACAACCTCGCTGTTAAGTTGGGGCAAAGTATCTTAATTGTTTGTGTGCAGGCTCCACGTCAACCACCAGGAAGCTCTTTTCTGGTGCCGTTGATACCTCGGGGGAATCTTCATCTCCTACTAGTTCGATAACCTTGGTTTCATAACTGAGGGAAATTTGCTGCTGCACTACTTCACACCTTGCTCTTGGGGTCTCCCAACAACACACCCACCGGATGCATCACTCGACTAAATGCGAAAACAGTAAATACCGTAGTGTTTACCGGAGGTCGAAATGATGATGAGTACTATGGAAGGTTACATAACATATACGCGGTGAAATTCGATAAAGGGCCCGAATCTCTCACTCTTGTTGTGTTCAAGTGCCATTGGTTCGACCTGGTGGTTGGTCTAGAAAGTACCCCTTCCATTGATTTAGTGGAAGTGAGGCCTTCAACCACCTATAGCGGGTCCAATGTATTTATTGTGGCTAACTAGACAACGCAAGTTTATTATCTACCCTACCCATGTCAAAACAAGGAACTACAGGGTTGGGAAGTTGTGTTCAAGGTAGTGCCACATGGTAAGCTACCCATGCCAAACGCGGACGATTACAACAATATAAACCCCATCACATAGGAGGGAGATTTCTACCAAGAGGGCGAGGACGAGCACGGACCTCGAGGACTAGACCTGTGTCGGAGGTTTCAACTTCACGAATGACGACACCTTCGACGTCTTCCTTCAGTGAGGTACTAACTGCTATCATGCGTACACCTTACTATCATGCATACTAACCGATATCAGGCTCATGCTCACTAACTACTATCATTTTTAGCCACCCTCCGCAGGATCCGACGAGGAAGACAGGGAGCAGCGCTACGTCGAGGAGGAGCGGCGCCACGTCGAGGACCAGCAGGAGCAGTACTTCGAGGTGGACGTGGAGTAGCTCTACGTTGAGGACCCGGAGCAACACATTGAGGAGGGCCCGGAGCAGCACGCCGAGGAGGAGGACCTGGAGCAGCACGACGAGGAGGTACGCTATTTTATCCTATTCCTACCACTTCGTTTTGTCCACTTACATTCATTTTGAACTCTAATTTGCATTTTAATTTTAATTTTAATTTGCAGGACGAGGATGTGCTTGTGCCCTAGGGGACTCGAGGAATAAACAATCTTCCAAAAAAACACAAACTCTAGAGGACAAACCTCTTATTGAGCCGACCCAAATAAGTAAGTGGCTATCTCTTGATCATATAACTATGTGGCTAGCCCTCCTTGCATACTAATATTATCTATTCATGTGCAGCAATTTTCGGGTCCTCAGTAGTTCCCGGACACATCTTCCAGGTCGCGTACTTGTGGGCCTTCTGAAGAGGCACTAGCCAGGCTTATACTCGGAGGGCCCTGAGGTGGAAGATGGGACTCAGCCTCCTGCTTCGAAGAAGTTAGCCCTTAGGTGGGAGGACTACGAGGGCGCTCAGGGCGCGGGCGTCATGCAGAATGCGGAGGGCAAGGCTTTTAGGCCCACCTGTGCAGAGGTTGTGGTCCACAAGTTCTGGGTAAGATTTTGTTAACTTGTGATTCTCAACCATAATGAACGTATTGTGAACTAGTGATTCTCACTATAGTATGATTTTTTTAAATGATTGTAGAATTTCTATCGCGTGGCTCCTGAGAACAAGGAGAAGAGCGATTGGGTCTTGATGACGATGGTGAGGACCAAGTTACGCTAGATGTGGCATGATATCAAAATTGCAGCTATCTCCCAATTCTACGTCGAGAGAGGCGAGAGAGTCAATAAGAAGCAAATCATTGATGAGCATCTTATAGAGAACATGTCCCACGATGATTCCATGGCGGTAATTAAGTTTTCTTTTCATTCCATGTCAATCATAAATTGCATTATCTGTTGTTCACTTGAGATGTTTTCATCTTCAGATTGGTCCCAAATGGGCTTTGGGAAAGAAGGACGGTTGGGAGAAACTGGTGGACATGTGGACCGGAAAAGATCTAAATTTCCCGGCCAAGAGCATTCAAAACAGTATGAATCACGACCATGAGGGAACACACACTCAAGGAAACCGAGACTTCTTCTGCTTCAAGGAATCACATATATATATGGAACAACATACTCGTTTCCCCGACAATGTTTCCTTTTTAATGCATGCCATTTGTTTATGCATTTTAGGTGGCCTCTAATGAAGGGAAGAACATTGGAGAGGATGAAATGTGGAAGATGGCTCATAAGAAGAAGGTGGTCCAGACGGGGAAGGATGCATACTATGGCTCAACCAGCAGTGACCTTGCCAGGTGCTCACAGGAGAAGGAAGGAAACACGGCCGCTATAAGATGTTTAACATGGTGATCGAGCCTGCCACCACTCTCACACGTGTCAAAACAATCACGGGCTCCCATGCTTCTGTGATTCCTCGTGCATCGCGTGTTAGACCCGCCCGTGACCATGCAAGATTTCTCTCATTTTTCTTCTTTATTCTTAGTTTCCATTCATATATGTGTATGTTCATGAGATTCACTATGACGTATGTCAGGAAATGGAACAAGCATGACAAGAGGCTCATGATGCTTTGATGCAGCAGGTGCAGGATCATGGGATGGCCATGTATGAAGCCCAACAGGCGCATCAATTTGCCTATATGAAGGTGAGTTGTGGTCCATCTTATCTACTTGCAAATAAATGTCATTGTCCGAGTTTGTCCTTCATGATGCCAGGCATATAAACTCACTTGCAAGTGCTTACTACGGCAATGAGAAATGGTACTCCACTACCCGATCCAGTACCGGCTCCGCCACCACCGCCGTATCCTCCACGGCCGTGCTACGCCGATTTCGTCGCACTCTACACCTAGCACAGTCCTGTTAGTACTTCACCAAATCTCCACTAATTCATTTTTTGTACATCTAAGTATTTACACTTAATCCTATTTTGTTCAAAGATGTAGGGAACGTCTTGTTCACGGGCTCATTTTGGTCGAGCTTCTCCCTGGCCCGTGGCCACTCCGCTTCACCCACATGGTCCTAGCCCGGGTGCTTCTACCTCGCTCAATCGGGCACCCAATCACAAGAGCCGCGAGACGCGTCGACAATCGCTGAACCCGGTTAGTTTTGAAAAAATCTAACATAAACCAACAATAGACTTAGAACTATTTTTCATGATTCAGTTTGGACTTAGAACATTTGCATTAATTTGGACTTAGAACATTTGCCATGCTAACCGGAGTTCTTAGAACATTTGGACTTATCACATTTGGACTTAGAACATTTACCATGAATTTGCACTTAGAACATTTGCATGTCTTTGATCAATTTTCCTTCCATGAATTTGGACTTGTTAGATTTAGCATGCTAATCTCGGAGTTTCTTTCTCATTTTGTAGTGATGATGCTCTTGGCGGTGGACTTCCTGTTGGAGAGTTCCTTCGAGAGATGTCACTTTTGAGCTTGTAGTTCATCCGTGTAGGAACGTGTGGATGTTTGTGTATGGTTCCTATCATGTTAGGACATGTGAAATGCATGATATTTGTGTATGGTGCTTTGCGACATGTATGAATGATTTGTGCTATGTTACGTGAATTATTTGTGCTATGTTACGTGAATGATTTATGCTATATGATATGCTGTATTGAAATGTGGCAGAATTATATATGAATCTTTTCGGGTTATGACTCCCTCGGAACAGGGGTAGTCACTTCCTGAAGAGTAGTTCGTGAAGGGGATTGAATGCGAAGGTCAAGACCCTCGAGAGGCACGACGACGGTGCTCGCCGGACCTGGAGACGAAACACCCACGACAGAGAAAGACACCAGCCCGTACCCAGGTTCACGGCCCTCAGGAGGAGGTAAGACCGCTACTCCTGCTTGTCTGTATTGAACTGTGGAGGTTACAGTACCGCTGAGCTTGCCGAGGGCTCTCTTGAGGCAGTTCGTGCCTGGGGAGGGAAGCAATGGTTTTCTTCCTCCTCCAGCCGAAGGTTATTCTACTCAGTCGAGCTAGCGTTTACAAGTGTTTAGCAATCAATTGGCCGACCATCTATACGATGGAGGTCTTGCTCCTTTTATAGGCGCCGCAGGCGCCCTTCTTTTGCTTGGCGTCGAAAGTAGCCCCCACACAGCAGCGGCGTGGAGGAGTAGGAGTCCACCACTACGGGATCTTCCATGGACGCGGTCCATCATCGATAAAGTTGGGTGCGGTGGCCGACAAGCGGCCGACCGCGCAGTACCGCTCGCAGGGACGACCGTCTCTGAGGTGGAGCCCGCGATGACGTTCTCCTTGGAGGGTTGCGCCGTCCAGCTGCTTTATCATCAGAGAGGAAGGTCCTGGCTGCCCTGGGGCAGGCGGCGCAACTTTATTGACTCCTTTATCAACAAAACGGCAAAGGGAGTGCCTGCGTCACCATGTGGGTGCGGCAGAGGCCATGTGCGCCCTGCCGTACTTCCTTCGCCGCGACGTTTCCCCACAAGCCTGGGGAGGCCTGTGGAGGAGTTTATGTTGACTTCTCTCCAGGCGTGCTGCGCCTCGGGAGGGTCTCCTGAAGCGCGGGTCCTCTTCAGGCCCTTGCTTTCTCTTCAGGCCCTCGAGGGGATTTGCCTCTCGAGGGTCTCTCCAAGCGGTGGCTTGGTCCTTAGTCGTTTCGTATTATTAGCCCGCATGCGAGGCCTGGGGAGAGTGGGCTTTTCATACCCCAGTCTCCACTGGGCCGACAGTAGCCCCCGGGCCCACGATGGGCGCGAGTGAGCCCATGGGCGCCAATGGAGCGTCGTGGGCCCAAAGTGCCCGGCCGGCCCGAGCCACGCGACACTCAGACGAGTAACGGTAGCGCACGATCTGGGTCGTGCGTCGTGGGGGGTCCCACCATGCCCCGGTAACTGCTCCTTGAGGGGACATAAAGCCCGAGCGCAGAGCAGGGAGCCGTTACTGTTTCCAATTCTTCTCGCAGAAGCCTTCGCCATCTCGAGCTCTCCGCCTCCGCTCTCTTCTCCTTTCGCCTCCAGCGACACACCCTGGCGATGAGTCCCGCCAAGAGCAAGGGCAAGGCTGACGCGGGGTCCTCTTCCCAGGCGGGGGCCGCCGAGGTCGCGCATGGCGCGGCTCTGCTGGGCGTGCGCGTTAATGATAAGGCGCTCGCCAAGGTCTGCTTCCTGGCGGCGGACCAGACGAACAAACACGGCGCCACCACACTGAAGCCCGCGGCGCACGGAAAACGCCCGCGAGGGTATGTCCCGATATTCCTGCACTGCCTCGCCGCAGGGCTGGTGCCGCCTTTCTTGCCGTTCCTGGAGGCGGTACTGGCATTCTACCAGGTGCAGTTGCTGCATCTGCACTGCAACTCCATCCTCATCCTCGCCGTCTTCGCATACCTTTGCGAGGCATACCTGAGCTTGGAGCCCACGGTGGGGCTGTTCCGGTGCTTCTACGCGCTACGGAACACGGCGAAGAGCGAGCGCTCTGGGTGCGTCTCATTCCGCATTGTCGACGGCATGGGGAGTGTCTACATCCCCATGTCATGGAGTGAAGACAAGGCCGTCACCTCGGTGACAAAGAAAGTGGACGACTTCCGCCAGAAGTGGTTCTTCGTCGGGGTGGAGCATCTCAGCGCCTTCCTCGAGGCCCCTGATGAGCCGCCGTTGAAGAAGTCCCACTGGGGCAAGGCGACTTTCGACGACGCGAAGAACGCGAGCCTGATGGGGCGCGTGAGTTTCCTTCGCGAGGAGGGCCTCACGGGGCAGATCATCGTGGCGGACTTCATGATGCGCCGCATTGCCCCCCTCCAGGCACACTCGGTGCCCATGTGGATGTACTCTCGGCCGAACGACAAGCTGCGGCTTGATTGTGAGTACAACGAGAAGGACACCGTCGAGAACGTCATGTCCGCGCTCTTCATCAACCCAACGGTGCCTGCCGTGGATCAGCTCCCCATCACGCTCCGGCTGACAAGGGCGTAACTCGACAAATCCCAGGGTTGTGCACCCCGGGTTGATTGAGGGCGAGAGAGAAGAGCGTTGGTGATCACGATGGATGACAAGCGGGGATTTTACCCAGGTTCAGGCTCAGGATAACACTCTACTCCTTCTTGTCTGTTATTGATGGCGAGTTGCGATTACAATGGCGGCGAGATTGCGATCTCGCTAGGGTTTGTGGTGGTGGCTATTGGCGTGTCCTCTGGGACGAGCAACCCTCCTGGCTTTATAGGTAGCCAGGTATCGGGTGGTCGGTATCGATGGTAATTACAGATATGGCAGGTTATGAGACCTAACCGACTTGGACTAGGTTACACGGTATCCTGAGTGGGCCTTTTGTGGGCCTTCTCCAGCTTGGCGCAGCCCAGGTAGCCTCATCGTGGGCTAGTCGAAACCTAGCCCCACGACAATAGCCCCCGAGTGCTTGGTCGAATCGCAGAGTCGGGCAAAGGACTTCTTCCTTCTGGGCGCGCCACCGGATTGCTTGTTCTTGAGTTCGCACTCGTTTTCTTCAGTCGAACAGGACACTCCCGATGGGAGTAATCTTCTTCAGTCGAATTACTTCTCCTTGGCCTTCGTGTGAAGCTTGCTTCTATTCGACCAGTGGGCTTACTTCCGGATGGATTCAGCTGTCTGAGCTTACTCGATTTTCTCTGCCACCCGAATGATTGTTTCGGGTTCTCGGATCAGCAGTCTGTCCTACTTGGTTGTTTTCAGCTGTGAAGCTTACTACTCGAATCGCTCAGTTGAGTTGTCGTGCTGTTTCACTTGTTCGGAGCCGTTGGCTTGATGACGTAAGTGACGACGCTCCATTGCACGCCTCTGCGCCCGATGGGACGTGACGTAGTGGGGTCCACTGGCAGAGCTGTCCGCGGTCAGCAGTTGTCACGTCTCCGAACTGGGCGCGAAATTTTCGCGGCACGATGATGACGCCTTGATTCCCGTGCGTAGTGGACGAAGTGGGCGGCGACGGTTGGTTTCTCCGTGCGACACGTTGACGGCTGGATGTAGCTGCTCGGAACCGTTGCTCTGTGGACGGCTGAGATGAATTTATTCGAGGCATAAGTAATGCGCTGCAGCGCAAGGGCATCATATTCTCCAATCGTCCGCGCCTCCTTTCCTCTGCTCTCTACCATTCTCGCCACCATCCGAGCTCTGTGCTTTTTGTCCTCCCACCTTCTGCTGTCCTCCGGAGCCATGGGCAAGCCGAAGACCGCCGCTGGCACCTCCACCGCCGCCGCCGAAGCCGGCCTGATGAAGAAGCCCGACGGCGACTGGCAAAGGTCGTCGGTGAAGAAGGCGAAGCTTGAGCTCCTCCGCGCGCAAGGCCTCCTACCACCATCGGATCAGGCCCAGGTACGCGCTCCTGGCAAAGAGGTGTGCCCCGCACCCCGTGAGGGGGAACGCGTATGCTTCGTGGGTTCCCTCTCCACGATTTTTTTCGCAGTCTCCTGTACGCCTATGGGGTTCAGATCCACGATCTGACCCCCAATGGCGTTTTGAGCATCGCGAGCTTTATTGTGCTCTGCGAGTGTTTCCTGGGGATCGCACCCCACTGGGCGCTATGGAAGTCGCTCCTCCTCGTTCGCAAGAATGTTGGGAAGAGCGGGTTGACATTCCCCGTGGGCGGCTTCGGAATCCAGGTGCGCGGTGATTCCGCGTACTTTCAGATGAAGAAGTCTGACTCCGTCCAGGGGTGGCGGAAGAAGTGGTTCTACGTCCAGTGGAACCAGCACGGCCTTGCGCAATTCGATAGCGAGCGCAGGCTGCTGAAGACTCGCGCCTGGTCGCACCCGCTCGTCGAGGAGGAGAAGGAGTCCGCAAGGCCGCTGCTGAGCATGCTGCGCAACCTCACCAAGACCCTAGGGCGCGAGATGGGTGGCGTCTTCCTGATGGCCACCTTCTTCCGGCTTCGCGTTCAACCACTTGCTGCTCGGCCTCACCCGATGTGGGCGGTCGACGGCGCCGGCAACCAGCCACTCGACGACGAGGAGGTGGATACCAAGGTGAGGGGCATCACCAACCTCCGAGCCGCGGACCTCTGCAACGTCAAATGCCCAGTCGCTGCGTATGGAGCAGCGACTTGTTCTTCTTCGTTGCTTCGTTTCTTGATTTCCTCCTTCTTAAATCGACTTGTGTCTACTTGCTTCAGGGTCGATCTCTGCTGGTCAGCCTTCCTCCTTTCCCTGAAGACAGACCCGCTGACGAGTCAAAGATTGTGGAGGAGGAGGATGACGACGACGACCTCCCGTCTGCTATCTCTCCCAACGAATGGGTGGAAGAAGATGACGACGAGGAGGAACCCGCACGGAAGAGGCAGAAGCGTCGAAGTGGCGGTGACTCTGCGACTGCTTCGTCGCCCGCGAGGGGTGCAGATGCTGATCTAGAGGAAGCCGTCGCGACGTCTTCGGGTGTGCGGTCTCCGGGTGACTGGAACGAGCCACTGGCCGCTCCTCCTTTTAGCTCTGCGCCACCATGCGCGTTCTCTCGGATGCCGTCTCTCTCCCTGGGGAGCGACGACGAATTCGAGACCATCAGGTGAGCTTCTTTCCGTCTTGTTTTTGCGAGTTGCACTTTGTAGTTCCAGTCTTCGAGTTGATCATTGTATTGTTTTTGTTCCAGCCGTCGTTCTGGCGGTGTCAGCTCCCCTCGTCGTGAAGCGGAGCACACATCCGCCCCTTCGATGGAGCTGGTGACTCGGGTGGCCATCGAGGAGCGCACGCAGCCAGCTGGCCTTGCATCGTCGAGCCGTGCTCCTCCTTCGGCTTCTGAAGATGTCGACCTCCTGGACCACGTAAGTCCTTTATGCTTGTACTTGTAGTCTTGCAATTTCATCGGGTGCGTGATCAGCGCTCCCGATGGGAGTAGCCCCCGAAGGTGTGGGTGACTAGTATAGTCGCCCGTAACTTTATTAATTTTTTGCTTGTGTTTCAGCCGTACTACCGCCAGCAGCTTGACGCAGCCGCGGCTTATGTTCGCCTGGAGAAGGAGAGGGACCAGATGCGTGCTTCTCTGGACCAGGCTACTAGGCGGGTTCCTGAGTTGGAGCTGAAGCTCCAGGCTCAGGCTGAGCTTGAGAAAGCCTTGCACGAGTCCCAGGAGCACGAGCGAGTGCGCGCCACCCAGGAGAAGACTCAAGTCGACCGCCTTCTCGCACTCGCCGGTACCCTTGGAGGTTAGTTTTCGGCTTTGGCGCCTACTTGTACTTATTTTTTTCCTTGCTGACAGTTTGTATTTTTGCGCAGAGAGATGTGGTGGCGCTCCTCCGGAAGGTTTGTCGAGTGACGAAGTTGACTTGGCGACCGTTGTCGGCTTCCTCGACCCCGTCTGCGCGTATACGTCTGATGCGCTGCAAAAGTCAACGGCTGCGCTGAAGAAGTCGACATGGGCGCTCGTGACGGTGCACCGCAGCATCTTCCCGAGTGATGCGCCACCGGCTGCCGTTGATGCTCTTGCCGCTCCGTTTCAGGACGACGCGACCACCCTCGCGGACTTCACTCGGGCGCAGACAGTACGCGGCTCCGAGATCACCTTCCAGCTTCTCCTAGGCCATCAGGTTGCTGGCGACTTCGAGAAGGCTGTCAGCGGCTTCCCTCGAAGGCCTGACGGGCGGACGACATCCTTGAACGGGGTAAAGGTGCAGGCCACACAGCTAGCTATGAACTTGTGGCCACCTTTGAGAGGGGACTCGCCAAGGCGACTGAGGCGGCTGCTGCTCGGAAGAGTCGCTCCCGGTCGGAGTGACGGCCTAGGATTTTTGTTTGCCTTGACTGAGAAGGTAAAGTGGACAGCATTTTCTCCAAATCACTTTATTGATTGTTGCGAACAGGCCACCTCATTAAAACCCTTCGAGTCCCCTTAGGTACCCTGGTAAGGGAAAGAGTGCGTCTGAAACTTGTCGCGTTGACATGCTATCCTTGGTACAATGATTGAGTCGACTAAGCATAGAACCGTCGGAGTTGTGCGACGTTCCATGGGTTGCTGCAGATTGCTCCTGTCTTCGAGTCCTTTAGGCGATAAGCTCCGTTGACAATTGCTTCTGTCACAATGTGTGGGCCTTCCCATGGGGAGGCGAGCTTGTGCACCTTCTTCTGCTTGAGGCGGAGGACCAGGTCGCCTGCGACGAAAGCTCTTGGTCGTAACCTCCGTCCGTGGTAGTTGCGCAGGTCTTGCTGGTATACAGCTGATCGCGCCAGGGCGATGTCGCGTGCTTCATCCAAGATGTCCATGCCGTCTTCGAGTGCCTCTTCTGCATCTGACTCGTCGTAGGCGGCCACCCGTGGTGCGTCAAACTTGATGTTGGAGGGTAGCACCGCTTCTGCACCGTTTACCATGAAGAATGGAGTGTACTGGGTGGATCTGTTAGGCGTGGTCCGCAAGCTCCATAGGACTAATGGTAGTTCTTCCACCCATGCGCCTGCTGCGCGTCTCAGCGGTACCCGCGGGCGCTTCTTGATGCCGTTGCAGACTAGGCCGTTGGCTTTCTCGACTTGCCCATTGGATTGCGGGTGCGAAACAAACACATAGTTTAGCTTGATTCCTTGTTCTGAGCAGAAGTCTTTGAATTCTTTGGCTGTGAAGTTCGAGCCGTTGTCCGTGATGATCCCGTTCGGCACTCCAAATCTGAAGATGATGGACCTGATGAAGTTGACCGCTGATCATGCAGTCGAACTTGTGATGGGCGCGGCCTCAATCCACTTGGTGAACTTATCGACTGCAGCCAGGAGGTGAGTGTGTCCTCCGGGTGAGGATTTCTTGAGCGGGCCCACCATGTCCAGTCCCTATTGGGCGAAGGGCAAGGCTAGCGGTATTGTCTTCAACTCGGACGTCGGCGCGTGCGGCTTGTTGGCGAACTCGGACGTCGGCACCCGGTACATTTCTTTACTAGATCTTCTGCGTCTTGCATAGTTGTTGGACAGTAGAACCCAGCTCACAACGCTTTGGCCACCAACGCTCGACTGCTGGCGTGATGCCCGCAGATACCCGCGTGGATGTCGTAGGAGAGCTTGGCCGTCGACTGGATCTATGCACCTTTGTAGGATTCCTGAGATGCTTCTCTTGTAGAGTTCTCTGTTGATGACGGTAAAACCTTTCGAGCGCCTGATGATGCGCTTTGCTTCGACTGGGTCTGTTGGCAGCCTCTGGTGCAGTATGTATGTCAGGTACGCCCCTGTCCAGGTAGCTTCGACTAGCATGACTTCCATGGGCTCCTTTTCTTCTCTTGGCGGGTTCGCGGTGCTTGTTGCCGGTGTGGAAGGTTTTGCTGCGGGTCGAGTCTTGATGGACCTTTGCGTAATGCGCTCGAGGAAGACGCTAGGTGGTATCGGTACCATATCTGATCCCATGTTGGGGAGGATGTCGGCTTCCTCGTTGCTGTCGCGGCCGACGTGTCGTAGCTCGTAGCCGTCGAAGGTGCCCTCTAGCTGGTTGTACAGGTCTCTGTAGGCGATCATGTTGTCGGCGATGGCGTCGCAGGACTTCATGGTTTGCTGCACAACCAGGTAGGAGTCACCGTAGATCATGAGGTACGTGGCGCCGCAGTTCTTGGCCATCCGCATGCCGTGGATCAGGGCTTCGTATTCGGCTTCGTTGTTGGAGGGTGTTGGGAAATCCATCTGTAGGACATACTTCAACTTGTCGCCTTTGGGGGAGATGAGCACAACTCCTGCCCCGGCCGCCTTGAATTTCTTGGAGCCGTCGAAGTAGGGGACGTTTGGTAGCTGAGCCTCTATCCACTCGGTAGTGAATTCTGGGAGGACTTGGGCCTTGATAGACTTCGGGTGAGCATATTTCAGCCCCCAGGGTCCTAGCTCGACAACCCATTTGGCGACTCGTCCTGTCGTGCACTGATTTGTGAGGATGTCTGCTAGGCCGGAGGAACTTACCACCGTGATCGGCTGCTCGGAGAAGTAGTGGACAACCTTCCTTGAAGTCATGAAGACCCCGTACGCCAGCTTCTGGTAGTGCAGGTAGTTTTGCTTGGACAGTGTTAGAACTTCGCTGAGGTAGTACACTGGCCTCTGGACAGGATGAGTATGCCCTTCTTCTTCTCGCTCAACTACGAGTACCGTGCTCACCACCCTGTTTGTCCCTGAGACGTATAGGTATAGCGGCTCGATCTCAAGTGGTGCCACCAAGACTGGGGAAGTCGTCAGGGTCTTTTTGAGTTGGTCGAAGGCCTCTTGCGCTTCTTCTATCCACTCGAACTTGTCTGTCTTCTTCATCAGTTGGTAGAAAGGCAAGGCCTTCTCACCCACCGGCTGAGAGCTGCGACTCTGCCGGCTAATCGTTGCACTTCTCGGAGTTTGGTGGGTGCTGGCATCGTGAGTATGTTCTGCACCTTCTTAGGATTTGCTTCGATTCCTCTTATGGAGACAAGGTATCCCAGTAACTCTCAGGCTCGCACGCCGAATACACATTTTTCTGGGTTGAGCTTGATCTGATATGCATCGAGTGCTGCGAAGACCTTGCGGAGGTCGTCGACTAGGCTGTCTTCTTTCCGGGTTGTGACGACGATGTCATCGACGTAGACTTGGACAATTTGCCCGATGAGCATTTTGAGGCATGCCTGCATGGTGCGCTGATATGTGGCGCCAGCGTTCTTCAACCCAAAGGGCATCGTCTGGTAGCAAAAGACACCGTCGGGTGTGATGAATGCCGTTTTCTCTTCGTCTTCGACTTTCAGCCTGATCTGCTGGTAACCTGAGTAGGCGTCCAGGAAAGATAGGCGCTCGCAGCCTGCTGTCGAGTCGACGATCTGGTCTATCCGCGGGAGCGGGAAGTGATCCTTTGGACAACATTTGTTGACTGCTATAAAGTCTACACACATGCGTAGTTTCTTCATCTTCTTCTTTTCCACCAGGACAGGGTTGGCGACCCAGTCCGAGTCCTTGATTTCTCGGATGAACTTGGCGTGCAGCAGCCGGTCGATTTCTGCGGTGATTGTGTCCCGTTTGGGACCTGAGAAGCGTCGCACGGCTTGTTTGACTGGTCTTGCGTCCACGTGGACTTTTAAAGAGTGCTCGGCGAGTTCCCTGGGTATTCCTGGCATGTCAGAGGGTTGCCATGCAAAGATTTTCCAGTTCTCACGAAGGAACTCGACGAGCGCGCTTTCCTATGCAGGGGTCAAGCTTGACGAAATTTTGACCGTCTTGATGCTGTCAGTCGGATGGACTTGGTGGGTGACGGTGTCGTCGTTTGTGTTGAAGGCGGCGTCTTTGGCTGGCTTCTTGCGAGGTGGAAAGATGGTCTTGTCGTTGTCGGCTGATATGGCCTTGAAGTGTTCTTCGATCCCGAAGAACTCATAGATCCTGCTCAACTCTCGATCGCAGCTGTTGGAGCGGTCAAAGTCGCCGCGCACAGTGATTACTCCTTTGGGTCCAGGCAACTTGATCATCAGGTAGGCGTAATGAGGTATTGCCATGAACTTGGTAAAAGTTGGGCGCCCAAGTATGGCGTGGTACTGTGATTTCCAGTCGACAACTTCGAAGTCAATCGACTATTTCCTGAAGTGCTCGGGTGTGCCGAGGATGACGTCGAGTGTGATTGTTCCCATGGGCGTGATTGCTTGCCCTGGTACTATGCCGTGGAAGGTGGTGTCCGACTCTGGCAACTTCTCTATCGACTTGTTCATTCTTCTCAGGGTATCGGCGAATACGATGTGGATGTCGCTGCCTCCGTCCATGAATACTTTCTTCAGGCTGTAGTCGCCAATTAGGGCTTCGATAACCAGAGCGGCGTGACCGGGTCGCGACACCTCCGACGGGTGGTCTGCCCTGGAGAATGTGATTGGTGTCTCTGACCCTCTCAGGTAGTTTGGTACTGCGCACGTGCTGGTGGTAGCCTGGAATACTTGGCGGGTGATGAGCTTCTGGCTCTTGTTCGAAGGGCGTCCTTTTTGGATCATGTTGATCTGTCCTCGCGCAGTCAGGTATGCGTCGTGCGCCGCCATCTGGACGTCATGCTGCGGCTGCTACTGGGCGAAAGTTCCAGCCGCTTGTGTTGTGTTGTTGTTTGCGGGTGCTGCCTGAATAGTGAGCTGCGGAGTTGCCGTCAATGCTTGCACAGGAGTGATGATCTGCTGCATAGCCTGGTAAATCTTGCGCTCTTTGCGGCAGTCCTTCAACAGGTGGTTGGCGCCCCATTTGCCTGTCTCCGAGTTGCGGAACGAGTGATGCTTACATGGTTGCATCAGTTCTTTGGCTGGGGTCAGCGGACGCTTCCACTCGCGTTTCTGGCTTCCGTCGTTGTGGCTAATGCTGCCGCTGCTGCGGTTGTACTGCCCCGAGCTGGACTGTCGACTCTGATCATATTGTCGATTGTTATCTCGTGTGTCACCACGGGGGGTTTGATATCCCGCCGCTACTAGCTCGATGGTGTCTTACTTGGTGAAACATTGCTTCTTCTTCTGGCGCCCGTCCCGCCAGTTACTTGTTTCGGCTTCCTTATTTGGGGAGGTGTCGCGGACGTAATCCTCTCCTTCGGCCCACTGGTTGGCTACCTTTATGAGCTCGATCGTAGTCTTCGGCTGGAGTCTACCAAATTCCTCGCGGAGGTTGCGGCGAGCGACGCCGTGCATGAAAGCATCCATCACCCGGTCTTCTGAGACGGGTTCCATGGTATTCCGGAGAAGTGTCCACCGCTGGATGTATGCGCGGAGCGACTCGTCTCTTCCTTGTTTGCATGCTTGCAACTCGATGTAGGTAGTCGTCCTTGCGTATGTTCCAGAGAAACTTTTTATGAAAGTATCTTGGAATTCTTCCCAGGTTTTGAAGGAGTCCTTGGGCTGGCTGGTGAGCCACCCGCGCGCTGAGTCCGTGAGCATGAGCTGGATGTATTGCATTGCCGTAGTCGACGTCCCGCCTTGGCAGGTGCAGGCGATGAGGTAGTCTTCAAGCCACAGGCGCGGGTCTTGCTTTCCATCGTACTTGGGGGTTCCTGCAGTAAGCTTGAAACCCTTAGGCATGCGGGTGTCGCGGATGTTGAAGCTGAAGCATGCGGCGCCGCATGACTCGAAGTTGCGATCGTCCGGATCGTTCAGGTTCATCGCGTCGGCCGAACGCTGGCTGCGGTTACGGTCCACTGTCCTTTGTGTGATTACGTTGCGAAGATCTTCGCCTGGTTCGGCTTGTCTTAGTGGCTGCACTGCCGGGGCCTCTGATGTTGCTGGCTCGCGGGTTTGGTGCTCTCGTAATTCACGTGCCCGGTTGTTTGGTGCTCCAGTCTCCAGAGCTTCCTCGATTGCCTTCATGGACGTGATCTGCTGCTTGTGGAGAAGGGCGCGTGGATCTCCCTCCGGCGGCTGCGTGAGCCGAAGATATGTCTCGAATGACATGATGGCGGTGTTCGCCGTTCTGGGGACAGGTATCCCGTTCTCGTCCTCGGTGACAAAGGACGAGTCGAGGTTGCGGGTGACCCTTGCTCGATCAGCGTCTGTCATGTGGGGAACACGAGCTCTGTGTCGCCGTCCTCCTTGGTTAACTTCTGTGGAGGAAGTGAACGAGATGGCAGCCCGTCTGGCACTCGACGCATCCGCATCCCTCTTGCGCCTGAGCAGCTCGGCCTTTTCGGCACGAAGTCGCTCGCCTTCCTTGCGTAGCAAGTAGCAGGTGGTCCTCTCTAGGCGCGTCGGGTGCAGGGAAAGTGCCATCGTCGACATGCTCCATGGCTCTGATCCCTATGTCGCGCGTGATGGTGAGTCGTGTCTGGTCAGGCATGACCACCTCTAGTGGGTATGCGGGTTCATCGTTCCCTTCTGGGGGCTCTGTGCCGGCCATGATGACTTGCGCGTGGTAGACCTGGGTAGGAGTGTTGACGTTGTCGCTGCTGCTTCCTTGATCCGAATCTTGCTCGGGATAAAAAATTGCTGCTACGTGGTGGGCAGCGCAGTCGCCGTTGCGTCTTCTCAGGATCGTCACCCTGGTCGCGGAAGGAGATTTCGCAGTCGCAGGGGCGAGTGCGATTGGCTTGGGGTAGACTTGATGGTCCCACAAAGATGCGTGCGACGCGGTTGTCGACAGCACGCCTTTGGTCGCACGCGCGGGTGCAGTCATAGTTGAGGTCGACCTTGACCTTGTCGGCCGTGCGACCGAGATGGTTGGAGTAGACTCGATCTGCGCGGCCGTTTCCAAGGTTGCCGATGTAGTCGATGTAGGTACGATCTTCGTAGGTGTGGCAGATGCGGCTCCCGCGGCGGGTGACGGCGACTGTGGCACGTGGGTGATCGATGCGGGTGCCGCCGCGCGTGGCGTGGTTGTCCCAGACCTGAATATGCCGCGACTGTCGACGAAACATTATATGGAGCCGAAGGTGATGTGTATACCTTTGAGCAGATCGGCGTACACCGAGCGGTGGGCCGGCGGGTGGAAGGCGTACTCGAAGGAGCCGAAGCGGATGGGCTCCCGGGTGGTGCAGATCTCGATCTTCATTGCGGATGGAGCCGGTGCGACCATGATTCCAACGCTTGATGTCCTTCCCACAGACGGCGCCAATTGACGTGGGCGTAACTCGACAAATCCCTGGGTTGTGCACCCCGGGTTGATTGAGGGGGAGAGAAGAGCGTCGGTGATCACGACGGCTGACAAGCGGGGATTTTACCCAGGTTCAGGCTCCCGGAGGATAACTCCCTACTCATTCTTGTATGTTATTGATGGCGAGTTGCGATTACAATGGCGGCGAGATTGTGAACTCGCTAGGGTTTGTGGTGGTGGCTATTGGTGTGTCCTCTGGGATGAGCAACCCTCCTGGCTTTATAGGTAGCCAGGTCTCGGGTGGTCGTTATCGATGGTAATTACAGATATGGCAGGTTATGAGACCTAACCGACTTGTACTAGGTTACACGGTATCCTGAGTGGGCCTTCTCCAGCTTGGCGCGGCCCAGGTAGCCTCATCGTGGGCTAGTCGAAAGGTAGCCCCACGTCACCGGCCTCCCATCAATACAACAAGACGGAACGTATGGCCATCTTGGAGGGGATGCCTCCGTTCACCCCGACAGGCTTGGCGTGGATGGAGGTGCTACTGCCGGCGACGCGAGGAGCGGATTCTCCCTCGGCCTCGGGAGCTGGGCTAGGTGAGGAGGAGGCCACGGAAGAGGAGGTATCTTCTTCAAGGATCGGGCCATTCACTGACAAGGTTTGTGGCATCTCGTCAGGCGATGACGATGCCTTCGAGGTGGCTCCCTCACGCACCGTGGAGGAGGAGGCTGAGGAGGGGGAGGCCTCCGACGTGGAGGCCACTCCAGGAAGGCGCGGGCCTCGCACCAAGGCTTCTGTGGACCGCTCTGGAGTGAGGCCATCCGACATCCCCTCCAAAAGGAAAGCGGTGACGCCTCCGGAGGGGTCAGGCGCCAGGACCATGCCCTCCTAGCGCTTGCCAGGCCTGGCGTGGGTCGATACCGGCGTTCCTCCGTCCGAGTGAGTGTTCATGACGCTTGGTCGTTTGATTCTTGTTTTCTCTTTGCTTTACTCTCTCTTGAAGATCTTTTCTTGGGTTTTTGCCTGTGATCTTGTGCCTGCGAAGCGCCGCAGGCTTCGTAAGGCTGCAGATGTGAAGAGAGCCACGGCTGAGGCCGTGGCTGCCGAGGTCACGAGGCCTGTGGAGACGGCCTCCACAGGCCCTACTGAGGAGGTGCCTCAAGGGGAGGCGGCTGCGCCTCGGGCCAAGGCTGCAGAGTCTCGGGCGGAGGAGCACGCGCCTCGCCCGGAGGCCTCGAGGCCGCCCCCTGAGCCAATGGTGGTGCAAGCTTCCGAGGAGAGGATCTCCACTCCACCTCATGCACCTACTCCCCCTCGCGCGGTTACGCCTTCGCGCGAGGTGACTCCGCCGCGCGAGCAAACGCCGCCGCGCGTGGCGACGCCACCGCGTGCGCCAACTCCGCTGCGCGCGCCCACGGCACCCGCAGCCTGCGGCGGAGGCGAGCGAGGCGCCAGCGGGCGCGGGCGTGTCCGCAGGGGGAGATTCTTCCTTGTCTCCTCGTCCGGCTGAAGGTGACGAGCGCCCTGCTGACGCGGGCGCCGAAGAGGATGCTGGCGCGGGTGGGGGCGGAGCCCAGCCTAGCCCCCGAGCGCACCCTGGGGCCAGGCTCTCGAGACTCGACGCCGGGGCTGGGCCCTCGATAAGCCAGGAGCTGGTCCTCCGTGGCTAGGACTGGAGCACGGGGCGCCGCGAGGTCACCTTTGGCCTCATAAGAGAGTCTCTGGAGCGCCTGGAGGCGCATCTTGCCCTTGGGGACATACAGCTCGCCCAGCAGCAGGAGGAGCTCGCGCAGTCCTGGGCGTCCTTCAATGCGGCGGTCGAGGACCGCCGGCAGGAGGTCTTGGGGCTGCAGGCCGCGCGTGAGGAGGCCACCTGCTTCGCCAAGGAGGTCCGCGAGGGGGCCATCCGCGACGCCGCAGAACTTCTTGCACCCCTCCAAGAGGAACGTGACGCTGTTGCTGAGCTCCTGTGCGCAGCGACGGCCGAGCGTGAGGCTATGGAGGGCTTGCTGGCGCATAAACGTCGCGAGCTGGGCCAACTGGAGACCCAGCTGCTCTCCGCCCACCAGGCTGCGCGGGCAGCTCTGGAGGAGGACCGCAAGGGGTTTGCCGAGCACGAGCGACAGCTGGCCCTCAAGGAGAAGGAACTGCGGCAGCGCGACGAGAAGCGGCTTCAGGTGGAGAGGGAACTCGCCACCCAGCGCGAGGAGCTTGAGGCGCGCGAAGGAGACCTGGCCCAGGCGCACCAGCGGTACGGCGAGAACGTCGCTGCCCAGAAGTGTGCTTATGAACGCTTCGAGCAGCGGTTCGCTGAGAAGAAGAAGGAGGCGGAGGACGCCCTTGCGGAGCACGAGAAGCAATTCCGGCTGACCAAGTCTCAGGAGTACCGTGACTTGGCCTAGAAGCAGGAGGACCGCTTCAAGGCCAGGCATGCCGCAGATGCTCAGTGGATCGCCGGGCTTGAGAAGGCCAACTCCCAGCTCGAGGCCCGCCTCAAGCTCGCCAAGGATGGTCGTCACCGAGCGGAGGAGGCCCGCAACAAGGCAGTTCATGACCTCAACTCCTTGGCCAAGGATGTGGAGGAGCAGGTGGCTCCCGCGTTGGAGCAGGCGACCGAGGCGACCGACTCTGCCCAGGCGACTCGCGCGCTTACGAAGAAGCGTGAGCGCATGTTCGAGGCGCTGGTCGCCCGGGGCAACGAGCTCGCCGCGCAGCTTGGCGCGGACGCGCTGCAGACCGAGGTCCGAGGCCGTGGCGATGCTGCCATGTACCTGGTCTACTTCGACCAGCTCTTCACGGCGCTCGAGGGCCCTGTCGCCGGTCTTCGCGAGGTGATAGAGGACGAGAGCCGGCAACCCTGGGGATGGTCGTCGACCGAATCTTCACCAACCTCAGGATCCTCACGCCAGGCTTCGATTCCTTCACCGTGACGAAGGCCGCCCAAGACGAGGATGCGCGCAGGGTCTCCAACTCGCTCCGCGAGCAAGTCGACGCTTTCTGCAACCGCTTCAAGCGTGTGGAGGCTGCGGTGGAGGACAACGAGGAGGAGGCTGCCTCTGCCGAGACCGAGGAGGGCGCAGTGGAGGAGGTCCAAGATGATGACGCCTCCGCCTGAGCTACACGTCATTGCATCTGTGTGCGCCTTAGACATTTGCGACTTTGTGGCCTGTAATATACTCTTATTTGCAATTTGCTTTTAGCTTGCTTGCCCCTCGAGAGGTCTCTTTGGACTCATCTTCATGTCTATTTGTTCTCTGCGTCACTAGGACCCATCTCTTCGTGCCATGACTCCACCACCTCGGTATGCTGGAGCAATGACTCCGCAAGGCCGGGGGGGAGTTTAAGCCTAGGAGAGGTAAGAGCCCTGAGTCGCGATGCTCAAGTGCCCCCCTTAGATGTACGAGTAGTCCATGAAGCGTAAGGGAAAGCGAAGTCGCTTGAGGGGCAAACGTGCGCTAGAGGGGGAAAACACTCTTAAGGCGAGGGTGCGAGACTTAGCTTCTCGAGGTTTTCGCCCTGTAGAAGCTTTTTTGCCTGGAGAGGAGGTCTTCCTGAGGGGTCGTTCCCGGACGCCTCCTCTGGCTTGTGGGAGTATTTCTTCCCTGTAGAGGTTAGAGAGGCGAACCCAAACGCTGGAGCACGGTACAGGGGACTCGTGCGCGCTTATAGGTCCCCTCGGCGTTTCTCGCGAGGAGAGTAAGTACCAAGGTTCTCTGTAGAGATGGCGTGTTTGTGGGATCTTGCCCTCCAGCCAGAGTTCGGATCCTTGGATTTTTCAGGACTGCTGATGTGTCGTTTGAGGCACTGGCGCCGTACTCAGCCCCCGCTCGTGAGGTACGCATGTGGAGAGATATAAGCGCACATTTCAACAAAGTAGTGCGTAAATAAAACTACCCACCAAAATTACACAGCGGCGCCGTAGCGCTAAGTTCACTTGGGAACGAAATTGTCTCATTATGCTTGGAGTTGCCAAGTTACTGTTTTGACCATGTCGAGGCATGGGGACCACCCATTAGTGGCAGAGGCTCTTAACGGCCTGAGGTGGCTCGTTACATGGAGAGCTCGGAGGGTTGATGCTCGAGAGAAGCCTTTGGAGCTTGGAGGTTTAAGCCGTGAGCTTTTAACCTCTGGAGACAAAAATGCTTGGAGGTTGAGCCGTAAGCTGCCTCTTCCGTCAGATGTCTTGACGTGACAATGATCACGATTGCGTTTGTTCCTTTAGGTGACAAAAAATGCTTGGGAGGTTTAAGCCGTGAGCTTTTATCCTCTAGAGACAAAAAATGCTTGGAGGTTGAGCCGTAAGCTGCTTCTTCCGCTAGATGCCTTGACGTGACAATGATCACGGGCATGACAATGATCACGGGTAGAACTTGCGCAGGTGCATGATGTCCATGGGTTTTTTACGAGGATGACATCTTGAGTCTCGAGACGAGCCGCGCCAGACCTGGCGATGTGGGTGACCCTGTAGGGACCTTCCCTTATCAGTGACAGCTTGTGGAGGCCTTCCCTAAAGAGGATTCGCCTCAGGACGAGATCGCCTGCCTCCAGGGTGCGCGAGCGCACATTGTGATTGTGGTAGTGTCGCGGGTCCTGCTGGTATTTGGCCGCCCGTAGGGCGGCGCGGCGTCGTAGTCCCTCGAGAAGCAGCAGGTCGTCGTTGTGGAGGTCCTGTTGTTGGTCCTTGTTAAAGGCAAGGACCCGTAGGGATCCATGCTTTATCTCTGTGGGGAGGACTGCTTCGGCTCAATAGACGAGGGCGAACGGTGTTTCCTCCGGAGGCTTGGGTGGCGTTGTGCGGATGGACCAGAGCACCGAAGGGAGCTCGCTGATCCAGCCCTTGACGTGGCCTTTGAGGATGTCGAAGGTCCTGGTCTGTAGGCCCCTGAGGACTTCTGCGTTTGCTCGCTCAGCCTGTCCGTTGCTCTGCGGATGAGCGACTGAGGCGAAGTAGAGCTTGATGCCCATTCTTTCGCAGTAAGCTCTAAAGATACCACCGGTGAATTGCGAGCCATTGTCGGTGATGATGCGGTTAGGCACTCTGAAGCGGCAGACCAGGCCTCTGATGAATTTTACCGCCGCGCCTGTTGTAATTGTGCGTGTCGCCTCCACTTCCGGCCACTTTGTGAACTTGTCGATGGCCACGAAGAGGTAGTGATATCCCCCTTGCGCTGTTGGGAAATGTTCCAGGATGTCCAGCCCCCAGACCGCGAACGGCCAGGAGAGCGGAATGGTCTGTAGCCCCAGCGCAGGTTGGTGGATTTGCTTGGCGTGGAATTGGCAAGCTTCATATGCTTGAACGATGTCAACTGCATCCTGAAGTGCTTGAGGCCAGTAGAAGCCCCTCTTGAAGACTTTGCCTGCGAGGGTGCGGGCGCACGAATGGTGGCCGCTTTCCCCGCTATGGACATCTTTGATCAGCATTTTGCCTTCTTCAGGAGGGACGCACTTGAGCGCGATGCCGTTTGGGCGCTTGCGGTAGAGATTCCCTTCGAGGATTTGGTAAGATTTTGTTTGGCGGGCGATTCGCTCGGCTTCAACATCTTCCTCATGAAGGGTCCCTTTGTCAAGGTAGCCTTTGATCTCGTCAATCCATCCTGCTTCTTGATGCACCGCTATGAGCAAAAGACGCTCCCCTGTAGGGGGTCCACAATCTGGAGCCCCGTTTGCAGGTGGTGGCGGGAGCACTTCGTCTGTGCTTGCGGGCATGGCCTCTTGAGGCTGTTTTATGGATGCCTTGACGAGTCTTTCTTCAAAGACGCCTGGTAGCTGAGCTTGCCTCTTTGACGCGTGTTTGGCGATATCATCAGCCTCTTGGTTATCCTTTCTTGGGATGTGCATGAGCTCCATTCCGCTGAAGTGCTTCTCAATCCTACGGACCTCTTCAAGGTACGCGGCCATGTGGTCGTCCTTAAGCTTATAGCTTTTGTTGGAGAAGTTGACGAGCAGCTGGGAGTCGCCCTTGATGAGCAGGTGCTTGATGCCTAGGGCGATTGCAGCGGGTATGCCAGCAAGCAGTCCTTCATACTCAGCAATATTGTTGGAGATTTTGTCGATTCCGAAGCACAGCTGAACCGCGTAATACAACTTGTCGCCTTTTGGTGAGACCAAGACCACGCCAGCCCCACCGTGGCGACAAGCAAAAGCTCCGTCGAACTTCATGGTCCAGTGGCTGGGCATTTTATCTCCAGAGGGCTCTTGTTCTTCTCCCAAAGGCTCTTCAGGGGTTGGGTCAGTCCATTCGGCGACGAATTCTGCCAGCGCTCTTCCTTTGATTACCCATGTGGTATCGAAGCGCAAATTGAATGGCTGTAGCTCTATATTCCATCCTGCGACATGATCTGTGGCGTTACGGTTGCGCAGGATCTGCTCCAGGGGAAAAGAGGTAACCACCGTGATGGGGTGCCCCTGGAAGTAGTGTCGCAGCTTTCTTGAGGCGATGAGGAGCGCGACGAGGAGTTTCTGCTGCATTGTGTACCGCTCGCGAGCATCGCGCAGTACTGTGCTGACGAAGTAGACTGGATGCTCGACAAGGGCTGTCAGTTTAGCCTTGGTGCACTCCGCCTGAGGGGGCTCTATTGGGCCCTCTAGGGGGTTGGCCTGTGGAGGCTTTTTGGGGCCCTCGAGGGGGTTGGCCTGTGGAGGCTTTTTGGGGCCCTCTAGGGGGTTGGCCTATGGGGGCTCTTCATGCTCCTTGGCGGGATCATCTTGCAACGGTTGACTTGGGGCAGGCCTCTCTTGTGGCTTTGGGCCTGGCGGTGAGTTTCTGAGGACAGTTTTGGCTTTGGAGTGGTTGCACTCTTCTTGTGGAGTACTGGCTCTTCCCTTTCTACCACAAGGACGGCACTGGCGGTCTCTGGAGTGGTTGATAGATACAACTTCAGGTGCTCCCCTGTCCTTGGGGCGACCATTACTGGTGGGTTGGCTAGGTACTTCTTCAAGTCCTCAAATGCTTTTTCAGCTTCAGGGGTCCACTTGAAAGTGCCTGTTCATTTCATGATCTTGAAGAACGGCAGGGCTCTTTCGCTGAACTTGGAGATGAATCTACCCAAGCTGGCCATGCAGCCTGCTAGGCGTTGCATGTCCTTGAGCCGGCGTGGAGGTTGCTTGTCCTCTATGGCCTTGATTTTGTCAGGGTTTGCCTCTATGCCCCGGTGGGACACGAGATAACCAAGCAATTTGCCTGAAGGCACTCCGAAGATGCACTTGGCGGGGTTGAGCTTGATGTTCACCTTGCGCAAGTTGGCGAAAGTATCTTCAAGGTCCCTGAGGAGAGTATTTCCCTCTCGAGATTTTACGACAATGTCATCGACATAAGCCTCGGCATTTCTGCCCATTTGCTCGCCAAGCGCTATCCTCATTAGCCTCTGGAAGGTGGCTCCGGCGTTTTTTAGGCCGAAGGGCATGCAGACATAGAAATACACACAGCAAGGGGTGAGCAAAGCTGTCTTCTCCTCATCTTCCTTAGCCATTTTTATCTTGTGATAACCAGAGAAGGCATCAAGGAAGCAGAGGAGGTTGCAGCCTGCCGTGGAGTCCACAATCTGGTCGATTCTTGGCATGGGATAAGGGTCCTTGGGGCAGGCCTTGTTCACATCAGTGTAGTCGATGCAGAGACGGCCTCCTCCGGCGGGTTTTGGGACGACCACGCCGTTGGAGAGCCAAGTGGGGTGCGCGACTTCGCGGACGACCTTTGCCGTTTTTAGCTTCTCGACCTCTTTGACGATGAATGCTTGCTTCTCGGGGGCTTGTTTTCTTGATTCTTGACGAGCGCGCTTTCCTATTTAGGAGGCAGCGCGGCGCCAATAGTGACGCTAACCCCTGAGCCCTCAGCCCGCGAGCTGCTAGAGCTTAGAGAGACTTTCTTTGTAGCGGCTGGCTCCTGGGAGAACAACTGCTTCTTCTTCTTGAGTCTCTCGAGAGGCTCCATGTCCTCGTCTGCGGGGAACGCCATGGCGGCTGCCTTGTAGGCCGCAACGATAGCGCGCGTAGCATCGAGGACATGTCCATGGATGGTGATTGTGCCAGCGCTGCCGGGGATCTTGACCATGTTGTAGGCATGATGCGTGACGGCCATGAATTTCGCGAGCGCGGGGTAGCCGAGGATGGCGTTGTACGGCAGGCCGATGTGCGCAACATCGAAGTCGATGTACTCGGTGCGGTAATTTTCCTCCCTTCCGAAGGTGACGGCGAGCCTGACCTGCCCCAGAGGCTCGATCGAGCCGCTGGTGACTCCCGTGAAGGGCCTAGAGGGCATGAGCCGCTCGTAGGGCACTTGAAGCGCTTCGAACGTCTATGTGGAGATGACATTCAGGCCTGCTCCACCATCAATGAGTGTCTTGGAGACAGCGAAGTTGTCGATGGTGGGGCTGCAGACCAGCGGGAGGGTTCCAACGGTCTTGGTGGACTTGGGGTGGTCCTGAGCGTCGAAGGCGATGGTGTACTGCGACCACTTGAGAGGCCTGGGGGTCTCGGGGCTGGGGAGGGCGGCGTTGAGTTCGCGGGCGAACTGCTTCAATTGATTTTTCGACTTTGGCGCCTGCACCCCACCGAGGATGCAGGCAATGGCGCCTCTTGGAGCTTGATAGCCACATCTTCCTCGTCAGTGAGGTTGCCATTCCTCTCCGCAGCATTGGCCTCGTTTCCAGATGGCTTCTGGTATCCACCCTTGCGCCCACTTCCGTGGTAGCCACGACCTCGACCGCGGCTGCTACTGCCTTCTGCTTGCCCGCGCTCTTTGCTCAACCTCTTGAGGTCAAAGAAAGTCTCGGTAGAGTGACCGCGCCTGTTGTGGAAGATGTAGAATGGGCGGTGGTCGTCTTTCCTCTCACCAGGCTCGGGAGAGTCCCTGCGGGTGCGCTTCGCGTCAGGCTCTGCCGCGAGGACCGCGGTGGCCTTGCGCTTTGGCTCCTCCTTCTTCTTCTGGGTCCTGGACCCCTCAGCGTGCTCGTCCCCTCTCGAGGACATTTTGACGAAGAGAAGTCCCTCTTCAGCCTTGGCGCACTTGTCCGCCAGGTCGAACAGCTTCACCACAGAGGTGAGCTTGTCGTGGATACCCGGCTTCTCGAGCATCCTGCTGTTTGTGACACCCTCGCGGAAAGCGGTGATGACTTGGGTGTCAGGGATGTTCGGGATCTTGTTGCGCACTTGGCTGAAGCACTGGATGTACTTGCGGAGGGTCTCATCCTACTTCTGCACCATAACGTGCAGGTCGTTGTGGGTGAGAGCGCGCTCGTATGTCCCCTTGAAGTTGGAGACGAACTTCTTGCAGAGCTCCTCCCAAGAGTTCACAGAGTCCTCGGGGAGGTTCAGGAGCCACGACAGCGCAGAGTCGCGAAGCGCGTGGGAGAACCAGTTGGCCATGACCTTGTCGTCTCCGCCTGCCGCTTGGATGGAGGTGGTGTAGAGCTGCAGGAACTCGATGGGGTTGCTCGGAGTTGTGCTCGGGCTCTTCCGCATGAGGGCCCGAGTTGGCGCGCTCTTCACGGCGGGGTCGCCCCCGTCGTGTGCGAGTGGCCGTGGCGCCTGGCGTGGCGCGCCCCTCAATCCCCTTCCTGGCGCACCAAATGTCGGGTTATGACTCCCTCGGAATAGGGGTAGTCACTTCCTGAAGATTAGTTCGTGAAGGGGATTGAACGCAGAGGTCAAGACCCTCAAGAGGCACGACCACGGTGCTCGCCGGACCTGGAGACGAAACACCCACGACAGAGAAAGACACCAGCCCGTACCCAGGTTCACGGCCCTCAGGAGGAGGTAAGACCGCTACTCCTGCTTGTCTGTATTGAACTGGAGGTTACAGTGCCGCTGAGCTTGCCGAGGGCTCTTTTGAGGCAGTTCGTGCCTGGGGAGGGAAGCAATGGTCTTCTTCCTCCTCCAGCCGAAGATTATTCTACTCAGTCGAGCTAGGGTTTACAAGTGTTTAGCAAGCAATTGGCCGACCATCTCTACGGTGGAGGTCTTGCTCCTTTTATAGGCGCCGCAGGCGCCCTTCTTTCGCTTGGCGTCCAGAGTGGCTCCCACACGGAAGCGGCGTGGAGGAGTAGGAGTCCACCGCTGCGGGATCGTCCACGGACGCGGTCCATCATCGATAAAGTTGGGCGTGGTGGCCGACAAGCGGCCGACCGCACAGTACCGCTCGCCGGGGCGGCAGTCTCTGAGGTGGAGTCCGCGATGACGTTCTCCTTGGAAGGTTGCGCCGTCTAGCTGCTTTCTCATCAGAGAGGAAGGTCCTGGCTGTCCTGGAGCAGGCGGCGCAACTTTATTGACTCCTTTATAACCAAAACGGCAAAGGGAGTGCCAGCGTCACCCTGTGGGTGCGGTAGAGGCCATGTGCGCCCCGCCGAACTTCCTTCGCCGTGATGTTTTCCCACAGGCCTGGGGAGGCCCGTGGAGGGGTTTCTGTTGACTTCTCTCCAGGCGTGCTGCGCCTCGGTAGGGTCTCCTGAAGCGCGGGTCCTCTTCAGGCCCTTGCTTTATCTTCAGTCCCTCGAGGGGATTTGCCTCTCGAGGGACTCTCCAAGCGGTGGCCGTGTCCTTAGTCGGTTCGTCTGATTAGCCCGCGTGCGAGCCCTGGGGAGAGTGGGCTCTTCATACCCAAGTCTCCACTGGGCCGACAAATCTGTGTCATAAAGCTACTATAAATTTGCAGCAAAAAATCAAAAATAAGCAAAAATATTGATTCTGGCTATTTATGCCGACAGCATTGCCGTCGGCGTCATGCCCAGATCAAAGAAAATGTCTGTTATAGTGCCGACGGCAATGCCGTCGCCGTCAGTTAAGGAAAATGGCTGGTGTAGTGCCTACGACATTACCGTCGGCGTCATGCCCAGATCGATGAAATTTCTGTTATAGTGCCGACGGCATTGCCGTCGGCGTAGTAGATGGCAGATTTGCGCGTAGAGCCCAGCTGATAACGCGTGTTACGTGACCCCGACGGCATTACCGTCGGCGTCAGTGGACGTCTAACGGCCATCGCCGTCTGTTAGTTTCGTGCGCCGAGGGCAATTTGACGCCGATGGTGTGACGCCCTAAAATCGGTACTATGTAGATTTAAGCGTTCCCGCCGAAATCCGCATAATAACGATTTTAGGTCGCCCACCAGACATAATGTGCACGCCGAAACATGCACATTATGTGGGTGGAATTGTGATAACATTACAACAGTTCCGATACATCCACAAAATACAACAGAAGATAAAATACAACAGCGACTCAAACGAGTCAAGATACAAATAATACAATACAAAGATTCAAATAACAGCGGAAGCAAAAATAGTATCCGTCTACGGATAAGAAGCAAATTGGACTAAGAGTCCTGAAGATAAGCGATGGCGCCATATCCCTGCCCAGCCAAGCCGGAGGGATTCCCAAGCTAACGTCGTCAGACTTCAAACCTGTTGACTGCACATAAAGCACATCCCAAAAGAGGGTCAGGGCACTCCCTGGCAAGCAAAACCGACTTGCCTACTTTCTACACCATCTCCCAAAATATAGGGGAGGTGGACTTAGCGGCAGCAGCACTAGCAACCTAAAGAGACACGCTACAACTTCCGTCTAATCAGAGAGGGATAAGAGAGCGCATAAAGTAAACATCTACAACTAACACCAAACATAACCCATTCTCGAATTAACCCCCTCAACCAAATATGAGGAAGCAATTCGGGAAACTCACACGTTAAACAATTTTAATTATAATTTATTGTAAAAGTAATTCTATATTACTAGTCAATTTAATTAACATTAAATAGGTGCAAGTTTTCTAGATCTTGTTAGCCAGCATCATCACCAAAGTCGTCCATAACCGTGGACACGGCTCATCGATAAGATTATACCCTGCAGGGGTGCACTACTGTACCCATACTCGCATGATCAACCCAAGCAAGCATCAGGGCTTCTCAACACGACTTATTCCTTCACTACAGCAAGTCCAAGTGCCACACATATGAGTTGTTACCCGCGTCAGGAGTCCGGCCGAATCTCAATTGCGGACTCATTAGTTTGCGACTACGTCACCATGCGGCTCAAACCACAGTAGGAACTGTCCGCTTCGTGTCGTACCGCACCTATATGACCCCCCGTATCACATAACCTCTCATCATCATCATCATGCACATGCATATGAGCAAATGGAAAACCCGAACTAGTTGCGGCACATGGACAAGCTGTAGATCCGTTCAAAGTCGAGGGGGGCTCCATAGGGCCTCCCACAAGTGGTTAGTGCGCTCAAAATTGGATCCGAGGACAAAATCTCAGTTCCTAGGTCGACACTGAGCAGAACAAAGCACCTCGCAAGGCCTTCCGCCTGGTGCCTTATCTTTTAATTATAATACCCCAATATAATACAACATTTTATTAAGGTAGAATAATATATCATACTAAGCAGATGAAACATAAGACCAACAGGCGACTCGCACAACCAACTCTAAGCATGCACTACGACTCGCAAGGCTAACAGATAAACATGCAACGGGTATTAGGTTGTGGGGATAAAGCTGTATGGGCTGCAGGATAAACATGTGATGGGATCGCAGTTCAAGAATCGATAACTAGGGTAGCAGAGATCAACGGCAGGAATGAAAGACAATGTATAGATAAACAAGCAAACTTTGCTTGTCTGGAATCCCGCATGGAAGCAGATCTTGTCGTAGCTCACACATCTCAACGTCGTATCCGCGAAGAAGCAACAAACACTGGAAATCGTAAAAGATGCATTTTACAACTACGGCAAAGATCCAACATGATCATGCGAGAATGATGCATGACATGGCAATATGCATTGCGAGATGCACTTAATCCGAATTAAGCGGAACCGGGATTCCGACAATTAATATTTAGGTGCAAGTTATTTATCTACCCATCAAACTAAATGTTGATTAGCATGGCAAGACATGGCATGGGTGATATAACAAAATTAAATGGAATAGGGCATTATATATTTATTACCCCACACATTCCATAATTATTATTTAGGTGAAATGCTACACCCGCAAACCCAAGAGATGCAACACATGTAATTATGATGCGAAATGCACAAGATAGATGACATTTTATAAAAGAGGCATAGGGTTAGGGTTTGGGTTCGCACGTTGGATCGGGAGGGATAGGGTTCGAAACCGACGTCTTCGGAACGTAGAGGAAGTAGTCGACGTCGGGGAAGTAGTCGTCGTGGGACCGGGGCGTCGTCGTTTGTCGGTGTCGTGGAAGTGGTCGGGTAGTCGTACTCGGTCATCCCCGTTGACGGGCGCGGGCACGGAGGAGCACGGCAAACGGACACCGGAAGGAAAGCGCGCACGGGCGGCACCGCGACACGAACATGGGCAGTCACGACACACGGCACCGGAAGAGGACGCGCACGCGTATGTAGCAACACCTCGAAGGGTGGACAACTCGGGCACAAAAGCGACGCCGAAGTTCTTGCAGGCATTGTGTCGAACACCTGGCGTGCGGCGGACGCGGGGGAACACCGGACGAAGACGACGTGCACGCGACCGGAAGAGGCCGCGGGGAAGGCGACGCGGCTCGGGCGAAACGCACAGCGGCGGCGACGGCGGCCGGGGACGCGGGCCGTCGGGTGGAGGTAGCCGGCGGCGGGCGCAGCGCGGCAGCGAGCGCGCGGCGGCGGTAGGAGGCGGAAGCGCGCGGCGGCGAGCACGCGGCGGGGCGGCGCGCTGCGGGAGCGGGGAGGCGCAGGCGGGGCGCACGCACGCGGCGGCGGCAGGCTGCAGGGCGCGGCTCGGGCGTGCGGCGGCTGCGGGCGGCGAGCCGGGGAAGTGGAGCGGCGCGGGCGTCGGGGGCGCTGCGGGTCGCGGTGGCATGCAGCGGGGAGAGGCGCGGCGCGTGGAGCAGAGGGAGCGACGGCCGGCGGAGCGGAGGCGGCGGCCGTGGCGGTTGAGGGCGAGGGCGCGGCGGCCGGGGGCGACGGCGGCGGCTCGGGGAGGCGCGGACGCGGCCGGCAGCCAGGAGGAGGCGCGGGGAGCAGGGCTTTGGTGGCCGAGGCGCGGCGACGGGCGTGCGGGGCGCGGGAGGCGGCCGGGCGGCGGCGACGCGCGTGGAGAGGAGCGGCGGCGCGCGCGTGCGGCGGAGGAGGCCGGGGCGGCGCTGGCGGGGGGCGGAGCAGGGCGAGCGGGGCGCGGGAGGGAGATGGCGCGCGGCAGTGCGGCGAGGTGGGGCGGCGCGCGCGCGCTGGGCGGCGGGGAGGCGCGCGCGGGAGCGGCAGCACGGCCGGAGGCGGCGCGGCGGCGCTCAGGGGCACGCGAGGCGGCCGGGGCCGGCGGCGTTGAGGAAGCTCGGGCCGGCTCGGGGCTGCGGGATTTTCTCCCGTGCGGGATGGAGAAAGGAGAAGGAAGAGAAAGAAAAAAAAGAAAAGAAGGAAAAGAAAAAAAAAGGAGGGGGAAAAAGAAAAAGAAGGGGTGGAAGATTATTTTGCAAAAATCAGAAAAAGGAGGAGGGTGGCTGCAAAAAGTCAGGGGGGTGGGAAAGAATTTTCCACGGGGAAACCCTAGGGTTTGCTTAGGTGGGCTTTGGGCCTTATTTCTCTCCCGTTAATCTTTTCTGTTTTATATTTTTTAAAACAAAATAGAAAAGGAATTTCAACACGAAACCTTTACAAAATATTTTTAGTTTTCAATTGACAATTTAATAAACTTGTTTTTAACATTTTTTAAAAGATTTGAAAATAACACATTTTTAATTAATTTGAAATGCATTTAAATTTAATCGTGGGAAAATTAATTTAAATGCAACAAATTAAATTAATGCGATGCGATGCCATGTCGATGCAAAAAGAAAACTCACAAATCAAAAGGGGATAAATCCCGGGGCGTTACAATCGACACCACTAACAAGGGATCGCGTCCCGAGATCCACGCCGAGACCACAAGAAGAGAGGGGTAACTATCGAGTCTTTACGCTCCGGGATGAACTTCTCGACACCACCAACAAGGGATTGTTGCTCCACCTTGAAATTCTCGACACCACTAACAAGGGATTGTTGCTCACGACGAAGACGACTCCGAAAGATCGAACCTAATAGGGTAAAAGGAAAGAAATCGTCCACCCACACGTAGGATCCTAAAACTTTGAAAGTTGGATAAGAGAAGAGACTCCAAATCAAATAAGGTAAGAGGAGAAGTAGAATTGAGGTAAGGAGTAAATAGAAACCTATTGAGATCATTTCAAAAATAATTTTAGTCAAATAGTTTTCGACACTCTAGAAACAACGACCGTTAGCGAGGTTATCCTACAGTCTTTTGCGGACCCGCTGCTTCGATAACCATTCGTATCGAAACAACAAGGAGATCGAAACCAAGGCTCTGATACCACTTTGTGACGCCCTAAAATCGGTACTATGTAGATTTAAGCGTTCCCGCCGAAATCCGCATAATAACGATTTTAGGTCGCCCACCAGACATAATGTGCACGCCGAAACATGCGCATTATGTGGGTGGAATTGTGATAACATTACAACAGTTCTAATACATCCACAAATACAACAGAAGATAAAATACAACAGCGACTCAAACGAGTCAAGATACAAATAATACAATACAAAGATTCAAATAACAGCGGAAGCAAAAATAGTATCCGTCTACGGATAAGAAGCAAATTGGACTAAGAGTCCTGAAGATAAGCGATGGCGCCATATCCCTACCCAGGCAAGCCGGAGGGATTCCCAAGCTAACGTCGTCAGACTTCAAACCTGTTGACTGCACATAAAGCACATCCCAAAAGAGGGCCAGGGCACTCCCTGGCAAGCAAAACCGACTTGCCTACTTTCTACACCATCTCCCAAAATATAGGGGATGTGGACTTAGCGGCAGCAGCACTAGCAAACTAAAGAGACACGCTACAACTTCCGTCTAATCAGAGAGGGATAAGAGAGCGCATAAAGTAAACATCTACAACTAACACCAAACAAAACCCATTCTCGAATTAACCCCCTCAACCAAATATGAGGAAGCAATTCGGGAAACTCACACGTTAAACAATTTTAATTATAATTTATTGTAAAAGTAATTCTATATTACTAGTCAATTTAATTAACATTAAATAGGTGCAAGTTGTCTAGATCTTGTTAGCCAGCATCATCACCAAAGTCGTCCATAACCGTGGACACGGCTCATCGATAAGATTATACCCTGCAGGGGTGCACTACTGTACCCATACTCGCATGATCAACCCAAGCAAGCATCAGGGCTTCTCAACACGACTTATTCCTTCACTACAGCAAGTCCAAGTGCCACACATATGAGTTGTTACCCGCGTCAGGAGTCCGGCCGAATCTCAATTGCGGACTCATTAGTTTGCGACTACGCCACCATGCGGCTCAAACCACAGTAGGAACTGTCCGCTTCGTGTCGTACCGCACCTATATGACCCCCCGTATCACATAACCTCTCATCATCATCATCATCATCATCATCATCATCATCATGCACATGCATATGAGCAAATGGAAAACCCGAACTAGTTGCGGCACATGGACAAGCTGTAGATCCGTTCAAAGTCGAGGGGGGCTCCATAGGGCCTCCCACAAGTGGTTAGTGCGCTCAAAATTGGATCCGAGGACAAAATCTCAGTTCCTAGGTCGACACTGAGCAGAACAAAGCACCTCGCAAGGCCTTCCGCCTGGTGCCTTATCTTTTAATTATAATACCCCAATATAATACAGCATTTTATTAAGGTAGAATAATATATCATACTAAGCAGATGAAACATAAGACCAACAGACGACTCGCACAACCAACTCTAAGCATGCACTACGACTCGCAAGGCTAACAGATAAACATGCATGGGTGATATAACAAAATTAAATGGAATAGGGCATTATATATTTATTACCCCACACATTCCATAATTATTATTTAGGTGAAATGCTACACCCGCAAACCCAAGAGATGCAACACATGTAATTATGATGCGAAATGCACAAGATAGATGACATTTTATAAAAGAGGCATAGGGTTAGGGTTTGGGTTCGCACGTTGGATCGGGAGAGATAGGGTTCGAAACCGACGTCTTCGGAACGTAGAGGAAGTAGTCGACGTCGGGGAAGTAGTCGTCGCGGGACCGGGGCGTCGTCGTTTGTCGGTGTCGTGGAAGTGGTCGGGTAGTCATACTCGGTCATCCCCGTTGACGGGCGCGGGCACGGAGGAGCACGGCAAACGGACACCGGAAGGAAAGCGCGCACGGGCGGCACCGCGACACGAACATGGGCAGTCACGACACACGGCACCGGAAGAGGACGCACACGCGTATGTAGCAACACCTCGAAGGGTGGACAACTCGGGCACAAAAGCGACGCCGAAGTTCTTGCGGGCATTGTGTCGAACACCTGGCGTGCGGCGGACGCGGGGGAACACCGGACGGAGACGACGTGCACGCGACCGGAAGAGGCCGCGGGGAAGGCGACGCGGCGCGGGCGAAACGCACAGCGGCGGCGACGGCGGCCGGGGACGCGGGCCGTCGGGTGGAGGTAGCCGGCAGCGGGCGCAGCGCGGCAGCGAGCGCGCGGCGGCGGGAGGAGGCGGAAGCGCCCGGCGGCGAGCACGCGGCGGCGAGCACGCGGCGGGGCGGCGCGCTGCGGGAGCGGGGAGGCGCAGGCAGGGCGCACGCACGCGGCGGCGGCAGGCTGCAGGGCGCGGTGCGGGCGTGCGGCGAGCCGGGGAAGCGGAGCGGCGCGGGCGTCGGGGGCGCTGCGGGTCGCGGCGGCATGCAGCGGGGAGAGGCGCGGCGCGGCGCGTGGAGCAGAGGGAGCGATGGCCGGCGGAGCGGAGGCGGCGGCCGCGGCGGCCGGGGGCGACGGCGGCGGCTCGGGGAGGCGCGGACGTGGCCGGCAGCCAGGAGGAGGCGCGGGGAGCAGGGCTTGGGTGGCCGAGGCGCGGCGACGGGCGTGCGGGGCGCGGGAGGCGGCCGGGCGGCGGCGCGCGCGTGGAGAGGAGCGGCGGCGCGCGCGTGCGGCGGAGGAGGCCGGGGCGGCCCTGGCGGGGGGCGGAGCAGGGCGAGCGGGGCGCGGGAGGGAGATGGCGCGCGGCAGTGCGGCGAGGCGGGGCGGCGCGCGCGCGCTGGGCGGCGGGGAGGCGCGCACGGGAGCGGCAGCGCGGCCGGAGGCGGTGCGGCGGCGCTCAGGGGCACGCGAGGCGGCCGGGGCCGGCGGCGTTGAGGAAGCTCGGGCCGGCTCGGGGCTGCGGGATTTTCTCCCGTGCGGGATGGAGAAAGGAGAAGGAAGAGAAAGAAAAAAAAGAAAAGAAGGAAAAGAAAAAAAAGGGAGGGGGAAAAAGAAAAAGAAGGGGTGGAAGATTATTTTGCATAAATCAGAAAAAGGAGGAGGGTGGCTGCAAAAAGTCAGGGGGGTGGGAAAGAATTTTCCAGGGGGAAACCCTAGGGTTTGCTTAGGTGGGCTTTGGGCCTTATTTCTCTCCCGTTAATATTTTCTGTTTTATATTTTTTAAAACAAAATAGAAAAGGAATTTCAACACGAAACCTTTACAAAATATTTTTAGTTTTCAATTGACAATTTAATAAACTTGTTTTTAACATTTTTTAAAAGATTTGAAAATAACACATTTTTAATTAATTTGAAATGCATTTAAATTTAATCGTGGGAAAATTAATTTAAATGCAACAAATTAAATTAATGCGATGCGATGCCATGTCGATGCAAAAAGAAAACTCACAAATCAAAAGGGGATAAATCCCGGGGCGTTACAGACGGCCCCAGAATATCGTCGGCATACTAAGCTACACTGATGGCCGCAGCTACACCGACGGCAACGGAGCAACGCTGATGGATTGTACGCCGACGAAACTACGCCGACGACAGTCGTCGGGGCAACTGTACGCCAAGGGCATCCGCGATGACGCCGACTGCAAATGCCGTTGGCACTGTATGTGATTCATATAGTGATAATGCGTAAGTTGAAGGGTCAATTGGTTATGTGCCATACCTAACTGAGTTTTATCGGTCTGTGCCATACCCGTGTTGTTTCTCTGGTATGTTCCCATGTTTGCTCGCATATCGGCCAAATGCTCCGTTTGGCCTGACTGGTTGGGTCGGCCAGGCACGGCTCGGTTGGAATCGCGGCCCGGTTGGAGTCTCGTGGGGTCGGCTAGTGTGCGGCTCGGTTGGAATTTCGAGGGGTCGGCTTGGGGCCGGGGGACTCGTTTAATCAAGGGAAACCGCCGATGGGGCCCACGTGGTCTTTCTTCTCTGCCTCACTGCCGTCGCCCATAGAACCTCCGATGAACACACAAGAACAGAGCAAAATAGAGCAATAGGAGTGGGATTGAGGGCGGAGAGCAGGTTGATTGAAGGCGCAAAGGAGCTCCATCGCCATCGCCATTTCCATAGCCGGCCAATCTCCCGTCGCCCGTCAAGAAGGAGGGACAAGCAAGGAGCTCCATCGCCCACGCCATTGTACAGCCGCCTTCGCCGTTTGGCGTTTTTTGGTCGCCGACGGTTCCAGATGCAGTCCATCAACCCCATTTTGTCACCGATGGTCAGTACTATCTTCTCTACATGTTTAATTTTCCTGTTTGGTGCATTATATGTGAGTAGATTTGATTTTGTATTTGCATTGCGGAATGGGGAAAAACCCCAGGTTCCGCTTGTTTATTTGGTTCTAAATTTCATTTGTTAAAATAGGATTCCGGTAGCGATAGCGATAGCGTCGATTACTGTGCTTCGTGCCGTTACGAAGCTACTCTCTGTCGCACAATAACTCGTGGTTCCACTTTCAAAGTTCCGATGGAACAAGGTTTCAAAACGGCCATTGTAAGTATTGCCTTTCAAAATCGAGTGAATGTCATTTGTTTTTCCTTCAGTGAATGTCTTCATAGTATCTCCAGATTAGTATTACGTGTAGATTCTGCCAGGCGCTTTAAGATATCTTCTAGATCAGAGCCGGGCACTTGGTCCTCGTATGAACTGGATGGAGGCTAGGTGTCCGAACGGAGACCAGTACTTGTTCTACCTGGATAAGTGGGTAGAAGATGACGCAGTAGGGTCATATCTTGTTAAGCAGCTATGTGGTAGCCCGAACATCCATATGTACACGGAGATCTGTGGAACGCAGTGGAGTGCACTACGTGAAGGCTATGGCATCGAGTAGGGCGATGTTGTCAAATTCGCTTGGAATGAAGATCTGCATTTGTTCAATGTTGAAGTGACTAACAAGCACAATGTTGCAAAACCTCTTGTGCGACACACGGGTATGCTCGTTTGTGTTCATTTTTTTACACATTGAGTAGTTTACAAGTTTTCTGAATGTCTTCCTCTCTTTGATCAGAGTTTCAACATATTGACGGACGCTGCAAGCCAGCCCTAGTGTAGATTATATTTCACGAACCGAGAGATGTCACCTATTAAGAAATGAATGTGACATCTCTCGTTTTATTGTAAGATGTCACCTATTGAGAATGATTCTGTAGATGAAGTTTCTATGGTATTCTGAGACGATGTTCATATTCTGTCATTTGAATGATCCCTCAGTTCTGTCATTTGAACTATTCTGATATGATGCTCATGTTGTTTTGATAGCATCTCAAGATTGAGTTAATAGATGGCTACCCCGAGGTTTTTCCACCGCTTGAGCTCATATTACGTCAGGATCACGGAGTTTCTCGTCTTTTGGGGAAAGATGTTGAGATCTTTGGATCATATCAAGTGGTCAACGGCCACGATTACCTCGAGTTTGAGAGGAACTGGATCAATTCTGGGAGCAACTGCCAATTCGATTTGGTGATCTCTACGTTATCAAGGTGATCATTAAGGTGGAGTACATCCAGCTGACTTTAGAGAAGATCAACGATGATATCGAGCAGTCGGACGAAAAAATCGAGCAGTTGGACGAAGAGATCAGCGACCCCACCGAAGAGATCGAGAAGTGGGCTGACGAGATGATCTCCGGGTTTGACGACGTCAAAGAAGAGATTGATTAATATTACTAACAGTTGTATTTTGGTCGGATTTAATTTGGTCGAACACCTTATGGGCGTGCTCTGGGCATGAACTGCGCGCGCTCTGGGCATGAACTGTGCGTGTTCAGTTTCGATAAAATAAAAAAAAACACAAACCTTCATTCCATGGTTACTAAGAAGCATTTGCACTTCGTTTTTTATTTTAATATTTTAAACTTCTTTTGGAGACGCTCAATGTGCGTTTGACCAGGTTTGACCAGACATTCAAATGATCATAAATGATTCAAAAAAATCAAAAAAATGTGAAACCAGCGCACACTGTCTTATTATGTGACATAGTTATGATAAAAATATATAAACCTGTGTTTGGTTCATTTCATAAAAATGGTACGCACAAATGAGTTATCACGTACAAAGAGTTATTGAGTTCGTAGGAGAGTGAGAGGGTATCGGTTTCGATAAAATAAAAAAATCACAAAAATCACAAAAGCTTCATTTCATTGTTACTATGAAGCATCTGCACTTTGTTTTTCATTTTCGTATTTTAACTTCTTTTGGAGACGCTCAAAGTGCATTTGACCAGACATTCAAAAGATCATATTTTAACTTCTTCGGCAATGTGCGTTCCCAACAAATAGAAGCTGCGGGGACTAACCAATCTTACCAGAGCAAAGAGGAGGTCGCGGCTGACTCGGTGGCGAGGTAGTGATCTTCGGTGTGCTCCCCTCCACCTCCTACTGCTCTTCGGAGATCGCCGGAAATGCGAACGGCGGCGGTCCTTCTCGGGTGTGAACGAACTGCTCTCTCTGGTGCGGGAAAATTAGGGAACAGACGTCAGGGAGTTTCGCACGAAGACAAGGAGTCTGTAGGGAGATGAGGGAGGGCTCAAAGAGCTCGGTACTCACCGGAACGAGAAGAACACGGCGGCGGAACTGGACGAACGGCGGCGGTGATTGTGGGCAGCCAGGGGGGCGCTCGGTTTGGGTTTCTGGCGCAAACGAGAGAGGAGAGGTAGGGCTTTTTAAAGGCCAAATGTTGGACGCCAATTCCGCGTAAATCGTTCGAACTGATGAGGGGAATCGCCGGCCGTTTCATGCCATGTTGCGGGCGTGATTTGGGGGCAGAGGTTGAAGAAGACTCGGCGGACGAGCGGGCCCCGCATGTCAGTGAGAGGGCAAGAGGGAGTTGGGCTGCACGCTGGGCTGATATGCTTCGCTCGCGCGCAAGGGAGAGAGGCAGAGTGGGCCGGAGGTGGGCTGGCTCGGCCGGTTATTCTTTATTATTATTATTATTATTCTTCTTTTCTTTTTCTGCCTTCTGTTTTTATTTGTAACTTTTGATTTGAAAGTCCAAATCAAGTCAATTAAATTTCTTAAAATTTGTAAAAGCAATATCTCTGTGTTAAAACATTTGTGGGAAAGTTTTGAACACTTTTCAAATATAATATTTTTTTAATATTGGTTAAATACAAATTTGACACTTTATGTAAAATTTGAAACTATGGATTTAGTAAATCTATTTGGGCTAAATTAATTTTATTAAAATTTCAACACTTATATAAGTTTGACATTAAGTTATGTAAACTCATTTTGAAAACTAAATTATTTTTATCTTTAGTACAATATTAAATAACATAACACAACTATTTTAAATGTAAAGGGGGAATTAATGTATTCAGTTTCAATCTAATAATAATTTTATGCAAAGTTATGTTTGAAAATGATATGCATTATTTGAAACTCTCTAAAATACATTTGGGAAAAATTTCATATGATGAAGTTGTATTTGAATAATCTTAAATCATCTTTCCAAATATAATGGTTTCTATTATAATTTTAGTATTTTATTTTAATAAAAACAAAAGTTTCAAATTTTAGTGATTTTCAAACATTATTAAATGTTGGGATGTTACAGACTACCACCCTTAAAAGGAATCTCGTCCCTGAGATTCGGAGAGGCAAGAAAGACAAAACAAATGCTTGGAATGATTCTGATAGCTCGAGAGGTTTTGAGAAATGTAATTTCTGACATGGAAACTTGAAAACTGGCAGGGGATTGTTTTTTTTCTATTATTTCGAGGCTAGAAAGAAAGATGGTTTGGGATCTCTGGGTTTAAGCAACTAGTTTTGAATTATCTGGGTGGCTACCACACTTAAAAAAAAATTTTGTTGGTACTCAAACATTCTAACTGATACAAGAATATTAAGACAATTCATTACAAACAACATCTATCAAACATCAAGCAACAAGGTTCAAACACAAATAAACACATACGTGAAAATTTTCAAACTTCTTTTGAGAAACCAAACTAATCGTATATCGAACGAAACACATCAACGTCATGGAAAGACAAATATGATAGTACGGCCATACCACAATTTGATAGGTGAATACATCATCGGATCTCATTATTCTAATGAATAGGTGGTCTAATCTATCTTTTTCTTGAGTGCCTCGAGTTCCTCCTCTACTTCCTTGAGTTATTCAAGATGCTTCTGGGTGTTGTCGGGTTGTGACTCCCACGAAACAGGGGTGGTCACTCCCTGAAGAGTAGTTCGTGAAGGGGATTGAACACGGAGGACAAGACCCTCGAGAGGCACAACGATGATGCTCGCCGGGCCGGGAGAGGAACACCCACGAAAGAGCTGGACACCGGCCCGTACCCAAGTTCACGGCCCTCAGGAGGAGGTAAAACCGCTACTCCTGCTTGTCTGTATTGCACTGCGGAGGTCACGGTACAGCTGAGCTAGACGAAGGCTTTCTTGAGGCAATTCGTGCCTGGACAGGGAAGCAATGGTCTTCTTCCTCCTCCAGCCAAAGGCTATTCTACTAGCTGAGCTAGGGTTTACAAGTGTTCTCCTTAGCAATTCGCCGACCCTTCCTACGGTGGGGTGTCTTCTTCCTTTTATAGGCGCCACACGCGTCTTCCTTGCGCTGTGCGTCCAAGGTGGGCTCCCACACGGCAGTTGCGTGGAGGAGTTAGAGTCAACCGCGGCAGTATCCTTCGTGGACGCGGTCCATCGGCGATAAAGTTGGGTGCGTTAGCCGACAGGGTGCAGACCGCGCAGAACGGCTCGCAGGGGTTGCAGTTTTCAGGGTGGAGCCCACGATGACGATCTCCTTGGAGTGTTGCGCCATCCAGCCGCTTTATCGTCAGAGAGGCAACTTTATTGACCCCTTTATCACCAAAACGGCAAAGGGGGGCGCCTGCGTCACTCTGTAGATACGACAGAGGCCACGTGCGCCCTGTCGTACTTCCTTGGCCGCGAAGCTTCCCCACAGGCCCGAGGCGGCCGGCGGAGGGATCTCTGTTGACTTCTCTCCAGAGGATTTGCCTCTCGAGGGTCTCCCCAAGCGGTGGCTTGGTGTAACACCCCGGCCCACCCCTGGACCGAGCCTATCACGCCTGGCAGCTCTCTAGGATCTCTAGACTGGACCCGTAGATCAACACTAGTCTTTTCTACGCACTTTGTCCTCACTCGTGCGCACCCGGGAAGGACTTCCCGGTCGGTCACCCATCCTTGGAGTACTCCAGGCCAAGCACGCTTAACCTCGGAGTTCTTTCCAGATGAGCTTCCGGAAAAGAAGTTGCAACTTGTTGATATGAGTATTCTATCAATCCTATTAAGCCCTGAGCCAGGATCTCACACTTGGTCCGTAGTCGTTTCGTCTGATCAGCCCGCGTGCGAGGCCTGGGGAGAGTGGGATCTTCATACCCCAGTCTCCACTGGGCCGACAGGTGTTGTGAAGTCTAAAACGAAGTCTTTCTGCAAGGTACTCGATGGCTCTCCATGATGCATTTCTTGCTGAATCAAAGAATGATGTGTGATGTATTGGGTATGTGAACATGCAGTCACCCTGAGTCTTGTGGTCTTCTTCTTTGCTCCTGTATAGATGGACTTGCACCCACCAGTACTCTTGGTCTTTCTCCATGAAAGGAAAACCTTTGTATACTGCTTCTCCTTAAAAACCGAAGCTCTTGGAAACTCTGTCTCACATTCAAGGTCATGGTCATCACTGATCCCTTCTTGAGTGATTCAATGAGGTTGGTCATCTAAAAAGAAAAGAAGATAATTAGAAAGTAAATAGTTAAGATAGTTATAAGAATGATGTTTGAAAAGTTCTTATTTTCAGCAAACTAAATGAAATAGATTTTCAATCCTATGGCCAAAACCTATTTCTATCCAAACTTAGGGTTTCGAACCTACAGGCAACACAGTGCTCTGATACCATCTATAGTGTACCTGATCTTAAAATATGGCAAGGTACCTGTGTATAGTGCAAACCTCTGGATCGATTCGTTTGCACACATAGTTTATGATGTAATATCACAACAAAGTATCAATTTTATTCAATCGATGATCCAGACTTAGAAAATATTCTTTACAACTTGCATAGCATAAAGCTAGCACTGAACGAGTAAACAGCGGAAATAAATAGCAGTGTGTCTCCATCATCTTCATGTTGCCTCAGGCGAAAACATGTCGGTTTCAGACTCGAAACCTTTAAACGAAACCTCTCTCGTCATATGAACAATCTGCAATAAGAAAAATATTGCAACACGTGGGTCAGATTCCATTAAAAATGGAGTCTGGCAAGTGACACTATCGTGGACACTTTGTGGAATACTTTAATAAACAATATGCATATTTGGATGGTGGAGTTCAAGGCTATTTTGCATAAAGCCAATTTTTCCTAATTCGCTTGAAAACACTTTTCTTCTATTCGGGACATCGGTGGTATGAAATCCACTATCTCATTCTACCCTTGTTCACCCATCAAGTTTTAATTTTGAAGTTGGAATGGTGGAATCCTCCGTTGACGTCCTTGATCAGCTGCTCAAATTGTTCGTACCGGGGACACAGCTAAGTACTTAGTTTTACACTCTGCAGAGGTTGTGCACGTTCACCATTGTACCCATTCATCCCAAACTATCCTTTACACTCTGAAGTGATAAGGAAAAGGAGAAGAATCAGAAGAGATCTTTCAGAAGCATTTTCCCTCCCACTCTGGCTTGACCCGTTCCACCTAACACCCTCTACATTTGCTTGTCAAGCCGGGGCGAATCCACGCAACTTAGTTGATCAAGCCAGAGCCCATATGGCAATGGCTGCACTGGAAGCAATCTTCACTCGAGTTCTTCAGATCCCCCTGTTCCCTGGGTGGCCATCCACAAGTGCACATACTCAGGAACCATATACATGGGCTTGAGTAGCCACTCAACTTCGCCTCCGTATACAACCAATCCACCCAGAAGGTTCTTTCTTAACTTAGTAGAATTTAGATTTTCACAAAATAACATTTTCATAGCATCAATATTTCTACTAAGTATTATATAGGTACATAGACACAGGAATAGGGGAATCTAAACATGGCTTGCATAGCAATATTATCCTACACATGCTTCTATAAAAATACACTAAGTCATGCATATAGAAAATAGTAGAAGGTTTATGAATGTGCCACTTGCCTTTGGATGATGTCTTTGCTCACAAACTCTTTTCAACGTAACTCGAGGCTCTCCGTTCAATCTAAACAATATAGACAAACCACAATACAACCATCAACATAAAACAAAACACAACGCATACAAACACATACATAATGAACAAACAAGTTTCATAAAACTTCTAAGAAAAAATATGTTTATGCATGACATGCAAAATATTTGTAAGAACTAGAGATGCATGTCATGCCATGAAAATATTCTAAGTTAATGCAAGGCAAATATGTTGGTCAAAAAAATGACTAAGGACTAAGGTCATAGGTTGGACAAAATACTTTGCATAAATCATTTTGAATAAGCTTTCTAATGGCTTAGTCATGATGTGCATAAATACTTAGAGAAAATACTAAGTATATTCTTCAAGGTGATCAACAATTATTAACAACTCTTTGATAATTGGATATTCACTATAGTGAGAGAAACAGACACCCGGCCAACCACTTATGATTGTGGAACAGGTCTCATGTACGTGGACCTGTAAGGTTAGTCTCCAGGCCGCTTCATCTCACTATGCTGCTAAAATCCAACAATCTTCAAAGGTGGTAATATCATGATAAAAAAAAGTTGTTTATGTCTAAAGTGAAAGACAAGATTAGGAAATAGGGAAACGATAGAAAGAAGGATGTGGTTGGTCTTCTCCTTGCTTCCTTGAAGATTTCTCCTTGATGTGATGACTTCATTGCAATTTGTAGAGTTGATGGTTCTGAAGACTTGAAGGTGTTGACAGCATCCATGGTGGTCTTGAGTATAGCTTAGTCCCCATAAGATCTAAGAGAAGAAGGGAGAAAAGAGAGAAGGGAAGCAAGACTTAGAAAATATAGTTGGTTGGTCTTCTTGATCTTTTTCTTGATTTTCTTCCAAGTGCTTCTACTGCTTGAAGATAGTTCTGAAGTCTTGATTTCTTGGCTAAGTCCTTCACTGGCCTTCTGGCTCCATGTTGAAAATCCCAAGTGCATAACACTTTACCAAAACAACTATGTTGAAATTAATCCTAACTTAGAGAAAATAAGGAAGGACTTTTCCTATGAGGAGTATAACTATAAAATAGAATATGTTATGCATGACATGCAACTTTTTAATCACAAGAAACAACATACAATTTTTGTGATTTTTATAAAGAATGCATGAAGCCATATATGCAATTCGTTTAATTTTTATTATGGGAAAATATAATAAAAGGGGTAATTACAAGATTAAAGTTTTCTGTGATTAATTTTTTATAAAACAATTTTATAAACAGTGCTAATATATAGAGGGGATTTAAATAAATTTATATTTATTGGATTTACTAAAAAATAATGTTCTATCAAAAGTTATGTCAGAATGACTCAAACTAATCAAATCAAACATATAACTTCTAAATCATCAAAATAATACTCAAAAATATTTTGTAACAGAGGCATCATAATAAAAATATTTTATGGTTTCTAAAACAATTTTATTTGCAATTTTTGAACTTATAGCTTTAAACTTATGACAAAAATACTCAAATCCTCCATTTGAAATTTGAATAATTTAAAGTGAGACAAAATTGAATTCTAACATAACCAAAATATTCTACAAGTCAGGGGCTTTAAAAAAATATAAAGTTTGGTTACTTTGGCCAAACCAATGAAAACTTATGATAGTTCTAAGATGTAGGGACCTTTCTGCAAACCTGCCAAAACAAACTAAAAGGAAAAATTTGTTTTCCACGTGGATTTTACGTGGCTGCTGACGAGGCGCGACGTGGCTTCCTGTGACACGCCGGTACCGGTTTGGATAAAATAATAAAACAAAGCCGTAGGATCAAGATCTAACGGACAGAAATCAAGGACCATAAGCGAGCGGCGCTAGGTCACCGGAGGACCTCGCCGGAGTTGAGCCCGCGGCGGCGACGCATCGGCAACGTGCGTTCCCGACAAATAGAAGCTACGGGGACTAACCAATCTTACCAGAGCGAAGAGGAGGTCGCGGCTGACTCGGTGGCGAGGTAGTGGTCTTCAGTGTGCTCCCCTCCACCTCCTACTGCTCGTCGGAGATCGCCGGAAATGCGCACGGCGGCGGTCTTTCTCGGGTGTGAACGAACTGCTCTCTCTGGTGCGGGAAAATTAGGGAACATACGTCAGGGAGTTTCACACGAAGACAAGGAGTCTATAGGGAGATGCGGGAGGGCTCAAAGAGCTCGGTACTCACCGGAACAAGAAGAACACGACTGCGGAACTGGACGAACGGCGGCGGTGATTGTGGACAGCCATGGGGTGCTCGGTTAGGATTTCTGGGGCAAACGAGAGAGGAGAGGTAGGGCTTTTTAAAGGGCCAAATGTTGGACGCCAATTCCACGTAAATCGCTCGAATTGATGAGGGGAATCGCCGGTCGTTTCATGCCATGTTGCGGGCGTGATTTGGGGGCAGAGGTTGAAGAAGACTCGCCTGACGAGCGGATCCCACATGTCAGTGAGAGGGCAAGAGGGAGTTGGGCTGCGCGCTGGGCTAATATGCTTCCCTCTCGCGCAAGGGAGAGAGGCAGAGTGGGCCGGAGGTGGGCTGGCTCGGCTGGTTATTCTTTATTATTATTATTATTCTTTTCTTTTTCTGCCTTCTGTTTTTATTTGTAACTTTTGATTTAAAAGTCTAAATCAAGTCAAATATATTTCTTAAAATTTGTAAAAGCAATATCTCTGTGTTAAAACATTTGTGGGAAAGTTTTGAACACTTTTCAAATATAATATTTTTTAAATATTGGTTAAATACAAATTTGACACTTTATGTAAAATTTGAAATTATGGATTTAGTAAATCTATTTGGGCTAAATGAATTTTATAAAAATTTCAACACTTATATAAGTTTGACATTAAGTTATGTAAACTCATTTTGAAAACTAAATTATTTTTGTCTTTAGTACCATATTAAATAACATAACACAACTATTTTAAATGTAAAGGGGGAATTAATGTATTTAGTTTCAATCTAATAATAATTTTATGCAAAGTCATGTTTGAAAATGATATGCATTATTTGAAACTCTCTAAAATACATTTGGGAAAAATTTCATATGATGAAGTTGTATTTGAATAATTTTTAATCATCTTGCCAAATATAATGGTTTCTATTTTAATTTTAGTATTTTATTTTAATAAAAACAAAAGTTTCAAATTTTAGTGATTTTCAAACATTACAAAATGTTGAGATGTTACAGACTACCACCCTTAAAAGGAATCTCGTCCCTAAGATTCGGAGAGGCTAGAAAGACAAAGCAAATGCTTGGAATGATTCTGATAGCTCGAGAGGTTTTGAGAAATGTAATTTCTGACATGGAAACTTGAAAACTGGCAGGGGATTTTTTTTTTCTATTATTTGGAGGCTAGAAAGAAAGATGGTTTGGGATCCTTGGGTTTAAGCAGCTAGTTTTGAATTATCTGGGTGGCTACCACACTTAAAAGAAAAGTTTTGTTGGTACTCAAACATTCTAACTGATACAAGAAGATTAAGACAATTCATTACAAACAACATCTATCAAACATCAAGCAACAAGGTTCAAACACAAATAAACACATACGTGAAAATTTTCAAACTCTTTTGAGAAACCAAACTAATCGTTTATCGAACGAAACACATCAACGTCATGGAAAGACAAAACTGATAGTACGGCCATACCACAATTTGATGGGTGAATACATCATTGGATCTCATTATTCTAATGAATAGGTGGTCTAATCTATCTTTTTCTTGAGTGCCTCGAATTCCTCCTCTACTTCCTTGAGTTCTTCAAGATGCTTCTGGGTGTTGTCGGGTTGTGACTCCCACGGAACAGGGGTGGTCAGTCCCTGAAGAGTAGTTCGTGAAGGGGATTGAACACGGAGGTCAAGACCCTCGAGAGGCACAACGACGATGCTCGCCGGGCCTGGAGAGGAACACCCACGACAGAGATGGACACCGGCCTGTACCCAGGTGCACGGCCCTCAGGAGGAGGTAAAACCGCTACTCCTGCTTGTCTGTATTGCACTGCGGAGGTCACGGTACAACTGAGCTAGATGAAGGCTCTCTTGAGGCAATTCGTGCCTGGAGAGGGAAGCAATGGTCTTCTTCCTCCTCCAGCCGAAGGCTATTCTACTAGCTGAGCTAGGGTTTACAAGTGTTCTCCTTAGCAATTCGCCGACCCTTCCTACGGTGGGGGGTCTTCTTCCTTTTATAGGCGCCACATGCGTCTTCCTTGCGCTGGGCGTCCAAGGTGCGCTCCCACACAGCAGTGGCGTGGAGGAGTTGGAGTCCACCGCGGCGGAATCCTTCGTGGGCGTGGTCGATCGACGATAAAGTTGGGCGCGGTGGCCGACAGGCTGCAGACCGCGCAGAACGGCTCGCAGGGGTTGAAGTCTTCGGGGGTGGAGCCCACGATGACGATCTCCTTGGAGTGTTGCGCCGTCCAGCCGCTTTATCGTCAGAGAGGAAACTTTATTGACCCCTTTATCACCAAAACGGAAAAGGGGGGCGCCTGCGTCACTCTGCAGATACGGCAGAGGCCACGTGCGCCCTGCCGTACTTCCTGGGCCGCAAAGCTTCCCCGCAGGCCCGAGGCGGCCTGCGGAGGGATCTCTGTTGACTTCTCTCCAGGCGCACGGCGCCTTGGGAGGGTCTCTTGAAGCGCAGGTCCGCTTCAGGCCCTCAAGAGGATTTGCCTCTCGAGGGTCTCCCCAAGCGTTGGCTTGGTCCTTAGTCGTTTCGTCTTATCAGCCCACGTGCGCAGCCTGGGGAGAGTGGGCTCTTCATACCCCAGTCTTCACTGGGCCAATAGTAGCCACCGGGCCCGCGATGGGCGCGATTGAGCCCATGGGCACAGACGGAGCATCGTGGGCCCAAAGTGCCCGGTCGGCACGAGCCACGCGTCACTCAGACGAGTAACAGTCGCGCACGATCTGGGGCGTGCATCGTGGGGGGTCCCACCACGCCCCGGTAACTGCTCCTTGATGAGACATCAAGCCTGAGCACCGGAGCAGGGAGCCGTTACTGTTTCCAATCCTTCTCGCAGAAGCCTCCGCCATTCTCGAGATCTTCGCCTTCGCTCTCTAGCGCTCTCTGCCCCTCTCGCCTCCAGCGACACCCTGAACTGTGGCGATGAGTCCCGCCAAGAACAAAGGCAAGGCCGATGTTGGGCCCTCTTCTCAGGCGGAGGCCGCCGAGGTCGCGCATGGCGCGGCACTGCTTGGCGTGCGTGTCAACGACAAGGCGCTCGCGAAGGTCTACTTCCTGGTAGCAGACCGGACAAATGAGCACAGCGCCACCACGCTCAAACCCACGGCGCACGGAAAACGCCCGCGAGGGTCTTTCCCGATATTCCAGCACTGCCTTTCCGCCGGGCTGGTGCCGCCACCTGGAGGCAGTGCTGGCGTTCTACCAGGTCCAGTTGCTGCATCTCCACCCCAACTCCGTCCTCATCCTCGCCGTCTTCGCTTACCTCTGTGAGGCGTACTCGGGCTTGGAACCCACGGTGGGTCTCTTTTGGTGCTTCTTCGCACTCCGGAACACGGCGAAGAACGAGAGCTTGGGGTGCGTCTCGTTCCGCATCATGGACGGCATGGGGAGCGTCTACATCCCCATGTCGTGGAGTGACGCCAAGGCTATCACCTCGGTGACGAAGAAGGTGGATGACTTCCGCCAGAAGTGGTTCTTCGTCGGGTGGAGCAGCCCTGCGCCTTCCTCGAGGTCCCCGATGCGCCGCTCGGGAAGAACTCCCACTGGGGCAAGGCGCCCTTCGACGGCGCGAAGAACGCGAGCTTGATGGGCGCCTGAGCTTCCTTCACGAGGAGGGTCTTACGGGGCAGATCATCGTGGTGGATTTCGTGACGCGCCGCATCGCTCCCCTCCAGGCGCACTCGGTGCCCATGTGGATGTACTCGGGTGCTCACGACAAGATGCGGCTGCACCGGGAGGACAATGACAAGGACGCCCTCGACAACGTCTTGTCTGCACTCTTCATTAAACCGGTGGTGCTTGCCGTGGACCAGCTCCCAGTCACGCTCCAGCCTCTCCATCAATACAACATGACTGAGCGCATGGCCATTTTGGAGGGGATGCCTCTGTTTACCCCGGCAAGGCAGGCGGGGATGGAGGTGCCCGTGCCGGTAGTGCAGGAAGTGATGGGAGCGGACTCTCCTCAGCCTCGCGAGCCGGGCGAGGCGAGAGGAGGCCGCGACAGGGAAGGTGTCCTCTTCGAGGCCTGGGCCATTCACTGACGAGATTTGCGACATCTCGTCAGGTGATGATGACGCCTTCGTGGTGGCGCCCTCACGCCTCGTGGAGGAGGAGGATGAGGAGAGGGAGGCCTCCGACGCGAAGGCCACTCCGGGGAGGCGCGAGGAAACTACCAAGGCGGTCGTGGGCCGTTCTAGGGCGAGGTCGTCCGACGTCCCCTCCAAGAGGAAAGCCGTGGCGCCTCCGGAGGGGTCTGGCGCCAGGACCACGCCCTCCTGGCGCTCACCAGGCCTGGCGTGGGTCGACACCGGCGCTCAGCCGTCCGGGTAAGTGTTTCCTGCACTCGGTCGTTCGACTCTTGCTCTTTTTCTCTTTATCCTCTCTTGAAGACATTCCTTGGTTTTCGTCAGTGATCTTGTGCATGCGAAGCGCCGTAAGCTTCGCAAGGCAGCCGATGTGAAGAGAGCCACGGCTGAGGCTGTAACTGAATAGGCCACGAGGCCTGTGGAGACGGCCTCCGCAGGCCCTACTTAGGAGGCGCCTCAAGGGGAAGCGGCTGCTCCTCGGGCAGAGGCTGCAGTGCCTCAAGCAGAGGAGGCCGCGACTCGCCCAGAGGCCTCCGTGCCGCCTTCTAAGCCAATGGTGGTGGAGGCTCCAGAGGAGAAGGCTTCTATCTCCTCGCGCGGTCACGCCCCGGCGCGAGCCAACTCCGCCGCGCGAGCCAACTCCGGCGCATGTGCCTACGCCTCTCGCACAACCAGAGGTTGAGGCGGGCCAGGCACCGTCAGGCGCGGGCGAGTTCACATGAGGGGCTCCTTCTTCTCCGCCCCGTTCTGCTGCAGGTGGTGCGCACGAGGCTGGTGCGGGCGCCAAGGAAGCTTCCGGCGCGGCGGGGGACGCGGTACAGCCTAGCCCCCGAGCGCACTCCGGGGCCAGGCTCTCGGGCCTCGACACCGGGGCTGGGCCCTCGACAAGCCAGGATCTGGTCCTTCGCGGTTGGGACTGGAGCGTTGGGCACCACGAGGTTGCCTTTTGCCTCGTGAGGGAGTCCCTAGAGGGCTTGGAGGTGCACCTCGCACTCGAGGACATAGAGCTCGCCCAACAGCGTGAGGAGCTGGCAAGGGCGTGGACGTCCTTCAACGCGGCCGTTGAGGCCCGTCGCCAAGAGGACTTGGCTTTGTAGGCCGCGCGCGTGGAGTCCATCCGCTTCGCCAAGGAGATCCGCGAGGGGGCCATCCGCGACGCCTCTGAGCTTCTTGCGCCCCTCCAGGAGGAGCGTGATGCCGCTGCCGAGCTCCAGTCCGCGGCGGCGGCCGAGCGCGAAGCCATGGAGGGCTCGTTGGCGCAAAAACGCCGCAAGCTGGGCCATCTGGAGACCCAGCTCCTCTCCGCCCACCGGGTCGCGCAGGAGACCCTAGAGGAGGACCGCAAGGGCCTCGCCGAGCGTGAGCGGCAGCTGGCCCTCAAGGAGAAGGAGGTGCGGTTGCGCGACGAGCAGCGGCTTTAGGCGGAGAACTCGCTCGCCATCCAGCGTGAAGAGCTCGAGGCGCGTGAAGGGGATCTGGCCCTGGTGCTCCAAAAATATGACGAGACGTCGCCGCCAGAAGCGCGCCCCGGAGCGATTCGAGCAGCGGTGCGCCGAGAAGAAGAAAGAGGCGGATGATGCCCTCCTGGAGCGCAAGAAGCAGTACAGGCTGACGAAAGCCCAGGAGTACCGCGACTTGGCCCAGAAGCAGGAGGACCGCTTCAAGGCCAAACACGCCGCCGATGCCCAGCGGATCGCGGAGCTTGAGAAGGCCAACTCCAAGCTCCAGGCCCGCCTCCAATGCGCCAAGGAAGGCCGACGCAGGGCGGAGGAGGCTCGCAGTGCGGCCATCCAGGACCTCCACACCCTTGCCAAAGACGTGGAGGAGCAGGTGGCTCCAGTGATGGAGCGGGCGACGGAGGCTGCGGACACTGCCAAGGAGGCTTGTATCTGAAACAATTTTATGTTTAGACATTTGCGACTTTTGGGCATGTAATATATTCTTGTTTGCACTTTGCTCCTAGCTTGCTTTCCCCTCGAGAGGTTCCTTTGGACTTATCTTCATGTCTATTTGTTCTCTGCGTCGTTAGGACCCGTCTCTTCGTTCCATGACTCCGCCACTTCGGTATGCTAGAGCAATGACTCTGCAAGGCCAGGGAGAGTTTAGGCCTTGGAGAGGTAAGAGCCCTGAGTCGCGATACTCAAGTGCCCCCCTTAGCCGTACGAGTAGTCCATGAAGCGAAGTCGCTTGAGGGCAAACATGCGCTTGCCGGGAAAAAAGCTCTCGAGGCATGGGTGCGAGACTTAGCTTCTCGAGTCTTTTGCGTTGTAGAGGTTTTTGCCTGGCGAGGAGGACCTCTCTAGGGGCTTTTCCCGGATGCCTCCTCAGGCTTGTGGGGGCGTTTCTTACCTGTAAATATTAGAGGGGCGAACCCAAATGCTTGTGCACGGTACAGAGGACTCGTGCTGCTGGTGTGTCATTTGAGCCACTGGCAACGTACTCAGCCCCCGCTCGTGAGGTGCGCATGCGGTAGAGATTTCCTTCGAGGATGGAGTCGGATTTTGCCTGGCGGGCGATTCGCTCCGCTTCAACATCTTCCTCGGGAAGGATCCCTTTGGCGAGGTAGTCTTTGATCTCGTCAATCCATCATGTTTCTTGATGCGCCGCTGTGAGCAACAGACGTTCCCCTGTAGGTGGCCCGCAATCGGGAGCCCCGACTGTAGGTGGTGGCGGGAGCGCTTCATCTGTGCTTGCGGGCATAGCCTCTTGAGGCTTTTTAATGGATGCCTTGACAAGTCTTCCTTCAAAGACGCCTGGCAGCTGAGCTTGCCTCTTTGACGCGCGTTTGGCGATGTCATCAGCGTCTTGATTTTCCTTTCTTGGGATGTGCATGAGCTCCATTCCCCTGAAGTGCTTCTCAAGCCTGCGGAACTCTTCAAGGTATGCGGCCATGTGGTCGTCCTTAGGCTTGTAGCTCTTGTTGGAGAAGTTGACAAGCAGCTGGGAGTCGCCCTTGATGAGCAGGTGCTTGATGCCCAAAGCGACTGCGGCACGTAGGCCCGCGATCAAGCCTTCGTACTCGGCAATATTGTTGGAGATCTTGTCGATTCCGAAGCACAGCTGGACCATGTAATAGAGCTTGTCGCCCTTTGGTGAGGTCAAGACCACGCCAGCCCCACCGTGACGACAAGCGAAAGCTCCATCGAACTTCATGGTCCAGTGGCTGGGCATTTTGTCTCCAGAGGGCTCTTGTTCTTCTCCTAGAGTCTCTTCAGGTGTTGGGTCAGTCCATTCGGCGACGAAGTCTGCCAGCGCTCTTCCTTTGATTACCCTTGTGGTATCGAAGCACAAATTGAATGGCCGTAGCTCTATGTTCCATCCTGCGACACGATCTGTGGCGTTAGAGTTGCGCAGGATCTGCTCCAGGGGAAAAGAGGTGACCACTGTGATGGGGTGCCCCTGGAAGTAGTGTCGCAGCTTTCTTGAGGCGATGAGGAGTGTGACGAGGAGCTTCTGCTGCATTGTGTACCGCTCGCGAGCATCGCGCAGTATGGTGCTGACGAAGTATACTGGATGCTCGACAAGGGTTGTCAGTTTAATCTTGGCGCACTCCGCCTGAGGAGGCTCTGCAGGCCCCTCCGATTGGCTTGCCTGTGGGGACTCTTTATGGCCCTCGGGGGGGGGGGGTGGCATGTGGAGGCTCTTTAGGGACCTCGAGGGGGTTGGCCTGTGGAGGCTCTTTAGGGCCCTCGAGGGGGTTGGCATGTGGAGGCTCTTTAGGGCCCTCGAGGGGGTTGGCCTGTGGAGGCTCTTTAGGGCCCTCGAGGGGGTTGGCCCGTGGAGGCTCTTTAGGGCCCTCGAGGGGGTTGGCCTGTGGAGGTTGACTCGGGGCAGGCTCCGCTTGTGGCTTTGGGCCTGGCGGTTGTTTTATGGGGCATGTTCCTTTGTCGAGCTCTTCGTCAGGTTGTTTTGGCTTTGGAGCGGTTGCACTTTTGTTGTGGAGGACCGGCTCTTCCCTTTCTACCACCAGGACAGCACTGGCCGTTTGTGGAGTTGCTGATAGGTACAGGTTAAGGTGCTCGCCAGTCCTCGGGGCGACCATGACTGGTGGGCTGGCCTGGTACCTCTTCAAGTCCTCAAAGGCTTTTTCCGCTTCAGGAGTCCACTTGAAGGTGCCAGTTCTCTTCATGATCTTGAAGAATGGCAGAGCTCTTTCACCGAACTTGGAGATGAATCTACCCAAGCTGGCCATGCAGCCTGCTAGACGTTGCATATCCCTTAGCCGGCGTGGAGGTTGCATTTCCTCTATGGCCTTGATTTTGTCAGGTTTGCCTCTATGCCTCGGTGGGACACGAGGAAACCAAGCAATTTGCCTAAAGGCACTCCGAAGACGCACTTTTCGGGGTTGAGCTTGATGTTCACCGTGCGCAAGCTGGCGAAGGTCTCTTCAAGGTCCCTGAGGAGCGTATCTCCCTCTCTATACTTGACGACGATGTCGTCGACATAAGCCTCGGTGTTTCTGCCCATTTGCTCGCCAAGTGCTATCCTCATGAGCCTCTGGAATTTGGCGCCGGCGTTTTTCAGGCCGAAGGGCATGCATACATAGCAATACACACCGCAAGGGGTGAGGAAAGTCGTCTTCTCTTCGTCTTCCTTGGCCATTTTTATCTTGTGATAACCAGAGAACGCATTGAGGAAGCACAGGAGGTCGCAGCCTGCCGTGGAGTCCACAATCTAGTCTATTCTTGGCATGGGATAAGGGTCCTTGGGGCAAGCCTTGTTGACATCAGTGTAGTCGATGCAGAGGCGGCCTCCTCTGGCGGGTTTTGGGACGACCACGGTGTTGGAGAGCTAAGTGGGGTGCGCGACTTCGAGGACGACATTTGCTGCTTTTAGCTTCTCGACCTCTTTGACGATGAATGCTTGCTTCTCAGGGGCTTGTTTTCTTGCTTTTTGCTTGACGGGGCGTGCTTTTGGACACACGGCTAAGTGGTGGTCGATCACCTCCCTCGGTACACCGGACATATCTGACGGAGTCCGTGCGAACATGTCAGAGTTCGCCCGGAGGAAGGCGACGAGCGTGCTTTCCTATTTGGGAGGCAGCGCAGCGCCAATGGTGACGCTAGACCACGAGCCTTCAGCCCCCGAGCTGCTGGAGCTTAGAGAGACTTTCTTCGTAGCGGCTGGCTCCTGGGAGAACAACTGCTTCTTCTTCTTGGGTCTCTCGAGAGGCTCCATGTCCTTGTCAGCAGGGAACTCCATGGCTGCTACCTTGAAGGCTGTTTCGGCAGTGCGCGTGGCATCCAGGACATGTCCGCGAATGGTGATTGTGCCAGCGCTGCCGGGAATCTTGACCATGTTGTAGGCATGATACGTGACGGCCATGAATTTCGCGAGGTTAGGGTAGCCGAGGATGGCGTTGTACGGCAAGCCGATGTGCGCAACATCGAAGTCGATGTGCTCGGTGCGGTAGTTTTCCTCGCCGCCGAAGGTGACGACAAGCCTGACCTGCCCAGTGGCTCGATCGAGCCGCTGGTGACTTCCGTGAAGGGCCTAGAGGGCATGAGACGCTCGTAGGGCACTTGAAGTGCTTCGAACGTCTCAATGGAGATGACATTCAGGCCTGCTCCACCATCAATGAGCGTCTTGGAGACGGCGATGTTGTCGATGGTGGGGTTGCAGACCAGCGGGAGGGTTCCAACAGTCTTGGTGGACTTGGGGTGGTCCTGAGCGTCAAAGGCGATGGTGTACTGCGACCATTTGAGGGGCCTGGAGGTCTCGAGGCACGGGAGAGCGTCGTTGAGCTCGCGAGCGAACTGCTTGAACTGATTTTTCGATTTGGGCGCTTGTGCCCCACCGAGAATGCAGGCAATGGCGCCTCTTGGAGCTTGATAGCCTCCATCTTCCTCCTCAGGGGGGTTGTTGTTCCTCTCTGCAGCGTTGGCGTGATTGCCAGATGGCTTCTGGTAGCCGCCCTTGCGCCCGCTTCCGCGGTAGCCACAGCCTCGACCACGGCTGCCGCTGCCCTCTGCTTGTTCGCGCTCTTTGCTCAGCCTCTTGAGGTCGAAGAAAGTCTCTCTAGAGTGACCGCGCCTGTTGTGGTAGATGCAGAACGGGCGGTGGTCGTCTTTTCTCTCCTCAGGCTCAGGAGAGTCCCTGCGGGTGCCCTTCGCGTCAGGCTCTGTCGCTAGGACCGCGGTGGCCTTGCGCTTGGGCTCCTCCTTCTTCTTCTGGCTCCTGGACCCCTCAGCGTGCTCGTCCCCTCTCGAGAACATCTTGACGGAGAGGAGTCCCTCTTCAGCCTTGGCGCACTTGTCTGCCAGGTCGAACAACTTGACCACAGAGGTGAGCTTGTCGTGGATACCCAGCTTCTCGAGCATCCTGCTGTTCGTGACGCCCTCGCGGAAGGCGGCGATGACTAGAGTGTCAGGGATGTTTGGGATATTGTTGCGCACTTGGCTGAAGTGCTGGATGTACTTGCGGAGGGTTTCATCCTTCCTCTCACGACAGCGCGCAGGTCGTTGTGGGTGAGCGCGTGCTCGTACGTCCCCTTGAAGTTGGAGATGAACTGCTTGCAGAGCTCCTCCCATAAGTTCACAAAGTCCTCAGGGAGGTTCAAGAGCCACGACAACGCAGAGTCGCGAAGCGCGTGGGAGAACTAGTTGGCCATGACCTTGTCGTTTCCGCATGCCGCCTGGATGGAGGTGGTGTTGAGCTGCAGGAACTCGATAGGGTTGCTGGAGCCATCGTAGCCCTTGGGGAGAGCCGACCTGAACTTTGGGGGCCAACCACGCGGCGCAGGGAGCGAGTGAACGCCATGCAGCATGTGGCCTATGTGGCGACCCAGTGCTGCAGCGCGCTGCGGTTCTGCTGGCCCGCCTGGCCGATTTCTTCCACGAGACGGTTTTGGTGGTTGCGCTGGAGCTCCATCCCTACGCGCGCGTCTGGCGCGGTGTGCTGCACGATCAGGCAGTCGTGAGGCGAGGACGCGTGGGAGGCAGCCCTCTGCGTCGCAGCCGGTGCAGGCCCTGGTGGAGGCGGAGGCGCGTCAGGCGCAGCCGTCCCGCGAGGGAGGGGTGCACGATGGACTGCGATGGAGCGGGGCGAGTCGTAGCGATGCCGACGAGGTGGTTGAGGCGCTCCAGCCACTGCTCGTGTGCCTCAGCGGTAGGCTGATAGCGGAGAAGTTCTTGTGCCATGAGCAGGGCGGTGTGCGGCGCAGGGTCCGTCCTGCCTGGACCGGAGCCGCTTGGGCGCTGTGTCGGGTGCGACGACTGCGCGTCCCCCTGGTGCTCGAAGCTGTGCTCGGGATCCTCCGCACGAGGGCCTGAGTTGGCGCGCTCTTGACGGCGGGGTCATCCCTGTCGTCCGCGCGTGGCCGTGGTGCCGGGCGTGGCGCGTGCTCCTTTAGGTGCGCGCCTGTTGGATTGGGCGGCGCGGGTAGCGCGGGTGTTCGCCATGGCGCGGAGGCGGCTCGAAGGTCGTTGACGCGCCTCAATCCCCTACCTCGCGCGCCAAATGTCGGGTTGTGATTCCCACGGAATAGGGGTGGTCACTCCCTGAAAAGTAGTTCGTGAAGGGGATTGAACACGGAGGTCAAGACCCTCGAGAGGCACGACGACGGTGCTCGCCTGGCCTGGAGAGGAACACCCACGACAGAGATGGACACCGGCCCGTACCAAGGTTCACGGCCCTCAGGAGGAGGTAAAACCGCTACTCTTGCTTGTCTGTATTGCACTGCGGAGGTCACGGTACAACTGAGCTAGACGAAGGCTCTCTTGAGGCAACTCGTTCCTGGAGAGGGAAGCAATGGTCTTCTTCCTCTTCCAGCCGAAGGCTATTCTACTAGCTGAGCTAGCTTTTACAAGTGTTCTCCTTAGCAATTCGTCGACCCTTCCTACGGTGGGGGGTCTTCTTCCTTTTATAGGCGCCACAGGCGTGTTCCTTGCGCTGGGCGTCCAAGGTGGGCTCTCACAAGGCAGTGGCGTGGAGGAGTTGGAGTCCACCGCGGCGGAATCCTTCGTGGACGCGGTCCATCGGCGATAAAGTTGGGCGCGGTGGCCGACAGGCGGCAGACCGCGCAGAACGGCTCGTAGGGGTTACAGTCCTCGGGGTGGAGCCCACGATGACGATCTCCTTGGAGTGTTGCGTCGTCCAGCCGCTTTATCGTCAGAGAGGCAACTTTATTGACCCCTTTATCACCAAAACGGCAAAGGGGGCACCTGCGTCGCTCTGTAGGTACGGCAGAGGCCACGTGCGCCATGCCATACTTCCTTGGCTGCGAAGCTTCCCCGCAGGCCTGAAGCGGCCTGCGGAGGGATCTCTGTTGATTTATCTCCAGGCGCACGGCGCCTCGGGAGGGTCTCTTGAAGCGCAGGTCCTCTTCAGGCCCTCAAGAGGATTTGCCTCTCGAGGGTCTCCCCAAGCGGTGGCTTGGTCCTTAGTCGTTTCGTCTGATCAGCCCGCGTGCGAGGCCTGGTGAGAGTGGGCTCTTCAAACCCCAGTCTCCACTAGGCCGACAGGTGTTGTGATGTCTAAAACGAAGTCTTTCTGTAAAGTACTCGATGGCTCTCCATGCTGCATTTCTTGCTGAATCAAAGAATGATGTGTGATGTATTGGGTTGGTGACCATGCAGTCACCCTGAGTCTTGTGGTCTTTTTCTTTGCTCCTGTATAGATGGACTTGCACCCACCAGTACTCTTGGCCTTCGTCAATGAAAGGTAAACCTTTGTATACTTCTTCTCCTTCAAAACCCAAACTCTTGGAAACTCCGTCTCACATTCAAGGTCATGGTCATCACTGATCCCTTCTTGAGTGATTTAAATAGGTTGGTCCTCTAAAAACAAGAGAAGATAATTAGAAAGGAAATAGTTAAGATAGTTATAAGAATAAATAGTCGTGAGTCTCCATCATCTTCATGTTGCCACAGGCGAAAACATGTTGGTTGTAGACTCGAATCCTTTAAACGAAACCTCTCTCGTCATATCAACAATCTGCAATAAGAAAAATATTGCAACAACGTGGGTCAGATTCCATTAAAAATGGAGTCTGGCAAGTGACACTATCGTGGACACTTAGTGGAATACTGTAATAACCTATATGCATATTTGGTTGGTGGAGTTCAAGGCTATTTTGCATAAAGCCAATTTTTCCTAATTCTTTTGAAAAAACTTTTCTTCTATTCGGGACATTCGTGGTATGAAATCCACTATCTCATTCTACCCTTGTTCACCCATCAAGTTTTAACTTTGAAGTTGGAATGGTGGAATCCTCCGTTGATGTCCTTGATCAGCTGCTCAAATTGTCCGTACCGGGGACACAACTAAGTACTTAGTTTTACACTCTGCAGAGGTTGTGCACGTTCACCATTGTACCCATTAATCCCAAACTATCCTTTACACTCTGAAGTGATAAGGAAAAGGAGAAGAATCAGAAGAGATCCTTCAGAAGCATTTTCCCTCCCACTCTGGCTTGACCAGTTCCACCTAACACCCTCTACATCTGCTTGTCAAGCCGGGGTGAGTCCATGCAACTTAGTTGATCAAGCCAAAGCCCATATGGCAATGGCTGCACTGGAAGCAATCTTCACTCGAAGTTCTTCAGATCCCTCTGTTCCTTGGGTGGCCATCCACAAGTGCACATACTCAGGAACCATAGACATGGGTTTGAGTAGCCACTCAATTTCGCCTCCGTATACAACCAATCCGCCCAGGAGGTTCTTTCTTAACTTAGTAGAATTTAGATTTTCACAAAACAACATTTTCATTGCATCAACATTTCTACTAAGTATTATATAGCTACATAGACGCAGGAATAGGGGAATCTAAACATGGCTTGCATAGCAATATTATCCTTCACATGCTTCTATAAAAATACACTAAGTCATGCATATAGAAAATAGTAGGAGGTTTATGAATGTGCAACTTGCCTTTGGATGATGTCTTTGCTCACAAACTCTTTTCAACGTAACTCGAGGCTCTCCGTTCAATCTAAACAATATAGACAAACCACAATACAACAATCAACATAAAACAAAACACAACGCATACAAACACATACATAATGAACAAACAAGTTTCATAAAACTTCTAAGGAAAAATATGTTTATGCATGACGTGCAAAATATTTGTAAGGACTTGAGATGCATGTCATGCCATGAAAATCTTCTAAGTTAATGCAAGGAAAATATGTTGGTAAAAAAAAAAAGACTAAGGACTAAGGTCATAGGTTGGACGAAATACTTTGCATAAATCATTTTGAATAAGCTTTCTAATGGCTTAGTCATGATGTGCATAAATACTTAGAGAAAATACTAAGTCTATCTTCAAGGTGATCAACAATTAGTAACAACTCTTTGTAAATTGGAAATTCACTATAGTGAGAGAGACAGACACCCGGCCAGCCACTTATGGTTGTGGAACAGGTCTCATGTACGTGGAACTGTAAGGTTAGTCTGCAGGCCGCTTCATCTCACTTTGCTGCTAAGATCCAACATACTTCTAAGGTGGTAATATCATGATCAAAAAAAGTTGTTTATGTCTAAAGTGAAAGACAAGATTAGGAAACAGGGAAACGATAGAAAGAAGGATGTGGTTGGTCTTCTCCTTGATTCCTTAAAGATCTTCTTCTTGATTTTCTTTCTAAGTGCTTCTACTCCTTGAAGAGACTTCTAAAGTCTTGTTTTCTTGGCTAAGTCCTTCACTCGCCTTCTAGCTCCATGTTGAAAATCCCAAGTGCATAACACTTTACCAAAACAACTATGTTCAAAATAATCCTAACTTAGAAAAATGAGGAAGAAGTTTTCCTATGAGGAGTATAACTATAAAATAAAATTAGTTATGCATGAAATTCAACTTTTTAATCACAAGAAACAACATATAGTTTTTGTGATTTTTATAAAGTATGCATGAACCTATAAATGCAATTTATTTAATTTTTGTTATGGGAAAATATAATAAAAGGGGTAATTACATGATTAAAGTTTTCTGTGATTAAATTTTTATAACATAATTTTATAAACAGTGCTAATATACAGAGGGGATTTAAATAAATTTATATTAATTGGATTTACTAAAAAATAATGTTCTATCAAAAGTTATGTCAAAATGACTCAAACTAATGAAATTAAACATATAACTGTTAAATCATCAAAATAATACTCAAAAATATTTTATAACAGAGGTATCATAATAAATATATTTTATGGTTTCTGAAACAATTTTGTTTGCACTTTTTGAACTTATAGATTTAAACTTATGACAAAAATACTCAAATCCTCCATTTGAAATTTGAATAATTTAAACTAAGCCAAAATTGAATTCTAACAGAACCAAAATATTCTACAAGTCAAGGGCTTTTCAAAAATATAAAGTTTGGTTACTTTGGCCAAACCAGTGAAAACTTATGATAGTTCTAAGATGTAGGGACCTTTCTGCAAACCTGCCAAAATAAACTAAAAGGAAAAATTTGTTTTCCACGTGGATCTGACGTGGCTGCTGACGAGGCATCGACGTGGCTTCCTGTGATACGCCGGTACCGGTTCGGATAAAATAATAAATCAAAGCCGTAGGATCAAGATCTAACGGACAGAAATCAAGGACCATAAGCGAGCGGCGCTAGGTCACCAGAGGACCTCGCCGGAGTTGCACCTGCGGCGGCCACGCATCGGCAACGTGCGTTCCCGACAAAATAGAAGCTACGGGGACTAACCAATCTTACCAGAGTGAAGAGGAGGTCGCGGCTGACTCGGTGGCGAGGCAGTGGTCTTCGGTGTGCTCCCCTCCACATCCTACTGCTCGTCGGAGATCGCCGGAGATGCGCACGACGGCGGTCCTTCTCGGGTGTGCACGGACTTCTCGCTCTGGTGCGGGAAAATTAGGGAACAGATGTCAGGGAGTTTCGCACAAAGACAAGGAGTCTATAGGGAGATGCTTGAGGGCTCAAAGAGCTCGGTACTCACCGGAACGAGAAGAACACGGCGGCGGAAACGGACGAACGACGGCGGTGATTGTGGACAGCCTGGGGGCGCTCGGGTTAGGGTTTCTAGGGCAAACAAGAGAGGAGAGGTAGAGCTTTGTAAAGGGCCAAATGTTGGACGTCAATTCCATGTAAATCGCTCGAATACATGAGGGGAATCGCCGGCCATTTCTTGCCATGTTGCAGGCGTGATTTGGGGGCAGAGGCTGAAGAAGACTCGCCTGACGAGCGGGCCCCGCATGTCAGTGAGAGGGCAAGAGGGAGTTGGACTGCGCACTGGGCTGATATGCTTCGCTCGCGCGCAAGGGAGAGAGGGAGAGTGGGCCGGAGGTGGGCTGGCTCGACCGATTATTCTTTATTATTATAATTCTTTTCTTTTTCCGTCTTCTGTTTTTATTTGTAACTTTTGATTTAAAAGTCCAAATCAAGTCAAATAAATTTCTAAAATTTTTTAAAAGCAATATCTTTGTGTTAAAACATTTGTGGGCAAGTTTTGAACTCTTTTCAAATATACTATTTTTGAAATATTGGTTAAATACAAATTTGACACTTTATGTTAAATTTGAAATTATGGATTTAGTTAATCTATTTGGGCTAAATGAATTTTATAAAAATTTCAACACTTATATAGGTTATGTAAACTCATTTTGCAAAAATAAATCATTTTTGTCTTTAGTGCAATATTAAATAACATAACACAACAATTTTAAATTTAAAGGGGGAATTAATGTATTCAGTTTCATTCTAATAATAATTTTATGCAAAGTCATGTTTGAAAATGATATGCATTATTTGAAACTCTCTAAAATACATTTGGGAAACATTTCATACGATGAAGGTGTATTTCAATAATTTTAATCATCTTGCCAAATATAATGGTTTTGATTATAATTTTAGTATTATATTTTATTAAAAGCAAAAGTTTCAAATTTTAGTGATTTTCAAACATTACAAAAAGTTGGGATGTTACAGAATACCACCCTTAAATGGAATCTCGTCCCCGAAGATCGGAGAAGCTAGAAAGACAAAGCAAATGCTTGGAATGATTCTGATAGCTCGAGAGGTTTTGAGAAATGTAATTTCTGACATGGAAACTTGAAAACTGGCAGGGGATGATTTTTTTTCTATTATTTGGAGTCTAGAAAGAAGATGGTTTGGGATCTCTGGGTTTAAGAAGCTAGTTTTGAATTATCTGGGTTGCTACCACCCTTAAAAGAAAAGTTTTGTTGGTACTCAAACATTCTAACTGATACAAGAAGATTAACACAATTTATTACAAACAACATCTATCAAACATCAAGCAACAAGGTTCAAACACAAATAAGCACATACGTGAAAATTTTCAAACTTCTTTTGAGAAACCAAACTAATCGTTTATCGAACGAAACACATCAACGTCATGGAAAGACAAAACTCATAGTACAGCCATACCACAATTTGCTACGTCAATACATCATCGGATCTTGTTATTCTAATGAATAGGTGGTCTAATCTATCTTTTTATTGAGTGCCTCGAGTTCCTCCTCTACTTCCTTGAGTTTTTCAAGATGCTTCTAGGTGTTGTGAAGTTTAAAACGAAGTCTTTCTGCAAGGTACTCGATGGCTCTCCATGCTGCATTTCATTCTGAATCCAAGAATGATGTGTGAAGTATTGGGTTGGTGAACATGCAGTCACCACCAGTCTTACGGTCATCTTCTTTGCTCCTATATATATGGATTTGCACCCACCAGTACTCTTGGCCTTCGTCCATGAAAGGAAAACCTTTGTATACTGCTTCTCCTTCAAAACCCAAGCTCTTCATGTTATCCTTAAGTGCTCTTGGAAACTCCGTCTCATATTTCCAGGTCATCAATGATCCCTTCTTGAGTGATTCAATTAGGCTGGTCATCTAAAAACAAGAGAAGATACTTAGAAACGAAATAGTTAAGATAGTTATAAGAATGATGTTTGAAAATTTCTTATTTTCAGCAAACTGAAAGAAATAGATTTTCAATCCTATGTCCAAAACCTATTTTTATCCAAACTTAGGGTTTCGAACCTATTGGCAACACAGTGCTCTGATACCATCTGAAGTGTACCTGCACTTAAAATATGGCAAGGTACCTGTGTATAGTGCAATCCCTGGATCGATTCGTCTTCACACACAGTTTAAGATGTAAAATCACAACAAAGTTTCAATTTTATTACATCGATGATCCAAACTTAGAAAATATTCTTTACAACTTGCATAGCATAAAGCTAGCACTGAAAGAGTAAACAGCGGAAATAAATAGTCGTGAGTCTCCATCATCTTCATGTTGCCACAGGCGAAAACATGTTGGTTGTATACTCGAAACCTTTAAACAAAACCTCTCTCGTCATATGAACAATCTGCAATAAGAAAAATATTGCAACAACGTGGGTCAGATTCCATTGAAAATGGAGTCTGGCAAGTGACGCTATCGCGGACACTTAGTGGAAAACTCTAATAACCTATATGCATATTTGTCTGGTGGAGTTCAAGGCTATTTTGCATAAAGCCAATTTTTCCTAATTCTTTGGAAAACACTTTTCTTGTATTCGGGACATCTGTGGTATGAAATCCACTATCTCATTCTACCCTTGTTCACCTATCAAATTTTAATTTTGAAGTTGGAATGGTGGAATCCTTCGTTGACGTCCTTGATCAACAGCTCAAATTGTCCGTACCGGGGACACGGCTAAGTACTTAGTTTTACACTCTGCAGAGTTTGTGCACGTTCACCATTGTACCCATTAAGCCCAAACTATCCTTTACACTCTGAAGTGATAAGGAAAAGGAGAAGAATAAGATGAGAACTTTCAGAAGCATTTTCCCTCCCACTCTGGCTTGGCCTGTTCCACCAAACACCCTCTACATCTGCTTGTCAAGCCGGGGCGAGTCCACGCAACTTAGTTGATCAAGCCATAGCCCATAGGGCAATGGCTGCACTGGAAGCAATCTTCACTCGTAGTTCTTCCGATCCCTCTGTTCACTGGGTGGCCATCCACAAGTGCACATACTCAAGAACCATAGATATGGGCCTGAGTAGCGACTCAACTTCACCTCCGAATACAACCAATCCACCCAGGAGGTTCTTTCTTAACTTAGTAGAATTTAGATTTTCACAAAACAACATTTGCATAGCATCAATATTTCTACTAAGTATTATATAGGTACCTAGACACAGGAATAGGGGAATCTAAACATGGATTGCATATCAATATTATCCTACACATGCTTATATAAAAATACACTAAGTCATGCATATAGAAAATAGTAGGAGGTTTATGAATGTGCCACTTGCCTTTGGATGATGTCTTTGCTATCAAACTCTTTTCAACGTAACTCGAGGCTCTCCGTTCAATCTAACAATATAGACAAACCACAATACAACAATCAACATAAAACACAACACAACGCATACAAACACATACATAATGAACAAACAAGTTTCATAAAACTTCTAAGGAAAAATATGTTTATGCATGACGTGCAAAATATTTGTAAGGACTAGAGATGCATGTCATGGCATGAAAATCTTCTAAGTTAATGCAAGGCAAATATGTTGGTCAAAAAATGACTAAGGACTAAGGTCATAGGTTGGACAAAATAATTTGCATAAATCATTTTGAATAAGCACTCTAATGGCTTAGTCATGATGTGCATAAATACTTAGAGAAAATACTAAGTATATTCTTCAAGGTGATCAACAATTATTAAAAATTCTTTGTAAATTGGATATTCACTATAGTGAGATAGACATACACCCGGCTAGCCACTTATGATTGTGGAACAGGTCTCATGTACGTGGACATATATGGTTAATCTCTAGGCCGCTTCATCTCACTATGCTCCTAAGATCCAACATACTTCAAAGGTGGTAATATCATGATCAAAAAAAGTTGTTTATGTATAAAGTGAAAGACAAGATTAGGAAACAGGGAAACGATAGAAAGAAGGATGTGGTTGGTCTTCCAAGAATCTTCTCCTTGCTTCCTTGTAGATTTCTCCTTTATGTGATGACTTCATTGCAATTTGTAGAGTTGATGTTTCTGAAGACTTGAAGGTGTTGACAGCATCCATGGGGGTCTTGAATATAACTCAGTCACCATGAGATCTAAGAGAAGAAGGGAGAAAAGAGAGAAGGGAAGCAAGACTTAGAAAATGTAGCTGGTTGGTCTTCATGATCTGCTTCTTGATTTTCTTCGAAGTGCTTCTACTCCTTGAAGATACTTCTGAAGTCTTGTTTTCTCGGCTAAGTCCTTCATTGGCCTTCTAGCTCCATGTTGAAAATCCCAAGTGCATAACACTTCACCAAAACGAGTATGTTGAAAATAATCCTAACTTAGAGAAAATAAGGAAGAAGTTTTCCTATGAGGAGTATAACTATAAAATAAAATATGTTATGCACGAAATGCAACTTTTTAATCACGAGAAACAACATACAATTTTTGTGATTTTTATAAAGTATGCGTGAAGCTAAAAATGCAATTTAATTAATTTTTATTATTGGAAATATAATAAAAGGGTCAATTACAAGATTAAAGTTTTCTGCGATTAAATTTTTATAACAAAATTTTATAAACAGTGCTAATATACAGAGGGGATTTAAATAAATTTATATCAATTGGATTTACTAACAAATAATGTTTCTATCAAAAGTTATGTCAAAATGACTCAAACTAATCAAATTAAACATATAACTGTTAAATCATCAAAATAATACACAAAAATATTTTATAACAGAGGCATCATAATAAAAATATTGTATGGTTTCTAAAACATTTATTTGCAATTTTTGAACTTATAGATTTAAACTTATGACAAAAATACTCAAATCCTCCATCTGAAATTTGAATAATTTAAACTACGTCAAAATTGAATTCTAAGAGCATCTTCAGTGGCTAGTGTAAATTTAGAGGTGTATAATTCCATATACACCTTCCTACTTTTTACACCTTCTAGTTTTTCAATGGAACGTGTATAGCAGTACATGTATAGTGGTTGTTGTGTTTGCTCCGTACACGACGTAGGAAGGAGGTGTTTATTTACACCATAGGTAGCATCGTTTACACGAGGTGTAAACATCCACCACCGGATACACTCGCCACTAGAAACGATATTTCCTCTCACGTAGTGTATATTTAACATACACGTCCATATACACTAGCCACTGGAGATGCTCTAATAGAACCAAAATATTCTACAAGTCAAGGGCTTTTAAAAAATATAAATTTTGCTTACTTTGGCCAAACCAGTGAAAACTTATGATATTTCTAAGATGTAGGGACCTTTCTGCAAAACTACCAAAACAAACTAAAAGGAATAATTTGGTGTCCACGTGGATCTGACGTGGCTGTTGACGAGGCATCGACGTGGCTTCCTGTGATACGCCTGTACCAGTTCGGATAAAATAATAAAACAAAGCCGTAGGATCTAGATCTAACGGCCAGAAATGAAGGACCATAAGCGAGCGGCGCTAGGTCACCGGAGATTGTGGACAGCCTGGGCGCGCTCGGGTTAGTGTTTCTGGGGAAAACGAGAGAGGAGAGGCAGGGCTTTTTAAAGGGCCAAACGTTTGACGTTAATTCCGTGTAAATTTCTCGAATTGATGATGGGGAATCGCCGGCAGTTTCTTGTCATGTTGCGGGCGTGATTTGGGGGCAGAGTATAAGGACCCCTCGAAACACGTCCGGGGACGTCCACGTTATGTAAAAGATCACGATCCCAATGATCAAGACATCGCAATCACATAAGCAACATAGGTATCAAAGAGTTACATCATTCAAGTCGTACGAATAAAAGTCTTACAACACATAGACGGTCATACGACCAAAGTCAACAAACCTCGTCACGCAGGACGGAATTAACTACGATAGCGGAAGCTCGTGGCTAGCGACGGCCCTTAACATCTCCGAGCGCTGATCCCACAAGTGCAGTTGACCGGTGACAGCTAAGTGGCGAAGTCTTCCTCATACACCTCCTCCTCGATGTAGGCCTCCTCATTATAATCTGGACATTTGAATATCCAGGGACAAAGCCACATGAGTAAATTACGTACTCGCAAGACCACCTCTAGGCTTAAGTTTTCATGATAATGCAAGAAAACACTTTTTGAAAACTGGGATAGCTGCTATATACGACTATAAGGCTTAGTTTTCGAATACCATGCTTTTCGACATAGAGATCACGACATCTCTATATATTTGTTGAAGAAAACATTTAGAGATAGAATTCTCTTCTCTTAGATATCGCAATGACATATCTAAGTATTGAAAACTTCTTTTAGCAAAACCTCTAAAAACACTAGGATAGGGGTAACCCTTTTTTCTTCATTGAGATCAGACTGATTGTCTCCCCGTGACCAATCATCCTCACCCAAATTCCGTACCTCCCAAGTAACTCCTGATTCCACATAAACACTTTCCTTTGTAAAACAACTTCTTTCCCCAGGCGCCCAGTGTGCCCTTTCCAACCGTCCATGACCGCGGACGCGACTATTCGAATAGATTTACACTCTGCAGAGGTTGTACACTTTACCCACACATATCGGTCATTCCGCCGTGTCTGCCACGGCCCGCCATATGGTAACATGCGGGGGTCCGGATAACACGATCAAAACTTTCCACCATGACCACCCTAATATCGGGGCCTCCCGGTAGGTTTGTTCTCCTCGGCACCGTGTGCTCCACTAGACCTCTTGGTCTTTCCTCGGGACGCCACACCGCCACGTCAGGAGACCTGTCGTAATCGTCCGGCTGCTGATCCGCAGCAGTGTATTATCTCTTCCGGACGACAACCCGGCTTCGAGGGCCCAGCCCTCATAGAAAGTACGAGAGCCCCAACACTAAGACAGACAAGCTTCCGGCTAAGCCCTACCCATGTCAGGTAGTGTGGTTGCGCGGGTTAATTGTTCGGGAGGCAGCTGGGACTTCGAAATTAAACCTCCATCTCCGACTGCTCCCAGCAGCTCGGGTTTTTGCAACATCTCCGGATGCTCTCAGCATCTCGGGTTTTCATAAAACATTTCTTTCTCGCTGATTGCTCCCAGCAACTCAGGTTTTTCCTCCATGAAATAGTTCTATCAAACAGGTTCCCAAACTTAATCTTTTTGATGGAGCCTTCAACAACAAGGCTCACCAAATAAACTCTTTTTGTAACACCTATAATTTTCTAGTAGGTAACCTTGGCCAAACAATATTTTGAAAAATAGTTTTCGGGTGGCAAGGTGCCACAAAAGAAGTAACACATGCATTATTTTATTTTAAAACAAATATGCTTGATAAAATAATAGGGTTCATTATAGTGGTGGGGTGGGCTTGCCTTGCTCAGAGTACTGCCCCTGGTCTTGTTCTTCTTCGTAGTTGTGCTCAGCTACCTCGTACTGCTCTTCCTCGGGTTGCGGTTCTACCGTAACACGAAAACAAACAAGACTAGTGTAAATCCTAAAATGCGAGCTGATAACAATCTAAAGTATACAAGCAAACAACAAGCATCACAAAACAGAGAATACAACTAATGTATTTAAATATTCATCAAGGGCTGTTTACATGAAAAAGACATAACTCCTAAGATACTGCTCCTAAAATTAAACCCTTCTACCACATTACTCCTATCCACTATATGGATCTCTGAAAATTGTATGAGCATGAAAATCTATCACCCAATAATAATAAAAAATCAGATAAGAGCTACTGATGTCAATCTCAAACAGAAGATAGACTCATTTTTATTGATCCCCTGTATGCATAATTAACTTTTCTGGTGAGATATGAGTTTTCTCTTTATGTGGAGATTTTGTTCATCAAATTTGGCTACTCCTAGCTCAAGTTATCCTTGTTCTAAGATGACATAAACTTCTGACTATTATTTAAGTCTAGGAAATAATATGGGGTATTTTGGTGTCAAACCAGTGGGGTAAGTTAGATAAAACATGTGGCTATTCCACAAAAACATCCCCAACATTAATCTAGGGACAAAAGTGGCTCAACCAAACTAAACTTGACATGCAATTATCTCTGAAATTACAGAAATGCACTTTAAGCGAATACCTCCCTGTTTTTAAGAAATTTACTCAATAAGCAATAAATGTTTACTGGAAAAATTAACATTTGGAGTATATGATACCTCCAACACATATCTAACACTTCCAATTGGATTTACCTCAAAAAGTGTTTTTATTTTAGAGATAAAAATCTCCAAATACCTACTGGTGTTATTCTTAGACTAAATATATCTTTTGCTAGAGTAATCTTCTGCATGCAAGACTTACCAATCTAGATAGACATTTTGACTGGCTTTCTAGAGGATCCAAGATTGCTTGATTTGGATTTAGAAAACCCAAGTTATTAGCCAAGTGGTGAAAAGAATACTTTTTACTAGATCTATTTTACCACATGACAGGAAATATATTTTGGACCAAATGCAACGCCACATGATTAAGAATGTGTGTGCATGCTACACAATTAGTCTCATTATTTTAGCTAATGTAGATTTACCACAAATGAATAAAAGCTAGACTAAAGATTCACTGGAAATATTAACAGAAAATGATTTTAAAAAGGAAAAAGGGTCGGGCGGCCAGATCTGGGCCGAATCGGCCCAGCGACCACGCGGAGCAGCGCGGGAGACCGAGCTGGGCCGGCTTAAACGCGCGGGACCGCGCACACGGCGGGATTCAAACTAGTCCGTAGATCTAGCGATCTACGGCTCACGGTTGTCGTCAACCTCGCGACGCGGCGCGGATGAACCAGACGCGGAGGAGAAAGGCGACGGCGCTCACCAGAGGCCGTGCGGGGCCAGGGGGAGGACAGAGGTCGACGGAGGGGATGATGGCGAGCTCGACGACGCCCCCAGCTCCCGCATGCAACGTCGGCATCCATGGCGGTGGCGGAGACGAGCTCCTCGGGTCGAGGATGAGCGCGGCGGCTACGGGCAACTAGAAGAGAAAAGGAAGGCAGGGGGTTGGTCTAGCCGAGGCGCGCTCGAGGGGCCAAAAATGGCAGTGAGAGGTGAAGAGAATCGACAATGAGTGTCGTGGGAAGAGCTCGGTCACCGGCGGCATTTTCTTCTTCCTGAGCACGAGAGAGGACGCGGTTTTGAGCGAGGGTGGTAGGAGTGAGTGGAGAAGGTGAGGGAGAGCCTCGGGCAAGGATTTAAGAGGGAGGGCGAGGCTGAGCACAGCTCCAAAACCAGGGGCCGGTTTTTGGGTCTCCTTCGGACAGGAGCGGTTTGGGGAGGGGGAGGGGTGGTCGTATTGGTTCCCCTGGGCGGTGGAGTGGGGCAGGAGGGATGTTGGTCGGGGTGACTCGACATGGCCAGTAGGTAGAGAGGGGGTGAGCTTCGGTTGGGTGGAAAAGAAGAGAAAAGAAGAGAAGAGAGAGGGGGGTGACCCAAGTCCATGACAGGTGGGGCCGGGGAAGAGGGTGTTGCTCTCCTTTTCCAGCAGGTGAAGTGGACATGAGTGAGAGGGAGAGGGTGGAGGGTTTTGAGTAAAAATCCTCAAACCAAATTTTTCAAACCATAAATTTGAAACATTCAAACATTACTCACAAAAGAAAAATAAGTCAATTTCCCAAACTCACCATATTTCAGAGAAACTACTTAATTTGTAAATGCCCAAGTTAAACATCTCATTTAGCTCTTCAAGAAAAGAAAACTTTTAGTGAGAAGGAAAAGAATAACCCAAATGGTCATGTTATTTTGATGGCTACTAGAGCTAGTGAGATTTATGTGCAAACAAGCTCTTTTGGGAAAACTTAGAGCAGGGTATGAAACTATATATGACCTAGATCAAAATGTTTTAAATGCATGCCAAACACCATTTAGTGTTTGCTTAATGAAAGTTTATAGTTTGGCTAAGTTTTAACAGGCATGAAGATCCCAATATTTTATGTTGTATTTTAGTTGTTGTGGTTTTCAGTGTTTCTATCAACTTGGAAGGACCACAATACTAAGGATAATGGAATTGGAGTGTTACAGACCTTCCCCCCCTTAGGTGAATCTCGTCCCCGGATTCCAGATTTGAAGGAGAAAGAAACCCAGGAAATTCACGCTCCAAATAATCTTCACGCTCCCAGGTAGCTTCTTCCTCCGAATGGTTGCACCATTGGATCCTAAGGAATCTGATCTTCCGACTCCGGGTCAAACGGACGTCTTCAGCGAGGACACGGAGTGGTCGTTCTCGGTAGGTGAGATCATGGTTGAGATCAATAGTGCGATGATCTATTTCTTGATAGGAATGAGTACCACCAGGAACTTGCAGGCACTTCCGGAGCAGAGACACGTGAAATACGTCATGAAAATCAGACAGATGAGGTGGCAGTTCTAGCTGATAAGATACTTCTCCTCTTCGACCGCTTACTCTAAAAGGACCAATATACCTTGGTGCTAACTTCACCTTCACATGAAAACGTTGCATTCCCTTGAGTGGTGTAACGCGCAGGTATACCCTATCACCTTCCTTGAAGCTGAGTTCACGCCTCTTGGAATCGGCCTAACTTTCCTGCCTGGATTGGGCTGCCTTCAGACGGTCGCGAATGAGTTGAACTTGCTCTTCGGCTTCCCTCAGGGTGTCAACCCCAAAAATTTGGCTGTCTCCCGTTTGCGACCAGTTCAAGGGGGTGCGGCACCTGCGTCCGTACAAAGCCTCGAATGGTGCCATCTTCAGACTGGCTTGGTAGCTGTTGTTGTACGAGAACTCAACAAACGGCAAACAACTTTCCCACTTGGCCCCATAAGCTAACACACAAGATCGAAGCATATCCTCTAAGATCTGGTTGACTCTTTCCGTTTGTCCTCCTGTCTGGGGGTGATATGCGGTACTGAAAAATAGGTTTGTCCCCAGGGCTTCATGAAGCTTAAACTAGAAACGAGAGGTGAATTGGGTCCCCCTATCAGACACAATTGTCTTGGGAATATCGTGAAGGCTGACGATACGGGACATATAAAGATCTGCCAGTTGATCCGATCGATGGGTAGTGCGCACAGGTATGAAATATGCGACCTTGGTGAGTCTATCCACAATAACCCAAATAGCGTCATGTCCGCGGTTGAATCGGGGTAATCCAGTGATAAAATCCATGCCAATCTCGTCCTATTTCCACTCGGGCAACTTGAGAGGTTGGAGTAATCCAGCGGGACTCTGGTGTTCTGCCTTGATCCGTTGGCAGATGTCGCAATTCTGGACGAAGAGTGCAATCTCGCGCTTCATGCCATGCCACCAGAAATTCTTTTTTAAATCCTTGTACATCTTCGTTCCACCGGGGTAGATAGAATACAAAGTCTCGTGGGCCTCCTTCATAATTAACTTCTTCAAAGAAGGATCTGACGGTACGCAGATGCGTCCCTTGTACCAAAGAATACCGTCAGAGTCGATGGTGAACCCAGGGACTTCCTCTTTGTCCAATCTTCTTTTGATGCCCTCAATGCTTTCGTGACCCTTCTGTGCCTCCTTGATCTGCTCCCATAAGGTGGGTTGCAACAGGAGTTGATCGACTGCCCCATAACTGACTACTTCTATACCCATCTTATCAAGCTCTTCCCAGAGTTCTGGCTGCTGAGTCTTGATCATGGAGTTGAACGAAAACGGCTGTCGACTAAGGGCATCAGCCACAACGTTCGCTTTTCCAGGGTGGTAATGGATGTCCAAGTCATAATCCTTGATGAGTTCTATCCATCTTCGCTGCCTCATATTCAAATCCCTCTGGGTGAAGATGTACATCAGGCTCTTGCGATCGGTGTAAATTTCGCAACGGTTGCTCATCATAAAGTGTCGCCAAGTCTTGAGCGCATGAATCACAGCAGCAAGCTCTAGATCATGGGTTGGTTAATTCTGCTCATGCTTGCGGAGTTGTCGCGACGAGTATGAAATCACTTTGCCCTCTTGCATAAGGACACATCCAAGTCCAAGTTTGGAGGCATCGCAATATACCACAAAATCTTTGGTCACATCTGGCATGGTTAAAATAGGTGCGGTAGTAAGGCGCTTTTTCAGTTCCTGGAAGCTGGCTTCACATTTGTCGGTCCAAACAAACTTCTGGTACTTCTTCAATAGTTGGGTAAGAGGCTTTGCGATGCTTGAGAATCCCTAAACAAACTTGCGGTAATAACCTGCTAACCCGAGGATGGACCTCACTTCGGTCTGGTTGGTGGGGGCTGGGAATTCAAGGATGGACTTGATGTGGGTAGGATCTACAGATATCCCTCCAGCTGAGATAACATGGCCAAGAAACCCTACTTCTTTCAACCAGAACTGACACTTACTGAACTTAGCATACAGCTGGTGCTCTCGTAGGGTACCGAGAACCAATCTCAGATGCTCTTCATGCTCCTCTTCTGACTTGGAATAAATTAGGATGTCATCGATGAAGACAACTACAAACTTATCCAATTATTCCATGAACACCTTGTTCATGAGGTTCATGAAGTAGGCAGGGGCATTAGTTAGGCCGAAAGACATCACCGTATACTCAAAAAATCCATAACGAGTGATGAAGGCCGTCTTAGGGATGTCGGATTCTCTTACTTTCAGCTGATGGTAACCGGTGTGGAGATCGATCTTAGAGAAGACTCGGGCTCCGTTGAGCTGATCAAATAGATATTCAATTTTGGGTAGAGGATACTTGTTTTTAATAGTCACATCATTTAACTTACGGTAATCCACACACAAACGAGTGGTACCGTCCCTTTTATCCACAAAAATGATTGGTGACCCCCAGGTTGACGCACTAGGGCGAATCATCCCTTTTCTAAGCATGTCATCCAACTGCTTCTTTAGTTCCACCAACTCTTTGGGGTTCATCCGGTAAGGTTTTTGAGCTATAGGACCAGTACCGGGTACCAACTCAATGATAAACTCGATATCCCGATCAGGGGGCATACCGGGTAACTCTTCGGGAAAAACATCCGGGTAATTGCATACTACCGGTACTCTTCCAAAACGGTTCCAGCAACACTCTTGTGGAAATGACCTGAGGTGGAGTAATGGGTCGAGAAGTGTGTAATTTCTTGTCCTTCCGGGGTGGTTAGGGTGACAGACTTGTTAGTGCAATCAATCTTCCCCCGGTTGACTACCATCCAATTCATTCCTAAAACCACTTATATCCCTTGTTTTCCTAAGACCACCAAGTCTGCATGGAATCGGGCTCCCTGAATTTCCACAGGAGTCTCCTTGCACGACCAAATGGCCTTGGTAGTGGCCCCCGGAATTTGCACCCTCATAGGACGATGCATCAAAGTTGGAACCATACCACTTTTCCTAACAAACGGCTCCGTACCGAAGGAATGGGAAGCTCCTGAATCACTGAGGCAGGAACTGAGTTGACAGGGAACGTACCCATAACCAGGTCTGGCGTCTCATGAGCTTCCTCTGCGCTGATATGGTTCAGATGGCCTCGGGTGGCAGGGGCTGCTTTCTTTGGATACGGGTTCTTGCCTCCAGGTGGACGGGGTGGCCCTTGATTCATATTTGTCGCATTCGGGCGACCACCGGCGGGCTGTCTAGTGGGACACTCCCACGAGAAATGTCCAGTCTGTCCACAAGTGAAACATCCTCCTGTTGGCTTAGGAGCAGGCGGCCTATTAAAGTTGAGGCCGGGGTTGGAACCACCTCCAGGACGAGGTACAGGCGGGAGGGGAGAGTAGCTGGGTCTTGGTGCAAAGATTGGAGGCCTCGGTGATGGATAAGAAGGCCTTGGTGGAGGTGAAGGGCGCGGACGGGGATAACTCCCGGCTGGGCTGCTGCTGCTACTGCCTTGCCGCATCTGCTGGCGACGCTTGCGGTTATCAAACGAAGCCTCGCGCTTGTGCTCCATCATAATGGATGCATCCGCCAGAGACTCCAGGTCGGTGAAAGGCATCACCACAAGGATACACTGCATCTCATCATGGAGCCCATTCAGGAACCTCTCCTTCTTCTTGTCTTCGGTATCGGTATCAGTGGGCGCATACCTTGCTAGAGAAGTGAACTTCTCCAAGTACTCACTCACAGACATACCGCCTTGCTTGAGCTGCAGGAACTTCTCTCGCATGATATTGACGAGTCTGGAGGGCACATAACGCTTTAAGAACTTGGTCTTGAACGCCGCCCAAGACACAACTTCCTCCGGTGGCAACAGAGCACGTATGGACTCCCACCATGCTCGGGCAGGCCCAGAGAGGTAGTGAGTGGCGTAGACCACCTTCTCGTTGTCACCCACTTGGGTGACTCTCAGGTTGTTCTCGATGGTACGGATCCAATCATCCGCATCCAGCGGCACTTCACTCTTGGAGAAGACTGGAGGATTGGTGTTCTGAAAGTCACGAAGCTTGGAGAGGGGTTCCTCATTTCCTTGGCCGCCATTCTGGTTGACGGCAATCTGAGCAAGATGCTGCAGGGTGGCAAGGTTGGCATTCCTCTCAGAGCGAGCTGCCTCGCGATCCTCCAAGAGAAGACGTAGCACTTGAGCCATAGACGGCTCGGGTGGTGGGGGTGGTGGTGGATCCCTTGCCATTCTGAATTTCAGATTAAAACACACATTAATTTTCTTATTAGAATTTTTAAAACAGGTTTTGGGAAAAGAGTTCATCAATCATACACAGCAGCATATAAATTTTAGCAAGACATTACTCATAATAAGACATGATCCACTCCATAGCAAGGTTCCAAAAGCATCATCACATAGTTCACAACGACAAAACACCAAACTGACATAGGCTTACAATAATTCAGGCACACACTCATGCTAACTAGACCATACAATCGCATCCACCTATCGCGATGGTTCGGTCCTAACCCAAAAGATACTACGTAACTAGCTACTCCACGTCCACGGGAGCGTCACTGTCGAAAGGTGGCTCGTCGTGGTCCTCGTCCTCGGACATCACAGCTCCCGAGTCTTCACCGTCCTCGCCTCAAAGGTCGTCGTCGTCCTGCCCACTCTCAGGCTCCATATCCATATCCTCCATAGGGTCCTCATCATTAGGCAGCAGATCATCGTTCTCCTTGCTCAGCGCCTCCACCTCGCTCTCCAGCTCGCTAATCCTCTCGTCGTGGTCATCAATGGTCGATCGTACCATGTCAACCATACCGTGAAGATGGAACTTGTAGAAGCGAGTAGTCTGGAACCGCGCAGAGACGGAACGGCGCTCCTTGCGCTCTTTCTTGAGCTCTACCTGGGACTCCACTAGACGCTCCTCTGAGGTCTTGAGTTTCAGCTCCACGGTCTTCAGCTTGTCATGAGACGCCTTGAGTTGCGTCTCCAGGTCCTCGATCCTCAGCTCAGCTGCCGAGATCCGCACCTCAGCACAGTCGTGATTCAGACGGTGAAGATCACTCTCGAAACGACTAGTGACCAGCTGGGTCTGGGTGTACTCGACGAGGAGTCCCAGCTCGGCCAAGTGGTTCCCGAAAGTGGCGTGGGGTCGCGGCGGCACAGGGTTACTCTGCTCGTCCAAGCCAGAATAAAACTCAAAACGCATGACGCCCAGCTCGGCGTTGTGAGCACTCACCAAGAGGGCAAGAGCTCTCTGCAGCACGGTGACGAACGCCCCCATCTGAGTCGATGCAAGGGCATCCTCAATCAGCTCCTCGGTGAAGGGTGGCACCAGCGGCCCTCGAAGGATGCACCTCATGGTCCAGGACATTTCGTCCCCAACCATCGGTAGACAGCGTCCTATCAGCAGCTCAGGTAGCGGACGCCTCAAGTGCCGGGTCAGCTGGAGTAGGTCTGCCTGGAACAGACGCGAAACTCCGGTGTCGGGCACAGCTCCCAACTGAATCGACGACGAGAACTCTCCGCTCATCTACACAAAATTTTAAATGGAGGTTTAATTAGTGAACGGTGTGCAAAGTTTTAAACAGGTAAAAACATAAGGTTTAATGCAAGTATTATATTAATCAGTAATTAATAACAGAGGGGAGGGGTAGCAGTATATTCTGCATATTTTAAGTAACTCTCCTAAATTTTTGGGAAAAAAAATTTGCGTGACGTCGACGCCCAACCTAGCTAGAGTCTCCTAAGGTCAACGATGGCTCTGATACCAAGTCTGTAAGGACCCCTCGAAACACGTCCGACATGTCCACGTTATGTAAAAGATCACGATCCCAATGATCAGTGCATCGCAATCACATAACCAACATAGGTATCAAAGAGTTACATCATTCAAGTCGTACGAATAAAAGTCTTACAACACATAGACGGTCATACGACCAAAGTCAACAAACCTCGTCACGCAGGACGGAATTAACTACGATAGCGGAAGCTCGTGGCTAGCGACGGCCCTTAACATCTCCGAGCGCTGATCCCACAAGTGTAGTTGACCGGTGACAGCTAAGTGGCGAAGTCTTCTTCATACACCTCCTCCTCGATGTAGGCCTCCTCATTATAATCTGGACATTTGAATATCCAGGGACAAAGCCACATGAGTACAATTACGTACTCGCAAGACCACCTCTAGGGTTAAATTTTCATGATAATGCAAGAAAACAATTTTCGAAAACTAGGATAGCTGCTATATACGACTATAGGGCTTAGTTTTCGAATACCATGCTTTTCGACATAGAGATCACGACATCTCTATATCTTTGTTGAAGAAAACTAGGATAGGGGTAACCCTTTTTCCTTCCTTGAGATCAGCTTGATTGTCTCGCTGTGACCAATCATCCTCACCCAATTTCCGTACCTCCCAGGTACCTCCTGATTCCACATACACACTTTCCTTTATAAAACAACTTCTTTCCCCAGGCGCCCAGTGTGGCCTTTCCAATCGTCCATGACCGCGGACGCGGCTATTCGAATAGATTTACACTCTGCAGAGGTTGTACACTTTACCCACACCAATCGGTCATTCTGCCGTGTCTGCCACGGCCCTCAAATGGTAGCATGCGGGGGTCCGGATAACACGATCAAAACTTTCCACTATGACCACCCTATTATCGGGGCCTCCCGGTAGGTTTGTTCTCCTCGGCACCGTGTGCTCCACTAGACCTCTTGGTCTTTCCTCGGGACGCCACACCGCCACGTCAGGAGACCTGCCGTAATCGTCCGGCTGCTGATCCGCAGCAGTGTATTGTCTCTTCCGGACGACAACCCGGCTTTGAGGGCCCAGCCCTCGTAGCAAGTACGAGAGCCCCAACACTAAGACAGACAAGCTTCCGGCTAAGCCAGTTGCACGGGTTAATTGTTAGGGCGGCAGCAGAGACTTCGAAATTAAACCTCCATCTCCGACTGCTCCCAGCAGCTCGGTTTTTTGCAACATCTCCGAATGCTCTCAGCATCTCGGGTTTTCATAAAACATTTCTTTCTCGCTGATTGCTCCAGCAACTCAGGTTTTTCTCCATGAAACAATTTTATCAAACAGGTTCCCATCCTATAGTTTTGAGGTAAGTAGTTGAAGGTAGACTACTAGAAAACTTAATCTTTTTTATGGAGCCTTCAACAACTTGGCTCACCAAATAAACTCTTTTTGTAACACCTATAATATTCTAGTAGGTAACCTTGGCCAAACAATATTTTGTAAAATAGTTTTCGGGTGGCAAGGTGCCACAAAAGAAGTAAGACATGCATTATTTTATTTTAAAACAAAACATGCTTGATAAAATAATAGGGTTCATTATAGTGGTGGGGTGGGCTTGCCTTGCTCAGAGTACTGCCCCTGGTCTTTCTTCTTCATAGTTGTGCTCAGCTTCCTCGTACTGCTCTTCCTCGGGTTGCGGTTCTACCGTAACATGAAAAAAAACAAGACTAGTGTAAATCCTAAAATGCGAGTTGATAACAATCTAAAGTATACTAGCAAACAGCAAGCATCACAAAACAGAGAATACAACTAATGCATTTAAATATTCATCAAGGGCTATTTACATGAAAAAGGCATAACTCCTAAGGTACTGCTACTAAAATTAAACCCTTCTACCACATTACTCCTAACCACTATATGGATCTCTGAAAATTGGCTGAGCATGAAAATCTATCACCCAATAATAAACAAAAATCAGATAAGAGCTACTGATGTCAATCTCAACCAAAAGATAGACTCAGTTGTATAGATCCCCTGTATGCATAATTAACTTTTCTGGTGAGATATGAATTTTTTCTTTAAGTGGAGATTTTGTTCATCAAATTTGGCTACTCCTAGCTCAAGTTATCCTTGTTTTAAGATAACATAAACTTCTGACTATTATTTAAGTCTAGGAAGTAATATGGGGTATTTTGGTGTCAAACCAGTGGGGTAAGTTAGATAAAACATGTGGCTATTCCACAAAAACATCCCCAACATTAATCTAGGGACAAAAGTGGCTCAACCAAACTAAACTTGACATGCACTTATCTCTGAAATTACAGAAATGCACTTTAAACGAATACCTCCCTGTTTCTAAGAAATTTACTCAATAAGCAATAAATGTTTACTGGAAAAATCTACATTTGGAGTATATGATACCTACAACACATATCTAACACTTCCAATTGGACTTACCTCAAAAAGTATTTTTATTTTAGAGTTAAAAATCTCCAAACAACTACTGGTGTTATTCTTAGACTAAATATATCTTTTTCTAGATTAATCTCCTGCATGCAAGACTTACCAATCTAGATAGACATTTTTACTGGCTTTCCATAGGATCCAAGATTGCATGATTTGGATTTAGAAAACCCAAGTTATTAGCCAAGTGGTGAAAATAATATTTTTTACTAGATCTATTTTACCACACGACAGGAAATATAGTTTGGACCAAATCCAACGCCACATGATTAAGAAAATGTGTGTGCATTCTACAAAATTAGTCTCATTATTTTAGCTAATGTTGATTTACCACAAATGCATAAAAGCTAGACTAAAGATTCACTGGAAATATTAACAGAAAATGATTTTAAAAAGGAAAAAGGGCCGGGCGGCCAGATCTGGGCCGAATCGGCCCAGTGACCACGCGGAGCAGCACGGGAGACCGAGCTGGGCCGTCCCAAACGCGCGAGGCCGCGCGCGCACGGCGGGATTCAAGCCAGGCCGTAGATCTCGCGATCTACGGCTCACGGTTGTCGTCAACCTCGCGACGCGGCGCGGATGAACCAGACGCGGAGGAGAAAGGCGACGGCGATGGCGCTCACCAGAGGCCATGCGGGGCCAGGGGAGGACAGAGGTCGACGGAGGGGATGATGGCAAGCTCGACGACGCCCTCAGCTCCCGCATGCAACGTCGGCATCCATGGCGGTGGCGGAGACGAGCTTCTCGGGTCGAGGATGAGCGCGGCGGCTACGGGCACCTAGAAGATAAAAGGAAGGCAGGGGGGTTAGGTCTAGCCGAGGCGCGCTCGAGGGGCCAAAAATGGCATAGAGAGGTGAAGAGAATCGACGGTGAGTGTCGTGGGAAGAGCTCGGTCACCGGCGACGTTTTGTTCATCCAGAGCACGAGAGAGGACGCAGTTTTGAGCGAGGGTGGTAGGGGTGAGTAGAGAAGGTGAGGGAGAGCCTCGGGCAAGGATTTAAGGGGGAGGGCAAGGCTGAGCACAACTCCAAAACCAGGGGCCAGTTTTTGGGTCTCCTTCGAACTGGAGCGGTTTGGGGAGGGGGAGGGGTAGTCTGATTGGTCCCCCTGGGCGGTGGAGAGGGGCAGGAGGGATGTTGGTCGGGGTGACTCGACCTGGCCAGTAGGGAGAGAGGGGGTGAGCTTCGGTTGGGTGGAAAAGAAGAGAAAAGAAGAGAAGAGAGAGGAGGGGGTGACCCAAGTCCATGACAGGTGGGGCCAGGGGAGAGGGTGCTGCTCTCCTTTTCCAGCAGGTGAAGTGGACATGAGTGAGAGGGAGAGGGTGGAGGGTTGAGTAAAAATCCTCAAACAAAAAATTTCAAACCCTAAATTTGAAACATTCGAACATTACTCACAAAAGAAAAATAAGTCAATTTCCCAAACTCACCATATTTTAGAGAAACTACTTAATTTGTAAATGCCCAAGTTAAACAACTCATTTAGCTCTTCAAGAAAACAAAACTTTTAGTGAGAAGGAAAAGAATAACCCAAATGGTCATGTTATTTTGATGGCTACTAGAGCTAGTGAGATTTATGTGCAACCAAGCTCTTTTGTGAAAACTTAGAGCATGGTATGAAACTATATATGACCTAGATCAAAATGTTTTAAATGCATGCCAAAAACCATTTAGGGTTTGCTTAATGAAAGTTTATAGTTTGGCTAAGTTTTAACAGGCATGAAGATCCCAATATTTTATGTTGTATTTTAGTTGTTGTAGTTTTTAGTGTTTCTATCAACTTGGAAGGGCCACAATACTAAGGATAATGGAATTGGGGTGTTACACAGAGGTTGAAGAAGACTCGCCTGACGAGCGGGCCCCACATGTCAGTGAGAGGGCAAGAGGGAGTTGGACTGCGCACTGGGCTGATATGCTTCGCTCGCGCGCAAGGGAAAGAGGGAGAGTGGGCCGGAGGTGGGCTCGCTCGGCCGGTTATTCTTTATTATTATTATTATTCTTTTCTTTTTCTGCCTTCTGTTTTTATTTGTAAATTTTGATTTAAAAGTCCAAATCAAGTCAAATAAATTTCTAAAAAAATTTAAAAGCAATATCTTTGTGTTAAAACATTTGTGAGCAAGTTTTGAACACTTTTCAAATATAATTTTTTTGAAATATTGGTTAAATACAAATTTGACACTTTATGTTAAATTTGAAATTATAGATTTAGTAAATCTATTTGGGCTAAATAAATTTTCTGAAAATTTCAACACTTATATAAGTTTGACATTAAGCTATGTAAACTCATTTTGCAAAACTAAATAATTTTTGTCTTTAGTACAATATTAAATAACATAACACAACTATTTGAACTGTGAAGGGGGAATTAATGTATTCGGTTTAATTCTAATAATATTTTTATGCAAAGTCATGTTTGAAAATGATATGCATTATTTGAAACTCTCTAAAATACTTTTGGGAAACATTTCATAAGATGAAGGTGTATTTCAATAATTTTAAATAATCTTGCCAAATATATATAATTTTAGTATTTTATTTTAATAAAAACAAAAGTTTCAAATTTTAGTGATTTTGAAACATTACAAAATGTTGAGATGTTACAGGTTTTAACTACATGATGTAAAAGCTTAAACATGATCTACTTGAGAGCTCAAAACAATTGCCAAGCATTACAAAAAATTCAAGACAATGGTCTACAAGAACATGTATATATTTTCATTATACCATCTACCACATTTAGAATCTTCTGTTTCCATCCAAACACCAATAAACTCTCCAAGTATTAAACAATGAGATATGAGAGTATAATATATATGATAACTAACAGCACTGAACAAGAGGTGCATGAAAAACAAGAGCTGAAAGTATTGCAGAAGCTAGAGAAGAATACTCAGCAAATATAAGTGAAGAATGGGAGTATTCATAAGAAAAAGCGGAGCGTGTCTCTCTCCCAAAAAAGAATGCTAGGACCCAATTATTCAGAGAACAAAAATAACAAAAACAGAAATAAAAACAAACAGACGCTCCAAGTAAAGCACATAAGATGTGTCGGGATTAAAATATAGTTTCACTAGAGATGACCTGATTAGTTGTTGATGAAGAAGGGGATGCCTTGGCAATCCCTTAGCTTTGACGCTTCATTCTTGTTGAAATATGCTTGGATGAACCACGGGGGCATCCCCAAGCTTAGGCTCTTTCATCTTCTTGATCACAACATATCATCATTCTCTCTTGATCCTTCAAAACTACCTTCACACCAAACTTCTCATAAACTTCATTAGAGGGGTTAGTATTCAAAAACATTAATCCACTTTTGTACTGTTGTGACACAATCCAAGAACTCAATAAAACATTATCTCTAGCCCTCCATGATAGAATACCTTGCTTAAAGTCCACAAGAGACTAGGCAGAAAAAACAGAGACATAATCTGCCAAAACAGAACAGCCAGTAAAGATGAATTTTTTTCGAGGCACTTAAATTTCTCAGATCAGAAAACTCATAACTAATGAAAGTTGCGTATATATCTAAGGATCACGAAAAAAAGGCAGATTTTTCTGACGTTCCTGTGAAGAGTTATGAATTTAACGGTGGACATCAGAAAAACTGTTTCAACGCAGGAATGCAAATCTAGTATCAACTTTCTACTAGAGACTTTACTTGGCACAACTATGCAATAAAATAATAATACAAAGGAGTTGTTAAAGAGGTAAGAATGATCCTTGACTCAAATAAAAGAAAATTACAGAAATAAACATGGGTTTTCTCCAAAGAGCGCTTTTCTTTAATGCCTTTTAGCTAGGCTTGATAGATTTAATAATCCTCTCATGAAAATAGAAAATGAAGCAAAAGGAGCATCAAGAAGCAAAACACATTTAATTCTAACCCACTTCCTATGCATAGGAATCATGTACACAAATCAATTCATAAAGAACAAAGTGACAAGCACAGGAAGATAAAACAAGAACAACTTCAAAACTTTTTGCATATAGAGAGGTGTTTTAACACAATGAAAAATTCTACAACCATATTTTCCTCTCTCATAGTAATTTTTGGTAGCATCATTAATAAACTCAACAACATAACCATCACCTAACGCATTCTTTCCATGATCTACAAAAACATAATTTTTATCAAGCTCCATAATAGTCGGATAAAAACTTTCAAACCCACTTATAACAATTTTATAACAAGATGATTGATCATTCTCAACAGATATGGGATTCTCATATAAATTCAAGACATCTCCAATCCCATTTTTAATAGTAGTACAATTAATATTATCAAGTAACATAGGACCATCATCTAGAGCTTTATCATAAACATTTTCTAAGCAAACTTCCTCATTACCATGCATTTCGGAATTAGGCACATATAAAGGATTATCATAAGTTTTATCAAAATAGCATGGATTATCCTATATAACAGTAGCATAATTGTTTTCACAAGTTTTACTCATAGGGAATATTTCAAGAGAATCCACAAGAACATAACATTCATCCTCCTTTGGTAAGCATGGGGGACAATCAAATAGTGTAAGGGATGAAGAGTTACTCTCATTAGAAGCTAGGCATGGGTAGTTACTCCATTCTTCCTCCTTTTGTTCTTTACTCTCGTCCTCTTTATCATCTAATGAGCTTTCAGGTTCAGCAATTTCTTCTTCCACAAGTTCCTGCAAATTGTGGATACATTCTTATGCATTAATGAGTCTCTCTTTATAAGAAATTTTCTATGCAACAATTAAGGAAGGAAGAGACATAATGTTTAAGTGTATTACAAGCAACACAAGTTTCATAATTTTTAGACATGAAGGATTCTATTTCAAAAGCTCCCATAAATATAACATATTTTTCTACTTCTTCAAATCCAAGATCAATATAGTTATTCCAATGATAGTTCATAATTATAACTTCTTTACTAAAGCCACATTGGAATTTAAGTTGTTTATTATCCTGTTCAGAGCAGCAATTTATATCATGGCGTTTAAGCAAAATTTTAGCAAGTGTATTCAACTTCCCTAACACGCCTATCATGACTTTTCCTTTACGTGATTCTCTATAATTCATATATAATTCATTAAGTTCTTCCATAACAACAATTTTTTATTTTCGGTTTTTCAAATTTTTATGTTTTTTCGGTTGTATAAAATAAAAAAAGACAAAAATAAACTAAACAAAATAAAACTAAACAGAAATAAACTAATCACAAATAAACTAGAAAGAAAAATAGAATACAATAAAATAAAAACAGTGAGGAGAGGTAGAGTGTACTCCCTAGGTGAGGTTATGAGTAGAGCTATGCCTCCCCGGCAACAGCGCCAGAAAATAGTCTTGATAACCCACAAGTATAGGGGATCACAACAGTCTTCGAGGGAAGTAATACCCAAATTTATTGATTCGACACAAGGGGAGGTAAAGAATACTTATTAGCCTTAACAACGGAGTTGCGAATTCCGCTGCACCTGGAAAAGCACTAGTAATAGGGGTGATGTGAAAGCAGCAATTGTATGAGAGCAGTAGTAACAGTAACACAGAGACAATAGCACCAGAGAACAGTTGTTTGTGTGGAGTTGACTTTAGAGCAATGATGATGACAGAAGGAACGTGGTTCCCAGCTATCTACACTAGTGATAACTCTCAAAGAACAAGTGTCGGGTGAACAAATTATAGTTGGGCAATTGACAATATTGAAATAATATTAAGTAAGAATATCCAGATTATTAATTAAGTAGGCATGTTTTCCATATATAGTTTGTGCGTGCTCGCAATGAGAAACTTGCATAACATCTTTTGTCCCGCCAACCCGTTTGAAGCGGGGCCTCTACGGAAACTACTGGCAATTAAGGTGCTCCTTTTAATAGAGCACCAGAGCAAAGAATTAACACTTGGGGAAAACATGTGATCCTCACATCAAAGACATTCCCTCCGGTTATCCCAATTGCTGTTACTTTGGGCCATCGGTTCCGGACAATGACATGTGCATACAATTTGTAGATACAATCTAAGCAATAAATAGAGAATTTAGATCTAAGATCATGCCACTCGTGCACTAGTGACAAGCATTAAACACAAAAAGATTGCAGCAACAATAACTTCACAAACTTATATAGATAGACTGATATTAATGTAACAATTCATCGGATCCCAACAAACACAACACGGATTACATCATATGGATCTCAATCATTTATAGCAGCTCATGAGAACATTGTATTGAAATACATGAGAGAGAGAGTACCAACTAGGTACAGCCAAGAACCCGTAGTCCATGGCGGAACTACTCATAAACCATCATGGAGTCGAAGTGGAGGCGGTGGAGTCGATGGAGAAGGTTCCAGGGGTCAATCCATGTCCCGGCAGGGTGCCGGAACAGGAACTTCTGACCCCCGACACATGTCGACGATGGCGGCGGCGCTGCAAAGCTTTTCGTGGAAGATAGCCTATCGTATATTTATTTTTAGGTCAAGGAGGTATTTATGGGCGAAAGACCAAGGTCGGAGGGCGCCTGAGGGCGCCACACCACCTCCCGGCGCAGCCAGAAGTGGGGTCGCGCCACCAGGTGGTGTGGCCGCCTCGCGCCCCTCTTCGTCTCGTCTTCGGTTTTCCTGGACGCATATTTTCCAAAAATAATTCCTGGTTGACTCGTTTCCAATTTCGCGGATATTTCTTTAAGTACTTTTCTAAAACCAAAAACAGTAGAAAACAAGGAACTGGCACTGTGGCATCTTGTTAATAGGTTAGTCCCAGAAAATGCATATAAAACATGTAATACAAGATATAATATAGCATGGAACATAAGAAATTATTGATACGTTGGAGACGTATCAGCGTCCCTCCTGAAGAAGGCCGAATGCTGATCAAGGACATCCATAGTGGGGAGTGCGGCCACCACTCGTGCGCGTGCACCCTCGCAGGCAAAGTCTTCAGAAGCGGCTTCTACTGGCCACAAACGCTTCAAGATGTGGTCACAATAGTCCAAGCTTACGACGCCTGCCAGTACCACGCCAAGCATATCCTTCAGCCGGCGCTGGGCCTCCAGACCATCCCGCTCTCCTAGCCGTTCGCGGTCTGGGGGCTGGACATTTTGGGCCCCTTCCCGAAATTGCAAGGCGGCTAGCGTTACCTCTTCGTGGCCATCTACCAGTTCTCCAAGTGGCCCGAGGTCGAACCGTCGCGCAGCATACCAGACGGGGCAGCGGTTAAATTCATCAAGAGCCTGGTCTGCCGCTTCGGAGTGCCTAATCGCATCATCATCAAAAATGGCTCACAGTTTTCCAACGACATCTTCCGGTCTTACTGCGAAAAACTCGGCATCAAGCTCTGCTTCGCCTCGTCGGCTCATCCACAGAGAAACGGTCAAGCCGAGCGAGCAAATGCGGAAGTCCTCAAGGGTTTGAAGACCAGAAGCTTCAACATCCTCAAGGGCAAGGGCAAGGACTGGATCGACGAACTCCCATCTGTGCTCTGGTCCATACGCACAACTCCCTAAAAGCCCACTGGCAAAACGCCATTCGCCCTCGTCTATGGAGACAAAGCAGTCCTCCCAACAAAAATCAAGCATGGATCCCCACAGGTCTTTGCCTTCAATGAGGACACGCAGGAGGACCTCCACAGCGACGACATGCTGCTTCTCGAGGGATTGCGCCACCGTGTGAACGGCAGTTGACCACCTAGAGGGGGGGTGAATAGGTGGTGACCAATTTTTATCTCTTTTTCAGTTTTTAGGCTAGCGGAAAGTAAATTGTCTAGATGTGCAACTAGATGATACAAGTGACAAACTACAAGGAAACTAGGCAAGTACAGGAAATAAAGATGCGGTAAAGGAGAGTGGAACGAAACAACCGTAGGAACTCGAAGACCAAGATTTTATCCCGAGTTCCACCACATAGGTGTACGTCTCGTTGGAGAGGTGTGAGCTACCACAAAGGTTTGCTCAACGCCACAAAGGCCTCACCCTATTCTCCTGTGAATTCGACCACAAAGGTGCGAATCCACACTTCCAATAAGGACTCCTTTAAGGGCGGAGAAAGTCCCATACAAATTCGTGAGGCACACACCCACAACTGAATTGGGGCTCTCACAACGACCACAACAGGTCACTTCCACAAAGGAAGCCACAAAGGATCAAATTACACAAGGTTGAACCTAGCTATCCAAAAAGGAACCCTTGATTCGTTGCCCCTCAAGAAATAGAGGGGGAAAGTCAAATCTCTTCGGTGGAGATGTAGACCGGTGGCTTCTCCCTCAGATCCCCAAGTATCAACGGATTTGAGTGGCTAGATTGGGAGATCCGGGAGAAACGAGCTTCAGCACCAATGGAGGAGAGAGAAAATCTGGAAGCTTAGAATGCTGGAGGTAGGTGGAGGGGTATTTATACCCCTCCCCAAAATCTGCCCGTTGCACAGCCGCCAGCCCGGAAATCTCCGGGTTGAGGACCGGAGATCCCCGGACCCCGGAAATTTCCGGTGCAATTTTCGGTTGAGCAAGAAACTGGATCAGTACTGGTTGGGCTTCTTGACTTGGGCGAAAATCCTCTGACACTCGGAGATCTCCGGATTGGGGCTCGGAAATCTCCGAGCGCCGGAAATCTCCGAGAGGATTTCCGGCTAAAATTGTTTTGGACTCAGTACGCACTTAGAGTTCAGAACTTGGTCGAAATTCCTCTGTCACTCGGAGATCTCCGGACTGGGGCTCAGAAATCTCCGAGCGCCGGAAATCCTCCGGAAATCTCCGGGAGGATTTCCGGCTCAGCTTGAGTTGGAGTCAGTACGCATTTGAATTCAGACTTAGTGATAATAAAGGATGGCTCGGAAATCTCCGGTTTGTGGACCGGAAATTTCTGAGCCCCGGAAATCTCCTGACTGAAATCCTGAACAAATACGAGGTGTAATTGAAATGACATTTAGGCAACCTAAGTATTCCTCTTTGACAGTCAACCTATAAAATAGCCTGCATGCTTCATCACAAACATTAGAATACTTTTTGTGTTGTCATTAGTCACCAAAACTTGGGAGTACATAGAATGCACTTTCAATCTCCCCCTTTTTGGCGAATGATGACAACACAAAAAAGGAGTGGATTTGCAAAATATAGACGGAGCTCCCCCTAAGTGAGTGCACTATTTAAGAATGTCTTTGAAATACAAAGTGCACATTCCTTAGGATCAACACTCCCCCTAGATTTTACAAAGCACACACAAACACAATAGAAGCAACAAACTTAGATAAATAGTTATTACAATAGAGAATTTAACAGTACTCATGTCTCACACACATGACGAACAAAACACAGTCACGAAAAAAGAGAGCACTGAAGGAAGCAAAGCGAAAAGAAAGAAGTGCTCTTAGCCCATGCAAATCCCGAGAGTCCTAGAGATACTTCTCCCCCTTTGGCATCAAGATACCAAAAAGGGAGGAGGTTCCACTAACGTCCCATGACTCAAGAGTCGGAACCCGCGTCCTGATCATCTTCCTCTTTCTCCTCTGTGTCAGCATTCTCAAGATCGCTGTCTTCTGGCACAACATCATCCCAATCAAATGTGAGACCATCTGCATTCCAATCCTTGAAGGGAACCCGTGGCTTCAAAGGTTGCTTCGGAGCAGGCATCTTCATGTGAGCCATCATTGCTTCTTGGCGCTGCATTATGCGATGGTTCTGAGAGTAGATGGAGTAGTTCTCACTGTGAATGCAACAGTTCATGTTCATGATTTTCTCAATTGCTCGAACTACCCAGGGGCGACTTTTCTTGGCAGCTTTCTTGATGTTGTGATTGGAGGGAACCCGAGATGGACCACCAAAAATGTCATCCTCATTGATAGCATGCATGGTGGCTTGTTGTTGAACGAAATGAGCAGATTTCTGGACAAGCAGGGATGGCTTGTGAGGCTGAGTGGCAAAAGCTGCATCAAAGTCATCACCGTCTTGCTCAGACAGCTTGTAGAGGCTCTTGATGAGCAACATTATATAAGGAGCATATGGAGGAACTTTCCTCTCAAAGACTGCTAGTGACATCTCCTGGAAAATAAAGTCCATGACATCCCCCTTATAGATCTCCTGCTGAACTGCATACTCCCCAAGATAGGCATCATGAGCTTTGGCCATCAAGTTTACTAGAGCCCCGGCAATATTATATGCATTGCCGGCAATGGGAGCAATGGTCCAACGGAACATGCGCAGCAGGATATCATAAGTGGGTAGGAGGCCATTCTGAGAGCCAATCCTCCCTCCAGGCTGGTATAGATGAGTCATGACGTGTTTGTTGTAGGACACACCATGGACATGCATGCGGGCACCAGCTGCAGTAGAGAGACCACGGAAAGGACATCCAAGAATCTGAGCAAACTCTCTGAAGGAAGAAGTCAAGCGCTGCCTGCCAGACATCCAAGTCATCCCAATATCCTCTGAGGAGTCAAACACCACAGTGGCATAGAACTGATGGATAAGAGAGACGCTGTAGTTGCACTCAGTTCTCATCAATGGCTCCAAACCCAAAAGACCACACACCTTCACAGCACCACCAAAATAATCTGCCTTCTTCATTAATTTGTCAAAGTCAATCCACTTCATGGGGCAGATTGGCTTGTCAATGGAGAACTTCTGATAGACTTCCCTGTAGATCCATGCCATCTCAGTGCAAAAGTAAGTGGGATCATCAGACTCCACATCATAGGATAGGTCACTTCGCCACTTGCAAAAACTTCCTTTGTTGAAGTCTTCAAGACGGAGCTCGGTCTTCTTCTTCTTATTAGCACCAATAGGTTTCCTGAGGATGGTTGAGGACTCAGTTTGTGAGTTGTCTTCACTGGAGGACCCACTGGGAGGGCGTGAGTGAACTGGTTTGGCTCTTCCGCGAGTAGCCATTTGCTTGTAGCGGCCACGAGGGTTGGAACCTGCAGGTACACATCATAGAGTGGATGGAACGCATATGGGGTAAGCACTCATGTCCAAGATTGAAGAAAGGAACATACTAGAAAAGTTTTGACAAACACAGTTTCTGGATTGAGCTGTTTTGATTCTGAGCAGGCCGGAGATTTCCGGGTCTGACTCGGAGATCTCCGGGGTCCGGAGATTTCCGAGTGAGGACCGGAAATTTCCGGTCTGCACGAAATTTTGACAGATCTGAACAAAATCTATGGATGAAAAACAGATATGTGCATGTGGAAGGTAGAGCATGCCTAGGGGAGCAATTCTACCAAAGGAAACAACCAACAACCTCCTAAATCTGCTAGGTTAAACGAAAACAAGTTTCGTCCTAGATTTGAAATAAGAGGAGTTACCGGAGGACATTGCGAAAAGCGTGCGGATGGAAACGAAGCCCTTGACGAGGAGAAGCAGATCCCCGAAGCACGCAAGAAACCATCGAACGATCCACCCGCAGCGAGGAAAGGAAAAATTGGAGATTTTCGGAGGAGAGAGAGGATTAGGGCACGGGGTGGATGAACTGGCCGGTCCACCCGTGCCCTTATATAGACAGGAAAATTTGAACCGGAAATTTCCGGACTGAGGCTCGGAAATTTCCGGGTGCCGGAGATTTCCGGGGCTATTTCCGGATAGGACTTAGCCCTGGAAAACTTTTGGCACACTCGGAGATTTCCGGACATCGGACCGGAGATTTCCGGACCCCGGAGATTTCCGGCTCTAATTCCGATTCAGCTTCGCCTCAGGTCAGTGCCGAAATTGAAAAGGACTTAGGTGCCAAAAATCGCAGGGGCCGGAGATTTCCGAGTCTCAGCTCGGAAATTTCCGGACGCCGGAAATTTCCGGGACTATTTCCGGTCAAGAATCAACGCAGGTCAGTGCTGATTTTTGAATGGACTTAGTCTCGAAATTTTCTGGTGGCCCGGAGATTTCCGAGTAAGGCTCGGAGATTTCCGTTCAAACCCAAAAACTCCAGGAACAAGATACCAAAAAGGGACATGAGTGGGGAAAAGCATGTTTACAGGATAGTGAAAGGCTTAGGATAGATACTCAAACTGAAAAGAAGACACACTCAAGTTGCAAAAACCATAAAACACAAGAGAATACCAACAAGAGTGTGTTTTCCCAAAAGAACCAAAGACAATGCAAGTGAGAATAAAATAATAAAACCAAATGGAATCCAAAGAGAAAGAGAGTTGGTGGCCGAGGCCACCGTGTATGAGTTGTAGCATGGTACCGCGAAGATATATCTTGGGTCCATAACTACATCTCAACATTGAAGCTCACAAATTAGATTCAATTTGAAGTTTTAGCAATGATATGTCACTATATGCATAATAGGGGGAGGAAGAGTCCAATGTATTAGGAAAACACTCCCCCTAAGTCCATGCGTACCTCTAGGTCTTATAAAACCTTAAACGTTGGAGTGTGTGTACGGAGCTCAAGCCAAGGCCCGAGAATCTATGATATTGAGCTCATTCCTCAAGTAGCAAAAGCGATGAGAATACGTATCGATTCGAGTCTTGCGACCGGCGCGAAAGTTTCTCCAAAATCGATGCCTTCGACTTGAGAGAATCCTTGAGCCACCAACCGCGCCTTGTTCCTCACAACGATACCATGTTCATCTTTCTTGTTGTTGAAGATCCACTTAGTGCCGATAACGTTGCGGCAATCTTTAGGCTCCTCAACTAGACGCCACACTTTGTTGCGCTCGAAGTTGTTAAGTTCTTCATGCATAGCCCCTAGCCAATCGGGATCTTCAAGAGCATCAAAGACTTTCTTGGGCTCGACCATGGAAATGTGTGCTTGATGCTCACTAAAGTGAGCTAATTGACTTCGTGTGGAGACCCTTGCTCGAATATCACCAATGACCTTGTCGAGAGATAATGCTCTAAGTTCCAAAAAATTTGCAAAGCGAGCTTGACGACGAGTTTCAATTGCCGCCCTTGTGGTGGGGACAATTTCTTGACCATCTTGATCCTTTGGATCCTCGTCTTGACCTTCTTGTGGGCCTTGATCATCATGAGAAGTCTTTTCATGAGGTGGAGAAGGATGATCTTGCCCTTGAGTAGAACTTGGAGAAGTGGATTTGGCTTCGATAATCTTGGTGGAGGAGGCATGATCTTTTTGTTGATGAAGATCTTGTTGAGATTCATCATGAGCTTCATCTTGAGAAGAAATAGCATGCCCTTGTTGAGGAGGATCTTGAGATTGTTCTTGAGGGGAATCATCATTTTCTATGGGTGAACCACCTTGTGGTTCTTGTGATGGTGAGGTTTCCTTGATGGGAGAACTTGAATCATCTTGAACAACTTCTTTATGGACTTCAGTTGGGCGTAGAAAGCCCACCCCCATCTTCTTAATAGCATCAAAACGTTGTTCATCACCTACATCACAAACACCAACTTGCTCCACTTGGGAGCCATCATTTTCATCGAATTCCACACTACAAGACTCTATGATAATCCGGGAGGATTTATCAAAGACTCTATAAGTGTGGGACTCGCTACCATAACCGACAAAGATCCCCTCAAGAGACTTAGAGTGAAACTTACCCAACCGGACACCCTTGACGAGATAATAGCACTTACATCCAAACACTCGGAAGTAGCCAATGTTGGGTTTATTGCCGGTGAGGATCTCATATGGAGTCTTCTTCAAACCTTTGCGGAAGTAGAGGCGATTAGATGAGTGACATGCGGTGGAAATAGCCTCCGCCCAAAATTTGATGGGAGACTTGAACTCCACCAACATAGATCTCGCCATATCGATGAGAGTCCGGTTCTTTCTTTCGGCAACGCCATTTTGTTGAGGAGTGTAAGCAGCGGAATATTGATGACGAATGCCTTCTTCACTAAGAAAGTCGTTAAGAGTGTAGTTCTTGAATTCCGACCCATTGTCACTACGAATAACCAAAATGGGAAGGTCATATTGGCGTTGAACTTACTTTGAGAAGTCGATGAAGACTTGTTGAGTTTCATCCTTGGTCTTGAAGAAATAGACCCAAGTATATCTTGAATAGTCATCAACAATCACGAGGCAATATTTCTTGCCACCAAGACTTATCTCCAGAATTGGTCCAAATAGATCAACATGAAGGAGTTCCAAAATCCGGGATGACGATATGATGGTCTTGCTTGGATGAGGAATGTCATGCATCTTGCCTTCCACACAAGCTCTACAAATTCTATCCCTTGAAAAGGAAACATGATCTTTTAGTCCAAGAATGTGGCCACCCTTGTGAAGACTTTGCAAAGTACGCATGTTTACGTGAGCTAGTCGGCGTAGGCTTTTCCGAAGAGACACATGGCTTGAGAAGTGGTGGCTCCGGAGAAGTCCACCACATAGAGCTCATGCTCCACGTGCCCCACGAAAGCCACTCTTAGCGACTTGCTCCACAAGAGGACCACAATGTCCTTATCAAAGAAGGGAGAGATCCCCATCTTTGTTAAGGCACGAACCGATAACAAATTATAGCCAAGAGATTCAACAAGCATGACATTGACAAGAGAAATGTCGGGGGCAACTACCACTTTGCCAAACCCGGTTACCTTAGACCTTGATAAGTCACCAAAAGTTACGGTTACTTGATCTTCATTAGGTTTCAACTCCGTAACAAGTTCTTTTCTCCCGGTCATATGACTTGTACATCCACTATCAATTATCCATTTTGAACCACCGGGAGCAAGATCCTACAAGAGATTAATTCTTGCATTTAGCAACCCATTGCTTCACAATGGGTGCTTTATGGTTAGCGACAAGAGATTTAGGAACCCAAATAGCATATGAAATAAAACCATAGTAGGGTCCAATGTAACGAGCACAAACATTCCCATAATAATCGACATATAAAGCATAGTTAGGGTTGTTGTCCCCGGCGTGATCTTTACGAGTAGGTTTGCCCCTTGTGACATTCCTACTCGCAAGACCTTCCTTTGATTGAATGGAGTCGGCCTTCTTGGCTTGAATGGGTTTGATGCTCTTGGGAATGCCCTTCTTGGCATTCATCTTGATGGGAGGCACATATCCAAGACCTTCCTTTCCTTGTCGAGTGTGAGGCTCCACGATGGGAGTCTCAACAACTTGTTTACCTTTAAAAAAGGATGATCTTGGATGTGGCGGCCTTAGTCATCTCACTCTTCAACCTAGCATTCTCCTTCACAAGATTAGCATTATCACAAGAACACTTAGAGGTAGAGATGCTAAGAGAATCAAGGTTAGTTAGCCGAGTTTCAAGTTGGGCATACGACTCTTTTAGAAGAGCATGTTCACTCTCCAAAGCTTTGTGAGCTATGACGAGCTTTTCCATGTCCTCAATGAGTCGAACATGCCCAACCGCAAATTCGGCTTTATCTTGTTGAACCATCTTGAATTTAGCAAAGTACATATCACGATCCTTAATGATCTTAGCATGTGAGGAGTTATGAGTTTCCTCAATAGTTTCAAGTTGCTCCTCAAGACGAGCATGAGACTCTTCAATCTCCTCAAGAGAGGACTTCAAATAAGATAGAGAAATAGCGTCTTCTCTTTCTATATTACCCTTCTCTTCATTGAGATGCTCTAGCTCACCAATTCGAACCATGAGGGCACCAACATGTTTCTTTCTATCACCTTGCAAGTTAGTGATAAAGGAGTCGAACGCCACAAGCTCTTGCTTGATTTGAAAGCTAGAGGCATCATCAAGCTCATTCATTTCATTCATGAGAGAGGAGGAGGATGAAGGTACCTCCGATGCCTTTGCCATAAGACACTTTGAGCTCTTGGTGATGGGGTTCTCATTAGGCGATGTGAATAGACACGATGAAGAGCTTGTCGTAGTTGAAGGAGTTCTTGTCGTTGATGGAGAGATGATAGTTGTCGAGGTAGTGGCAAGGGCCGCCACTTCATTTGGGGTTTCTTCCTCCGACTCTTCATCATCGGTGGGATACTCCTCTTGAGTCAACAACATCATGCGAGGCTTCTTGTTAAAAGGCCTCTTCTTTCCATAGGCCTTCTTGGGAGGCATCTTGGTTTTGTCCTTGAGCACTAGACGTCCACCATGCTCTTCTCTTTTCTCATAAGGGCACTCGGCAACGAAATGGAACTTGTCTTGACAATTGTAACATGTCCTTGACTTCGAGGGTGAGACCCTATCGGCTTGAGGTGCATTCTTGTCAAATCGCATCTTGCCTCTTGAGGGATTGTTCCAAAAGGTGCGAGCTGCAAGAGCAAGATGGTCATTGTAAGCAATCTTGAGTGCTTCCTCGGACATGGCGGCAAAGCTTCCAAGATCATCATCATCGTTGTCTTCCTCAACGGTAGCCTTCAAAGCAAGGTTGGTTGTGCCTCTTTGCATTCCAAGAGCCCTTGCCCTTGCATCTTGAGCATTCTTCGTGGCCACCTTGTATGCGGCCATCTCTTGCATAACCTCATTAGATGTCATGAGATGATAGTTGTGTCTTCCTTGAAGACTCTCGACGTCGGTAGGCTCACAAGCCATCATAGAGCTAGCATACTTCCTTTATATCCAAGCATCATCAATATGAGAGGCACCCACTTCTCGAAAGCTTGTGTCTATGGTCACCAATCTTTGATACATCATCTCATGGTCTTCACCATCAAGCTTGAAGAAGCCCTCGGCTTCATTGCTCAAAGAGTCATAGCGGTTCCTTCTCATGCTATCATTTCCAACGAACAACTCGGATAGACCATCCCATGTCTCCTTGGCGGTGGTGAGATGTTGAATGCGAGCCATGTCCTTGTTCCCAACCGCCTTTTGGATCAAGTAGAGAGCGGTGGCATCAAGTTGAGCCTCCACCACTTCTCTTCTTGTTAGGTTGGTCGGATCATGCGGCTTGTATCCAACTTGAATGATGCGCCACAACTCGATTGAAGAGCTGCAAACATGAGACTTCATCATGTATTGCCATTGAGAAAAGGTGTAATCTTTAAGCAATGGGGGATCACCCCTATGAGAAACTTGCGGGTGAGGAATAATGGGATCGGGGGTTTGGTATTGGGATGGGGGAGGATTGGCGTTGTAGCCTTTAGGCACTTCATCATTGGATGATGGAGTGTTTTGATGGGTTGAGGAACTACTAGCATCACCCTTCCCATCCAAAGGCAATTGCTTTCCCTTTATCAATTCGGGGTCCACATCAAGAGTAACGCCCGGAAGCACCGGAGGCTTTGAGGGCAATGCAAGAGAGGTTTCTTTAGATGTCTTGAGAGACTCAAGCATATCATGAAACTTCTTGAACTCGGTTTGTATAGACGATGTCAACTTTGTTTCCAAAGAGTTGATATCGGCCATAGTGGCACCTTTCTCTTGCATTGCCGCCAAAGTCGCGGCGTCCGTTTCGGAACCCTCTTTTGGGTCAACTTGCATTGTCCAAGGTTGGTCTCAAGCGGTGAAGCTTTTAAGAGACAACCTAGCTCTGATACCAATTGAACGGCAGTTGACCACCTAGAGGGGGGGGGGTGAATAGGTGGTGACCAATTTTTATCTCTTTTTCAGTTTTTAGGCTAGCGGAAAGTAAATTGTCTAGATGTGCAACTAGATGATACAAGTGACAAACTACAAGGAAACTAGGCAAGTACAGGAAATAAAGATGCGGTAAAGGAGAGTGGAACGAAACAACCGTAGGAACTCGAAGACCAAGATTTTATCCCGAGTTCCACCACATAGGTGTACGTCTCGTTTGAAAGGTGTGAGCTACAACAAAGGTTTGCTCAACGCCACAAAGGCCTCACCCTATTCTCCTGTGAATTCGACCACAAAGGTGCGAATCCACACTTCCACTAAGGACTCCTTTAAGGGCGGAGAAAGTCCCGTACAAATTCGTGAGGCACACACCCACAACTGAATTGGGGGCTCTCACAACGACCACAACAGGTCACTTCCACAAAGGAATCCACAGAGGATCAAATTACACAAGGTTGAACCTAGCTATCCACAAAGGAACCCTAGATTCGTTGCCCCTCAAGAAATAGAGGGGGAAAGTCAAATCGCTTCGGTGGAGATGTAGATCGGTGGCTTCTCCCTCAGATCCCCAAGTATCAACGGATTTGAGTGGCTAGATTGGGAGATCCGGGAGAAACGAGCTTCAACACCAATGGAGGAGAGAGAAAATCTGGAAGCTTAGAATGCTGGAGGTAGGTGGAGGGGTATTTATGCCCCTCCCCAAAATCTGCCCGTTGCACAGCCGCCAGCCCGGAAATCTCCGGGTTGAGGACCGGAGATCTCCGGACCCCGGAAATTTCCGGTGCAATTTCTGGTTGAGCAAGAAACTGGATCAGTACTGGTTGGGCTTCTTGACTTGGGCGAAAATCCTCTGACACTCGGAGATCTCCGGATTGGGGCTCGGAAATCTCCGAGTGCCGGAAATCTCCGAGAGGATTTCCGGCTAAAATTGTTTTGGAATCAGTACGCACTTAGAGTTCTGAACTTGGTCGAAATTCCTCTGTCACTCGGAGATCTCCGGACTGGGGCTCGGAAATCTCCGAGCGCCGAAAATCTCCGGGAGGATTTCTGGCTCAGCTTGAGTTGGAGTCAGTACGCATTTGAATTCAGACTTAGTGATAATAAAGGATGGCTTGGAAATCTCCGGTCTGTGGACCGGAAATTTCCGAGCCCCGGAAATCTCCTGACTGAAATCCTGAACAAATACCAGGTGTAATTGAAATGACATTTAGGCAACCTAAGTATTCCTCTTTGACAGTCAACCTGTAAAATAGCCTGCATGCTTCATCACAAACATTAGAATACTTTTTGTGTTGTCATTAGTCACCAAAACTTGGGAGTACATAGAATGCACTTTCACCGTGCCACCCTCAGAGTAGCAAAGTACGAGCAAGACCTGCGACACTACCACACCCGCCATGTGCGCTCTCACACTCTGGAGGCGGGCGACCTCGTCCTGAGGCGAATCCTCTCCAGAGAAGGCCTCCACAAGCTCTCACCGATGTGGGAAGGCCCCTTCAGGGTCTCTCACATCGCCAGGCCTGGCGCGGCGCGCCTCGAGACTAAAGACGTCATTCCCGTCAAGAACCTGTGGAACATCATGCATCTGCGCAAGTACTACATGTGATCATAGTAACACACATGATCATTGTCACGTCAGGCATTTTTTGTCTATAGAGGGAAGCTCACGGCTACACCTCCAAGCTTCACAAAGCTTCTCCTGAGGGCCAGCTCTCCGAGCTCTCCTTGTAACGAGCCACCGCAGGCCGTAGAGAGTCTCAACCACTAATGGGTGGTCCCCATGCCTTGACATGGAAAGAACGTTAGCTTGGCAACTGTAACACCCCAGTTCTCTCAGCATTAGTAAGTGTGGTGTTAGCCTAGATTTTCAACCTTAGCAAAAAAAACTTTCATGTGTGTGTAGAATTTTTGTAGCATGAGATATCTTGTTTGCACTCTCTATGCTTTTTGTGTTACCACTAGTCTTCCAAGTTGATAGAAACACTAAAAACCACAACAACTAAAATACAACATAAAATATTGGGATCTTCATGCCTGTTAAAACTTAGCCAAACTAGAAGCCTTCATTAAGCAAACCCTAAATGGTTTTTGGCATGCATCTAGCACATTTTGATCTAGGTCATATATAGTTCCATACCATGCTCTAAGTTTTCACAAAAGAGCTTGTTTGCACATAAATCTCACTAGCTCTAGTAGCCATCAAAATAACATGACCATTTGGGTTATTCTTTTCCTTGTCACTAAAAAATTTCTTTTCTTAAAGAGCTAAATGAGATGTTTAACTTGGGAATTTACAAATTAAGTAGTTTCTCTAAAATATGGTGAGTTTGGGAAATTGACTTATTTTTCTTTTGTGAGTAATGTTTGAATGTTTCAAATTTAGGGTTTGAAAATTTTGGTCTGAGGATTTTTACTCAATACCCTCCACCCTCTCCCTCTCACTCATGTCCACTTCACCTGCTGGAAAAGGAGAGCAGCACCCTCTTCCCTGGCCCCACCTGTCATGGACTTGGGTCACCCCCCCTCTCTCTTCTCTTCTTTTCTCTTCTTTTCCACCCAACCGAAGCTCACCCCCTCTCTCCCTACTGGCCAGGTCGAGTCACCCCGACCAACATCCCTCCTGCCCCTCTTCACCGCCCAGGGGAACCAATCAGACCACCCCTCCCCCTCCCCAAACCACTCCTGTCTGAAGGAGACCCAAACACCGGCCCCTGGTTTTAGAGCTGTGCTCAGCCTCGCCCTCCCCCTTAAATCCTTGCCCGAGGCTCTCCCTCACCTTCTCCACTCACCCCTACCACCCTCGCTCAAAATCGCGTCCTCTCTCGTGCTCTGGAAGAAGAAAACGTCGCCGGTGACTGAGCTCTTCCCACGACACTCATCGTCGATTCTCTTCACCTCTCACTGCCATTTTTGGCCCCTCGAGCGCGCCTCGGCTAGACCAACCCCCTGCCTTCCTTTTCTCTTCTAGTTGCCCGTAGCCGCCGCGCTCATCCTCGACCCGAGGAGCTCGTCTCCGCCACCGCCATGGATGCCGACGTTGCATGCGGGAGCTGAGGGCGTCGTCGAGCTCGCCATCATCCCCTCCGTCGACTTCTGTCCTCCCCCTGGCCCCGCACGGCCTCTGGTGAGCGCCGTCGCCGTCGCCTTTCTCCTCCACGTCTGGTTCATCCGTGCCGCGTCGCGAGGTTGACGACAACCGTGAGCCGTAGATCGCGAGATCTACGGACTGGTTTGAATCCCGCCGTGCGCGTGCGGTCTCGCGCGTTTAAGCTGGCCCAGCTCTGTCTCCCGCGCTGCTCCGCGTGGTCGCTGGGCCGATTCGGCCCTGATCTGGCCGCCCGGCCCTTTTTCCTTTTTAAAATCATTTTCTGTTAATATTTTCCAGTGAATCTTTAGTCTAGCTTTTATTCATTTGTGGTAAATCTACATTAGCTAAAATAATGAGACTAATTTTTTAGCATTCACACACATTTTCTTAATCATGTGGCGTTGCATTTGGTCCAAAATATATTTCCTGTTGTGTGGTAAAATAGATCTAGTAAAAAGTATTCTTTTCACCACTTGGCTAATAACTTGGGTTTTCTAAATCCAAATCAAGCAATCTTGTATCCTCTGGAAAGCCAGTCAAAATGTCTATCTAGATTGGTAAGTCTTGCATGGAGAAGATTACACTAGCAAAAGATATATTTAGTCTAAGAATAACACCGGTAGGTATTTGGAGATTTTTATCTCTAAAATAAAAACACTTTTTGAGGTAAATCCAATTGGAAGTGTTATATATGTGTTGGAGGTATCATATACTCCAAATGTAGATTTTTCCAGTAAACATTTATTGCTTATTGAGTAAATTTCTTAAAAACAGGGAGGTATTCGCTTAAAGTGCATTTCTGTAATTTCAGAGATTATTGCATGTCAAGTTTTGTTTGGTCCAGCCACTTTTGTCCCTAGATTAATGTTGGAGATATTTTTTTGGAATAGCCACATGTTTTTTCTAACTTACCCCACTTGTTTGACACCAAAATACCCCATATTACTTCCTAGACTTAAATAATAGTCAGAAGTTTATGTTATCTTAAAACAAGGATAACTTGAGCTAGGAGTAGCCAAATTTGATGAACAAAATCTCCACTTAAAGAGAAAACTCATATCTCACCAGAAAGGTTAAATATGCATACAGGGGATCTATAAAACTGAGTCTATCTTCTGTTTGAGATTGACATCAGTATCTCTTATCTGATTTTTAATTATTATTGGGTGATAGACTTTCATGCTCAGCCAATTTTCAGAGATCCATATAGTGGTTAGGAGTAATGTGGTAGAAGGGTTTAATTTTAGGAGCAGTACCTTAGGAGTTATGCTTTTTTCATGTAAACAGCCCTTGATGAATATTTAAATGCATTAGTTGTATTCTCTGTTTTGTGATGCTTGCTGTTTGTTAGTATATTTTAGATTGTTATCAACTCGCATTTTAGGATTTACACTAGTCTTGTTTGTTTTCATGTTACGGTAGAACCGCAACCCGAGGAAGAGCAGTACGAGGTAGCTGAGCATACCTACGAAGAAGAACAAGACCAGGGGCAGTACTCTGAGCAAGGCAAGCCCACCTCACCACTATAATGAATCCTATTATTTTATCAAGCATGTTTTGTTTTAAAATAAAATAATGCATGTTTTACTTCTTTTGTGGCACCTTGCCACCCGGAAACTATTTTACAAAATATTGTTTGGCCAAAGTTATCTACTAGAATATTATAGGTGTTACAAAAAGAGTTTATTTGGTGAGCCTAGTTGTTGAAGACTCCATCAAAAAGATTAAGTTTTCTAATAGTCTACCTTCATCTACTTACCTCAAAACTATAGGATGGGAACCTGTTTGATAAAACTGTTTTATGGAGGAAAACCTGAGTTGCTAGGAGCAATCAGCGAGAAAGAAATGTTTTATGCAAACCCGAGATGCTGAGAGCATTCGGAGATGTTGCGAAAACCCGAGATGCTGAGAGAATTCGGAGATGTTGCGAAAACCCGAGCTGGTGGGAGCAGTCGGAGATGGAGGTTTAATTTCGAAGTCCCTGCTGCCGCCCGAACAATTAACCCGTGCAACCACACTACCTGACATGGGTAGGGCTAAGCCGGAATCTTGTCTGTCTTAGTGTTGGGGCTCTCATACTTTCTATGAGGGCTGGGCCCTCGAAGCCGGGTTGTTGTCCGGAAGAGACAATACACTGCTGCGGATCAACAGCCGGACGATTACGGCAGGTCTCCTGACGTGGCGGTGTGGCGTCCCGAGGAAAGACCAAGAGGTCTAGTGGAGCACACGGTGCCGAGGAGAACAAACCTACCGGGAGGCCCCGATACTAGGGTGGTCATAGTGGAAAGTTTTGTTCGTGTTATCCGGACCCCCGCATGTTTCCATATGGCGGGCCGTGGCAGACACGGCGGAATGATCGATAGGTGTGGGTAAAGTGTGCAACCTCTGCAGAGTGTAAATCTATTCGAATAGCCGCGTCCGCGGTCATGGACGGTTGGAAAGGCCACACTAGGCGCCTGGGGAAAGAAGTTGTTTTATAAAGGAAAGCGTTTATGTGGAATCAGGAGGTACCTGGGAGGTACGGAATTTGGGAGAGGATGATTGGTCTCGGGGAGACAATCAGTCTGATCTCAAGGAATGAAAAAGGGTTACCCCTATCCTAGTGTTTTTAGAGGTTTTGCTAAAAAGAAGTTTTCAGTACTTAGATATGTCCTTGCTATATCTAAGAGAAGAGAATTCTATCTCTAAATGTTTTCTTCAACAAAGATATAGAGATGTCGTAATCTCTATGTCGAAAAGCATGGTATTCGAAAACTAAGCCCTATAGTCATATATAGCAGCTATCCCAGTTTTCGAAAAGTGTTTTCTTGCATTATCATGAAAACTTAAGCCTAGAGGTGGTCTTGCGAGTACGTAATTGTACTCATGTGGCTTTGTCCCTGGATATTCAAATGTCCAGATTATAATGAGGAGGCCTACATCGAGGAGGAGGTGTATGACGACGACTTCGCCACTTAGTTGTCACCGGTCAACTGCACTTGTGGGATCAGCGCTCGGAGATGTTAAGGGTCGTCGCTAGCCATGAGCTTCCGCTATCTTAGTTAATTCCGTCCTGCGTGACGAGGTTTGTTGACTTTGGTCGTATGACCGTCTATGTGTTGTAAGACTTTTATTCGTACGACTTGAATGATGTAACTCTTTGATACCTATCTTGGTAATGTGATTGCGATGCACTGATCATTGGGATCGTGATCTTTTATATAACGTGGACATCTCGGACGTGTTTCGAGGGGTCCTTCAAGACTTGGTATCAGAGCCATCGTTGACCTTAGGAGACTCTAGCTAGGTTGGGCGTCGACGTCACGCAAAAATGTTTTTCCCAAAAATTTAGGAGAGTTACTTAAAATATGCAGAATATACTGCTACCCCTCCCCTCTGTTAATTATTACTGGTTAATATTATACTTGCATTAAACCTTATGTTTTTACCTGTTTAAAACTTTGCACACCATTCACTAATTAAACCTCCATTTAAAATTTTGTGTAGATGAGCGGAGAGTTCACGTCGTCGATTCAGTTGGTAGCTGTACCCGACACAGGAGTTTCGCGTCTGCTCCAGGCAGACCTACTCCAGCTGACCCGACACTTGAGGCGTCCGCTACCTGAGCTGCTGATAGGACGTTGTCTACCCATGGTTGGGGACGAGTTGTCCTAGACCGTGAGGTGCATCCTTCGAGGACCGCTGGTGCCACCCTTCGCCGAGGAGCTGATTTAGGATGCCCTTGCATCGACTCAGATGGGGACGTTCGTCACCGTGCTGCAGAGAGCTCTTGCCCGCTTGGTGTGTGCTCACAGCGCCGAGCTGGGCGGCACGCGTTTTGAGTTCTACTCTGGCTTGGACGAGCAGAGTAACCCTGTGCCGCCGTGACCCCACCCCACTTTCGGGAACCACTTGGCCGAGCTGGGACTCCTCGTCGAGTACACCCAGTCTCAGCTGGTCACTAGTCGTTTCGAGAGTGATCTTCACTGCCTGAATCATGACGGTGCTGAGGTGCGGATCTCGGCAGCTGAGCTGAGGATCGAGGACCTGGAGACGCAACTCAAGGCATCTCAGGACAAGCTGAAGACCGTGGAGCTGAAGCTCAAGACCTCAGAGGAGCGTCTAGTGGAGTGCCAGGCAGAGCTCAAGAAGGAGCGCAAGGAGCGTCGTTCCGTCTCTGCGTGTTTCCAGACTACTCGCTTCTACAAGTTCCATCTTGACGGTATGGTTGACATGCTCCGGTCGACCATTGATGACCGCGACGAGAGGATTAGCGAGCTGGAGAGCGAGGTGGAGGCGTTGAGCAAGGAGAACGATGATCTGCTGCCTGATGATGAGGACCCTATGGAGGATATGGGTATGGAGCCTAAGAGTGGGCAGGACGACAACGACCTTCGAGGCGAGGACGGTGAGGACTCGGGAGCTGTGATGTCCGAGGACGAGGTCCCCGACGAGCCACCTTTCGACAGTGACGCTGCCGTGGACGTGGAGTAGCTATTTGCGTAGTATCTTTTGGGTTAGGACCGAACCATCGCGATAAGTGGATGCGATTGTGTGGTCTAGATAGCATGAGTGTGTGCCTGAATTATTTGTAAGACTATGTCAGTTCGGTGTTTTGTGGTTGTGAACTATGTGATGATGCTTTTGGAACCTTGCTATGGAGTGGATCATGTCTTATTATGAGTAATGTCTTGCTAAAATTTATATGCTATTGTGTATGATTGATGAACTCTTTTCCCAAAACCTGTTTTAAAAATTCTAATAAGAAAATTAATGTGTGTTTTAATCTGAAATTCAGAATGGCAAGGGATCCACCACCACTCCCACCACCCGAGCCGTCTATGGCTCAAGTGCTACGTCTTCTCTTGGAGGATCGCGAGGCAGATCGCGCTGAGAGGAATGCCAACCTTGCCACCCTGCAGCATCTTGCTCAGATTGTCGTCAACCAGAATGGCGGCCAAGGAAATGAGGAACCCGCTCCAAGCTTCGTGACTTTCAGAACACCAATCCTCCAGTCTTCTCCAAGAGTGAAGTACCGCTGGATGCGGATGATTGGATCCGTACCATCAAGAACAACCTGAGAGTCGCCCAAGTGGGTGACAACAAGAAGGTGGACTACGCCACTCACTACCTCTCTGGGCCTGTCCGAGCATGGTGGGAGGCTATTCGTGTTTTGTTGCCACCGGAGGAAGTTGTGGCTTGGGAGGCATTCAAGACCAAGTTCTTAAAGCGTTATGTGCCCTCCGGACTCGTCAATATCATGCGAGAGAGGTTCCTGCAGCTCAAGCAAGGCGGTATGTCTGTGAGTGAGTACTTGGAGAAGTTCACTTCTCAAGCAAGGTATGCGCCCACTGATACGGATACCGAAGACAAGAAGAAGAAGAGGTTCATGAATGGGCTCCATGATGAGATGCAGTGTATCCTGGTGGTGATGCCATTCAGCGACCTGGAGTCTCTGGCGGATGCAGCCATTATGATGGAGCACAAGCGCAAGGCTTCGTTTGATGACCGCAAGCGTCGCCAGCAGATGCAGCAAGGCAGTAGCAGCAGCAGCCCAGCCGGGAGTTATCCCCGTCCGCGCCCTTCACCTCCACCAAGGCCTTCTTATCCATCACCAAGGCCTCCAATCTTTGCACCAAGACCCAGCTACTCTCCCCGCCCGCCTGCACCTCGTCCTGGAGGTGGTTCCAACCCCGGCTTCAACTTTAATAGGCCGCCTGCTCCTAAGCCAACTGGAGGATGTTTCACTTGTGGACAACCTGGACATTTCTCGCGGGAGTGTCCCACTAGACAGCCCGCCGGTGGTCGCCCGAATGCGACAAAGATGAATCAAGGGCCACCCCGTCCACCTGGAGGCAAGAACCCGTATCCAAAGAAAGCAGCCCCTGCCACCCGAGGCCATCTGAACCATATCAGCGCAGAGGAAGCTCAGGAGACACCAGACCTGGTTATGGGTACGTTCCCTGTCAACTCAGTTCCTGCCTCGGTTTTCTTTGATTCAGGAGCTTCCCATTCCTTCGTTACGGAGCTGTTTGTTAGGAAAAGTGGTATGGTTCCAACTTTGATGCATCGTCCTATGAGGGTGCAAATTCCGGGGGCCACTACCAAGGCCACTTTGTCGTGCAAGGAGACTCCTGTGGAAATTCAAGGAGCCCGATTCCATGCAGACTTGGTGGTCTTAGGAAAACAAGGGATAGAAGTAGTTTTAGGAATGAATTGGATGGCAGTCAACCGGGGGAAGATTGATTGCACTAACAAGTCTGTCACCCTAACCAACCCGGAAGGACAAGAAATTACACATTTCTCGACCCATTACTCCACCTCGGGTCATTTCCACAAGAGTGTTGCTGGAACCGTTTTGGAAGAGGTACCGGTAGTATGCTTACCCGGATGTTTTTCCCGAAGAGTTACCCGGTATGCCCCCTGATCGGGATATCGAGTTTATCATTGAGTTGGTACCCGGTACTGGTCCTATAGCTCAAAAACCTTACCGGATGAACCCCGAAGAGTTCCTGGAACTAAAGAAGCAGTTGGATGACATGCATAGAAAAGGGATGATTCGCCCTAGTGCGTCACCCTGGGGGTCACCAATCATTTTCGTGGATAAAAGGGACGGTACCACTCGCTTGTGTGTGGATTATCGTAAGTTAAATGATGTGACTATTAAAAACAAGTATCCTCTACCCAAAATTGAAGATCTATTTGATCAGCTCAACGGAGCCCGAGTCTTCTCTAAGATCGATCTCCGCACCGGTTACCATCAGCTGAAAGTAAGAGAATCTGACATCCCTAAGACGGCTTTCATCACTCGTTATGGATTGTTTGAGTATACGGTGATGTCTTTCGGCCTAACTAATGCCCCTGCCTACTTCATGAACCTCATGAACAAGGTCTTCATGGAATACTTGGATAAGTTTGTAGTTGTCTTCATCGATGACATCCTGATTTATTCCAAGTCAGAAGAGGAGCATGAAGAGCATCTGAGATTGGTTCTCGGTACCCTTCGAGAGCACCAGTTGTATGCTAAGTTCAGTAAGTGTCAGTTCTGGTTGAAAGAAGTAGGGTTTCTTGGCCATGTTATCTCAGCTGGAGGGATATCTGTATATCCTACCCACATCAAGTCCATCCTTGAATTCCCAACCCCCACCAACCAGACCGAAGTGAGGTCCATCCTCGGATTAGCAGGTTATTACCGCAAGTTTGTTGAGGGATTCTCAAGCATCGCAAAGCCTCTTACCCAACTATTGAAGAAGGACCAGAAGTTTGTTTGGACCGACAAATGTGAAGCCAGCTTCCAGGAACAGAAAAAGCGCCTTACTACCGCACCTATTTTAACCATGCCAGATGTGACCAAAGATTTTGTGGTTTATTGCGATGCCTCCAAACTTGGACTTGGATGTGTCCTTATGCAAGAGGGCAAAGTGATTTCCTACTCGTCGCGACAACTCCGCACGCATGAGCAGAATTACCCAACCCATGATCTAGAGCTTGCTGCCGTGTTTCATGCGCTCAAGACTTGGCGACACTTTCCGATGAGCAACCGTTGCGAAATTTACACCGATCACAAGAGACTGAAGTAAATCTTCACCCAGAGGGATTTGAATATGAGGCAGCGAAGATGGATAGAACTCATCAAGTATTATGACTTGGACATCCATTACCACCCTGGAAAAGCGAACGTTGTGGCTGATGCCCTTAGTCGACAGCCGTGTTCGTTCAACTCCATGATAAAGACTCAACAGCCAGAACTCTGGGAAGAGCTTGAGAAGATTGGGTATAGAAGTAGTCAGCTATGGGGCAGTCGATCAACTCCTGTTGCAACCCACCTTATGGGAGCAGATCAAGGAAGCACAGAAGGGTCACGAAAGCATTGAGGGCATCAAAAGAAGATTGGACAAAGAGGAAGTCCCTGGGTTCACCATCGACTCTGACGGTATTCTTTCGTACAAGGGACGCATCTGCGTACCGTCAAATCCTGCTTTGAAGCAGTTAATTATAAAGGAGGCCCACGAGACTTTGTATTCTATCCACCCCGGTGGAACCAAGATGTACCAGGATTGAAAACAAAATTTCTGGTGGCATGGCATGAAGCGCGAGATTGCACTCTTCGTCCAGAATTGCGACATCTGCCAACGGATCAAGGCAGAACACCAGCGACCCGCTGGATTACTCCAACCTCTCAAGTTGCCCGAGTGGAAATGGGACGAGATTGGCATGGATTATATCACTGGATTACCCCGATCCAATCGCGGACATGACGCTATTTGGTTTATTGTGGATAGACTCACCAAGGTCGCATATTTCTTACCTGTGCGCACCACCCATCGATCGGATCAACTGGCAGATCTTTATATGTCCCGTATCGTCAGCCTTCACGGGATTCCCAAGACCATTGTGTCTGATAGGGGGACCCAATTCACCTCTCGTTTCTGGTTTAAGCTTCATGAAGCCCTGGGGACAAAACTATTTTTCAGTACCGCATATCACCCCCAGACAGGAGGACAAAGAGTGTAACGCCCCGGGTTTTATCCCCTTTTAATTTGGTGTGTTTATCTTTTTTTTTGCATCGACATAGCATCGCATTGCATCTCATTAATTTAATTGTTGCATTTAAATTTAATTTTCACAATTAAATTCAAATGCATTTCAAATTAATTAAAAATGTGTTATTTTCAAATCTTTTAAAAATGTTAAAAACTAGTTTATTAAATTGTCTATGCAAAACTAAAAATATTTTGTAAAGGTTTCGTATTCAAATTCCTCCTCGTTTTTGTTTAAAAAATATAAAACATAAAAGTTTAAACGGGAGAAAAAAAACTAAAGCCAAAGCCCATCTAACCCCAAACCCTAGGTTTCCCCCCCCCCCCCCTCAGAAATTTCTTCCCACCCCCTGACTTTTTGCAGCCACCCTCTTTCTTTTTCTGTGATTTTTGCAAAAGTCCTCCCACCTCTTCTTTTCTCTTTTTCCCCCTCCTTCTCTTTTCTTTTCCTTCTTTCCTTTTTCTTTTCCTCCTTTCTTTTATTTTTCTCTTTCTTCCTCCTTCCGCTAGGGAGAGAAATCCCGAGCCTTCCCGCACCGAGCTCCCGAGCCCCTGCGCCCCGTCGCCTCCTCCCCCGACCCGCCGGCGCCCTGCTTCGCTGCTTCGCCGCGCGCGCCGTCGCCCGCCTCCGGATCGCCGCCCGACGCCCTGCTTTCACGCCCCTGCTCGCGCCGCGTCGCCGCCCCCACGGCCGCGCCGCCGCGCGCCCGCCGGCCGCTGCCCGCGTCGTCGCTGCGCCGCAGGCCGCCGCGCGCCAGCCACCGCGCGGCCCCTCGCCTCCGGCTCCTCCCGCGGCGCCTCCACCGCCGACCCCGTGCGCCTCCCCGCCTCCGCGCACCACGCTACGCCGCGCGCCGCCAGCGCGTCTCCCGCAGCGCCGCCGCCTCCCGCCGTCGCCCTGCGCCTCCCAGGCCCGCGCCCCCGGCCGCCCTCGCCTCCACCCGTCGGCCGAGCCGCGCGCCCGCGCGCCGCCGCTCCCCACGCTCGCCCCGTCGGCCGTCCAGCGCCGCGCCACGCGCCACGGCCTTCCGCGCGTCTCCGCGCGCGCCTCCGCCCTGCTCGCGCCTCCCGCCGTCGCTGCCGCCCCCCTGCACCGTCGGTCGCCGCCGCCTCCCCGAGCGCCGCCCCGCGTACCCGGTGCCCCAGCCTCCTTTGCCTCCTGCCCGGACTCCTCCGCCGTCGTGTCGCCGCCCGCCGCCCCTCGTGCGTTCGCCCGCGTCGCGCCGCCGCCCCCGCTGCCTCCTCTTTCCGGCTGCATGCACGCCGCCGCCGCCGCCCGCCAGGTGTTCGACGCAATGCTCGAAAGAACCCCGGCGTCTTTTGTTGTCCGCGTTTGTCCACCCTTCGAGGTGCTGCCCGCCCGTGCGTTTTCCCTCCGGTGTCCGATTGCCGTGCTCCTACGTGCCCCGACTACCCGACCACTTCCACGACACCGACAAACGACGATGCCCCGGTTCCGCGACGACTACTTCCCCGACGACGACTCCTTCCTCTACGTTCCGAAGACTTCGGTTTCGAACCCTATCTCTCCCGATCCAACGTGCGAACCCAAACCCTAACCCTACCTTCTTTTATTAAATGTCATCTATATTGTGCATATCGCATCATACTTGCATGTGTTGCATCTCTTGGGTTTGGTGGTGTAGCGATTCACCTAAATAATAATTATGGAATGTGTGGTCATTTAATTACTATTGTTGCCTATTCCATTTAATTTGACTAGATCATCTTTACCATGCCTTGCCATCTTAATGGACATTTAATTTGTGGGGTAGATAAATAACTTTAACATTAATATTAATTGTCGGAATCCCGGTTCCGCATAATTCGGATTAAGTGCATCTCGCAATGCATATTGCCATGTCATGCATCATTCTCGCATGATCATGCTGGATCTTTTACCGTAGTTGTAAAATGCATCTTTTACGCTTTCCAGTGTTTGTTGCTTCTTCGCGGATAAGACGTTGAGATGTGTGTGCAACGACAAGATCTGCTTCCATGCGGGATTCCAGGCAAGCAAAGTTTGCTTGTTTACCTATACATTGTCTTTCATTCCTGCCGTTGATCTCTGCTACCCTAGTTATCGATTCTTGAACTGCGATCCCATCACATGTTTATCCTGCAGCCCATACAGCTTTATCCCCACAACCTAATACCCGTTGCATGTTTATCTGTTGGCCTTGCGAGTCGTAGCGCATGCTTAGAGTTGTTTGTGCGAGTCGTCTGTTGGTCTTATGTTTCATCTGCTTAGTTTGATAGATTATTCTACCTTATTAAAATGATGTCTTATATTGGGGTATTATAATTAAAAGATAAGGCACCAGGCGGAAGGCCTTGCGAGGTGCTTTTTTCTGCTCAGTGTCGACCTAGGAACTGAGATTTTGTCCTCGGATCCAATTTTGAGCGCACTAACCACTTGTGGGTGGCCCAATGGAGCCCCCCTCGACTTTGAACGGATCCGCAGCTCGTCCATGTGCCGCAAGTAGTTCGGGTTTTCCATTCGCTCATATGCATGTGCATGATGATGATGATCGATGAGAGGTTACTTGATACGGGGGGTCATATAGGGGAGGTGCTCACGAAGCGGACAGTTCCTACTGTGGTTTGAGCCGCGTGGTGAGCAGACACAAACTAATGAGTCCGCAATTGAGATTCGGCCGGACTCCTGACGCGGGTAACAACTCATATGGGTGGCACTTGGACTTGCTGTAGTGAAGGAATAAGTCGTGTTGAGAAGCCCTGATGCTTGCTTGGGTTGATCATGCGAGTATGGGTACAGTAGTGCACCCCTGCAGGGTATAATCTTATCGATGAGCCGTGTCCACGGTTATGAACGACTTTGGTGATGATGCTGGCTAACAAGATCTAGAAAACTTGCACCTAATTAATGTTAATTAATTTGACTAGTAATATAGAATTACTTTCACAATAAATTATAATTAAAAACTGTTCAACGTGTGAGTTTCCCGAATTGCTTCCTCATATTTGGTTGAGGGGGTTAATTCGAGAATGGGTTATGTTTGGTGTTAGTTGTAGATGTTTATCTTATGCGCTCTCTTATCCCTCTCTGATTAGATGGAAGTTGTAGCGTGTCTCTTTAGATTGCTAGTGCTGCTGCCGCTAAGTCCACCTCCCCTATATTTTGGGAGATGGTGTAGAAAGTAGGCAAGTCGGTTTTGCTTGCCAGGGAGTGCCCTGACCCTCTTTTGGGATGTGCTTTATGTGCAGTCAACAGGTTTGAAGTCCGACGACGTTAGCTTGGGAATCCCTCCGGCTTGGCTGGGCAGGGATATGGCACCACTGCTTATCTTCAGGACTCTTAGTCCAATTTGCATCTTATCCGTAGTCGGATACTATTCTGCTTCCGCTGTCATTTGTATCTTTGTATTGTATATTTGTATCTTGACTCGTTCGAGTCGCTGTTGTATTTATATCTTTGTTGTATTTGTGGATGTATCGGAACTGTTGTAATGTTATCACAATTCCACCCACATAATGCGCATGTTTCGGCGTGCACATTATGTCTGGTGGGCGACCTAAAATCGTTATTATGCGGATTTCGGCGGGAACGCTTAAATCTACATAGTACCGATTTTAGGGCGTTACAAAGAGTCAACCAGATCTTAGAGGATATGATTCGATCTTGTGTGTTAGCTTATGGGGCCAAGTGGGAAAGTTGTTTGCCGGTTGCTGATTTCTCGTACAACAACAGCTACCAAGCCAGTCTGAAGATGGCACCATTCGAGGCTTTGTACGGACGCAGGTGCCGCACCCCCTTGAACTGGTCGCAAACGGGAGACAACCAATTTTTTGGGGTTGACACCCTGAGGGAAGCCGAAGAGTAGGTTGTCGTGGTGGTGTCACGGCAGATGCCATAGGATGGCTAATGTGTGGGGCCGATGGACGTTGGTGGATCCGGGGAGGAATAGCGAGCTGAAGAGCTCACACGGGGAGGATCCCGGTAAAACCGAGATCTCCCAAGAACAAGAAATAAGAACAAAGCGCGAGGGGGAAGATCTAACAAACACGAACAAATGCACGAAGGCACACGACACACACACGATATACCCAGGTTCAGGGCCCTCGTGAGGAGGTAACACCCCTACTCCTGCCTTTCCTCTCTATATATTTGTGTTACAAGAGCTACAACTTGCTGCTAGATCTCTCAAAGGGAGGAGTACAAAGAACTAGATGAACTCAAGGCGAGAAGGAGTGAATGCTCTCTGAGTAAATGTGACTATAAATTTGGCTCTGAAGTTGGTCTCCTTCCCTCAGGAGCAGTTATGGCGCCTTTTATAGAGTTCCGGCCAGGAGGGCCAGAAACCCTAAATCGGCTTGGCCCCACCGGGCAGGCCTAACCGGCATGTCGTCACCGGCTAGCGTGAGCTAGTCGCCGCGCTATCCGGCATAGCCCCTGCGTCATCATCTCGGTAAGGACGGCAGACGCCGTCCTGCACCATCATTGTCCCCCTGTCAGAGACAGGACATGTCTTGGCCCATCCTGGATAGCCTTTTCCGGATTGCCGGGCTAGGTAAGTCAGGTCTTGTCGTACCCTGGTCGTACCGGCTGACGCGCTCCCGTGTCAGGCGGGAGGTGACCATGCTTCCGTGTCAGGCGGGAGGTGACCATGCTTCCGTGTCAGGCGGAATGGTACTTCCCCCCGCAATAGACGGGAAAGCCTGCTATAGACCGTTGACGGCCTACCGGGATCCCTCACGCCGGCTACCTCCTCGCTTGCCACTGTGAGCCTCTTCTGCATAAGATCAAGACCGAGAGATATACTCCGGTTAGTACCCACCCAGACAACCTATCCGGTAAAGCCGAGTACACCTCCTTCCGGGAGTCTCCTCGGACCCCAAGACTCGGGACCCTTTCCGGATACGTCCGAGCTCGCCCCAGGATGAGTATCTCTAGGCCTAGCCTCCCGAAGATGTCTTAGTCTATCAGCAAAGACATCTTCGAGAAGCTAGTTCTTAGAGGAACCACCCGCTTATGCCTGTGCTGCGATTGTGAGGGCCGGGGGTGTCTATTTATAGATGCCAGAGCTGACCCTTGCGCCTGCCAGGAGGCACTTTGCCCTCTACCAGTGCTCAAGGGTCAAGTTTCAATTTCAGCACATCAGGAGGTGTCCCTTGCTCTCGCCAAAGGTCAAGTACTGTTGGCACTTTACTGAATTATACCGGGATCTGCCCCTACCCGGGGGGCAGCCCCCCGACACTAGTCCCCGAAGCTGGTGCTGCACAGCGACTTCGGATGATGTGCGGGATCAGCTTTAAACAACAACTATCTTCCGAGAACATATGACACCAGCCTTTCCCTATCTGCCGAAGTCGGTTCTTCCCGAGATCTTCTTACCGAGACTATTTTTACCGGGAGGCGAAGCCTGCAACCGGATAACACAGCCTCAGTGAATCTCGACCGTTGGCTTCCTGATGAATTCGAGATTGTGAGCTGGGGCCCACCCGACGTCCCGTCTGAGCAGAAATGCACTCGAGTGCTCCTGCGCGAGCACGCTGTCGCTTGGGTTCCCGCGCCGGGAGCCGCAGGCGATCCGGAATCCAACCGTTGGGGCCGTGTGGCCCTCGGTGTGGCCGGATCGGACGCTCCGGGTAGCGCCACGTGGCTTGCTGCACAAACAAGATCCCACCCACGATCGTGGAGATCGTGGGCGGGAAAATTGGAAACCGCTCCGGAATCCCCCCCATAAATAGGGGACCGGAACGGTCTCCTCCCCTTCTTCTCCTTCCTTGCTTCTCCACCATTGTCTCGAGCACATCGCCGCCGCTGCGCTCGTCACCCGCACGCCGTCGCCCTCGCCGTGCGCCGGAGCTCGAACATCGCCGTCCCTCTCGCACGTCACCGACCTCCTCTTTCACCGGTGAGTCGCTCTCTCCGTCTCGATGATTTTCTTCGGTAGAACAACCGCCCGACTCCGGCCGTGCCGTAACACAAGTGCGGTTGAGCCGCCGCCGGTGAGCACAACTTGAGCGGCGCGCACGAGGCGCACGGCGGTGATGTACCGTCGCGGTAGGATGTAGATCATTCACTCGCATTGCGCCTCGCCCGAGTCTAGCGCGAGCCTATTTTCCTCCTTTTTGTTTTGATTTTCTAGGAGACGGTAGATCTTACTTCCCAGGAATCCGGTTGTGTTTAGCAGTTTGTGCTCCGGCACCCTAGTTTCCGGTAGACTAACTCTGACTAACCGCCGCTGCGCCTGCAGAATAGCCCGGATACACCTGCAATCTTCTCCGACATGGGTGAAGAAAGTATCCGGGGATGCTGGGATGGCTCCGAAACCAAACAATGGGACCTGGACTGGCTGTACCGGATTCCGCCAGAAGTCGAGAGCCGTCTTCCGGAGGGCGAGGTTGAGCCGGAACCCCAACCCGGGGAATACGTTGTATTCCTTACGCATTTCGAGCGTGGGTTTGGGCTTCCGGCTAGCCCCTTCTTCCGCGACTTCCTCGACACCTACAGCCTCCAACCGCATCACCTCCCAGCTAACGCCATTATGATGCTCTCGGTCTTCACCACGTATGCGGAAGCATACCTCGGCGTGTGGCCCTTTCTGGATCTTTGGGCCAAGTATTTTATCCTTCGCCGCCAAGTCATCCCCAACCCGGATCAGAAAGTGAAAGACCTGGTTGACTGCGGAGCGGCCACCATCATCCCTCGCGCTGACTCCGGATTCCTTATAGTCAAGGGACTAGAATCCTGTCGGAAGTGGCAGCGCAGCTTCTTCTACGTGAAGAACCGGGAGCACTCGGGAGATGGTCCGGGATCCTCGAATCCGGATTTCATAAACTTGCCGTTGTTTGTCAATGGCCCTCCTCGCAAGTTCAATCTCTGGAAACGACTACCGGATACCGAAGAGGTCAATTGCATGCATGCCGTGCTCCAGGCGCTGAACAAGAAAATGACCGGCGACGATCTCCTTCGCTGCTTCATTATTCGCCGCGTGTGCCCTCTGCAAAACCGAGTGCACAAGATGTGCCATATGGATGGGAGCTATGACCCCACTAGGACCAGTATTTTCGGGTTAGATCATGCTGCGGTCGTCCGACGCGTTCGAGCCATTGCTCGGACGAAGATGACGGATGATTACTCCTGGGGTGTCATTGGGGGATCCCGGAATAAGCCGTTAAAACAGGTGCTCCTGTCTGTCTTTCGCGCATTTTCCCACGTACATGCGTTTACCTGGAAATCATGTGATGACCTGTTTGCGCAGTTATTCGAGCGGCAAGCCGAGGAGGACGTAGTCCACGCCAACGTGAACTTCGTGCCGAACATCCCGGTGCCGGATAAGATGCCGAGAAAGGACCTCGATGGCGAAGACCATCTCGCCATTCCTCTGTTCAAGGCTGCAGCTCCGGGTAACCCTTCAACCTCAGAGACAGTTCTATTTCTTCGGATGATGAGGATGAGATTGACTGCCAAATTCTCGATGTTATTAACGCTCTCCCTCTCAATTGGGCCTCAGCAGTGGTTCCGAAGCCGACTGCCGGAACCAAACGCGCCGAGAGCCGGAAGCGCGCGGCTTCCGACACCGAGGCTGTCGATAACTCCGGCAACCCCCCCAAGAGAAGCAAACCGAATAAACAAACGGCCCCGAAGCCTCGCCGGCAAAGGGGCCCTCCCCTTGTGGACTCCGGGTACACTTTCCTTGCCTTATGCTACATGACTTTGCCTTCTCCACAAATTATTACTGAGATATTTTTCTTTCAGGGACGCACTCGACCTCCCTTCACCTGCTATTCCTCCTCCTCCCGGAACTCTGACTCCCAGTCCTGCCCGGGCTTCGCCTTCCCCTCCTCGCCCCTCTACTCGGGGAAGCGAAGTCGCCGCCTCCGGTGCCGCACCGGCATCCGTCGTGACTCCGGATGCTTGTCCGGTGACCGACGAGATCCCGGCGCAAGCCACGACGACCTCGGGAGATATTCTTCTTCCGGAAAGTCCGCGCCGGGTGCCCGGGCTTGAAGCGGAGATCTTGAGCCCTCCCCGGCAGTCCGTGCCAAGTGGTCCCTCTCGGCAAGCTTCGGACAAGGCTGCCCCGGAGAAACGGCCGGCAGTCTCCTCCCGGCCAGCTGATCCACCTGCCGGGAAGTCGCGCCCCAAGATTGCTGGGCAGAAAACGACTTCTGCCAAGCCCGCAGCTGCCCCGACATCCTCGGCCCAGGACTTGGTGATGCGCACGGGTACGTTTTCGTCGTTACCACCGCCTCCCGCCGAGATCCCTACTGCCGCCTTGCGGATGTTGCGAGCAACCGTTAGCTCCTTTGTGCCTTCAGGGTCCCGGGATATTGCTGCTACCCGCGCGCCCGGCGGCTCCGGCATACAGGTTGTTGACGAATACAACCAGGCCTGGCTTGCCGCCGACGCCTCCGAGACCGCGGGAGACTTGCACGCTGCAGGCCCAAGCCGCAACGCCCAAGCTCTGCACGCTCTCCAGGTGGCCGCGCTGGATGTTACTCGGGTGACCGAGGTAAGCTTGTTCTATTTCTTTCAAAAAATACTTGTTCCTTCCACCACCACTAGTCCCCGAGATTGGTGCTTAGTGTTCTAGATTCCACCGAATAGCAGATCACTAGGTTCCAATCTTAGAGAAAAATTTCAGGACTCGGATACCGAGTCCCCGAGATCCTCCCAACCGGGTAGCTTGCTTCAAAATTTGCTTCATAACCACTAGCCCCCGAGATTGGTGCTTAGTGCTCTAGATTCCACCGAATAGCATATCACTAGGTTCCAATCTTAGAGAAAATTGCAGGACTCGAATACCGAGTCCCCGAGATCCTCCCAACCGGGTAGCTTGTTATGTGTTAGACATCCCGGACTTTCCCGCTTTCCTTACATTTTTCCCCTGCTGATTCCTCCTTATTTGTCTTGATTTCAGGAGTGCAGCAAGAAACGCTGCAGCATCTTCAACCGAGTTCTTGCGGACCTCGGTCAGTCCAAGAAATCCGAGGGGCGCCTCCGGGAGGAGCGAGATGCGGCGCGCAAGGTCTCGGTGGACCAGAAGACCGCACTTGCCACCGCGCAAGCCGAGATCGCGCGGCTCAATGGCGAGCTAGAGAAGGTCAAGGCTGTTGCGACCAATATGAAGACGCGCTTCATCGAGGCGACCAAGAAGCAGAAAGAAACCTTGGACCAGTCCGAGGAGCGCGCGCATAATGTTGAGACCGAGCTGGCTCTCCTCCGGTCACGGTCTGATACTTGGCTCTCCGAGCTCACTGTATTGAACCGGGATCTTAACAGTAAGTGGACCGACATCCCTTTTCTCTTGTTGCTTCCTTTATTTGCTGTTGCCTTTCTTATGACTTAGTTGTTTGACAGTTCTTCTTTTTAAAGGGGAATTTGAGCACTCCCGGGAGGCTGCTGTTCTCGCCGTTGCTGCCGCCCGAGAGAAGCGCGCCGGGAAGGGCCCTGTCTCGGAAGCCTGGGACATCGAGGATCACCTCACTGCCCTGAAGGCCCGGATAGTGCCCCTTCGGTCTATTGGGACGGAGCTGCTCAGCGCTGCGGTCCACGTCCACGACGCACTGTGGCCGAGCATCCGCGCGACACTCTCGATTCCTGAGCTCGCGAGCGCACTGCGGTGTGCCGGGAGGCGCATTCACGCGTGGAAGCGTTCCGGTGCGCGGGCTGGTGCCGACCAGGTCTTGACCCAAGTACTTAGCTGGTACGAAGGTCTTGACCTGGAGGTGATCCAGCGCCTGCGGACGACTTCGCCGTGGCTGAGTGATCCGGCCAAGATTCAGCGGCGACAGGAGGTGGCGCACCGGATCGCCTCGTGGTCCAGCATCCGTGCCTTCACCACCAGCGTCCTTCCTTCCGACTCGGAATCTGATTACGAGGATGACGAAGAAACCGGCGCGACCGGCGACGTGGAAGAGGAGGCCCCGGAAGAAGATGATGCTGCCTCCGGTGCCGCGCCCGAGAGCATGCTTCCCCGGGATGTCTCCGAGACCGAGGTGCACCCCGACGCCCCGAGTACTGCTGCCGGAACTGAAGCCGAAGCTGCTCCTGCTGCGTCTCCCGAGAGAGCTGCTCCTGCTGATGCCGCCGAGATTGCTGCCCCTGCCGCCCCTGCTGCTCCCGAGGTCGTTGCTCCGGCCGATGTTCCCGTCGAGAAGCCGACATCTCCTATCCCTTGAAATACTTTAAGAGTAGACTCGTCAAATCCCCGGGATGCCGGGTACAATATGTAATATACACTTATATTATTTTCGTTGCGTACTGAACTATTTATCCGAGTAACTTATGTCAATTTATTCTGTTTTGAGTTCCCGACTTGCCTTTCACGTTTACCGTACTTAGGTAATTTCTGCTCTTGTCTACCATTTCGGCGTTCGACAGTCGAGTCACAAAACTCCACATACGGCATACATTACTTAAAACAATCCGAGTTCCTACTAACCGAATTCCCGACATAAAAAATAACAGAGTTAGTAAAAAACAGGTATGCCGGATAAGTTCCTGCTCCAAGTCCCCGAGAACGTTTTCGTGTTTCCCACATTCCCTCTCTTTGCTCTTGACTACCATTTCGGCGTGCGTCAGTCGAGTCACAAGATGATTTCACATGACATACATTACTTTGATTCTGAGAATCGAACTCGGAACTTTCCCGGCATACAAAATAACATAGAGGACAGTTATCCGGCAGTCCCCGGGTTCCTTCCCGAGATGCCGGTAAAAAACAGTAACTGAACTCGACAAAAATAACAAGACATGCACATAACCAGGCAGTCCCCGGGTTCCTCCCGGGGTACCTTACTTTCATTAATATGAAAAAACTGAGACACAACATACACTGAGCCCTTTACGTGTAAAAGGGGCGAAGTAGAGCTACATTCCATGGACGCTTGGTTTCCTCACCGGATTTGTCCATTACACCTTTCCTAGCCTCCTGTGCATCTACAAGGTAATAAGAATCATTGTGCAATGCTCTGCTTATCACAAAAGGTCCCTCCCATGGAGGTGACAGCTTATGCATTCCGGCCGTGCGTTGGATGAGCCTCAGCACCAGATCCCCCTCTCGGAACACCCTCGGGTGTACTTTCCGGCTATGATAGCGACGGAGATTCTGTTGATAAATTGCAGACCGAGATAGTGCCAATTCTCTTGCCTCTTCGAGTAAATCTACATCATCTTCTCGGGCCTCCTTTGCCTCGGTCTCGGTGAACATTGTCACTCTCCGGGAGTCATACTGTATGTCGGTTGGGAGTACTGCCTCAGCACCGTATACCATGAAGAATGGCGTGTAGCCGGTAAATCTATTCGGTGTAGTCCGGAGACCCCATAACACCGTCGGTAACTCCTCTATCCAGCATCCCGGAGTTCTCAACAATGGTTCGATCAAACAAGCTTTGATACCGGCTAAGACTAAGGCATTTGCTCTTTCGACCTGCCCGTTTGCTTCCGGGTGTGCGACTGACGCTACATCCAGCCGGATTCCTTTCTCGGCACAAAATCGAGCGAATTCCCCCACAGCAAAGTTGGTGCCATTATCTGTGATAATGTTGTGCGGGTATCCGTATCTCAAGATGATGTCTTTCAGGAATTGCACAGCGGTGTGTCCATCACACTTCCGGATTGGCTTGACTTCTATCCATTTGGTGAACTTGTCCACCATTACCAGTATATGTGTCATATTGCCTCTCGCTGGCTTAAACTGACCGACCATATCCAAACACCACACTGCGAATGGCCAAGTAATGGGGATTGTTTTCAGTGCTGACGCCGGCATGTGTATCCGGTGAGCAAATCTCTGGCATCCTCCACACTTCCGAACAATATCCTCTGCTTGCTGCAGCGCCGTGGGCCAGTAGAACCCATGCCGGAACACTTTCGACACCAGGGCCCGGGATGATGCATGATGTCCACATTCTCCCTGATGTATTTCCAGTAGCATCTCTTGTCCCTCTGCCGGTTCTACACACCTCTGGAGTACGTCAGTGACACTCCTTTTGTACAGTTCTTGATTGATGACAGTGTATGCTTTTGACCTTCGTATTATCTGCCGGGCTTCCACTTCATTCTCCGGGAGGGTTCCTTCCAAGATATACGCCATAATGGGTTGTGCCCATCCCGGGATAGGTCTAACCGGGAACATGGGAGCGTCTATGTCCATTGGCTCTGCCGACATCACCTATATCATCATTCTTCTTTGCCTCTCTGAGCACTGGGACGCAGTCCCCGGGTTCGATGTTATGCTCCCGACATCTACTTCCATGGGTACTGCATCTGAACCAGGCTCCTTGGGGATGAAGATAGAATCTGACTCGGGTGATGGTTGAATAGATGGCTTCCTCAAATGCTCTAGGGCTATCCCGGGTGGGATGGCATCCCGAGATGACCCTAGCTTGGACAAGACATCCGCTGCTTCGTTTTCTCCTCTGGGTATATGCTTGAACTCGCATCCTTCAAAAAATCCGGATATTCTCTGCACATGAAACCTGTATAAGGCCATGTTTGCATCGAGGGCATCCCAATTCCCCGACACTTGTTGTACTACGAGGTCGGAGTCACCGAAACACTCTATCCGGCGGATGCCGATCTCCTTGGCGACGTTCAGTCCATGAACCAAGGCCTCATATTCTGCGACATTGTTGGATGCCCGAAAATCAATTTGCAGCACATACTTCAGTACATCTTGTTTTGGGGAAGTGAGGACCACTCCTGCACCCAATCCGATCTTAGCCTTTGAGCCATCGAAATGCATCCTCCAGAAATTGTAATCCGGCATCGGAGGTTCATACTGCATCTCGGCCCAGTCCACCAAAAAGTCCGGCAGCGCCTGCGACTTGATGGCATCTCGTCTCTCGTACGCCGGAGCGTATGGAGACAACTGGATGGCCCATTTGGCTACCCGGCCGCTAGCGTCCTTGCAACCGATGATCTCGGCCAGAGGAGCTTCGCATACCACTGTGATCGGGTGTTCTTGAAAGTAGTGCTTGAGCTTTGTCACTGCCATGTACACCCCATACGCCATCTTCTGGTAGTGCGGGTAGTTTTGCTTGGATTCCGAGATTACCTCACTGAGGTAATACACCGGCCTCTGTACCAGCTTGCCCCCTTCTTCCCTTTCTACAACCATTGCCACATTGACTACTCGGTTGGTTGCGGCAATATACAACAGCATAGGTTCCTTGGGTAACGGGGATGCGAACAGAGGTGCTGTTGAGAGCATTCTCTTCAAATCGTTGAACGCCGCGTCAGCCTGCGGGGTCCAAACAAATGTTTTGCTCTTCTTCATCAGCTGGTACAGAGGCGAGGCCTTCTCCCCAAGTCGGCTCACAAATCGACTTAGGGATGCGAGACACCCGGTAAACTTTTGCACATCCTTGTGTCGCACGGGCAATTTCATGCTCTCGATAGCACGAATTTTACCCAGGTTGACCTCGATTCCCCAGCTTGAGATGAGGAAACCGAGTAACTTCCCTGCCGGAACACCAAATGTGCATTTATCCGGGTTCAATTTCATCTGGAACCTTCTTAAGTTCTTAAATGTTTCCCTCAGATCATCTATTAGTGAGGCTTTTTCTTTTGTTTTTCTGACTATGTCATCGACATAGACCTCGGCATTTCGGCCTATCTGGTCATGCAAACATTTCTGCATGCATCTCTGGTATGTAGCACCAGCATTCCTCAAACCGAAAGTCATGACACGATAGCAATAAGCCCCATAAGGGGTAATAAAAGCAGTTTTCAATTGATCATCCGGATTCAAAGGTATCTGGTGAAAACCAGAATATGCATCTAAAAATGTCAAAAGCTCACTCCCGGCAGTGGAGTCTATCACTTGATCTATCCGGGGCAGTGGAAATGGGTCCTTCAGGCATGCTTTGTTGAGATTGGTGAAGTCGATGCACATGCGCCACACCTTAAGCAGGAGGGGATCATCCTTCTTCTTCTCCACCAGGACCGGATTCGATATCCAATCCGGGTGCAGCACCTCCATTATGAATCCAGCGGCCAGCAGTATAGCCAGATGTTCCATGACCGCGGCTCTTCTTTCATCCGAGAGGCGCCTAGTCGGTTGTTTCACCGGCTTCGCATCCGGTCTAACAAATAGAGAGTGCTCAGCCAACTCCCTCGGGACGCCTTGCAGATCGTCACTCGACCACGCAAAAGCATCCCGATTCTCACGGAGGAAGTCGACGAGCTCGCCTTCCTATTTGCTGTCCAGGTTGCTGCCGATGATAACTTGGCGCTCCGGGTTGGTGGGATCCACACACACCTTCTTGGTCTCCTTGGGGGGCTGAAATGATGCACCCTGCTCCGGGTTCACCATCCCGGGCATTCCGAGTTGTGAGGTCTTGGCCAATGCCACCACCTGCTGGATCCTCTTCTTTTCTTCCGCGATCACCAGAGACTCAGCCAAGCACGACCCCGCCGAGGCACATTCCATGGAGCGCTTGTGGTCTCCCGAGATGGTGATTACACAGTTAGGTCCCGGCATCTTCATCTTGAGGTATCCCACGTGAGTCGAGATCATGAACTTGGCGAGGGTCGGTCTACCGATCAGTGCGTGATACGGGCTCTCGAGGTCCACGACCTCGAACTCCAAGCTCTCGGTTCGGCAGTTCTCCCGAGTTCCGAATAGCACCTCCACCCAGATCTTTCCCATGGGCGAGCAAGAGACTCCGGGCACAATGCCGTGGAAGGTTGTCTCGGTAGGCAGCAGGGTGTTCATGGATACTCCCAGCTTCAGCATCGTGTCCTTGTACATGATGTTAATGGCACTGCCATTGTCAATCAGAACCCGGCTGAAGCGGACGTTGAGGTTGGGTCCGACAAAAGTTGGGTCCACCACCAAGGCATACGCTCCCGGCTTAGGCATAACTCGGGGGTGGTCCTTCCGGCTCCATGTGATCTCCATCTCGGACCAGTGCAAGAATTTGGGCACCGCCGGGGTCACAGCATTCACCTCTAGGGCACGCTGCCGCACACTCTTTCGGTCCGTGGGTTCGGTCACGAAGACCACATAGCTCTGATGTGCCTCCCGGTAGTTGCTCTACTGGTGTCCGGCTTGGTTACCGGTGCCTGCACCGTTGTCGTTCCGGGTATGCACCATATTCACTGGCCGAGGCGGGGGTCCTCTCGGAGGAGGGGGAAGTCGAACAGCATTGGCACCCGATGTCGGAGGAGGGGGTCTCGGGATATTGGGCCGAGATGCCGGAGCACCCTGCCGAATAGCTCCCGAGCTGCCTTCCTGTAACGTGCGCTGATACCAACTGCACTGCCGAGTAGAGTGGTTTGCGGGCTTGTTGGCCTCCAGAGTATGGTAGCAGCATGGCTTGTTCAGAATTTCTTCATACGTCAGGGGCTTCTTTTGTTCCACCCAAGTCTTTTGCACCTCCTGACTCTGACCCCAAGCCGGGCCACTTGTCTTTTGACGCTGGTTGTTGCCGGCATCCTCCTGCTCCCGGGTCACTGCTGCGACGTGCTGTGCGGCATGGTGGTACTCGGGCTGATTCCTCTTGTGGCCGAACTCCTGGCGATCATGGCTCCTGCTCGGTCCTGAACGCTGAGGTCCCGCATTCCTCCTGTTGGAGTCACCGACATCCACCAGGGGTTGCATGGGATCTCCAAGCGTATAGGTATCGGCGATGCGCATGGTCTCTACCAAGGTCGTTGGCATCTTTCTCTGCAACTTCTGCCACAGCATAGAGCCATGCCGGCATCCTTGTGCAAACCAGGAGATGGCTTGTGCCTCTACCACTCCTTCGCAAGAGTTGCGAATATTGCTCCACCGGGTAAGGTACTCCCGGTCGGTATCGTTGCTCCTTTGCCTACAGATGGCGAGCTGCTGAGGCCTGTTGGGCCTTTTGTACGTGCTGGTGAAGTTACTGATGAATGCTTCCTCAAAGTCTAACCAGCAGTCTATGCTGCCAGTTCTCAAGTTGTTCAACCAGATCCGGGCTGGTCCTTCCAACATCTGCGGCACATAACGTACCGCCCATCGTCTGTTTCCACCGGCTATTCTTACTGCAGTTACATAGTCGGTTAGCCTGTCCTCCGGCTTCTTGCTGCCGTCATAGGTCTTGGCACCCCTGTTGAGCTGAAAGTTCCGAACAGGTGGTTCCCGCATGATCCGAGGTCCAAAGCAGGCAGGTCCCGGAGGTCCTTGCTCTTCCACCAACTCGGATTGGTGAATCCGGTCGAGCCGGAATCTGGCATCTGCCGGGTTTAGCTGCCTGGTTCCTATCCGAGATCCCAAAGGGTTCTCGTCTGGCTGATACCCGAGCTGCTGCAGCCTCGAGTTGCCATCATTGAGCCTGTCCTGCACAGGGATCACGGCCTGCTGGGGAACAGAGGCGACCTCCCTCTGTGAGTTTCCCTGACGTGAGGAGGATTCCGGGGTGGATTACCACGGCCAACCGGGTTATTGTTTCCTACACCCAGGTTACCATCCCCACGGGTACTTCCCGCCTGCCCCGAGTTACGCTGTTCGGCCTGCCCGGGTTGCTGGATACCGGCGAATGCCGGGTCATAGGTCTGTAGTTGCTTGTTCTTCCCGGAACCTCGACTCCGGCTCCGACTTTTGCTCTTGCTCTTGCTTCTGCTCGGATGCGGGGAAGAGGCCTCCCCGTCTGACTTCTGGCTATTGGGTCTTGCCGAGTGCACTTGTGACCCTGCCCCGGGGTTCTTCTTCTTGAAGGCCTGATTCTGACGGTTGGCCTCAATCACCAACTCGTTTACCCGCTCCTGCTGCTTGCGCAGGGCCTCACCGGATAACCCCACCAACTCGGCCATGGCGGCTTCGGCGGCCCTAAGAGTTTTTGCCGGGGAACTGTACACCGGCTTCCCTGCTGAAATCTGACTTCCGGTGTGACTGGTGGTGGTTCCACCAGCCAGCTCCTCATTCACCATTCTTCCTTTCTTGCGCAGATCCGCAATGCGCTTATCCCGGGAGTCTATCTTAAGGAATCCATGAGCTGCATTGTACTCCCGGAGGCTAGCATTGAGCTCGCGACGGATCTCGGCGATCTCCTGCGCTTCGGCGAGTAGCAACCTCCGCTGCTCCTCCAACTCAGCCGAAGTGGCCTGGTATCCGCTTCGGCAGCCACCGGTACAGTCAACTTGGCTACCAGCCCCGAGAGGGGATCCGGGCGGCGCCGCGGCTGGGACGGCTGCGGATCGCCATCTCGGGCCGCAGGTCTTTCCTGCGGGGGTTTGGCTAAACGGGGGTGGCCGCTTCCGGTATCGCCGTCAGCGTCCTGGTACTCCTCCTCGGTTGCCCCGACCATCATCACCGCGACGGAACTCGGGGGGCGATCGGCACGCAGACCCCGAGCAGCGCAGAGCATGGGAGGGTCCTCAGCTTCCAGGACCACGTCCGGGTAGCTACAGACAACCTCAGTGGCGACGTAGGTGGTGAAACCACCAAAGTCAATGAGACACCCGTTCACCGGAAACGGTCTGTTCCGGAAGCACCCTGCGTTGTCGCAGACGAAGTCCATCTCCCCTAGCCTTACGACCAGGCCAGAGAGAACCCGAACCTCGAAGTGAACAGGGGAGCCCGTCCGGATGTGTACACCAGCCAACGCCTCTGTCTGCCCCACGGCGGGCGCCAACTGTCGTGGTGGTGTCACGGCAGATGCCATAGGATGGCTAATGTGTGGGCCTGATGGACGTTGGTGGATCCGGGGAGGGATAGCGAGATGAAGAGCTCACACGGGGAGGATCCCGGTAAAACCGAGATCTCCCAGGAACAAGAAATAAGAACAAAGCGCGAGGGGGAAGATCTAACAAACACGAACAAATGCACGAAGGCACACGACACACACACGATATACCCAGGTTCAGGGCCCTCGTGAGGAGGTAACACCCCTACTCCTGCCTTTCCTCTCTATATATTTGTGTTACAAGAGCTACAACTTGCTGCTAGATCTCTCAAAGGGAGGAGTACAAAGAACTAGATGAACTCAAGGCGAGAAGGAGTGAATGCTCTCTGAGTAAATGTGACTATAGCTTTGGCTCTGAAGTTGGTCTCCCTCCCTCAGGAGCAGTTATGGCGCCTTTTATAGAGTTCCGGCCAGGAGGGCCAGAAACCCTAAATCGGCTTGGCCCCACCGGGCAGGCCTAACAGGCATGTCCTCACCGGCTAGCGTGAGCTAGTCGCCGCGCTATCCGGCATAGCCCCTGCGTCATCATCTCGGTAAGGACGGCAGACGCCGTCCTGCACCATCATTGTCCCCCTGTCAGAGACAGGACATGTCTTGGCCCATCCCGGATAGCCTTTTCCGGATTGCCGGGCTAGGTAAGTCAGGTCTTGTCGTACCCTGGTCGTACCGGCTGACGCGCTCCCGTGTCAGGCGGGAGGTGACCATGCTTCCGTGTCAGGCGGAATGGTACTTCCCCCCGCAATAGACGGGAAAGCCTTCTATAGACCGTTGACGGCCTACCGGGATCCCTCACGCCGGCTACCTCCTCGCTTGCCACTGTGAGCCTCTTCTGCATAAGATCAAGACTGAGACATATACTCCGGTTAGTACCCACCCGGACAACCTATCCGGTAAAGCCGAGTACACCTCCTTCCGGGAGTCTCCTCGGACCCCGAGACTCGGGACCCTTTCCGGATACGTCCGAGCTCGCCCCAGGATGAGTATCTCTAGGCCTAGCCTCCCAAAGATGTCTTAGTCTATCAGCAAAGACATCTTCGAGAAGCTAGTTCTTAGAGGAACCACCCGCTTATGCCTGTGCTGCGATTGTGAGGGCCGGGGGTGTCTATTTATAGATGCCAGAGCTGACCCTTGCGCCTGACAGGAGGCACTTTTCCCTCTACCAGTGCTCAAGGGTCAAGTTGCCCTTTCAGCACACCAGGAGGTGTCCCTTGCTCTCGCCAAAGGTCAAGTAATGTTGGCACTTTACTGAATTATACCGGGATCTGCCCCTACCCGGGGGGCAACCCCCCGACATAGGTTCAACTCATTCGCGACCGTCTGCAGGCCGCCCAGTCTAGGCAGAAAAGTTACGCCGATTCCAATAGGCGTGAACTCAGCTTCAAGGAAGGTGATATGGTATACCTGCGCGTTACACCACTCAAGGGAATGCAACGTTTTCATGGAAAGGGGAAGTTAGCACCAAGGTATATTGGTCCTTTTAGAGTAAGCGGTCGAAGAGGAGAAGTATCTTATCAGCTAGACCTGCCACCCCATCTGTCTGATTTTCATGATGTATTTCACGTGTCTCTACTCCGGAAGTGCCTGCAAGTTCCTGGTGGTACTCATTCTTATCAAGAAATAGATCATCGCACTATTGATCTCAACCATGATCTCACCTACCGAGAACGACCACTCCGTGTCCTCGCTGAAGACGTCCGTCTGACCCGGAGACGGAAGATCAGATTCCTGAGAATCCAATGTAGCAACCATTCGGAGGAAGAAGCTACCTGGGAGCATGAAGATTATTTGGAGCGTGAATTTCCTGGTTTCCTTTCTTCTTCAACTCTGGAATCTCGGGGACGAGATTCTCCTAAGGGGGGAAGGTCTGTAACACACCAATTCTCTCAGCATTAGTAATTGTGGTGTTAGCCTAGATTTTCAACCTTAGCAAAAAAAACTTTTATGTGTGCGTAGAATTTTTGTACCATGAGATATCTTGTTTGCACTCTCTATGCTTGTTGTGTTACCACTAGTGTTCCAAGTTGATAGAAACACTAAAAACCACAACAACTAAAATACAACATAAAATATTGGGATCTTCATGCCTGTTAAAACTTAGCCAAACTAGAAGCCTTCATTAAGCAAACCCTAAATGGTTTTTGGCATGCATCTAGCACATTTTGATCTAGGTCATATATAGTTTCATACCATGCTCTAAGTTTTCACAAAAGAGCTTGTTTGCACATAAATCTCACTAGCTCTAGTAGCCATCAAAATAACATGACCATTTGGGTTATTCTTTTCCTTCTCACTAAAGTTTTCTTTTCTTAAAGAGCTAAATGAGATGTTTAACTTGGGAATTTACAAATTAAGTAGTTTCTCTAAAATATGGTGAGTTTGGGAAATTGACCTATTTTTCTTTTGTGAGTAATGTTTGAATGTTTCAAATTTAGGGTTTGAAAATTTTGGTTTGAGGATTTTTACTCAAAACCCTCCACCCTCTCCCTCTTACTCATGTCCACTTCACCTGCTGGAAAAGGAGAGCAGCACCCTCTTCCCTGGCCCCACATGTCATGGACTTGGGTCACCTCCCCCCCTCTCTATTCTCTTCTTTTCTCTTCTTTTCCACCCAACCGAAGCTCACCCCCTCTCTCCCTACTGGCCAGGTCGAGTCACCCCGACCAACATCCCTCCTGCCCCTCTCCACCGCCCAGGGGAACCAATCAGACCACCCCTCCCCCTCCCCAAACCGCTCCTGTCCGAAGGAGACCCAAAAACCGGCCCCTGGTTTTGGAACTGTGCTCAGCCTCGCCCTCCCCCTTAAATCCTTGCCCAAGGCTCTCCCTCACCTTCTCTACTCACCCCTACCACCCTCGCTCAAAACCGCGTCCTCTCTCGTGCTCTGGAAGAAGAAAACGCCGCCGGTGACCGAGCTCTTCCCACGACACTCACCGTCGATTCTCTTCACCTCTCACTGCCATTTTTGGCCCCTCGAGCGTGCCTTGGCTAGACCTAACCCCCCTACCTTCCTTTTCTCTTGTAGGTACCCGTAGCCGCCGCGCTCATCCTCGACCCGAGGAGCTCGTCTCTGCCACCGCCATGGATGCCGACGTTGCATGCGGGAGCTGAGGGCGTCGTCGAGCTCGCCATCATCCCCTCCGTCGACCTCTGTCCTCCCCCTGGCCCCGAACGGCCTATGGTGAGCGCCGTCTTCATCGCCTTTCTCCTCCGCGTCTGGTTCATCCGCGTCGTGTCGCGAGGTTGACGACAACCGTGAGCCATAGATCGCGATATCTACGGCCTGGTTTGAATCCCGTCGTGCGCGCGCGGTCTCGCGCATTTGGGCTGGCCCGACTCAGTCTCCCGCGCTGCTCCGCGTGGTCGCTGGGCCGATTTGGCCCAGATCTGGCCGCCCAGCCCTTTTTCCTTTTTAAAATCATTTTCTGTTAATATTTCCAGTGAATCTTTAGTCTAGCTTTTATTCATTTGTGGTAAATCTACATTAGCTAAAATAATGAGACTAATTTTGTAGCATGCACACACATTTTCTTAATCATGTGCCGTTGGATTTGGTCCAAACTATATTTCCTGTCGTGTGGTAAAATAGATCTAGTAAAAAGTATTCTTTTCACCACTTGGCTAATAACTTGGGTTTTCTAAATTCAAATCAAGCAATCTTGGATCCTCTGAAAAGCCTGTAAAAATGTCTATCTAGATTGGTAAGTCTTGCATGCATTAGATTACTCTAGCAAAAGATATATTTAGTCTAAGAATAACACCAGTAGGTGTTTGGAGATTTTTATCTCTAAAATAAAAACACTTTTTGAGGTAAATCCAATTGGAAGTGTTAGATATGTGTTGGAGGTATCATATAATCCAAATGTAGATTTTTCCAGTAAACGTTTATTGCTTATTGAGTAAATTTCTTTAAAACAGGGAGGTATTCGCTTAAAGTGCATTTCTGTAATTTCAGAGATTATTACATGTCAAGTTTTGTTTTGTTGAGCCACTTTTGTCCCTAGATTAATGTTGGGGATATTTTTGTGGAATAGCAACGTGTTTTATCTAACTTACCCCACAGGTTTGACACCAAAATACCCCATATTATTTCATAGAATTAAATAATAGTCAGAAGTTTATGTTATCTTAAAACAAGGATAACTTGAGCTAGGAGTAGCCAAATTTGATGAACAAAATCTCCACTTAAAGAGAAAACTCATATCTCACCAGAAAAGATAATTATGCATACAGGGGATCTATACAACTGAGTCTATCTTCTGTTTCAGATTGACATCAGTAGATCTTGTCTGATTTTTCATTACTATTGGGTGATAGATTTTCATGCTCAGCCAATTTTTGGAGATCCATATAGTGGTTAGGAGTAATGTGGTAGAAGGGTTTAATTTTAGGACCAGTACCTTAGGAGTTATGTCTTTTTCATGTAAATAGCCCTTAATGAATATTTAAATGCATTAGTTGTATTCTCTGTTTTGTGATGCTTGCGTTTTGTTAGTATACTTTAGATTGTTATCAACTCGCATTTTAGGATTTCAACTAGTCTTGTTTGTTTTCATGTTACGGTAGAACCGCAACCCGAGGAAGAGCAGTACGAGGTAGCTGAGCACAACTACGAAGAAGAACAAGACCAGGGGCAGTACTCTGAGCAAGGCAAGCCCACCTCACCACTATAATGAATCCTATTATTTTATCAAGCATGTTTTGTTTTAAAATAAAATAATGCATGTTTTACTTCTTTTGTGGCACCTTGCCACCCGAAAACTATTTTACAAAATATTGTTTGGCCAAAGTTATCTACTAGAATATTATAGGTGTTACAAAAAGAGTTTATTTGGTGAGCCTTGTTGTTGAAGGCTCCATCAAAAAGATTAAGTTTTCTAGTAGTCTACCTTCATCTACTTACCTCAAAACTATAGGATGGGAACCTGTTTGATAAAATTGTTTTATGGAGGAAAACTTGAGTTTATGGGAGCAATCATCGAGAAAGAAATGTTTTATGCAAACCCGAGATGCTGAGAGCATTCAGAGATGTTGCGAAAACCCGAGATGCTGAGAGCATTCGGAGATGTTGCGAAAACCCGAGCTGCTGGGAGCAGTCAGAGATGGAGGTTTAATTTCGAAGTCCCTGCTGCCGCCCGAACAATTAACCTGTGCAACCACACTACTTGAAATGGGTAGGTCTTAGCCGGAATCTTGTCTGTCTTAGTGTTGGGGCTCTCATACTTTCTATGAGGGTTGGGCCCTCGAAGCCGGGTTGTCGTCCGGAAGAGACAATACACTGCTGCGGATCAGCAGCCGGACGATTACGGCAGGTCTCCTGACGTGGCGGTGTGGCGTCCCGAGGAAAGACCAAGAGGTCTAGTGGAGCACACGGTGCCGAGGAGATTAAACCTATCGGGAGGCCCCGATACTAGGGTGGTCATAGTGGAAAGTTTTGATCGTGTTATCCGGACCCCCGCATGTTACCATATGGCGGGCCGTTGCAGACACGGCGGAATGACCGATAGGTGTGGGTATAGTGTGCAACCTCTGCAGAGTGTAAATCTATTCGAATAGCCGCGTCCGCGGTCATGGACGGTTGGAAAGGCCACACTGGGCGCCTGGGGAAAGAAGTTGTTTTATAAAGGAAAGCGTTTATGTGGAATCAGGAGGTACCTGGGAGGTACGGAATTTGGAAGAGGATGATTGGTCTCGGGGAGACAATCAGTCTGATCTCAAGGAATGAAAAAGGGTTACCCCTATCCTAGTGTTTTTAGAGGTTTTGCTAAAAGAAGTTTTCAGTACTTAGATATGTCGTTGCTATATCTAAGAGAAGAGAATTCTATCTCTAAATGTTTTCTTCAACAAAGATATAGAGATGTCGTAATCTCTATGTCAAAAAGCATGGTATTCGAAAACTAAGCCCTATAGTCGTATATAGCAGCTATCCCAGTTTTCGAAAAGTGTTTTCTTGCATTATCATGAACACTTAAGCCTAGAGGTGGTCTTGCGAGTACGTAACTGTACTCATGTGGCTTTGTCCCTGGATATTTAAATGTCCAGATTATAATGAGGAGGCCTACATCGAGTAGGAGGTGTATGACGACGACTTCGCCACTTAGCTGTCACCGGTCAACTTCACTTGTGGGATCAGCGCTTGGAGATGTTAAGGGCCGTCGCTAGCCACGAGCTTCCGCTATCTTAGTTAATTCCGTCATGCGTGACGAGGTTTGTTGACTTTGGTCGTATGACCGTCTATGTGTTGTAAGACTTTTATTCGTACGACTTGAATGATGTAACTCTTTGATACCTATGTTGGTTATATGATTGCAATGCACTGATCATTGGGATCGTGATCTTTTACATAACATGGACATCTCGGACGTGTTTCGAGGGGTCCTTACAGCAACCCCAAGTGTAATGAACCATTTCGTTCCTAAGTGAACTACACGCTAAGGCATCGCTATGTATTATTTTGGTGGTAAGTTTACTTTCACCTTTTGCTTTCCATGTGCGTATATATTTTTCCCATGCGCACCTCCCGAGCGGGGGCTGAGTACGGTGCCTGTGCCTCAAGACCACCCCAGCAGTACTACAAAACCCAAGGGATTCGAGCTCTGCTAAAGGGCATGCTCTCAAAAATATGCCACCTCTCCAAAGGACCCTTGTACTTACTCTCCTCGCGAGATACACCTGAGGAAACCAAAAAGCGCACATGAGTCCTTACTACCATGCACTAGCGTTTCGGTTCGCCTCTCTAACATCCACAGGGAACAAAAAGTCCCTCCAAGCTCGTGGAGGCAAAACTCGGCCCCTGAAGGAGAGCGCACCGCCAGGGAAAACCTATGTAGAGCAAAAGCCTCGCAAAGCTTAGTTCAGCGCTCATGCCTTGAGAATCTCTTCTCTCTCTCACGAGCACTCGTTGTCCCTCAAGCGATTCTTTTCCCTCACACTCCATGAACTGCTTGCACGTCAAAGGGGGGCCCTTGAGCATCGCGCCTCGAGGACTCTTACCTCTCTAAGCCTTAAACTCACCCCGGCCTTGCCGAGTCATTGCTCAGGCATACCATAGTGGCGGAGTCATAGCGCAAGGAGACGGGGCCTAGCGACGCAGAGCGAACAAAGACATGAAGTTCAAATAAAGGCCTCTCGAGGGGTACGCGTGCGAATTTAATAGCATCTACTTAAGAATATATTACAGACGTTGGAGCAAAATTCTGTAAGCCAAGTCTTATAATGGTGCAACAAGCGCATCATGATACAGGAAAGGATCAGGCAAAAGCCTCGCCGTCTTCCTCCTCCGCAGACTCTTCTTTTCCAGGCTCGTCGTCGTCCTCCTTCACCTCAGCCCGCTTGAAGCGGCTGCAGAAGTCGTCAACCTGGTCACGGATGGAGTTGGAGATCTTCCACCCCTTCTCCCCCTCGAGAGGTTCGGTCACCGTGGTGTAGTCGAAGCCGGGCTGGAGGTGTTGGAGGTTGGTGAAGATGCGGTTGACTGCCACCGCCAAGAGTTGGCGGCATTTCTCCTCGACGACGTCGCGGAGCTCCACGGCGGGGCCCTCGAGCGCCGTGAAGAGCTGGTGGAAGTAAACGAGGAACGTGGCGGCATCGGCGTCGCCTTGGGCATGGATGTGCGGCGCCTCCACTCCCAGCTTCTCCGCGAGATCGTTGCCCTGAGCCACCAAGGACTGGAACATACGCTCCCGCTGTTGCGACAACACCCGCCGCTTGAGCGCCCTCGGCAGCCTCCACTGCTCGCTCCACGGCCGGGCCCTCCTGCTTGTTCATCTCCTCCATGTCCGCCATAAGGGAGGTGAGGTCCTGCGACATGCGCTCGCGAGCCTCTTCGGCAAGGCAGCGAACATCCGGAGCACGCCTCGCCCGAGAGTCCAGCCTGATGTTCATTTTTTCCAGCTCGCGTATTCGGCGGCATCCTTGGCGCGCCTCTTCTTGAAGCGACCCTCCTGCTTCTCGAACTTCTCGTGGTAGTCCTTAGAGATGGGAGCATGGTACTCCCTCTCCCGGGTTTGGAACACTTTTTCCGCCTTCGCCTTCTGCTCGGCGAACCCCATGTTTAAGCGCTCCACGTGCTTCTTTTGGGTAGCCACCTCGTGGTTGTACCTGTCGAGGGCTTCAGCCAGGTTCCCCTCCCGGGCCTCAAGGTTGTCGCGTTGCATCGACAGCTTTTGCTCCACTTGCAGCAGCTGCTCATCGTGCCGACGCACGTCCTTCTCGCGCTTGCCCAGCCTTTGCTCCCAGGCATCCAAGGTCTCGCAGACCGCCTCCAGAGAGGTCCGCACGGTCTCAGAGTCGGCGAGGATCTTGGCCTCAAATTAGACAAGCTCGTGGTGCTTGTCCGCCAGCGAGTACTCCACTGCCTCCCGCTCCGCCCTGGTCGTTGCCAAGTCTTCCGCAACTGCCTCGCTCTCGGCCTTGAGGGTCTCCTGGGTCTCCTCAACTTTGCGCACGGCGCCCTCACGAACCTCCTTGGCGAAGCGCAACGCCTCCTCGCGCTCCGCATGCAGAGCCAGGTCGCTCTGCCGATGAACTTCCACGGCCGCGTGAAAGGCGGCCCAGGCCTCCGCAAGCTTGCCCTACCGCCTGGCGATCCCCACGTCCTCGAGGGCAAGGTGGACCTCCAGCCTGTCCAGGGACACCCGCACCAGGCAGAAGGAGACGTCACGGCGTCACCTGCTCCTGTCCCAGCTGCAGAGGGCCAGGTCTTGTGAAGCCCCACGCGGAGCAGAGGACCTAGCACCTGCGCCACGCTCGAAGAAGGGGGCCTCTACAAGGGGCCCTACAGCGCCGCGGGCCTGGGGGATAGGCGACACGATTACCTCCTCCGCACCTGCACTCCGCGCGCCGGTGTCGCCACCCTCGAGCGGCACCTCTTCATGGGACTTCAGGGCTGGAGAAGCCTGCCTCGTAGCCACAGTCTCTTCCCCCGCCGCAGAGTTTGGCCTCTGGATCGGCGTTGTGTCCGCGTCGGCCTCCTGCTGCGCTGGAGGAGTGGCCTGATACGTCCAAAATGTTTCTACTTTCCCGAACACTTCTATTATTGTTTTACCTCTAATTTGTGTGTTTTGGATGCAACTAACGCGGACTAACGCTGTCTCCTTTTTGTGCAGAAGTATCAACTTTGGAGAAAAAGCCCAAAAGACATCCAGGAATTATTTTCCATCCGAGGAGGACCCAGAACCACGAAGACCAATCGGAGAAGAGCCAGGAGGGCGCCACATCACCTTCTGGCGCGGCAGGCTCCTGGCAGAGCCAGCAGGTGGTGGGACCACCTTGGCCGCCTCCTCGCGACCCGCTCGCGGCTACAAAACCCTTCTTACCTAAAAACGCTTGGGGGATATCCACTTTTCCAGAGAACACCACCGTACGCCGCCACCACCACAAACCCTAGTTCGGAGACCAGAAGTCTCTGTTCCGACACCCTGCCGGGACGGGGAATCGAAGGGGATCATCGCCATCATCATCGCCAATGCCTCTCCATCAACCATCCATGTTCCCCCATCCATGAGTCAGTAATTCACCGCTGTAGGCTTGAGGGGATGGTAGGGATTGGATGAGATCACTCATGTAATAGCTGTAAGATTGTTAGGGCATGGTGCCTAGTATCCGTTATCGGTGTTTTACGTCATTGTTGCAACTTGTTATGCTTAATGCTTGACACTAGGGCCGGAGTGCCATGATTTCAGCTCTGAACTTGTTATTGTATCATGATAATAATTATTGTTTTGGATCATATCTATGAGTTGTATACACGTATTATTGTCTGGAACCGATGGCCCCAAAGTGACAACAATTGGGATAACCGAAGGGAATGGCTATGATGTGAGGATCACATGTGTTCACGGAATGTTAATGCTTTGCTCCGGTACTTTATTAAAAGGAGTACCTTAACTGGCAGTAGTTTCCCTAGAGGCTCGCTGCAAACGGGCTGGCAGGACAAAAGATGATGTGCATGTTTCTCCTTGCGAGTACGCACAACTAAATTGGGATACATGCTTATGATTAGTTAATACTTGGATGCTTTATATTATTTATCTGCAAATGCCAATGCTATGTTATTACGTGAATTATCTTATCCATGCAACGCCCGTACATCCGTCCCTATGACTACAGTATTTTAATCCTGCTGTCGACATCAAGCACAATCGTTGTTTTAACTATCCTGCTACTTTTATTTTACAACTGTCTCTGCTATAAAATTGTTGCTACTGATTATCTGTCTCGAGCATGTCTATTCACAGGTGCAGCTGATCTGACAAATTATCTATTAAAGCTTATAAATATTCTTTGGCTCCCCTTGTATCGATTCAATAAATTCGGGTTTTACTTCCTTCGAAGACTGTTGCGATCCATATACTTGTGGGTCATCAAGACAATTTTCTGCCGCCGTTGCTGGGGAGCACAGCTTTATTTGTTAGCCCACCTGAGTGTGATATTGTTCGCTGGAATTTATTCATCATGGGAAGAAATACTGATAAGAAGTTTCCCATCGTGCCATCCACTACAAGGAAAGGTACAACTCTGAACTCCGTTGCTGCTCTTGATTATTCTTCTGTGTTGAGAAAGCTTGTTACACCACCACACCCTAAGCTGTAACATCCCAATATTTTGGAATGTTTGAAAATCACTAAAATTTGAAACTTTTGTTTTTATTAAAATAAAATACTAAAATTATAATAGAAACCAATATATTTGGCAAGGTGATTAAAAAAATTCAAAGACACGTTCATCTTATAAAATGTTTAATTCCAAATAGCTTATTTTGAATATTTAACTTTTGGCTATTTATTAAACTCAAAAACCATTTTTGCAAAGTGCCTTAAAGTTATTTAAAAGTATGCCTAGTTTGTAAAATGGTTTTCATGAATAAAGTCAACATAAATAATGAAATGTTTCCCAAATGTATTTTAGGGAGTTTCAAATAATGCATATCATTTTCAAACTTAACTTTGCATAAAGTGTTATTGGTTTGAAAATGAGCCCATTATATTTTCCATTTCTTTTCAAATATCTGTGTTATGTGATATTACTGTTTTACTAAAGTTAAATAAAAATGTTGATTGGAAAAATGGACTTAAATAAGTTAATTTATAACATTTATAAGTGATGTATTTTTACAAATTTTGTTTAGGCAAAAATAAATTTAATTAAGCCATATTTTCAAATTTCACATAAAGTGTCAAATTTGTATTTAATAAATATTTCAAATTTTTGAATTTTAAAAAGTGTTCAAAACATGCCCACAATCAGTTTAACACAAAGATGTGATTTTTAGAAATTTTTGGAAATTTATTTTGCTTAATTTGAACACTTAAAACAAAAGATATGAAATAAATAAGAAAAATCAGAAAAAGACAAATTGCTGACGTCAGCGATGACGTCATGCCCGAAAACTGCTCCTCGGCTGTTTCTTCTCGACTTGATTGCGGGTGTTTTACTCCATAAAATTAAGAACCGTTTGTCTATATAGATAGCCCTCTACCTCCTCCTTCCTCTCCCTCCAAAAGACCTCTCCTAAACGCCCCCAGGCTCGCGAATTTGCTCGCTGGAGCCGGAAGGCCGCCGCCGTGAGTTTCTCCATTTCCGGCGGTTTGAGCAGCACTCTGAGCCCGAAACCCCATCCCACCTCTTCCCTGAATATTTGCGCACCTCCTATCATCTTCCCCACCTTATCCTAATATAAAATCATGCGGGGCACGCACGACCGAGGCCGTCGGAACATGTCGGACCTCCGACCGCTTCCCTATGACGCATCGGGATGCCATGGTCTACGCCGACACTCCCAACGTCTCCATTGTGCAATGACGCACCTCACCGGCTTCCCCTCGAGCCCGACGAACTTCGTAAGCGCCGTCGTCGTCGACCACCGCGCCGCCGCACCACCGTGCCCTCCATTTCCGGCGAGCTTAAGTTGTGTTGCATAGACTAAGGGTAGCAGCCAATAGAATACCGCCATGTGTCAGCTATTTTACACTTTCGTTTTTTCTGCCTAGTTTAGAGATAGAACTTCCAAAATTCAAATCAAATCAATCGAACTCTGTTTTTGATGTTTTTATAGTCTATGGAATCGTATGAACATGTAGAATACAGTGGTAAAATAAAAACTTCTATTTTAGTCGTGCACTAACTTGTTATTTATAGAAACGTGTAAAACATTATTTTAATTATATTTTTAATTCTATAAGGTCAGAATTTGTAAATAAAATATCTTTGGAAAGCCCATGACCTGTAATTTGTGTTAGTTATGTTGATTTTCAACCTTGAGAAGTTCAGATTTATTCAAATTGAAAATAAGATGTTTGAGTATTTTAGACATAACTTTAGATAGAAAAATTATGTTTGAGTGAATTCAATTGCTAAAAATTTGTTTAAACGCCCCCTGTCCATTAGAACTGTTTTTTTAATTTTTTTATAAAAATTTAATCACAGTAAAATTTAATCTTGTATTTACCCCTTTTATAATATTTTTGCAAAAATAGAAATTAATTAAATTGCATTTATAGATTCATGCATACTTTATAAAATCACAAAAGTTGTTATGATGTTTTTCTTATAATTAAAGATTGCATTTCATGCATAGCATATTTTATTGTATAGTTATACTTCTAAGAGGAAAACTTCTCCCTTATTTTGCTAAGTATTTTGTTTAGGTTTATTTTCTATAGTGTTTTGAAAAAGTTGTACTTAGACATACTTGGGTTCCTCAGCACGAAGAGCATAAGGCCAATGAAGACTTCGGAGAAAACAGACTCTGGAAGCATCTCCAAGAAGTAGAAGCACTTAGAAGAAAAATCAAGAAGAAGTTCATGAAGACCAACCATCTACATTTTCTAAGTCTTGCTTCCGTTCTCTCTTTTCTCCCTTCTTCTCTTAAACCTCATGGTGACTAAGTTATATTCAAGACCAACTGTATGCTGGCAACACCTTCAAGTGTTCAGAACCATCAACTCTACAATTTGCAATAAAGTCATCACGTCAAGGAGGAAAGGAAGCAAGGAGAAGATTCTTGGAAGACCAACTACATCCTTCTTTCTATCTTTTTCCCACTTTCCTAATCATGTCCTTCACTTTGGATATAAACTCCTATTTGATCATGCTATTACCATTTTTGAAGTATGTTGGATCCTAGCGGCATAGTGAGATGAAGCGGCTCGGAGACTAACCTTACATGTCCACGTAGATGAGACATGTTCCACAATCATAAGTGTTTGGCCGGGTGTCTGTCTCTCTCACTATAGTGAATATCCAATTTACATAGAGTTGTTAATATTTTTTTATCACCTAAAAGAATAGACTTAGTATTTTCTCTAAGTATTTATGCACATCGTGACTAAGTCGGTAGAAAAAGGGGTATCAACTTCTTAGAAATTATTTTGACTTGATGTGTTAGTCCTTAGTTAAAATTCGACCCGAGTTGTTATGACTTTGGTCCTTAGTCTTTTTTTAAACCAAATTCTTACCTTGCACTTAACTTAAAATATTTTCATGGCATGACATGCATCTCTAGTCCTTGGAAATATTTTGCACATCATGCATGACATATTTTCCTTAGAAGTTTTATGAAACTTGTTTGTTCATTATGTATGTGGTTGTGTTGTTGTGTTTTATGTTGATTGTTGTATTGTTGTTTGTCTATATTGTTTAGATTGAACGGAGAGCCCCGAGTTACATTGAAAAGAGTTTGTGAGCGCAGACAACTTCCAAAGGCAAGTGGCACATTCATAAACCTCCTACTATTTTCTATATGCATGACTTAGTGTATTTTTCTAGAAGCATGAGTAGGATAGTATTGCTATGCAAGCCATGTTTAGATTTCCCTATTCTTGTGTCTAGGTACCTATATAATACTTAGTAGAATTATTGATGCTATGCAAATGTTGTTTTGTGAAAATCAAAATTCTACTAAGTTAAGAAAGAACCTTCTGGGTGGATTGGTTGTATACGGAGGCGAAGTTGAGTGGCTACTCAGACACATGTCTATGGTTCCTGGGTATGTGCACTTGTGGATGGCCACCCAGGGAACAAAGGGATCTAAAGAACTCCGAGTGAAGATTGCTTCCAGTGCATCCATTGCTATATGGGCTCTGGCTTGATCAACTAAGTTGGGTGTTAGGTGGAACGGGTCAAGCCAGATGGGGAGGGAAAATGCTTCTGAAAGATCTCGTCTCATACTTCTCATTTTCCTTATCATTTCAGAGTGTAGAGGATAGTTTGGGTTGAATGGGTACAATGGTGAACGTGCACAACCTCTGCAGAGTGTAAAATCTAAGTACTTAGTCGTGTCCCCGGTACGGACAATTTGAGCAGCTGATCAAGGACGTCAATGGAGGAACCCATTCCAATTTCTAAGTTAAAACTTGATGGGTGAACAAGGGTAATTGAGACAATGGATTTCATGCCATGGATGTCTCGAATTGAAGGAAAGTGTTTTCAAAAGAGTAAGGAAAAATTGGCTTTATGCAAAATAGCCTTGAACTCCACCAGCCAAATATGCATATAGGTTATTAGAGTTATTCCACTAAGTGTTCACCATAGTGTCACTTGCCAGACTCCATTTTTAAATGGAATCTGACCCACGTTGTTGCATTTTTTTTTCTTATTGCAGATTGTTCAGATGACGAGTGAGGTTTCGTTAAGGGATTTCGAGTCTGCAACCAACATGTTTTCTCCTGTGGCAACATGAATATGATGGAGACTCGTTGCTACTTTATTTCCGTTGTTTACTCTTTCAAAGATAGCTTTATGCTATGCGAGTTCTAACAATTATTTTGTAAGTCTGGATCATCGATGTAATAAAATTGATACTTTGTTGTGATATTACATCGTAAACTATGTGTGCAAACAAATCGATCCAGGGATTTGCACTATACACAGGTACCTTGCCATATTTTAAGTGCAGGTACACTACATGAACGTTCTGTTACTACTGTTGAACCTTAAATTACTTATGATGATACTTCTACTGTTCTTGATGAATCTGGTTCATTAGGTCCCTTTTTAGATGCTACTATTGCTAAAACTAAACAAATTGAAAATGCTGAAACACCTATTAATTCACCTGAATTCACTCATGATACTTATGATGAGCGTGATGATATATATGTGGATCTTGATGATGCTCTTCTTAAAGAAATGATTTCTCTCTTGATTTAGCTCATATAGCTATTGTTGAAAGAGAACCTTTATGTGGAACTGAAAATGAAAGTGTTGTAGAACACATGAATGTATTGTCTGATTTGAGTGGAATATGTGTTGAGGACATTAAAAGACGCATTTATTTTGTTGCTAAAATATTTCCTTTCTCGTTAAAAGGAGAAGCTAAAACTTGGTATAATAATTTGTCTCCTGGTTCCATCACTAGTCCTAAGGGTTTGCTTGATGCTTTCTTTCAGAAATATTTTCCTGCTAGTGCTCAACATGATGCTTTGTTAAGAATCTATAATTTTAATCAAGATGAAGATGAGAAATTACCCAAGGCTTGGACACACTTTTGTTGCATATTAAGAGGCCAGCCGAACCATGATTTGGAGAAAAATGATCTACTTGATATATTTTATAGAGGACTAACTACTGAATCTAGGATATACCTGGATAGTTTTGCTAGTTGTGTTTTCAGGAAAATGACTCCCGAATAAACTGAAAATTTATTGGCTACAATATGCAATAATAATGATGATTGGGATATTCCTGAACCTACTCTAACACCTCCACCAAAACCGAAGAAGAGCGGTATGATTGAATTAAATGAAGAAATGATGAGGGAAGCTAAAAGATCTCTTCAAGAAAGTGGTATTAAATCTTAAGATGTGAAGTATTTACCTCCTATTGAAGAATTATGTAAGCATATTCCTCCTCCAACCGTAATTGAGGTACACTCTCTCCAAAGGTTTGATAATAGAGATATCCCTTACTCTAAACCTCCTGCTCAGTGCTTAGACAAATTTGATGATTTTGTTGTTAAGCAATCCAATTTTAATACGAGAATAGAGAATCTTTTAATGGAAAATTCTCGCTATTAATGATTTGCATGATATTGTTGAAAGAACTGCTAATGATGTTAAAGTGCTCATTAAACACTTTCATATGGTTCAAAATCAAATAGATCAACTCACTAAAGTGCAAAAAGAATTGCTAGAATATAAGTCTATAGATAAAGAAAAACTTGTTTGTGAAGTAACAACTAGAGGTGGTAAATCTACTCAAGATCCTTTGTATCCTGAAAGACATTATAAAATAATTGAACAAGATTCTCAACGAGTTAATGAACCTAGTACTCCTTGTAGGAAAAATAAAAAGAAACATAAAACTGTTGTAGAATCATCTGAACCTGTTAATGATCCTAATAGTATATCTATTTTTATGTTGAAACTGAAAGTTGTAATGAACACAACATGATAATGCTAATAACAATGATAAATATAAAAATGCCAATTCGGATCAGGAAGAAATAGAAGAGGAACCTGAAAAACATGCTCAAAATAAAAAGTATTCTAAAGAAGATTTTATTGCTAAGAAACATGGTAATGAAAGAGAACCTTGGGTCCAAAAACCAATGCCTTTTCCTTCTAAGCAACTTAAAACAAAATAGGAAGAACATTATAATAAATTTTGTGATTGGATGAAACCATTCTAGCAAATTTCTTTGACTGATGCTATTAAGTTGCCTCTTTATTCTAAATATATGAAAGATATTATGACTAACGAAAGGAAAATTCCTAATGAGGAAATATCTACTATGCTTGCTAATTACTCTTTCAATCGTAAGGTTCAAAGAAACTTGGTGATCCAGGTATACCATCTATTCCTTGCTACGTCCTACCCAAGCCGGCTTCGAGGGCCCAGCCCCCATAGAAAGTATGAGAGCCCCAATACTAAAACGGACAAGCTTCCTGCTACGTCCTACCCATGTCAGGTATTGTGGTTGCACGGGTTAATTCTTCGGGCGGCTGCTAGGGTTGTACTTTGGTTTTCAAAAACACCTTCTGGTCCTCCGACTACTCCCAGCAGCTCGGGTTTTCGGAAACATCACCGATTGCTCCCAGCAACTCGGGTTTTCCTCCGTAAAACAGTTTTATCAAATAGGTTCCCATCCTATAATTTTGATGTAAGGAAGAAGAGTGTAATACTAGAAATCTTGATCTTCTTGAGGAGCCTTCAACAATCAAGGCTCATCGAGTAAACCTTATTTTGTAACACCTATAATATTCTAGTAGATAACTTTGGCCAAAAAATATTTTGGAAAATAGTTTCCAGGTGGCAAGGTGCCACAAAAGAAGTAAAACATGCATCATTTTATTTTGAAAACAAAACATGCTTGATAAAATAATAGGATTCGTTATATTTGTGAGGTGGCTTTCCTTACTCAAAGTACTGTCCCTGGTCTGGCTCCTCTTCGAAGGTGTGCTCAGCTACCACGTTATGCTCCTCCTCTGCTTGCGGATCTGCCGTAACATGAAAGAAATAACAAAACTAGAGTAAATCCTAAAATGCGTGTTGACAATAATAATAAAAAATATAGAAAGCAGCAACATTGCAACATAGCACCAACTACTGGGTATGGTCACAAAACATAAACACAACAACAAGCAAAATACAAAAAAACACTTAGCACTAAAAATAGGCATCTAGTGGGCTATGCTAGACACAAGCATGCAAAACACCATAACACTATTAGTGGTTTTCAATCAAGTATTAAGTTCAAGTTTAGGTTCTGTATTCCAAAGTTGATTTTAAATAAACACATGATTTATATTTTCTAAAAACAGAGAGTAAAATTAATACATCTAAACGGCCGTTTTGGTGCTGTTTTAGGTGAAAAAGCCATAACTCCTAAAATAATGTTCATAAAATTAATATCTTCTACCACGTCCTTCCTAGTACTCACTGGATGCTAGGAAAATTTTATTTACATCCATAGGGTTCATAAAACAGAAACTAAAAATGCTAGAAGTGCTTATGTACTCAAAACACTTCTGCACAAAACTTTTGTTTTGGGATGCTCTTGCATATAAGACTAATTTCTATGGATGGGTAATGATATTAGATTTCTGTAGGATTTTGATTCACCCCATTTGGATTTTCCTAGCTCAAGTTATTTCATTTTTAGTGCAAACTACACTTTTCAGTATCAGTAGTGTACAGGACAAGATATAATTTATTTTTGTGCAAATCCAATTTTTTGTGTCTAAGAAAATACATAGGCATCACACGAAAATAGTCCTAATTTATTTTCTCTTACAGATCTAGCACAATAGAATTAAAATAAACACCTACAGAAATAGAAAACTGAAAAAGAATCAAAACAGGGAAAAAATATCCACGGGCCACGCATGGGCCAGATCTGGCCAGGCTGCGGCGGATCTAGGCTGGTCCGAGGCTGGGCCGGTCCAACTAGGCGCGACGCGCGCGCGGAAGACGGACAACGACCAGGCGCGTTCAAACGCAACCGTAGATCGAAAGATCGACGGCCAGCGCGTCATTTTCTACCTCGTGCGGGCAAGGAGACGAGCCAGAGCGGGAGAGGATGGGCGGGGGGGGGGGAGGCGGTGTGCTCACCTCAGGCTGTTTTGGGTCACGTGCGGGGTCGGAGTTGGTGGAGAAGAGGTCGGCGAACTCAACGATGCCCTCAGCGCATGCATGCATTGTCGGGTTCCATGGCGGCGCCGGCTTCGTTTTCTTCGGGTCGACGGCGAACGCGACGGCTACGGTCACTTATATGAGAAAAGGAGGGCAGGGGAAGTTAGGTCTCGTCGATACGGGCTCGAGGAGCCAAGAATGGCGGAGAACAGGGAAGAGGAACGGCAGCTACGGCCCGATTTCGCCGGCGGTGACCTTCGATCTCCTCGGATGATTCCGAGCGGCAGAGGGCACGGGGAAGGCTAGGGCTCCGTGGGGGAGTGGAGTGAGGTGGGAGGCTCTGGGTGGAGAGAGATAAGCAAGGGGGCGCGGGGTGGAGATAACCTCTCGGGTCCAATCTAGGGTTTCTCGAGCTCGGGAGACAGGGGAGCGGGCTAGGGCATTTTTGGTTGGTTTGTGAGGGTGGTGGGAGGGAGGCAAAGGGAGTGCGGCCGGGTGTGACGAGGTTTGGCCAGTGGGAGAGAGGGGAGTGAGCTCCGGTTGGGGGATAGGAAAAAAAAAGAGAGAGGAGTGGTGGATGGTTGCCTCAGGTCCATGACATGTGGGCCAGAGGGGTGGGGGTGCTGCTCACCTTCTCCAGTAAGCCAAGGGAGAGAGAGATGAGAGGGGGGGGGGGGTTGGATGGCTTTAAAAAGAAATTCAACTGAAATTTGAAATTAAAAAACAACATGCTCACAAATGTTTTTAAACAATCTGTCCATACTAACTATTTGGTGGTGTAGCTACTGTTTTATTAAGTGCATACACCAAACACATCATTCAAAATACAAAGGAAAAGAAGGATTTTTGGAAAAAGGAGAATGACCTAAATGGTCATGTTATTCTGATGCCCACAAAAGCTTGTGAGATTTATGTCCTAACTAGTTCCTTTGTGATTATTTGAAACAGGGTATGAAAACATATATGACATAGACCAAATTGGTTCAAATGCATGTCAAAAACCATTTAAGGTTTGCTTAATATTAGGCCCTAGATTTGCTAAGTTTTAACAGACATGAAGAACACAAGATTTGAACTTTTCATCTAGTTATTTTTGTTTTAGTGTTTCTATCAAGTTAGATGACTAGTGAAATCAAACAAGACTAATAAGAGCAAAAAAATAATTCATGCCCCATAATTTTTCACACACAGAGGTTTTAGCTAAGGCTGAAATATCTAGCCTAACACCACAATTCTATGCTTAAGAAAATTGGGGTGTTACAGCTTTGCTTTGCTACTTGTTTATTTATTACTCATTTGATATCAATATAAACTATAGCCCTTATTCATTTTATCTCGGTTTACGTGCCTGACATTTACATTATTACGTGATCAAGATTGTGTGAAAGCATGTCACTTCATAAATTATTCTTTTATCGTTCTTGCCTACTCGGGACGAGTAGAAATATGCTTGCGGATATTGATACGTCTCTAACGTATCTGTAATTTCTTATGTTCCATGCTATATTATACCAAGTTATTGCATGTTTTATATGCATTTTATATAGTTTATGCATTTTCTGGAACTAACCTATTAGCAAGATGGCACAGTGCCAGTTCCCTGTTTTCTGTTGTTTTTGGTTTAACAAAAGTACTTGAGGAAATATTCTCAGTATTGGTCGATTTCTTTTCTGAAGCCCGTTTTTTATTGGGAATGTTCCAGAAGACCGAACATGAGACGAAATGGGCGACCGAGGCGGCGCCATCACGTGCTCGCACGACAGGGAGTCTGGCCGCGCGAGGAGGTGATGTGGGCCCCTCGGGAGTCCACCGACATCGCCCTTTCGACTACATATACGCTCCAAACCAAAAACCCTAGCACGGTGTTCATTATTTTCTCCACGGGTCCCGAGGGCCGCCGCCATCGAAGATGATATTCGGGGGACAGAAGTCTCTGTTCCGGTACCCTAACGGGACGGGGAATTGCCCCCGGAGCCATCTCCATCGACTCCACCGCCATCTCCATCGCCGTTGTTGACTCCTACGATGAGGAGTGAGTATTTCTCCTCCGGGGCTGCGGGATCTACGGTAGCTATGTGGTCTATTTCTCTCTCCCATGATGATCTTTATTTTATCATGAGCTTTGTAATCTAGTTGAATATGTGATGCTACTCTTTATCTATTATGCACTCTAGAGGTTACTTTAATATGAACTCTGGTGTTATTCACGGTTATAACGGTGACAGTGTGTGCACCGTGTGTGATTCCTTTATGACATTGTTGGTGTTAGTTTACTCTGACTTTGAGGGTGCTCTTGTAGCCCTACACAATGAATGATGTTTGTTATCCAACATGAGAGTGTTTAAGAGTAGTGTTTATTTATTTAACTTTGATGTCATTGTTGAGAATGTCCACTGGTGAAAGTAGGATCCCTAGGACTTTTTTCTAAGCATTGAAACACCATTTCCAACAAGTTCTGCTACATGTTTGCTTGCTGCCATTTTTATTACAGATTGCAATTATTACTTATAATCATCTATATTACTTGTATTTCACTATCTCTTCGCATAACTAGTGCATCTATACATCTAACAACTGTATTGGGTGTGTTGGGGACACAAGAGACTTTTTGTATCTTAATTGCAGGGTTGCTTGAGAGGAATATCTTTGACCTCTACCTCCCTGAGTTTGATATACCTTGGTTGATTCACTTAAGGGAAACTTGTTGTTGTTCTACAAACTTGTGCGCTTGGAGGCCCAACACTGTCTACGAGAATAGAAGCGTACGTAGACATCAAGCATCTACTAGTAACGGAGAGCATGCAAGATCATAAATAGCACACACATGATATATTATGAAGCAAATAACTTTAGTACTTAATATTCATCGGATCCCAGCAAACACAACATGAAGTATTACATAACGGTGATCTTGATCATGATAGGCAGCTCACAAGATCTAAACATGATAGCACAAGAGGAGAAGACAACCATCTAGCTACTGCTATGGACCCGTAGTCCAAGGGTGAACTACTCACGCATCAGTCCGGAGGCGGTGTTGGGGATATACCAACTAGGGGGTATCTCTAACATGGATCAATCCGGCTAGTCCAGGGTGGCCCAAGGGTGGTAAGGCTGATGCCTGCCGGGCGGCCCAGATAGCTGACGTACAAGGAAGTAGGCGGACGGTCCAAGGAAGGCAGCAGACTGAACCCCATCAAGCCACCAAGCCCAAGATGGAAGGCGACAACCAAAGCCAACTACAACTAGGACTCTGTTTACTTGCCGGCCAAGTACTTACCTTGTAACCCGGGGTTTGGCTGCCTATATAAGCCGGCCACCAGAAGGCCTTTAGGGCCAAGCTCATTGACGCTTCAATACGCATCATACACATTGTAACCTGTTCACGGCTATTTGCCTCATAGTGAATTATAGCCGCACGTAGGATCTCGCCACCGCTGCGGGATCTGAAGCTGGGTAAACTCGCCGTGTCCAATCCCGTCCTCGACGACTCCAACCTTCTTCCCCACAATCCATACGTAGGCTAGAGGACCCCCGTCTCCTATCAACTATGTCGATACCACGACAGTTGGCGCCCACTGTGGGGCATAAGGTTCTTGGCGTCACGTTCCAGGCGGGAACAATATTGGATGTCCGCAGCCGGCGATTCCAATCATCATCTTCATATACCGCGATCAAATCGCATCTAGTCGTGGGCGTGATCGAACGCCATAAAGCGTCTAGCCGTGTAGTCTGCCCTGCAGGCCGGCTCGATCAAACATCATAAATCGTCATGGATCTGATCGGCTCGTCCGTCTTGCCGGTGCCGTGAGATCAGATTAAGAAGATTGATAAAACAATTGCCGTCATCTTCTGAGTCGCCCGATTGACGATCGAGTTGCTCTCACGAGACAGCGATCTGAGTCAATGACAAGCCGATTGGGATGGTAAGAATTCCCACGACAGAAAGTTTTCCACGTGCGTCGTGCGGCAGGACTTTGGATTAGCTACGTCCGATCCGACTGCAGTTATGTACGACGTACAATATTAATTTGAGTCAACAAGCCATGCTCCCACGTGCTACTGTTTCCTATGCTGGAAATTAGCAAGGCTAGCTACGTAGCTTGTTGGCAAGAAACATGATACATGCTGCACGGATTATGAGATTTGATTTTCTTCCGGCAAGTAAATATTTTCATAATTTTCTGATGCAACGGATATCCCAGGACTCGCCGTTCCCGTAATGTTAAGTGGGACGCCACCAACAACGGTTCGGCTTAGGCAAACTCATCACCTGCTTGCTAGTTGTTGTTTCCGATCGCCTAAATCTGATCAATTTGGGTAGACATCGATCGTACATAATAACAAATCTCTGTGTTTCGGCTTAATTGTTAACCCAACAAGACGCCTTGCGGGCGCATTTATCGTCACGTTCTGGCTTAATTGCTAACGCGACATGACGCTTTGTAGTGTATTTAATATCATCGCCGTCATCTCGGCTTAATTACTGCTGCAGCCTACTCCTCGCTACCTTGCTGGGATCATCTTCGGGATCCCTGGGGGCTGATATTGTCAGCCTGGTGTTGCCGCCTACATTCTAGGGCTGGCGTCTTCCGCCGCGCCCGCCTCCTCGACATCAACGTCAAACAAGCTAAGTTTATATACACTTAACATTTAATTATATGTATGGTCATGAAATAAAAAGTTTGTGGTTTGCTCATTATTTTCTGAGATCATGCCATATTTTGTCTTTTCATTTGATCATACCCCTCTTAGTATCTAAGTTACCTGATATTTGCTCTGTGTTGCATGGTTCAAACTTGTAGATACTTGCCGCCTCCAGGCCAAATTAAGCAATCAGTTTGCACCGCCTAATACCATTATCTGATTGTTTATGTGCAGATTACCTAGTAGTATGTCATTAGCACCAACATGTCGGCTTTAATTTGTCTCTGATTCTAAACTATTTGGTACAAGCCCTGGTTGTCTCAGCTAAAGTTTCTGGTTGCGGTTCTGCTAACATATGAAAAGTTAAACATATAAACCAAATAAATATTAAGGCGGGCCACATAAAATTTACAACCCGTAAGTGTTTGTTAAAATCTACCGGCTCAGGTCTTAAAAATTTTCAGCTTTCATTAAAAGTACATCTTAATGCAGCTATGTTTGCCATGCAGGATACTTAACACCCGGGGGCTGCAATTACAGCATTTTCATTATGTCTCAAGACGTCCTTTGGTTAAGCCGGCACGTGCCTCGGGGACTGCAATTATCGACTTACAACGCCACAAGTTCTTCCAAGCGTCGAGACGACTTCCGAGTACATCGACTCAACGCTCGGGGGCTGGAGATAGGCGGATCAAGAAAAAACTTCGACACTCGGGGGCTCGCCATCGATATTGCCCTCGTTCGATATTTGGGGGCGGCACGACATGCATCCCTATCGTCAACAAGAAGGCCACATTGGTGGCATGACCGTCTTGTCGTCAGCGACACGGTCACCTCCATGGCTCGGCCGACTTATCGTCAATGACACAGTCGCCTCCGTGGCATGACTGTCTTGTCGTCAATGACATAACCGCCTTCATGGCACAACCACCTTGTTGTCAGCGACATGGTTGCCTCGGTGGCAAAAGCCTCCTCCGTGGTATGGCCGACAATGCACGATTTCGTTTCATTTGAGTTCAGACTGTCGTGGCACAAATGACGTCATCTATTAGACATTGATTTGACCTGTCAGTAAGGGTGAGGTTTTTTCGAGAAGTCATCCGACAAGTTAAGCTAGCCGTCTTTCCCATGTAGGATAAAGGCGGCCGCGCGCTGGTCGTCAAGCCGGCACGTGACCCCCTATATTCATAATGGTTCAAGCCCTGCAGCCGCCAAGATTCAAGACTCCAGATCAAGAAGACGAAGAAGCCGACGCCTGGAGAACTTCAACCTTTCTGAGGGCTAATGTTGGGGCTATACCAACTAGTGGTATCTCTTACATGGATCAATCCGGCTAGTCCAGGGTGGCCCAAGGGTGGTAAGGTTGATGCCTGCCGGGCGGCCCAAATAGCTTACGTACAAGGAAGTAGGCGGACGGTCCAAGGAAGGCAGCAGACTGAAGCCCATCAAGCCACCAAGCCCAAGATGGAAGGCGGCAACCAAAGCCAACTACAACTAGGACTTTGTTTACTTGCCGGCCAAGTACTTACCTTGTAACCCGGGGTCTGGCCGCCTATATAAGCCGGCCACCGGGAGGCCTTTAGGGCCAAGCTCATCGACGCTTCAATACGCATCATACACATTGTAACCTGTTCACGGCTATTTGCCTCATAGTGAATTATAGCAGCACGTAGGATCTCGCCACCGCTGCGGGATCTGAAGCTGGGTAAACTCGCCGTGTCCTATCCCGTCCTCGACGACTCGAACCTTCTTCCCCACAATCCATACGTAGGCTAGAGGACCCCCGTCTCCTATCAATTATGTCGATACCACGACAGGCGGGCATGGTGACGTAGAGCCCTCCGGTGTCGATTCCCCCTCCCGGCAGGGTGCCGGGGAGAAGTTCTGATCTCTCTCGAAGCGGTGATGATGACGGCGACGGCTCGGGACCTGTGGAAGAAATATTACGCACCGTAGGTATCTTAGGTTTTCGGGGGGTGTAAGTAGGCGAAAGGGCGAAGGCGGTGGAGGCCCGAGGGCCCCACACGTGTCCGCACGGCAGGAGGGGTTTTCGCACCTAGACCTGGTGTCGGCCCCTCGGCCATCTTCTTCGAATCCTCTTCGGTGCTCTGGAAGGTTCCTAGGAAAATAAGGTCTTTGGAAAAGAAATCGTCCGATTCCGAGAATATTTCCTGAAGTACTTTTCTAAAACCAAAAACAACAGAAAACAAGGAACTGGCACTGTGGCATCTTGTTAATAGGTTAGTCCCAGAAAAATGCATAAAACCATATAAAATGCATATAAAACATGTAATATCTTGGTATAACATATCATGGAACCTAAGAAATTATAGATACGTTGGAGACATATCAATTACCACTTTATTGCTAGAACCGTTGCATTATCATCCATATCATTGCATATTTATTTATTGTTTTGCATTTATATTTTATTTTCATATCATACTCAAACCTTGTGCTTGAAAACCACTTGGTGAGCTTGAGGGCATGAAAAAAACTTATTTTGTTTTGCAGGTCTCATAAGAGAAGGATAAGAAGATAAAACCTTTACACACAGTTCCCCGAGAGTTCGATTAAACCCTAAAGTCGCCCTCGTAGGAAAAATAAGATTCCTATTCTATACACTTTACACTTGGAGTTTCAACCTAACTCATATTCTTTTGACGCAGGTATCATCTACGTCATCAGGAGTCATCAGGGGTCAACTTCTATTCCTCTCCCAGAATTCTAATGTCCAAGGACAACTCCTTCAGTAACCATGAAGTGATACTTCTCCCAATTTAGAACTGAATGTTGGTCTTTACATCGCTGCATCGTGGGCCAACACTCTTGGGCTGAGCTTGCTCTAGGACTACAGGGGCCGTACTACAAGTACCACGGAGGCAGCTACAGGATGGTTTGACTTTGGAGGCTTTGGAACGGATCAGTGGCGGAGCTTGAAACAAAATTATGGGCGGGCCAGACTATAAGAAAGCACAAATTTTTCTCTAAGCCATGATGGAAAAAAGACCAAACCAGTTAACGGCGTCGATGCCCTTCTTCACCCGAAAATTTGTAAGCAATCAATCGTGTACTGGTACCGTGCCACCAAATTGCTAAAAAAAATTGGGGAAACGAGAAGTATCTGACCAAGGAAATTGAAGACTGAGGCTCGATTTTGATTCAATCGTAGCTTCGTCTGCTGGCTACTAGACCTCCGGCGGTCCGGCCGGTGCGCCGTTCCCATGCGGCCATTCCTGTCCCCACGATGCGGGCGTCGCGGTGTTGCTGCTACTTCGCTCCACCGATTCCCCCCTCCCCCCTTTATTCTCCTTCTTTTCTTATGTAATTTATGTTCAAATCGCTAGACCTAGCCGCCATTTTCTTCCATCCATGGTTGTGGTTCTGTTCGTGAACAGGATAAGGATCGATCGTGGACTCGTGGCTAGTGAGGTGAGCAAAACTGAGAGATAGAGGAAAGGAAACTGGCCCATGTATATGCTGATGGGCTGAGCCGGTGCTTCTTACTAGTAGTTAATATTTTTTTGGCAAAAAACCTGGGCGGGCCGTGGCCCAGGTTGGCCTTCACTGAGCTCCGCAACGGATGGCTTCGGTGTCCCTCGCTTTTGTCTTCCTCTTCCTCGCATGTTCCTCTCTCTTCCTGTAATGTCTAGAACCTGGTGATCCATCGCTTGTAATCCCAATTTATGATAGATTGATCCATGTGATTCTTCTTGTGTGATTCTTCCGCAGGTAGCAGGCCATGGCGGCCTCCGGCCAACACGCACGCGCCTCCCCGCTGCTCCCATGCCTCTAGATCTTTTTTTGCCGCCGTCCTCCGCTCTCATCTGTCGTCCGCTCGAGAAGTCGAGGCTAGGGCACCCTGTCTCCCTCTTTCCCCATTGACGTCCGTCCGTCGCGCTCCGGCGGTTGTGGCCTCGGCCGCCTTGCAGAGCGGCAACCAGTTCTCCTCCGTCTCTTCGGCCACCGCTGCTCGCATGTGAGGAGTCCTCCTCCAGTAAGTCCTATCTCACAAATTTTCAGCTATTCTTCACATCACAGATTAGAAAATTTAGATTTTGTTGTATTTATGTTTTTCAGACACGATTTGATGGAGGATTTCAAAGTGGAAATATTCTCTTGTTCTGCTGTCAGAATATTGCTCAATTGTGTTAAAATATTGTTCAGTTATGTTGCTGAAATATTGTCGAGTTGTGCTGGTGAAATGTTGTAACATATTGCTGAAATGTTGTCAAGTGTGCTAAAGAGGTAAGGGCATATACGTCTCAGTCAAATAAAGTTAGTCCAGTTTAGTCACTGGTGGTATTTTGGCTATGAAAAACTAAAATGAGTGCTATTTTGGCAACTTGGTTTTGACTAATGATATTTTAGCAAGTTAGGCTTCACCGGTGGTATTTTGGAGAGTGGTTGAGCACTCTTGACGTCAAAGCCCCGGGTGCTATTGACCATAGGTCTCATTTTTTTTAGAACCTGGTGATCAATCGCTTCTAATCCCAATTTCTGAGAGATTGATCCACGTGAGAACCGTGTTGTTAACATTTGGTATGCAGAGCCAGACGATTTCTCCACGCAAAATCCCCAAAATTCCAATCATTTTTCCCCACAATTTCCAATTCGAGACAGACACAGCCCTTCTCTCAATCCATGGATTGGAAAGCTCAAATCGCCTCCTCAATGGCTACCATCGACCACATCACCAGTATCAGCGACGACGGCTACTGCGTGGGCTGCACCTGCACAGCTCAAGGCAGACCTCTCCACGTCGATGTCGGGCACGACGGCGTCGGTTTCTATCGTGCCACCCTCCGTTCTCAATATGTCTGCGGTGTGCGATGGAAACCTCGCCGTTCCCCCGCCGACAACCTGTTCGACGAATTTCCCAGGCCACGCCGCCGCCTCAGTGGTATCTACGATCATCCGCGCCGCAACAGCAACTACACCTACGAGTAGTGTCGCCATCGTTCCCGAAATTTTTGCTTTTATCGTCGGCGACACGGGCACAGATGACATCAACCTCCCACTTTGACGCCTATCCCAGGCTCGACTTTGGTCCCTGCCCACATCGTTGAGGGCGATGACCCCGTGGAGTTATGTCTGAGTTCGGTGAGTATGAAGACTTCCTTACACATGCGTCCAGAGGACTTGCCAATCTTACCATGTGAGCTATTACACGCTCTGGAGCTCGGAACACCGGCGCCCGGCAAGCAGCGGCGGACACAGGAAAAAAATTGGTGGGCACACTCCATAAAATGTTGGGCCAAGAGTCTTAATTGGGCCTAATTTGCTTCATATCTGGGGGTGTCAAAAAAATTCTCAAAATTCTGGGTGGGCCGCTGCCCACCCTGCCCACCCTCTGTGTCCGCCAATGCCGGCAAGTGTTTGACAGATCCTGTTGACACTGACACAACCGCTCTACTACATATATGTGTATCGAATACAGCCCCAGACTCTACCTTGCTCCTAGTCAACAACCAGTTCAGCTCCAGATTTGGTGCCAGTGCCGAGGGTATTGCCGCACACAAGCTGCCTTACGATGAAGTCAAGTGGCAACGTTGGCCCCTATCTTTTCAAAGGTGGATAGAACACAAGGGGCAAGAACCCAGGCCAAGGCCTTGGCCTTAGAATGCAATCTGCATTCCTATTGGGAATTCATTGGAGCCATGGGTGCAGTCCAGGAACAGTCTCAGGGGCAAGCAACAACAATGACTATTTTGGAGTTAGAACAGCAACAACATAAGTATACTGACAAGAGAGCAAATAGACTGTGCATCCTTCACACTATTAATCATTTCTGCAATTACAGTTGGTTGGAGCATTCATCAACACTGGTTGAATTCAAAATAGTCAAGTACTAGCACTTCATACTAGCAGTGGCATTCATACTGACAGCGTATCAGCGGCATTCAAGCTGCTAGTAACATATTCTGGTCTTGGTTGTGGTGCAACTCATTTAGTTTGCTTGTTGCCATGGGAACCGAGAGAGAAACCAGTGGTACTTAGAGATTCAGTGCTTAGCAGAGATATTCCTTGGGATGCATGTGTTGAGCAAATGGACGCACATCTATCACGCAGTCATGATCATCATCAGAATAAGTCAGGGTATGTAAACACACAGATAAATTTTCATTGTCCTACTTAAGTGTTTTGCTCAAGTGAGAATGCTATAGGCAAGTTTTGTGATCAGGGCATCTCTGTGCAATTGCTCCAGTATCAGTTTCGATTGTGCCAGCACATTCGGTAAGTTGTACGTGGAATGCATTATTGTTTATGATCCTGGATATCCCGCCATTTGTGCTGAACAAGTTCTATTTGAGCATTTTCTGGTGGATTTTTTCTGTTCTCGGAGCAACTTTCATCCTCTGTATCTGGAAGCATCGGCGTACTTGTCACCGGCAGCAAGTTCAGTACCTTATCATTGTGCACCTATCATTGTTGGACTGTTCTTCCCCTACGGCTCTGTTTCTGTACCATTGGAAAATTCATGGTCCAGCTTGTTTGACATTTGTAGGGCAAATTGGAGCTGCGTATTTAGTCCATACATCTTATGGTCACGCTCTGCCGTGTTAATTCCTAGTGCTAATGGAAATTCAACAGGGAAGGAACCAATGTAGCAATGGGATCCAGGCATTGCAAGGAATGTTGATATCTGCAGTCAGTGCTGCCATGTTTCATGTCACCTTATATTGACTCCGGTTGCAACAGAGCTAGGAAAAAAGAAATTGCTTCAGGATAGGTTTCAACTATACACCATAAAGAAATGCTCTTCCACTTGGGCAAGCACATATCCAGGCAGCAAGTTTCGCTATGGACAGGGTGCTCACAATTGGAAATCAGAAGCTCGTGGATGCTAATTTTCATGATGCGGATATGTTGTCAAGAGTGCAAGCTGTTTGGTTCCTCAACATTCAGGGCTCACTGAACGACGCCATAGTATGGAGGAACAGAACAGTCTGGTGCGATCAAAGTGATACTACAACACTAATATGGTTATTTCACCTCATTGAACTTGTTAGAAGCAGCAAACAAGGTGATACATTCAGTGAGTCCTTACTTTCTTTAGCCTCATTACTACTGCTTCGTGAAGAGTTGCAGTTGTCATGGGATCCCGATGGCCGAAAATTCTTCGGATTTTTCACACGAGTTGAAGAAAAAGGAAGGAGGAATGCTGCAACTCCAGCCGACTACCACGGCCACTGCTTCAACCATGCTAACTACTTCGACAATGTCTTTGCCAACGCTGATCAAGACTACTACCTCGACATCATTCTCGACCAGGCGCACATCTGCCACAGCTACTACATTGGCGTCTTCCTCGAGCAAGACTGACTCATCGGCTACCTCTACCTCGTCAAGGTCCACCTCGACTACGGCATCCAGCGCGACCTCAGCCAAGTCATGAAGTATCAAGTACCATGGGATCCAGGCATTCCAACATGGCATCGGCTTGAGGGCAAGCCGAAAATTAAGGAGGGGGGAATGTTAGGAACCATCCCCTACTATCGTCATGGACTGCATCGTGGGCCAGCACTCTTGGGCTTGGCCTGCTCTAGGACTACAGGTGCCAGTACTACAAGTACCACAGAGGCAGCTACATGATGGTTTGGCTTTGGAACGGACCGCCTCCATCGCTTATGTCTTCTTCTCATGTTCCTCTCTCTTCCTGTAACGGCTAGAACCTGGTGATCCATTGCTTGTAATCCCAATTTCTGAGAGATTGATCCATGTGAGAAGTGTGTTGTTAATAGAATTGTACACAGGGAGAAGGAAGAGACATATGAAATTTGGAGAGAAAAATAAACCAGAGTTGTCGAGGACTGTAACTATCCCTTGGCCTATAGGAGAATTAGGCGTGAGATCAACTCTGATTTACTTGTAGCAGAAGAAGAACAAGGGGATCATGGAGATAAGAACAGATACGGCAGAGAAGATAGGAGTCTGATTTCATTCATTCAGTTCCTCCCGTCTCCAGCGAGACTTGGTCTAATTATAACAATGACTTACAGGTGGACCCAGGTCACACCACTCACGCTGCACAACATCCCCACATCAGCTACTGCTAAACACGCACACCTCAGCCACTTATGTCACGCACGGTGCCGGTCGTAACCCACCCGCCGCTGGAAAACTTGCTTGTCCCCAAGCAAGTGCATCAGGAAAACGTTCCTTGCAGACGTAATAGTCCTCCCAGGTAGCTGAAGTCGCTGGAACGTTGCGCCACTTGATTAACACTTGAGGTATTGCAGCATTACCTTTCTTCACAAGTCGCCGATCCAGGATTTGTTCAGGACAAGTATCACCAGTGTCCAGCGCTCGAATCTGAAGCCCATCAGCGAACACTGGAGAATAGTCAGGATTGAAGCTTTTCAATTGGGAAAGGTGAAATACCGGGTGCACTAAACTGTGATCAGGTAAATCCAGTTTGTAGGCCACTTACCCAATTTTCTCCAAGACATGAAACGGTCCAAAGAATTTGAATGCCAGTTTCAGACATGGTCGATTAACAACTGAAGATTGTGTATAAGGTTGTAGCTTCAGAAGTACTTGTTCTCCTACTTGGAACTCCTTTTTGGTGCGGTGTTTGTCCGACTGCATTTTCATTCTATTCTGATCAGTAGACAAGTGTTACTTGAGACGATCCAGTTGGGCTTGGCAATCTCGCAGAACTTCTGCTGCCTCAGTCTCCTTAGTAGTTTCCGGCAAAGGAATAGTAACAAAATTTGGTTCAGTACCATACACGGCCTTGAACGATGAACACCCAATAGTCGAGTGGAATGTGGAGTTGTACCACAGCTCAGCCAATGGCAACTAGCTGCGCCATTTCTTGCGATCATCATGCACAACACACCGCATAAACATCTCAAGACACTGGTTCACGTGCTCTGTCTGCCCATCGGTCCAAGGATGGTATGTAGTAGAAAAATGCAGTTTAGTGCCCAGAAATTTGAATAACTCTTTCCGTAGTTGGCTTGTGACGATCTTGTCTCTATCTGACACTATGGATACAGGTTGGCTGTGCAACTTCACAACTGAATCCAAGAAGGTCTGTGCCACTGAAGTTGCAGTAAAAGGATGCTTAAGCGGAACAAAATGAGCGTATTTGGAAAGCCTATCCACCACAACCATGATCACATTAGCACCCTGGGAAGTCGGCAGCCCCTCTATGAAATCCATCGAGAAGTCCTGCCATGTACCTTTTGGATCATGGAGAGGTTGCAAAAGACCAGCCGGGTAAGTGTGTTCATGCTTAGCTTGTTGACATATGTTACACTGCTTCACAAATGTTTCCACTGCACTTTTTAGACCGGACCAGATAAATAATTTCTTCAATTTCTGGTATGTAGGCAAAATTCCAGAGTGACCCCAATGGCGCTGGAATGAAAAGCACTTATCAGTTTTGTTTGGATTGCCGAATTTTCACCGATCCAAATGCGTCCTCTATGACGAATAATGTCTTGACATAGTACAAAACCCTGATCATCTGGGTTGTGTATTGCTAACTGCTGCGTTTTTGCTGAGCAACTGGATCAGTAGTATATGAATTGACAACTTCCTGAATCCACGCTGGTTGAGCCAATGAAATAGCATTTACTGTCAAGATGTGTGCCACTCGAGACAGAGCATTTGCTGCTTTATTGTTTGTAGCTTTTTTTCTAGAAAATCTTGAACTTCAGGCCCATGAGCCTTGTCATTGCCTTCTTCTGTAAAGGAGAATGAAGTATTTGATCATCTAAGAACGTGTGGCTTTGATGGCCAGTCTTGATAGTGAATTCCCCTCACTTCAAATATGGACGCCATCGTTCCACTGCCATAATGAGAGCTAGAAATTCCTTTTCATAAATAGATAGTTCACAGTGTTTTGAGGGCCTGGCTAAGAAATCCCACTGACCTGCCTTCTTGCATAAGAACTGCGCCGACTCCAGTGCCACAGTCATCAGTTTCCAGTACAAACTTCTTGGAAAATCTGGTAATTTGAGTACAGGAGTGGAAGCCAAACCAGATTTCAGTTTAACAAATACATTCTCTGCTTCAGTTGACCATGCGAATGTTTTCTGCTTGAGTAAATTAGTTAATTGTTTAGCAATGGTTAACAAATTTCCCGTACTATCCTGTGAAACCTAGAACACCACGCAGTTCAGTGAAGGATGCGAGTCTTGGCCAGGCCTGAATTGAAGTTCTTTTGTTAGGATCTGTAGCTACTCCTTCTCTGGAGACAATGTGTCCCAAGTACTCGAGTTGTTCTTGGGCAAAAGAACATTTACTTGCTTTAACATACATCTGACTGTCTTTCACTAGCTATAACACAATGCGCGGGTGCTCCGCATGTTCTGTGATGGATGCACTATAAACAAGTATGTCATCCATGAACACTAAAGCAAATTTCCGCAGACAAGGCTTGAGCATTTCGTTCATAACACACTGAAAGGTTGCAGGAGCATTTGACAACCCAAAAGGCATAACACGAAACTAATAATGGCCTTGGTGTGTCTTGAAAGCCGTCTTCTCTTCATCCTCAGGACGCATCCTAATCTGATGATAACCAGCCCGTAAATCCAATTTGGAGAAATATTGTGCCCCTGCCAGTTCATCCAGGAGCTCATCGATCACAGGCATTGGAAAAGTGTTTTTGATGGTAAGTTCATTAAGTCTGCGATAATCAATGCAGAACCTCCACGATCCATCCTTCTTCAATACAAGTAAAACAGGAGATGCAAACGGGCTCATTGATTGCACAATCACTCCAGATGCTAACATATCAGAGACCTGTTTTTCAATTTTGTCCTTGTGAAGGGGTGAGTACCTATATGTCCTGGCCTTTACAGGAGCAGCGCTAGGTGTCAAAGTAATAGCATGATCATAGACCCGAGAAGGTGGTAATGCAGATGGTTTAGAGAACACCATATCAAATTCAGTTAACACTTCCTGAATTTCCTGAGGTGTTGTTGCTGGTTTGTTGATGTTGTCCTTCCAACAGTGCCACTGCCCAAATATCATTGCCCTTCTGCCATTTCACCACTTGATCAATGGGTACCTCTGAAATAGATGTTGCATCCACAGGAGACATGCCCTTGAGCTGAATTTCTTGGCCTTTGTGTTTGAATCAGAGAGTTTTGTTTTTCCAGTTGCAATACATATCACCTTGCAATGCTAACCAATCAATGCCTAAAATGGCATCATAAGCTCCTAACGGCAGGATACGCATATCATGAGCAAAAGTAGTGCCATGTGTCCACCACGTGAGATCCTTCACCATTTTGTCACACATCATCAGTTCATTGTTAGCAACAAGGACTGAGACATCCGAAATTTCAGTTACTAGACACTGAATTCTGTCAATGAAGGCGGAGCTGACAAAACTATGACTACTGCCAGTATCAATGAGCAGTAACATAACTTGATTTTGCACGAGGGCTCGGATTTGCACAGTATTACCCTCACCACCACCTGATAATGCATTGATAGACATAGAGAGTTGTTGCGCTTCAGCAATGTCTTGCAACTCCAACAAGTTCAACACCTCTGACGATAATTCAATGCATTGATAGACATAGAGAGTTGTTGCGCTTCAGCAATGTCTTGCAACTCCAACAAGTTCAACACCTATGACGATAATTCAATTGCATGATCTTCTACTGTGCACAATTGCATGTGCTTTTGTGGCACAGACATGTGTGGGGTCAAATTTATCCCCACGGCGGAAACACAGTCCATTTGCACGTTTGTATTCCTTCAGTTGTCTTTCCTTACACAAGTCGCCGTGCACTGCTTTAGTCACTCCCTTTGTAGCATCAGGTTTGGTCAAGCCAACAGGAACATATGTTGTTTTAGCTGCCCACGGTTTCTTCTGCGAGCCCAAATCTTCTTGAACATGTGTCAAAAGAATCGCTCTGTCAACTGTTTCAGGTAATTGGGCATCAACAACCAATCTAATCTCATGCTTTAAACCTTTGAGAAAATGACCACAAATAAAGTTTCATCATAGTATGGATTATCACTACATAGTTTAAACATCGACTCCTGAAATTCAGTGCAATACTCATGGACTGTGCCTTTTTTTTTCAAATTGAGCAACTCAGACATGAAATGCCGATGATCATTTACTTCGAATTTCGCTTCCACAGCCGAGATAAATTGTTGTCAAGTAGCTACTTCATGTTGCAGTTTATGTGCTTGAAACCAGTGATCGGCGTTACCTTCCAAATTGAATCGGGCTGTGGTGAGCCACATTGCTGGAGCGATGTTGCATGCCTGGAAGTAGTCGAGGCAGTTGTCACGCCATAGCCGCGGGAACTCGCCATTGAACTTGGGAAAATTCATTTCCGGCATCACCATTCTATCGCCGCCAAGGTGCTCGTCTGAGGTGCGCCCTCGAGGACGCGCACCCTCCATGCCATATCCTGCCACCGCCGTGCCGGGATCTGGAGGACGAGGTGTCGACGAAGTGCCCGCCACGAACGCGCTCGGTGACGGCGCTCCACGCGTGCCTGCCCTCGGGGATAGGAAAATCCACCGCACCATCGACTCTATCAACGCCGACATCTGCTTGTTCATCGTCTCCTGGTTGGCGGTTGCGCTCGATGGCGTCCAGGATTCGTGTGTGATGTCCCACCGCATGGTAGTGGTTGTCGAGGTTGCCCGCCACCTGCGCGTAGGACATGTCGAAGAGGCCGACCCGTGAGTCCATAGCGCCAATCTAGGACCGGACCTGCTCGAGACTGGTACGGATCGTCGTCAACGTCTCGTCAGTACGCGCCGTAGCTTCACCCATGGCTGCGAGGACGAACTCGCGGGGACGGCTTCGGCGGTGCCGTCGTGGCAACGATCGATCCAACGAACCCACTACTGGACTGACCGGATCTCAGCGAGAAATGGACCGAAATCGATTCAAGCCAAATTCACGAACCAGAGCGGGGATTTTACAGCTGCAGGTCTACGCGCCTGCGATTGACTGACCTCTGATACCACTGTAACTATCCCTTAACCTATAGGAGATTTAGGCGTGAGATCAACTCTGATTTACTTGTAGCAGAAGAAGACAAGGGGATATAAGAATAGATACGGAAGAGAAGATAGGAGTTTGATTTCATTCATTCAATTCTTCCGTCTCCAGCGAGACTTGGTCTAGTTATAACAATGACTTACAGGTGGACCCAGGTCACACCACTCACGCTGCACAGCAGCCCCACACCAGCTGCTACTGCTAAACACGCACACCTTAGCCACTTATGTCACTCACGGTGCCGATAGTAACAAGGACTTGCCTAGTTTGTGCTGACCTGCCCGAATCTACATGGTCGTCGCCGGAGAGGGGAGAGACTATCTGAAACCGAATCGTCATCCACCGCCGGACTTGAGCTGCGTCACAATCCTCTATTCACCCTCCGCCAGGTAGCACCGGAGACGTTACCACGTCGGCGATCTTCAACCGCCGCCGTAGACTGGGGCGGGGATATGGAGGGAGGCTGGTGTTCGCAACAATTGGCCTAGCCCGTGGGCCTCCAAGTTCTTATCGGAATTTCTAGACGGGTCAACTCGTCGAGAGGCTATTCCACGAACAAAAACAAATCTATTTTCATCTGTCTTTGCCGTTTGGCCGAAAACGCGAAGCCGCCATTTTCCCAGCCGCCAAACTGGCCTGGCACTCATGCCGCGCCTGCTTCAACCTCGCTGCCGCCGCCCGCGCCTCCCGCCACCTATCGACCGCGGCGCAGCCATGCCCTGTCGACCCACATCCACCTCACCCCTTCAGCCTCCTCGCCGACCACCCGCACCCCGCGGTCGCCCAGTTCCCGACCACCGGCTTCTCCCACCTCGCCGACGCCCCGCTCTTCGCGCGCGCGATCCACGGGATCGTCCTCCGCCGCGCGCTCCCGCTCAGCGCCTTCCACAGCAACACCCTCCTAGCCTTCTACTTCCGTCACCGCTCACCCGATGCCGCGCTTCACCTGTTCGACGCAATGCCCGAGCGGACCCCGTCCTCCTGGTACACCGCCGTCTCCGGCTGCGTCCGGTGCGGCCGCGAATCCGCGGCGTTCGACCTACTGCGAAGCATGCGGGAACGTGACGTTCCACTCAGCGGGTTCGCGCTCTCCAGCCTCGTCACCTCCTGCGAGCGCTGGGGTAAGGAGGACAGCCGCGCGTGGGGGGCTGCCATCCACGCGCTCACCCACAAGGCCGGACTCATGGTGAATGTGTACATCGGGACGGCACTCCTTCACCTATACGGCTCCCAGAAGCGTGTGTTGGATGCACAGAGGTTGTTCTATGAGATGCCCGAGCGGAACGTCGTGTCGTGGACAGCTTTGATGGTAGCCTTGTCATCCAACGGGTACTTGGAAGATGCATTGGGAGCTTATCGGCGGATGAGAAGGGAAGGTGTCGCGTGCAATGCAAATTCGTTCGCGACGGTGGTCAGCTTGTGTGGGTCGCTCAAGAATGAGGTTGTCGGGCTTCAGGTATTTTCCCAGGTCTTAGTTTCTGGCCTGCAAAGACAGGTCTCCGTGGTGAATTCACTGATTTCCATGCTTGGTAACATCGGAAGGGTGCAAGATGCTGAGAAGCTCTTTGATCGAATGGAGGAACGTGACACTATATCATGGAACGCTCTGGTATCGATGTACTCACACGAAGGACTGTGCAGCAAATGCTTTTTGGTAGTTTCAGATATGCGCCGTGGTGGATTGTTAAGCCATGATGCAACTGCTTTGTGTAGCCTTATACGTGTTTGCGCCTCGTCAGACTATGTCAACAATGGAAGTGCAGTTCATTCCCTATGCCTCAGGAGTGGTCTGCATTCTTATATTCCGGTGACTAATGCCCTTGTTAACATGTATTCTGCTGCTGGGAAGTTGATCGAGGCTGAGTTTCTGTTCTGGAGCATGGGCAGAAGAGATACAATATCATGGAACACTATGATTTCGTCCTATGTCCAGAATGGAAATAACATGGATGCATTGAGGACACTGCGTCAGTTACTTCAGACTAATGAATCTCCTGATCAGATAACATTTTCCAGCGCTTTAGGAGCATGTTCAAGTCCAGGAGCCTTGATGGATGGTAGAATGGTTCATGCCATGATATTGCAGTTAAGTCTTGAAAGCAATCTACTGGTTGGCAATTCTCTCCTCACGATGTATGGTAAATGCAATTCCATCCAAGATGCTGAGAGAGTATTTCAGTCTATGCCCACTCATGATGTCGTTAGTTGCAACATACTTATTGGGAGCTATGCAGCGCTTGAGGATTGTACTAAGGCAATGCAAGTATTTACTTGGATGAGAGGTGGGGAAATAAAGCTGAATTACATAACAATAGTAAATATCCAGGGTTCATTCACATCTTCAAATGAGTTGCGTAATTATGGACTGCCCCTGCACGCATACACAATACATGCTGGATTCATAGCAGATGACTATGTTAGTAACTCTTTTATCACAATGTATGCAAACTGTGGTGATTTAGATTCTAGCACTAGAGTATTTCACAAAATCATCAATAAAAATGTCGTTTCCTGGAATGCTATGATTGCCGCGAATGTTCAACATGGCCTTGGGGAGCAAGCCCTAAAGCTTTTCCTTGATATGCGGCATGCTGGAAACAGTCTTGATCATGTTTGTTTAGCTGAATGTTTGTCATCCACTGCAAGCCTGGCATCACTAGAAGAAGGCATGCAGCTACATGGTCTTGGTGTGAAGTGTGGGCTGGATATTGACAGTCATGTGGTTAATGCTGCAATGGATATGTATGGGAAATGCGGAAAGATGAATGAAATGTTGAAAATGCTTCCTGATCCTGCCGTTCGGCCCCAACAATGCTGGAACACATTGATATCAGGTTATGCAAAATATGGATACTTCAGGGAAGCTGAGGACACATTTAAGCATATGGTGTCGATGGGTCGACAGCCAGATTACGTATCATTTGTCACTCTTCTCTCAGCTTGTAGTCATGCTGGTCTAGTGGACAAGGGTTTTGATTACTATAACTCGATGTCTTCTGTATTTGGTGTTCTCCCTGGAATAAAGCATTGTGCTTGCATTGTGGATGTCCTTGGACGTTTAGGGCGATTTACCGAGGCAGAGAAATTCATTGGGGACATGCCAGTCTTACCAAATGATCTAATTTGGCGTAGTTTGTTGTCCTCTAGTAGAACTCACAAAAATTTGGATATTGGAAGGAAAGCTGCCAAGAAACTCCTTGAGTTGGATCCCTTTGACGACTCGGCTTATGTTCTTCTGTCAAACTTATATGCTACAAGTGCAAGATGGTCTGATGTTGACAGACTAAGAAGTCACATGAAAAACATCAATTTAAATAAAAGACCTGCTTGCAGTTGGATTAAGCAAAAGAAAGAAGTAAGCACGTTTGTTATAGGTGATCGGAGTCATAATCAGACAGAAAAGATCTATGCGAAGTTGGATGAAATTTTTCTGAAGCTCAGGGAGGTTGGTTATGTTGCTGATACCTCATCGGCATTGCATGACACTGACGAGGAGCAGAAAGAGCAGAACCTTTGGAATCACAGCGAGAAGCTTGCATTGGCGTATGGCCTGATCACTGTTCCGGAAGGAGGTGCAGTAAGGATATTCAAGAATCTCAGGGTCTGTTCAGACTGCCATCTAGTATTTAAGCTCGTCAGCATGGTTTTTGACAGGGAAATTGTGCTGAGGGATCCTTATAGGTTTCACCATTTCAAAGGCGGATTATGCTCCTGTTCAGATTTTTGGTGAGCTTAGTCATGCACAAAAGGCAGTTTATTCGACGAATAAGACTGGTCACTGTACAGAAAAAAGTGGTCGCCTGGTCGGAGCAAAGAATCTTTGTGTGTGTAGATGTCTATTAATGGAGCTAAGATTTGTTTTTATGCTCGGAAGTATAGATCTCAATATTGCTGCTCAATACTGATGTAGTGGTGCCAACCTATTCAATCATGCTTCTTGATGTGTAACAAGGATATAGGTAATCGAAAGAAGCATAACTCTTAAAAATATCCAATTGGAGCCTACACAGGTGAATCTTTAGATTACCATTTAGCATGCTGATTATTAGTGGAGAAAATACACCGGGAATTGGCTTGTTCTTTCCGGAACAAATAATCTGGAACCTACCAGCACTGGAAGATCCATGACCTAGTATTTCGTTAATGTGTACACTGAACATGAACATCACATCTTGTCAGTTGCAGTTCTTCCTTTGTTTCATGTGCACAATCAAGTAGGGATTAAACATGACATATGGCGCTTTCTCTGTTTAGTCCTCGCTTGGATTGTCGTTCGCTTTTCCGGTCCGTGAAATACGGAGCTGCTGCAGTTTAAAATTACAGAGCGCGGAAGGTCCGTAAAATTTTCCTGTCCAATTACACGCAATCCAAGCGGGGCCTTAGGCATTAATTTTCACATGGCCTGTAACACCTAACTTCCCTGAAATTAGGTTTCTAGAATATGTAATTTTCCACCATGAAAATAATTGTCATGCCGTCATGTCTGTACATATTCATTCACTTCACTGAAATGTCATGTAATGCTACAATATCAAGAGAAATCTCTATTTGCAATGAAGGACTAGTTTAGATATCCATGTAGCGATTTGTAGCTGCACTGGACCGCTCTAGGAGTCAGGACTCAGGAGTGCAAACGTGTGCACTTCTGCAATCACTTAGTACTGTTTATTGGACCACTCTAATGACGATAAGCTGAAATCATAGGATATATGTTCATCAATAATTGGCACTAACCAGCAGTCACCTTTGTCCAGATCTCAACCACATATCGCCGTAGCTGAATTCAGTCGGCCTGACTTTCTGGGAGCTAAGCAGCAGAATGACTGTCCCACATGCTGTCTTTTTTATTTGTCTGAGATTTTTGTTATTCAGGTATGGTGTTGGTTTCACTTTCACCTGGATCAATATGCCACCGACATCAGATCCTTCCGGCCTCCATTCCACATGCATTGTTCCGCTCTTCACAGTCCGATCTCATGCTGAAAATGCTTATGCAACTTGTTTTTATTTTGACAGATATGCAACTTGTTTGGAATTCGGATTCAAATCGAAAGAAAGGCAGGAGAAACCGCTGTACCGTCTGTCTGCCACGCTTGCGGGCACCAGCAAAGGTAGCTGACTGCATTGATTCTCGGCCGGGGGCAGATAAAGGTACAAGCCTATGATCGCCGGACTGGGGGAAGTAATGGTCGTCTTAACTTGACCTGATCATACGCGGCAGACAGAAGGCCCATCGTTGCTTAGCTCCACAGTAGATTGTGTTGAGGGCAGCGGTGGCAGGAGTACAATTTGCCTTTCTTTGCGTCCGCCATGAATGGCCACTTGCCACGGGTTGCTTCCGTGGGCAGCAATCTAACTCACTCACCAGTCTTTTGGTGTTGTGTCGATTCCTCAAATAATTATTGGAGCGGATCATCTAGCTTCCTCTTTGTTCATATGCATTAATACACATGATCTCCTGCCAATAATGCATTGATACATGGATCTTCCAAAGTTCATTGGTATTTGTCGGCATCCATTTGTTGAATCTATTTAAAAAAATAAACAAATCTAGTAGTTGATTCTGTTTTGTTTTGGCAAGATATATAATCAAACCATCACTATTTGAACCTGTAACATCCCAACATTTTATAATGTTAAAAATCACTAAATTTAATTTTTTTGTTTTTGATTAAAATAAAACTTTAAATGCTTAAGGAAACCAACTATAAAAGACTTCAACCAATTTGAAAAAGTCTATTATTTCAAAATTCCCAATGTGTCATTATTTTCAAAAGTTATTTCCAATTAAACATTACATTATCCATTGTATTTCAAAAAACTTAATATGTAATTTGACAAATATTTTATAAAGTACAAACCATTTTATTCTAAGTAAATAGTTTACTTATAAGTAATTGATTTCAACCACTTAGCCTTAGCTATAAATAAATTAAAATAATAATTACAAGTATTATTTTAAACTATTGAAAACATTGTCTATTTGTCAAAATATTATTATTCTTTTAGCTGAGTTCAAAACATAGTTTGGATATTACAAGTCTATAGTTTATAACTTGAAAACCTCGTAGATTTTATAATTATTTAACAATCCAAATAAACATTTCATTTGCTTAAATGAATTTCATTTATTTTCAAAGCATGAAATGATTCATATATTTTAAATAAGAAATGAATTAAAACTAAAATCTTTTCCAAAGTGGTTATGAAGTTCCAATTGAATTATCTTAATATAAAATTTAATGGTGCACAAATTATTTTGAATCAAAATGAATACATTATTTTCCCTTTTTATTTTCATATAGTATGTGGTATGTTATCTAGTATTATACTAAAGCCTAAAATGAATTTAGTATTTGGAAATGAGTTTAAATGACTTAAATTCAAACATATTGGAATGTGAGTATTTACAAATTTGATTTTAGCCAAAAGAAAATTTAATTAAGATATAATTTCAAATTTCACCTTAAGTGTCAAATTTGTATTTAATCAATAATTCAAAATATTATTTTTGAAAAATGTTCAAAACATGCCCACAACTGGTTTAACACAAAGATAATAATTTTACAATTTTTTTGAAATTAATTTGACATCATTTGGACATTTAAATCAAAAGTTATGAATTAAAAGAAAAATCAGAAAAGAAAAAGAAAAATTGCTGACGTCATGCTGACGTCAGCCCGTCTTCAACCTCTGTCCAGAAATTGCGCCCCCGATTTCCTCTCCAAATCCGGCGTGATTGATGCGTGTTCTTTCCCCCTGCTCGGCCTATAAAGCCTCCACACCCTCCTCTCCCTTTTGCCCCAAAAACCCTAACCTAATACGCCTCCAGGCTGACGCAAGAGCTCGCCGGAGCTCCGCCGGTCCGCCGCCGTTTTCCTCTGTCCCCAGTGAGCAGTTGGAGCTACGCAAGAAGCTCGCCGGAGGAAGCCGCCCGACCACGCGCCCCTGCAGTATTCGGATGAATACGGCGCCACCACCTTGCCCATCGTCGTCCCCGCGGCCTCCCGCTTCTCACCGTCACCTCCTCGAAGAAAAGAGACCACTGGAGTCTCGAATTGGTCCACGCCCGAGCGCCGCCGCCACCATCGCCTCCAACTCCGGGGACTCGCGCCGCCGCCTGGTGGTCAACGCACGGTGAGCGTCCGATCTGTTTTCAACGGCCCAAATTAGAAGTTTTAAAAGAACCGGTACGGACAGATCTGGACCGCAAGATCCAGATCTGACGGCCCAGATTACTTCACTTAAACACGTCAGCGCCTACGTGGCATGCCCAGTCAGCAGCACAGTCAGCGCCCAGTCAGCGCTGACGTGGAAATTGTTTTCTTTTAATTGTTTAAATGGCGGTTTTGCAGGAAAGCCCCTGCCACTTAGATTTGTTATAACTTTCAAACCACATATCCAAATTCAAATATTTTTATATTTGGAAAGCCCTTGACATGTAGAATATTTTAGATCTGTTAGATTTCAAATTTGACTTAGTTTAAAATATTCAAATTTCAAATGGTGAATTTGAGTATTTTTGGCATAACTTTAAATCTGTAAATTCAAAAATTGCAAATAAAATTGTTTTAGAGACTTTGAAATATTTTTAAATTGATGCCACTGTTATAAAATATTTTTGAGTAATATTTGAATGAATTCATAGTTATATACTTAATTTGAATAGTTTGAGTATTTTCAACATAACTATTAATAGAAATATTATTTTTGATTAAATCAAATTGCAATAAATTTAATTAAATGCCCCCTGTCTATTAACACTATTTATAAACTTATGTTATAAAAATTTAATCATAGAAAACTTTAATCTTATAATTATTTCTTTTATTATATTTTCCAAAAATAGAAATTAATAAAATTGCATTTATAAATTCATGCATATTATAAAGAAATCACAAAAGTTATTTTGATGCTTTCATGTGATTAAAAATTGCATTTCATGCATAACATATTTATTTTATAATTATATCCCTCATAGGAAAACCTCTTCGTTATTTTTCTCTAACTTAGAAGTATTTTCAACTTAACATTTTGGTAAAGTGCTACATTTAGACACTTAGTAATTTTTAACATGGAGCTAGAAGAACAATGAAGGACTTAGCAAAAACAAGACTTCAGAAGTATCTCCAAGGAGTAGAAGCACTTAGAAGAAAAATCAAGAAGAAGTTCATGAAGACCAACCAAAAATATTTTCTAAGTCTTGCCCCCTCTCTCTTTCATTTCTCCTTTCTTCTCTTAGACCTCTTGAAGACTAAGTTAAATCCAAGACCAGCCTAGGTGATACAAAAATCATCAGGTCTGAAGATTATTCAAGTCTACCAAGAATTCAATCAAGACATCACCAAGGAGAATATTACAAGTCTGGAGATGAAGCATGGAAGACCAACTACACCTTTCTTCTACCTTTTCTCTGTTTCCTAATCTTGTCTTTCACTTAAGACTTAAAATATTTTCTTAGCATGACATACATCTCTAGTCCTTAGGAATATTTTGCACCTCATGCATAAACATATTTTCCTTAGAAGTTTTATGAAACCTGTTTGTTCACTTTGTATGTGCATGTATGTTTGATGATTGTTGTTTGTTGATTGTTGTATTGTTGTTTTCTTATATTGTTTAGATTGAACGGAGAGCAAACGTTCGTTGTTGAAAAGAGTTCGTGAACAACGACAACATTCAAAGGCAAGTGGCACACCTCATAAACTTCCTATTATTTTCTATATGCATTACTTAGTGTATTTTTATATAAGCATGTGTAGGATAGTATATTGCTATGCTAAACCTGTGTAGAAATTCCTTATTCCTGTGTCTAGCCTCCTATACAATACTTAGTAGAATTATTGATGCTATGCAAATGTTGTTTTGTGAAAATCTAAATTCTACTAAGTTAAGAATGAAACACCTGTATGGTAAGTGGTTGTATGGTTTATGTTGAGTGGCTACTCAGGTCCATGTCTATGGTTCCTGGAGTATGTGCACTTGTGGATGGCCACCCAGGGAACAGAGGAATCTGAAGAACTCCGAGTGACGATTGCTTCCAGTGCAGCCATTGCCATATGGGCTCTGGCTTGATCCATTATGTTGCGTGGACTCTCTCCGGCTTGACAAGCAGATGTAGGAGGATGTTAGGTGGAACGGGTCAAGCCAGGTGGGAGGGAAAATGCTTCTGAACGATCTCGTCTCATTCTTCTCCTTTCCCTTATCACGAATGGTGTGTAAAGGATAGTTTGGGTTGAATGGGTACAATGGTGAACGTGCACAACCTCTGCAGAGTGGCCCCGGTACGGACAATTTGAGCAGCTGATCACGGACGTCAACGGAGGATTCCACCATTCCAACTTCAGAAATAAAACTTGATGGGTGAACAAGGGAAGATGAGATTATGGTTTTCATGCCATACTTGTCTTGATTTGAAGAAAGTGTTCTCAAAAGAGTAGGAAAAATTGGATTTATGCAAAATAGCCTTGAACTCCACAGCCAAATATGCATATAGGCTATAGAGTTATTCCATTAAGTGTCTACCATAGTGTCACTTGCCAGCCTCCATTTTTAATGGAATCTTGTAATATTTTTCTTATTGCAGATTGATCAAATGACGAGTGAGGTTTTGTTTAAAGGTTTCGAGTCTACAACCAACATGTTTTCGCCTGTGGCAACATGAGGTTGTTGGAGACCCACTGCTATTGTATATCCGCTGTGTATTATTTCAAAGCTAGCTTTATGATATGCAACTTGTAATGAATATTTTGTAAGTCTGGATCATCGATGTAATAAAATTGATACTTTATTGTGATATTACATCGTAAACTGTGTGTGCAAACGAATCGATACAGAGATTTGCACTATACACATGTATCTGCCTTATTTAAAGTGCAGGTACGCTACATAACCTTTTGTGGAGCATAAATATATTCATCTTTCTTCCGACTTTTTGAATGTATGTTTTCAATTGTACTGAAAGAGAGAAGAACAACCTTCCATGTCATTATCTGTAAGTGAAGAATAACCCCTGATAAAATCTTCTACTCTCTCTGTTCTAACTTTAGATGACTTCTATATTTATTTAAAAGTGAATTATGTAGACATCTTACATATAGATACATTCAATTTTGTATAAATAAAAGTCATCTAATTTGGAACGGAGAAGTATAAATAAATGTCATCTTACAAGTAGGACATCAAAAGTAGAATAAAGGCACATCAATACGATCCTATGCCTTTCGCGTTAACGTTCCTAACTTCACTATCAGAGCAAATGCATGATGGTAATAGGACGACAACAAGTACTAGTGGCCGTCTTAACTCGTCTTGATAGCACTTGCAGTGTTGCTAACACGCACATGCATGGCAGAGACGAGATCTATGTTTGCTTAGCTCTTGTTTAAAAAAAAGTTTGCTTAGCTCGTGGTTAATGCTACTGTCGCGTTGCAGCAGCTCGTTGAACTCAGAGAATGCACGCCTTCTTTATAAATAGAGATAGAATGACACGACTCTACTACAAACACATCAACGTTGAGAAACCAGCAAAAAACAACAATGGAAAACTACACTTAACGCTTTGGTCGCAACATACATCTCATGGAAGTTGTCAGAGTCGCAGAGTAGTCGGTAAAGTACGCGTTGAAGATCCTTCTTGCCTTCTTGGGGCGGCCGCCACGACAATGAAGCCGCGTGCATGTGGGTAGACTGGGCGCCGCCAAAATTCAAGCTTTTCATGTGACACATTTTGAGAAATAGGCAGTGGCCTAGTGGCAAGAATTGCAATCGCAAATCTTGTGCCCAAAGTTCGAATCTCGTCGGAGGGAGCGGATTTCTGGTGCCTCACCTGGGTGGGATTCTACTATATCAAAAAATTCGTGGGTGCTAGTGCTTATGAAATTTCATATTATTTTTTATGTGACACTGTCGTGTCTCGAAAGAAGGACACTGGGGATGTGAGGCACCCCCTTTGTAGATTCGATATGGGGCGCGAAGGAGGCTGAAAACGTCTCCCGGAGGACGATCGCCGGTGAGTTCCTCTCTCGTACTCAAGATCTTCTACGTGGTAAACGAATAAGGAGAGCACACAACGATCTACGCAGGTTCAGGCCGCCCGGAGGCTAAAAGCCCTAATCCAGCATGACTGGATAGATGAGCGGAACATGGTGTGGCTACAATGGTGGTGCTCGTCGGGGTACCCGACAGGGTGGCCCGACCAAGAGGAAGGAGAAGTACAGATCCTTGCCCGGAGGAGATCACCTTCCGTCCCTTCTCTCTATATCTCTCTGTCTAGACTAGCTTGGAGGTCGTCTTCCTCCTTAGGATCGTCGGAGCTTAATCCTTCCTTCTACCTTGGTCTGACCTAGCTTTATCTTGACCTCTCCCTCAACACGGCCTTGGTCCTCCTTTCATAGGGAAAGGGGATCCCACATAGGTCATGCGAGGAGCGTGAGAGGTTTTGGCGGGAAGAAACCCCTCTCCGTGGTGGAGACGTCGACATGGCCTCTTCTCCTTTAAGTATCCGTCGCCGGGTTGGTGAGATCTCTGCCACCTTTGGGGAAAGCCGTGGGTAGGGCTGACAGTGGGTAGGTGTTGTCCCCTGGCCGCGCCTTGCTTCCCAAGCCTTCTTGCGCCTTCTACTACCTTCCGGAATGAGCCGGAGCTCGCACCTCTCGGGGTCTTCTCTCCGCTATTAGGTGCAGGGGACCCGGGGGTCCTGCGAACCTGTCGGGGTGCCGATGGCGAGGGTGCACCCGCAAAGCCTCGCGGTGAGTCTTGGCCTTGCTTGTATTGGGGTTGGACCCACTTGGGCAACTATAGGGGAACGCCATGTTCCAATGCCGCGACAATAGCCCCCGAGCATGGTCCCGGCGGCTTCGGTCTTCGAAGGCTACCGGGGCGATGACCAAAAAAGGTCAAAGTGGGTCCGACGCTTGATCGCCCTTGGAGTTATTCCGCTCGGGGGAATAAATGCGTGGGTCTTCTCGACTCCCGAAAACGGAGAAAACGAGGAGTCCGACGTCAAGAGGGGGAGACCGCGCTATAAAAGCGAGGGGGGGGGGGGGGAGCGGACTCCTCCGTTCTTCACTCAACTCTCTTAGCTTTCCAATCCAACTCCCCTCTCCAAAGCCATGGCGCCGGCGAGGAGAGGCAGGAGGCGCACTCACGCCACTTAGAACGTTGCAGAAGAAACTCCACCCGTCCGAGGCCAGAGTGGATGTCAAAGCCGCGGACGAGGAAGCCGTGGCGGTCGAGGAGGTCGAGCGAGAGGGAGCCGCGGCGGTCGAGAAAGCTGTGGGGAGCTCTCCCCTCCCCCTAGGAGCTCGGCCCACACGGGCTTTGCTCCATTCGAGTTCTTGGTGGATCTGGGCCGCGAGCTTCGCGGTCGTCTTCGCCTCCCTAGGTCGGAGGCTTCTGGCTGCAGGTCAGAGGCTTCTGGCTGTAAGTCGGAGGCTGCCCTAACGGCCCCTCCTGGTCCTGGGCGGAGTACGAGATTGATGGCTCCATGCACCTGGACCACAGGTGGAAGTTGTTCTCTCGCTCCCAGCGGCTGTCCCGGGGCGAGAGAATAGCTTTCCCGTACGACAGAGATGCGACGTTGTCCGTTAAGATCTTCGACTCTATAGGAGGGCGCGTCGAGTCCTGCGCGGAGAGCAGTATTGGAAGGAGCGGCGACTTCGGCTCCTCTGACGAGGATGAAGATGAGGAAAGCTTGCCCTGCGTCAAGGAGGAAGAAGGTTCTTCCTCATGAGGGGGCGATGAGCCAGAAGGAGAGCGTCGAAGATGTCCTTTACCTCCTTCTTGGTTGCCTCGTCAACGTACCTCTGGGAGTGGCGCCTTCCTGTGTACGCATGCACTCTCGGGTCACCGGGGGTGGATCCTTTTTCTGTAAAAAGGTAGGTTGTCGATGTAGATCTTGTCTTTGTCGAAGAAGAGCTTGCCTTCGTCTTCTGTACTCTGTTTTTGTGCCCCGTGTGAACAAGATTTTGTGAAACGTGTCCTTGTTACTGTGGCGCCTGAAGCGTTAGGCGGTAGGTGTTGGCCGAAAGGTCTATAAAAGCCCTCGCAGACCACAGCCTTTATCGCACACTTCTCTTCATCCTTCTCGCCCTTGCTTCTTCTCGATCTAGGACGCGCATTATCGAAGATGTCCGGCGAGGCGGCGGCGATGACAGAGGACGGGTCTTCGGAGATCTACACGGCGGAGTCGTCATTCCGGGGCGCTGAGCAGGCGCCTAGTGCTGAGCAGATCCGGGCAGCCGGTCGAGTAGAGGCTTCCCGAGCATCCATTTCTCGCATCCTTGCCGATCTGACCACCGTGTCAGGTCCGGCTGTGCAAGAAGCATCCCGGGTGAGGGCCATCAAGAAGACGTTCTTGATGGACTTCCTGACGAGGAAGACCGCCAGGACCCCGCGACTCTCCCAGCCCTTGGCCGAGCTTGAGGCCGTCATCCAGGTAAGGAAGGCTCCTCGCCTCCCTTTCGTCCTTCAGCCAGACTTGGGCTTGAAATGTGATTGTCGTTCTTCTCAGGAGGAAGAAGAAGCCACCTGCGAGCTGGCGGAAGGCATCGTCCGCTTGTTCTGCCAGTTCGGATCTGCGCCTTTGACGGGGGCTCCCGCCCTACGAGATGCCTGAAGATGCCACACGAGAGTCACTTCTCCTCTCCAGGCGTCCCCGGAAAGGAGGAGCTGTCCCGACAACCAATGAACAAACAGGGTGGCACAACCCGAGCGCCTGGGCTGGCCTTAGCAGCACAGGCTAGAGGTGGCATAACTTGCCGAACTGAATGTAACGCTGGCATGTAATTTTCACAATTTAAACTTGAATGCATTTTCCTATCTCAACTCCCGGGGTCATTTCAGGCCCAGCCCTCTGTAACGCCCCGAGATTTATCCCCAATTAGATTTTATGTTTTTCTTTGTGCATCATCATGTCATTACATTGTCAACTTATTTATTTAATTTGTTACATTTAAATTCAAATTCCACTTTTAAATTTAAATGCAATTCAAATTAATTAATATGTGATGTTACAAATGTTTTGCAAATACTCAAACTAGTGCATAAATTATCTATTTTGAAACTATGAATATTTGCCAAAAGCCCTACATCTTATTCTTTTATTTTTCTTCTTCAAAACCCAAACAATGAAAGAATAAATAAAACAAAAAGAAATAAAAACAGCAAAAAGCTTACCTGGGCCGATTCCTTCTCCCTCACCTTTGGGCCCAACCCATCTCCTCTCCCTGTCGTCCTCTCCGTACGAGCAGAGAGCTCGCTTTACAGCGAGGCTATGGTGCCCCCACTCCTCAACCACCACTCCCCTCTCCCTTTTAGCCTCCTCTCCCGCTCTACCAAACCCTAGCCGCCACTCCTTCCCTCCCCTCTCTCTGCGCCACCGCCACCTTCTTCTCTCTTTCTTCTCTATTTTTTTCCCGTCACCACCGTAGCTGCCTCGCCGTCGCACCACCGCTTCGCCGCCGTCCAAGGTCCGTGAGGAGGCCTAGGAGCTGCACCTTTTCATCGCCGTCCTCCTCCCCGAGACGATTGGACCGGGAGCCTCTGCGGGCGACGTCCTCGTCCTCTTCTTCCCCGCGACCGGCTACCTCCGCCGCTAAAATACGCCGCCTTCGGACTGCGTCGAGCACGAACCACGACCTCGAGCAACTCCCGGTGAGCCTCCTGGTTCCATCCCCGCCTCCCCCTTCTCGTTTTGCGGTCGGAATCGCCGAACTCGTCCACGCCTCCTCCTCTCTCCGCTATGGACAAACCGAGGGAGCTCGCCCCTGGTTCTTCTCCTCCTCTATAAGTCGCCTCCTCCACTGCTCCTCCTCCCCGCACGTGCGCCACGCCGTTCAACCGCACACACACACCCGCGCCTAGCGCCGCCTAATCGAGGTCGACGCCGGCAAGATCATCTCCGCCGCGCGCTCTGTCCCTGCGCGCGCGAGTTCGATCCCCGACTTGGTTGAATAAAAGGCCCTTTTTCTGTCCCACTGACATGGTGGACCCACCGGTCAGCGACCCATTGCGCCACACCCGCGCGCCCACAACAGCGAGGCGCACGGGCCCGCATGTCATCCTCCCTGGGTAGCCTTGCCGCGGTGTAAAAAGCCCAGATCCAGATCTGGATCTGAATCTTTGCGCCAAAGCCCCTGTTGTTTCTGTTATCTGCGCAGAGACCCCCGCCAACACTTTTCCATCACGAATAGGTCCCAGCTTTTTACAGAAAGAACCCTAAAACTTAAATGTTAATAACTTTTATTTTATAACTCCAAATTAAATAATATGTATATGTTTATTTATCAGAAAAATGCAATGAACATTAATATGCTATTCTTATGCCATGTTGCATCTTTTATTTTCATTGCTTAGTGTAATTGGTTAGTTGCACCTAAATAAATAAATATGGAATGTGTGGGGGAATTAATATATATATTGCCCCATTCCATTTAATTTGAATAGAACATATATGCCATGTCTTGCCATGTTAATGAACATTTAATTTGATGTGTAGATAAATAACTTAAACTAAATATTAATTGTCGGGATTGCATTCCCGCTTAATTGGATCTAGTGCATCTTGTATTACATCTTGCCATGTCATGCATCATCTCATGATCATGCTGAATCTTTTGCCGTAGTTATAAGATGCATCTTTTACGCTTTCCAGTGTTTGTTGCTTCTTCGTGGATAAGACGTTGAGATGTGTGAGCAATGACAAGATCTTCCATGCGGGATTCCAGGCAAGCAAAGTTTGCTTGTTTACCTATACATTGTCTTTCATTATTGCCGTTGATCTCTTCTACCCTAGTATTCGATTCTTTATTGCGATCCCATCACATGTTATCCTGCAGCCCATACAGCTTTATCCCCACAACCTATTACCTGTTGCATGTTTATCTGTTGGCCTTGCGAGTCGTAGCGCATGGTTAGAGTTGGTTGTGCGAGTCGTCTGTTGGTCTTTTATTTCACATGCTTAGTATGATAGATTGTCTACCTTAATAAAATGCTGTCATATGTTGGGTATTATAATTAAAAGATAAGGCACCGGTGGAAGGCCTTGCGAGGTGTTTTGTTCTGCTAAGTGTCGACCTAGGAACTAAGATTTTGTCCTCGGATCCAATTTTGAGCATACTAACCACTTGTGGGAGGCCCTATGGAGCCCCCCTCGACTTTGACTGGAACTTCAACTTGTCTGGGAGCCGCACCTAGTTCGGGTTTTCCATTTTTCTCATATGCATTGATACTAGTGTAATATTTTACTTTTGCGGTGTGCCTTGTTACATGCATATAGGGTGCGGCCTGTTGGTATGGAGGGGTGTGTCCTGCGGGAATCTGCACCCTTTTGGGCAGGACCAGCATAGCTCCCGTTGTCGTGGTATCGGCATAATTGATAGGAGACGGGGATCCTCTAGCCTATGTATGGATTGTGAGAAAGAAGGTTGGTGTCGTCGAGGACGGGATTGAACACGGCGAGTTTACCCAGCTTCAGATCCCGCAACGGTGGCGAGATCCTACGTGCTGCTATAATTCACTAAGAGGCAATAGTCGTGAACAGGTTACAATGTGTATGATGCGTATTGAAGCGTGCCCTAAAGACTTCCTGGTGGCCGGCTTATATAGGCGGCCAGACCCCAGGGTACAAGGCAAGTACTTGTCCGGCTAGTAATCAGAGTACTAGACCTAGCCGGCTTAGTTGCCGCCTTCCGTCTTGGGCTTGGTGGCTTGATGGGCTTCGGCCTTCCGCCTTTCTTGGACCGTCCGCCTACTTCCTTGTACGTCAGCTATCTGGGCCGCCCGGCAGGCTTCAGCCTTACCACCCTTGGGCCACCCTGGACTAGCCGGATTGATCCATGTTGTTGACGTTGTGTGTCCTGATGTTGACACACGGCCGCCTTTATGCAACATGGGAAAAGATGGCTAATTCACAATTTCACCGAGCATATTTCTTGACGGACATCGCTAGCCGGCTCATGACAGTTTGAAACCGGCCTAGGTGAAAATCTCGTCATGATCACAAATCGCGGGAAAAGAGGAGGCGTGGAGATCGTGCGATCATGCGTCGCAGCGGATGCTGGACACGTGTCCGACTAGAAACGCCGTTTGCACAAGAAGCAACGCCCAGACCTATAAATAGGGAGCCGAGCGGTTCATTTCTGCCCTCCTGCTCTTGCTCTCCTCGGCCCCTTGCTCTCCCAGCTTTCCTGCTTCTTGCTCCGAGCGAACTCCGGCGAGCATTCCTCTCTGTCGACCTCCACCTACGGCGATGTCAACCGGCCAGAACACCCCTGCCGCAGCGCCCGGCGGCCCGACGACCGAAACCTCCCCCGTGGCGGCGCTTTCAGCCCTCGTATTATCCAGGAATTCTTGAGGTCGAACAGCGACTGTCTCTCTTCCAAAGTGTGATCATCGCGGCGCAGCGTCGCGTCTCGCGACGGTGGCGACGGACAATGTTGCCACCGTAACCTCTCAAACTCCCACCACGCGCGCGCCAGCGGCGGTCTCCTCGGCTCCTTCATCTTCTGCCGCGGCGACAGCGGCGAGAGGCGCTCCCGTCGACGAGGAGGAGGAAGCAGCTGACCTTGGGTCACGCTATTGGCTTCCCTCCATAGTCGACGAAGAGGCACTCCAAGACCTGGAGGCCGTTGGCTACCTCCCAACTCGGGTAGACTGCCAATGGAGATCCGCCTTAGGAGACGTCATCCCGGCTCCAAAACCCGGGGAACGGGTAATCCTCACCTCCCATCTAGTTAGGGGAATGGCGCTACCACCTTCCGCCTTCTTTAGCGAGGTGTTAGATCACTATGGGCTCCAGCTCCATAACATAGCGCCCAACAACATTATAGTCGTAGCCGGCTTCACCGCTCTGTTCGAGGGCTATCTAGGTATTAGGCCTAGTTTATACTTCTTCAGATATTGCTTTCGTTGCCGGCGCCAGAATGTGCCGGACGGCGGACTGGCGACCTGCGGCAGTGTCACTTTCAACTGCCGCCAAGGACGCCAATGGTATCCCAAGATACCATACCTCGAGTCCGTCAAGGGCTGGACGTCCACCTTCTTCTACTGCCGACATGTCAGCACCATGGCGCCAATTTGGCGTCCCGGACTTTGTCAACGCGCCGCCTATGCCCAGACCATGCTGGGACGAGGCGGTGCCCAAGTTGACGGAGGAGCTCCGCCTTATTCAAAGGCGGATCGAGTTCCTCACCCGCACGATGTCTCCTCCCTTGCTGGATGGGGTGGACACCGTCATCTGCTGGCTTAGCCGGCAGATACTTCCCCTGCGGTACAGCCAGCACAAAATGTGTCAATATTCGCCTACTGCCACAGCCTCTCTTCGCGTAAGTGAAGAGGGGTTACCGGCCGCCGACCTGGCGTTCCGACTTCGCAGCCTTGTCAAAGCAGGGCTGGTGAAGGCGGCGGAAGGCCTGCCCATGCACACCCACGACAACCCTCCCCTCGAGATAAAATGTCCTGCTCGTTACCCTTCTTTGGCAGCTTTTGCCGGCTAACTAGAGCCCTATTAGCACTTGCCTTCTTTCTCAGATCTCCCTGGGGGAGGATGACCTGGCTCCTGACTTCTACGAGTCGGAAGCCTGGAAAACCAAGAAGCACAAGGCGTCCGGCGCTGCTTCCTCTACGGTCAATGCCGAGAGGAAGAAACGGACCGCATCGGCTACAATGCCGGTGCTCGTCGATCTCGACGAGAACGTGGGGATTAACATCCCCCGAAGGTACTCATTTCCGCCTTAAATAGTCGTCAAATTCCTCTATTACTGGCATTCATCTGACTGTGCTTGCTTTATTGACAGGGAACGGGTGGAAACTTCCAGGTTGCGGACCAGACTCCTCTCCAAGGGAAAGCGGCCCCAAGGAAGCTCGCCCGCTACCATGCCGCCAACTCCCCAGTGTAACAGCCCAAGTTTGGAAACCTGAAAAACCTGTGTAATTTTTCCACTTTTGTGTTCATTGCATCATGGCATCCATATCAAATTGCTACTATTATGTTCATTGCAACCCACAATTTAAATCTTGCATATTTGTCAAGGAAGTTCCAAGAGTTCAACATGAGAGGGTTGCACTTGCTAAAAACAAAATTACTTTGGATCTTGCATATTTGTCAAGGAAGTTCCAAGAGTTCAAAGAATATGTTTGCACTTGATAAAAACCAAATTACTTTGGATCTTGCATATTTGTCAAGGAAGTCTAAGAATTCAAAATATCATGTTTGCACTGCTCCAATTTAATAAAAGTAGCAACACATGGAAATTCGAGCAAAATGCCCTCTTTAACCCCTCTGAATAAATGTGGTTCAAAACATTTTATTTTGAGATGCCAATTTTTGGGGTGCTTCTACACAGTATGGGGAAGCTACACGAATTTTCTCAAATTTTTCTAAAGTGTTTAACTGCCCCAATTAAATCAAAGAAGTGCACTGGTTTTAAAAAGAAATGGAAAAGGACCTGTTTGTGAGGGAAAAAGAAAAGTGGCAGTTTTTTTTTTCAAAATTCCCCTTCTTCTTCCTCTGTAGCGACCGAGCACGCTCGTCCCCGTCGCACCCCATCGCCGTGTTGCTTCCTCCTTCGCCGCGCCAGGCCCCCCCTCCTCTGCTGCCCTGCGTGAAGGATAAGGACGCCACCGACGCCGCTCTGCTCTCTCCCCCCCCCCCGATATTTTCCCCTGCCCTCTCCCCTTTTCCCCAGCCATGGCCGAACCCTAGAGGAGCTCGCCGTCAAATCGCCGGCGATTGGGTACTCCCCAGCCGCTTAGGAGACCACCCCGAAGCTCATCCCTCCGTCCTCTACCACCTCGTCGAAGGAATCGGCGCGGGAGGTCCAAAATCGCCGCCGCCAAGCTCGTCTTCCTCACGGATGGCCGGAGCTTCACCGTGCCATCACCGCCGTCCTCGATGTCCTCCCTCTTCTCCGAGCAACCTCACGCGTCGAGGGTGAGCCACCCGTCCTCCTGGGCATCCCCTCTCTTCTCCTCTCCCCCTAGATCGACCGGACGGGGTAGCTCGCCGTCGGGCGCCGCCGCGGGTCGCCGTGGAGCTTGCTCCGGCGACCAAAAGCCAGCGTCGCCGCCTCCGTTAGGTAGGGAATCGCCCGTAGGCTCGTTTGCGCACTCCCGTTCGTCCCCGCGTACATCCAGCCGCCGAAACCGTGCTCGCCGGAGCCGCGCCGGTCTTCGCGTCCTCGCGCCGGTCAACGCGCAGCTGACGTGGACGCCACCCTGGCCCGCGCGTCAGTGGCTCAGGCTAGACCTGCCCTCGGTGAAAAAACGGCCGGACAATTTCTCTGCAAAATAATAAAAAGACAGAAAATGAATAAAACTTCAAAAATTCATATCTTCCAAAATATTTATCCAAACTTAGCGAATAATATACCAAAATGCTCAGAAAAATAAATGCTATCTACTAGGATGTTTCACATTCCCATTTCAGTTAATATATTTTGCTGTTTTGCTAAAATTAAGAAAGGGGTATAAATAAAATGAGTAACTTAAATTCGTTATAAATTTCCCCAATTCCTAAAATTGTGCCCTTATAGTCAAATGTTCATAAGCACTGGTTCTACACAATCAACACCATTTTAAGCATTTTACCTAAATTAAAAGCTTAGGAGAACATAAAAATAAATATGAAGACATATTTCCTCTCTCGTTGAATAATTATTCCTATCACCCCAACTAAAAGTGATACACTTGTTATAGTAATTCAGTGCATTAAAATGTCATGCCATCATGTGCTTGCGCATTGCATATGACTTGCTTATATTGATTGTGTTCTTTTCGGTGTTTTGATACATCGATAGATCAAGGAATCGGGGTCCCGCCACATTACCCCGACGAACAGTATTACCCGCCTGCTGAGCAAGGCAAGCGTGATCCCCACCCTCTGAGCATATCTTATCCTATTTTCCGCAAATTATTTTCTCCACTATAATATTGCATGCGGTTCCAAATGTCAATTTTGTTGGATTAGAGTATCCTATAGTTGCATTAAGTTCCCGATGCCATTACCTGTTTCCCTCCTATTATCCATAGGTTTGTATTGATGGCCTGAAATAATTAACTATGCTATGTTGTTGCTTAGCCATGCTTAGTTAAATGTTTAATAGTCAGTTGGATAATCATGTTGGGATCGGATGTGGTGATTCCGCGGATGATTGTGGAGAAATGGTGGTGACAAATAATAAAATGCTAAAAGGTGGGGATGAGAGGCCACATGGAATGTGGTGGGTTGTCTCGTTCTCGCCGCCTCGCTGCGAGTTCTCGCCTTCGAGCCAAGTTGAGCGTGCTACCATGCGTGGGCATATGGAACCCCGTCGACCGACTAACTTGTGGCGGACTAGCCGAGGGTCCTCTAGTTTGGCTTTCCATTTGCGCGTGTGTTGAGATGGTGGTCAAGACTGAGATGAGGATGATGGTGCTTAGGAGAATTAGTGGCCGCGGGGCAGGGTGTTGGAGGCACTGAACCTGTCCTACCGCCACTGATGATCCTGGGTTAGTTCTAAGCAACGTAAAGGTCGTAGCCGCTCCCACCCAGCCGGCTTTCCCCAGAAGAGAGCTAAATGATCAGGCAATGGGTCGGACGGTACGCATGGATAAGTAGCTGGGAGGTCCCTCGGGAACCTGGCGACTTTCACATTGTACACCCCCTGCAGGGATAAATCGTTTCGAAAAGCCGTGTCCACGGTTAAGGACGACTTGGTGACGGATTCAGAGATCATAGAATAACTTTAACATAATGACTAAAAACTGGGTACTAAAGGTACAACTCACGATTGTAAGGTTGACTTCCTCGAGGGTGAGTCGGGGAGGTGCCTTGGTGGAACATGTACAGTGGTGGATGATGAGAAAGTGAACCAAAAGAGAAAGAGTTACTTCTTACCCCTCTTCGAAAATATTCTGATAGTCGATGCCTTGGAGTCATATTTTATGAACAAAATCAGCTTTACGCAAAACAGCCATAAAACCTTGAGAGCCAATGATGGAGCATTAATAGCTCAAAATCTTGCTGAGTTCGTCGAACTCACCCTTGTTTATTTTTGTTTCAGAGGAGGACTTTACCTATCCCGAAGGTGGGTTCTTTATTGACATCGACGAGTAGTCTGGGGTTCCCGGGTGGCAGCCTGGGGCAACTAGGAACCAGCTGGCACGGAACTGTTTATCTGTAGGCCTCTTAGGCCATATTTGGATCTTGTTGTTTAGAACAACTTAATTTGCTTTCGCTTGATGTAATGATGGGTCTGTGACCTCTGATTGTAATATTTGCTATCTTTCTCTACTAAGAGTTGAACTATATTATCTTGAGTCGTAGGGTCTGTCATGTGCCAGGTGTTCCGGTGTCTTAGTCTCTTTATTATACTTTGAGGGCTATGCTTTGGATATGGCATGATCGAAGGGTTGTGTGGCCGATGATCCATGCCGAGCATGCCTGCCGATGTTTACTCGGCCTGGGAGTGGTAACCCCAGTAACCTTCGATTATGTAGCATGACCACCGACACATAGCATCACTGTATAATTTATGGATTGGGGCATTACAACTTGGTATCAGAGCAGTATCGCCTGTAGGAAACCCTTCTACTGGTCGACGTTGAGTCTAGTGTTTGGAAAAATATTTTTAACCTAAAAATGAGTTGTGAAAACCATCTTAGGATTCTCTTTACTCCTTATCTGGTTACCCTCTAATCTCGGAGCAATCTTACCTCTATTTGTTTTGAGCCTTATCACGTGTCGCTTCCTCCGCGCATGACTTGTCATACAAGTGGAGTACGCTTACTCGTCGTTGGGTTTTAGGGCGCGGGGCGACCAGCTTTTGGGGCTCCCGTCCCTATGTTTGCTTTCAGGATCTTTCTCCTTGCTGTGCCTAGTCTCTACCCGAGTTCTACTTTCATTCCTAACTCTAGAGTCTCCGTACCTGACATTTGAATTATTCTTGCTACAGTACTGTTTGATTCTGGAGCATCACATTCATTCATTTCGGTAGCATTTGCACAACAAAACAATATACCGTTTGAAGAGTTGGAAACACCGTTACTGGTCACCAGCCCGGGCACTCGTTGGCAAACTAAAAGGGTGACCCCCGAAGTCCAAATTAAGATAGGCTCATTCCCCTTCCCATTTCCTCTGATAGCCTTCAAGTCAACCGGCTTTGATGCCATATTGGTCATGAACTGGCTAGGGAAATACAAGGCTAACCTCGACTGTGCTGCCAGAACCATCACCGTGACCACATCTTCCGGCGACATGGTGGAGTATTGGTCTGCACAGTCAAGACCTCCATCTTCATCCATGCCCAACTCACCAGAGCTCCTCCTTTGCTTTATGGAAGGCTTATCCCCTCCTGAAATGCAAGACATCCATGTGGTGTTCGACTTCCCGGATGTGTTCCCGGAGGAATTGCCTGGCATGCCACCTGATCGAAGAGTGGAGTTTGTCATAGAGTTGCTTCCCGGTACCGCGCCGATTGCCAAGAAGCCCTACCGTATGCCGGTGGAGGAGCGGGCGCTGTTAAAGGAGCAAATTGATGAACTGTTAGCGAAAGAGTTCATTCGGCCTAGCAGTTCACCTTGGGGTTGTCCCGTACTCTTCTTCAAGAAGAGGGATTCTACCGTGCCTCGTCTAGTCTCTGACTACAGGCCGTTAAATGCGGTGACAATAAAAAACAAGTACCCTATTCCTCGCATCAATGATCTATTGGATCAACTAGCTGGTGCAATGGTATTTTCCAAGATGGACCTGAGGTCAGGGTACCATCAGATCAAGATCCGAAAGCAGGATATTCCAAAGACGGCCTTCGTTACTCGCTATGGCTCATATGAGTATACCGTTATGTCCTTTGGTCTCACCAATGCTCCTGCGACGTTCATGAGGCTCATGAACTCCGTCTTCATGGATTATCTCGACAAGTTTGTTGTCATTTACATCGATGACATTCTCGTCTACTCCAAAACCGATGAAGAGCATGCCGAACATCTTCGTTTGGTCCTGACACGCCTTCGAGAACACCGCCTTTATGCCAAGTTCTCCAAGTGTGAGTTTTGGTTGGATAATCTCGTCTTCCTCGGCCATGTGATTTCCGCAAGTGGAGTGGCTGTCGTTCCCGACAAGATTCGATCTATTATGGATTGGGTAACTCCCATGTCTGTCAAGGACATCCGAAGCTTTCTGGGATTGGCAGGTTACTACCGCCGATTCATCGAAGGGTTCTCCAAAATAGCCAAGCCTCTGACCGACCTTCTCAAGAAGGATACAAGGTTCGTATGGACGGACAAGGCTGAAGAGAGCTTCAAAACCCTGAAGGCCAAACTCACTTATGCTCCTGTGCTTTCCCTGCCAGACGCAAGCAAGGATTTCGTGGTCTTATGTGACGCCTCTCTGCAAGGCTTGGGCTGTGTGTTAATGCAAGATGGACATGTAGTGGCATATGCCTCTCGCCAATTGAAGCCACATGAGCAAAACTACCCAACTCATGATTTGGAGCTTGCCGCAGTGGTTTATGCTCTGAAGCAATGGAGACCATACCTGTTTGGTAACCGTTGCGAGATTTACTCGGATCACAAGAGTTTGAAATACCTTTTCACCCAGCCGGATCTAAATCTCAGGCAAAGACGTTGGTTGGAGTTAATCAAAGACTATGATGTGAGTTTGAATTACCAACCCGGCAAGGCGAACGTCGTGGCCGACGCGCTAAGTCGAAAAGCTTATAGCAACAACCTGATGATTGAGAAGGCTCAACCTGCTCTCCATGAAGATTTCGCCCGTTTGAACCTGAAAATCGTCCCCTCCGGCTACCTCGCAAATCTGGAGATCAAATCTACTCTGGTAGACCAGATAAAGGAGGCTCAGAAACTGGATAAGGGAATTCTTAATATCAAAAAGAACATTGCTAGTGGAAAGGCCAAATGCTTCTCTGAGAATGAAGCGGGAATCGTGTACTTTTGTGACCGTCTGGTGGTGCCAAAGGAGCAGAATCTGAAGGAGTTGATCCTCAAAGAAGCGCATGATTCCCCTCTCTCTATTCATCCCGGTAGTACCAAAATGTACCAAGACCTCCGACCACTATTCTGGTGGACTCGGATGAAAAGAGAAATCGCCAAGTATGTTGCTGAATGCGACACCTGTCGACGTGTAAAGGCTGAACATCAAAGGCCTGCTGGCACTCTTCGCCCTATTGCGATTCCAGAATGGAAATGGGACGAGATTGGTATGGACTTTATTACGGGTCTGCCGAAGTTTCCCAAGGGCAACGGTGCCATCTGGGTAATCATCGATCGACTATCCAAAGTGACTCACTTCCTCCCAGTGCGAGTCGACATCACAGCTGCTAAGCTGGCTGACCTGTATGCTTCCCGGATCATCGTACTTCACGGTGTTCCCAAGAGGATAATCTCTGATCGTGGCAGCTTGTTTACCTCGAAATTCTGGACGAGTTTCCAACAAGCCATGGGAACCCGCCTCAACTTCAGCACAGCTTTCCATCCCCAAACTGATGGACAGACCGAAAGGGTGAACCAAGTTCTAGAGGACATGCTTCGAGCTTGTGTAATCTCTTTCGGAAAGGGGTGGGAAAAATACCTTCCCTTCGCTGAGTTCTCCTACAACAATAGCTATCAAGCGAGTCTGGGTATGGCCCCATTCGAGGTTCTGTATGGAAGAAAATGCCGAACTCCGCTAAATTGGTCCGAGACCGGAGAGAGGCAACTCTTGGGTCCAGATGTGATCAATGAAGCTTAGGAGAAGGTGAAAATCATACGAGAGAATCTGAAGATTGCCCAGTCTAGGCAGAAGAGCTACTATGATAAGCACCATCAGGAGGTCCATTATGAAATTGGTGACAAGGCCTATCTACGCGTCTCTCCTCTTCGTGGTGTTCGTCGCTTTGGAATCAAGGGAAAATTGGCCCCTCGTTATGTTGGCCCTTTCACCATTCTGGCCAAACGAGGAGATCTATCCTACCAGCTAGAACTCCCAACCAACTTCCCGGATGTGCATGATGTGTTTCATGTATCCCAACTCCGCCGTTGCTTCAAGGATCCTATCTGTGGAGTCAATCATGAGGAGCTGGATATCCAGGCGGATCTCACCTATCGCGAGCATCCCATACGTATCCTGGATGAAGCGGAAAGGAAGACTCGAAATAAGGCTACCAAGTTCTTCTAAGTTCAGTGGTCTCACCATTCCGAAGAAGAAGCTACCTGGGAAAGAGAGTCTAGTCTTCGTGAGGAATATCCCGACTTTCTTCCGCAACTTTAGAATCTCGGGACGAGATTCCTGTAAGGGGGGTAGATTTGTAACAGCCCAAGTTTGGAAACCTGAAAAACCTGTGTAATTTTTCCACTTTTGTGTTCATTGCATCATGGCATCCATATCAAATTGCTACTATTATGTTCATTGCAACCCACAATTTAAATCTTGCATATTTGTCAAGGAAGTTCCAAGAGTTCAACATGAGAGGGTTGCACTTGCTAAAAACAAAATTACTTTGGATCTTGCATATTAGTCAAGGAAGTTCCAAGAGTTCAAAGAATATGTTTGCACTTGATAAAAACCAAATTACTTTGGATCTTGCATATTTGTCAAGGAAGTCTAAGAATTCAAAATATCATGTTTGCACTGCTCCAATTTAATAAAAGTAGCAACACATGGAAATTCGAGCAAAATGCCCTCTTTAACCCCTCTGAATAAATGTGGTTCAAAACATTTTATTTTGAGATGCCAATTTTTGGGGTGCTTCTACACAGTATGGGGAAGCTACACGAATTGTCTCAAATTTTTCTAAAGTGTTTAACTGCCCCAATTAAATCAAAGAAGTGCACTGGTTTTAAAAAGAAATGGAAAAGGACCTGTTTGTGAGGGAAAAAGAAGAGTGGCAGTTTTTTTTTTTCAAAATTCCCCTTCTTCTTCCTCTGTAGCGACCGAGCACGCTCGTCCCCGTCGCACCCCATCGCCGTCTTGCTTCCTTCTTCGCCGCGCCAGGCCCCCCCTCCTCTGCTGCCCTGCGTGAAGGATAAGGACGCCACCGACGCCGCTCTGCTCTCTCCCCCCCCCCCCCCCGATATTTTCCCCTGCCCTCTCCCCTTTTCCCCAGCCATGGCCGAACCCTAGAGGAGCTCGCCGTCGAATCGCCGGCGATTGGGTACTCCCCAGCCGCTTAGGAGACCACCCCGAAGCTCATCCCTCCGTCCTCTACCACCTCGTCGAAGGAATCGGCGCGGGAGGTCCAAAATCGCCGCCGCCAAGCTGGTCTTCCTCACGGCCGGCCGGAGCTTCACCGTGCCATCGCCGCCGTCCTCGACCTCCTCCCTCTTCTCCGAGCAACCTCACGCGTCGAGGGTGAGCCACCCGTCCTCCTGGGCATCCCCTCTCTTCTCCTCTCCCCCTAGATCGACCGGACGGAGTAGCTCGCCGTCGGGCGCCGCCACAGGTCGCCGTGGAGCTCGCTCCGGCGACCAAAAGCCAGCGTCGCCGCCTCCGTTAGGTAGGGAATCGCCCGTAGGCTCGTTTGCGCGCTCCCGTTCGTCCCCGCGTACATCCAGCCGCCGAAACCGTGCTCGCCGGAGCCGCGCCGCGGCGCCGGTCTGCGCGTCCTCGCGCCGGTCAACGCGCAGCTTACGTGGACGCCACCCTGGCCCCTGGCCCGCGCGTCAGTGGCTCGGGCTAGACCTGCCCTCGGTGAAAAAACGGCCGGACAATTTCTCTGCAAAATAATAAAAAGACAGAAAATGAATAAAACTTCAAAAATTCATATCTTCCAAAATATTTATCCAAACTTAGCGAATAATATACCAAAATGCTCAGAAAAATAAATGCTATCTACTAGGATGTTTCACATTCCCATTGCAGTTAATATATTTTGCTGTTTTGCTAAAATTAAGAAAGGGGTATAAATAAAATGAGTATCTTAAATTCGTTATAAATTTCCCCAATTGCTAAAATTGTGGCCTTATAGTCAAATGTTCATAAGCACTGGTTCTACACAATCAACACCATTTTAAGCATTTTACCTAAATTAAAAGCTTAGGAGAACATAAAAATAAATATGAAGACATATTTCCTCTCTCGTTGAATAATTATTCCTATCACCCCAACTAAAAGTGATACACTTGTTATAGTAATTCAGTGCATTAAAATGTCATGCCATCATGTGCTTGCGCATTGCATATGACTTGCTTATATTGATTGTGTTCTTTTCGGTGTTTTGATACATCGATAGATCAAGGAATCGGGGTCCCGCCACATTACCCCGATGAACAGTATTACCCGCCTGCTGAGCAAGGCAAGCGTGATCCCCACCCTCTGAGCATATCTTATCCTATTTTCCGCAAATTATTTTCTCCACTATAATATTGCATGCGGTTCCAAATGTCAATTTTGTTGGATTAGAGTATCCTATAGTTGCATTAAGTTCCCGATGCCATTACCTGTTTCCCTCCTATTATCCATAGGTTTGTATTGATGGCCTGAAATAATTAACTATGCTATGTTGTTGCTTAGCCATGCTTAGTTAAATCTTTAATAGTCAGTTGGATAATCATGTTGGGATCGGATGTGGTGATTCCGCGGATGATTGTGGAGAAATGGTGGTGACAAATAATAAAATGCTACAAGGTGGGGATGAGAGGCCACATGGAATGTGGTGGGTTGTCTCGTTCTCGCCGCCTCGCTGCGAGTTCTCGCCTTCGAGCCAAGTTGAGCGTGCTACCATGCGTGGGCATATGGAACCCCGTCGACCGACTAACTTGTGGCGGACTAGCCGAGGGTCCTCTAGTTTGGCTTTCCATTTGCGCGTGTGTTGAGATGGTGGTCAAGACTGAGATGAGGATGATGAGGCTTAGGAGAATGAGTGGCCGCGGGGCAGGGTGTTGGAGGCACTGAACCTGTCCTACCGCCACTGATGATCCTGGGTTAGTTCTAAGCAAGGTAAAGGTCATAGCCGCTCCCACCCAGCCGGCTTTCCCCAGAAGAGAGCTAAATGATCATGCAATGGGTCGGACGGTACGCATGGATAAGTAGCTGGGAGGTCCCTCGGGAACCTGGCGACTTTCACATTGTACACCCCCTGCAGGGATAAATCTTTTCAAAAAGCCGTGTCCACGGTTAAGGACGACTTGGTGACGGATTCAGAGATCATAGAATAACTTTAACAGAATGACTAAAAACTGGGTACTAAAGGTACCACTCACGATTGTAAGGTTTACTTCCTCGAGGGTGAGTCGGGGAGGTGCCTTGGTGGAACATGTACAGTGGTGGATGATGAGAAAGTGAACCAAAAGAGAAAGAGTTACTTCTTACCCCTCTTCGAAAATATTCTGATAGTCGATGCCTTGGAGTCATATTTTATGAACAAAATCAGCTTTACGCAAAACAACCATAAAACCTTGAGAGCCAATCATGGAGCATTAATAGCTCAAAATCTTGCTGAGTTAGTCGAACTCACCCTTGTTTATTTTTGTTTCAGAGGAGGAATTTACCTACCCCGAAGGTGGGTTCTTTATTGACATCGACGAGTAGTCTGGGGTTCCCGGGTGGCAGCCTGGGGCAACTAGGAACCAGCTGGCACGGAACTGTTTATCTGTAGGCCTCTTAGGCCATATTTGGATCTTGTTGTTAAGAACAACTTAATTTGCTTCCGCTTGATGTAATGATGGGTCTGTGACCTCTGATTGTAATATTTGCTATCTTTCTCTACTAAGAGTTGAACTATATTATCTTGAGTCGTAGGGTCTGTCATGTGCCAGGTGTTCCGGTGTCTTAGTCTCTTTATTATACTTTGAGGGCTATGCTTTGGATATGGCATGATCGAAGGGTTGTGTGGCCGATGATCCATGCCGAGCACGCCTGTCGATGTTTACTCGGCCTGGGAGTGGTAACCCCAGTAACCTTCGATTATGTAGCATGACCACCGGCACATAGCATCACTGTATAATTTATGGATTGGGGCATTACACCAGCCCCGGACCGGCGACTTTATGAGCGATGCTCGTCACCAGCCCCAGGCTCCGGCTTCCGGCCTGCTGCCAACGACTTCCTCTGCGGGTCGCGCCACCAGTACTCCCCTTCTATCGGCTGAGGCTACGGCCAATGAAGCCGTCCAATCTTGTGCCGCCAAGGAGGAGCTGTTGGAGGTGGCTTCCGGCGGGACGCAGAGAGCAGCCCCGGCTGCAGGAGGCGGCCGAGTTAGGGATCCTTGTTCCACCTTTAAGGCGGCCAAGGAGTCCACCCTGGCTTTTGCCAACTTTGCCTCCCAGGCATTTGCCGACTTGGAGGGCGACATGTCTGTAAGTTTTTCTAACTTTGTGGCATATACATAGTCTTCCCCCCCGAGCACTTAGATGGCAAGTCGAGAACATTGACTGCCGGCTTAGTGGTTTTTTGACGATATGCTATATGCCTTTGTCTTTGCCTGCAGGGCCTCCTGTCCGCCAACGTTGAGCTTATCTCCTCTCGATTTGAGATAAACCAGCGGTGTCGCGACCTGAGGAAGGATTGCGAGGCCAAGGACTTGCGGATTGCCGAATTGGAGGCGGCCCACAAAAAAGACGAAGGTAGAATTATTCCTTCTGCCTTTTCGTCATCTTCCAATTTGTGCTGCCGCCAATTTTTTAGCTAGTGAATCCATATTGTAGAACTGCTAGATCACGCCCAGGATATACTGAAGGCGTCCACTGATATGCAAGCTGTTATGAATGAAGCTTCCGATTTGGCGGCCGCCAACTTGGTAATGAAGGAGGAGCACCAGAAGGAGATGGAGGCCCAGCAGCTCAAATTTGCGCAGGAATCTAGCCAGCTTACTAGGGAGCTGGATAGCCTGCGCAAGAAATTGGCGGAGGCGGAGAAGGCGGCTGCCGAGGAGATATCCAAGCAGACTTCTCGCGCCCAAACTGCTGAGGACGCGGTGGCAGCTCATATGATTGAGATGTCCGCCTTCCATAACTCGGCCCTTGGTAATTTCTCACTCCTCATTTACTTTCGTCATGTTGCTTAGCCTGGACCAAACTGACTATTTTATTTTTGATACAGTTCCTGCCGGTTTAGGCGACGACAAGGATGTCAGCCCCCGCCTAGATCGCCTTGCGCGTCTGGGTGAGCTGATCACCGAGACATTGGCGGCGTCCAAGCGGTTTGCCACCAAGTTCTTCATCTCTTCCGGCAGCCAGGAGCCGTCCGAGTTCAGCGATGTGCCCAATATGTTGGAGAAAGCTACAAAGCTTCACAAGAGCTCGCTGAAATCGGCAGCGCGGGGTGGTGCCAAGACTGCGCTGGGACTTTTCATGGCGCACTACTCCGAGGCGGAGATAGAAGCTGTCACCGAAGGCATGCCGTCTACTTATGAAGACGGCAGCGAGGTCGATCCTGCCGCTGTGCTGAACAGCGTTGCCGGATACGCCACGCGTGTTGCCGACATGGTTGACACTTCGATACTCTACCGGCGCCATCCTGTGCCTGCCGCTGGAGAAGCTGGAGCTGCCTGTACGGCCGAGGCGGAGGGGAGTGACAGTTCTGGGGCTGAAGTTGTCAGCCCCCAAGCCTGATATAGGCGCCCCCCCGAGCTGTAGTTTCCTTTTCTTGTCTCCTTTTCCGACATGATTGTCAGCCCTTTCCTGCCCCTGAAACTGTACAAACTCAACTTCTAATATTTGTGTATATTTTTGGAGATGTTCTGCTAGGCGGGAAGCTAGCCGACAAGTTTTATTTTGCCTTTTTTTATATGGTCCGCCTTAATTTTACCCTGACTTATATGCTTGACTGTTTGTATGTTGGCGAACCTCAGCCGGAAACTTTAGCTGAAACAACCAGGGATAAACCATGTGTTTAGGACCAGAAACCAAAATAACATGTTGGTGCTAGAGACATACTACTAGGCGAACCACATATAAGTAATCAGTGGTAAAGGAATTAGGCGGCGCAAAAAGTTGATTTTTTGCTGTGGGTTGGCTCGAAAGCTGCAAGTATCTACCAGTTTGAACCTTTGCACGGAGCTAGAAAAAAGGTAACTTAGATTCATAGGTGGTATATGACTGTAAGAAAAGACAAAAAATGGCATGCTTCTCAACACAGATGAGGAACCATAGACTTTTATTTCATAATCATATATAACTTATTACAATTATAAATTTCTAAGTGTAGAAAGGACGTAGCTGCTCAATGTTCCAAGGCCGTCTTGTTTGTTCGAACGGATCGTCAATGCCTATTTTGCGCTTGGTTCCCCTTCTTCCTGCTGCCTTCTTGCGCCTTTTCTTTTCCTTTTCGTCACGGATGTCGGCTAGGTAGTAGGAACCATTGAGCAACGCCTTTGTGACTATAAACGGTCCTTCCCATGGCGGGGATAACTTGTGCAAGCCTTTTCTGTCTTGAATTAGGCGGAGAACCAGGTCACCTGTTCTGAAGCTTCGCTTCCGCACTCTCCGGCTATGATATCGGCGAAGTTGTTGCTGGTACAAGGCGGAGCGATGGAGAGCGACGTCTCTTTCTTCGTCTAGCAGGTCTAGGCTATCCTGTCTTGCACCTTCTACGTCTTGCTCGATGTAGGCTTGAACTCTTGGGGAATCGATTTTCATGTCGGTAGGTAGCACCGCCTCTGCGCCATATACTAAGAAGAAATGAGTGTAGCCGGTAGATCTATTTGGCGTTGTGCGCGAACTCCAGAGTACGGACTGTAGCTCTTCTGCCCAAGCGCCGGCTGCCCTATGTAACGGAGCTTCGAGACGAGGCCTAAGTCCTAAGAGGACTAGGACGTTTGTACGCTCTACTTGTCCATTAGATTGTGGGTGTGACACGGATGCCAAATCAAGCCGGATACCTAGATCGCAGTAGTATTCTTCTATGTCGCCTTGAGATAGGTTGCTGCCATTATCAGTGATAATGTTGTGTGGAACTCCAAACTGGGAGATAATTCCCCAGAGAAAATTGGTGGCTGTTCGCGCGTCAAGTTTGCTGATCGGCTTGGCTTCAACCCATTTGGTGAACTTGTCGACAACGACCAATAGGTGGGTATACCCACCACGTACCTTCTTGAAGGGACCAACCATGTCTAAGCCCAAGACCACGAACGACCAGGTGATTGGAATTGTCCTAAGCTCTTGTGCCGGCATGTGAGGTTGGCGGGCGTACAATTGGCAGCCTTTGCATGTTTTTACAATGTGCTCGGCGTCTTCTTTGGCGGTAAGCCAGTAGAAGCCTTGGCGGAAAGCTTTGGACACGATGGACCTGGCGGAAGCGTGATGCCCGCAGGTACCAACATGTATGTCTTTCAGAATTTCCTGGGCTTCTTCTGGCTATATGCACCGTTGATAGATACCACACGTGCTTCGCTTATATAGCTCGCCTTTTATTATTGTGAATGCCTTGGCTCACCTTATGATTTTACTTTTTAGCACCTCATCGTCCTCCGGCAACTTGCTGTTGATTAGAAAATCGAGGTATCGGACAGTCCAATTCGGCTGTATTGAGTAGACAGCGAGACTTGCCTCTTCTACCGGTTCTTCTGCATCGGGGTCCAACAAGTCGGCGCCTTTAATAGACGGCTTGTGCAAGTGTTCCAGGAAAATATCCTTTGGCACCTTTTTGCGTTCTGACCCTAGTCTGGCAAGTGTGTCTGCCGCCTCGTTCTCAGCTCTTGGAACATGCCGGACTTCGTAGCCCGCGAAGTTTTTGGCGAATTCATCAACTTTGGCCCTGTATGCCGCCATTGTTGCGCTTTTCGCATCCCATGTTCCGCTTACTTGTTGTGCGACCAAATCTAAGTCACCATAACAGAGGATTCTCTTGACGCCGAGGTCGTTTGCATGGTGCAACCTGTGAAGCAAAGCTTCATACTCTGCAACGTTATTGGTTGCTGTAAAATGAATTTACAACACGTAGCTGAGCTTGTCGCCTTTGGGTGTGCGCAGAACGACTCCAGCCCCTGAGCCTTTGAGCATATTTGATCCGTCAAAGTGCATGACCCAATATTCTAACTTGGGAAGCACCGTTTCCTCCATGGCTTCTGTCCAATCGGCAACAAAATCTGCAAGCGCTTGAGACTTAATGGCGGTCCGTGGTTTATAGACTATAACAAAGGCGGCAAGTTCGATGCCCCATTTGGCAACTCGACCTGTTGCCTCTGCATTGTTGATTATGTCTCCCAACGGTGCCTTGCTGACTACTGTCACTATGTGCTCCTGGAAATAATGCCTAAGCTTTCTGGCGACGAAGAATACACCATAAGCCAGCTTTTGGTAATGTGGATACCTCTGCTTGGAGGCGGAGAAGACTTCACTGATGAAGTAAACCGGTCGTTGCTCAGACGTCGCGGCTTCGTTCTCTTTTCTTTCCACAACCAAGACAACGCTGACAACTGTTCCCGTTGCCGCGATGTAGAGCAGCATTGGTTCCTGCGATCGAGGTGCTGCCAATATTGGAGCGGATATGAGGGCCTCCTTAAGTTGCTGTAAGGCGGCATCTGCCTCTGTTGTCGACTCAAAGTTGTCGGATTTCTTCAATAGCCGGTAGAGAGGCATTGCCTTTTCCCCTAGGCGGCTTATGAAACGACTGACGGCCGCTGCCGATCCGGCTAGGCGTTGCACGTCCTTCAGACAAGTAGGTCTGGATATGTTTTGGATGGCCTTGATATTCTCCGGATTAACCTCGATCCCTCGTTCTGAGACGATAAACCTGAGCAGCTTGCCGACTGGAACGCCGAAAACACACTTGGCGGGATTGAGTTTCATCTGGTACCTCCGGAGATTCTGAAAAATTTCTTCCAAATCCCCTAGGAGATCTACCTTCTTTTTCGACATCACCGCAATGTCGTCTAGGTAGACGTGAACATTGCGGCCGATCTGTTCGTGCAGGCAATTTTGCATACAACGCTGGTATGTTGCCCCTGCATTCTTCAGGCCAAAAGGCATCGTGATGTAGCAGAAAGTCCCGTATGGAGTGGTGAAAGATGTTTTCAGTTGATCTGACTCCCTCATCTTGATTTGGTGGTATCCTGAGTAGGCGTCTAGAAAACAAAGTAGCTCAGAGCCTGCTGTGGAGTCTACGACTTGGTCAATTCTAGGCAGCGCAAAGGGGTCCTTTGGGCAGCACTTGTTAATACCGGTATAGTCAATACACATCCTCAACTCTTTATTCTTCTTTGGAACAAGTACATGATTTGCCACCCAATCTGTGTGCACAACTTCTTTTATGAAATTGGCGGCCTTTAGCCTATTTATCTCCTTCCCTATAGCCTTGCGTCTCTCATCTCCAAAGCGTCTTTTTTGCTTGCTTCACCGGCTTGGATCCTTTTATGACGTTGAGTGAGTGCTCGGCAAGTTTCCTCGATACACCAGGCATGTCGGAAGGCGACCATGCAAAGATGTCACGATTCTCACGGAGGAACTCGACGAGCGCGCCTTCCTATTTGCTGTCAAGGTTGGAGCCTGTCGTGGTGGTGTCACGGCAGATGCCATAGGATGGCTAATGTGTGGGGCCGATGGACGTTGGTGGATCCGGGGAGGGATAGCGAACTGAAGAGCTCACACGGGGAGGATCCCGGTGTGACCGAGATCTCCCAAGAACACGAAACAAGATCAAAGTGTAAAGGGAGAGATCTAGCAAACACGAACAAATGCATGAAGGCATGCAAGACACACACGATGTACCCAGGTTCGGGGCCCTCGTGGGGAGGTAACACCCCTACTCCTGCCGTGTGGAACAAGGGCTACAACTTGCTCTGAGAGCTCTTGAGGTGAAGAACACAAAGAACTAGATGAACTAGAGGGAGGAGGAAGTAAATGCTTCTAGGAGTAAATGAGACTAGAGTTTTGGCTCCCAAGTTGGTCTCTCCTTCGCAGGAGCAGTTATGGCGCCTTTTATAGAGTTTCGGCCAGGAGGGCCGGAAACCCTTATCCGGCTTGGCCCCACCGGACAGGCCTAACGGTTATGTCGACACCGGCTAGTGCGACCTAGCCGCCGTGCTAACCGGCGTAGCCCCTTCGTCATCATCCGGCTAGGACGGCAGGCGCCGTCCTGGAACATCATTGTCCCCCTGTCAGAGACAAGACATGTCTTTGCCCATCCCGGGTAGCCTTTTCCGGATTGCCGGGCTAGGCATGTCTGTGTCAGGGGGGATGGTACTTCTCCCCGCATCAGGCGGAAAAGCCTGCTCCAGACCCTTGACGGCCTACCGGCATCCCTCATGCCGGTCACCTCCTTGTTCGGCCTTGCGAGTCCTCCCTGCACACATAAAGCAATCTGCCAGGACCGAGATAAACACTCCGGTTAGCCCTTACCCGGGTTGCCTATCCGGTACCTCCGGGAACCTCTCCTTCCGAGGGTCTACTCGGAGCCAATAGGTCCAAGGTCTCTCCCGGATGCACCCGAGTTCCTCTTAGTGTGAGTATCTCTAGGCCTAGCCTCTCGAAGATGTCTTAGCCCACCAGCAAAGACATCTTCGAGAAGCAAGTTCTTAGAGGAACCACCCGCTGATGCCTGTGCTGTTATGAGGGCTCGAGGTGGCTATTTATAGCCACCAGGGATGACCCTTGCGCCCGCCAGGAGGCACCTTGCACTCTACCAGCTCTGAAAGGTCAAGTTACCCATTCAACGCACCAGGGGGTGGCCCTTGCTCTCGCAAAAGGTCAAGTACTGTTGCCACACTGCCGAATTGCACCGGGATCTGCCCTACCCGGGGGGTAGCCCCCCGACACTAGTCGCCGAAGCTGGTGCTGCGCAGTGACCCCGGACGATGTGCGGGATCAGCTTTAATAACAATAATCACCCAAGGAAACATGAGATGATCCTTTGATTTGATGCCGAGACGATTTTTACCGAGATCCCCGCACCCAGATCCTTTCGACCGGAAGGCCATGCTCCTAACCGGATAGTGCCCGTCAGTGAATATTTTATCGTTCACGCCGGATTGAATTCCAAATCATGGGCTGGGTCCCACCCGAGGTCTTGTCGAGTCAGAAACGCACTCGAGTGCTTCTGACCGAGCACGCCGCTGCTCGGGTTCGCGCGCCGGGAGCCGCAGCCGATCCGAAGTCCAACCGTTGGGGCTCTGTGGCCCGCGGTGTGGCCGGATCGGGCGCTCCTGGGGACGCCACGCGTCGCGCGGCACAAATCTGATCCCACCCACGATCGGAGAGATCGTGGGCGGGAAACTCGGAAACCGCTCCGGATCCCCCCCATAAATAGGGGACCGGAACGGTCTCTTCTTCCTCTTCCCCAACTCCTCATCTTTCCCGCAACCATCTCGAGCATCTCGCCGTCGCCGCGCCTGGAGTTCGAGCACTGCCGTTGCCGTTCGTCGCCGGAGCGCTTCGCGTCCGCCAGCGGGCCATGTTATTCTCGCTCGTCATCGGCATCATTTCCTCCGGTGAGTTCTTCCACCCGCTCCGGCGAACTTAACCGCGACGACGATGTTTCGCGCTCGGCCGTGAAACCACGCATCCGCGGGTTGCGCCGCCGCCGGCGAGCGCGAGCCGTGTGGCGTTGACGATGATGTCTTCCACACTTTATCTTTTACTCGCATTAGGCCATCTTCATATCTCACCCGAGTATATTCGCGTTGATTAAGTTTCGATTTATTCGCGCGCGGTAGATCTCATTTGCTAGGAACCCAGTTGCTTTTAGGAGTTTGTGATCCGGAGTCTTAGCTCCCGGTAGACTAACTCGACTAACCGCCGTTCCGCCTGCAGAATAACCAGGATACATCCTCAGGTCCCTCCGATATGGGTGATGAGTGTTCGGGGGTGCTGGGATGGGTCCGAGACCATCCAGAAGGATCTCGACTGGCTGTACCGGACGCACCGGATTCCGCCAGAAGTCGAGAGTCGACTTCCGGAGGGCGAGGTCCAACCGGAACCCCAACCCGGGGAATACGTTGTATTCCTCACGCATTTTGAGCGTGGGTTCGGGCTTCCGGCTAGCCCCTTCTTCCGCGACTTCCTCGACACCTACGGCCTCCAACCTCATCATCTTCCAGCCAACGCAATTATGATGCTCTCGGTCTTCACCACCTACGCGGAAGCGTATCTCGGCGTGTGGCCTTTCTTGGACCTCTGGGCCAAGTACTTCATCCTCCGCCGCCAAGTCATCCCCAACCAGGATAAGAAGGTCAAAGACTTAGTCGACTGCGGGGTGGCCACTATAATTCCCCGCGCTGACTCCGGATTCCCCAAAGTCCAGGGGCTAGAATCTTGCCGGAAGTGGTAGCGTAGCTTCTTCTACGTGAAGAACCGGGAGGTCTCGGGAGATGGTCCGGGATCCTCGAACCCGGATTTCATCAATCTACCGGAGTTCTTCATGGGTCCTCCCCGCGAATTCGACCTCTGGAACCGGCTCCCGGATACTGAGGAGGTCAGATGCATGCACGACGTCCTCAATGTGCTGACGGATAAAATGACGTCCGACGACCTCCTGCGCTGCTTTATCATCCGCCGCGTCTGCCCCCTACAGACCCGAGTGCACAAGATGTGCCATATGGACGGGCTGTTAGATCCCACCAGGACCAGCATTTTCGGGTTGGACCATTCCGCAGTCGCCCGGCGCGTTCGAGCTATTGCTCGACTGAAGATGCCGGATGACTATACTTGGGGTCCTGTCGAGGGTTCCCGGAAAAAACCACTGCGGCAGATGCTTGTGTCTGTCTTTCGCTGCAGCGCCCAAGCTCTACACGCTCTCCAGGTGGCCGCGCTGGACGTCACTCGGGTGGTCGATGTATGTTTTTTCCCTTTAACTTTTCCAAAATTTAACTGCTCCATCTCCACTAGTCCCCGAGATTGGTGCTTAGTGCTCTAGATTCCACCGAATAGCAGACCACTAGGCTCCAATCTTTAGAAAAAATAACAAGACTTTGAACGCGAGTCCCCGAGATTGGTGCTTAGTGCTCTAGATTCCACCGAATAGCAGATCACTAAGCTCCAATCTTTAGAAAAAATAGCAAGACTATGAACACGAGTCGCCGAGATCCTCCCTACCGAGTAGTTTAATTGATATGGATCCCGGAACACCCTGAGTCCCCGGGATCCTTCCCGAGATTGACATCGTTCACCCTGTTTGGATCCAGGATTGCGGCAAGAAACACGGCAGCATCTTCCACCGGCTTCTTGCTGACTTTGGTCAGTCCAAGAAGTGTGAGGGGCGCCTCCGAGAGGAGCGGGATGCCGCACGAAAAGTCTCGGTGGAGCAAAAGTCTGCGCTTGCCGCGACCCAGTCCGAGATCGCGCGGCTAAGTGCCGAGCTCGAGAAGGCCAAATCTGCTGCGACTGACATGAAGGCGCGCTTTGTGGAGGCGTCTAAGAAGCAGAAGGAGACCTTGGATCAATCCGAGGCGCGCGCGCACCACGCCGAGACCGAGCTGGCGCTTCTCCGGTCACAGGTAGATACCTGGCTCTCCGAGCTAACCGGGTTGAACCGGAATCTGAATAGTAAGTTTACCGAGATCTTTTTCTCCTGCTCTCTTTCTTTACTGCTACCATCCTCATGACCTGGCCTCTTGACAACTCTTCTTTTTAAAGGACAATTTGAGCACTCCCACGACGCCGCCAACCTTGCAGTCGCTGCCGCTCGGGAGAAGCGTGCCGGGAAGGGTCCTGTCTCGGACTCCTGGGACATCGAGGACCACCTCACCGCCCTGAAGGCCCGGATAGTGCCTCTCCGGTCGATCGGGACCGAGCTGATCAGTGCGGCCATCCATGTCCATGGAGCACTATGGCCAGGCGTCAACGCTACCCTCTCGGTCAGCGAATTGGCGACTGGGCTCAGAGATGCCGGCAAGCGACTTCACGCTTGGAAGCACTCCGGTGCACGGGCTGGTGCTGACCAAGTCTTGACTCATGTGCTTAGCTGGTACGAGGTTCTCGATCTTGATGTGATCCAGTGCCTGCGCACCATCTCGCCGTGGTGCACCGATCCGGCCAAGATCCAGCGGCGCCAAGAGGTGGCGCATCGCATCGCGTCCTGGTCCGACATCGGCGTCTTCACCACCAGCCTCATCACTTCTGACTCCGAGTCAGATTACGAGGACGATGGTGAAACTGGTGACGCGGACGCGAGATCTCGGAGGAAGACGATGCCGCTTCCGGTGCCGCCACCGAGATCGTGGACTCCCAGGATGCTGCCACTCCATCGCCACCCGAGGCCTCTCAGGACGAGGCGCATCCGGAGGCCCCGAGTACCACCGCTGTCGCGGAGGAGACTGTCGCCGCCGTTCCTGCTGCTGCTGCCTCCGAGAAGCCGGCTTCCCCTATTGCCTAGAGACACTTAAGTGTAGAATCGTTAAATCCCCGGGATGCCGGGTGCAACTTGTAATATATACTTTTTAAATTCGTACTTTGCACTATGTTATATATAAAAACAAGCTATGTCGGTTTACTCTGCAACGAGTCCCCGAGTTCATTTCCATGTCTACCGTACTCCGGCAATCTCTGCTCTTGTCTACCATATCGGCGTTAGACAGTTGAGTCACAAAACTCCATGCACGGCATACATTACTTATGAATATCCGAGTTCTAGTTGGCCGAATTCCCGACATAAAAACAACCGGGTTAGTAAAATAGATATGCCGGATAAGTTCCTGCTCCGAGTCCCCGAGACCGTTTTCGTGTTCCCCACATTTGATGCTCTTTGCTCTTGACTGCCATTTCGGCGTTCGTCAGTCGTGTCACAAGATTATTTCACATGACATACATTACTTTGACTTGAGAATCGATCTCGGAACTTTCTCGGCATACAGAGAACATAAAAACATTTACCAGGCAGTCCCCGGGTTCCTTCCCGGGCTGCCGACATGGAACGATAAATAAATGGAACAAAGTAAAGGGGCACATAACGAGGCAGTCCCCGGGTTCCTCCCGGGGGGTACAAATGGAATAAAAATGAATTGATAAAACATAAACTTTCATTGATAAATAAAAATCGAAATACAACATACACTGCACCCTTTACGTGTAAAAGGGTCGAAGCAGGGCTATATTCCATGGCCGCTTGGTTTCCTCACTGGATTTGTCCATTACACCTTTCCTAGCCTCTTGTGCATCTACAAGGTAATAAGAATCATTGTGCAATGCCCTGCTTATCACAAAAGGTCCCTCACATGGAGGCGACAACTTATGCATTCCGGCCGTGCGTTGGATGAGCCTCAGCACAAGATCTCCCTCTCGGAATACTCTCGGGTGCACGTTCCGGCTATGATAGCGACGGAGATTTTGCTGATAAATTGCAGACCGAGATAATGCCAATTCTCTTGCCTCTTCAAGTAAGTCAACATCATTTTCTCGGGCCTCTTTTGCCTCGATCTCGGTGAACATTGTCACTCTCGGGGAATCATACTGTATGTCGGTCGGGAGTACTGCCTCGACACCATATACCATGAAGAATGGCGTATATCCGGTAGATCTATTCGGTGTGGTCCGGAGACCCCATAACACTGCCGGTATCTCCTCTATCCAGCATTCCGGAGTTCTCAACATTGGTTCAATCAAGCGGGCTTTGATGCCGGCCAAGACCAATGCATTTGCTCTCTCAACTTGCCCGTTTGCTTCCGGGTGTGCTACTGATGCCACATCCAACCGGATTCCCTTCTCAGCACAAAATCGAGCGAATTCCCCCACGGCAAAATTGGTGCCATTATCCGTGATAATGCTGTGTGGGTATCCGTACCTCAAGATGATGTCTTTCAGGAATTGCACGGCGGTGTGTCCGTCACACTTCCGGATTGGTTTGACCTCTATCCACTTGGTGAACTTGTCCACCATGACCAGTATGTGTGTCATATTGCCTCTTGCCGGTTTGAACTGCCCGACCATGTCCAAACACCATACCGCGAATGGCCAAGTGATAGGGATTTTCTTCAGTGCCGACGCCGGCATATGTATTCGGTGAGCAAACCTCTGGCATCCTCCACACTTACGGACAATGTCCTCTGCCTGCTGTAATGCAGTAGGCCAGTAGATCCCATGCCGGAACACTTTTGCCACTAGGGCTCGGGATGATGCATGATGTCCACATTCCCCCTGGTGTATTTCCAGCAGCATCTATTGTCCTTCCTCCGGTTCTACACACCTCTGCAGTACCTCGGTGACACTTCTCTTGTATAGCTCTTTATTGATGACGGTGTACGCTTTTGACCTCCGCAATATCTGCCGGGCTTCCACTTCGCTCTCCGGGAGGGTTCCATCCAATATGTATGCCATGATAGGCTGCGCCCATCCCGGGACAGGTCGAACCGGGAACATGGGAACATCTATGTCCATTGGTTCTGCCGACATTACCTCCATCATCAATTTTTTTGTCCTCTTTGAGCACTGTGGTGCAGTCCCCGGGTTCGATGCGATGCTCCCGACTTCTACTTCCATGGGTACAGCTTCCGAACCAGGCTCCTTGGGGATGAAGATAGAATCCGACTCGGGTGAGGGCTGAATAGATGGCTTCCTCAAGTGTTCGAGAGCGATCCCGGGAGGGATGGCATCCCGAGATGATCCTAGCTTGGACAACACATCTGCTGCCTCGTTTTCTCCTCTTGGTATGTGCTTGAACTCGCATCCCTCGAAAAATCCGGATAGTTTCTGCACATGAAACCGATACAAGGCCATGTTGGCATCCAGTGCATCGCAGTTCCCTGACACCTGCTGCACCACGAGGTCGGAATCGCCAAAACACTCTATCCGGCGGATGCCGATCTCCTTGGCGACATTCAGTCCATGAACCAAGGCCTCGTATTCAGCGACATTGTTAGATGCCCGAAAATGAATTTGCAGGACATACTTCAGCACATCCTGTTTTGGTGAGGTGAGAACCACTCCGGCACCCAGCCCGATCTTGGCCTTGGAGCCATCGAAATGCATCCTCCAGAAATTATAATCCGGCATCGGAGGTTCGTACTGCATCTCGGCCCAGTCTACCAAAAAGTCCGGCAGCGCCTGCGACTTGATGGCATCTCGTCTCTCATACGCCGGAGCGTACGGAGACAACTGGATGGCCCATTTGGCAACCCGGCCGCTAGCATCCTTGCAACCGATGATCCCGGTGAGGGGAGACTCGCACACCACTGTGATTGGGTGCTCTTGGAAGTAGTGCTTGAGCTTGGTCACTGCCATGTACACTCCATATGCCATCTTCTGATAGTGCGGGTAGTTCTGCTTGGATTCCGAGATCACCTCGCTGAGGTAGTACACCGGTCTCTGTATCAGCTTGCCCCCCTCTTCCCTCTCTACCACAATGGCTACACTGACTACCCGGTTAGTGGCAGCAATGTACAGCAACATAGGCTCCTTGGGCAATGGGGATGCCAACACGGGTGTTGTTGAGAGCATTCTCTTCAAATCGTTGAACGCCGCATCGGCTTGCGGGGTCCAAACGAATGTTTTACTCTTCTTCATCAACTGGTACAGGGGCAAGGCCTTCTCACCTAGTCGGCTCACAAACCGACTTAGGGATGCTAGACAACCAGTGAACTTCTGCAAATCTTTGAGACGTACCGGCAATTTCATGCTCTCGATAGCACGTATTTTACCCGGGTTGACTTCAATTCCCCGGCTTGAGATGAGGAAACCGAGTAGTTTTCCTGCCGGAACGCCGAATGTGCACTTATCCGGATTCAACTTCATCCAGAATATTCTTAAGTTCTTAAATGTTTCCCTCAGATCATCGATCAATGAGGCTTTTTCTTTTGTTTTATGACTATGTCATCGACATATACCTCGGCATTCCGGCCTATCTGGTCATGCAAACATTTCTGCATGCACCTCTGATACGTAGCACCAGCATTTCTCAAACCGAAAGTCATGACACGATAGCAATAAGCCCCATATGGGGTAATAAAAGCAGTTTTCAGTTGATCATCCAGATTCAAAGGTATCTGGTGAAAACCAGAGTAGGCATCTAAAAAAGTCAAGAGTTCACTCCCGGCAGTGGAATCGATCACTTGATCTATCCGGGGAAGTGGAAACGGGTCCTTTGGACATGCCTTGTTGAGGTTGGTGAAGTCGATGCACATGCGCCACACCTTAAGCAGAAGGGGATCATCTTTCTTCTTCTCTACCAGGACCGGATTCGATATCCAATCCGGGTGCAGCACTTCCATCACGAATCCAGCAGCCAGCAGTATAGCGAGATGCTCCATGATGGCAGCTCTTCTTTCATCCGAGAGGCGCCTAGTCGGTTGCTTCACCGGCTTCGTGTCCGGTCTAACAAACAGAGAGTGCTCATCCAACTCCCTTGGAACACCTTGCAGATCGTCACTCGACCACGCAAAAGCATCCCGATTCTCACGGAGGAAGTCGACGAGCTCGCCTTCCTATTTGCTGTCCAGGTTGCTGCCAATGATGACCTGGCGCTCTGGGTTGCTGGGGTCCACCCCCACCTTCTTCGTCTCCTTTGGTGGCTGGAACGACGGGCTCTGCTCCGGGTTCACCATTCCGGGCATTCCGAATTGGGAGGTCTTGGCCAGCGCCACCACTTGCTGGATCCTCTTCTTTTCCTCAGCTATCACCAGGGATTCGGCTAAGCACGAGCCGGCCAAAGCACACTCCATGGAGCGTTTGTGGTCCCCCGAGATGGTGATTATGCCGTTAGGACCCGACATCTTCATCTTCAGGTAGCCCATGTGAGTTGAAATCATGAACTTGGCCAGGGCTGGCCTGCCGATCAGTGCGTGGTACGGGCTTTTGAGGTCCACGACCTCGAATTCCAAGCTCTCGGTTCGGCAGTTTTCCCGGGTTCCGAATAACACGTCAACCCAGATTTTACCCATGGGTGAGCAAGAGACTCCGGGCACAATGCCATGAAAGGTCGTCTCGGTAGGTAGCAAGGTGTTCATGGACACCCCCAGCTTCAGCATCGTATCCTTGTACATGATGTTAATGGCGCTGCCATTATCAATCAGAACCCGACTGAAGCGGACGTTGAGGCTTGGTCCGACAAAAGTTGGGTCTACCACTAAGGCATACGCCCCCGGCTTAGGCATAACTCGGGGATGATCCTTCCGGCTCCACGTGATCTCCATCTCGGACCAGTGCAAGAACTTGGGCACCGCCGGAATCACAGCGTTCACTTCCAGGGCGCGCTGCCGCACACTCTTCTGGTCAGTGGGCTCGGTCACGAAGACCACATAGCTCTGATGTGCCTCCCGGTAGCTGCCTTGCTGATGTCTGGGTTGATTACTTGGGCCCGCATCATTGTCGCTCCGGGTATGCACCACGTTCACCGGCCGGGGTGGGGGTCCTCGGTGAGGTTGATTAATCCGGATCGCGTTGGCTCCGGATGCCGGAGTGGGAGGTCTCGGAATGTTGGGTCGAGATGCCGGAGCACTCGGCCGAGTAGCCCCCGTGCTGCCCTCCTGCAATGTGCGCTGATACCAGCTGCACTGCCGAGTGGAGTGGTTCGCCGGCTTGTTGGCCTCCAGGGTATGGTAACAGCATGGCTTGTTCAGCATCTCTTCATACGTCAGGGGCTTCTTCTGGTCCACCCAAGTTTTCTGTACTTCCTGGCTCTGACCCCAAGCCGGGCCACTTGTTTTCAGACGCTGATTGTTGCCGGCATCTTCTTGATCTCGTGTCACAGCTGCGACATGCTGCGCGGCATGGTGGTACTTGGGCTGATTCCTCTTCTGGCCAAAATCTTGGCGATCATGGCTTCTGCTCGATCCCGAACGCTGAGGTCCCGCACTCCTCCTGTTGGAGTCACCGACATCCACCAGGGGTTGCATGGGATCTCCAAGCGTGTAGGTATCGGCGATGCGCATGGTCTCTGCCAAGGTTGTCGGCATCTTCCTTCTGCAATTTCTTCCAAAGCATTGAGCCATGCCGACATCCTTGCGCAAACCAGGAGATGGCCTGTGCCTCTACCACCCCTTCGCAAGAATTGCGAATGTTGCTCCACCGGGTAAGGTATTCCCGGTCGGTTTCGTTGCTCCTTTGTCTACAGATGGCGAGCTGTTGAGGTCTGTTGGGCCTTTTGTACGTGCTGGTGAAGTTGCTGATGAACGCCTCCTCGAAATCTAACCAGCAGTCTATGCTGCCGGTTCTCAAGTTGTTAAGCCAGATTCTGGCAGGTCCTTCCAACATCTGCGGCACATAACGTACCGCCCAGCGTCTGTTTCCACCGGCTATGCTTACTGCAGTTACATAGTCGGTCAACCAGTCCTCCGGCTTCTTGCTGCCGTCATAGGTCTTAGCACCCCGGTTGAGCTGGAAGTTCCGGACAGGTGGCTCCCGCATAATCCGGGGTCCAAAGTAGGCAGGTCCCGGAGGTCCTTGCTCTTCCACTAGCTCGGATTGGTGAATCCGGTCGAGCCGGATTCTGGCAGCAGCCGGATCCAGTTGTCTGGTTCCTATCCGAGATCCCAAACGATTCTCATTGGGTTGGTACCCAAGCTGCTGCAGCCTTGAGTTGCCATCGTTGTGCCTGTCCTGTACCGGGATCACAACTTGCTGCGGCATAGAGGCGGCCTCCCTTCGTAGGTTTCCCTGAACCTGTGGTGGATTCCAGGGTGGATTACCACGGCCAGCCGGGTTATTGTTTCCTACACCCCGGTTGCCACCACCAGGGTTACTCTCTGCCTGCACCGAATTATGCTGCCCGGCTTGCTGGATACCGGCAAAGGCCGGGTCATAAGTCTGCAACTGCTTGTTTTTCCTGGAGCCCCGACTTCGGCTTCGGCTCTTGCTCTTGCTTCTGCTCGGATGCGGGGAGGAGGCCTCTCCGCCCGATCTCTGGCTGTCAGCCCTAGCTGAATGCACTTGTGATCCTGCCCCGGGGTTCTTTTTCTTGAAGGCCTGGTTCTGCCGGTTGGCCTCGACGACCGACTCATTCACCCGCTCCTGCTGCTTGCGCAGAGCCTCACCGGATAGCCCAGCCAGCTCTGCCATGGCGGCTTCGGCAGCCCTAAGAGTTTTTGCCGGCGAGTTGTATACCGGTTTCCCAGCCGAGATCATGCTACCCGTATGACTGGTTGCGGCCCCACCGGCCAGCATCATTCACCATTCTTCCTTTCTTGCGCAAATCCACGATGCGCTTGTCCCGGGAGTCTATCCTAAGGAATCCGTGAGCTGCATTGTACTCCCGGAGGCTAGCACTGAGCTCACGCAGGATCTCGGCGATCTCTTGCGCTTCGGCGAGCAGCAACCTATGTTGCTCATCCAAGTCAGCCGAAGTGGCTTGGGTATCTGCCTCGGCTGTCAAGGGGACAGCCAACTTGGCCACCAGACCCGAGAGGGGATCAGGGCGACGACGAGGCTGGGACGGCTGCGGATCGCCGTCTCGGGCCGTACCTCTCTCCTGAGGAGGTTTGGCCAAGCTAACATGGCCACTACCGGCATCGCCGTCGGCGTCCTGGTATTCCTCCTCGGTTGCCCCGACCATCATGACCGCGACGGAGCTCGCGGTGCGACTGGCACACGGACCCCGATTGGCGCAGAGCATGGGAGGATCCTCGGCTTCCAGGACAACGTCCGGGTAGCTGCAGATAACTTCGGTGGCGACGTAGGTGGTGAAGCCACCGAAGTCGATGAGGCATCCGTTCACCGGGAAGGATTTGTTGCGGAAGCACCCGGCGTTGTCGCTGACGAAATCCATCTCGCACCAGAGAGAACCCTGACGCCGAAGTGAACGGGGGAACCCGTCCGGATGTGTACACCAGCCAACGCCTCTGTCAGCCCCACGGTGGGCGCCAACTGTCGTGGTGGTGTCAAGGCAGATGCCATAGGATGGCTAATGTGTGGGGCCGATGGACGTTGGTGGATCCAGGGAGGGATAGCGAACTGAAGAGCTCACACGGGGAGGATCCCGGTGTGACCGAGATCTCCCAAGAACAGGAAACAAGATCAAAGTGTAAAGGGAGAGATCTAGCAAACACGAACAAATGCACGAAGGCACGCAAGACACACACGATGTACCCAGGTTCGGGGCCCTCGTGGGGAGGTAACACCCCTACTCCTGCCGTTCCTCTCAATATAAGTGTGGAACAAGGGCTACATCTTGCTCTCAGAGCTCTTGAGGTGAAGAACACGAAGAACTAAATGAACTAGAGGGAGGAGGAAGTAAATGCTTCTAGGACTAAATGAGACTAGAGTTTTGGCTCCCAAGTTGGTCTCTCCTTCGCAGGAGCAGTTATGGCACCTTTTATAGAGTTTCGGCCAGGAGGGCCGGAAACGCTAATCCGGCTTGGCCCCACCGGACAGGCCTAACGGTTATGTCGACACCGGCTAGTGCGACCTAGCCGCCGTGCTATCCGGCGTAGCCCCTTCGTCATCATTCCGGCTTGGACGGCAGGCGCCTTCCTGGAACATCATTGTCCCCCTGTCAGAGACAAGACATGTCTTTGCCCATCCCGGGTAGCCTTTTCCGGATTGCCGGGCTAGGCATGTCCGGTCTTGTCGTACCGTTGTCGTACCGGCTGACGCGCTCCCGTGTCAGGCGGGAGGTGACCATGCTTCCGTGTCAGGCGGGAGGTGACCTTGCTTCCGTGTCAGGGGGGATGGTACTTCTCCCCGCATCAGGCGGAAAAGCCTGCTCCAGACCCTTGACGGCCTACCGGCATCCCTCATGCCGGTCACCTCCTTGTTCGGCCTTGCGAGTCCTCCCTGCACACATAAAGCAATCTGCCAGGACCGAGATAAACACTCCGGTTAGCCCTTACCCGGGTTGCCTATCCGGTACCTCCGGGTACCTCTCCTTCCGAGGGTCTACTCGGAGCCAACAGGTCCAAGGTCTCTCCCGGATGCACCCGAGTTCCTCTTAGGGTGAGTATCTCTAGGCCTAGCCTCTCGAAGATGTCTTAGCCCACCAGCAAAGACATCTTCGAGAAGCCAGTTCTTAGAGGAACCACTCGCTGATGCCTGTGCTGTTATGAGGGCTTGGGGTGGCTATTTATAGCCACCAGGGATGACCCTTGCGCCCGCCAGGAGGCACCTTGTCGTGGTATCGGCATAATTGATAGAAGACGGGGTCCTCTAGCCTACGTATGGATTGTGGGGAAGAAGGTTGGAGTCGTCGAGGACGGGATTGAACACGGCGAGTTTACCCAGCTTCGGATCCCACAGCGGTGGCGAGATCCTACGTGCTGCTATAATTCACTATGAGGCAATAGTCGTGAACAGGTTACAATGGGTATGATGCCTATTGAAGTTGTCTCTACTAAAGGCTCCCTGGTGGCCGGCTTATATAGGCGGCCAGACCCCAGGGTACAAGGTAAGTACTTGTCCGGCAAGTAAACAGAGTCCTAGACCTAGCCGGCTTAGTTGCCGCCTTCCGTCTTGGGCTTGGTGGCTTGATGGGCTTCGGCCTTCCGCCTTCCTTGGACCGTCCGCCTACTTCCTTGTACGTCAGCTATCTGGGCCGCCCGGCAGGCCTCGGCCTTACCACCCTTGGGCCACCCTGGACTAGCCGGATTGATCCATGTTGGTTATACCCCTAGTTGATATATCCCCAACATTAGCCCCCAGAAAGGTTGAAGTTCTCCAGGCGCCGGTTTCTTCTGGATTCTTCATCTGCCAAAGTTGGCGGCTGCAGGACTTGAACCATTCTGAAAATCAACGAGGCATGCGTGTCTTGATGTTTGACATGCGGCCGCCTTTATCCATCATGGGAAAAGACGGCTTCTCGGCAATCTTTGCCGAGCATTCTTCGTGACGGTTTCCACCTAGCCGGCTCACGACAGTTTGAACACAGCCTAGGCGGGAATCTCGCCATGATCACAAATTGCGGGAAAAAAGGAGGCGTGGGGATCGTGCAATCGTCTGCTGCAACGGATGCTGGACACGTGTCCGACTAAAAACGCCGTTGCACAGGGAGCAACGCCTGGTCCTATAAATAGGTAGCCAAACGGTCCATTTTCACTACCCAGCCTTTGCTCTCCGTGCGCTCTTGCCTCTTCCACTTCTCCGCTTCTTGTCTCCGAGCGAGCTCCGGCGAAATCCTCTTCTCCGACGACCTCTCCTCGCGGCGATGTCCACCGTCCAAACCCTCTCCACGGCGTCGAGCGGTACGGCGACCGAGGCCACGCCCGCGACGGGGATGGGCGGCGCGATAGCTCGTCCCGCGACGGCGGCGACGGGCAATGTCACCACCGCCGCCCCCCGGACTTCCACCGCGCGCGCGCCAGCGGCGGGTTCTTCGGCTCCTCCACCATCCACTGCGGCGACGACGACGGCGGGCGCCCCCGTCGACGAGGAAGAGGAAGCGGCAGACCTCGGGTCCCGCTACTAGCTACCTTCCATCGTGGACGAAGATGCCCTCCAAGATTTGGAGGCTGTCGGCTACCTCCCCACTCGGGAAGATTGCCGGTGGAGGGCCGCCTTCGGAGACGTCATCCCGGCCCCGAGAGCCGGGGAGCGGGTAATCCTCACCTCCCATCTAGTTAGGGGAATGGCGCTTCCGCCTTCCGCCTTTTTTAGCGAGGTTTTGGATCACTATGGGCTCCAGCCCCACAACATTGCACCCAATAGTATATTAGTCCTAGCCGGCTTCACAGCTCTGTTCGAAGGCTACCTAGGTATTAGGCCTAGTTTAGACTTCTTCAGATACTGCTTCCGTTGCCGGCGGCAGACGGTGCCGGACGGCGGGCTGGCAACCTGCGGCAGCGTCACCTTCAACTGCCGCCAGGGCCGCCAGTGGTATCCTAAGATACCATACCTTGAGTCCGTCAAGGGCTGGACCTCCACGTTCTTCTACTGCCAAGATATGGCAGCGCCGGGCCGCCAAGTTGGCATCCCGGCATTCATCAACGCGCCACCATGCCTCGGCCATGCTGGGACGAGGCGGTGCCCAAGTTGACGGAGGAACTCCGCCTTATTCAAAGGCGGATTGAGTTCCTCACGAGGACGATGGCTCCCCCTTTGCTGGATGGGGTCGACACCGTCATCTGCTGGCTCGGCCGGCAGATCCTCCCCCTGCGGTACAGCCCGCACAAGATGTGTCAGTATTCGCCTACTGACACGGCCTCTCTTCGCGTGAGCGAAGAGATATTGCCGGTTGCCGACCTGGCATTCCGGCTCCGCAGCCTTGTCAAGGCGGGGCTGGTTGTAACGCCCCGGGAATTTTCCCAATTAGGAAATTGTTTTTTTTTTTTTTTTTTGCATCAACATGACATCATCATGCATCAATTGTTTTTGTCTCATTAATTTAAATTAATGCATTTAAATTTAAACTCCATTTAAATTCTTTTCCCACAATTAAATTCAAATGCTTTTCAAATTAGTAAATTATGTATTTCAAATCTTCTGCAAATATTATAAAACTAGTTTATTAAATTGCCTATTTTAAACTAAAACTATTTTGTAAATCTTCTTTATTCAAATTCTTTTCTATTTTGTTTTAGAAATACAAAAACAGAAAAAGAACTAAAAGAGAAATAAAAATTCCAGAGAGAAAAAAAAACCTACCTGGGCCGTGCTCTCCCTCCTGGTCCATCTCCTCCCGTCCAAAAGCCCATCCCGACCCATTTTCTCCACTCCCCCTGTCGTCTTCCTCCCCCGTACCGGAGGAGACCTTTACACCGAGGCAATGGAACCCACTGCCTCACATGCTCCCTCCTCCTCCCCTCCTTTTTAGCCGCAGCCCCTCCCCTCTGGAAACCCTAGCTTCGCTCTCCTCCCTCCTCAGCCGCCGCCGACACTTCCCATCTTCTTCACCCTCACCTCTCTGTTCTTTTCCCCCAAAAGCCACCGAGAGCCACCGGAATTGCCTCGACGCGGCGCCGTGGCTACGGACCTCCCTCTGCCTCGTCATCACGCCACCCGCTGCGCCTCGACGTGCTTCGTCCTCGACGGCCGGGAGCAGGAAGCGACATCCACGCGCGCCACCGCAACGACCATGCCTCCCCCAACTCCGTCCGAGCGCCGCCGCACCGTCTTCGGCACGGACCTCTCGCCCCCGACGTCTCCGAGCCTCCCCGCCTCGCCATCGACTTCCCCGAAGTGAGCCTTGTCTCCTTCCCCTCTTTCCCCCTCCTGTTTCGCCTCCGATTCGTCGCCAGCCGCCGGCGCCGGGGACGGCCGTGTCACGACCGTGGCGCCTCACGCACGCGCCGAGCACGGGCACGAGCACCCACGGCCTCCCGTTCGGTTCTGAGAACGGGAACGCAATCCCCACACGTCCCGCACCCGATGCACACTCGCACTCGTCCAGCTCCGGCCTGGAGTGATCTTCGCCGGCGTTGTCCGTCGCCGTCGTGCACTGTATCTTTTTCTGAAGTTCAATTTCGTCAGTCTTAGTAATTCTTTGTTTCGTGTTAAAAAGAGTGCTTCGCTACTCCAATCAACAACACGCTCCCATCACTCCTGGCTAGCAGAGCCGTGCGCTCCGCGCTCGCCCACGTGAGCTCGCGAGTTCGATCCCCCGCGCAAGTGAATAAAAGCGCACTTTTTGCTTAATGGTGTCTCACTGACAGTGGGTCCCGCATGTCATGGACAGAGGCACTGGTTTAATTACATAGAGGCCCCTGCACTTCCTGCTTAGCGTTTTAACCCTCGAAGAACTTTCTCCCATCACGAATAGGTCCCTGCATTTTTTTTCCAGAAACAACCTTGGAATTATAATTGCAATAACTTTATTTCTACAACTCCAAATAAAATAATCTTTATATGTTTTTATATCAAAAAAATGCAATAAACATTAATATCACATTCTTATGTCATTTTACATCATTTATTTTAAATGCTTAGTTTAATTTAACAAATGCACTTAAATAATTAAATATGGAATATGTGGGGTAATAAATATATAATGCCCAATTCCATTTAATTTAATTAGATCACCCATGCCATGTGTTGCCATGTTAACCAACATTTAATATTGCTGGTAAATAAATAACTTGCACCTAAATATTAATTGCCGGGGTTGTTTTCCCGCTTAATTTGGATTACCTGCATTGTATTGCATCTTGCCATGTCATGCATCATTCTCATATGATCATGCTGGATCTTTGCCGTAGTTATAAGATGCATCTTTTACGCCTTCTAGTGTTTGTTGCTTCTTCGCGGATACGACGTTGAGATGTGTGAGCAACGACAAGATCTGCTTCCATGCGGGATTCCAGGCAAGCAAAGTTTGCTTGTTTACCTATACATTGTCTTTCATTCCTGCCGTTGATCTCTGCTACCCTAGGGTTCGATTCTTTATCGCGATCCCATCACATGTTTATCCTGCAGCCCATACAGCTTTATCCCCACATCCCATCACCTGTTGTATGTTTATCTGTTAGCCTTGCGAGTCGTAGCGCATGCTTAGAGTTATTTGTGCGAGTCGTCTGTATGTCTTATTTAATTTCACCTGCTTAGTTGAATAGATTATTCTACCTTAACAAAATGTTGTCTTATATTGGGGTATTATAATTAAAAGATAAGGCACCGGCGGAAGGCCTCGCGAGGTGCTTTGTTCTGCTAAGTGTCGACCTAGGAACTTAGTTCTTGTCCTCGGATCCAATTTTGAGCGCACTAACCGCTTGTGGGAGGCCCTATGGAGCCCCCCGCAACTTCGATCTAATCCGCTTCTTATCCAGGGCGCCGCAAGTAGTTCGGGCTTTCCATTTGATGCATGCATATGTTACCTAACGATCTCATGATGATGGAGTAGTCGATTCTCATATAGGGTGGCACGTTCTTAGAGTGCTATGAAGGTCGTATCCCGCGGGCACTGGACCTGATTAGCCGTGCACACAATCATGCGGTTCCCTGGATGGGTTGTAGAGAAGAGATTTGCCGTGTTGAGATGCCCTAGTTTCTGGCTTTGCTTTTGGGGTTGATCGAACGAGTACGGGTCCAGTAGTGCACCCCTGCAGGGTATAATCTTATCGATGAGCCGTGTCCACGGTTATGGAAGACTTGGTGATGATGCTGGCTAACAAGATCATAGACAACTTACACCTAATCATTGTTAATTAACCTGACTAGTAATATAGAATTACTTTCACAATAACTGGTAACTAAAATTGTTCAACGTGTCAGTTTCCCGAATTGCTTCCTCATACTCGGTTGAGGGGGTTAATTCGAGAATGGGTTATGATTGGTGTTAGTACTAGATGTTTATCTTATGCACTCTCTTATCCCTCTCTGATTAGACGGAAGTTGTAGCGTGTCTCTTTACGTTGCTAGTGCTGCTGCCGCTAAGTCCACCTCCCCTATATTTTAGGAGATGGTGTAGAAAGTAGGCAAGTCGGTTTTGCTTGCCAGGGAGTGCCCTGACCCTCTTTTGGGTTGTGCTTTATGTGCAGTTAACAGGTTTGAAGTCTGACGACGTTAGATTGGGAATCCCTCCGGCTTGGCTGGGCAGGGATATGGCGCCATTGCTTATCTTCAGGACTCTTAGTCCAATTTGCATCTTATCCGTAGTCGGATACTATTTTTTGCTTCCGCTGTCTTTTGTATCTATGTATTGTATCTTTTGTATCTTGACTCGTCCGAGTCGTTGTTGTATTTTATCTTTGTTGTATTTGTGGATGTATCGGAACTGTTGTAATGTTATCACAATTCCACCCACATAATGCGCATGTTTCGGCGTGCACATTATGTCTGGTGGGCGACCTAAAATCGTTATTATGCGGATTTCGGCGGGAGCGCTTAAATCTACATAGAACCGATTTTCGGGCGTCACACTGGTGAAGGCGGCGGAGGGCGTGCCCATGCACACCCACGACAACCCTCCCCTCGAGGTTAATATTTTCTTCCTTGCCCCTTGTTTGATAGCTTTGCCGGCTAGAATTGAGTTCCATTAAACTTGTCTTCTTTTTTCAGCTCTCCGAGTTGGGGGAAGATGACCTGGCTCCCGACTGCTAAGAGTCGGAAGCCGGGAAGACGAAGAAGCGCAAGGCGTCCGGCGCTGCTTCCTCTACGGCGAATGCCGAGAGGAAGAAACGGACGGCGTCGGCTACCGAGCCGGCTCTCGCCAACATTGGCGAGAACGCGGGGATTAACATCCCCCGAAGGTACTCAATTTTGCCTTTTATCAGACGACAAACCTCCTCAATACTGGCCAATTGACTGTGCTTGCTTTTTGTTGACAGGGAAAGGGTCGCAACTTCCCGGTTGACGACCAGGCTTCTTGGCAAGGGTAAGCGTCCACAAGGCAGCTCGCCGGCTACCGTGCCGCCAACTCCTCAGCTCCAAGCCGGCAGCTTTATGGGCGACGCCCGTCGTCAGCCCCCGGCTCCGGCTTCTGGCGCTCCGCCAAGGGTCTCCTCCACCGACCGCGTGCCCAAGACTCCTCTATTGCTGGCTGAGGCTACGGCCGATGAGGCCGCTCAATCGCGGGCCGCCAATGAAGGGTTGCTGGAGTCGACTGCCGGCGGGTCTCGGAGAGCAGCCCCGACTGCGGGAGGCGGCAAGGTCAGGGACCCTTGGTACACCTTTAAGGAGGCCAAGGAGTCAACTTTGGCTTTCGCCACTTTCGCCTTGCAGGCCTTCGCCGACTTGGAGGGCGACCTATCCGTAAGTTTTTACTACTCCGGCATATACATAGCCTTTGCCCCGAGCACTTAGATGGCAAGTCGAAAATAAAAGAAATTTTGACTGCCGGCTTAGTGGTTATTCGACAATATGTTATATGCCTTTGTTTTGTCTTGCAGGGCCTTGTCTCCGCCAACGTCGAGCTTGTCTCCTCCCGAGTCGAGATAAACCGGCGCTGCCGCGACCTTAAGAAGGAGTGCGAGGCGAAGGACCTGCGGATTGCCGAGCTGGAGGCGGCCCGCAAAAAAGATGAAGGTAGGGTTGATCCTTTTTCGCCTTCAACTATGCTTTCGACTTATGTTGCCGTCAATCATTTAGTTAGCGGATCCATATTTGTAGAACTGCTAGACCACGCCCAGGATATCCTGAAGGCGTCCACTGATATGCAAGCTCTTATGAATGAAGCTTCAGACTTGGCGGCCGCCAACTTGGAGTTGAAGGAGGCTCATCAGAAGGAGATGGAGGCCCAGCAACTCAAGTTTGCGCAGGAATCTAGCCAGCTCACTGGTGAGCTAGAAAGCCTGCGCAACAAGTTGGCGGAGGCGGAGAAGACGGCTGCGGAGGAAATCTCCAAGCAGACTTCTTGCGCCCAAACTGCGGAGTACGCGCTGGCAACTCATATGATTGAGTTGTCCGCTTTCCATAACTCAGTCCTTGGTAATTTCTTACTCCTTTTTGATGCTGCCATGTTGCTTTAGCCTTAGCCAAACTAATGGCTTTATTTTTTGATGCAGTTCCCGCCGGTTTAGGCGATGACAAGGTTGTCAGCCCCCGCCTGGATCGCCTTGCGCGTCTAGGCGAACTGATCGCCGAGACTTTGGCTGCGTCCAAGCGGTTTGCCGCCAAGTTCTTCACCTCGTCCGGCAGCGAGGAACCGACCGAGTTCAGCGACGTGCCCGCCATCTTGGAGCAGGCGACCAAACTGCACAAAAGCTCGCTGAAGTCGGCGGCACGGGGTGGAGCCAAGACCGCCCTTGGGTTGTTCATGGCGCACTACCCCGAGGCGGAGATAGAAGCCGTTACTGAAGGCATGCCGTCGACATATGAAGACGGCAGCGAGGTTGAGCCGGCCGCTGTTCTGGACAGCGTTGCCGGCTACGCCACGCGTGTTGCCGACATGGTCGACACTTCAATCTTCTACCGGCGCCATCTTGTGCCTGGCGGAGAGGGAGCTGAAGCTGGTGGCGCGGCCGAGGCGGAGGGGAGTGATAGTCCCGGGGCTGAAGTTGTCAGCCCCCAAGCCTGATGTAGACGCTCCCCCGAGCCATATTTTTTCTGTCCTTGCCTCCTATCAGCCTTACTTGTCGGCTCCTGAAACAATGCAACATTGACTTGTAATATTTGTATATACTTTTGCTGCTGCTTTGTTAAGCGGAAACTAGCTGACAAGTTTTATTTTGTCTTTATTTACATGGCCCGCCTTAATTTTACCCTGACTTATATGCTTGACTTTTTGTATGTTGACGAAACCTCAGCCGGTAACTTTAGCTGAAACAACCAGGGCTAAACCATGCGTTTAGAATCAGAGACCAAAGCCAACATGTTGGTGTCAAAGACATACTACTAGGCGAACCACATATAAGTAATCAGAGGTAAAGGAATTAGGCGGCGCAAAAAGGTTTATTTTTGCTTTGGGTTGGCTCGAAAGCTGCAAGTATCTACCAGTTTGAACCTTTGCACGGAGCTAGAAAATAGGTAACTTAGATACATAGGGGAAATATGATTGCAAGAAAAGATAAAAGATGACATGCTTCTCAACACAGATGAGGAACCATAGACTTTTATTTCATAATCATATTTAACTTATTACAATTACAAATTGCTAAGTGTAGAAAGGACGTAGCTGCTCAATATTCCAAGGCCGTCTTGTTTGCTCGAACGGATCGTCAATGCCTTTCTTGCGCTTGGTTCCCCTTTTTCCTGCCGCCTTCTTGCGCATTTTCTTTTCGTCTTCGTCGCGGATGTCGGCTAGGTAGTAGGAACCATTGAGCAGCGCCTTTGTGACTATAAACGGTCCTTCCCATGGCGGGGATAACTTGTGCAAGCCTTTTCTGTCTTGAATTAGGCGGAGAACCAGGTCACCTGTTCTGAAGCTTCGCTTCCGCACTCTCCGGCTATGATAGCGGCGAAGTTGTTGCTGGTACAAGGCGGAGCGATGGAGAGCGACGTCTCTTTCTTCGTCTAGCAGGTCTAGGCTATCCTGTCTTGCACCTTCTACGTCTTGCTCGATGTAGGCTTGAACTCTTGGGGAATCGTACTTCATGTCGGTAGGTAGCACTGCCTCAGCGCCATATACTAAGAAGAAAGGAGTGTAGCCGGTAGACCTGTTTGGCGTTGTGCGCAAACTCCATAATACCGACTGTAACTCATCTGCCCAAGCGCCGGCTGCCCTGTGTAATGGAGCTTCGAGACGAGGCTTAAGTCCTGATAAGACTAGGCCGTTTGTACGCTCTACTTGTCCATTGGATTGAGGGTGTGACACGGATGCCAAATCAAGCCGGATACCCAGATCGCTGCAGTATACTTCTATGCCGCCTTGAGACAGATTGCTGCCATTATCGGTGATAATGCTGTGTGGAACTCCAAACCAAGAGATAATTCCCCAGAGAAAATTGGTGGCTGTCCGTGCGTCAAGTTTGCTGATCGGTTTAGCTTCGACCCATTTGGTGAACTTGTCGACAGCGACCAATAGGTGAGTGTACCCACCACGCGCCTTTTTGAATGGACCCACCATGTCTAAGCCCCAGACCGCGAACGGCCAGGTGATTGGGATCGTCCTTAGCTCCTGTGCCGGCAAGTGAGGTTGTCGAGCGTACAACTGGCAGCCTTTGCATGTCTTTACGATGTCCTCGGCGTCTTCTTTGGCGGTGAGCCAGTAGAAACCTTGGCGGAAAGCTTTGGATACAATGGACCTAGCGGAAGCATGATGCCCGCAGGTGCCAATATGTATGTCCTTCAGAATTTCCCGGCCTTCTTCCGGCTGTATGCACCGCTGATAGATGCCGCAAGTGCTTCGCTTGTATAGCTCGTCTTTTATTATCGTGAATGCCTTGGCTCGCCTTATGATCTGCCTCTTTAGCACCTCATCGTCCTCCGGCAACTTTTTGTCGATTAGAAAATCGAGATATGGGACTGTCCAATCCGGCTGTGTTAAGTAGACAGCGAGACTTGCCGCTTCTACCGGTTCTTCTGCGTCGGGGTCCATCAAATCGGCGCCTTTAATGGATGGCTTGTGCAAATGCTCCAGGAAGATATATTTTGGTACCTTTTTGCGTTCCGATCCAAGTCTTGCAAGTGTGTCCGCCGCCTCATTCTCAGCTCTTGGAACATGCCGGACTTCGTAGCCTACGAAGTTTTTTGCGAATTCATCAACTTTGGCTCTGTAAGCCGCCATTGTTGCGCTTTTCGCATCCCATGTTCCGCTTACTTGCTGTGCGACCAAATCTGAGTCGCCATAACAGAGGATTCTTTTGACGCCTAGGTCGTTTGCCACGTGTAACCCATGAAGCAAGGCTTCGTACTCGGCAACATTGTTGGTTGCTGTGAAGGGGATTTGTAACACGTAGCTAAGCTTGTCGCCTTTAGGCGTGCGTAGGACGACTCCAGCCCCCGAGCCTTTGAGCATCTTTGATCCATCAAAGTGCATGACCCAATATTCTGATTCGGGGAGTGTCGTTTCCTCCATGGCCTCTGTCCAGTCGGCGACAAAATCTGCAAGCGCTTGAGACTTAATGGCGGTCCGTGGTTTATAGACTATATCAAAGGCGGCAAGTTCGATGCCCCATTTGGCGACTCGACCTGTTGCCTCTGCATTGTTGATTATGTCTCCCAACGGTGCCTTGCTGACTACTGTCACTGTGTGTTCCTGGAAGTAATGCCTAAGCTTTCTGGCAGCGAAGAATACACCATAAGCCAGCTTTTGGTAATGCGGATACCTCAGCTTGGAGGCGGAGAACACTTCACTGATGAAGTAGACCGGTCGCTGCACGCACGCCGCGGCTTCGTTCTCCTTTCTTTCCACAGCCAAGACAACGCTGACAACAGCTCCTGTTGCCGCGATGTACATCAGCATTGGTTCCTGTGATCGAGGTGCTGCCAATATTGGAGCGGATGTGAGGGTCTCCTTAAGCTGCTGCAAGGCGGCATCTGCCTCTGCTGTCCACTCGAAGTTGTCGGAATTCTTCAATAGCCGGTAGAGAGGCATTGCCTTTTCCCCTAGGCGGCTTATGAAACGACTGACGGCTCCTGTCGATCCGGCTAGGCGCTGCACGTCCTTCAGACAAGTAGGTCTGGATATGTTTTGGATGGCCTTGATCTTCTCCGGATTAACCTCGATCCCTCGTTCTGAGACGATGAACCCTAGCAGTTTGCCGGCTGGAACGCCGAAAACGCACTTGGCGGGATTGAGTTTCATCTGGTACCTCCGGAGATTCTGAAACGTTTCTTCCAAATCCTCTAGGAGATCTGCCTTCTTTTTTGACATTACCGCGATGTCATCTACATAGACGTGAACATTGCGGCCGATCTGTTCGTGCAGGCAATTTTGCATACAACGCTGGTATGTTGCCCCTGCATTCTTCAGGACAAAAGGCATTGTAATGTAGAAGAAAGTCCCATATGGAGTGGTGAAAGATGTTTTCAGCTGATCTGACTCTCTCATCTTGATTTGGTGGTATCCTGAGTAGGCGTCCAGAAAACAAAGTAGCTCGGAGCCTGCTGTGGAGTCTACGACTTCGTCAATTCTAGGCAGCGCAAAGGGATCCTTTGGGCAGCACTTGTTAACACCGGTATAGTCGATACACATCCTCAGCTCTTTATTCTTCTTTGGAACAAGTACAGGATTTGCCACCCAATCGGTTTGTACAACTTCTTTTATGAAATTGGCGGCCTTCAGCCTATTTATCTCCTTTCCTATAGCCTTGCGCCTCTCATCTCCAAAGCGTCTTGTTGCTTGCTTCACCGGTTTGGATCCTTTTATGATGTTGAGCGAGTGCTCGGCAAGTTCCCTCGGTACACCAGGCATGTCGGAAGGCGACCATGCAAAGATGTCACGATACTCACGGAGGAACTCGACGAGCGCGCCTTCCTATTTGTTGTCAAGGTTGGAGCCGATGACAACTTGCTTAGACTTGTCACCTGGGATGAGGTCCGCCTTTTTGGTGTCTTCTGAAGCTTCAAAAGTCTTCTTGACATCCATCTTTGGCTTTGGCATGGAGTTGTCTGAATCCGGCCCGAGCAGCGCGACTTCTTCCTTGTGGATGACGGCTTCTGCGAAGCCGGCCATGCCACGCTCGCACTACTTGGCTTTCTTGAAGTTGCCGGAAATCGTGATGGTTCCGTTTTCCCCCGGTATTTTAAGCTTGCTGTATATGTAGCACGGCCTTGCCATGAACTTGGCGAAAGCCGGTCGTCCGAAGATTGCATGATAGGCGCTTTTGAAGGGGACAACTTCGAACCGGAGGAACTCTGAGCGGTAGTTCTCCTTTGGTCCGAAAGTTACCTTCAGCCTGATGCTCCCCATTGACTTTGCTTGCCTACCGGGCACTATGCCATGAAAGGTGAGGTTGCTGTGGTCCAGCTGATCCTCTGATAGGTTCATGCGGCTTAGTGTGTCATAGTACAGGATGTTGAGGCTGCTGCCGCCATCCATGAGAACTTTTGTAAGTCTGAAGTTGTCGACAATGGGATCGACGACAAGGGCGTACTTTCCTGGGTGAGGAACGTGATCAGGGTGGTCGGACCGGTCCCAAGTGATCGTTTCCTCAGACCAGTTCAAGTACTGAGGGACGTCCGGCATTGTCGCGTTGAGTTCGCGCATTTCCGCCTTATCCGCCTTAGCTGAAGGCGTGCCGACAAAGCACACAAGAGATTCTTTGACCTTCGGATACAGCTTCTTTTTCTTGGTGGCTGCGTCATCTTCGCTTGAGATAGACATGTCATCGTCATCCTCATCCTCCTTGATGTCTTTCTTGTCGTTCTTCTTTGACTTCTTTGACTTCTAGCCGACTGTGGGATCCTTTTTGAAGTCGTCCATGAAGCGGCACTCTCCAAGCATATGGTTGACCTTGCCCAATGAAGCGTGGATGGGACATGGCAAGAGCTTTGCCTGTTCATAAGTGATTCGCGCCGCCTTAGGCCCTGAGCCGGCTTCGCGACTATCTTTCTTATTTTTCCACTTCTTTTTGCCGGCGTTTCCTTGGAACGCTGCGGCTACCTCATTGGAAGGCCCGGCTTTGTCATCCGCCGCCTGCTTGCGCTTGTTGTTTCGTTTTGGTATGATGTTGACGTCTGGGTCATCGTCCCGGGCGTCGTCATCCGCCGCCGCGTATTGGGCGGCCAGGTTGAGCATCTCACCAAGGTCCGTGATTTGCTCGCGGACGAGCCTATGACGGAGCAAGGACTTCTTCTGTAGGCCCGTGTAGAAGGCGTGGATAGCCTGTGCGTCCGAAACACCATGACAGTTGGCTTTTTCGGATATCCAACGGCTGACAAAGTCTGTCATGGTTTCGTCCGGCTTTTGGATACAGCGTTGCAAATCCGTGTAGGTATTTGGACGCTTGTATGTTCCTTGGAAGTGCTGGGAGAAAACCTTTTCCATGTCGTACCAGCTATGGATGGACTTTTGAAGAAGGTTGTCGATCCAAGCTCTTGCCGTGCCTTCCAACATGAGAGGTAGGTAGCGGACGGCAATATGGCTGCTCCCGCCGGCAATCTCTATGGCCATGGCATAATCGGATAGCCATGAGTCCGGCTTAACGAGGCCGTTGTACCTAGAACAGTTTTTTGACACTGATGTCATGTCCTTAGGGAACGGCTCTCTGCGGATGGCATCACCGAAGCACTTTGGTCCAGAGTATATCGGCTCCTTTCCTCTTGCTATGTCTTGTAGGAGGTGTCGTGCGTCTTTTGGATCGAGCTGCCGTGCGCCTCTGTTTGCGTCCGGCTCGTCCTGCGCTGCCCGGCTTATGCTGCGCCTGGGCCCTTCTACCTCCTCTCTCTTCTTGCTGCCAGTGCTACGCTGCGGAGATCGGCTTCGACCTCTCCTGGGAGGGTCGTTGCCGGCATCTTTTCTAGGCGGTGGCCTGTTGTTCCGGCTACCGCCATTGTCGCGTCTTGGCTGAGATGGAGGTGGTAGGTCTCCTCTGCTTCCCGTCCTTGAATTCTCGTCCCGCCTTGGCTTTGGCGGCCGCGCCTTCTTTGGAGGTGGCGTTGCCTTCCTTTTGTCGCCATGGCTACTGGAACCAGACGGGCCCTCGGGGTCGGCGCCGGGTGCAACTTTGCACTTTCCCGACTTAGACTCTAGGTCTCCACCTCGGGCATCCGCCATATGGCCGTAGGAATCAGCGCGAGCTTGTTGTTCTAGGGCCTTGCTTACGAAGTGTCTTGCATTGGCCAGCTTCTCTTCCGCCGTGTAAGTGTTGTCGTCCAGGGTATCTAGCGCGGCGGCCGCGTTGAGGACCGGGGTGCAGAAGACAACATCTCCCCTTCTGTCCACGCGCTGTGGTGCCGTGCGCCAGTCGAACCCTAGATCTTGAGCCGCTGTCGTTGCTTGCGTAGGCGGCTCTTTTCCACGGCGGTTTTTTGATGACCTTTTCTCCTCGAAGAGTTGCCGGCTTGTTTTGGCCGACATCTTCTCCTGCTCTTTCTCGATCTTCTTCGCAAGGCTCTCAACGTGCTCCTCTCTTTTTCGCAGGAAGTCAGAGTGCTTAAGCATGTTAAGCCTAAGCTCTTCCACTTCGTCGAGTGGGGTGTTTTTGTTCACCGGAGTATTCATGATTTCATCTATTTCTTTGATGACGTGACGCCAGGAGTCTACTGCCGCCTTTCTCGAGGCCAGTTTTCTTCTTTGCGCGCACCTTGTCGGAACTTTCAATGAGTTGGCCGGCAGTGGTGTCACCGGCATCTTCCGCCGGCTTGTTTTGCGCCTCCGAAGTAACTGGGGTTGTCTCGTGACCGACAACAACCATCATAGCCAGCTTGTCAGGCATGTCAGTATCCGCTGTGCCCTCTGAGGGAGCCGGATTACCACTGGAAAAGCGGGTTTTGATCTTCTCTTTGAAGAGACTAGCATCATCATCGGAGTCAGAGTCTACGTTGACTTGAACGGTAGATCTGGATCCGGCATCTGACATCGCATCTTCCTGTAGAGCAGGGAGGATTGACTCAGGATCGTTGTTTTCCGGCTGGGAGTCTGATCCCAGTCCGACAACTCCGACGAAGTGGAAATCAGATTCGGCCGACTCCTGGGAGAAGGCGGACTCAGATCCATCTTGCCGGTCGACCGCTTGGTCGAAGGGTTGGTGGGTGGGGTTGTAGAAACGCGGTAGGCCGTACGCCTCTGGCGTGTACCCGATGAAGACGTCGATCCCTCCGATCGGCACGATTGCGCATCTGATAAGGTAGTCGTCCGCCGGGAGCCAGGACTCATCCGAGTTGACGTAGCTATGGCCGCCATACCTTGTGACGCGACCGACGACGATCTTCTTGCCCACGCCGCCAAGTGTTCCCGCCTGGAACGTGACGCCAGGAACCTTATGCCCCACGGTGGGCGCCAACTGTCGTGGTATCGGCATAATTGATAGAAGACGGGGTCCTCTAGCCTACGTATGGATTGTGGGGAAGAAGGTTGGAGTCGTCGAGGACGGGATTGAACACGGCGAGTTTACCCAGCTTCGGATCCCACAGCGGTGGCGAGATCCTACGTGCTGCTATAATTCACTATGAGGCAATAGCCGTGAACAGGTTACAATGGGTATGATGCCTATTGAAGTTGTCTCTACTAAAGGCTCCCTGATGGCCGGCTTATATAGGCGGCCAGACCCCAGGGTACAAGGTAAGTACTTGTCCGGCAAGTAAACAGAGTCCTAGACCTAGCCGGCTTAGTTGCCGCCTTCCGTCTTGGGCTTGGTGGCTTGATGGGCTTCGGCCTTCCGCCTTCCTTGGACCGTCCGCCTACTTCCTTGTACGTCAGCTATCTGGGCCGCCCGGCAGGCCTCGGCCTTACCACCCTTGGGCCACCCTGGACTAGCCGGATTGATCCATGTTGTTTATACCCCTAGTTGATATATCCCCAACACACCTTGCACTCTATCAGCTCCGAAAGGTCAAGTTACCCCTTCGGCGCACCAGGGGGTGGCCCTTGCTCTCGCCAAAGGTCAAGTATTGTTGCCACACTGCCGAATTGCGCCGGGATCTGCCCTACCCGGGGGGTAGCCCCCCGACAGAGCCGATGACGACTTGCTTAGACTTGTCGCCTGGGATGAGGTCCGCCTTTTTGGTGTCTTCTGAAGCTTCAAAGGTCTTCTTGACATCAATCTTTGGCTTGGCCATGGAGTTGTCTAGGTCCGCCTCAAGTAGTGCGAGTTCTTCCTTGTGGATGACGGCTTCTGCGAAGGCGGCCATGCCACGCTCACACTCCTTGGCTTTCTTGAAGTTGCCGGAAATCGTGATGGTTCCGTATTCTCCCGGCATCTTGAGCTTGCTGTATATGTAGCACAGCCTTGCCATGAATTTGGCGAAAGCCGGTCGTCCGAAGATTTCATATAGGCGCTCTTGAAGGGGACAACTTCGAACCGGAGGAACTCTGAGCGGTAGTTCTCCTTTGGTCCAAAAGTCACCTTCAGCCTAATGCTCCCCATTGACTTTGCTTGCCTGTCGGGTACTATGCCGTGAAAAGTGAGGTTGCTGTGGTCAAGCTGATCCTCTGACAGGTTCATACGACTTAGTGTGTTGTAGTACAGGATGCTGAGGCTGCTGCCGCCATCCATGAGTACCTTTGTGAGTCGGAAGTTGTCGACAATGGGATCGACGACAAGGGCATACTTGCCTGGGTGAGGAACATGATCAGGGTGGTCGGACCGGTCCCAGGTGATCGCCGCCTCGGACCAGTTCAAATACTGAGGGACGTCCGGCATTGTCGCGTTGAGTTCGCGCATCTCCGCCTTATCCGCCTAAGCCGAAGGTGTGCCGACAAAGCACACGAGAGATTCTTTGACCTTCGGATATGGTTTCTTTTTCTTGGCGGCCGCGTCATCCTCGCTTGAGATAGACATGTCGTCGTCATCCTCGTCGTTCTTGTTGTCTTTCTGGTCGTACTTCTTTGACTTCCAGCCAACTATGGGGTCCTTTTTGAAGTCGTCCATGAAACGACACTCGCTAAGCATATGGTTGACCTTGCCAAGTGAGGCGTGGATAGGGCACGGCAAAAGTTTTGCCTGCTCGTAAGTGATACGCGCCGCCTTAGGCCCTAAGCCGGCGTCGCGATTATCCTTCTTATTCTTCCACTTCTTTTTGCCGGCATTCCCTTGGAATGCGACAGCTACCTCGTTGGAAGGTCCGACTTTGTCATCCGCCGCCTGCTTGCGTTTCTTGCTTCGTTTTGGCACGATGCTGACGTCTGGATCATCGTCGCGGGCGTCGTCATCTGCTGCCGCATATTGGGCGGCTAGATTGAGCATCTCGACAAGGTCCGTAATTTGCTCGCGGACGAGCCGATGACGGAGCAAGGACTTCTTCTGCAGGCCCGTGTAGAAGGCATGGTTAGCCTGTGCGTCCGAGACACCATGACAGTTGGCCTTTTCGGAGATCCAACGGCTGACAAAGTCTGTCATGGTTTCGTCCGGCTTTTGAATACAACGCTGTAAATCCGTGTAGGTATTTGTACGCTTGTATGTTCCTTGGAAGTGCTGGGAGAAAACCTTTTCCATGTCGTACCAGCTATGGATAGACTTTTCTGGAAGGTTGTCGATCCAAGCCCTTGCCGTGCCTTCTAACATGAGAGGTAGGTAACGGACGGCAATATAACTGATTCCGCCAACAATTTCTATGGCCATGGCATAGTCGGCTAGCCATGAATCCTGCTTAACGAGGCCGTTGTACCTAGAACAATTTTTTGACACTGATGTCATGTCCTTAGGGAACGGCTCTCTGCGGATGGCGTCGCCAAAGCACTTTGGTCCAGAATATAGCGGCTCCTTTCCTCTTGCTATGTCTTGTAGGCGGTGTCGCGTGTCTTTTGGATCGAGCTGCTGTGCGCCTCTGTTTGCGTCTGGCTCGTCCTGTGCTGTGTGACGCCCTAAAGTCGGTACTATGTAGATTTAAGCTATCCCGCCGAAATCCGCATAATAACGATTTTAGGTCGCCCACCAGACATAATGTGCACGCCGAAACATGCGCATTATGTGGGTGGAATTATGATAACATTACAACAGTTTCGATACATCCACAAATACAACAGAAGATAAATTACAACAACGACTCGAACGAGTCAAGATACAAATGATACAATAGAAAGATTCAAATGACAGCGGAAGCAAAATAGTATCCGACTACGGATAAGAAGCAAATTGGACTAAGAGTCCTGAAGATAAGCGATGGCGCCATATCCCTGCCCAGCCAAGCCGGAGGGATTCCCAAGCTAACGTCGTCTGACTTCAAACCTGTTGACTGCACATAAAGCACAACCCAAAAGAGGGTCAGGGCACTCCCTGGCAAGCAAAACCGACTTGCCTACTTTCTACACCATCTCCCAAAATATAGGGGAGGTGGACTTAGCGGCAGCAGCACTAGCAACCTAAGGAGACACGCTACAACTTTCGTCTAAATAGAGAGAGGTAAGAGAGCGCATAAGATAAACATCTACTACTAACACCAAACATAACCCATTCTCGAATTAACCCCCTCAACCAAGTATGAGGAAGCAATTCGGGAAACTCACACGTTGAACAGTTTTAATTATAATTTATGGTGAAAGTAATTCTATATTAGTAGTCAATTTAGTTAACATTAATTAGGTGCAAGTTGTCTAGATCTTGTTAGCCAGCATCATCACCAAAGTCGTCCATAACCGTGGACACGGCTCATCGATAAGATTATACCCTGCAGGGGTGCACTATTGTACCCATACTCGTATGATCAACCCAAGCAAGCATCGGGGCCTCTCAACACGACTCGTTCCTTCACTACAGCAAGTCCAAGTGCCACCCATATGAGTTGTTACCCGCGTCAAGAGTCCGGACGAATCTCAATTGCGGACTCATTAGTTTGTGTCCACGCGCCATGCGGCTCAAACCACAGTAGGAACTGTCCGCTTGGCGCGCACCACCCCTATATGAACCCCCAGTAACATAACCTCTCATCAATCATCATCATCGTGCACATGCATATGTGCAAATGGAAAACCCGAACTAGTTGCGGCACATGGACAAGCTGAAGATCCGTTCAAAGTCGAGGGGGGCTCCATAGGGCCTCCCACAAGTGTTTAGTGCGCTCAAAATTGGATCCGAGGATAAAATCTCAGTTCCTAGGTCGACACTGAGCAGAACAAAACACCTCGCAAGGCCTTCCGCCTGGTGCCTTATCTTTTAATTAAATAACCCCAATATAAGACAACATTTTATTAAGGTAGAATAATCTATCATACTAAGCAGATGAAACATAAGACCAACAGACGACTCGCACAAACAACTCTAAGCATGCGCTACGACTCGCAAGCCCAACAGATAAACAAACAACATGCGATGGGATGTGGGGATAAAGCTGTATAGGCTGCAGGATAAACATGTGATGGGATCGCAATTCAAGAATCGAATACTAGGGTAGCAGAGATCAACGACAGGAATGAAAGACAATGTATAGGTAAACAAGCAAACTTTGCTTGCCTGGAATCCCGCATGGAAGCAGATCTTGTCGTTGCTCACACATCTCAACGTCTTATCCGCGAATAAGCAACAAACACTGGAAAGCGTAAAAAGGTGCATTTTACAACTACGGCAAAAGATCCAGCATGATCATGGGAGAATGATGAGACATGGCAAGATGCAATTTGAGATGCACTTAATCCAAATTAAGCGGAACCGGGATTCCGACAATTAATATTTAGGTGCAAGTTATTTATTTACCAGCAATATTAAATGTTGGTTAGCATGGCAACATATGGCATGGGTGATCTAATTAAATTAAATGGAATAGGGCATTATATATTTATTACCCCTAACATTCCATAATTAATTATTTAGTTGCAATTAACAAATTATACTAAGCAATTAAAAATAACAGATGCAAAATGGCATACAAATGGCATATTAATATTCCTTGCATTTTTCTGATATATAAACATATAAAGATTATTCTAATTGGAGTTATAGATTTAAAGTTATTGCATTTATAAGTCCAGGGGTGTTTCTGCAAATTTCAGGACATATTCGTGATGGAAACAATGGTTCTGGGGACTTAGGCGCGAAAACCAGAGAGCAGGGGGCTCGGGGTAATTTTCTCAGAAGCTCTGGTCACTGACGGGTGGGACCCGCATGTCAGTGACCGAAAGAGAATAAAAAGGGGGCATGTTTATTCCATCGCGCCCGCTGGGATTCGAACTCAGGTCTCCGACCGAGAGCAGGATATGTGGTGCTAACCACTGGGTCAGATTGATGTTGGTGATGGAATAGGAACCCCACAGGACCTAAAGTGGAAAACGGAGGTTAACTGAACCCAGATTCAGACTTGCACACGCACACGAGTTGAGCGGACGGAGACCATCACCGGCGACCGATCCAGTCGGGCCGCGCGAGCGTGGTTGATGCTGGGGGTAGCACGGGGTGTGTGCGTGCGTGCAGGGAGCATGGAGTGTTGGTGCAGGGTGCGTGCAGAGCCGACCGATCGACAACAGAATGAGCAGGGGACTCGAGCGTGAGCTCGTTCATGGCGGTAATGGCGGACATCGGGTAACACATGACCGTTTCCTCCACTCTGACACGAATTCGAGACGGGGAGAGGGGGAAAGGGAAGAGAAGCTCACGAGGAAGGTGTTGGGCTCGTCGTTTGAGCTCGAGGAGGCGCAGAGGCGGCTAATTTTGCGGCGGCGGCGACGGCGGTGCCGAGGACGACGGGGACGAGGCCGTCCGCCCGAGCAGCTAGCGGCTCAATTCCTTCGAGGGAGAGGACGGTGTCGACGCGGTGCATCTCCTGGACCTGAGGGGGCTTCTTCTACGTCGCCGGAGCAGCGGGGCGACGGCGATGTGGCTCCGATGGTGCGTGGGTGGAGAAGAACAGCGGAGGAAGGCGACAGAGAAAAGGGGGCGGCGGCGGCGCAGGGGAAGGAAGGTGGCGGCTAGGGTTTCGGAGGGCAGGGGGAGTGGCTAAGTAGGAGGAGAGGGGAGCAGGTGAGGCGTGGGGCAGCCATGGCAGCGTCTCCTCCATGGCGTCCTCGCTGTAAAGGTGTACGGGAAGAAGACAGCGAGAGGAGTGGGTTGGGCCGGAAGGGAGAGGAGAGATGGCTTGGTGGGTGTTGGGCTTTCGGCCCAGATAGACGTTTTTTTTTCTCCCTGTTACTCTTTCTTCTTTTTATTCAATTCTGTTTTTGTATTTTAAAACAAAATAGAAGAAGAAAAGGACATACAGACTTTTGACAATTATTTATAATTTCAAAATACACAATTTAATAAGTTAGTTTGAATATTTGAAAAGAAATTAAATATCACATTCAAATTAATTTGATTTCCATTTGAAATTTAAAAGTGGAATTTGAATTTGAAGGGTGTGATTTAAATTTAAATGCAATAACATAAATGCGGTGAAAAAAATGCATGATGGCATGGTGACATGAAGATGCACGAAAGAATAAAATAAAAAATCTAAATTGGGATAAATCTCGGGGCGTTACACGCTGCCCGGCTTATGCTGCGCCTGGGCCCTTCTGCCGCCTCCTTCCTCTTGCTGCTGGTGCTACGCTGCGTAGACCGACTTCGACCTCTCCTGGGAGGGTCGTTACCGATATCTTTCCTAGGCGGCAGTCCATTGCCCCGGCTACCACCATTGTCGCGTCTTGGCTGGGCTGGAGGTGGCAGGTCTCCTCTACTTCCTGTCCTTGAATTCTCGTCCCGCCTTGGTTTTGGCGGTGGCGTCTTCTTTGGAGGTGGCGTTGCCTTCCTTTTGTCGCCATGGCTACTGGAGCCGGACAGGCCTTCGGGGTCAGCGCCAGGTGCGGCTTTGCACTTTCCTGACTTGGACTCTCGGTCTCCCCCGCGAGCATCCGCCATGTGGCCGTAGGAGTCAGCGCGAGCTTGTTGTTCGAGGGCCTTGCTCACGAAGTGTCTTGCATTGGCCAGCTTTTCCTCCACCGTGTAAGTTTTGTCGTCTAAGGTGTCTAGCGCGGCGGCGGCGTTAAGGATGGGGTGCAGAAGACGACATCTCCCCTTCTGTCCACGCGCTGTGGTGCCGTGCGCCAGTCGAACCCGAGATATTGAGCCGCTAGTGTTGCACGCGTTGGCGGCTCCTTGTCACGGCGGTTTTTTGATGCCTTTTTTCCTCGAAGAGCTGCCGGCTTGTTTTAGCCGACATCTTCTCCTGTTCTTTCTCGATCTTCTTTGCAAGGCTCTCAACGTGCTCCTCTCTTTTGCGCAGGAAGTCAGAGTGCTTAAGCATGTTAACCCTAAGCTCTTCCACTTCGTCGAGTGGGGTATCCTTGTTCATCGGAGTGTGCATAATCTCTTCTACTTCCTTGATGACGGAGAGCAAATCCGTGGTTTTGCTGCTGCCGCCTTTCTCGAGGCCAGTTTTCTTCTTTGCGCACACCTTGTCGGAACCTTCAATGAGTTGACCGGCAGTGGTGTCGCAACCTTCAATGAGTCCACCGGATTGTTTTGCGTTTCAGAAGCAACTGTGGTTGACTCGTGACCGACGACAACCATCATAGCCAGCTTGTCAGGCATGTCAGTATCCGCTGTGCCCTCTGAAGGAGCCGGATTATCACTGGAAAAGCGGTTTTTGATCTTCTCTTCGAAGAGACTAGCATCATCATCAGAGTCAGAGTCTACGTTGACTTGAACGGTAGATCTGGATCCGGCATCTGTCATCGCTTCCTCCTGGAGAGCAGGCAGGATTGACTCAGGATCGTTGTTTTCCGGCTGGGAGTCCGATCCCAGTCCGACAACTCTGACGAAGTGGAAATCAGATTCGGCCGACTCCTGGGAGAAGGCGGATTCAGATCCATCTTGTCGGTCGACTGCTTGGTCGAAGGGTTGGTGGGTGGGGTTGTAGAAACGTGGTAGGCCGTACGCCTCTAGCGTGTACCCGATGAAGACGTCGATCCCTCCGATCGGTAAGATTGCGCATCCGATAAGGTAGTCGTCCGCCGGGAGCCAGGACTCATCCGAGTTGACGTAGCTGTGGCCGCCATACCTTGTGACGCGGCCGACGACGATCTGCTTGCCCACGCCGCCAAGTGTTCCCGCCTGGAACATGACGCCAAGAACCTTATGCCCCACGGTGGGCGCCAACTGTCATGGTATCGGCATAATTGATAGGAGACGGGGGTCCTCTAGCCTATGTATGGATTGTGAGAAAGAAGGTTGGTGTCGTCGAGGACGGGATTGAACACGGCGAGTTTACCCAGCTTCAGATCCCGCAGCGGTGGCGAGATCCTACGTGCTGCTATAATTCACTATGAGGCAATAGCCGTGAACAGGTTACAATGTGTATGATGCGTATTGAAGCGTGCCCTAAAGGCTTCCTGGTGGCCGGCTTATATAGGCGGCCAGACCCCAGGGTACAAGGCAAGTACTTGTCCGGCAAGTAATCAGAGTCCTAGACCTAGCCGGCTTAGTTGCCGCCTTCCGTCTTGGGCTTGGTGGCTTGATGGGCTTCGGCCTTCCGCCTTTCTTGGACCGTCCGCCTACTTCCTTGTACGTCAGCTATCTGGGCCGCCCGGCAGGCTTCAGCCTTACCTCCCTTGGGCCACCCTGGACTAGCCGGATTGATCCATGTTGTTGATACCCCTAGTTTATATATCCCCAACACCCGTGGCTCCTTGGACTTGTTGCATTGAAGGAAAAGGGTTGGGTTGAGAGGCCCTAATGTTTTTGACTGGCTTGATCATACGAGTATGGGTACAGTAGTGCACCCCTGCAGGGTATAATCTTATCGATGAGCCGTGTCCGCTGTTATGGAAGACTTGGTGATGATGCTGACTAACAAGATCTAGACAACTTGCACCTAATTAATGTTAATTAATTTGACTAGTAATATACAATTACTTTCACAATAAATGGTAACTAAAACTGTTCAATGTGTGAGTTTCCCGAATTGCTTCCGCATACTTGGTTGAGCGGGTTAATCCGAGAATGGGTTATGATTGGTGTTAGTAGTAGCTGGTTACTTATGCGCTCTCTAGTCCCTCTCTAATTAGACGGAAGTTGTAGCGTGTCTCTATTAGGTTGCTAGTGCTGCTGCCGCTAAGTCCACCTACCCCATATTTTGGGAGATGGTGTAGAAAGTAGGCAGGTTGGTTTTGCTTGCCAGGGAGTGCCCTGGCCCACTTTTGGGCTGTGCTTTATGTGCAGTTAACAGGTTTGAAGTCTGACGACGTTAGCTTGGGAATCCCTCCTGCTTGGCTGGGCAAGGATATGGCGCCATCGCTTATCTTCAGAACTCTTAGTCCAATTTGCATCTTATCTGTAGTCGGATACTATTTTGCTTCCGCTGTCATTTGTATCTTTGTATTGTATCACTTGTATCTTGACTCGTTCGAGTCGTTGTTGTATTTATATCTTCTGTTGTTGTTGTGGATGTATCGAAACTTTTGTAATGTTATCACAATTCCACCCACATAATGCACATGTTTCGGCGTGCACATTATGTCTGGTGGGCGACCTAAAATTGTTATTATGCGGATTTCGACGCGATCGCTTAAATCTACATAGTACCGATTTTGGGGCGTCACACCCTCCTTCGCACTTTGTGCCCTCTAGTTTATGAGGAGTGAACCCGGGTGCAAATATTCTTAACTGTCAGCTGCAGAAGTGATACCCCCGAGAACACTATACCCTTCGAGGCATTACTCCACAGCCATGGATACTAAGCCAGAGGGAAACTGACCATTCTCAAGGGAGGACTGTCTGATCCCCGCAAGGGCTCTCATTCATCGTTAAGCATGCTCAGGTTGACAGTATACTGACTGCAAGCGAGATATATGCCTAAGATGCGTGTGAATGCAAGACTTATATGTTTTTTTCAAAACGCTTACTGATTTAGGCCTCTCCCGGGTATGCTCCACTTCCATCTCCTTTTGAAGATTTCCTATCCCGGGGAGGCGCTACACACAACAAACTTTCGGTAGTAAAAGAATGGACCCTCTCTTCCTGTCATGCGAGAGTTCTTCCGAAGAAATTCGTGAGCATGGTAGGTAGTCTATTTTTGTACTTAACTGACGTCTAAGCACATCACTGCCCAATCACTTCTGACAACCACAATACTGCCCAATCACTTCCGACAGTATGGCCCGGCACAGTACTACCCAATCACTTCCGACAACACTGCCAGGCCACTCCTATTGGTAGGAGCTGTGTCAACCCGCCAGCCACCGGCACATCCCTAGCCCCCTTCTTACGATTTGCAACAGAAGTACGAACTCACGACAGACGTTGAGGCTCACGGAATTGAAAATTTATCTTTTATTTCTTGTCGACGATTCTTACACCCTTATACAAAACACTAGCCCCCAGGGAATGCAAAGTTGATCATAACTTCGTGCGATTCATGTTTTAGTCAGGGGTAGAACTTTCGGAGGTTCTCGATGTTCCAGGCGTTGCCTTCCGGTCTACCGTTCTCGTCCTCCATGTAGACCGCTCCAGGTCGTAGGGTGTGCGTAACCCGGTACGGACCTTCCCACTTCGATGACATTTTTTTCATGCCATCCAGTTTTTGCTTTTTTCCAGAGTACCAGGTCGCTTGGCTCCAATATTCTCGCCCCCACGTGGTGGCGGTGATAGCGTCTGAGCTCTTGCTGGTATCGAGCTGATCTCAGGGATGCTCGACACCGCACTTCCTCCGGGAAATTTGTGTCGTCAATTCTCCTTTCCTCTTGCGCCTCCTCTTCATATGCGAGTACATGGGGGTACCCGTGCTTGAGTTCAGTGGGTAGCACAGCTTCTGCTCCGTCGACCAGGTTAAAAGGGTTTTCTCCTGTGGCCCGGTTGATGGTGGTCCTGTGTGACTTGCCCCGACCTTCTAGCTTGTCAAAAGCCTTGGTTTTCAGACCCTTGAGTACTTCTGCGTTTGCTCGCTCCACTTGGTCATTGCTCCTCGGGTAGGACACCGAGGCGAAGCACACCTTGATGCCCATTTCTTCACAGAAACTGAGGAAGGCTCGACTAGTGAATTGGGAGCCGTTGTCGGTTGTAGTGTACCTGCACCTAAAGTATGGCAGATACCTGTGTATAGTGCAAATCCCTGGATCGATTCGTTTGCACACACAGTTACGATGTAATATCACAACAAAGTATCAATTTATTACAACGCTGATCCAGACTAGGAAAAATATTCATTACAAATATGCATAGCATACAGCTAGCAGTACACAGAGTAAACAACGGAAAAATTATTCTTCGTGGAGTCCCCCAATCATCATCATGTGCCACAGGCGAGCATGTTGGTTGAAGACTCGAAACCCTTAGTAAAACTTTCACTCATCATCAGGACAGTCTGCAATAAGATATATATTGCAACAACGTGGGTCAGAACCATTAAAATGGAACTGGCAAGTGACACTATGGTGGACACTTAGAGGAATAACTCTATGACCTATATGCTTATTTGGCTGGTGGAGCTCAAGGCTATTTTGCAGAAAGCAAGTTTTTCCCTAACCCTTTTGAAAACACTTTTCTTCTATTCGAGACATCCGTGGCATGAAATCCACTGTCTCATTCTACCCTTGTTCACCCATCAAGTTTTTAATTTATAAGTTGGAATGGTGAAATCCTCCGTTGACATCCTCGTTCAGCTGCTCAATTGTCCGTTTCCGGGGACACGGCTAAGTACTTAGATTTTAACTCTGTAGAGGTTGTGCACGTTCACCATTGTACCCATTCAACCCAAATTACCCTTTACACACCATTTGTGATAAGGAAAGGAGAAGAATGAGACGAGATCTTTCAGAAACATTTTCCCTCCCACTCTGGCCTGACGCGCTCCACCTACAAATCCTCTACCACCACCTGTCAGGCCGGGGAGAGTCCACGCAGCTTAGTTGATCAAGCCAGAGCCCATATTGGCAATGGCTGCACAGAAGCAATCTTCACTTGGAGTTCTTCAGATTCCTTTGCTCCTAGGTGGCCTTCCACAAGTGAATATTCCACAGGTAACACCCCTGGGAACAACACTCAACTCATACAGCCAAGCAACCAATTTCCACCCAGGTTTTTGATTAAAACTTAGTAGACTTATCTTTTCATCAAAATAGTTTTTTGCATAGCATCACTATTCTACTAAGTAATTTCATAGGAACCTAGACACAGGAATAAAGAGATCTATTATGGCTGGCATAGCAATGCTATCCTACACATGCTTATAGAAAATACTCTACTCATGCATAGAAATAATAGGACTTTTATGGGGGTGTGCCACTTGCCTTTAAATGTTGTCGTTGTTCACAAACTCTATTCAACAACGAACGTTTGCTCTCCGTTCAATCTAAACAATATAAGCAAAAAAACAACAATCAACAAACAAACATGCACATTCATAGTGAACAAACAAGTTTTGTAAAACTTCTAGGGAAAGTATGTCATGTATGATATGCAATTTATTTCTAAGGACTAGAAATGCATGTCATGCCATGAAAATCTTTTAAGTTAATGCAAGGAAATGGATTGGTCAAAATGTCTAAGGACCAAAGTCATAAGTTGAATAAAATATTTGGTTTTTATATCATCTTGAATAAGCACTCTAATGGCTTAGTTCTGATGTGAAAAATACTTACAGAAAATACTAGCTCTATTCTTCGAGGTGATCAACAATCAACTCTTTGTAAATTGGATAATCACTATAGTGAGAGAGACAGACACCCGGCCAGCCACTTAAATTGTGGAACAGGTCTCATGTACGTGGACATGTAAGGTTCGTTCCCAGGCCGCTTCATCTCACTATGCCGCTAGGATCCAACAAACTTCAAGATGGTAATAACAAGATCAAAAACGTTTATGTCTAAAGCGAAAGAATAGATTAGGAAAGAGGGGAAAGATAGAAAGAAAGATGTAGTTGGTCTTCTAGAAATCTTCTCCATACTTGTAACTTTCTCATGAACTTCTTCTTGATTTTTCTTCTAAGTGCTTCTACTTCTTGGAGGTTCTTCTGAAGTCTTGTTTTGGCTAAGCCCTTCATTGGTCTTCTTGCTCCATGTTGAAAATATTAAGTTTTGAAAATATTTCTGACTTAGAGAAAATGAGTGAGGAGTCTTATTTTTGGAATTATAACTACATGTGAAGATAAGTCATGCATGCAATGCACTTTTAAATCCTAAGAATATCATTCAAACATTGTGATATTTTATAAAGTATGCATTTAGCTATAACTGCAATTTAATTAAATTTCGATCTTTGGAGAAAATAACAAAAGGATAAGGTTAAAGTTTTCTATGATTAATATTTTTTTATAACTTAATTTTATTAATAGTGTTAATAGGCAGGGAGTATTTAATTAAATATATAGCAATTTGATTTAATCAAGAATAGTATTTCCATTAATAGTTATGTTGAAAATACTCAACTATTCAAATTAAATATATATATATAACTATGAATTTATTCAAACATCACTCAAAATATTTTATAGCAGTGTCATCAATTTACAATTATTCTAAAGTTTCTAAAACAATTTTATTTGCAATTTTTGAACTTACAGATTTAAAGTTATGACAAAAATACTCAAATTTACCATTTGAAATTTGAATATTATTAACTAAGTCAAATTTGAATTCTAGCAGATCCAAAATATTCTTCATGTCGAGGGCTTTCCAAATATATAAAAATATTTGAATTTGGATAAACAGAGAAAAAGATATGGTAGTTTGAATAGACAGGGGCTTTTCTGCAAAACTGCCATTTTTAATTTAATTAGAAAAAGAAAATCCACGCTGGCGCTGACTAGGACGCTGACTAGGCTGCTGACTGGGCTGCTGACGTGGTTAAGTCATTGGATCTGGGCCGTCAGATCTGGATCTGGCGGTCCAGATCGGATCGTACCGTTTCAATTTAAGTCATCTAATCTTAGCCACACAAGGTAGATCGGACGGCTGGGGAGAGGGGGCTCACCGGGCGGCGCTTTTGGTCGCCGGAGAAGAGGATGGCGGCGGCGCGGGCTCGGTCGTGGACGAATCTCTCGCTCCAATGGCTCCCTTGGCTCGGGGAGGCAACGAACAGGCGCGTCTCGTTGCGGCGAGGTGGATGGTGGCGACGGCGTCTGCTCGGGCGACCTCGAGCGGTGCGGTGACGCGGACGGAGCTAAGGCAATTCCGGTGACCTGCGTGCCCGCTCGAGTCGTCGGCGTTTGAAGATTCAAAACATCAGAGAGGTTCACCGAGACGAAATAGAGAGGAGGGGCGCGGTCTCGGGGTCGGACGGTTGCTCACCTCGCCGGGGAAGAGAAATTTGCAGCGGCGGAGGAGAGGAACTCCGGCGAGCGTTTTCTCGGCCTGGCGGCGTATTTGTGACTAGGGTTTGGGGCAAAAGGACGAGGGGGTCGTGGAGGTTTTATAGGCCGAGCGGGGGAAGCAATCCGCGACAATCTCGCTCGAATTTGAGTAAGGATCGGAGAGGAATTCGGGGGCGTAATTTCGGGCACGAGGTTAGGGATGAAGTCCCCTGCCAGGTGGGTCCCGCTGTCAGAGATTTTTCTTTTTCCTTTTCTGATTTTTCCATTTTCTTAATAACTTTTGATTTATAACTCCAAATGATGTCAAATTTATTTCTAAAAATTTGTAAAATTATTATCTTTGTTTTAAACCAGTTGTAGGACTATTTTGAATAATTTTTTTTAAATTATTAAATTTGAAATATTGGTTTTAGTACCAATTTGACATTTAAAGTCAAATTTGAAATCATTTCTTAATTAAGTTTTCTTTTGGCCAAATAAAATTTGTAAAATACTCATATTCAAATATGTTTGGATGTAAGTTATTTAGTTTCATTTCAATAACCATTCATTTCCAATTTTGGTATAGTAGTAAAATAACTAAATATAATTGTTTTTAAGGAGATAGGAAATATGATAAATTAAATTTTAATTTCAAAATGGTTTGTGAGCCACTATATTTTATATTAAGATAATTCATTTGGAATCTTCATAAAAACCTTGGAAAAGATTTTAGATTTAATTCTTTCCTTATACAGAATATATATTCATGAAAATCATTTCATGTTTTGAAAATAAATGAAAATCATTTAAGCTAATGAAGTCTTTATTTGGATAATTCATTAATTATAAAACCTATGAAGTTTTTAAAGTTATGAAACATAAACTTATAACTTCCAAAACTATAATTTGAATTTAGTTAAATGAATGAAAACCATTTGGCCATTATACTATTTTAATAGTCTCAAATTTATTAATAGATATGGCTAAGTGATAGAAATTACTTTCTTATAAGGAAACTATTTTATTGAAATGAAAAGGTTTGAAGTTTATAAAACAATTGTCCAAATTTACATATTAAGGTTTTTAAAATACAATAAGAAATGGAATGTTTAACTAGAAACCACTTTTAAAAATAATGCTAAACTGAGATATTTGAATTATTAAACTCTTTCAATATGTTTGAAAACATTTATAATTGGTTTTCTTATGCATTTTAATATTTTATTTTAATCAAAACCAGAAGTTATAAATTTTTGTGATTTTTGAGCATTATAAAATGTTGGGATGTTACAGACTACCACCCTTAAAAGGAATCTCGTCCCCGAGATTTGGAGAGGCTAGGAAGGCAAGGCAATGCTTGAATGATTCTGAGAACTCGGGATTGTTTTGAGACATGAAACTTCTGACAGGGAAACTAGAAATTAGCGGGGATTTTTGATTTGGGGAGGCCAGAAGAACGACGGTTTGGGATCTCCGGATTGAGGTAACGGGGTTTAAATCAATCTGGGTGGCTACCACCCTTAAAAGAAAAGTTTTGTTGATAGTCAATATTCTAACTTATACAAGAAGATCTAGACAAATAATTACAAACAATATCTAACAAACATCAAGCAAACAAACACATTCACAGCTCAAGTTTCAAAGTCACTCCAAAAAAATCCTGAACTTGAAGTCTCAAATCTGAAAGTGATTTAAGTTCCAAAACAAAACACACTGGTACTGCCATATCACATTTTGATAGGTCAATACACTAAAACGATACGATAAGCTAAGATAAATGGTGGTCTCTCTAACGCTGCTTGAATTGCTTCGCTTATTCTTCCTTGATCACACGCTTGCGCTTCATTGCATGGTTATTCACCACAGGTGTGGCTTCTTCCCCACTTGTCCCTTCAGACAGCACCTCTTCGGGGTCTTCTTCCTCCTGTCCTTCCCCCTTCACAACTGCAGGTACAGTCACGTCTCCAGTGCCCTGGTCACCTCCTTCTTCAGCTACCGGCGGTGGTGGAGGTGGAATGAGTTGCGCCTCAAGTGTGGCAATCTTCTCATCCTTGCCAAGGTTCTGCAAATGTAAGTCATGGATGAGTTCCTCCAAATGACCAATAAGGTTTTCAGAAGCCTGGAGTTCTTGGGTTTTTGCGTGTATGACTGCTTGTGCATAATCCGCGGCGTCATAAGCTTGTTGAACCTTCCTGGTCAGACAGTTGATGAGAAAATCCAAGTCTTCAAACATCTTGTTAATGATGGGCAGGTCCAGGCGATTTCCCGTGTGAGCCATCGAGAGACCGTGTGCATCCCTCTTCCCAAAGGCACGGAAGGGCGATCCTGGTGCTAGCTTGTTGCGATACTTGTAACACAAACGAGCCATTAAGTCCACCATAGCTATGTTCACTCCCTCAATCCACTCTGGGTAGTAGGTGGCATAGTCCACGGGCTCGAAGTCTGGCATCGTGGGATCGGGGGTCATAATTGTGCGGATCTTCCAACGCGTCACATTAGGTATGTCGGTCTCCTCCTTCCTTCCTCGGAAATAGGGCGGTGGTAGCTTCAATATACTTGTCAACCTAGACAGCTGCCTCCCAAAGATGAAACCCGACAAAACTCCAGCATACGCGGTCTCAGTGTACTCTCCCATCTAAAATTTTGAAGAGGAAAGAGTATTAGAATTAAAATGAAATAGAAAGATTCATATGCTAAAATGAAAGTTTTGTTTTTAGAAAAGTGAATAAAAATAGATTTTCAATCCTATGGTCAAAATCCTATTTCTATCCAAACCTAGGGTTTCGAACCTACAGGCAACACAGTGCTCTGATACCATTTGTAGTGTACCTGCACCTAAAGTATGGCAGATACCTGTGTATAGTGCAAATCCCTGGATCGATTCGTTTGCACACACAGTTACGATGTAATATCACAACAAAGTATCAATTTATTAAAACGCTGATCCAGACTAGGAAAAATATTCATTACAAATATGCATAGCATACAGCTAGCAGTACACAGAGTAAACAACGGAAACATTATTCTTCGTGGAGTCCCCCAATCATCATCATGTGCCACAGGCGAGCATGTTGGTTGAAGACTCGAAACCCTTAGTAAAACTTTCACTCATCATCAGGACAGTCTGCAATAAGATATATATTGCAACAACGTGGGTCAGAACCATTAAAATGGAACTGGCAAGTGACACTATGGTGGACACTTAGAGGAATAACTCTATGACCTATATGCTTATTTGGCTGGTGGAGCTCAAGGCTATTTTGCAGAAAGCAAGTTTTTTCCCTAACCCTTTTGAAAACACTTTTCTTCTATTCGAGACATCCGTGGCATGAAATCCACTATCTCATTCTACCCTTGTTCACCCATCAAGTTTTTAATTTATAAGTTGGAATGGTGAAATCCTCCGTTAACATCCTCGTTCAGCTGCTCATTTGTCCGTTTCCGGGGACACGGCTAAGTACTTAGATTTTAACTCTGCAGAGGTTGTGCACGTTCACCATTGTACCCATTCAACCCAAATTACCCTTTACACACCATTTGTGATAAGGAAAGGAGAAGAATGAGACGAGATCTTTCAGAATCATTTTCCCTCCCACTCTGGCCTGACGCGCTCCACCTACAAATCCTCTACCACCACCTGTCAGGCCGGGGAGAGTCCACGCAGCTTAGTTGATCAAGCCAGAGCCCATATTGGCAATGGCTGCACAGAAGCAATCTTCACTTGGAGTTCTTCAGATTCCTTTGCTCCTAGGTGGCCTTCCACAAGTGAATATTCCACAGGTAACACCCCTGGGAACAACACTCAACTCATACAGCCAAGCAACCAATTTCCACCCAGGTTTTTGATTAAAACTTAGTAGACTTATCTTTTCATCAAAATAGTTTTTTTGCATAGCATCACTATTCTACTAAGTAATTTCATAGGAACCTAGACACAGGAATAAAGAGATCTATTATGGCTGGCATAGCAATGCTATCCTACACATGCTTATAGAAAATACTCTACTCATGCATAGAAATAATAGGACTTTTATGGGGGTGTGCCACTTGCCTTTAAATGTTGTCGTTGTTCACAAACTCTATTCAACAACGAACGTTTGCTCTCCGTTCAATCTAAACAATATAAGCAAAAAAACAACAATCAACAAACAAACATGCACATTCATAGTGAACAAACAAGTTTTGTAAAACTTCTAGGGAAAGTATGTCATGTATGATATGCAATTTATTTCTAAGGACTAGAAATGCATGTCATGCCATGAAAATCTTTTAAGTTAATGCAAGGAAATGGATTGGTCAAAATGTCTAAGGACCAAAGTCATAAGTTGAATAAAATATTTTGTTTTTATATCATCTTGAATAAGCACTCTAATGGCTTAGTTCTGATGTGAAAAATACTTAGAGAAAATACTAGCTCTATTCTTCGAGGTGATCAACAATTATTATCAACTCTTTGTAAATTGGATAATCACTATAGTGAGAGAGACAGACACCCGGCCAGCCACTTAAATTGTGGAACAGGTCTCATGTACGTGGACATGTAAGGTTCGTTCCCAGGCCGCTTCATCTCACTATGCCGCTAGGATCCAACAAACTTCAAGATGGTAATAACAAGATCAAAAACGTTTATGTCTAAAGCGAAAGAATAAATTAGGAAAGAGGGGAAAGATAGAAAGAAAGATGTAGTTGGTCTTCTAGAAATCTTCTCCATACTTGTAACTTTCTCATGAACTTCTTCTTGATTTTTCTTCTAAGTGCTTCTACTTCTTGGAGGTTCTTCTGAAGTCTTGTTTTGGCTAAGCCCTTCATTGGTCTTCTTGCTCCATGTTGAAAATATTAAGTTTTGAAAATATTTCTGACTTAGATAAAATGAGGGAGGAGTCTTATTTTGGGAATTATAACTACATGTGAAGATAAGTCATGCATGCAATGCACTTTTAAATCCTAAGAATATCATTCAAACATTGTGATATTTTATAAAGTATGCATTTAGCTATAATTGCAATTCAATTAAATTTCGATCTTTGGAGAAAATAACAAAAGGATAAGATTAAAGTTTTCTATGATTAATATTATTTTATAACTTAATCTTATTAATAGTGTTAATAGGCAGGGAGTATTTAATTAAATATATAGCAATTTGATTTAATCAAGAATAGTATTTCCATTAATAGTTATGTTGAAAATACTCAACTATTCAAATTAAATATATATAACTATGAATTTATTCAAACATCACTCAAAATATTTTATAGCAGTGTCATCAATTTACAATTATTCTAAAGTTTCTAAAACAATTTTATTTGCAATTTTTGAACTTACAGATTTAAAGTTATGACAAAAATACTCAAATTTACCATTTGAAATTTGAATATTTTAAACTAAGTCAAATTTGAATTCTGGCAGATCCAAAATATTCTACATGTCGAGGGCTTTCCAAATATATAAAAATATTTGAATTTGGATAAACAGAGAAAAATATATGATAGTTTGAATAGACAGGGGCTTTTCTGCAAAACTGCCATTTTTTATTTAATTAGAAAAAGAAAATCCACGCTGGCGCTGACTATGACGCTGACTAGGCTGCTGACTGGGCTGCTGACGTGGTTAAGTCATTGGATCTGGGCCGTCAGATCTGGATCGTACCAATTCAATTTAAGTCATCTAATCTTAGCCACACAAGGTAGATCGGACGGCTGGGGAGAGGGGGCTCACCGGGCGGCGCTTTTGGTCGCCGGAGAAGAGGATGGCGGCGGCGCGGGCTCGGTCGTGGACGAGTCTCTCGCTCCAATGGCTCCCTTGGCTCGGGGAGGCAACGAACAGACGCGTCTCGTTGCGGCGAGGTGGATGGTGGCGACGGTGAAAGAACATTTCTATGATCTCTGTGTTTTGTGTGTTAGTTAACAACATGTGGATGTATTAAGTTGGTGTTAAGTAATGCAGGATAATCTAGGAACTCTTCAGATGCATCAGCACCAAAAAGGATAAAAAGAGACAGCACTGAAAGTGTGCTCAGCCCCTGGTGGGGGGCGGAGTTTCCGGCCTAGGGGGCCGGAGTTTCCGCCCCTGCCTGAAGTTTCCGGTCCCCGAGGACCGGAATCTTTACCGATGCTCGGTTGCCGAAGTTGTGCTCAGCCTCTGGTGGGGGGCGGAGTTTCCGGTCCCGAGGACCGGAGTTTCCGCCCCAGGCCAAACTTTCCGGCCTCGTGTACCTCGAAGATGTCCAAGTTCAGATTGAAGAATCTGGTGTTCAGCCCCTGGTGCCCCCCGGAGTTTCCGCCCCTGGCCGGAGTTTCCGGCCGCTAGGGCCGGAGTTTCCGGCCTGGGTTTTGGCTGCAACGGTTACATCTTTGGAGGGGTATAAATACCCCTCCTCCTTCCTCCAGAAAAGTGCATGACCTAGAAAAGGAGGAGCTCCATTGTTGCAAGCCAAGAATCCCAAGATCTCCCAATCCCCCCATCCAAACTCGTTGATCTTTGGAGGATTGAAGGAGAAGGGCCCGATCTACATCTTCACCGAGCCGTTCTTCATTTCCCCCTCATTCATTTGAGGGAACACTTGCTAGGGCTTCCACTAGGAAACCTAGCCCATTGTTGTACTTACCTATTGTCTTTGTGACAGATTGTAGCTGTTCGGGAGCCCCCAAGCCCTTTGTTGGTCGTGCCCCGAATCGTTGTTGTAAAGGCTCCGGATTCCGCCTCGAAGGATTCCGATAGTGGATAGTGGACCAAACCTTTGTGGTGCGGTTCACCGGAGATTAGGGTGAGGCCTTTGTGGCCGTTGAACCATTGTGTTGGTTCACACCTCTCAAACGAGACGTACTCCCTTTTAGGGAGGAACTCGGGAATACATCCTTGTCGTCTCGTGCTTTCACTTCGGTTACTTCTATCCTTATTTATCGCCTTATTATATCTTTCTTAGTTGCTAGCTTGTCATATAGGTAATTCACCTTAGTTGCATATCTAGTGAATTTACCTTTTGTGTCAAGCCTAATTTGAAAAAGAACTAAAATTTGAATTAGCACCTATTTCCCCCCCCCCCTCTAGGTGTCATACCGATCCTTTCAATTGGTATCAGAGCAAAGGCTCTCTTATTGGGTTTAACCGCCTAAGAGAAGTATGACACAAAGTGAGGATGAGACCGCAAGGCTTGCCTAGGCTAATGAGTCCCTTAAAAAGGACCAAGCCACCGCGGCATCCATGGCCGATATCAAAGCTTTGGAAACATCTTTGACATCTTCCATGGATGCTAGGTTTAATGAGTTTCGTGACTTGCTCAATAAACTCATTAACAACAAGCCCTCGGATATCATCCCGCTTGAAAAAGCTCCTAACTCCGATGAGGGTGGTTCCAAGGAGAATAAAGAGAAAAAAGAGAAGGAGGTGAAAGCCAATGATAAGCCTAAGTCATCTCCCAACTCGCATGAGGAAAAGGAAGAGTATCATGCCGTTCGGGGATGGTACTCTCCCGATCCAATTATCACTACCCGCATAAACCCTTTAGGTCCCCCACCTAAGCTTAATGCATTAGCTTTTGCTAGTTGGCAACGCTCAATGAAATCTCATGTCAACAGTGCCTCCATCGAGCTTTGGAGGATTATTGATGAAGGATACATAGTGGAGGATCCAAGCAACATGACCAAGAGAGAGTTCGCCGAAAAGCAACTAAACGCTTCCGCTCTCCATATGATTGAACTCTCCTTGAGCGACAACGACAAGCATCATGTTCTACATGCCACCACCGCCAAAGAAGCTTGGGATTGTCTTGAGCGTGCCTTCCTTGGAAATGAAAGCATGAAGAGAAATAGATATGAATCTTTGAGCAATGCCGCCGAAGGTTTCTACATGCTTGACAACGAGACCCATGAAGAGATGTATGGTAGACTCAAGACTCTTGCCAAAGCCTTTTATGATGTGGGAGCAACATATGTTGATGATGCTTGGGTCAAGAGGAAGTATGAGAATGCTCTCTTGCCCTCGGAGCCAATGGAGTTGAAGTCTATTCAAGGAAGATACAACTACCTTCAATTGTCCTCTCATGAAGTTATGCAAGAAGTCCAAGCCTCCAAGGTTGCCACAAAAAATGCCGAAGATAACCGTGCTAGGGCCATGGGAATGAGACAAGGTTCCTCACTTGCCTTGAAGGCCAAGGTGACTTGCATAGATGCCAATGACGAAGTTGAAGCTTGTCCGAGCAACATTGCTCCACATGATCTTGAGCAAGCCCTCAATGGTCACATTACACTTGCCACAAGAGTGTTTTGGGATGACCCGGCTAGTGCTAAAGCTCGTGTTGATCGAGATAACAACTCAAGTGGCAAGAAAGAGCTTGCCTCAAGGACAAAGACATGCTACAATTGTCATGACAAGAACCACTACATTAGAGAGTGTCCTTATGAGAACCGTGAGCAAAATGGTGGGAAGCTTATCCCAAAGGATCACTCCAAGTTGATTCAAAAGAAGCCCGCAAGACCAAGAAAGCCCTTCTTCAAGAAGGCACCGAGAATTGTGTTGGTGGCACAAGAGGAATATGCCACAAGTGATTCCGAAGATGAAGATGCACCTAACAAAGAGGTAGCCGCATTGGCTATTGTCTCCACTTCATCATCATCTCTCTTTGAATCCCCCAATGAGAACCTATCCACCAACACCGCTCGTTGCCTCATGGCTCATGTCACCGAGGTATCATCCCCTTCTCCTAAGACTATGCATGAATCTAGTCTTGAGATTAAGAAGGAACTAGTTGCCCTCGATACTTTTGTGACTAACTTGCAAGGTGAGGCCAAGGAACATGTTGAGTCTCTCATGAGACAACTATGTGCGGCCGAAGAACTTCTTCAAGAAAAGAGTAAGATTGAGAGAGAGGATTCTCTCACCATTGCTTCTTTGAATGCTTCCATAGCATCCTTAAATAGCTCTCTTGATGAAGAAAGTGAATATAGAACCACTCTAGAGGAAAGACTTGAGTCTCTTGATGCTAAAAATGATGAAATAATTAGTAAAATCATTAAGGATAGAGATCATGTTTTTGCCAAATATAAAGTGATTAAAAAGGAGAAAGTTGAACTTGGAGTTGCGAATACTATACTTCTTGAGGATATGGAGAAGCTTGATAAAGCTCACAAGGTCTTGAAAACGACCCACTCCATCCTTGTTAAGTCACATGAGCAACTCCAAACTCAACTCTCTAAAACTTTCTCAACTAGCATAACCATTCTTCCTCGTGTTCATGAAAATGTCATTGAAGAAAATGCTAGGTTGAAGGTGGATCATGCTAAGACCTCTATTACTAAAGGTAACGATAAGGGTTTTGCTTATTTGTTTGAGTTAAAACCACACAAAGGAAAGGAAGGTCTTGGGTATGTGGCCGAGGCAAAGAAGAAGGTGAGCAACACCAAGGAGAACAAGACCAAGCCCGCACAAGCTAAGACTAACATTGCGAGTGGTAATGCCACTAGGGGCAAGACCACTCGTAGTGACTTTGCGGGGCATAACAATCCCAACTACATTCTTTATGTTGATTATTATGGTGATGTTTATGCAAAATATGTTGGTCCTTATGATGGTTACATTTACTATTCTATTTGGGTTCCTAAGACCCTTGTTGCTAACCGAAAGGGACCCATTGAGAAATGGGTACCTAAATGCAAGAAATGATTTCTTGTAGGACTATGCTTCCGGGGGATCTAAATGGGTGGTTGATAGTGGATGCACTAGTCATATGACCGGAAGCAAGGAGATCATGACGGAGTTGAGACCAAATTTAAATCACTCAACCGTCTCTTATGGTGACAAGTCCAAAGCCGAGGTAAAGAGTCTTCGCAAGGTGGTAGTTGCAAGGGATATCACCCTTGTAAATGTCATGCTTGTTGAGTCTCTAGGTTACAATCTTATGTCCGTTCGTGCTCTTAATAAGATGAACTTTGATGTCCATTTTACTCTTGATATGGTGGTACTCTTGAGGAGCAAGACTCTAAAGGTCATGTTCGTTGGGCATGTTGAAAATGAGTTGTTTGTGGTAGACTTTTCGGGGTCAACCAACACTCAAGCAATATGCCTATTCGGAAAGGCCGACGTGGGGTGGTTGTGGCATCGCCGCTTGTCCCATGTTAATATGAGAACTTTGCAAAGCCTCCACAAGGGTGGCCACATTCTTGGACTAAATGAGAATGTTTCTTTTTCTAGAGATCGTCTTTGTAGGGCTTGTGTTGAAGGAAAGATGCATGATTCTCCCCACCCAAGCAAGACCATCATCTCATCATCAAGGGTATTGGAACTTCTTCATGTTGATCTTTTTGGTGCCGTACCTCAACCTAGCCTTGGTGGGAAGAAATATTGTTTGGTGATTGTCGATGACTATTCAAGATTCACTTGGGTTTTCTTCATCAAGACGAAGGATGAAACTCAACAAACCATCATCGATTTCTCCAATGAAGTTCAACGTCAACACAATCTTCCCATATTGGCCATTAGAAGTGACAATGGCTCCGTGTTCAAGAACTACACCCTAAATGAGTTTCTTAGCGATGAGGGAATCCGACATCAATACTCCGCCGCATATACTCCTCAACAAAACGGTGTAGCCGAGAGGAAGAACCGGACTCTTATGGATATGGCTAGGTCCATGTTGGCGGAGTTTAAGTCTCCACTCTTCTTGTGGGCCGAAGCTATCTCCACGGCATGTCACTCCTCCAACCGGTTATTCTTTCGCAAAGGGAAGAAGGAAACTCCATATGAAATGCTTACCGGCAACAAGCCCAACATCTCCTACTATCGAGTCTTTGGTTGTAAGTGTTTCTACAAAATCAAAGGTGTACATCTTTCTAAGTTTGAAGTTAAAGCCCTAGAAGGTGTTCTTGTTGGGTATGGTGCGAACTCTCACACTTATAGAGTCTATGACAAATCCTAAGGGAGAGTTGTAGAATCTTGTAGTGTGAGGTTTGATGAGAATGACGGCTCCCAAGTGGCGCAATTTCATGTTTGTGATGTAGATAACGAGGAACCTCAAGATTCAATACAAAGAATGGGTGTTGGATTTCATCGCCCCATCGAGATTCATCATGAGCCTCCTCAAGGAAGTACAAGCTCCACTCAAGTGGAGATTCCATCATCACAAGTTGAAGTGGCACCCTCTATGGAAGCAAATGAGACACCTATCCAAGAACAAGAACAAGCTCCTCCTCAAGTTGACCAAGAGGTCTCACAAGATTCAAGAACTCCTATTCTCAACCCTAGTCAAGATCAAGAGCAAGAGCATCAATCTTCTCCCATCATTGAAAATGTGCAACAAGATGGCAATGCTCATCAAGACGGTCAAGACGGGGACTCAAATGATCTAGGTGATCAAGCCGAAATCCCACGCAACAATGGGGATATCGAAACCCGTCGTCAAGCAAGAGTCAAGAGAAATTTGGAAATCGAGTGTCACAAGCTTGAAGCCATCATTGGTGATGTATCTCGCAAGGTTTCCACAAGAAGTCAATTGGCAAGCTTTAGTGAACATCAAGCTCATATCTCTATGATTGAACCAAAGAAGGTGTTTGAAGCACTTGAAGATCCGGATTGGTTGGAAGCCATGCATGAAGAACTCAACAACTTCAAGCGCAACAAAGTATGGAATCTAGTAGAAAAGCCAAAAGATTGCCGCAATGTTATTGGCACCAAGTGGATATTCAAGAACAAGCAAGATGAGCATGGAATGGTTGTAAGGAACAAGGCGAGATTGGTAGCTCAAGGGTACTCTCAAGTTGAAGGCATTGATTTTGGAGAGACCTATGCTCCCGTGGCTCGTCTTGAGTCCATCCGTATCCTACTTGCCTATGCATCTCATTTTAATTTTAAGTTGCAACAAATGGATGTGAAGAGTGCATTTCTTAATGGTCCCTTAAAGCAGTTGGTATATGTAAAGCAACCACCGGGATTTGAGGATCCACACTTCCCAAACCATGTCTACAAGCTTGATAACGCCCTCTATGGTCTCAAACAAGCACCTCGAGCTTGGTATGAACACCTAAGAGAGCTATTGCTAGACCGTGGCTTTGAAGTGGGGCAAATCGATCCCACTCTCTTCACAAAGAGGGTAAAAGGGGAGCTTTTCATATGTCAACTTTATGTTGATGATATTATCTTTGGCTCATCTAACAAAGCTTTCAATGATGAATTTTCAAAGCTTATGACGGATAGGTTCGAGATGTCCATGATGGGAGAGTTGAAATTCTTTCTTGGTTTTGAAATCAAGCAATTAAGTGGAGGGACTTTCATCTCTCAAGCCAAATACATCCAAGATATGCTCAAGAGGTTCAAGATGCAAGATGCAAAAGAGAAGAGGTTTCCTATGGACACCAAATGCCATCTTGAACTTAGTCCAAAGGGTAAAGATGTCGATCAAAAACTCTATCGCTCTATGATTGGTTCTTTGCTTTATCTTTGTGCATCTAGACCCGATATTGTGTTGAGTGTAGGAGTGTGTGCAAGGTATCAAGCGGCTCCTAAAGAAAGTCACTTGATAGCGGTGAATCGAATCTTCCGATATTTGGTTTATACCCCAAGGTTTGGTTTGTGGTATCCTAGGGGGTCCAACTTCTCTCTTGCCGGTTACACGGATTTGGATTGGGCCGGTTGCAAGGATGATAGGAAGTCTTCTTCCGGTGCATGTCAATTCCTTGGGAAATCCTTGGTGAGTTGGTCCTCCAAGAAGCAAAATTGCATATCCTTATCTACCACCGAAGCCGAGTATGTGGCGGCCGCTAGTGCTTGCACTCAATTACTTTGGACGAGACAAACTTTAAAGGAATACGGTGTCCTTTGTGACAAAGTGCCTCTTTTATGTGACAATGAAAGTGCTATCAAGATTGGTCACAACTCGGTGGAGCACTCAAGAACGAAGCATATTGAGATTCGCTATCATTTTATTCGAGATCACATCAACCGGGGTGACATTGAGCTTGGTTATATTCCAACGAAGATTCAACTTGCCGATATGTTCACAAAGCCACTTGACGAAGCACGGTTCACCTTTTTGAGGCATGAGCTAAATATCGTGGATTCTAGGAGCATTGGTTGACTACCTTGCATGCACACCTCTATCTCAATTTTCTATTTGGTCTAGGTGTAGGCATGGACATAGGGTAGTGCGGTCCTAATCTATTGGACTTTTCCTCCCCCCATTATGCCAATAGTAAGAATTGTTTTCGTCTCCTTTTGTTCATTCTTATGAATTGTGAGCCTAAATGTTGAGTAATGGCGGTGAACCCAAGATATATCTTCGCGGTATCACACCACATAAACTCATACATGGTGGCCTTGGCCACCAACTTCTTCCTTGTGAAGAATTGGTACTCTTGTGGTGTTATCTTGATTTCTTTGCTTTATTCTTGCTCTTATGGAAAATGCACTCAAGCGTTGCTTCTTAATGTCGCTTTTGTTGTTTCTTACCAAACTTGAGTGCATGGTACCATCTCCAGTGACCATTTGTCTTATCCCAGGCCTACCTCATCTTAAAAACTGCTCCTCTTGCCTTCTGCATGTCCAAAACACATAAAAACCTGGGATTTGGAGTCGGTGCGGCCGGAAACTCCGGTCTTCCAGGCCGGAAACTCCGGTCTTCCAGGCCGGAGACTCCGGTCTGACTGAAGTTTCCGCCCCTAGAACCGGAATCTCTGGCCAGGGCCGGAGACTCCGGTGTCTAGGGCCGGAAACTCCGGTCTGGGCAGTTTCGCTGGGATCTTGAAAGGGGATCGGGGTGAGGAGTTGTCCCACAACTCCCCACACACCCCCGACCCCCACACCTCTCCCAGCCGCCGCCGCCTCCAAGGACCCCTCCGGCCGCTCCCCGCCACCGGAATCCGCCGTGCCACCGGCCCCTCCTCCGTACAAGTGCTAGGGATCCTTCTCCCTCGCATTTGACCTCCACCATGTCGGGCAAAGGTTTTTCTTCTCTCTCTCTAGGTTTTCACTCTAGATCTTGTTTTGAGAGAAGTTCTGCCTGTGCTGCATGGTGTAGAACCCTAGTGTTGGCATTTCGATCTCTATAAAATTAGTTGTGCTCAATTTTTCCTTAGATTTGAACTAGATTTCAGTTTTCCTGCCACAGGGCGGAAACTCCGGTCCCTCATGCACCGGAATCTCCGGTGTGGACCGGAATATCCGCCCCTGTGGCCGGAAACTCCGGTCTAGCTCATGTCTGAGAGAAATTCTGACACTTTTAATTTTCTCCTTTTGGCTTTCTTGGACATGCAAACTTACCTCCATGCTATCCATGTACTCTCTGTTTCACAGGTCAGAAGAAAAAGGTGGTCACTCGGAATCCGCTCCTTGCTTCAAGTAAAGAAAGAGCTCAAACAAGGGACAAGCTTATATTTGATAGCAGCAGTGGCCGCATGAGACAGCAGAGCACTATTGATGAGGAGGCCACTAGACAAGCTGAACTTGGTGGTTTTGATAATGAAGAAGAGGCCGAGAAGGCCCATTTTGACTCCTTGACCACCGTTCTGGGTATGGGGAAGCTCGAGTTCCGTCGTATGAGGTCACAACAGTTCTATGACTTGCCTCCCAACACCACCAACCCCAATTTCCCAAGGAGGGAGCAGCAGCTGATTATGCAGGAGATTTATGCCCGGATTGAGAAGCACGCAGTCTGTGAACAGAAGATTCTGGATCTTGAGGCGCTGAACAAGAAAGCATACTTTCGGGAGGCTGTTTGGATTGCTAGGAAGCTTGGTCTGGAAAAGCTCATCTCTTACACTCAGCAGGATTATGATATTCAGCTTGTGCAGCAGTTCTTTGCCACGGTGGTGTTTGACAACGATGAGGATGTCACTATGACGTGGATGACTGGACCTATCAGGTGCACCTCCAACTTTGTGGAGTTTGCGACCGCTCTGGGCTATGACTTCAAGGGGGCCACTACTCCAGTTGGGATGAGGATGCATGTGGAAGGGACTGCATATAACAAGAGCCGTTTGCGTCCTCTTTACTCTGTTGCTTCTTCTGTGGGCTCTAATCAAGACCTCCTTCCCACCTTCAACATCTTCCTTCGCATGGTTCGGCTCAACCTTGCTCCTCAAGCCGGGAATGTGGATGTTATTCGAGGAGGCCTTGTCAACCTACTCTACCATGCTTACAAGGTCCTTCAAGCCGGTCCGGAGTGCCGTGGCCAAGAGGTGGATGTGATGGATTTCATCAAGTGCGAGATGCATTGGGCCATTTTCGAGCACAAGAATCCACTCTATGCTCCCTATGTGATGAAGCTCATTCTCTCCAAAGTGCCCACACTTGATCGCTCTAGCTTCATCAAGCACGCCAAGGGTACTCTCCATATTCTCTCCAAGCACACAAAGCAAGCTTCATCCTCTCATGCACCTCCTCCCCAAACTAGTGATGAAGAGGACGCTCCCTTACCTAAGAGGAGAAGCAAGAATGCCGATCCCCCCACTAGTCTTCAAGGGAAGGCCAAGGTAAACGCAGAATTTAGCAAGCTCTCTTGGTGGAAGAGGAAACTGTTATGCATGGATGTTGCCATTCACAAGGAGAATCATGGGTCCTATGTGAGAGAGAAACACATTTTGAGCAACCAAAACTTGATGATCAAGGAGATGCGCAAAATGAACAATGGAAATGTTACTCCTCCTCCGGAAGAAGATGAAGCTGGCATTCCCATCATTTCCTCATCTTCGTCTGACACGGTCCCTATTGAGCAATGGAATTAGGATGTCTTTCCTTGGGCTGATTATTCGGATGTGACCTCCTTTCCTACCACGTCTCACAACACCGGCAAGGCTCCCATGAACCTCTCCGATGAGGACTACGACGACGAAGGAGATGACGACATGGATGAAGACACCGAGTGATCTTCATGGGCCCGTTAGTTATGCTCTTTTCCCTTTTTGGTGTCTCGGTGCCAAAGGGGGAGAAGTAGTTCTATTAGGTTCTCTCCGGGATTTGCATGGGTTGGGACACAAGCATGTGCCTCTATCATTTTATTGCGCTTGTGTCCTTGTTATGATATTTGAATTTCGAACTTATTTGCCTTCTCTTTGACATGAACTATGTGTGTGTAAGTCATTTGGATTTCTTATATTATGTGGTTGAGACTACTATTGTGCCTTGGTTATATGAGGTTTATATCTTCAGTTTTGTGCACAAGGTATGTCTTATTTGTGAAATGTATTGCCTACCTTTCGTACTTGCAATTTGTTGTTCGAATTTGCCTCTATATGTGTGCACGTGCATTCCAAAGCAAATTTTCTTGATGCACACATCTAGGGGGAGCTCTTTCAGCTATCATTACATGTTAGTGAAATTACTTTTATTGCAAATCCATATGTTGTCATCTAACACCAAAAAGGGGGAGATTGAAAGAACATTTCTATGATCTCTGTGTTTTGTGTGTTAGTTAACAACATGTGGATGTATTAAGTTGGTGTTAAGTAATGCAGGATAATCTAGGAACTCTTCAGATGCATCAGCACCAAAAAGGAGAAAAAGAGACAGCACTGAAAGTGTGCTCAGCCCCTGGTGGGGGGCGGAGTTTCCGGCCTAGGGGGCCGGAGTTTCCGCCCCTGCCTGAAGTTTCCGGTCCCTGAGGACCGGAATCTTTACCGATGCTCGGTTGCCGAAGTTGTGCTCAGCCTCTGGTGGGGGGCGGAGTTTCCGGTCCCGAGGACCGGAGTTTCCGCCCCAGGCCAAACTTTCCGGCCTCGTGTACCTCGAAGATGTCCAAGTTCAGATTGAAGAATCTGGTGTTCAGCCCCTGGTGCCCCCCGGAGTTTCCGCCCCTGGCCGGAGTTTCCGGCCACTAGGGCCGGAGTTTCCGGCCTGGGTTTTGGCTGCAACGGTTACATCTTTGGAGGGGTATAAATACCCCTCCTCCTTCATCCAGAAAAGTGCTTGACCTAGAAAAGGAGGAGCTCCATTGTTGCAAGCCAAGAATCCCAAGATCTCCCAATCCCCCCATCCAAACTCGTTGATCTTTGGAGGATTGAAGGAGAAGGGCCCGATCTACATCTTCACCGAGCCGTTCTTCATTTCCCCCTCATTCATTTGAGGGAACACTTGCTAGGGCTTCCACTAGGAAACCTAGCCCATTGTTGTACTTACCTATTGTCTTTGTGACAGATTGTAGCTGTTCGGGAGCCCCCAAGCCCTTTGTGGGTCGTGCCCCGAATCGTTGTTGTAAAGGCTCCGGATTCCGCCTCGAAGGATTCCGATAGTGGAAAGTGGACCAAACCTTTGTGGTGCGGTTCACCGGAGATTAGGGTGAGGCCTTTGTGGCCGTTGAACCATTGTGTTGGTTCACACCTCTCCAACGAGACGTAATCCCTTTTAGGGAGGAACTCGGGAATACATCCTTGTCGTCTCGTGCTTTCACTTCGGTTACTTCTATCCTTATTTATCGCCTTATTATATCTTGCTTAGTTGCTATCTTGTCATATAGGTAATTCACCTTAGTTGCATATCTAGTGAATTTACCTTTTGTGTCAAGCCTAATTTGAAAAAGAACTAAAATTTGAATTAGCACCTATTCCCCCCCCCCTCTAGGTGTCATACCGATCCTTTCAGACGGCGTCTGCTCGGGCGGCCTGGAGCGGTGCGGTGACGCGGACGGAGCTACGACAATTCCGGTGACCTGCGTGCCCGCTCGAGTCGTCGGCGTTTGAAGATTCAAAACATCAGAGAGGTTCACCGAGACGAAACAGAGAGGAGGGGCGCGGTCTCGGGGTCGGACGGTTGCTCACCTCGCCGGGGAAGAGAAATTTGCGGCGGCGGAGGAGATGAACTCCGGCGAGCGTTTTCTCCGGCCTGGCGGCGTATTTGTGACTAGGGTTTGGGGCAAAAGGACGAGGGTGTCGTGGAGGTTTTATAGGCCGAGCGGGGGAAGCAATCCGCGACAATCTCGCTTGAATTTGAGTAAGGATCGGAGAGGAATTCGGGGGCGTAATTTCGGGCACGAGGTTAGGGATGAAGTCCCCTGCAAGGTGGGTCCCGCTGTCAGAGATTTTTCTTTTTCCTTTTCTGATTTTTCCATTTTCTTAATAACTTTTGATTTATAACTCCAAATGATGTCAAATTTATTTCTAAAAATTTGTAAAATTATTATCTTTGTTTTAAATCAGTTGTAGGACTATTTTGAATATATTTTTTTTTAATTATGAAATTTGAAATATTGGTTTTAGTACCAATTTGACATTTAAAGTCAAATTTGAAATCATTTCTTAATTAAGTTTTCTTTTGGCCAAATAAAATTTGTAAAATGCTCATATTCAAATATGTTTGGATTTAAGTTATTTAATTTCATTTCAATAACCATTTCATTTCCAATTTTGGTATAGTAGTAAAATAACTAAATATAATTGTTTTTAAGGAGATAGGAAATATGATAAATTAAATTTTAATTTCAAAATGGTTTGTGAGACACTATATTTTATATTAAGATAATTCATTTGGAATCTTCATAAAAACCTTGGAAAAGATTTTAGATTTAATTCTTTCCTTATACAGAATATATATTCATGAAAATCATTTCATGTTTTGAAAATAAATGAAAATCATTTAAGCTAATGAAGTCTTTATTTGGATAATTCATTAATTATAAAACCTATGAAGTTTTTAAAGTTATGAAACATAAACTTATAACTTCCAAAACTATAATTTGAATTTAGTTAAATGAATGAAAACCATTTGGCCATTATACTATTTTAATAGTCTCAAATTTATTAATAGATATGGCTAAGTGATAGAAATTACTTTCTTATAAGGAAACTATTTTATTGAAATGAAAAGGTTTGAAGTTTATAAAACAATTGCCAAATTTACATATTAAGGTTTTTAAAATACAATAAGAAATGGAATGTTTAACTAGAAACCACTTTTGAAAATAATGCTAAACTGAGATATTTGAATTATTAAACTCTTTCAATATGTTTGAAAACATTTATAATTGGTTTTCTTATGCATTTTAATATTTTATTTTAATCAAAACCAAAAGTTTTAAATTTTTGTGATTTTTGAGCATTATAAAATGTTGGGATGTTACATCGGTGATGATCCTGTTGGGCACTCCAAATCTGAACACGATCCCCTCGATGAACTTGATGGCAGCCTGAGCCCTTTGCTTTGGTACTGACATCACTTCTACCCACTTGGTGAACTTGTCGATGGCGACGAAGAGGTACTCATGTCCTCCGACAGACCTTGCTATCTTTCCCACGATGTCCAGCCCCCAGACCGTGAACGGCCAAGAGATTGGAATCGGGTGTAGATCTTGTGCCGACTGGTGGATCTCCTTGGCATAGTGCTGGCAAGCTTCACACGTTCTGACAATTTGCTCCGCATCGTGTAGAGCTGTTGGCCAGTAGAAACCGTGAGGGAAGACTTTCCCCGCTAGCGATCTTGATGCGACGTGGCTAGAGCACATGCCCTCATGGATCTCCTTCGGCAACTCGTTCCCTTGAGCTTGACCCCGTGGTCACGCCGCCGGTAGAGCTCCCCGTCAATTAAGACGTAGAGCTTGGCTTGGCGGGAGACCCGCTCAGCTTCGTGGTCGTCACCCGAGAGGGTGTGACGCCCTAAAATCGGTACTATGTAGATTTAAGCGCTCCCGCCGAAATCCGCATAATAACGATTTGAGGTCGCCCACCAGACATAATGTGCACGCCGAAACATGCGCATTATGTGGGTGGAATTGGGATAACATTACAGCAGTTCCGATACATCCACAAATACAACATAAGATATAATTACAGCAACGACTCGAACTAGTCAAGATACAAAAGATATAATACAAAGATTTAAATGACAGCGGAAGCAAAATCGTATCCGACTACGGATAAGAAACAAATTGGACTAAGAGTCCTGAAGATAAGCGATGGCGCCATATCCCTGCCCAGCCAAGCCGGAGGGATTCCCAATTTAACGTCATCGGACTTCAAACCTGTTGACTGCACATAAAGCACATCCCAAAAGAGGGTCAGGGCACTCCCTGGCAAGCAAAACCGACTTGCCTACTTTCTACACCATCTCCCAAAATATAGGGGAGGTGGACTTAGCGGCAGCAGCACTAGCAACCTAAAGAGACACGCTACAACTTTCGTCTAATCAGAGAGGGATAAGAGAGCGCATAAGTAAACAACTACAACTAACACCAAACATAACCCATTCTCGAATTAACCCCCTCAACCAAATATGAGGAAGCAATTCGGGAAACTCACACGTTGAACAGTTTTAATTATAATTTATTGTGAAAGTAATTCTATATTACTAGTCAAATTAATTAACATTAATTACGTGCAAGTTGTCTAGATCTTGTTAGCCAGCATCATCACCAAAGTCGTCCATAACCGTGGACACGGCTCATCGATAAGATTATACCCTGCAGGGGTGCACTACTGTACCCATACTCGCATGATCAACCCAAGCAAGCATCAGGGCCTCTCAACACGACTTATTCCTTCACCACAGCAAGTCCAAGTGCCACCCATATGAGTTGTTACCCGCGTCAGGAGTCCGGTCGAATCTCAATTGCGGACTCATTAGTTTGTGCCTACGCGCCATGCGGCTCAAACCACAGTAGGAACTGTCCGCTTCGCGCGCACCACCCCTATATGACCCCCCGTATCACATAACCTCTCATCATCATCATCATCATGCACATGCATATGAGCAAATGGAAAACCCGAACTAGTTGTGGCACATGGACAAGCTGTAGATCCGTTCAAAGTCGAGGGGGGCTCCATAGGGCCTCCCACAAGTGGTTAGTGCGCTCAAAATTGGATCCGAGGACAAAATCTCAGTTCCTAGGTCGACACTGAGCGGAACAAAACACCTCGCAAGGCCTTCCGCCTGGTGCCTTATCTTTTAATTATAATACCCCAATATAAGACAACATTTTAATAAGGTAGAATAATCTATCAAACTAAGCAGATGAAACATAAGACCAACAGACGACTCGCACAAACAACTCTAAGCATGCACTACGACTCGCAAGGCCAACAGATAAACATGCAACGGGTATTAGGTTGTGGGGATAAAGCTGTATGGGCTGCAGGATAAACATGTGATGGGATCGCGATAAGAATCGAATACTAGGGTAGCAGAGATCAACGGCAGGAATGAAAGACAATGTATAGGTAAACAAGCAAACTTTGCTTGCCTGGAATCCCGCATGGAAGCAGATCTTGTCGTTGCTCACACATCTCAACGTCTTATCCGCGAAGAAGCAACAAACACTGGAAGCGTAAAAGATGCATTTTACAACTACGGCAAAAGAACCAGCATGATCATATGAGAATGATGCATGGCATGGCAAGACGCAATATAAATGCAATTAATTCAAATTAAGCAGAACCGGGATTCCGACAATTAATATTAATGTTAAAGTTATTTATCTACACATCAAATTAAATGTTCATTAACATGGCAAGACATGGCAAAGATGATCTAGTCAAATTAAATGGAATGGGGTAATACATATAGTGATTTGCCTCACACATTCCATATTTATTATTTAGGTGATTTGCTACACCCGCAAACCCAAGAGATGCAACAAATGCAATTATGATGCGATATGCACAAGATAGATGACATTTAATAAAATAGGTTTAGGGTTAGGGTTTGGATCCGCACGTTGGATCGGGAGAGATAGGGTTCGAAACCCAAGTCTTCGGTCCGTAGAGGAAGTAGTCGTCGTCGTGGAAGTAGTCGTCGCGGAACCGGGGCATCGTCGTTAGTTGGTGTCGTGGAAGTGGTCGGGTAGTCGTGGCACGTAGGAGCGCGGCAATCGGACACCGGAAGAAAGCGCGCACGGGCGGGCGCCGAAACACGAACATGGGCAGTCGCGGCAACGCGGCACCGAAAGGAGCAAACGCACGCGCACGGGGCAGCACCTCGAAGGGTGGACAAACACGGACAGCCAAAGACGCCGGGGTCTTGCGAGCATTGCGTCAAACACTTTGCGGGCGGCGGTGACGGCGTGCACGCGGCCGGGAGGAGGATGCAGCGGGGAGGCAGCGAGCGCGAGCGGCGCGAGCGACGGCGGCGCGCTGCGGAAGGCGGCGGCACAGCCGGAGGACGCGACGGCGACGCGCGACGGCTGGCAGCGGCGGCGCTGCGTGCGGGGCGGCCGGAGAGCGGCGGCAGCGCGGGGTGGAGCTCGGGCGCGCCGGCGCAGAGGTCGGGGAGCGGGCGGCGCAGCGTCGGGCGCGCTGGCGGCCGGGGCCGGTGCGGGAGGAGCGGCTGCGGGGCGGCGGCGACGCGCACGGGGAGCTCGGGATGGAGAAGAGGAGGCGACGACGGCGGCTGGCGTCGGGGCGCGCTGTGGCGTGGGGGAGCGGCGGCCGGCGGCGGGGCGCACGGGAGCGGCAAGCACGCAGCGGCGGCGGCGGCGAGGCGGAGTTGCGGTGGCGGCGCTGGAGGCGGCCGGGCGCGGCGCAGGCGGCGTGGGCGCGGCCGGAGGCGGCCGGGACGCGGAAGGGAGGCCGGGTGGCGAGCGGGGCGGCGCGGTGGCGCAAGGGGCGGCGGCCGGCGGCGGCAGGGGAGCTCGGAGCGATTTGGTGCGGGGCTGGGCAGCGCACGGGCTCGTGCTCGGGAGGAAGAAGGAGCAGGGAGGAAAAGAAAAAGAAAAGAAAAGAAAAGAAAAGAAAAGGAAGAAAAGAAAAGAGAAGGAGGGGGGAAAAAGAAAAAGAAGAGGTGGGAGAACTTTTGCAAAAAATCCAGAAAAAAGGAGGAGGGTGGCTGCAAATTTTCCAGGGGGTGGGAAGAAATTTCTGGGGGAAAACCTAGGGTTTGGTTAGATGGGCTTGGGCTTTTATTTTTCTCCCCTTTAATTATTTCTGATTTATATTTTTAAAACCAAAACGAAGAGGAATTTGAATACGAAACATTTACAAAATATTTTTAGTTTTGAATAGACAATTTAATAAACTAGTTTTTAATATTTTTTAAAGATTTGAAGATAACACATTTTTAATTAATTTGAAATGCATTTGAATTTAATTGTGGAAATTAAATTTAAATGCAACAATTAAATTAATGCGATGCAATGCGATGCTATGTCGATGCAAAAAGAAAACTCACAAATCTAAAAGGGGATAAATCCCGGGGCGTTACATAGGGTGTGCTCAGTCATGTACTTGATAATGTCCGTGGCCAAGGATGGGCTGCTTCTCTCCACCGGAAGCACCATCTGACAGGAGGGAAGTAAAGCTTCCTACGTCTCAGGCGCCGCCGGGTCTTGATCTCCCGAGCTGGCTCCTTGCTCTGCCGGGGCAGAGGGGCTACTAGCCCCCGGCTCCGGGGCCAGGCTTGGCTTGACTCGGTCGTAGGGAACCGACGGTTGCTTGAGTACCTCGATGTAGATCCCTGCGGGGACGTGCTCCCGGTGGGAGGCCATCCACGAAAGTTCATCCACGAACGAGTTTCCCCCTGGGGGATGTACACAACTCGGAAGCTATCAAAGCGTAGTTGTAGTCTCCACACCTCCTCGACGTACGGCGTCATTTGTGGGTTCGCGTACTCCTTGTTAACTTGCTTGATGACCAGTTGAGAGTCACGCTTGACGACGATTTTCTTGATGCCTAATATGGTGGCCGCACGAAGCCCCACGAGCAGGCCCTCGTACTCCATCGTGTTGTTGGAGATGTGATGTCTACGCACGCTTCTATTCTCGTGGACAGTGTTGGGACTCCAAGAGCATAGGTTTGTAGAACAGCAGCAAGTTTCCCTTAAGTTGATCACCCAAGGTATATCGAACTCAGGGAGGTAGAGGTCAAAGATAACCCTCTCGAACAACCCTGCAAATAGGATACGAGAAGTCTCTTGTGTCCCCAACACACCCAATACACTTGTCAGATGTATAGGTGCACTAGTTATGTGAAGAGATAGTGAAATACAAGTAATATGGATGATTATAAGTAGTAATTGAAATCTGTAATAAAAATAGCAGCAAGCAAACATGTAGCAGAACTTGTTGGAAACAATGTTTTAATGCTTAGAAACAAGGACTAGGGATCCTTCTTTCACCAGTGGACATTCTCAACAATGACATCAAAGTTAAATAAATAAACACTACTCTCAAACACTCTACTGTTGGATAACAAACACCATTAATTGTGTAGCACTACAAGAGCACCCTCAAAGTCAGAGTAAACTAACACCAACAATGTCATAAAGGAATCACACACGGTGCACACACAGTCACCATTACAGCCGTGAATAACTCCGGAGTTCATATTAAAGTAACCTCTTGTGTGCATAATAGATAAAGAGTAGCATCACATATTGAACTAGATTACAAAGCTCATGATGACATAAAAGATCACATCATGGGAGAGAGAGAGAAACCACATGGCTACCGTAGATCCCGCATCCACAGGGGGGGGGGGGGAGAACTACTCACTCCTCATCATAGGAGTCAGCAACGACGATGGAGATGGCAGTGGGTGCCGGAACAAAGACTTTTGTCCCCCGAATCTTGTCTTCGATGGCGGCGGCGCTTTGGACCCGTGGATGAAATATCGAACATCGTCCTACGGTTTTTGTTCCGGAGGATATTTGTAGGCGAAAGGGTGAAGGCGGTGGAGGACCGAGGGCCCCACACCTGGTCCTCGCGCGGCCAGAAGGGGACCCGCGCCTGGACCAGGTGGCGGCTCCTTGGTCTCCACCTTCGTCTCGTGTTTGGTTTTCTGGAACATTCCCGATGAAAAACTGATTCCAGGATAAAAATCGTTAAATTCCGAGAATATGTTCTTAAGTAATTTTCTGAAACCAAAAACAGCAGAAAACAGGGAAATCAGAAATGGGATCCATGTATGACAACAAAGTATGGACTTTGATGTAGATTCTCGAACGCGCAAGGCCATCGAGAATAAATGGATCTTTAAGAAGAAGACTGATGCTGATGGTAATGTGACCGTCTATACAGCTCGGCTTGTCGCAAAGGGTTTCCGACAAGTTCATGGAATTTACTACGATGAAACATTTTCACCTAAAGCGATGCTAATGTCTATTCGGATTTTGTTAGTACTTGCTGCATATTACGATTATGAAATATGGCAGATGGATGTCAAAACAAAGTTCCTAAATGGTAACATTGAGGAAGATTTGTATATGGTACAACCTGAAGGTTTTGTCGATCCAGAAAATGCTGACAAATTATGCAAGCTTCATCGTTCCCTCTATGGACTGAAGCAAGCATCTCGGAGCTGGAATCTTTGCTTTGATGAGGTGATCAAAGGTTTTGGATTTTTCCAAAATATAGAAGAGACCAGTATTTACAAGAAAATGAGTGGGACCTTGATACGTCCATTTTGCCTCACTATTTTATATCATAATTTACTGATATTCATTGATATATATCGTATTTGGAGATGATACTTATGTTATTTCATCTATTTTGCATGATTGATGACCATTGGGGGATGGAACTCTGGAGTCTGAATTCTGCTGGAAAAAGCACGTCAAGATACAATATTTGCGAATACCAAAAGAGCAAAGTGGCTAACTGGGATTTATTTCTGAATTATTTCATAAAGGAGGCCAAAATGGGAGCCTGGGGTGGGGCCCAGGGGGCCCACACCACCTCCCGGCGCGGCAGCCCTCCTGGCCGCGCGAGCAGGCAATGTGGCCACCCTGGCCCAGCACTGGGCGCACCCCTTCGCGTACTTCTTCCCCCCTGAAGACGTAAAATTATTACGTTGGCCAGAAACCATCTCCGCCGCCACCATGAGGCGGAGTAGACAGAGAGAGAAAAGCTCTCCGGCAGGCTGCGTTGCCGCTGGGGAAATTCCCTCCCGGAGGGGGGAAATCGTCGCCATCGTCACCGTCATCGAGCTGCACTCCATCAGCATCGCCAACACCACCATCTCCACCGCCGACGCCGTCATCTCCATCCATCCACTCCGTTCCCGCTGTAACATCTAGGGCTAAACTCTGTGTATTTGATAGGGGACACTCTCCCGGTGTTTATTGCTATTGTTATTGATGCTATTGAGTGAAACCGTTGAACCAGGGTTTATGTTCAGATTTTTATCCATCATTATATCACCTCTGATCATGTTCATTATGGTGTGTTGTGAGTAGTTTGTTGTGTTCTTGAGGACATGCGAGAAGTCTAGATGTTAGTAGTGAACTATGTTGATTAATATTTGATGTTTTGATATTTAAGTTGTGGTGCCATTCTTATAGTAGTGTCATGTGAACGTCGACTACATGACACTTCACCTTTATGGACCTAGGGGAATGCATCGCGTATTCCGTTATCATTTGAGGGGTTGCCGGAGTGACAGAAACCTAAACCCCCGTTTGTACTCCGATGCGCGAGGGATCGCAGATCTCAGGGTTTAAGGCTATGGTTAGATTTATCTTAATTACTTTCTTGTATTTGCGGATGCTTGCAAGGGGTATAATCACAAGTATGCATTAGTCCTAGGAAGGGAGGTGCATTAGCATAGGTTCACCCACACGACACTTATCTAAACACTAAAGATTAATCATCAATATGAAGTGAAAGCACTAGACAGAAATCCCGTGTTTCCTCAAGAACGTTTGGTCATCATATGTAAACAAACCGTATTGTCCTTTGCTCTCAAAAGGATTGGGCCACTCGCTGCAATTATATTTGCCGCGCTCTATTTACTCGCACTTTATTTCTCTGTCATATCAAAGTCTACTAAAAACTTGTCTGCTAGTGTATACAGTGAATTCCTCATCAAAACCACTTGTCAACACCTTCTGCTCCTCGTTGGGTTCGACACACTTATTTATCGAAAGTACTGCGATACACCCCTATTCTTGTGAGTCATTAATACTATTTTTTGGCGCCGTTGCCGGGGAGTGAAGCGCTATTGGTAAGAGGAATTGGTAAGGAAAACTTCAACTGTAAGTGTGGTTTTTATTTCTGTCTATTGAGGTTTTTATTTCCTGTTTGGGAAGCCTTCTACCACTGCTGAGGTAAAACATGAGACGCCTCCTGATGATATTGAGCCATTTAAAATACCTATGAAAATTGTTAAACGTGTTATGAATAACCGCTATTTCGGGGATGGAACTGTCCACCCCGGTAATCATTGTTGTATTTACATGAATTATGGGAGTTGTTCAAGTGTGCAGGTATTACGATGGACAAAGTCAGGAAGAAATTATTCACCATATCACTTGGTGGCAGAGCTGCGCATTGGTATAAACTGCTGAACAACAGGGATTCTCTTGGATGGGAGGAAATTGTACCTCTCTTATATTCTAAATTTTATCCTCCAAGTCAAATTCATCAAGATCAGAATTGTATATATAACTTCTGGTCTCATGATGGAGAGAGTATTGCCCAAGCGTGGGGGGTATTGAAGGCATTAATGCTCAAATGTCCCATTCTATGCAAGACTCTCGTTTCAAGATAAAACATTATTGGATACTTCATGTGCTGGATCATTTACTCGTAATAAGGAGTTTAAATGGGATCTTCTTGATCGTATTAAAGAAAATACTGAAGCATGGGAGAACGACAAAGGTAGGAGTCAGGTATAAAATATGACTTTGAATGCATTAAGACTTTTATGAACACTGATGTATTTCAAAATGTTAATAATGCTTATGGTCTTGATTCTCAAGTTGTTGCAAAATATTATAAATCCTTTGCTGATTATTTCGGTTTGCCCAAGAAGGGGTTTGAAAAATATCATGAACCTTATAAAGATAAACCTGTTACTCCTTTAGCTAAAATCATTGAAATTAATATTGTTGATCATATCATTCCTGAGGCTTATATTGATAAAATTCCTTTTCCTGTTAAAGTGAAAGAATATTCTCTTATGGCTAGTGTGGTTAGTAAAAGTGATAAGAAAGCTAAAGAACCTGATGAACAAATTAAAGATTAACCTTCTGTGGCTATAGTTAAAGAACTTGTTTCTGAAAATGTGGGAGAAGAGTATATTATATTTAGTGATGATGCTTCTAATGTTTTCTCTCATCCTGCAAAGCCAAGAAAGGCTAGTTTTCCTGTGTTATCTGTTAAAATTGGTGATCATTGTTATTACGGTGTATGTTATATTGGTGCAAGTTTAAGTGATATTCCTTATGAGCTTTACGAAGAAATTATGCATGAAATTGGTCCTAGACAACTTGAAGATATTGATGTGGTTTTTAAACTTGCTAATAGAGAAACTATCTCAACAATTCTTATTGTTAGAGATGTTGAAGATCTATGTGGTAAGACTAAATATCCCGCTGATTTTCTTGTACTTGGTTCTGCTGCTAGTAAGACTTGTCCTATTATTTTTGGTAGACCTTTTCAAAATACTTGTGGTGTTGTTATAGATTGTAGGAAAGAGAAAATACTTACTAAATTTGCTGGTCATTCATACGAATTCAATTTTTCGAAATTTGCTAAACCCCTTATGAACCCGAATTGCCTAAAGATGAATTTAGAGTAGAACAACTTGCTTCTATTTCTCTTGCTCCTACTAATTATATTCAACAATTTATGGAAGATCATGAAGATGAAACTTTTATGGAAGAAAGAAATGAACTTGAGGACATATTCCTTCGTCAACCAATCCTTAAACATAATTTAGAAGTGGAAGACTTGGGTAAAACACTTCCACCTAAAGAGGATCCTGTCTTTGATTTAAAACCTTGGGTCAATTGGTTATGTGCCATGGTTCGCTGAGTTTTATCGGTCTGTGCCATATCCGCGCTGTTTCTCTGGTCTGTGCCCTGGTTTGCTCGCATATCGCCCAAACGCTCGTCTCCCTCTGGTCAATCTCCTTTGTCCCGCATATGGCCTGACTGGTGGGGTTGGCCTGGCGTGGCTCGGCTCGTTTGTAGGCTCGGTTGGGATTTCCTGGGCACTAGTCTGACTGGTGGGGCTGTGGCACTAGTCTGACTGGTGGGGACATCACGTGGGGTGCACGTGGGGTCGGCATGGGGTTAGCGCGTGGGTCGGTTAGGGATTGCCCATCCTCCCCGCCGCGGCTAATAAAATGGGGCCGCCCTCGCCGTAGAAACTCCATTTTCTCTACCTCTCTCTCCCCTCCTCCCTCGAAAATGTGGTGGAGCACGCTATCGCCGATGCCGGACTCGGAGCTCTACTCGCCTGAGGAAATATGCACGACATGCAGGAGATGAAGCCAGAGGAGCGGGAGGAGTGGCTAGCGAAGCAGAACCATCTAATAACAAAAGCTTTTATTTCAATGGCCATGCCTATCCATGCACGGTACATAGACGACATGGTGGACTACGACATGCCACGCACGTATTCAATGCGCACGTATTCAATGCACAAGAACTGGAAGGCTCTCAGACAGGTGTGTCTCATACTCTCATCGTAAGACTCGTAAAAATTGATTTGCTTCAGATTCTTGCTTTCACGCTAGAACGGATAAACATGAAGGTAACTCTAACATGAACGTATACGTGCCGCTCGTTCTGCTATAGCTAGTACTCCCTCCATCCCGGTTTATAAGTCACCTTTGAAGCTAGACCACCATTTTTGCTCAGAAATGGGGCCGTTTACCCTATCTTTGGAGCTCATTTGAAACACATTTTTCAGCTAGACCACCACCCTACATTTGAAGCTCATTTGAAACACATTTTTCGATGAGTCCACCATATTTGCTTAGAAATGAGGCCGTTTACCCTACCTTTCGAGCTCATTTGAAACACATTTTTAATCGAGTCCACCACCCTACCTTTCAAGCTCATTTGAAACACATATTTCGGTGAGTCCACCATTTTTGTTTAGAAATGAGGCCGTTTGCCCTACCTTTCAAGGTCATTTGAAACACATTTTTAAGCGAGTCCACCACCCTACCTTTAGAGCTCATTTGAAATATATTTTTGGCGAGTCCACCATTTTTGCTTAGAAATGAGGTCGTTTACCCTACCTTTCGAGCTCATTTGAAACACATTTTTAAGCGAGTCCACCACCCTACCTTTCGAGCTCATTTGGAACACATTTTTCGGTGAGTCCACAAATTTTTCTTAGAAATGAGACCGTTTACCCTACCTTTCGAGGTCATTTGAAACACGTTTTTTAGCGAGTCCAGCACCTTACCTTTGGAGCTCATTTGAAACACATTTTTCGGCGAGTCCACCATTTTTGCTTAGAAATGAGGCCGTTTACCCTACCTTTCGAGCTCATTTGAAACACATTTTTAAGCTAGTCCACTATCCTACCTTTGGATCTCATTTGAAACACATTTTTTGGCGAGTCCACCATTTTTGCTTAGAAATGAGGCCGTTTACCCTACCTTTCTAGCTCATGCGAACACATTTTTTGGCGAGTCCAAACTAGATTTGAGAAAGGTCATGGCTATCCGCATTTGGTGTGCCAAAATACCCATTTTGTGTCACTGAGGCAAATGGGGGTGGGCGAGCCAAAATCCCCGTTGGGTCCGCCGTGGTCCACTCGTCAGCGGGTGTACAACCCTTGTCCTACGCGCGCGTCCAATCAGATCGCAGAATGAGCTTCTCGCGGATCGCCCCGAGTCTGCCTGCAGATTCCTTCTAGAGGAAATCGGACGGCCGCAGATTCCTTGTAGAGGAAATCAACTTCAAATATTAAAAAAATATCGAAAAAATGAAAAATCCTGCGCACATAGTCGTCTTATGTAATATACTAACGACTCAAGTTGAAAAACATGGTCTACATACATTCAAAAGGAGAATGGCATGGATCTCAGGTGATACCGCATAACTCAAACTATGAGGTCTAAGGTTGGAGAGAAGTGGTTTTGGAATTGCAACATGAAATTTTCAAAAACCTCACTAAAGTTTCATTTTGGAGTGACTAAGAAGGATCCATGCTTAGTTTTTATTTTTCATGTTTTAAACTTGTTTAAATGTTGGTCAAACTTAGGTTTGACCAATTTTGAAATAACCATAAAAAATTTAAAAAATATCGAAAAATTGAAATCGGAAGCACATAGTCTTCTTATGTCGTATACTAACGACTCAAGTTAAAAAGATGGTCTACATACATTCAAATGAGAAGGGCATGGATCTCATGTGATATCGCATAACTCAAATATGCAAATGAGAATTGCAACATGGTAATTTCAAAATACTCACGAAAGTATCATTTAGGAGTGACTAAGAATGGTCTAGGCTTTGTTCGCGCCCAAATTTTACACAAATGTGCGCATGTGCGCGCCCAGAGCACGCCGGACACGCTCTGAGCGCGTCCAGAGTGCGCACTTAAGGTGTTCGACGGAAGTACAATAACAAAAATTGCTGGTGATGCTCATGTTGAAAAACGACTCCAGCATGCCTCGCTTTCGTCTGCGCGAGTGGTCTTTAGTTTTACCCTTCTTACTTGTCTTTTCCGTGGCATCACGCGTCCCGTTCTCCTAGCGGGCGCAGAATGAAGCGACGGGTGATGCAGTCGGCGCCCTGCAGACGGAAGCAAGCGTGCTCGAGTCGCAGTGGCTGGAGTCGCAATAACGCCGCGCCGCTTCTAATGGCGCAGACGGAAGCGACGCGTGCTGGCAGTCGTAGCGTCTGGTCGCGTCGGCGTCAATGCGCGGCCAGGCGAAGCGGTGGCCGTGTTAATGCAGGCCACCCAACCCTGCTCCTCCGGCCGCCTTTAAAACCCGACACAGCGCAACCCTCCTCTCCTCACACCAACATTTCCTCCTCTCTCTTCTTCTCCCCAAGGAAATGGAATCATATGCCACCATGGCGGGCAGCCCTGGCGGGTAGCACCGCCACTTGCAGCTGGAGGAACTCCGGCGTCGCAACGAGGACGCGGAGATGGCCAAGGCGTTCGAGCGAGTCATGTGTAGCGAGGAGGCCAAGACCTCTCATCCCTACGTGCTCTCCCTGGAGACCGCGCGGCTGAGCAGCCGCCACCAGCTGCCGGTGGACGACGATGCCATCCTTCCGGATGGGTGGGTGAGGAGCGCCGTGTACATTCCGGTAGCGCCGCGGCTCAGCAGGCAGGCCAGCGTCGAGTTCATCAAGGGCAAGTGGGCGGAGATGCCATGCGAGAAAAGGCTCGACCCCAATTACTCCATCTCGGCGCCCTATTGGCACGCCGTGGTGGACAAGGAGTACGAGGCACGTCTTGGCGGTCGATGAAAGCCGGCGCCGGAGTTGTCCTCAACGGACGACGACTGTGACGGCGTGGACGGCGACGCCAGCGACGATGACGACGACCCCGAGCTGCCCGATCTGCCTCTACAAGCGTCTGCATCTTGGTCAGCAGCGTCGCTTTCACCGAAGAAAGCGGCGTTAAAAGACGAAGAGGGTTATCTTAAAACGCCTCCCCGCATGTCATGGCGGTGAATCGAAAATTGCGCTGGCAAAGCCAGAAGCCTCAGCCGCCACAGCGGTGGCTACGGACCAGGTGAAGGCTGACTTGGTTCGCATCTTCTCCCTCTCAGCGGGACGGACCGGTATCTCTTCGCCGGCGGTGGTGTTGAGGGATTGCCATGCATAGGCCTCTCTCTCATCCTAAACCCTAAACCCTTTGTTTAGGTTTAAATTTGTTTAATCTCGTTTAGATTTGTAATTGTAAGTTTGTTAAATCTCGTTTAAATGTTTGAATCAATTTGTGTTCACCGTTTATGCTGTCCATCGGCGGCGGTTCGTGTCCCCGCAAGGTGTTCGACAGTATGCATTCATGTTGAATTCGTTTCCAAACCACCTCAATCTTCTTCATCGGAGGCAGTTCGTGTGGGCCGCAATGTGTTCGACATGTTAAATTCGATTCCTAACCACCTCAATCCTGAAGTAGGATGAAACTGTCCACAATTGACTAGCGGAACGGGCGGAACGGCGAGGCCTGGATCTGCCGCCATGGATGCGTCTTCCAAGCGGAGGTGCAGTGCCACCCTGACCCCACGCGCACCCCACGTGCCGTCCCCACCAGTCAGACTAGTGCCACATCCCACTAGTCAGACTAGTTCCACAACCCCACCAGTCAGACAAGTGCCTGGCCCCACGCGCCGCCCCCAGAAAAATCCCAACCAAGCCGACAAACGAGCCGAGCCATGCCAGGCAGACCCCACCAGTCAGGCCAAGTGAGGGTCAAAGTAGGTTGACCAGAGGGAAACGAGCGTTTGAGCGATATGCGAGCAAACAAGGGCACATAACAGAGAAACAGCTCGGGTAGGGCACATACCGATAAAACTCAGCTCGGTATGGCACATAACCAATTAACCCTAAAACCTTTGGCTGATAATCTTAAATATGCTCATCTTGATGATAAGAAAATATATCCTGTTATTATCAGTGCTAACCTTTCAGGTAAAGAAGAAGAAAGATTGTTGGAAATATTGAAGAAACACCGTGGAGCTATGGGTTATACTTTGGATGATTTGAAAGGGATTTCTCCTACTATATGTCAACATTCTATTAATATGGAGCCCGATGCAAAACCAGTTGTTGAACATCAACGCTGTTTAATACCTAAGATGAAGGAAGTGGTAAGAAATGAGGTATTAAAACTTCTTGATGATGGTATCATTTCCCCTATTGCTGATAGTAGATGGGTTAGTCCTGTGCATTGTGTCCCTAAGAAGGGTGGAATTACTGTTGTACCTAATTATCATGATGAACTTATTCCTCAAAGAGTAGTTGTTGGCTATAGAATGAGCATTGATTTTATAAAGGTTAATATAGTTACTAAGAAAGATCATTATCCATTATCCTTTATTGATCAAATGTTGGAGAGATTAGCTAATAAAAATCACTTTTGCTTTCTTGATGGTCATTCTGGTTTCTCTCAAATTGCTGTTAAAACTCAAGATCAAGAGAAAACCACATTTACTTGTCCCTATGGTACTTATGCTTATAGACGTAAGCCTTTTGGTTTATGTAATGCTCCTGCTACTTTTCAAAGATGTATGTTTGCTCTATTTCATGGTTTTTGTGAAGAAATTGTGGAGGTGTTCATGGACGATTTCTCCGTCTACGGCACTTCTTTTGATAATTGCTTCCACAATCTTGATAAGGTTTTGTAGAGACGTGAAGAAACTAATCTTGTTCTTAATTGGGAGAAATGCCACTTTATGGTTAATGAAGGAATTGTTCTTGGACATAAAATTTCTTGAAGAGGTATTGAAGTTGATAGAGCTAAAGTGGAGGCAATTGAGAAAATGCCTTGCCCTCGAGATGTTAAAGGTATTCATAGTATTCTTGGTCATGCTAGTTTCTATAGAAGGTTTATCAAAGACTTTGCCAAGGTATCAAAGCCTCTTACTAATCTCCTGTAAAAAGATATACACTTTGTTTTTGATGATGATTGTAAGGAAGCTTTTGAAACTCTTAACAAAGCTTTAATAACTGCTCCTATTGTTCAACCACCTGATTGGAATTTGCCATTTGAAATTATGTGTGATGCTAGTGATTTTGCTGTTGGTGCTGTTCTTGGACAAAGAGTAGATAAGAAATTAAATGTTATTCATTATGCTAGTAAGACTCTTGATTCTTCTCAAAACAATTATGCTACAACTGAAAAAGAATTCCTAGCTATTGTATTTTCTTGTGATAAATTTAGACAATACATTGTTGATTCTAAAGTTATTATTCATACTGATCATGCTGCAATTAGATATCTTATGGAAAACAAAGATGCAAAGCCTAGGATTATTAGATGGGTATTACTGTTGCAAGAATTCGACTTACATATTGTAGATAGGAAAGGTGCTGATAATCCTGTTGCTGATAATTTGTCTAGATTGGAAAACATTGCTTATGATCCTATACCTGTTAATGATAGTTTTCCAAAGGAACAATTGGCTGCAATAAGGGTGAGTTCACGACATAGTACTTGGTATTCAGATTATGCTAACTTTATTGTTTCGAAGTATTTTCCTCCAGCCTTTTCAGCTCAGCAAAGAAGAAATTTCTTTTATGACTTGAGGTATTATTTATGGGATGACCCACACTTATATAAAGAAGGAGTCGATGACATTATGCGAAGATGTTTTCCGGAGTATGAACAAAAAGAGATATTGAGAAAGTGCATAGTAGCGCTTATGGAGGACATCACGCTGGAGATAGAACCGCACAAAAGGTTTTACGATCAGGTTTTTATTGGCCTACTCTCTCTAAAGATGCAACAAAGTTTATTTTATCTTGTGATGAATGTCAAAGAGTTGTTAATATCTCTAGACGTAATGAAATGCCTATGAATTATTCTCTTGTTATTGAAGCGTTTGATTGTTGGGGATTTGACTTGATGGGTCCTTTCCCTTCTTCAGAAGGTAATACACATATACTTGTTGTTGTTGATTATGTTACTAAAAGGGTAGAAGCTATTCCTGCTAAAAGTGCTGCTGGTGAAACATCATAAAAATGCTTCAAAAATTATTTTCCCTAGGTTTGGTGTTCTTAGATATCTTATGACTGATGGAGGTTCTCATTTTATTCATGGTGGTTTTAGAAAAGAATATGGTGTTAATCATTGAATTGCTTCAGCTTATCATCCTCAAACTAGTGGGCAAGTAGAATTATCAAATAGAGAAATTAAATCTATCTTGCAAAAGACTGTTAATAGAACAAGAAAAAATTGGGATAGTAAATTAAATGATGCATTGCAGGCTTATAGAACTGCTTATAAAAATCCCATGGGTATGTCTACTTATAAAATGTTTTATGGAAAAGCATGTCACTTGCCTTTAGAATTAGAACACAAAGCTTATTCGGTAGTGAGAGAACTAAATAGAGATTTTAAACTTGCTGGTGAGAAAAGATTGCTTAATTTGAGTTCTTTAGATGAATGGAGAAGTGAAGCTTATGAAAATGCTAAACTATTTAAAGAAAAGTTAAAAGATGGCATGATAAGAATCCTTAAGAGATAATTTCATGTTGGTGAGAAAGTTCTATTGTATAGTTCTCCTCTTAGATTATTTGCAGGAAAATTTCTCTCCAAGTGGGAAGGACAAAATGTTATTGTGCAGGTGTTTCGTTCGGGTGCGACAAAAATTGCTTCACTCAAGGATGACTCTACACAAGTGGTAAATGGACAAAGAATCAAGCATTATATTTCTGGAGATTCTTATAATGAAGATGTTGATGTTATTCAAGCAATTTCTCCGGAAAATTATATTAAGGAAAATATTTCTGAGTTCGCAGAACCTGATTTGGAAAAGGCACAGTTTCGGTAAGAAAAAGTCCGTGAATTTAATTTTTAGAAATCTGTGATTTTTTTTTTGGAAATATGGAAAATTAAGAGACCAAAACAAGCAGGACACGAGGTCTGAGGCGACCACACCACCTCGTGGCGCGGCGCCCTTGCTGGCCGTGCCAACAGGCGATGTGGAGGCCTCGGAGCCCCTCTCCTACTCGGTTTTGTACTGTTGCCTTCCTTTTATTTCGTAAATTTTTGCTATATATTCACCCGAGGCCCTAGAGGTCCGAATATCATGTTTTTGACGTGTTCTTGTTTCGAGCTGTTTCTGTCCAGATGTCGTCTCAAGGATCTTGCTCCGAAGACTACGCACTTCGTCGCCAACGTGAACTCCTTAAAGATATTTATCAAGGGTCTTTTGTTGGATGGGCGGAGGACGAGAAGGTGAAGGCCAGGCGCAAGGATGTGGAAGAGAGCGTAATGAAGGAGGTGAAGAAGATGCAAGCGACAAAGAAGGATCGCGCAAGGACGGGAACCAGCCAGCCCATCTTCGTGGGATCAATTAACGCTTAGCATGCTTTTTCTCATAACATGAAGGGAGCAATACCACCTGTTCCGGATCTTAGCTCTTTTCCAGAAGCAACTGAAGCATCGAGGGCTTTTAAAAGGTGCACGCGCAGAAACAAATCGTGCAAACATCGCACCGGATTTGAGCCGTTAGGAAAGGGATTTTCGGGAGCAAAATTCGGCTAGATGTTAGGGACGAGGACGTCATCGCTGACGTCATCCCGATTTTTTCTTTTCTGTTTTAATTCATTTTGTTTAGATCTTTGATTTAGGGGTCCAAATTAAGTCAAATTGATTTCTAAAATTTTCTAAAATCATGTTTTTGTTTAAAACCTGTTGCGGGCATGTTTATAACATTTTTTAAAAATTTATATTTTGGAATATTGTTTAAATACAACTTTGGCCCTTTTTGCCAAATTTGAAAATATGGCTTTTATAAGTTTATTTGTAACCATACAAATTTTTGGATAACAACACAATACTTATATATGAAAATAAGTTATTTGAAAATCATTTTTCAAACTAAAACATTTTGGTTTTAATAAAAATAGTAAATCATCTCATAGTGGTATTTGAAATGAAATGGGAATTAAATTGTGCTCATTTTCAAACCAGGATGTTTTATGCAAATTTTAGTCTTAATTGTGTTAAATCATTTGAAACTTCATAAAATACATTTAGGAAGTATTTATCTTTTATATCATTTTTTATGTTGAATTTATTATGGAAATTTTTCAAGTTTTCAATGGTTGATTAAAATCAATGAAATTTATATTTGGATCATCAGAACATTTATAAAATAAATATAGTTTTAAGATATGAATTCCAAGGTGGTGAGTCACTGAACTTTGTTTTAAACTAAGATAATTGCATGAACAACTGTTTTAGTAAATAGACCATGTTTTAAAAAGAACATTTGTAAATATTATTTTAATTTATGAAGAGCTATGGCTAAGTGGTTGAAATCAAATACTTATAAATAAACTTTTTATTGCAAGAAAATAGTTTTAAAGTTTGTAGACCATTTTTCAAAATATATAATGAAGTTTAAGGAAACAATGGATAGTAGAATGTTTAACTTGAAACAAGTTTTGAAAATAGTGTTTATTTGAGTTATTTGAAATATTAAACTTTTTGAAGATATTTGAAGTCTTTTAAAGTTGGTTTCATTATGCATTTAACGTTTTTATTTTAATCAAATTCAAAAATTTAAAATATTAGTGATTTTCAAACATTCCAAAATATTGGGATGTTACATTAAGCCTCTGGGTTTTTTTTCTTTCGTTCTCTTCTTCAATACTACGGCCTTAGGCCCCAAGACTTCACGGTTCTTTGTGAAGACTATCTTCAAATCGAGCCCACCGTTGATCTCTTCCTTGAGTTTTTCTACTGCAAGCCGCGGCGTTCTTCCGCTGGCAGTCCTCTTAACATTTGCGGCGGAGTCGCGATTCAGCGCCGCCGCGATGGCATATTCCCTTCTCTTAAGTTAGCCAGCCACCCGAGGGCCTGGCAATTTACTTTTTTCTATTGTAAGGACACCTCCCCCAAAGGCCAACCCCCACTGCCGGGTTTCCGAGTCGAGCCGTTGGATCTTGGGGAAACGGTGAATTCATACACCAAAGATCGCACCGGCTTGGCCCGCACTATTTCCAAGATCTATGCTCTTAAGGCTCACGGGCTCAAGGGAACGAACTTGGTGAAATGCTGGGTCGGGTGGTGTATCAAGCCATTGTCAGTCCGGCTCAAGTTTATTTATGAGTACTCCAACTTGCCCAGCGACCCACTTTGGTATACCACTCGCGACCCGAAGAGCGCTGACGTGGTCAAGACCGCCAAACGTCTCCTGATGAAGAACTTGGCTGAAGTGGAATAGGACGGCCTCCTCCCTTTCTGTTCGAAGAACCCGCCACCTGCGGTAACATATGCTTGTCTTATCTTTTTTACTTTGTCTAACTGACCTCTCCTCTTTTATCTGACCGGCTTTGCGCCCCTTTCAGGATACCGATGACTGGTGGAAGGCCACAGACGATACCCTTCCTCCTCTGATCAAGACGATGACGAAGTGGAGGAGAATTCTGAAGCCGAGGAAGGAGCCAGACAAGAAGGTGAGTTGGATTCGCTGGGCCGGCTCATCATCCACCTACTGGAAGCCGATCTTGAAGATGAACTTCCTTCTCATACCCGTATTATGTCAGGTCACGATGACCAAGCCGCCGCACAGGCTGCAGCTCTGCCTCCGTCTCCACCGGCTCGTCAAAAGCGAACCCGGACATCGGTACGCATGATATCCAGCTCTCATTTCTTCGAACCTGAAGCCGCTGCTTCTCAAAGCCGACCTTCTATGTAGGGCAAGGAGGAGGCGACCCCAAAACACTGGAGGACGCGCTCCTCTACCTCCTCGGACGAACTTTCTTCATGTATCCATCTTAGTCCTTCTCCTCGCAGGCGTCCAACTCTTCAAGCCTTTTCAGATGCTTCTTATCCTTTGGCTGGCAACGTCCGAGTCTCTAAATCCCTGTCTTTATCTGGCTCTTCAGATTCTGGCTCGGACGTCCCCCTCTCCAACTTTACTGTGAACAAGGGGTAAGTCTTTCCCCTCCTTTACTCTTCTTTATAGCTTATCTCTCTTTTGCTCGCTTGTCATTTATGTACTATCTTATCTCTATAGGGCCAAAGCCGTACTGGAAGACGAAGAAGAAGCTCCTAAGCAAGCTGAACCGTCTCCTCCTAAGTCTCCAGCTCCTGGATTTGATACTCGGGTTGCGGAGCCGGTTGATGAAAACCCGGTTCGCCCGGCCGCGTCTAGTTCTCCTCCGAAAGATAAATTGCCTACCGTCCCTGAGGAGGATGATGTCGTGGTCACCGGTTCTGGGTTTTCGGACCCCAAGGCTTCATCTTCTACGATGGCCAAGGCTCCAAAGCCGGTGTCAGAGCCGGTGTCAAAGGGAAAGGAAGGATCAGTGGCTCCTCAAAAGAAGATCAAAGTTATTGGCCGGAAACGAGCCCCCTTAGGACGATGGATTTTCCTGTCGTGTTCTAGTTTATACACGAGCGTCTATCGGAGATCAGGAAGGAGGAGTCAGGGATGAGATGTTATCTTCACAAGCGCTTCACGGTATGTTTCTTCTTCACTGTTCCCTATCCTTAGTAGTCCCCAAGCGCTGAGCTTGTACTTTGTAGATGCTTAGTGCTTGCCATGCTTTAGGTAACACTGGTTGCAGGAGTAAAATCTTCACTGTAGTCCCCAAGGGTCGGTGTTGTAGCTCTGCTAGACTCCGAGTATTCTTAAAACATGTCTTGTATATCTTTTTTTTCTTCAGTTGAGTAGTCCCCAAGAGCCGGAACTAGTGCTAACAGTGTCTTGGATCTCCTTTGAGAACTCCCGATACTTATTTTTCCTTTTTAGCTCTAAGTTAAGTAGGCCCCAAGTGCCGGATTTCTCCCTGCGACTGCCTGGGACTTCAATTTGTTTTGTGAGTTGTATCCTATTTTCCGGGTCACCTAGACTTTTGCTTCTGTCCTTACTGCTTCCTTTGTGTGTCTTAGGAATATACTGCGGAGAGCTCCCAGAAGAACAGTGATGCTCGCCATCAATGGCCGGCCTTCGTGAGAAGGCTGAAGAGCAGATCAAGGCGCAAGAGGAGACGATTCGCCGGCTCATGCTTGAAAATGAAAAATTTCTTAAGAAGTTGAAGGACCAAGAGAAGGTCATCCAGATTCAAGATGTAGCTATGAAGAAGATATCCATAGAACTGGAAAAAGTCAAAAAATGTGTTCACAACCTGGCCATTGCTGTTTTTGGTGAGTTGATTTCTTGCTTTTGGACTCCGGCTTTGATTTTCATCCTCTCTTCTATTTGAGTTCTTACTCATTTCTTTTCAGCAACTCAAGGGGTTTCCAGCAAGACGACCGTGGAAAAGATCCAGACGATCTATGGGGTCACTCGCCGGCTTTATTTTGGGTGTGCTGAGATGATTAAGATGGCATCATCTTCTGAGAACCCTCCTCCAAGTCTGCCGGATTTCTTGGCTGCCACCTCAACTGTGCCGGCTCTGATGCGACGCTGGAAGGCCTCTTCCTGCCGCAAGGGTGCGATTCTGGTGATGGCCCTTGCCAAGGCGTATTACCCAACCTCAACCCGGAGTTGCTTTCCAAGGGATTTCTTGAGTTTCAGGCTCATTGGAAGAAATATACGGCCAAGGTGTTTGGTAAGCTCGTGAAATCAGTCCGGCTTCCAGCCTGCCAGATCGCTGGAGGGCTTTCACTAGACGATTTTCAGGTTTCTTATGATGACGCGAACTGTGCTGTGACGGAGGATCCTCCCGAGCCGTACATCTTATGTAAGTCTATGGAAGACGCGCCCTAGCTCTTCGTGCCGTACACCCCAAGTGTGAATCCTTCCAGCTGAACTCCTGATGTGTCTGCACCTTGGCGTCCTTCTGATCTTGACGGCTTTGAGGCTTTGTCCTCGGTCGTTTTGTAGAAAGCAGCGGGCGAGGCTACACAGGGTACCAAGGACCTTGGGCGCACCTCTGCACCAGGAGTCTCGATCCGCCTAGATCGTCGTGGTATTCCGAACGCCGACTCTCGCTCCTGCTTATAAACTTTTGGTTTATGATGTTCCTGAAAACAATCCATTGGCCTTCTTGGCCTATAATAGGTTAGATAATACTGTGTAAAGTCTTACCCTTGTATGCGCGTTTGTGTGATGCTGAAGAACATGCTTATTTATATGTTGTCCCGACTTTTGTTGAATCTGCAAGTCTTATTTGGTTTTGATGCCCTTTTGGTTTCTTTAGCTCTTTGCGTAGCCGTCTTTCTTGTGACATCTTTTGTGCATAAAACTCTAGGTCAATCAAGATCTGCTAAGTCCCCATGGGTTTCATTGTCAGGTTGAGAGCCGGATTTTTAGCATCAGTTCATTGTGGCGTCTTTGCCGGGTTAAAATTGCATCGCACTAGTAGGCAAGTATAACCAAGAACATTGTGGCGTCTTTGCCGGGTCTTGAGTTTTCGACTTATAACTTCGTGTTAGTAAGCCTCCAAGACCCCTTCTTATATGAAAAACAAGGATCTGGAACGACAAACTCTTTTCTTTAGAGGAGTCCTCCTTATTTCATTGATCATATAATATGTACATAGCTAGCACGCCGCCTCATTAAAAACCTTCCAGCCCCCTTAGGTACCCTGGTAAGGAATAGAGCGCGTCTGAAACCTGCTGCTTTTAAACTGAAAAGATACGAAAAGGTGGAGCCCGTCTCATCCGGGTTCTGCTATGTTCGAGGGCCTGTCATTTTCTGTCATTGGGTATCTTGTATGGTTTGTGTTGTTGCTTGTCAACTTAGTTTCTTCTCTGATGTCCACCAAGTAGTAGGATCCATTGTGTAAGTTTCTTCTGAGCACGAAAGGTCCTTCCCATGGGGGGGTAAGCTTATGAAATCCGGCCTTATTCCGAGCCAGTCTTAGAACCAAGTCTCCCTCCTGGAAAGTCCTTGATCTAACCCGACGTCTGTGGTACCGCCTCAGGTCTTGCTGATATATGGCTGATCTTGCCAGAGCTAGTTCTCTTGCTTCCTTGAGCATGTCAACTAAGTTATGTCGGGCTTGATCATTTTCTGTCTCCACATAGTTTGCAACTCTTGGAGAATCATGAAGGATATCATAGGTAACACGGCTTCGGCGCCATAAACCATGAAGAAGGTCGGGGGTGAAGTCTGTTGACCTGTTTGGGGTTGTGTAGATGCTCCAAACAACTGATGTCAGCTCCTCTTCCCAGCATCCGGCTGCCCTGATCAATGGAGTCCGGAGTCTTGGTTTTACACCTCAAAGTAGCTCCTGGTTTGTTCTCTCCACTTGACCGTTTGATTGGGGCTGTGAAACTGAAGCAAGGTCAAGCCGGATCCCGTTCTCCCTCTGCATGTCACCGAGTGAAAAGTTGGTCCCGTTGTCTGTGATGATGCTGTATGGATACCCGAATCTGTATATGATTTTCTTTAGGAACTTGACTGATGTTGCTGTTGTGCAACTATTGACGGCTTGAACCTCAACCCACTTTGTGAACTTGTCCACTGCTACTAGGAGACGTGTTTTTTGCCGGGTGATGGCTGGAAGGGTCCTACCATGTCCATACCCCATACTGTGAAAGGCCATGTTATTTGGATGGTCTTCAATCTTGAGCCGGCACGTGAATTTGCCTTGCATAACGCTGACATCCATCTCAAACCCGGGCTATATTCTCCGCGTCTGCCAAAGCCGTCAACTAGAAGAAACCGTTTCTATATGCCTTGGCTACCATTGATCTTGTTGATGCGTGATGTCCGCAATCTCCTGAATGGATTTCCTGTAGGACTTTCCGGCCTTCCTCTGGCGAGACACATCGTAGAAAAACTCCTGTCGTGCTACTCTTGTGTAACTCTCCATTGATGATGACATATGACTTAGCTCGGCGCACGATTTATCTTGCCAGTACTTCATCTTGCGGTAGTTCTTCTCTCAGTAAATACGCCAGATATGGCTCTGTCCATGACGGTATTTGGTGTAAGGCGGCAACAAACTGAGATTCCGGGTCATCTGGAACTGCTAGCTCTTCTTCTTTTGGAAGCTTGACTGACGGGTGATACAACTCGGCCTTGAAAACATTGGGTGGCACCGGCTCTCTCCTAGAGCCGATTCTTGATAAGGCGTCAGCTGCCTCGTTTTTTCTTCTGTCTATGTGTTCCACTTGATATCCGGAAAAGAACCCGGCTACCCTGTCAACTTCTCTTCTGTATGCTTCCATATTGGCGTCCTTGCAATCCCAAGTCCCTGATACTCGTTGGGCGACTAGGTCCGAGTGACCGTCACACATGATCCTCTTGATGTTCATTTCCTTGGCGACTCTCAAGCCGTGTAACAAAGCTTCATACTCGGCAATGTTGTTTGTGCATGGCTCAAACTGTATCTGAAATACGTAACTTAGTTTGTCTCCTTTTGGCGAAGTTAAAACGACGCCGGCTCCCGATCCTCCAAATTGTCTTGACCCGTCAAAATGCATAACCCAGTGCTTGAGACTCGGTGCGGGGGGTAGGGGGTCAAACTTGGTCCAATCATTGATGAAGTCAGCTAAAGCTTGGGATTTAATTGCTGTCCTTGGCTCATAGTTGATGTGATAAGGCCCCATCTCGATTGCCCACTTTGCTACTCTGCCTGTTGCTTCTTCGTTTCTGATTATTTCTGCTAGGGGAGTTGCACTAACCACTCTTATGGGATGTTTTTGGAAGTACAGTGGCATTTTCCGGTTTGCCATGAAGACTCCAAAAACCAACTTCTGCCACTGTGGGTATCTCTGTGTTGACTTGGTCAGGGCCTCGCTCACGTAATAAACCGGCCTCTGAATTGGGTACTCCTTTCCTTCTTCTTTCCTCTCTACGACAACCACGTCACTAACAGCTCATGCATTGGCAGAGACATATAACAAAATTGGCTCCTTGCTCGTTGGAGCTGCTAAAACTTGTGATGTAGACAGTCTTTTTCAGATCTTCAAAGGCGTCATCTGCTTCTTGATCCCACATGAATTTGTCTGACTTCTTCAGTAACTTGTAAAGTGGAAGTGATTTCTCTCCCATCCTTGCTATGAACCGGCTTAGGGCTGTGATACAACCCGTCAATTTCTGGACATCGTTTACGCACTCCGGCTTCTTAAGGTTCATGATCGCCTTAATCTTTGCCGGGTTTGCTGATACGTCTCCAAAGTATCCATAATTTATTATGTTCCACGCTATGTTATATAATGTTATCACATGTTTTATATGCATTTTATATAGTTTTATGCATTTTCTGGGACTAACCTATTAACAAGGTGCCAGAGTGCCAGTTCCCTGTTTTCTGCCGTTTTTGGTTTCAGAAAAGTACTTAAGGAAATATTCGCCAACCTGGAAATAAAACAAGCTGGAATTATTTTTGGAATATTTGCGTCACGAGGAACCGAAGACGAGACAAAGAGGGGCCGCGAGGCGCCCACACCACCTTGTGGCACGGGCCCAAGGCTGGCCGCGCCGAGAGGTGATGTGGGGCCCTTGGGCGCCCACTGACCTTGCCCTTTCGCCTATAAAATCCCCCTTGACCTAAAAATAACGAGGCGATAATCACTTTTTCCTCCACGGGTCTCGAGCCGCCGTCATCGTTAACACCACTTCGGGGGAGATCATAACTGATCCTCGGCACCCTGCCGGGAGGGAGAATCGTCCCCGGAAGTCTCTACGTCGCCATGACTGCCTCTGGACTGATGTGTGAGTAGTCTACCCTTGGACTACGGGTCCATAGAAGTAGCTAGATGGTTGTCTTCTCCTCTTGTGCTATCATGTTTAGATCTTGTGAGCTGCCTATCATGATCAAGATCATCTTTATGTAATTCTCCATGTTGTGTTCGCTGGGATCCGATGAATATTGAGTACTAAAGTTATTGCTTCATAATATATCATGTGTGTGCTATTTAATGATCTTGCATGATATTCGTTACTTGTGTGTGGTTTGGCCAAGTAGATGCTCGTAACTCCAAGAGGGGGTATTTATGCTCGATAGCGGGTTCATGTCTCTATTAAATCTGGGGCAGTGACATAAAGCTCTAAGGTTGTAGATGTCTTGTTGCTACTAGGGATAAAACAGTACTACTTTGTCTAAGGATGATGTTACTTGCTTACTTACTTATTTTACACACACTCCTTAAGGCGATAATCTGTTGCATGCAACTTAATACTGAAAGGGGTGCAGACGCTAACTGGAAGGTGGATTATTAGTCATAGATGCGGTTGGAACGGTCTATGTATATTGTTGTAATGCTCGAATAAATGTAACACTAGACATCATAACGTTAGTATATGCATTGGGTTGCTCATCATTATTCTGTCAATTGCCTAGCTGGAATGTGTTTACCATGCATGGATGAATGTTATTATTTATGGAGAGACACCACTAGTGAACTGTGGACCCCGGTCCTTCTCATTAATCTTATAAAACCACAACTGCAAACATGTTACTTTCGGCAAACAAAAATCTTTCTTCCACACATTCGTTTAATCCTTTGTTACAACAAGCCGGTGAGATTGACAACCTCACTGTTAAGTTGGGGCAAAGTATCTTGATTGTTTGTGTGCAGGCTCCACGTCAACTTAGCACAAGCAATCTTCTGGCGCCGTTGATACCTGGGGGGGATTATTCATCTCCTACTAGTTCGATAACCTTGGTTTCATACTGAGGGAAACTTGCTGCTGCACTACTTCACACCTTCCTCTTGGGGTCTCCCGACAACACACCCACCGTGTGCATCAATTGCCTCAATCCCTCTATCTGAGACTATGAAACCCAATAGCATGCCTGCTGGATCCCCGAACACACACTTGGTCGGGTTTAGCTTCATCTGATACTTGCGGAGATTGGTGAAGGTCTCCTTCAGGTGTTCTAGTAGTGACCCGACTTTCTGTTACTTGATCACAACATCATCAACGTAAGCGTGTACGTTGCGTCCAATCTGATTCTCGAAACACTTCTGGATGCATCTCTGGTATGTTGCACCTGCATTCTTGAGACCAAAGGACATAGTTTTGTAACCAAAAGCACCAAAGGGTGTGATGAATGATGTCTTCTCCGGATCATCCATGTTAAGCTTGATCTGGTGATAGCCGGAATAAGCATCCAATTAACATAGCAACTCGCTTCCGGCTGTGGCATCGATTATCTGGTCTATCTGAGGTAGCGCGGAAGGATCTTTTGGGCAAACCTTGTTCAAACTTGTGTAATCAACACACATCCTCCACTCTCCGTTTTTCTTCATGACGAGGACCTGGTTAGCCAGCCACTTCGGGTGATACACCTCCATGATGAAGTCGGCCGCTAACAGGCGGGCTATCTCTTCTCCGATGATCTTTTTTCTATCTGCATTGAAACAACGCAAACCCTGCTTTACTGGCTTTGCTGTTGAATCAACATGGAAACTGCGCTCGGCGAGTTCGCTCGGGACACCCCACATGTCTGAAGGAGACCATGCAAAGATATCCCGATGCTCACGGATGAACTCAACGAGCGTGCTTTCCTATTTCGGGTCCATGTGAGACCCGATCGAGAACTTCTTGGAGGATTCTCCTTCCACGAAATCAACCAGCTTAGTGTCTTGAGCTGACTTGAACTTTTTCTTCTCTTCTTCGTGAGCCGGCTTGTCCAGCACACGCTTTTCAGCCGGATGTACTTGAGACTTGTAGTATTTCTGCTCTTCCTTTGAGCATGTTGGATCTGCTATGATGGCATCGCCTCTATCACACTCTATTGCCATGTCTTTGCTTCCCTCGACTGTGATGGTTCCCTGGGGACCCGGTATCTTCAGTTTGAGGTATACATAACACGGTCTTGCGATGAATTTGGCGTAAGCCGGCCTCACGAACAACACATGATACGGGCTCTTCAGATCAACAACCTCAAAAGTCAGATACTCTGAACTGTATTTTCCTTGCTCACTCCAAAGGCTACTTCCAAGATGATTTGACCTATTGGGAGTGCGGACTTTCCTAGGACTATGCCGTGAAAAATGCTTGAAGTTGGTGTGAGCCAGCATACCGACAAACCCATCCTCTTGAACGTCTCTAGGTACAAGATATTGATACTGCTTCCTTCGTCCATCAGGACCTTGTTTAAACGGAACCCGTCCACCTAAGGTGCAACTACTAGAGGTAGGAGTCCCGGGTGTTCTATTGCTGGCGGGTGATCACCCTTGCTCCATGTAACTGATTGTTCTAACCATCTCAGAAACCGTGGCACAGCCGTCGCTACGACATTGACGGCTCTCTCCTTTAACTTTTGTTCCCTTCTGGATATGCTAGTGGTGAACACATGATACTGATCCTGACTAGGAAGCTCCTTCGGGTTTTGCTGATAACCTCCTCCTTGGTTTTGACTTGACCCGGCATTGTTGTTTGGTGGTCCCTGAGACCCGGATCCTTGATTCTGATGGGTCGGGTTACCTCCATTTCCATTATTTCCGTTGAAGTTTCCCTGATTCCGCTCTATGGATTGTTCATGTCTTATCCATGCTCTCATGTCAGCTCACTGGGACAGGGTGTGGCTTGCTGGTTTACTGTTCTTGGTGTGTCTTGGGCACGGCATGTTGTATATCTCGATGATGTTTGGCCCCCTTACAGGGCCTCCTCTGAAATTTCCGCCGAGTCTTGGTTCTGTGTAACCTGTTGACTGGGTGGTTCCGACAAACTCTGAATTTCGTCCCTCGTAGGGTCGCTTGTTATTGTTGTTATGATTTCCGTTGTTATGGTTCTAAGCCGGGTTACGGCCTGCACTGACTCGATTGTTCTTTTGTTGCGCTTCCGTCTCACCCTGTCTTTTATCTGTAGTTGCGTACTTGTTAGCGATTGAGACCACTTCACCTTTTGTGATGTCTTGGCGAGACGAGTCTTCTCTCATGCGTCCAAGCTTATGCGTCAATGAATCAAAACCGCAGTTCTTCTCCATAGATGTTATAGCCGTGTGTGCCGAGATGTTGGTGGATAATTGTAAGATCTCTGTGACTCGGGCTACCCACTGTCTTGCTGACTCGGTCTTCCTCATAACACACCGATCAAGATCCGCCTCGGTATATTGCTTCTTACATGTCCCCGCGAAAATTTGATGAATGCCGCCTTAAGTTCCTCCTACGAGTTGATGCTACATGGTGGAAGTCGGTCAAGCGATATCTTGGGCGCTCCTTCTGCCATCATGAGGTACGAGTATCGTGCACAAAGGTTTGTTGTTGTGTTCTTCATGTCCATGGCCATGCTCAATCCACTTAACCATGTCTCCGGGTTCATGCTAGGCTCATCGTTGACAATCTTGCTTGGCTCTTTGAATTTTTCTGGGAAAGGTTCTGATTTGATCGCATCTGATAAACATTTAGGTATTGTCAGGTTTTCTGACAAGCCTCCTCCCTGACCCGGAGAAGGCGGAGTTACGACGGGTCTGGGCTGAGACAAAACTCCAACTCCAACTCCGGCTTCTGGTACAACTGCTACGGCGGCCGCTCGTCTTGCTCTCGAACTATTGACTATTGATTGGGCAGCAGAGGCAGCAGGTGCGGCCACCCTTCGTGGCGTGATAACCTGTTGCGGCTGTTGTACTTCTTGTTGCTGGACTTGCCGGCTTACCGGTCCAAGCCTATCATGAACTGATCTTGCTGCTACCGACTCTGGCTGCCGGGTTCTGGTACGGCATCTTACTGGTTCTAAATTGAAAGCTTGTGAGCCTCGAGGGTTGTTATTCTACTAGACCACGGCTGCTCGCAATTGATCAGCAACTCTTCTTGCTTCTAAGCCGGCCGGTGAGTTGTCGAAAGGTATTTGCTCTAGGGCATGTGTCTCTGCAAAAATATTATCAACTGGGTTATTGTAATGACCCGGAGGGGGATTTACAAGGTTATACCAAACGGGTACCCCTTTGTGTGGGTACCTGGTGACTGTAATGACTAAATCCCAATTGTCAATAGGCTGAAGAAGCCCAACAAGCGAAACCCAAGTCGAAGACATATACCATAGATAGCATAGTCGGTAGTACTTTCCATATATGTAGTCCTAGTCGGTTACCACCCGAGACCTGTACCCCTATATAAAGGACAGGAGGGAGACCGACCAGATTCACGCCCAACCAGAATCACAAAACCCTAGCAAGATTGACATCTTGTTGGACTCCTGTACTCACCGCATATACACAATCAATAACAGACAAGCAGGAGTAAGGGTTTTACCTCACTCGAGGGCCCCGAACCTGGGTAATTCCCGCTTGTCAACAGATGAATCTACCAACACCACACGTTCTCTACCTCATAAACTCTTACCTTAGGCTAGTAACCATGTGTATTGATGGGGACATCCCTCGTCAGGGATCAAACCTGGGTGGAGGTGGTGGTAGTTGATCGACGACCGCTACTCCGGCTCCTGCCGGGCTTCTCGCTGGCGCTCCTGGTAACCCGGCCGGTGGCACGCCTGCTCCTGGAGCCGGGTTAGCCGTTGCTACTGGTACTGGTACTGGTGCCGCATTGGCTGGCGTCTGATAGTCCAAAGCGCGAGGCGCTATGGTGTTTGTCCCGGTTGGTAGGTGAAGCCGGCTTCCGCGTCTTCTGTTCTGGACAACAGTTAATTCGTCCCTCCTTCTCTAAAGGGTGTTTCTTTCTTCCAGTAAACTTTGTTCTTGCTGAGCCACCAATCGCTCTCTATCTGGTATATGTCGGGTTTCGTCCGTGCGCTCTTGATTCGCCATTGCCACTACTTGCCTTAAGTCTTCTATCTCTCTCATCATATCTATGTTAGTGTTTGTTATGTCTCCCATATGCTGAGCCGGGCTTACCGATGTTCCGGCGAGCGCTTGCCGCTTTATTGGAGGTTGCTGGACCATGTTACCCGGGTTTGGTACTGGCACCGGAGTTTGTGCTAAGAACGGGTTTCCAAGGGCTATCCTTGCAGCCGGCACATGTGTCTGGGCCAAAGAACTGAAAGTTGGCAAAATTCCTCCGGTATTGGGGTTTGGTGGTGCATAGTTTTCTGCTGGTGAAGTGATACGTCCAAAACGTATCTATAATTTGTGATTGTTTCATGCCATTTTATGAGTTTAGCACTTTTTTTTATATTAAGTTTATGATTTATTTGGACTAACCTACTAATAGTTATGTAGTGTACCTGCACTTAAAATATGGCAGGTACCTGTGTATAGTGCAAATCCCTGGATCGATTCGTTTGCACACGCAGTTACGATGTAATATCACAACAAAGTATCAATTTATTACAACGCTGATCCAGACTTAGAAAATATTCTTTACAAATCGCATAGCATAAAGCTAGCAGTGAACAGAGTAAATAGCGGAAAAATATTCTTCATGGAGTCCCCAATCATCATCATGTGCCACAGGCGAGCATGTTGGTTGAAGACTCAAAACCCTTAGCAAAAACTCAGTCATCATCAGAACAGTCTGCAATAAGATATATATATTGCAACAACGTGGGTCAGAACCATTAATAATGGAACTGGCAAGTGACACTATGGTGGACACTTAGAGTAATAACTCTATAATCTATATGCTTATTTGGCTGGTGGAGCTGAAGGCTATTTTGCAGAAAGCAAGTTTTTCCTTAACTCTTTGAAACAACTTTACCTCGTTGAGACAAATATGGTATGAAAGTCATAGTCTCATTCTACCCTTGTTCACCAATCAAGTTTTAATTTATAAATTGGAATGGTGGAATCCTCCGTTGACGTCCTCGTTCAGCTTCTCAAATGTCCGTTTCCGGGGACACGGCTAAGTACTTAGATTTTAACTCTGCAGAGGTTGTGCACGTTCACCATTGTACCCATTCAACCCAAACTATCCTTTACACACCATTTTTGATAATGGAAAGGAGAAGAATGAGGCAAGATCTTTCAGAAGCATTTTCCCTCCCACTCTAGCCTGACGCGCTCCACCTACAAACCACTACCTCCACCTGTCAGGCCGGGGCGAGTCCACACAACTTAGTTGATCAAGCCAGAGCCCATGTTGGCAATGGTTGCACGAGAAGCAATTTTCACTCGGAATTCTTCATATCCCTTTGTTCCTGGGTGGCCATCCACAAGTGAATATCCCACAGGTAAATCCCCTGGGGACAACACTCAACTCATACAGCCAAGCAACCAATTCCACCCAGGTGTTTGATTATAACTTAGTAGAATTTAACTTTTCATCAAATAGTTTTGCATAGCATCACGATTCTACTAAGTATTCTCATAGGAACCTAGACACAGGAATAAGGAAGTCTAAACATGGCTTGCATAGCAATACTATCCTACACATGCTTATAGAAAAATAATCTACTCATACATAGAAAATAATAGGACTTTTATGGGGGTGTGCCACTTGCCTTGGCAACCGGGAGTGCAGCAGTTACAGTTGCAAGGATTTTCGTTTCCCTCCGAATAGTCTAACAAAAATAAATAAAGAGCCACACATAAACACACAAGCAATATGTTCATACAAAGAAAAATATATGCTATGCATGAGATGCAATAATTTATTTTAATGTCAAGAAACAATTATATGTATCTTTTTGAATGTTTGTGATGTATGCATGAATAAATTTTTAATTTGTTTTCATTTATTTAGACATGAATAAAGGTAACATCAAGAGTTTTAGGTTCCTTAAATAAAAATTCATAATCAAATTTTGTAGAAATGACATTTGGGCAGAGGGCATCTAAACAAGTTTTTAGCAATTTGATTTACTCAAAAATATTTTTTCTAAAAAAATGTGTCAAAAACACTTAAACTACTCTCAAAAATATTTGAAAATTTTGAATGTGTCAAAACAGAAAAATAATGAAGCCAAAACTTTCTACTGGTTCTAAGGATTCCAAATATATAAAAATATTTAAGTTTGGATAAACAGATAAAAAGTAATGATAAAAACAGTAAGCATGGTGTTTTCTGCAAAACTGCCAATTATTTGATTTAAAAGGAATTCAGAAAATAATATCTGACGTGGTGCTGACGCGGCGTACCGGTTCGGGTTTTTAAGTGAACTAATCCTGGCCGTCCGATTTAGATCTAACGATCTAGGTCAAAAGGACCGAAACCGAGCGGCGCGGACGGCCGGAGGAGCTCCGGTGACCGAAGCGCACGGCGGCGCAATCACCGGCTTTCGCGCTCCCTACGTTCTACTGCTCTACGAGGATAGAGAGGCATACCCTGACGAAGAGGAGCTCGCGGCGAGGTTCGTGGCGCGGTGTAGAAGAGCCGAGCGTCCTCCTCTTCTCGAATTCGCTCGCCGGAGATGCGCACGGCGGAGGTTCTCGTCGGTGAGCACGGACAGGAAGTTCGGCTGTGTAAGAAAACACGAGACCTTGTCACTAAGGTGCGCAATGACAAAGTGAAACGAGTGGGAGTGAAGAGAGGGCTCGAGGGGGACGCTGCTCACCGGAGTTCGTCGAACTTGTCGTCGGCAACGGCGGAGCTCCGGGGATGCTCGTGGGCGGCCTGGTGGCTCTCGGGGTACGGGGCTTGGGGCAAAAGAGAGAGGGGGTCGAGGGGGTTCTTATAAAGGAAACGGCAAGTTAATTGGGGGAGGAAATCGCCGGGAATCAACGAATTGATTCGGCCGTTTCTCGGCTAGGTCGTGGGCGTGATTTTGGGAAGAAGGGGTCGCCGCGACGGGGATGACAGGTGGGGCCCACCTGTCAGAGAGAGAGAGAGAGAGAGAGCGCGCGCGGGCGGGGATGGGCTGCAGGCGGGCTGTGGCGCTGCGCGCGGTAGATAGCTTCTGGGCTTCGGCCCACTTGCTGGCCCAGCTCGATTTTTCTTTTTATAATTCATTTTCTGTTTTTAAATCTTTTTAGTATAAAACAATTTCAAAACTATATCAAAACTTCTCAGAAAAATTCATAAAAATATAATTTGAAAAGCTTATTAAAAATAGATCCTTTGATATCAATTTTGTCTAAGGTAAAAATAGACTAAAAAGGAATATTATCATAAATTCAATTAACAATTTACTGGACATAAAATCAATTAAAACATATATAAATATTTAATTTAAATTCTATGTGATTTAAATGACAAGTTTAATGATGATGATGCATGGATGCAAAGTTTTAAATTTTTCTAAAAATTGTGATGTTACCAACCTAACCCCTTAAGATGAATCTCGCCCTCGGGATTCAGATTCGCTAGCAAAATAGGTGAGGGTGGTCTTCTTTCAGGTCATCTTCTCTTTCCCAAGTTGCTTCCTCTTCTGAATGGTGATTCCACTGTACTTTACAGAATTTGATGGTTTGGTTCGGGTGACACGTTCCGCTGTCTCCAAAATCTTTATGGGTTTTTCTTCATAAGTGAGATCACTTTCTAGTTGTACTTCCTCTAGTGGCACCGTATCTCTTAGCAGCGTTTCTGCCATTTCTGGGTGACATTTCTTCAGCTGGCTGACATGAAACACACTGTGAACTGCGGAAAGTGCTTCCGGGAGTTCCAATTTATAGGCAACCTCTCCTTTGCGGGATAATACCTTAAAAGGTCCAATAAATCTAGGTGCCAATTTTCCTTTGATTCCAAATCTCTTAACTCCCCGCATAGGTGAAACTCTGAGATAGGCTCGATCGCCTACTTCATACGTGACTTCCCTCCTTTTGGAGTCCGCATAACTCTTTTGTCTGGATTGTGCTATCTTTAAACGGTCTTTAATCAGTCTGACTTTTTCCTCAGCCTCCTTTATTATGTCTGGTCCAAACAAACTACGTTCTCCTACGCCACTCCATAGTAGTGGGGTAGTGCACTTTCTTCCATACAGTGCTTCAAATGGCGACATCTCTATGATCGCTTGATAGCTGTTGTTGTAAGAGAACTCGGCATATGGGAGATTATCATCCCAGCTTGACTTATAATCTAGAGCGCATGCTCTCAGCATATCTTCTAGGATTTGGTTTACTCTTTCTGTCTATCCATCCGTCTGCGGATGGAACGTTGTGCTGAACTCTAATCTGGTTCCCAGAGACTCATGTAATTGATTCCAGAAATGAGAAGTAAACTGAGTACCCCTATCCGACACAATTTTCTTGGGAACCCCATGTAGACACACAATCCTCTTCATATAGATGTCAGCTAGCTTGGCACTATTGTAAGTAGTCTTTACGGGTATAAAGTGAGATACTTTCGTCAGACGATCGACTATAACCCATATAGAATCGTATCCTGATTTAGTCCTGGGCAAACCAGTGATGAAATCCATACAATTATGTTCCCATTTCCAATCTGGTATTGGTAAGGGTTGCAGTAACCCTGCTGGTTTTTGGTGTTCTGCTTTCACACGACTGCAGACGTCGCACTTTGCAATGTATTCAGGAATATCTCGCTTCAAATTAATCCACCAATACCTCTCCTTTACATCCATATACATCTTGGTGTTACCCGGATGTATGGAATAAGGTGAGTCATGAGCTTCGTGAAGTATTAACTTCCTAAGATCGGCATCGTCAGGGACACATATGCGTTCCTTATACCATACGGTTCCTTCTTCATCTTCCCTAAAGTCCCTTGCTTTGCCTTCACTTAGGTTCTTCTTGATTTCCTTTACTGCTTTATCCTCTAACTGAGCTGCCTTGATTTTGTTAAATAGGAGAGGTTGAACTTCTAAGGATGCTATGAATCCTTCAGGTACCACTTCCATCGAAGGTCCTTAAATCCTTTACATAGATCTTCAGGCAATTCTCCTGCCGTGAGTCCGTTTACATAAGTCTTGCGGCTCAAGGCATCAGCCACTACGTTGGCTTTCCCTGGGTGGTACTGTAGACTTAAATCATGGTCTTTGATCAATTCTAACCATCTCCTTTGTCGCATGTTTAATTCCTTCAGAGTAAAGAAGTACTTGAGGCTTTTATGATCTGTAAAAACTTCACATCGCTTTCCCCATAAATATGGTCTCCATATCTTTAGCGCATGTACACAGAGGCTAACTCTAGATCATGAGTGGGGTAGTTTACTTCATGATTTTTGAGTTGTCTTGAGGCGTAAGACACTACTTTGCCTTCTTGCATCAATACGCTTCCTAGGCCACGATATGAAGCGTCGCAATAAACTTGGAAATCTTTCTCTAGATCTGGTAAGCATAATACTGGTGCAGACACTAAGCGTTTCTTTAATTCTTGAAAACTGGTCTCACAAGCTTCTGTCCACTCAAACTTCTTTCCCTTCTTCAGTAGTTCAGTCAAGGCTTTGGCAATCTTGGAGAAATTTTCAATGAATCCCCGGTAGTATCCTGCCAGTCCTAGAAAACTGCGGATTTCTCCCACATTTTTGCGTGATTCCCAATTCGTCACAGCAGCAACTTTTTCAGGATCCACTGCTATCCCATCTTTAGACACCAGGTGTCCTAGAAATCCTACTTGTTTTAACCAAAATTCACACTTGTTGAACTTAGCATATAACTTATGCTCTCGGAGTCTTTGCAACACCAGACGTAAATGTTCTTCATGTTCTTTGTGACTTTTGGAGTAGACTAGGATGTCATCGATGAAGACAACAACAAACTTGTCCAGAAAATCCATAAATACCTTATTCATCATATTCATGAAATAGGCTGGAGCATTGGTTAACCCAAAAGGCATTACTGTGTACTCATACGAACCATATCTTGTAACAAAGGCAGTCTTGGGTATATCCATCTCTCCAACTTTCATCTGAAAGTTCCCTGATCTGAGATCAATCTTGGAGAACACGACAACCCCTTCTAGTTGATCAAAAAGCTCATTGATTTTGGGTAGCGGATACTTGTTCTTGATTGTATGCTCATTTATGTCACGGTAATCGGTGACTAATCTCTGGGTACTATCCTTCTTCTTGACGAAAAGGATTGGGGCTCCCCAGGGTGATGAACTTGGACGGATAAAGCCTTTCTGCATAAACTCTTCCAATTGCTTCTTGAGTTCTTTCAGTTCATCAGTTGCCATTGGGTAGGGCCTTTTAGCTATTGGTCATGTACCCGGCTTTAGTTCAATGAGCAACTCTACATCTCTATCGGGTGGCATTCCCGGTAGTTCTTCCGGAAACACATCAGGGTATTCCTTGACTATAAGGACCTCACCGAGACTAACCCACTTAAGAGATAAGCCTAACCTTCTTTAGTTCGAACTTTGATCTAAAGTTGATTTTCAAGCCTTCTGGTGTGGTGAGAGTGATGGTTCTATTTGCGCAGTCTATGATTCCTGCATAACGGGACATCCAATCCATCCCTATGATAACATCCAGGCCTTGTGTTTCCAGGATGATCAAGTCCGTAGGAAACTGATGCTTTCCAATCTTCAGATTCAACTGCCTACACCCAGAGGTTACTAGCATTTCTCCTCCCGGAGAGCTTACTCTAATAGGGCTTCCTATATTTTCCACAACTAACCCATGTTTTTTTACAAAAGCTCTTGAAATGAATGAATGCGATGCTCCAGTATCAAATAAAACAAATGCTGGACATGAATTGAGCAAGAACGTACCAATGACAGCATCTGGTTCATCGTATACTTCTTCCACATTGATGTGGTTCGCATGTCCTTTCTGGAAGGGATTGGGCTTGGCAGTTTCTGCAGCCTTCTTTTCGGGGCAGACTGTGGCGTAGTGGCCCTTGTTATTGCACTTGAAGCATAAAACTTGGCTGATATCTTTCTTATATTCACGATTTGGGCGATGATGTCCATTGTTGTGGCCAACATTTCCATTTCCTTTGTGATTCCCATTGTTTCCCTTGAAACCACCACTATAGTTGTGACCATGATGTTTGTGGTTGCTTCCTCCACTAGGATAGTGCCCGGTTTTATGACCCTGGTTTGTATCCTGAGGGAAAGGCCTTTTGAAAGAAGTTTCAGAATGGTGTTTGTGAACATTCAACTTTCTCTTCCTGTTTTCAGCCTTCTTGATGTTATCCTCCAGTATGATAGCCTGATCTAGGAGGGTTTGATAATTTGGGGCATATGCTGTTGTTAAAGGAATCTTCAGCTCGTCACTCAGCCCATTTAGGAATTTTGCCTTCCTCTTAGCCTCGGTGTTGATATCCTCAGAGGCATATCGAGAAAGGGCATGGAAATCAGCCATGTACTCCTTAAGGCTCATGTTTCCTTGTCTCAGGTTTCTGAATTCCTTTTGCTTCAAGTTCATAATGCCCGAGGAGATATGAGCATTACGAAAACCTTCCTTGAAGTTTTCCCAAGTAAAGGTTTCTAGTGGGTGAGTGATTTGATAAGTTTCCCACCACTGAATTGCTAGTCCTTCCAACAAATGAATAGTGAACCTCACCTTCTCAGCGTCGGTACATTCACAATTCACTAGATCTCTGTCCACGAAACGTAGCCAGTCATCTGCCACAATTGGCTCAGTTGCAGTGGAGAACTTGTTAGGCCGGAGCCTCAGAAATCTGGTAAGTCTATCCACTTGGGGGGTGGTGGCGGTGGTGGGTTGTGGTTATGGTTGTTGTTATTGTTATTGGTCGCCGCAATGAACTGGGTCATCATAGTCATTAGCTAAGCTTGAGCGGCCATCAACTGTTGTATAGCATCGTTGTTGTTGTGGTCGTTGTTGTTGCTGTTGTTATCGGGCACACGGCGGGGAGGCATCTGCGGTTTTTGCATAGATGAGTTTTTAGAAGGAACGGTCTAAAGAGAAAATACCCCAACAAACAAACAGCTTATAAGAACAACAATCACACAACTCAACCTTTGGATTAAGATGACATGAAATTTTTTGGAAAATAAAAATCGCGAGGTTCCGGGGATACAAGGGAAAGTACTGCCTTACCACATGTTGGTAGGTCAATACAAGACTAAGATAACGATGGGGTGTAAAGTAAATGGTAGTCTCACTAACTAACTAGACTAAGATAACCATGTCATCTTCTTCTTCTTCAATCTCCTGAATCTCGATTCCTTCATTGTCGAGTACTTCCTTTAATTCCTTCACATCTTTCTCCAGGGTAAGGTTCTTCTCTAGCAACTCCCTCTACTCAGTACGAAGCCGCTTGATCAAGTCACTATCAGCCTCAAACTCGACTTCATTGCTCTCGAGTTCTTCCTTCTGTTCTCTGATAGTCTTGTTCTTCTCTTGAACCCTTTTCTCATGTCTCTTGTACTTCTCCTCTTGTGCAGCAAACCTCTCTTCTTGGGCCTTAGTCACTTCCTCCTGAGCCTTCATCTTTTCCTCGTTCTCCTTGAGTAAGGCACATAGCTCATCGTTCTTCAGGAGCTCAGTGCGCCTATCCTCATAAAGTTCTGTGACGAGGATCTCCAGCTCCTGGAAATAAAGACTAAGGGGCTTTGCTTTGCCTCTATCTCCGACATCAGATAGGTAAGGTTCTCCATCCTCGTTTCTCCTTCCAAAGAAAATGGAGTAGTGGCCCCTCAACTCTGTGCTGTAGCGTCCACAGAGACGCCCAATCAGGTCTTGCATGACTAGATTGAGTCCTTTATCTTCGGAGTCACTAACAATTTTGATTTCCAATGGGGGCTCTTCTCCACGTCGAGGCTGAGTTGCTTTTATTCCCCAACAGCCCTCTTTGTTAAACTTCTTCAGAATGAAGCCCTTAACTTAAGGTAGCGGTAAACCTATCTTCTCGCCGATGTCGAGAAGGTAGCAGCCAAAACGGGTGTCCTCGAAGTCCTCCGCAGTGGTGAAGTGGAAGCTCGTCATCCTTTTGGGTAGAAAGATAAGAATTAAAACCAGAATTGTATAAGGTAAAGAAGTACTAGTCATATGTGCATTATTAATTTAGAAAAATACTAAGTCAAATCTCAATGTGATCAACAAATATTAACAACTCTTTGCAAATTGGATATTCACTATAGTGAGAGAGACAGACACCCGGCCAGCCACTTAATTGTGGAACAGGTCTCATGTACGCGGACATGTAAGGTTTGTCTCCAGGCCGCTTCATCTCACTATGCCGCTAGGATCCAAAATACTTAAGTAGATAATACTATGATCAAAAGGTTTTTCCAATCCTAAGGGCTCGAACCTACAGGCAACACAGTGCTCTGATACCATCTGTAGTGTACCTGCACTTAAAATATGGCAGGTACCTGTGTATGTGCAAATCCTTGGATCGATTCGTTTGCACACACAGTTACGATGTAATATCACAACAAAGTATCAATTTATTACAACGCTGATCCAGACTTAGAAAATATTCTTTACAAATCGCATAGCATAAAGCTAGCAGTGTACAGAGTAAATAGCGGAAAAATATTCTTCATGGAGTCCCCAATCATCATCATGTGCCACAGGCGAGCATGTTGGTTGAAGACTCGGAACCCTTAGCAAAAACTCACTCATCATCAGAACAGTCTGCAATAAGATATATATATATTGCAACAACGTGGGTCAGAACCATTAATAATGGAACTGGCAAGTGACACTATGGTGGACACTTAAAAGAATAACTCTATAATCTATATGCTTATTTGGCTGGTGGAGCTCAAGGCTATTTTGCAGAAAGCAAGTTTTTCCTTAACTCTTTGAAACAAATTTACCTCGTTGAGGCAAATATGGTATGAAAGCCATAGTCTCATTCTACCCTTGTTCACCCATCAAGTTTTAATTTATAAATTGGAATGGTGGAATCCTTCGTTGACGTCCTTGTCCAGCTGCTCAAATGTCCGTTTCCGGGGGCACGGCTAAGTACTTAGATTTTAACTCTGCAGAGGTTGTGCACCTTCACCATTGTACCCATTCAACCCAAACTATCCTTTACACACCCTTTGTGATAATGGAAAGGAGAAGAATGAGACGAGATCTTTCAGAAGCATTTTCCCTCCCACTCTGGCCTGACGCGCTCCACCTACAAACCACTACCTCCACCTGTCAGGCCGGGGCGAGTCCATGCAGCTTAGTTGATCAAGACAGAGCCCATATTGGCAATGGCTGCACGAGAAGCAATCTTCACTCGGAGTTCTTCATATCCCTTTGTTCCTGGGTGGCAATCCACAAGTGAATATCCCACAGGTAAATCCCCTGGGGACAACACTCAACTCATACAGCCAAGCAACCAATTCCACCCAGGTGTTTGATTATAACTTAGTAGAATTTAACTTTTCATCAAATAGTTTTGCATAGCATCACGATTCTACTAACTATTTTCATAGGAACCTAGACACAGGAATAAGGAAGTCTCAACATGGCTTGCATAGCAATACTATCCTACACATGCTTATAGAAAAATAATCTACTCATGCATAGAAAATAATAGGACTTTTATGGGGGTGCGCCACTTGCCTTGACAACCGGGAGTGCAGCAGTTACAGTTGCAAGGATTTTCGTTTCCCTCCGAATAGTCTAACAAATAGAAATAAATAGCCACACATAAACACACAAGCAATATGTTCATACAAAGAAAAATATATGCTATTGCATGAGATGCAATAATTTATTTTAATGTCAAGAAACAATTATATGTATCTTTTTGAATGTTTGTGATGTATGCATGAATAAATTTTTAATTTGTTTTCATTTATTTAGACATGAATAAAGGGTCACATCAAGAGTTTTAGGTTCCTTAAATAAAAATTCATAATCAAATTTTTTAGAAATGACATTTGGGCAGAGGGCATCTAAACAAGTTTTTAGCAATTTGATTTACTCAAAAATATTTTTTCTAAATAAAGTTATGTCAAAAACACTTAAACTACTCTAAAAAATATTTGAAATTTTTGAATGTGTCAAAACAGAAAACTAATGAAGCCAAACCTTTCTACTGGTTCTAAGGATTCCAAATATATAAAAATATTTAAATTTGGATAAACAGGTAAAAAGTAATGATAAAAACAGTAAGCAGGGTGTTTTCTGCAAAACTGCCAATTATTTGATTTAAAAAGAATTCAGAAAATAATATCTGATGCGGTGCTGACACGGTGCTGACGCGGCGTACCTGCTCGGGTTTTTAAGTGAACTAATCTTGGCTGTCCGATTTAGATCTAACGATCTAGGTCAAAAGGACCGAAACCGAGCGGCGCGGCCGGCCGGAGGAGCTCCGGTGACCGAAGCGCACGACGACGCCATCACCGGCGTTCGCGCTCCCTACCTTCTACTGCGCTATGAGGATAGCGAGGCATACCCTGACGAAGAGGAGCTCGCGGCGAGGTTCATGGCGCGGTGTAGAAGAGCCGAGCGTCCTCCTCTTCTCGAATTCGCTCGCCGGAGATGTGCACGGCGGAGGTTCTCGTCGGTGAGCACGGACAGGGAGTTCGGCTGCGTAAGAAAACACGAGACCTTGTCACTAAGGTGCGCAATGACAAAGTGAAACGAGTGGGAGTGAAGAGAGGGCTCGAGGGGGACGCTGCTCACCGGAGTTCGTCGAACTTGTCGTCGGCAACGGCGGAGCTGCGGAGATGCTCGTGGGCGGCCTGGTGGCTCTCGGGGTGCGGGGCTTGGGGCAAAAGAGAGAGGGGGTCGAGGGGGTTCTTATAGGGGCAACGGCGAGTTAATTGGGGGAGTAAATCGCCGGGAATCAACGAATTGATTCAGCCGTTTCTCGGCTAGGTCGTGGGCGTGATTTGGGGAAGAAGGGGTCGCCGCCCCCGGGATGACCGGTGGGGCCCACCTGTCAGAGAGAGAGAGAGAGCGCGCGCGCGGGCGGGGATGGGCTGCTGGCGGGCTGTGGCGCTGCGCGCGCGGTAGATAGCTTGTGGGCTTCGGCCCACTTGCTGGCCTCGCTCGATTTTTCTTTTTATAATTCATTTTCTGTTTTTAAATCTTTTGAGTATAAAACAATTTCAAAACTATATCAAAACTTCTCAGAAAAATTCATAAAAATATAATTTGAAAATATTATTAAGAATAGATCCTTTTGATATCAATTTTGTCTAAGGTAAAGATAGAATAAAAAGGAATATTATTATAAATTCAATTAACAATTTAATGGACATAAAATCAATTAAAACATATATAAATAATTTAATTTAAATTCTATGTGATTTAAATGACAAGTTTAATGATGATGATGCATGGATGCAAAGTTTTAAATTTTTCTAAAAATTGGGATGTTACAAGTTGCAAAAGTGCACAATGTTCTTGTTTTACACTTTGATGTGTAGGAATTATCAAGAATACAAAAGGAAACCTTATTGGAGTCGAATTGGGACTTTCCATAAATCTGTCTGGAAACTATTTTCGAATATTGTCACGTTGACCCCCGAAGATGACGTCCAATAATCCTGGACTAAAAATTTGGCCCAATCCGAGTCCGGATGCTCCAGATATGCCCGTTTTCGTGAGGCCCAAGAGGGGTTGACGGAAATCCGACAGTCTATATAAAGAAGGAAATCTTAGGTCGTGAAGGACTCCTCCCCCCACAAATTCCAGCCACCAAAAGCGACGTTTTTGCCTCCCCCATGGATCCCATCTCCATGGGGGAGGGCTCCCAAGAATCCATGAAGGAGGGAGGCTAAGGGGCGGCGCTCCCCCAGGATGCCGGCGACGGGGAAGCACTTCCCCGCGCCGCCCCCGCCGCCGCCCTGCGCTCCTCGCTGCCCTCTCCGCCGTCTTCACCGCCATCTCCATCACCAACTCCTCCTTGTATTCAGTGGTTCATGCTCCCACAAACCTCTGTACCGTTCTATGACATGTTTGCGTAGTTATTTGTTGTTTGATTAGTTTGTTGAATGCATGAGGTTCATTAGAGTTGTATGTTGACATGGTACTGTCCTTTGGTGTCCATTATATTTGTGCACGCATGGATCAACACCCTAGGGTTAGTAGTATGTGCAAAGGAAGCGGGAAGTTCTGCCAGAGTGACAGAAACCTGAGGACTCAAACCGGTTAGTTGCACGTATGGGAGTAAGAGGACCATCGAACTTAAGGCTATGACTGGAGAAACCTTAATGCATTGTTAGTATTTACGGATGTTTGTGAACAATCCAACCATATAGTACTTGTAATCCCAAGTAGTGGAGTGCATGTATATTTAGCCTCTCCCACTTAGAAAACTGCATCGAAGACAATGAAATCAATATCTTCACTAATTAATCTTGGACAAAGCCACCACAATTACCACCACTTTTCCACACGCATGGTACTGTTAGTTTATGGTTACTTAGTATATCTTATTGCTTCGGCACTAACATTTACTTTATTGTATTTATTATCTATCAAAACTCTCTCTCATACCCGTATTATTGCTTTAGTTTATTTCCTAGATAATGCAAACGTTTGGTGTGCGTAGAGTTGTATCAGTGGTTGATAGAACTTGAGAACATTCATCCTACCTTTAGCTCCTCGTTGGGTTCGACACTCTTATCGAAAAGGCTACACACGATCGCCTATACTTGTGGGATATCAAGACCTTTTCTGGCGCCGTTGTCGGGGAGCAATAGCGTGTTTGAATATTCTTGTGTGCACTTTTTTTTTAAAAGTAGTTTTGACTTTCAGTTTTAAGTTGTTCTCTATCTTAGTATGGGTAGGGAATGCGAATTACAAAAAAATAGTTGTACTTGTTATCTAAAAACGATTTGAAAAAGGAAAGTGATTGGAACGATGAGTAATGGTTAAATGGGATCGACCTTGAACTCTTGTGTTCATGCCTATGAAACCAAAACAATTCTTTGCATGGAAGCTTTTCAGTTAGAATCCTGTATATATTATGTATATATTATACATATGCCTCTATATCATGAAAATATAATGTATAGATAACTTCTAGTTTGTTTATGATGCAAGTTTGCCACTTTGCTGCCTAGAAACAGATTTCTGTGCTTCACCGTATAAAATGTTTAAAATCACCAGAACGTGATATTGATCTGAAATTTTTTGAGTGCAAAGTACTTCTTAATACCTTATTCAATAGTTTTTACTTTTCTGATTTTAGGTACGTAGATAGGTCTAATAATTCGATCTTTACTGACGGTTTTTGTTTAGATAGATTCTTGTGCTTCACTGTAAAAATTCGTGATAAATCTCAGAAAAGGATTTTGACCTGAAACTTTTTGTGCATCAACCTGAGATCATAATCTGCATTTCATTAGTTTTAAGTTTTTTCATTTGATCTATGTACCTATCTCGTTGAGTGTCATCTTTACAGACTGTTCAGTTTTAGCAGATTTCTATTTTGTTTATTTAATATTATACTTATGGTTCAAAAGTTTTCGACGGACAACGGAAATAATAAACATTGGTATTAAAGTGTCTAATGTTTAATAAATATTATGAGATTTTGCAAATCTTGAACATGAGTAGATTTTATTTAATGAGTACTAACCCTACTAATGAGTTTTGTGAAGTTTTATGTGGATGTAGCTTATATTCTAATCAATATGGTGATATGGGATGAATAAGAAGACACAAGAGCTCAAGCTTGGGGATTCCCGAGACATCCCCGTATTCATCAACTAACATGAGGTTATCTCGTTTATACTCCATATTACCCGTCCACATGATATGTCTTAACTTGTATTATAGTTATTTTTATATGTCTTGGTTTTATATTTGTTAGTTTTATTATACTCTTTATTTTGTTTTGACTTCTTTACTTTCACTTATAAATTGAAAACAACAAAAATAGATTCTTTTGTTTTGCTTATTTGTCTGTTTGTTTTTTATTTTGATTTTATTTGGCTTTTACTTTTGATTTTCATTTAGAGTTTTCCTTACTGTAGCTAGCATGTTTAAGTATTTCTTAGCATCTGATCTATTAGTATATCAAAAATAAAGTATCAAGCTTTACACATTTAGCTTAGTTGATATATATGGTGCCTAGCTGAAAGGCGTTAAAGAAAAACGCTTATGTATAACAACCCACTTTTTATTCCTGTTATTTTATTTTATATTGAGTCAAGCAACATGTCTATATCTGTAGAAATTCCTTTGTATCTTTACTTTATTGCATTGTTATGTCAAGTTAAGCCTCTAGTTAAAAGTTGATGCTAAATTTAGATTCCTGCGCATAAACAGTTTTCTGCTGTCCACCGTTAAATTCATAACTCTTCACAGATAATTACGAATGACCTGCCCTTTTTTGTGAGTAATACTCAGATATATATGAAACTTTCATTAGTTTGGAGTTTTCCTATTTGAGCAAGTTAAGTGCCTCGAAACAATTCGTCTTTATGGACTGTTCTGTTTTTGACAGATTCTATCATTTATTTTGCAATGCCTCTTTTTCTATTTTGATTGGATATTTTTATTACATGAAGTATCACTGGATGTGGCTGTCCAGTATCATCGGTAGAAATTGTGTTCCTACATATATCATAATTTTTCGTGCACTAACCCTCTAGTGAAGATTAGTCTAAGTTTGGTGTGGAGGAAGTTTTCAAGGATCAAGAGAGAAGGATGATATAATGTGATCAAGAAGATAGTAAAGTCAAAGCTTGGGGATGCCCCGGTGGTTCACCCCTAACATATTTCAACAAGACTCAAACGTCAAAACTTGGGGATGCCAAAGGCATCCCCTTCTTCATCAACAAACTATGAGGTCCATTCTAGTGAAACTAAATTTATGTGCTTTTCTTGAAACGTCTGTTTGTTTTTGTTATTTTCATTCTCTGAATAAAATGGAACGTAGCATTCATTTGTGGGAGAGAGACACGCTCCACTTTTTCTTATGAATACTCGTACTCTTCACTTATATTCGTTAAATATTCGTTTGGCTTTTAGCTCCTGTTTTTCATGCATCTCTTATTTAGTGCTGTTAATTCTTATATGATATACTCTCTTGTTTCATTGTTAAATATTTGAAGGGATTATATTAAAATAAGTTGATCATCACATCCTTTTATTTATCTCTTGTTTGAAGAGGTGGTTTAAAGTTTGGTAAACTTAAAAATGATGTGTAAATGATATTATTTAGTACTTTATGTTTTCTTATGGTTGGTTTCAACTAGCTAATAGTGTATATTATGTCATTTTGATCTTAACATGCATTGTTTTGTTCATAATAGAATATGACATTGTGGTATCCTCCTCTGAATAATTCATTTGAATTGACTTGGCACATGCTTACACATGTTATGACTGAAAATAAAAAGTCAATGAAGTCTTGATGATTTATTTTGCCTCGGAGTTCTAGTATCATTTTTAGGCCTCCGTTAATTTTATTTTGTCACAAGCATGATTATGACGGTTATTGCTCTCTTGAATTGTCGCTTTCCCATATTTTGATAGCCTCCACTTGTACTAAGCTGAAAATGCTTGTGCTTCCAAATCTCTGAAAACCAAGTTATTCCAAAGAATCCACCATAAATATCTATGCATGGCAATTTGAAACCATTAAAGTAAATTTTCATGTGCTATCTTTAAAACCTTCAAAGACTTCTCAATTTGTGCCACTGTTTTGAGCTCATGAGGAAGTAGTAGTTGGGCTTGTTATCTTCCTTACTAATTAAGTAATTGACTTGCATGCTACATCTGCTCGTCATTAATTTTGCAAAGGGCTGGTTAGACCATTATAATATCAAAAAGATATGAGAAAAAAATGGCCACTCCTCCATGGTTTGAGATTGTTTGGTGGGCACCCGAGGATTCGGTTAGCCATGGTTATCTTAGCAAGGTTGGGAGGAGTATCAAGCAATCAAAATGAATAAATATAAAGATGCATATTATAAGTGCTTTGTTTTAAAAATAATTCGGAACCGCTCTCAACTTGCTTAGCATGGAAGATAACAAGAACTCTATTGCCATTCGTTGACCAAACAACCACCACTCAAAAACAATTTTATCTCCATTATCAAAATTATATGAAGCTCTAGCACATGTTAAATCCATACTTCCCGCAATGAAGGGCATATCTTTTTGTCGGCCCAGTGGGGACTGGGGTGTGCAGAGCCCACTCTCCCCAGGCCTCGCACGCTGACAGATCAGACGAAACGACTAAGCACCAAGCCACCGATTGGAGAGACCCTCGAGAGGCAAATCCTCTTGAGGTTCTGAAGAGAAAGCGAAGGCCTGAAGAGGACCCGCGCTTCAAGAGACTCTCCCAAGGCCCCACGCGCCTGGAGAGAAGTCAACAGAAATCACTCCGCAGGCCGCCTCGGGCCTGTGGAGAAGCTTCGCGGCCAAGGAAGTACTGCAGTGCGCACATGGCCTCTGCAGCGGCCACAAAGTGATGCGGGCACTCCCTTTGCCGTTTTGGTGTTAAAGCAGTCAATAAAGTTGCGCCGCCTGTGCCAGGACACCCGGGACTTTCCTCTATTCTTATAAAGTGGCTGAACGACACAACGCTCCATGAAGATCGTCATCGTGGGCTCCACCACGATCATTGCCGCCTCTGCGAGCCGTTCTGCGCGGTCTGCAGCCTGTCAGCCACCGCGCCCAACTTTATCGCCGATGGACCGCGTCCATGGAAGATTGAGCAGCGGTGGACTCCAACCCCTCCGCTCCACCACCGTGTGGGAGCCCACCTTGGACACCATGCACAAGGAAGACGCCCGTGGCGCCTATAAAAGGAGCAAGAGCTCCACCGTAACAAGGGGTCGGCCAATTACTTGCCAAATATTTGTAAACCCTAGTCCAGCTAATAGGATAGCCTTAAGCTGGAGGAGGAAGACGACCATTGCTTCCCTCTCCAAGTACGAGCTGCCTGTAGAGAGCCCTCGGCAGGCTCAGTTGTACTGTAACCTCTCCAGTGCAATACAGACAAGCAGGAGTAGCGGTGTCACCTCCTCCTGAGGGCCGTGAACCTGGGTACGGGCCGGTGTCCATCTCTGTCGTGGGTGTTCCTCTTCAGGCCCGGCAAGCACTGTCGTCGTGCCTCTCGAGGGTCTCTTGACCTCCGTGTTCAATCCCTCTCTTGAACTTCTCTTCAGGGTGTGACCACCCCTGTTCCGTGGGAGTCACTATCGGACATTTGGCGCGTCAGGTAGGGGATTGAGACGCGTCAACGACCTTCGAGCCGCCTCCGCGCCATGACGAGCACCCGCGCTACTTGCGCCGCCCGCGCCAATAGACGCTCACCAGAAGGAGCTCGCGGACTCCATCCCGCGCGGAACGGTCGCGCGCGGACGGCGGAGACGCCCCCTCCGTGAGGAGCGCGCCAACTCCGGCCCTCACATGGAGGAGCCCGAGCACAACTCCGAGCACCAGGAGGACGCGCAGTCGTCGCATCCGACGCAGCGCCCAAGCGGCTCCGGCCCAGGGAGGACGGACCCCGCACCGCACACCGCTCTACTCATGGCGGAAGAGCTTCTCCGCTATCAGCCTACCGCTGAGGCCCACGAGCAGTGGCTGGAGCGCCTTAACCACCTCGTCGGCATCGCCACAACTCGCCCTGCTCCGTCACAGTCCATCGTGAACCCCTCCCTCGCGGGCATTGTTGTGCCTGACGCGCCTCCGCCTCCACCAGGGCCTGCACCGGTTGCGACGCAGAGGGCTGCCTCCCACACGTCCTCGCCTCACGACTGCCTGATCGTTCAGCGCGCCGCGCCAGACGCACGTGTGGGGATGGAGCTCCAGCGCAACCGCCAGAACCGCCTTGTGGAAGAAATCGGCCAGGCGGGCCAGAAGAACCGCAGCGCGCTGCAGCACGGGGTCGGCACGTACGCCACAGGCTGCATGACTTTCACCCGCTCCCTGCGCCGCGTGGTATGGCCCCCAAGGTTCAGGCCGGTTATCCCCAAGGGCTACGACGGCTCCAGCAACCCCATCAAGTTCCTGCAGCTTTACACCACTTCCATCCAGGCGGCAGGCGGAGACGACAAGGTCATGGCCAAGTGGTTCACTCACGCGCTTCGCGACTCTGCGCTGTCGTGGCTCCTGAACCTCACTGAGGACTCTGTGAACTCTTGGGAGTAGCTCTGCAAGCAGTTCGTCTCCAACATCAAGGGGACATAAGAGCGCGCGCTCACCCACAACGACCTACGCGCTGTGGTACAGAAGAAGGATGAGACCCTCCGCAAGTACATCCAGCGCTTCATCCAAGTTCGCAACAAGATACCGAACATCCCTGACACCCAAGTCATCACCGCCTTCCGCGAGGGCGTGACGAACAATAGGATGCTCGAGAAATTGGGCATCCACGACAAGCTCACCTCTATGGTAAAGCTGTTCGACCTGGCTGACAAGTGCGCCAAGGCTGAAGAGGGACTCCTCTTCGTCAAAATGTCCTCGAGAGGAGGACGAGCACACTGAGGGGTCCAGGAGCCAGAAGAAGAAGAAGGAGCCCAAACACAAGGCCACCACGGTCCTCGCGGCAGAGCCTGCCGCTAAGGGCACCCGCAGGGACTCTCCCGAGCCTGGGGAGAGAAAGGACGACCATCGCCCATTCTGCATCTAGCACAACAGGCGCGGCCACTCTACGGAGACTTGCTTCGACCTCAAGAGGCTGAGCACGGAGCGCTAACAAGCAGAGGGAAGCGGCAGCCGCGGTCGAGGCCGTGGCTACCGCGGCAGCGGGCGCAAGGCCGGCTACTAGAAGCCATCAAGCCATCAGGCCAATGCCGCTGAGAGGAACGACAACCTCCCTGACGAGGAAGATGGAGGCTACCAAGATCCAAGAGGCGCCATTGCCTGCATCCTCGGTGGGGCACAGGCGCCCAAATCGAACAATCAGTTCAAGCAGTTCGCTCGCGAGCTCAACGCCGCCCATCCCAGCCTCGAGACCTCCAGGCCCCTCAAATGGTCGCAGTACACCATCGCCTTCGATGCTCAGGACCACCCCAAGTCCACCAAGACTGTTGGAACCCTCCCGCTGGTCTGTAGATGTTGGGGATATATCAACTAGGGGTATAACCAACATGGATAATTCCGGCTAGTCCAGGGTGGCCCAAGGGTGGTAAGGCCTTAGCCTGCCGGGCGGCCCAGATAGCTGACGTACAAGGAAGTAGGCGGACGGTCCAAGGAAGGCGGAAGGCCGAAGCCCATCCAGCCACCAAGCCCAAGACGGAAGACGGCAACTAAGCCGGCTAGGTCTAGGACTCTGTTTACTTGCTGGACAAGTACTTACCTTGTACCCTGGGGTCTGGCCGCCTATATAAGCCGGCCACCAGGGAGCCTTTAGGGCAGACGCTTCAATAGGCATCATACACATTGTAACCTGTTCACGGCTATTGCCTCATAGTGAATTATAGCAGCACGTAGGATCTCGCCACCGCCGTGGGATCCGAAGCTGGGTAAACTCGTCGTGTTCAATCCCGTCCTCGACGACACCAACCTTCTTCCCCACAATCCATACGTAGGCTAGAGGACCCCCGTCTCCTATCAATTATGCCGATACCACGACAGTTGGCACCCACCGTGGGGCATAAGGTTCCTGGCGTCACGTTCCAGGCGGGAACACTTGGCGGCGTGGGCAAGCAGATCGCCGTTGGTCGCATCACAAGGTATGGCGGCCATAGATACGTCAACTCGGATGAGTCCTGGCTCCCGGCGGACGACTACCTTATCGGATGCGCAATCGTACCGATCGGAGGGATCGACGTCTTCATCGGGTACACGCCAGAGGCGTACGGCCTACCGCGTTTCTACAACCCCACCCACCAACCCTTCGACCAAGCAGTTGACCGACAAGATGGATCTGAATCCGCCTTCTCCCAGGAGTCGGCCGAATCTGATTTCCACTTTGTCGGAGTTGTCGGACTGGGATCAGACTCCCAGCCGGAAAACAACGATCCTGAGTCAATCCTCCCTGCTCTACAGGAGGATGCGATGTCAGATGCCGGATCCAGATCTACCGTTCAAGTCAACGTAGATTCTGACTCTGATGATGATGCTAGTCTCTTCGAAGAGAAGATCAAAACCCGCTTTTCCAGTGGTAATCCGGCTCCTTCAGAGGGCACAGCGGATACTGACATGCCTGACAAGCTGGCTATGATGGTTGTTGTCGGTCACGAGACAACCCCAGTTACTTCGGAGGCGCAAAACAAGCCGGCGGAAGATGCCGGCGACACCACTGCCGGCCAACTCATTGAAGTTCCGACAAGGTGCGCGCAAATAAGAAAACTGGCCTCAAGAAAGGCGGCAGCAGCAAACCCACGGATTTGCTCTCCGTCATCAAAGAAGTAGACGAGATCATGAATACTCCGGTGAATAAAGACACCCCACTCGACGAAGTGGAAGAGCTTAGGCTTAACATGCTTAAGCACTTTGACTTCCTGCGAAAAAGAGAGGAGCACGTTGAGAGCCTTGCGAAGAAGATCGAGAAAGAACAGGAGAAGATGTCGGCCAAAACAAGCCGGCAACTCTTCGAGTAGAAAAGGTCATCAAAAAACCGCCATGGAAAAGAGCCGCCTACGCAAGCGACGACAGCGGCTCAAGATCTAGGGTTCGACTGGCGTACGGCACCACAACGCGTGGACAGAAGGGGAGATGTTGTCTTCTGCACCCCTGTCCTCAACGCGGCCGCCGCGCTAGATACCCTGGACGACAACACTTACACGGCAGAAGAAAAGTTGGCCAACGCAAGACACTTCGTGAGCAAGGCCCTAGAACAACAAGCTCGCGCTGATTCCTATGGCCACATGGCGGATGCTCGCGGGGGGGACCTAGAGTCTAAGTCGGGACAGTGCAAAGCTGCACCCGGCACCGACCCCGAAGGCCCGTCTGGCTCCAGTAGCCATGGCGACAAAAGGAAGGCAACGCCACCTCCAAAGAAGGCGCCACCGCCAAAGCCAAGGCGGGACGAGAATTCAAGGACAGGAAGCAGAGGAGACCTGCCACCTCCATCCCAGCCAAGACGCGACAACGGCGGTAGCCGGAACAACAGGCCACCGCCTAGAAAAGATGTCGGCAACGACCCTCCCAGGAGAGGTCGAAGCCGGTCTCCGCAGCGTAGCACCGGCAGCAAGAAGAGAGAGGAGGTAGAAGGGCCCAGGCGCAGCATAAACCGGGCAGCGCAGGACGAGCCGGACGCAAACAGAGGCGCACGGCAGCTCGATCCAAAAGACGCACGACACCGCCTACAAGACATAGCAAGAGGAAAGGAGCCGCTATACTCTGGACCAAAGTGCTTCGGTGACGCCATCCGCAGAGAGCCGTTCCCTAAGGAAATGACATCAGTGTCAAAAAACTGTTCTAGGTACAACGGCCTCGTTAAGCCGGACTCATGGCTATCCGATTATGCCATGGCCATAGAAATTGCCGGCGGGAGCAGCTATATTGCCGTCCGCTACCTACCTCTCATGTTGGAAGGCACGGCAATAGCTTGGATCGACAACCTTCCTGAAAAGTCCATCCATAGCTGGTACGACATGGAAAAGGTTTTCTCCCAGCACTTCCAAGGAACATACAAGCGTCCAAATACCTACACGGATTTGCAACGCTGTATCCAAAAGCCGGACGAAACCATGACATATTTTGTCAGCCGTTGGATATCCGAAAAAGCCAACTGTCATGGTGTTTCGGACGCACAGGCTATCCACGCCTTCTACACGGGCCTACAGAAGAAGTCCTTGCTCCTTCATAGGCTCGTCCGCGAGCAAATCACGGACCTTGGTGAGATGCTCAACCTGGCCACCCAATACGCGGCGGCGGATGACGGCGCCCGGGATGATGACCCAGACGTCAGCAGGGAACGCCGGCAAAAAGAAGTGTAAGAATAAGAAAGATAGTCGCGAAGCCGGCTCAGGGCCTAAGGCGGCACGAATCACTTATGAACAGGCAAAGCTTTTGCCATGTCCCATCCACGCCTCACTGGGCAAGGTCAACCATATGCTTGGCGAGTGCCGTTTCATGGACGACTTCAAAAAGGACCCCACAGTCGGCTTGAACTCAAAGAAGTCAAAGAAGAACGACAAGAAACACAACAAGGAGGATGAGGATGACGACGACATGTCTATCTCAAGCGAAGACGACGCAGCCGCCAAGAAAAAGAAGCCGTATCCGAAGGTCAAAGAATCTCTTGTGTGCTTTGTCGGCACGCCTTCGGCTAAGGCCGATAAGGCGGAAATGCGCGAGCTCAACGCGACAATGCCTAACGTCCCTCAGTACTTGAACTGGTCGGAAGCAACAATCACTTGGGACCGGTCCGACCACCCTGACCACGTTCCTCACCCAGGCAAGTACGCCCTTGTCGTCGATCCCATTGTCGACAACTTAAGACTCACAAAGGTACTTATGGATGGCGGCAGCAGCCTCAACATCCTGTACTATGACACACTAAGCCGCATGAGCCTATCAGAGGATCAGCTGGACCACAGCAACCTCACTTTTCATGGCATAGTGCCCGGCAGGCAAGCAAAGTCAATGGGGAGCATCAGGCTGAAGGTAACTTTCGGACCAAAAGAGAACTACCGCTCAGAGTTTCTACGGTTCGAAGTTGTCCCCTTCAAAAGCGCCTATCATGCAATCTTTTGACGACCGGCTTTCGCCAAGTTCATGGCAAGGCCGTGCTACATATACAACAAGCTTAAAATGCCGGGGGAAAACGGAACCATCACGATTTCCAGCAACTTCAAGAAAGCCAAGGAGTGCGAGCGTGGCATGGCCGCCTTCGCAGAAGCCGTCATCTACAAGGAAGAACTCGCGCTGCTCGGGGCGGATTCAGACAACTCCATGCCAAGGCCAAAGATTGATGTCAAGAAGACCTTCGAAGCTTCAGAAGACACCAAAAAGGCGGACCTCATCCCAGGTGACAAGTCTAAGCAAGTTGTCATCGGCTCCAAACTTGACAGCAAATAGGAAGGCGCGCTCGTCGAGTTCCTCCGTGAGAATCGTGACATCTTTGCATGGTCGCCTTCCGACATGCCTGGTGTACCGAGGGAACTTGCCGAGCACTCGCTCAACGTCATAAAAGGATCCAAGCCGGTGAAGCAAGCAACAAGACGCTTTGGAGATGAGAGACGCAAGGCTATAGGAAAGGAGATAAATAGGCTGAAGGCCGCCAATTTCATAAAAGAAGTTGTACACACCGATTGGGTGGCAAATCCTGTACTTGTTCCAAAGAATAATAAAGAGCTGAGGATGTGTATTGACTATACCGGCGTTAACAAGTGCTGCCCAAAGGATCCCTTTGCGCCGCCTTGAATTGACCAAGTCGTAGACTCCACAGCAGGCTCCGAGCTGCTTTGTTTTTTGGACGCCTACTCAGGATACCACCAAATCAAGATGAGAGAGTCGGATCAGCTGAAAACATCTTTCACCACTCCATACGGGACTTTCTGCTACATTACAATGCCTTTTGGCCTTAAGAATGCAGGGGCAACATACCAGCGCTGTATGCAAAATTTCCTGCACGAACAGATCGGCCGCAATGTTCACGTCTATGTAGACGACATCGCGGTAATGTCAAAAAAGAAGGTAGATCTCCTAGAGGATTTGGAAGAAACGTTTAAGAATCTCCGGAGGTATCAGATGAAACTCAATCCCGCCAAGTGCGTTTTCGGCGTTCCAGCCGGCAAACTGCTCGGGTTTATCGTCTCAGAACGAGGGATCGAGGTTAACCGGGAGAAGATCAAGGCCATCCAAAACATATCCAGACCTACTTGTCTGAAGGACGTGCAGCGCCTAGCCGGATCGGCGGCAGCCGTCAGTCGTTTCATAAGCCGCGTAGGGGAAAAGGCAATGCCTCTCTACCGGCTATTGAAGAAATCCGACAACTTCGAGTGGACAGCAGAGGCAGATGTCGCCTTGCAACAACTTAAGGAGGCCCTCATATCCGCTGCGATATTGGCAGCACCTCGATCACAGGAACCAATGCTGCTGTACATCGCGGCAACAGGAGCTGTTGTCAGCGTTGTCTTGGCTGTGGAAAGAAAGGAGAACGAAGCCGCGACGAGTGAGCAGCGACCGGTCTACTTCATCAGTGAAGTATTCTCCGCCTCCAAGCAGAGGTATCCGCATTACCAAAAGCTGGCTTATGGTGTATTCTTCGCCGCTAGAAAGCTTAGGCATTACTTCCAGGAACACACAGTGACAATAGTCAGCAAGGCACCGTTGGGAGACATAATCAACAATGCAGAGGCAACAGGTCGAGTTGCCAAATGGGACATCGAACTTACCGCCTTTGATATAGTCTATAAACCACGGACCGCCATTAAGTCTCAAGCGCTTGCAGACTTTGTCGCCGACTGGACAGAGGCCATGGAGGAAACGACACTCCCCGAATCAGAATATTGGGTCATGCACTTTGACGGATCAAAGATGCTCAAAGGCTCGGGGGCTGGAGTCGTTCTACGCACGCCTAAAGGTGACAAGCTTAGCTACGTGTTACAAATCCACTTCACAGCAACCAACAACGTTGCCGAGTACGAAGCCTTGCTTCATGGGTTACACGTGGCAAACGACCTAGGCGTCAAAAGAATCCTCTGTTATGGCGACTCAGATTTGGTCGCGCAGCAAGTAAGCGGAACATGGGATGCGAAAAGCGCAACAATGGCGGCTTACAGAGCCAAAGTTGACGAATTCGCAAAAAACTTCGCGGGCTACGAAGTCCGGCATGTTCCAAGAGCTGAGAACGAGGCGGCGGACACACTTGCAAGACTAGGATCGGAACGCAAAAAGGTACCAAAAGATATATTCCTGGAGCATTTGCACAAGCCATCCATTAAAGGCGCCGATTTGATGGACCCCGATGCAGAAGAACCGGTAGAAGCGGCAAGTCTCGCTGTCTACTTGACACAGCCGGATTGGACAGTCCCATATCTCGATTTTCTAATCGACAGAAAGTTGCCGGAGGACGATGAGGTGCTAAAAAGGCAGATCATAAGGCGAGCCAAGGCATTCACGATAATAAAAGGCGAGCTATATAAGCGAAGCACGTGCGGCATCTATCAGCGGTGCATACAGCCGGAAGAAGGCCGGGAAATTCTGAAGGACATACATATTGGCACCTGCGGGCATCATGCTTCCGCCAGGTCCATTGTATCCAAAGCTTTCCGCCAAGGTTTCTACAAGCTCACCGCCAAAGAAGACGCCGAGAACATCGTAAAGACATGCAAAGGCTGCCAGTTGTACGCTCGTCAACCTCACTTGCCGGCACAGGAACTAAGGACGATCCCAATCACCTGGCCGTTCGCGGTCTGGGGCTTAGACATGGTGGGTCCCTTCAAAAAGGCGCGTGGTGGGTACACCCACCTATTGGTCGCTGTCGACAAGTTCACCAAATGGGTCGAGGCTAAACCGATCAGCAAACTTGACGCACGAACAGCCACCAATTTTCTCCGGGGAATTATCTCTCGGTTTGGAGTTCCACACAGCATTATCACCGATAATGGCAGCAACCTGTCTCAAGGCGACATAGAAGAATACTGCAGCGATCTGGGTATCCGGCTTGATTTGGCATCCGTGTCACACCCTCAATCCAATGGACAAGTAGAGCGTACAAACGGCCTAGTCTTATCAGGACTTAAGCCTCGTCTCGAAGCTCCATTACACAGGGCAGCCGGCGCTTGGGCAGATGAGTTACAGTCGGTACTATGGAGTTTGCGCACAACGCCAAACAGGTCTACCGGCTACACTCCTTTCTTCTTAGTATATGGCGCTGAGGCAGTGCTACCTACCGACATGAAGTACGATTCCCCAAGAGTTCAAGCCTACATCGAGCAAGACGTAGAAAGTGCAAGACATGATAGCCTAGACCTGCTAGACGAAGAAAGAGACGTCGCTCTCCATCGCTCCGCCTTGTACCAGCAACAACTTCGCCGCTATCATAGCCGGAGAGTGCGGAAGCGAAGCTTCAGAACAGGTGACCTGGTTCTCCGCCTAATTAAAGACAGAAAAGGCTTGCACAAGTTATCCCCGCCATGGGAAGGACCGTTTATAGTCACAAAGGCGCTGCTCAATGGTTCCTACTACCTGGCCGACATCCGCGACGAAGACGAAAAGAAAATGCGCAAGAAGGCGGCAGGAAAAAGGGGAACCAAGCGCAAAAAAGGCATTGACGATCCGTTCGAGCAAACAAGACGGCCTTGGAATATTGAGCAGCTACGTCCTTTCTACACTTAGCAATTTATAATTGTAATAAGTTAAATATGATTATGAAATAAAAGTCTATGGTTCCTCATCTGTGTTGAAAAGCATGCCATCTTTTGTCCTTTCTTGCAATCATACTTCCCCTATGTATCTAAGTTACCTATTTTCTAGCTCCGTGCAAAGGTTCAAACTGGTAGATACTTGCAGCTTTCGAGCCAACCCAAAGAAAAAATAAATTTTTTTGTGCCGCCTAATTCCTTTACCTCTGATTACTTATATGTGGTTCGCCTAGTAGTGTGTCTTTGACACCAACATGTTGGCTTTGGTCTCCGATTCTAAACGCATGGTTTAGCCCTGGTTGTTTCAGCTAAAGTTACCGGCTGAGGTTTCGTCAACATACAAAAAGTCAAACATATAAGTCAGGGTAAAATTAAGGCGGGCCATATAAATAAAGACAAAATAAAACTTGTCAGCTAGTTTCCGCCTAACAGAGCAGCAACAAAAGTATATACAAATATAACAAGTCAATGTTGCATTGTTTCAGGGGCCGACAAGTAAGGCTAATAGGAGGCAAGGACAGAAAAGATATGGCTCGGGGGAGCGTCTACATCAAGCTTGGGGGCTAACAACTTCAGCCCCGGAACTATCACTCCCCTCCGCCTCGGCCGCGCCGGCAGCTTCAGCTCCCTCTCCGCCAGGCACAGGATGGCGCCGAGAGAAGATTGAAGCGTCAACCATATCGGCAACACGCGTGGCGTAGCCGGCAACGTTGTCCAGAACAGCGGCCGGCTCAACCTCGATGCCGTCTTCATATGTTGACGACATGCCTTCAGTGACGGCTTCTATCTCCGCCTCGGGGTAGTGCGCCATGAATAACCCAAGTGCGGTCTTGGCACCACCCCGCGCCGCCGACTTCAGCGAGCTCTTGTGCAGTTTGTTCGCCTGCTCCAAGATAGCGGGCACGTCGCTGAACTCGGTCGGTTCCTGGCTGCCGGAGGAGGTGAAGAACTTGGCGGCAAACCGCTTGGACGCCGCCAAAGTCTCGGTGATCAGTTCGGCTAAACGCGCAAGGTGATCCAGGCGGGGGCTGACAACCTTGTCATCGCCTAAACCGGCGGGAACTGAATCAAAAATGAAGCCATTAGTCTGGCTCAGGCTAAAGCAAAATGGCAACATCAAATAAAGAGTAAGAAATTACCAAGGGCCGAGTTATGGAAAGCGGACAGCTCAATCATATGAGTTGCCAGCGCATCCTCCGCAGTTTGGGCGCGAGAAGTCTGCTTGGAGATTTCCTCGGCAGCCGTCTTCTCCGCCTCCGCCAACTTATTGTGCAGGCTTTCCAGCTCACCAGTGAGCTGGCTAGATTCCTGCGCAAATTTGAGTTGCTGGGCCTCCATCTCCTTCTGGTGAGCCTCCTTCAACTCCAAGTTGGCGGCCGCCAAATCAGAAGCTTCATTCATAAGAGCTTGCATATTAGTGTACGCCTTCAGAATATCCTGGGCGTGGTCTAGCAGTTCTACAAATATGGATTCGCTAACTAAATGATTGACGGCAACATAAGTCGACAGTAGAGCTGAAGGCGAAGAGGATTAACCCTACCTTCATCTTTTTTGCGGGCCGCCTCCAACTCGGCAATCCGCAGGTCCTTGGCCTCGCACTCCTTCTTCAGGTCGCGGCAGCGCCGGTTTATCTCGACTCGGGAGGAGACAAGCTCGACGTTGGCGGACACAAGGCCCTGCAGGACAAAACAAAGGCATAAAACACATTGTCAAATAACCACTAAGCCGGCAGTCAAAATTTCATTTATTTTTGACTTGCCATCTAAGTGCTCGGGGGAAAGGCTATGTATATGCCGAGTGGTAAAAACTGACAGATAGGTCGCCCTCCAAGTCGGCGAAGGCATGCGAGGCGAAGTTGGCAAAAGCCAAAGTTGACTCCTTGGCCTCCTTAAAGGTGGACCAAGGGTCCCTGACCTTGCCGCCTCCCGCAGTCGGGGCTGCCCTCCGAGACCCGCCGGCAGTCGACTCCAGCAACCCTTCATTGGCGGCGCGCGATTGAGCGGCTTCATCGGCCGTAGCCTCAGCCAGCAGTAGGGGAGTCTTGGGCGCGCGGTCGGTGGAAGAGGCCCTTGGCGGAGCGCCAGAAGCCGGAGCCGGGGGCTGACGACGAGCGTCGCCCATAAAGCTGCCGGCTTGGAGCTGAGGAGTTGGCGGCACGGTAGCCGGCGAGCTGCCTTGTGGCCGCTTACCCTTGCCAAGAAGCCTGGTCGTCAACCGGGAAGTTGCGACCCTTTCCCTGTCAATAAAAAGCAAGCACAGTCAATTGGGTGCCAGTATTAAAGAGGTTTGTCGTCTATTAAAGGCAAAATTGAGTACCTTCGGGGGATATTAATCCCCGTGTTCTCGCCAAGGTTGGCGAGAGCCGGCTCGGTAGCCGATGCGATCCGTTTCTTCCTCTCGGCATTCACCGTAGAGGAAGCGGCGTCGGATGCCTTGCGCTTCTTCATCTTCCCGGCTTCCGACTCGTAGAAGTCGGGAGCCAAGTCATCCTCCCCTAAGGCGGAGAGCTGAAAAAGAAGACAAGCTTAATGGAGCTCAATTTTAGCCGGCGAAGCTATCAAACAAGGGGCAAGGAAGAAGATATTTACCTCGAGGGGAGGGTTGTCGTGGGTGTGCATAGGCACGCCCTCCACCGCCTTCACCAGCCCCGCCTTGACAAGGCTGCGGAGCCGGAATGCCAGGTCGGCAACCGGCAACATCTCTTCGCAACACGGAGAGAGGCCGTGTCAGTAGGCGAATACTGACACATTTTGTGCGGGCTGTACCGCAGGGGGAGGATCTGCCGGCCGAGCCAGCAGATGACGGTGTCGACCCCATCCAGCAGAGGGGGAGCCATTGTCCGCGTGAGGAATTCAATCCGCCTTTGAATAAGGCGGAGTTCCTCCGTCAGCTTGGGCACCGCCTTGTCCCAGCAGGGCCGGGGCATAGGTGGCGCGTTGACGAATTCCGGGATGCCAACTTGGCGGCCCGAAGCTGCCATATCTTGGCAGTAGAAGAAGGTGGAGGTCCAGCCCTTGACGGACTCAAGGTATGGTATCTTAGGATACCATTGGCGGCCCTGACGGCAGTTGATGGTGACGCTGCCGCAGGTTGCCAGCCCGCCGTCCGGCACCGTCTGTCGCCGGCAACGGAAGCAATATCTGAAGAAGTCTAAACTAGGCCTAATACCTAGGTAGCCTTCGAACAGAGCTGTGAAGCCGGCTAGGACTAATATGCTATTGGGTGCTATGTTGTGTGGCTGGAGCCCATAATGATCTAGAACCTCGCTAAAGAAGGCGGAAGGCGGAAGCGCCATTCCCCTAACCAAATGGGAGGTGAGGATTACCCGCTCCCCGGCTCTCGGGGCCGGGATGACGTCTCCATAGGCGGCCCTCCACCGGCAATCTTCCCGAGTGGGGAGGTAGCCGACGGCCTCCAAATTTTGCTGGGCGTCTTCGTCGACTATGGAAGGTAGCCAGTAGCAGGACCCGAGGTCCGCCGCTTCCTCTTCCTCGTCGACGGGGGCGCCCGCAGTCGTCATCGCCGCGGTGGTTGGCGGAGGAGCCGAAGGACCCGCCGCTGGCGCGCCCTCGGTGGAAGTCCGGGGGGTGACGGTGGCGACATTGCCCGTCGCCGCCGTCGCGGGACGGGTTATCGCGCCGCCCATCGCCGTCGCGGGCGCGGTCTCGGTCGCCGGACCGCTCGACGCCGTGGAAAGAGTCTGCCCGGTGGACATCGCCGTGCGGAGAGGTCGTCGGAGGAGACAAGTTCGCTGGAGTTCGCTCGGAAGCAAGAAGCGGAGAAGTGGAAAGGGCAAGAGGGCACGGAGAGCAAAGGCAGGGTGGTGAAAATGGACCGTTTGGCTACCTATTTATAGGGCCAGGCGTTGCTCCCTGTGCAACGGCGCTTTTAGTCGGACACGTGTCCAGCATCCGTTGCAGCACACGATTGCACGATCTCCACGCCTCCTCTTTTCCCGTAATTTGTGATCACGGCGAGATTCCCGCCTAGACTGTTTTCAAATTGTCGTGAGCTGGCTAGGTGGAAACCGTCAAGAAGAATGTTCGGCAAGATTGCCGAGTAGCCGTCTTTTCCCATGATGGATAAAGGCGGCCGCATGTCAATGTCAAGACACGCATGCCTCGTTGATTTTCAGAATGGTTCAAGTCCTGCAGCCGTCAACTTTGGCAGATGAAGAATCGAGAAGAAGTCGGCGCCTGGAGAACTTCAACCTTTCTGGGGGCTAATGTTGGGGATATATCAACTAGGGGTATAACCAACATGGATAAATCCGGCTAGTCCAGGGTGGCCCAAGGGTGGTAAGGCCGAAGCCTGCTGGGCGGCCCAGATAGCTGACATACAAGGAAGTAGGCGGACAGTCCAAGGAAGGCGGAAGGCCGAAGCCCATCCAGCCACCAAGCCCAAGACGGAAGGCGGCAACTAAGCCGGCTAGGTCTAGGACTCTGTTTACTTGCCGGACAAGTACTTACCTTGTACCCTGGGGTCTGGCCGCCTATATAAGCCGGCCACCAGGGAGCCTTTAGGGCAGACGCTTCAATAGACATCATACACATTGTAACCTGTTCACGGCTATTGCCTCATAGTGAATTATAGCAGCACGTAGGATCTCGCCACCGCCATGGGATCCGAAGCTGGGTAAACTCGCCGTGTTCAATCCCGTCCTCGACGACACCAACCTTCTTCCCCACAATCCATACGTAGGCTAGAGGACCCCCATCTCCTATCAATTATGCCGATACCACGACAGTAGCCCCACCATCGACAACATCGCCGTCTCCAAGACACTCATCGATGGTGGAGCAGGCCTGAATGTCATCTCAATTGAGACGTTCGAAGCGCTTCAAGTTTCCTACGAGCGGCTAATGCCCTCTAGGTCCTTCATGGGAGTCACCAGCGGCTCAATCGAGCCACTGGGCAGGTCAGGCTTGCCGTCACATTCGGCAGGAAGGATAACTACCGCACCGAGCACATCGACTTCGATGTTGCGCACATCGGTTTGCCGTACAACGCCATCCTCGGCTACCCCGCCCTCGCGAAGTTCATGGCCATCACGCATCATGCCTACAACATCGTCAAGATCCCCGGCAGCGCTGGCACCATCACCATGCGTGGACATGTCCTCGAAACAGCTTACAAGGCAGCCGCCATGGAGTTCCCTACTGACGAGGACATGGAGCCTCTCGAGAGACCCCAGAAGAAGAAGCAGCTGTTCTCCCAGGAGCCAGCCGCTACAAAGAAAGTCTCTCTAAACTCCAGCAGCTCGGGGGCTGAAGGCTCGGGGGCTAGCGTCACCACTAGCGCTGCTCTGCCTCCCAAATAGGAAAGCGCGCTTGTCGCCTTCCTCCGGGCAAACTCTGACATCTTCTCATGGACTCCGTCAGATATGTCCGGTGTACCGAGGGAGGTGATCGAGCACCACTTAGCTGTGTGTCCAAACGCACGCCCCATCAAGCAAAAAGCAACAAAGCAAGACCCCGAGAAGCAAGCATTCATCGTCAAAGAGGTCGAGAAGCTAAAAGCGGCGAATGTCGTCCACGAAGTCGCGCACCCCACTTGGCTCTCCAATGGCGTGGTCGTCCCGAAACCAGCCGGAGGAGGCCGCCTCTACATCGACTACACTGATGTCAACAAGGCCTGCCATAAGGACCCTTATCCCATGCCAAGAATCGACCAGATCGTGGACTCCACGGCAGGCTGCGACCTCCTCCGGTTCCTCGATGCCTTCTCTGGTTATCACCAGATCAAAATGGCTAAGGAAGACGAAGAGAAGACGACATTCCTCACCCCTTGTGTTGTGTATTGCTATGTCTGCATGCCCTTTGGCCTGAAAAACGCTGGCGCCACCTTCCAAAGGCTCATGAGGATAACACTTGGCGAGCAAATGGGAAGAAATGCCGAGGCTTAGGTCAGTGACATCGTCGTCAAGTCTCGAGAGGGAGATACTCTCCTCAGGGACCTTCAAGAGACCTTTGCCAGCCTACGCAAGGGGAACATCAAGCTCAACCCCGCCAAGTGCTTCTTCAGAGTGCCTTCAGGCAAATTGCTTGGTTTCCTCGTGTCCCACCGGGGGATAGAGGCAAACCTTGACAAGATCAAGGCCATAGAGGAAATGCAACCTCCACGCCGGCTCAAGGATATGCAACGTCTAGCAGCCTGCATGGTTAGCTTTGCTGGATTCATCTCCAAGTTTGGCGAGAGAGCTCTGCCATTCTTGAAGATCATGAATAGAACTGGCACCTTCAAGCGGACGCCTGAAGCGGAAAAAACCTTTGAGGACCTGAAGAAGTACTTGGCCAGCCCACCAGTCATGGTTGCCCCAAGGACAGGCGAGCACCTTAAGCTTTATCTATTAGCCACTCCACAGACCGCCAGTGCCGTACTGGTGGTAGAAAGGGAAGAGCCAGTCCTCTACAAGAAGAGTGCAACCGCTACAAAGGAAAAACCGCCTGACGAAGAGCTTGACAAAGGCAGAGGCCCCACAAACCCACCGCCAGGCCCATAGCACAAGCGGAGCCTGTCCCAAGTCAACCTCCACAGGCCGATCTCGCCAGGGGGCTTGAAGAGCCTCCACAGGCCAACCCCCTTGAGGGCCCTAAAGAGCCTCCATAGGCCAACCCCCTTGAGGGCCCTGCCGAGCCTCCTCAGGCAGAGTACGCCAAGACTAAAGTGACAGCCCTTGTCGAGCATCCTGTCTACTTCGTCAGTACAGTACTGCGCGATTCTCGCGAGCGGTACACAATGCATCAGAAGATCTGTCGGGTTATGACTCCCAAGAATCGGGGTTAGTCACTTCCTGAAGTGTAGTTCGTGAAGGGGATTGAACACGGAGGTCTAGACCCTCGAGTTGCTCCGCGACGTTGCTCGCCGGACCCGAAGAAGACACACACACACGAAGGGAGACACCAGCCTTTACCCAGGTTCACGGCCCTCGTGGGGAGGTAAAACCGCTACTCCTGCTGGTCTGTATTAGATGTGGAAGGTTACAGTACAATGGAGCGTGCCGAAAGCCCCCTTGAGGCAGCTCTTGCCTGGGGAGGGAAGCGATCGTCTTCTTCCTCCTCAAGGCCGAGGTTTTCCTAACAAGTGTATCTAAGGTTTACAAGGGTTGCAGTGAGCCAAGAGCCGACCTGCGCTACGGTGGACGTCTTGCCCCTTTTATAGGCGCCTCTGGCCTTCTCCTTCGGCTTGGCCTTCTATGTGGTTCCCACATGCAAGTGGCAGGGTGGTGTAGGAGTCCACCGTGCTCCATTCGTCCATGGACTCGGTCCATTGCTGGTAAAGGTGGGCGCGGTGGCCGACCGGCGGCCGACCGCGATGTACTGCCCGAAGGGAGGGGAGTCTCTGAGGTGGAGCCCACGATGACGTCCTCCTTTGGAGGGTTGTGCTGTCCACCCGCTTTATCGTCAGAGTAGAAGGTCCTGGCAGCCGTGCAGCAGGCAGAGCTGCTTTATTGACCACTTTATCGCCAAGGACAGCGACGGTGGTGCGTGCGACACTGCATGTGCGTGGCAGAGGCCACGTGCATCTTGCCGTGCTTCCTTGGCCGCGACGTTTCCCCTCAGGCGCAGGAGGGCCTGAGGGGAGATTCCTGCGCGGCTCCCTTGAGGCGAGCTGGCGCCTCGGGAGGGTCCCCTGAGGCGAGAGGTCCCTTGAGGCCCTCGTTTCCTCTTCAGGCCCTCGAGGGGAATTGCTTGTGTTTGAACCTTGTTGCTTGATGTTTGTTAGATGATGTTTGTAATAGATTACCTTGATTTTTGGTTGTGCATTAGAATGTTTAATTATCAACAAAACTTTCTTTTAAGGGTGGTAGCCACCTAGATAATTCAAACCCAGTCGCTTAAACACAGAGATCTCAAACTATCTTTCTTTTCATCCTCCTAATCAGAAAAACCATTCACTGCCAAGTTTTCAAGTTTCCATGTCAGAAATTTCATTTCCCAAAACACCTCGAGTTATCAGAATCAATCAAACAATTGCTTTGTCTTTCTAGCTTCTCCGAATCTCGGGGACGAGATTCCTTTTAAGGGTGGTAGTCTGTAACATCCCAACATTTTATAATATTCAAAAATCACTAAAATTTAAAACTTTTCTTTTATTAAAATAAAATATTAAATGTATAAGGAAACCAACTATGAAAGACTTCAAAATGGAGTTTAATATTTCAAATGTCACAGTTTAAACATTTGATTATCCACTGTGTTTCAAAAACCTTAAAATATAATTTGACAAATATTTTACAAACTACAATCCATTTTATTTTAAATAAATTAGTTCTTTATAAGTATTTGAATTAAACCACTTAGCCATATCTATTCATAAATACAAGATTATTCAAAAGATTATATAATTACTAAATGGTTTTCATTCCTTTAACTATGTTCAAAATATAGTTTGGAAATTATAAGCCTATAGTGTATAACTTTAAAACTTCATAGAATTTAAATTAATGAATTAGCCAAATAAACATTTCATTTGCTTAAATGAATTTCATCTATTTTTCAAAGCATGAAAGGATTAATAGATTATAAATAAGAATAAAATTAAAACAAAGGTCTTGTCCAAAGTTGTTATGAAGTTTCAAATGCATTATTATATTATAAAATATAATGTTGCACAAATTATTTTCAATTAAAAATGAATACCTTATACTCCACATTTTCTAAACATTATTTATATTTAGTTCCTTAATATCATGCCAAAATAAAGAAGAATGATATCAGCAAAACAAGTTTAAATAACTTAAATCCAAACATAATTGAATATGGGTATTTCATATAATTTATTTAGCCAAAATTAAAATTAATTAAACCCTAGTTTAAATTAAACATAAAGTGTCTATTTTTACATTTAAGCAATAGTTTGAAATTATTATTTTTGAGAAATGTTCAAAACACTCCCACAATTGGTTTAATAGAGAGATAATGATTTTACAAATTTTTAGAATCTAATTTGAGTTGAATTGGAGTTATATTTTAAAAGTTATTTGAAAATACAGAAAACAGAAAATGAATTGTCAAAAAAAAAGAAGAAGGAGAAGAGCAGCCGAGCCAGTGGGCCGAAGCCCATTTCTTTCTCTCCCGCGCGCGCAGCTCGCCTTGGCCCAGCAGAAGCCCATCTTCTTCCTCCTCTCGCTGACGCACGGGACCCACACATCATCCCCCTCCTCCCGTATCTCAACCGAACTGTTCTTGAGCTCGATCCGGATACGATGGAATACGCCGCGATCCTCGCGGGAGAAGTTCTCCTGCTGCCCCCCTATATAAACCCACCTCCGCCGTTTCCCCCGCACCTAAAAACCCTAGCTTCATCGCCCAAAGGCTGCTCAGATCGAACCGCCACCGTCCGCCATTGCCGCCACGGAGTTCTTCCGATTACGGTTGTTACCGACCACCTCGAGCTCTCCCCCCTCGCTCTTTCTTCTTACTTTTCTTGCGCGCATCTTCCTGACTTGGTCCCGTATTTGTTGGTGCACCAGAACGAGCGATTCATCCCCGGCCGAAGTTCACCGCCGCCATCTTCGTCTCCGACGAGCCACGGGAGGCGAACCGAGAAGCTCCGACCACCCCTACTTCGCCACTGGACCTGCCGCGACTCCCTCTCCACTTCGGTACACTCGCCTGTCCCCGCCCGTCCTAAAATCGCCTAGAACGACCGTAGCCGACGCGTCGCCACCGTCGAGAGGTCGCCGGAGCAACTCCGGTGGAAAAGCCGCCGCCCGGATTTGGTCCTTTAGATCTAGACCGTCAGATCTCGATCTGACGGCCACTGTCTTATGATTTTTACCGAACCGGTACCAACGAATCAGAACGCGCCACGTCGATGCCCCGTCAGCGCACAGTCAGCGCTGACGTGTAAAATCCTTTCCACGATTTAATTAATTGGCAGATTTGCAGAAAAACCCCTGTCTATTCAAACTATCATATCTTTTTCCTTGTTTATCCAAATTCAAATATTTTTATATATTTGGAAAGCTCTTGACATGTAGATTATTTTAGATTTGCCAAAACTAAAATTTGACTTAGTGTAAAATATTCAAATTTCAAATGGTGAATTTGAGTATATTTGTAATAACTTTAAATCTATAAATCCAAAAATTGCAAATAAATATGTTTTAGAAACTTTAGAATATTTGTAAATTAATGCCACTGCTATAAAATATTTTTTAGTAATTTTTGAATGATTTCATAGTTGTGTGTTCAATTTGAATAAGTTGGACTATTTTGTTTAATTAACTTTTAACAGAAACATGATTTTTGATTAAATCCAATTGCAACAGATTTAATTAAATGCTCTCTGTCTATTAACACTGATTATAAAATTTTGTTATAAAAATTTAATCATAGGAAACTTTAATCTTATAATTATTCCTTTTATTATATTTTCCAAAATTAGAAATTAATTTAATTGCATTTAAAAATCATGCATATTTATAAAGAAATCACAAAAGTTATTTTTTATGTTTCTTGTGATTTAAAAATTTCATTTCATTCATAGCATATTTTATTCTCATAGGAAAACCCCTCTTCATTAGTTTTCTCTAAGTTAGGATTATTTTCAAACTTAGTATTTTGGGAAAAGTGCTATACACTTAGACACTTAGTAATCTTCAACATGGAGCTGGAAGACCAATGAAGGACTTAGCCAAAAACAAGACTTCAGAAGTATCTTCAAGGAGAAGAAACACTTAGAAGAAAATCAAGAAGAAGTTCATGAAGGACTTAGAAGAAAATAGACTCTGGAAGCATCCCAAAGATGTCAAGCACTTGGATGAAAAGTGAGAAGAAGTTCAAGAAGGCCAACCTCCTTTTATTCTCTAAGTCTCTCTCTCTGTCTTTCCCTCTCCTCCGAGACTTCATGAAGACTAAGTAAATCCAAGACCAGCCTCGAGAATACAAGAATCATCAAGTCTGAAGATTCATCAAGACTACCAAGAGCTCAATCAAGACATCATCTAGAAGAAAGTTACAAGTCTGGAGATGAAGCCTGGAGGACAACTACATATTCTTTCTATCTTTTCCCTCTTTCCTAATCTTGTCTTTTAGACTTAAACAAATTTTGATCATAATGTTATCATCTTGAAGTTGTTGGATCCTAACGGCATAGTGAGATGAAGCGGCCTGGAGACAAACCTTACATGTCCACGTACATGAGACCTGTTCCACAATTTAAGTGGCTGGCCGGGTGTCTGTCTCTCTCACTATAGTGAATGTCCAACTTACAAAGAGTTGATAATAATTGTGATCATCTTGAACAAATGACTTAGTATTTTTCTCTACGTACCTTGCACATCATGGCTAAGCCATCAGAGTGCTTGTTTCAAGAAGATATAAAACAAAGTATGTTATCCAATTTAAGACTTTAGCCCTTAGTCTTGTGGACCAACACCTTTGCCTTACATTAACTTAAAAGATTTTCCATGGCATGAAAAAGCATTTCTAGCCTTAGGAAAATTTTGCACATCATGCATAAACATATTTTCCTTAGAAAGTTTTATAAAACTTATTTATTCATCTAGTATGTGTTTGTATGCAATGTGAGTTTTGCTTGCTGTTGATTGTTGTATTGTTGTTTGCTTATATTGTTTAGATTAAACGGAGAGCAAACGTTCGTTGTTGAAAAGAGTTGTGAACAACGACAACATTCAAAGGCAAGTGGCACACCTCATAAACTTCCTATTTTTATATGCATTACTTAGTGTATTTTTATATGCATGTGTTGCTATGCTAAACCTGTGTAGAATCCCCTATTCCTGTGTCTAGGTTCCTATGCAATACTTAGTAGAATTATTGATGCTATGCAAATGTTGTTTTGTGAAAATCTAAATTCTACTAAGTTAAGAATGAAACACCTGGGTGGTAATTGGTTGCATGGATTATGTTGAGTGGCTACTCAGGTCCATGTCTATGGTTCCTGGAGTATGTACACTTGTGAATGGCCACCCAGGAACAGAGGAATCTGAAGAACTCCGAGTGACGATTGCTTCCAGTGCAGCCATTGCCATATGGGCTCTGGTTTGATCAATTATGTTGCGTGGACTCTCTCCGGCTTGACAAGCAGATGTAGTGGGATGTTAGGTGGAACGGGTCAAGCCAGGTGGGAGGGAAAATGCTTCTGAAAGATCTCGTCTCATTCTCTCCTTTCCTTATCAGAAATGGTGTGTAAAGGATACCTTGGGTTGAATGGGTACAATGGTGAAAGTGCACAACCTCTGCAGAGTGTAAAACTAAGTACTTAGCCGTGTCCCCGGTTACGGACAATTTTGAGCAGCTGATCAAGGATGTCAACGGAGGATTCCATCATTCCAATTTCTAAGTTAAAAGTTGATGGGTGAACAAGGGAAGATGAGATTTATGGTATTCATGCCATACTCGTCGATTTTAAGAAAAGTGTTTTCCAAAAAGATAGGAAAAATTGGCTTTATGCAAATTAGCCTTGAACTCCACCAGCCAAATATTCATATAGGCTTTAGAGTTATTCCATAAGTGTCCACCATAGTGTCACTTGCCAGACTCCATTTTAAATGGAATCTGACCCACGTTGTTGCAATATTTTTCTTATTGCAGATTTGATCAAATGACGAGTGAGGTTTCGTAAAGGTTTCGAGTCTACAACCAACATGTTTTCGCCTGTGGCAGCATGAAAGTGATAGAGACTCACTGCTATTGTATTTCCGCTGTGTACTTTTCAAAGCTAGCTTTATGCTATGCAATTTGTAAAGAATATTTTGTAATTCTGGATCATCGATGTAATAAATTTGATGCTTTGTTGTGATATTACATCGTAAACTGTGTGTGCAAATGAAACGATCCAGGGATTTGCACTATACACAGGTATCTGCCTTATTTAAAGTGGAGGTACGCTACAGATGGTATCAGAGCACTGTGTTGCCTGTAGGTTCGAAACCCCTAGGATTGGACTAAGACCCCAAAGGTTAAATAGTTAACTAAACTAGGTTTCCAAAACATGAGTGAATCTTGAACTTTTCTTTAATATGGTTTTACATTATTTATCTTGTTTTGCATCTTTCCCTTTTCTTGGAAATTCTAATACTCTTACCTGTTCAAAATTTTAGATGGGAGAATACACTGAGACTGCGTATGCTGGAGTTTTGTCGGGTTTCATCTTTGGGAGGCAGCTGTCTAGATTGACAAGTGTATTGAAGCTACCACCACCCTATTTCCGAGGAAGGAAGGAGGAGACCAACATACCCCATGGGATACGTTGGGAAATACGCACCATCATGACCCCGGATCCTACGATGCCAGACTTTGAGCCCGTGGACTATGTCACCTACTACCCAGAGTGGATTGAGGGAGTGAACATAGCTATGGTGGACTTAATGGCTCGTTTGTGTTACAAGTATCGATTCTAGCTAGCACCAGGATCGCCCTTCCGTGCCTTTGGGAAGAGGAATGCACATGGTCTCTCGATGGCTCACACGGGAAATCGCCTGGACCTGCCCCTCGTTAACAAGACGTTTGAAGACTTGGATTATCTCATCAACTGTCTGACCAGGAGGGTTCAACAGACTTATGAGGTCGCAGATCATGCACAAGCTGTCATACACGCAAAAACCCAAGAACTCCAGGATTCTGAAAATCTTATTGGTCAGTTGGAGGAACTCATCCATGACCTACATTTGGAGAACCTTGGCAAGGATGAGCAAATTGCCATGCTTGAGGCGCAACTCATTCCACCACCACCGCCAGTAGCTGAAGAAGAAGGTGACCAAGGCATTGGAGATGTGACTATATCTGTAGCTACAAAGGAGGAAGGACCAGAGGAAGAAGACCCCGAAGAGGTGCTGTTTGAAGAGTCAACTGAGGGAGAAGTCACGCCTGTGGCAAATAACCACGCCATAAAACGCAAGCGTAATGTTTAGGAGGGATAAGTGTAGCAATCAAAACCATGTTAGAGGGACCACCATTTATCTTATTTAGCTTATCGTATCGATTTAGTGTATTGACCTATCAAATTGTGGTATGGCAGTACTGTTGCTTTCGTATTCCCGTGACTTTGGTGTGTTTAGTTTGATAAACGAATTGTTCGATCTCTCAAAATAAGTTTGAAATTTTCAAGTATGCATTTGCTTGTGTTTGAACCTTGTTGCTTGATGTTTGTTAGATGATGTTTGTAATAGATTACCTTGATTTTTGGTTGTGCATTAGAATGTTTAATTATCAACAAAACTTTCTTTTAAGGGTGGTAGCCACCTAGATAATTCAAACCTAGTCGCTTAAACACAGAGATCTCAAACTATCTTTCTTTTCATCCTCCTAATCAGAAAAACCATTCACTGCCAAGTTTTCAAGTTTCCATGTCAGAAATTTCATTTCCCAAAACACCTCGAGTTATCAGAATCAATCAAACAATTGCTTTGTCTTTCTAGCTTCTCCGAATCTCGGGGACGAGATTCCTTTTAAGGGTGGTAGTCTGTAACATCCCAACATTTTATAATATTCAAAAATCACTAAAATTTAAAACTTTTCTTTTATTAAAATAAAATATTAAATGTATAAGGAAACCAACTATGAAAGACTTCAAAATGGAGTTTAATATTTCAAATGTCACAGTTTAAACATTTGATTATCCACTGTGTTTCAAAAACCTTAAAATATAATTTGACAAATATTTTACAAACTACAATCCATTTTATTTTAAATAAATTAGTTCTTTATAAGTATTTGAATTAAACCACTTAGCCATATCTATTCATAAATACAAGATTATTCAAAATATTATATAATTACTAAATGGTTTTCATTCCTTTAACTATGTTCAAAATATAGTTTGGAAATTATAAGCCTATAGTGTATAACTTTAAAACTTCATAGAATTTAAATTAATGAATTAGCCAAATAAACATTTCATTTGCTTAAATGAATTTCATCTATTTTTCAAAGCATGAAAGGATTAATAGATTCTAAATAAGAATAAAATTAAAACAAAGGTCTTGTCCAAAGTTGTTATGAAGTTTCAAATGCATTATTATATTATAAAATATAATGTTGCACAAATTATTTTCAATTAAAAATGAATACCTTATACTCCACATTTTCTAAACATTATTTATATTTAGTTCCTTAATATCATGCCAAAATAAAGAAGAATGATATCAGCAAAACAAGTTTAAATAACTTAAATCCAAACATAATTGAATATGGGTATTTCATAAAATTTATTTAGCCAAGATTAAAATTAATTAAACCCTAGTTTAAATTAAACATAAAGTGTCTATTTTTACATTTAAGCAATAGTTTGAAATTATTATTTTTGAGAAATGTTTAAAACACTCCCACAATTGGTTTAACAGAGAGATAATGATTTTACAAATTTTTAGAATCTAATTTGAGTTGAATTGGAGTTATATTTTAAAAGTTATTTGAAAATACAGAAAACAGAAAATGAATTGTCAAAAAAAAAGAAGAAGGAGAAGAGCAGCCGAGCCAGTGGGCCGAAGCCCATTTCTTTCTCTCCCGCGCGTGCAGCTCGCCTTGGCCCAGCAGAAGCCCATCTTCTTCCTCCTCTCGCTGACGCACGGGACCCACACGTCATCCCCCTCCTCCCGTATCTCAACCGAACTGTTCTTGAGCTCGATCCGGATACGATGGAATACGCCGCGATCCTCGCGGGAGAAGTTCTCCTGCTGCCCCCCTATATAAACCCACCTCCGCCGTTTCCCCCGCACCTAAAAACCCTAGCTTCATCGCCCAAAGGCTGCTCAGCGCTGACGTGTAAAATCCTTTCCACGATTTAATTAATTGGCAGATTTGCAGAAAAACCCCTGTCTATTCAAACTATCATATCTTTTTCCTTGTTTATCCAAATTCAAATATTTTTATATATTTGGAAAGCTCTTGACATGTAGATTATTTTAGATTTGCCAAAACTAAAATTTGACTTAGTGTAAAATATTCAAATTTCAAATGGTGAATTTGAGTATATTTGTAATAACTTTAAATCTATAAATCCAAAAATTGCAAATAAATATGTTTTAGAAACTTTAGAATATTTGTAAATTAATGCCACTGCTATAAAATATTTTTTAGTAATTTTTGAATGATTTCATAGTTGTGTGTTCAATTTGAATAAGTTGGACTATTTTGTTTAATTAACTTTTAACAGAAACATGATTTTTGATTAAATCCAATTGCAACAGATTTAATTAAATGCTCTCTGTCTATTAACACTAATTATAAAATTTTGTTATAAAAATTTAATCATAGGAAACTTTAATCTTCTAATTATTCCTTTTATTATATTTTCCAAAATTAGAAATTAATTTAATTGCATTTATAAATTCATGCATATTTATAAAGAAATCACAAAAGTTATTTTTTATGTTTCTTGTGATTTAAAAATTTCATTTCATTCATAGCATATTTTATTCTCATAGGAAAACCCCTCTTCATTAGTTTTCTCTAAGTTAGGATTATTTTCAAACTTAGTATTTTGGGAAAAGTGCTATACACTTAGACACTTAGTAATCTTCAACATGGAGCTGGAAGACCAATGAAGGACTTAGCCAAAAACAAGACTTCAGAAGTATCTTCAAGGAGAAGAAACACTTAGAAGAAAATCAAGAAGAAGTTCATGAAGGACTTAGAAGAAAATAGACTCTGGAAGCATCCCAAAGATGTCAAGCACTTGGAAGAAAAGTGAGAAGAAGTTCAAGAAGGCCAACCTCCTTTTATTCTCTAAGTCTCTCTCTCTGTCTTTCCCTCTCCTCCGAGACTTCATGAAGACTAAGTAAATCCAAGACCAGCCTCGAGAATACAAGAATCATCAAGTCTGAAGATTCATCAAGACTACCAAGAGCTCAATCAAGACATCATCCAGAAGAAAGTTACAAGTCTGGAGATGAAGCCTGGAGGACAACTACATATTCTTTCTATCTTTTCCCTCTTTCCTAATCTTGTCTTTTAGACTTAAACAAATTTTGATCATAATGTTATCATCTTGAAGTTGTTGGATCCTAACGGCATAGTGAGATGAAGCGGCCTGGAGACAAACCTTACATGTCCACGTACATGAGACCTGTTCCACAATTTAAGTGGCTGGCCGGGTGTCTGTCTCTCTCACTATAGTGAATGTCCAACTTACAAAGAGTTGATAATAATTGTGATCATCTTGAACAAATGACTTAGTATTTTTCTCTACGTACCTTGCACATCATGGCTAAGCCATCAGAGTGCTTGTTTCAAGAAGATATAAAACAAAGTATGTTATCCAACTTAAGACTTTAGCCCTTAGTCTTGTGGACCAACACCTTTGCCTTACATTAACTTAAAAGATTTTCCATGGCATGAAAAAGCATTTCTAGCCTTAGGAAAATTTTGCACATCATGCATAAACATATTTTCCTTAGAAAGTTTTATAAAACTTATTTATTCATCTAGTATGTGTTTGTATGCAATGTGAGTTTTGCTTGCTGTTGATTGTTGTATTGTTGTTTCCTTATATTGTTTAGATTAAACGGAGAGCAAACGTTCGTTGTTGAAAAGAGTTGTGAACAACGACAACATTCAAAGGCAAGTGGCACACCTCATAAACTTCCTATTTTTATATGCATTACTTAGTGTATTTTTATATGCATGTGTTGCTATGCTAAACCTGTGTAGAATCCCTTATTCCTGTGTCTAGGTTCCTATGCAATACTTAGTAGAATTATTGATGCTATGCAAATGTTGTTTTGTGAAAATCTAAATTCTACTAAGTTAAGAATGAAACACCTGGGTGGTAATTGGTTGCATGGATTATGTTGAGTGGCTACTCAGGTCCATGTCTATGGTTCCTGGAGTATGTACACTTGTGAATGGCCACCCAGGAACAGAGGAATCTGAAGAACTCCGAGTGACGATTGCTTCCAGTGCAGCCATTGCCATATGGGCTCTGGCTTGATCAATTATGTTGCGTGGACTCTCTCCGGCTTGACAAGCAGATGTAGGGGGATGTTAGGTGGAACGGGTCAAGCCAGGTGGGAGGGAAAATGCTTCTGAAAGATCTCGTCTCATTCTCTCCTTTCCTTATCAGAAATGGTGTGTAAAGGATACCTTGGGTTGAATGGGTACAATGGTGAAAGTGCACAACCTCTGCAGAGTGTAAAACTAAGTACTTAGCCGTGTCCCCGGTTACGGACAATTTTGAGCAGCTGATCAAGGATGTCAACGGAGGATTCCATCATTCCAATTTCTAAGTTAAAAGTTGATGGGTGAACAAGGGAAGATGAGATTTATGGTATTCATGCCATACTCGTCGATTTTAAGAAAAGTGTTTTCCAAAAAGATAGGAAAAATTGGCTTTATGCAAATTAGCCTTGAACTCCACCAGCCAAATATTCATATAGGCTTTAGAGTTATTCCATAAGTGTCCACCATAGTGTCACTTGCCAGACTCCATTTTTAATGGAATCTGACCCACGTTGTTGCAATATTTTTCTTATTGTAGATTTGATCAAATGACGAGTGAGGTTTCGTAAAGGTTTCGAGTCTACAACTAACATGTTTTCGCCTGTGGCAGCATGAAAGTGATAGAGACTCACTGCTATTGTATTTCCGCTGTGTACTTTTCAAAGCTAGCTTTATGCTATGCAATTTGTAAAGAATATTTTGTAATTCTGGATCATCGATGTAATAAATTTGATGCTTTGTTGTGATATTACATCGTAAACTGTGTGTGCAAATGAAACGATCGAGGGATTTGCACTATACACATGTATCTGCCTTATTTAAAGTGCAGGTACGCTACATCGGCACTGCTGGGCGTGCGTGTCAATGAGAAGACGCTCGCCAAGGTCCGGCACCTGGTGGCAGACCGGACGAACGAGCACGGCGCCACCGCCCTGAAGCCCGCGGCGCATGGGAAGCGCCCACGAGGGTTCTTCCCGGTCTTCCAGCAGTGTCTGGCTGCGGGCCTGGTGCCGCCCTTCTCGTCGTTCTTGGAGGCGGTGCTGGCGTTCTACCAGGTGCAACTGCTGCACCTGCACCCCAATTCCGTCCAGATCCTCGCCGTCTGCGCCTACCTCTGCGAGGCGTACTTGGGCCTGGAGCCCACGGTGGGGCTGTTCCGGTGCTTCAACGCACTCCGGAACACGGCGAAGAATGAGCGCTCTGGGTGCGTCTTGTTCCGCATCGTCGATGGCATGGGGAGCGTCTATATCCCCATGTCTTGGAGCGAGGGCAAGGCCATCACCTTGGTGACGAAGAAGGTGAATGACTTCCGCCAGAAGTGGTTCTATGTTGGGGTGGAACGTCCCTGCGCTTTCCTCGAGGTCCCCGACGAGCCCCCGGTGAAGAACTCCCATTGGGGCAAGGCCACCTTCGATGGCGCCAAGAACGTGAGCCTGATGGGGTGTCTGAGTTTTCTCTGCGAGGAGGGCCTCACGGGGCAGATGGTCGTCGCGGACTTCGTGACGCGCCGCATCGCGCCCCTCCAGGCGCATTCGGTCCCCATGTGGATGTACTCGGGGCCGAAGGACAAGATGCGGCTTCACGCCGAGGACAACGACAAGGACGCCGTCGACGACGTTCTCTCCGCGCTCTTTGTCAACCCATCGGTGCTTCCCGTGGATGAGCTCCGCGCGGCGCTCCGGCCCCTTCATCAATATAATCTGACGGAGCGCGTGCACCTCCTGGAAGGGATGCCTCCGTTCACCCCGACAGGCCAGGCGGAGAACGAGGCGCCAATGCCGGTCGCGCGGGGAGCGGAGGGGGCCGACTCTCCCACGGCCTCAGGAGCTGGCCTAGGTGAGGAGGAGGCCGCGGCTGGGGAGGTTTCCTCTTCGAGAGCTGGGCTATTTACTGACGAGATTTGCGATATCTCGTCAGGCGATGAATACGCCTTCGTGGTGGCGCCCTCGCGCCCCGTGGTGGAGGAGGCTGAGGAAGGGGAGGCCTCGGGCACGGAGGCCTCTCGAGGAAGGCGCGGGGCTCGCACCAAAGGCGTCGTGGACAACCTAGGGGCGAGGCCGTCTGACGTCCCTTCCAAGAGGAAGGCAGAGGCGCCCCCTGTGAAGCCTGCTTCCAAGCCCCTCCCTTCGTGGCGCTCGCCAGGCCTGGCGTGGGTCGACGCTGGCGCCCCCCCTCCCCCTTCAGGGTTAGTGCTCACAACTTTGGCTCATTCGTCTTTTAGATTTCTCCCTTGCATTTATTTTTCCTGAAGTATTTTCTTGGGCTCCTGTCAGGGCCTTTGCGCCTGCAAAGCGCCGCCGGCTCCGCAAGGCATCCGAGGTGAAGAGCGCCACGGCAGGGGCCGTGGCTGACGAGGCCGCGAGGCCTGTGGAGGCAGCCCCCGTGATCCCCCTTGAGGAGGCGCCTCAAGCGGTGCAAGCTGCGCCCCAGGCGGGGGCGGCAGGGCCTCAGGCGGAAGAGGGCGCAGCAAGCCCAGATGTGCCTGTAGCGCCCCGCGAGCCTCTAGGAGCGGAAGGCCCTAAGGAGAGGATTTCCGCGCCGCCTCGCGCCTCTACTCCTCCTCGCGTGGCCACGCCTCCACGCGTGCCCACACCGCCACACGAACCAACGCCGCCTCGCGCGCCGACGCCTCTGCGCGTGTCTACCCCGCCGCTTGCGCCCGCTGCTCCCGCGTAGCCTGCAACGGAGACGCGCGAGGCTCCAGCAGGCGCGGGCGCGTCTGCCGGGGGAGATTCCTTCTCTCCTCCTCGCCAAGATGGAGGCGAGGAGCGTCCCGCAGCCGCGGGGCCTGAAGAGGATGCGGGCGCGGGCATCGGCGGGGGTCAGGCTAGCCCCCGAGCTCTCCCCACAGCTGCTCCCGCGGGACTCGATGCTAGGGCCGGGCCCTCCTCGAGCCAGGCACTGGCGCTTTGCGGCTGGGACTGGAGCGCGGGGCGCCGCGAGGTCGCCTTCGGCCTTGTTAGGGAATCCCTGGAGGGCTTAGAGGCTCACCTCGCCCTCGGGGACATCTGGCTCGCTCGGCAGCAGGAGAAGCTGGCGGAGTCATGGGCATCCTTCCACGCGGCGGTTGAGGCGCGCCGGCTGGAGGATTTGGCGCTGCAGGCCACACGCGAGGAGGCCACCCGCTTTGCCAAAGAGATCCGCGAGGGGGCCATCTGTGATGCTGCAGAGCTGCTCGACCCCCTTCAGGCGGAACGCGAGGCTGCGGTGGAGCTGCTGCGTGAGGTCAAGGCAGAGCGTGAGGCAATGGAGGGCTCGCTGGCGCAGAAGCGCCGTTAGCTGGGCCAGCTGGAGACCCAGCGGCTCTCCGCCCACCAGGCCGCCTCGGCCGCTCTGGAGGAGGACCGCAAGGTCTTTGCCGAGCGTGAAGGAGCTGCAGCAGCGCGAGGAGCAGCGCCTCCAGGTGGAGAAGGATCTGGTCACCCAGCGCGAGGCTCTCGAGGAGCGACAGGGAGACCTGGCCAAATGTGGGGACCCCGGACTAGCTGTCCGAAGTACCTGATTATGCTTAACACAACGATCCCATGATCAGTCTGTCGTTACACATAATCCGAATTGAATACCAAAGTTTACATCCATTACAATACCGAATTAAAGTCTTACATAAATGGCCATTTAGACCAAGTCTTACATAGGTGCCTTCATGGGCCAAACCAAAACAATCAGCAGAACTAAGGCGTAGTAGACATCAAATCCTAGCGATGACCCGACAGGCAGTCGACTTATGAAGATCCTTAGTTGGCATAGATGTCGCCATACTCTTCCTGGGCGTAGGGCTCCTCGAAGTCTGGCTACGACAATAGCCAGAGACAAAACTAGTATGAGTACATTTGAATGTACTCGCAAAATACTCCAACATGAGTGCACTAGTCTCAGTTTTAGTTTCACACTTTTATTTATTTAAAACATCTCTATATCTTTGTTGAAGAATATAAGGAAATTATAACTACTCTTAATATCTCAAAGTTATTAGTTTTCTTCTAAAACTCCTCCTTTTCCGACCATAAACCATTATGGTAATTATTCTCCAACTACCTCATACCGATCTGTTGGTATAGGTGTATGGAACATTCTCCAATTCCTTTTTCTTTTGAAACTCAAATCTTTTCCCAAAATTTGCACATGGTCAAAGTAGGGCCTCTCAACTGTCCATATCCGAGGACTCGGCTATTCGAATAGTTTAATTACCCTCTGCAGAGGTAGCACGCTTTTCCCACACTCATCCGATAACTCATCGTGTCAGCCACGTTTCGCCATACCAGTGGTATGCGAAGTTGAGTCACCGACCCTAGTCTTTCCTTTGCTCATGCTAGTATAGGATCCTGCCCATATGATATTTTTCCATCGACACTTAACCCAGCCCGTCGGGATCTAAGTTGTAGGACTCACATGTTTTATCTGGCGGTGTATAGGGGACATCCTTCTATCCTCCTCCTTATCTACTCATAGATGTTGAGCGAGGACCCAGGTCAGGGGTAGGTCGTCAAACCATTCCCTCATGCATAACAGAGTCATCTCCGTTGATGCAGTGTCCCATACTAATAAGAGCAAACTATATGACTAAGCCCTTTCCCATATGGGGGTAAATGTGGTCGCACAGAGTATCGGCTGATCGACGTAAGTACTAAGACACAATGTGCTTTTCTCAAAAACCATCTTTCTCCATTTCTTTACTTCAACACCATATCATAGTGCTTTTATATCCACACAAGTTTTCAAAGGAGTTTTGAATAAACAAACCTTGGTTTTTTCCATCCTATAGTTTGAGCATATACTTCTACATAGGGTGGCAAATAATCTCTATATACTTTTGAAAAGGGGTTTTTATAAACCTTTGCTTTTGAAAAATGATTTGTAAATCTAGATGCATAAGTTAGGTGCAAGCTCAGAGAGTAGCTTGCCTTGCTCAACAAAGTGGTCTTGGTCTTGGTCTTCAGGTTCCACAAATCCTTCCTCCTCAATATATCCGGCAACGTTCTCGTCTAATACACAACCAAGTAAATACAAACAATCACTAACCTACTCATTCAATCACCACAACAATTCAATCTCAATTGCTCTGAATAGCCACTTCATATATCTAACAATACAATTGGGTTTCAATTTAATTGATTTAACCATTATTCAATTATATTTTAATTAGGGCAGAAACTTGTTGCACATGTTTAATTGCATAGCTTGAGTTCTGTTGGTCACAAAAATACAAACTAAAATTCTACAGAAAGCTAATGATGTGTAGAAGATGACACAATTGGATTTGGGTCATTTGGAATTACCAAACTCCCTACACATTGTTTTGATTCCAGAAGCCAATTAATAAGGTTTTTGCTATTATTCAAATTATATTCATCTAAAAATTAAACCCTTTTAGGGATGACTAACCATGGTTAAATGTGACCTAATTAAATTAGTTTCAACTAATTTGGATTAACAGAGTATCAGAAACAAACTAGTTTAGAATTTAAACCTGTTTTGGTATTTTGAATAGTGTATTTTTATTATATATCTAATTGGAGTGAAACCAATGGGCTTGGATAGATAATTTCATAAGCTTTCCAGAACAGTTAGATTTGTTCCATTTGGAGTTGTAAATATAAAGTTATGGATTTTCTAAAATTGAGTTCAGTACTGATTTCAAATTAAATCTAAATTCGAATTAAAATCCAGGAGTGGATAATGTTGAAAACCCTGACGGGTGGGGCCTACTGGACAGAGACTCAGCGAGCGCGCGCGGGATTCATTTAAAACTGACGGGTGGGGTCCGCGCATCAGATTCTTTTTATTTAAAACGAACCGGTAAGGCACCGTTGGATCAAGATCCAACGGCCCTCGATCGGCCGCAATGCCGGCGACCTAAAACGGGCGGCGCGCGACTCCGGCGACGGCGAGGAGGACAGAGGCTCACCTAGGGGGCTCGGGAGGACGTGCGGACGGTGCAGAACGACGGCGGCGACTCGGGGAAGGCCTAGGGACGAGCGGCGCGTGCTGGGGCGGCTCCAATCGACGGCGGCGAGCAGCTCCTCTTCCTCGGCCGTGCTCCAACTCCGGCAAGGCTCCCGCGTCGATCCAGTGCACGAACCAGAGGGGAAAAAGGGGCGGGTGAGTGCGGGGCGTATGGGGAAGAGGTTGAGGGCAGAGGGGAGCGAAGGGGAGGAGCAACACGGCCTGGCCGTGGTCGTCGCCTACCTCGGGCACGACGGGCTCGAGGAGGCCACCGCGGCCTGAGGCCTTGCTGCCTTGGCCTGGGCTCCCTAGCGGTGCACGAGAGAGTGGCGAGTGAGGGGGAGAGGCAGTGGGGCGGTGCGGTGAGAAGAGGGGCACGGGGTGCCATTTTATAGCGGTCGGGCGGCGCACGGTGGACGCGGTGCAGAGGGCACCCGCGGTCGTGCGAGCTCGCCGTAGGCCGGTGGAGGGGTGCGGCTACGCTGCGGGGTGTCTGGGGTACCAGGTGGGCAAGGAGGGGAGGCGTGGCGCGAGCTGCTCGTGCTCGACGAGGCGGGCCGGCCGTGAGCGCGCTCGAGCGGTGCACGACGCGCACGGCATGGCGTGGGCGCGGCTGGTCGGGTGGCTGCTGGGTGCGTGCTGCTGCTGCGCCAGGGAGCCAGGAGGTGAGGGAGAGTGAGGGAGGCACGGAGCGGCCAGCACGGCGCGGCGCCTTCGCGGCCACAGTGCCGACAATGGCGACGTGCGCGCGCCCGCTGCTGTCTCCGGCGGTTCCTCGGTGCTCCCGAGGCCAATTCCTCGCGTTCTTGAGTGCCGCGTGATCGTGGAGAAGAGGGGAATGCAGTGCGGGCTTCAATTCGACGAATGAACAACACATTGCTCGGATTGATCCAAGGTTTGGTTCGGGTTTGGGAAGAACACACGATGCTCATAAGGTGTTTGCTGAATTTCCTGAACCAAAACAGTGTGCATTTTGGCTATTTAATTTTCATACTTTGCTTAATTCTTTTGGGTCCAAACTTAGGATCTAGGCTAAATACATTATTGGTAAGTGATACAAAGTCTTTTTGAAATATTTGGAAGTATTTCAATAATGAATTTCTAATTTGAATTTGGGGTTCTTGCATTTAAAAATTGAAAGGGAATAGTTTGTGGAAATCAACTAGGAGTGTTTATAATATTACTCCATTGATTTTAGGGTTCAAAATAAAATTATGTTTCTTACTTTGGAAAATAATGTGACATGTGTCACATGGGGTTATGTTTGGGTAATTTGTTTTGGTTGTTTTCTTTTCTTCAAACTTTTAATTAGAGCTAGAATTCAACAATCTTGCAAGCAAAGCAAACAACAATACTCAAGAATTAAACATACACAAATTTTTATAAGAAAAGTTTTTGTTGGCCCACATTTTTGCATTAATAATTATATTAATATTTTGGGATGTTACACCAAAGCGATCGCGAAGTACGACGAAAATGTCGCTGCCCAGAAGATAGCTTACGAGCGCTTCGAGCGGCGTTTCGCTGAGAAGAAGAAGGAGGCCGACGACGCCCTCGTGGAGCGCGAGAAGCCATTCCGCAAGTCCACTTCTCAGAAGTACCGCGACTTGGCCCAGGCACAGGAGAAGCGCTTCAAGGCCAAGCACGCCGAGGATGTTCGGCGGATCGCCGAGCTCGAGAGGGCCAACTCCAAGCTGGAGGACCGCCTCAAGCACGCCAAGGATGCCCGTCGCCGAGCGGAGGAGGCTCGCACCGAAGCTGTCCATGACCTCAACACCTTGGCCAAGGACGTGGAGGAGCAGGTGGCCCCGGCGATGCAGCGGGCGGCGGAGGCCTCAGACTCCGCTACTGCAGCTCGCGCGCTCTCGAAGCTGCGCGAACGCATGTTTGAGGCGTTGGTCACTCGTGGCAACGAGCTCGCCGCGAAGCTCGGTGCAGATGCGCCGCACACCGACGTTCGGGGCTGCGGCGATGCTGCCATGTACCTGGTCTACTTCGACCAGCTCCTTGAGGCGCTCGAGGGTCCCGTCGCCGAGCTTCGCGAGCTGATCGAAGACGAGAGCCGGCAGCTCCTGGGGGTGGTTGTGGATCGCATCTTCACCAACCTCAAGCTCCTCACGCCAGGCTTCGACATCTCCTCCGTCACAGAGGCTGCTCAAGGCGAGGACGCGCGGCGGGTCTCCGGTTCCCTCCGTGAGCAGGTTGATGCCTTCTGCAACCGCTTCAGGCGCGCGGAGGCTGCAGCTAAAGACAGCGAGGAGGAGGCCGGCCCCGCCGGGGATGAAGAGGGGGCTGTGGAGGAGGCCCAAGGCAGCGACGCTTCCCCATGAGCCTTTCTTTACCGCGCCTGCGTGCACTTGTATCTGCAACAGCTGTGTGCTTAGACATCTTTAAGACTTTTGGCCTGTAATATACTCTTTAATTGCTGTTTAATTTGAGTTTGTTTGCCCCCCGTGAGGTCTCTTTGGACTCATCTTCATGCCTATTTGTTCTCTGCGTCGGTAGGTCCCATCTCTTCGTACCATGACTCCGCCACTTCGGTATGCAGGAGCGATGACTCCGCAAGGCCGGGGGGAGTTTAGGCCTAGGAGAGGTAAGATCCCCGAGTCGCGATGCTCAAGTGCCCCCCTTAGACGTGCGAGTAGTCCATGAAGCATAACAGAAAGCGAAGTCGCTTGAGGGGCAAACGCGCGCTAGGGAGAGAAAAACGCTCTTAAAGCGTCGGTGCGAGACTTAGCTTCTTGAGGTTTTCGCCCTGCGGAGGCTTCTCGCCCAGCGAGGTTGCCCGCTTGAGGGGTCTCTCCCGAGGAGGCTTTTCTCCTGGCGAGGTTGCCCGTTTGAGGGGTCGCTCCTGAGGAGGCTTTTCGCCTGGCGAGGTTGCCCGCTTGAGTGGTCGCTCCTGGATGCCCCTTCAGGCCTGTGGGGGATTTTCCCTGCATATATTAGAGGCGCGAACCCAAACGCTGTAACACGGCTCAAAGGGCTCGTGCGCGCTTATAGGTCCCCTCAGGAGTTCCTTGCGAGGAGAGTAAGTACCAAGGTCCTCTGTAGAGATGGAGTGTTTGTGGGATCTTGCCCCCCAGCCAGAGCTCGGACCCTTGGATTTTGTAGTGCTGCTGGTGTGTCATTTGAGGCACTGGCACCGTACTCAGCCCCCGCTCACGAGGTACTCAGGAGGAGAGATATAAGCGCACACTTTAACAAAGTAATGCGGAAATAAAACCCCCCAAACGATTTTTTAAAACGGCGCCAAGGCGCGAAGTTCACTTGGGAACTAAATTGAGTCATTATGCTTGGGGTTGCCAAGTTAATGCTTTGACCATGTCGAGGCATGGGGACCACTTATTAGTGGGCGAGACTCTCGACGGCCTGCGATGGCTCGTTTAATGGAGAGCTCGGAGGGTTTCCCCTTGAGAGAAGCCTTTGGAGCTTGGAGGTTTAAGTCGTGTGCGTTTTAACCTCTAGAGACACGGGTGCTTGGAGGTTTAGCCGTAGGCTGCCTCTTCCGCTCGTGGTCTCGACGTGACAATGATCACGGGCGTGGCAATGACCACGGTTGCATTTGTTCCTTTAGGAGACAAACATGTTTTTGGAGGTTTAAGCCGTGAGCATTTTAACCCCTAGAGACGAAAATGCTTGGAGGTTGAGCCGTAGGCTGCCTCGTCCGCTTGAAGTCTCGACGTGACAATGATCACGGGCGTGGCAATGACCATGTTCGCATTTGTTCCTTTAGGAGACAAAGCATTTTTTGGAGGTTTAAGCCGTGAGCATTTTAACTTCTAGAGACGAAAATTCTTGGAGGTTGAGCCGTAGGCTGCCTCGTTCGCTTGAAGTCTCGACGTGACAATGATCACGGGCGTGGCAATGACCACGGTTGCATTTGTTCCTTTAGGAGACAAAGCATGTTTTTGGAGGTTTAAGCCGTGAGCATTTTAACCCCTAGAGACGAAAACGCTTGGAGGTTGAGCCGTAGGCTGCCTCGTCCGCTTGAAGTCTCGACGTGACAATGATCACGGGCGTGGCAATGACCACGGTTGCATTTGCTTATTTAGGAGACAAAGCATTTTTTGGAGGTTTAAGCCGTGAGCATTTTAACCTCTAGAGACGAAAATGCTTAGAGGTTGAGCCGTAGGCTGCCTCGTTTGCTTGAAGTCTCGACGTGACAATGCACGGGCGTGGCAGTGACCACGGTTGCATTTGTTCCTTTAGGAGACAAAGCATTTTCTTGGAGGTTTAAGCCATGAGCATTTTAACCTCTAGAGACGAAAATGCTTGGAGGTTGAGCCGTAGGCTGCCTCGTTCGCTTGAAGTCTCGACGTGACAATGATCACGGGTGTGGCAATGACCACTGTTTTGTGTTTGTTCCCTAAGGGTGCAAAAAATTTTTTGGAGGTTTAAGCCGTTGGCGTTTTAACCTCTAGAGACAACAATGCTTGGAGGTTGAGCCGTAGGTTGCCTCGTTCGTTTGAGGTCTCGACGTGACAATGATCACGTGCGTGACGATAATCACGTTTTTAACTTGTTCCTTGTGGATACAAAGGTTTGAGAGGTTTAAGCCTTGAGCTTTTCACCTTGAAGGACAAAAAGTGCTTGGACGTTTGTAGCGCCCCATCTTTTAAATAAAGATGGAACACCTGTGTTATGTGCTAGTCCCTGGATCACTGCCAGCACCACAATACAAAATATATAGTATCATTGCATAAGTATCAAATTACTACAACGAGATCCAAAATAGCTAAGTATAGCTTTATTAGAAAGTGCATAGTCATGAAGACTAGCTGAAAAGTTCAGAGTTCACAACGAAAGTAATAGCAATGAGCCTCCTCTTCTAGCATACGCCACAGGCAGACATGTTGGGTGTAGAATCGAGTCCAAACTCACTCCTCATCATAATTACCTGCACATTTGAATATGCAGCCCCCGTAGGAGGTCAATACAATGAAGTATTGGCAAGTGACTATGGTGGATAAATTATGACAAGTCTAATTCTATATGCATATTTGGCTTGGTGGAGTTGTAGGCTATTTTGCAGAAAGCCAGTTTTCTCCTATCTTTTGTAAAACAATTTTGTTTCTCAAAGACTTGGCACCAAGGGATAAAGCCCAAGTGCACCAACAATTCTTTCCTTAGTCAAATTTTACTTTATGAAAACTATGATGAGATTCTTCCGTCCATCCTTGTCCAGTTGCTAGAAGTAGTCCATCACCAGGGACACGGCTGAGTACTCAGATTGTCGACTCTGCAGAGGTTGTGCACTTTCACCTTGAGACTCAATTAACCCAAACATCCTATACACGCGGAGTGCATTAAGGAAAGGAGAGAATTGAGACAAGAACTTTCATAAGAAGAATGCAACCATACTAGCAAGACCCGTTCCACCTACCAACTCTATATCTGCTTGTCAAGCTGACAGGTTGCACTCTCACAACTTAGTAATTCTAGACAGAGCCCATTGTCAAAAGGCTGCACGGGAAGCTTCTAAACTTGGAGGGACTTAGAAATCTATTTGTTCCTGGGTGGCCGTCCACAAGTGCGCTTCTGGGTGACAACCACCATGCTCATGGCACTAAGTAGAATAGACATTCATCCTAGGCAACGACAACCACAAGCATAGTGCCAAAAGCCACTCAACATAAACCAAACAACCAATTCCACCCAGGTGTGCATTTAAAGTTTAACACTTAGCAATATTTCTATAACATGGTAAGTAAATACTTTTTATAGCATAGCTAAGCATCTAATAAAAACTTATGATGGCTGCATGGGAAGGGATGGCTACACACTACTAGGATATTTTCAAAGTGTAAACTAACTTAGCATTATAAGATAGTTAAAAAATTCCCTATCATGCATACTACTCAAAATTCTACTAATAATGCATATAGAAAACATTGGGTAGATTATGAATGTCACTTGCCTTGGTAACAAGAGGAACAAGCACAGCAAGAATAACAATCACAAGGGCCTTCCTCCTCTTCACAATCTAGAGACAAACAATAAAACTAAATAAACACACAAACACAACACTTAAAATATCAAGACAAAAATATGTATGTATGCTTGATATGCAATGAACTTAACAAGACAAAATAATTACCATTTTATTTCCTCTGTTATTAATGCATGAAATGCAATGATCAATATTTTAATATTTTATTTAATCATTTAAAATATTGAGCATAACATAGTAGTTTTAAGCCCTAAAACCAATTTCTTTAATTCTATTATGAAAAGTTTCAAATAAAACTCAAGTTGCACTCTCTGGACAGAGGGCATTAAAGGTTCTAAAACAATTGGATTTATTTGGAAAGAATTTTTATTAATTAAGTTATAGATTTAATAGCCGAAAAGCTAAACAATTAAATTCCGCAATTTATAATACACTAAAAAGACAAACTAATGAAACCATACTAAACTACACGAGCATAGCTTTACGTGGATATAAAATTCATCAAATTTGGATAAACAGATCAAAAGTTATGAATTTTGCAAGTTTCAATAGTTTTCTGTTTTTAAATCAAATTTTCAGCCGAAATAGATAATTAGCAGGCCACGCGGCGCGATCTAATTGGACGATACCGGTTCGCCGCGGATCGCGAACGCAAACCGTTGGATCTATTTTAAAACGGGCCCTCGGGATTGTAGGGATCTAGATCCGTTGGATCTAAATCCAATGGTTCGAAATTAGAGGCCCGGCGCGGGCGGCGCGAGTCGTCGGAAACACCTCCGACCGCGGCGGCGCCACGGCCGGCATCGTTCGTACTCACAGAAGGAGAGGCTACGGGACAGATGAGTCATACCGGGGTAGAGAAGGCGATGAGGCGGTCACGATGGCGTGGTTGGAGGCAGCGTCGCGTCTTCGTTCGCCGGAGATCTCTCGTCGGAGTTGAAGGTGCGGGTGGCGGCGTCGGTCGCGGACGGTGGCGAGGGCTCGCTGCGTAAACAAATGGAACACCGTGTCAAAGGCATGCGCACGGACGAAGGGAAACGAGGGGAGGAGAAGAGAGGGTCCGGGATGGCCGGAGTATCCCGTACGGTGAGCTTCACGGCGGCGGAAACGGCGAGATGCCGAGCTCGAAACGGGGCAGCCTAGGGGCGATGGAGCTAGGGTTTTGGGCGGAATCGAACGGCGGGATCACAGGGTATAAATAGGGGGCGAAGGCACGGATCAAAACTGTTTCTAACGACCGAATCGATCTCGAGTTGGGGATGGGTTCGGCGCCGGAAAATCCGTCAGGAGGTTGAAGAAGGCACGACGCCTGCGTGTGGGCCCCGCGTGTCAGAGAGAGAAGAGGCGAGGCGCGGGCTGGGCTGCTCGTGGGCCGATGGGAGCTGCGCGCGCGGTAGATAGGGCTCGGCCGGCCCGTTAAGACTCTTTTTAATTAAACTCGTTTTCTGTTTTAAAACTTTTCAAAACAATTTGATTTTTAAATCCTATCAAAACATTTAAAAAAAATCATAAAAATATGTTTTGAAAAGCTAATTTAATTTAGAACTTTTTGATATCATTTTGCTAAATAAATAAAATAATAAAATACAGATTTTTATAAGGAGCTCAATTAAACCTCTTTATGGAAAACAACTTTATTTAAACTTATAATTAAAATTCAAATTATTATTTATGTGATTTCAATGCCATGCCTATATGATGCATGAATGCAAAGTTTTAGATTTTTGAGAAATTTGGGATGTTACAGACTAACCCCCTTAAGAAGAAGCTCGCCCTCGAGCTTCGGAAAGGTCAGCAAATAGGTGTGGGTGGTCTTCTCGGAGGACATCCTCTCGTTCCCAGGTGGCTTCGTCCTCGGTGTGATGATTCCATTGGACTTTGCAAAACTTGATGGTTTTGGTACGGGTGACTCTTTCTGCTGTCTGTAATATCTTGATGGGCTTCTCTTCGTATGTCAGGTCACTCTCCAATTGTACCTCCTCGAGGGGTACAGTATCCTTTAAAGGAACTCCCATCATCTCGGGATGAAATTTCTTCAACTGACTGACATGGAACACATTAATCAGCCTTATTCCAAACCTTTGCGCGAAAGAATTTTGAATGGTCCAATGAATCGAGGTGCTAACTTTCCTTTGATTCCAAACCTTTTCACACCCCGTAGTGGTGACACTCTTAGATAGGTTCTATCACCCACTTCGTAGGTGACTTCTCTACGCTTGGAATCTGCATAACTTTTCTGGCGTGACTGTGCTATTTTCAATCTGTCCTTAATCAGCCTGACTTTCTCTTCAGCATCCTATATTATATCAGGTCCAAAGAAACTCCGTTCTCCTACACCACTCCACAACAGTGGGGTTGTGCATTTCTTTCCATATAAGGCTTCAAACGGTGTCATCTCAATGCTGGCTTGATAGCTGTTGTTGTAGGAGAACTTAGCGTATGGTAAATTATCATCCCAACTAGATCCATAGTCGAGCGCACAAGCTCTTAACATATCCTCTAAAATCTGGTTCACTCTTTCAGTCTGACCATCTGTTTGCGGGTGGAAAGCCGTACTGAATTCCAATCTGGTTCCCAAAGATTCGTGCAACTGCTTCCAGAAATGAGAAGTGAACTCTTAGGAACGCCGTGAAGGCACACAATTCTCTTCATGTAAATATCGGCTAACTTTGCACTAGTATAAGTGGTCTTCACGGGTATGAAGTGAGCTATTTTAGTTAGGCGACAAACAATAACCCAAATAGAATCATAACCCGATCTGGTCCTTGGTAATCCGGTGATGAAGTCCATCCCAATAGAATCCCACTTCCAATCCGGTACTTTCTAAGGTTGTAAGAGCCCTTCTGGTTTCTGATGTTCTGCCTTTACTCGACTACATACATCGCACTTAGCGATGTATTCTGCTATTTCTCTTTTCAGATTATTCCACCAAAATCTCTCTTTCACATCCATATACATCTTGGTATTTCCCGGATGAATAGAATAAGGTGTCTCATGAGCTTCTTGCAGAATTAACTTCCTAATATCAGGATCATTGGCCACGCATACATGTTTTTTAAACCACAAAATCCCTTGCTCATCCTCATGAAATCCTTTAGCTTTGCCTGCTTTTAGATTGACTTTGATCTCTTCTATTTCCTTGTCTTCTTTCTGAGCTTCACGTATCTTGTCCATCAAAGTGGGTCGTACAACTAATGAGGTTACAAACCCTTCAGGTACTACTTCCAATCTGAGGTCCTTGAATGCCTTGCATAAATTCTCGGATAATTCTCCTGCTGTAAGGCCATTCACATACACTTTACGACTCAGAGCATCTGCTACCACATTAGCTTTCCCCGGATGGTATTGGAGACTTAGATCATAATCTTTAATAAGTTCCAACCATCTTCTTTGTCTCATGTTCAGTTCCTTCTGTGTAAATATGTATTTCAAACTTTTGTGGTCCGTGAATACCTCACATCATTTTCCCATCAGGTAGGGTCTCCAAGTTTTCAGGGCATGCACTACTGATGCTAACTCGAGATCATGAGTTGGATAATTTGCTTCATGTTTCTTGAGCTGTCTAGAGGCATAAGATGCCACTCTGCCTTCCTGCATCAACACACTCCCCAAGCCTTGGCGTGAAGCATCACAGTACACTTGGAATTCCTTCTCCAAATCAGGTAAGCATAGAACTGGGGCTGAAACCAGACGTTTCTTCAACTCCTGAAAACTGGCTTCGCATGCCTCAGTCCACTCAAATTTCTTCTCCTTCTTTAATAATTCCGTCAAGGCCTTAGCAATCTTGGAGAAGTTTTCAATGAATCGTTGGTAGTATCCTGCTAGGCCCAGAAAACTTCGTAATTCACCAACATTCTTCGGCGGTTCCCAATTAGTTACAGCTGAAACTTTTTCAGGATCCACCGCTATACCTTCCATGGACACCACATGGCCTAAAAATCCGACTTGTTCTAACCAAAACTCACACTTGCTGTACTTGGCATACAACTTATGTTCACGTAGTATCTGCAATACTAGACGCAAGTGCTCTTCATGTTCTTTGTGACTCTTGTAGTAGATTAGAATATCATCTTTATTCATCATATTCATGAAATAGGCTGGTGCATTGGTTAATCCAAAAGGCATCACGGTGTACTCGTATGAGCCATATCTCGTAACAAATGCAGTCTTGGGTATATCCATTTCTCTAACTTTCATTTGGAGGTACCCTGATCGAAGATCCATCTTTGAGAAAACACAAGCACCTTTCAGTTGGTCAAATAGTTCGTTTATCTTGGGTAACGGGTACTTGTTTTTGATAGTTTGCTCGTTTATATCTCTATAATCCGTGACTAGCCTCTGGGTTTGATCCTTCTTTTTAACAAATAAGACTGGTGCTCCCCATGGCGATGAACTTGGACGAATGAATCCTTTCTGGATATGCTCCTCCAGTTGCTTCTTGAGCTCTTTCAATTCATCGACGGCCATAGGATAAGGTCTTTAGCTATTGGTCCTGTGCCCGGCTTCAGTTCGATGAGAAACTCTACATCTCTATCGGGTGGCATTCCCGGTAGTTCCTCCGGAAAAACATCTGGGTATTCCTTGACAATAAGCACATCACCAAGGCTAACCCCCTTAAGAGAATTTAGCCTAACCTTCTTAAGTTCGAAAGTTGATCTGAACTTAATCTTCCTTTTTTCTGGGGTGGTGAGGGTGATTGCTCTATTTGCACAGTCTATGATTCCTTCAAAACGCGTCATCCAATCCATTCCGATGATAACATCCAATCCTTGGGTTTCTAGGATGACTAAGTCTGTTGGAAAGGTGTGTTTTCCGATTTGCAAGTCTAACTGCCTACACCCGGAATTTACTATCATCTCTCCTCCAGGTGAACTTACCCTAATAGGTTTTCCTAGACTTTCCTCAGCTAACCCATGTTTGTTTACAAAAGCTCTTGATATGAATGAATGAGATGCTCCAGTATCAAATAAAACTAATGCTGGAAAGGTGTTGAGCAAGAACGTACCAATCACAGCATCAGGTTCATCATGAACTTCTTCCACATTGATGTGGTTCACTTGTCCCTTCTGGAAAGGATTGGGCTTGAAATTTTCATCAGCTTTCCTCTCTGGGCATTCCGTTGCATAATGTCCTGTCTTCTTGCACTTGAAGCAAGTCACATTAGACAAGTCTTTCTTCCCTTCATAGTTAGAACAATGATTACCATTCCCATGATTATGGCCATGGTGATGGTTTCCCTTGGATCCACCATTATCTCCATTGTATCCTCCATTTTTCCCTTTGTATCCTCCACTGTTTCCTTTGTATCCTCCATTGTGGTTATGACCATGATGTTTTTGGCCACTACCAGTGTTGGAGTGATTCCAGGGTTTATGGCTACTGACTTCAGAGGTGTGTTGTTTTTTATATGTCCCTTCAGAATGAACCTTACTTGCACTGAACTTCCTCTTCCTATTATGTTCCTTTCTTATGTTGTTGTCCAGGGTGATAGCTTGATCCAGCAGAGCTTGATAGTTTGGAGTATATGCCACAGACAAAGGTATCTTCAGTTCTCCCCTAAGTCCATTGAGGAACTTTTCCTTCCTCTTTGCATCAGTATCAATGTCCTCTGGTGCATACCTTGATAGCATACAGAAGTCATCCATATACTCCTTCAGAGTTCTACCTCCCTGCCTCAAGCTGCGAAATTCCTCTTTCTTCAGGTTCATTATACCTGAGGAGATGTGAGCATTCCGGAAACCTTCCTTGAACGCATCCCAAGTCATGCCATCCAAAGGATGAGTCACTTCATAAGTCTCCCACCACAATGCTGCGGGTCCTTCCAACAGGTGTGCAGTGAACCTCACTTTTTCTGCCTCAGAACACTCACAAGTTACCAAGTCCTTGTTGACTTAACGGAGCCAATCATCCGGCACTATTGGCTCAGTAGCAGAGGAGAACTTATTAGGCCTAAGCCTTAGGAATCTAGCAAGTCTGTCCACTGGAGGTGGTGGTGGAGGTGGCGGGTTGTTGTTGTTGTGGTTGTTGTTGTTGTTGTTGGTTGCTGCAATGAATTGAGTCATCATATTCATCAACTGAGCTTGAGCGGCCATCAGTTGTTGCATGGCATCATCGTTGTTGGTATAACGACGAGGAGGCATCTGTAGGGTTTTCAGCATAGATGAGTGAAAGATAGACAGAACTAGGAGAAGAAAAAAAAAATCCTACCCATGCACACAGCAACCAAATCAACACAGTCAACACTCAAAAGACAACTTAAACAGAAAAAGTCCACCTAGCAAATCGAAACAAGTATTCTAATTTGATTTAATAAAACATCAGAGTCTGCAAACCAATCATTCTATCATTTTCACACCACATGTTGGAGATCAATGTTTTAAAAAGAACGACGAAATAACGAGGGAGAACATGGTGGTCCAACTACTAAGTCTAAACTTCGTCCATGACGTCTCCTTCATCTTCTTCGACTTCCTCGATGGTGATGCCTTCCTTCGTAAGGATCTCCTTGTAGTCATTCACCTCCTTCTCCAAGGCCTCGTTCTTCTCCTGTAACATTGTCGTCTCACGGTGCAGAGTCTCGATCGCTCCCTTCTCCAGGACTTCAATCTTCTCTTGTAGCATTCTCTTCTCACCGCGTAGAGTCTCGATCAAATCTCGATCAGCTTCGAACTCGACGTCGTTGCTCAGAATTTCATCCTTCAAGGTCTTGATCTCCTTGTTCTTGTCTCTGATTCTCTTTTCTTGATTTTGGAACTTCTTCTCTTGAGCTCGGAATTTCTCCTCTTGAGCGTTGGCCACCTCTTCTTGGGCTTCAATCTTCTTTTGAGTCTCCTTGACTTGTGCCATTATTTCATCATTCTTCAACAGCTCGTTGCGCCTATCCTCTTCGAGTTGCCAGAGGTGAAGTTCTAAGTCTTGGAGATATGGGTACAAAGGTTCTGGTTTGTTTTTGTCTTCCTCGCTAACAAGGTAGGGTATCCCATGTTCGTCACGTTGGCCAAGGTTAGAAAAGTAGTGGTCTTTTAACTCCTCCTGGAATTGCCAGCAAAGACGTCCTATTAGCTCCTGCGTGACGAGATTCAGCCCTTTCTCCAAGGAGTCACTAATCGACTTGTACTGGATGTCTTCGGTCTTGGGTTCAGTCTGGCGCCCTTGTTGGAAAAGACAAATTCCCCATAAGTCTTTTTTGTTGAAGTGCTTCAGCTGGCTTGCCTTGATGATGGGTGTTGGAAGTGCCAACAGTTCTACCAACTCTAGAAGATATCTTCCAAAGCGCATGTCCTTGAAGTCCTCCACGGTTTGATACATGAAGAACGACATCCTTAAGTGATAAAGGTAGAGTTTGTTAAAACAAGACAAAGGTAAGAAATACTAGTTGTGGTGTACTTAAGTACTTAGAGAAAAAGAAGTTCTTTTCTAAAAGGTGATCAACACTATTATCAACTCTTTGTAAGTCGGATATTCACTATTTGAGAGAGACAGACACCCGGCCAGGCACTTATAATTGTGGAACAGGTCTCATGTACGCGGACATGTAAGGTTAGTCCCGGGCCGCTTCATCCCACTATGCCGCTAGGATCCAACATACTTCAAAGATGGTAATATTATGATCAAAAGAGGCTTAACCAATCCTAAGGGCTCGAACCTACATGCAACACTTTAGATCTGATACCATTTTGTAGCGCCCCATCTTTTAAATAAAGATGGAACACCTGTGTTATGTGCTAGTCCCTGGATCACTGCCAGCACGACAGTACAAAATATATAGTATCATTGCATAAGTATCAAATTACTACAACGAGATCCAAAAATAGCTAAGTATAGCTTTATTACAAAGTGCATAGTCATGAAGACTAGCTGAAAAGTTCAGAGTTCACAACGAAAGTAATAGCAATGAGCCTCCTCTTCTAGCATACGCCACAGGCAGACATGTTGGGTGTAGAATCGAGTCCAAACTCAATCCTCATCAGAATTACCTGCACATTTGAATATGCAGCCCCCGTAGGAGGTCAATTCAATGAAGTATTGGCAAGTGACTATGGTGGATAAATTATGACAAGTCTAATTCTATATGAATATTTGGCTTGGTGGAGTTGTAGGCTATTTTGCAGAAAGCCAGTTTTCTCCTATCTTTTGTAAAACAATTTTGTTTCTCAAAGACTTGGCACCAAGGGATAAAGCCCAAGTGCACCAACAATTCTTTCCTTAGTCAAATTTTTCTTTAGGAAAACTATGATGAGATTCTTCCGTCCATCCTTGTCCAGTTGCTCGAAGTAGTCCATCACCGGGGACACGGCTGAGTACTCAGATTGTCGACTCTGCAGAGGTTGTGCACTTTCACCTTGAGACTCAATTAACCCAAACATCCTATACACGCGGAGTGCATTAAGGAAAGGAGAGAATTGAGACAAGAACTTTCAGAAGAAGAATGCAACCATACTAGCAAGATCCGTTCCACCTACCAACTCTACATCTGCTTGTCTAGCTGACAGGTTGCACTCTCACAACTTAGTAATTCTAGACAGAGCCCATTGTCAAAAGGCTGCACGGGAAGCTTCTAAACTTGGAGGGACTTAGAAATCTCTTTGTTCCTGGGTGGCCGTCCACAAGTGCGCTTATGGGTGACAACCACCATGCTCATGGCACTAAGTAGAATAGACATTCATCCTAGGCAACGACAAGCACAAGCATAGTCCCAAAAGCCACTCAACATAAACCAAACAACCAATTCCACCCAGGTGTGCATTTAAAGTTTAACACTTAGCAATATTTCTATAACATGGTAAGTAAACACTTTTTATAGCATAGTAAGCATCTAATAAAAACTTTTGATGGCTACATGGGAAGGGATGGCTACACACTACTAGGATATTTTCAAAGTGCAAACTAACTTAGTATTATAAGATAGTTCAAAAATTCCCTATCATGCATACTACTCAAAATTCTACTAATAATGCATATAGAAAACATTGGGTAGATTATGAATGTCACTTGCCTTGGTAACAAGAGGAACAAGCACAGCAAGAATAACAATCACAAGGGCCTTCCTCCTCTTCACAATCTAGAGACAAACAATAAAACTAAATAAACACACAAACACAACACTTAAAATATCAAGACAAAAATATGTATGCATGCTTGTTATGCAATGAACTTAACAAGACAAAATAATTACCATTTTATTTCCTCTGTTATTAATGCATGAAATGCAATGATCAATATTTTAATATTTTATTTAATCATTTAAAATATTGAGCATAACATAGTAGTTTTAAGCCCTAAAACCAATTTCTTTAATTCTATTATGAAAAGTTTCAAATAAAACTCAAGTTGCACTCTCTGGACAGAGGGCATTAAAGGTTCTAAAACAATTGGATTTATTTGGAAAGAATTTTTATTAATTAAGTTATAGATTTAATAACCGAAAAGCTAAACAATTAAATTCCGCAATTTATAATAGACTAAAAAGACAAACTAATGAAACCATACTAAACTACACGAGCATAGCTTTACGTGGATATAAAATTCATCAAATTTGGATAAACAGATCAAAAGTTATGAATTTTGCAAGTTTCAATAGTTTTCTGTTTTTAAAACAAATTTTCAGCCGAAATAGATAATTAGCAGGCCACGCGGCGCGATCTAATTGGACGATACCGGTTCGCCGCGGATCGCGAACGCCATTGGATCTTTTTTAAAACGGGCGCTCGGGATTGCAGGGATCTAGATCCGTTGGATCTAAATCCAACGGTTCGAAATTAGAGGCCCGACGCGGGCGGCGCGAGTCGCCGGAAACACCTCCGACCGCGGCGGCTCCACGGCCGGCATAGTTCGTATGCACGGAAGGAGAGGCTACGGGACAGATGAGTCATACCGGGGTAGAGAAGGCGATGAGGCGGTCACGATGGCGTGGTTGGAGGCAGCGTCGCGTCTTCGTTCGCCGGAGATCTCTCGTCGGAGTTGAAGGTGCGGGTGGCGGCGTCGGTCGCGGACGGTGGCGAGGGCTCGCTGCGTAAACAAATGGAACACCGTGTCAAAGGCATGCGCACGGATGAAGGGAAACGAGGGGAGGAGAAGAGAGGGTCCGGGATGGCCGGAGTATCGCGTACGGTGAGCTTCACGGCGGCGGAAACGGCGAGATGCCGAGCTCGAAACGGGGCAGCCTAGGGGCGATGGAGCTAGGGTTTTGGGCGGAATCGAACGGCGGGATCGCGAGGTATAAATAGGGGGCGAAGGCACGGATCAAAACTGTTTCTAACGACCGAATCGATCTCGAGTTGGGGATAGGTTCGGCGCCGGAAAATCCGTCGGGAGGTTGAAGAAGGCACGACGCCTGCGTGCGGGCCCCGCGCGTCAGAGAGAGAAGAGGCGAGGCGCGGGCTGGGCTGCTCGTGGGCCGATGGGAGCTGCGCGCGCGGTAGATAGGGCTCGGCCGGCCCGTTAAGAATCTTTTTAATTAAACTCTTTTTCTGTTTTAAAACTTTTCAAAACAATTTGATTTTTAAATACTATCAAAACATTTCAAAAAAAAATCATAAAAATATGTTTTGAAAAGCTAATTTAATTTAGAACTTTTTGATATCATTTTGCTAAATAAATAAAATAATAAAATACAGATTTTTATAAGGAGCTCAATTAAACCTCTTAATAGAAAACAACTTTATTTAAACTTATAATTAAAATTCAAAATATTCTTTATGTGATTTCAATGCCATGCCTATGTGATGCATGATGCATGATGCATGAATGCAAAGTTTTAAATTTTTGAGAAATTTGGGATGTTACAACATTGAGCCGTGGGCTGCCTCTTTCACTACATGCCCTGACGTGACAATGATCACGGGTAGAACTTGCGCAGGTGCATAATGTTCCATGGATTCTTGACGGGGATGCCATCTTGTGTCTCGAGGCGAGCCGCGCCAGGCCTGGCGATGTGGGTGACCCTGTAGGGACCTTCCCACATCGGGGACAGCTTGTGGAGGCCTTCCCTGGAGAGGATTCGCCTGAGGACGAGGTTGCCTGCCTCCAGGGTGCGCGAGCGCACGTTGCGGCTCTGGTAGCGCCTCAGGTCCTGCTGGTATTTGGCCGCCCGGAGGGCCGCGCGGCGTCGTAGCCCTTCAACGAGCAGCAGGTCATCGTTGGGGAGTTCCTCTTGCTGGTCCTTGTTAAAGGCAAGGACCCGTGGGGATCCATGCTTTATCTCTGTGGGGAGGACTGCTTCGGCTCCATAGACGAGGGCGAACGGTGTTTCCCCGGTGGGCTTGGGTGGCATGGTACGGATGGACCAGAGCACTAAGGGTAGCTCGTTGATCCAGCCCTTGCCGTGGCCCTTGAGGATATCGAAGGTCCTGGTCTTTAGGCCTTTGAGGACCTCTGCGTTTGCGCGCTCGGCATGTCCGTTGCTTTGCGGATGGGCGACTGAGGCGAAGCAGAGCTAGATGCCCATCTTTTCACAATAGGCTCTGAAGATGCCACTCGTGAATTGTGAGCCATTGTCGGTGATGATGCGGTTAGGCACTCCGAAGCGGCAGACCAGGCCTCTGATGAATTTCACCGCCGCGCCTGCTGTGATTGTGCGCGTCGCCTCCACTTCAGGCCATTTTGTGAACTTGTCAATGGCCACGAAGAGGTAGCGATATCCACCTTGCGCCGTTCGGACGTGTCCCAGGATGTCCATCCCCCAGACCGCAAACGGCCACGAGAGCGGAATGGTCTGTAGCCCCAGCGCAAGTTGGTGGATTAGCTTGGCATGGAATTGGCAGGCTTCACAAGCTTGAATGATGTCCGCTGCATCTTGAAGCGCTTGAGGCCAGTAGAATCCGCTCCTGAAGACTTTGCCTGCGAGGGTGCGGGCGCACGAATGGCGGCCGCATTCCCCGCTGTGGATGTCCTTAATCAGCAGTTTTCCTTCTTCAGGAGGGACGCATTTGAGCGCGATGTCGTTTGGGCGCTTGCGATAGAGGACTCCTTCGAGGATTTGGTATGATTTTGCTTGGCGGGCAATTCTCTCCGCTTCAACATCTTCCTCGGGAAGGATCTGTTTTCAGAGGTAGTCCTTGATCTCGTCAATCCATCATGTTTCTTGGTGCATCACTGTGAGCAACAGACGCTCCCCTGTGGGAGGCCCGCAGGCTGGGGCTCCGCTTGCAGGTGGCGGCGGGAGCGCTTCGTCTGTGCTTGCGGGTAGGGCCTCTAGGGGCTGCTTTATGGATGCCTTGACGGGCCTTTCTTCAAAGACACCTGGCGGCTGAGCTTGTCTCTTTGAGGCGCGCTTGGCGATGTCATCAGCTTCTTGATTTTCCTTTCTTGGGATGTGCATGAGCTGCATTCCCTAGAAGTTCTTCTCAAGCCTAGCGACCTCTTCATGGTATGCGGCCATGTGGTCGTCCTTAGGCTTGTAGCTTTTGTTGGAGAAGTTGACGAGCAGCTGGGAGTCGCCCTTGATGAGTATATGCTTGACTCCTAGGGCGATCGCGGCGCGTAGGCCAGCAAGCAACCCTTCATACTCAACGATGTTGTTGGATATCTTGTCGATTCCGAAGCACAGCTGGACTGCGTAATACAACTTGTCTCCCTTGGGTGAGATCAGGACTACGCTTGCCCCGCCGTGGCGACAAGCGAAAGCTCCGTCGAACTTCATGGTCCAGTGGCTGGGCATACTCTTCTCTTGAGGGCTCTTTAGGGGTTGGGTCAGTCCATTCGGCGACGAAGTCAGCCAGCGCTCTTCCTTTGATTACCCTTGTGGTATCGAAGCGCAAATTGAATGGCGGTAGCTCGATGTTCCATCCCGCGACACGATCTGTTGCGTTTGGGTTGCGCAGGATTTGCTCCAGGGGGAATGTGGTGACCACCGTGATGGGGTGCCCCTGGAAGTAGTGTTGCAGCTTTCTTGAGGCGACGAGGAGTGCGAGGAGAAGCTTCTGCTGCATCGTATACCGCTCGCGAGCATCACGCATCACTGTGTTGACGAAGTAAACTGGATGCTCGACGAGGGTAGTTCCTGTTGCCTTGGCGTCTTTTGCCTGAGGTGGCACAGCTTGGCCCTCGAGGGGGTTTGCCTCAGGGGGCTTGCCCTGTGCCTCGAGGGGGTTGTCCTCAAGTGGATTGACTTGTGCCTCGAGGGGGTTGGCCTCAAGGGGCTTGACTTGTGCCTCGAGGGGGTTTGTGAGGGCTGCCTCTTCATCGAGCTCCTTATCAGGAGGCTTTTTCTTTGGAGTGGTTGCACTCTTCTTGTGGAGTACTGGCTCTTCTCTTTCCACTACAAGGATAGCACTGGCTGTTTGTGGAGTAGCTGATAAGTACAGCTTCATGTGCTCGCCAGGCCTTGGGGCGATCATTACTGGTGGGCTGGCCAGATACTTCTTCAAGTCCTCAAATGCTTTTTCAGCTTCAGGGGTCCACTTGAATGTGCCCGTTGTTTTCATGATCTTGAAGAATGGCAGGGCTCTTTCACCGAACTTGGAGATGAATCGGCCCAAGCTGGCCATGCAGCCTACCAGGCGTTGCATGTCCTTGAGCCTGTGTGGAGGTTGCATGTCTTCTATGGCTTTGATTTTGTCTGGGTTTGCCTCTATACCTCGATGAGACACGAGGAACCCAAGCAATTTTCCTGAAGGGACTCCTAAGACGCACTTGGCGGGGTTGAGCTTGATGTTCACCTTGCGCAAGCTGGCGAAGGTTTCTTCAAGGTCTTCGAGGAGTGTATTTCCTTCTCGGGACGTTACGACGATGTCATCGACATATGCTTCGGTGTTTCGCCCCATTTGCCCGCCAAGGGCTATCCTCATCAACCTCTGGAAAGTGGCTCCGACATTTTTTAGGCCAAAGGGCATGCAGACGTAGCAATACACACCGCATAGGGTGAGGAAAGCCGCCTTCTCCTCGTCCTCCTCAGCCATTTTTATCTGGTGATAACAAGAGAAGGCATCAAGGAAACAGAGGAGGTCGCAGCCTGCCATGGAGTCCACAATCTGGTCAAGTCTGGGCATGGGATAAGGGTCTTTGGGACAGGCCTTGTTTACATGAGTGTAGTCGATGCAGAGATGGCCTCCTCCGGTGGGCTTTGGGACTACCACGCCGTTGGAGAGCCAAGTGGGATGCGCGACTTCGCGAACGACTTTTGCCGCTTTGAGCTTCTCGACCTCCTTGACGATGAATGCTTGCTTCTCGGGGGCTTGCTTTCTTGCTTTTTGCTTGACGGGGCGCGCGTTTGGGCACATGGCCAAGTGGTGCTCGATCACCTCACTCGGTACACCAGACATATCTGACGGTGTCCATGCGAACATGTCAGAGTTTGCCTGGAGGAAGGCGACGAGTGCGCTTTCGTATTTGGGAGGCAGCGCGGCGCCAATGGTGATGCTAGCCCCCGAGCTACCTGAGCTCAGAGAGATCTTCTTGGTAGCAGCTGACTCTTGGGAGAACAACTGCTTCTTCTTCTTGGGCCTCTCGAGAGGCTCTTGGTCCTCTTCTGCGGGGAAGGCCATGGCGGCGATCTTGTAGGCCGTCGCAACAACGCGTGTAGCCGGGGATCTTGACCATGTTGTACGCATGGTGCGTGACAGCCATGAACTTCGCAAGCGCTGGGTAGCCGAGGATGGCGTTGTACGGCAGGCCGATGTGCGCGACATCGAAGTCGATGTGCTCGGTGCAGTAATTTTCCTTGCTCCCGAAGGTGACGGCAAGCCTGACCAGGCCTAGAGGCTCGATCGAGCCGCTGGTGAACCCCGTGAAGGGCCTCGAGGGCATAAGCCGCTCGTAGGGCACTTGAAGCGCTTCGAACGTATCTATGGAGATAACGTTCAGGCCTGCTCCGCAATCGATGAGCGTCTTGGAGACAGCCACATTGTCGATGGTGGGGGTGCGGACCAGCGAGAGGGTTCCAACAGTCTTGGTGGACTTGGGGTGGTCCTGAGCGTCGAAGGCGATGGTGTACTGCGACCACTTGAGGGGCCTGGAGGTTTCCGTTCTTGGGAGGGCGGCGTTGAGCTTGCGGGCGAACTACTTGAACTGGTTGTTTGACTTTGGCGCCTGCGCCCCTCCCCCCCCCCCCCGAGGATGCAAGCAATGGCGGCTCTTGGGGCTTGGTAGCCGCCGTCTTCCTCGTCAGGGAGGTTGCCGTTCTTTGCCGCCCTTGCGTCCACTCCCGCGGTAGCCACGGCCTCGGCCACGGCTACCACTGCCTTCTACTTGCTCGCGCTCCTTGCTCAACCTTTTGAGGTCGAAGCAAGACTCCGTGGAGTGGCCGCGCTTGTTGTGGTAGATGCAGAACGGGCGGTGATCATCTCTTCTTTCTCCAGGCTCAGAGGAGTCCCTGCGGGTGCCCTTTTGCGTCAGGCTCTGCCGCGAGAACTGCGGTAGCCTTGCGCTTTTGCTCCTCCTTGGCCTCTTTCTTCTTCTGGCTCCTGGAACCCTCAGCGTGATCGTCCCCTCTTGAGGACATCTTCACGAAGAGGAGTCATTCTTCAGCCTTGGCGCACTTGTCCGCCAAGTCGAACAGCTTGACTACAGAGGTGAGCTTGTCGTGGATCCCTAGCTTCTCGAGCATCCAGCTGTTCGTGACGCCCTCGCGGAAGGCGACGATGACTTGAGTGTCAGGGATGTTCGGGATCTTGTTGCGCACTTGGCTGAAGCGCTGGATTTACTTGCGAGCGCCTCATCCTTCCTTTGCACCACAGCGCGCAAGTCGTTGTGGGTGAGGGCGCGCTCGTACGTCCCCTTGAAGTTGGATACGAACTGCTTGCAGAGCTCCTCCCAGGAGTTCACAGAGTCCTCAGGGAGATTCAGGAGCCACGACAGCGCAGAGTCGCGAAGCGCGTGGGAGAACCAGTTAGCCATGACCTTTTCATCTCCTCCCGCAGCTTGGATGGAGGTGGTGTAGAGCTGCAGGAACTCAATGGGGTTGCTGGAGCCGTCGAAGCCCTTGGGGAGAGCAGGCCTGAACTTTGCGGGCCAGACCACGCGGCGCAGAGAACGGGTGAACGCCATGCAGCCTGAGGCGTACGTGGCGACCCCATGCTGAAGCGCGCCGCGGTTTATCTGGCCCGCCTGGCCAATCTCCTCCACGAGCCTGTTCTGGCGGTCTCGTTGGAGCTCCATTCCCACGCGGGTGTCGGGTTCAGTGCGCTGCACGATCAAGCAATCGTGCGGCGAGGACGCGTGCGAAGCAGCCTTCTGAGCCGCAGCCGGTGCAGGTCCCGGAGGTGGCGGAGGCGCGTTTGTCGCGACCGTTCCCACGAGAGAGGGTGCAGGTTGGACTGTGACGGAGCAGGACGCGTCGAGGCGATGCCGACGAGGTGGTTGAGGCGTTGGAGCCACTGCTTGTGGGCCTCTGCGGTCGGCTGGTAGCGTAGCAGCTTCTGCGCCTTGAGCATCGCAGTGTGGGGCGCTGGGTCCGTCCTTCCCGGGCCCGAGCCGCTCGGGTGCTGCGTCGGGTGGGACGACTGCGCGTCCTCCTGGTGCTCGGCGTCGCGCTCCGGCGCCTCCGCGTGAGGGCCAGAAGGGACATGCTCTTCGTGGCGGGGTCGACCCCGTCGTGCGCGGGTGGTCGCGGCGCCTGGCGGCGCGTGTGATCCTGCGGGCGCACGTCGGTTTGCGCGGGCGATGCGGGTGGCGCGGGTGTTCACCATGGCGCGGAGACGAACTCGAAGGTTGTAGACGCGCCTCACCCCTCTACCTGGCGCACCAAATGTCGGGTTATGACTCCCAAGAATCGGGGGTAGTCACTTCCTGAAGTGTAGTTCGTGAAGGGGATTGAACACGGAGGTCTAGACCCTCGAGTTGCTCCGCGACGTTGCTCGTCGGACCCGAAGAAGACACACACACACGAAGGGAGACACCAGCCTTTACCCAGGTTCACGTCCCTCGTGGGGAGGTAAAACCGCTACTCCTGCTTGTCTGTATTAGATGTGGAAGGTTACAGTACAATGGAGCTTGCCTAAAGCCCCCTTGAGGCAGTTCTTGCCTGGGGAGGGAAGCGATCGTCTTCTTCCTGCTCAAGGCCGAGGCTTTCCTAACAAGTGTAGCTAAGGTTTACAAGGGTTGCAGTGTGCCAAGAGCCGACCTGCGCTACGGTGGACGTCTTGCCCCTTTAATAGGCGCCTCTGGCCTTCTCCTTCGGCTTGGCCTTCTAGGTGGTTCCCACATTCCAGTGGCAGGGTGGTGTAGGAGTCCACCGTCCTCCTTTCGTCCATGGACTCGGTCCATTGCTGGTAAAGGTGGGCGCGGTGGCCGACCGGCGGCCGACCGCGATGTACAGCCCGCAGGGAGGGCAGTCTCTGAGGTGGAGCCCAAGATGACGTCCTCCTTTGGAGGGTTGTGCTGTCCACCCGCTTTATCGTCAGAGTAGAAGGTCCTGGCAGCTGTGCAGCAGGCAGAGCTGCTTTGTTGACCACTTTATCGCCAAGGACAGCGACGGGGGTGCGTGCAACACTGTATGTGCGTGGCAGAGGCCACGTGCATCTTGCCGTGCTTACTTGGCCGCGATGTTTCCCCTCAAGCGCAGGGAGGCCTGAGGGGAGATTCCTCTGGGGCTCCCTTGAGGCGAGCTGGCGCCTCGGGAGGGTCCCCTGAGGCGAGAGGTCCCTTGAGGCCCTTGTTTCCTCTTCAGGCCCTCGAGGGGAATTGCCTCTCGAGGGTCCGCCAGGCGGTGATGCCTGGTCTTTAGTCGTTTTGTCTGACTTGCCCGCGTGCGAGGCCTGGGGGGAATGGGCTCTCCATACCCTAGTTCCCACTGGGACGACAAGCTCCTCATTGTGCTCCTCATCACCTCAAGAAAGCTGCGACACTACTTCCAGGGGCACCCCATCACGATGGTTACCTCATTCCCTCTGGAGCAAATCCTGCGCAACCCTAATGCCACAGATCGTGTCGCGGGATGGAACATAGAGCTACAGCCATTCAACTTGCGCTTCGATACCATAAGGGTAATCAAAGGGAGAGCACTGGCAGACTTTGTCGCCGAATGGACTGATCCAACCCCTGAAGAGCCTCTTGGAGAATAACAAGAGCCCTCTGGAGAGAAAATGCCCAGCCACTGGACCATGAAGTTCGACAGAGCTTTCGTTTGCCGTCACGGCGGGGCTGGCGTGGTCTTAACCTCGCCCAAGGGCGACAAGCTCTATTACGCGGTCCAGTTGTGCTTCGGAATCGACAAGATCTCCAATAACATTGCTGAGTACGAAGTCTTACTCGCCGGCCTACGTGCCGCCATCGCCCTGGGCATCAAGCACTTACTCATCAAGGGCGACTCCCAGCTGCTCGTCAACTTCTCCAACAAGAGCAACAAGACTATGGACGACCACATGGCCGCATACCTTGAAGAGGTCCGTAGGCTTGAGAAGCACTTCAGGGGCATGGAGCTCATGCACATCCCAAGGAAGGAAAATCAAGAGGCCGATGACATCGCCAAGCGCGCATCAAGGAGGCAAGCTCAGCTGCCAGGCGTCTTTGAAGAAAGACTCGTCAAGGCATCCATAAAACAGCCTCAAGAGGCCATGCCTGCAAGCACAGACGAAGCGCTCCCGCCACCACCTACAGCTGGGGCCCCCGATTGCGGGCCCCCTACATGGGAGCATCTGTTGCTCACAACGGCGCATCAAGAAATAGGCTAGATAGACGAGATCAAAGACTACCTCGCCAAAGGGATCCTTCCCGAGGAAGATGTTGAAGCGGAGCGAATTGCCCGCCAAGCAAAATCCTACCACATACTCGAGGGAAATCTCTACCGCAAGCGCCCAAATGGCATCGTACTAAAGTGCGTCGCTCCTAAAGAAGGCAAAATGCTGATCAAGGACATTCCTCCCTCGTAGGCAGTCTTCAGGAGTGGCTTCTACTGGCCTCAAGCACTTCAGGATGCAGTTGACATCGTCAAAGCATGCGAAGCCTGCCAATTCCACGCCAAGCAACTGCATCAGCCCGCGCTGGGACATCAGACCATTCCGCTCTCTTGGCCGTTCGCGGTCTGGGGGTTGGACATCTTGGGACCATTTCCAACGGCGAAAGGGGGCTATTGCTACCTCTTAGTGGCCATCGACAAGTTCACCAAGTGGCCCGAGGTGGAGGCGACACGCACAATTCCAGCAGGCGCGGCGGTGAAATTCATCAGAGGCCTGGTCTGCCGCTTTGGAGTACCTAATCGCATCATCACCGACAATGGCTCACAATTCACCAGTGGCATCTTCAGGGCTTACTGTGAAAATATGGGCATCAAGCTCTGCTTCGCCTCGGTTTCTCATCCACAGAGCAATGGCCAGGCTGAGTGAGCAAATGCAGAAGTCCTCAAGGGCCTAAAAGACCAGGACCTTCGACACCCTCAAGGGCCACGTCAAGGGCTGGATCAGCGAGCTCCCTTCGGTGCTCTGGTCCATCCGCACTACGCCGCCGTGATAAAAATACCAGCACGACTTGCGAAGCTACCACGGCCGCAACGTGCGCCCACGCACGTTGGAGACATGCGATCTCGTCCTCAGGCGAATCCTCTCCAGGGAAGGCCTCCACAAGCTGTCACCAATGTGGGAAGGCCCCTACAGGGTCACCCACATCGCCAGGCCTGGCGCTGCTCGCCTCGAAACTCAAGACGACATCCCGTCAAGAACCCGTGGAACATCATGCACCTGCGCAAGTTCTACCCGTGATCATTGTCACGCCCGTGATCATTGTCACGTCAAGACATCTAGTGAAAGAGGCAGCTTACGGCTTAACCTTCAAGCATTTTTTTGTCTCCAGAAGGATAAAAAGAAAACGTGTTGATTGTCACGCCCGTGATCATTCTCACGTCAAGACAGCTGGCGGAAGAGGCAGCTTACGGCTCAACCTCCAAGCATTTTTTGTCTCTAGAGGTTAAAAGCTCAAGGCTTAAACCTCCAAGATCCAAAGGCTTCTCTCGAGGGTCAACCCTCCAAGCTCTCCATGTAACGAGCCACCTCAGGCTGTATAGAGTCTCTGCCACTAATGGGTGCTCCCCATGCGTCGAGATGGTCAAAACATTAACTTGGCAACTCCAAGCATAATGAGACAATTTCGTTCCCAAGTGAACTTTGCGCTACGCCGCCGCTGTGTAATAATTGGTGGTGAGTTTAATTTCCGCATTACTTTATTGAAGTGTGCGCTTATATCTCTCCACATACGCACCTCACGAGCGGGGGATGAGTATGGTGCCAATGCCTCAAATGACACACCAGCAGCACTGCAAAACCCAAGGATCCGAGCTCTGGCTGGAGGGCAAGCTCCCACAAACACGCCATCTGTACAAAGGACCTTGGTACTTACTCTTCTCGCGAGGAACGCCTGAGGGGACCTATAAGCGTGCACGACTCCTCAGTACCGTGTACAAGCGTTTGGGTTCGCCCCTCTAACATTTACAGGGAAGAAAGGTCTCCGCAAGCCTGACGAGGCATCCGAGAAAAACCCCTAGAGAGGACCTCCTCGGCAGGCAAAAACTTCTAGAGGGCAAAAGCCTCGAGAAGCTAAGTCTCGCACCCGTGCCTCGAGAGCCTTTCTGCTCTGCAAGCGCACGTTTGTTCCTCGCGCGATTTCCTTTTCCTTTGAACTTCATGGACTACTCGTACGTCTAAGGGGGGCACCTGAGCATCGTGACTCAGGGCTCTTACCTCTCCTAGGCTTAAACTCCCCTCGGCCTTGCTGAGTCATTGCTCTAGCATACCGAAGTGGCGGAGTCATGGCACGAAGAGACGGGTCTGTCGTGGTATCGCCATATTTCATAGGAGACGGGGGTCCTCTAGCCTACGTATGGATTGTGGGGAAGAAGGTTGGTGTTGTCGAGGATGGGATTGAACACGGCGTGTTTACCCAGCTTCAGATCGCGCAGCGGTGGCGAGATCCTACGTGCTGCTATGATTCAATATGAGGTAAATAGCCGTGAACAGGTTACAATGGGTATGATGCGTATTGAGCGTGCTCTAAAGGCATCCTGGTGGCCGGCTTATATAGGCGACCAGACCCCAGGATACAAGGCAAGTACTTGTCCAGCTAGTAATCAGAGTCCTAGACCTAGCCGTGAACAGGTTACAATGGCTTGATGGGCTTCGGCCTTCCGCCTTCCTTGGACTGTCCGCCTACTTCCTTGTACGTTAGCTATCTGGGCCGCCCGGCAGGCTTCAGCCTTACCACCCTTGGGCCACCCTGGACTAGCCGGATTGATCCATCTTGGAGATACCCCTAGTTGGTATATCCCCAACATTAGCCCCCAGAAAGGTTGAAGTTCTCCAGGCCACGGCTTCTTCTTGATTCTTCATTCTTCAACGTTGGTGGCTGCAGGACTTGAACCATTCTGAAAATAATGGGGGAACGTGTACCTCAATGTTGGCACACGGCCGCCTTTATCCAATCATGGGAAAGACGGCTGAATGAAACTTGCCTGATCGCTTCACAAGAAAGCCTGATCCTTGACGGGAAGCCGAGCAGATCTTTGACGGATGACGCCAGTCGGTTCACGACAGTTTGAAACCAAACGAAGCGAAAATCACGTCATGATTGCAAATCATGGGAAAAGAGGAGTCATGGGGATCGTGCATTCGTGCGCAGCTCTATGGCAACAGATGTCCGACACATGTCCGACCAGCTGTGTCGTTGCACATGGAGGAACGCCCGGACCTATAAATATGGAGCCGAGCTGTTCATTTTCCTTCTCCGCTCTCGCTCTCCTTCGTCCTTTGCTCTCCCGCGCTCTTGCTTTTCCAATCTTCCTCACTCCACCGAGCGAACTCCGGCGAGCCTTTCCCTCCGGCGACCTCTCCGCACGGCAATGTCCACCGGAGAGGATATTACTCCGGCGGCGTCCAGCGGGCCAGCGGTCAAGACCACCGTCGCAGCGGCAATGGGTGGCGTGGTGTCGCTCCTTGCGACGGCGCACATGGGTAATGTCGTCACCTCTCCATCTTCGACACCCGCCGCGCGCGCTCACGCGGCAGCGCCCTCGACGCCTTCGTCTTCCATCGCGCCGGCGGCAGCTGCCGGTGCGCTTGTCGACGAGGAGGAGGAGCCAGCCGACCTCGGATCGCGCTACTGGCTCCCCTCCATTGTTGACGAAGAGGCGCTCCAAGACCTGGAGGCTGTCGGCTATCTCCCGACTCGGGAGGACTGCAACTGGAGGTCTGCCTTCGGGGAGGAGCCAGCCGACCTCGGGTCGCGCTCCTGGCTCCCCTCCATTGTTGACGAAGAGGCGCTCCAAGACCTGGAGGCTGTCGGCTATCTCCCGACTCGGGAGGACTGCAACTGGAGGTCTGCCTTCGGGGACGTCATCCCGGCTCCAAAAGCCGGGGAGCGGGTAATCCTCAGCTCCCACTTAGTTAGGGGAATGGCCTTGCCGCCTTCCGCCTTCTTTAGCGAGGCATTAGATCACTATGGGCTCCAGCCCCACAATATAGAGCCCAATAGCATATTAGTTTTAGCCGGCTTCACAGCTCTGTTCGAGGGCTATCTAGGTATTAGGCCGAGTTTAGACTTCTTCAGATATTGTTTCCGTTGCCGGCGCCAGACTGTGCTGGACGGCGGACTGGCAACCTGCGGCAGTATCACTTTCAACTGCCACCAAGGACGCCAATGGTATCCCAAGATACCATACATCGAGTCTGTCAAGGGCTGGACGTCCAACTTCTTCTACTGCCAAGACATGGCAGCTCCGGGGCGCCAATTTGGCGTCCTAGACTTTATCAACGCGCCGCCTATGCCCAGGCCATGCTGGGACGAGGCGGTCCCCAAATTGACGGAGGAGCTCCGCCTTATTCAAAGGCGGATCAAGTTCCTCACTCGCACGATAGTCCCCCCTTGCTGGATGGGGTGGACACCGTCATCTGCTGGCTTAGCCGGAAGATACTGCCTCTGCGGTATAGCCCGCACAAGATGTGTCAATATTCGCCTACTGCCACGGCCTCTCTTCGCGTAAGCGAAGAGGGGTTACCAGCTGCCGACCTAGCGTTCCGACTTCGCAGCCTTGTCAAATCAGGGCTGGTGAAGGCGGTGGAAGGCGTGCCCATGCACACCCACGACAACCCTCCCCTTGAGGTAGATATTTCTCTTGTTGCCCTTCTTTGACGGCTTTTGCCGACTTAATGGTGTCCTGTTAAAACTTGCTTTCTTCTCGATTGACAGCTCTCTGCTCTGGGGGAGAATGACCTGGCAGCCGACTCTTACGAGTCGGAAGCCGGGAAAACCAAGAAGCGCAAGGCGTCCGGCGCTGCTTCCTCTATGGTGAATGCTGAGAGGAAGAAACAGACCGCAACGGCTACAGAGCCGGTGCTCGTCGACCTCGACGAGAACGTGGGGATTAACATCCCCCGAAGGTACCCATTTCCGCCTTAAATAGTCGTCGAATTTCTCTATTACCGGTATTCATCTGGCTTACTTTGCTTTGTTGCCAGGGAACGGGTGGCGACTTCAAGGTTGCCGTCCAGGTATCAGAAGGAGTCTAGCCAGCTTACTGGGGAGCTGGATAGCCTCGCAAAAAATTGGTGGAGGCGGAGAAGCCGGCTGCTGAGGTAATATCCAAGCAGGCTTCTCGCGCCCAGACTGCGGAGGATGCGGTGGCAGCTCATATGATTGAGCTGTCCGCCTTCCATAACTCGGTCCTTGGTAATTCCTCACTCTTCATCTTTTTCCGTCAATTTGTTTAGCCTGAGCCAAACTGACGCTTTTTATTTTTTGGTGCAGTTGCTGCCGGCTTAGGCGTCGACAGGGTTGTCAACCCCCGCCTAGATCGCCTTGCGCGTCTGGGTGAGCTGATTACCGAGACTTTTGCGGCGTCCAAGAGGTTCTCCGCCAAGTTCTTCATCTCCACCGGCAGCCAGGAGCCGTCCGAGTTCAGCGATGTGCGCAGCATGCTGGAGCAAGCCACGAAGCTACACAAGAGCTCGCTGAAGTCGGCGGCGCGGGGTGGTGCCAAGACTGCGCTTGGATTATTCATGGCGCACTACCCCGAGGCAGAGATAGAAGTCGTCACCGAGGGCATGTCTTCTACTTATGAAGACGGCATCGAGGTCCAGCCGAATGCTGTGCTGAACAGCGTTGTCGGCTATGCCACGTGTGTTGCCGACATGGTTGATACGACTGTCTTCTATCGGCGCCATCCTACGCCTATTGCTGGAGAAGCTGGAGCTGCCGACACGGCCGAGGCGGAGGGGAGCGATAGCTCTGGGGCTGAGGTTGTCAGCCCCCAAGCCTAATGTAGGCGGCCCCCGAGCCGAAGTTGTTGTTGCCGGTCTCCTTTATGTCTTGACGGCTAGCCCTTTCCTGCCCCTAAAACAATCAAATCTGAACCTGTAATATTTGTAAATACTTTTGGAGATGTGCTGCTAGGCGGGAAGCCAGCTAACTTGTTTTATTTTGCCTTATTTATTTGGCCCGCCTTAATTTTACCCTGACTTATATGTTTGACTGTTTGTATGTTGGCAAACCTCAGCCGGAAACTTTAACTGAAACAACCAGGGCTAAACCATATGTTTAGAATAAGAAACCAAAGACAACATGTTGGTGCCAAAGACATACTACTAGGCGAACCACATATAACTAATCAGACGTAAAGGAATTAGGCGGCGCAAAAAGTGGATTTTTGCTTTGGGTTGGCTCGAAAGCTGCAAGTATCTACCAGTTTGAACCTTTGCACGGAGCTAGAAAATAGGTAACTTACATACATAGAGGATATATGATTGCAAGAAAAGACAAAAGATGGCATGCTTCTCAACACAGATGAGGAACCATGGACTTTTATTTCATAATCATATATAACTTATTACAATTATAAATTGCTAAGTGTAGAAAGGACGTAGCTGCTCAATGTTCCAAGGCCATCTTGTTTGTTCAAACGGGTCGTCAATGCCTCTTTTGCGCTTGTTTCCTCTCCTTCCTGCCGCCTTCTTGCGCCTTTTATTTTCTTCTTCGTCGCGGATGTCGGCTAGTAGGAACCATTGAGCAACGCCTTTGTGACTATAAACGATCCTTCCCATGGCGGGGATAGCTCGTGCAAGCCTTTTCTGTCTTGAATTTAGGCGGAGAACCAGGTCACCTGTTCTGAAGCCTCGCTTCCGCACTCTCCGGCTATGATAGCGGCGTAGTTATTGCTGGTACAAGGCGGAGCGATGTAGAGCAACGTCTCTTTCTTCATCTAACAGGTCTAGGCTATCATGTCTTGCACCTTCTACGTCTAGCTCGATGTAGGCTTGAACTCTTGGGGAATCATCTTTCATGTCGGTAGGTAGCACCGCCTCTACGCCATATACTAAGAAGAAAGGAGTATAGCCGGCAGATCTTTTTGGCGCTGTTCGCAAACTCCAGAGTACGGACTGTAGCTCTTCTGCCTAAGCGCCGACTGCCATGTGTAACGGAGCTTCGAGACAGGGCTTAAGTCCTGAGAGGACCAAGCCGTTTGTACGCTCTACTTGTCCATTTGATTGAGGGTGTGACACGGATGCCAAATAAAGTCGGAAGCCTAGATCACTGTAGTATTCTTCTATGTCGCCTTGAGACAGGTTGCTGCCATTATCAGTGATAATGTTGTGTGGAACTCCGAACCGAGAGATAATTCCCCAGAGGAAATTGGTGGTTGTTCGTGCGTCAAGTTTGCTGATCGGCTTGGCCTCGACCCATTTGGTGAACTTGTCGACAACGACCAATAGGTGGGTGTACCCACCACGTGCCTTCTTGAAGGGACCAAACATGTCTAAGCCCCAGACCGCGAACGGCCAGGTGATGGGAATTGTCCTGAGCTCTTGTGACGGCATGTGAGGTTGGCGGGCGTACAACTGGCAGCCTTTGCATGTGTTTTCACGATGTGCTCGGCGTCTTCTTTGGCGGTAAGCCAGTAGAAACCTTGGCGGAAAGCTTTGGACACAATGGACCTGGCAGAGGCGTGATGCCCGCAGGTGCCGACATGTATGTCCTTCAGAATTTCCTGGCCTTCTTCTGGCAGTATGCACCGCTGATAGATACCGCACGTGCTTCGCTTATATAGCTCGCCTTTGATTATTGTGAATGCCTTGGTTCACCTTACGATCTGCCTTTTTAACACCTCATCATCCTCCGAGAACTTCTTGTCGATTAAGTAATCGAGGTATGGGACAGTCCAATCCGTCTGTATCGAGTAGATAGCGAAACTTGCTGCTTCTACTGGTTCTTCTGCATCGGGGTCCAACAAGTCGGCGCCCTTAATGGACGGCTTGTGCAAATGTTCCAGGAAAATATCCTTTGGCACTTTTTTGCGTTCTGACCCAAGTCTGGCGAGGGTGTCTGCCGCCTCGTTCTCAGCTTTTGGAATATGCCGGACTTCGTAGCCCATGAAAATTTTGGCGAATTCGTCAACTTTGGCTCAGTATGCCGCCATTGTTGTGCTCTTCACATACCCTGTGCTGCTTACTTGCTGCGCGACTAAATCGGAGTCGCCATAACAGAGGATTCTCTTGACGCCGAGGTCGTTTGCCACGTGTAACCCGTGAAGCAAAGCTTCATACTCTGCGACGTTATTGGTTGCTGTGAAATGAATCTGCAACACATAGCTGAGCTTGTCGCCTTTGGGTGTGCGCAGAACAACTCCGGCCCCCGAGCCTTTGAGCATCTTTGATCCGTCAAAGTGCATTACCCAATACTCTGACTCGCGGAGGACTGTTTCCTCCATGGCTTCTGTCCAATCGGCAACAAAGTCTGCGAGTGCTTGAGTCTTAAAGGCGGTCCGTGGTTTATAGAGTATATCGAAGGCGGCAAGCTCGATGCCCCATTTGGCAACTCGGCATGTTGCCTCTGCGTTGTTGATTATGTCTCCCAATGGTGCCCTGCTGACTACTGTCACTGTGTGCTCCTGGAAATAATGCTTAAGCTTTCTGGCGGCAAAGAATACACCATAAGCCAGCTTTTGGTAATGTGGATATCTCTTCTTGGAGGCGGAGAAGACTTCACTGATGAAGTAAACCGGACGTTGCTCAGACGTCGCGGCTTCGCTTTCCTTTCTTTCCACACCCAAGACCACGCTGACAACTGCTCTAGTTGCTGCGATGTAGAGTAGCATTGGTTCTTGCGATCGAGGTGCTGCCAATATTGGAGCGGATAGGAGAGCCTCCTTAAGTTGCTGCAAGGCGGCATCTGCTTCTGCTGTCCACTCAAAGTTGTCGGATTTCTTCAATAGCCGGTAGAGGGGCATTGCTTTTTCCACATGGCGGCTTATGAAACGATTGACGGCTGCCGCCGATCCGGCTAATCGCCGCACGTCCTTCAGACAAGTGGGTCGAGATATGTTTTGGATAGCCTTGATCTTCTCCGGATTGACTTCGATCCCTCGTTTTGAGACGATAAATCCGAGTAGTTTGCCGGCTGGAACGCCGAAAACACATTTGGCGGGATTAAGCTTCATCTGATATTTTCGGAGATTCTGAAAAGTTTCTTCCAAATCCTCTAGGAGATCCGCCTTCTTTTTCGACATCACCGCAATGTCGTCTACGTAGACGTGAACATTGCGGCCGATCTTTTCGTGCAGGCAATTTTGCATACAGCGCTGGTATGTTGCCCTGCATTCTTCCGGCCAAAAGGCATCATGATGTAGTAGAACGTCCCGTATGGAGTGGTGAAAGATGATTTCAGTTGATCTGACTCCCTCATCTTGATTTGGTGGTATCCTGAGTAGGCGTCTAGAAAACAAAGTAGCTCGGAGCCTGCTGTGGAGTCTACGACTTGGTCAATTCTAGGCAGCGCAAAGGGATCCTTTGGGAAACACTTGTTAACACCGGTATAGTCGATACACATCCTCATCTCTTTATTCTTCTTTGGGACAAGTACAGGATTTGCCATCCAATCGTTGTGTACAACTTCTTTTATGAAATTGGCGGCCTTCAGCCTATTTATCTCCTTTCCTATAGCCTTGCGTCTCTAATCACCAAAGCATCTTGTTGCTTGCTTCACCGGCTTGGATCCTTTTATGACGTTGAGTGAGTGCTCGGCAAGTTCCCTTGGTACACCAGGCATGTCGGATGGCGACCATGCAAAGATGTCGCGATTCTCACGAAGGAACTCGACGAGCGTGCCTTCCTATTTGATGTCAACGTTGGAGCCGATGACAACTTGCTTAGACTTGTCACCTGGGATGAGGTCCGCCTTTTTGGTGTCTTCTGAAGCTTCAAAGGTCTTCTTGACATCAATCTTTGGCTTGGGCATGGAGTTGTCTGGGTCCGCCTCAAGTAGTGGGAGCTCTTCCTTGTGGATGACGGCTTCTGCGAAGGCCGCCATGCCACGCTCGCACTCCTTAGCTTTCTTGAAGTCGCCGGAAACCGTGATGGTTCGATTTTCCCCTGGCATTTTAAGCTTGCTCTATATGTATCACGGCCTTGCCATGAACTTGGCGAAAGCCGGTCGTCCGAAGATTGCATGGTAGGCGCTTTTAAAGGGGACAACTTCGAACCGGAGAAACTCTAAGCGATAGTTCTGCATTGGTCCAAAAGTTACCTTTAGCCTAATGCTCCCCATTCACTTTGCTTGTCTGCCGGGCACTATGCCATGAAAAGTGAGGTTGATGTGATCAAGCTGATCCTCTGATAAGTTCATGCGGCTTAGTGTATCATAGTACCGGATATTGAGGCTGCTGCCACCATCCATGAGTACTTTTGTGAGCCTGAAGTTGTCGACCATGGGGTCGACGACAAGGGCGTACTTGCCTGGGTGAGGGACGTGATCAGGGTGGTCGGACCAATCACAAGTGATTGCCGCTTCGGACCAGTTCAAATACTGAGGGACGTCCGGCATTGTTGCGTTGAGTTCGCGCATCTCCGCCTTTTCCACCTTAGCCAAAGTCGTGCCGACAAAACACACGAGTGATTCTTTGACCTTAGGGTATGGCTTCTTTTTCTTGGCGGCGACGTCGTCATCGCTTGAGATTGACATGTCGTCGTCCTCGTCATCCTTGTTGCCTTTCTTGTCGTATTTCTTTGACTTTTTGGACTTCCAGCCAACTGTGGCATCCTTTTTGAAGTCGTCCATAAAACGACACTCGCCAAGCATATGTTGACCTTGCCAAGTGAGGCGTCGATGGGGCATGGCAAAAGTTTTGCCTGCTCGTAAGTGATACGCGCCGCCTTAGGGCCTGAGCCAGCGTCACGATTATCTTTCTTGTTCTTCCACTTCTTTTTGCCGGCATTCCCTTGGATCGCGACGGCTACCTCGTTAGAAGGCCCGGCTTTGTCTTCCACTGCTTGCTTGCGTTTGTTGTTCCGTCTTGGCGCGGTGCTGACGTCTGGATCATCGTCACGTGCGTCATCATCTGCTGCCGCGTATTGGGCGGCTAGGTTGAGCATCTCGCCAAGGTCCGTGACTTGCTCGCGGACGAGCCGCTGACGGAGCAGGGATTTCTTCTACAGGCCCGTGTAGAAGGCATGGATAGCCCGTGCGTGTGAAAAACCATGACAGTTGGCCTTTTCGGAGATCCAACGGCTGACAAACTCTGTCATGGTTTCGTCCGGCTTCTGAATACATCGTTGCAAATCCGTGTAGGTGTTTGGACGCTTGTATGTTCATTGGAAGTGCTGGGAGAAAACCTTTTCCATGTCGTACCAGCTATGGATACACTTTTCAGGAAGGCTGTCGATCCAACCCCTTGCCGTGCCTTCTAACATGAGAGGTAGGTAGCGGACGGCAATATGATTGCTTCCACCGGCAATTTCTATGACAATGGCATAATCGGCTAGCCATGAATCCGGCTTAACGAGGCCGTTGTACCTAGGAAAATTTTTAGACACTGATGTCATGTCGTTGGGGAACGGCTCTCTGCGGATGGCGTCGCCAAAGCACTTTGGTACAGAATATAGCGGCTCCCTTCCTCTTGCTATGTCGTGTAGGCGATGTCGTGTGTCTTTTGGATCGAGTTGCTGTCTGCCTCTGTTTGCGTTTGGCTCGGTATGCGCTGCTCGGCTTACGCTGTGCCTGGGCCCTTCTGGCGCCTCCTTCCTTTTGCTGCCGGTGCTGCGTTGCGGAGACCGGCCTCGACCTCTCGTGGGAGGATCGTTACCGGCATCTTTTTTAGGCGGTTGTCCGTTGTCCCGGCTACCGGCGTTACCGCGCCTTGGCTGGGTTGGAGGTGGCAGGTCTCCTCTGCTTCCTGTCCGCGAATTCTCGTCCCGCCTTGGTTTTGGCGGTGGCGTCTTCTTTGGAGGTGGCGTCTTCTTTGGAGGTGGCGTTGTGTTCCTTTTGTCGCCATGGCTACCAGAGCCGGACGGGCCTTCGGGGTCAGCGCCAGGTGCAGCTTTGCACTTTCCTGACTTGGATTCTAGATCTCCCCCGCGGGCATCCGCCATGTGGCCATAGGAGTCAGCGCGGGCTTGCTGTTCTAGGGCGTTGCTCACGAAGTGTATTGCGTGTCGGCCCAGTGGGAACTGGGGTATGGAGAGCCCATTCCCCCCAGGCCTCGCACGCGGGCTAGTCGGACGAAACGACTAAGGACCAGGCATCGCCGCCTAGCGGGACCCTCGAGAGGCAATTCCCCTCGAGGGCCTGAAGAGGAAACGAGGGCCTCAAGGGACCTCTCGCCTCAGGGGACCCTCCCGAGGCGCCAGCTCGCCTCGAGGGAGCCCCGCAGGAATCTCCCCTCAGGCGTCCCCGCGCCTGAGGCGAAACGTCGTGGCCAAGGAAGCACGGCAAGATGCACGTGGCCTCTGCCACGCACATGTAGTGTCGCACACACCCCCGTCGCTGTCCTTGGCGATAAAGTGGTCAACAAACCAGCTATGCCTGCTGCGCAGCTGCCAGGACCTTCTACTCTGACGATAAAGCGGGTGGACAGCACAACCCTCCAAAGGAGGACGTCATCGTGGGCTCCACCTCAGAGACTGCCCTCCCTGCGGGCAGTACATCGCGGTCGGCCGCCGGTCGGCCACCGCGCCCACCTTTACCAGCAATGGACCGAGTGTGACGCCCTAAAATCGGTACTATGTAGATTTAAGCGCTCCCGCCGAAATCCGCATAATAACGATTTTAGGTTGCCCACCGGACATAACGTGCACGCCAAAACATTCGCATTATGTGGGTGGAATTGTGATAACGTTACAACAGTTTGGATACATCCACAAAATACAACAGAAGATATAGATACAACAACGACTCGAACGAGTCAAGATACAAATGATACAAAACAAAGATTGAAATGACAGCGGAAGCATAATAGTATCCGTCTAAGGATAAGATGCAAATTGGACTAAGAGTCCTGAAGATAAGCGATGGCGCCATATCCCTGCCCAGCCAAGCCGGAGTGATTCCCAAGCTAACGTCGTCTGACTTCAAACCTGTTGACTGCACATAAAGCACAACACAAAAGAGGGTCAGGGCACTCCCTGGCAAGCAAAACCGGCTTGCCTACTTTCTACACCATCTCCCAAAATAAAGGGGAGGTGGACTTAGCGGCAGCAACACTAGCAACCTAGAGAGACACGCTACAACTTCCGTCTAATCAGAGAGGGATAAGAGAGCGCATAAGATAAACATCTACAACTAACACCAAACATAACCCATTCTCGAATTAACCCCCTCAACCAAATATGAGGAAGCAATTCGGGAAACTCACACATTGAACAGTTTTAGTTATAACTTATGGTGAAAGTAATTCTATATTACTAGTCAATTTAATTAACATTAATTAAGTGTAAGTTGTCTAGATCTTGTTAGCCAGCATCATCACCAAAGTCGTCCATAACCGTGGACACGGCTCATCGATAAGATTATACCCTGCAGGGGTGCACTACTGTACCCATACTCGCATGATCAACCCAAGCAAGCATCAGGGCTTCTCAACACGACTTATTCCTTCACTACAGCAAGTCCTTTGTACCGAAACCGTGTTGGTTGTACGGATGGTTAACTTTGTACTAGTAGTTGTCTTTGTAGTACTGAAACCTTGGTGGTTGTACTGATGGCTAACTAAGTGTATGGTTATGAACCTTTGCTATGAGAAGCTTATCCTTGTTATCCTACAGTTTGCAACTGTTTTTCTGAGCAAGAATTCGACTTTCCAAGTTTTCCCTGGCTTTGTGTATCTTGTCGCTGTTCTAATATCCAATGTCTCCAGGATGACGAACACCAGGAACAACCGCAATGCGGAAGACGCACCACAACCGCCTCCAATCACTGTGTTGCTTGGTCAGATGACCCAAGTTCTGGCTCAAATGGCCGAGATCCAAGCCTACCAGAACAACCACGGGCATCGCAATGAAGGCAATGCACGTGTGACCGTCAAAGGCTTCCTCGGTCTGGGCCCAAGGAACTTTGCTTCCCCCACTGAGCCGCTGGAAGCTGATGATTGGCTTCGCGAGATGGAAAGGACCCTTGCTATCGCCCACGTGGCTGAGCACGATGACGTGGGGCTACCTTGCGGGTAGCCCACGGTGAGGCTACCTGGGCCGCGCCAAGGATGGAAAGGCCCGCAGAAGGCCCACTCGGGGTACCTTGTGTCCTAGTCCAACTCGGTTAGGACTTTAACCTACCGTATCTGTACCAACAACCCGAGACCTGGCTGCCTATAAAGCCAGGAGGGTTGCCCGTCCTAGAGGAGGAGAGACACACGTACGCTCAGAACCACAAACCCTAGCGAGATCGCAATCTCGCCATTGTAATCGCTATTCGCATCAATAACCAGACAAGCAGGAGTAGGGTGTTATCCTCCGGGAGCCTGAACCTGGGTAAACCTTGCTTGTCAGCCGTCGTGATCACCTTGCACTCTCCTATCTCCCCATCAATCAATCCGGGGTGTACAACCCTGGGACCTGCCGAGTTAGAACCTCGTCAATTGGCGCCGTCTGTGGGAAGTTCAAACAAGTGCTAGGATCATGGTCACGCTGGCTCCATCCGCAATGAAGATCGGCGCACCCGCCATCAGGGAGTCGATCCGATTCGGCTCCTTCAAGTACGTCATCCACTCGAAAGCTCATCAATCGGTGTACGCCGATTTGGACAAAGGTATACACATCACCTTCGGCTCCATATTCTGTTGCATCGATAGTCGTGGCATACTCAGGTCTACGACTACGGCGTTACGCGCGGCGGCATCATCAAAATCGCCGACCACCGCGCCCGCTGGACCCGCGAAGATCGCATCTGCCGCACCCGCGGAGATCGCAACCGCTGGACCCGCGAAGATCGCATCTACCGCACCCGCAAAGATCGCGACCGCCGGACCCGCGAAGATCGCATCTGCCGCACCCGCAAGGTTTGCGCCAGCGGTACCCGCGAAGAGGGCATCTACGTTGACAATCTCGACAACGACCACGCAAATCGAGTCTACTACCCCAACCTCGATCGCGCGGTCAATCATGTCAAGACCCACCTCCACCATCGCACCCGCACGTACGACCGGGGGCCCGCGTCCGACATCAACATCACGCGTGCCCTCATCTTCCTGGAAGTCCCAGGTCTACCCCAAGCCACTCGCACTCACCCCGTCAAGTGCGGGCGCATGGACAATCGCGAAGAGAGGCGACAGCGGATGCGCCGCGCGCCACGTTGCAGCAATCTTCGACCCCGAGCAAGAAGCGGGTGACATAAGTAGCAGCGGCAGGACCAACTCTCCAATCCATGCCTACCCCAGGCAGGTCTTCATGGCCGGCACAGCGCCGCATGACGACGACGACGAACCCGCATACCCACTAGAGGTGGACATGCCGGACCAGACGAAGCTTGTCATCACGCGGGATATGGCGATCCAAGCAATGAAGCATGTGGACGAGGGCACGTTCCCGCCACCCAACGCATCTCGAGACGATCACCTGGCAGTCCAGTACTTGCTACGCAAGGAAGGCGAACGAATTCGCGCCGAAAAGGCCGAACTTCTCAGGCGCAAGAGGGACGCGGATGCATCGAGTGCCAGGCGAGCTGCTCTTTCCTTCACATCCTCCACAGAGGTGAATCAGGGAGCACGGCGAACCAGAGCCCGTATCCCCCGCATGGGAGAAGCTGATCGAACAAGGCTCACCCGCAACCTCGACTCTTCCTTCGTCACCGAAGATGAAAACGGGATACCTGTCCCAAAAACGGCAAACGCTGCATTAATAGCAGTCGAGACATACCTTCGGCTCACGCAGCCACCGGAGGGTGACACGCGCTCCCTCCTCCACAAGCAACAAATTGCCTCCATAAGGGCGATCGAAGAAGCTCTAGCGGCCAAGGGGCCAAGTAGCCAAGCTCGCGAACCAACGACGTCGGGCATCCCGGCGGCACAGCAACAACCAATCAAGGACCTCCGTGACGTCCTGACACAGAAGACGGTGGACCGCAGTCGCAAGGAACGTTCGGCTAGCGCGGCACACGCAAACGACCACGCCGACCGCGACTTCGAGCCGTGCGGCGCAGCATGTTTCTCCTTCAACATCCGCGACACCCGCATGCCTAAGGGCTTCAAGTTGACGGCGGGCACACCAAAGTACGATGGGAAGCAAGACCCGAAGTTATGGCTCGAGGATTACCTTATTGCTTGCACCTGCCAAGGCGGAACATCGACCACGGCAATGCAGTACATCCAGCTCATGCTGACAGACTCTGCACGCGGGTGGCTCACAAGCCAACCCAAAGATTCTTTCCGAACGTGGGAAGAGTTCCAGGACAACTTCATCAAAAGTTTCTCGGGAACATTCGCCAGACCAACGACCTACATCGAGTTGCAGGCCTGCAAGCAGGGGAAAGACGAGTCGCTCCGATCTTACATCCAAAGGTGGACACTCCTCCGCAACACCATGGAACCCGTATCAGAGGACAGGGTGATGGACGCCTTCATGCATGGCGTTGCTCGCCGCGACCTCCGGGAGGAATTTGGTAGGCTCCAGCCGAAGACCACAATAGAATTAATGAAGACAGCCAACCAATGGGCCGAAGGAGAGGACTACGTCCGCGAGACTTCTCCCAAAAAGGAAGGCGAAACAAGCAGCTGGCGCGAGTCGCGTCAGAAGAGGAAGGCACGATACACGCACGACTCAATCGAGCTAGTAGCGGCGGGTTATGAAACCCCCCGCGAGGTCAAGCGTGAGGGCAGCAGACCACACGAGCAAAGTCGACAGCCCGGCTCAAGTCAGTACAACCGCGGCAGCAGCAGCATCGACCACAGCGATGGAGGTCAGAAGCGCGAGTGGAAGCGCCCGTTAACCCCGGCAGAGGAACTGATGCAACCCTGTAAACATCACTCGTTCCGCAACCCGGTAACGGGTAAGTGGGGTTCAAACCACCTGTTGAAAGATTGCCGCAAAGCAAGAAAGATCTACCATGCCATGCAGCAAATCATCGCCCCGGTGCAGGCCATACAAGCGGCACCGCAGCTAGCCATCCAGGCAGCACCCGCAAACAACAATCAACTGCAGGCGGCAGGAGCGTTCCCCCAGCCGCAGCAGCAGCAACAAGGTCCGCCGGCAGCAGCCGACGCGTACCCAGCCGCACGGGGACAGTTGAACATGATACAAAAGGGACCCCCGTCGAACAGGAGGCAGAAAATTATCACACGCCAAGTACTTCAGGCCATCAACAGCCCGCGCGCGGTACCAGACTACCTGCGTGGGTTGGAGACACCAATCACATTTTCCAGGGCAGATCACCCAGCGGAGGTAGTCCGACCAGGGCACGCCGCACTCGTGATTGAGGCTTTGATCGGCGACTACAGCCTGAAGAAAGTGTTCCTAGACGGGGGCAGCGGCATCAACATCATATTCGCCGACACCCTCAGGCGAATGAACAGGTCGACAGAGAAATTGCCGGAGTCGGAGACCACCTTCCACGGCATAGTTCCAGGGCAGCCAATCACACCCATGGGAACCATCACGCTCGACGTCATCCTCGGAACACCCGAGCACTTCAGGAAGGAGTCGATAGACTTCGAGGTCGTCGACTGGAAGTCACAATACCACGCCATCCTCGGACGCCCAAGCTTTGCCAGGTTCATGGCAGTACCCCACTACGCCTACCTGATGATAAAGTTACCCGGGCCAAAAGGAGTAATCACCGTCCGCGGTGACTTTGGGCTCTCCAACAGCTGCGACCGCGAGTTTGCTAAGATCTCCGAGTCCTTCAGCGTCGAAGAGCGGTTCAAAGCCATATCAGCCGACAACGACAAGACCATCTTCCCGGCTCGCAAGAAGCCTGCCAAAGACGCAGCATTCAACACGAACGACGATACCGTCACCCATCAAGTCCATCCGACTGACAGCGGAAAGACAGTCAAGGTCTCATCAAGCCTGACACCCGCGTAGGAAAGCGCGCTCGTCGAGTTCCTACGTGAGAACTGGAAAAATCTTCGCATGGCAACCTTCTGACATGCCGGGGATACCCAGGGAACTCGCCGAGCACTCTCTGAAAGTACACAAGGACGCAAGACCTGTCAAGCAATCCATGCGACGCTTCTCAGGACCCAAACGAGACGCCATCACGATGGAAGTCGACAGATTATTGCACGCCAAGTTCATCCGAGAGATCAAGGACTCAGACTGGGTCGCTAACCCGGTCCTAGTCGAGAAAAAGAAGACGAAGAAACTACGCATGTGCGTGGACTTCACCGCAGTCAACAAATGCTGCCCCAAAGACCATTTCCCGCTCCCGCGGATAGATCAGATCATCGACTCGACTGCAGGTTGCGAACGCCAATCCTTTCTGGACGCCTACTCAGGTTACCAGCAGATCAGGCTGAAGGTCGAGGACGAAGAGAAGACAGCTTTCATCACACCCGACGGCGTCTTCTGCTACCAGACGATGCCGTTCGGGTTAAAGAACGCAGGTGCCACGTACCAGCGGACAATGCAAGCATGCCTCAAGGGGCTAATCGGGCAGATCGTCCAAGTCTACGTCGACGATATCGTCGTCACTACCCGGAAGGAAGATACCCTAGTCGACGACCTACGCAAAGTCTTCGCCGCACTAGACGTGTACCAAATCAAACTCAATCCAGAGAAGTGCGTATTCGGCGTGCCAGCCGGAGAGCTGCTAGGGTACCTTGTATCCGCAAGAGGAATCGAAGCAAATCCCGATAAGGTGCAGAACATACTCACGATGCCAGCACCCACGAAGCTCAGGGAGGTGCAGCGATTAGCCGGCCGAGTCGCAGCCCTTAGCCGGTTCATTAGTAAGTTGGGAGAAAAGGCCTTACCCTTCTACCAACTGATGAAGAAGTCAGACAAGTTCGAGTGGACGCAAGAGGCGCAGGACGCATTCGACCATCTCAAGAAGACACTGACAACCTCTCCGATCCTCGTGTCACCGCTGGAAAACGAGCCGCTCTACCTGTACGTCTCAGCAACAAACAGGGTGGTGAGCACGGTACTCGTAGTCGAACGCGAAGAAGAAGGGCACAGCCACCCGGTGCAGAGGCCCGTCTACTACCTTAGCGAGGTGCTCACCTTGTCCAAACAGAATTACCCGCATTACCAGAAGCTGGCATACGGAGTCTTCATGACCTCCAGAAAGGTCGTCCACTACTTCTCCGAGCACCCGATCACGGTGGTAAGCTCCTCCGGACTAGCAGACATCCTCACAAACCAGCGCGCGACAGGACGAGTCGCCAAGTGGGTTGTCGAACTAGGACCATGGGGGCTGAAGTATGCTCACCCGAAGTCCATCAAGGCCCAAGTCCTCCCAGAATTCACCACTGAGTGGATAGAAGCCCAGCTACCGAACGTCCCCGACTTGTCCAACGCATGGACAATGTACTTTGATGGTTCCAAGAAATTCATGTCAGCCGGGGCAGGAGTCGTGCTCGTTTCCCCCAAAGGCGACAAGCTCAAGTACGTCTTGCAGATGGACTTCCCGAAGCCGTCCAACAATGAAGCCGAGTACGAGGCCCTGATCCACGGCATGCGGATGGCCAAGAACTGCGGCGCTACGCACCTCATGATCCACGGCGACTCCTACCTGGTGGTACAGCAAACCATGAAGTCCTGCGACGCCATCGCTGACAACATGATAGCCTACAGAGACCTCTACAATCAGATGGAAGGAAACTTCGACGGCTGCGAGCTACGCCACATCGGCCGTGAAAGCAACGAGGAAGCCGACGCCCTAGCTAACATGGGCTCGGACAGGGTACCAGTCCCACCCGGCGTCTTCCTCGAGTGCATCACGCAAAGATCCATCAAGACTCAGGGTACAGCCAGCACTGCAACCACAAAGGGCGATGTCAACCCGCCAAGCCAAGACAAAGTCCCCATGGAAGTCATGCTAGTCGAAGCCACATGGACAGGACCATACCTGGCATACATACTGCATCAGAAGCTGCCAGCTGACCCAGTCGAAGCAAAGCGCATCATCAGACGCTCCAAAAGTTTCACCGTCATCAACGGGGAACTCTACAAAAGAAGCATATCAGGAATCCTGCAAAGGTGCATACATCCAGTCGACGGCCAAGCCATCCTACTCGACATTCACGCGGGTACATGCGGACATCACGCAAGCAGCCGAGCACTGGTGGCCAAGGCGCTGCGAGCCGGATTCTATTGGCTCACAGCCATGCAGGACGCTGAGGAGCTGGTGAAGAAATGCACAGGGTGCCAGGAATTCGCCAACAAGCCGCACGCCCCAGCATCAGAGCTCAAAACAATACCACTAGCCTGGCCCTTCGCCCAATGGGGCCTGGACATGGTGGGCCCGCTGAAGAAATCCTCACCCGGAGGTCATACCCACCTCCTGGTCGCAGTCGATAAATTCACAAAGTGGATCGAAGCCGTGCCCATCACAAGTTCGACTGCGTCCACAGCGGTCAACTTCATCAGGTCAATCATCTTCAGATTCGGAGTACCTAATGGGATCATCACCGACAACGGCTCGAACTTCACAGCCGAGGAATTCAAAGACTTCTGCTCAGAACAGGGGATCAAGCTCAACTACGCATCTGTCTCGCACCCGCAATCCAACGGACAAGTGGAGAAAGCCAATGGCTTAGTCTGCAACGGCATCAAGAAGCGACTGCGCGTACCCCTGAAACGCGCAGCGGGCGCATGGGTGGAAGAACTGCCGTCAGTCCTCTGGAGTCTACGAACAACGCCGAATAGATCTACCCAGTACACGCCATTCTTCATGGTGTACGGCGCAGAAGCGATCCTCCCCTGCGACATCAAGTTTGACGCACCAAGGGTAGTCGCCTACGACGAGTCAGAAGCAGAGGAAGCACTCGAAGACAGCAGAGACACCCTCGACGAAGCACGAGACATCGCCCTAGCACGATCAGCCGTGTATCAGCAGGACCTGCGTAATTATCATACTCGGAGGCTGCGGCCAAGAGCGTTCGTGGCAGGAGACCTGGTCCTTCGACTCAAGCAAAAGAAGGTGCACAAGCTCGCCTCCCCATGGGAGGGCCCGTACATCGTAACAGAAGCAATAGGCAATGGAGCATACCGCCTAAAGGACTCGAAGACAGGAGCAGACTGCAGCAACCCGTGGAACGTAGCACAACTCCGCCGGTTCTACGCCTAGTTCACGTCAAGCATTGTACAGGAAAGGCAACGCGGCAGGTTTCAGACGCACTCTTTTCCTTACCAGGGTACCTGAGGGGACTGGAGGGTTTTTAATGAGGCGGCCTGTTCGCATGAATCAATAAAGTGACTTGAAGAAAAACTGTCTCCTCCCTCCCGTCACTCAAGAAGCTCAAAATCCTATGCAGCCACTCGATCCACTCGGGGGCTGACCACACAGGTTGAAATAAAAGCTTAGGCCGCCACCCAAATCACTCGGGGGCTGCGCCACACAAGCACATAATCAAAAATCCTCGGCCGCCACTCGAACCTACTCGGGGGCTGCGCTGCACAGGTCAAGTTCAAAATCCTAGGTCACCACCCGACATACTCGGGGGCTGCGCCACACAGGTCACACTTGCAATCCTAGGCTACCACTCGACTTACTCGGGGGCTACGCCAAAACAGGACTCAGAAAAATCCTCGGCCGCCACTCGAACCTACTCGGGGGCTGCGCTGCACAGGTCAAGTTCAAAATCCTAGGTCACCACCCGACATACTCGGGGGCTGCGCCACACATGTCGCACTTGCAATCCTAGGCTACCACTCGACTTACTCGGGGGCTACGCCAAACAGGACTCAGAAAAATCCTCGGCCGCCACTCGAACCTACTCGGGGGCTGCGCCGCACAGGTCAAGTTCCAAATCCTAGGTCACCGCCCGGCATACTCGGGGGACGCGCCACACAGGTCACACTTGTCATCCTAGGCCGTCACTCGACCTACTCGGGGACTGCGCCAGACAGGAATTAATCAAAATCCTAGGCCACCACCCGAACGACTCGGGGGCTGCGCCGCACAGGTCAAGTTACAAATCCTCAGTCGCCACCTGATAAAACCAGGGACCGCGGCATACAGGTAACACTTGCAAAACCTAGGCCACTACTTGGCATACTCGGCAGCTGCGCCACACAGGTCGAATCAGGCACCCTCACTTTCGAGTAAACATAGCAATTCTCATTACTCGAAAAAATGCTGTAACCTGTCACATTATACTTACACAAGCAAATTTGCCCCCTATAGCTAACCCTGTACATCAGACGACAGCTACTTTAAACTGCAGGCTCAGCCTTCGGCGCATCGAGAGGACCTACAAGCCGCTCGCTCAAGTCCTGAACTTGCCGTATAATCCGGCGCGCAGCCGGCAAGGTCTCGTCGAAGTCGTCGTCACCTGGCAGGCCTTCAAGCACTCGCTCAAGCGGAAGATGTGGCCGGTGCATCCGAACATACGCCAGCGCCGCGTTTGCACCAGCCACAAGCTGAGCGTCGACTACTTCCTTCAGCCCTTCGCCATCACGGAACCTCTCCAGCAAGGCAGGCAACCCGTTCGGCTGCGCATTATGCGGGAAGTACACGCGGTTGACGTGCCAAAGTGTCGTCCGGCAGCGCTCCAGAAGAGCGGCAGCGCGCCACGTTCGATCAAGCATCGTGGCAAGGACGCGCCCCCTCGACTTGTTCACCCAGAACTGGCGAGCTTCATAGGAGTCGCCGGACGCCTCTCGGGTGACTCGCTCTTCAACGCGAGCCCGCTCGGCCTCCCAATCGGGATTAACATCTGCGCACACAAACTGCAAGTCAGAAGGAGAAGGACTAACAACAGCGAAGGCAGCCGCCAAAACATGACACATACCCTGCAACTGTCGACTGATCAAGTCCATCTCTCCAAGCAAAAAATCTTCACGGCGTGAGAACTCCGCCGTGGGATGCGACTGGGAGCGCTGCAACAGCCGCTCCGCATTCTTCAGGGTCGCCTCGAGCTCCACCACCTTGTTCTTCAGATAGGTGATTACCCGCTGGTCATTTGCACTGCGCGGAGGAGCCGGCGCCGCCCGGCGACGGCGAGCACCCGAAGAGGAAGCCGCGCCACTCGGCCGTGCCAGGGGAGAAGGCGAAGCATCATCGCGCATGTCACTCTGTCAGAAATACGCAGAGTCAATACAGAAGTGCGACGGCCAAGCACAGTTCAGCTCAGAAGGCAGAAAGTCAGCAAGATCAATACTAAAGAGCAAAAGACCCGACAGGGCAATATCCATTACAAACAGGGAGTTCAAAATACAAGCCGCAGCGACTGCTGCATCCCTACACCTATGCCTACTCTAAGGCCGCGGACTGCGACCGGGAGCGGCCCTTCCGGGCAGCCGCTTCAGTCGCCTTAGCAAGGGCCCTCTCGAAGAGTGCCACAAGCTGCGCAGCCAGCTGCGAGGCGCGCTCCTTCACGCCACTCAGCGACGCGGTCCGACCGTCAGGCTTGCGAGGAAAACCGCTGACGATCTTCTCGAAGTCACCTGGAACTTGGTGGCCTAAAAGGAGCTGGAAGGTGAGCTCGGAGCCGCGTACCGTCTGCGACCGCGTGAAGTCGGCGATGGTGGTCGCGTCCCCAAACGGCGCGGCCAGAGCGTCCACGGTCGCTGGCGGCTGGCTGCCCGGAAAAATGCTTTGATGCACCACGGCCAGAGCTCCGGTCGACTTCTCCAACGCGGCGGAAGACTTCTTCAAGGCATCCGAGGCGTAGGCGCATACGCGGTCGAAGAAGCCAACCGCGGTCGCCAAGTCGACGGTGTCACTCGAAGCGTCTTCCGGAGGAACTCCACCGCAAGTCTCTGCGACAAAATTCAAAGTCAGGACGAGAAAAGGAATGAAAAACTCAGTAAGCGAAATGCTGATACTCACCCCCAAGAACAGCGGCGAGTGAAAGGAGACGACCAATCTGAGTCTTCTCCTGGGCGACCCGCGCCAGCTCCCGCTCTTGAGACTCACGAAGAGCCTTCTCGAGCTCATCCACCCGGCCAGTAGCCTGGTCCAGCGAGGAACGCAGTTGGTCCCTCTCCTTCTCCAGGCGAACATAAGCCGCGGCTGCGTCAAGCTGCTGGCGATAGTATGGCTGAAAACAAAAGATGCATGATGTCTATAAAGTTGCGGGCGACTATACTAGTCACCCACACCTTCGGGGGCTACTCCCATCGGGAGCGCTGATCGCGCACCCGATGAGAAAACAGAAGAACAAAGAAAACAAAAGAAGACTCACGTGGTCCAGGAGCTCAAGGTCATCGACAGTTGAAGGAGGAGCCTGGCTAGACGAGGCCATGCCGATGGCCTCCGCGTGCACCTTCTCCCCCACCACAGGCGTCTCCAGCCCAGTCGAAGGGCCAGAAGTAAGCTCTGTGTCCCGAATGGGGGAGCCGATGTTGTCAGAGCGATGGCTGTAGCAATATCAAGAACACAAAAGTCAATAAAACGGCGAACCCGCAAAGTAATACTCGAAGAATATGTTGCAAAGAAACCAACCTGGGGGAGCTGGCGTCGTCGAAGCTCGACAGCGACGGCGAGGGCATTCGCGCGAAGGACCGTGGCGCAGCAGAGGCGACGGGAGGAACGCTGAGAGGTTCCTCCCAGCCACCCGAAGAATGCGCACCCGGGGACGTCGCCACGGCCTCCTCCTCAGCAACACCCGCATCCCTAGCAGGCGACGACGCAGAAGCAGACTCGCCGCGGATCGGAAGCTTCCGCTTCTTCCTCGCGGGTTCCTCCACTTCGTCTTCCTCCTCCAAATCATCGCGGGGAGAGTGTGCGGAGGGGATCTCTTCGTCATCACCCTCATCCTCGATGAACTTCGACTCATCGTCGGGCCCATTCTCAGGGAGGGGAGGATGGCTGATGAATAAATCCCGACCCTAAAAGCAAAAGTAGACGCAAGTCGAATCAAAATACAAAGTAGACTCCGGTCGAACAAGTACAACAAGAAAGAGAGAACAGACTCACCTCAGGAACGGGGTTCGTAGCCCCGTAAGGAGCAATGGGGCACTTGACGTTGCAGGCGTCCGCGACTCGAAGATTGGTGATGGACCTGACGTTGATCTCCACCTCCTCGTCGTCCAGCGGTTTGTCGCTAACGCCCTCGGCGGCCCACATCGGGTGGGGCCGGGCGCTCAGCGGCTGCACCCGAAGGCGGAAGAAGGTGGCCATCAGAAAGACGCCACCCGCTTCGCGCCCAAGGGTCTCGGTCAGCTGGCGCAGCAGCACCAACAGGGGCCGCACTGCCTCCTTCTCCCCGGCAGACAGCGGGTGCGCCCAGGCGCCAGTCTTCCTCAGCCCGCGCCTGCCGTCGAATGCGTCCAGGCCATCTCCGGACGACTGGACGTAAAACCATCGCCGGCGCCACCCTTGGACGGAGTCGGACTTCTTCATCGCAAAGTACGCGGTATCACCGCGCACCTGGATTCCGAAGCCGCCCACTGGGTAGGTCAGCCCACTCTTCCCCACGTTCTTGCGAACGAGGAAGAGCGACTTCCACAGTCCCCAGTGGGGCGTGACCCCCAAGAAGCACTCGCAGAGCATGATGAAGCCCGCGATGCTCAAGACGCCATTGGGGGTCAGATCATGGATCTGAACCCCGTAGGCGTACAGGAGCCCGCGCACGAAATCGTGCATGGGGAACCCGAAGCCACGCGGAACGAAGTCCGCGAAGCAAACGCGCTCCCCATCGCGAGGGGTAGGAAAAGCCTCTTTGCCAGGGAGTCGCACCTGGACTTCGTCCGCAGGTGGCAGCAGACCCTGCGCGCGGAGTACATCTACGTCGGCCTTCTTCGTCATCGACCTTTGCCAGTCGCCCTCGGGCTTCTTCATCAGCCCGGCGGCATCGGCGGCGGTGGCGGAGGAGCCAGCAGTGCCCTTCGGCTTGCCCATCGCGCAGGTCGGAGAGTGCGGGGAGAAATCGCTTTGAGCTCGGGACGGCGGCGGCAATGGCAGAGCGCAATAGGAGAGGAAAAGGAAAGAATGGATTGGAGAAGATGACATCCCAAACGCCAGGGCGCAGTACTTATTCCTCGAGGATCGGCATCTCAACCGTCCATCGCGAAAAGAGCTCCGAGCGAAGCCATCCAGCCGTCCACGTGTCGCACGGAGAAGCCAATCGTCGCCGCCAACTTCCTCCACTACGCACGAAAACCGAGGCGTCGTCGCCGCGCCGCGCAAATTTCGCGCCCAGTTCGGGGACGTGACAGCTGTGGGCGTGGTCATCTCTGACAGCGGGGCCCACCACGTCATGTCCCATCGGGCGCAGAGGCGTGCAGCAAAATCGTCATCAGTGACGTCAGCAAGCCAACGGCTCCGAAACCAACTAAAAAAAGAACTCGACAGATTCATTCGAGTGGTAAGCTTCACAGCTGAAATCAACAAGGTAAGATCAGCAACTGATCTGAGCACCCGAAGTAACCTTTCGAGTGGCAAAACAGTAAGATCAATCAGCCGAATCCATCCAGCAAGTAAGCCAAAGCAGGCTGAATAGAATCAAGCTTCACAAGAAGAAGTCAAAGTAATTCGACTGCACAAGATTACTCCCATCGGGAGAGGCTGGTTCGACTGAAGAAATTCGAGTTCAGGCTCAAGATCAAGCAATCCAATGGCGCGTCCAGGAAGAAGGAGTCCTTTGTCCGACTCTGAGACTCGATCAAGCACTCGGGGGCTACTGACGTGGGGCTACCTTGCGGGTAGCCCACGGTGAGGCTACCTGGGCCGCGCCAAGGATGGAAAGGCCCGCAGAAGGCCCACTCGGGGTACCTTGTGTCCTAGTCCAACTCGGTTAGGACTTTAACCTACCGTATCTGTACCAACAACCCGAGACCTGGCTGCCTATAAAGCCAGGAGGGTTGCCCGTCCTAGAGGAGGAGAGACACACGTACGCTCAGAACCACAAACCCTAGCGAGATCGCAATCTCGCCATTGTAATCGCTATTCGCATCAATAACCAGACAAGCAGGAGTAGGGTGTTATCCTCCGGGAGCCTGAACCTGGGTAAACCTTGCTTGTCAGCCGTCGTGATCACCTTGCACTCTCCTATCTCCCCATCAATCAATCCGGGGTGTACAACCCTGGGACCTGCCGAGTTAGAACCTCGTCACACGACAAGGTGCCTTACGTGTCCTACCTGCTCAGGGGCAAGTCTGCCTCATGGTGGGAAAACTTCCAGGCCATGAGAGCTCCCGAGGTGGTGACCACTTGGGGGGATTTCAAGACAGCCTTCCTGCGCCACCACATCCCAGAAGGTCTCATGGACAGGATGCGCGAGCAGTTTAACTCGCTGACACAAGGCAAGATGGACGTGATGGAGTACAATGGCGAGTTCAATCGCCTTGCTCGTTACGCTGGAGATGAGGTGAACACTGAGGTCAAGAAGATGGCCAAGTTCCGCAAGGGTTTCAACCCCGCGCTCAAGTACAAGCTGAACCTCGTCAAGGCCGACAACTTAAAGGACCTCATCAACATCGCGCTCAATGAGGAGCATGGGTGCAAGGTCTTCGAGGAGTCGCGCAAGCACTCTCGTGAGAGCAACTCTTCTTCATCGTCAATCGCCGCCGCTCCTACTCAAAAGCGTCGGCTCTGGGTGCCTAACAGCGCCTTCGCACGAGCTACCTACGTGCCAGGACCTCCAGGACTCGCGCCTCGCCCACCGAACCCGGCTCTTGCTATGAGGGGTTTCGGAGGACCGCCAATGCCAACGGGCGCTCACCCCAACGTGACCTGCTACCAGTGCGGGAAACCGGGCCACTACTCCAAGAACTGCCCGGAGACCCGTACACTTCCTCCACCACCTCGCCCTGCTCCAACTCAGGCGATGGTCCGCGCACCTGCCCCGACTAGGCCTTTCGTCCCCAACACCAGGCCTTCGGCACGTGCTGCGCGGGTGAACCACATCAGGGCTGATGAAACAGAGGAAGCTCCATAAGTTGTCCTTGGTATACTCCCTGTTAATCATATTCCTGCTAAGGTGTTATTTGACACAGGCGCATCACATTCTTTTGCATCACAAGCTTTTGCACAAATGCATGATCTCTGTTTCGAGTCTATGTCCAATGGTCTTAGTGTCATTTCTCCCGGCATGCAAATGACTTCTTCCAAGATAAGCCACGACAATGAAATCCAAATTGGAGGCCATATCTTCTTGGCATCTCTAATAATTCTCGGCAATTCTGATATTGATGTCATTCTGGGCATGGATTGGTTGAAGGCCAATCAAGCTAAGATAGACTGTTCCACAAAGACTGTAACTCTTTCTCATCCTTCTGGACGGATAATCTATTCTCCAAACCAAACATCTTCGACTCAGCTTTTCGCTCTCAATTTTGATCCTCTTCCTTCCATAGAAGCTATTCCGGTGGTCCGAGACTTTCCTGACGTCTTTCCTGAAGAATTACCAGGTATGCCACCTGACAGAGCCGTGGAGTTCGTTATTGAACTAGAACCAGGCACTGCTCCTACCTCCAAACGTCCTAACAAGATGGGCCCCAAAGAACTGGCTGAGCTTAAGAGACAGCTAGAGGAGTTGGAAAGTAAAGGTCATATTCAACCTAGTACTTCTCCTTGGGGTTGTCCTACTCTGTTTGTCAAAAAGAGGGACACGACTGAGCTACTGGTTGTTGACTACCGTCCTCTGAACAAGAAAACCATCAAGAACAAGTATCCTCTCACTCGCATCAATGACCTGTTTGATCAACTGGCTGGTGCTAAGGTTTTCTCCAAGTTGGACTTGAGGTCAGGTTATCACCAGATCAAGAACCGCAAAGAAGACATTCCAAAGACAGCTTTCCCCACTCGTTATGGTCTCTACGAATACACTGTCATGTCTTTCGGTCTCACAAATGCTCCGGCGACTTTCTCACGTCTCATGAACTTCGTTTTCATGGAATACCTCGATAAGTTCGTGGTAGTCTATCTCGATGACATTCTTATCTATTCCAAAACCGAGGAAGAACACAGAGAACATCTACGCCTTATCTTGTTGAAGCTCCGAGAACACCGTCTCTACGCCAAGTTCTCCAAGTGTGAATTCTGGCTTCCTAATGTATCCTACCTTGGTCATGTCATCTCTTCTGAAGGCATTTCTGTTGATCCAGAAAAAGTGAAGGCCATTGTTGAATGGTTGCCTCCTACGTCGGTGAAACAAGTCAGGAGTTTCCTTGGCATGGCTAGCTATTGTCGTCGATTTGTTGAGAACTTCTCCAAAATCGCTAAGCCTCTCACCGATCTTACTAGGAAGGATAGAAAGTTTCTTTGGACTCCAAAGTGTGATGAGAGCTTCAATCTCTTAAAAGCTAAACTCACTTCTACTCCTATTCTGGTTGGCCCAGACACTTCCAAACCTTTCCAAATATTCTGCGATGCATCTCTTCAAGGACTAGGCGCAGTCCTCATGCAAGAACGCAAAGTTGTGGCTTATGCATCTCGTCAGTTACAGCCTCATGAGCTCAACTATCCTACACATGTTCTTGAACTTGCAGCAATCATGTATGCCCTCAAGGCTTGGAGACCTTATTTGTTGGGGCACAGCTGTGAGATCTTCACTGATCACAAGAGTCTCAAATATCTCTTCACTCAACCAGACTTGAACCTCAGGCAAACAAGGTGGCTTGAGAAGCTCTCAGATTACGATCTTACCATCTCTTACACTCCAGGCAAAGCTAATGTAATGGCTGATGCTCTCAGTCGCAAGTCCTATTGCAACAACCTCATGGTTGAGGACATCCAACCTCCTATTCATGTAGAATTCAAGAAACTCAATCTTCAAGTGGTTCCCTCTGGTTATCTTGCAAACTTGATTGCCACTCCTACACTTGAGGATAAGATCCGTGCCGCACAGTTGCGTGATTCTGGTGTCAAGGATATCAAAGACAACACTGGCTAGGATAAGTACAGGAGTTTCTCTCTCGATGACAAGGGTACCTTGCTGTTTGAAGAACGCATTGTAGTGCCCAAACTTGACAGCTTAAGAGAACTCATTCTCAAGGAGGCTCATGATACTCCTCTTTCTATCCACCCTGGCAGCACAAAGATGTACCAGGATCTCAAGTCAATCTATTGGTGGACCAGGATGAAGTGTGAAATTGCTCGCTATGTGTCTCGTTGTGATGTTTGCTGTCGTGTCAAGGCAGTTCATCAGAGACCACCTGGACTTCTTCAACCACTGCAAATTCCTGAGTGGAAATGGGACAAGATCGAGATATACTTCGTTACTGGGTTTCCAAAGTCCAAGAAAGGCAACGATGCAATCTTTGTTGTCATTGATCGTCTCTCCAAAGTGGCTCACTTCTTACCAGTCAAAGAGACAGTATCAGCTAGCCAGTTGGCAGAACTCTATATGACAAGACTGGTTCCTTTACATGGTGTTCCTTTGGCAATAAGCTCAGATCGTGGAAGTATCTTGACTTCTCGATTTTGGGATAGTTTTCAGAAAGCCTTGGGTACTAAACTTCTGTTCAGCACAGCTTACCATCCGCAGACAAGTGGACAGGTTGAAAGAGCGAACCAAATTTTGGAGGATATGCTCAGAGCTTGTGTTATCTCCTTTGGCATGCAATGGGATGATTGCCTTCCGTATGCTGAGTTCTCCTACAACAACAGCTTCCAAGCAAGTCTAGGCATGGCTCCATTTGAAACTCTCTATGGCCACAAATGCAGAACTCCTCTTAATTGGTCTCAAGCTGGTAAACGTCCATTCTTTGGGCCGGATATTATCCAGGAGGCTGAAGAAAAGGTTCGCATCATTCGTGACAATCTGAAGATTGCCCAGTCTCGGCAGAAAAGCTATTATGATAGCAAGCAGAGGGACATGGTCTATGCACCTGGTGATCAAGCTTACCTTCGTGTCACTCCTCTGAGAGGCACGCAACGCTTTGGCATCAAAGGCAAGCTCGCTCCGTGTTATGTTGGGCCTTTCAACGTTCTTTCAAGGCGTGGTGAATTAGCTTCCTGTCTGGAATTTCCTCCAAACCTCTCCAAAGTGCACGATGTCTTCCACGTGTCACAACTCAAGAAGTGCTTCCAAGATCTAGGACGTGCAGTTGATCATGGATCAATTGAACTTCGAGAAGATCTCAACTATGTGGAACAACCGATTCGCATTCTTGACGAAGCTGAACGTCGCACCCGTAACAACACTGTCAAGTTCTACAAAGTTCAATGGTCTCATCATTCTGACAAGGAAGCTACATGGGAACGTGAAGACCATCTCCGTGCCGAGTACCCCAACCTCTTTGTTGCTCCATGAAGAATCTCGGGGCGTGATTCCTTTGAGGGGGGGAGTGTTGTAACAGCCCGTTTGTAGCTTTCCAAAATTGTTTGCAATAAAATGGATATTCATGTCATCATTCCATATGTGGTTGCATTCATTTAATTATGTTGCTTCAAATTCAATTTACAAATTTAAATTCTTATTTTGAATTCAAATGCTTTTAAATAAATTCATTTGAAGTTTTCAAATTATTTATATATATTCAAACAAAATTTTAATTTGACTATTTTGAAACTAATAAAAATTGTTTAAAAGTTTGGTCATGTTTCTTTCTCTCCTTTTGTTTAAAAAACAAAAACCAGAAAAGAAGAAAAAGAAAACAGTACAAAAAAATGAAACCCTGGCCGAGATGGGCCAAATTCTTGGCCCAGCACCCCCAGCACCCAGTCCCTGGCCCAGCCCGAGGCCCACCTACCTCTTCTCCCTCCTCTGTACGGAGGCAGAGAAGAGCTCGCTTTCCATGCTGGCTATGGCAATGTGCCGCTGCCCTCTAGCCCCAAACCGGCGCCCCCACCTCCGCTCCTCTCCTATTTAGCCCCCCGCGAACCCTAACCCTAACCTCTTTTCTCTCCCCCGCTGCCGCGCGCTCCGTACCCGCAAACGCCGTCGCCATGGACGGGGCCCGAGCTCGACGCCCCGCTGCACCAACCTCCTCCGTCGCCTAGCTCGCGCCGGGACACGCACGGCCACCTCTCCTCTTCTTCCTCTTCCCCGCCACAGACGCCAGGAGGCCGGCGACCAACACTTCTTCCCGACAAACACCGAAGCTCGGCAACCCCTCCCTGCACCGTTCTCTCCTCTCTGGCCACCTCGACCACCCTCCGCTCGCCATCCGCTTCCCCGAGGTGAGCCGCACCCCGCCGACCGTTTTTTCCCTTCGATTCCGTCTCCGTTCATCGGAATTTTGCCGGCGCCGGAGTGCACCGTCGCGGACCGTGCGGCCCCGGCCCTGTCGAGCAAGAACGAGGGTGCCTCGAGGTTTCCCTTTCACTGTCGAGCACGGGAACCAGAAAAAGACACACGCCGCACGCACTGCACGCCACTGCGCCGCCCCGGGCGAGGCCGCCGCCGGTCGTTTTCGGCGCCACGACGCGCGTTTTTCCTTTTCCCGTCAGTTTCGTCAGAGAACGAAAACCAATTCACTGCAACGGCTTAAAACAAAGCCGCACCTAAGCCTAACAAGATCACGCACTCACCCTGATGGCTGGCAGCGCCTTCCGTTCCATCCCCGCGCGCGCGATATCGATCCCCGGCGCTGCGGATTAAAACCCCCCCTTTTTGTTCAGTTTTTCTACAGCCACTGACCAGTCCGGCCCACCCGTCAGCGACTGGGCGCGCCACGCTGGCTCGGGCCCGCACGGCAGTCGCTGGGTGTGCCCCCTCTTCGGTGAGAAAATTCCTGGGCGCAGTTTCTTTGCACCGAAGCCCCTGGTTTTCTGTTTTTGCACCAGGGACCTCCCCTGCTAGTGTTCTATCACAGATACGTCCCTGGGTTTTTGCAGAAACAACCCTACACTTCAATATGCAATTACTTTTAAATTATAAATCCAAATTAAATAAACTTTATATGTTTTTATATCAGAAAAATGCAATAAACATTAATATCACATTCTTATGTCATTTTGCATCATTTATTTTAAATGCTTAGTTTAATTTAACAAATACAATTAAATAATTAAATATGGAATGTGTGGGGTAATAAATATATAATGACCTAATTCCATTTCATATGCTCATATCTTTTATACCATGTCTTGCCATGTTAATAAATATTTAATTTGAGTTGAAGTTAAATAATCTGCAATTAACTACTAAATGTGGAATGTGTTGGGCAATTAAGTAATTAATGCATATAGCAATTAAATTAATTAGGTCACCAAATCTGCTATATATTAAGTAACATTTAAATTGCTGGTTACACAAATAACTTGCACCCTAATCTTTTGTCGGGATTTCCTCCCCGCTTTAAATATGACCTAACCATCTCATACCATTTTGCACCATCATTTGCTTGCGCATTCTTTGTATTGATTATTGCTTCCTATTGTCTGTGTTTGGCTTTCTCTGGGTAGACGACGACGTGCCTGCTGCGAGTACCTACGATACTGAGGTTCCAGCTTTCGTGCCAGGCCACGAGCTGCCAGGCAGGCTTCTGCTAACCGGTTACACGACTGTTTGGTTTTCATTCCTGCCTTTTGATCTATGCTATCCTAGTTATCGATTCTTGAATTGCGATCCCATCACATGTTTATCCTGCAGCCTATACAGCTATATCCCCACAACCCATAACCCCCTTGCATGTTTATCTATTGACCTTTGCGAGTCGTAGTGCATGCTTAGAATTGGTTGAGCGAGTCGTTCCTTTGTCTTTTATCTCATATGCTTAGTATGATATATTGTTCTACTATAATAAACTGCTGTCTTATATTGGGGTTCTATAATTAAAAGATAAGGCACCAGGCGGAAGACCTTGCGAGGTGCTTTGTTCTGCTCAGTGTCGACCTAGGAACAGAGATTTTGTCCTCGGATCCAATTTTGAGCGCACTAACCACTTGTGGGTGGCCCAATGGAGCCCCCCTCGACTTTGAACGGATCCTCAGCTCGTCCATGTGTCGTAAGTAGTTCGGGTTTTCCATTCGCTCATATGCATGTGCATGATGATGATGATCGATGAGAGGTTACTTGATACGGGGGGGCATATAGGGGTGGTGCGCGCGTACGGACAATTCCTACTGTGGTTTGAGCCGCATGGCGCGCAGACACAAACTAATGAGTCCGCAATTGAGATTCGGCCGGACTCCTGACGCGGGTAACAACTCATATGGGTGGCACTTGGACTTGCTGTAGTGAAGGAATGAGTCGTGTTGAGAGGCCCTAAGGTTTTTGACTGGGTTGATCATGCGAGTATGGGTACTGTAGTGCACCCCTGCAGGGTATAATCTTATCGATGAGCCGTGTCCACGGTTATGGACGACTTTGGTGATGATGCTGGCTAACAAGATCTAGACAACTTACACCTAATCATTGTTAATTAATGTGACTAGTAACATAGAATTACTTACACCATAAATGGTAACTAAAATTGTTAACGTGTGAGTATTCCTGGATTGCTTTCTCATACTTGGTTGAGGGGGTTAATTCGAGAATGGGTTATGACTGGTGTTAGTTGTAGATGGCTACTTAAACGCTCTCTTATCCCTCTCTAATTAGACGGAAGTTTTAGCGCGTCTCCTTAGGTTGCTAGTGCTGCTGCCGCTAAGTACACTTACCACCATACTTTGGGAATCTTACAGTTTTGTAACCTGTTAGCTTAAGCTTGTTCGATACGCTTCGGTGTATTGACCCGTTCGCGGGCTGTGGTTTTTCTGCAGTTGAGGATCCTTCGCTCGACCAGGTTGGTGGATACTACGTGGAGTTCGACGACGAGATCTACGACGAGTAGTTAGAGTTCCCCTGGGCTTCTTCCTGGTGGACCGCGTGGATGGGCCTTCTTTTCCGTTTCGGCCTTTGAGCCCTTTGCTTCTTGTCTGTACTCAGACCGGTTTGTTTTTCGCTGCATGATGTAATGTTGGGACATCACTAGTAGAAAACGGGGGTTTGGTTCACCCCTTTAGCCCACTTTTAAAAAGGAACCGAGACTAAAGGGTACAAGCCACCAGATTGAATTTCGGAGGGACCTTTAGTCCCGGTTCGTGACACGAACCGGGACTAAAGGGTCACCACATGCGGCCGTAGAGACGGGGCCCAGTGTGTGACCCTTTAGTCCCGGTTCGTGGCACCAACCTGGACTAAAGGGTATACGGTAGGCTACTTTTTTACCGTGAAAAAACAACGTCTAAAATAAATTTAAAAAATGAAAAAAACTTCAAATTTAAAAATCCTTTGACGTGCCGGTACCTATCGCAACCTACTATTAGAGAAAATTTTAATTTTTGATGTTTAACTTTTTTTGTAAAAAAAGTGATCTCAATTTAAAAAAGTATAACTTTTGTGTACGAATTCGGAAAATATTGTGTATATATGAAAAACTATCTATGCAATTAGGTCACATAAAATGACATTGTGTGATGATTTACCATCATAAGTTTTTTTATATTAATTGTAGCCAAAGTTTAGTATATGATGGAATGATAAAATGCGCATATTGCAGGACCAGTCAACCGGAATGAATCTTTTTTTTGTAAATTTGGTCAGAAATCAAGTTTATCATTTTTCATGGCAACTAGTACACATATAAGTTTCAGACCAAACTATCAAACAGTTGTAGTTCAAATTTGAATTATTTTCAATAAATCAACATAAAATCAATTAACTAGGGGAAATTAGTTAGAATTTAAAGAAAAAACTCATACCTGGGGATCATCCATCATATGTGCACCACTCTTAGTGAAAATTAGTTGGGTGCCGTTTGAAGTCATATTTGCTATACTTCCTTCACAAAAAACCTCATTTTTTCCATTTAAAAAAAGGAAAATGATATTTATGAAAATAATTTGAAGAATCCCTTTGGCAAGATTGTTTAATATACCAATATGCACCTATGTGTGGAGTATGAGATCTTTATCACAAACTATGTCGTCGAAATGACCATAACTTGGTCATTCGGCTTGAAACTTCAAAATGTTCATACATGATAGACCTTTTTGTGAAGACTTTTTTGGAAAATGTTGGTAAAAATCAGGTTTATCATTTTTCATAGAAACTAGTACACATATAAGGATCTCATGCCAAAGGATTTGATTTTTTGAGGTGTTTATCACTTTATTACATTTTTTCTTAAAAACGATCAAAACGGTCGCTATGACTAATCATCGGAAGAGGTGATATTTCCTAGAACTATCAATGTTTCTGTGATATAACCACTAGTTCTGTACCTTAAAATGATTTTTCCAAAAGTTTCAGACCAAACTATCAAACATTTGTAGTTTAAATTTGAATTACTTTCGATAAATCAACATAAACTCAATTAACTAGGGGAAATTAGTTAGAATTCAAAGAAAAAACTCATACATGGGGATCATCCATCATATGTGCACCACTCTTAGTGAAAATTAGTTGGGTGCCATTTGGAGTCATATTTTCTGTACTTTCTTCACAAAAAAACTCATTTTTTCACTTAAAAAAAGGAAAATGATATTTATGGAAATAATTTGAAGAATCCCTTTGGCAAGATTGGTTAATATACCAATATTCACCTATGTGTGGAGTATGAGATCTTTATCACAAACTATGTCATCGAAATAACCATAACTTGGTCATTCGGCTTGAAACTTCTAGATGTTCATACATGATAGACCTTTTTGTGAAGACTTCTTTTGTAAATATTGGCAAAAATCAAGTTTATCATTTTTCATAGCAACTAGTACACATATAAGGATCCCATGCCAAAGGATTTGATTTTTTTAGGTGTTTATCACTTTATTACATTTTTTCTTAAAAACGATCAAAATGGTCGCTATGACAAATCATCGGAAGAGGTGATATTTTCTAGAACTATCAATGTTTCTGTGATATAACCACTAGTTGTGTACCTTAAAATGATTTTTCCAAAAGTTTTATACCAAACTATCAAACAGTTGTAGTTCAAATTTGAACTACTTTCGATAAATCAACATAAACTCAATTAACTAGGGGAAATTAGTTAGAACTCAAAGCAAAAAAGCTCATACCTGGGGATCATCAGTCATATGTGCACCACTCTTAGTGAAAATTAGTTGGGTGCCATTTGGAGTCATATTTTCTGTACTTCCTTCACAAAAAACCTCATTTTTTCCACTAAAAAAAAGGAAAATGATATTTATGAAAATAATTTGAAGAATACCTTTGGCAAGGTTGTTTAATATAACAATATGCACCTATGTGTGGAGTATGAGATCTTTATCACAAACTATGTCGTCGAAATTACCATAACTTGGTCATTCGGCTTGAAACTTCTAAATGTTCATACATGATAGACCTTTTTGTGAAGACTTTTTTTGAAAATGTAGGGAAAAATCAAGTTTATCATTTTTCATAGAAACTAGTACACATATAAGGATCCCATGCCAAAGGGTTTGATTTTTTGAGGTGTTTATCACTTTATTATATTTTTTCTTAAAAACGATCAAAACGGTCGCTATGACTAATCATCGGAAGAGGTGATATTTTCTAGAACTATCAATTTTTATGTGATATAACCACTAGTTGTGTACCTTAAAATTATTTTTTCAAAAGTTTTATACCAAACTATCGAACAGTTGTAGTTCAAATTTGAATTACTTTCGATAAATCAATATAAACTCAATTAACTAGGGGAAATTAGTTTGAACTCAAAGAAAAAGCTCATACCTGGGGATCATCCATCATATGTGCACCACTCTTAGTGAAAATTAGTTGGGTGCCATTTGGAGTCATATTTTCTGTACTTCCTTCACAAAAAAACTCATTTTTTCCACCTAAAAAAGGAAAATGATATTTATGAAAATAATTTGAAGAATCCCTTTGGCAAGGTTGTTTAATATAACAATATGCACCTATGTGTGGACTATGAGATCTTTATAACAAACTATGTCGTCGAAATGACCATAACTTGGTCATTCGGCATGAAACTTGTAGATGTTCATACATGATAGACCATTTTGTGAAGACTTTTTTTGCAAATGTTGGCCAAAATCAAGTTTATCATTTTTCATAGCAACTAGTACACATATAAGGATCCCATGCCAAAGGATTTGATTTTTTGAGGTGTTTATCACTTTTTTATATTTTTTCTTAACAACGATCAAAACGGTTGCTATGACTAATCATCGGAAGAGGTGATATTTTCTAGAACTATCAATTTTTATGTGATATAACCACTAGTTGTGTACCTTAAAATGATTTTTCAAAAGTTTCAGACCAAACTATCGAACAGTTGTAGTTCAAATTTGAATTACTTTCGATAAATCTATATAAACTAAATTAACTAGGGGAAATTAGTTTGAATTCAAAGAAAAAACTATTACCTGGGGATCATCCATCATATGTGCACCACTCTTAGTGAAAATTAGTTGGGTGCCATTTGGAGTCATATTTTATGTACTTCCTTCACAAAAAAACTCATTTTTCACTTAAAAAAAGGAAAATGATATTTATGAAAATAATTTGAAGAATCCCTTTGGCAAGATTGTTTAATATACCAATATGCACCTATGTGTGGAGTATGAGATTTTTATCACAAACTATGTCGTCGAAATGACCATAACTTGGTCATTCGGATTGAAACTTCTAGATGTTTTTTTTGAGGCGCAAAACAGTAGGGAAAAAACCCTACTGTTTAATTTTCTATTTTCTCATTAACAGCTGTACAAATTACATGGAAAAGTTCATAAAGTATCCAACCATTGAGTCATCCCTTCCTTTAAGGAAGGTTTAGCTCTATGAAGAATCAATCTAAAAGAACAGATAAAGTCCTGGTAGCATGTCTCAAGACAAATTGGCTGAGAATCAAAAATACATCTGTTTCTATGGGTCCAAATGCTCCAGCAACCAATAATAAGGATTTCCTTATAGCATATTAGCTTATGAATTTTCTTGGCTTGAATCAACATGGAGAAGAGGTCCAGATCCGTATCCCATTCAAGATAAAGCTTCCACCAAAAGTTTCTGCTGAAATCACATTCAAAGAATAGGTGAATATACTCTTCAGACATACCCTGTGAACATAGAACACAGTTATAGTTCTCAATGTGAAACTGTTTTCTGGCTAGGAGGTCTCTTGTGTTCAGTCTGTCTTGCAAAAGCAACCAAAAAAATATCTGATGTTTTGGCAGAACTCTGGATTTCCAGATCCACTGGAAGGGGGATGGTGCAGGATTGCTTGTCATTAAGGTATCATAAACCCTCTTACTCGAATAACGTTTTTTGCTGGATGACATAATCCACTTATAAGCAGTAGAGACATCCATGTGTCCTGTCAGCAAATTATTGAACTGGGCAAATTGATGAACAGCAGGTACTGACAGAGGGGTGTGAAACAAATCCAGTGTCTCCTCATCAGATAGAACAGCAAGAGCCTGTTTAATGGAAATGGATTGTGACTTTGCAAAGGAGTAAAGGTGAGGTAGTTTGTACCTAAGAAGCTCATCAGACCACTTATCCATCCAGAGTCTTACAGTTCCACCCTCACCAGGGACACAAGCTGCCAATTCCAGGAAGCTATCAAATAACTTTAGGCAATCCTTCCACCAAAAAGAACCAACAGGCCTATTGATTTGTGGTAATCTATCATTCTCATAATGAGCTTTCCATATAAGCTTAACCCATGGCAAATCTTCCTTATTCATGAACTTAAAGATGTACTTCATGAGTAGGGCAATATTTTGGGTTCTGAGGTCTAGGATGCCCAATCCTCCCAATTTCTTTGGCTTGCATACATTTTCCCATTTGACCAGACATTTACCTTTTTTGTGAATATCTTTGCCCCTCCAGAAGAAACCCCTTGTAGATCCCTCAATATAGTCCAGAAAACCCAAGGGCAGTTTCAATGTGCACATAGCAAAATTGGGAATAGCAGAAATGATGGATTTAATCACCACCAGTCGACCATCATAAGATAGTGTATCAGCAATGCCAACCAGCCTTCTATCAATTCTATGGATAATACCAATAAGGTCTTCCATCTTTGGTCTAGTAGTCCCCAGAGGTAGACCAAGGTAAGTAAAAGGTAAGGCTTCAATTTTACACCCCAGGACCATAGCCAGCTCAATACTTTTATCATGATCAACATTGATGGGTACCATAGAGGATTTATTGAAATTGATCTTCAATCCAGTAGATAATGAAAATTTATCCAGGATCAACTTCAACTTTCTCAGTTGTTCAACACATGCTGGCATAATAAGCAGAGTATCATCTGCATATTGAATTATGGGATAATCTAAGCCAAATGAACAAGACAGAGGCAAGTCAATCTCTCCTGATTGCCAAGCAGCGTTAATGACAAATTGGAGAAGCTCAGCTGCAGTCATAAACAGCAGTGGTGACAAAGGATCACCTTGTCTCACTCCTCTTTTACACCAAATTTTCTTCCCAGGTATACCATTTAAGAGAACTGAGGTGGAAGCAGAATGCAGTATTTTAGATATCCATCTCAGCCAAAGGTCTCCAAACCCTAAATGTTTAAGCATGAGCAGAATAGCCGAATATTCCACCTTGTCAAATGCTTTTTCAAAATCCAACTTCAAGATAATGATCTCTCTCTTAGACTTGTGACAGAGGTGAATGTATTCAAAAGCCCAAGCAAGACAGTCTTGAATGGTTCTATTCTTGATGAATCCATACTGATTCTTGTGCAATGCTTGGATAATAACCCTCTGCATCCTATTGGCAAGCAGCTTGGTCAATAACTTCAAAGTAATACTGACCAGGGAGATAGGTCTATAATCATTTACAACTTCTGGGTCAGTTTTCTTAGGAATGAGGGTTATGAAGGCTGAATTGATACTAGAGATATCCAAATCACCCGCATAGAAACTAAAGCACAGCTAACAGAACTGTTCCTTAACTTGATCCCAACAACTTTTTAGGAAGGCTCCATTAAACCCATCAGGACCTGGTGATTTATCTGTTGGCATACATTTTACAATGTCATCAATTTCTTCCTTTGTGAATGGTACTTCAAGGCTAGCAAAATCAATGTTATAGTTGGGACCAACAATGTTATCAAGGTCAAAAAGCATAATTGGGTTATCAGTACAACCAATCCGCTGTTTGAAAGACTGCCAAATAATTGCTGCTTTATCTTCATGATCACAAACCATACGACCATCCTCTGTGCTCAATATAGCAATATAATTACATCTGAAGCTTTTGGTAGCATAGGTATGAAAAAACCTTGTGTTTTCACCTCCCAATTTAGCCCATCTAATTTTAGCTCTACTGCGCCAATAAATCCTCTTGGCCTCCAGAAGATTGGACAAATGAGATTTAAGTACTCTTCTAAAATTTGATTCAATAATAGAGAGTAATCTTTGGTCCTCAAGACCATCCAATAAGGCCAGCACAAAGTTGCATGACTGAATCGTCTTGCATAACTGAGACACATTCTGACTCCATCTCTTCAATCCATATCTCAATGATTTCAGTCTCGCAGTAATATCCTGAGCAATATTTTTAAAAGAACCCCGATGCTACCAATTGTGGGATATAACCTGTGCAAAACCCTTCATCCCCAGCCAGAATTCCTCAAACCGAAAAATCTGAGCTTTTGGTACATGAATACCAATCTGTATCTTTATAGGGACATGATCAGATGATAATTTAGCTAGCGGGGTAGCAAGTGTGTTAGGGAATAAGGCAGTCCAGCTAGCAGATGTAAAGACCCAATCTAACTTTTCAAGTAGAGGATCTGCTTGCATATTACTCCAGGTAAATGATCTACCTTTAATTGGAATATCAATAAGATCATGTTGACTAATAAATCTGTTAAATGCAAGCATATTATTGATGTCTCCTCCAGGTCGGTTCCTATTATCAGGCCCCCTAATTAGATTGAAATCACCAAGTATCATCCACAAATGCATTGGTTGTTTGTCAATATCCATGAGCCAATTAAGGAATAGAGATCTCTCAGCAGGCAGAGTCGGTCCATAGACATTTGTAAGGTACCAAACATGGCCAGTTATCTTACAGATCAGTTGAACAGTCACATGGAATTTAGAGGATGAAATCTCAGTGCCATCAAATAGGTTCCCATTCCATATGGTTATTAAACCCCCAGAGCTTCCCACAGAAGGGGAGAACACAAATTTATTTAGACGTCTTGGGCAAAAGTTCCTGACATATTGAAGATCAAAGTGATCTTTTTTAGTTTCCTGGAAACAGATGATATTACAGTTTGACTCATTAATGTTCTGCCTAATGTCATCCCATCTGGTCTGAGAATTAATCCCTCTCAGATTCCAATCTAAAATATTCCATTGTCTACTCATTGGAAACAAAAGAGGGTTGTTTAACTCTGAGCAATATTAAAAAGCCCAGGGACAAGCAGAAAAAATGGTAGAAACCATCCTCCAAGGATCTAATGGGAGCCAGCATATAATTACCAGATACAGCCCAAGTTGGATAAACAAAACCTCCCAAAGGATAACTGACTGTAAATAAAACTCAGAACAAGCAAACACAAACTTCTGAAAGCAGATTTCATCACCAGTTATCACACAAAATGCACTATGACCACAGAAGTGCATACAGCCAGGTTCGTAAGTGTCCAAAAGACCATACTGACAGGTGCTAAGTTTAAGCTGATAGGATATCATATTACAAGCCAAAATACAATAAAAGAAACCCAGGTGAATGAAATACAAGAACCAGCAGCCCCCCTCTTCACATAAATTATTCGATGCTATCATTGGTACTGTCATAGTTCAAGCTATTCTCTGATACATCCTCAGGGTGCATCTGACAAGGTCCAGTAGCCAAAGCCTGGATAGTCTCAAGTGGGAGAAAAGGAGGAGGAGGCGCATTAGCATCCCTTATAACAACAGATAGAGTATCCTTGTCTTGTTCTTCATCCTCATCCTCCTGGCCCTCAGTGCCAGAATCAGCTGGTATATCCTTATAGCCCTCCTTTAGCTTAGCAATTCTGTTGCTTCTCCTGACTTGTTCCACCGACAAAATGGCTTTACCTTTTCTCTTCCTTGAGGTAGCAAGAGAGACAGATGTAGCAGCAGAGGTACCAAGTTGCTGATCAGCCTCTGGGAAGTTGCTAGCTGCAGCAATATGATCAGGTGGGTGTTGAGCTGCAACATTCTCTACTGCAGCAGAATTCTCAGATGAAATGTTGCTCATGTTGCCTGGGGAGTGGGCAAGCAGATTGCGTTCTGGAGGGAACACCTCCACAAAAATAGGCTGCACAGGAAGGGGAGCATCTTGTACAACTGGATGAACAATAGGCTCATTAACTGGGGCTTGGACAACAGGATGAACAACAGGCTCAATAACTGGGGCTAGCACATCATCAATCACAGGAGCATGAATGGGAGCAGGTACCACTGGTGCTGGTAAGACAGGGCTCTGTGGTGGGGTGACTAAAGCAAGCTCTTCATTAACTGGAGGGGCTGGTGGCACAACCTGAGCTTCTTCCTCATGATGCCACATAGCAAAACCATTAATTACAATAGGAACTGGATGTGGGTTTTCACCCTCAGGAGGGAGAGGATCTTCATCCCCAGCACCTGCTCCCAGCATACGTCTATTCAGAATGATGCAGGGACAGGACCAAGATCCACCATTGCCTTCCTCACTAAAGTTCTGCACCACAACAATACTGCCAGGAATCCTATCAATGTCAAAAGTCCTTATCTTCACAAGAATCCTAGCCTTGTTGGTATCATCTCTATTCCAAATCAAGAAGCGACCATAAGGAGCAAAAGTGGAAATAATGATGTTAAGAGACCAACACTCTGGAGGAAAATTCAGGAGCATAAGCCATACATCATGGGTAAAAGTAGCAGCTCCGAAGTTCCTTCCTTTATCATGTTCGATGACACGCATCACAGTGTCACCAATAAAATAGGGGCTATTTCTAATAGCACTGTCACGGTCAATAACCCCATCAAATCTAACCATGGCGGCACCCATCGCACAACGACTGACTTGTCTAACCTCATAACCTCTCTGCACCATCTGAGCAGTGATCAGAGCAGAAGTACCTTCAAATTGCTCCCATGTCGGCTCTGGTTCGAGGAGGATGATCGCCCAATCGTCGCATATCTCTGGAGTGGAACCACCGATGACCACATAGCCCCGTTGCGGTCGGAGAGGGCTAAAAGGCTCATAACCTGCACCAGGAGGCAGGTGGGGGACAGGGTCGACGGGGTAGTTCGCCATCGCTACAATGCTGGCCGGAGACGACGGCGGTGGGCAGGCTGAGTTGCCGGTGCAGGGGAAGCCGGGGAGAACAGGGGAGGGTGTCGAAACAGTACTGTCGATTGGTATTACTTTATTCAGCACTGAGGTTTCCTTAGTAGCAACTCTACGAAAAATCCTCTTATGGTTAACACGATCAAAACAGTTGCGTGCAATGTGACCGTATCTAGAACAAACTCTGCAGCGAATCTGATTAGAGCAGTTAATCTTGATATGAAACGGACTGAAGCATCTGGAACAGCTTATGAACTCATCTGTATTACGGACCAGATTTTCCTTTTCAGATACAAGCGGTAGTTGGGCCTCTGGATGGGCCACAGCATGAATAGGAGCAATTTTTTTAATGGGCCTCCACTGCAACTTCAGATTTGATCGTGGGGCCAAAGAGGGAAACTCCCGCTTTTTCGCCGTTGAATTCGTGATCAGATGAACACCAGGATTCTTCACAGTATCAACAATGGCAAGATCGGCAGAAGGACGAACACCCAGAGGAATTGTGTTGGCTCCCGTGAGAACAGATACGCTGGGCACGTTGGACTCAAGTTGCAACCGAAGACGTTGGAAAATGTTAGAAACCACCGGATGCCTAGGGTTTGCATGGGGTGATCGACGTGCACCCACCTGAGACCATTCTGCATCCATTTGAGAATACCAGATCTTTTCTTCTCTCATCCAGTTGGGTCCTCCATGACCCCAGAGATGAAAATAACATTTGAATAGTTTGCATTCAATAGATCTCAGATTACAGATAAAGAATCCCACCTGTTTTGAGCTGACAGCAAATTTGAAAACTCTATCGGCAAGAACTGACGTACCAATCTCATCATAGGCCACTCCCAAAACCGCCGAGAGGGCCAGACTAACATTCAGATCATTCAAGCGGAAAGCAGCACAACCAAAAGATACCACAAGATAGAAGCGACTAGAGGAGGAGACAGGGCTAACAGAGGATGCAAAGAGATGTCGAACCTTAGATCTGAACTGATGACCAATGGAGAAGTCCAGAAGATGAGCAATGGAGGAGGGATCATTGAAGGGATCCATCCTCATTCTTCCAGCCGCCATGGGGAGATCTAGATGGGGTAGGAACCGAGATCGCCATGGGAATCTCCATGGGAGCCGCCAGAGCTCGGGGGGGTGGGAGCCATCCTCCTCTAATAATTCTCAAAACTTCTAGATGTTCATACATGATAGACCTTTTTGTGAAGACTTTTTTTGCAAATGTTGGCAGAAATCAAGTTTATCATTTTTCATAGCAACTAGTACACATATAAGGATCCCATGCCAAAGGATTTGATTTTTTGATGTGTTTATCACTTTATTACATTTTGTGTTAAAAACGATCGAAACGATCGCAATAACTAATCATCAGAAGAGGTGATATTTTCTAGAACTATCAATGTTTCTGTGATATAACCACTAGTTGTGTACCTTAAAATGATTTTTCCAAAAGTTTCAGACCAAACTATCAAACAGTTGTAGTTCAAATTTTAATTACTTTCGATAAATCAACATAAACTCAATTAACTAGGGGGAATTAGTTAGAATTCAAAGAAAAAACTCATACCTGGGGATCATCCATCATATGTGCACCACTCTTAGTGAAAATTAGTTGGGTGTCATTTGGAGTCATATTTTATGTACTCCCTTCACAAAAAACCCCATTTTTTCCACTTAAAAAAAGGAAAATGATTTTTATGAAAATAATTTGAAGAATCCCTTTGACAAGATTGTTTAATATAACAATATGCACCTATGTGTGGAGTATGAGATCTTTATCACAAGATGATAATCCTTTTTGTGAAGACTTTTTTTTTCAAATTTTGTCAAAAATCAAGCTTATCATCTTTTCATAGCACCTAGTACACATATAAGGATCCCATGCCAAACGATTTGATTTTTTGAGGTGTTTATCACTTTATTTCATTTGTTCGTAAAAAAGATCGAAATGGTCACCATGGCTATCGATGTTTCTGTAATGCAAAATATGATTTGGATGTCATATTTGGATTCCTCTAATTGTTTTGATCAATTTAGACATTTTATTTGTTGAATTTCAATTTAAGGATTTAAAGATACAGATTATTCCATACTATATAAAAAGGAAAAAGTAAAGTAATGTTTATTTTATCATAATTTATTTCAATATTTTATTGTATTATCATTTTTATTTATTCTACTAAAATTTTATAAAACAAGCAATGAAAAAATATATCATCATGACCGAGTGGTTAATATGATAGATAAGACAGTTATATTAGTAAGTTCTCTGTTCTCTCTTAGTATCTAATTTGAATGGAACCTAAATGTTAAGCGTGCTTGGGGTGGAGTAGTGTGAGGATGGGTGACCGAGCGGGGAGTTTGACCGTAGGTATGCACTTTGACTTGAGAATAGAGGTAAATATAAATTAATTGGTAAAATAATTGAAAGATTCGAAGTTCAAAAACAATTCGAAGATTCAAAATAAAAAAATCTGAAAAAATATAAAATAGTTGATTTTTTTTGAAAAAAATAAATTTCTGCTAAAAACCTTTAGTCCAGGTTGGTATTACCAACCGGGACTAAAGTGTCCAAACGCTGTGGGCACACGTGACCATGTGGAAGGGCCTTTACTCCAGGTTCGTAAGCAACCAAGACTAAAGGGTTGAGACCTTTAGTCCCGCCTTGGTAGTCCCGGTTGCTACACCGGGACTGTAACGCCCCGGGATTTATCCCCTTTTAATTTGGTGTGGTTTTTCTTTTTGCATCAACATGGCATCGCATTGCATCTCATTAATTTAATTTGTTCCATTTAAATTTAATTCCCTGCAATTAAATTCAAATGCATTTCAAATTAATTAAAAATGTGTTATTTTCAAATCTTTTTAAAAAATGTTGAAAACTAGTTTATTAAATTGTCTATTTAAAACTGAAAATATTTTGTAAAGGTTTCGTGTTCAAATTCTTTTTCTATTTGGTTTTAAAAATATAACTCAGAAAATAATTAAAAAGGGAGAGAAATAAAGCCCAAGCCCACCTAAGCAAACCCTAGGTTTTTCCCCCCACAAATTTCTTCCCACCCCCTGACTTTTTGCAGCCACCCTCTTCCTTTTTCTGGGATTTTTCCAAAAGTCCTTCCACCCTTTTATTTTCTTTTTCCCCCTTCCTTTTTCTTTTCTTTTCTTTCTTGTTTTTTTTTCCTTCTTTTCTTCCTTTCTTTCCTTCTTCTTCTCTCTCCTCTCCTTCCCGCACGCACGGGAGAAATCCTCCAGAGCCCGAGCTTCTTCCTCCCCTGCACCGAGCCGAGCTCCACGCGCCGGCCTTCCTTCTTCCCCGCCGCCAGCCGCCGCCGGCCCTGCGCCCCTTGCTCCGGCCTCCCGCGCCCCGCACCAGCTCGCACCCGCCCGATGCCTCCCGAGCCAGCGTGCTCCCGCGCCGCTGCACCGGCCCCTCGCCCTGACGCGCCCGGCCCGCCGCCGCCGCCGCACCGGCCGCGCGGCTCGCCTCCCTCGGCCGTCGCCCCGCGCGCACCGCCGCCGCGCCGCCAGCGCCGCCGCCAGCCGCCGCCCCCGCGCTGCTCGCTCACGCGCCGTCTGCCGGCCGCTCCTCCTCCCTCCGGCCGCCAGCGCCCGCGTTGCCCAGCGCCGCCGCCTCCCCGACGCCTCCTCCCCCGAGCGCTTCGGCCACCCTCCAGCGCCGCCGCCTCCACCTCCGGCCAGAGCGCCGCGCCGCCTCCGGTGGCCCGCGCCGTGCGCCCCTCGCCCATGCGCCCACAGCTCCCGCGCCGGCCATCTCTGGCCCGAGCACGCCGTAGCGCGCCGCTGTCGCCCGTGCGCGCCGCCGAGCGCCTCCGCCTTCCGCGCCGCGCAGCCGCGCCGCCGCTCGCCGCTACTGCATCGGTCGCCGGCTGCCGCCCACGCCCCCGTGCGCCCCTACTCCTCCGCCGCCGCGTCACCGCCCTCCGCCCCCCGTGCGTTCGCCCGCGCCACAGCGCGCCGCCCCGCTGCCTCCTCTTTTCGGCCGCGCGCACGCCGCCGCTGACGCGCGTCAGGTGTTCGACACAATGTCTGCAAGACCCCGGCGTCACTTTTGTTGCCCGTTTTGTCCACCCTTCGAGGTGCTGACCGTGCGCGTGCGTGTGCCCCTTTCGGTGCCGCGTTGCCGCGACTGCCCGTGTCCGTGTTGCGCTGCCCGCCCGTGCGCGCTTTCTTTCCGGTGTCCGATTGCCGTGCTCCTACGTGCCCCGACTACCCGACCACTTCCACGACACCGACAAACGACGATGCCCCGGTTCAGCGACGACTACTTCCCCGACGGCAACTACTTCCTCTACGCACCGAAGACGTCGGTTTCGAACCCTATCTCTCCCGATCCAACGTGCGAACCCAAACCCTAACCCTACCTTCTTTTATTAAATGTCATCTGTTTGTGCATATCGCATCATACTTGCATGTGTTGCATCTCTTGGGTTTGGTGGTGTAGCGATTCACCTAAATAATAATTATGGAATGTGTGGGCATTTAATTACTATTGTTGCCTATTCCATTTAATTTGACTAGATCATCTTTACCATGCCTTGCCATCTTAATGGACATTTAATTTGTGGGGTAGATAAATAACTTTAACATTAATATTAATTGTCGGAATCCCGGTTCCGCTTAATTCGGATTAAGTGCATCTCGCAATGCATATTGCCATGTCATGCATCATTCTCGCATGATCATGCTGGATCTTTTACCGTAGTTGTAAAATGCATCTTTTACGCTTTCCAGTGTTTGTTGCTTCTTCGCGGATAAGACGTTGAGATGTGTGAGCAACGACAAGATCTGCTTCCATGCGGGATTCCAGGCAAGCAAAGTTTGCTTCTTTACCTATACATTGTCTTTCATTCCTGCCGTTGATCTCTGCTACCCTAGTATTCGATTCTTTATCGCGATCCCATCACATGTTTATCCTGCAGCCCATACAGCTTTATCCCCACATACTAATACCTGTTGCATGTTTATCTGTTGGTCTTGCGAGTCGTAGCGCGTGCTTAGAGTTGTTTGCGCGAGTCGTCTGTATGTCTTATTTAATTACACCTGCTTAGCATGATAGGTTATTCTACATTGATAAAATGTTGTTCTATATTGGGGTATTATAATTAAAAGATAAGGCACCGGCGGAAGGCCTTGCGAGGTGCTTTGTTCTGCTAAGTGTCGCCCTAGGAACTCAGTTCTTGTCCTCGGATCCAATTTTGAGCGCACTAACCGCTTGTGGGAGGCCCTATGGACCCCCCCCGCGGCTTCGATCTAATCCGCTTCTTATCCAGGGCGCCGCAAGTAGTTCGGGCTTTCCATTTGATGCATGCATATGGTTACCTAACGATCTCATGATGATGGAGTAGTCGATTCTCATATAGGGTGGCACGTTCTTAGAATGCTATGAAGGTCGTATCCCGCGGGCACTGGACCTGATTAGCCGTGCACACAATCATGCGGTTCCCTGGATGGGTTGTAGAGAAGAGATTTGCCGTGTTGAGATGCCCTAGCTTCTGGCTTTGCTTTTGGGGTTGATCGAACGAGTACGGGTCCAGTAGTGCACCCCTGCAGGGTATAATCTTATCGATGAGCCGTGTCCACGGTTATGGACGACTTGGTGATGATGCTGGCTAACAAGATCATAGACAACTTACACCTAATCATTGTTAATTAACCGGACTAGTAATATAGAATTACTTTCATAATAACCGGTAACTAAAATTTGTTCACTGTGTGAGTATTCCCGAATTGCTTCCTCATACTTGGTTGAGGGGGTTAATCCGAGAATGGGTTATGATTGGTGTTAGTTGTAGATGGTTATCTTATGCGCTTTCTTATCCCTCTCTGATTAGACGGAAGTTGTAGCGTGTCTCTTTAGGTTGCTAGTGCTGCTGCCGCTAAGTCCACCTCCCCTATATTTTGGGAGATGGTGTAGAAAGTAGGCAAGTCGGTTTTGCTTGCCAGGGAGTGCCCTGACCCTCTTTTGGGTTGTGCTTTATGTGCAGTCAACAGGTTTGAAGTCTGACGACGTTAGCTTGGGAATCCCTCCGGCTTGGCTGGGCAGGGACATGGCGCCATCGCTTATCTTCAGGACTCTTAGTCCAATTTGCATCTTATCCGTAGTCGGATACTATTTTTGCTTCCGCTGTCATTTGTATCTTTGTATTGTATCTTTTGTATCTTGACTCTTTCGAGTCGTTGTTGTATTTGTGGATGTATCGAAACTGTTGTAATGGTATCACAATTCCACCCACATAATGCGCATGTTTCGGCGTGCACATTATGTCTGGTGGGCGACCTAAAATCGCTATTATGTGGATTTCGGCGGGAACGCTTAAATCTACATAGTACCGATTTTCGGGCGTCACAAAGTGGTATCAGAGCCTTGGTTTCGATCTCCTTGTTGTTTCGATACGATTGGTTATCGAAGCAGCGGGTCCGCAAAAGCCTGTAGGATAACCTCGCTAACGGTCGTTGTTTTTAGAGTGTCAAAACAATTTGACTTAAATTATTTTTGAAAAATATCTCAATAGGTTTCTTTTTACTCCTTACCTCAATTCTATTTTTCCTCTTACCTTACTTGTTTTGAGTCTCTTCTCTTATCCAAACTTTCAAAGTTTTAGGATCCTACGTGTGGGTGGACGATTTCTTGCCTTTTACCCTATTAGGTTCGATCTTTCGGAGTCGTCTTCCTCGTGAGCAACAATCTCTTGTTAGTGGTGTCGAGAATTTCAAGGTGGAGCAACAATCCCTTGTTAGTGGTGTCGAGAAGTTCATCCCGGAGCGTGAAGACTCGATAGTTACCCCTCTCTTCTTGTGGTCTCGGCGTGGATCGCGGGACGCGATCCCTTGTTAGTGGTGTCGATTGTAACGCCCCGGGATTTATCCCCTTTTAATTTGGTGTGGTTTTTCTTTTTGCATCAACATGGCATCGCATTGCATCTCATTAATTTAATTTGTTGCATTTAAATTTAATTCCCCGCAATTAAATTCAAATGCATTTCAAATTAATTAAAAATGTGTTATTTTCAAATCTTTTTAAAAATGTTGAAAACTAGTTTATTAAATTGTCTATTTAAAACTGAAAATATTTTGTAAAGGTTTCGTGTTCAAATTCTTTTTCTATTTGGTTTTAAAAATATAACTCAGAAAATAATTAAAAAGGGAGAGAAATAAAGCCCAAGCCCACCTAAGCAAACCCTAGGTTTTTCCCCCCAAAAATTTCTTCCCACCCCCTGAATTTTTGCAGCCACCCTCTTCCTTTTTCTGGGATTTTTCCAAAAGTCCTTCCACCCTTTTTTTTTCTTTTTCCCCCTTCCTTTTTCTTTTCTTTTATTTCTTCTTTTTTTTCCTTCTTTTCTTCCTTTCTTTCCTTCTTCTTCTCTCTCCTCTCCTTCCCGCACGCACGGGAGAAATCCTCCAGAGCCCGAGCTTCTTCCTCCCCTGCACCGAGCCGAGCTCCACGCGCCGGCCTTCCTCCTTCCCCGCCGCCAGCCGCCGCCGGCCCTGCGCCCCTTGCTCCGGCCTCCCGCGCCCCGCACCAGCCCGCACCCGCCCGATGCCTCCCGAGCCAGCGTGCTCCCGCGCCGCTGCACCGGCCCCTCGCCCTGACGCGCCCGGCCCGCCGGCGCCGCCGCCTCCAGCCGCCGGCCGCGCGGCTCGCCTCCCTCGGCCGTCGCCCCGCGCGCACCGCCCCCGCGCCGCCAGCCGCCGCCCCCGCGCTGCTCGCTCGCGCGCCGTCTGCCGGCCGCTCCTCCTCCCTCCGGCCGCCAGCGCCCGCGTTGCCCAGCGCCGCCGCCTCCTCCCCCGAGCGCTCCGGCCACCCTCCAGCGCCGCCGCCTCCACCTCCGGCCAAAGCGCCGTGCCGCCTCCGGTGGCCCGCGCCGTGCGCCCCTCGCCCATGCGCCCACAGCTCCCGCGCCGGCCATCTCTGGCCCGAGCACGCCGTAGCGCGCCGCTGTCGTCCGTGCGCGCCGCGCCGCAAGCCGCCGCCTCCGCGCCCGCCGGCCGCTCCCCGCCGTCGCGCTCCCGCCGCTCGCTGCCCTTGCTCGCTGCTCGCCGCCGCGCCGCGCAGCCGCGCCGCCGCTCGCCGCTACTGCATTGGTCGCCGGCTGCCGCCCACGCCCCCGCGCGCCCCTGCTCCTCCGCCGCCGCGTCGCCGCCCGCCGCCCCGCATGCGTTCGCCCGCGCCACATCGCGCCGCCCCGCTGCCTCCTCTTTTCGGCCGCGCGCACGCCGCCGCTGACGCTCGTCAGGTGTTCGACACAATGTCTGCAAGACCCCGGCGTCACTTTTGTTGCCCGTTTTGTCCACCCTTCGAGGTGCTGACCGTGCGCGTGCGTGTGCCCCTTCCGGTGCCGTGTTGCCGCGACTGCCCGTGTCCGTGTTGCGCTGCCCGCCCGTGCGCGCTTTCTTTCCGGTGTCCGATTGCCGTGCTCCTACGTGCCCCGACTACCCGACCACTTCCACGACACCGACAAACGACGATGCCCCGGTTCAGCGACGACTACTTCCCCGACGGCAACTACTTCCTCTACGCACCGAAGACGTCGGTTTCGAACCCTATCTCTCCCGATCCAACGTGCGAACCCAAACCCTAACGCTACCTTCTTTTATTAAATGTCATCTATATTGTGCATATCGCATCATACTTGCATGTGTTGCATCTCTTGGGTTTGGTGGTGTAGCGATTCACCTAAATAATAATTATGGAATGTGTGGGCATTTAATTACTATTGTTGCCTATTCCATTTAATTTGACTAGATCATCTTTACCATGCCTTGCCATCTTAATGGACATTTAATTTGTGGGGTAGATAAATAACTTTAACATTAATATTAATTGTCGGAATCCCGGTTCCGCTTAATTCGGATTAAGTGCATCTCGCAATGCATATTGCCATGTCATGCATCATTCTCGCATGATCATGCTGGATCTTTTACCGTAGTTGTAAAATGCATCTTTTACGCTTTCCAGTGTTTGTTGCTTCTTCGCGGATAAGACGTTGAGATGTGTGAGCAACGACAAGATCTGCTTCCATGCGGGATTCCAGGAAAGCAAAGTTTGCTTGTTTACCTATACATTGTCTTTCATTCCTGCCGTTGATCTCTGCTACCCTAGTATTCGATTCTTTATCGCGATCCCATCACATGTTTATCCTGCAGCCCATACAGCTTTATCCCCACATCCTAATACCTGTTGCATGTTTATCTGTTGGCCTTGCGAGTCGTAGCGCGTGCTTAGAGTTGTTTGCGCGAGTCGTCTGTATGTCTTATTTAATTACACCTGCTTAGCATGATAGGTTATTCTACCTTAATAAAATGTTGTTCTATATTGGGGTATTATAATTAAAAGATAAGGCACCGGCGGAAGGCCTTGCGAGGTGCTTTGTTCTGCTAAGTGTCGCCCTAGGAACTCAGTTCTTGTCCTCGGATCCAATTTTGAGCGCACTAACCGCTTGTGGGAGGCCCTATGGAGCCCCCCGCCGCTTCGATCTAATCCGCTTCTTATCCAGGGCGCCGCAAGTAGTTCGGGCTTTCCATTTGATGCATGCATATGGTTACCTAACGATCTCATGATGATGGAGTAGTCGATTCTCATATAGGGTGGCACGTTCTTACGGGCACTGGACCTGATTAGCCGTGCACACAATCATGCGGTTCCCTGGATGGGCTGTAGAGAAGAGATTTGCCGTGTTGCGATGCCCTAGCTTCTGGCTTTGCTTTTGGGGTTGATCGAACGAGTACGGGTCCAGTAGTGCACCCCTGCAGGGTATAATCTTATCGATGAGCCGTGTCCACGGTTATGGACGACTTGGTGATGATGCTGGCTAACAAGATCATAGACAACTTACACCTAATCATTGTTAATTAACCGGACTAGTAATATAGAATTACTTTCATAATAACCGGTAACTAAAATTTGTTCACTGTGTGAGTATTCCCGAATTGCTTCCTCATACTTGGTTGAGGGGGTTAATCCGAGAATGGGTTATGATTGGTGTTAGTTGTAGATGGTTATCTTATGCGCTTTCTTATCCCTCTCTGATTAGACAGAAGTTGTAGCGTGTCTCTTTAGGTTGCTAGTGCTGCTGCCGCTAAGTCCACCTCCCCTATATTTTGGGAGATGGTGTAGAAAGTAGGCAAGTCGGTTTTGCTTGCCAGGGAGTGCCCTGACCCTCTTTTGGGTTGTGCTTTATGTGCAGTCAACAGGTTTGAAGTCTGACGACGTTAGCTTGGGAATCCCTCCGGCTTGGCTGGGCAGGGACATGGCGCCATCGCTTATCTTCAGGACTCTTAGTCCAATTTGCATCTTATCCGTAGTCGGATACTATTTTTGCTTCCGCTGTCATTTGTATCTTTGTATTGTATCTTTTGTATCTTGACTCTTTCGAGTCGTTGTTGTATATTATATCTTTTGTTGTATTTGTGGATGTATCGAAACTGTTGTAATGGTATCACAATTCCACCCACATAATGCGCATGTTTCGGCGTGCACATTATGTCTGGTGGGCGACCTAAAATCGCTATTATGTGGATTTCGGCGGGAACGCTTAAATCTACATAGTACCGATTTTCGGGCGTCACAGGGACTAAAGGTCCTCTAGAACCGGGACTATTGCTCATATTTCTACTAGTGCATGTGTCCTCTGATTGGTGCCATTCGCTATATTTTGCTCAGTAAGAGCTTTTGGATATTATTTCCTTTCTTTGTGTCTTAGGTTTATTCTGTGGTTTCAACTTGTTAAAAATCCGAGTCGTATACCATGTGTGTATGTTTGAAGTATACGAGTTGGAAGACTTTTTGGGGTTCTTGCGTGCACAATCTGGAAACGTATGTGACGTTGGGGTCGCCAAGAGCTGTCGGCCGATGATCCATTCCGAGCCTGGCCTGCTTGTTTCCTGGGATTGGTAACCCCAGTATGTTCTTGGTTTTGTGGCCCAACCGATACGTTTCGTTTGTGTAGCTTGAATTCAGAGTCTGACACCGAGTCCATGGACGAATGGAGCACGGTGGGCTCCTACACCACCCTGCCACTGGCATGTGGGAACCACCTTAAAGGCCAAGCCGAAGGAGAAGGCCAGAGGCGCCTATAAAAGGGGCAAGACGTCCATCGTAGCGCGGGTCGGCTCTTTGCGCACTACAACCCTTGTAAACCCTAGCTACACTTGATAGGAAAGCCTCTGCCCTGAGGAGGAAGAAGACGATCGCTTCGCTCCCCAGGCAAGAACTGCCTCAAGGGGGCTTTCGGCAAGCTCCATTGTACTGTAACCTTCCACATCTAATACAGACAAGCAGGAGTAGCGGTTTTACCTTCCCACGAGGGCCGTGAACCTGGGTAAAGGCTGGTGTCTCCCTTCGTGTGTGTGTGTCTTCTTCGGGTCCAGCGAGCAACGTCGCGGAGCCACTCGTGGGTCTAGACCTCCGTGTTCAATCCCCTTCACGAACTACACTTCAGGAAGTGACTACCCCCGGTTCTTGGGAGTCATAACCCGACATTTGGCGCGCCAGGTAGGGGATTGAGGCGCGTCTACAACCTTCGAGTTCGTCTCTGCGCCATGGTGAACACCCGCGCCACCCACGTCGCCCGCGCAAACCGACGTGCGCCCGAAGGAGTACGCGCGGCGTCAGGCGCCGCGACCACTTGCGCACGGCGGGGCCGACCCCGCCACGAAGAGCATGTCCCTTCTGGCCCTCACGCGGAGGCGCCGGAGCGCGACGCCGAGCACCAGGAGGACGCGCAGTCGTCCCACCCGACGCAGCACTCGAGCGGCTCGGGCCTGGGTAGGAAGGCCCAGCGCCCCACACCGCGCTGCTCATGGCGCAGGAGCTGCTACGCGACCAGCCCACCACAGAGGCCCACGAGCAGTGGCTCCAACGCCTCAACCATCTCGTCGGCATCGCCACGACGCGCCCCGCTCCGTCGCAGTCCAACCTGCACCCCTCTCTCGCGGGAACAGTCGCGACAAACGCGCCTCCGCCACCTCCGGGGCCTGCACCAGCTGCGGCTCAGAAGGCTGCTTCGCACGCGTCCTCGCCGCACGATTGCTTGATCGTGCAGCGCACTGCGCCGGACGCCCGCGTGGGAATGGAGCTCCAGCGAGACCGCCAGAACAGGCTCGTGGAGGAGATTGGCCAGGCGGGCCAGCAGAACTGCGGCGCGCTTCAGCACGGGGTCGCCACGTACGCCTCAGGCTGTATGGCGTTCACCCGTTCTCTGCGCCGCGTGGTCTCGCCCCCAAAGTTCCGGCCTGCTCTCCCCAAGGGCTACGACCGCTCCAGCAACCCCATCGAGTTCCTGCAGCTCTACACCACCTCCATCCAAGCTGCGGGAGGAGATGACAAGGTCATGGCTAACTGGTTCTCCCACGCGCTTCGCGACTCTGCGCTGTTGTGGCTCCTGAATCTCCCTGAGGACTCTGTGAACTCCTGGGAGGAGCTCTGCAAGCAGTTCGTCTCCACCTTCAAGGGAACGTACAAGCGCTCCCTCACCCACAACGACTTGCGCGTTGTGGTGTAGAGGAAGGATGAAACGCTTCGCAAGTACATCCAGCGCTTCAGCCAAGTGCGCAACAAGATCCCGAACATCCCTGACAATCAAGTCATCGCCGCCTTCCGCGAGGGCGTCATGAACAAAAGGATGCTCGAGAAGCTGATGATATCGCCAAGCGCGCCTCAAAGAGACAAGCTCAGCCGCCAGGTGTCTTTGAAGAAAGGCTCGTCAAGGCATCCATAAAGCAGCCCCTAGAGGCCTTGCCCGCAAGCACAGACGGAGCGCTCCCGCTACCCCCTGCAAGCGGAGCCTCAGCCTACGGGCCTCCCACAGGGGAGCGCCTGTTGCTCACAGCGGTGCACAAAGAAACAGGATGGATTGACGAGATCAAGGACTACCTCTGCAAACGGATCCTTCCCGAGGAAGATGTTGAAGCGGAGCAAATTGCCCGCCAAGCAAAATCATACCAAATCCTCGAAGGAGTCCTCTATCGCAAGCGCCCAAACGGCATCGCGCTCAAATGCGTCCCTCCTGAAGAAGGAAAACTGCTGATTAAGGACATCCACAGCGGGGAATGCGGCCACCATTCGTGCGCCCGCACCCTCGCAGGTAAAGTCTTCAGGAGCGGATTCTACTGGCCTCAAGCGCATCAAGATGCAGCGTACATCATTCAAGCTTGTGAAGCCTGCCAATTCCACGCCAAGCAAATCCACCAACCAGCGCTGGGGCTACAGACCATTCCGCTCTCGTGGCCGTTTGCGGTCTGGGGGCTGGACATCCTGGGACACTTCCCAACGGCGCAAGGTGGATATCGCTACCTTTTCGTGGCCATTGACAAGTTCACAAAATGGCCTGAAGTGGAGGCGACGTGCACAATCACAGCAGGCGCGGTGGTGAAATTCATCAGAGGCCTGGTCTGCCGCTTCGGAGTGCATAACCGCATCATCACCGACAATGGCTCACAATTCACCAGTGGCATCTTCAGAGCCTATTGTGAAAAGATGGGCATCAAGCTCTTCTTCGCCTTAGTCGCCCATCCGAAAAGCAACGGACAGGCCGAGCGTGAAAACGCAGAGGTCCTCAAAGGCCTAAAGACCAGGACCTTCGATGTCCTCAAGGGCCGCGGCAAGGGCTGGATCAACGAGCTGCCCTCGGTGCTCTGGTCCATCCGTACCATGCCACCCAAGCCCACCGAGGAAACACCGTTCGCCTTCGTCTATGGATCCTAAGCAGTCCTCCCCACAGAGATAAAGCATGGATCCCCACGGGTCCTTGCCTTTAACGAGGACCGGCAAGAGGACCTCCACCACGACGACCTGCTGCTCCTTGAAGTGCTAGGACGCTGTGCGGCCCTCCGGGCGGCCAAATACCAGCAGGACCTGAGGCGCTACCATAGCCGCAACGTGCGCTCGCGCACCCTAGAGGATGGCGACCTCGTCCTCAGGCGAATCCTCTCCAGGGAAGGCCTCCACAAGTTGTCCCGATGTGGGAAGGTCCCTACAGGGTCACCCACATCGCCAGGCCTGGCGTGACTCGCCTCGAGACGCAAGATGGCATCCCCGTCAAGAATCCATGGAACATCATGCACCTGCGCAAGTTCTACCCGTGATCATTGTCACGTCGAGACCTCAAGCGAACGAGGCAGCCTACGGCTCAACCTGCAAGCATTGTTGTCTCTAGAGGTTAAAACGCCAACGGCTTAAACCTCCAAAACATTTTTTGCACCCTTAGTGAACAAATGCAAAACAGTGGTCATTGCCACACCCGTGATCTTTGTGACGTCGAGACTTCAAGCGAACGAGGCAGCCTACGGCTCAACCTCCAAGCATTTTCGTCTCTAGAGGTTAAAATGCTCACGGCTTAAACCTCCAAAAAAATGCTTTGTCTCCTAAAGGAACAAATGCAAATGTGGTCATTGCCATACCCGTGATCATTGTCAAGTCGAGACTTCAAGCGGACGAGGCAGCCTACGGCTCAACCTCCAAGCATGGTCGTCTCTAGAGGTTAAAATGCTCACCGCTTAAACCTCCAAAAATATGCTTTGTCTCCCAAAAAGGAACAAACGCAACCGTGGTCATTGCCACGCCCGTGATCATTGTCACGTCGAGACTTCAAGCGGACGAGGCAGCCTACGGCTCAACCTCCAAGCATTTTCGTCTCTAGGGGTTAAAATGCTCTTGGCTTAAACCTCCAAAAACATGCTTTGTCTCCTAAAGAAACAAATGCAACCGTGGTCATTGCCACGCCCGTGATCATTGTCACGTCGACACCACGAGCGGAAGAGGCAGCCTATGGCTAAACCTCCAAGCACCCGTGTCTCTAGAGGTTAAAACGCTCACGGCTTAAACCTCCAAGCTCCAAAGGCTTCTCTCAAGGGGAAACCCTCCGAGCTCTCCATTAAACGAGCCACCGTAGGCCGTCGAGAGTCTCGCCCACTAATAAGTGGTCCCCATGCCTCGACATGGTCAAAGCATTAACTTGGCAACCCCAAGCATAATGACTCAATTTAGTTCCCAAGTGAACTTCGCGCCTCAGCGCCATTTTAAAAAATCGTTTGGGGGGTTTTATTTCCGCATTACTTTGTTAAAGTGTGCGCTTATATCTCTCCTCATGCGTACCTCGCGAGCGGGGGCTGAGTACGGTGCCACTGCCTCAAATGACACACCAGCAGCCTTGCAAAATCCAAAAGTCCGAGCTCTGGCTGGAGGGCAAGATCCCACAAACACGCCATCTCTACAGAGGACCTTGGTACTTACTCTCCTCGCAAGGAACACCTGAGGGGACCTATAAGCGTGCACGAGCCCTTTGAGCCGTGTTCCACCGTTTGGGTTCGCCCCTCTAACATACGCATGGAAATCCCCCCACAAACCTGAAGAGCCCTCCAGGAGCGACCCCTCGAGTGGGCAACCTCGCTAGGTGAAGAGCCCTCCAGGAGCGACCCCTCAAGTGGGCAACCTTTCCAGGCGAAAAGCCTCCCCAGGAGTGATCCCTCAAGCGGGCAATCTTGCCAGGCAAATAGCCTTCGCAGGGCAAAAACCTCAAGAAGCTAAGTCTCGCACCCACGCTTTAAGAGCGTTTTTCTCTCCCTAGCGCGCATTTGCCCCTCAAGCGACTTCGCTTTCCCTTACGCTTCATGGACTACTCGCACGTCTAAAGGGGGCACTTGAGCATCACGACTCAGGGCTCTTACCTCTCCTAGGCCTAAACTCCCCCCGGCCTTGCGGAGTCATCGATCCTGCATACCAAAGTGGCGGGGTCATGGCACGAAGAGATGGGACCTACCGACGCAGAGAACAAATAGGCATGAAGATGAGTCCAAAGAGACCTCACGGGGGGGCAAACAAACTCGAATTAAACAACAATTGAAGAGTATATTACAGGCCAAAGGTATTAAAGATGTCTAAGCACACAGCTGTTGCAGATACAAGCGCTCACAGGCGCAATAAAAAAGAGCTCAAGGGGAAGCAGCACAGCCTCGGATCTCCTCCGCGGCACCCTCTTCAGCCTTAGCAGAGCAGGCCTCCTCCTTGCTGTTCTCCGGCCCATCCTCCGCGCGCCTGAAGCGGTTGCAAAAGGAGTCTACCTGCTCGCGGAGGGAGCATGAGACCCGCTGCGCGTCCTCGCCTTGGGCAGCTTCGGTCACAGAGCAGAGGTCAAAGTCGGGCATGAGGAGTGTTGGGGGAATGATAACCTGGTAGGCCCATGAAGAGGGAAGCGTAACCCGGCAGGGAGGAGGCCTAGGCGAGGTTACCCTTCACTCCACATGAGCAGGGTTACACTTGGGTCGGAGAGCTCATTTCATAACCTGGCAGAATTATAGCCCGGCAGAATCATAACCCGGCAGTATCATAACCCGGCCAGGAAGCTAACCCGGATCTGGGTGAGGTGTCAGGCGAAACCCGGATTTGGGTGTCAGGCGAAACCCGGATTTGGGAGAGGTTTCAGGAAGACCCAGAGAAGGAAGGCTCTAGAAGACTCAGAGGCAGTATTCAGCACGGAGCCCAAGACTTGGAGGATACGAAAGACAAGACGAGATAGAGTAGAACTCCAAGTAGTCTTACCATGTAAACCAGGAGACCCGTATGTCTATATAACCGGGCTCCTAGGTCATAGAAAGAGGGGGGAAGAGAGGCCACGATAAGCCATAGTCAAGCCAAGAAAGATAGACAAAATAGAGAGAGCTCCCACGCCGGAGTCATCGAAACCCGGCGATCGCCATTGGCGCACCATATAACATATTATCATATCAGTGATTTATAGCAAGACGTAGGGATCCTCCACCGAGGGGACCCGAACTTGGGTAAAAAACATCTTCTTCCCTGCAGAGCTAGACAATCTCCTGAGCACCAGTGTAACGCCCCGGGATTTATCCTTTTTAGTTTTGTGTGTTTTCTTTTTTGCATCAACATGGCATTGCATTTCATCGCATTAAATTGAATTTGTTGCATTTAAATTAATTTTCCACAATTAAATTCAAATGCGCTTAAATTAATAAAAAATGTGATATTTAAAAATCTTTGTAAATGTTAAAAACTTGTTTATTAAACTATCTTTTCAAAACTAATTTTTTTTTGTATAGGTTTCGTATTCAAATTCCTTTTCGTTTTTGTTTTAAAAATATAAAACGGAAAATAATAAAAGGGAGACAAATAAAAGCCCAAGCCCATCTAACCCCAAACCCTAGGGTTTCCCCTGGAAACTTCTTTTCCCACCCCCTGGAATTTTTGCAGCCACCCTCCTCTATTTTTCCTGGATTTTTACAAAAGTCTTCTCCCCTTTTCTTTCTTTTTCCTTTTTCTTTTTTCCTCTTTTCTTTTTTTTCTTCTTCTCTTCTCCTTCCTTCCTCCTCCCGCACCAAATCCTCCCGTCCTCCTCATCGTGAGCCCGCACGCTCCCTGCGCCCCCAACCTCCCGCTGCGCGCCGTGCGTCGCCCGACGCCGCCGCGTCGGCCGCGCCCCGCCGCCGGCCACCCTCCAGCGTGCCGCCCCTACACCGCCGGAGCCGCCTCCGCCGTGCTCCGCGCCGAGCCGCCTCCCCGGCCGCCTGCCGCCGCCCCGGCCTCCCCTGGCCGCCGCGCGCCGCCTGCTCCGCCGGCGCCTCGCCGCCCCCTGCCGCGCTCCCGACGCCGCTCCCGGCGCCGGCCACGCCCCAGCCGGCCCGAGCGAGCAACTCGCTCCCGAGCGCGTCCAGCGCGCTGCACCCTGCTGCCGCACGCCTCTACGTCCGGCGCAGCCTCCGGCCTGCCGCGCCGCCGCGCCGTGCGCCCCACGCCCGTGTCCCCTCGCCTCCGCTTCTCCCCTCCGGCCTGAGCCCCTCCGCGGGCCGCTCCCGCCGCCGCGCTCCTCCAGCCGCCTCCGCGCCCGGCCGCCTTCCCGCGCTCTGGCCGCCGCCGTGCCGCCGCCGCTTGCGCCTTTCCCCGCAGCGCCGCACCGCCGCCTTCGGCCGCCAGTGCGCCGCGCCGCCACCAGCGCCCGCCTCCGGCCGCTCCCGCCGTCGCGCACCCCGTGCTCCTCCTCCCGCCGCTCGCTGCCCCTGCTCCTCCGCAGCGCCCGCCGCAGCTCCGCCCCGCGCGCCTACACTCCCTTGCCAGCCACACGCGTCCGCGCCGCCGCCGCGCGACTTGCGCCCGCGCCGCCACGCCGCGTTGTGCGCCTCCACCACGCCGGTCGCCGTCGCCGTGCGCATCCGCTCCGCTCCACCGGTTTTCTCCGTCCGGTGGCGTCCTCGCATCCGTCGCCCGCACGGTGTTCGACGAAATGCCCGCAAGACCTTCGTCGCCACTTGTGTCCGAGTTGTCCACCCTTCGTGGTGCTGCCCGTGCGCGTGTGCATCGTCTTCCGGTGCCGCGTTCCCGTGACCGCCCGTGTCCGTGTTGCGGTGCCCGCCCGTGCGTTTCTCCTTCCGATGTCCGTTGCCGTGCTCCTACGTGCCCGCGCCCGTCAACGAGGATGACCGAGTACGACTACCCAACCACTTCCACGACACCGACAAACGATGATGCCCCGGTTCCGCGACGACTACTTCCCCGACGTCGACTACTTCCTCTACGGACCAAAGACGTCGGTTTCGAACCCTAGTTCACCCGATCCGACGTACGGACCCAAACCCTAACCCTATACCTATTTTATTAAATGTCATCTATCTTGTGCATTTCGCGTCATAATTACATGTGTTGCATCTCTTGGGTTTGCGGGTGTAGCAATTCACCTAAATAATAAATTATCGAATGTGTGGGGTAATAAATATATAATGCCCTATTCCATTTAATTTAATTAGATCACCCATCCCATGTGTTGCCATGCTAACCAACATTTAATATTGCTGGTAAATAAATAGCGTGCACCTAAATATTAATTGTCTGAATTCCGGTTCCGCTTAATTTAGATTAAGTGCAACTCGCATTGCATCTTGATATGCCATGCATCATTCTCATATGTTCATGCCGGATCTTTTTTTGTAGTTGTAAAATGCATCTTTTACGCTTTCTAGTGTTTGTTGCTTCTTCGCGGATAAGACGTTGAGATGTGTGAGCAACGACAAGATCTGCTTCCATGCGGGATTCCAGGCAAGCAAAGTTTGCTTGTTTACCTATACATTGTCTTCATCGCGATCCCATCACATGTTTATCCTGCAGCCCATACAGCTTTATTCCCACAACCTAATACCCGTTGCATGTTTATCTGTTGCCCTTGCGAGTCGTAGCGCATGCTTAGAGTTGTTTGTGCGAGTCGTCGGTTGGTCTTATGTTTCATCTGCTTAATATGATAGATTATTCTACCTTAATAAAATGTTGTCTTATATTGGGGTATTATAATTAAATGATAAGGCACCAGGCGGAAGGCCTTGCGAGGTGCTTTGTTCTGCTCAGTGTCGACCTAGGAACTGAAATTTTTTCCTCGATCCAATTTTGAGCGCACTAACCACTTGTGGGACGCCCTATGGAGCCCCCTCGACTTTGAACGGATCTACAGCTTGTCCATGTGCCGCAACTAGTTCGGATTTTCCATTTGCTCATATGCATGTGCATGATGATGATGATTGATGAGAGGTTACATGATACGGGGGGTCATATAGGTGTGGTGCGCGTGAAGCGGACAGTTCCTACTGTGGTTTGAGCCGCATGGCGCGTGGGCACAAACTAATGAGTCCGCAATTGAGATTCGGCCGGACTCTTGACGCGGGTAACAACTCATATGGGTGGCACTTGGACTTGCTGTAGTGAAGGAATAAGTCGTGTTGAGAAGCCCTGATGCTTGCTTGGGTTGATCATGCGAGTATGGGTACAGTAGTGCACCCCTGCAGGGTATAATCTTATCGATGAGCCGTGTCCACGGTTATGGACGACTTTGGTGATGATGCTGGCTAACAAGATCTAGACAACTTGCACCTAATTAAAGTTAATTAATTTGACTAGTAATATAGAATTACTTTCACCATAAATTATAAATAAAACTGTTCAATGTGTGAGTTTCCCGAATTGCTTCCTCATACTTGGTTGAGGGGGTTAATTCGAGAATGGGTTATGATTGGTGTTAGTTTTAGATGTTTACTTATGCGCTCTCTTATCCCTCTCTGATTAGACGGAAGTTGTAGCGTGTCTCTTTAGGTTGCTAGTGCTGATGCCGCTAAGTCCACCTCCCCTATATTTTGGGAGATGGTGTAGAAAGTAGGCAAGTCGGTTTTGCTTGCCAGGGAGTGCCCTGACCCTCTTTTGGGATGTGCTTTATGTGCAGTCAACAGGTTTGAACTCTGACGACGTTAACTTGGGAATCCCTCCGGCTTGGCTGGGCAGGGATATGACGCCATCGCTTATCTTCAGGACTCTTAGTCCAATTTGCATCTTATCCGTAGTCGGATACTATTCTGCTTCCGCTGTCATTTGTACCTTTGTATTGTTTATTTGTCTCTTGACTCGTTCGAGTCGTTGTTGTATTATATCTTCTGTTGTATTTGTGGATGTATCGGAACTGTTGTAATGTTATCACAATTCCACCCACATAATGCGCATGTTTCGGCGTGCATATTATGTCTGGTGGGCGACCTAAAATCGTTATTATGCGGATTTCGGCGGAAACGCTTAAATCTACATAGTACCGATTTTAGGGCGTCACAACCAGAGTCGCCTTGCCCCTCATCTCAAGTTTGCACCCGGAAACATCTGCCGTGACAATCCCACGACAGTTGGCGCCCACCGTGGGGCCTGTGGCCAGATATGTGTTCATCAAAGGAGAAGCGCTGCAAGGATGAAGTAAATCGTCGTCAAACAAGAGCATCGACAATCAGCAAAGAGCGGAAAGATTTCGTCAAAGATTTTGGCTAGGAGCCGGAAACAAATTCGTTGGAGAAAGAAGAGTCGGTCGTAGGGAAGCCGGCTAGTAAGAAGTCGAAAACAAAAAAGCAGCAAAAGAAGTCAACATATTGTCGGCTGTGGAAGAACCATGACAGGTTAATTTGTGGGAGCAGAAGCTTATGGTCTGCAGACGAGTTCCGATCCCGCGAGTTCAGTCACGCCAAGTCGAGATTAGCAGGAGCTTCATTACAGCACAATCGATTCTGCCGTGTCGTTGTCCGAGTTAGATTTCTATTCGGCTAGTACAAAGCCGGCGCCTGATCCACATCCATTGGAGTGTCGAAGCAGCAAATAATATTCGTTGGAGCAATTTCCAAGGAGAAAAAGAAAGATCATATCCAACTCAATGCAGTACTCCTTGAAGAACGGAGCAAGATATCTACGCTCGTGTTTGTACGTGCAAGAAAATAAAGGGAATAAAACACGTCCATATGCAGTCCGGTTTCCAAGATTGGTACAAAGTAAGATATTGTAGATCCAATGGAAAGTATCAATACAAGACAAGGAAGGCAAACCTTGCAAAAGCCAGGAAAAATATTCAAAGGACAAGCAGCAACGCATGTGTTCGTGCATGCAATCGAAGCAGGTCACACGAGCCGCGAGCTAGCTAGCTTGGCTTCGTTCCAAGGATCAGAGTCATGGCCGGTTTCTAAAAATCAATCTGAACAGAGCAAGAAGTCCGAGAAGCACCAGAATCGGCAGTTTGGAGCGCAACTAGAGTTTTCATTGGAATTGATTCGGCTGCAAGTAGTAGTACACGACAAAAGGAAAGTCATGTATAGAGATGGAAAACAGAGCAAATCGGGGACAGCTAGGCCCGTGAGGATGTGAAGGCCGGTTTCCAAGGCCAAAGAAAAAGAATGAAAAGAAGGGAATTACCACGTAACAAGCTCCATCCATGAGTCGCGGCCGGCTTTGCAGCGATTTACATCAGTAACCCGGCCGCCGGCGTACAGCTTCAGAAGATCACTAGACCCTGTCGTTTCTCGGCCGGCTGCAAGCAGCAACGATCAAATGAACCGGCTGCCAGCCGGCTTCAAACGCGCCTACCGCCGGGTCTCACCACGTCGCCAACGACATTCAGTTCAAACAGCTAAGTCATGTTTATGGTTAAAATTTTATCATTCAGTTAGAAGTCGACATATTTTGCCGATCGCTGTGTTGAAGACATGGGTCCTACCGCTTAAAAGACACGGGTGATGACGTTCAGGTTACAAACACCGAACCACACACGTGAAACATATTTGAGGATGACCCGTGAAACATCTCTCAGCCTTTACATTGCTTTGCAAGCATTATAGAGTATTTATATGATTAGTGGATTTATCAAAGTCGGGCTATAGAATTCCCGCAAAGGTATTTTTTCAAAGTCGGGCTATAGAATTTCTGCAAATGGAATTTTCAAAGTCGGGCCATCGAAATCCCGCAAATAGATTTATCAAAGTCGAGTTATATATCACTCGCAATGGATTTCTTAATAGCAAAATCGCTAAGTAAAGCGCCATCATCATGCTCCGGCTATATTGCAGTAGCCAATTGCCGTAACCCGGCTTATTAATTATCAGCACCAAGAGTGCTTCGCCATATGACAAATCAATGGTCTTGGGGGCTTATTAACTACAAGTTATAAGTTGAAACTCAAGACTCAGCAGAGACGCCACAAAAATCGGATCATCATCTTTTATATGAAAAGGGGTCTTGGGGGCTTGTTAACTATCAGTTGCAAGTTGAAAACTCAAGATCCGGCAGAGACGCCAGAATATTCTTGGTTATACTTGCCTGCTAGCTCGATGTTATTCTCACCCGGCAAAGACGCCACAATGACCTGATGCTAAAAATCCGGCTTTCAATCTGCTTATGATGCCCATGAGGACTTAGCAGACCCTGATCGTCCTAGAGTTTTATGCACGAAAGATGTCACGAGAAAACCGGCTGTGCAGAGAGCTAAAGAAACCAAAAGGGTCATCTAAACCAAAAGGATTTGCAGAACGACAAGATAACGTTCGACAAATAGCGCAAATTCTCAGGGTGCATGGACACCATCAGAAAAGTAACTCGGTATTATTAAATTCAGAGAGCCCCGAGTAGCTGCTGGCAGCAGACCCGGCGCTTGGGGGCTACTCATCAGAAAAGTAAGTTATGCTCAAATTGCTATAAGTCCCAGGTTGTCGCAGGCTGGAACCCGGCACTTGGGGGCTACCCAGTTTGAAGCTCAAAGTTCTCAAAGAAGACCCGGAACGCAGCAAGCTGCAGATCCGGCTCTTAGGGGCTACTCAGTTTGAAGCTCAAAAGCTATTGAAGTAGGAAACTTGAAAGTCCAAGGTTGCTGCGAGCAACAACCCGTCACTTGGGGGCTAGAGTCGGGAAGTAATATTCCCCGAGGTGAAGAATCAAAATCAAATTCGGGTCTCAAAAGTAAGCCGGAGTTTTTGCGCGAGGTCTTCATTAAACCCGGATTATAAATATCTGGAGCATCCTTCAGCATAGCCTCTGTATGAGCAGGCTTAATCAGGGTCAGATGAAACCCGGCTAAAGAAAACATGGTTATATGAGGCGGAACACCAAGAAGAGCCGGCCCAATTATTTAATAGTGTAACCCGGACTTTTTGTCCACAAGTATTTATCTTATTTCAGGAGATTAACCCGGATTTGAGCTGGCAGGCTTCACATGAAACAGGATGATCAAGATCAAGGTCACAAAGAAGAGCAAGCCAAGCTCATATCCAAATTAATCTTGGGGGCTACTGTTGGGGGAATGATAACCCGGTAGGCCCATGAAGAGGGAAGCGTAACCCGGCAGGCAGGAGGCCTGGGTGAGGTTACCCTGCACTCCACATGAGCAGGGTTATACTTGGGTCGGAGAGCTCATTTCATAGCCCGGCAGAATCATAACCCGGTAGTATCATAACCCGGCCAGGAAGCTAACCCGGATCTGGGTGAGGTGTCAGGCGAAACCCGGATTTGGGTGTCAGGCGAAACCCGGATTTGGGAGAGGTTTCAGGAAGACCCAGAGAAGGAAGGCTCTAGAAGACTCAGAGGCAGTATTCAGCACGGAGCCAAAGACTTGGAGGATTCGAAAGACAAGACGAGATAGAGTAGAACTCCAAGTAGTCTTACCATGTAAACCAGGAGACCCGGATGTCTATATAACCGGGCTCCTAGGTCATAGAAAGAGGGGGGAAGAGAGGCCACGATAAGCCATAGTCAAGCCAAGTAAGATAGACAAAATAGAGAGAGCTCCCACGCCGGAGTCATCGAAACCCGACGATCGCCATTGGCGCACCATGTAACATATTATCATATCAGTAATTTATAGCAAGACGTAGGGATCCTCCACCCAGGGGACCCGAACTTGGGTAAAAAACATCTTCTTCCCTGCAGAGCTAGACAATCTCCTGAGCACCAGAGTCGCCTTGCCCCTCATCTCAAGTTTCCACCCGGAAACATCTGCCGTGACAATCCCACGACAAGGAGCTTGAGGTTGGTGAAGATACGATCTACAACCACCCCCAAGAGCTGCCGGCTCTCGTCCTCGATCATCCCGCGAAGCTCGGCGGTGGGGCCCTCAAGTGCCTCGCGAGCATGCTGGCCGCCTAGACTGAGTCCGGTGTTTCCTCCGCCCGCTCCCTTGCCTGGGCCACCTGTTCTTCCACGACCTCGACCGAAGGACCAAGGCCGTGAACTGCGTCATCGCGAGCCTCCTCCGCTCGGCGCTGGCCAGCATTGGCACGCTTGGAGCGGCGCACCAGTTTGGAGTTGGCCTTCTCCAGTTCGGCAAGCCGCCAAACGTCCGCAACATGCTTGGCCTTGAGGCGGTCCTCCCGCTTCTGGACCCGAGCGCGGTACTTCTGAAGCAGAGCCCGGCGGAACTGTCTCTCGTGCTCCAAGAGGGCCTTCCTAGACGCCTTTGTCTTCTTGGTGAGACGCCGCTCGACGCGCTCGTAAGAAAGATTCTGGGCAGCGACATGCTCGTCGAACTTCGAGGTCGCCTGGGCCAGGCTTCCCTCGCGCTGGGCGGTCAAGTCCTTCTCCGCCCGAAGACGTTGCTCCTCGTGCCGCTGCTGCTCTCTCCCCATGAGGGCCAGCTGCCGCACTCGCTCGGCCACGCTCTAGCGGTCCTCTTCCAGAGCGGCCTGCGCGGCCTGGTGGGCGGAAAGCCGCTGGGACTCCAGCTGACCCAGCCCGCGGCGCTTCTGCGCCAACGAGCCCTCCATCGCCTCGCGCTCCGCCTTGGCCTGGCGCAGGAGCTCCTCTACGGCGTCGCATTCCGCTTGAAGGGGCTCGAGGAGCTCGGCGGCGTCGCGAATGGCCCCCTCGCGAACCTCCTGGGCAAAGCGGGAGGCCTCTTCACGCGCGGCTTGCAGCTCCGCATCCTCCAGCCGGCGCGCCTCAACCGCCGCGTGGAAGGATGCCCACGACCTCGACAGCTCCTCCTGCTGCTAGGCGAGTTGTACGTCACCGAGGGCGAGATGCGCCTCCAGGCCCTCCAAGGACTCTCGCACGAGGCTGAACGCCCCCTCGCGGCGTCCCGCTCTCCAATCCCAGCCTCGGAGAACCAGCTCCTGTCTAGACGAGGGCCCTGTCGCGACGTCCGGTCCCGTAAGCCCAGCCCCAGGTCGAGCTCGGGGGCTGGGTGTGGCTCCACCTCCGTCCACGTCGGCCTCCAGTTCGTACCTCAATCCAATAAGACGCTCATCTTCTCCGGCAGGACGAGAAGGCGAAGAAGAACCCCCTCCTACAGACGCACTGGCGCCTGCTGGCGCCACGATCGTTTCCTCCGGGCGCGGCGTGGGAGCCTTGGGCGTGCGCGATGGAGACAACGCATGCATCTGCGTCAACTCGCGCGGTGGGGTCGGCTCGCAGGGCGGAGCTGCCTCACGCGGAGGAGTAGCCGCGCGAGGGGGAGTAGGAGCGCGAAGTGGCGTGGAAGCTTTCTCCTCCGCACTTTCCACCACCAGTGGCTGAGAAGCGATGAAGATGCCACTGGGCGCGGTGCGCCCACCTCCTCTTGAGGCTCAACCGTCCCCACCGGGGGCGCGGCCACCCCCGCTTGAGGCGCCCCCCCCAGCAGGGCCTGAGGTGGCCGTCTCCGCAGGCCTCGAGTGACCGTCAGCTCCTCCTGCGCCTGCTGTGATTTTCTTCGCGTCTGCAGCCTCGCGAAGCCGGCGGGGCTTTGCGGGCACAAGATCGCTGATAAACGCACAGGAAAATACAATCAGGAGAGGGCAAAGCAGGAGAGAAAAAGCACGAGCCAAGAATGGCCACGTGCCCTAAATACTCACCCTGAAGGGGAAGCCCCGGCGTCGACTCATGTCAGGCCTCGAGAGCGCCAGGAAGGCGTGGTCCTGGCGCCTGGTCCCCCGCGAGGCGTCCCCGCTTTCCTTTTGGAGGGGACATCGGAGGGCCTCACCCCAGAATGGTCCACTGCGGCCTTGGTGCGAGGTTCGTGCCTCCCCGACCAATCGCTTGTCTCGGAGGACGACCCAGCCTCGGTCACCTCCTCCGCGGGGCGCGAGGGTGCCACAACAAAGGCGTCGTCATCCCCTGACGAGATGTCACAGATCTCGTCGGTGAAAGGCTCGTACCTCACGGAGAACGCCCCTCCCGTCGCGGTCTCAGCCCCGCCACTCCAGGCATGGGAGGCTGATGAAGAGCTAACACCGACAGCTACATGTGCCGACGGAACAACCACCTGGTCCATCTCCCCCGGTAGACCATACGGAGTAAATTCAGGCATTCCGTCCAAGATGTCCATGCGAACAGCTGGTGTAGAGGACGCAAGGAGCCGGCGATCTTCTTGGGCATCTCCGGCTTGGCACAGAGCCCCGGATCGTCCAAGTGCTGGCGATCCATGACTTGCGCCCTGGATCGTGCGAGACCGTGATTCGTCCAAGTGCCGCGTGGCTCAGACCGGCTGGGCACTGAGGGCCCACGACGCTTCGCCTGAGCCCATGGGCTCAATCGCGCCCATCATGGGCCCGGGGGCTACTGTCGGCCCAGTGGGAACTGGGGTATGGAGAGCCCATTCCCCCAGGCCTCGCACGCGGGCCAGTCGGACGAAACGACTAAGGACTAGGCATCACCGCCTGGCAGGACCCTCGAGAGGCAATTCCCCTCGAGGGCCTGAAGAGGAAACGAGGGCCTCAAGGGACCTCTCGCCTCAGGGGACCCTCCCGAGGTGCCAGCTCGCCTCGAGGGAGCCCCGCAGGAATCTCCCCTCAGGCCTCCCCGCGCCTGAGGGAAACGTCGCGGCCAAGGAAGCACATCAAGATGCACGTGGCCTCTGCCACGCACTTGCAGTGTCGCATGCACCCCCGTTGTTGTCCTTGGGGATAAATTGGTCAACAAAGCAGCTCTGCCTGCTGCGCTGCTGCCAGGACCTTCTACTCTGACGATAAAGCGGGTGGACAGCACAACCCTCCAAAGGAGGACGTCATCGTGGGCTCCACCTCAGAGACTGCCCTCCCTGCGGGCAGTACATCGCGGTCGGCCGCCGGTTGGCCACCCCGCCCACCTTTACCAGCAATGGACCGAGTCCATGGACGAATCACTAGAGCAGAACATGCTATTGGTCCCGGGCCGTATGGGCTATTTGTCCCGGTCACGCTCCCGGGACAACGTGCACGGGACAAATAGGGTGGCTTTTTGTCCCGGGCACGCCACGACCCGGGACCAATTGGGTGGCACGTGGCCGCGTCAGCCAGTCTTTTTGCCGGAGGCTATTTGTCCCGGTTCGTATTACGACCCGGGACAATAGTGTTTTTTGTTTTTTTCCTATTTTCTGTTTTTCTTTTTCTTTCGTATTTCTTTCCCGGTTCGTATTGCTGGCTGCTATTATGTTTTTCTTTTTCTTTCGTGTTTTCTATTTCTTTTTTTTTATTTCTCACTTAGCCACACATTTAATTACCTACTAACTCACACACTTCATCACTAACTACACACTTATTCTTAAGTCAAACTTCCCGTTCGGTCACCCATCCTCAGACTACTCCAACCCCAGCACGCTTAACATTTAGGTTCCTTTCAAATTAGATACTAAGAGAGAACTGAGAACTTACTGATATTACTATCTTATCAATCGTATTAACCACTCGGTCATCATGTTATACTTTTTCATTACTTATATTATAAAAATTAAGTTGAATAAATAACAATGACTATAGAATAATAATAATATTGTAATAAATAATGATAAAATAAATATTATTTTATTTTTGCCTTTTTTATTTACTATGAAATAATTCGTATCTTTAAAACCTTAAATCAGAATTCAACAAATAAAATGTATAAATTGATCAAAAAACTTAGAGGATTTCAAATATGACATCCAAATCATCTTTTGCACTACAGAAACATAGATAGCCATTGTGACCATTTTGATTGGTTTTAGGGAAAAATAAAATGATAAACACCTAAAAAAGGATATCATTTGGCATGAGGTCCTTATACGTGTACTAGTTGCTATGAAAAATGATAAACTTTATTTTCACAAAATTTGCAAAAAAAAGCTTCACAAAAAGGTCTTTCATCTATAAACATCTAGAAGTTTCAAGTCAAATGATCAAGTTATGGTCATTTCCACAGCATAATTTGTGATAAAGATCTCATATTGCACAAATAGGTGCATATTGAAATAAGAAACTATCATGTTACTTTTTTTGTGAACAAAGTACAAAAAATATGATGTCAAATGACACTCATTTAATTTTAATGGAAATCAGTACACATATGATGGATAATCCTCAAGTATTAGGTTTTTGCTTGATTTCTAGCTAATTTCGCCTAGTTAAAAAAGTTTATGTCGTCTATTTGAAACTAATTCAAATTTGAACTATAATTATTTGATAGTTAGGTTTTAATGATTTTTTGAAAAATCATTTTAAGGTACACAACTATTGGTTATATCACAAAAATAAAATGAGAAACATCTCAAAAAAAGATATCCTTTGGTATGGGGTCCTTATATGTGTACGGCATTCCATGAAAAATGATAAACTTGATTTTTGACAAAAATTAAAAAAAGTGTTTACAAAAAGGTCTATCATCCATAAACATTTAGAGGTTTCAAGCCAAACGATCAGTTATGGTCATTTCCACGACATAGTTTATGATACATATCTCATATTCCACAAATAGATTCATATTGATATAAGAAACGATCATGTCAAAGAGTTTCTTCAAATTATTTTCATAAATATCATTTTCCATTTTTTAAGTACGAAAAATAACTTGTTTTGTAAACAAAGTACAAAAAATATGATGAAAATGGCACCCATTTATTTTTCATGGAAACTAGTACACATATGATGGATAATACTCAAGTATTATGTTTCTCCTTGATTTCTACCTAATTTCGTCTAGTTAAATGAGTTTATGTCGATTATTCGAAACTAATTCAAATTTGAGGTATAACTATTTGATAGTTTGGTTTTAATCTTTTGGAAAAATCATTTTAAGGTACACAACTATTGGTTATATCACAGAAATATTGATAATTCTAGAAAATCTTACCTCTTTTGATGAATAGTCATCGCGACTATTTTGATCGTTTTAACGAAAAAAAATAAAACAGAACGATAAACATCTCAAAAAGGATATCATTTGGCATGGGGTCCTTATATGTGTACTAGTTGCCATGAAAATGATAAACTTGACTTTTCACAAAATTTGCAACGAAAGTCTTCACAAAAAGGTCTATCATCTATAAACATTTAGAAGTTTCAAGTCAAACGATCAAGTTACGGTAATTTTCACCGTATATTTTGTGATACAGATCTTGTATTCCACAAATAGGTGCGCATTGGTATAAGAAACAATCATGCCAAAGGGATTCTTCAAATTATTTTAATAAATACCATTTCCCATTTTTAAGTGCAAAAATGTCTTTTTTTGTGAACAAAATACAAAAAATATGATGAAAAATGACACACATTTAATTTTCATGAAAACTAGTACACATATGATGGATAATATACAAGTATTAGGTTTTTAATTGATTTCTACCTAATTTCGTCTAGTTAAATGAGTTTATGATGATTATTTGAATCTAATTCATATTTTTCGAATTATTTGTAATAAAAATCTCATATTCTACAAATGAGTGCATCTTGGTATAGTAAACAATCGTGTTGAAGGGATTATTCAAATTATTTTTATAAATAATATTTTCTATTTTTTAAGTGTCAACAATGAATTTTTTAAGTATCAAACCATTTTTAAATATATAGGCACCTACTTTTGTCCCGGTTCGTGGCTTGAACCGGGACAAATGGGGTCCAGTGACCTTTTGTCCCGGTTCGTGGCTGGAACCGGGACAAAAGGTTCGATTTTGAAACGCGTGTAGGCTGAGACCAACTATTTGACCCCATTTGTCCCGGTTTGTAATACGACCGGGACAAATGGGGTATTTCTGTTTGGTCCTATGGCCCGTTTTCTACTAGTGAATATAGCACGGTGGACCCCTACACCACCCTGCCACTGGCATGTGGGAACCAGCTTGAAGGCCAAACCGAAGGAGAAGGACAGAGGCGCCTATAAAAGGGGCAAGACGTCCATCGTAGCGCGGGTTGGCTCTTTGCGCACTGGAACACTTGTAAACCCTAGCTACACTTGTTAGGAAAGCCTCTGCCCTGAGGAGGAAGAAGACGATCGCTTCCCTCCCCAGGCAAGAACTGTCTCAAGGGGGCTTTCGGCAAGCTCCATTGTACTGTAACCTTCCACATCTAATACAGACAAGCACGAGTAGCGGTTTTACCTCCCCACGAGGGCCGTGAACCTGGGTAAAGGCTGGTGTCTCCCTTTATGTGTGTGTGTCTTCTTCGGGTCCGGCGAGCAGCGTCGCGGAGCCACTCGAGGGTCTAGACCTCCGTGTTCAATCCCCTTCACGAACTACTCTTCAGGAAGTGACTACCCCCGGTTCTTGGGAGTCATAACCCGACATTGCGTTAGCCAGCTTTTCCTCCAATGTGTAAGTCTTGTCATCTAGGGTCTCTAGCGCAGTAGCAGCGTTAAGGATGGGGGTGCAGAAGACAAAATCCCCCCTTCTATCCACACGCTGTGGTGCTGTGTGCCAGTCAAACCCAAGATCTTGAGCTGTTGTTGTTGCTCGAATTGGCGGCTCCTTATCACGGTGGTTTTTTGATGGCCTTTTTTCCTCGAAGAGCTGCCGGCTCGCTTTGGACGACATCTTTTCTTGTTTTCTCTTGTTCTTCTTTGCAAGGCTCTCAACATGCTCCTCTCTTTTGCGCAGGAAGTCAGAGTGCTTAAGCATATTAAGCTTAAGTTCTTCCACTTCGTCGAGTGGGGTATCCTTGTTCACCGGAGTGTGCATGATTTCTTCTACTTCTTTGATGACGGAGAGCAAATCCATGGTTTTGCTGTTACCGCCTTTCTCGAGACCAGTTTTCTTCTTTGCACGCACCTTGTCAGAACCGTCAATGAGTTGACCGGCAACGGTGTCGCCGGCATCTTCTATCCGCTTATCTTGCGTTCAGAAGCAACAGGGGTTGACTTGTGACTGATGACAACCATCATAACTAGCTTATCAGGCGTGTTCTCTGAAGGAACAGGATTATCACTGGAAACGCGGTTTTTGATTTTCTCTTCGAAGAGACTAGCATCATCATCAGAATCAGAATCTATGTTGACTTGAACAGTAGATCTGGATCCGGCATCTGACATCGCATCCTCCTGGAGAGCAGGAACGATTGACTCAGGATCATTGTTTTCCGGCTAGGAGTCAGATCCCAGTCCGACAACTCCGACGAAGTGAAAGTCAGATCCGCCCGACTCCTGGGAGAAGGCGGATTCAAATCAATCTTGTCGGTCGACTGCTTGGTCGAAGGGTTGGTGGGTGGGGTCGTAGAAGCACGGTAGGCCGTACGCCTCTGGCGTGTAACCGATGAAGACGTTGATCCCTCCGATCGGTACAATTGCGCACCCGATAAGGTAGTCGTCCGCCGGGAGCCAGGACTCATCTGAGTTGACATAGCTGTGGCCGGCATACCTTGTGACGTGGCCGACGGCGATCTGCTTGCCCACGCCGCCAAGTGTTCCCGCCTGGAACGTGACGCCAGGAACCTTATGCCCCACGGTGGGCGCCAACTATCGTGGTATCCGCATATTTGATAGGAGACGTGTGTCCTCTAGCCTACGTATGGATTGTGGGGAAGAAGGTTGGTGTCGTCGAGGACGGGATTGAACACGGCGAGTTTACCCAGCTTCAGATCCCGCAGCGGTGGCGAGATCCTACATGCTGCTATAATTCACTATAAGGCAAATAGCCGTGAACAGGTTACAATGGGTATGATGCGTATTGAGCGTGCCCTAAAGGCTTCCTGGTGGCCGGCTTATATATGCGGCTAGACCCCAGGATACAAGGCAAGTACTTGTCCGGCAAGTAATCAGAGTCCTAGACCTGGCCGGCTTAGTTGTCGCCTTCCGTCTTGGGCTTCGTGGCTTGATGGGCTTCGGCCTTCCGCCTTCCTTGGACCGTCCGCCTACTTCCTTGTACGTCAGCTATCTGGGCCGCCCGACAGGCTTCAGCTTTACCACCCTTGGGCCACCCTGTACTAGCCGGATTGATCCATGTTGGAGATACCCCTAGTTAGTATATCCCCAACAGGGTCCTAACGACACGGAGAACCAATAGACATGAAAATTAGACAAAAGGGACCTCTCGAGGGGCACACAAGATAGAAGGAAATTGCAAACGAGAATATATTACATGCCCAAAAGTCGCATGGTGTCAAAACATGAAAAAAATTTAGATACAAGCGCACACAGGCGCAACAATCAGAGCTCAGGCGGAGTCCGCACCATCGTGCACCACCTCTACGGTACCCTTCTCCGTCTCGGCAGACGCGTCCACCTCCTCATCGTCCTCTGCAGCAACCTCTGCGCGCTTGAAGCGGTTGCAGAAGGCATCGACTTGCTCGCAGAGGGAGTTGGAGACCCGCCGTACGTCTTTGCCCTGACGAGCCTCGGTCACGGTCGCAAGGTCGAAGCCCGGTGTGAGGAGCCAGAGGTTGGTGAAGAGGCGATCCACAACTACGCCCAAGAGCTGGCGGCTCTCGACCTCGATCACCTCGCGGAGATCAGCGACGGGGCGCTCGAGCGCCGTAAAGAGCTGGTCGAAGTAGACCAGGTACATGGCTCTGTCACCGTGGCCCCGAGCATTGGCGTGCGGTGCATCCGCGCCCAGCTGGGCCGCGAGCTCATTGCCTCTGGCCACCAGCGCCTGGAACATGCGCTCCCGCTGCTTCGTGAGCACGCGAGCCGCATGCGATGTGTGAGCAACATCCGCCGCCTGCTCCACCGCGGGAGCCACCTGCTCCTCCACGTCCTTGACGAGGGCGTTGAGGACCTGGACGGCTGTCCTGCGGCCGTCCTCTGCCAGGCGATGAGCATCCTTGGCGTGTTGGAGGCGGGCCTCGAGCTTGGAGTTGGCCTCTCGAGCTCCGCGATCCGCCGGGCGTCAGCAGCGTGCTTGGCCTTGAAGCGGTCCTCCTGCTTCTTAGCCGAGTCGCGGAACTCCTTGGCTTTGGCCAGCCTGTATTGCTTCTCGCGCACCAGGAGGGCATCATCCGCCTCTTTCTTCTTCTCGGCGTACCACTGCTCGAAGCGCTACATGGCTTCTGGGCGGTGACGTTCTCGTCGTACTTTTGGAGCGCCTGTGCCAGGTCCCCTTCCCGTGCCTTGTAGAGTCGCTGAGTGGCGAGCTCGCTCTCCGCCTGAAGCCGCTGCTCGTCGCGTAGCCGCACTTCCCTCTCCTCGAGGGCTAGTGGCCGCTCGCGCTCGGCAAGGCCCTTGCGATCCTCCTCCAGGGTTTCCTGTGCGGCCCGGTGGACGGAGAGCAGCTGGGTCTCCAGCTGGCCCAGCTCGTGGCGTTTTTGCGCTAGCGAGCCCTCCATAGCTTCACGCTCGGCCGTCGTCGCGGCCAGGACCTCGGCAGCAGCTTCACGCTCCTCCTGGAGGGGCGCATGCAGTTCGGAGGCATCACGGATGGCCCCCTCACGGATCTCCTTGGCAAAGCGGGTGGCCTCCTCTCGCGCGGCCTGCAACGCCAGGTCCTCCTGGCGACGAGCCTCGACGGCCGCATGAGAGGACCGCTACGCCTTGGCAAGGTCCTCGCGCTGCTGGGCGAGCTGAACGTCCTCGAGGGCGAGGTGTACCTCCAAGCCCTCTAGGGATTCCCTCACGAGGCGGAAGGCGACCTCGCGATGCCCAGCGCTCCAATCCCAGCCACCGATAACCAGGTCTCGGCTTGAGGAGGGCCCAACCCCGGCGTCGAGGACAGAGAACCTGGCCTCAGAGCGCGCTAGGGGGCTAGGCTGCACTCCGTCTCCGGCAGCGCCGAAAGAAGCCTCGCCGCCCGCACCAGCCCGGCGCTCGTCCTCTGCAGCAAACCCGGGCGGAGATGGAGGAGCTCCTCCTGCGGACTCACCTGCGCCTTGTGGCCCCTGGCCCACCTCTGCCTCTGGCTGCGCGGGAGGCGTGGGCGCACGCGGCGGAGTAACCACGCATGCTGGAGTTGGCTCGTGCGGTGGCGTAATCGCGTGAGGCAGAGTAGGCGCGCGAGGAGGTGTAGCGACTCTCTCCTCCGGAGCCTCCACCACCATTGGCTCAGGAGGAGGCGCAGAGGCCTCTAGGCGACGCGCGGCCCCCTCCGCCTGAGGCGCTGCAGCCTCCGCCTGAGGCACCTCCTCAGTTGGGCCTGTGGAGGCCGTCTCCACAGGCCTCGTGGCCTCTTCAGCCACGGCCTCAGCCGTGGCAGTGCTTCTCTTCGCAGGCACAAGGTCACTGACATCTTGAAGAGAGGATAATGGGAAAAAGAGCAAGAATCTAGGAACCAAATGTTAGAAACACGTACCCGGACGGCTGAGTGCCGGTGTCGACCCACGCCAAGCCTGGCGAGCGTCAGGAGGGCGTGGCCGTGGCACCAGACCCCTCCGGAGGCACCACGGCTTTCCTCTTGGAGGGGACATCGGACGGCCTCTCCCCAGACCGGTCCATAGCCGCCTTGGTGCGTGGCTTGCGCCGCCCCGGAGTGGCCTCCGCCTCAGAGGCCTCCCTCTCCTCGTCCTCCTCCTCCACGAGGCGCGAGGGCGCCACCACGAAGGCGTCATCATCACCTGACGAGATGTCGCAAATCTCGTTAGTGAAGGGCCCATGCCTCGAAGAGGACACCTCCCCTACCGTGGCCTCCTCCTCGCCTCGCCCGGCTCCCGAGGAAGAGGGCGAGTCTGCCCCCTCTGCTTCTTGTACCACCGGCACAGGCACCTCCTTCCATGTCGGGCCTGCCGGGGTAAACAGGGGCATCCCCTGCAAGATGGCCATGCGCTCGGTCATGTTGTATTGGTGGAGAGGCCGGAGCGTGATGGAGAGCTGGGCCGCGGCAGGCACCACTGGGTTGATGAAGTGCGTGGACAGGACGTTGTCTACGGCGTCCTTGTCGTTGTCCTCGCGGTGGAGCCGCATCTTGTCGTGAGGGCCTGAGTACATCCACATGGCCATCGAGTGCACCTGGAGGGGAGCGATGCGGTGCGTCACGAAGTCCGCCACGATGATTTGCCCCGTGAGGCCCTCCTCGTGAAGGAAGCTCAGGCGGCCCATCAAGCTCCCATTCCGCGCGCCGTCAAAGGGCGCCTTGCCCCAGTGGGAATTCTTCACGGGCGGCGCATCGGGGACCTCGAGGAAGGCGCAGGGCTGCTCCACCCCGACGAAAAACCACCGCTGGCAGAAGTCGTCCACCTTCTTCGTCACCAAAGTGACGGCATTCCGTTGTTCCACGACATGGGGATATAGACGCTCCCCATGCCGTCCACGATGCGAAACGAGACGCACCCGGAGCGCTCGTTCTTCGCCGTGTTCTGGAGCGCGTAGAAGCACCAGAAGAGCCCCACCGTGGGCTTCAGGCCCAAGTACGACCGCAGAGGTAGGCGAACACGGCGAGGATGAGGACGGAGTTGGGGTGGAGGTGCAGCAGCTGAATCATGTAGAAGGCGAGCAGCGCATCCAGGAATGGAGAGAATGGCGGCACCAGCCCGGTAGAGACGCAGTGCTGGACGACCGGGAAAAACCCTTGCGGGCGTTTCCCGTGCGCAGCCGGCTTGAGCATGGTGGCGCCATGCTCGTTGGTCCGGTCCGCCACCAGGTAGCGGACCTTGGAGAGCGCCTTCTCATTGACGCGCACCCCGAGCAGCGCAGCCCCATGCGCGACCTCGGTAGGCGCCGCCTGGAAAGAGGATCCCACGGCAGCCTTGCCCTTGTTCTTGGCAGGACTCATCGCCGGAGTTCGGTGGGTCGCTGGAGGCGAAAGGAGACGAGAGCGCTAGAGAGCGGAAGCGAAGAGCTCGAAAATGGCGAAGGATTCTGCAAGAATGAATGGAAACAGTAACGGCTCCCTGCTCCGGCGGCCAGACTTTAGGTCTCTTCAAGGAGAAGTTACCGGGGTGTGGTGGGACCCCCCACGACGCACGCCCCAGACCGTGCGCGACCGTTACTCGTCTGGGTGACGCGTGGCTCGGGTCGGCCGGGCACTTTGGGCCCACGACGCTCCGCCTGCGCCCATGGGATCAATCGCGCCCATCGTGGGCTCGGGGGCTACTGTCGGCCCGGTGGGGACTGGGGTGTGCAGAGCCCACTCTCCCCAGGCCTCGCACGCTGACAAATCAGATGAAACGACTAAGGACTAAGCTACCGCTTGGAGAGACCCTCAAGAGGCAAATCCTCTTCAGGGCCTGAAGAGGAAGTGAAGGCCTGAAGAGGACCCGCGCTCAAGAGACTCTCCCGAGGCCCCACGCGCCTTGAGAGAAGTCAACAGAAATCCCTCCGCAGGCCGCCTCGGGCCTGTGGAGAAGCTTCGCGACCAAGGAAGTACTGCAGGGCGCACATGGCCTCTGCAGCGGCCGCAGAGTGAAGTGGGAACTACCTTTGCCGTTTTGGTGATAAAGGAGTCAATAAAGTTGCGCCGCCTGCGCCAGGACACCTGTGACTTTTCTCTCTGGTGATAAAGCGGCTGGATGGCGCAGCGCTCCAAGAAGATCGTCATCGTGAGCTCCACCACGATCACTGCCGCCTCTGCGAGCAATTCTGCGCGGTCTGCAGCCTGTCGGCTACCATGCCCTATCGCCGTTGGACCGCATCCATGGAAGATTGAGCAGCAGTGGACTCCAACCCCTCCGGGCCACTGCTATGTGGGAGCCGACCTTGGACGCCCTGCGCAAGGAAGACGCCCGTGGCGCCTACAAAAGGAGCAAAAGCTCCACCATAGCAAGGGTCGGCCAATTACTTGCCAAATACTTGTAAACCCTAGCCCAACTAGTAGGATAGCCTTAGGCTGGTGGAGGAAGACGACCATTGCTTCCCTCTCCAAGTACGAGCTGCCTGTAGAGAGCCCTCGGCAAGCTCAGTTGTACTGTAACCTCTTCAGTGCAATACAGACAAGCAGGAGTAGCGAGGTTACCTCCTCCTGAGGGCCGTGAACCTGGGTACGGGGCGGTGTCCATCTCTATCGTGGGTGTTCCTCTCCAGGCCCGGAGAGCACCATCGTCGTGCCTCTTGAGGGTCGCTGGACCTCCGTCTTCAATCCCTCTCCCGAACTTTTCATCAGGGTGTGACCACCCCTGTTCCGTGGGAGTCACTATCCGACACTTTTATTTTATTGTTGAGTCACCATCCTTCTTTGAGCACTTTGTTGAGAGCATAATTGTCATTCTTAGTGTAATATTGTCATTCTTAGTGTAATGTGCTTGTCCCTTAATATGGTTAACTGCGGTGTAATCTTGATGCTTTTATCTTTGATATCTTTATCTCTAGTCTTCCCTTGAAACTCAGAGGTGCCTGGGCATTTATGTTTTGCTGTTCCATTCCGACAAGCGAGATATACCACTCTACCATGCTTTATTATGATCATTACAATCTTGTTGATGTTATATATTTCATGTTATGAGCTCTTGCTTGGTTGATACTTTTCATTGGGTAACCTTATTGCTAAGTTTTATTATCCATACATCACGCAATTGTTAAAGGCCTGATCATAGCATTTATAATAAAAAATTATTTTGTTATCATTTACCTACTAGAGGACGAGCAGGAATTAAGCTTGGGGATGTTGATACGTCCAAAACGTATCTATAATTTTTTATTATTTCATGCCATTTTATGAGTTTAGCACTTGTTTTTATATTAAGTTTATGATTTATTTGGACTAACCTACTAATATTTGCAAAAGTGCACAATGTTCTGATTGTACACATTGATGTGTAGGAATTATCAATAATGCAAAAGGAAACCTTATTGGAGTCGATTGGGACTTTCCAGAAATCTGTCTGAAAACTATTTTCAAAGATTGTCACGTTGACCCCCGAAGATGACGTCAAATGGAAATCAAATGTGATACAAAGTTGTGGGAAATTTTATTCCATAATCCTGGACTAAATATTTGGCCTAATCCTATGCCCGTTTTCGTGAGGCCCAAGAGGGGTTGACGGAAATCCGAGAGTCTATATAAAGAAGGAAATCCTAGGTCGTGAAGGACTCCTCCCCCCACGAATTCTAGCCACCAAAAGCCACGTTTTTGCCTCCCCCATGGATCCCATCTCCATGGGGGAGGGCACCCAAGAATCCATGAAGGAGGGAGGCTAAGGGGTGGCGCTCCCCCATGATGCCGGCGACGGGGAAGCACTTCCCCGCGCTGCCGCCCGCGCCGCCGCCGCCCTGCGCTCCACGCTGCCCTCTCCACCGTCTTCACCACCATCTCCATCACCAACTCCTGCTTGTATTCAGTGGTTCATCCTCCCACAATCCTCTGTACCGTTCTATGTAAACATGCTGTTTGATGCTATAATATTTATCCTATGATCTATGACATGTTTGCATAGTTATTTGTTGTTTGATTGGTTTGTTGAATACATGAGGTTCATTAGAGTTGTATGTTGATATGGTACTGTCCTTTAGTGTCCATTATATTTGTGGGCGCATGGATCAACACCCTAGAGTTAGTAGTATGTGCAAAGGAAGGGGAAGTTCTGCCAGAGTGACAGAAACCTGAGTACTCAAACCGGTTAGTCGCGCGTATGGGAGTAAGAGGACCATTGAACTTAAGGCTATGGTTGGGGAAACCTTAATGCGTTGTTAGTATTTACGGATGTTTGCTAACAATCCAACCATATAGTACTTGTAATCCCAAGTAGTGAAGTGCATGTATATTTAGCCTCTCCCACTTAGAAAACTGCATCGAAGATAATGAAACCAATATCTTCACTAATTGATATTGGACAAAGCCACCACAATTACCACCACTTTTCCACACTCATGGTACTGTTAGTTTATGTTTACTTAGTATATCTTATTGCTGCAGCAATAACATTTACTTTCTTGTAATTATTATCTATCAAAACTATCTCTCATACCCGTATTATTGCTTTAGTTTAATTTTCTAGATAATGCAAACGTTTGGTGTGCTTAGAGTTGTATCAGTGGTTGATAGAACTTGAGAACATTCATCCTACCTTTACCTCCTCGTTGGGTTCGACACTCTTACTTATCGAATAGGCTACACACGATCCCCTTGTGCGATATGATGCAGAAATTTGATGTTGATCCCAATTGTGTCTGTTCCATCTTGCTGTCGGCTCTGCACTAGTCTCGTCACTCATGGAAGCCAAAACTCCCTCAGCCGGTGGTGCCCGGGTTACGACGTGAACCGTCAAATGACGTACAGGTCCCAATGGTGTCTGGTAATCTTCATCTTCAAGCCCGTCTCCATAACGATCGAACAATAGTAAGATTGACTCTGTGTCTGTATCTAGGTCTGACATGTTGGTGGGGGTGATAATGGAGCCCTGCATAACTTGGATTGCCGACTCTTCCTTTTCGGTGGTGGCTTCAAACTCTGGTGATCCGACTGACTCTTCTCCGTCCGTTTGGGCCATCGTGGTTGACCCGGACTCTGATTCAAACTCCGGCTCATACTGTTCTCTGCCGGCTCCGCTAGATCGGATCACACCGACGAAAACATCGATCTGCCCGAAGATGAGCATAAATCCGGTTTCCAAAAAATATGCCTCTTCTGTCCAGCCGGAGTGGTCCACGATCCGCTCCCCTCCTGGGAGCGTGTATATATGACCGATAGCTAGGTTTTCCATGCCTCGCAGCGCTTCTCCTGAAGAAGTGATGCTCTTGGCCGTAGACCCCATGGTGGGCGCCAACTGTCGTGGGATTGTCACGACAGATGTTTCCGGGTGGAAACTTGAGACGAGGGGCATGGCGGCTTCTGACACCAGGAGCTTGTGTATGTGGCGTGGGGAAACAAGGGTCTACCCAGGTTCGGCCCCTCGTCTTGAGTTAAAGACCTACTTCCTTCTTCTGCTTTATTGATCTGGGTTTCGAGGACTCGGCGCCTTAGCTTCCGGGTCTCGAGATTACAATGGTGGTATCGCCTATGACTTGTGAACTTAGAACTTCCGGGTCTCGAGGTCACACCCTTATATAGGCGGTGGGTCTTGCGGGAGGTACAAGCCTGGATCCGGGTTCCTATCATACCCGGACTCTACTCTAAGTTCTCTAAGTATTCGCCTTCCTTAGCAGGGCTCCGTCTTGTACTTGGCCTCCAGCCTTCTAGATCCTTCTTGCTTGTTGGCCAAGGCACACGTTGCATACCGGCTTACCTGTCACCCGGCCCATATCTTTATGCTTGATCTGGCCCAGCCTCATATCTTCTATGTCGGTGGGCCTACCGGGTTATGATCCCCCAACAGGACCCGTGGAGGAAATTATGAACACCGGTTATGACTCCCAAGAATCGGGGGTAGTCACTTCCTGAAGTGTAGTTCGTGAAGGGGATTGAACGCGGAAGTCTAGACCCTCGAGTGGCTCCGCGACGTTGCTCGCCGGACCTGAAGAAGACACGCACACGACAGAGGAAGACACCGGCCCTTACCCAGGTTCACGGCCCTCGTGATGAGGTAAGACCGCTACTCCTGCTTGTATGTATTAGATGATGGGTTACAGTACAATGGAGCTTGCCGGAGGCCCCCTTGAGGCAATCCTTGCCCGGGGAGGGAATCGATCGTCTTCTTCCTCCTCCGGTCCGAGGCTATCCTACCAAGTGTTGCTAAGATTTACAACGGTTGTAGCACGCCAAGAGTCGACCTGTGCTACGAGGGATGTCTTCGTCCTTTTATAGGCGCCTCTGGCGCTCTCCTTCGTCTTGGCCTTCAAGGTGGCTCCCACATGGCAGAGGCAGGGTGGAGTTGGAGTCCACCGTGGCGTTTTCGTCCATGGACGCGGTCCATTGTTGATAAAGGTGGGCGCGGTGGCCGACAGGCGGCCGACCGCGTTGTACTGCCCACAGAGAGGGCAGTCTCTGAGGTGGAGCCCACGATGACGTTCTCCTTTGGAGGGTTGCGCCGTCCACCCGCTTTATCGTCAGAGTAGAAGGTCCTGGCAGCGGCGCAGCAGGCAGAGCCGCGTTATTGACCCCTTTATCACCAAAACGGCAACGGGGGTGCTTGCTTCACCACGTGGGCGTGGCAGAGGCCATGTGCATCTTGCCGTACTACCTTGGCCGCAATGTTTCCCTTCAGGCGCGGGGAGGCCTGAGGGGAGAGTCCTGCGGGACTGCCTCGAGGCGAGCTGGCGCCTCGGGAGGGTCCCCTGAGGCGAGGGATCCCTTGAGTCCCTCGTTTCCTCTTTAGGCCCTCGAGGGGAATTGCCCCTCGAGGGTCCCGCCAGGCGGTGATGCTTGGTCCTTAGTCGTTTCGTCTGTCTGGCCAACGGGCGAGGCCTGGGGGGAATGGGCTCTCCATACCCCAGTTCCCACTGGGCCGACAGTAGCCCCCGGGCCCATGATGGCACGATTGAGCCCATGGGCTCAGGCGGAGGGGCGTGGGCCCTTAGTGCCCAGCCGGCCTGAGCCACGCGGCACTTGGACGAATAACGGTCTCGCACGATCCGGGGCGCGAGTCGTGGGGGGTCCCACCACGTCCCGGTAACTGCTCCTCGAGGTGACATAAAGCCCCAGCGAGGCAGCAGGGGGCCGTTACCGTTTCCAATTCTTCTCGCTGAAATTTCCGCTCTACAGAGATCTCCGCCTCCGCTTTCTCCTGCGAATCTCCATTCTCCATTTCCTTCGATCCTCCGCACTCGTGACGATGGGCCCAGTCAAGAGCAAGAGCAGAACCGCTGGGGGACTTTCCTCTCAAGCAGAAACCCTAGAGGTAGTGCAGGGCGCGGCTCTTGAGGCGGCGCGCATGGACCTTCAGGCGTTGGAGAGGATCCGCCACCTTGTCGCGGGGCCGACCAACGAGTATGGCGCCAGGGCGCTTCAACCCGCGCGGTTCGGGGGATTCCCCCAAGGATTTTATCCCATTTTTCTCCATGCCATCACCGCCGGGCTGGTGCGGCCGTACTCGCCTTTCTTGGAGGCGTGTGCTGGAGTTCTATCAAATTCAACTCCTTCATCTTCATCCAAACTCCGTGCTCATCCTGTCCATCTTCGCCTACCTCTGCGAGGCTTATCTCGGCGTGCGCCCCTCGGTAGCGCTCTTCCGGAACTTCTACTCGTTGCGGTGCACGGCTGACGGCGAGTGGACTGGGTGCGTCTCCTTCCGCATCGCGGATGGCATGGGGAGTGTGTATATTCCCATGTCGTGGAGTGGAGACAAGCCTGTCACGGCCCTGCTCAAGAAGGTGGGTGACTTCCATCAGAGGTGGTTTCTCATCGGCGTCCAGTCGCCCTGCGCGTTCCTAGACGTCCCCGAGGCGCCGCCCGTGAAGAACTCTCACTGGTGCAAGTCTGCCCTTCGCGGCGCAGATAACGCACACCTGGTGGGGCGCTTGAGCTTCCTCCGCGAGGAGGGCCTCACGGGGCATATGGTCGCGGCGGACTTCGTGACGTGCCGCATCGCTACCCTCCAGGCACACTCAGAGCCGATGTGGATGTACAATGGCCCCTCGGACCCAATGCGGCTTCACCCTGAGGATCACGACTCGGATGTTGTCAAACCGGAGGTGCCAAAGAAGATCGCCGGCTCAGTGCGACCTCTGCATCAGCTCCCTCTTGGTGATCGCATGGACATCCTGGACGGTATGCCGGACTTGACCCCATATGGTATGGCGGGGGTGATGGATCAGGTGGTCGCTCCGTCGGCGCAAGCAGTTGCCGGTGTTGACTCTTCATCAGCCTCCCGTGCCTGGAGTGGCGAGGAAGAGGCCGCGACGGGAGGGGCGTCCCCCGTGAGGCACGAGCCCTTCACCGACGAGATTTGCGACATCTCGTCAGGGGACGACGACGCCTTCGTTGTGGCGCCTTCGCGCCCCGTGGAGGAGGTGACCGAGGCGGGGACGTCCTTCGAGACAGGCGCTTGGTCGGGGAGGCGCGAACCTCGCACCAAGGCTGTGGTGGATCGTTCTAGGGTGAGGCCCTCCGACGTCCCCTCCAAAAGGAAAGCAGGGACCCTCCGGGGGATCAGGCGTCAAGATCACGCCTTCCTGGCGCTCTCCAGGCCTGACATGGGTCGATGCCGGTGCTTCCCCTTCAGGGTGAGTATTTGTGGCAGCTGGCCATTCTTGGCTCTTGTTTTTCCCCCTGCTTTGCTCTCTCTTGACTATGATCACGTTTTTAATTTGTTCCTTGTGGATACAAAGATTTGTGAGGTTTAATCCTTGAGCTTTTAACCTTGAGCGACAAAAAGTGCTTGGAGGTTGAGCCGTGGGGTGCCTAATTCGCTAAAAGCCTTCACGTGACAATGATCACGGGTAGAACTTGCGTAGGTGCATGATGTTCCATGGATTCTTGACGGGGACGCCGTCTTCCGTATCGAGGCGAGCCGCGCTAGGCCTGGCGATGTGGGTGACCCTTTAGGGACCTTCCCACATCGGGGACAGCTTGTGCAGGCCTTCCCGTGAGAGGATTCGCCTTAGTACGAGGTCGCCTGCCTCCAGGGTGCGCGAGCGCACGTTGCGGCTGTGGTAGCGTCTCAGGTCCTGCTGGTATTTTGCCGCCCAGAGGGCGGGGCGGCTTCGTAGCCCTTCATGAAGCAGCAGGTCGTCGTTGTGGAGGTCCTCTTGCTGGTCCTCGTTAAAGGCAAGGACCCGTGGGGATCCATGCTTTATCTCTGTGGGGAGGACTGCTTCGTCTCTATAGACTCTGAAGATGCCACTGGTGAACTGTGAGCCATTGTCGGTGATGATGCGGTTAGGCACTCCAAAGCGGCAGACCAGGCCCCTGATGAATTTCACCGCCGCGCCTGCTGTGATTGTGCGCGTCGCCTCCACTTCAGGCCATTTTGTGAACTTGTCAATGGCCACGAAGAGGTAGCGATATCCAACTTGCGCCGTTGGGAAATGTCCCAGGACGTCCAACCCCCAAACCGCAAACGGCCACGAGAGCGGAATGGTATGTAGTCCCAGCGTTGGTTGATGGATTTGCTTGGCGTGGTTGGTAGGCTTCACATGCTTGAATGATGTTCATTGCATCTTGAAGTGCTTGAGGCCAGTAGAAGCCGCTCCTGAAGACTTTGCCTGCGAGGGTGTGGGCGCACGAATGGTTGCCGCATTCCCCGGTGTGGATGTCCTTGATCAGCAGTTTGCCTTCTTCCGGAGGGACGCATTTGAGCACGATGCCGTTTGGGCGCTTGCGATAGAGAATTCCTTCGAGGATTTGGTACGATTTTTCTTGGCGGGCAATTCGCTCCGCTTCAACGTCTTCCTCGGGAAGGATCCCTTGGTAGAGGTAGTCCTTGATCTCGTCGATCCATCCTGTTTCTTGGTGCACCGCTGTGAGCAACAGATGCTCCCCTGTAGGGGGCCCGCAGCCTTGAGCCCCGCTTGCAGGTGGTGGCGGGAGCGCTTCGTTTGTGCTTGCGGGCAGGGCCTCTTGGGGCTGCTTTATGGATGCCTTGACGAGCCTTTCTTCAAAGACACCTGGCGGCTGAGCTTGCCTCTTTGATGCGCGCTTGGCGATGTCATTAGCCTCTTGGTTTTCGTTTCTTGGGATGTGCATGAGCTCCATTCCCCTGAAGTTCTTCTCAAGCCTACGGACCTATTCAAGGTATGCGGCCATGTGGTCGTCCTTAGGCTTGTAGCTTTTGTTATAGAAGTTGACGAGCAGCTGGGAGTCGCCCTTGATGAGTATATGCTTGACGCCTAGGGCGACTGCGGCTCGTACGCCGGCAAGACGTCCTTCATACTCGGCGATATTGTTGGATATCTTGTCGATTCCGAAGCACAGCTGGACTGCGTAATACAGCTTGTCGCCCTTGGGTGAGGTCAGGACTACGCCTGCCCCGCTGTGGCGGCAAGCGAAAGCTCCGTCGAACTTCATGGTCCAGTGGCTGGGCATTGCTGCTCCAGAGGGCTCTTGCTCTTCTCCCAAAGTCTCTTCAGGGGTTGGGTCAGTCCATTCGGCGACGAAGTCTGCCAGCGCTCTATCTTTGATTACCCTTGTGGTATCGAAGCGCAAATTGAATGGTTGTAGCTCTATGTTCCATCTTGCGACACGGTCTGTTGCGTTTGGGTTGCGGAGGATTTGCTCCAGGGGGAAAGAGGTGACCACCGTGATGGGGTGCCCCTAGAAGTAGTGTCACAGCTTTCTTGAGGCGATGAGGAGTGCGAGGAGAAGCTTCTGATGCATTGTATACCGCTCGCGAGCATCACACAGTACTGTGCTGACGAAGTAAACTGGATGCTCGACGAGGGTAGTTCCTGTTGCCTTGGCGTCTTTTGCCTGAGGTGGCTCAGCTTGGCCCTCGAGGGTGTATGCCCCAGGGGGCTTGGCCTGTGCCTCGAGGGGGTTGGCCTCCGAAGGCTTGCCCTGGGCCTCGAGGGGGTTGGCCTCAAGGGGCTCCTCAGGCTCCTCGGCATGAATTCCTTGCAGCGGTTGACTTTGGGTGGCCCTCTCTTGGGGCTTTGGGCCTAGCGGCGGGTTTGTGAGGGCTGCCCTTTCGTCGAGCTTCTTATCAGGAGGCTTTTTCTTTGGAGTGGCTGCAATCTTCCTGTGGAGTACTGGCTCTTCTCTTTCCACCACAAGGACAGCACTGGTTGTTTGCGGAGTAGCTTATAAGTACAACTTCAGGTGCTCGCCATGCCTTGGGGCTACCATTACTGGGGGGCTGGCCAGATATTTCTTCAAGTCCTCAAATGCTTTTTCAGCTTCAGGGGTCCACTTGAAAGTGCCCGTTCTTTTCATGATCTTGAAGAACGGCAGGGCTCTTTCGCCGAACTTGGAGATGAATCGACCCAAGCTGGCCATGCATTGCATGTCCCTAAGCCTGCGTGGAGGTTGCATGTCTTCTATGGCCTTGATTTTGTCTAGGTTTACCTCTATGCCTCGATGAGACACGAGGAACCCAATCAATTTGCCTGAAGGTACTCCAAAGACGCACTTGGTAGTGTTGAGCTTGATGTTCACCTTGCGCAGGCTGAAGAAGGTTTCTTCAAGGTCTCCGAGGAGAGTATTTCCTTCTCGAGATTTCACGACGATGTCATCGACATATGCTTCGGCGTTCCGCCCCATTTGCCCGCCAAGGGCTATCCTCATCAACCTCTAGAAAGCGGCTCCGGCATTTTTAGGCCGAAAGGCATGCAGAGGTAGCAATACACACCGCACGGGGTGAGGAAAGTCGTCTTCTCCTCGTCCTCCTTAGCCATCTTTATCTGGTGATAACCAGAGAAGGCATCAAGGAAACAGAGGAGGTCGCAGCCTGCCGTGGAGTCCACAATCTGGTCAATTCTGGGCATGGGATAAGGGTCTTTGGGGCAGGCCTTGTTTACATCAGTGTAGTCGATGCAGAGGCGGCCTCCTCCGGCGGGCTTTGGGACTACCACGCCATTGGAGAGCCAAGTGGGATGCGCGACTTCGCGAACGACTTTTGCCGCTTTAAGCTTCTCGACCTCCTTGACGATGAATGCTTGCTTCTCGAGGGCTTGCTTTCTTGCTTTTTGCTTGACGGGGCGCGCATTTGGGCACACGGGCAAGTGGTGCTCGATCACCTCCCTCGGTACACCGGACATATCTGACGGTGTCCATGCGAACATGTCAGCGTTTGCCTGGAGGAAGGTGACGAGCACGCTTTCCTATTTGGGAGGCAGCACGGCGCCAATGGTGACGCTAGCCCCCGAGCCTTCAGCCCCCGAGCTTCCTGAGCTCAGAGAGATCTTCTTGGTAGCAGCTGCCTCCTGGGAGAACAACTGCTTCTTCTTCTTGGGCCTCTCAAGAGGCTCTTGGTCCTCGTCTGCAGGGAAGGCCATGGAGGCAGTCTTGTAGGCCTTCTCCACAGTGCGCGTAGCGTCCAGGACGTGTCCACGTACGGTGATCGTGCCGGCGCTGCCGGGAATTTTGACCATGTTGTACGCATGGTGCGTGACGGCCATGAACTTCGCGAGCGCAGGGTAGCCAAGGATGACGTTGTACGGCAGGCCGATGTGTGCAACATCGAAGTCGATGTGCTCGGTGCGGTAATTTTCTTTGCTCTCGAAGGTGACGGCAAGCCTGACCTGGCCTAGAGGCTCGATTGAGCCGCTGGTGACCCCCGTGAAGGGCCTCGAGGGAATAAGCCTCTCGTAGGGCACCTGAAGCGCCTCGAACGTATCTATGGAGATAACATTCAGGCCTGCTCCGCCATCGATGAGAGTCTTGGAGACAGCAACGTTGTCGATGGTGGGGGTGCAGACAAGCGGGAGGGTTCCAACAGTCTTGGTGGACTTGGGGTGGTCCTGAGCGTCGAATGCGATGGTGTATTGCGACCACTTGAGGGGCCTGGAGGTTTCCGTGCTTGGGAGGGCGGCGTTGAGCTCGCGGGCGAACTGCTTGAACTGGTTGTTCAACTTCGGCGCCTGCGCTCCCCCGAGGATGCAGGCAATGGCGCCTCCCGGGGCTTGGTAGCCGCCATCTTCTTCGTTAGGGAGGTTGCCGTTCTTTTTTGCGGCGTTGGCCTGATTTCCAGATGGTTTCTGGTAGCCGCCCTTGCGTCCGCTCCCGCGGTAGCCACGGCCTCGGCCACGGCTACCACTGCCCTCTGCTTGCTCGCGCTCCTTGCTCAACCTTTTGAGGTCGAAGCAGGACTCCGTAGAGTAGCCGCGCCTGTTGTGGTAGATGCAGAAAGGGCGATGGTCGTCTCTTCTCTCTCCAGGCTTGGGGGAGTCCCTGCGGGTGCCCTTCGCGTCAGGCTCTGCCACAAGAACCGCGGTGGCCTTGCGCTTGGGCTCCTCCTTCTTCTTCAGGCTCTTGGACCCCTCAGCGTGATCGTCCCCTCTTGAGGACATCTTGACGAAGAGGAGTCCCTCTTCAGCCTTGGCGCACTTGTCAGCCAGGTCGAAAAGCTTGACCACAGAGGTGAGCTTGTCGTGGATGCCCAGCTTCTCGAGCATCCTGCTGTTAGTGACGCCCTCGCGGAACGCGGCGATGACTTGGGTGTCAGGGATGTTAGGGATCTTGCTGCGCACTTGGCTGAAGCGCTGGATGTACTTCTGGAGCGTCTCATCCTTCTTCTGCACTACGGCCGGCAGATCGTTGTGGGTGAGGGCGCGCTCGTATGTACCCTTGATGTTGGAGACGAACCGCTTGCAGAGCTCCTCCCAGGAGTTCACGGAGTCCTCAGAAAGGTTCAGGAGCCACGACAGCGTAGAATCGCGAAGCGCGTGGGAGAACCAATTGGCCATGACCTTGTCATCTCCACCCGCAGCTTTGATGGAGGTGGTGTAGAGCTGCATGAACTCGATGGGGTTGCTGGAGCCGTCGTAGCCCTTGGGGAGAGTAGGCCTGAACTTTGGGGGCCAGACCACGCGACGCAGAGAACGTGTGAACGCCATGCAGCCTGAGGCGTACGTGGCGACCCCGTGCTGCAGCACGCCGCGGTTCTGCTGACCCGCCTGGCCAATCTCCTCCACGAGCCTGTTCTGGCGGTCTCGCTGGAGCTCCATCCCCACGCGAGCGTCGGGCGCGGTGTGCTGCACGATCAAGCAATCGTGCGGCGAGGACGCGTGCGAAGCAGCCCTCTGCGCCGCAGACGGTGCAGGCCCCGGAGGTGGCGGAGGCGCGTTTGTCGCGACCGTGCCCGCGAGAGAGGGACGCAGGTTGGACTGTGACGGAGCGTGGCGCGACGTAGCGATGCCGACGAGGTGGTTGAGGCGTTGGAGCCACTGCTCGTGGGCCTCAGCGGTGGGATGGTAGCGGAGAAGCTCCTGCGCCATGAGCAGCGCGGTGTGAGGCGCAGGGTCTGTCCTCCCCGGGCCTGAGCCGCTCGGGCGCTGCGTCGGGTGCGACGACTGCGCGTCCTCCTGGTGGTCGGAGTTGTGCTCCGGCGCCTCTGCGTGAGGGCCAGAAGGGACCTGCTCTTCATGGAGGGGTCGGCCCCACCGTGCGCAGGTGGTCACGGTGCCTGGCGGCGCGCGAGCTCCCCCAGGTGCACGTCGGTTGACGCGGGCAACGCGGGTGGCGCGGGTGTTCACCATGGCACGGAGACGAGCTCGAAGGTTGTTGACGCGCCTCAACCCCCTACCTGGCGCGCCAAATGTCGGGTTATGACTCCCTAGAATCGGGGGTAGTCACTTCCTGAAGTGTAGTTCGTGAAGGGGATTGAACGCGGAGGTCTAGACCCTCGAGTGGCTCCACGACGTTGCTCGCCGGACCCGAAGAAGACACGCACACGATAGAGGAAGACACCGGCCCTTACCCAGGTTCACGACACTCGTGAGGAGGTAAGACCGCTACTCCTGCTTGTCTGTATTAGATGATGGGTTACAGTACAATGGAGCTTGCCGGAGGCCCCCTTGAGGCAGTCCTTGCCCGGGGAGGGAAGCGATCGTCTTCTTCCTCCTCCGGTCCAAGGCTATCCTACCAAGTGTTGCTAGGATTTACAAGGGTTGTAGCACGCGAAGAGTCGACCTGTGCTACGAGGGATGTCTTCCTCCTTTTATAGGCGCCTCTGGCGCTCTCCTTCATCTTGGCCTTCAAGGTGCCTCCCACATGGCAGAGGCAGGGTGGAGTTGGAGTCCACTGCGGCGTGTTCGTCCATGGACGCGGTCCATTGTTGATAAAGGTGGGCGCGGTGGCCGACAGGCGGCCGACCGCGCTGTACTGCCCGCAGAGAGGGCAGTCTCTGAGGTGGATCCCACGATGACGTTCTGGTTTGGAGGGTTGCGCCGTCCACCCGCTTTATCGTCAGAGTAGAAGGTCCTGGCAGCGGCGCAGCAGGCAGAGCCGCTTTACTGACCCCTTTATCACCAAAACGGCAACGGGGGTGCTTGCGTCACCACGTGGGCGTGGCAGAGGCCATGTGCGTCTTGCCGTACTTCCTTGGCCGCAACGTTTCCCTTCAGGCGCGGGGAGGCCCGAGGGGAGAGTCATGCGGTACTGCCTCGAGGCGAGCTGGCGCCTCGGGATTGTCCCCTGAGGCGAGGGATCCCTTGAGGCCCTCGTTTCGTCTTTAGGCCCTCGAGGGGAATCGCCCCTCGAGGGTCCCGCCAGGCGGTGATGCTTGGTCCTTAGTTGTTTTGTCTGTCTGGCCGACGTGCGAGGCCTGGGGGGAATGGGCTCTCCATACCCCAGTTCCCACTGGGCCGACAACCGTGCTAGGGTTTTTGGCCGAAGGGGTATTTGTAGGCGAAAGGGTGAATGCGGTGGAAGGCCCCACGCCTGGTCCTCGCGGGGCAAGGCCTGAAGCCGCGCGAGCACTTGTTGGCGGCGCGTCGGTGCTCCACTTCGTCTCGTTCTCGACTTTCTGGAACGTCTCGATGAAAAACTGATTCCAGAATAAAAATTGTTCAATTCCGAGAATATTTACTTAGGTAGTTTTCTGAAACCAAAAACAGCAGAAAACAGGGAACTGGCACTGTGGCATCTTGTTAATAATTTAGTCCCAGAAATATGCATAAAACTATATGAAATGCATACAAAACATGTAATAACAGGGTATAATATAGCACGGAACATACGAAATTGTAGAAACGTTTGAGGCGTGTCAACATCCCCAAGCTTAGTTCTACTCGTCCCGAGTAGGCAAGAACGATAAAAAAAGAATAATTTCTGAAGTGATATGCTTTAATACAATCTTGATCACGTAATAATGTAAGGCATGTAAACTGAGATCAAATTTATAGGGGTTGTAGTTTATATTGATATCAAATGAGTAATAAATAGACAAGTAGGCAAAGCAAAGCAAATCTTTCAATGATATAGGACTAGATAGCAATCAACTATGCAAAGTAGATATTAGAGATTATTTTAGCTTCAAGCACAACAATATAATCATTTAATGCTTCCAACAAACATGACAACTTTGTGAAAGGATCAAGGCAAGCAATATCAATATGCATATAGAAGATCAACTATTTATTTGTTCAAAAGAAACAAGCAAGCGTTTGATGCTAGCAGGCGTGTGGTTGGTGAACCCCAAGAGGAAGGTGTGAAGTAGTGCAGCAGCAACATTTCTCTAAGTTATGAAACCAAGATTTATCAATCCAGTAGGAGATGAGAATTCCCCCGAGATTGTTGGTGGCGCCGTTTACGATTACCAACATGGAGCCTACACACAAACAATCAAAATATTTTGTCCCAACTCAACGGTGAGGGTGTCAATCCCACCGGCTTGCTGTAACAAAAGGATTAAACGTATGTGTGGAAGAAAGATGTTTGTTGGTAGAAAGTAACATGTTTGCACTTGTTGTTTTATCAGAATAAAGAGAAGGACCGGGGTCCACAGTTCACTAGTGGTGTATTTCTCGATAAATAATAATAACATTCATCCATGCGTGGTAAATAAATTACAGCTGGGCAATTGATAGAATAATGATGAGCAAACCAATGCATATACTAACGTTATGATGTCTAGTGTGAGATCTATTCGGACATTACAACAATATATATAGACCGTTCCAAACGCATCTATAACTAACACTCCACCTTCCGGTTAGCGTCTGCACCCCTTTCAGTATTAAGTTGCATGCAATAGATTATCGCCTTAAGCACTGTGTGTAAAGTAAGTAAGTAACATCATCCTTAGACGAAGTACTACTGTTTTATCGCTAGTAGCCACGGTACATCTACAACCTTAGAACTTTCTGTCACTGCCCCAGATTTAATAGAGACAAGAACCTACTATCGAGCATAAATACCCCCTCTTGGAGTTACAAGCATCTACTTGGCCAAAGCACACACGAGTAACGGAGAGCATGCAAGATCATTAAATAGCACACACATGATATATTATGAAGCAATAACTTTAGTACTAAATATTCATTGGATCCCAGCAAACACAACATGGAGAATTACATAAAGATGATCTTGATCATGATAGGCAGCTCACAAGATCTAAACATGATAACACAATAGGTCAAGACAACCATCTAGCTACTGTTATGGACCCGTAGTCCAAGGGTAGACTACTCGCGCATCTGTCTGGAGGCAGTCATGGCGACGCAGAGGCCTCCGGGGACGATTCCCCCTCCCAGCGGGGTGTCGCGGAGAAGTTCTGATCTCTCCCGAATTGGTGTTGACGACGGCGGCGGCTCGGGACCCATGGAGGAAATAATGAACACCGTGCGATTTTTAGGTTTTTTTTGGCGGGGTGGAGGGTACTTATAGGCGGAAGGGCGATGTCGGTGGAGGGCCGAGACCGTGTCACCACGTGCTCGCGCACGGGCCCTCCTCCTACCGCGCGAGCAACAGGTGACGGCGCCTCGGTGCCCCACTTCGTCACGTCTTCGGTCTTCTGGAACCTTCATATTCCATAAATAATTCGAGGATGTTTCTTTTCCAATTTCGAGAATATTTCCTTAAGTACGTTTCTAAAACCAGAAAAAGCAGAAAACAGGGAACTGGCAATTTGGCATCTTGTTAATTGGTTAGTCCCAGAAAATGTGTAAAACTATATAAAATGTATATAAAACATGTAATAACATGGTATAATATAGCATCGAACATAAGAAATTATAGATACGTTGGAGACGTATCAACATCCCAAGCTTAGTTCTACTCGTCCTAAGTAGGCAAGAACGATAAAACAAGAATAATTTCGGAAATGACATGCTTAAACAAAATCTTGATCACGTAATAATGCCAGGCATGTAAACTGAGATCAACTGAATAAGGGATGTAGTTTATATTGATATCAAACGAGTAATAAATAAACAAGTAGGTAAAGCAAGCAAAGCTTTCAATGATATAGTACTAGATAGCAATCAACTGTGCAAAGTAGATATTAGAGATGATTTAAGCTTCAAGCACAACAATATAATCATCTAATGCTTCCAACAAACATGCCAACTAAATGAAAGGATCAAGTCAAGCAATATAAATATACACGTAGAAAATCAATACTTTATTTGTTCAAAAGAAACAAGCAAGCGTTCAACGTTGGTTCCTGGCACCAGGATGTTATGGCTAAGAGAATGTTAACGGAGGTTTGGAAGGCAAACGGAAGAAAGGCTCACAAAGCTGCAAGTGATCATTAGACATGAGAAAGTCTTTGTCGAGTTGTGACTCCCACGAAACAGGGGTGGTCACACCCTGAAGAGTAGTTCGTGAAGGGTATTGAACACGGAGGTCAAGACCCTCGAGAGGCACGACGACGGTGCTCGCCGGGCTTGGAGAGGAACACCCACGACAGAGATAAACGCCAGCCCGTACCTAGGTTCACGGCCCTCAGGAGGAGGTAAAACCGCTACTCCTGCTTGTCTGTATTGCGATGTGGAGGATTACAATACAACTGAGCTTGACGAAAGCCCACTTGAGGTGGTTCATGCCTAGGGAGGGAAGTAATGGTCTTCTTCCACCTCCAGCCGAAGGCTAGTCTACTTGGCTGAGCTAGGGTTTACAAGTGTTCTCCAAGCAATTGGCCGACCCCTCTCTACGGTGGAGGTCTTGCTACTTTTATAGGCGCCGCAGGCATCTTCCTTGCGCTTGGCGTCCAAGGTGGGCTCTCACACGGTAGCGGCGTGGAGGAGTTGGAGTCCACCGCGGCGGAATCCTTCATGGACGAGGTCCATCATCGATAAAGTTGGGCGCGGTGGCCGACAGGCTGCAGACCGCGCAGAACGGCGCGTAGGGGTTGCAGGTTTTGAGGTGGAGCCCACGATGACGATCTTCTTGGAGGGTTGCGCTGTCCAGCTGCTTTATCGCCAAAGAGGAAGGTCCTGGCTGTCCTGGCACAGGCGGCGCAACTTTATTGACTCCTTTAGCACCAAAACAGCAAAGGGAGTGCCTGCGTCACTCTGCGGATACGGCACAGGCCATGTGCGCCCTGCCGTGCTTCCTTGGCCGCGAAGCTTCCCCGCAAGCCTGAGGGGGCCTGTGGAGGGATTTCTGTTGACTTCCCGACAGGCGCATATCGCCTCGGGAGGGTCTCTTGAAGCGCAGGTCCTCTTCAGGACTTCGCTTCCTCTTTAGGCCCTCAAAAGGATTTGCCTCTCGACGGTCTCTCCAAGCGGTGGCTTGGTCCTTAATCGTTTCATCTAACCAGCCCGCGAGCGAGGCCTGGGGAGAGTGGGCCCTTCATACCCCAGTCTCCACTGGGACGACAGTAGCCCCCGGGCCCACGATGGGAGCGATTGAGGCCACGGGCGCAGGCGGAGCATCGTGGGCCCAAAGTGCCCGGATGGCCTGAGCCACGCGGCATTCGGACGAGTAACGGTCGCGCATGATCTGGGGCGTGCGTCGTGGGGGGTCCCACCACGCCCTGGTAACTGCTCCTTGAGGGGACATAAAAACCCCAGCGCTGGAGCAGGGAGCCGTTACTGCTTCCCATTCTTCTCGCAGAAGCCTACGCCATTCTCGAGCTCTCCGCCTTCGCTCCCTAGCGCTCTCTGCTCCTTCCGCCTCCAGCGACACCCTGAACTCCGGCGATGAGTCCCGCGAAGAACAAGGGCAAGGCCGATGCGGGGTCCTCTTCCAAGGCGGAGGCCGCTAAGGTCACGCATGGCGCGACACTGCTTGGTGTGCGCATCAACGACAAAGCACTCGCCAAGGTCCGCTTCATTGTAGCGGACCGGACGAACGAGCACGGCGCCACCACGCTCAAGCCCGCAGCGCACGGGAAACGCCCGCGAGGGTATTTCCCGATATTCCAGCACTGCCTTGCTGCCGGCCTGGTGCCGCCATTTTCGCCGTTCCTGGAGGTGGTGTTGGCGTTCTACCAGGTCCAGTTGCTACATCTCCACCCCAACTCCGTCCTCATCATCGCCGTCTTCGCATACCTCTGCGAGGCGTACATGGGCTTGGAGCCCACGGTGGGGTTCTTCCGGTGCTTCTACGCGCTCCAGAACACGGCGAAGAACGAGCGATCGGGTGCGTCTCGTTCCGCATTGTGGACGGCATGGGGAGCGTCTACATCCCCATTTCCTGGAGCGACGGCAAGGCCGTCACCTCGGTGACGAAGAAGGTGGACGACTTCCGCCAGAAGTGGTTCCTCGTCGGGGTGGAGCATCCATGCGCCTTCCTCGAGGTCCCCGACGCGCCGCCCTTGAAGAACTCCCGGGGCAAGGCGCCCTTCGACAGCGCGAAGAACGCGAGCCTGATGGGACGCCTGAGCTTCCTCCGTGAGGAGGGCCTCACAGGGCAGACCATTGTGGCATATTGCGTGACGCGCCGCATCGCTCCCCTCCAGGCACACTCGGTGCCCATGTGGATGTACTCCGGGCCGAACGACAAGATGCGGCTCCACCTCGAGGACAACGACAAGGACGCCGTCGACAACGTCCTATCTGCGCTCTTCATCAACCCGGTGGTGCCTGCCGTGGATCAGCTCCCCGTCACGCTCCAGCCTCTACATAAATACAACATGACTGAGCGCATGGCCATTTTGGAGGGGTGCCTCTGTTCACCCCGGCAGGCAAGGCGGGAATGGAGGTGCCCGTGCCGGCGGCGGGGGGAGCGGAGGATGCGGATTCTCCCTCGTCCTCTTCGAGGGTAGAGCCATTTACTGACGAGATTTGCGACATCTGGTCAGGCGATGACGACGCCTTCGTGCTGGCGCCCTCGCGCCTCGTGGGGGAGGAGGATGAGGAGAGGGAGGCCTCCGACGCGGAGGCAACTCCGGGGAGGCGCGAGCCACGCACCAAGGCTACCGTGGACCAGTCTAGAGCGAGGCCGTCTGACGTCCCCTCCAAAAGGAAAGCTATGGCCCCTCCGGAGGGATCTGGCGCCAGGACTACGCCCTCCTGGCGCTCGCCAGGCCTGGCGTGGGTCGACACCGGCGTTCCACCGTCCGGGTAAGTGTTTCTGGCACTCGGTCGCTTGACTTGTGCTCTTTTGTGCTTTACCCTCTCTTGAAGGTCTTTTCTTGGTTCTCGCCAGTGATCTTGTGTCTGCAAAGCGCTGGAGGCTTCGCAAGGCAGCAGATGTGAAGAGAGCCACGGCTGAGGCCGTGGCCGTGGCTGTAGAGGCCACAAGGCCTGTGGAGACGACCTCCACAAGCCCTACTGAGGAGGTCCCTCAGGGGGAGGCGGCAGCGCCTCAGGCGGAGGAGGCCGCGCCTCGCCCAGAGGCCTCTGCGCTGCCTCCCGACCCAATGGTGGTGGAGGCTTCGGAGGAAAGGACTTACACTCCTCCTCGCGCTCCTACTCCTCCCCGCGCGGTCACGCCCCCGCGCGAGTCAACCCCGCCGCGTGAGCCGACTCCGCCGCGCGAGCCAACTCCGGCTCGTGCGTCCAGGCCTCTCGCGCAGCCAAAGGTCGAGGCGGGCCAGGCCCCGCCAGGTGTGGACGAGTCTGCAGGAGGGGCTCCTTCTTCTCCTCCTCATCCCACGGCAGGGGATGAGACCCCGGCTGGTGCAGGCGTCGAGGGGGCTGCTGACGCGGCCGTGGGCGGAGTCCAGCCTAGCCCCCGAGCGCGCTTCAGGGCCAGGCTCTCGGGCCTCGACTAAGGGGCTGGGCCCTCGACAAGCCAAGACCTAGTCCTCTGTGGCTGGGGCACCGCGAGGTCGCCTTTCGCCTCGTGAGGTAGTCCCTGGAGGGCTTGGAGGCGCAACTCGCCCTCGAGGACATACATCTCGCTCAGCAACGCGAGGAGCTAGCGAGGGCGTGGGCGTCCTTCAACACGCCCGTCGAGGCTTGTCGTCAAGAGGACCACGCGCTGCAGGCCGCGCGCGAGGAGTTCATCCGCTTCGCCAAGGAGATCCGTGAGGGGGCCATCCGTGACGCCTCTGAGCTTCTCACGCCACTCCAGGAGTAGCGTGACGCTGCTGCCGAGCTCCTGTCCGCGGCGACGGCCGAGCGCGAAGCCATGGAGGGCTCGCTGGCGCAAAAACTCCGCGAGCTGGGCCAGCTAGAGACTCAGCACCTCTCCGCCCACCGGGCCGCGCAAGAGACCCTGGAGGAGGGCCGCAAGTGCCTCACTGAGCGCAAGCGGCAGCTGGCCTCAAGGAGAAGGAGGTGCGGCTTCAGGCGGAGAGCGCGCTCGCCACTCAATGCGATGAGGTCGCGACACGCGAAGCGGACCTGGCCCAGGCGCTCCGCCAGTACGATGAGGACGTCGCTGCCCAGAAGCGTGCTTTTGAGCGCTTCGAGCAGCGGTATACTGAGAAGAAGAAAGAGGCGGAGGACGCCCTCGTGGAGCGCGAGAAGCAGTACAGGTTGACCAAAGCCCAGGAGTACCGCGACTTGGCCCAGAAGCAGGAGGACCGCTTCAAGGACCGGCACGCCGCCAATGCTAAGCGGATTGCTGCGCTTGATAAGGCAAACTCCCAGCTAGAAACCCGCCTCAAGCGAGCCAAGGACGGTCGACGCCAGGCGGAGGAGGCCCGCAGCGAGGCCATCCATGACCTGAACACCCTGGCCAAGGACGTGGAGGAGCAGGTGGCCCCCGTGATGGAGCAGGCTACGGAGGGTGCGGACACTGCCGCGGCGATCCGTGCACTCACGAGGGAGTGGGAGCGCATGTTCGAAGCGCTGGTCGCCCGGGGTAACGAGCTCGCCGCCCAGCTTGGCGCGGACGCGCCGCACGCCGAGGTCAGAGGCCGTGGCGATGCTGCCATGTACTTGGTCTACTTCGACCAGCTATTCTCGACGCTCGAGGTCCCTGTCGCTGACCTCCGCGAGGTAATAGAGGACGAGAGTCGGCAGCTCCTGGGGGTGGTCGTCGACCGCATCTTCACCAACCTCGGGATCCTTACGCTAGGCTTCGACCTCTCCACCGTGACGGAGGCTCGTCAAGGGGAGGACGTGCGGCGGGTCTCCAACTCCCTCCGTGAGCATGTCGACGTCTTCTGCAACCGCTTCAGGCGCGTGGAGGTCGCTGCGGAGGACAGCGAGGAGGAGGTCGCCTCTGCCGAGACCGAAAAGGGCACAGTGGAGGAGGTGCACGATGATGCTGATTCCGCCTAAGCTACTGTCATTGCGCCTGTGTGCGCTTGTATCTGAAACAGTTTTATGTTTAAACATTTGCGACTTTTGGGCATGCAATATACTTTCGTTTGCAATTTGCTTCTAGCCTGCTTGCCCCTCGATAGGTCCGTTAGGACTTATCTTCATGTCCATTTGTTCTCTGCGTCGTTAGGACCCATCTCTGTGTGCAATGACTCCGCCACTTCGGTATGCTAGAGCAATGACTCTGCAAGGCCGGGGGGAGTTTAGGCCTAGGAGAGGTAAGAATCCTGACTCGCGATGCTCAAGTGCCCCCCTTAGACGTACGAGTAATCCATGAAGTATAAGGGAAAGTGAAGTCGCTAGAGGGGCAAACGTGCGCTTGCGGGGAAAAACTCTCGAGGCACGGGTGCGAGACTTAGCTTCTCGAGGTGTAACATCCCAATTTCCAGAAAAATTTAAAACTTTGCATTCATGCATCATCATCATTTAGACTTGTCATTTAAATCACATAGGATTTAAATTAAATTATTTATATATGTTTAAATTGATTTTATGTCCATAAAATTGTTATTTAAATTTGTAATAATATTCCTTTTTATTATATTTTTACTTTAGACAAAAATACTACCAAAAGGATCTATTTTTAATAAGCTTTTCAAATTATATTTTTATGAATTTTTCTGAGGAGTTATGGTTTAGTTTTGAAATTGTTTTATACTCAAAAGATTTAAAAACAGAAAATGAATTTTAAAAAGAAAAATGGAGTCGGGCCAGCAAGTGGGCCGAAGCCCACAAGCTATCTACCGCGCGCGCAGCACCGCAGCCCGCCAGCAGCCCATCCCCGTCCTCTTGCGCGCTCTCTCTGGCAGGTGAGCCCCACCTGTCACTCCCGCTGGAACGGCTCGCCCAAATCACGCCCGCGATGAACGCCGTGAAACGCCCGAATCAATTCGATTCATTGCGATTGATTCACTGCCCCATTTCCTCCGCCGTTGCTCGCTATAAGACCCTCTTGATCCCCTCTCTCTTTTTCCCCAAGCACCAACTCCCGAGAGCCACCAGGCCGCCCGCGAACATCCCCGGAGCTCCGCCGTAGCCGCCGGTGAAACTTCGCGACTCCGGCAAGAATCGTGAACCCCGAGACCTGTATCCACTCCCTTTTGAATTACTTTGATCTTGCGCATCATTTTGACAAGTTTTTGCATCTTCTCGGGCAGCAGAAGATCTTCTCCGTCCACACCCGAAGAGGACCGCCGCCAAGCACGACTCCGGCGAGCAAATTCCGGCGTGTCAGTGCACCCCATCATCGACCACCTCGCCATTGTCTCCGCCTCGACCACCTCCACGTACGGGTATGACTCGTTCATCCTCGTAGACAGTAGATCGTAGGAAAAGAGCATCGCCGGCGATGGCGCCGCCGCGAGCACGCCCCGGGCTAGGGTTTCGGCCGGCCGCGCCGCTCGGTTCTGGTCGATTTGATCTGAACCGTTAGATCTCCCATGCACGGCTAGGATTAGATCACTTAAAAACGAAGCGGTACGCTTGCGTGGCACGCACAGTCAACGCCGCGTCAGCGCCCCGTCAGCGCCACGTCAGAGCCACGAAGGCGTAGATTTTCTGCGATTTTCTTAAATAGAATTAAAATGGCAGTTTTACAGAAAACCCCTACATCTTGTTTTTATCATTAATTTTTATCTGTTTAACCAAATTCAAATATTTTTATATATTTGGAATCCTTAGAACCAGTAGAATATTTTGGCTTCATTTGTTTTCTGTTTTGACACATTCAAAATTTTAAAATATTTTTGAGAGTAGTTTAAGTGTTTTTGACATAACTTTAGTTAGAAAAAATATTTTTGAGTAAATCAAATTGCTAAAAACTTGTTTAGATGCCCTCTGCCCAAATGTCATTTTTTTCAAAAGTCGGTTATGAAATTTTATTTAAGTAAACTAAAATTCTTGATGTTACCCTTTTATTCATGTCTAAATAAATGAAAACAAATTAAAATTGTATTCATGCATACGCCATAAAAATTCTAAGAGATACATATACTAGTTTCCTGAAATTAAAATAAATTATTGCATCTCATGCATAGCATATATTTTTCTTTATATGACTATATTGCTTGTGTGTTTATGTGTAGCTACTTATTTCTTTTGTAAGACTATTCGGAGGGAAACGAAAATCCTTGCAACTGTAACTGCTGCACTCCCGGTTGCCAAGGCAAGTGGCATACCCCCATAAAAGTCCTATTATTTTTCTATGCATGAGTAGATTATTTTTTCTATAAGCATGTGTAGGATAGTATTGCTATGCAAGCCATGTTTAGACTTCCTATTTCCTGTGTCTTGGTTCCTATGAAAATACTTAGTAGAATTGTGATGCTATGCAAAACTATTTTGATGAAATGTTAAATTCTACTAAGTTATAATCAAACACCTGGGTGGAATTGGTTGCTTGGATGTATGAGTTGAGTGTTGTCCCCAGAGGATTTACCTGTGGGATATTCACTTGTGGATGGCCACCCAGGAACAGAGGAATCTGAAGAACTCCGAGTGAAGATTGTTTCTCGTGCAACCATTGCCAATATGGTCTCTGGCTTGATCAACTAAGCTGCGTGGACTCGCCCTGGCCTGACAGGTGGTGGTAGTGGTTTGTAGATGGAGCGCGTCAGGCCAGTATGTGGAGGGAAAATGCTTCTGAAAGATCTCGTCTCATTCCTCTCCTTTTCCTTAACACTTCAAGAGTGTAAAGGATAGTTTGGGTTGAATGGGTACAATGGTGAACGTGCACAACCTCTGCAGAGTTAAAATCTAAGTACTTAGTCCTGTCCCCGGAAACGGACAATTGAGCAGCTGAACGAGGACGTCAACGGAGGATTCCCCCATTCCAACTTATAAATTAAAACTTGATGGGTGAACAAGGGTAGATTGAGACTCTGGCTTTCATAACATATTTGTCTCAACGAGGTAAAGTTGTTTCAAAGAGTTAAGGAAAAACTTGCTTTCTGCAAAATAGCCTTGAGCTCCACCAGCCAAATAAGCATATAGATTATAGAGTTAGTTCCCTAAGTGTCCACCATAGTGTCACTTGCCAGTTCCATTTTTAATGGTTCTGACCCACGTTGTTGCAATATATATCTTTTTACAGACTGTTCTGATGACGAGTGAGATTTTCGCTAAGGGTTTCGAGTCTTCAACCAACATGCCCGCATGTAGCAAATGATGATGATTGGGGACTCCATGAAGAATAATTTCCGCTGTTTACTCTGTTCAATGCTAGCTTTATGCTATGCAAATTGTAATGACTATTTTCTAAGTCTGGATCAGCGTTGTAATAAATTGATACTTTGTTGTGATATTACATCGTAAACTGTGTGTGCAAACGAATCGATCCAGGGATTTGCACTATACACAGGTATCTGCCATATTTTAAGTGCGGGTACATTACAGATGGTATCAGAGCACTTTGTTGCCTGTAGGTTCGAGCCCTTAGAATTGGAAAAAGTTTTTGATCATAGTATTATCTCCTTAAGTATTTTGGATCCTAGCGGCATAGTGAGATGAAGCGGCCTGGAGACAAACCTTACATGTCCGCGTACATGAGACATGTTCCACAATTTAGTGGCTGGTCGGGTGTCTGTCTCTCTCACTATAGGGAATATCCAATTTGCAAAGAGTTGTTAATATTTGATCACATTGAGATTTGAATTAGTATTTTTCTAAATAAATAATGCACATATGACTAGTACTTCTTTACCTTATGCATTTCTTGTTTTAATTCTTTTCTTTCTACCTAAAGGATGACGAGCTTCCACTTCACCACTGCGGAGGAATTCGAGAACACCCGTTTTGGCTGCTACCTCTTAGACATCGGCGAGAAGATAGGTTTACCGCTACCTCAAGTTAAGGGCTTCATCCTGAAGAAGTTTAACAAAGAGGGCTGTTGGGGAATAAAAGCAACTCAGCCAGGACGTAGAGAAGAGCCCCCGTTGGAAATCAAAATTGTTAGTGACTCCAAAGATAAAGGACTCAATCTAGTCATGCAAGACCTGATTGGGCGTCTCTGTGGACTCAACAGCACAGAGTTGAGGGGCCACTACTCCATTTTCTTTGGAAGGAGAAACGAGGATGGAGAACCTTACCTTTTTTATGTCGGAGATAGAGGCAAAGAAAAGCACCTTAGTCTTTATTTACAGGAGTTGGAGATCCTCGTCACTGAACTTTATGAGGATAGGCGCACTGAGCTCCTGAAGAACGATGAGCTATGTGCCTTACTCAAGGAGAACGAGGAAAAGATGAAGGCTCAGGAGGAAGTGACTAAGGCCCAAGAAGAGAGGTTTGCTGCACAAGAGGAGAAGTACAAGAGACAGGAGAAAAAGGGTTCAAGAGAAGAACAAGACTATCAGAGAACAGAAGGCAGAACTCGAGAGCAATGAAGTCGAGTTTGAAGCTGATAGTGACTTGATCAAGCATCTTCGTACTGAGAACAGGGAGCTGCAAGAGAAGAACTCTGCCCTGGAGAAAGAAGTGAAGGACTTAAAGGAAGTACTCGACAATGAAGGAATCGAGATTCAGGAAATTGAAGAAGAAGAAGATGACATGGTCGAGTAGTTAGTTAGTGAGACTACCATTTATTTACACCTCATCGTTATCTTAGTCTTGTATTGACCTACCAACTTGTGGTAAGGCAGTATTTTCCCTTGTATCCCCGGAACCTCGCGAGTTTTATTTCCCAAAATTATCATGTCGTTTTAATCCAATGGTTTGAGTTGTGTGATTGTTGTTCTTACAAGCTGTTTGTTTGTTGGGGTATTTTTTTTTCTCTTTAGACCTTTCCGACTAAACTCATCTATGCAAAAACCACAGATGCCTCCCCGTCTGAGTGACGAGATGAAGATTCCTTTAACAGTAGCATATGCCCCAAATTATCAAACCCTCCTAGATCAGGCTATCATACTGGAGGATAACATCAAGAAGGCTGAAAACAGGAAGAGAAACTTGAATGTTCACAAACACCATTCTGAAACTTCATTCAAAAGGCCTTTCCCTCAAGATACAAACCAGGGTCATAAACCTGGGCACTATCCTAGTGGAGGAAGCAACCACAAACATCATGTCACAACCATAGTGGTGGTTTCAAGGGAAACAATGGGAATCACAAAGGAAATGGAAATGCTGGCCACAACTATGGACATCATCGCCCAAATCCTGAATATAAGAAAGACATCAGCCAAGTTTTATGCTTCAAGTGCAATAACAAGGGCCACTACGCCACTGACTGCCCCGAAAAGAAGGCTGCAGAAGCTGCCAAGCCCAATCCCTTCCAGAAAGGACATGTGAATCACATCAATGTGGAAGAAGTGTACGATGAACCTGATGTTGTCATTGGTACGTTCTTGCTCAATTCATGTCCAGCTGTAGCATCCCAATTTTGCTAAAATTTAAAACTTTGCATTCATACATCATTCATCATATAGGATTAACTTTTAATCACATAAATACTAAATAAAAATTCAATTATGAGTTTAAATAATGTTTAATCCCATTAAGTGTTTATTTAAACTTACTTAATAAATATAATTTTTTCAAATTATATAATGGGTAACTTTATTATTAAAAATTGCTAATTTAAATAACCTTTCCAAAATATATTTTTATGAATTTTTCTGAAATGTTTTGAATAGGTTTAAAAATCATTTAGTAAATCAGATTTGAAAAACAGTTTTTATTTTATTTAAAGGATTATGTTACCGGGCCGGCCCAGACGTTATCCACCGCGCGCGCGGTCGATAACGTCCCATCGGCCCGCTCCAGCGCGCGCGCGCAACTCTCCTCTCGCTGACAGGTGGGCCCCACCTGTCAGCCGTCTTCCACCTCCGTCCGGAGATCGCGCCGGAGACGACGACCACGACCGAGCCGTTTCCGGGCCGGTTTCCGCCGTGATTAGCTCCCGCGCCCCCTCCTATTTATACCCCGCGAGGCCGCCTCCGAACCCCCCCCCCAAAACCCTACCTCTCCGCCGTCGGGCTGCTCGGAATCGAGCTCGCCGTCGCCGCCATTGCCGCCGGGCTTTTTTGCGAGTGCGGTAAGCTCCAAGCTCCTCGAGCTCCACCGAGCCCCCCCCCTCGCCTCCCCATCCTTTTGTGCACCCGTTGAACCCCCTTGCTTGTCCCATTGCGCAGCCGAACGCCGAAAACGACCTCGACCGAGGTGCTCCGCCGCCGGCCACCATCTCCGACGAGGAAAGGAGAGGAGTCTCGACGCCGCCGCCGCGCCACCGACCTCGCCTCCTCCTCCGCGTCATTTTTGTAAGAACCGTTCGTCCTGGGGCGGTGTTTTCATGCGGGAAGCGTCGAGGCCGACGCGCCACCACCGCGGGCGCCGCCGCCGGCGAGCCTTCCGGCGACCCGCGCGCCGCTCGGTTCGGCCAGGCGTCCCACGCCGTTGGATCTAGATCCAACGGATCTATATCCAAACGATCCCGTGCGTCCGATCTAATTTAAATCGGACGGCTCTCGTCCATGATCCGCGCGAACCGTTTTCGTCCAATAGGATCGCGCCACGTAGCCCCCTTATTTTCTTTTTCGCAGGAATTTTATAAATAAAACAGAAAAATATGCAAAACTTAGAAATTTCATAACTTATGTTCCGTAAGTCCAAATTCAGTGAACTTTATATCCACGGATAGCCCTGCTAGAGTAGTTTAATTCTACATCATTAGTTTTTGCTTTTGTTAAATAATAATTCATAAGATCATCCGAGGAGTAATTCGGCTATTAAATCCATAACTTAAATAATAAAAATGTTTTACAAATAAACTCAATTGTTTTAGGTTTAGGTTAACAACCTCTGCCCAGGAATATTAATATATGTCTTATTTGAAAAACTTTCTTATAACAATAAAAGTTGTAATGTTATAATCTAAATTTTGGTTATTTAGTTTTCAATTATTAAATTGTTAAGCGAAATGAGAAATTCCTAGAATTGCATCTCATGCATTTAATAACAGAGAATATAAATTATTGATAAGTGTGACTAATTTTACACATGGTATATCATGCATACATACATCTTTTATTTTGAGTTGTGAGATATTGTGTGGATATTTATTTGTATGTACTGCTTGTGCTAGATTGTGAAGGAGAGGAAGGAACTGCGTGTGATTGTTATTCTTGTTGTGCCTGTCCCTCCTGATGCCAAGGCAAGTGACTTCATAAAACACCTACTATTTTATTCTATTGCATATCTAGTGTTTTCAAACAGTATTTGCAAAAGTAGTATGCATGATAGGTATTGGGAGATTGTAGTATGATATGCAAACCTTTTAGGTTCCCCTTAGAAATTCCAGATTTGACCCCTATTATATTTTAGTGGAAGCACCTGCTGCAAAAATGATTGTTTTATGGTTGCTGTGATAAATGAAAATTTCCACTTAATTAATTTAACGCCTGGGTGGATTGGATCGATCGAGGAGGTTTCAAGTTGAGTGGCTTCTCAGGGTCAAGTTTCATGGTTTTCTTCGTCCAGGATAGTTTGAGTAACTACACAAGGCTGTGTTCTGAAAATCTCTTCATCCCAAATTTCTTAATAAAACTTTGTTGGGTGAACATGGGTAGGAGACATGGACTTGTCTCGAGATTGTCTCTGAAGGAGAAGATATTGATTTAAGAAAGTTGTTTATCAAAAGTAGGAGAAATTTTGCTTTGCGCAATAGCCTTGAGCTCCACCAGCCAAAATAAGCATATAGTTATAGCTTAATAGAACATTAGGAATTAAAGTCACTTGCCACCACAATTCAATTGTGCTGACCCTTTATAGTTGGGCTGCAACTAAACCTTGCAGAATGTCCGAATGAGGAGTAAGGGGGTCGTCTTCGAGCTACAACCAACATGTTTTGTCAGTGGCTTCATGGAGAAGATGTAGCTCCATGCTACCTTTAGTATTGCGTTTGAACTCTGAAATAAAAGTGTGAACTATTTATTCAGCTAGCATTTCCGCTATGCTAAGTTGTAAGGATATTTGTTTTTGGATCATTCGTCTCGTTCTGTAATAAATTATGACATTGTACTGTGATATTACATCTTATTGGAGAATGTGAGACTTATGTGATCCAAGTCCTTGCATTATTCATAGGTGCCAATGCTTTCGTAAGCAAGGGCACTACAGATGGTATCAGAGCACGAATGTTGCCTGTAGGCTCGAAACCCCTAGGATTGGATACAAACCCTAAAATAATTATTTTAATTAAAAAAATTCGAAATACCAGACTTCTTTTCTTATAATATGTTCCTTGCCTTCTATATTCTTATTTTGTTTCATCAACTTAATTCTTATCCCTTCAAAATTCTTGTAGATGAAAAACTTCACTCAAGAGTTATCCCCGCAGAAAGGAGACCAGTACTACTTCAGTGACCAGCTCCTCGGTATTTCCAAAACCCTGAGGTTGACGCCGCCAGTCTTCAGGGGCAAAGAAATTATGTCAGAAGATTACCCTGAAGGACGCTGGAAGATCGAGGCAGAAGTTCTCCCTCGTCTTGATTCTCCTGGATCGCAGCTGATCCGTTTCCGATCTAGATACCCCAACTGGAAGAATGGAGTGGAGATGGCGATGCTGGAGACCTTGTCTCGCATCATTGAGCAGTACTATGACGAGATCAAGCTCAACTCCGTCTTTCGACACTTTGCCAGGAGGGATAGCATTGGACAACCCGTTCAACCCTCACTTAGCGGTATGAACGAAAAGCATCATGGAGACCTTGGAGCTCATTGCCATAACTTGGATATACTTCTGGGACAAGAGATCTTCTACATGGCAGATTTAAGGCGCGTCCACCGTCATGTTAAGGAAAGCTTAGAAGAAGAGAAGGATATTCTTCGTGTAGAAGTTCAGGTGCTAACAAAGGAGAACAAGGAGCTGGAAAACAAGATTTATCTGCAAGATGATAGGATTGCGCAGAAAGATGCCCACATTTTGGCATTGCAGGCTCAGTGTGCTCATTTGTGTGAACAACTAAGCCAAATGGAACTTCAGGCAGAGAAGAATCACCCCGCTGACGCCCCAGAGCCCCTAGTGATAACCTATCCCGATGAGGACACTACCAAGGAAGCCACAGGTCTCAAGAAGCGCAAGTGTGGGAACACCCGCAAATACATAAGGAGTTTCAAAATTTGATTAGAAAGACCACCAGTTATCCTTACCTTACGAGTATTTCTCCTTATCTCATCGAAGTTGTATTGACCCACCAATTTGTGGTGAGGCAGTACCTTGAAAACCATGTCCTAGCTTGGTTTGCAAGTCTCTAAAATATCGAATTTATAAAATACTTCGGGTGTGTCTGTTTGTTTGTTGTTTGTTATGTTTCTGTGAAGTATGTTGATGTGCATGGGTAGATTTTTCCTTTGTATTCTCTTTCTATCTCTACTTACCTATGCCCACACCATACAGATGCCTCCACGTCGTGATCCTGACAACAACAATGCCAACGAAATGATGCAACAAATGATGGCAGCCCAGACACAGTTGATGACCATGATGGCTCAGTTCATGGCAAACCAAAACAATCCACCACCCCCTGCACCGCCGTGACCACCACCCCCACCCCAAGTTGACCGCCTTGCTAGGTTCTTGAGGCTCAGACCCAACAAATTCTCCACAGCTACTGAACCAATCGTAGCCGATGATTGGCTACGCTCTGTGAACAAGGATCTAGTTACTTGCGAGTGTACGGAATTGGAGAAAATAAGGTTCACTTCCCATCTACTGGAGGGGCCAGCGGCACAGTGGTAGGAAACATATCAGATCACTCACCCACTTGAAGGACTTACCTGGGAAATCTTTAAAGAAGGTATCCACAATGCTCACATCTCAACTGAGATCATGAATCTGAAAAGGGATGAGTTCCGTACCCTGAGACAGGGAAATCGTGCTCTGAGGGAGTACATGGAGGACTTCAATTCCCTCTCACGCTATGCCCCAGAGGATGTAGACACCGATGCAAGGAGGAAGTATAAGTTTCTGAATGGACTCAATGGTGAGCTGAAAATACCATTGGCTGTGGCCTATGCTCCCAATTATCAGGATCTTCTTGATCAGGCCATTACCCTGGACAGCAACATGAAGAAGGAGGAGAATAGGAAAAGGAAGTTCAGCGCCAATAAGTACAACACTAATCTGATGCAGAAGAAACCATACGTTCCAGAGAACAGTGGGAGTCACCACAGTCACAAGAGTGGAAGTGGCCACAATCATAATGGTCATATCCATAAAGTAGGAAATTCCGGATACAGAGGAAATGGACAGGGTGGTAGTGGACACAACCACCCGTTCAATGGGAACAATAGTGGAAAAGAGCAACACCGCCACAACAATGAACCTAAACGAGATATTAGTCAAGTGACTTGCTACAAGTGTGGGAACAAGGGACACTACTCAACAGACTGTCCAGAGAAGAAGAAGGCACCGGAAGCATCAAAGCCTAATCCTTTCCAGAAGGCACAGGTGAATCATCTTGATGTGGAAGAAGTGTAGAATGAACCAGATGCAGTGATTGGTACGTTCCTACTACATACCTTTCCAGCATTAGTCTTGTTCGATACTGGAGCATCCCACTCATTCATCTCAAGAGCATTTGTTAATAAAAACAAACTGACTACTACAAGCCTGCTAAATCCGGTTAGAGTGAGTTCCCCTTGGGGGGGGGGGGGGGGGGGGGGGAATGCTTGCACAAACCGATTGTCAAAACTTGAGTTTAGAAATTGGTAAACACTCCTTTCCGGTAAACCTGATAATATTAGAAACCCAGGGTCTGGATGTTATACTCGGTATGGATTGGTTGGCCAAGTTTGAAGGAGTATTGGATTGTGCGAATAGATCCATTACACTCACCACTCCCGAGAAGAAGAAGATCAGATACAAATCCAAATTTGAATTTAAGAAAGTTAAGCTAAATTCTATTAAGGGGGTTAGCCTGGGAGACGTTCGTGTGGTAAGAGATTACCCTGATGTTTTCCCCGAAGAACTACCGGGAATGCCACCCGATAGGGATGTTGAATTTCTTATAGATTTGGTTCCCGGAACGGGGCCCATAGCCAAGAGACCAAATCCAATGGCCGTAGCTGAATTGAAAGAACTCAAGAAGCAGTTAGAGGAGCAACTGCAGAAAGGATTCATCCGCCCAAGTTCATCACCTTGGGGAGCACCCATTCTGTTTGTAGAGAAAAAGGATAGTACTCAAAGGCTAGTCACGGATTATCGAGCAATCAACGAGGTGACGATCAAGAACAAGTACCCGCTACCGAAAATTAATGAACTTTTCGACCAGCTAGAGGGTGCTTCGGTATTCTCTAAGATCGATTTGCGATCAGGATACTTTCAAATGAAAGTAAGAGAACTAGATATACCAAAAACTGCCTTCACTACCAGATATGGATTATATGAGTACACCGTAATGCCGTTTGGTTTAACCAATGCACCGGCATACTTCATGAACATGATGAACAAAGTGTTTATGGACTTTCTGGATAAGTTTGTTGTTGTGTTCATTGATGATATCCTGATTTACTCCAAAAGTCAGGAGGAACATGAAGAACACTTGCACATGATATTACAGAGACTTAGAGAACATAAGCTGTATGCCAAATTTAGCAAGTGTGAATTCTGGCTAGAAGAAGTTGGTTTTCTAGGACACGTTGTGTCGAAAAATGGAATAGCAGTAGACCCAGAAAAGGTGTCAGCTGTGACAAAATGGGAAGTACCCAAGAATGTGGCATACATCTGTAGTTTCCTTGGACTGGCAGGTTATTATAGAAGATTTATTGACAACTTCTCCAAACTTGCCAAACCATTGACTTCACTACTGAAAAAGGAAGTCAAATTCAAGTGGACTGAAGAATGTGAAATAAGTTTCCAGGAACTGAAGAAACGGCTGGTGTCAGCACCTGTTTTATGTTTGCCAGATATAGAGATGGAATTCCAAGTATATTGTGATGCGTCGCACCATGGACTAGGAAGTGTCCTAATGCAAGAAGGGAAAGTGGTTTCATATGCTTCTAGACAGCTTAAGAAACATGAGGTCAACTATCCCACCCACGATCTGGAGTTAGCATCAGTAGTGCATGCTCTAAAGACGTGGAGACCCTATCTATTGGGAAAGCGTTGTGAGGTATTCACGGATCACAAGAGCCTGAAATATATTTTCACCCAGAAGGAATTGAATATGAGGCAAAGAAGATGGCTGGAACTTATTAAGGACTATGATATGAGTTTGCAATATCACCCAGGAAAGGCTAATGTGGTGGCAGACTCTTTGAGCCGTAAGGTCCATGTAAATGGACTGACAGCGGGAGAATTGCCCGAGGATTTAAGTAGAGCATTTAAGGACCTCAGATTAGAGGTAGTTCTCGAAGGATTCCTCGCAACACTGGACGTACATCCGGTGCTGATGGATAAGATTCGGGAAGGCCAGAAGGGAGACAAAGTAATGGATGAAATCAAGGTCAACCTGAGCGAAGGGAAGGCCAAGGGTTTTCGAATGGATGAGCAAGGCACCTTGTGGTTTGAGAAACGCATCTGCGTGCCGCAAGATGAGGATCTTAGAAAATTGATTCTGCAAGAAGCACATAACTCGCCTTATTCCATACACCCGGGAAACACCAAGATGTACATGGATGTAAAGGAAAGATTTTGGTGGAATAACCTGAAGAGAGACATCGCGTAATATATAGCTAAGTGCGATGTATGTAGTCGAGTAAAGGCGGAGCATCAGAAGCCAGCAGGATTGTTGCAACCTTTACCTATACCGGATTGGAAATGGGAACAGATAGGTATGGATTTCATTACTGGGTTACCGCGTACCAGATCGGGATATGATTCGATCTGGGTAATAGTGGATCGTTTGACAAAGGTGGCCCATTTTCTGCCAGTAAAGACTACCTACTCAAGTGCTAAGTTGGCAGAGATTTACATGAGGAGAATTGTATGCCTTCATGGTATTCCCCAGAGGATTGTGTCTGTCAGAGGTACCCAGTTTACCTCGCATTTCTGGAAACAACTACATGAATCATTGGGTACGAGATTAGAGTTCAGTACAACTTTTCATCCCCAAACGGATGGACAGACGGAAAGAGTAAACAAAATTTTAGAAGATATGCTGAGGGCATGTGCCTTGGACTACAAGTCTAGTTGGGATGATAATTTGCCATACGCAGAATTTTCCTATAACAACAGCTACCAAGCAAGCATAGAGATGTCGCCGTTTGAGGCACTTTATGGAAGGAAATGCACCACACCACTACTCTGGAGCGGTCTGGGAGAGCGAAGTTTATTTGGACCTGATATAATCCAGGAAGCTGATGAGAAGGTTCGAATAATCAAAGACAGATTGAAGATCGCACAGTCCAGACTGAAAAGCTATGCAGATTCCAAAAGGAGAGAAATCACATATGAGATAGGTGACAGGGCTTATTTAAGAGTGGCACCAATGCGTGGTGTGAAGAGGTTCGGGATCAAGGGTAAACTTGCACCTCGATTCACCGGCCCCTTTAAGAATCTTTCCCGCAAGGGAGAAGTAGCATATGAGTTAGAATTGCCGGAAGTTCTGTCAGCAGTTCACAATGTCTTCCACGTGAGCCAATTGAAGAAGTGTCACCCAGAGATGACAGAAACCCCACTACGGGATACAGTGCCATTAGAAGAAATTCAGTTGGAAAGTGACCTGACGTATGAAGAGAAGCCAATCAAAATCTTGGAGATGGCAGAAAGGATCACACGAACCAAGACTATCAAATTTTGTAAGGTCCAGTGGAACCACCATACCGAAGAAGAAGCAACTTGGGAACGGGAGGATGATCTTCGGGAAGAACACCCACATCTTTTTGCAGGCCAAACCGAATATCGAGGACGAGTCTCATCTTAAGGGGGTTAGGTTTGTAACATCCCAATTTTGATAAAATTTAAAACTTTGCATTCATACATCATTCATCATATAGGATTAACTTTTACTCACATAAATACTAAATAAAAATTCAATTATGAGTTTAAATAATGTTTAATCCCATTAAGTGTTTATTTAAACTTACTTAATAAATATAATTTTTTCAAATTATATAATGGGTAACTTTATTATTAAAAATTGCTAATTTAAATAACCTTTCCAAAATATATTTTTATGAATTTTTCTGAAATGTTTTGAATAGGTTTAAAAATCATTTAGTAAATCAGATTTGAAAAACAGTTTTTATTTTATTTAAAGGATTATGTTACCGGGCCGGCCCAGACGTTATCCACCGGCGCGCGGTCGATAACGGCCCATCGGCCCGCTCCAGCGTGCGCGCGCCGCTCTCCTCTCGCTGACAGGTGGGCCCCACCTGTCAGCCCTCTTCCACCTCCGTCCGGAGATCGCGCCGGAGACGACGACCACGACCGAGCCGTTTCCGGGCCGGTTTCCGCCGTGATTAGCTCCCGCGCCCCCTCCTATTTATACCCCGCGAGGCCGCCTCCGAACCCCCCCCCCCCCAAAACCCTACCTCTCCGCCGTCGGGCTGCTCGGAATCGAGCTCGCCGTCGCCGCCATTGCCGCCGGGCTTTTTCGCGAGTGCGGTAAGCTCCAAGCTCCTCGAGCTCCACCGAGCCCCCCCCCCTCGCCTCCCCATCCTTTTGTGCACCCGTTGAACCCCCTTGCTTGTCCCATTGCGCAGCCGAACGCCGAAAACGACCTCGACCGAGGTGCTCCGCCGCCGGCCACCATCTCCGACGAGGAAAGGAGAGGAGTCTCGACGCCGCCACCGCGCCATCGACCTCGCCTCCTCCTCCGCATCATTTTGGTAAGAACCGTTCGTCCTGGGGTGGTGTTTTCATGCGGGAAGCGTCGAGGCCGATGCGCCACCGCCGCGGGCGCCGCCGCCGGCGAGCCTTCCGGCGACCCGCGCGCCGCTCGGTTCGGCCAGGCGTCCCACGCCGTTGGATCTAGATCCAACGGATCTATATCCAAACGATCCCGTGCGTCCGATCTAATTTAAATCGGACGGCTCTCGTCCATGATCCGCGCGAACCGTTTTCGTCCAATAGGATCGCGCCACGTAGCCCCCTTATTTTCTTTTTCGCAGGAATTTTATAAATAAAACAGAAAAATATGCAAAACTTAGAAATTTCATAACTTATGTTCCGTAAGTCCAAATTCAATGAACTTTATATCCACGGATAGCCCTGCTAGAGTAGTTTAATTCTACATCATTTGTTTTTGCTTTTGTTAAATAATAATTCATAAGATCATCCGAGGAGTAATTCGGCTATTAAATCCATAACTTAAATAATAAAAATGTTTTACAAATAAACTCAATTGTTTTAGGTTAGGTTAACAACCTCTGCCCAGGAATATTAATATATGTCTTATTTGAAAAACTTTCTTAGAACAATAAAAGTTGTAATGTTATAATCTAAATTTTGGTTATTTAGTTTTCAATTATTAAATTGTTAAGCGAAATGAGAAATTCCTAGAATTGCATCTCATGCATTTAATAACAGAGAATATAAATTATTGATAAGTGTGACTAATTTTACACATGGCATATCATGCATACATACATCTTTTATTTTGAGTTGTGAGATATTGTGTGGATATTTATTTGTATGTACTGCTTGTGCTAGATTGTGAAGGAGAGGAAGGACCTGCGTGTGATTGTTATTCTTGTTGTGCCTGTCCCTCCTGATGCCAAGGCAAGTGACTTCATAAAACACCTACTATTTTATTCTATTGCATATCTAGTGTTTTCAAACAGTATTTGCAAAAGTAGTATGCATGATAGGTATTGGGAGATTGTAGTATGATATGCAAACCTTTTAGGTTCCCCTTAGAAATTCCAGATTTGACCCCTATTATATTTTAGTGGAAGCACCTGCTGCAAAAATGATTGTTTTATGGTTGTTGTGATAAATGAAAATTTCCACTTAATTAATTTAACGCCTGGGTGGATTGGATCGATCGAGGAGGTTTCAAGTTGAGTGGCTTCTCAGGGTCAAGTTTCATGGTTTTCTTCGTCCAGGATAGTTTCTACTTACTTGGGGCCATGTTATGCGGTGTTAACCTGAGTTGCTCACTTGTGGTAGGCCACCCAGGGCTATGAGATTTAAGTTTACACTGAGTCTAGTTGCTTATCGTGCAACCATTGGTCAATATGGGCTCTGTCTTGATGGAGTAAGTTGATGTGGACCTGGGTCAAGAGATTGATGGTGGTAGAGGTGATAGGATGGTGGTAATCTCTTAGTATGATCATGGGAAAGCAACTTCTGAAAAGTCTCGTCTTGATTTTCTCCTTTTCCTTCTCACTAAAGGAGTGTAGAGGATAGTTTGGGTTGATTAAGTCTAATGGTGAAAGTGCACACCCTCTCGAGAGTTAAAACCTAAGATCTTAGCCGTGTCCCCGGCATCGGACAATTTGAGTAATTACACAAGGCTGTGTTCTGAAAATCTCCTCATCTCTAATTTCTTAATAAAACTTGTTGGGTGAACATGGGTAGGAGTCATGGACTTGTCTCGAGATTTGTCTCTGAAGGAGAAGATATTGATTTAAGAAAATTGTTTATCAAAAGTAGGAATTTTTTTTGCTTTGCGCAATAGCCTTGAGCTCCACCAGCCAAAATAAGCATATAGTTATAGCTTAATAGAACATTAGGAATTAAAGTCACTTCCCACCACAATTCAATTGTGCTGACCCTTTATAGCCGGGCTGCAACTGAACCTTGCAGAATGTCCGAATGAGGAGTAAGGGGGTCGTCTTCGAGCTACAACCAACATGTTTTGCCAGTGGCTTCATGGAGAAGATGTAGCTCCATGCTACCTTTAGTATTGCGTTTGAACTCTGAAATAAAAGTGTGAACTATTTATTCAGCTAGCATTTCCGCTATGCTAAGTTGTAAGGATATTTGTTTTTGGATCATTCGTCTCGTTCTGTAATAAATTATGACATTGTACTGTGATATTACATCTTATTGAGAATGTGAGACTTATGTGATCCAAGTCTTTGCATTATTCATATGTGCCATTGCTTTCGTAAGCAAGGGCACTACACCAGCATTAGTTTTTTTTTGATACTGGAGCATCGCATTCATTCATTACAAGAGCTTTTGTAAACAAACATGGGTTAGTTGTGGAAAATATAGGAAGCCCTATTAGAGTAAGATCTCCAGGAGGAGAAAAACCTCTGGTTGTAGACAGTTGAGTCTGAAGATTGGAATGCATCAGTTTCCTACGGACTTGATCATCCTGGAAACACAAGGCTTGGATGTTATCATAGGGATGGATTGGATGTCCTGTTATGCAGGAATCATAGACTGCGCAAATAGAACCATCACTCTCACCACTCCAGAAGGTTTGAAAATCAACTTTTGATCAAAGTTCGAACTAAAGAAGGTTAGGCTTAATTCTCTTCAGGGGGTTAGTCTCGGTGAGGTTCTTATAGTCAAGGAATACCCTGATGTGTTTCCGAAAGAACTTCCGGGAATGCCACCCGATAGAGATGTAGAGTTCCTCATTGAACTAAAGCCGGGTACAGGACCAATTGCTAAAAGACCCTACCCAATGGCAACTAATGAACTGAAAGAACTCAAGAAGCAACTAGAAGAGTTTATGCAGAAAGGCTTTATCCGTCCAAGTTCATCACCCTGGGGAGCCCCAATCCTTTTCGTCAAGAAGAAGGATAGTACCCAGAGATTAGTCACCGATTACCGTGACATAAATGAGCATACAATCAAGAACAAGTATCCGCTACCCAAAATCAATGAGCTCTTCGATCAACTAGAAGGGGTTGTCGTGTTCTCGAAGATTGATCTCAGATCAGGGTACTTTCAGATGAAAGTTAGAGAGATGGATATACCCAAGACTGCCTTTGTTACAAGATATGGTTCGTATGAGTACACAGTAATGCCTTTTGGGTTAACCAATGCTCCAGCCTATTTCATGAATATGATGAATAAGGTATTTATGGATTTTCTGGACAAGTTTGTTGTTGTCTTCATCGATGACATCTTAGTCTACTCCAAAAGTCACAAAGAACATTTACGTCTGGTGTTGCAAAGACTCCGAGAGCATAAGTTATATGCTAAGTTCAACAAGTGTGAATTTTGGTTAAAACAAGTAGGATTTCTAGGACACCTTGTGTCTAAAGATGGAATAGCAGTGGATCCTGAAAAAGTTGCTGCTGTGACAAATTGGAAATCACCCAAAAACGTGGGAGAAATCCGCAGTTTTCTAGGACTGGCAGGATACTACCGGAGATTCATTGAAAACTTCTCCAAGATTGCCAAGGCCTTGACTGAACTACTGAAGAAGGGAAAGAAATTTGAGTGGACGGAAGCTTGTGAGACCAGTTTTCAAGAATTAAAGAAACTCTTAGTGTCGGCACCAGTATTAAGCTTACCAGATCTAGAGAAAGACATCCAAGTTTATTGCGACGCTTCATATCGTGGCCTAGGAAGCGTATTGATGCAAGAAGGCAAAGTAGTGTCTTACGCATCAAGACAACTCAAAAATCATGAAGTAAACTACCCCACTCATGATCTAGAGTTAGCTTCTGTGGTACATGCGCAAAAGATATGGAGACCATATTTATGGGGAAAGCGATGTGAAGTATTTATAGATCATAAAAGCCTCAAGTACTTCTTTACTCAGAAGGAATTAAACATGCGACAAAGGAGATGGTTAGAATTGATCAAAGACTATGATTTGAGTCTACATTACCACCTAGGGAAAGCCAATGTAGTGGCTACTGCCTTGAGTCGTAAGACTTATGTAAACGGACTCACGGTAGGAGAATTGCCTGAAGATCTATGTAAAGGATTTAAGGACCTTCGATTGGAAGTGATACCTGAAGGATTCATAGCATCCTTAGAAGTTCAACCTCTTCTATTAAACAAAATCAAGGAAGCTCAATTTGAGGATAAAGCAGTAAAAGAAATCAAGAAGAACCTAAGTGAAGGCAAAGCCAGGGACTTTAGAGAAGATGAAGAAGGAACCGTATGGTATAAAGAACGCATATGTGTTCCTGACGATGCCGATCTTAGGAAGTTAATACTTCAAGAAGCTCATGACTCACCTTATTCCATACATCCGGGTAACACCAATATGTATATGGATGTAAAGGAGAGGTATTAGTGGATCAATTTGAAGCGAGATATTGCTGAATACATTGCAAAGTGTGACATCTGCAGTCGTGTGAAAGCAGAACATCAAAAACCAGCAGGGTTGCTGCAACCCTTACCAGTACCAGATTGGAAATGGGAACAGATTGGTATGGATTTCATCACTGGTCTGCCCAGGACTAAATCAGGGTATGATTCTATACGGGTTATAGTCGATCGTCTGACGAAAGTATCTCACTTTATACCCGTGAAGACTACTTACACTAGTGCCAAACTAGCTGACATCTATATGAAGAGGATTGTGTGTCTACATGGTGTTCCCAAGAAAATTGTGTCGGATAGGGGTACTCTGTTTACTTCTCATTTCTGGAATCAATTACATGAGTCTCTGGGAACCAGATTAGAGTTCAGAACAGCGTTCCATCCGCAGACGGACGGACAGACAGAAAGAGTAAACCAAATCCTAGAAGATATGTTAAGAGCATGCGCTCTAGATTATAAGTCAAGCTGGGATGATAATCTCCCATATGCCGAGTTCTCTTACAACAACAGCTATCAAGCGAGCATAGAGATGTCGCCATTTGAAGCCCTGTATGGAAGAAAGTGCACTACACCACTACTATGGAGTGGCGTAGGAGAACGTAGTTTGTTTGGACCAGACATAATCAAGGAGGCTGAGGAAAAAGTCAGTCTGATTAAGGACCGTTTAAAGATAGCACAATCCAGACAGAAGAGTTATGCGGACTCCAAGAGGAGGGAAGTCACTTATGAAGTAGGTGATCGAGCCTATGTCAGAGTTTCACCTATGCGTGGAGTTAAAAGATATGGAATCAAAGGAAAATTGGCACCTAGATTTATTGGACCTTTCAAGGTATTATCCCGCAAAGGAGAGGTTGCCTATGAATTGGAACTACCGGAAGCACTTTCCGCAGTTCACAATGTGTTTCATGTCAGCCAGCTGAAGAAATGTCACCCAGAAATGGCAGAGACACTGCTAAGAGAAACGGTGCCACTAGAGGAAGTACAACTAGAAAATGATCTCACTTATGAAGAAAAACCCATAAAGATTTTGGAGACAGCAGAACGTGTCACCCGAACCAAGACCATCAAATTCTGTAAAGCATAGTGGAATCACCATTAGGAAGAAGAAAAAACTTGGGAAAGAGAAGATGACCTGAAAGAAGACCACCCTCACCTATTTGCTAGCCAATCCGAATCTCGAGGGCGAGATTCATCTTAAGGGGGTTAGGTTTGTAACATCCGAATTTCCAGAAAAATTTAAAACTTTGCATTCATGCATCATCATCATCATTTAAACTTGTCATTTAAATCACATAGGATTTAAATTAAATTATTTATATATGTTCAAATTGATTTTATGTCCATAAAATTGTTATTTGAATTTATAATAATATTCCTTTTTATTCTATTTTTACTTTAGACAAAAATACTACCAAAAGGATATATTTTTAATAAGCTTTCAAATTATATTTTTATGTTTTTTTCTGAGGAGTTATGGTTTAGTTTTGAAATTGTTTTATACTCAAAAGATTTAAAACAAAAAATGAATTTTAAAAAGAAAAATGGAGTCAGGCGAGCAAGTAGGCCGAAGCCCACAAGCTATCTACCGCGCGCGCAGCACTGCAGCCCGCCAGCAGCCCATCCCCGTCCGCTTGCGCGCTCTCTCTCTGGCAGGTGAGCCCCACCTGTCATCCCTCCCGCTGCAACGGCTCGCCCAAATCACGCCCGCGATGAACGTCGTGAAACGCCCGAATCAATTCGATTCATTGCGATTGATTCACTGCCCCATTTCCTCCGCCGTTGCTCACTATAAGACCCCCTCAATCCCCTCTCTCTTTTGCCCCAAGCACCACCTCCCGAGAGCCACCAGGCCGCCCGCGAACATCCCCGGAGCTCCGCCGTAGCCGCCGGCGAAACTTCGCGACTCCGGCAAGAATCGTGAACCCCGAGACCTCTCTCCACTCCCTTTTGAATTACTTTGATCTTGCACATCATTTTGACAAGTTTTTGCATCTTCTCGGGCAGCAGAACATCGTCTCCGTCCAAACCCGAAGAGGACCGCCGCCAAGCACGACTCCGGTGAGCAAATTCCGGCGTGTCAGTGCACCCCATTGTCGACCACCTCGCCATTTTCTCCGCCTCGACCTCCTCCACGTACGGGTATGACTCGTTCGTCCTCGTAGGCATTAGATCATAGGAAACGAGCATCGCTGGCGATGGCGCCGCCGCGAGCACGCCTTGGGCTAGGGTTCTGGCCGGCCGCGCCGCTCGGTTCTGGTCGATTTGATCTGAACCGTTAGATCTCCCGTGCACGGCTAGGATTCGATCACTGAAAAACGAAGCGGTACGCTTCCGTGGCACGCACAGTCAGCGCCGCGTCAGCGCCACGTCAAAGCCACGTAGGCGTTGATTTTCTGGGATTTTTTTAAATAGAATTAAAATGGCAGTTTTACAGAAAACCCCTACATCTTGTTTTTATCATTAATTTTTATCTGTTTAACCAAATTCAAATATTTTTATATATTTGGAATCCTTAGAACCAGTAGAATATTTTGGCTTCATTTGTTTTATGTTTTGACACATTCAAAATTATAAAATATTTTTGAGAGTAGTTTAAGTGTTTTTGACATAACTTTAGTTAGAAAAATTATTTTTGAGTAAATCAAATTGCTAAAAACTTGTTTAGATGCCCTCTGGCCAAATGTCATTTTTTTAAAATTTGGTTATGAAATTTTATTTAAGTAAACTAAAATTCTTGATGTTACCCTTTTATTCATGTCTAAATAAATGAAAACAACTTAAAATTTTATTCATGCATACGTCATAAAAATTCTAAGAGATAGATATACTAGTTTCCTGAAATTAAAATAAATTATTGCATCTCATGCATAGCATATATTTTTATTTGTATGAATATATTGCTTGTGTGTTTATGTGTGGCTACTTATTTCTTTTGTTAGACTATTCGGAGGGAAACGAAAATCCTTGCAACTGTAACTGCTGCACTCCCGGTTGCCAAGGCAAGTGGCACACCCCCATAAAAGTCCTATTATTTTTCTATGCATGAGTAGATTATTTTTTCTATAAGCATGTGTAGGATAGTATTGCTACGCAAGCCATGTTTAGACTTCCTATTTCCTGTGTCTAGGTTCCTATGAAAATACTTAGTAGAATTGTGATGCTATGCCAAACTATTTTGATGAAATGTTAAATTCTACTAAGTTATAATCAAACACCTGGGTGGAATTGGTTGCTTGGATGTATGAGTTGAGTGTTGTCCCCAGGGGATTTACCTGTGGGATATTCACTTGTGGATGGCCACCCAGGAACAGAGGAATCTGAAGAACTCCGAGTGAACATTGTTTCTCGTGCAACCATTGCTAATATGGGCTCTAGCTTGATCAACTAAGCTACATGGACTCGCCCCGGCCTGACAGTTGGTGGTAGTGGTTTGTAGATGGAGCGCGTCAGGCCAGCATGGGGAGGGAAAATGCTTCTGAAAGATCTCGTATCATTCCTCTCCTTTTCCTTAACACTTCAAGAGTGTAAAGGATAGTTTGGGTTGAATGGGTACAATGGTGAACGTGCACAACCTCTGTAGAGTTAAAATCTAAGTACTTAGCCGTGTCCCCGGAAACGGACAATTGAGAAGCTGAACGAGGACGTCAACGGAGGATTCCCCCATTCCAACTTATAAATTAAAACTTGATGGGTGAACAAGGTAGATTGAGACTATGGCTTTCATACCATATTTGTCTCAACGAGGTAAAGTTGTTTCAAAGAGTTAAGGAAAAACTTGCTTTCTGCAAAATAGCCTTGAGCTCCACCAGCCAAATAAGCATATAGATTATAGAGTTAGTTCTCTAAGTGTCCACCATAGTGTCACTTGCCAGTTCCATTTTTAATGGTTCTGACCCACGTTGTTGCAATATATATCTTATTGCAGACTGTTCTGATGACGAGTGAGATTTTCGCTAAGGGTTTCGAGTCTTCAACCAACATGCTCGCTTGTGGCACATGATGATTATTGGGGACTCCATGAAGAATAATTTCCGCTGTTTACTCTGTTCACTGCTAGCTTTATGCTATGCAAATTGTAATGAATATTTTCTAAGTCTGGATCAGCGTTGTAATAAATTGATACTTTCTTGTGATATTACATCGTAAACTGAGTGTGCAAACGAATCGATCCAGGGATTTGCACTATACACAGGTATCTGCCATATTTTAAGTGCAGGTACATTACACGAGGCTTCTGCCCTGTAGAGGTTTTTCGCCTGGCGAGGAGGTCGTCTTGAGGGATCATTCTCGGATGCCTCCTCAGGCTTGCAGGGGCATTTCTTCCCTGTAGATTTTAGAGGGGCGAACCCAAACGCTTGTGTACGGTACAGAGGACTCGTGCGCGCTTATAGGTCCCCTCAGGCGTTCCTCGCGAGGAGAGTAAGTACCAAGGTGCTCTGTGGAGATAGCGTGTTTGTGGGAACTTGCCCTCCAGCCAGAGCTCGGATCCTTGGATTTTGTTGTGCTGCTGGTGTGTCATTTGAGGCACTGGCACCGTACTCAGCCCCCGCTCGTGAGGTGCGCATGTGGAGAGATATAAGCGCACATTTCAAAGAAGTAATGCGTAAATAAAACTCACCACCAAATATTACAAAATGGCACCGTAGCGCTAAGTTCACTTAGGAACGAAATTGTCTCATTATGCTTGGAGTTGCCAAGTTAATGTTTTGACCATGTCGAGGCATGGGGACCACCCATTAGTGGCAGAGACTCTCCACAGCCTGAGGTGGCTCGTTACATGGAGAGCTCGGAGGGTTAACCCTTGAGAGAACCTTTGGAGCTTGGAGGTTTAAGCCATGAGCTTCTAACCTCTAGAGACAAAAAATGCTTGGAGGCTGAGCCGTAAGCTGCCTCTTCCGCCAGATGTCTCCACGTGAAAATGATCACGGGCGTGACAATGATCACGTTTTTCTTTTTATCCTTCTGGAGACAAAAATGCTTGGAGGTTGAGTCGTAAGCTGCCTCTTCTGCCAGATGTCTTGATGGGACAATGATCACAGGCGTGACAATGATCACGGGTAGAACTTGCGTAGGTGCATGATGTTCCATGGGTTCTTGACGGGGATGCCATCTTGAGTCTCGAGACGAGCCGCACCAGGCCTGGCGATGTGGGTGACCCTGTAGGGACCTTCCCACATTGGTGACAGCTTGTGGAGGCCTTCCCTGGAGAGTATTCGCTTGAGGACGAGATCGCCTGCCTCCAGGCTACGCGAGCGCACATTGCGGCTGTGGTAGTGACGCAGGTCCTGTTGGTATTTAGCCGCCGGTAGGACGGTACGGCGTCGTAGTCCCTCGAGAAACATGAGGTCATCGTTGTGGAGGTCCTCTTGCTGGTCCACGTTAAAGGCAAGAACCCGTGGGGATCCATGCTTTATCTCTGTGGGGAGGACTGCTTTGGCTCCATAGACAAGGGCGAACGGTGTTTCCCCTGTAGTCTTGGGTGGCATTGTGCGGATGAACCAGAGCACCGAAGGGAGCTCACTGATACATCCCTTGCCGTGGCCCTTGAGGACGTCAAAGGTCCTGGTCTTTAAGCCCTTTAGGACTTCTGCGTTTGCTCGCTCGGCCTACCCATTGCTCTGCGGATGAGCGGCTGAGGCGAAGTAGAGCTTGATGCCCATCTTTTCACAGTAAGCCCTGAAGATGCCACTCGTGAATTGCGAGCCATTGTCGGTGATGATGCGGTTAGACACTCCGAAGAGGCAGACCAGGCCTCTGATGAATTTCACCGCCGTGCCTGTTGGAATTGTGCGCGTCGCCTCCACTTCGGGCCAATTAGTGAACTTGTCGATGGCCACGAAGAGGTAGCGATATCCCCCTTTCGCTGTTGGGAATGGTCCCAGGATGTCCAGACCCCAGACCGCGAACGGCCAGGAGAGCGGAATGGTCTGTAGCCCCAGCGCAGGTTGGTGGATTTGCTTGGCGTGGAATTGGCAAGCTTCGCATGCTTGAACGATGTCAGCTGCATCCTGAAGTGCTTGGGGCCAGTAGAAGCCGCTCCTGAAGACTTAGCCTGCTAGGGTGCGGCCGCACGAGTGGTGGCCGCACTCTCCGCTGTGGATGTCTTTGATCAGCATTTTGCCTTCTTCAGGAGGAACTCATTTGAGCACGACGCCATTTGGGCGCTTGCGGTAGAGATTTCCTTTGAGGATGCGGTAGGATTTTTCCTAGCGGGCGATTCGCTCCGCTTCAACATCTTCCTCGAGAAGGATTCCTTTGGCTTGGTAGTCTTTGATCTCGTTAATCCATCCTGTTTCGTGATGCGCCGCTATGAGCAACAGACGTTCCCCTGTAGGGGGCCCACAATCGGGAGCCCCGACTGTAGGTGGTGGCGGGAGCGCTTCGTCTGCGCTTGCGGGCATGGCCTCTTGAGGCTGTTTTATGGATGCCTTGACAAGTCTTTCTTCAAATACGCCTGACAGCTGAGCTTGCTTCTTTGACGCGCGCTTGGCAATTTCGCGGCCTCTTGATTTTCCTTTCTTGGGATGTGCATGAGCTCCATGCCCCTGAAGTGCTTCTCAAGCCTGCGGACCTCTTCAAGGTATGCAGCCATGTGGTCGTCCTTAGGCTTGTAGCTTTTGTTGGAGAAGTAGATAAGCAACTTGGAGTGGCCCTTGATTAGCAGATGCTTGATGCCCAGAGCGATTGCGGCACGTAGGCGCGCGAACAAGCCTTCGTACTCGCAATATTGTTGGAGATCTTGTCGATTCCGAAGCACAGCTGGACCACGTAATAGAGGTTGTCGCCCTTTGGTGAGGTCAAGACCACGCCAGCCCCACCGTGACGACAAGCGAAAGCTCCATCGAACTTCATGGTCCAGTGGCAGGGCATTTTGTTCCAGAGGGCTCTTATTCTTCTCCTAAAGGCTCTTTAGGGGCTAGATCAGTCCATTCGGCGATGAAGTCCGCCATCGCTCTTCCTTTGATTATTCTTGTGGTATCGAAGCGCAAGTTGAATGGCGGTAGCTCTATATTCCATCATGGGACATGATCTGTGGCGTTAGGGTTGCGCAGGATCTGTTCCAGGGGAAAAGAGGTGACCACCGTGATGGGGTGCCCCTGGAAGTAGTGTCGTAGCTTTCTTGAGGCGATGAGGAGCCTGACGAGGAGCTTCTGCTACATTGTGTATCACCCGGTAGTGTGCTGAAGATGTAGACTGGATGCTCGACAAGGGTTGTCAGTTTAGTCTTGGCGCACTCTGCCTGAGGAGGCTCTGTAGGGCCCTCAAGGGGGTTGGCCTATGGGGGCTCTTTAGGGCCCTCGAGGGGGTTGCCCTGTGGAGGTTCGTCATGCTCCCTGGCGAGATCGTCCTGTAGCGGTGGACTCGTGGCAGGCTCCGGATTTGGGCCTGGCGGTGGGTTTGCGGGGCCTGTTCCTGTGCCCAGCTCCTCGTCAGGCGGTTTTGGCTTTGGAGGTGGTTGCACTCTTCTTGTGGAGGACTGGCTCTTCCCTTTCTACCACAAGGACGACACTGGCAGTCTTTGGAGTGGCTGATAGATACAGCTTCAGGTGCTCGCCTGTCCTTGGGGCGACCATGACTGGTGGGCTGGTGTAGTGTACCTGCACTTAAAATAAGGCAGATACCTGTGTATAGTGCAAATCCCTGGATCGATTCGTTTGCACACACAGTTTATGATGTAATATCACAATAAAGTATCAATTTTATTACATCGATGATCCATACTTACAAAAAAAGAAAAATACAATAGTAGTGAGTCTCCATCACATTCATGTTGCCACAGGAGAAAACATGTTGGTTGTAGACTCGAAACCTTTAAACGAAACCTCACTCGTCATCTGTTCAATCTGCAATAAGAAAAATATTGCAACAATGTGGGTCAGATTCCATTAAAAATGAAGTCTGGCAACTAACACTATGGTGGACACTTAGAGGAATAACTCTAATAACCTATATGCTTATTTGGCTGGTGGAGTTCAAGGCTATTTTGCATAAAGCCAATTTGTCCTAACTCTTTGGAAACACTTTTCTTCTATTCGAGACATTCGTGGTATGACAACCACGATCTCATTCTACCCTTGTTCACCCATCAAGTTTTATTTCTGAAGTTGGAATGGTGAAATCCTCCGTTGACGTCCGTGATCAGCTGCTCAAATTGTCCGTACCGGGGACACGGCTAAGTACTTAGTTTTACACTCTGCAGAGGTTGTGCACGTTCACCATTGTACCCATTCAACCCAAACTATCCTTTACACACTTATAGTGATAAGGAAAAGGAGATGAATGAGACGAGATCTTTCAGAAGAATTTTCCCTCCCACCTGGCTTGACCCGTTCCACCTAACACCTTCTACATCTGCTTGTCAAGCCGGAGAGAGTCCACGCAACTTAGTTTATCAAGCCAGAGCCCATTGGCAATGGCTGCACTGAAGCAATCGTCACTCGGAGTTCTTCAGATTCCTCTTTTCCTGGGTGGCCATTCATAATTGTACGTACTCCAGTAACCATAGACATGGCCTGAGTAGCCACTCAACATAAACCATACAACCTCTTACCACCAAGGTGTTTCATTCTTAACTTAGTAGAATTTAGATTTTCACAAAACAACATTTGCATAGCATCAATAATTCTACTTAGTATTGCATAGGAACCTAGACACAGGAGTAAGGGATTTCTACACAGGATTAGCATAGCAATACTATCCTACACATGCTTATGTAAAAATACACTAAGTAATATATATAGAAAATAGTAGGAGGTTTATGAGGTGTGCCACTTGCCTTTGAATGATGTCTTTGCTCACAAACTCTTTTCAACGTAAGTCAGAACTCTATGTTCAATCTAAACAATATAGACAAGCAACAATACAACAATCAACATAAAACACAACGCATACAAACACATACATAATGAACAAACAAGTTTCATAAAACATAATATGTTTATGCATGATGTGCAAAATATTTCTAAGGACTAGAGATGCATGTCATGCTATGAAAATATTTTAAGTTATTGCAAGGCAATTAGGTTGGTCAAAAATTACCAAGGACTAAGGTCATAGGTCATAGGTTGGACAAAATAACTTCGTTATAAAACATCTTGAATAAGCACTCAAATGTATTAGTCATAATGTGCAAAAAAAGTTAGAGAAAATACTAAGTTTATACTTCAAGGTGATCAACAATTATTATCAACTCTTTGTAAATTGGATATTCACTATAGTGAGAGAGACAGACACCCGGCCAGCCACTTAAGTTGTGGAACAGGTCTCATGTACGTGGACATGTAAGGTTTGTCTCCAGGCCGCTTCATCTCACTATGCCGCTAGGATCCAACAAACTTCAAGATGGTAATAATATGATCAAAAATTGTTTATGTCTTAAGTGAAAGACAAGATTAGGAAAGAGGGGAAAGATAGAATGAAGAATGTAGAATCTTCTCCTTGCTTCATTTTATTCTTGATATGATGAGTTCACTGCAATTTTGTAGACTCGAGAAATATGAGGGAGGAGTTTTCCTATAAGAGGTATAACTATATAATAAAATAAGTTATGCATGAAATGCAATTTTAAATCACAAGAAACATCATACTAATTTTTGTGATATTTATAAAGTATGCATAAAGTTATAATTGCAATTTAATTAGTTTCTAATTTTGCAAAACATAATAAAAGGAAAACATATAGATTAAAGTTTTATGTGATTTAATTTTTTTATAACACAATTTTTATAAATGGTATAACTATGAAAACTTATATCAATTGAACTAAATTTATTGCAATTGAATTTACTCAAAAATAATATTTCTATCAAAACTTATATCAAAGTAGTCAAACTATTCCAATTAAATATATAACTATGAAATCATCCAAATACTACTCAAAATTATTTTATAACAGAGGCATCAAATTACAAATATTATAAAGTTTCTAAAAAAAATTATTTGCAATTTTCGAATTTATAGATTTAAAGTTGTGATAAATATACTCAAATTATCCATTTTAAATTTGAATATTTAAACTAAGTCAAATTTGAATTCTAACAGATCTAAAATATTCTACAAGTCGGGGGCTTTTAAAAAATATAAAATTTATCAAATTTGGATAAGTGGTTAAAAACTTATGAAAGTTTGAATATGTAGAGGCTTTTCTGCAAAACTGCCAATTAACTAAATCGAGAAATTCATTTTCCACGTCAGCGCTGACTGGCCTGCTGACGCGGAGCTGACGTGGCTGCTGACTGGATTAAGTGATTGGATCTGGGCCGTCCAGATCTAGATCTACGGTACAGATCTAACTGTACCGGTTCAAAAAAAAATTCTAATCTCAGCCGTTGGAAGGAGATCAGAGGGCTCAAAGTGGTTGACCAAAGGGTGGCGGCGCTCCGGTCGCCGGACTTGACGAAGACGGCGGCGCCGGCGTTGGGCGAGGACCGTTCTCTTCCTCCGGTGGTTGCCTCGATCCAGGGAGACGGCAAAGTGGATGGGCGAGGTGGCGGTTTCGATTGCGTCTCGCAGAGGCGCGGGGTCTTGGGCGGACGCGTGGTTTGCTCCGGCGAGCTCTGGTTGGGTTCGTCCTCGACGAAACAGCTGGGAAAACGAATAGGGGAGGACATCAGGAGGTGCGCACGAACTTGAGGAAGAGGATGGAGAGGTTCTCGGGATTTGGGGCGTGCTACCTTGGCCGGAAGGGAACAAATATGGCGGCAGCAACCAACGAGCTTCGGGGCGGCGCGCGAGCAGCCTAGTGGCGGGATTTCTAGGGTTTTGCGTGCGGGAAGAAGCGACGGAGCCGGGGTATTATATGGAGAGGGTCGGGGCATTGATTTCGGCCTTCATTGCGCGAATTGAAGAAAGGAAACTCCAGCGCTCGGGCGTGAAATCCGGCAAGAGGTTGAAGACGACCTCTCCCCTGACAGGTGGGTCCCGCCTGTCAGGGATTTTTCTTTTTCTTTTCTGTTTTTCTATTTCTTTCAGAACTTTTGATTTAAGAATCCAAATCAAGTCAAATAAATATCTAAAAATTTGTAATATTCTTACCTATGTTTTAAAACATTAGTGGGCATGTTTTGAAAACTTTTTAAAATTAATAATTTTGAAATATTCATAAAATGCAAATTTGCCCACTTAGGTCAAATTTGAAATTCATAATTTAATAAATTCATTTGGGTTTAAATAACATTTATGAAATTAGCAAAATCATATATGGTTGATATTAAGTTATTTAAAATTCATTTTTAGTAACCATTCACCTTTATTTTGGTATAATAGTAAAATAATAGAATATAATTTTTTTTAAGTAATAGGAAAAATAATGGTTTCAATTCAATTTTATTTTGTACACCATTATATTTTATATTAAGATAAATCATTTGAAACTCCATAAAACAACTTTGGAAAAGATTTTAAATTTAATTTATTTCTTATATTGGATATATATTCATGAAGATCAATTTATGATTGAGAATTAATGAAAGTAATTTAAGTTAACGAAATGCCTATTTGGATAATTCATTAATTTAAATCTATGAAGTTTTAAAGTTATAAACTATAGACTTGTAATTTGCAAAACTATGTTTGGAACTTAGTTAAAGAAAATGAAAACCAATTTGGCAAATAGATCATGTTTTAAATAGTTTAAAAGAACACTTCTAAATATTATTTTAATTTATGAATATCTATGGCTAAGTGGTTGAAATCAAATACTTATAAAGAAATTTTTTATTACAAGGAAATGATTTGAAATTTTGTAAAACATTTGTCAAGTTACATATTGAGGTTTAAAGAAATACAATGGATAATAAAATGTTTAATTTGAAACAACTTTTGGAAATAATGATAACTGAGATATTTGAAATATTAAACTCTTTCAATATGCTTGAAGTCTTTTATAGTTGGTTTTCTTATGCATTTTAATCTTTTATTTTAATCAAAACAAAAGTTTTAAATTTTAGTGATTTTTAAACATTCCAAAATATTGGGATGTTATAGCTGGTCAGGTACCTCTTCAAATCCTCAAATGCTTTTTCCGCTTCAGGAGTCCACTTGAAAGTGCCAGTTCTTTTCCTATCTCGAAGAACGACAGAGCTCTCTCGCCAAACTTGGAGATGAATCTACCCAAGCTGACCATGCAGCCTGCTAGGCGTTGCATATCCTTGATCCAGCGTGGAGGTTGCATTTCCTCTATGGCCTTGATTTTGTCAGGGTTTGCCTCTATGCCTTGGTGGGACACGAGGAAACCAAGCAATTTGCTTGAAGGCACTCCGAAGACGCACTTGGCGGGGTTGAGCTTGATGTTCACCTTGTGCAAGCTGGCGAAAGTTTCTTCAAGGTCCTTGAGGAGAGTGTTTCCCTCTAGAGATTTGACGAAATGTCATCGACATAACCCTCGGCATTTCTGCCCATTTGCTTGCCAAGTGTTATCCTCATTAGCATCTGGAAAGTGGCTCGAGCGTTCTTCAGGCCGAAGGGCATGCAGACATAGCAATACACACCGCAAGGGGTGAGGAAAGCCGTCTTCTACTCGTCTTCCTTAGCCATTTTTATCTGGTGATAACCGGAGAAGGCGTCGAGGAAGCAGAGGAGGTCGCAGCCTGTCGTGGAGCCCACAATCTGGTCGATTCTTGGCATCGGATAAGGGTCTTTGGGGCAAGCCTTGTTCACATCAGTGTAGTCGATACAGAGGCGGCCTCCCCCGGCGGGTTTTGGGACGACCACGCCGTTGGAGAGCCAAGAGTGGTGTACGACTTCGCGAACGACATTTGCCGCCTTTAGCTTCTCGACCTCTTTGACGATGAATACTTGCTTCTCGGGGGCTTGCTTTCTTGCTTTTGCTTGATGGGGCGTGCGTTTGGACACACGGCTAAGTGGTGCTCGATCACGTCCCTCGGTACACCGCACATATCTGACGGAGTCCATGCAAACATGTCAGAGTTTGCCTGGAAGAAGGCGATGAGCGTGCTTTCCTATTTGGGAGGCAGCGCAGCGCCAATGGTGACGCTAGCCCCCAAGCCTTCAGACCCCGAGCTGCTGGAGCTTAGAGAGACTTTCTTTGTAGCGGCTGGCTCCTGGGAGAACAAGTGCTTCTTCTTCTTGGGTCTCTCGAGAGGCTCCATGTCCTCGTCTGTAGGGAACACCATGGCGGCTGCCTTGTAGGCTGTCTCGACAGCGCGCGTACCATCCAGGACATGTCCACGGATGGTGATTGTGCCAGCGCTACCGGGGATCTTGACCATGTTGTAGGCATGATGCGTGACGGCCATGAATTTCGCGAGGGCGGGGTAGCCGGATGGCGTTGTACGGCAAGCCGATGTGCGCAACATCGAAGTCGATGTTCTCGGTGCGGTAGTTTTCCTCGCTGCCGAAGGTGACGGCAAGTCTGACCTGCCCTAGAGGCTCGATCGAACCGCTGGTGACTCCCGTGAAGGGCCTAGAGGGCATGAGCCGCTCGTAGGGCACTTGAAGCGCTTTGAGCGTCTCAATGGAGATGACATTCAAGCCTGCTCACCATCAATGAGTGTCTTGGAGACGACGATGTTGTCGATGGTGGGGCTGCAGACCAGCGGGAGGGTTCCAAAAGTCTTGGTGGACTTGGGGTGGTCCTGAGCGTCGAAGGCGATGGTGTACTACGACCACTTGAAGGGCCTGGAGGTCTCGAGGCTGGGAGGGCGGCATTGAGCTCGCGAGCGAACTTCTTGAACTGATTGTTCGATTTGGGCGCCGGTGCCCACGGAGGATGCAGGCAATGGCGCCTCTTGGAGCTTGATAGCCTCCATCTTCCTCGTCAGGGAGGTTCCCGTTCCTCTCTGCAGCGTTGGCCTGATTGCCAGATGGTTTCTTGTAGCCCTCTTGCGCCCGCCTCCGCGGTAGCCACGGCCTCGACCGCGGCTGCCGCTGCCCTCTACTTGTTCGCGCTCCTTGCTCAGCCTCTTGAGGTCGAAGCAAGTCTCTGTAGAGTGGCCGCGCATGTTGTGGTAGATGAAGAACGAGCGATGGTCGTCCTTTCTCTCTCCAGGCTCGGGAGGGTCCCTGCGGGTGCCCTTCGCGTCAGGCTCTGCCGCGAGGACCGCAATGGCCTTCCGCTTGGGCTCCTCCTTCTTCTTACTCCTGGAACCTTCAGCGTCCTCCTCCCCTCTCGAGGACATCTTGATGAAGAGGAGTCCCTCTTCAGCCTTGGCGCAGTTGTCCGCCAGGTGGAACAGCTTCACCACAGAGGTGAGCTTGTCGTGGACACCCAGCTTCTCGAGCATCCTGCTGTTCGTGACAGCCTCACGGAAGGCGGCGATGACTTGAGTGTCGGGGATGTTCGGGATCTTGTTGCGCACTTGGCTGAAGCGCTGGATGTACTTGCGAAGGGTTTCATCCTTCTTCTGCACCACTGCGCGAAGGTCATTGTGGGTGAGCGCGCGCTCGTATGTCCCCTTGAAGTTGGAGACGAACTGCTTGCAGAGCTCCTCCCAAGAGTTCACAGAGTTCTCAGGGAGGTTTAGGAGGCACGACAGCGCAGAGTCACGAATTGCGTGGGAGAACTAGTTGGCCATGACCTTGTCGTCTCCGCCTGCCGCCTGGATAAAGGATGTGTAGAGCTGTAGGAACTCGATGGGGTTGCTGGAGCCGTCGTAGCCCTTGGGGAGAGCCGGCCTGAACTTTGGGGGCCATACCACGCGGCGCAGGGAGCGGGTGAACGCCATGTAGCCCTTGGCGTACGTGGCGACCCCGTGCTGCAGCGCGCTGCGGTTCTGCTGGCCCGCCTCGCCGATTTCTTCCACGAGCCGGTCTTGGCGGTTGCGCTGGAGCTCCATTCCCACACGCGAGTCTGGTGCGGTGCGCTGCACGATCAGGCAGTCATGAGGCGAGGACGCGTGGGAGGCAGCCCTCTGCGTCGCAGCCGGTGCAGGCCTTGGTAGAGGCGGAGGTGCGTCTGGCGCAGCCGTGCCCGCGAGGGAGTGGTGCACGACGGACTGCGACGGAGCGTGGCGAGTCATGGCGATGCCGACAAGGTGGTTGAGGCGCTCCAGCCACTGCTCGTGGGCCTCAGCGGTAGGCTGATAACGGAGAAGTTCTTCACCCATGAGCAGTGCAGTGTGCGGCGCGGGGTCCGTCCTTCCTGACCGGAGCCGCTCGGGCGTCGCGTCGGGTGCGACGACTGCGCGTCCTCCTGGTGCTCGGAGTTGTGCTCGGGCTCTTCCACACGAGGGCCTGAGTTGGCGCGCTTTTCACGGCGGGGTCGCCCCCGTCGTGCGCGCGTGGCCGTGGCGCCGGGCGTGAAGCTTGCTCCTTCAGGTGCGCGCCGGTTGGCGCGGGCGGCGAGAGTAGCGCGGGTGTTCGCCATGGCGCGGAGGCGGCTCGAAGGTCGTTGACGCGCCTCAATCCCCTACCTGGCGCGCCAAATTTCTGGTTGTGACTCCCACGAAACAGGGGTGGTCACTCCCTGAAGAGTAGTTCGTGAAGGGGATTGAACACGGAGGTCAAGACCCTCGAGAGGCATGACGACGGTGCTCGCCGGGCTTGGAGAGGAACACCCACAACAGAGATAGACGCCACCCCGTGCCCAGGTTCACGGCCCTCAGGAGGAGGTAAAACCGCTACTCCTGCTTGTCAGTATTGCGCTGTGGAGGATTACAGTACAACTGAGCTTGACGAAAGCACACTTGAGGTGGTTCGTGCGTGGGGAGGGAAGTAATGGTCTTCTTCCTCCTCCAGCCGAAGGCTAGTCTACTTGGTTGAGCTAGAGTTTACAAGTGTTCTCCAAGAAATTGGCCGACCCCTCTCTACGGTGGAGGTCTTGCTCCTTTTATAGGCGCCGCAAGCATCTCCCTTGCGCTTGGCGTCCAAGGTGGGCTCCCACATGGCAGCGGCGTGGAGGAGTTGGAGTCCAACGCGGCAAAATCCTTCATGGACGCGGTCCATCGTTTATAAAGTGTGGCACGGTGGCCGACAGGCTGCAGACCGCGCAGAACGGCTCGCAGGGGTTGCAGTCTTTGAGGTGGAGCCCACGATGACGATCTTCTTTGAGGGTTGCCTAGTGAAGCTGCCTTATCGCCAAAGAGGAAGGTACTGGCTGTCTTGGCACTGGCAGCGCAACTTTATTGACTCCTTTATCACCAAAACGGCAAAGAGAGCGCCTGCGTCACTCTGCGGATATGGCAGAGGCCTCAGGGGGCCTGTGGAGGGATTTTTGTTGACTTCCCGACAGGCGCATATCGCCTCAGGAGGGTCTCTTGAAGCGCAGGTCCTCTTCAAGCCTTCGCTTCCTCTTCAGGCCCTCAAGAGGATTTGCCTCTCGAGGGTCTCTCCAAGCGGTGGCTTGGTCCTTAATCGTTTCGTCTGATCAGCCCGCGAGCGAGGCCTGGGGAGAGTGGGCCCTTCATACCCTAGTCTCCACTGGGTCGTCAGTCTTACAATCAAAGCTATGCAAGAAGTAGTAATTGCCACACAACAGATGATCATGGAGCTATAAGTATATGAAAGCTCTCCAATGGAACTAAAGGGGTGCACCCAACTTGCTTGCTGATGAAGACCTAGAGCACTTTTGAGGAGGCTCATCATTGGAATATACAAGCCAAGTTCTATAGTGTAAAGTTCCCCACATAGTTATGCAACTAAGACATGAAAACTTTCTCCTATGGAATAAAAGTGCTAAACATGAGCACAAATGATGATCATAAACGATACGGTGCTATAACATGAGCACATGTTATTATTATAAATGATATGGTGCTATAACATGAGCACAAGTGTGTGATAAAGAATAGTAATACTACCCCCTTCTTTATTTCTTTCTTTCCTTTTCTTTTTTTTCTCTTTTTTCTATTTTTTGTTCCACTTTTCGATGGCCTCCGTGGCTCTTTTTACTTTTAGGGGCAAGCATCCTAATATGATATATGATATATGAAAACATACTAATGATGATAAGACAACATACTGATGATACAAGTATATAATATGAATGTGCCATAAAATGCATATGACAACGGTGCATCTGCCAGGGTAGCAGGTTATGCAATGATCTAGCATGACATGGGTAAAACCACACATCAGCTTTATAGAATCACGCAAAGCAATATATAAGTAATGAATGACAACAAGTCATGTAATGTAAGATGGATGTTGCATGCCAATATATCTCAAAACAGCTATAGAAATACTATAGTAGGTAGGTATGATGGATGTTTTGAGAGAGATATTTGACTTATGTGTAGGAGAACAAGATGAAGATCTCCCACGAGTTTGGATGTACCCGCAAAAAATGCACCAACTCTCAGTGTGAGAAAGGGCAATGCAAAGTACCGAAGAGTCTAGCAATATGGGGCTGTAAGTGCCATGAAAACCGTAGTTTTAGAAATGACAAGTAAAGAGATTCCAAATAAAAATATGATCTTACAAGGCATAATGAAAATTACTCCTAGGGGTGCTGTGGGAAATGAACAAGTCACTGTTGGGGACCAGACCGTAGTGCATAACATAAAGTCATTACGGTTGCTTTAGGCAAATAGAAGGCATATACCATTATGCAGTCAACTGGAAATTTAAGTGTGGCACAGTTTCAAGTTTTCCTAGACCAACCATTTATCATTCCACTTTACAAGACCATCATGTTTACCATTAAGGAAATTAATATCTCAAAACAACATCAATGATTCAAGTGACACAATTTAATGATCTACAAGACTATGTATCTTTTAGTTATATCATCTACCACAATTAGCATTTTCTGTTCTCAACCAAGCACCAATCAACTTATTTAAAAGATAAACTCTCCAAGTAATTAAACAATTAGCATAATCTCCAAGTAATTAAACAAGTAATTATGTATCTTTTAGTTATATCATCTACCACAATTAGCATTTTCTGTTCTCAACCAAACACCAATCAACTTATTTAAAAGATAAACTCTCCAAGTAATTAAACAATAAGATACGAGAGTATGACAAAGCTAACAACTATTGTAAGAGATGCATGAAAAACAAGAGCTAGAAAGCAAACAATAACATGAAAAGAATGCTCAACGAATATAAGTGAAGACTACGAGTATTCATAAGAAAAAGCGGAGCGTGTCTCTCTCCCACACAAAATAATGCTAGGATCCATTTTATTCAGAGAATGAAAAAAACAAAAAAAAAACAAACGCTTCAAGCAAGCACATAAGATGCACTAGTGGAAGAAGGCTTATAGGTGTGATGCCCCTTTGTGGCGCACGAGTATCCCATGCGCCACAGAAAAGATTTAGTGGCGCACCAAACCAATGCACCACAAACATCTGTGGCACACACAAAACTAATGCGCCACAGAAAGTTGGCCTTTTATGGCGCACCGTGAGACATGCGCCACAGAAATAGGGTGGGACCCACCATGCATTTCGAATTTTGAAATTCTGGACACTCTCTGTGGCGCACCAGGCCCATGCGCCACAAAAAGATGCACATTCTGTGGCGCACCAAGGCCCATGCGCCACAAAAAGCAGACAATTGGTGGCGCATTGTTGGGGGTGCGCCACAGAATTCCAACATTCTGTGGTGCATGGTCCTAGTGCGCCACAGAATGTACCTGTTTGTGTGGCGCACCTGCCCATGCGCCACAAAAAAATGGTTGATGCGCCACAAAATGTGAACATGGGACCACTTAAGCATTCAATGCACAAAAAACTCAGATTCATTAGCAACCTTTCCTCTTCCCTCACCAACACGATTTTCTCCTCTTTCTCACCCAATTCCCCCCCATTCTTTGTCCATGATTCCTCCATTTCTAGAAGGTTAAAACCTATTTTGTTCCATAGAGATTGCTTAGTACGAGAGGGGGCATCATATATCAACTCTCCTCCTCTTTTTTTCCACTAATTTCTCTCCAAACAAACATCACACGATCACCGTCTCGGAGGAGCTCCAATTTTAGGTGAGACATCCATCTTCTCCTACTTTTGTTGTGGCCGGTATGCATGATTGTGTTGTGTGGTATGGCATCGGTTTTTGGCCCTTTGCATGTGGCGGTGTATGTGTGGACACATGCACATATATGCATGTTTGGTGTTTTTGTTGTCTCTTGCGCTGGCGTGGTGCATGTATATGTTTGCCGAAATGTTGATTCATTTCCATTTCGGCACATTTTTGCATTACCCATACGTCCGACTATTAGGAGAAGTCATGGCAAAATTTTCCGTTGAAAATGCATGTGTGTGTATGCATGTGCGTGCATGTGTGCATGTGTGTTACAGTTGTAAATAAAGTATACTCTCGTTTCTCGGTTGTGTGTTTTATGTAACCCGTGTAGGCAACCATGGTCGTCATGATGAGATCCGGTCAAATTACTAAATACAAGGAAGAAGCAAAGGCGGAAATGATTAAGTCCAACAAGCGCCAAATAAGATGTCCTTGTCGAAAATGCAAACTCGAGAGGTGGATCGACCCTGATTTCGGACAATTGGAGGATCACTTGTTGAGGCACGGATTCATGGTAGGATTTAACGAGGCACCGACACCGCCAGCAGCAAATGCGCTTGGACATGAAGAAGGAGATGTGGGAGGAGTACATCATGACGTCAGTGGACAAGATGATGATCATGATGACCATGGGGGAGATGGCGGTGGAGAAGACACGAACACAGAGAACACCCTAATGTCGGCCTTACGGGACCCTTATGTTCAAGAACTGCTCCTCCAGGAGACAAAACCAAACTGGTGCAAATGGAGATCGACGGGAAGACTCCGTTGTATCCTGGGTGCCGGACACAGGATACGCGCTTGCAAGTAACGCTTGATGCTCTGGAGATGAAGGCGCAAAGCAAATGGACCGATGTGAGCTTCACGAGAAACCTGAAATTCATCCACGATCGACTTCCCGAGGGGAACACATTGCCAACAAGCATCGATGAGGCCAAGAAATTCGTGTGCCCACTTGACTTACCGCACGTTAAATACCATGCATGCATCAATGATTGTGTAATTTATCGTGGCGAGTACAAGGACATAAACAAATGTCCGGTGTGCGACATAGGACGGTACAAGGGTGTGAACAAGAAAGTTCCTCGAAAAGTGGTATGGTACTTTCCTATCACTCCCCGTCTGCAGCGGTACTTTGTGGACCCTAAGGAAGCAAAGCTCATGCATTGGCACGCGGATAGGGAGAAGCCCGAAGAAGATCCAGAGAAGGGAAGAATCCTTTCACACCCTTCAAACGCTAGCCAGTGGGAAGCATTGGACGCCTTTCAAAATTTCGGAGGCGACGCACGGAACGTCAGACTGGGTATGAGCACCGATGGACTCAATCCGTTCGGGAACCAGAGTAGCACGCACATCACCTGGCCCGTGTTTGTATGGACTTACAACCTTCCACCTTGGTTTTGCACGAAGCAAAGGTACATAGACATGAGCATTCTCATCCAGGGGCCGAAACAACCGGGTGTCGACATACATCTTTATCTCACGTTGTTAAAGGAGGAGTTAGCCACGTTGTGGGAGATGCCAACCTGTAAATGGGATGCCTACACTAGAGAATATTTTGACATGAGAGCCGCCTTGTTCACGACGGTGCATGACTATCCTGGTTGCTCGTACGTATCGGCCCAGGTAGGCCACAGATTCTGTGCATGTGTCAGGTGCATGGATGGGACCCCGCATCTACAGCTACCAAGGGATGGGTCTTCGAAAACTGTGTACCTAGGTTCTCGATGGTGGCTTCGCATGGATCACCCATGGAGGAAACACGGTGACCTTTTCAATGGTGAACACGAGCTCGAAAGCCCCCCGCGCCAGAGGACCGGCACTGAAATCGACGAGCTTTTGAGAAATTGGGAGGAGTGCCCTGCTCCTGGAAAGAAGCGACCGAGGGTTGATCCCCTCCTGGGTGTATGGAAAGCGAGGTCTGTTTTTCACGACTTGCCGTACTGGAAGGTCCTTAAATCACCCCATAGCCTAGATATGATGCACATTACGAAGAATTTCACCGAGAGTCTACTTGGCACTCTTTCCAACACGCCGGAAAAGTCCAAGGATGGGACAAGAGCAAGATACGATCTAAAATGGCTTGGCATCAAGGAAGATCTGCAGGCACCCGATAGTGATGACGATGACGATGACAAGGATGATGATCAAATGGAAGGAACTCAAGGTCGCCGCAAAAGGGCAAAGAAGAAATCGTTGGTGCTTCCCGCTACCTGCTTCACAATGAGTCTGGAAGAGCTCGGGCAGTTCTATAAGTGCCTCGTAGGAGTCAAATTTCCGGACGGTTACACGGGGAAGATCAGCAGGTATCTAGACCCAACGAAGAAGAGGTTCAGTGGTATGAAGTCTCACGATTGTCACGTGCTGATGACGTAGATAATTCCCGTTGCGATCCGAGGGATAATGGATGAGCATGTCCGAGATACGCTGCTTGCGCTATGCAACTTTTTCGATGTCATCAACAGGAAGTCGATCGGCGTGAAGCAGCTCGACAGACTACAGCAAGAGATCGTGCTGATACTATGTGAGCTCGAGATTTACTTCCCGCCTTCATTCTTTGATATCTGCGTACATCTCCTTCTCCATGTAGTTGAGGACATCAAGCAGCTCGGACCTACGTTCCTGCACTACATGATGTCGTTGCAAAGGCAGAACGGTGTCATGAAAGGATACATTCGCAACAGGGCCCGTCCGGACGCAAGTATGGCGAAGGGCTTTCTAACCTACGAGTGCATCCCTTTCTGCCAGAATTATCTAAGCACCGAGAACGAGGATGTTGGTCTGCCCACCAGGAAGCACCTCGGCAGGCTAGGTGGAGTTGGTCACCGCGAGGGCTCGCGCTCACTCTTTGTGAGCGTTCATGGTCGAAGAGAAGACCTCGACAGGGCTCACCGTGTCGCTCTACAACACTTATAATTGACCGAACCTTGGGTGGAGGAGCACAAGAGCTTAATGGAGCATAATTACATGGAACTGGGGCGGCAGAGGAAGAATGGAGACATATCCAAACATCACAACTCTAGCTTCACATGTTGGTTCAAGGACAGGCAAATATTTCAAGCAGCGAGCCAAACGCCATCTACGAAAGATGAAAAACTTATATTCTCATTATCACTGGGCCCTAGACAGAACGTAAGGACCTATCAGGCGTACGACATCAACGGTGACACATTCTACACCGAGGAAAATGACAAGAATAGTGAATTTTAAAACTCAGGAGTAACTATGCTATCCTACGGTCATGACGAGGCTACTATCAAGGAAAAATTCTTTGGAAGGATCGAGGAGATATGGGAGCTCAACTACTGTGGAGAGTTGGTGCCAATGTTCCGTGTAAGATGGGCCAAGGACGTCGTGAAAGAAGGCCGGTATTTCACCACCATGGTAATTCCCGATGCCAAATCGAAGAAAGTCTTCGCGAAAAACGAGCCATGGGTACTCGCTAGCCAAGTTGAGCAATGCTTCTTCATTACCAACCCGTCAAAGCCTAGCCCTGCCATGGGTACCCCTCCGGACCAGCTGGTGACCCCGCCGGCCAACACCGCTTTCGAGCCGCCGCTTCATACTATGCCACAGGCGGCACCCCCTACCGAGGCACAGGAGCCCCCCATGCAAACTCCGGCGCCAAAAAATGAGACGCCCGCCGCCGGCGCCATTGTATCAACATTAGAGGAGCTCAACGCAGTCGACAAGGTAACTAACTAGTTAGTCCACGACATCTTCTATAATTAATTATGCCTTTGATGACTGCCATCTCATGATGCCCACCAACATGCATATGTGTTCACTCTCAGGACACGATTTGCACACTCCTGCATAAGGTAGGGGCCGGCGGCGAGTTGGTGTATGTTTCCTAGGGCACGATCATACAACCAAAGGGTATCCTAATGCACAACCAATGCATGAACCCGGCTTTGCTGAGAATCCAGTTGGATGATTCAACACATCAGTTTCCCAATGCAACCTGCGGGAGCCGACGCGGATGAGCAGATGGTTCTTGGAGCCTGCCTCCAATGGCTCATGGAATGGCCGAAGAGCCAATTTCGTCTTGGAGGGCCTAGACGCACCTCCGGCGCCACCTCCAAGCCGCACGAAAGGTTAGCCGGCCCTCTATCATTCGGCCCTCGGCGAGGCCGCCACATATACCCGTTTTGAACGAGCCGGTGCCACAAGCACCCGTTGCCAGGACCCGGAAGGAAGCGCCGGCGGTTGTCGCCACCACAAGCCGGCACCAAATACTCTTAGGAGCGTCTGCACCGCAAAAACAAGACAAAGGCAAAGGCGATGCACCTCAACTTGAAGACATCAACGAGGATCATCATGATGATGATATGAATGATGAGGACGTTGATGGCTTCCTCAACACTGGCGCCTTTGATGGTTCGTGCATGCCTGCTTTGGATGAAGAAGAATTCCGCGGCCCCCGTAGTATGCCTATTCGTCCCACTTCATGCTCGCAACGCCTAAACTTTCATGGTTTATCTCAAGAAACGCCTCCGGAGGCCGGCGATAAAGTTGAACCGGCTAACATTTTCAGCCCTGCCACACTGCATAAGTCGATTCATGTTGTGCAATCCCCATAGAAGAAGAAGAAGCCCATGAAGAGAAGCAAACAAGGTACCTCTTCAAGCCAGCCAGCTCCTAAGACTGTCCAGGATGAACGAATGGTTCCACGACGTCGTGATGGCTTGACCCGAATGCATGAAGCTGGTAAACCGATACTGCCTCCGAAGCTGCTCTGCGTCGCACAAGGATCCATGAAATCTTTGCATGATGCTATCTTGATGCTAGAGGGCATGCTTCTTAAAGACAAGGACCCAAATTACCCCGTCTTCACGTGCATGGTGCCAAAGGGCGTGAACTTCGTCGATGAAGCCCCGGCGGATTTGTTCTTTATAGCCTTCGAGGACATCTTCAAGTTCTTTCACGGTAGATGGCTGGACTATAACTTGGTACGTCTATACGTGCTCAATCTGGCGATAAAGAACAAGAGAGAGGCAAACACGTACGTCGCGGTAGTGGATCCATACTACATGCGTGACAACCAGCTATGTGAAGGATCATCGACACGGGTCAGGGCGAGGGAGTACCTACAAAGCTTCATGTTGAATAACATAGGCAAATACAACCATCTTGTGCCTTTCTTTTGCAAGTAAGTACACATCCGCTCGTCAATGTCGGAACTTATGTTTTCGCATAGAGTCATTCCATTGCTTATCATTAATTTCCTACATTCCATTTGAATTACGTTAAGGAGTGACCAGCACACAGTACTCATTGGACGTAAACACGAGGTGGTCCATTGACACTTATTTTGACTCGGGGAGTTTGGTTATAACGAAAGACTACACAAGAATAAAGGGTGTTCTCGATGAGTCTCTCGAGCTCTACGCCAATAATGGAGGCACCTTCCAAAAGAACTGTGAATTCTTCAACAAGAAAAAGAAGCACAAGTTCAGGCATGTCACCGACTTCGCTTGCATCAAGGAGGCCTCTACCAGCGTGAAAGAGGTGTTCTACGTCATCCATCATCTTAAAGGGTATGTCCAGGAAGCTGATAACATGACGTTTCCAGTAGGGCTCTGGAAATGGATTGGAAATGCGGGGTAAATCTCTGATGCTGAGCTTACATAAGACTTCCATCGCACCCAGATGAAGTTATCACATATCATCCTCGAAGATGTCATGGCTACCGAGGGCTGCCTACGCTACCCTAGAGGTAGGATGTATTACAAAACTGCGCCTAGCTAGCTAGATAATGTCTATGCGCAAGAAGTGTTTATTTTCTTTATTGCTTTATATACATAAATTATTCACTCTGTTTATCTTATTAACTGATACTTACCAATCCATCTCCAGAATTGACTAAGTTGGAGATCGAAGAACGTCTAGCATCGCAGCAGGACACGAGGACGTGGTTGACGAAGGAACTCTACAAACCGTTCCCGGCGCCGACGAAGAACTAGCTAGGCTACACGTGATCGTGCTCTCCTGCTGATTTCGCTTATGTGTACTCCATTGATAACTATATGTATGAAATGATGAACTTTTCTATTTCGAGCACCATTTGTATCATGACTTATGTAAGATTCGGCACTAAGTACTCTTATTACTATATATATATATGTACATCTTGGGCTCAAATGAATGTGAAATGTCTGTTCTAATTTATGTACTGGTTAAATATATATGTGCCAGATTATAATGTAAATGTATAAATCCTTTATATATAACTATATTTGTACAGCAGGATTTTTTTTCGAATATTGCTGTTATTTAGTCAGTGGCACATGGCTTATTTTTTTGTGGCGCATATAATTCTGTGGCGCACTACAACCAGGTGCGCTACTGAGATATTTCTGTGGCGTAGCAGAAAGGATGCGCCACCGAATTCTCAAAATTTCCGTGGCCATCGAGGGGATGCCCCACATAAATATATTTTAGTGGCGAGATAACTGTGGCACACCCCCAATTTTTCTGGCTGCGCCACAGAAAGGCTAAAGGGTGCGCCACAGGTAGCCCTTTTTCCACTAGTCATGTGACGGAATTAAATTATAGTTTCACTAGAAAGGACCTGATAGTTTGTTGATGAAGAAGGGGATGCCTTGGGCATCAAAAAGCTTTGAAGCTTGAGACTTCTTGAAATATATTGGGGGTGAACCACCGGGTCATCCCCAAGCTTGGGCGTTACTATCCTCTTGATCACATTATATCATCCTTCTCTCTTGATCCTTGAAAACTTCCTCCACACCAAACTTAGAGTAATTTTATTAGAGGGTTAGTGCACAAAAAATTATGATATTCTGTAGAAACACAATTGCTACCAATGCTACTAGACATGAGCTACAGCTACTGATACTTCATAGGATAAAAAGATCTAATCAAAATAGCAAAAGAGGCATTGCAAAATAAATGGCAGAATTTGTCAAAAAACAGAACAGTCCGTAAATACGAATTTTTTCGAGGCCCTTAACTTGTTCAGATCAGAAAACTCAAAACTAATGAAAGTTTCATATATATCTGAGGATCACGAACAACAAAGGGCAGATTTTTTCTGACGTTCCAGTGAGGAGTTATGAATTTAACGGTGGACTGCACAAAACTGTTTATGCGCAGGAATCCAAATTTAGCATCAACTTTCAACTAGAAGCTTAACTGGACACAAGAATGCAATAAAATAAAGATACAAAAGAATTGGTACAGATTTAGGACAAGTCCTTGACACAAAGGTTGCCTCCCAAAAGCGTTTACTTTAATGTCTTTTAGCTAGGCTTGATAGTTATTATGATGCTCTCATAAATATAGAAAAGGAATCGAAAGGAGCATCAAGAAGCAAATTCAAAACACATTTAAGTCTAACCCACTTCCTATGTATAGTAATCTTGTACACAAATCAATCCACAAATAACAAAGTGACAAGCATAGGAAGATAAAACAAGAGTAACTTCAAAACTTTTAGCATATAGAGAGTTGTTTTAGTAACATGAAAACTTCTACAACCATATTCAGTAGTAGAAATAAATTCAACCATATAACCACAAGAATTATTCAACTTAGATAATATAGGCACATATATAGGATCATTAAATTTATTTTGGAATTCATGAGCATGTTTTCCTCTTTCAAAATAGTTATAAAGATCAATATCAAGTTTAAGATCATGGTTGCAACAACGATTGGAACTAGAGACAATTGCAAACCACATAAGTATTTCTCAACATAAGAAAATTTCTCCTCCATTTTATAATTAGGAGAATTCAATAACAAAGTAGGACTCTCATAAGTAAGAGTACCATCACAAGCAGCAATTATATCATTTTTATCATTCCATGAAGAAGTAATAACTTCTAAACATAGAGGATTATTGATAAGCATATGACTATCATCTAAAGCATTATCATATATAACATTGGAGACCAAATTGTTACTTCTGCTATTTTGTTTTGTTGTGTCAAGGAGCATGTTTTTTTTAAATTTATCAAAACTAGATATTTCAATAGAATCCTGACATTCATCAATATAGCATTCTTCCTCCTTACGTAGGGACTGAGGGCAATCAGATAATGTAAGAGTTAAAGAGTTACTATCATTAGAAGGTAGATCCTCCTTTTGTTCTTCACCCTCCTCCTCTTTTTCATCTAATGAGCTTTCAAGTTCAATAATTTCTTCTTCTACATGTTCCTGCAAGACAACAGTTTCTTCTATCTGAGGATATCTTTTCTCAAGAAATTCAACAAAATAAGGATTATCATTATAATATTCAAGACACTAACCAAGTATAGCATAATTCTCAGTTTTACAAGAGGCATCATCATTTTGAATATAACCAGCAATTTCATAGGCACCCTTAAAAACAACAAATTCTTCAATTTGTTCAAGATTACCAAATTCATAATTTCCTTTAGCATAAGCAGCCAAGGTTTCATTATTATTATAATCACATTAGAAAGGGAGCTGTCTATGCCTTCTACAACAAAAAGATTTATTAAAGCAGTAGGATTCATCATATGTAGAACACAAGTTCTTAGAAAAATAATTCAATCTACTTATTTGTTCCCGTAAATATTTTCCCTTTTGAGACAAGTGGTATTCCCAATAAGATTTTGTTTCAAAGAGAGTAGACATTGATAGCAAATAAATAACTAGACATAATAACAAACCGAAATAAACATATAAATGCAAGTAACTAAGTTTTTTATTTTTGATATTAAGCAAACAAGACATTAATAAAAATAAACTAAGCAAGACAATAACAAAAAAAGATTGAAGTGCAAAAACTCCCCTCACAGAAGAATGCTCAAATCCCTGGTAACGGTGCCAGATATTCTTTATGCTAGCGGGCGTGTGGTTGGTGAACCCCAAGAGGAAGGTGTGAAGTAGTGCAGCAACAAGATTTCCCTCAGTTATGAAACCAATGTTTATCGATCCAAGAGGAGATGAGAATTCCCCCGAGGTTGTTGGCGGCACTGTTTACGATTACCAACGTGGAGCCTCCACACAAACAATCAAAGTATTTTTTCCGAACTCAACGGTGACGGTGTTAATCCCACCGGCTTGCTGTAACAAAAGGATTAAACGTATGTGTGGAAGAAAGATGTTTGTTTGGAGAAAGTAACAGTTTTGTAGTTGTGGTTTTATCAGATTAAAGAGAAGGACCGGGGTCCACAATTCACTAGTGGTGTCTCTCCATAAATAATAATAACATTCATTCATGCGTGGTTAAAATATTACAGCTGGGCAATTGATAGAATAATGATGAGAAAACCAATGCATATACTAACGTTATGATGTCTAGTGTGAGATTCATTCGGGCATTACAACAATCTACATAGACCATTCCAACCGCATCTATGACTAATAATCCACCTTCCGGTTAGCGTCTGCACCCCTTTCAGTATTAAGTTGCATGCAACAGATTGTCGCCTTAGGCACTGTGTGTAAAGTAAGTAACATCATCCTTAGACAAAGTACTATTGTTTTATCCCTACTAACAACGGTACATCTACAACCTTAGAGCTTTCTGTCACTGCCACAGATTTAATAGAGACAAAAACCAACTATCGAGCATAAATACCCCCCTCTTGGAGTTACAAGCATCTACTTGGTCAAAGCACACACGGGTAACTGAGAGCATGCAACATCATTAAATAGCACACACGTGATATATTATGAACAAATAACTTTAAGGTGAAGCAAGCAAAACTTTCAATGATATAGTACTAGATAGCAATCAACTGTGCAAAGTAGATATTAAAGATGATTTAAGCTTCAAGCACAACAATATAATCATCTAATGCTTCCAACAAACATGACAACTTAATGAAAGAATCAAGTCAAACAATATCAATATGCATAGAGAAGATCAATATATTATTTGTTCAAAAGAAACAAGTAAGTGTTCAACGTTGGTTCCTGGCAGCAAGATGTTATGGCTAAGAGAATATTAACGGAGGTTTGGAAGGCCAACGGAAGAAAGGCTCACAAAGCTGTAGATGATCATTAGACAAGAGAAAGTCATAATATCGAAGCTATGCAAGGAGAAGTGATTGCCATACAACGGATGCACATGGAGCTATAAGTATATGTAAGCTCTCCAATGGAACTAGTAGGGGTGCATCCAACTTGCTTGCTCACGAAGACCTAGAGCACTTTTGAGGAGGCTCATCATAGGAATATACAAGCCAAGTTCTATAGTGTAAAGTTCCCCACATAGTTATGCAACTAAGACTTGAAAACTCTCTCATATGGAGTAAAGGTGCTAAACATGAGCACAAATGATGATCACAAATGATATGAAGAGCACAAGTGATGACTAGAAATGATATGGTGCTAAAACATAAGCACAAGTCTGTGATAAAGAATAGTAATGCTGCCCCTTTTTTTATTTCTTTCCTTCTTTTCTCTTTTTTCTTTTCTTTTTTTTCTTTTTCTGTTTCTCTTTTCGATGGCCTCCATGGCTCTTTTCACTTTTAGGGGCAAGAATACTAATATGCTATATGACAACACACTAATGATGATAAAACAACATACTGATGATACAAGTGACTAATATGAATGTGCCATAAGAATACATATGACAACGGTGCCTCTGCAAGTGTAGCAGGTTATGCAGTGATCTAGCGTAACATGGGTAAAACCACACGTCAGATTTATAGAAACACGGAAAGCAATTAATAAGTAATGAATGACAACAAGTCATCTAATGTAAGATGGATGTTGCATGGCAATATATCACGGAACAGCTATGAAAATGCTGTAGTAGGTAGGTATGGTGGATGTTTTGAGGAAGATATTTGGCTTATGTGTAGGAGAATAAGATGAAGATATCCCACGAGTTTGGATGTACCCGCGAAAAATGCACCAACTTTCAATGTGAGAAAGAGCAATGCAAAGTACCGAAGAGGCTAGCAAAATGGTGGTGGAAGTGCCATGAAAACCGCAGTTTTAGAACTCACAAGTAAGAAGATTCCAAATAAAAATATAATCATGCAAGGCATAATGAAAATTACTCCTAGGGGTGCTGTGGAAAATAAACAAGTCACTGTTGGGGACCCGACCGTAGCGCATAACATAAATTCATTACGGTTGCTTTTGACAAATAAAAGTCATATACCATTATGCAATCAACTGGAAATTTAAGTGTGGCACAGTTTTCAAGTTTCTCTAGACCAACCATTTAATCATTCCACTTTACTAGACCATCATGTTTACCATTAAGCAAATTAATATCTCAAAACAACATCAATGATTCAAGTGACACAATTTAATGATCTACAAGATTATGAATCATTTAGTTATACCATCTACCACATTTAGCATTTTTTGTTCTCAACCAAACACCAATCAACTTATTTAAAAAATAAACTCTCCAAGTAATTAAACAATGAGATATGAGAGTATAATATAACTAAGTTAACAACTCTCACAAAAGATTCATGAAAAACAAGAGCTAGAGAGCAAACGATAACAAAAGACGAATACTCAACGAATATAAGTGAAGAAAAGAGGTATTCATATGAAAAGGCCGAGCGTGTCTCTGTCCCACACAAAAGAATGCTAGGATCCATATTATTCAGAGAATTAAAAAACAAAAACAAACATACGCTTCAAGATAAGCACATAAGATGTGACGGAATTAAAATATAGTTTCACTAGAAAGGACCTGATAGTTTGTCGATAAAGAAGCAGATGTGGTGGGCATCACCACGCATTGACGCTTCAGTCTTCTTGAGTTATATTGGGGTGAACCACCAGGGAATCCTCAAACTTTGGCCACCAGCTCGTGGTCCATCTCTGGAGGGATGAGTGATTGAAGGGTTCGGGGAACCCAATGTGTCCTTTGAAAGCCCTGGGAAAAGCAACCTTCCGCTTACTAAAATGGGGGCAGGGGGCGGGCGTATCTCCATGAATCTGCACAATCTATTGATTGGCTGAAAAACGAAAGCTGAGTAACTTGCTGGAATGATCGCTCCGGCTCTGGGCCGTCTGATCCTCGGGATGCAAAATATCCTCTTGATCACATTTTATCATCCTTCTCTCTTGATCCTTAAAAACATCCTCCACACCAAACTTAGAGTAACTTCATTAGAGTGTTAGTGCACAAAAAATTATGATATTCTGTAGGAACACAATTGCTACCAATACTACTGGACATTAGCTACAGCCACTGATACTTAATATGATAAAAAGATCCAATCAAAATAGCAAAAGAGACATTGCAAAAGAAAATGACAGAATCTGTCAAAAAAGAACAGTCCGTAAAGACGAATTTTTTCGAGGCACTGTACTTGCTGAGATCAGAAAACTCCAAACTAATTAAAGTTGCGTATACAACTGAGGATTGCGCACAAAAAAGGGAAGATTTTTCTGACGTTCCAGTGAGGAGTTATGAATTTAACGGTGAACAACAAAAATCTGTTTCAGCACAAGAATTGAATTTTAACATCAACTTTCGACTAGAGTCTTAACTTGACACACCATTGCGATAAATAAAGATACATAGGAATTGCTACAGAAGTAGGAAAAATCCTTGTCACAAGCAAACCAAAATAAAATGACAGGAAATAAAAGTGGGTTGTCTCCATAAGCGCTTTTGTTTAACGCCTTTGAGCTAGGCTCAAAGTAAAACTCAAGTAGTATCAAGATCAAGAATAGAAACCCTTTCAACTATGCATTGTATTTTATCTATATAAGGTTCAGAGGTGCCCCTTCCATTCCTTTTAGGCTTACTACTTTCATCAAATTTATTTTGAGGGACAATCCAAACAAAATTTTCTTCCAAAGCTTCATGCATAGCTACAATTTTAACAGGTATTCACACTTTCATTTCTTCTCCCTTCATAGGTTCAGTTTTCCTAGTTTTTCAAGTGCATTAACAACATCTACACATGAGCAAAGCATATTAAAACGATCAAAAACTTTACATGATAAAATCCTTCTTTTCAGCATTTTTAACATTATGAAGATCAAGAAACATTTATTGTATTATAAGATGAAGGTTAACAAACCTAATTTCCGGCATGTGAACTAAAGAGGTTGCGGCAGTTTCATAGTTTGGGGTAAGTTCTGCTATGTATTTCTCCTCGATATCACTATTCTTACTAATGTGATTAAAGAATTCTCCAATATTTTCTTTTCCAATTATAGAACCACTACCTACTAAAAATCTTCAAAAGTATACTTAGAAAGCAACATTATAACAAAAACAGGCAAAAACCAAAATAACAAAGTTCAGAAAATAAATGCAAACCAAAATATAAAAAGTAATGCAAGTAACTAATTTTTATTGTATTTTTGATATGGGATAATTGGTTATGTGCCATGGTTCTCTGAGTTCTATCGGTCTGTGCCATACCCGCGTTGTTTCTCTGGTCTGTGCCCTGGTTTGCTCGCATATCGCTCAAACGCTCGTTTTCCTCTGGTCAACCTACTTTGACCCGCACTTGTCCTGACTAGTTGGGTCGGCCAGGCGCGGCTCGGCTTGTTTGTTTGCTCGGATGGGATTTTCTGGGGTCGGCGCGTGGGGCTGTGGCACTAGTCTGACTGGTGGGGACGGCACGTGGGGTGCGCGTGGGGTCGGCGTGGGGTCAACATGGCACTGCACCTCTTCTTGGAAGACGCATCCATGGCGGCAGATCCAGGCCTCGCCGTTCCGCCTGTTCCGTTGGTCAATTGTAGACAGTTTCATCCCACTACAGGATTGAGGTGGTTCGGAAACGAATTTAACATGTCGAACACCTTGCGGGCCACACGAACCGCCTCCGATGAACAAGATTGAGGTGGTTTGCAAACGAATTCACCATGAATGCATACTGTCGAACACCTTGCGGGCACACAAACCGCCACCGATGAACAACATAAACGGTGAACACAAATTGATTTAAACATTTAAACGAGATTTAACAAACTTACAATTACAAATCTAAATGAGATTTAACAAACTTAAACCTAAACAAAGGGTTTAGGGTTTAGGGATGAGAGAGAGGCCTATGCATGGCCATCCCTCATCACCACCTATTATTGACGCAGGCGAAGAGATGTCGCTTCCTCCCGGTGAGGGGAGAAGATGCGAACCAAGCCAGACTTCACCTCTAGGCATGGCCCTTGGGCAAAACCAGTTGAAACGGTCCGTAGCCACCGCCGAGGCGACTGAGGCTTCTGGCTTCGCCGGTGCCGTTTTTGATTCACAACCATGACATGCGGGGGGGGGGGGGGGCGTTTTAAGGTAAGCCTCTTCGTCTTGCGCTACCACTTTCTTCGGTGAAAGTGACGTTGCTGACCAAGATGTAGACGCTTGTAGAGGCAGATCGGGCAGCACGGAGTCGTCGTCGTCGCTGGCGTCGCCGTCCTCGCCGTCACAGTAGTCGTCCGTTGAGGACAACTCCGGCGTCGGCTTTCGTCGACCGCCAAGACGCGCCTCGTACTCCTTGTCCACCACAGCGTGCCAGTAGGGCGCCGAGATGGAGTACTTGGGGTCGAGCCTTTGCTCACACGGCATCTCCGCCTACTTGCCCTTGATGAACTCGACGCTGGCCTACCTGCTGAGCCGCGGCGCCACCGGAATGTACACGGCGCTCCTCACCCACCCATCCGGAAGGGTGGCGTTGTCGTCCACCGCCAGCTGGTGGCGGCTACTCAACTGCGCGGTCTCCAGCGAAAGCAAGTAGGGACGGGAGGTCCTGGCCTCCTCGCCCCACATGACTCGCTTGACCGGAGGAGCGGGGTTGGGTGGCCTGCATGAACGCGGCCACCGCTTCGCCTGGCCGCGCGTTGACACCGACGCGACCAGACACTACGACTGCAAGCAAGCGTCGCTTCCGTCTACGCCAATGGAAGCGGCGGCGTTATTGCGACTACAGCCGCTGTGACTCGAGCACGCCTCGCTTCCGTCTGCAGGGCGCCGACTATAGCACACGTCGCTTCGGCCTATGCCCGCCAGGGGAACGGGACGCGTGATGCCACGGAAAAGACAAGTAAGAAGGGTAAAACTAAAAACCACTTGCGCAGATGAAAGTGAGGCCTGCTATAGTCGTTTTTAAACAGGAGCATCACCAGCAATATTTGTTATTTTACTTCTGTCGAATACCTTAAGTGCGCACTCTAGACGCGCTTAGAGCGTGCCCGACGTGCTCCGGGCGCCCACAGGCGCACATTTGTGTAAAATTTGGGCATGAACTAAGCCTAGACCATTCTTAGTCACTCCTAAATGATACTTTCGTGAGAATTTTGAAATTATCATGTTCATTTGCACATTTGAGTTGTGCGATATCATATGAGATCCATGCCCTCCTCATTTGAATGTATATAGACCAAGTTTTTCAACTTGAGTCGTTAGTATATGACATATGAAGACTATGTGCGTCAGTTTTTCAATTTTTCAAAATGTTCTGAATTTTTTATGGTTATTTAAAAAATCGATCAAACCTAAGTTTGACCAACATTTAAACAAGTTTAAAACATGAAAATGAAAAACTAAGCATGGATCCTTCTTAGTTACTCGAAAATGAAGCTTTTGTGAGGTTTTTTGAAAATTTCATGTTGCAATTCCAAAACCACTTCTCTCCAACCTTATACCTCATAGTTTGAGTTATGCGATATCACTTGAGATCCATGCCCTTCTCATTTTGAATGTATGCAGACCATGGTTTTCAACTTGAGTGTTAGTATATGACATAAGACGACTATGTGCGCAGGATTTTACATTTTTTCGAGAATTTTTGTATATTTGAAGCTGATTTCCTATACAAGGAATCTGCAGCCGTCCGATTTCCTCTACAAGGAATCTCCGGCTGTCTGATTTCCTCTAGAAGGAATCTCCAAGCAGACTCGTGGCGATCCGTGAGAACCTCATTCTGCGATCTGATTGGACGCGCGCGTAGGACAAGGGTTGTACACCCGCTGACTAGTGGACCACGGCGGACCCAACGGGGATTTTTGCTCGCCCACCCCCATTTGACTCAGTGACATAAAATGGGTATTTTGGCACACAAAATGCAGATAGCCATGAGCTTTCTCAAATCTAAAAAATGTGTTTTAAATGAGCTCGAAAGGTAGGGTAAACGACCTCATTTCTAAGCAAAAATGGTGGACTCGCTGAAAAATGAGTTTCAAATGAGCTTAAAAGGTAGGATGGTGGACTCGATTAAAAATGTGTTTCAAATGAGCTCGAAAGGTAGGGTAAACGGCCTAATTTGTAAGAAAAAATGGTGGACTCGCCGAAAAATGTGTTTCAAATGAGTTCGAAAGGAAGGGTGGTGGACTCGCTAAAAAATGTGTTTCAGATGAGTTCGAAAGGTAGGGTAAACGTCCTCATTTCTAAGAAAAAATGGTGGAATCACCAAAAAATGTGTTTCAAATGATCTTGAAAGGTAGGGTGGTGTGGACTCGCTAAAAATGTGTTTCAAATGAGCTCGAAATGTAGGGTAAATGGCCTCATTTCTAAGCAAAAATGGTGGACTCGCCGAAAAATGTATTTCAAATGAGCTCGAAAGGAAGGGTGGTGGACTCGCTAAATATGCGTTTCAAATGAGCTCGAAAGGTAGGGTAAACGGCCTCATTTCTAAGCAAAAATGGTGGACTCGCCGAAAAATGTGTTTCAAATGAGCTCGAAATGTAGGGTGGTGGACTCGCTAAAAAATGTGTTCCAAATGAGCTCGAAAGGTAGGGTAAACGGCCTCTTTTCTAAGCAAAAAAGGTGGACTCGCCGAAAAATGTGTTTCAAATGAGCTCGAAAGGTATTGTAAATGACCTCATTTCTGAGCAAAAATGGTGGACTCGCCGAAAAATGTGTTTTAAATGAGCTTCAAAGGTAGGGTGGTGGTCTAGCTGAAAAATGTGTTTCAAATGTGCTCCAAAGAAGGGTAAACGGCCCCATTTCTTAGCGAAAATGGTGGACTCGTTTCAAAGGTGACTTATAAACCGGGATGGAGGGAGTACTAGCTATAGCAGAACGAGCGGCATGTATCTGTTCATGTTAGGATTACCTTCATGTTTATCTGTTCTAGCGTGAAAGAAAGAATCTGAAGCAAATCAATTTTTACGAGTCGTACGATGAGAGTATGAGACACATCTGTCTGAGAGCCTTCCAGTTCGTAGCACTGCATGCGCATGGAATACGTGCGTGGCATGTCGTAGTCCACCATGCCGTCTATGTAGGTTGCACGGATATGCATGGTCATTGAAATGAAGGCTTTTGTTATTAGAAGGTTCGGCTTCGCTAGCCACTCCTCCTGCTCCTCTGCCTTCATCTCCTGCATGTTGTGCATATTTCCTCAGGTGAGTATAGCTCTGAGTCCGGCTTCGGCGATGGCGTGCTCCACCACATTTTTTAGGGAGGGAGGGGATAAAGAGGTAGAGAAAATGGAGTTTCTACGACGAGGGCAGCCCCCTTTTATTAGCCGCGGCGGGGTGGGCGGGCAAACACTAACCGACCCATGCTGACCCCACGCGCCAACACCACGCCGACCCCACGTGCCGTCCCCACCAGTCAGACTAGTGCCACAGCCCCACCAGTTAGACTAGTGCCCCGGCCCAACGCGCTGAACCCAGGAAATCCAAACCGAGCCGACAAACGAGCCGAGCCGCGCCAGGCCGACCGCACCAGTCAGGCCCAATGCGGGCAAAGTAGGTTGACCAGAGGAAAACAAGCGTATGGCCGATATGCGAGGAAACCAGGGCAGAGACCAGAGAAACAGTGCGGGTATGGCACATACCGATAGAACTCAGCTAGGTATGACACATAACCAATTGACCCTTTTGATATTAAGCAAACAGGACAGTAATAAAAATAAACTAAGCAAGACAATAACAAAATAAAAAGATTGGAAGTGCGAAAACTCGCCTCGTGAAGAATCTTCAAATCCCCGGCAACGGGGCCAGAAAAATGCTTGATGGCGTGTAGTTGAAGGAGGAGTTGAAGGTCTTCAAAGGAATTCTTATCGTCTCCCCGGCAACAGCGCCAGAAAAATGCTTGATGCACACGGTGGGTGTGTTATTGGGAGAGCTCAAGAGGAAGGTGTAAAGTAGTGCAACAGCAAGTTTCCCTCAGTATGAAACCAAGGTTATCGAACCAGTAGGAGATGAATGTCCACTCGAGGTTGTTGGCGGTGACGTTGACACGGCGCAATACCATCGTCAGCAGCGAACGTGAAGCCTGCACACAAACAATCAAGATGCTTTGCCCCAATTTAACAGTGAGGTTGTCAATCTCACCGGCTTGTTGTAACAAAGGATTAAACGTATGTGTGAAAGAAAGATGTATGTTTGCAGAAAGTAACATGTTTGCAGTTGTGGTTTTATCAGATGAATGAGAAGGACCAGGGTCCACAGTTCACTAGTGGTGTCTCTCCATAAATAATAATAACATTCATCCATGCGTGGTAAACAAATTAGAGCTAGGCAATTGACAGAATAATGATGAGCAATCTAATGCATATACTAATGATATGGTGTCTAGTGTGAGATTCATTCGGGCATTACAACAATATACATAGACCGTTCCAACCGCATCTATGACTAATAATGCACCTTCCGGTTAGCGTCCACACCCATTTCAGTATCAACTTGCATGCACCAGATTATCGTACATCTACAACCTTGGAGCTTTCTGTGACTGTACCAGATTTAATAGAAAACATGAACCTACTATCGAGCATAAATACCCCCTCTTGGAGTTAAGAGCATCTACTTGACCAAAGCACACACAAGTAACGGAGAGCATGCAAGATCATGAAATAGCACACACATGATATATTATGAAGCAGTAAGTTTAGTACTCGATATTCATCGGATCCCAGCAAACACATGGGGAATTACATAAAGATGATCTTTATCATGATAGGCAGCTCACAAGATCTAAACATGACAACACAAGAGGAGAAGACAACCATGTAGCTACTACTATGGACCAATTAGTGGCTCTTAAAGGTCTGTTGCATGAATCTGCTGCGGCTACTGGATTACATGTGCACTACAACAAATCATGTATCCTGCCAATAAATGTCTCTGAGGACAAGATGACACAGTTGGCGTCTGTCTTTGATTGTTCTATTGGGTCCTTGCCTTTCACATATCTGGGGCTGCCCTTAGGAACTGCTAGACCTATGGTTAAAGACCTTGCCCCTGTCACTGATCAGATCGAACGGAGATTAAATGGTTGCATGCGTTTTTTGCCCATGGGGGGCAGGCTACAGATTGTAAACTCTGTCATGTCGGGCCTCTCCACTTTCCTGATGTGCACACTGAAGCTTCACAAAACCTTCATCAAATCGGCTGATAGAGCTAGACGTCATTGTCTTTGGGACAAACGCGAAGACTCAACCTCATTTGCAGGACTAGCAGCGTGGGACATGGTGTGTAAGCCAAAGAACCATGGGGTCTTGGTGTGATCAACCTGGAACTACAGAACATGGCTCTACTCCTGAAACAATTGCACAAATTCTTTAGCAAGGAAGACATACCATGGGTTAAATTGGTATGGTCTCTATACTCGTATGAGTCACCACAAAGTCAATCCAAGCGAGGCTCTTTCTGGTGGAGGGGATGTGTTTAGTTTTGCTGAGGTTTATCGGAGCATCACTAATTGCCAAGTTGGAGACGGTTCCACTATTCTTTTTTAGAAGGACTTCTGGCTATCAGAGGACCTGCTTCTGGATAAATTCCCCCGGCTTTTCTCATTTGTGGAAAAGGAAGACATGTCGGTGCGCAACCTCAACTTGTTACAAGACCCCGGTGCTATCCTCTGTTTGCCGTTATCTCCACAGGCTTATGACGAACTACAGGAGCTCAGGCAACTCTGTGATGAGGGGGTAGCTCTGTCCATACAGCCAGATACTAGAACATTCACCTGGGGAAAAGGAAAATATGCATCTTCCGATTTTTATAAGTTCAAGTTCCAGGAGACCCCCAAGGACAAGGTACTGCAGCGTTTCTGGAAGTCGAAAAGCATTCCGAAAATTAAAGTTTTCTGTTGGTTACTCATCAATGATCGTTTGAACACAAAAGATATGATGCTAAGGAAACATTGGCAAATGGAGGGTGGCTCAGATTGTGTGCTATGTAACAAGGCTATTATGGAGGACAACAATAATCTTTTCTTTGACTGCGACTTTGCTAGCTCTTGTTGGGATTTCGTAGGAGTGGACTGGGATCGCTCTCTGCCGATCAGGGACAGATTAATGGATGCTTTGGACTCCTTCCCGCACGCCAACTTCATTGAGATATTTGCTTATGTGGCATGGAATTTTTGGAAGATGAGGAATGATTTAATCTTCAGGCTCATTCCACCTTCCTTGGACAGCTGGAAATACCATACAAGGAGGGACCTTCTTTTGCTTCAGTATAGAGTTAAAGCTGCGAGTGTGCAAGCTTTTCTTTCTCTAGTGGTTCTGCTTTTTCCCTGATAAGTTTTGTATTTTACTTTTTTCTTTAGGCTGAGTCAAATCTATTGACTCTCCAAAGCCCACACATGTAAGACTTGGCTTTTGCCCTTTATAATTTATAAAAACACACCGTAGGGGATTCCCCTACGGTAACATGGTCTAAAAAAACTATGGACCCGTAGACCAAGGTAGACTAGTCACGCATCAGTCCGGAGGCGGTCATGGCGACGTAGAGGCCTCCGGGGACAATTCACCCTCCCGACAGGGTGCCGGGGAAAAGTTCAGATCTCTCCCGAAGTGGTGTTGACGACGGCGGCGGCTCGGGACCCGTGGAGGAAAAGGTGATTAACCATGCTTTGTTTTTGGGTCAAGGGGTTATTTTGTAGGCGAAAGACCTAGGTCGGTGGGCGCCCGAGGACGCCACATCACCTCCCGGCGCGGCTCCTGATTCTACCGCGCCACCAGGCGATGTGGGCCCCTCGCGGCCCTTCTTCGTCTCGTCTTCGGTTCTTCGCGATGCAAATATTCCAAAAATAATTCCTAGTTGATTTGTTTCAAGTTTGGCGGATATTTCTTTAAGAGATTTTCTGAAACCAAAAACAACAGAAAACAGGGAACTGGCACTGTGGCATCTTGTTAATAGGTTAGTCACAGAAAATGTATAAAACTTTATAAATTGCATATAAAACATTTAATAATATGATATAACATAGCATGGAACATAAGAAATTATGGATAAGATGGAGACGTATCAAGTGGTATGAAGTCTCACGATTGTCACGCGCTGATGACGCAGATAATTCCCGTTGTGATCCGATGGATAATGGACGAGCACGCCCGAGATACACTGCTTGCCCTGTGCAACTTTTTCGATGTGATCAACAGGAAGTCGATCGGCGTGAAGTTGCTCGACAGGCTACAGGAAGAGATCATGCTGATACTATTTTACTTCCCGCCCTCATTCTTTGATATATGCGTGCATCTCCTTCTCCATGTCGTTGAGGACATCAAGGAGCTCAGGCCGACGTTCCTGCACTACATGATGCCATTCGAAAGGCAGAACGGTGTCATGAAAGGATACGTTCGCAACAGGGCTCGTCCGGACGCAAGCATGGCTAGTGGCTTTCTAACCTACGAGTGCATCTCTTTCTGCCAGAATTATCTAAGCACCGAGAACGAGGATGTTGGTCTGCCCACCAGGAAGCACCTCGGTAGGCGAAGTGGAGTTGGTCACCGCGAGGGCTTCCGCTCACTCTTTTTGGGCGTTCATGGTCGAAGAGAAGACCTCGACATGGCTCATTGTGTCGCGCTACAACACTTACAATTGATCGAACCTTGGGTGGAGGTGCACAAGAGCTTAATCGAGCAGAATTACATGGACCTGGGGCGGCAGAGGAAGAATGGAGACATATCCAAAGAGCACAACTCTAGCTTCACACGTTGGTTCAAAAACCGGCAACTATTTCAAGCAGCGAGCCAAACGCCATATATGGAAGATGAAGAAATTATATTCTCCTTATCACAGGGCCCCGGACAGAACGTAAGGACCTATCAGGCGTACGACATCAACGGTTACATATTCTACACCGAGGAAAAGGACAAGAATAGTGAATATTAAAACTCAGGAGTAACTACACTATCCTACGGTGATGACGAGGCTACTGTCAAGGTAATATTCTTCGGAAGGATCGAGGAGATATGGGAGCTCAACTACTATGGGAAGTTGGTGCCAATGTTCCGTGTAAGATGGGCCAAGGACGTCGTGAAATAATGCCGGTATTTCACCACCATGGTAATACCCGATGCCAAATCGAAGAAAGCCTCCGGGAAAAAGGAGCCACGGGTACTTGCTAGCCAAGTTGAGAAATGCTTCTTCATTACCGACTGATACGTCTCCAACGTATCTATAATTTCTTATGTTACATGCTATATTATACCAAGTTATTACATGTTTTATATGCATTTTATAAAGTTTAATGCATTTTCTGGGACTAACCTATTAACAAGATGTCGCACGGCCAGTTCCACATTTTCTGCTGTCTTTGGTTTCATAAAAGTACTTAAGGAAATATTCTCGGAATCGGACGATTTCTTTTCCAAAGTCCATATTTTTGTGGGAACGTTCCAGAACACCAAAACGAAGACGAAGATGGGACCCGAGGCGCCGCCACCATGCCCTACTTTTAGCCGCGTGAGCACGTGGTGAGCAGCCCTCGAGTCTCCACCGCCTTCGCTCTTTCGCCCATATAAAGACCCCGACGCAAAAACCCTAAATAAATAAGCCTTTTTCCTCCACGAGTTCCAAAGCGCCGCCGCCATCGAAGCCGAGATTTGGGGGACATAAGTCTTTGTTCCGACACCTTGCTGGGACGGGGAATTGCCCCCGGAACCATCTCCATCAACTCAACTGCCATCTACATCGCCGTTGCTGACTCTTATGAGGAGGAGTGAGTAGTTCTCCCCCGGGGCTGCGGGATCTACGGTAGCCATGTGGTTTATCTCTCTCTCCCATGTGATCTTTTATGTGATCATGAGCTTTGTAATCTAGTTGAATATGTGATGCTACTCTTTATCTATTATGCACTCTAGAGGTTACTTTAATATGAACTCCGGGGTTATTCATGGTTGTAACGGTGACAGTGTGTGCACCGTGTGTGATTCCTTTATGACGTTGTTGGTGTTAGTTTACTCTGACTTTGAGAGTGCTCTTGCAGACCTACACAGTGAATGGTGTTTGTTATCCAACATGAGAGTGTTTAAGAGTAGTGTTTATTTATTTAACTTTGATGTCATTGTTGAGAATGTCCATTGGTGAAAGTAGGATCCCTATGCCTTGTTTCTAAGCATCGAAACACTGTTTCCAACAAGTTCTGCTACATCTTTGCGTGGTGCCAATTTCAGATTGCAATTACTACTTATAATCATCCATATTACTTGTATTTCACTATGTCTTCGCATAACTAGTGAACATATACATCTGACAAGTGTATTTGGTGTGTTGGGGACACAAAACACTTTTCGTATCTTAATTGCAGGGTTACAGGAGAGGAATATCTTTGACCTCTACCTCCCTAAGTTCGACATACCTTGAGTGATTCAGTTAAGAGAAACTTGCTGCTGTTCTACAAACCTCTGCTCTTGCAGACCCAACACTGTCTATGAGAATAGAAGCGTGCGTAGACATCACCGAGCCATCAAAGCCTAGCCGTGTTGTTGTGAGGAGGGGAACATGAGCATCATCGGAATGGACGGTGACGCCAGCGAGGAAGACTTGGACGGTGATCCGAAGATCGATGAAGAATTCGACAAGTTCTTCGACAAGCCGACATCTAGCAAAAACACAAGGAAGACCTCCCTGATGACCCACAAGTATAGGGGGTGTATCACAGTACTTTCGATAAATAAGAGTGTCGAACCCAACGAGAAGCAGAAGGTGTTGACAAGCGGTTTTGAGGAGGATTTCACTGTACCACTAGCAGACAAGTTTTTAGGAGAATTTGATATAACAAAGAAATAAAGTGCGAGCTAATAGAGCGCGGCAATTATAATTGCAGCGAGTGGCCCAATCATTTTTAGAGCAAAGGCCAAACCGTTTTGTTTACTTATGATGACCAAACGTTCTTAAGGACACACGGGATTTCTGTCTAGTGCTTTCGCTTCATATTGATGAATAATGTTTAGTGTTTAGATAAGTGTCGTGTGGGTGAACCTATGATAATGCACCGCCCTTCCGAGGACTAATACATACTTATGATTATACCCCTTGCAAGCATCCGCAAATCCAAGAAAGTAATTAAGATAAACCATGAAAGATAGTATACATACATCTTTGAAAAGTAGCAGGAGCATTACATTAACCAAAAGGCATACGCCTATAAGCATAAGAACCATAAGGACAAGTAAATATGGTTTTCTCTTGATATTGAGTTTTAACAGCAAATTGAGAGAAACCAGAATAACCATCAAGAAAACAAAATTGAGTTTTATTGGCTAATATTTCCAACATTTGATCAATGAAGGGTAATGGATAATGATCTTTCTTAGTAACTTTATAAAACTTTCTAAAATCAATGCACATTCTATAACCAACAACTACTCTTTGAGGAATAAGTTCATCATGATCATTAGGAACAACAGTAATTCCACCATTCTTAGGGACACAATGCACAAGACTAACCCATCTACGATCAGCTATAGGATATATTATACCAGCATCAAGAAGTTTTAATACTGCTCTTCTAACCACTTCCTTCATCTTAGGTATTAAACGGTGTTGATGTTCAACAACTGGCTTCGCATCGGGCTCCATATTTAATAGAATGTTGACATATAGTAGGAGAAATCCCCTTCAAATCATCCAAAGTATAACCCATAGCTCCACGGTGTTTCTTCAATATTTCCAATAATCGTTCCTCTTCTTTATCTGAAAGGTTAGCACTAATAATAACAGGATATATTTTCTTATTGTCAAGATGAGCATACTAAAGATTATCAGGCAAAGGTTTTAAATCAAAGACAGGATCCTCTTTAGGTGGAAGTTTTTTACCGAAGTCTCCCACTTTTAAATTATGTTTAAGAATAGGTTGACGGAGGAATATGTACTCAAGTTCATTTCTTTCTTCCATAAAAGTTTCATCTTCATGATCTTCCATAAATTGCTGAATATAATTAGTAGGAGCAAGAGAGACAGAAGCAAGTTGTTCTACTCTAAAATCTTCATTAGGCAATTCGGGTTCATAAGGTGTTTTAGCAAATTTCGAAAAATTGAATTCATATGAATCATCAACAAATTTAGTAAGGATTTTCTCTTTCCTACAATCTATAACAACTTTACAAGTATTCAGAAAAGGTCTAACAAAAAAAAATAGGACAAGTCTTACTAGCAGCAAAACCAAGTACAAGAAAATCAACGGGATATTTAGTCTTACCACATAGAACTTCAACATCTCTAATAATACCAATGGGAGAGATAGTTTCTCTATTAGCAAGTTGAATAACAACATCAATATCTTCAAGTTGGCTAGGGCCAATTTCATGTATAATCTCTTTGTAAAGCTAATAAGGAATAGCACTTGAACTTGCACCAATATCACATAAACCATAATAAAAATGATCACCAATTTTAACAGATAACACAGGAACACTAGCCTTTCTTGGCATTGCAGGATGAGAGACAACATTAGAAGCATCATCACAAAATATAATATACTCTTCTCCCACATTTTCAGAAACAAGTTCTTTAATTATAGCCACAAAAGATTCAACTTTAATTTGTTCATCAGGTTCTTTAGCTTTCTTATCACTTTTATTAACCACACTAGCCAGTAGAGAATGTTCTTTCACTTTAACAGGAAATGGAATTTTATCAACATAAGGCTCAGGAATGATATGATCAACAATATTAACTTCAATGTTTTTAGCTAAAGGAACAACAGGTTTATCTTTAAAAGGTTCATGATATTTTTCAAACCCCTTCTTGGGAAAATCGAAATAATCAGCAATGGTTTTATAATAATTTGCAACAACTTGAGAATCAAGACCATAGGCATTATTCATATTTCGAAATACATCAGTGTCCATAAAAGTCTTAATGCATTCAAAGTCATATTTTATACCTGATTCCCTACCTTTGTCGTTCTCCCATGCTTCAGTATTTTCTTCAATACGATCAAGAAGATCCCATTTAAACTCCTTCTTATTACGAATGAATGATCCAGCACATGAAGTATCCAATATTGTTTTATCTTCAAACGAGAGTCTTGGATACAAGTTATCAACAATAATATTACCGGGAAGCTCATGAATGGGACATTTGAGCATTAATGCCTTCAATCTCCCCCACGCTTGGGCAATACTATCTCCATCATGAGGCCAGAAGTTATATATAGAATTCTGATCTTGATGAATTTCACTTGGAGGATAAAATTTAGAATAAAAGAGAGGTTCAATTTCCTCCCATCCAAGAGAATCCCTGTTCTTCAGCAGTTTATACCAATGCGCAGCTCTCCCACAAAGTGATATGGAGAATAATTTCTTCCTGACTTCGTCCATCGTAATACCTGCACACTTGAACAACTCGCATAATTCATGTAATTACAGCAAATGATCAGCGGGGTGGACAGTTCCATCCCAAAAATAGCGGTTATTCATAACACGTTTAACAATTTTCATAGGTATTTTAAAGGGCACAATATTATCAGGAGGCGCCTCATGTTCTACCTCAGCAGCGAGAAGACTTCCCAAACAGGAAAGCAATATTTCTCTTCTCCATTATAAAGCAAATAAGCAGACAGAAATAAAAAACAGCACTTACAGTTGAAGTTTTCCTTTCCAATTCCTCTTACCAATAGCGCTTCACTCCCCGGCAATGGCGCCAGAAAATAGTCTTGATGACCCACAAGTATAGGGTGTGTATCGCGGTACTTTCAATATAAGAGTGTCGAAACCAACGAGGAGCAGAAGGTGTTGACAAGCGGTTTTAATGAGGATTTCACTGTAAACACTAGCAGACAAGATTTTAGCAGAATTTGATATAACAGAAAAATAAAGTGCGAGTAAATAGAGCACGGATATTATAATTGCATGGAGTGGCCCAATCCTTTTTTTAGAGCAAAGGACAAGCCAGTTTGTTTACTTATGATGACCAAACGTTCTCGAGGACACACGGGATTTCTGTCTAGTGCTTTCGCTTCATATTGATGAATAATCTTTAGTGTTTAGATAAATGTCGTGTGGGTGAACCTATGATAATGCACCGCCCTTCCGAGGACTAATACATACTTATGATTATACCCCTTGCAAGCATCCGCAAATCCAAGAAAGTAATTAAGATAAATCTAACCATAGCCTTAAACTCTGAGATCCTGCGATCCCTCGTGCATCGGAATACCAACGGGGGTTTAGGTTTCTGTCACTCCGGCAACCCCACAAATTATAACTGAATACACGATGCATTCCCCTAGGCCCAGAAAGGTGAAGTTTCATGTAGTCGACGTTCACATGACACCACTAGAAGAATGGCACGACAACTTAAATATCAAAATATCAAATATTAATCAACATAGTTCACTATTAATATCTAGATGTAGAAAGGTACATGTGTATAGTGCAAATCCCAGGATCGATTCGTTTGCACACACAGTTTACGATGTAATATCACAACAAAGTATCAATTTTATTACATCGATGATCCAGACTTGGAAAATATTCTTTTATAACTTGCATATCATAAAGCTAACGCGAAAGAGTAAACAACGGAAATAAATAGCAGTGAGTCCCCATCATCTTCATGTTGCCACAGGCGAAAACATGTTGGTTGCAGACTCGAAACCTTTAAACGAAACCTCACTCGTCATATGAACAATCTGGAATAAGAAAAATATTGCAACAACATGGGTCAGTTTTCATTAAAAATGGAGTCTGGCAAGTGACACTATGATGGACACTTAGTGGAATAACTCTAATAACCTATATGCATATTTGGATGGTGGAGTTCAAGTCTATTTTGCATAAAGCCATTTTTTCCTAACTCTTTGGAAAACACTTTTCTTCTATTCGAGACATCCGTGGCATGAAATCCACTGTCTCCTTCTACCCTTGTTCACCCATTATGTTTTAATTATGAAGTTGGAATGGTGGAATCCTCCGTTGACGTCCGTGATCGGCTGCTCAAATTGTCTGTACCGGGGACACGGCTAAGTACTTAGTTTTACACTCTTCAGAGGTTGTGCAAGTTCACCATTGTACCCATTCAACCCAAACTATCATTTACACTCTTATAATGATAAGGAAAAGGGGAAGAATGAGACGAGATCTTTCAGAAGCATTTTCCCTCCCACTCTGGCTTGACCCGTTCCACCTAACACCCTCTACATCTGCTTGTCAAGCCGGGGCGAGTCCACGCAACTTAATTGATCAAGCCAGAGCCCATTGGCAATGGCTGCACTGGAAGCAATCTTCACTCGGAGTTCTTCAGATCCCTTTGTTCCTTGGTTCGCCGTCCACAAGTGCACTTACTCCAGGAACCATAGACATGGGCCTGAGTAGCCACTCAACTTCGCCACCATATACAACCAATCCACCCAGAAGGTTCTTTATTAACTTAGTAGAATTTCGATTTTCACAAAACAACATTTGCATAGCATCAATAATTCTACTATGTATTATATAGGAATCTAGACATAGGAGTAAAGAATTTCTACACAGGTCTAGCATAGCACTACTATCATACACATGCTTATATAAAAGTACAATAAGTAATGCATATAGAAAATAGTAGGAGGTTTATGAGGTGTGGCACTTGCCTCTGGATGATGTCTTTGCTCACAAGCTCTTTTCAACGTTTCTCGGAGCTCTCCGTTCAATCTATACATAACAATTATAAACAATCACACCACAACACAATACAAAACAAACAAACAAGTTTCACAAAACGTTCTAAGCAAAATATGTCATGCATGATGTGCAAAATATTTCTAAGGACTAGAGATGCATGTCATGCCATGAAAATCTTCTAAGTTAATGCAAGGCAAATATGTTGGTAAAAAATGACTAAGGACTAAGGTCATAGGTTGGACAAAATATTTTGCTATAAATCATCTTGAATAAGCACTCTAATGGCTTAGTCATGATTTGCATATATACTTAGAGAAAATACTTAATCATTCTTCAAGGTGATCAACAATTATTAATAACTCTTTGTAAATTGGATATTCACTATAGTGAGAGAGACAGACACCTGGCCAGCCACTTAAGTAGTGGAACAGGTCTCATGTACGTGGACATGTAAGGTTAGTCTCTAGGCCGCTTCATCTCACTATGCCATTAGGATCCAACAAACTTCAAAGGTGGTAATAACATGATAAAAAATTGTTTATGTCCAAAGTGAAAAACATGATTAGAAAAGGGGGAAAAGATAGAAAGAAGGATGTAGTTGGTCTTCCAGACTTCATATCTAGATTTGAACTTTCTCCTTGGTGATGTCTTGACTAACTTTTTGGTAGACTTGATGATTCTTCAGACTTCATGATTCTTGTATCACCGAGTCTGGTCTTGGATATAACTTAGCCACCATGAGGTCTAAGAGAAGAAGGGAGAAAAGAGAGAGAGGAAGGAAGACTTAGAAAATATAGCTGGTTTGTCTTCATGAACTCCTTCTCGCTTTTCTTCTAAGTGCTTCTACTCCTTGACGATACTTATGAAGTCTTATTTCTTGGCTAAGTCCTTCATTGGCCTTCTAGCTCCATGTTGAAAATCCTAAGTGTGTAAGCGAATAGAACTTTACCAAAATACTAAGTTGAAAATAATCCTAATTTAGAGAGAATAATGAAGAGGTTTTCCTATGATGAGTATAACAATATGGTATAATATTTTGTGCATGCAATGCACTTTTTAATCATAAGAAACATCATACTATTTTGTGTGATACTTATAAAGTATGCATGAGGCTATAAATGCAATTTAATTAATTTCTATTTTTGCAAAATAAAATAAAAAGAATAAATATATGATTAAAGTTTTATGTGATTAAATTTTTATAACAAAATTTTATAAATGGTGTTAATAGACAGAGGGGATTTAAATAAATTTATATCAATTGGATATACTCAAAAATAATCTTTCTATCAAAAGTTATGTCAAAAATAGTCAAACTATTCAAATTAAGGGTATGATTATTAAATTGTCAAAACAATCCTCAAAAATTATTTTCCAACAGAAGCTAATATAACACACATTTTAAGGATTCCAAAACAATTTTATTTGGAATTTTGGGAATTATAGATTTAAAGTTATGACAAATATACTCAAATCATCCATTTGAGATTTTAATGATTTAAACTAAGTCAAATTTTAATTCTAACAGATCTAAAATATTCTACATGTCAAGGGCTTTCCAAATATATAAAATTTATCAAATTTTGATATGTGGTGAAAAAGTTATGACAATTTTAGTAAGCAGAGGTGTTTCTGTAAAACTGCCATTTTAATTTAATTCGAAAGAATCATTTCCGCGCTGGCGCTGACGTGTCGAAGACGTGGCTGCTGACTGGGTCGCTGACGTGGATAAGTGAAATGATCTGGATCGTTATATCCAGATCCAATGGATTGGATCTATTCATACCGGTTCGTTTTAAAATTGTCTAATCGTGGCCGTTAGCTAAAGATCGGGCGGCACAGATGGAAAGGTTCATACCTCGCCGGCGGAGGTCGCCGGAGACGATGAAGATGGAGATGTCGCGCTCAGGCGTGGATGCGATGGATACTCCGGTGTCTCCTATCACCTCGGGAAGGAGACGAAAACGCGCGGGGCGAGGTGGAGAAGCATCCGGCGTGGTCTACAGCGACGCGGGAGCTCTCCAGAGCTGGCGATTGTTCGCCGGAGTTGGAGATGGCGGTGGCGGATTCGGTTGAGCATGGCGTCGATGCCTCGGAGGCCACTCGGTCGCGTTGAGGGCTGCTCTGCGTGCGGTGCATCACACCGAGGATGATGGAGGGGTCTTTGTCGAGCGGCGCTTCCCCGAGCTACGTCCAGAGGTGGACGGAGTGCTCCGACGCCGGTGACCTTCGGGTGGTCGACGAAGAGAGCTCTACGGTCGTCTTATTGCTCGTGAAGGAACCGGAGAGGTGCTATGGGACACGACAAGGACTTTGGGCGTGGTCTTGTCCGTGGGGCCTCTCTCATCTCTTCGGAATCGGTGGAAGATGCGGCGACGGCAATGGTGTTCCGGCGATGAAATTTTCCGGCCTGGCGGCGGATTGGGCTAGGGTTTCTTGGGTGAAACGTGGAGGAGGATCGGGGTTTAAATAGGAGGCAGAGGGGGAGCAATTCCCGCAAGAAATGCACTTATTTGAAATGAATTTGGAAAGATATTTTTGGGAGAGATTTTCGGGATGGAGGTTGAAGATGAAGCTCTCCTGACAGGTGGGTCCCGCCTGTCAGGGATTTTTTCTTTTTTCTTTTCTATTTTCTATTTTATTCATATCTTTTGATTTAAATGTCAAAATGAAGTTAAATAAAATTCTAAAATTGTAAAAGCAATATCTTTGTGTTAAACTAGTTGTGGGCATGTTTTGAACAACTTTGAAAAATTAATATTTTGAAATATTGGTTTAATACAAATTTGACACTTAATGTCAAATTTAAATTATAGCTTAATTAGATTTCATTTTGGCTAAATAATTTTTTAAAAAATACAACACTTATATAAGTTTGAAATTAACTTAATTAAACTCATTTTTCAATATTAAAACATTTTGGGTTTTAGTACAATATGAAATAACATAACACATCTATTTTAAATGAAAATGGAAAGGTAGTGTATTCATTTTTAATTCAAAATATTTTGTGCACCATAAAGTTTTAGATTATGATAAATAATTTGAAAACTCCATACAATACCTTTGGAAAAGATTTTAGATTTATTTTGTTTCTTATATTGAATATATTCGTGAAAATCATTTTATGTTTTGAAAATTATTGAAAATAATTTAGGTTAATGAAATGCTTATTTGGATAATTAATTAATTATAAAATCTATGAAGTTTTACATTTATAAACTATAGACTTGAAATATCCAAAAACTAAGTTTTGAACTTAGGTAAAAGAATGAAAACCATTTGGCAATTAGACCATTGTTTTAAATAGTTAAAAATAACACTTTTAAATATTATTTTAATTTATGAATAGCTATGGCTAAGTGGTTGAAATCAAATACTTACAAAGAAAATTTTTATTACATGAAAATGGTTTGAAGGTTAGTAAATCATTTGCCAAAATATATATTGAGGTTTAAGGAATACAATGCATAATAAAATGTTTAACTTGAAACAACTTTTGGAAATAATGATTAATTGAGATATTTGAAATATTAAAATTTTCAATATGCTTGAAGTCTTTTATGGTTGGTTTTCTTATGCCTTTTGATATTTTATTTTAATCAAAACAAAAGTTTAAAATTTTAGAGATTTTTAAACATTCCAAAATATTGGGATGTTACACTTGACTTCTCCCATGTCCTCAAGAACACAACGAACTACTCACGAAACACCATAATGAACATGATAAGAGATGATATAAAGATGGATAACAATCTGAACATAAACCCTAGTTCAACGGTTTCACTCAATAACATCAATAACAAGAGTAATCAACACCGGGAGAGTTTCCCCTATCAAATACACAGAGCTTACCCCAAGATGTTACATCGGGAACAGAGTGGATGGATGGAGATGACGGCGTCGGCGGTGGAGATGATGGTTTTGGCGATGGTGATGGAGTGCAGCTCGATGACGGTGACGATGGCGACGATTTCCCCCCTACGGGAGGGAATTTCCCCGGCGGCAGCGCAGCCTGCCGGAGAGCTTTTCTCTCTTTGTCTTCTCCGCCTCGTGGTGGCGGCGGAGATGGTTTTTGTCCTTCTGATGAATCTCAGGTTTTCGGAGGGAAGATGTACGCGAAGGGGTACGCCGAGTGGTGGGCCAGGGCGCCCACGTCGCCTGCTGCCGTGGCGGCATTGGGAGCCGCGCCGAGGGGTGGTGTGGCACTCTGGACCCCACCCCTGGCTCCCCTTTTGGCTCGCTCGATGAAATAATTCAGAAATAATTCCCAGTTGGTCACTTTGTTCTTTTGGTCTTTGCAAATATTATATCTTGACGGTGCTTTTTTCAGCAGAATTCAGCCTCCGGGATTCCATCCTCCAATGATCATCAATCATGCAAAATAGATGAAATAACATAAGTATCATCTCCAAATACGATATATATCTATGAATAACAGTAAATTTAGATATTAAATAGTGATGCAAAATGGACGTATCACACCCTACCAACTAAAGGTTGTTCGTTCACGCAAAGAAATCTCAAGGTGCCCGGCCTAAAGTATTCGACCGTGAAGAAGGGAAAGAAGAAGAGAAGCTAGGTGCCGGGATCGTCGAAGAATTTTTTGGAATAGATGTGATGATTTTTTTGGAATAGATGTGAAGAATTTTTTGAAATCGAAGAAGAGAAGATTTTTTTATGCGTGTGTACACATGTGAGACAAAAGCATATATTTATGTATGTAATAAATAAAATAATGACATATATTTACCCATTGTGCTTAATTGTGGAAGAGATACGAATTAAAATGAGTGAATATAGACTTTCAAACAAGTAGTAGTACACGTACACACAGTAGAAATAGAAACAACACCCATAACCAGTGCTAAAATTCTGGCAAAGATATTCTGTGGCGCATCCTCAGATGCGTGCGCCACAAAAAAGCAAAATTTTGTGGCGCATCTCCTGAGACACGCGCCACCGAATTTTGACATTCTGTGGCGCACCCACCCGAGGATGCGCCATAGAATTCCGATGCGGCCACTTACATGCGGTCCCACCCCCCACGCCTGCGTCCCACCTTCCCACTTATGAAAATTTGCTAAGTCCCGCGAACCGCGATGCCTCGCCGCCATCGATCCCGAGCACGAGCGCCGCCGACTGCGCCGCCACCCCCGAGCACAAACGCCGCCGTCCGTAGCACCACACCCCACAACCCCGCGCCTCGCCTCGCCACCCCGCGCTCGCCATCGACGGAGACGCGCCTCGACGCCCACGCGCATCGGCGGTTGCAAAGGAGCACTGCCACGCTCCGGCCGCCACTAATGGCCCCACGCCCCTTGTCATCGGCGACCTCCCCCGCGCCCCCCTGGACCTCCCCTCCTCGGCTGAGGTGCTTCCCTTCTCCCCCTCCTCCCTCCCCTACTGAAGCGCACTCAAAGTGTTTGACGAAATTCCAATATGAAATCCCAGAAGAAATAATCATGTTTACTTACTGTTTTTTGTGCGATTTGGTAGCCAGTATCATGTTCTTGTTCAAAGCACTCATGAATTCCCAGAAATTGGTCTGATTTGGTATTTTTTTGAGGAATTCCGAAGTGGTGCTTACTGTTTTTGCTTGCTCAATATGTGGTGGTGTTGTTCTGATGCTCTGTGTGGTGCTATGCTGCTGCTCGCTGTGCTCCGACCATCGTATCGTGTATGTGGATATTGTGCACTATATGCAGGTACCCCGTGAGGCCCTGAAGATTTCCGGAACGTTAATTAACTTCCGTTCCAGCAAATTCGGGTACTCCATATGTCCTTTTTTAGCAAAGGTTATTCCGAAATTGGTTATGAATTTAAGCATGACTTTGCTGAAAAAGAACATATGGGGTAATGCATGTCGACCCGGGTATCTTAGTACTTAATTAAGACTTTTTTTACTTATATTTGTTGTACTAATTAATGTAGTGCAAAAAATGGACGAGCCCGACCCTTCTAAGCATATGAATGTGGATGAAGATGCTCGAGAGGCCAACAAGACCTTCTGGGAGTTGTCACAAGAGTTGGAGGAGGCCGCGCAAGAGCGTCCTGGTAGTGACGGCGAGGAGCATACCACCACCACGGATGGAGATGCTAGTGGCGGCCATGGTGACGCTCATACCACCACCAATGGCGGCGAGGACCACAGGGCAGATGGTACCAACCCTCCCGCCCAGAAGAAAAAGAAGCCAAGGAGGGATCGAACACAGCAAGAACTTGGCAACGTCAAACGCCTTCACTGAGGTCTCGCCTGGTGGCCTCCCATTGCAGCCCGAGAGACTTGCCAAAGGATACACCATGCAACTAGGGTACATCATCCGGGAAACCGTGTCGATCAACACGAGGGACCTCAGGCACACGCGGAATAAGGCTTTGGTCCAAATCTTCGTCAAGAAGGTTCACCAATGATACACGTTCCCGCAGCCGCTCAACAAAAAGGTGGAGAGTTTAGCCATCACGAAGATGAGCACCGCCTTGAGCAGCTGAAAATTCAGGGTGAGGAGGAAGATTGAGAAGGGTGAAAGATATGATGAGATAAAAAGCAAAGACCCGACGCTAAACAAAGATGACTTCAATGCATTCAAGTTGTCCTTGAAATAAGAGGTGTCTGTAAAATGGACCGGATGGGGGAAGAAAATGCGGGACTTGAACCTAGGTAACCACCATTTGGGAAGCGGTGTCTACCGAGGAAAACAACCCGTTTGGGACAAGGAGGATGCCGAGGTTCTTCGTCTGGGAAAATCGAACCCGTGGCACAAAATCACAGACGAGCAGGTCCGGAACTTTGCCCGGTCCCATTACTATCTGAACAAAAAGATGGGGGAATTCGTAACAGACGATGACGATGTGAAGAAATTTGAGAAAGTGCTGGTAAGGAATTTAATTTACCCCGTAGGCATATTTTTATAAATATGCATGAGTTCACCTTAAATTGCTTTGTCTACAAGATGACGAGTTGAAGGCTGACGCTGAGGTAGTCCCGTCGTCCCAGGATTCGACAGAGCCGTGGGAAAATACTTTCAATAGGCCGATGAATATTCAGAAGAATAGGGACAAGACCTTTGCACCGACGTCAGCTGGCCGTGTCACCGGCTTTGGGATGAGCATGAAGTTCCTCCAGTACTATAGCACAGACGGCGACAGGCAAGAAGGAAGAGGAGGAAGTTGACAAGGGATACCGTTGAGGTTCTGGAGCTAAGGAAGAAGGTGGAGACATTGGAGCAGGAGAAAGTGGACTCCCGCACAGTGAATCAGTTGGTGAAGGAGATGATCGAAGGGCTCTTCCCCCTGGGTTGATGGAGGGGATAGCTGCTTGGAATGCGGCAGGTCGATAGGGGCCGATACAGGTGCCCAGGTACGCCGCCAGCAACTCCAGCCATATGGCGACCCCTCCGGACCAGATGGTGACCCCGCCGACCAACACCGCTATCGACCCGCCGCTTCATACTATGCCACAGGCGCGTCCTACCGAGGCACAAGATCCCATCATGCAAACTCCGGCGCCAGACAATGAGACGCCGGCCCCGGCGCCATTGTATCAACATTAGAGGAGCTCAACGCAATCGACAAGGTAACTAACCTATTTAGTCAATAACATCTTCGATAATTAACTATGCCTTTGATGACTCCCATCTCATGATACCCACTGATACGTCTCCAACGTATCCATAATTACTTGTGCTCCATGCTATGTTATATCATGTTATTACATGTTTTATATGAATTTCGTATAGTTTTATGCATTTTCTGGGACTAACCTATTAACAAGATGCCACAGTGCCAGTTCCCTGTTTTCTGCTGTTTTTGGTTTCAGAAAAGCTCTTAAGGAAATATCCACCAAATTGGAAATGAGCCAACAGTATTTATTTTTGGAATATTTGCGACCAGAAGAACCGAAGACGAGACGAAGACGGGCCCTGAGGGGCCCACATCGCCTGCTGGCGCGGCACAGATGCCAGCCGCATCGGGAGGTGGTATGGCGCCCTCGGGCGGCCACCGACCAAGGTCTTTCGCCCATAAATATGACCCTGGCCTAAAAACGCTGAGGGTTAATCACTTTTTCCTCCACGGGTCCCGAGCCGCCGCCGTCACCATCACCACTTCGGGAGAGATCAGAACTGCTCCCCGGCACCCTGCCGGGAGGGGGAATCATACCGGGAGGCTTCTACGTCGCCATGACCGTCTCCGGACTGATGCGCGAGTAGTCTACCCTTGGACTACAGGTCCATAACAGTATCTTGATGGTTGTCTTCTCCTCTTGTGCTATCATGTTTAGATCTTCTGAGCTGCCTATCATGATCAAGATCATCTTTATGTAATTCTCCATGTTGTGTATGCTGGGATCTGATGAATACTGAGTACTAAAATTATTGCTTCATAATATATCATGCGTGTGCTATTTAATGATCTTGCATGCTCTCCGTTACTTGTGTATGCTTTGGCCAAGTAGATGCTTGTAACTCCAAGAGGGCGTATTTATGCTTGATAGTAGGTTCATGTCTCTATTTAATCTGGGGCAGTGACAGAAAGCTCTAAGTTTGTAGATGTATTGTTGCTACTAGGGTTAAAACAGTAGTACTTTGTCTAAGAATGATGTTCCTTACTTACTTTACGCACAGTGCTTAAGGCGATAATCTGTTGCATGCAACTTAATACTGAAAGGGGTGCGGACGCTAACCGGAAGGTGGATTATTAGTCATAGATGTGGTTGGAACGGTGTATGTATATTGTTGTAATGTCCGAATGAATCTCACACTAGACACCATATCATTAGTATATGCATTGGGTTGCTTATCATTATTCTGTCAATTGCCTAGTTGTACTTTGGTTACCACGCATGGCTGAATGTTATTATTATTTATGGAGAGACACCACTAGTGAACTGTGGACCCCGGTTCTTCTCATCAATCTGATAAAACCACAACTACAAACCTGTACTTTCTGCAAAGATCACTTTTTCTTGCACACATATGTTTAATCCTTTGTTACAGCAAGCCGGTTAGATTGACAACCTCACTGTTAAGTTGGGGAAAAGTATCTTGATTGTCTGTGTGCACACTCCACGTCAACTTAGCACCAGCATTTTTCTGGCGCCTTAACACCTCAAGTGAATCATTCATCTCCTACTAGTTCGATAACCTTGGTTTCATACTGAGGAAAACTTGCTGCTGCACTACTTCACATCTTAGTCTTGGGGTCTCCCAACAACACACCCACTGTGTGCATCACCCACCAACATGCATATGTTGATTCTCAGGACACGATTTGGACACTCCTGCATACGGTGCAGGCCGACGGCGAGTTAGTGGATGTTGCTAAGGGCACGATCATACACCAAAGGGTACCCTAACGCACAACCAACGCATGAACGTGGCCGTGCTGAGAATCAAGTTGGATGAGGTATTGCCTCAGTTTCAAAACATCGATCCCCCAATGCAACCTGCAGGAGCCGAGGATGAGCACATGGTCCTTGGAGCCTGCCTCCAGTTGCTCATGGAATGGCCGAAGAGCCAAATTCATCTTGGAGGGCTGAGACGCACTTTCGGCGCCACCTCGAAGCCACCACAAAAGGTTAGGACCTCTATCATTCGGCCCTCGGCGAGGCCGCCACATATACCTCTTGTGAACTAGTCGGCGCCACAAGCACCCGTTGCGAGGACCCGGAAGGAAGTGCCGGTGGTTGTCACCACCACAAGTCGGCACCAAATACTGTTAGGAGCATCTGCACCGCAACAACAAGCCAAAGACAAAGCCGTTGCGCCTCAACTTGAAGACATCAACGATGATCATGATGATGACATTAATGACGAGGACGTCGATGGCTTCCTCGACACTGGCACCGACGATGGTTCGTACATGCCTCCTTTGGATGAAGAACAATTCCGCGGCCCCTGCAGTATGCCTGTTCATCCCACTTGATGCTCGCAGCGCCTAAACTTTCATGGTTTATATCAAGAAATGCCTCCGGAGGCCGGCGATCAAGCTGAACTGGCTAAAATTTTAAGCCCTGGCACATTGCATATGTCGATTCACGATGTGCAATCCCCAGAGGTAAAGAAGAAGCACAGGAAGAGAAGTAAACCAGGTGCCGGGATGAACGAATGGTTTCACCACGTCGTGATGGCTTGACCGGAATGCATGAAGCTGGTAAACCGATACTAGCTCCGAAGCGGCTCTGCGCCGCGCAAGGATCCATGAAAGCTTTGCATGATGCTATCTTGACGCTAGAGGGCATCCTTCTTAAAGTCAAGGACCCAAATTACCCGGTGTTCACGTGCAAGGTGACAAAGAGCATGAACTTCTTCGATGAAACCCTTGCGGATGTAATATTTATAGCCTTCGAGGACAACTTCAAGCTGTTTCACGCTAGACGGCTAGACAATAACTTTGTCAGTCTATACGCGCTCAATCTGGCGATGAAGATGAAGAGAGAGGCAAACCCGTACGTCGCAGTAGCAGATCCCTACTACATCCGTGACAACCGGCTAGTTGAAGGATCAGCGAGACGGTTCATGGTGAGGGAGTAACTCCAAAGCATCATGTTGCAAAACATGAGCAAGAACAACCATCTTGTGCCTTTCTTTTGCAAGTAAGTTCACATCCTCTCATCAATATCGTAGCTTATGTTTTCCCATAGACTCGTTCCATTGCTTATCATGAATTTCCTACATTCCCTTTGAATTGCGTTAAGCAGTGACAAGTACGCAGTACTCATCGCCGTAAACACGAGGTGGTTGATACGTCCAAAACGTATCTACTTTCCCGAACACTTTGGCTATTGTTTTGCCTCTAATTTGTGTGTTTTGAATGCAACTAACACGGACTAACGCTATTTTCAGCAGAATTACCCTGGTGTCTCGCTTTTGTGCAGAAATAACAACTTTTATGGAAAAGGACCGAAAAACATCTGGAAGTCGTTTTCTCATCGGGAGGGTCCAGGAACCACGAAGACCAAACGGAGAGGAGCCACGTGGGCTCCACAACCCCCCTGCTCGCGCGGCAGGCTCCTGGCTATGCAAGGACAGGGTTGGGGCACCTCGCCCGCCTCCTCGCGACCCCCTCGCGGCTACTTAACCCCTCTGACCTAAAAATGCACGGGGTTGTCGGGTTATGACTCCCTAGAATCAGGGGTAGTCACTTCCTGAAGTCTAGTTCGTGAAGGGGATTGAACGCGGAGGTCAAGACCCTCGAGGAACACGGCGACGATGCTCGCTGGACCTGAAGAAGAAACACCCACGACAGATATAGACACCGGGCCGTACCCAGGTTCACGGCCCTCGTGAGGAGGTAAGACCGCTACTCCTGCTTGTCTTTATTGGATTATGGTGGTTACAGTACAGCAGAGCTTGCCGAGGGCCCCCTTGAGGAAGTTCTTGCCTGGGGAGGGAAGCGATGATCTTCTTCCTCCTCCAACCAGAGGCTATTCTACTTGGTATTGCTAGGGTTTACAGGCGTGGTTGCAAGCAATTGGCCGATCCCTCCTAAAATGGATGTCTTGGTCCTTTTATAGGCGCCTCCGGCGCTCTCCTTCTGCTTGGCCTTCAAGGTGGTTCCCACACGGCAGTGGCGTGGAGGTGCAGGAGTCCACCGCGGCCCGTTCGTCCATGGACGCGGTCCATTACTGATAAAGGTGGGCACGGTGGCCGTCAGGCGGCCGAACGCGCTTTACTGTCCGCAGGGAGGGCAGTCTCTGAGGTGGAGCCCTTGATGACGTACTCTTTGGAGGGTTGCGCCGTCTACCTGCTTTACCACCAGAGTGGAAGGTCTTGGCAGTCCTACAGCAGGCGGCGCAACTTTATTGACTCCTTTATCACCAAAACGGCAACGAGGGTACTTGCGTCACCACGTGGGCGTGGCAGAGGCCATGTGCGTCTCGCCATGCTTCCTTGGTCGCGACGTTTCCCCTCAGGCATGGGGTGGCCTGTGGGGGGATTCCCGTTGACTTCCCTCCAGGCGCGCTGGCGCCTCGGGAGGGTCTCTTGAAGCGAGGGACCCCCTGAGGCCCTCCTTTCCTCTTCAGGCCCTCGAGAGGAATTGCCTCTCGAGGGTCCCGCCAGGGGGCGAGGCCTTGTACTTAGTCGATTCGTCCGATCAGCCTGCGTGCGAGGCCTGGGGGGAGTGGGCTCTCCATACCCCAGTTCCCACTGAGCCTACAGTAGCCCCCGGGCCCGCGATGGGCACGATTGAGCCCATGGGCTCAGGCAAAGCATCGTGGGCCCTTAGTGCCAGGCCGGCCCGAGCCACGCGATACTCAGACGAGTAACGGTCTCGCACGATCCGGGGCGCGAGTCGTGGGGGGTCCCACCACGCCCCGATAACTGCTCCTTGAGGGGATATAAAGCCCGAGCGTCGCAGCAGGGAGCCGTTACCGTTTCCACTCTTTCTCGCAGAAGTTTCCGCCTCCTAGAGCTCTCCGCCTCCGCTCTCTCCTGTGATTCTCCCCCTTCCGTCTTCCTCAGCACTCCGAGCCCCCGACGATGAGTCCCCTCAACAGCAAGTGCAAGGCTGCTACGGGGTCTTCCTCCCAGGCGGATGCCTCTGAGGTCGTACAGGGCGCGGCGCTGCTGGGCGTGCGTGTTAACGAGAAGGCGCTCGCCAAGGTCCGGTACCTGGTTGTGCACCGGACGAAAAGCATGGCGCCACCGCCCTGAAGCCCGCGAGGGTACTTCCCAATATTCCAGCACTGCCTCGCCGCCGGGCTGTGCCGCCCTTCTCGCCGTTTCTGGAGGCAGTCCTGGTGTTCTACCAGGTGCAGTTGCTGCATCTGCACCCCAACTCCATCCTCATCCTCGCCGTCTTCGCCTACCTCTGCGAGGCGTACCTGGGCTTGGAGCCCACGGTGGTGTTGTTCTGGTGCTTCTACGCGCTATGGAGAATGGCGAAGAATGAGCGCTAAGGGTGCGTCTCATTCCGCATCGTTGACGGCATGGGGAGCGTCTACATCCCCATGTCCTGGAGCGAGAACAAGACCATCGCTTCAGTGACGAAGAAGGTGGACAACTTCCGCCATAAGTGGTTCTTCGTCGGGGTGGAGCACCCCTGCGCCTTCCTCGAGTTCCCTGACGAGCCACCGCTGAAGAACTCCCATTGGGGCAAGACGACCTTCGACGGCGCGAGGAACGTGAGCTTGATGGGGCGCCTGAGTTTCCTTCACGAGGAGGGCCTCACGGGGCAGATCATCATGGCGGACTTTTTGACGCGCCCCTCGAGGCCCATTCGGTGCCCATGTGGATGTACTCGGGTTCGAACGACAAGATGCGGCTCCACAAGGAGGACAACGATCAGGACACCGTCGACAATGTCCTATCCGCGCTCTTCATCAGCACGGCGGTGCCTGCCGTGGATTTGCTCCCTGCGACTCTCCGGCCTCTCCATCAGTACAACTTGACGGAGCGCATGGCCATCCTGGAGGGGATGCCTCCGTTCACCCCGACAGGCCAGGCGGACTTGGAGGTGCCGACGCCAGCCATGCGGGGAGCGGAAGGGGCAGATTCTCCCTCGGCCTCAGGAGCTGTCCTAGGTGAGGAGGAGGCCACGGCAGGGGAGGTGTCTTCTTCGAGGGTCGGGCCATTTACTGACGAGGTCTGCGACATCTCGTCAAGTGATGACGATGCCTTTGTGGTTGCTCCCTCGCGCCCCGTGGAGGAGGAGGCTGGGGAAGGGGAGGCCTCTGACGCGGAGGACTCCCCAGGAAGGCGTGGGCTCCGCACCAAGGCCGCCGTGGACCACACGGGGGCGAGGCCATCTGACGTCCCCTCGAAGAGGAAAGCGGTGACGCCCCTGGAGGGGTCTGGTGCCAAGACATTCCCCTCATGGCGCTCGCCAGGCTTGGCGTGGGTCGATGCTGGCGCCCCCCCTTCAGGGTGAGTGTTCATGACGCTTGGTCGCTTGTTTTTGGTTCTCTTTCAATTTTGCCCTTTACTGAAGATCTTTCCTTGGGTTTTTCGTCAGTGATCTTGTGCCTGCGAAGCGCCGTAGGCTTCGTAAGGCAGCTGATGTGAAGAGAGCCACGGCTGAGGCCGTGGCTGAAGAGTCCACGAGGCCTGTGGAGACGGCCTCCACATGACCCACTGAGGGGGTGCCTCAAGTGGAGGCGGCTGCGCCTCAGGCGAGGGCGGCAGAGCCTCAGGCAGAGGAGGAAACGCCTCGCCCAGAGGCACCTACACCGCCCCCCGCGCCAATGGTGGTGGAAACCACGGAGGAGAGGGCTTCCACGCCACCTCTCCTACTCCCCCTCGCGCGGCTACACCTCCGCGCGAGGCAACTCTGCCGCGCGAACCAACGCTGCCGCGCGTGTTGACGCCACCGCGTGCGCCCACTCCGCCGTCTGCGCCCACGGCTCCCATTCAGCCTGCAACGGAAACACGCGAGGCGCCAACGGAGATTCTTCCTCGCCTCGATCGCCCCGCGGGCTGCGTCGCGGTCATGATGGTCGGGGTGACCGAGGAGGTGTTCCACAGGCGAGGGGTGCTGCCCGATACGGTGATCCCCAGCCATCTCACCCTCGTCGTCGCCCGGACCCCCTCTCGGGTCTGGTGGCCAAACTGGTTGTCCCTTTAACAGTGGATGTGGATACCCAAGCCACCTCGGATGATCTGGACGAGCAGCGCAGGTTACTGCCCGCGGAGGCTCATGAAATCGCCGAGATCAGGCGTGAGCTTAGTGCCATTCTCCGGGAGTACAATGCAGCTCACGAGTTCCCCAAGATAGACTCTCGGGACAAGCGCATTGCCGACCTACGCAAGAAGGGCATAATGGTGAATGATGAGTTGGCGGGTAGCGCGGCGCCTAGCCATAGCAGGTCGGATTGTATGATCTCGGCGGAGAAGCCGGTGTACAGCTCGCCTGCCAAAACTCTTAGGGCTGCCGAGGCAGCTATGGCTGAGTTGGTCGGGCTATCCGGAGAAGCTCTGCGCAAGCAACAAGAACGGGTCAATGAGTTAGTCATAGAGGCTAACCGGCAGGCCTTCAAGAAGAAGAACCCGGGAGCTGGATCCCAGGTGTATTCGGCTAAGGCCGAGAGCAACAAATCGGGCGAAGAGGCTTCCTCTCGACACCCGAGTATAAGCAAGAGCAAGAGCCGAAGCCGGAGCAGGGGCTCTGGAAAAAACAAGCAATTGCAGGCATATGACCCGGACTTTGCCGGAGTTCAGCAAGCCAGACAGAAAAATCCCGGCCAGGCTCAGGGTAGCCATGGTGGTGGTAACCAGGGTGTAGGAAACAATGGTGCGGCAAGCCGTGGCAATCCACCTCGGTATCCACCACAAAGTCAGGGAAACCGGCAGAGAGAGGCCGCTTCTGTCCCGCAGCAAGCCATGGTTCCCATGGTTAACCAGCATGACGATGGCAACTCGAGGTTGCAGCAACTCGGATACCAGCCTAACGAGAATCCCTTGGGATCTCGAATAGGAACTCGACAGCTAGATCCCGCTGATGCCCGGATGAGGCTCGACCGGATTCATCAATCCGAGTTGGTTGAAGAACAAGGCCCTCCGGGACCTGGATGCTTTGGACCTCGGATCATGCGAGAACCGGCTGTGAGAAATTTCCAGCTCAACCGGGGTGCCAAGACGTATGACGGCAGCTCGAAGCCAGAGGATTGGTTGACCGACTATGTAACTGCAGTAAGCATAGCCGGGGGAAACAGACGCATGGCGGTACGATATGTACCGCAGATGTTGGAAGGACCCGCCAGGATCTGGCTGAACAACTTAAGGACTGGCAGCATAGACTGCTGGTTGGATTTCGAGGAGGCATTCATCAGCAACTTCACCAGCACGTACAAGAGACCCAACCGACCTCAGCAGCTCGCCATCTGCCGGCAAAGGAGCAATGAAACCGACCGGGAATACCTTACTCGGTGGAGTAACATTCACAATTCTTGCGAAGGAGTTGTTGAGGCACAGGCCATCTCGTGGTTTGCGCAAGGATGTCGGCATGGCTCTATGCTTTGGCAAAAGCTGCAAAGGAAGATGCCGACAACCTTGGCAGAGACCATGCGCATCGCCGACACCTACACGCTTGGAGATCCCATGCAACCCCTAGTGGATGTCGGAGACTCCAACAGGAGGAATGCGGGAACTCAGCGTTCGGGGCCAAACAGAAGCCATGATCGCCACGATTTTGGCCCGAAGAGGAGCCTGCCCGAGTTCCACTATGCCTCACAGCACGTTGCGGCAGTTGGCCGAGATCAGGGAGATGCCGGCAGCAATCAGCGGCAGGAAACAACTGGCCCGGCTTGGGGTCAGAGCCAAGAAGTGCAGAAAACTTGGGTGGACCAGAAGAAGGCCCTGACGTATGAAGAGATGCTGAACAAGCCATGCTGCTACCATACGTTGGAGGCCAACAAGCCTGCAAACCACTCTACCCGGCAGTGCAGCTTGTATCAGCGCACATTACAAGAGCGCAGGGTGGGGGCTACTCGGCCAAACGCTCCGGCGGCACGGCTGAATATCCCGAGACCCCCTCCACCGCTATCCGGTGCCAATGCAGTCCGGATTAATCAACCCACCCAGGGACCCCCTCCCAGACCGGTGAACATGGTGCACACCCGGAATGATAATGGCGCTGGTCCGAGTAACCAACCCGAACACCAACAAGGCAACTACCGGGAGGCACATCAGAGCTATGTGGTCTTCGTGACCGAGCCCACTGACCGGAAGAGTGTGCGACAGCGCGCTCTGGAGGTAAATGTTGTGATCCCGGCGGTGCCCAAGTTCCTGCACTGGTCAGAGATGGAGATCACTTGGAGTCGGAAGGATCACCCCCGGGTTATGCCTAAGCCTGGTGGCTATGCTCTGGTGGTGGACCCGACATTTGTCGGACCGAGCCTCAACGTCTGCTTCAGCCGGGTACTAATTGACAATGGCAGCGCCGTTAACATTATGTACAAGGATACCATGATGAAGCTGGGAGTGTCCCTGAACACGCTGCTCCCAACCGAGACCACCTTTCACGGCATTGTACCCGGGGTCTCCTGCTCCCCTATGGGCAAGATCTGGGTTGAGGTGTTATTTGGAACCCGGGAAAACTGCGGGACAGAGAGCCTGGAATTCAAGGTTGTGGATCTCGAGAGTCCATACCATGCACTTATTGGCAGGCCCGCATTGGCCAAGTTCATGATATCCACCCACATGGGATACCTAAAGATGAATATGTCGGGTCCAAATGGGGTGACCACCGTAGCAGGAGACCACAAGCGCTCCATGGATTGTGCAACTGCCGACTCAAACTTAGCCGAGTCCCTAGTCATTGCGGAGGAGAAAAAGAGGATTCAGCAGGTAGTGGCACTGGCCAAGACCTCACAACTCGGAATGCCCGGGATGGTGAACCCGGAGCAGAACGCCTCATTCCAGCCACCAAAGGAGACCAAGAAGGTGGGGGTTGACCCTAGCAACCCGGAGCGCCAGGTCATCATTGGCAGCAACCTGGACAACAAATAGGAAGGCGAGCTCGTCGACTTCCTCCGTGAGAATCGGGATGCTTTTGCGTGGTCAAGTGATGATCTGCAAGGTGTTCCGAGGGAGTTGGCTGAGCACTCACTGTCTGTCAGGCCGGATGCGAAGCCGGTGAAGCAACCGACTAGGCGCCTCTTGGACGAGAGAAGAGAGGCAATCATGGAGCATCTCGCGGTGCTGCTGGCTGCCGGATTCGTAATGGAAGTACTGCACCCGGATTGGATTTCGAATCCGGTCCTGGTAGAGAAGAAGAAAGATGATCCCCTCCTGCTTAAGGTGTGGCGCATGTGCATCGACTTCACCAACCTCAACAAGCCTTGCCCGAAAGATCCTTTTTCACTTCCCCGGATAGATCAAGTGATCGATTCACTGCCGGGAGTGAACTTTTGACTTTTTTAGATGCCTATTCCGGTTTTCACCAGATACCTTTGAATCCGGATGATCAATTGAAAACTGCTTTTATCACCCCGTATGGGGCTTATTGCTATCGTGTCATGACTTTTGGTCTGAGAAATGCTGGTGCTACATACCAGAGGTGCATGCAAAAATGTCTACATGACCAGATAGGCCGGAATGCCGAGGTCTATGTCGATGACATAGTCATAAAAACAAAAGAAAAATCCTCAGTGATGGATGATTTGAGGGAAACATTCAAGAACTTAAGAAGATTCCGGATGAAGTTGAATCCGGACAAGTGTACATTCGGTGTCCCGGCAGGGAAACTACTCGGTTTCCTCATTTCAAGCCGGGGAATTGAGGTCAACCCGGGTAAGATACGGGCAATCGAGAGCATGAAATTACCGGTACGTCTCAAAGATGTACAGAAATTCACAGGATGTCTGGCATCCCTAAGTCGGTTTGTGAGCCGACTAGGGGAGAAGGCCTTGCCCTTGTATCAATTGATGAAGAAGAGCAAAACATTTGTTTGGACCCCGCAAGCTGATGCGGCGTTCAAAGATTTAAAGAGGATGCTTTCAACAGCACCGGTGTTGGCATCCCCATTGCCCAAGGAGCCTATGCTGTTGTACATTGCTGCCACTAACCGGGTAGTAAGTGTAGAAATGGTGGTAGAAAGAGAAGAAGGGGACAAGCTGATACAGAGACCGGTATACTACCTGAGCGAGGTGATCTCGGAATCCAAGCAAAATTACCCGCATTACCAGAAGATGACATATGGAGTGTACCTGTTAGTAACCAAGCTCAAGCACTATTTCCGAGAACACCCAATCACAGTGGTGTGCGAGGCTCCCCTAGCCAAGATCATCGGCTGCAAAGATGCAAGCGGCCGGGTTGCCAAGTGGGCCATCCAGTTGTCTCCGTATGCTCCGGCATACGAGAGACGGGACGCCATTAAGTCGCAGGCGCTGCCGGACTTCTTGGTGGACTGGGCCGAGATGCAATATGAACCTCCAATGCCGGATTACAATTTCTGGAGAATGCATTTCGATGCCTCCAAGGCCAAGATCGGATTTGGTGCCGGAGTGGTCCTCACTTCACCGAAGCAAGATGTGCTCAAGTATGTATTGCAAATTCATTTCCGGGCATCCAACAATGTCGCCGAGTACGAGGCTTTGGTTCATGGACTGAATGTCGCCAAGGAAATCGGCATCCGCCGGATAGAGTGTTTCGGTGATTCCGACCTCGTGGTGCAGCAGGTGTCGGGGAACTGGGATGCGATTGACGCCAACATGGCCTTATATCGATTCCATGTGCAGAAAATATCCAGATTTTTCGAAGGCTGCGAGTACAAGCACATACCCAGAGGGGAAAACGAAGCAGCAGATGTGTTGTCCAAGCTAGGATCATCTCGGGAGGCCATCCCACCCGTGATCGCTCTCGAACATCTGAGGAAGCCGTCTATCCAGCCTTCGCCTGAGTCGGATTCTATCTTCATCCCCAAGGAACCTGGTTCAGAAGCTGTACCTATGGAGGTCAAAGTCGGGAACATTGTGCTAAACCCGGGGACTGCATCACAGGGCTCGGAGAGAGCAAATAGCATGATGATGGAGGTAATGTCGGCAGAACCAATGGACATAGATGCCCCCATGTTCCCGGTTCGACCTGTCCCAGGATGGGCTAAACCCATCATGGCGTACATATCGGATGGAACCCTCCCGGAGAACGAAGCAGAAGCCCGGCAAATACTGAGGAGATCCAAGGCATACACCGTCATCAATCAAGAGATGTACCAGAGAAGTGTCACCGAGGTGATCCAAAGGTGTGTGGAACCCGAGGAAGGCCAAGAGATGCTATTGGAAATACACCAAGGGGAATGTGGACATCATGCATCATCTCGGGCACTGGAGGCAAAAGTGTTCCGGCATGGGTTCTACTGGCTTACTGCCTTGCAGCAGGCAGAGGACATTGTCCGTAAGTGTGGAGGGTGCCAGAGGTTCGCCCACCGGATACATATGTCGGCATCAGCACTGAAAACAATCCCTATCACTTGGCCATTCGCAGTATGGTGCTTGGACATGGTCGGGCAATTCAAGCCGGCAGGGGGCAATATGACACACATGCTGGTCATGGTGGACAAGTTTACAAAGTGGATAGAGGTCAAACCAATCTGGAAGTGTGACGGATACACCTCGGTTCAATTCTTGAAAGACATCATCTTGAGATACAGGTACCCGCATAGAATCATCACGGATAATGGCACCAATTTTGCTCTAGGAGAATTCACTCGATTTTGTGCTGAGAAGAGAATCCGGTTGGATGTGGCATCGGCGGCCCACCCGGAAGCCAACGGGCAAGTCGAGAGAGCAAATGCCTTGGTCTTGGCCGGCATCAAAGCCCGCTTGATCGAGCCACTGTTGAGAACTCCGGGGTGTTGGATAGAGGAGATACCGGCAGTGTTGTGGGGTCTCCGAACCACACCGAATAGATCCACCCGGTACACGCCATTCTTCATGGTATACGGTGTTGAAGCCGTGCTTCCAACCGACATACAATATGATTCACCAAGAGTGACAATGTTCACCGAGACCGAGGCAAAGGAAGCCCGGGAAGATGATGTCGACTTGCTTGAGGAAGCAAGAGAGTTGGCACTATCTCGGTCGGCAATTTATCAGCAGAACCTCCGTCGCTATCGTAGCCGGAAAGTGCATTCCAGAGTATTCCGAGAAGGGGATCTTGTGCTAAGGCTTATCCAACGCACAACCGGGATGCATAAACTCTCGCCTCCATGGGAGGGTCCTTTTGTTGTAAGAAAGGCATTGAACAATGATTCTTATTACCTTGTTGATGCACAGGAAGCTAGAAAAGGTGTAATGGACAAAGCCGGTGAGGAAACCAAGCGGCCATGGAATGTAGCCTTGCTTCGTCCCTTTTACACTTAAAGGGTGCAGTGTATGTATCTCGGTTTCTCTATCAATGAAATTTCGGCACCCCAAGGTGTTACTCGGGGACTGCATGCCCATAACTATGTCATTTATCTTAACTTGCATGTCGGCACACTCGGGAGGAACCCGGGGACTGCCTCGCTTGGTGCCTCTTTATTCTGATTTTGTTTGTTTATTTGTTATGCATGTCGGCAGCCCGGGGAGGAACCCGAGGACTGCCTTGTATCTATTTTTGGTTTAGTGTATACCGGGCAAGTTCCGAGATCGATTTTCAAGTCGGAGTAATGTATGTCATGTAAAATAATCTTGTGACTCGACTGACGAACACCGAAATGGTAGTCAAGAGCAAAGAGGGTCAAATGTGGGAAACAAGAAAACGAACTCGGGGACTCATAATAGGAACTTCTCCGGCATATGCGTCTTGCTCATCCAGTTGTTTATTTTGTTATGTCGGAAATTTAGCAAACTGGAACTCGGATATTCATGAGTAATGTATATTGTAAATGGAATTTTGTGACTCGACTGTCGAACACCGAAATGGTAGACAAGAGCAGAAATTGCCTAACTACGGTAAACATGAAAACGAACTCGGGGACTCGTTGCAAAATATAACGGCATAAGTTGCTTACATAAGAAGGAGCAGAGTACGAATTAAAATGTATATATTACAATTGCACCCGGCATCCCGGGGATCTAACGTTTCTACACTTAGTGTTATAGGCAGTGGGGGAAGCCGGTTTCTCAGGTGCATCGGCAGAGGGAGCAGGGACGATGGTTTCCTCCACGCCAGCAGTGGTACCCGGAGCCTCCGGGTGCGCCTCGGCATGAGAGGTCTCGGGTGGCGAACGAGCAGCAGCATCCCCGGAGGCCACGGTCGCGGTAGCAGCGCCGGTAGCAGCATCATCGCCCTCCGGGATCTTGGCCTCCACATCACCGGTTTCACCCGTCTCACCGTCATCTTCATAGTCTGACTCGGAGTCAGAAGCAATGAGGCTCGTGGTAAAGACGCCTGTGTCGGCCCAGGAGGCGAGGCGATGGGCAACCTCTTGGCGTTGCCGGATCTTGGCCGGGTCGGTATACCACGCCGAGATGGTGCGCAGACGCTGGATCACGTCGAGGTCGAGCCCCTCGTACCATCTAAGCACATGGGTCAGGACTTGGTCAGCGCCAGCCTGCGCACCGGAGCGCTTCCAAGCATGGAGTCGCTTGTCGGCACCCTGGAGCGCGGTCGCCAGTTCACTGACCGAGAGGGTCTCGCTGAAACCAGGCCATAGGGCAACATGGGCATGGAAAGCCGCGCTGAGGAGCTCGGTCCTGATCGACCGTAGAGGCACCATCCGGGCCTTCAGGGCAGTGAGATGGTCGTCTATGTCCCACGCATCCGAGACCGGACCTTTTCCGGCGCGCTTCTCCCGGGCAGCAGCAATCGCAAGGTTGGCAGCGTCTCAGGAGTGCTCGAAGTGCCCGGAAGAAAAGAGAACTATCACAATGGACAAGCCATGATGAATAGTAAATACAAAGAGGAAAACGGAAAAAGAGAACTCGGTATAGTTACTGTTCATATCCCGGTTTAACCCGGTTAGCTCGGATAGCCTAGCATCTTGCTTTGACCGGAGAAGGGCCTGTTCGGTCTCGGCCAGATGGGCGCGCTCCTCGGATTGGTTCAGCGTCTCCTTCTGCTTAATAGATGCATCCACGAAGCGCGTCTTCATGTCTGTAGCACCAGACTTGGCCTTCTCCAACTCGGCATGCAGCCGCGCGATTTCAGACTGAGCCTCAGATAGGGCAGATTTTTGGTCTGCCGAGATCTTTCGCGCGGCATCCCGCTCCTCCCGGAGTCGTCCCTCCAATTTCTTGAACTGACCGAAGTCAGCAAGAAGCCGGTGGAAGAAGCTGCTGCGTTTTTTGCCGCAGTCCTGTATCCAAAAGTTAACTGGTGTCAATCTCGGGAAGCATCCCGAATACTCGGAATGGGCCGGGACCCGTATTGATTATCCAACTAGGTAGGGAGGATCTCGGGGACTCGAGATCAAAGACTTGTTATCTTTTTTCTAAGATTGGAGCCTAGTGGTCTATTACTCGGTGGAGTCTAGAGCACTAAGCACCAATCTCAGGGACTAGTGGGGATGGAAGAATTAAACTTTGGAGAAAGTTAAAGGAGGAAACTTACATCAATCACCCGGGTCACATCCAGTGCAGCCACTTGGAGAGCGTGAAGGGCTTGGGCGCTGCGGCTCGGACCGGCAGCATGCAAGTCCCCCACAATCTCGGAGGCATCAGCGGCGATCCAGGCCTTGTTGTATTCTTCAATAACAGGCAGGCCAGGCGCGGCAGGCGCGCTCGCGGCAGGCGCGCTCGCGGCAACGATCTCCCGTGATCCTGGAGACACAAAAGAGCTTACGGTTGCTCGCAGCGCCTGCAGGGCGGCAGTGGGGATCTCGGCAGGAGGTGGCGGTAATCCGGAAAACTTACCCGAGGCAAAGGAACCCTTGCTTAGGGCCAAGTCTTGGGTCGAAGACTTCCGAGGGGCGCTAGGCTTGGCAGGAACTATCTTCTGCCCGGAGGCCTGGTTACGCGAATTCCCGCCAGGAAGATCAGGTTGCCGGGAGGAAGCGGTAGACGGCTTCGGCGGCGGGGTCTTGTGTGAAGCCAACCGGGAAGAGGCGCGCGACACGACTTGCCGCGGAGGACTCGACGTCTCCGCCTCAAGATGGGACACCCGCCGCGGGCTATCCGGAAGGATGGTATCCTCGGCCGCAGAGCTAGGCGGTACCGGAACCTCGGTCTTCCCGGGATGGACCTCCGGAGCCGCGACCTCGGGTAGCACAGGACCAGGCGCAGGGTGCTCGTTGTCCTGCGCTGGATGCCAAGGTGGAGAAGGGGCAGCCCGGGAGGGGCTAGGAGTGCGGGATCCCGGAGGACGGGAACCCGCGGAAGCCGGGACGTCAAGAGCCGCTCTATAATGAACATGTCAGAAAAGACCTCGGAAGAAACCAAAGTCAGATGACTCAAAGCAAGAAGATCATACCCGGAGTCCACAGTGGGGGGACCTCTCCGTCGCCGAAGAGGCTTCTCGCCCGACTGCTTGGTCTGCTTGCTCTTCTTGGTGGCGCCACCACAACCATCGGCATGGGTGGTGTCGGAGCCCGCACGTTTGAGGGTCTCGGCGCGCTTCGCCATGGCCGTTGGTCTCGGAACTACTGGCGGAGCGCAGTTGAGGGGAAGAGCATCAATCACATCGGGTATTTGACAATCGTCGTCATCATCATCGTCAGATGCAATGGGGATAGCCTCTGGAGTTGAGGGCTTACCCGGGACAGCAGCGCGGGCTAGAGGAATTGCGAGGTGATCCTCGCCGTCGGGATCCTCCACCGGCATCTCCTTCGGTGTCGGGAAGTCCTCCGCGAAATTGCCACCGGAATGCATCGCGTCCTCCTCTGTCTGACACTCGAATAGCTGCAGGAATAAGTCACTACATGACAACCATGTCGATTTCCAGCAGAACCCGGGTGCAAATGGAATTTGGCGGAAGGCAGACACAACCACGTGCTTCAGTGGTTTTTTGCGGGAACCGGCAACCCGACCCCACACATAATCCGCCGGCATCTTCGTTCGAGCGATAGCTCGAACGCGCCGCCGGACTGCAGCTTTGTCCAGCGGAAAGATGCTGGTTCTCGTGGGGTCATATACCCCACTCATGTGGCACATCTTATGCACTCGGGTCTGTAGAGGGCAGACGCGGAGGATAATAAGCAGCACATGAGGTCATCCGACGTCAGACTATCCGTAAGGACGCTTAAGACGTCGTGCATACACGTGACCTCCTCAGAGTCCGGGAGCTTATTCCAGAGATCGAACTCGCGGGGAGGACCCATGACGAACTCGGGCAAGTTGATGAAATCCGGGGTGGAGGAACCCGGAGAGTCTCCAGAGGCCTCCCGGTTCTTCATGTAGAAGAAGCTCCGTTGCCACTTCCGGCATGATTCCAGCCCCTGGACCTTGGGGAATCCGGAATCGGCGCGGGGGATGATCGTTGCCGCCCCGCAATGAACGAGCTCTTTGACCTTCTTGTCCGAGTTTGGGATGACTTGCCGGCGGAGGATGAAGTACTTGGCCCAGAGTTACACGAAGGGCCAAACGCCAAGATACCCTTCCCTGTACGTGGCGAAGACGGAGAGCATCATGATTGCGTTGGCCGGAAGGTGGTGAGGTTGGAGGTCGTAGGTGTCGAGGAAGTCGTGGAAGAAGGGGCTAGCCGGGAGCCCAAACCCCCGCTCGAAATGCGTGAGGAACACTACATATTCACGGGGTTGGGGTTCCGGAAGGGCCACTCGGAAGTCGAATCTCGACCTGCGGCGGGATCCGATGTGTCTGGTATAACCATTCGAGATCCTCTTCGGTGGTCTCGGATCCATCCCAGCACCCCCGGATACTCTCGTCACCCATCTAGGAGGGTCCAGAGGCCATATCCGGGCTACTCTGCAGGCGGAGTGGCAGTTAGTCGAGTTAGTCCTTCAGTAACTAAGACCCCGGATTACAAACTTCTAACATCAACCGGGTTCATAGCAAACGGATCTAGCGTGCTCGAACAAATAAAATTAATCGACACGATAATACCCGAGCAAGGTATGAATGTGGGCTAGTGCGAGTGAAAGCTAAGGCATGGGACGCGCCACCGTCGACACCGCGCCAAGCGCACTCGCCGGCGGCAGCGTGGTTCGTGGAGGCGCAAAATCACGGGCTAGTACGGTGGACCGTTACCGCGAGGAAGTTCGTTGGAGGGAAGGAAGAAACTCACCGAAGGGGAGAGCACCACTGAGGCACGGGAATGGCGATGCCCGATGATGGAGACGAGCGGCTCCGGAGGCGGCGGTGCTCAAGCTTCGGGCGCAACGACGGCGGAGCGCCCGGGTTAGTCGCGGGAGAGGTTGAAGCTTTGGGGAAGAAGAGCAACTGACCGCTCCGATCTCCTATTTATGGGGAGATCCGGAGCGGTTTCTGGGTTTCCCGCCCACGATCTCCCAAATCGTGGGTGGGATTAGATCGTGTCGAGCGACTCGTGGCCGCACCCGGAGCGTCCCATCCGGCCACACCGCTGGCCACAAGACCCCAATGGTTCGAATTCAGATCGAATGCGGACCCCGGCGCGTGAACCCGAGCAGAGGTGCGCGAAGTCAAAAACACTCAAGTGCTTATCTGGCTCGACAAGACCCCGGGTGGGACCCTCCCCCTGGAAAGGAATCTTGTCCGACACGAATAATGAAATGTACCGGCATGACCATATCCGGTTGAGGCCCTAAAAGCTATCTAGTTGCACGAGCAGGGCCTCTCGGTTGGAAAGATCTCGGGGTAGGGATCTCGGTAAAAGTCATCTCGGTATCGAAGCGGAAGATTGTCCCTTGCTTGCTTAGATGATTCTTGTTCTTAAAATCTGATCCCGCCCATCGTCTTGGGTCGCTGCACAGCACCAGCTTCGGGGACTAGTGTCGGGGGGCTGCCCCCCCGGTAGGGCAGATCCCGGCACAATTCTGCAATATGGCAACATTGTTTCACCTTTGGAGAGTGCAAGGGCCATCCTTTGGTGCACTGAAGGGACAACTTGGCCTTTCGGGGCAGGTTAATCCCAAGGTATCTCTTGGGGGAGCAAGGGTCATCCCTGGAAGCTATAAATAGCCCCCCCCCCCCCCCCCCCGAGCCCTCAGAACAGCACAAACACCAGCGGATGGTTCCTCTAAGAACTAGCTTCTCGAAGATGTCTTTGCTAGCAGCATAAGACATCTTGGGGAGGCTAGGCCTAGAGGCACGCATCCTAAGTGCTGCTCGGGTACATCCGGGAAGGATCTCGGATCTCACGGTCGATCGGAGGCTCCGGGTAAACTCCCCGGTGGAGAAGATCCAAGATGAACCGGATAGACTCCCCGGATAGGTGAGAAGGGTCCAAGCTCGCTCCCCGGGTACAGGCTAACCGACATGTAAATCTCGGGCCTGGCAGGTTGTTCAATGTGTGCAGGGAAGACCTACAGGATTGAGCAAGGAGGTAGCCAGCATGAGAGATGCCGGTGGGACGTCAACGGCCTAGTACATGCTTTTCCGCCTGACACGGGGGGAAGTCCCATTCCCCCTGGCACGAAAGCATGGTCACCTCCCGCCTGACACGGGAGCGTGTCAGCCGATACAATAACGGTACGACTAGATCGGACATGCCTAGCCCGGCAGTCCGGAAAAGGCTACTCGGGATGGGCAAAGACATGTCTTTTCTCTTACAGAGGGACAATGAAGTTCCAGGACGGCGCGTGCGGTACTTGCCGGAATGATGACGGCAGGACTATGCCGGATAGCTCGGCGGCTCGGTCGCACTAGCCGGTGTCGACATAACCGTTAGGCCTGTCTGGTGGGGCCATCCCGGAGTAGGGTTTTCGGCCCTCCCGGCCGGAACTCTATAAAAGGCGCCATAACAGCTCTTGTGGAAGAGAGACCAACTGGGAGGCCAAAACCATAGTCTCATTTACTCCTTGTGCATTTACTCTCCCCTCTCTCTAGTTCATTTTGTCCATCGTGTTCTTTACCGAAAGAGCTCCAAGAGCATGTTGTAGATCTTGTTCCACACTTATATTGAGAGGAAAGGAAGGAGTAGGGGTGTTACCTCCCCACGAGGGCCCCGAACCTGGGTACATCGTGTGTGTGTGTTCCCTGCCTTCGTGCAGTTTTTCTTATTTACTAGATCTTCTCTCGTTCCCTTCGGTTGCGTTTGGTGTTCTTTTGTGATCCCGGTCATTCCGGCATCCTCCTTTGTGTGACCGCTTTAGCTCGCTAGCTCTCCCCGGATCCACCAGCGTCCATCGGCCCCACACTTTAGCCATCCTATGGCATCTGCCGTGACACCACCACGACGGTGCCAAGGATGGCCGACGCCGTGCGGAGGAGGCCCGCGACGAGGCAGTTCACGGCCTCAACTCCTTGGCCAAGGACGTGGAGGAGCAGGTGGCTCCCGCGATGGAGCGGGCGGCGGAGGCGTCGGACTCAGCCCAGGCGGCTAGCGCGCTCACGAAGCAGCGTGAGCGCATGTTTGAGGCGTTGGTCGCCCGGGGCAACGAGCTTGCAGTCCAGCTCGGCGCGGACGCACCGCACACCGAAGTCTGAGGCCGTGGCGATGCTGCCATGTAACTGGTCTATTTTGACAAGCTCTTCGCGGCCCTCGAGGGCCCTGTCGCCGAGCTTCGCGAGATGATCGAGGACGAGAGCCGGCAGCTCCTGGGGGTGGTTGTTGATCGCATCTTCACCAACCTCAGGCTCCTCACGCCGGGCTTCGACCTCTCTACCGTGACAGAGGCCGCCCAAGGCGAGGAGGCGCACCGGGTCTCCAATTCCCTCCTCGAGCAAGTTGACGCCTTTTGCAACCGCTTCAGGCGTGCGGAGGCTACGGAGGAGAACAGCGAGGAGAAGGCCGCCTCTGCCGAGACCGAGGAGGGCGCCGCGGAGGAGGTAGAAGACGACGACACCTCCGCCTGAGCTGCACGCTATTGCGCCTGCGTGCGCTTGTATCTGAAACAATCTCATGTTTAGATATTTAAGACCTTTTGGCCTGTAATATACTCTTAATTGCTATTTGCTTTTAGCCTGCTTGCCCCTCGAGAGGTCTCTTTGGACTATCTTCATGTCTATTTGTTCTCTGCGTCGGTAGGACCCATCTCTTCGTGCCATGACTCCGCCACTTCGGTATGCAGGAGCAATGACTCCACAAGGCCGGGGGGAGTTTAGGCCTAGGAGAGGTAAGAGCCCTGAGTCGCGATGCTCAAGTACCCCCTTAGACGTGCGAGTAGTCCATGAAGTGTAACATCCCAAAGTTGTACTTTCCTAAAGTGTATGCCTGTGTTGTAATATAGAGTGACTTCATGCATATTTTGTTTTGTTGGGCATTGCAATTAGATAAATTACTTTCAAATTGCAAACCCCATATTTCAAATGCTTTTTCAAATCAATTAAAAATTGAAGTTTTCAAAATTGTACAAATAATCTTTTCAATACTTCAATCAGTTTGTTTTGAAACTATCAAAATTGTCAAAAGGGTTTTATCTCTCTTTTCTTTTCTATTTTGTTTTTAAATTTACAAAACAGAAAAAGGTTAAACAAAAAGAAAAAGAAAATCAGTACAAAAAAAAAAATAGAAGTCTGGCCGAGCTGGGCCGAATCAGCCCAGCCCGACCCAACTTCTCCCCTGGCCCCTTTTCTTCTTCCTCCGTACGAGCTCCCTTTCCAGCGAGGCGAGCAGAGCACGCCATGGCTCTCTGCCGTGTGCGCCCCACTGCCTCTTGCCCCCACACGCTGCTCCCTGCCTCTCCTCTTTAAGCACCGCACGCCACAGCCGCAGCAAACCCTAGCTTCCCTCTTCCCCTTCCTCGCGCCGCCGGCCCCCTCTGTTTCTTTGTTCTTATTCACCCAAAAGCCACCGAGAGGACCTCGCCGTCCCCCCGCAGCTCCGGCGCCGACGAGGACCAGCAGAGCCGTCCCGGAGCAGCGCATCCCCGGCTTCGCCCTCCTCCTCGAGACAATCGAACCCCCGGGGCACCGTAGCGTCGACCTCGTCCCCTTCTCCCCGACGTCGGCGGACCTCCCGCCTCCGTTTCCGGCACCCCGGACCTCCCCGCGCCAAGCAAACTTCTCCGACGGACTCGCAGTGAGCTTCCCCTTCCGTTTCTCTGCCCCCTTTTTGTTTTGACGCCGTAATGCACAAATCAGTCCTCATCCGGACCTCGCCGGCCGCCATTGCCGACCCGTGGTAGTCGAGCACGAACCCGTGCCGTCCCGTACTCCTAATCCACGTCTGGGCACGAATTTGGAATCCCCGCACGCGCTGCATCCCGCGCCCGCACACGCCAGCCCCGCGCCGCCAGTCCGTGGTCGCCGCCGGTGCCGTTCTGCCCCGCCGTGCGCTCGGGCCGTCGCAAGCAGTTCGTCAGGCGAGCTGTTCGTCGCGGTTCAGTTCAAAAAGATTGCGGCGCGATGTCGAACACCAACACCCCCGAGCCGCAGTGGCTAGCATCACCGTTTCCTTCGTTCCGCACCTCGTGGCGAGTTCGATTTCCCCCTGGCCTCGTTGACCCGCAAAAAAGGCCACCCTTTTTTTTCTCTTTTCTTTTAACTCGCTGACAGTGGGACCCACATGTCATAGGCAGAGGCACGGTAAATGTTACCCGGAGCCCCCTGGAGCTTTCCTGGTTACACAGAGGACCTCACTGTTTTGTTGCTATCACGATCAGGTCCCTGGCTAATTTTCAGAAAACAACCCTAGAACTAAAAATGTAATAACTTTATTTGTATAACTTCAAATTAAATAAACTTTATATGTTTTTATATCAGAAAAATGCAATAAACATTAATATAACATTCTTATGTAATTTCGCATCATTTATTTTAAATGCTTACTTTAATTTAACAAATGCACTTAAATAATTAAATATGGAATATGTGGGGTAATAAATATAAAATGCCCTAATTCCATTTAATTTACTCATATCTTTTATACCATGTCATGCCAGGCTAATAAACATTTAATTTGATGGGTAGATAAATAATTTGCACTTAAATAATAAATATGGAATGTGTTGGGCAAATACTTAATTATTGCCTACTCCATTTAAATTGATCAAATCACCATGCCATGCTATATATATTAAACAACATTTAATTTGCTGGCTACACAAATAACTTGCACCATAATTAATTGCCGGGATTTCATCCCCGCATTAATATGACCTAATCATCTCATACCATAGCGCAACATCTTTTGATTGCGCATTTGCTTTGTATTGATTATGTTTCCTATTGTCTGTGTTTTGCTCTTCTCTGGGTAGACGACGACGTGGCTGTCGATACTTTCATCCTTGAGATTTCAGCTTTTGTGCCGGGCCACAAGCTGTCAGGCAAGCTTCTGCTAACCGGTTACACTATTGTCGGGTTTTCATTCTTGCCTTTTGATCTATGCTATCCTAGTTATCGATTCTTGAATTGCGATCCCATCATATGTTTATCCTGCAGCCTATACAGCTATATCCCCACAACCTATAACCCCTTGCATGTTTATCTGTTGGCCTTGGCGAGTCGTAGTGCATGCTTAGAATTGGTTGAGCGAGTCGTTCCTTTGTCTTTTATCTCATATGCTTAGTATGATAGATGGTTCTACTATAATAAACTGTTGTCTTATTGTGGGGTTCTATAATTAAAAGATAAGGCACCAGGCGGAAGGCCTTGCGAGGTGCTCTGTTCTGCTCAGTGTCGACCTAGGAACTGAGATTTTGTCCTCGGATCCAATTTTGAGCGCACTAACCACTTGTGGGTGGCCAATGGAGCCCCCCTCGACTTTGACTGGAACTTCGACTTGTCCGGGAGCTACACCTAGTTCGGGTTTTCCATTTTTCTCATATGCATCAATACTAGTGTAGTATTTTACTTTGGCGGTGTGCCTTGTTACATGCATATAGGGCGCGGCCTGTTGGTGCGGAGGGGTGTGTCCTGCGGGAGTCCGCACCCTTTTGGCCGGGACCAGCATAGCTCCCGTGGCTCCTGGACTTGTCGCGGTGAAGGAAAAGAGTTGGGTTGAAAGGCCCTAATGTTTTTGACTGGGTTGATCATGCGAGTATGGGTCCAGTAGTGCACCCCTGCAGGGTATAATCTTATCGATGAGCCGTGTCCACGGTTATGGACGACTTGGTGATGATGCTGGCTAACAAGATCTAGACAACTTACACCTAATCTTTGTTAATTAATGTGACTAGTAATATAGCATTACTTACACCCTAAATGGTAACTAAAATTGTTAACGTGTGAGTATTCCCGGATTGCTTCCTCATACTTGGTTGAGGGGGTTAATTCGAGAATGGGTTATGACTGGTGTCAGTTGTAGGTGGATTTTTAAACGCTCTCTTATCCCTCTCTAATTAGACGGAAGTTTTCGCGTGTCTCCTTAGTCTGCTAGTGCTGCTGCCGCTAAGTACACTTACCCCCATACTTTGGGAATCTTACAGTTTTGTAACCTGTTAGCTTAAGCTTGTTCGATACGCTTCGGTGTATTGACCCGTTCGCGGGCTGTGGTTTTTCTGCAGTTGAGGATCCTTCGCTCGACCAGTTGGGTGGATACTACGTGGAGTTCGACGACGAGAGCTACGACGAGTAGTTAGAGTTCCCCTGGGCTACTTCCTGGTGGACTGCGTGGATGGGCCTTCTTTTTCGTTTCGGCCTTGAGCCCTTTGCTTCTTGTCTGTACTCAGACCGGTTTGTTTCCGCTGCATGATGTAATGTTGGGACATGTGTCCTCTGATTTGTGCCATTTGCTATATTTTGCTCAGTGAGAGCTTTTGGATATTATTTCCTTTCTTTGTGTCTTAGGTTTATTCTGTGGTTTCAACTTGTTAAAAATCCGACTCGTATACCATGTGTGTATGGTTGAAGTATACGAGTTGGAAGACTTTTTGGGTTCTTGCGTGCACAATCTGGAAACGTATGTGACGTTGGGGTCGCCAAGAACTGTCGGCCGATGATCCATTCCGAGCATGGCCTGATTGTTTTCCTGGGATTGGTAACCCCAGTATGTTCTTGGTTGTGTGGCCCAACCGATACGTTTCATTTGTGTAGCTTGAATTCAGGGTCTGACATGAAGCGTAAGGGAAAGCGAAGTCGCTTGAGGGGCAAACATGCTCTAGAGGGGGAGAAAACGCTCTCAAGGCGTGGGTGCGAGACTTAGCTTCTCGAGGTTTCCGCCATGTAGAGGATTTTTGCCTGGCGAGGAGTTTCTCTTGAGGGATATTTACCGGATGCCTCCTTAGGCTTACGGGGGCATTTCTTCCCTGTAGATGTTAGAGGGGCGAACCCAAACGCAGGAACACGGTGCATGGGACTCGTGCACGCTTATAGGTCCCCTCAGGCGTTCCTCACGAGGAGAGTAAGTACCAAAGTCCTCTATAGAGATGGCGTGTTTGTGGGATCTTGCCCTCCAGCCAGAGCTCGGATCCTTGGGTTTTGCAGTGCTGCTGGTGTGTCATTTGAGGCACTGGCACCGTACTCAGCCCTCCCTCGTGAGGTACGCACGTGGAGAGATATAAGCGCACATTTCAACAAAGTAATGCGTAAATAAAACTCACCAACATACATTACATATCGGCGCCGAGGCGCTAAGTTCACTTGGGAACGAAATTGTCTGATTATGCTTGGGGTTGCCAAGTTAATGTTTTGACCATGTCGAGGCATGGGGACCACCCATTAGTGGCAGAGACTCAACGGACTGAGGTGGCTCGCTACAAGGAGAGCTCGGAGGGTTGACCCTCGAGGGAAGCCTTTGGAGCTTGTAGGTTTAAGCCGTGAGCTTTTAACCTCTAGAGACAAAAAGTGCTTGGAGGTTGAGCCGTAAGCTGCCTCTTCCGGCAGATGTCTTGACGGGACAATGATCACGGGCATGACGATGATCACGTTATGCGTTTGTTCCTTCTGGATACAAAAAATTCTGTGAGGTTTAAGCCGTGAACTTTTAACCTCTAGAGACAAAAATGCTTGAAGGTTGAGCCATAAGCCGCCTCTTCTGCTAGATGTCTTGACGTGACAATGATCACGGGTAGAACTTGCGTAGGTGCATGATGTTCCATGGATTCTTGACGGGGATGCCGTCTTGAGTCTCGAGGCAGGCTGCGCCAGGCATGGCGATGTGGTTGACCCTGTAGGGGCCTTCCCACATCGGGGACAGCTTACGGAGGCCTTCCCTGGAGAGGATCCGCCTGAGGACGAGATCGCCTGCCTCCAGGGTACGCGAGCGCACGTTGCGGTTGTGGTAGCGTCTCAGGTCTTGCCGGTATTTTGCCGCTCGTAGTGCAGCGCGGCGTCGCAGTCCCTCGAGAAGCAGCAGGTCGTTGTTGTGGAGGTCCTCTTGCTGGTCCTCGTTAAAGGCAAGGGTCCGTGGGGATCCATGCTTTATCTTTGTTGGGAGGACTGCTTCGGCTCCATAGACAAGGGAGAACGGTGTTTCCCCCGTAGGCTTGGGTGGCGTTGTGCGGATGGACCAGAGCACCGAAGGGAGCTCACTGATCCAGCCCTTGCCGTGGCCTTTGAGGATGTCGAAGGTCCTCGTCTGCAGGCCCTTTAGGACTTCTGCATTTGCGTGCTCAGCCTGTCCGTTGCTCTGCAGATGAGCAACCGAGGCGAAGCAGAGCTTGATGCCCATTCTTTCGCAATAGGCTCTGAAGATGCCACTGGTGAATTGCGAGCCATTGTCGGTGATGATGCGGTTAGGCACTCTGAAGCGGCAGACCAGGCCTCTGATGAACTTCACTCGCGCCTGCTGTGATTGTGCGCGTCGCCTCCACTTCGGGCCACTTAGTGAATTTTTCAATGGCCACGAAGAGGTAGCGATATCCGCATTGCGCTGTTGGGAAATGTCCCAGGATGTCCAGCCACAAGACCGTGAACGGCAAGGATAGCGGAATGGTCTGTAGCCCTAGCGCAGGTTGTTGGATTTGCTTGGCATGGAATTGGCAAGCTTCACATGCTTGGACGATGTCCACTACATCCTGAAGTGCTTGAGGCCAGTAGAAACCGCTCCTGAAGACTTTGCCTGCGAGGGTGCGGGCGCACGAATGGTAGCCGCATTCCCCGCTGTGGATGTCCTTGATCAGCAATTTTCCTTCTTCAGGAGGAACGCATTTGAGCACGGTGCCGTTTGGGCGCTTGCGGTAGAGATTCCATTCGAGGATTTTGTAAGATTTTGCTTGGCGGGCGATTCGCTCCTCTTCAGCATCTTCCTCGGGAACGATCCCTTTGTCGAGGTAGCCTTTGATCTCGTCAATCCATTATGTTTCTTGATGCACCGCTGTGTGCAATAGACGCTCCCCTGTAGGGGGCCCACAATCTGGAGCCCCGTTTGTAGGTGGTGGCGGGAGTGCTTTGTCTGTGCTTGCGGGCATGGCTTCTTGAGGCTGCTTTATGGATGCCTTTACGAGCCTTTCTTCAAAGACGCCTGGTGGCTGAGCTTGCCTCTTTGATGCGCGCTTGGTGATGTCATCAGCCTCTTGGTTCAACTTTCTTGGGATGTGCATTAGCTCCATGTCCCTGAAGTGCTTTTCAAGCCTACGGACCTCTTCAAGGTATGAGGCCATGTGGTCGTCCTTGGGATTGTAGCTTTTGTTAGAAAAATTGACGAGCAACTGGGAGTCGCCCTTGATGAGCAGATGCTTGATGCCTAGGGCGATTGCGGCACGTAGGCCAGCAAGAAGGCCTTCGTACTCAGCGATATGGAGACCTTGTCGATTCCAAAGCACAGCTGGACCGCGTAATATAGCTTGTCGCCTTTCGGTGAGATCAGGACCACGCCAGCCCCACCGTGGCGACAAGCGAAAGCTCCGTCGAACTTCATCGTCTAGTGGTTGGGCATTTTATCTCCAAGGGGCTCTTGTTCTTCTCCCAAAGGCTCATCAGAGGTTGGGTCATTCTATTCGACGACGAAGTCTACCAGCGCTCTTCCTTTGATTACCCTTGTGGTATCGAAGCGCAAATTGAATGGTTGTACCTCTATGTTTCATCCTGCGACACGATCTGTGGCGTTTGGGTTGCGCAGGAGTTGCTCTAGGGGGTAAGAGGTGACCACCGTGATGGGGTGCCTCTGGAAGTAGTGTCGCAGCTTTCTTGAGGCGATGAGTAGTGCGAGGAGGAGCTTCTACTCAGTACTGTGCTATACCGCTCGCAAGCATCACGCAGTACTGTGCTGACGAAGTAGACAGGATGCTCGTCAGGCTCCCTGGGGGCTTATCATTGGCCTCGAGGGGGTTGGCCTCAGGGGGCTAGTCAGGCTCCCTGGAGGGATCTTCTTGCAGTGGTTAACTTGGGGCGGGCCTCTCTTGGGGCTTTGGGCATGGCGGTGGGTTTGTGAGGGCTGTCCTTTCGTCGAGCTCCTGATCAGGAGGCTTCTGCTTTGGAGTGGTTGCACTCTTCTTGTGGAGTACTGGCTCTTCCCTTTCTACCACAAGGACGACCCTGGCTGTCTGTGGAGTAGCTGATAGGTACAGCTTCAGGTGCTCGCCTGACCTTGGAGTGACCATTACTGGTGGGCTGGCCAGGTACTTCTTCAAGTCCTCAAACGCTTGTTCAGCTTCAGGGTCCACTTGAAAGTGCCCGTTCTTTTCATGATCTTGAAGAGCGGCAGGGCTCTTTCACGGAACTTGGAGATGAATCTACCCAAGCTGGCCATGCCGCCTGCTAGGCGTTGCATGTCCTTGAGCCTGCGTGGAGGTTGCGTGCCCTCTATGGCCTTGATTTTGTCTGGGTTTGCCTCTATGCCTCGATGGGACACGAGGAACCCAAGCAATTTGCCTGAAGGTACCCCAAAGACGCACTTGGCGGGGTTGAGCTTGATGTTCACCTTGCGCAGGTTGGCGGAAGTCTCTTCAAGGTCCCCGAGGAGAGTATTTCCCGCTCGTGATTTTACGACGATGTCATCGACATATGCCTCGGCGGTCCTCCCCATTTGATCGCCAAGCGCTATCCTCATCAGCCTCTGGAAGGTGGCTCCGGCATTTTTTAGGCCGAAGTGCATGCAGACATAGCAATACACACGCAAGGGGTGAGGAAAGCCGTCTTCTCCTCATCTTCTTTAACCATTCAGAGAAGGCATCGAGGAAACAGAGGAGGTCGCATGGGATAAGGGTCCTTGGGGCAGGCCTTGTTTACATCAGTGTAGTCCATGCAGAGGCGGCCTCCTCCGGCGGGTTTTGGGGTGCGCGACTTCGCGGACAACCTTTGCTGCTTTGAGCTTTTCGACCTCTTTGATGATGAATGCTTGCTTCTCGGGGGCTTGTTTTCTTGGTTTTTGCTTGACGGGGCGCGTGTTTGGGCACACGGCTAAGTGGTGCTCGATCACCTCCCTCGGTACACCAGACAAGTCTTACGGTGTCCCTGCGAACATGTGAGAGTTTGCCTGGAGGAAGGCGACGAGCGCGCTTTCTTATTTGGGAGGCGGCGCGGCGCCTATGGTGACGCTAGCCCCCGAGCCTTCAGCCCCCGAGCTGCTGGAGCTTAGAGTGATCTTCTTCGTAGCGGCTGTCTCCTGGGAGAACAACTGCTTCTTCTTCTTGGGTCTCTCTAGAGGCTCCCTGTCCTCGTCTGCGGGGAATGCCATGGCGGCGGCCTTGTAGGCCATCTCGACAGCGCGCGTAGCATCCAGAACATGTCCACGGATGGTGACCGTGCCAGCGCTGCCGGGGATCTTGACCATGTTGTAGTCATGATGCGTGACGGCCATGAATTTCGCGAGCGCGGGGTACCCGAGGATGGCATTGTACGGCAGGCCGATGTGCTCGGTGCGGTAATTTTCCTTGCTTCCGAAGGTGACGACAAGCCTGACCTTGCCCAGAGGCTCGATCGAACCGCTGGTGACTCTCGTGAAGGGCTTGGAGGGCATGAGCCGCTCGTAGGGCACTTGAAGCACTTCGAACGTATCAGTGGAGATAACATTCAGGCCTGCTCCACCATCGATGAGAGCTTGGAGACAACAACGTTGTCGATGGTGGGGCTGCAGACCAGCGGGAGGGTTCCAACAGTCTTGTGGACTTGGGGGTGTCCTGAGCGTCGAAGGCGATGGTGTACTGCGACCACTTGAGGGGCCTGGAGGTCTCCGTGCTTGGGAGGGCGGCGTTGAGCTCGTGGGCGAACTGCTTGAACTGGTTGTTAGACTTTGACGCCTGCGCCCCACCAAGGATGCAGGCAATGGCGCCTCTTGGGGCTTGGTAGCCACCATCTTCCTCGTCAGGGAGATTGTCGTTCTTTTCCGCAACGTTGGCCTGATTGCCAGATGGTTTCTGGTAGCCACTCTTGCATCCGCTCCCGCGGTAGCCACGGCCACAGTCGCGGCCGCCACTGCCCTCTGCTTGCTCTCGCTCCTTGCCTAACCTCTTGAGGTCGAAGCAAGATTCTGTAGAGTGACCGCGCCTATTGTGGTAGATGCAGAACGGGCGGTGGTCATCTTTCCTCTCTCCAGGCTCAGGGGAGTCCCTGCGGGTGCCCTTCGCGTCAGGCTCTGCGGTGAGAACCGCGGTGGCCTTGCGTTTGGGCTCCTCCTTCTTTTTCTGGCTCCTGGACCCCTCAGCGTGCTCGTCCCCTCTCGAGGACATCTTGACGAAGAGGAGTCCCTCTTCAGCCTTGGCGCACTTGTCCGCCAGGTCGAACAGCTTCACCACATAAGTGAGCTTGTCGAGCATCCTGCTATTTGTGACGCCCTCGCGGAAGGCGGTGATGACTTCGGTGTCAGGGATGTTCGGGATCTTGTTGCGCACTTGGCTGAAGCGCTGGATGTACTTGCGAAGCGTCTCATCCTTCTTCTGGACCACCGCGCGCAGGTCGTTGTGGGTGAGGGCGCGCTCGTACGTCCCCTTGAAGTTGGAGACGAACTGCTTACAGAGCTCCTCCGAAGAGTTCACGGAGTCCTCGAGGAGGTTCAGGAGCCACGGCATCGCAGAATCGCGAAGCGCGTGGGAGAACCAGTTGGCCATGACCTTGTCGTCTCCACCTGCAGCTTGGATGGAGGTGGTGTAGAGTTGCAGGAACTCGATGGGGTTGCTGGAGCCGTCGTAGCCCTTAGGGAGAGCCAGGATGAACTTCGGGGGCCAGACCACGCGAAGCAGGGAGCGGGTGAACGCCATGCAGCCTGTGGCGTACGTGGCGACCCCGTGCTGCAGCGCGCTGCGGTTCTGCTGGCCCGCCTGGCCGATCTCCTCCACGAGCATGTTCTGGCGGTGGCGCTGGAGCTCCATCCCCACGCGAGCGTCGGGCGTGGTGCGCTGCACGATCTAGCAATCGTGCGGCGAGGACGCGTGCGAGGCAGCCCTCTGCGTCGCGTCCGGTGCAAGCCCTGGCGGGGGCGGAGGCGCGTTTGTTGCGACCGTGTCCGTGAGAGAGGGGTGCACGTTGGACTGCAACGGAGCGGGGCGCGTCGTGGCGATGCCGACGAGGTGGTTGAGGCGCTGGAGCCACTGCTCGTGGGCCTCAGCGGTGGGCTGGTAGCGGAGAAGCTCCTGCGCCATGAGCAGCGCGGTGTGAGGCGCAGGGTTCGTCCTGCCAGGGCCGGAGCCGCTCGGGCGCTGCGTCGGGTGCGACGACTGTGCGTCCTCCTGGTGCTCGGAGTTGCGTTCTGGCTCCTCTGCATGAGGGCATGAGGGGGCGCACTCTTCATGGCGGGGCCGGCCCCGTCGTGCGCGGGTGGCCGCGGTGCCTGGCGGGGCGCGTGGTCCTTCAGGCGCGCGTCGGTTGACGCGGGCGCCGCGGGTAGCGCGGGTGTTCGCCATGGCGCGGAGACGGCTCGAAGGTCGTTGACGCGCCTCAATCCCCTACCTGGCGTGCCAGATGTCGGGTTATGACTCCCTAGAATCGGGGGTAGTCACTTCCTGAAGTGTAGTTCGTGAAGGGGATTGAACGCGGAGGTCAAGACCCTCGATGGACACGGCGATGATGCTCGCCGGACCTGAAGAAGAAACACCCACGATAGAGATAGACACCGGCTTGTACCTAGGTTCACGGCCCTCGTGAGGAGGTAAGACCGCTACTCCTGCTTGTCTGTATTAGATTATGGTGGTTACAGTACAGCAGAGCTTGCCGAGGGCCCCCGTGAGGCTGTTCTTGCCTGGGGAGGGAAGCGATGATCTTCTTCCTCCTCCAGCCAGAGGCTATTCTACTTGGTATTGCTAGGGTTTACAGGCGTGGTTGCAAGCAATTGGCCGACCCCTCCTACAATGGATGTCTTGGTCCTTTTATAGGCGCCTCTGGCGCTCTCCTTCTGCTTGGCCTTCAAGGTGGTTCCCACACGGCAGTGGCGTGGAGGTGCAGGAGTCCACCGCGGCCCGTTCGTCCATGGACGCGGTCCATCACTGATAAAGGTGGGCGCAGTGGCCGACAGGCGGCCGACCGCGATGTACTGTCCGCAGGGAGGGCAGTCTCTGAGGTGGAGCCCTTGATGACGTACTCTTTGGAGGGTTGCACCGTCCACCTGCTTTATCACCAGAGTGGAAGGTTTTGGCAGTCCTACAGCAGGCGGCACAACTTTGTTGACTCCTTTATCACCAAAACGGCAACGAGGGTGCTTGCGTCACCACGTGGGCGTGGCAGAGGCCATGTGCGTCTCGTCGTGCTTCCTTGGCCGCGACGTTTCCCATCAGGCCTGGGGTGGCCTGTGGGGGGATTGCCATTGACTTCCCTCCAGGCACGATGGCGCCTCGGGAGGGTCTCTTGAAGCGAGGGACCCCCTGAGGCCCTCGTTTCCTCTTCAGGCCCTTGAGGGAAATTGCCTCTCGAGGGTGCCGCCAGGCGGCGAGGCCTGGTCCTTAGTCGTTTCGTCTTATCAGCCCGCATGCGAGGCCTGGGGGGAGTGGGCTCTCCATACCCTTGTTCCCACTGGGCCGACAGGGGTGTATCCACTTTTCCAGAGAACATCTCCGTGCGCCGCCGCCACCACGAACCCTAGTTCTGGGACCAGAAGTCTCTATTCCGGCACCCTGCCAGGATGGGGAATCGAAGGGGATCATCGCCAACACCTCTCCACCAACCATCACTAGTGGAAAAAGAACTTTACGTCTAGAGAATTAGTCCTGATTATATTTGCGGTCGGTACTAATGAGCATCATTACCGGTTCGAACTGTCAGATGGGAGGGGGACAATAGTACCGGTCCATAAGGGACCTTTAGTACCGGTCGTAACACGGCCCGGTACTAAAGCTCAATGGGATGGAAATGGCCGCGAGGGGCTGGGCGAGGGGAGATTTAGTACCGTCCGTGTTACGGTCCGGTACTAAAGGTCCTAACCATTCGACTCCCGCCACGATTTTAGACGGGAGTGGGCAGTTTCTTTGCTCCTGTCTCTCATCTCTTCTTCATTTCGACACGCCCGGCCAGCTCTCTTCCTCTCCCCTTACACCGGCGACACTCTCTCTCCCTCTCTCTTCCACTCCAGCCACCATGAATCCGGCGCCACCAATCACTCGCCGTGGACCGGTGCTTGCACACACCGCCAATCTTAAGGTCGTTTGTACCAACGATAGCGCTATGGTGCCCGGTTATCTCTCTGATTTCAAGAAATGGGTTGGTGAAGCTCGGGAGCAAGAGAAGTTCATCGATCTTGATCTCGAGTACACGGCCAATCAAGAAGAGGTTGTGGTTATCCAACTTTGTATTAAGAAGCATGGCTTGGTCTTCCAATGGGCAAGGTATTACATCTCTCATCCAATGTTGGGGGTAATTATTTTCTTTAATTTGTTGATTCATATGGATAGGAAAATTGCATAGGATAGCAATTTATTTAACTATTGAACTAGGAAATTATTGTTGTTATTATACATTGTTGCTGCATTGCATTCAATAGTTAAATATATAGTTGTTGTCATTATACATTGTTGTTATTATACATTGTTGTTATTATAGATTTGGCCGAAAATGAGATTGTTGTTGTTATTATACATTGTTCAATAGTTGGCCGAAATGAAATTGCATTGCATATATATTGGTTGAAAATATCTTGGCATATGGATATATATATATTTGGCCCAAATGAGATTATTATAGGAAAATCTTATATATAGTTCAATTGTCTATATTGTTGTTATTATACATTGTTGTTGCATTGCATAGTTCAATAGTTAAATAGTTGTTGTTATTATACATTTGGCCAAAATGAGATTATTGTTGTTATTATACATAGTTCAATAGTTAAGTGAGAAATTAAATGAATGTTGCATTGCATTCACATATTGTTGTTATTACATAAAACTAAGTTGCATATATACTTGATCTCTCAAATTATATATTGGCCAAAAATGAAAGTTGCAATGCATATTGTTGTTATATTCATACAAGATCTTAAATTATATATTGTTATCATTGCACATTAACTACTTGATCTCAAATTATATGTTGGCAGTATTTTTAACATGTGATCCATTTGTTGTTGCAGAAGTGACAAGCAATGTCGACCAATACTCATGGATTTTCTTCGCAGCGACATTCATATTGCTAGCGTTGATATAACGAATGACAAGATCAAGATGAAACGCACCTGGGGTTTTGAGATACCATCTGCCTGCCACATTGATCTCCGGGCTATCTTTAGGCTTGACCATGCCAATACTGGAATGGCTGCTATGGCAAGCGTCGTGATCGACGAGGACGCGTACAAAAATATGAAGAAAATATTCGACAGCGAGCAGCACAAAGTTTGGGAGAAGTACCCACTCGACGGTTGCAACATTGAGTATGCAGCAATAGATGTGCATGTTGCATACGAGGTGTACCGCAAGATTAGAATCATCAACTATAGGCAGCGTCACCTCGTACCGCGACCAACGCACCAGGAGCCTTCTGATTCTTATTCGGATGACGATATGTACTAGTGTTTGTAGTGCCTTGAGGGTCTCCTCATGTATATATGCAGTAGTGTTATTTATCTCTAATATTTTGTAGTAGTGTTATTGTTGGATGTGAGTAGTGTTATTGTTGCAAACAATTACTCTCAAATATTTTGTAGTAGTGTTATTGTTGGATGTGAGTTGTGTTATTGTTGCAAACGATTTTCTCTAATATTTTGTAGTACTGTTATTGTTGGATGTGAGTTGTGTTATTGTTGCAAACAATTTATCTCTAATATTTTGTAGTACTGTTATTGTTGGATGTGAGTTGTGTTATTATTGCAAACAATTTATCTCTAATATTTTATAGTACTGTTATTCTTGGATGTGAGTTGTGTTTGCAAACAATTTATCTTTAATATTTTGAAGTGTTTATCACATTATTTCATTTTTTCATAAAGAAAGTCAAAAATAGAAAATAATATTTATGAAAATAATTTCAATATTTCCTTTGACATGATAGTTTTTTATACCAATTGTCACCTATTTGTGGAATATGAGATCTTTATCACAAACTATGACTTGAAAATGACCATAACTTGAGCATTTGCCTTGAAACTTCTAGATGTCTATACATGATAGACCTTTTTGTGAAGAACTTTTTTGCAAATTTTGCAAAATAAAGTTTATCATTTTTCATAGCAACTAGTACACATATAAGGTCCCCATGCCAAAGGATTTCTTTGTTTGAAGTGTTTATCACATTATTACATCTTTTCATAAAGAAAGTTAAAACGGTCACGATGACAATTCATCAAAAGATGTAATGTTTTATAGAACTATCAATGTTTCTGTGATATAACCACTAGTTGTGTACCTTAAAATGATTTTTCCTAAAATTTCAGACCAAGCAAACAGTTGTAGTTCAAATTTGAATTACTTTCAAAAAATAGGCATAAACTCTTTTAACTAGGGGAAATTAGGTTGTAACATCCCAATTTTTAGAAAAAATTAAAACTTTGCATCCATGCATCATTATCATTAAACTTGTCATAAGAATTACATAAAATTTGAATTTAATTATTTAAATATGTTTTAATTGAATTTATGTCCTTAAAATTGTTGTTTTGAATTTATAATAAGGTTCCTTTTATTCTATTTTTTACTTTAGACAAAAATAATGTCAAAAGGATCTATTTTTCATAAGCTTGTCAAATTATATTTTTATGAATTTTTCTGAGAAGTTTTAATATAGTTTTATAATCAAAAGAATTAAAAACAGAAAAGAATTTTCAAAAAGAAAAAAATAGAGTCGGGCCAGCCAATGGGCCGAAGCCCACTAGCTATCTGCCGCGCGCGCGAGCAACCCAGCCCGCCAGCGGCCCGTCCCCGCCCACGCGCGCGCGCTCACTCGCCGACAGGTGGGCCCCACCTGTCATCCCTCCCGCTGCAACGGCTCGCCCCAAATCACGCCCACGACGACGCCGAGAAACGGCCGAGTAATCTCGATTCATTGCGGATGATTCATTGCCCCTTTTACGTCGCCGTTTCTTGCTATAAGATCCCCTCGATCCCCTCTCTCTTTTGCCCCAAACACCACCTTCCGAGAGCCACGAGGCTGCCCGCACGAGACCTCGACTTTCCACCGCTACCGCCGGTAAAACTCGCACCGTGTGCTCAACTCCGGCCACCCCGGACCTTCTCTCCTCTCCCCTTCGTTTTGTTTCATCTTTGCGCATCGTTGTGACAAGGTTTCGCACTCTGTCTCGCAGCGTGTCGTCGTAACGGTGCACTACCGAACCAACCCGCCGCCGCGCACGACTCCGGCGAGCAATCCGAGGAAGCAAAGGACGCCCCAGCCCCCACGACCTCGCCACCGTCTCCGCGTCGACCTCCTCTGCATTCTGGTATGATTCGTTCGTCCCATAGCGCACTAGATCGTGTAGAACGTCCGTCGCCGGCGCGCCGCCACCGCGGGAGTCACCTCCGGCTAGGTTTCCGGCGACAGCGCCGCTCGGTTCTGGTCGATTAGATCTGGACCGTTAGATCCCCAGTGCACGGCCAGGATTAGTTCACTTAAAAACCCGAACCGGTACGCCGCGTCGGCGCCTCGTCAGCGCCACGTCAGCGCCTCGTCAGCGCCGCGTCAGATATTATTTTCTGAATTTTTATTAAATCATTTAATTTGGCAGTTTTGCAGAAAACACCCTGCATACTGTTTTCATCATTACTTTTTATCTATTTACCCAAATTTAAATATTTTTATATATTTGAAATCCTTAGAACCAGTAGAACACTTTGGATTCATTAGTTTTCTGTTTTTACACATACAAAATTTTCAAATATTTTTGAGAGTAGCTTAAGTGTTTTCAACATAACTTTAGTTAGAAAATTTATTTTTGAGTAAATCAAATTGCTAACAACTTGCTTAGATGCCCTCTGCCCAAATGTTATTTTTACAAAATTTGATTTGATAATTTATTTAAGTGAACTAAAGTCCTTGTCATCAACCCTTTAGTCATGGTCAAATAATAGAAACAAATCAAAAATTGATTCATGCATATATTTGGAAATAAATTGTTGCATCTCATCTCATGCATAGCATATATCTTCTTTGTGTGAACCTTTGCTTGTGTGTTTATGTGTGGCTGTTTATTTCTTTGTTAGACTATTCGGAGGGAAACGAGAATCTTTGCAACTGTAACTGCTGCACCCCCGATTGCCAAGGCAAGTGGCACACCCCCATAAAAGTCCTATTATTTCTATGCATGAGTAGAGTATTTTCTATAAGCATGTGTAGGATAGCATTGCTATGCCATCCATAATAGATCTCTTTATTCCTGTGTCTAGGTTCCTATGAAATTACTTAGTAGAATAGTGATGCTATGCAAAAACTATTTTGATGAAAAGATAAGTCTACTAAGTTTTAATGAGACACCTGGGTGGAAATTGGTTGCTTGGATGTATGAGTTGAGTGTTGTTCCCAGGGGTGTTACCTGTGGAATATTCACTTGTGGAAGGCCACCCAGGAGCAAAGGAATCTGAAGAACTCCAAGTGAAGATTGCTTCTCGTGCAGCCATTGCCAATATGGGCTCTGGCTTGATCAACTAAGCTGCGTGGACTCTCCCCGGCCTGACAGGTGGTTGTAGAGGATTTATAGGTGGAGCGCGTCAGGCCAGAGTGGGAGGGAAAATGTTTCTGAAAGATCTCGTCTCATTCTTTCCTTTCCTTATCACAAATGGTGTGTAAAGGATAACCTGGGTTGAATGGGTACAATGGTGAACGTGCACAACCTCTGAAGAGTTAAAATCTAAGTACTTAGCCGTGTCCCCGGAAACGGACAATTGAGCAGCTGAACGAGGATGTCAACGGAGGATTTCACCATTCCAACTTATAAATTAAAAACTTGATGGGTGAACAAGGGTAGAATGAGACAGTGGATTTCATGGCACGGATGTCTCGAATAGAAGAAAAGTGTTTTCAAAAGGGTTAGGGAAAAACTTGCTTTCTGCAAAATAGCCTTGAGCTCCACCTGCCAAATAAGCATATAGGTCATAGAGTTATTCCTCTAAGTGTCCACCATAGTGTCACTTGCCAGTTCCATTTTAATGGTTCTGACCCACATTGTTGCAATATATATCTTATTGCAGACTGTCCTGATGATGAGTGAAAGTTTTACTAAGGGTTTCGAGTCTTCAACCAACATGCTCGCCTGTGGCACATGATGATGATTGGGGACTCCACGAAGAATAATTTTTCCGTTTTTTACTCTGTGTACTGCTAGCTGTATGCTATGCATATTTGTAATGAATATTTTTCCTAGTTTGGATCAGCGTTGTAATAAATTGATACTTTGTTGTGATATTACATCGTAACTGTGTGGGCAAACGAATCGATCCAGGGATTTGCACTATACACAGGTATCTGCCATACTTTAGGTGCAGGTACACTACATAGGTAGAAATGAAGGAAAAACCTAATACATGGGCATTATCCATCATATGTGTACTAGTTTACATGAAAATTAAATGGGTGTCATTTTGCCTCATATTTTTGGTACTTTGTTCACAAAAAAAGTCACTTCTTGCACTTAAAAAATAGAAAATGATATTTATGAAAATAATTCAAGATTTCCTTTGACATGATTGTTTTTTGTACCAATCGTCACCTATTTGTGTAATATGAGATCTTTATGACAAACTATGACTTGAAAAGGACCATAACTTGAGCATTGGCCTTGAAACTTCTAGATGTCTATACATGATAGACCTTTTTGTGAATACTTTTTTTTCAAATTTTGTCAAAAAAAAGTTTATCATTTTTCATAGCAAATAGTACACATATAAGGTCCCCATGCCAAAAGATTTCTTTTATTGAAGTGTTTATCACATTATTTCATTTTTTCATAAAGAAAGTCAAAACGGTCGCGATGACAATTCATTAGAAGATGTAATGTTTTATAGAACTATCAATGTTTCTGTGATATAACCACTAGTTGTGTACCTTAAAATGATTTTTCCTAAAATTTCAGACCAAGCTATCAAACAGTTGTAGTTCGAATTTGAATTACTTTCGAAAAATAGGCATAAACTCATTTAACTATGGGAAATTAGGTAGAAATCAAGGAAAAACCTAATACATGGACATTATCCATCATATGTGTACTAGTTCCCATGAAAATTAAATGGGTGCCATTTTGCATCATATTTTTGGTACTTTGTTCACAAAAAAAAGTCAATTTTTGCACTTAAAAAATAGAAATTGATATTGATGAAAAAATTTCAAGATTTCTTTTGACATGATAGTTTTTTATACCAGTTGTCACCTAGTTGTGGAATATGAGATCTTTATCACAAACTATGACTTGAAAATGACCATAACTTGAGCATTTGCCTTGAAACTTCTAGATGTCTATACATGATAGACCTTTTGTGAAGACTTTTTTTTGCAAATTTTGTCAAAAATAAAGTTTATCATTTTTCATAGAAACTAGTACACATATAAGGTCCCCATCCCAAAGTATTACTTTTTTTGAAGTGTTTATCACATTATTTCATTTTTTTCATAAAGAAAGTCAAAACGGTCGCGATGACAATAACCACTAGTTGTGTACCTTAAAATGATTTTTCATAGCAACTATCAATGTTTCTGTGATACAACCACTAGTTGTACACCTTAAAATTATTTTTCCTAAGAAATATTTCTTTCTTTGAAGTGTTTATCACATTATTTCATTTTTTAATATTCATTATTATATAATCATTTTTAAAATAAAGTAATATTTGTTTTATCATTATTTATTTCAATATTATTATTATATAATATAATTGTTTAATCAGGTAAAGTTTTATAATATAAGAAATGAATAAGTGTTTAATCATGACCGAGTGGTTAATATGATTGGTAAGATAGAACTATCAGTAAGTTTTTAGTTCTCTCTTAGTATCTAGTTTCAAAGGAATCTAAATGTTAAGCGTGCTAGTGTTATAATAGTTTTAAGATGGGTGACCAATCGGGAAATTTGACAGTTCTCAAATAGATTAAGTGTGTAGGAAAGGGGAAACTTAACTAGATTAAATAGTTAGACTGGAGATTAAGTGTGGGTTAGTGGAGAGTTAAGTGAGAAATTTCGAAATAAATTTTTTTTTTCTGAAAGTTTCAAAAAGAAAATAATTATTTTGAAAAAACATTAGTACCGGACGGTAACACCGACCGGTACTAAAGGTCTCCAGTCGAAACCTCACTCCGGGCCCCACGTGGAGGCCTTTTGTACCGGTCGCAACACGCCCGGTACTGATGTTGGGGGGGGGGGGGGGGGCAACAGTCCCACTTGGGTAGTACCGGTTGTAAAACCGGCACTGATGCCCCTCCTCGACCGGTACTGCTTGTCTTTTTCCACTAGTGTATCCATGTTTCCCCCATCCATAAGTGAGTAATCCACCGCTGTAGGCTTGAGGGGATCGTAGGAATTGGATGAGATCATTCATGTAATAGTTGTAATATAGTTAGGGCATGGTGCCTAGTATCCGTTATCGGTGTTTTACGTCATTGTTGCAACTTGTTATGCTTAATGCTTGACACTACGGCCCGTGTGCCATGATTTTGGATCTTAACATGTTGTTGTATCATGAGAATAATTCTTATTTTTTATCATATCTATGAGTTGTATACAAATATTATTGTCCGGAACCGATGGCCCCAAAGTGACAGCAATTGGGATAACCGGAGGGAATGGCTGTGATGTGAGGACCACATGTGTTCACGGAACGTTAATGCTTTGCTTCGGTATTTTATTAAAAGGAGTACCTTAATTGCCAGTAGTTTCCCTAGAGGCCCCGCTGCAAACGGGCTGGTAGGACAAAAGATGTTGTGCAAGTTTCTCATTGCGAGCACGCACAACTAAGTTGGAATACATGCTTATGATTAGTTAATACTTGGATGCTTTATATTATTTATCTGCAAATGCTTATGCTATGATATTACATGACTATCTTATCCATGCAATGCCCTTACATCCGTCCCTATGCCTACAGTATTTAATCCTGTTGTATACTGCAATCACAATCGCTGTCTTATTTCTATTGCTGCTATTATTTCACTATTGTCTCTGCTATAAAACTGTTGCTACTGATAATGTGTCTCGAGCAAGTCTATTCAAAGGTGCAGCTGATCTGATAAATCATATGTTAAAGCTTATAAATATTCTTTGGCCCCCCTTGTGTCGAATCGATAAATTTGGGTTTTACTTCCTTCGAAGACTGTTGCGATCCCCTATACTTGTGGGTCATCAGTGGTCCATTGCCACTTATTTCAACTCGGGGAGTTCGGCTATAAAGAAAAACTACAATCGAATAAAGGGTGTTCTCGATGAGGCTCTCGAGATCTACGCCAGTAATGGAGGCACCTTCGAAAAGAAGTGTGAATTCTTCAACAAGAACAAGAAGCACAATTTCTGGCATGTCACCAACTTCTCTTGCATAAAGGAGGACTCTGAGAGCGTGAAGGAGGCATTCTACGTCATCCATCATATTAAAGGGTATGTCAAGGAAGCAGATGACATGAGGTTTCCAAAAGAGCTCTGGAAATGGATTGCAAATGCGGGGGAAATCTCTGATGCTGATTGATACGTCTCCAACGTATCTATAATTTCTTATGTTCCATGCTATATTATACCAAGTTATCACATGTTTTATATGCATTTTATATAGTTTTATACATTTTCTGGGACTAACTTATTAACAAGATGCCATAGTGCCAGTTCCGTGTTTTCTGCTGTTTTTGATTTCACAAAAGGACTTAAGGAAATATTCTCGGAATCGGACGACGTAAAGGCCCTCCTTATTATAAGGTAGCGAGCTCCTATGTATAGTGCAAGTTCCTGGATCGACTTGCTAGCACACACAGTTTAAGATATAATACCATAACATTGCATCAATATTCATTACACGATGATCCAGAAATAAAAGGGTTCGATACAAGGTGCATAGCTCATGGCTATCTCAAACCGAAATAAACACACAACAGAAAGCAAATGGATAAGTGAGCTCCATCTTCATCATGTGCCACTCGCAAGGCATGTTGGTTGGAGACTCGTGACCCTAACAATCCTTACTCCTCGTCAGAGGGTCCTGCAATGGTGAGTTGCAGCCCAAACTATATTGGGTCAGCACAATTGAATTGTGGTGCCAAGATTACACTTTATAGCTAAAATTACTAAGACTATATCTACATGCATATTTGGCTCGGTGGAGTTTGAGGCTGATTTGCATAAAGACAGTTTTGTCCTATCATTTATAAAACAACCTTTTCATCTTAGACAAAGAGTACCACTGATATATATCAGTGAACACCTCCAAAGGAAGGCGCCGCCGCCAAAGCCAAGGCGGGACAAGAATTCAAGGACGGGAAGCAGAGGAGACCTACCACCTCCATCTCAGCCAAGACGCGACAATGCCGGTAGCCGGAACAACAGGCCACCGCCTAGAAAAGATGCCGGCAGCGACCCTCCCAGGAGAGGTCGAAGCCGATCTCCGCAGCGTAGCACTGCCAGCAAGAAGAGAGAGGAGGTAGAAGGGCCCAGGCGCAGCATAAGCCGGGCAGCGCAGGACGAGCCGGACGCAAACAGAGGCGCACGGCAGCTCGACCCAAAAGACGCACGACACCGCCTACAAAACATAGCAAGAGGAAAGGAGCCGCTATACTCTGGACCAAAGTGCTTCGGTGATGCCATCCGCAGAGAGCCGTTCCCTAAGGACATGACATCAGTGTCAAAAAACTGTTCTAGGTACAACGGCCTCGTTAAGCCGGACTCATGGCTATCCGATTATGCCAAGGCCATAGAGATTGCCGGCGGGAGCAGCCATATTGTCGTCCGCTACCTACCTCTCATGTTGGAAGGCACGGCAAGAGCTTGGATCGACAACCTTCTTGAAAAGTCCATCCATAGCTGGTACGACATGGAAAAGGTTTTCTCCCAGCACTTCCAAGGAACATACAAGCGTCCAAATACCTACACGGATTTGCAGCGCTGTATCCAAAAGCCGGACGAAACCATGACAAATTTTATCAGCCGTTGGATATCCGAAAAAGCCAACTATCATGGTGTTTCGAACGCACAGGCTATCCACGCCTTCTACACAGGCCTACAGAAGAAGTCCTTGCTCCGCCATAGGCTCGTCCGCGAGCAAATCACGGACCTTGGTGAGATGCTCAACCTGGCCGCCCAATACGCGACGGCGGATGACGACGCCCGGGACGATGACCCAGACGTCAACATCATACCAAAGCGGAACAAAAAGCGCAAGCAGGCGGCGGATGACAAAGCCGGGCCTTCCAATGAGGTAGCCGCAGCGTTCCAAGGAAACGCCGGCAAAAAGAAGTGGAAAAATAAGAAAGATAGTCGCGAAGCCGGCTCAGGGCCTAAGGCGGCGCGAATCACTTATGAACAGGCAAAGCTTTTGCCATGTCCCATCCACGCCTCATTGGGCAAGGTCAACCATATGCTTGGAGAGTGCCGTTTCATGGACGACTTCAAAAAGGATCCCACAGTCGGCTGGAAGTCAAAGAAGTCAAAGAAGAACGACAAGAAAGACAGCAAGGAGGATGAGGATGACGACGACATGTCTATCTCAAGCGAAGATGACGCAGCCGCCAAGAAAAAGAAGCCGTATCCGAAGGTCAAAGAATCTCTTGTGTGCTTTGTCGGCACGCCTTCAGCTAAGGCGGAAATGCGCGAACTCAACGCGACAATGCCGGACGTCCCTCAATACTTGAACTGGTCTGAGGCAACGATCACTTGGGACCGGTCCGACCACCCTGATCACGTTCCTCACCCAGGAAAGTACGCCCTTGTCGTCGATCCCATTGTCGACAACTTCAGACTTACAAAAGTACTCATGGATGGCGGCAGCAGCCTCAACATCATGTACTATGACACACTAAGCCGCATGAACCTATTAGAGGATCAGCTGGACCACAACAACCTCACCTTTCATGGCATAGTGCCCCGGTAGGCAAGCAAAGTCAATGGGGAGCATCAGGCTGAAGGTAACTTTTGGACCAAAAGAGAACTACCGCTCAGAGTTCCTTCGGTTCGAAGTTGTCCCCTTCAAAAGCGCCAATCATGCAATCTTCGGACGACCGGCTTTCGCCAAGTTCATGGCAAGGCCGTGCTACATATACAGCAAGCTTAAAATGCCGGGGGAAAACGGAACCATCACGGTTTCCGGCAACTTCAAGAAAGCCAAGGAGTGCGAGCGTGGCATGGCCGCCTTCGCAGAAGCCGTCATCCACAAGGAAGAACTCGCGCTGCTCGGGGCGGATTCAGACAACTCCATGCCAAAGCCAAAGATGGATGTCAAGAAGACCTTCGAAGCTTCAGAAGACACCAAAAAGGCGGACCTCATCCCAGGTGACAAGTCTAAGCAAGTTGTCATCGGCTCCAACCTTGACAGCAAATAGGAAGGCGCGCTCGTCGAGTTCCTCCGTGAGAATCGTGACATCTTTGCATGGTCGCCTTCCGACATGCCTGGTGTACCGAGGGAACTTGCCGAGCACTCGCTCAACGTCATAAAAGGATCCAAGGCGATGAAGCAAGCAACAAGACGCTTTGGAGATGAGAGACGCAAGGCTATAGGAAAGGAGATAAATAGGCTGAAGGACGCCAATTTCATAAAAGAAGTTGTACACACCGATTGGGTGGCAAATCCTGTACTTGTTCCAAAGAAGAATAAAGAGTTGAGGATGTGTATTGACTATACCGGTGTTAACAAGTGCTGCCCAAAGGATCCCTTTGCGCTGCCTAGAATTGACCAAGTCGTTGACTCCACAGCAGGCTCCGAGCTGCTTTGTTTTCGGGAGGCCTACTCAGGATACCACCAAATCAAGATGAGAGAGTCAGATCAGCTGAAAACATCTTTCATAACTCCATACGGGACTTTCTGCTACATTACAATGCCTTTCGGCCTGAAGAATGCATGGGCAACATACCAGCGCTGTATGCAAAATTGCCTGCACGAACAGATCGGCCGCAATGTTCACGTCTATGTAGACGACATCGCGGTAATGTCCAAAAAGAAGGCAGATCTCCTAGAGGACTTGGAAGAAACTTTTCAGAATCTCCGGAGTTATCAGATGAAACTCAATCCCACCAAGTGCGTTTTCGGCGTCCCAGCCGGCAAATTGCTCGGGTTTATCGTCTCTGAACGAGGGATCGAAGTTAACCCGGAGAAGATCAAGGCCATCCAAAACATATCCAGACCTACTTGTCTGAAGGACGTGCAGCGCCTAGCCGGATCGGCAGCAGCCGTCAATCGTTTCATAAGCCGTCTTGGGGAAAAGGCAATGCCTCTCTACCGGCTATTGAAGAAATCCGACAACTTCGACTGGACAGCAGAGGCAGATGCCGCCTTGCAGCAACTTAAGGAGGCCCTCACATCCGCTCCAATATTGGCAGCACCTCAATCACAGGAACCAATGCTGTTGTACATCGCGGCAACAGGAGCTGTTGTCAGCGTTGTCTTGGCTGTGGAAAGAAAGGAGAACGAAGCCGCGGCGTGTGAGCAGCGACCGGTCTACTTCATCAGTGAAGTGTTCTCCGCCTCCAAGCAGAGGTATCCGCATTACCAAAAGCTGGCTTATGGTGTATTCTTCGCCGCCAGAAAGCTTAGGCATTACTTCCAGGAACACACAGTGAAAGTAGTCAGCAAGGCACCGTTGGTAGACATAATCAACAATGCAGAGGCAACAGGTCGAGTCGCCAAATGGGGCATCGAACTTGCCGCCTTTGATATAGTCTATAAACCGCGGACCGCCATTAAGTCTCAAGCGCTTGCAGACTTTGTCGCCGACTGGACAGAGGCCATGGAGGAAACGACACTCCCCGAATCAGAATATTGGGTCATGCACTTTGACGGATCAAAGATGCTCAAAGGCTCAGGGGCTGGAGTCGTCCTACGCACGCCTAAAGGCGACAAGCTTAGCTACGTGTTACAAATCCACTTCACAGCAACCAACAATGTTGCCGAGTACGAAGCCTTGCTTCATGGGTTACACGTGGCAAACGACCTAGGCGTCAAAAGAATCCTCTGTTATGGCGACTCAGATTTGGTCGCGCAGCAAGTAAGCGGACCATGGGATGCGAAAAGCGCAACAATGGAGGCTTACAGAGCCAAAGTTGATGAATTCGCAAAAAGCTTCGTAGGCTACGAAGTCCGGCATGTTCCAAGAGCTGAGAATGAGGCGGCGGACACACTTGCAAGACTTGGATCGGAACGCAAAAAGGTACCAAAAGATATCTTCCTGGAGCATTTGCACAAGCCATCCATTAAAGGCGCCGATTTGATGGACCCCGACGTAGAAGAACCGGTAGAAGCGGCAAGTCTCGCTGTCTACTTAACACAGCCGGATTGGACAGTCCCATATCACGATTTTCTAATCGACCAAAATTTGCCGGAGGACGATGAGGTGCTAAAGATGCAGATCATAAGGCGAGCCAAGGCACTCACGATAATAAAAGGCGAGCTATACAAGCGAAGCACTTGCGGCATCTATCAGCGGTGCATACAGCCGGAAGAAGGCCGGGAAATTCTGAAGGACATACATATTGGCACCTGCGGGCATCATGCTTCCGCTAGGTCCATTGTATCCAAAGCTTTCCGCCAAGGTTTCTACTGGCTCACCGCCAAAGAAGACGCCGAGAACATCGTAAAGACATGCAAGGGTTGCCAGTTGTACGCTCGTCAACCTCATTTGCCGGCACAGGAGCTAAGGACGATCCCAATCACCTGGCCATTCGCGGTCTGGGGCTTAGACATGGTGGGTCCCTTCAAAAAGGCGCGCGGTGGGTACACTCACCTATTGGTCGCTGTCGACAAGTTCACCAAATGGGTCGAAGCTAAACCGATCAGCAAACTTGACGCACGAACAGCCACCAATTTTCTCTGGGGAATTATCTCTCGGTTTGGAGTTCCACACAGCATTATCACCGATAATGGCAGCAATCTGTCTCAAGGCGACATAGAAGAATACTGCAGCGATCTGGGTATCCGGCTTGATTTGGCATCCGTGTCACACCCTCAATCCAATGGACAAGTAGAGCGTACAAACGGCCTAGTCTTATCAGGACTTAAGCCTTGTCTCGAAGCTCCATTACACAGGGCAGCCGGCGCTTGGGCAGATGAGTTACAGTTGGTATTATGGAGTTTGCGCACAACGCCAAACAGGTCTACCGGCTACACTCCTTTCTTCTTAGTATATGGCGCTGAGGCAGTGCTACCTACCGACATGAAGTACGATTCCCCAAGAGTTCAAGCCTACATCGAGCAAGACGTAGAAGGTGCAAGCCAGGATAGGCTAGACCTGCTAGACGAAGAAAGAGACGTCGCTCTCCATCGCTCCGCCTTGTACCAGCAACAACTTCACCGCTATCATAGCCGGAGAGTGCGAAAGCGAAGCTTCAGAACAGGTGACCTGGTTCTCCGCCTAATTCAAGATAGAAAAGGCTTGCACAAGTTATCCTCACCATGGGAAGGACCGTTTATAGTCACAAAGGCGCTGCTCAATGGTTCCTACTACCTAGCCAACATCCGCGACGAAGACGAAAAGAAAATGCGCAAGAAGGCGGCAGGAAAAAGGGGAACCAAGCGCAAGAAAGGCATTGACGATCCGTTCGAGCAAACAAGACGGCCTTGGAATATTGAGCAGCTACGTCCTTTCTACACTTAGCAATTTATAATTGTAATAAGTTAAATATGATTATGAAATAAAAGTCTATGGTTCCTCATCTGTGTTGAGAAGCATGCCATCTTTTATCTTTTCTTGCAATCATATTTCCCCTATGTATCTAAGTTACCTATTTTCTAGCTCCGTGCAAAGGTTCAAACTGGTAGATACTTGCAGCTTTCGAGCCAACCCAAAGCAAAAATAAACCTTTTTGCGCCGCCTAATTCCTTTACCTCTGATTACTTATATGTGGTTCGCCTAGTAGTATGTCTTTGACACCAACATGTTGGCTTTGGTCTCTGATTCTGAACGCATGGTTTAGCCCTGGTTGTTTCAGCTAAAGTTACCGGCTGAGGTTTCGTCAACATACAAAAAGTCAAGCATATAAGTCAGGGTAAAATTAAGGCGGGCCATATAAATAAAGACAAAATAAAACTTGTCAGCTAGTTTCCGCTTAACAAAGCAGCAGCAAAAGTATATACAAATATTACAAGTCAATGTTGCATTGTTTCAGGAGCCGACAAGTAGGCAAGGACAGAAAAGATATGGCTCGGGGGAGCGTCTACATCAGGCTTGGGGGCTGACAACTTCAGCCCCGGAACTATCACTCCCCTCCGCCTCGGCCGGCAGGCAGCTTCAGCTCCCTCTCCGCCAGGCACAGGATGGCGCCGGTAGAAGATTGAAGTGTCGAACATGTCGGCAACACGCGTGGCGTAGCCGGCAACGCTGTCCAGAACAGCGGCCGGCTCAACCTCGCTGCCGTCTTCATATGTTGACGGCATGCCTTCAGTGACGGCTTCTATCTCCGCCTCGGGGTAGTGCGCCATGAACAACCCAAGGGCGGTCTTGGCTCCACCTCGTGCCGCCGACTTCAGCGAGCTTTTGTGCAGTTTGGTCGCCTGCTCCAAGATGGCGGGCACGTCGCTGAACTCGGTCGGTTCCTGGCTGCCGGACGAGGTGAAGAACTTGGCGACAAACCGCTTGGACGCCGCCAAAGTCTCGGTGATCAGTTCGCCTAGACGCGCAAGGCGATCCAGGCGGGGGCTGACAACCTTGTCATCGCCTAAACCGGCGGGAACTGTATCAAAAAATAAAGCCATTAGTTTGGCTCAGGCTAAAGCAACATGGCAGCATCAAAAAGGAGTAAGAAATTACCAAGGGCCGAGTTATGGAAAGCAGACAACTCAATCATATGAGTTGCCCTCCGCAGTTTGGGCGCGAGAAGTCTGCTTGGAGATTTCCTCCGCAGCCGTCTTCTCCGCCTCCGCCAACTTGTTGCGCAGGCTTTCTAGCTCACCAGTGAGCTGGCTAGATTCCTGCGCAAACTTGAGTTGCTGGGCCTCCATCTCCTTTTGATGAGCCTCCTTCAACTCCAAGTTGGCGGCCGCCAAGTCTGAAGCTTCATTCATAAGAGCTTGCATATCAGTGGACGCCTTCAGGATATCCTGGGCGTGGTCTAGCAGTTCTACAAATATGGATTCGCTAGCTAAATGATTGACGGCAACATAAGTCAAAAGCATAGTTGAAGGCGAAAAGGATCAACCCTACCTTCATCTTTTTTGCGGGCCGCCTCCAACTCGGCAATCCGCAGGTCCTTGGCCTCGCACTCCTTCTTCAGGTCGCGGCAACGCCGGTTTATCTCGACTCGGGAGGAGAGAAGCTCGAAGTTCGCGGAGACAAGGCCCTGCAAGACAAAACAAAGGCATATAACATATTGTCGAATAACCACTAAGCCGGCAGTCAAAATTTCTTTTATTTTTGACTTGCCATCTAAGTGCTCGGGGGAAAGGCTATGTATATGTCGGAGAGGTAAAAACTTACGGATAGGTCGCCCTCCAAGTCGGCGAAGGCCTGCGAGGCGAAGGTGGCGAAAGCCAAAGTTGACTCCTTGGCCTCCTTAAAGGTGGACCAAGGGTCCCTGACCTTGCCGCCTCCCGCAGTCGGGGCTGCCCTCCGAGACCCGCCGACGGTCGACTCCAACAACCCTTCATTGGCGGCGCGTGATTGAGCGGCTTCATCGGCCGTAGCCTCAGCCAACAATAGGGGAGTCTTGGGCGCGCGGTCGGTGGAGGAGACCCTTGGCGGAGCGCCAGAAGCCGGAGCCGGGGGCTGACGACGGGCGTCGCCCATAAAGCTGCCGGCTTGGAGCTGAGGAGTTGGCGGCACAGTAGCCGGCGAGCTGCCTTGTGGCCGCTTACCCTTGCCAAGAAGCCTGGTCGTCAACCGGGAAGTTGCGACCCTTTCCCTGTCAACAAAAAGCAAGCAAAGTCAATTGGCCTGTATTGAAGAGGTTTGTCGTCTATTAAAGGCCAAATTGAGTACCTTCGGGGCATGTTAATCCCCGCGTTCTCACCAAGGTTGGCGAGAGCCGGCTCGTTAGCCGATGCGATCCGTTTCTTCCTCTCGGCATTCGCCGTAGAGGAAGCAGCGCCGGACGCCTTGCGCTTCTTCGTCTTCCCGGCTTCCGACTCGTAGAAGTTGGGAGCCAGGTCATCCTCCCCCAACTCGGAGAGCTGAAAAAAGAACACAAGTTTAATGGAACTCAATTCTAGCCGGCAAAGCTATCAAGCAAGGGGCAAGGAAGAAAATATTTACCTCGAGGGGAGGGTTGTCGTGGGTGTGCATGGGCACGCCCTCCGCCGCCTTCACCAGCCCCGCCTTGACAAGGCTGCGGAGCCGGAATGCCAGGTCGGCAACCGGCAATATCTCTTCGCTCACGCGAAGAGAGGCCGTGTCAGTAGGCGAATACTGACACATCTTGTGCGGGCTGTACCGCAGGGGGAGGATCTGCCGGCCGAGCCAGCAGATGACGTTGTCGACCCCATCCAGCAGAGGGGGAGCCATCGTCCTCGTGAGGAACTCAATCCGCCTTTGAATAAGGCGGAGTTCCTCCGTCAACTTGGGCACCACCTCGTCCCAGCATGGCCGAGGCATGGGTGGCGCGTTGACAAATGCCGGGATGCCAACTTGGCGGCCCGGCGCTGCCGTATCTTGGCAGTAGAAGAACGTGGAGGTCCAGCCCTTGACGGACTCAAGGTATGGTATCTTAGGATACCACTGGCGGCCCTGGCGGCAGTTGAAGGTGACGCTGCCGCAGGTTGCCAGCCCACCGTCCGGCACCGTCTGTCGCCGGCAACGGAAGCAGTATCTGAAGAAGTCTAAACTAGGCCTAATACCTAGGTAGCCTTCGAACAGAGTTGTGAAGCCGGCTAGGACTAATATACTATTGGGTGCAATGTTGTGGGGCTGGAGCCCATAGTGATCCAAAACCTCGCTAAAAAAGGCGGAAGGCGGAAGCGCCATTCCCCTAACTAGATGGGAGGTGAGGATTACCCGCTCCCCGGCTCTCGGGGCCGGGATGACGTCTCCGAAGGCGGCCCTCCACCGGCAATCTTCCCGAGTGGGGAGGTAGCCGACAGCCTCCAAATCTTGGAGGGCATCTTCGTCGACGATGGAAGGTAGCCAGTAGCGGGACCCGAGGTCCGCCGCTTCCTCTTCCTCGTCGACGGGGGCGCCCGCCGTCGTCATCGCCGCAGTGGTTGGTGGAGGAGCCGAAGGACCCGCCGCTGGCGCGCGCGCGGTGGAAGTCCGGGGGGGCGGGGGTGGCGACATTGCCCGTCGCCGCCGTCGCGGGATGAGCTATCGCGCCGCCCATCCCCGTCGCGGGCGCGACCTCGGTCGCCGGACCGCTCGACGCCGTGGAGAGAGTCTGGTCGGTGGACATCGCCGCGAGGAGAGGTCGTCGGAGAAGAGGAGTTCGCCGGAGCTCGCTCGGAGACAAGAAGCAGAGAAGTGGAAGAGGCAAGAGCGCACGAAGAGCAAAGGCTGGGTAGTGAAAATGGACCGTTTGGCTACCTATTTATAGGGCCAGGCATTGCTCCCTGTGCAACGGCGTTTTTAGTCGGACACGTGTCCAGCATCCGTTGCAGCACACGATTGCACGATCTCCACGCCTCCTTTTTTCCCGCGATTTGTGATCATGGCGAGATTCCCGCCTAGGCTGTTTTCAAACTGTCGTGAGCCGGCTAGGTGGAAACCTTCACGAAAAATGCTCGGCAAAGATTGCCGAGTAGCCGTCTTTTCCCATGATGGATAAAGGCGGCCGCATGTCAATATCAAGACACGCATGCCTCGTTGATTTTCAGAATGGTTCAAGTCCTGCAGCCGCCAACTTTGGCAGATGAAGAATCAAGAAGAAACCGGCGCCTGGAGAACTTCAACCTTTCTGGGGGCTAATGTTGGGGATATATCAACTAGGGGTATAACCAACATGGATCAATCCGGCTAGTCCAGGGTGGCCCAAGGGTGGTAAGGCCGAGGCCTGCCGGGCGGCCCAGATAGCTGACGTACAAGGAAGTAGGCGGACGGTCCAAGGAAGGCGGAAGGCCGAAGCCCATCAAGCCACCAAGCCCAAGACGGAAGGCGGCAACTAAGCCGGCTAGGTCTAGGACTCTGTTTACTTGCCGGACAAGTACTTACCTTGTACCCTGGGGTCTGGCCGCCTATATAAGCTGGCCACCAGGGAGCCTTTAGGGCAGACAACTTCAATAGCCATCATACCCATCGTAACCTGTTCACGGCTATTGCCTCATAGTGAATTATAGCAGCACGTAGGATCTCGCCACCGCTGCGGGATCCGAAGCTGGGTAAACTCGCCGTGTTCAATCCCGTCCTCGACGACTCCAACCTTCTTCCCCACAATCCATACGTAGGCTAGAGGACCCCGTCTCCTATCAATTATGCCGATACCACGACAGGCAGGGTGCCGGAACAGAGACTTATGTCCCCCGAATCTTGTCTTTGATGGCGGCGACGCTCTGGACCCGTGGAGCAAATAATGAACATTGTACGTGTTTTTAGGTCAGGAGGTATTTATTGGCGAAAGGGCGATGTCGGTGGGTGTGGACAGAAAGGGAGTCGCGCCACGGGGTGGTGTGGCCACCTCGTGGCTCTTCTCCGTCTCGTCTTTTGTGTTTTGGAACGTTCCTTTTCCAAAAATAATTCCAGGATCTTTTATTTCCAATTCTGAGAATATTTCCTTAAGTACTTTTCTGAAACCAAAAACAGCAGAAAACAGGGAACTGGCACTTTGGCATCTTGTTAATAGGTTAGTCCCAGAGAATGCATAAAACTATATAAAATGCATATAAAACATGTAATAACATGATATAACATATCATGGAACATAAGATAGATACGCTGGAGACGTATCAACATCCCCAAGCTTAGCTCTACTCGTCCGGAGTAGGCAAGAACGATAAAAGAAGAATAATTTCTGAACTGACATGCTTCAACACAATCTTGATCACGTTATAATGTAAGGCATGTAAACTGAGATCAAATGAATAAGGGTTGTAGTTTATATTGATATCAAATGAGTAATAAATAAACAAGTAGGTGAAGCAAGCAAAGCTTTCAATGATATAGTACTAGATAGCAATCAACTGTGAAAAGTAGATATTAAAGATGATTTAAGCTTCAAGTACAACAATATAATCATCTAACGCTTCCAACAAACATGACAACTTAATGAAAGGATCAAGTCAAGCAATATCAATATGCACGTAGAAGATCAATACATTATTTGCTCAAGAGAAACAAGGAAGCGTTCAACGTTGGTTCCTGGCACCAAGATGGTATGGTTAAGAGAATGTTAACGGAGGTTTGGAAGGCCAACGGAAGAAAGGCTAACAAAGCTGCAAGTGATCATTAGACAAGAGGAAGTCTTACAATCGAATCTATGCAAGGAGTAGTGATTGCCACACAACGGATGCACATAGAGCTATAAGTGTATGAAAACTCTCCAATGGAACTAGTGAGGGTGCATCCAACTTGCTTGCTCACGAAGACCTAGAGCACTTTTGAGGAGGCTCATCATTGGAATATACAAGCCAAGTTCGATAGTGTAAAGTTCCCCACATAGTTATACAACTAAGACATGAAAACTCTCTCATATGGAGTACAAGTGCTAAACATGAGGACAAATGATGATCATAAATGATATGGTGCTATAACATGAGCACAAGTGATGACTATAAATGATATGGTGCTATAACATGAACAGAAGTGTGTGATAAAGAATAGTAATGCTGCCCCCTTTTTATTTATTTTTCTCTTTTTTCTTTTCTTTTCTTCTCTTTTTTCTATTTTTTTTCTTTTTCTATTTCTCTTTTCGATGGCCTCCATGGCTCTTTTCACTTTTAGGGGCAAGCATCCTAATATGATATATGATATATGACCACACGCTAATGATGATATGACAACATACTGATGATACAAGTAACTAATACAAATGTGCCATAAGAATGCATATGACAACGGTGCCTCTGCCAGTGTAGCAGGTTATGCAATAATCTAGTGTAACATGGGTAAAACCACACATCAGCTTTATAGAATCACGCAAAGCAATAAATAAGTAATGAATGACAACAAGTCATGTAATGTAAGATGGATGTTGCATGGCAATATATCTCGGAACAGCTATGGAAATGCTGTAGTAGGTAGGTATGGAGGATGTTTTGAGGAGGATAATTGGCTTATGTGTAGGAGAACAAGCTGAAGATCTCCCACGAGTTTGGATGTACCCGCGAACAATGCAAAAACTCTCAATGTGAGAAGGGCAATGTAAGATACCGGAGAGGCTAGCAATTTTGTGGTGGAAGTGCCCTGAAAACCGTAGTTTAACAACTCACAAGTAAAAAGATTCAAAATAAAAATATGATCATACAAGGCATAATGAAAATTACCTCTAGATGGATCGTGGCGAATGACAAAGTCACCGTTGGCTCCCCCGACCGTAGCGCATAACATAATGTCATTACGGTTGCTTTAGGCAAATAGAAGTCATACACCATTATGCAATCAACTGGAAATTTAAGTGTGGCATAGCTTCAAGCTTTTCTAGTCCAAACTTTAATCATTCCACTTTACTAGGCCATCATGTTTACCATTAAGAAAATTAATATTTCAAAACAACATCAATGATTCAAGTGACACAATTTAATGATCTACAAGATTATGTATCATTTAATTATACCATCTACCACATTTAGCATTTTCTGTTCTCAACCAACACCAATCAACTTATTTAAAAGATAAACTCTCCAAGTAATTAAAAAATGAGATACGGGAGTATGATGTAACAAAGCTAACAACTCTAAGAAGAGATGCATGCAAAACAAGAGCTAGCAAGCAAATAATAGCATGAAAAGAATACTCAACGAATATAAGTGAAGAATACAAGTATTCATAAGAAAAAACGGAGCGTGTCTCTCTCCCACACAAAAAATGCTAGGATCCATTTCATTCAGAAAATAAAAATAACAAAAACAAAAATAAAAACCAACAGACGCTTCAAGAAAAGCACATAAGATATGACGGAATTAAAATATAGTTTCACTAGAGAGGACCTGAAAGTTTGTTGATGAAGAAGGGGATGCCTTGGGCATCCCCAATCTTTGACGCTTGAGTCTTCTTGAAATATATTGGGGGTGAACCACTGGGGCATCCCCAAGCTTTGGCGTTACTATCCTCTTGATCACATTATATCATCATTCTCTCTTGTTCCTTGAAAACTTTCTCCACACCGAACTTAGAGTAAACTTCATTAGAGGGTTAGTGCACAAAAAATTATGATATTCTGTAGGAACACAACTGCTATCAATGCTACTGGAGGTTAGCTACAGTCACTGATACTTCGTAGGATAAAAAAGATCCAATCAAAATAGCAAAATAGGCATTGTAAAATAAATGGCATAATCTGTCAAAAATAGAACAATCCATAAAGACGAATTTTTTGGAGTCACTTAACTTGCTCAGATCAGAAAACTCAAAACTAATGAAAGTTATGTATACATCTGAAGATTATGCACAAAAGGGGCAGATGTTTCTACGCATGAATTTAACGGTGAACAGGAGATATATGTTTATGCGTATGAATTTAAATTTAGCATCAACTTTCAACTAGAGGGTTAACTTGACAGAACAATGCAATAAAATGAAGATACAAAGGAATTGCTACAGAGGTAGGAATGTTCCTTGACTGAACAAAAAATAACAGAATAAAAAATGGGTTGTCTCCCAAAAGTTCTTTCTTTATAGCCATTAAGATAGGCATAGTGATTTTTATGATGCTCTCATAAAATAAGAGTTGAATACCAAAGAGAGCATCAAGAGGCAAGTACAAAACACTTTTTAAGCCTAACCATCTTCCTATGCAAAGGAATCTTGTAAAGAAACAAGTCATGAAAGCACAAAGCAATAAGCATAGGAAAGCAAAACAAGTGCAACTTTAAAAATTTCAACATAAAGAGGGGAAACTTAATATTGTTGCGATACATAAAACCATGTTTCTGTCTCTCATAATACTTTCAGTAGTACAAATAAATTCAACCATATAACCACAAAAATCATTCAACTTAGATAATATAGGCACATAAAGAGGATCATTAAATTTATTTTGGAATTCATTAGCATGCTTCCCTCTTTCAAAATAGTTACTAAGATCAATATCAAGTTTAAGATCATTGTTGAACAAATATTTGAAACTAAAAACAATTGCAAACCACACAAGTATTTCTCAAAATAAGAAAAACTTGGAGAATTCAAGAACAAAGTAGGACTCTCATGAGTAAGAGTACCATCACATGCGTCAATAATATCATTTTTATCCTCACATAATAAGTAAAAACTTCTAAACATAGAGGATTATCACTAACAATACAAACAATCATATAAAGCATTATCGTATAGCATATTTAAGCAATACTCATCATTATCATCAATAATTTCATTAGTAGCCCCATGAATAAATTTAACAATATAACTATCACATAAAACATACTTATCATGAGCCACGTGCATAAAATAATTAATACTCTCCACGTAAGCATAGTCATTCTTATTAATAGTAGTGGGAGAAAATTCAACAAAATAGCTATCATTATTATTCCCATCACCATAATCATCAAATATATGAGGCATATCATAATCAACATAAAATATGTCCTCAACAGTAGGTGAATCGAAAATATCACAATGATCATAATTATCATATATTGGAGGCAAGGTGTCATCAAACAAAATTTTCTCCTCCTTGCTTGGGGGACTAAAAATATCATGCTCATCAAAACCAACTCCCCCAAGCTTAGACTTTTCCACAACATTAGCAATAATGGTGTTCAAAGAATTCATACTAATAACATTGCTACTAGCATGCATATAAAGTTCCATAGGTTTTTTAATTTTCTGTTCAAACACTTCATGTCCTAACTCAAGATAAATATTATAAAGCTCGCTAATTTTTTTGTTGTTTTCCATTAGCCTAACTAGTGAAGATAAAAACAAGAAACAAAAAGTAATAACTTCAGAATCTAAAGGAGATGCCTTCAAGCGCTCACCTCCCCGGCAACGGCGCCAAGAAATAGCTTGATGTCTACGCACGCTTCTATTCTTGTAGACAGTGTTGGGCCTCCAAGAGCAGAGGTTTGTAGAACAGCAGCAAGTTCCCTTTAAGTGGATCACCCAAGGTATATCGAACTCAGGGAGGTAGAGGTCAAAGATAACCCTCTCAAACAACCCTGCAATTAAGATACGAGAAGTCTTTTATGTTCCCAACACACCCAATACACTTTTCAAATGTATTGGTGCACTAGTTATGGGAAGAGATAGAGAAATACAAGTAATATGGATGATTATAAGTAGTAATTGCAATCTGTAATACAAATGGCAGCAAGCAAACATGTAGCAGAACTTCTTGGAAACGGTGTTTTAAAGCTTAGAAACAAGGCCTAGGGATCCAACTTTCACCAGAGGACATTCTCAACAATGACATCAAAGTTAAATAAATAAACACTAGCCTCAAACACTCTCATGTTGGATATCAAACACCATTCATTGTGTAGGGCTTCAAGAGCACCCTCAAAGTCGAAGTAAACCAACACCAACAATGTCTTAAAGGGGATCACACACGGTGCACACACTGTCACCGTTACACACGTGAATAACCCCGGAGTTCATATTAAAGTAACCTATACAGTTCATAATAAATGAAGAGTAGCATCACATATTCAACTAGATTACAAAGCTCATGATCACATAAAGATCACATCATGGGAGAGAGAGATAGACCACATAGCTACCGTAGATCCCGTAACCCCGGGGGAGAACTAGTCCCTCCTCATCGTAGGAGTCAGCAACAGCGATGGAGATGGCGGTGGAGTCGATAGAGATGGCTCCGGGTGAATTCCCTGTTCCGGCAGGGTGCCGGAACAGAGACTTATATCCCCCGAATTTTGTCTTCGATGTTGGTGGCGCTCTGGACCCGTGGAGCAAATAATGAATATTGTACGTGCGGTTTTAGGTTAGGAGATATTTATGGGCGAAAGGGCGATGTCGGTGGGCGCCCGAGGGGCCCACACCACCTCCTGGCACGGCCAGAAAGGGAGACGCGCCACGGGGTGGTGTGGCCGCCTCGTGGCTCTTCTCTGTCTCGTCTTCGGTTTTCTGGAACATTCCTTTTCCAAAAATAATACCAGGATCTTTTATTTCCAATCCCGCGGATATTTCCTCATGTACTTTTCTAAAACCAAAAACTGCAGAAACAGGGAACTGGCACTTTGGCATCTTGTTAATAGGTTAGTCCCAGAAAATGCATAAAATGCATATAAAACATGTAATAACATGATAAAACATAGCATGGAACATAAGGAATTATAGATACGTTGGAGACATATCACTGGCTCAGGTTTCTCTTCTTCTTAGGTCTTTCCAAGGCTAATAGGGCTTCTGTATCCTGCTTGTCGTATCGTACTATTATGGATGATGATCTTGTTCTCTTGTTAGGGAAATCTCGAGAAAAATGTCCTTCTTCTTCACATGAATAGCAACATTTGGTAGTGCCTTTGGATGTGTTAGGTTGTGTCTTGATTCTGGCCTTATTCTCCTCCTTTGTATGATCCATAATTCTTTTCTGCGATTGATCGGGTTCGATCACATTGCCAATCTTCTTCTCTGGGCAGTACCATGAATAATGTCCTAGTCCTTCGTATGTGTGGCTGTCTACTGGACTAACATCTCGCTTGCGCTTACCCTTCTTTTCTTGTTCTTCAAATGTATTCTTCAAATTCTGGTGCATACCCTCCCTGACTTGTCCACTAACTTGTTGTACTATGGGGTAGAGTTGACACTCAACTGGAACATGTGTGTCTCCTTCACACAAAAAGCAAGTAGTTTGAGTGGTGCAGTATTCTTCAGCCGAACCGGTTGAATCCAAATGAGGCCACTCATCTTGACATTCTTTGGAACTGTGTCTGATTTCCCCACAAGTCTTGCAGGCTCTAGGTGTTCTCACAATCTCCTCTTGGATCTCCTAGTTGTCATAGCTTATTTCTAGTTGATTGTCGTCATTGGCGTTGTCGGGGGGCTGCCCCCCGGGTAGGGGCAGATCCCGGAATAATTCAGTAAGGTATCAAAAGTACTTGACCTTTGGCGAGAGCAAGGGACACCTCCTGGTGTACTGAGAGGGCAACTTGACCCTTGAGCACTGGTAGAGTGCAAAGTGCCTCCTGGCAGGCGCAAGGGTCAGCTCTAGCAACTATAAATAGACACCCCCGACCTTCACAATGGCAGCACAAGCATCAGCGGGTGGTTCCTCTAAGAACTAGCTTCTCGAAGATGTCTTTGCTGATAGGCTAAGACATCTTCGGGAGGATAGGCCTAGAGATACTCATCCTGAGACGAGCTCGGGCGCCTCCGGAGAGGATCTCGGATCTCAGGCTCCGAAGAAACTCCCGGAAGGAGGTGTACTCGGTTTTACCGGATGGATGGTCCGGGTAAGTGCTAACCGGAGTGTATGTCTCGGTCTTGATCTTATGTAGCAGAGGCTCACAGTGGCAAGCGAGGAGGTAGCCGGCATGAGGGATCCCGGTAGGCCGTCAACGGTCTATAGCAGGCTTTCCCGTCTGTTGCGGGGGGAAGTACCATTCCGCCTGACACGGAAGCATGGTCACCTCCCGCCTGACACGGAAGCATGGTCACCTCCCGCCTGACACGGGAGCGTGTCAACCGGTACGACAACAGTACGACAAGACCTGACATGCCTAGTCCGGCAATCCGGAAAAGGCTATCCGGGATGGGCCAAGACATGTCTTGTCTCTGACAGGGGGACAATGATGGTTCAGGACGGCGCCTGCTGTCCTTATCGACATGATGACGAAGGGGCTACGCCGGATAACGCGGCGGCTAGGTCGCACTAGCCGGTGACGACATGCCGGTTAGGCCTGCCCGGTGGGGCCAAGCCGGTTTAGGGTCTCCGGCCCTCCTGGCCGGAACTCTATAAAAGGCGCCATAACTGCTTCTGTGAGGAGGAGGACCAACTTGGGAGCCAAAGCTATAGTTGCATTTACTCCTAGAGCATTTACTTCCTCATACCTTGAGTTCATCTAGTTCTTCGTGTTCTGCCCTTCGAGAGAGCTAGCTGCAAGTTGTAGCCCTTGTACCACACTTATATAGAGAGGAAAGGCAGGAGTAGGGGTGTTACCTCCTCACGAGGGCCCTGAACCTGGGTATATCGTGTGTGTGTTGCGTGCCTTCGTGCATTTGCTCTTGTTTGTTAGATCTTCCCTTTCGCACTTTGATCTTGTTTCTCGTTCTTGGGAGGTCTCGGTTACACCGGGATCCTCCTCGCGTAGGCTAGTCAGCTCGCTATCCCTCCCCGGATCCACCAACGTCCATCGGCCCCACACATTAGCCATCCTATGGCATCTGCCGTGACACCACCACGACAGTTGGCACCCACCGTGGCTGGTGTACACATCCGGACGGGTTCCCACGTTCATTTCGACATTCGGGTTCTCTCTGGCCTGGTCGTACGGCTAGGGGAGATGGACTTCGTCAGCGACAACGCAGGATGCTTCCGGAACAGGCCCTTTCCGGTGAACGGATGTCTCATTGACTTTGGTAGTTTCACCACCTACGTCGCCACCGAGGTCGTCTGTACCTACCCGGACGTGATCCTGGAAGCTGAGGACCCTCCCATGCTCTGCGCTGCTCGGGGTCCGCGTGCCAGTCGCCCCCCTAGTTCCGTCGCGGTGATGATGGTCGGGGCAACCGAGGAGGAGTACCAGGACGCTGATGGCGATACCGGGAGCGGCCACATCCGTTTGGACAAGCCTCCTCAGGAAAGAGGTGCGGCCCGAGATGGCGATCCATAACCGTCCCAGCCACGACGTCGCTCGGATCCCCTCTCGGGTCTGGTGGCCAAGTTGGTTGTACCTGTAGTTACTGAGGCGGATACCCAGGCCACTTCGGCTGAGTTGGAGGAGCAGCGGAGGTTGCTACTCGCTGAAGCACAGGAGATCGCCGAGATCCGACGCGAGCTCAATGCCAGTCTCCGGGAGTACAATGCAGCTCACGGATTCCTTAAGATCGACTCCCGGGACAAGCGCATCGCGGAGCTGCGCAAGAAAGGAAGAATGGTGAATGACGAGCTGGCAGGTGGAGCCACCACCAGTCAGACGGGAAGCCGGATCTCAGCGGGGAAGCCGGTGTACAGCTCACCGGCGAAAACTCTCAGGGCTGCCGAGGCCGCCATGGCAGAGTTGGTAGGGTTATCCGGTGAGGCCTTACGCAAGCAGCAGGAGCGAGTAAACGAGTTGGTAATCGAGGCCAACCGTCAGAATCAGGCATTCAAGAAGAAGAACCCCGGAGCAGGATCCCAAGTGCACTCAGCTAAACCCAATAGCCAGAAATCGGACGGGGAGGCCTCTTCCCCGCATCCGAGCAGGAGCAAGAGCAAAAGCAAGAGCCGGAGCCGGAGTCGAGGTTCCGGGAAGAACAAGCAGCTACAGACCTATGATCCGGCCTTCGCCGGTATCCAGCAAGCTGGGCAACGTAACTCAACGCAGGCGGGAAGTACCCGTGAGGACGGTAACCGGGGGGTAGGAAACAATAACCCGGTCGGCCGTGGTAATCCACCCTGGAACCCTTCTCATGTTCAGGGAAACCCCCAAAGGGAGGTCGCCTCTGTTCCACAGCAGGCTGTGATCCCGGCACAGAACAGGCTAAACGATGGCAACTCGAGACTGCAGCAGCTTGGATATAAGCCAGACGAGAACCCTTTGGGATCTCGGATAGGGACCAGACAGCTGAATCCGGCAGATGCCAGATTCCGGCTCGACCGGATTCACCAGTCCGAGCTAGTGGAAGAGCAAGGGCCTCCAGGACCTGCCTGCTTTGGACCCCGGATCATGCGGGAGCCACCTGTTCGGAATTTTCAGCTCAATAGGGGTGCCAAGACCTATGACGGCAGCAAGAAGCCGGAGGACTGGCTAACCGACTATGTAACTGCAGTAAGCATAGCCGGTGGAAACAGACGATGGGCGGTACGATACGTACCGCAGATGTTGGAAGGACCTTCCCGAATTTGGTTGAACAACCTGAGAACTGGCAGCATAGACTGCTGGTTAGACTTTGAGGAGGCATTCATCAGCAACTTCACCAGCACGTACAAAAGGCCAAACAGGCCTCAGCAGCTCGCCATCTGTAGGCAAAGGAGTAATGAGACTGACCGGGAATATCTTACCCGGTGGAGCAATATTCGCAATTCTTGCGAAGGAGTGGTAGAGGCGCAGGCCATCTCCTGGTTTGCACAAGGATGCCGGCATGGCTCAATGCTGTGGCAGAAGTTGCAGAGAAAGATGCCAACAACCTTGGCAGAAACCATGCGCATCGCCGACACCTACACGCTTGGAGATCCCATGCAACCCCTAGTGGATGTCGGTGACTCCAGCAGGAGGAATGCGGGACCTCAGCGTTCGGGACCGAGCAGGAGCCATGATCGCCAAGATTTTGGCCAGAAAAGGAATCACCCCGAGTACCACCATGCCGCACAGCACGTCGCAGCGGTGACCCAGGAGCCAGAGGATGTCGGCAACAACCAGTGTCAAAAGACAAGTGGCCCGACTTGGGGTCAGAGTCAGGAAGTGCAAAAGACCTGGGTGGAACAAAAGAAGCCCCTGACATATGAGGAGATGCTGAACAAGCCATGCTGCTACCATACTCTGGAGGCCAACAAGCCAGCAAACCACTCTACTCGGCAATGCAGTTGGTACCAGCGCACATTGCAGGAAGGCAGCTCGGGAGTTGTTCGACCGAGTGCTCCGGCATCTCGGCCCAACATTCCGAGACCCCCTCCTGCGATGTCGGGGGCCAATTCTATCCGAATCAACCCACCTCCGCGAGGACCCCCGCCTCGGCCAGTGAATACGGTGCACACCCGGAATGACAACGGTGCAGGCCCCAGTAACCAAGACGGACAGCAGCAGGGCAACTACCGGGAGGCACATCAAAGTTATGTGGTTTTCGTAACCGAACCCCCTGACCGGAGAAGTGTGCGGCAGCGTGCCTTGGAGGTGAATGTCGTGATCCCAGCAGTGCCCAAGTTCTTGCACTGGTCCGAGATGGAGATCACATGGAGCCGGAAGGATCACCCCAGGGTTATGCCCAAGCCGGGAGCATATGCCTTGGTGGTGGACCCAACCTTTGTCGGACCCAGCCTCAATGTCCGCTTCAGCCGAGTTCTGATCGACAATGGCAGTGCCATTAACATCATGTATAAGGACACGATGCTGAAACTGGGGGTGTCAATGAACACCTTGCTGCCTACCGAGACGACCTTCCACGACATTGTGCCCGGAGTCTCTTGCTCACCCATGGGAAAAATCTGGGTTGAAGTGCTATTCGGAACTCGGGAGAACTGCCGAACCGAGAGCTTGGAGTTTGAGGTCGTGGACCTCGAGAGCCCGTATCACGCGCTGGTCGGCAGACCGGCCCTGGCCAAGTTCATGATCTCAACTCACATGGGCTACCTGAAGATAAAGATGCCAGGACCTAACGGCGTGATCACCATCTCGGGAGATCACAAGCGCTCCATGGAGTGTGCCTCGGCGGGGTCATGCTTAGCTGAATCCCTGGTGATCGCAGAAGAGAAGAAGAGAATCCAGCAGGTGGTGGCAATGGCCAAGACCTCCCAACTCGGAATGCCCGGGATGGTGAACCCGGAGCAGGGTGCGTCATTTCAGCCCCCCAAGGAGACCAAGAAGGTGGGTGTGGACCCTAGCAACCCGGAGCGCCAAGTTATCATTGGCAGCAACCTGGACAGCAAATAGGAAGGCGAGCTCGTCGACTTCCTCCGTGAGAATCGGGATGCTTTTGCGTGGTCGAGTGACGATCTGCAAGGTGTCCCGAGGGAGTTGGCTGAGCACTCTCTGTTTGTTCGACCGGATGCGAAGCCGGTGAAGCAACCAACTAGGCGCCTCTCGGATGAAAGAAGAGCCGCCGTCATGGAGCATCTGGCTATACTGCTGGCCGCGGGATCCATAATGGAGGTGCTGCACCCGGATTGGATATCGAATCCGGTCTTGGTAGAGAAGAAGAAGGATGATCCCCTCCTGCTTAAGGTGTGGCGCATGTGCATCGATTTCACCAACCTCAATAAGGCATGCCCGAAGGACCCCTTTCCACTACCCCGGATAGATCAAGTGATAGATTCCACTGCCGGGAGTGAGTTATTGACATTTTTAGATGCATATTCTGGTTTTCACCAGATACCTTAGAATCCGAATGACCAATTGAAAACTGCTTTTATTACCCCTTATGGGGCTTATTGCTATCGTGTCATGACTTTCGGTTTGAGGAATGCTGGTGCTACATACCAGAGGTGCATGCAGAAATGTTTGCATGACCAAATAGGCCGGAATGCCGAGGTCTATGTCGATGACATAGTCATAAAAACAAAAGAAAAAGCCTCACTAATAGATGATCTGAGGGAAACATTCAAAAACTTAAGAAGGTTCCGGATGAAATTGAACCCGGATAAATGCACATTTGGTGTTCCGGCGGGGAAGTTACTCGGTTTCCTCATCTCAAGCCGGGGAATCGAGGTCAACCCGAGTAAAATTCGTGCTATCGAGAGCATGAAATTGCCCGTGCGTCTCAAGGATGTGCAGAAATTCACTGGGTGTCTTGCATCCCTGAGTCGGTTTGTCAGTCGACTTGGGGAGAAGGCCTTGCCCTTGTACCAAAGAAAAGCAAAACATTTGTTTGGACCCCGCAGGCTGACGCGGCGTTCAACGATTTGAAGAGGATGCTCTCAACAGCACCCGTGTTGGCATCACCGTTACCCAAGGAACCGATGCTGCTATACATCGCTGCAACCAACCGGGTAGTCAGTGTGGCAATGGTGGTAGAAAGGGAAGAAGGGGCAAGATGATACAAAGGCCGGTGTATTACCTCAGTGAGGTGATCTCGGAATCTAAACAGAACTACCCACACTACCAGAAAATAGCGTATGGGGTGTACATGGCAGTAACCAAACTCAAGCACTACTTTCAGGAACACCCGATCACAGTAGTATGCGAAGCTCCTCTGGCCGAGATCATCGGTTGCAAGGACGCTAGCGGCCGGGTAGCCAAATGGGCCATCCAGCTCCATATGCTCCGGCGTATGAGAGACGAGATGCCATCAAGTCGCAGGCGCTGCCGGACTTTTTGGTAGACTGGGCCGAGATGCAGTATGAACCTCCGATGCCGGATTACAATTTCCGGAGGATGCATTTCGATGGCTCAAAGGCTAAAATCGGATTGGGTGCCGGAGTGGTCCTCACTTCCCCGAAGCAGGATGTACTGAAGTATGTTCTGCAAATCCATTTTCGGGCATCTAACAATGTCGCGGAATATGAGGCCTTGGTTCATGGACTGAACGTTGCCAAGGAGATCGGCATCCGCCGGATAGAGTGTTTCGGTGACTCCGACCTCGTAGTGCAGCAGGTGTCGGGGAATTGGGATGCCCTTGATGCAAACATGGCCTTATACAGGTTTCATGTGCAGAAAATATCCGGTTTTTTCGAAGGATGCGAGTTCAAGCACATTCACAGAGTTGAAAACGAGGCAGCGGACGTCTTGTCCAAGCTAGGGTCATCTCGGGATGCCATCCCACACGGGATAGCTCTGGAGCATTTGAGGAAGCCATCTATTCAACCCTCACCCGAGTCGGATTCTATCTTCATCCCCAAGGAACCTGGTTCAGATGCCGTATCCATGGAAATAGATGTCAGGAGCATAACATCGAACCCGGGGACTGCATCACAGTGCTCAGAGAGGCAAAGAAACATGATGATGGAGGTGATGTCGGCAGAGCCAATGGACATAGACGTTCCCGTGTTCCCGGTTCGACTTGTCCCGGGATGGGCACAACCCATTATGGCTTATATCTTGGAAGGAGTCCTCCCGGAGAATGAAGTGGAAGCTCGACAGATAATGCGAAGGTCAAAAGCAAACACCGTCATCAATCAAGAGTTGTACAAGAGGAGTGTCACTGGGGTACTCCAGAGGTGTGTAGAACCGGTAGAAGGACAAGAGATGCTCCTAGAAATACATCAGGGGGAGTGTGGGCATCATGCATCATCCCGGGCCCTGGTGGCGAAAGTGTTCCGGCATGGGTTCTATTGGCCCACTGCATTACATCAAGCAGAAGATATTGTCCAGAAGTGTGGAGGATGCCAGAGGTTTGCTCACCGGGTATATATACCGGCGTCAGCGCTGAAGACAATCCCTATCACTTGGCCATTTGCAGTATGGTGTTTGGATATGGTCGGGCAGTTCAAGCCGGCAAGAGGCAATATGACACATATACTGGTTATGGTGGAAAAATTCACCAAGTGGATAGAGGTCAAGCCAATCCGGAAGTGTGATGGACACACCGCTGTGCAATTCCTGAAAGACATCATCTTGAGATACGGGTACCCGCACAGCATTATCACGGATAATGGCACCAACTTTGCTGTGGGGGAATTCGCTCGATTTTGTGCTGAGAAGGGAATCCGGCTGGACGTAGCATCAGTTGCACACCCGGAAGCAAATGGGCAAGTCGAAAGAGCAAATGCCTTAGTCTTAGCCGGCATCAAAGCTCGTTTGATCGAACCACTGATGAGAACTCCGGGATGCTGGATAGAGGAGTTACCGGCGGTTTTGTGGGGTCTCCGGACTACACCAAATAGATCTACCGGATACATGCCATTCTTCATGGTATACGGTGCCGAGGTAGTACTCCCGACTGACATACAGTATGATTCCCCGAGAGTGACAATGTTCACCGAGACCGAGGCAAAGGAGGCCCGAGAAGATGATGTTGATTTACTCGAAGAGGCAAGAGAATTGGCACTGTCTCGGTCTGCAATTTATCAGCAAAATCTCCGTCGCTATCATAGCCGGAAAATGCACCCGAGGGTGTTCCGAGAAGGGGATCTTGTGTTGAGGCTCATCCAACGCACGGCCGGAATGCATAAGTTGTCACCTCCATGGGAGGGACCTTTTGTGATAAGCGGCAGGACATTGCACAATGACTCTTATTACCTTGTAGATGCACAGGAAGCTAGGAAAGGTGTAATGGACAAATCCGGTGAGGAAACCAAGCGTCCATGGAATGTAGCACTACTTCGCCCCTTTTACACATAAAGGGCTCAGTGTATGTTGTATCTCAGTTTTCAGTATTAATGAAAGTAGGGCACCCCGGGAGGAACCCGGGGACTGCCTGGTTAGGTGCCTATTTTTGTTTCTATTTTGTCAAGTTAATTTGTTGTTTTATACCGGCATCTCGGGAAGGAACCCGGGGACTGCCGGGTAACTGTCTTCTGTATTATTTGTATGCCGGGAAAGTTCCGAGTTCGATTCTCAAAGTCAGAGTAATGTATGTCATGTGAAATCATCTTGTGACTCGACAGACGCACGCCGAAATGGTAGTCAAGAGCAAAGAGTGTAAAATGTGGGGAACACGAAAGTGGTCTCGGGGACTCGGAGAAGGAACTTATCCGGCATACCTGTTTTTTGCTAACCCAATTATTTTTTATGTCGGGAATTCGGTTAGCCAGAACTCGGATTGTCTTAAGTAATGTATGCCGTATGTGGAGTTTTGTGACTCGACTGTCGAACGCCGAAATGGTAGACAAGAGCAGAAATTAACTAAGTACGGTAAACATGAAAAACAACTCGGGAGCTAGTAACGGAATAAATTGGCATAACTTGTTCGAATAGATAATTCGGTACGAAAAGAAAATATTAAATAGTGTATGTTACATCTTGCACCCGGCATTCCGGGGATTTAACAAATCTACTCTTAAGTCTTTCTAAGTGATAGGAGAAGCCGGCTTCTCGGCGGAGACGTCGGCAGAAATAGCGACCTCGGGAGCAGCAGCAGGAGCAGCGGTGGCTTCAGTTTCAGCGGCGGTACTCGGGGCGTCGGGACGCACCTCGGCCTGAGAGGCCTCGGGTGTCGGAGAAGTAGCAACATCCCAGGGCGCCACAGTCTCGGTGACAGCACCGGAGGCAGCGTCATCCTCTTCCGGGATCTCGTCATCCGCATCGCCGGTCGCGCCGGTTTCTTCATCGTCCTCATAGTCGGATTCGGAGTCGGAAGGAATGACGCTGGCGGTGATGGCGCGGATGCTGGACCACGAGGCGATGCGGTGCGCCACCTCTTGTCGCCGCTGGACCTTAGCCGGATCGCTCAGCCACGGCGAGATCGTCTGCAGGCGCTGGATCGCGTCCAGGTCGAGACCTTCGTACCAGCTAAGTACTTGGGTCAAAACCTAGTCGGCACCAGCCCGCGCACCGGAACACTTCCAAGCGTGGATGCGCCTCCCGGCACACCGGAGTGCGCTCGCAAGTTCGGAGACCGAGAGCGTCGCGTGGATACTCGGCCACAGCGCGCCGTGGACGTGGATCGCAGCGCTGGGCAGTTCCGTCCCGATAGACCGGAGAGGCACTATCCGGGCCTTCAGCGCGGTGAGGTGGTCCTCAATATCCCAGGCGTCCGAGACAGCACCCTTCCCGGCACGCTTCTCCCGAGCAGCAGCAACGGCAAGAACAGCAGCTTCCCGGGAGTGCTCAAATTCCCCTTTAAAAAGAAGAGCTGTCAAGCGACTAGAGCATAAGAAGAACTACAACAAAAAAAAAGAGAGCAAGGAAAGCATGGGGGATGTAGGTCCACTTACTGTTAAGGTCCCGGTTCAGTACGGTTAGCTCGGAGAGCCAGCTATCAGACTGTGACCGGAGAATAGCCAGCCCGGTCTCCGCGAGATGTGCGCGCTCCTCGGACTGATCCAAGGTTTCCCTTTGCTTCTTCGTCGCCTCAACGAAGCGCGTCTTCATCTCGGTCGCAGCAGCCTTGGCCTTTTCAAGCTCGCCGTTGAGTCGCGCGATTTTGGCTTGCGCGGTAGCAAGTGCGGCCTTCTGATCTATCGAGACCTTGCGTGCAGCATCCCGCTCCTCCCGGAGGCGCCCCTCGCACTTCTTGGATTGACCTAGGTCAGCAAGAACTCGGTTGAAGATGCTGCAGCGTTTCTTGCTGCACTCCTGAAATAAAAACAAAGAAGGATGAGACCAATTCGGAAAATTACGAGATCAGTAGCAAGTAATGGCTAACCGGTTGGGAGGATCTCGGAGCGGTTCCGGAGCGGTTCCCAGTTTTCCCGCCCACGATCTCCACGATCGTGGGTGGGATCTAATTTGTGCAGCGCGGCACGTGGCGCTAGCCGGAGCGTCCGAACCGGCCACACCGAGGGCCACACGGCCCCAACGGTTGGTCTTCGGATCGGCTGCGGCTCCCGGTGCGCGAACCCAAGCGACGGCGTGCTCGGACAGAGGCACTCGAGTGCATTTCTGGTCGGACGGGACGTCGGATGGGACCCAGCTCGAGATCTCGAGTTCAATACGGAGCCAACGGTCAAGATTCACTGAGACTGCACTATCCGGTTGCAGGTTTCGTCTCCCGGTTAAAACAGTCTCGGTAAGAAGGTTTCGGGAAAAATCGTTCTCGGTAGGTAAACGGAGGATGATGTCATGTGTTCTCGGAAGATAGTTGTTATTAAAGCTGATCCCGCACATCATCCGAGGTCGCTGTGCAGCACCAGCTTCGGGGACTAGTGTCGGGGGGCTGCCCCCCGGGTAGGGCAGATCCCGGAATAATTCAGTAAGGTATCAACAGTACTTGACCTTTGGCGAGAGCAAGGGACACCTCCTGGTGTACTGAGAGGGCAACTTGACCCTTGAGCACTGGTAGAGTGCAAAGTGCCTCCTGGCAGGCGCAAGGGTCAGCTCTAGCAACTATAAATAGACACCCCCGGCCTTCACAATGGCAGCACAAGCATCAGCGGGTGGTTCCTCTAAGAACTAGCTTCTCGAAGATGTCTTTGCTGATAGGCTAAGACATCTTCCGGAGGCTAGGCCTAGAGATACTCATCCTGGGACGAGCTCGGGCGCCTCCGGAGAGGATCTCGGATCTCAGGCTCCGAAGAAACTCCCGGAAGGAGGTGTACTCGGTTTTACCGGATAGATGGTCCGGGTAAGTGCTAACCGGAGTGTATGTCTCGGTCTTGATCTTATGTAGGAGAGGCTCACAGTGGCAAGCGAGGAGGTAGCCGGCATGAGGGATCCCGGTAGGCCGTCAACGGTCTATAGCACGCTTTCCCGTCTGTTGCGGGGGGAAGTACCATTCCGCCTGACACGGAAGCATGGTCACCTCCCGCCTGACACGGAAGCATGGTCACCTCCCGCCTGACACGGGAGCGCGTCAGCCGGTACGACAACGGTACGACAAGACCTGACATGCCTAGTCCGGCAATCCGGAAAAGGCTATCCGGGATGGGCCAAGACATGTCTTGTCTCTGACAGGGGGACAATGATAGTTCAGGACGGCGCCTGCTGTCCTTATCGAGATGATGACGAAGGGGCTACGCAGGATAACGCGGCGGCTAGGTCGCACTAGCCGGTGACGACATGCCGGTTAGGCCTGTCCGGTGGGGCCAAGCCGGTTTAGGGTCTCCGGCCCTCCTGGCCGGAACTCTATAAAAGGCGCCATAACTGCTTCTGTGAGGAGGAGGACCAACTTGGGAGCCAAAGCTATAGTTGCATTTACTCCTAGAGCATTTACTTCCTCATACCTTGAGTTCATCTAGTTCTTCGTGTTCTCCCCTTCGAGAGAGCTAGCAGCAAGTTGTAGCCCTTGTACCACACTTATATAGAGAGGAAAGGCAGGAGTAGGGGTGTTACCTCCTCACGAGGGCCCTGAACCTGGGTATATCGTGTGTGTGTTGCGTGCCTTCGTGCATTTGCTCTTGTTTGTTAAATCTTCCCTCTCGCACTTTGATCTTGTTTCTCGTTCTTGGGAGGTCTCGGTTACACCGGGATCCTCCTCGCGTGGGCTAGTCAGCTCGCTATCCCTCCCCGGATCCACCAACGTCCATCGGCCCCACACATTAGCCATCTTATGGCATCTGCCGTGACACCACCACGACAGGCGTTCATAGTCTGATACATCATCTGTACTATTTGAGTTTGGCTATACAACAGCTGGTCCCATCCAGGGGGTAACTCCTTATTGGGGTTGTTGACTTGATTCTGGGCCATCAGTTGCATCAATTTATTCTGAGTCTCTCGAAGTAATAGCATTGCTATTGGCATCTCATTGCTTTTGGTAGTTTGGTGTAGCATCTGATTGGGTTTAGCATAGATGAGTAGAGGTAGAAAGGTACTAAGGAAGGATCCTAACCAAAGACAGTAGATTCAAGAGAATTCATTTTACAATCAACATCTATCAAGCAACAATGTTCAAACACAAACAACAGTCTACTATTGTGATACAACCTGAGTTGGTATGATCAATACACTAACACGATATCGTAGTCCTAATTAACTAGTGGTATGATCTAAGGAAACAAAGTGATGCACTTCCTTGTGTTCTTATCCTTCATGGACTTAGTGCGATGATTCTTCAGAGATCAATACTTTTACTTCATTGATGAAATCTGGGCATCCTTGACACGCATCTGGTTTTCTTGATCTCATAGTTCCAAGGCCATATTTACCATGTCAGTTCCCAACTGGCTCACATGGGTCTTCAAGCCATTGGTCTTCTCTATCTCCTTTTTAAGTTCTTCACGTTCTTTTTCCACATCTTTGAGGTATCCTTGAGTATTGTGCATTCTAAACCTAATTCTCTTTGAAATTTCCTCGATGGCCCTCCAAGCTGCTCTTCGTGTTGCATCAAAGAATGATGTTTCAAGTACTCTATTGGTGAACATCCATCATCCCGTTGTCTTGTGGTTGTCTTCTTTATCCTGATACAAGTGTAATTCTACCCACCAGTATTCTTGGTATTCATCCATCACAAGGAATCCTTTCGCTATAAGAAATATTTCAATTGGTGACCCTCAATTCTGGTCACAGAAAGGTCACTATAAGTCATTTGTGACATTTTTGTGACCAAAAAAGGAAGGTCACATACCAAGGGTCACTAATGACAGTATGTGACCTTTTTTCAATTGGTCATAGATTGGTTTGTGACCAATCCAACTATTTGGTGACCAACAATTTCAGCCAGGCCACGTTGGAAAGCTGAGCTAGCATTCATCCGACGTGGCATCCGACGTGTCGCGTGGATCAGTGACCAAATTAGATGGTCACAAACAGATTGAGCCCAATCCAGTTGAGTCATCTAAATGGGCCAAGCCCAACAAGGAAGCCTTTTTACATTTGTTTTTTATTTAATTCGATTGGTTAAATGGGCCAAGCCCATGGGCTGCACAGTCCCACTTGTCGGCCCCACTGTCAGACTGACGGACCCACTAGTCAGACCGACCCCACCTGTCAGGTTGGACCCACACGTCAGGCGACCCCACCTGTCAGTGTGGGTCCCACCTGTCGGAGGCGACCCCACCTTTCAGTGTGGATCCCACCTGTCGGAGGCGACCCCACCTGTCAGTGTGGATCCCACCTGTCGGGCGACCCCACCTGTCAGTGTGGATCCCATCTGTCAGGTTGGACCCACCTGTCAGTGTGGATCCCACCTGTCAGCTTGGACCCACATGTAAGTGTGGATCCCACCTATCAAAGTGGGTCCAAGCTTTCAGTGGGTCCCACATGTCAGGATTGGTCCCACTTGTCAGTGGGTCCCGCCTGTAAGAGTGGGTCCCACCTGTCAGAATTTTTTGGGTCCCACATGTTAGAAATTTTTGGGTCCCACCTGTCAGAATTTTTTGGGTCCCACCTGTCCGAAATTTTTGGGTCCCACCTGTCAGAAATTTTTGGGTCCCACCTGTCAGGAAGTTTTGGGTCCCACGTGTCAGTAAGTTTTGGGTCCCACCTGTCAGAAATTTTTTGGGTCCACGTGCCAGAAATCAATTTGGTCCCACATGTCAAAATTTGATGGGTCTTATATGTCAGTCCTACGTTGCCCCACATGGCAAAAAATACAATACAACACATCTGAAAACTTAAATCACAGGATATATTGCTATAAATCATCAGGACATAATTTGTGTTCCGAATTGCCAACAAAGGCATCCAAATGACCTTGGTCAGAATTGCCAACAAAGGCATCCAAATGACCGTGGTCTGAATTGCCAACAAAGGCATGCAAGTGTTAACAGACAGCAAAAATGCAGAGCGGAGCCAAAAAAAGATCAATGTCTCAAACTGAGATCAACTGTCAAATGACAGGCACCAACGGATCGAAGAACAAGCAGCCTAAGAAGGCTTAGCACCCATGAGAGCAATCATCGCAGCAAACTGTTGTCGTTGTTCTTCCGTCTTCTTGAACATGATTTCATATTTCTCGCCGCGGGCAGCATGTACAGCTTCAGATTCTTCAGTCCTCTTCCACAATGCAGAAACTTCATCTAACATGCATTCATTTATCCTTTCAGCTTGTGCCAGCTTCACCTTGAGCTCTTGGACATGGGATGCCGCCTTGGTGCAGGATGCTCTGGACTGCAGCCCAGCATTCACCAAGAATGTGCTCGAAGGGCATGTGGCAGTCAGCACTTGACCAACAACTTCCACAGCGGACACTGCATGTTGCCCTTCAGGTATCGGGGCATCCAGCTTCTCCTCCATCTTAGCCTACCAGGAAAATTTAAGATTAATCAAACAGCAAGTATATTAAAAGATGCAACATTCTACATCTACTGCAACTTCTACTGGTACTGCAGTAATTTTGGTACTAGGTCTACAGCAACACAATGAGATAAGCTAGAGACAAGTTTGAACAAGCAAGCACATAGTTTAGATATATTTGCACACTGAGTAAACAAGTTCAGAAATAGAGCAACAAGCAAACACAGCAGCTCAAAATAGACCTTGCACTACAGCAGGAAGCAAACACAGCAGGTGTACAACAACACAATGAGAAAAGCTAGAGACAAGTTTGAACAAGCAAGCACAAAGTATAGATATATTGCAGACTGAGTAACCAAGTTCAGAAATAGAGCAACAAGCAAACACAACAGCTCAAAATAGACCTTGCACTACAGCAGGAAGCAAACACAGCAGCAAAAATGACTTACAATTGCTGTCTTGGCTGCCTCTGATAAGCCCTTCACTGCGCTCATGTGTGTGATCTCTAACACCCCAATCGCATTCAGCTCGTCATCACCTTTGAGCTTCTCCCTCTAATGTTGTTCAACAAGTATGAAACCACAAGTCAGCAGGACAGAAGCTAATTGGGCCTAATAAAGATGAAATATGCTTTGATCTTACAGCGGCATGGATAGTTGCTTCATAGGACCTGGAACCGGTTTTCTGTTGGAACTCAACCTTCTTTCGATTGTCCGAGTTAGAGAGACAGGTTTTCTACCAAAACAATGTACAAAAAGATGATCACATACATGAGAGCAAAGGCTGAAAGCATGTACATTCAAATAGAAGTAGATACATATAAGTACATGTAATAAGACCAAGGGCACATGTACAGCCATACCTTGTGTTTTGGTGTGTTCCACAAATTCAAAAGAGCGTGCCATTTATCATCATTCAGGTCCTTTAGTGGAGAGTTGATGCTAAGATCTTTAGCATTAACTGGATCAAAGTATTTCTTTTTGATCTTGTGCTGCCTGTTCTTTGATACTTCCTGCAACTTCTTGGTACATGCTTCCTTTATGGCCTTCGAGTTAGTGTCCATGTTAAAATTTCCCTACAAATGAACCAAGCAAAGCAACAGACATTATTAGTGATCATATAAAAGGTGTAAAATAAGGAAACAAAAAACATCCAACAAAGAATCCCAAAGAGGCAAGTAACTTACAGCAACTTTGCCGATGTAGTCCTTGATCAAGTTGCCATTTTTTTTGTAATCCTTGAAACGGGGAAGAACTCGTGTGTGGGTTATGGCAGTATATCCACACTCTGATGCAAACTTGGCAGACAGCACAGGCTCCTCAGGAGCTGTCTTCCCTTCAGCAAGTGTCACTTTGGAACCCGTCGTCTTAGTAATCCTTTCCAGTCCTTTGCCTTTTCTCCTACGCACAGCAGCCACAATTGCATTGCCTGGATAGGAAATAAACTTTGATTAGGACCAAACATTTCACATTCTTCATCAAACACTAATGTAAATATTCAAAATGAAAGGATTTTGATGTCTTTATGGAGCCCCTCGTAGAAGATCTGCTCAAGCTATGGGGGGTGTACAGACCTATGATACCCTGAGTCCCCATAAGTTCAACTGGCATGCTGCAGTCATATGGTGCATCCATGATTTCCCGTCGCTGCACACCTTATCAGCGAGGATCACGGCTGGTTATCAAGCATGTGTGCGTTGTGACAAGACCCGTGCTTGGAGAGAATAAGGAACAAGATATGTTGGACCGGGCACCGCCGTTTTCTTGCTCGCAACCATCATTGGCAAAGAAGCAGAGAGTTCAATGGCAAGAATGAAATTCGGGGTTGTCCGACAGAGTTTACTAAAGAAGAGCTCGAGCAACAACTTGAAAAGGTGAAAGATGTGAGACCGAGAAAGCATCAAAAGAAAAAGAAGCGGGAGGATGGTCAATGTTGGGACCGGAGGTCAATTCTGTGGGACCTCCCATATTGGGAAAATTTGAAGCTGAGGAACAATCTGGAAGTAATGCACATCGAGAAGAAAATCTTAGATAATCTGATATGTACATTTTTTAAGATTGAAGGGAAGTCAAAGGACACACTGAACTCGAGACTAGATCTTGAAGATATGGGCAGAAGACAGGAGTTGCACCTATGTCCTGTTAACGGCGGAGAGTCCTTTGAAATGCCGGAATCATGGTACACAATGAGTAAAGAAGAAAAGAAGGCATTCTGTGAATTCATCAAAGGGGTAAGGTTTCCAGATGGGTATACAGCTAACTTAGCGAAATGTGTGTCTCCCGATGGATGCAAGCTCCAGGGGCTGAAAACCCATGATTGCCATATTCTTCTCCAATGATATTACCAGCTGGACTGCGTGGAATAATGGATAAAGAAATATATGAAGAAGTTGTTGAGCTAGGAAATTTCTTCAAAGAGTTGTGCTCCAAAACATTAAAGCTCTCTATTCTTGAAAGACTCGAAAAAGAAATCCCAGTAATCCTCTACAAACTTGAAATGATCTTTCCTCCAGCCTTCTTCACTGTGATGGTTCATTTGGCGGTCCATTTACCCAAAAAGGCAAGGCTTAGAGGCCCCGTACATTACGGTTGGATGTATCCCGTTGAAAGAAGAATGCTTACATTCAAGCGCTATGTGCAAAACACGGCCAGACCAGGGGGGTCAATTGCCGAGGCATATTTTGTTGATGAGTGCCTGACGTTTTGCTCTCGGTACTTTGACCATGTCGAAACATGATTTAATAGGCCGACCAGAAATCCATAACAGGCTGATTCGGAAGGTTTTGATGTATCGGTTTTCGACCATGGTGTCAGTTTTATTGGAGGGTCACAATACTTGGAGGCTGGTGAGGAGTATGACAAGATGCATTGGTATGTGCTCAGAAGTTGCCCTGAAGTTCTACCATATATCGAGTATGTCATCTTTTGTGCACTCTCATCTTTTTTCTTCGGTTGTAAGGAACCAGTATTTCAGGCCTGATGTATAGTTTGATTAACTATATGCTTCTGTGGGAATTGCAGTTTTTGCAAGGAGGAGCTGAAGGATCAAAATGGCCGTATCAATGTTCACAAATGGCTTGCGGAAAATTTTGCTACATGGTTTAAAGAACATGTGAGATCTTTAGCTATTGGTATTCATCAGGCATGATCAGTACCTATTGCTTAGGCTGCTTGATGTCCTGGCCATTTTATTTGCACGTCATACCAAATTTATTTGCACATGGACAAGTTTGTACAGATTGGGAAAATGCACGAGGAGAAGAAGGTCAGTGATGATCTGTTTGCATTGGCATGTATGTTGGATAGCCGGGTAAGGCTGTATTCCACGTGTGTTGTTCATGGTGTCCGGTACCACACCGTTGACCGTGAACTAAATAGGAACACTCAGAATAGTGGAATTGTTGCAGAGGGACTACATGAGAATGCCTTCATTGACTTCTATGGTTGTAACATCCCAACATTTTATAATGTTTAAAAATCACTAAAATTTAAAACTTTTGTTTTTATTAAATTAAAATATTAAAATGCATAAGAAAACCAACGATAAAAGACTTCAAGCATATTGGAAAAGTTTAATAATTAAAATATCTCAGTTTATCACTATTTTGAAAAGTTATTTCAAGTTAAACATTTTATTATCCATTGTATTTCTTAAAACCCCAATATCTAATTTGACAAATGTTTTACAAACTTTCAAACCATTTTATAGTAATAAAAATGGTTTCCTTATAAGAAATTGATTTCAACCACTTAGCCATATCTATTCATAAATTCTAGACTATTTAAAATAGTATAATTTCCAAATGGTTTCTATTCTTTTAACTAAGTTCAAAACATAGTTTTGGAAATTACAAGTTTATAGTTTATAACTTTAAAACTTCATAAATTCTAATTAATGAATTATCCAAATAGACATTTCCTTCTTAAATGATTTTCATGAATATATTTTCAATATAAGAAATGAAATAAACCTAAAATACTTTCCAAAGGTATGTTATGGAGTTTCAAATAAATTTATCATATTATGAAATTTAATGGAGTACAAAATAATGAGAATTAAAATTGGATACTCTATATTTCCCTGTCATTTCAAATAGATGTGTTATGTCATTTAATTATTATACTGAAGCCAAAATGTTTTAATATTGGAAAATGAGCTTAATTAACTTACTTTCAAACTTTTATAAGTGTTGTGTTATTATAAATTTTATTTGGTCAAAATGAAATTTAATTAGGCTTTAATTTAAAATTTCATATGTTAAGTATCAAATTATTATTAAACCAATAATTCAAAATTATTAATTTTGAAAAAAAGTGAGGGTCGTCTTCAACCTCCAGGGAGGATCGCGCCTGTCAGGGAAAATTAAAAGTGAAAAACCGGACAGGTGGGACCCACCTGTCAGGGAGGATCGTCTTCAACCTCCAGGCAAAAATCGCGCCCGAGAACGCCAGCGATCTCCTTCCAAAATTCGTCGCGAGTATTGCGCAATTTGTTCCCTCTCCTGCCCCATATAAACCCCGCACCCTCCTCTCTCAATCCCCTATCAAACCCTAGCTCGAGGTGCCCCCAGGCCGCCGGAAAATCTCGCCGGAGTTCGCATTTGCGGCCGCTGTTTTCCTTCCGTTTCCGGCGAGGTGAGCCACCGCCTCGCGCCCGAGACCCCCTCGTCCTCTTTCCCTCGTCGACGCGCACCTCCTGACGTTTTTCCCGACCTCCCTTCACATCAAATCAAGAGGGGGAGGACGAGCCGAAGCTCGCCGGTGCCCGAAGCCCTCCGGCCGGTCGTCGCGCTCGCTCCGGGGAGCAGAGCACGCCACTGACGCGCTTATCTTCCTCGCCTTGGAGCACCGCGTCCGGAGCTGCCCTCCGCGCGTCCGGGGAGGCACTACCACGCCGGAGCGGTCCACGTCCTAGCCGCCGCCGCCGTATCCTTCGTCTCCGGCCACCGGAGCGCCGCCCGCTTCTGGTCCCGCACGGTGAACCGTCCAATCTGTATCAAACGCCCCAGATTAGATTCATTTAAATGAATCGGTACGATTTGAACTCAGCCCTCCGATCTAGATCCAACGGATCAGATCATTTCACTTATCCAGTCAGCGCCCATGTCAGAGCCAGCGTGGCAGCCGTGTCAGCGCTGAGTCAACAAAACAGTCAACAGATCTGGCTTTTTGCAGAAAAGACCCTACACATTAGTTTTATCATATCTTTTTCTCTATTTATCCAAATTAAAATATTTTTTTATATATGGAAATCCCTTGACATGTAGAATATTTTAGATCTGTTAGAATTCAAATTTGACTTAGTTTAAAATATTCAAATTTCAAATGGTGGATTTGATTATTTTTTATATAACTTTAAACCTATAAATTCAAAAATTGCAAATAAAATTGTTTTAGAAACTTTGGAATATTTGTAACTTGATGCCTTTGTTATAAAATAATTTTGAGTATTAGTTTGGTGATTTAATACTTATATGTTTAAATTAAATAGTTTGAATAATTTTGACATAACTCTTGATAGAAAAATCATTTTTGAATAAATCCAATTTCTATAAATTTAATTAAAAATCATCTGTCTATTAAGACCATTTATAAAAAAATTGTGTTATAGAAATTAAATCACAAAAAACTTTGTCTATATGTTTTCCTTTTATTATGTTTTGCAAAAATAGAAATTAATTAAATTGCATTTATAGCCTCATGCATTTTTTATAAATATCACAAAAATTAGTATGATGTTTCTTATAATTAAAAAGTGCAGTGCATGCATAGCATATTTTATTATATAGTTATACTCCGCATAGGAAAACTTCTTCATTATTTTCTCTAAGTTAGGATTATTTTCAACTGAGTATTTTGGTAAAGTGTTAGGCACTTAGACACTTAGGATTTTCAACGTGGAGTTAGAAGGCCATTGAAGGACTTAACCAAAACAGGACTTCAGAAGTATCTTCAAGGAGTAGAAGCACTTAGAAGAAAATAAAAAAGAAGTTCATGAAGACCAACCAGCAATATTTTCTAAGTCTTGCTCCCTCTCTCTTCCTTTTCTCCCTTCTTCTCTTAGCCTTCATGATGACTAAGTTAAATCCAAGAACAACCTCGAGGATACAAAAATCATCAAGTCTGAAGATTTATCAAGTCTATCAAACCTTCAATCAAGACTTCACCAAGGAGAATGCTACAAGTCTGGAGATGAAGCCTGGAAGACTAACTACATCTTTCTTTCTATCTTTTCTAATCTTGTCTTTCACTTTAGACAAACAATTTTGATCATGTTATTACCATCTTGAAGTTTGTTGGATCCTAGCGTCATAGTGAGATGAAGCGGCATGGAGACTAACCTTACATGTCCACGTACATGAGACCTGTTCCACAATTTAAGTGGCTGGTCGGGTGTCTGTCTCTCTCACTATAGTGAATATCCAATTTACAAAGAGTTGATAATAATTGTTGATCACCTTGGAGAATAGACTTAGTATTTTCTCTAAGTATTTTGCACATCATGACTAAGCCATTAGAGTGCTTATTCAAGATGATTTATAACAAAGTATTTTATCCAACTTATGACTTCAGTCCTTAGTCATTTTGTACCAACCTAATTGCCTTCCATTAATTTAAAAGATTTTCATGGCATGACATGCATCTCTAGTCCCTAGAAATATGTTGCACATCATGCATGACATATTTTTCCTTAGAAGTTTTATGAAACTTGTTTGTTCATTTTATATGTACTTGTATGTGTGTGTTGTTGTGTTCTATGTTGATTGTTGTATTGTTGCTTGTCTATTGTTTAGATTGAAAGGAGAGACTCGAGTAACGTTGAAAAGAGTTTGCGAGTAAAGACTTCATTCAAAGGCAAGTGGCACGCCTCATAAACTTCCTACTATTTTCTATATGCATGATTTAGTGTATTTTTATATAAGCATGTGTAGGATAGTTTTGCTATGCTAGACCTGTGTAGAATTTCCTTACTCCTGTGTCTAGGTTCCTATATAATACTTAGTAGAAATATTGATGCTATGCAATTGATGAAAAGTTTTACAAAAGGTTAAGTGACTACTCAGGACTGTGCTCAAGGTTGTCGTCGCCTAGGATGAATTTCTATTCTACTTAGGGCCGTGAGCATGGTGGTTTTCACCTGAGAGTACACATCCACTAAGTTAATGAAACACTTGGGTGGATTGGTTGAATGGTTTATGTTGAGTGGCTGCTCAGGGTTGTGCTTGTGGTTGTCTTCGCCTAAGGTAGTTTCTATTATACTTGGGGCCATGAGCATGGTGGTTTTCACCTGAGAATACACTTGTGGATGGCACCCAGGGAACAAAGGAATTCTAAGAACTCCGAGTGACGATTGCTTCCAGTGCATCCATTGCCAATGGGCTCTGGCTTGATCAACTAAGTTGTGTGGACTCTCCCCGGCTTGACAAGCATATGTAGAGGGTGTTAGGTGGAACGGGTCAAGACAGAGTGGGAGGGAAAATGCTTCTGAAATATCTCGTCTCATTCTTCTCCTTTTCCTTATCAGTATAAGTGTGTAAAGGATAGTTAGGATTGAATGGGTAAAATGGTGAACGTGCACAACCTCTACAGAGTGTAAAACTAAGTACTTAGCCGTGTCCTCGGTACGGACAATTTGAGCAGCTGATCACGGACGTCAACGGAGGATTCCACCATTCTAACTTCAAAATTTAAAACTTGATGGGTGAACAAGGGTAGAATGAGACAGTGGTTGTCATGCCACAAATGTCTCGAGTAGAAGAGAAGTGTTTTCCCAAGAACTAGGAAAAAATTGGCTTTATGCAAAATAGCCTTGAACTCCACCAGCCAACTATGCATATAGGTTATTAGAGTTTTTCCACTAAGTGTCCACCATAGTGTCACTTGCCAGACTCCATTTTTAATGGAATCAGACCTACGTTGTTGCAATATTTTTCTTATTGCAGATTGATCAGATAACGAGTGAGGTTTCGTTTAAAGGTTTCGAGTCTACAACCAACATGTTTTTTCGCCTGTGGCAACATGAAGATGATGGACACTCACTGCTATTGTAATTCCGATGTTTACTCTTTCTGTGCTAGCTTTATGCTATGCAAGTTGTAAAAGAATATTTTCCAAGTCTGGATCATCGATGTAATAAAATTTATACCTTGTTGTGATATTACATCGTAAACTGTGTGTGCAAACGAACCGATCCAGGGATTTGCACTATACACAGGTACCTTGCCATATTTAAGTGCAGGTACGCAACAATGGTCTGTTGAGGAGCATTATCAAACTGTAGTACAACTCAGAGTCCATCGTTTTGTTGTCTTGTTCCGCTGTGATTGGTTTGATCTTGGTGGCAAGAAGACGATCCGAGTCTGGGAAGATGGACACTTCAAAATCATTAACACTGGAAGGTGCTGGTACAAAAGTGTTTCTTTCATTCTAACAACACAATCAACAAAGGTCTTCTTTGTGCCAAACACTGATTTGGGTGGGCATTGGCGAGTTGTGCAAAAATTATAGCACAGACACCTATGGCGTGTGAAGGAAAATGAATTTGAAAGGGGTCCTGGGTGTGGTGGTGGGCTATCATACCAAGATGATGACACACCAGAAGTTCCAGTGGTACTTCATGGACCCAATGTGGAAATCAAATCTAAAAGGCACCGTGAACGAGTGTTAGTTGATGTTGTGGTTGTGGAAAGAATGAAGAAGAGAAGGAAGCATGTAGTGGATCAGGCTGAAAGCGATGATGAGGCAAACAAACATAGCCGATGACACAGCTTTCCTGTACTGTAGCGACGGTGACAATAATAGGCAGGTTGAAGATGATGAGTAGCTTGAACCATCTGTAAGGTGAATTGCTCATTTTTGCTGTTGTTTGGTAAATATATGTTCATTTCTGGAACTAGCTTTGCAAGTTGAATCTTGTTTGCAGGTCTTCCATCTTCAAGATGGGGCAGGGCAAACTGGAGCAACCTGATGCTTGATGGCATGGCAATTGGAGCAACCTGATGCTTGATAACATGATGACAGGGCAATATGGTTTCATTCTGTACTTTTGTATTGTTCTATGGCAGGGCAATCTTCTATGGTTGAACAACCTTATATGGTTGCATTATGTACTTTTGTATTGTTCAAACTAAAAAGATGGTGTTCAACAACTGCAATATGCAACATTCTACAAATATTTGGCAATGTGTGCTATGTGCAGCCATGTTTGTATTGTTCCTTTTTCTGCGGGTTGTTTGAAACATATGAGAGCTACCACTGTAGCTTTTCAGTTTTTGTCCCAAATGAAAATTAAGTACAAGTAGGTTTCATGTCCAAACTCATCATGAAAGAGTCGCCGGTCTTGTGGTTGTAGCGCAGGCGGCGGAGGAGGAAGTCGCGGGTTCGATCCCTACCCAATGCTCTCGTATTTCTTTTGATTCGGTGGGCGTGGGCGTGGGCTGGACCCGCAGGTCAGTGTGTTGTGAGTGGGGTGTGCTGCAGACTCGCAGGTCAGCGTGTGGGCGTGTGCGGACCCCCGAGTCAGTGGCGTGGGGCGTGTGCGGACCCGCAGGAAAGTGTGTTGTGAGTGGGGTGTGCTGCGGACCCGCAGGTCAGCGTGTGGCCGTGTGCGGACCGCCGAGTCAGTGGCGTGGGGCGTGTGCGGACCCGCAGGACAGTGTGTTGTGAGTGGGGTGTGCTGTGGACCCGCAGTTGAGCGTGTGGGCGTGTTGGACGCGATGGTCAGATGCGGGGAGGAGTGGGTCCCGATGGTCAGTGCCTTCTGGGGGTGGGTCGGACCCGGTGGTCGGGTGGGGGAGTGGGTCCCGATGGTCAGTGGCGTGTGTGGGGTGGGTGGGACTCCGTGGTCAGGGGAGGGTGGGTGGGACCCAGTGGTCAGGTGGGGGAGTGGGACACAGTGGTCAGTGGCGTGTGGGGGTGGGTGGGACCCCTGGTCAGGTGGGTGAGCGTGGGACCCTGTGGTCAATGGCGTGTGGGGTGGGTGGGACCCGTTGGGGGGAGTGGGACCCGGTGGTCAATGGCGTGTGGGGGTGGGTGTGACCCAGTGATCAGGTGTGGGTAGTGGGACCCGATGGTCAGTGGCGTGTGGGGGTGGGTGGGACCCCGTGGTCAGGTGGGGGTAGTGGGACCCGGTGGTCAGTGGCACGTGGGGGTGGGTGGGACCCCGTGGTCAGGTGGGGGTAGTGGGACCGGGTTGTCAGTGGCGTGTGGGGGTGGGTGGGACCCAGTGGTCAGGTGGGGGTAGTGGGACCCGGTGGTTAGTGGCGTGTGGGGGTGGGTGGGACCCAGTGGTCAGGTGGGGTTAGTGGGACCCGGTGGTCAGTGGCGTGTGGGGGGTGGGTGGGACCCCGTGGTGAGGTGGGTGAGCGTGGGACCCGGTGGACAGGGACGTGTGGGTGGGACCCAGTGGTCAGGTGGGGGTGTGGGACCCGATGGTCAGACGGAACTGCACGGCGGGTCCCACAGGTCAGGCGGGTCTGCTGGGCTGGTCCCATAGGTCAGTTGCGTGACACGTAGGCGAGTTGGCTTAGGTGTCAGCCCAGTCACACAAGTATATCAGTGTGACCTATTAGATTGGTTGTTAAAGTCTATAATGAAGGTCATGGAGTAGTCCTGTTAGACCATTGGTGTCTGCGTGTTATGACCTTTCTAAAACAGAAGGTCATAATTTTGGCCCTGTCAATTGGGTTATGACCAACGAGTTTAAAATGATCATAAATTTATGACCAAAAAAAACTTGGTCGTTAAGATAAGGTCACCAGTTGACATATTTCTTGTAGTGTTTGTAAACTGCTTCTCCATTAAATTCCATGGTCTTCATACTCTCCTTAAGTACTTTTGGGAACTCAGTTTCACATTCCAAAGTCATGGTAAACACTGGTCCTTTCTTGAGTGAGTCTATGAGGATGGACATCTATAAACGAGAAAAGACATTTAGAAGGATGTGTAATAGATTAGAGTATGAGGAAAGATGTATTTTTTAAATAAGGAATAAATTATTTTTTTGTATTCCTAAGGTCTTTTCATATTTCTATTCCAAACCTAGGGATACGAACCTACAGGCAACACAGCGCTCTGATACCATCTGTAAAGGCCCTCCTTATTATAAGTTGGCGACCTCCTGTGTATAGTACTAGTCCCTGAATCGACTTGCTAGCACACACAGTTTAAGATGTAATACCATAACATTCCATCTTCATTACACAATGATCCAGAAATAAAAGGGTTCGATACAAGGTGCATAGCACATGGCTAGCTCAAACCGAAATATACACACAGCGGAAAGCAAATGGATAAGTGAGCTCCATCTTCACCATGTGCCACATGCAAGGCATGTTGGTTGGAGACTTGCGACCCTAACAATCCTTACTCCTCGTCAAAGGGTCCTGCAATGGTGAGTTGCAGCCCAAACTATATTGGGTCAGCACAATTGAATTGTGGTGGCAAGATGACACTTTATAGCTAAAATTACTAAGACTATATCTACATGCATGTTTGGCTTGGTGGAGTTTGAGACTGATTTGCATAAAGCCAGTTTTGTCCTATCATTTATAAAACAACATTTTCATCTTAGACAAAAAGTACCACTGATAGATATCAATGAACACCTTTGGCGACAAAGAGTACCACCGATAGATACCGGGGAACAACTTTGAAAACTACTCACAACGAGCACCACCGATAGATACCAGTGAGCTCCAAACCCTTGTTCACCCATCAAATTTTATTAAGAAATTGGGATGAGGAGATCTTCAACATCTGCCCTGTCTAGTTGCTCAAATATCCATAACCGGGGACACTGCTAAGTATACTTAGTTTTGACTCTCGAGAGGGTGTGTACTTTCACCACCAGACCGAATCATTCCCTCACCCATGTCACCCAATTATGAAATGGAAAAGAGAAGACCGAGACGAGACCTTTTCCGAAGTAATTCCCTGAGTCACAACGCGTGACCGAACCAACCTATCATCCCCCTACATTTGCTGGTCACGACGAATCGGAGTCTCACAACATGTATGGTCAAGACAGAGCCCATATGACAAGTGGTTGCACTAGAAGCTACTAAACAAGGTGTGTCTACAATCTCTTTAAGCATGGGTGACTTTCCACATCTGTGCGCTTCCACCAAGGGTAATTACCATAGACATGAAGCATAGACATGGATCCCCTGATTAGCCACCCATCATGGTTCTCCAACCAGCACCTAGGTAGTTCATTAATTTAACTTCATTAATTTTTCACTATCCAACTAATCAAAACATTTTTCATTGCTTGGCTAAGCATCCTACTAAGTGTTCTTGCTACTAAGCTCAGGGTGGGCGATAGAACACTACATAGGAGCATAGCATAATATAGTAACTGCACACATTTCTTAACATGCATACTAAAGAAAATACTACTATGCATCAAGTAAAAATAGTAGCAGATTTATGAGCGTCACTTGCCTTTTGAAAGTTGTCGTTTCTAACACTCGCTTCAATGAAGAACGTATCACTTTGTTTAATCTATACGATGAAAGAGAAATATAATAAAAAAACATTCGAACAAACACATAACACATATAAGCAAAAATCACATTAATGTGTTCATTAATAATTGTTTTAGTTCATTTATTTTATGGTCAGATCTTGTCAAATAATTCAATTTACAAAAGTAATTAATGTGATAAGACTTAGGGTTTGTCATTTATGGTCGAGGGTTGGTCTAATTCAAATTTGAACATTTCAAATCTGAATAGGTTGTAGTATTGTTTCAATATTGAAATGTTTAGTCATGTTTAAAAATATTTGACCAAGGCTTTTCAAAAGGAATTAACATCATTTTGAAACTATGGTTTTAAATAAAGAAGATCAAAAGATTTAAATCAAATTCACCAATTTATGAATCATATGGATCTAAGCAAGTTTAGAATTAGTTTCTGTAGAACTAAAGTTATTTTAGTGATATTTTGCAAAAGGTTTCATATTAACATGATTTACAGAATTTAATTTATATCTAAGTTACACAAATTGAGTCTCCGATTTATAAAACAACATAACATTAAATAAAATTATTTCTAACAGTGTCATGATGTTCTACTATTTTAAAGGTTTCTAAAAACATTTTATTTACATTTTTAGGATCTATGAATTTGAATCTATGTCAAATTTACCCAAATCTTACATTTGAAATTTTGTTACATTTAAACTAATCAAATTTGAAATCTAACAGTGCTAGATTCTACAGATCAATGGCTTTTCAAAAATATAAAGTTTGTACAATTTGGCCAAACCAATAAAAAGTTATGATGGTTCTAAGATGTAGGGGCTTTTCTGCTTAATTATCACTTTAATTTCTATTCGGATAAAAAAAATCCAGACATGGCTAGGCTACGTGGCAACATGGTATTGGCTGGACGTGCGGCTCCGTCTCCTCTGGAACGTCGATTCCAGATCTGAAGGATCTGAATCAACCGTACCGGTTCAGTCTAAATGATCTAATCGTGGCCGTTCATCAGAGATCTAACGGCAGAGGCAGAGATGCTCACCTCGGTCGGCGCTAGGTCACTGGAGACAATGGAGAAGGCGGCGCAGCGGATCGGCAGTGGACATCAACAGTGCTCCGGTGACTCTACGACCTAGGGAAGGCGACAACGACGTGCAGAACGCCACGGCGGAGACGGTGGAGAACTTGGCGTCTTCGGTTGCTTCCGGGTTCGACTGTGGTGCACAGACGGAGATGCGGCGGCGCAAACGACCTTACGGTCCTCCACGAACTGCGCATTATGCTGCGTAAATATTTTGGTAAAGGGGTCAGGAGGGTTTGTGACGCCCTAAAATCGGAACTATGTAGATTTAAGCGATCCTGCCGAAATCCGCATAATAACGATTTTAGGTCGCCCACCAGACATAATGTGCACGCCGAAACATGCGCATTATGTGGGTGGAATTGTGATAACATTACAACAGTTCCGATACATCCACAAATACAACAGAAGATATATAATACAACAACGACTCGAACGAGTCAAGATACAAATGATGTAATACAAATATACAAATGACAGCGGAAGCAAAATAGTATCCGGCTACGGAAAAGATGCAAATTGGACTAAGAGTCCTGAAGATAAGCGGTGGCGCCATATCCCTGCCCAGCCAAGCCGGAGGGATTCCCAAGCTAACGTCGTCAGACTTCAAACCTGTTAACTGCACATAAAGCATAACCCAAAAGAGGATCAGGGCACTCCCTGGCAAGCAAAACCGACTTGCCTACTTTCTACACCATCTCCCAAAATATAGGGGAGGTGGACTTAGCGGCAGCAGCACTAGCAACGTAAAGAGACACGCTACAACTTCCGTCTAATCAGAGAGGGATAAGAGAGCGCATAAGATAAACATCTAGTACTAACACCAATCATAACCCATTCTCGGATTAACCCCCTCAACCAAATATGAGGAAGCAATTCGGGAAACTCACACATTAATCAGTTTTAATTATAATTTATTGTGGAAGTAATTCTATATTACTAGTCAATTTAATTAACATTAATTAGGTGCAAGTTGTCTAGATCTTGTTAGCCAGCATCATCACCCAAATCGTCCATAACCATGGACACGGCTTATCGATAAGATTATACCCTGCAGGGGTGCACTAGTGTACCCATACTCGTATGATCAACCCAAGCAAGCATCAGGGCCTCTCAACTCGACACATTCCTTCACTACAGCAAGTCCAAGTGCCACCCATATGAGTTGTTACCCACGTCAAGAGTCCGGCCGAATCTCTGTTGCGGACTCATTAGTTTGTGTCCACGCGCCATGCGGCTCAAACCACAGTAGGAACTGTCCGCTTCGCGCGCACCACCCCTACATGACCCCCCGTATCATGTAACCTCTCATCAATCATAATCATCATGCACATGGATATGAGCAAATGGAAAACCCGAACTAGTTGCGGCACATGGACAAGCTGTAGATCCGTTCAAAGTCGAGGGGGGCTCCATAGGGCCTCCCACAAGTTGTTAGTGCGCTCAAAATTGGATCCGAGGACAAAATCTTAGTTCCTAGGTCGACACTGAGCAGAACAAAGCACCTCGCAAGACCTTCCGCCTGGTGCCTTATCTTTTAATTATAATACCCCAATATAAGACAACATTTTATTAAGGTAGAATAATCTATCATACTAAGCAGGTGTTACATAAGACCAACAGACGACTCGCACAATCAACTCTAAGCATGCGCTCCGACTCGCAAGGCCAACAGATAAACATGCACCGGGTATTAGGGGATGGGGATAAAGCTGTATGGGCTGCAAGATAAACATGTGATGGGATCGCGATAAAGAATCGAATACTAGGGTAGCAGAGATCAACGGCAGGAATGAAAGACAATGTATAGGTAAACAAGCGAACTTTGCGTGCCTGGAATCCCGCATGGAAGCAGATCTTGTCGTTGCTCACATATCTCAACGTCTTATCCGCGAAGAAGCAACAAACACTGGAAAGCGTAAAAGATGCATTTTACAACTATGGCAAAAGATCCAACATGATCATATAAGAATGATGCATGACATGGCAAGATGCAATGTGAGACGCACTAAATCCAAATTAAGCGGAGCCGGGATTCCGACAATTAATATTTATGTTCAAGTTATTTATCTACTCAAGAATATTAAATGTTGGTTAACATGGCAAGACATGGCATGGATGATCTAGTTAAATTAAATGGAATAGGGCATTATATATTTATTACCCCACACATTCCATATTGAATTATTTAGGTGATTTGCTACACCACCAAACCCAAGAGATGCAACACAGGCAATTATGATGCGATATGCACAAGATAGATGGCATTTTATAAAATAGGTAGGGTTAGGGTTTGGGTTCGTACGTCGGATCGGGTGAACTAGGGTTCGAAACCGACGTCTACGGTCCGTAGAGGAAGTAGTCGTCGTCGTGGAAGTAGTCGTTGCGGAACCGGGGCATCGTCGTTTGTCGGTGTCGTGGAAGTGGTCGGGGAAGTAGTCATACTCGGTCATCCTCGTTGACGGGCGCGTGCACGGAGGAGCACGACCAAGGACACCGGAAGGAAACGCGCACGGGCGGGCACCGAAACACGAATATGGGCAGTCGCGGCAACGCGGCACCGGAAGGGGCACTCGCACGTAGCAACACCACGAAGGGTGGACAACTCGGACAAAAAAATGGCGACGCCGGGGTCTTGCGGGTATTGTGTCGAACACCTGGCGGGTGTCGGCGGCGGCGTGCACACGGCCGGAAAGATGAGGCAGCGGGACGCGTGCGTGCGGGACGGAACGCAAGATGGCGGTGAGCGGCGCGGGCGGAGGCACGCGACATGGTGGCGTGGGACGCGGCGCGGAGGTGTACGGGGCGGCGGCGGCGACGCGGCGAGCGGCGGCGCGGCTGCGCGGCGCGGGAGGCGGATGAGCGCGGCGCCGGGTCGCTCGGGGGAGCTGCGGCGTGGGGGCGTGGACAGCAAGCGCGTGGTGCACACGGCGGGCGGCAGCCGGGGCGTGGCGCAGCGGCCGGCAGAGGGCGGCCGGGGGCGCGGGAGCACGGCGCGGCGCGGCCGGCGGGCGTGGGCTGGAGGCGACGGGCGGCGGCGGCGTGGGACAGCCGGAGCGCGCGGCGTGGAGGCGTCGGGGCATCGGGCCGGAGGCGGCGGCGCGGCAGCCGGGGTAGGAGGCGCGCGGGAGGTCGCAGCGGAGGCGAGGCCGGGGCGCGCTGGCTCAGGGTTGGCGCGGCGGCGTGAGGGGAGCAGCAGCGTGGGCGGCAGCGACGGTGGCTGGGCCGGAGGCGGTCGGGGCGGAGCGGCCGGAGAGAGGCGTGGGGAGGAGAGAGGCGCGGCCGGCGGCGGCAGGGAACGGCCTGCGTGCGTGGAGGCGAGGCCGGAGGCGGCACGGCCGGCCGGCGGCGGGGAAGGGCGGTCCGGGCGCATGGGTGCTGGCTCGGGAGGGCTAGTGCGCTCGCTCGGGAACGGGCCGGTTGGTGCGTGAGGAAGAAGGAGAGAAAAAAAAAGGAAAGAACAGAGAAAAGAAAAAGAAAGAAAAGGAAAGAAAAGAAAAGGAAGGGGGGAAAAGAAAAGAAGGTGGTGGAAGGATTTTTCTGCAAAAACCAGAAAATAGAGGAGGGTGGCTGCAAACTTGCAGGGGGTGGGAAATAAGTTTCCAGTGGGGAAACCCTAGGGTTTGGGGTTAGATGGGCTTGGGCTTTTATTTTTCTCCCTTTATTCTTTTCTGTTTTCTATTTTTTAAAACAAAAACGAAAAGGAATTTGAATACGAAACCTATACCAAATATTTTTAGTTTTGAATAGACAATTCAATAAACTAGTTTTTAACATTTTTTAAAAGATTTGAAAATAACACATTTTTAATTAATTAGAAATGCATTTGAATTTAATTGTGAAAATTTAATTTAAATCAACAAATTAAATTAATGCGATGCCATGTTGATGCAAAAAAGAAAACACAAAAAATAAAAAGGGGATAAATCCCGGGGCGTTACAATCGACACCACTAACAAGGGATCACGTCCCGCGATCCACTGTAGTGCCCTTGCTTAAGATAGCAATGGCACTTATGAATAGTGCGGAAGACTTGGATCACATAAGTCTCGCAATTTCCAATAAGATGTAATATCACTGTACGATGTCATAATCTATTACAATACGAGACGAATGATCCAAAAACAGGTAATCCTTACAATTTTGCATAGCTGAAAACGCTAGCTGAATAAATAGTTCACACTTTATTTCAGAGTTCAACGCAAAACAAAAGATAGCATGGAGCTACAGCATCTCCATGAAGCCACTGGCAGATCATGTTGGTTGTAGCTCGAAGACGACCCCCTTACTCCCCATTCGGACATTCTGCAAGTTTTAGTTGCAACCAGCTATAAAGGGTCAGCACAATTGAATTGTGGTGGCAAGTGACTTTAATTTCTAATGTTCTACTAAGCTATATCTATATGCTTATTTGGCTGGTGGAGCTCAAGGCTATTGCGCAAAGCAAGTTTTCTCCTACTTTTGATAAACAGCTTTTTGAATCAATATCTTCTCTTTAAGAGGCATCTCGGGACAAGTCCATGTCCCCTACCCATGTTCACCCAACAAAGTTTTATTAAGAAATTGGGGTGAAGAGATTTTCAGAACACAGCCTTGTGTAGTTACTCAAATTGTCCGATGTCGGGGACACGGCTAAGATCTTACGTTTTAACTCTCGAGAGTGTGTGCACTTTCACCATTAGACTCAATCAACCCAAACTATCCTCTACACTCCTTTAGTGAGAAGGAAAAGGAGAAGATCAAGACGAGACTTTTCAGAAGTTGCTTTCCCATTATCATACTAAGAGATTACCACCATCCTATCAACTCTACCACCATCAATCTCTTGACCCAGGTCCACATCAACTTACTCCATCAAGACAGAGCCCATATTGACCAATGGTTGCACGATAAGCAACTAGACTCAGTGTAAACTTAAATCTCATAGCCTTGGGTGGCCGACCACAAGTGAGCAACTCAGGTTAACACCGCATATCATGGCCCCAAGTAAGTGAAAACTATCTTGGGCGAAGACAACCATGAGACTTGGCCCTGAGAAGCCACTCAACTTGAAACCTCCTCGATCGACCCAATCCACCCAGGCGTTAAATTAATTTAGTAGAAATTTTCATTTATCACATCAACCATAAAACAATCATTTTTGCAGCAGGTACTTCCACTAAATTATAATAGGGGTGTAATCTGGAATTTCTAAGGGGAAACCTAAAAGGTTTGCATAGCATAGTACAATCTCCCAAAAACCTATCATGCATACTACTTTTGCAAAAACTGCTTAAAACACTAGATATGCAATAGAATAAACTGTAGGTGTTTTATGAAGTCACTTGCCTGAAGAAAGTTGTCGTTTCTCACACACTCTTGTCCAAGTCAAAAGTTGCTCCCCGTTTCAAACTATATAGTAAAAGGGCATCCAATAAGCAAACAATTGAACAAACACAACATAAATTGAAACATACAAGCGTAATAAGGCTTAGAAGTGGATTTGGTCAAGGATGTCACATAATTCAATATGCAAAAAGAATTTATGTGATTGCGTTTATGGTATAGTCAAAAGTCAAATTGGACATTTTCAATTTGAAAAGCTTGAAATATCACAGGATCCAAATGAAATGGTCTTTAAACGAAGAGATCCTAAGATGGTTTAATCATAATTTAAAAGCAAGGTTCAAGATTTTACAACAACCATCCATATTTAATTTCTTTTACCTAAGGTCATGTTTTCAGAATTTTAAATTTAAGCAAATTCATATTCAAGAATTTCTTAATTTATCGTATCTAACATTTTTAAATCCCAACTGTAAAGTTCATAGTATTAAAAATACAACCTAGTTATTTGAAATGGCATAATGTCTTAATTCACATTTTTAGTAACCCCTAATTAACCAATATCATTTAAATACACTTCTAAACGAATTAAAATCATTTAAAAGGTTTTAAATAAAACTTACTTATTAAAGTTATGTATTATATTAATAAACAGGAATTTGAGCTTTCTCTACACTAGGACAACTATTTATGTCTTTGGTGCAAAGTAATAAAATTTTAAATTAATAAACTTTATAATGTGCTAGAATAAATCAAATCAAGTCTCATGATCTTTAAATTCATTTTAAATTATTCAAGCATTATTTATAACAAAATTTTATAAATGGGGTTAATAGACAGAGGGTTTTTAATTAAATGTATAGCAATTGGATTAAATCAAAAATAATGTTTGTATTAAAAGTTATGTCAAAAATAGCCAAACTATTCAAATTAAACACACAACCATTTAATCATCAAAATAATTCTCAAAATTATTTTATAACACATGCAACATATTACACATTTTATAAAGTTTCTAAAACAATTTTATTTGCAATTTTTGAATTTACAGATTTAAAGTTATGGCAAAAATACTCAAATTCACCATTTGAAATTTGAATATTTTAAACAAGGTCAAATTTGAATTTTTGCAGATCCCAAATAATCTACATGTCAAGGGGTTTCCAAATATATAAAAATATTTGAATTTGGATAAACAGAGAAAAAGATATGACAGTTTGAATAGACAGGGGCTTTTCCACAAAACTGCCATTTTTAATTTAATTAGAAAAAAGAAATTCCACGCTGGTGCTGACTGTGCGCTGACTATCCTGTTGACGCGGCAGCTGACGTGGAAGTCATTGGATCTGGATCGTCAGATCTAGATCTGACGGTCCAGATCAGATCGTACCGGTTGGGTTTTAAAATCTAATCTCGTGCGTCGATTCCAGATCGGACGGCTCTGGGAGAGGGTGCTCACCGGGCGGCGCGGATGGTCGCCGGAGATGGAGCGTACGGCGGCGCTGGGCTTGGGCGAGGACGCTCCCGTCGTTGTCGTGCTTCCCTGGGCTTGTGGAGTTGACGGAGAGGTGCGCCGCGACACGACGAAGAGGATGGAGGCGGTCGTTGGTGGCGGGGTGCGCCGGTGCTCGCCCTATTCCTCACCGGAGGTGGGAAAGGTGGCGGTGATCTTCGGCCGCGCACGAACAGCTCGGAACACTGCACGAAAAACATCGACGCGAGACTTAGGAGATGCGCACGGATGAAGTAGGACGATTGGGACACAAGAGAGGGCTCGGCGTTTGCGGTAGCTCACCAGAACAGAAGAAAACGGCGGCGGCGATGGCGGCACGGCGGCGGCGATTTGAGGGCAGCCTAGGGGCGCTCGGGCTAGGGTTCTTCGGGGAAAAGGTGGCGGAGGCGCTGGTGGTTTTATAGGGCAGGAGGAGGGAACCACATCGCGCTAATCTCGCCGGATTTGGGAGAGGGAATCGGGGCGGAAATCTCGGCCGGAGGAAGAAGAAGGTGACGTCAGCATGACGTCATCTTTTTGTTTTCTTTTCTGATTTTTCTTTTAATTCATATCTTTTGATTTAATTGTCCAATTGATGTCAAACAAATTTCTAAAATTTGTAAAATTATTATCTTTGTGTTAAACCAGTTGTGGGAATGTTTTGAACATTTTAAAAAAAAAATTGAAATATTGATTAAATACAAATTTGACACTTAAAGTCAAATTTGAAATTATATTTTAATTAAATCTTCTTTTGGCTAAATAAATTTTGTAAAATACCCACATTCCAATATGTTTGGATTTAAGTTATTTAAACTCATATTCCAATAAAATAAATTTTAGTTTTAATAGATTATTAAATATCATATTACAAGTTTTTGTAATGAAAAGAGAAAATGTAATGTAATCATTTTTAATTCAAATTGTTTTGTGCACCATTATATTTTATATTAAGATATATCATTTGAAAATTTTATAAACAATTTTGGAAAAGATTTTAAATTTAATTTAATTTTTATATAGAATATATATTCATGAAAATCATTTTATGTTTTGAAAATAAATGGAGTTCATTTTAAGCTAATGAAATGTTTATTTGGATAATCCATTTATTATAAAATATATGAAGTTATTAAAGTTATAAACTATAGGGTTGTAATTTCAACACTAAGTTTGAACTTAGCTGTAAGAATGAAAAGCTATTTGACAAATAGATATTGAGGTTTTAATAATTACAATGGATAATAAATTGTTTACTTGAAAAAACTTTTGAAAATAAGGTTAAACTGAGATATTTGAAATATTAAACCTTTTCATCATGTTTAAAGTCTTTTGTAGTTGGTTTTCGTATGTATTTTTAATATTTTATTTTAATCAAAACAAAAAGTTTTAAATTTTAGTGATTTTCAACATTATAAAATGTTGGGATGTTACAGACTACCACCCTTAAAAGGAATCTCGTCCCCGAGATTCGGAGAGGCTAGAAAGAAAAGCAAAATCTTGAATGATTCTGAAACTCGAGAGGTTTTGAGAAAGATAAATTCTGGTATGGAAACTTGAAAACTTGTAGGGGGTGATTTTTCTGATTGGGATGACTAGAAAGAAGTGTAGCTTGGGATCTCCGGGTTTATACGGCAGAGATTAATTTTTATTTGGGTGGCTACCACCCTTAAATATTTTCAGGTCATACAAACAAACACATCAAGCAATCGAACAAATACACAACTCAAGGTTTTTAAATTCTCAACTCCAAAAACGATTTAGGTTCCAAAATAAACACGTTGGTACTGCCATATCACATTTTGATAGGTCAATACACTTAACTGATACGAATAGCTAAGATAGGATAAATGGTGGTCTCTCTAACGTTGCTTGACTTGCTTCCCTTATTCCTCTTTGATCTCCCGCTTGCGCTTTGTTGCGTGGTTGTTCACCTCAGGTGTGTCTACTTTCTCACTTGACTCCTCAAAAATCACCTCTTCGAGGTATTCTTCCTCCTGTTCTTCCTCCTTTACATTTGCGGGTACAGCCACTTCTCCAGTGCCTTGGTCACCTTCTTCTTCAGTTACCAGCGGTGGTGGTGAAGGTGGGTTGAGTTGTGCCTGAAGTGCGGCAATCTGCTCATCCTTATCAAGGTTCTGCAACTGTAGATCATGGATGTGTTCCTCCATGTGGCCGATAAGGGTTTCAGAAGTCTGGAGTTCTTGGGTCTTTGCGTGTATGACGGCCCGAGCGTGATCCGCGATGTCATGAGCTTGTTGAACCTTCTGGGTCAAGCAGTTGAAGAGAAAATCTAGGTCTTCAAACATTTTGTAGATCAGGGGTAGGTCCAAGCGATTCCCAGTGTGAGCCAACGAGTGGCCATGTGCATCTCTCTTCCCAAAGGCACGGAAGGGCGATTCCGGTGGTAGGTTGTTGCGATACTTGTAGCACAGACGAGCTATTAAGTCCACCATAGCTACGTTCACTCCTTCCATCCACTCTGGGTAGTAGGTGACATAGTCCACGGGCTCGAAGTCTGGCATCGTGGGATCTGGGGTCATGATTGTGCGGATTTCCCAGCGCGTCACATTAGGTATGTCGGTCTCCTCCTTCCTTCCTCGGAAATAGGGCGGTGGTAGCTTCAATTGACTTGTCAACCTGGATAGCAGCCTCCCAAAGATGAAATCCGACAAAATACCAGCATACGCGTTCTTAGTGTACTCTCCCATCTAAAATTTTGAAAAAGGTAAGAGTATTAGAATTAAAGTGAAAGAGAAAAGAAACAAAACAAGAATAAATATAATGTAGAAATGGAATAATAACTTAAAAATGTTTGACTTTTGGTTTCTGTCCAATCCTAGGGGTTTTCGAGTCTACAGGCAACATTCGGGCTCTGATACCATCTGTAGTGCCCTTGCTTAAGATAGCAATGGCACTTATAAATAGTGCAGAAGACTTGGATCACATAAGTCTCGCAATTTCCAATAAGATGTAATTTCACAGTACGATGTCATAATTTATTACAATACGAGACGAATGATCCAAAAACAGGTAATCCTTACAATTTTGCATAGCTGAAAACGCTAGCTGAATAAATAGTTCACACTTTATTTCAGAGTTCAACGCAAAACAAAAGATAGCATGGAGCTACAACATCTCCATGAAGCCACTGGCAGATCATGTTGGTTGTTGCTCGAAGACGACCCCCTTACTCCTCATTCGGACATTCTGCAAGTTTTAGTTGCAGCCCAGCTATAAAGGGTCAGCACAATTGAATTGTGGTGGCAAGTGACTTTAATTTCTAATGTTCTACTAAGCTATATCTATATGCTTATTTGGCTGGTGGAGCTCAAGGCTATTGCGCAAAGCAAGTTTTCTCCTACTTTTGATAAACAGCTTTTTGAATCAATATCTTCTCTTTAAGAGACATCTCGGGACAAGTCCATGTCCCCTACCCATGTTCACCCAACAAAGTTTTATTAAGAAATTGGGGTGAAGAGATTTTCAGAACACAGCCTTGTGTAGTTACTTAAATTGTCCAATGCCAGGGACACGGCTAAGATCTTAGGTTTTAACTCTCGTGAGTGTGTGCACTTTCACCATTAGACTCAATCAACCCAAACTATCCTCTACACTCCTTTAGTGAGAAGGAAAAGGAGAAGATCAAGACGAGACTTTTCAGAGGTTGCTTTCCCATGATCATACTAAGAGATTACCACCATCCTATCAACTCTACGACCATCAATCTCTTGACCCAGGTCCACATCAACTTACTCCATCAAGACAGAGCCCATATTGACCAATGGTTGCACGATAAGCAACTAGACTCAGTGTAAACTTAAATCTCATAGCCCTGGGTGGCCTACCACAAGTGAGCAACTCAGGTTAACACCGCATATCATGGCCCCAAGTAAGTGAAAACTATCTTGGGCGAAGACAAATGTCGGGGATGTACTTCCCCGGTACCCCGAGGGTGCGGGGTTATTGTGTTAATATTGCAGGAACAGGTGCATCTAGATGATAAAGAAGTAGAAGAAGAAAAGCATCTCGGGCCAGAGTCAGGGATATTGGGCCGAGTTCTCTTTTGAGTCGGTAAAACCGAGTTGGTTGGACCCTTGATGGGCCATTTCCAGGTCGCCACAGTCAACTGCCTCGGCCTCCCCTGCTACCTCGCCCCGACAGCGCGCCCGGATCGGGCCCTCCGGCATGCGCTCGCCGGCGCCCGCCCGAGCCCTGCCCCGACATCGGCCGCCCGAGCTCCTCCCCGCCGGACTACTCCCCTCCTCGATCGCATCCCACTCCCGAACGCATCTACTCGCCGCCAACCGCACCGCACCTGGCCGCCCGCGCCTCGACCGAGCCCGGCGCCTCCGGCGAACCTGCTCCGCCCCAGACATCCGGCCGCCAGCGCCACGGGACGACTGCACCTCCCCGGCGTCCTCAGACCCAGCATCCCCCTCGACCCCGACACGCTCCACCCCAGCCTCATCCTCAACAGCACGCCACCCCGACCTCGGGCACCAGCACCTCGCCCCCGATGGGTTCCGGCACCCCATCGACGCGCCGCCCGAACTCCTTCTCGCCGGGTCCGCCCGAGCTCGACCTCGGCGCCGGACGCCCGCGCCTCCGGTATCCTCGCCCCGACCTTGCCGGGATGGTGCTCAGCGTCCCGGTCGACCTCCGCCCGGCTTCACCTGCCTCGACCCCGGGCACATCCGCCCCAGCTCCAACCTCCGCCCGGCTTCGGTGTGCACCCCCGACCTCCGGCCGGCATCACCAAGCTCGTCCCCAACTCCTCCGCGCCGCGCCCGACATCGACTTGCGCCCGTGACCCCGTACAAGCCCCGCCCCGACCATCTCTGCGCGACTCCGCGCCACCGCTGCACCGCCCGACCTCGACTGCGTCATCTCCGACCTCAGCACGCCGGCCCGGCTTCGACCTTGTCCACCCACGCCCCAAAATCCCCCTCAACTCGGTAGGTGCAGGACCCCCAACTCGGTTGACCCGAGTTCCTCCATCCCGGGTTGGGTGTGGTTGGCGTCTTTTCCTCAACTCGCTCGACCTACCCGGATAAAGCTAAAAACAACAGTTGTGAGACAAGGCAAGGACACCGGTTCTGACTTCTCCGTAGGGCTACAGTACCGCTACAGTGCACCGGATGTGACAACGGTACATTGTCGCTGACATCGTGAACAGCGCCGACAAGACCCCATCAGTCAAATCGTGAATAGTGTACCGCGCATAGTGTTTTCTGTTTTCTTGTCCCCGACTTGTCCCCTGGGCTCTCCTATATAAAGGGCGCCAGGGGGAGGGGGAGGAGGGAGAGGCCAAGCCCCCCACCACTTCATTTCCCCCCTTTACAATTGCTCCCAAAACTTCATGGAGGCTTACCTAGCTGCTCGCGGAGCATATTGTAGCCCGGATATAAAGAGGAGAAATATACCGAGTAGGCTAGATGCTGCAGTAGGGGTTTTATCTCCTCACGAGAGCCCCGAAGCAGGGTAAATCCTTGTGTCACCGTATCGGTTGTGTTTACCTACACGCGAGTCCATCGCGCAATCCCTCCCCGAGATCCCCTAGCGTCCTTCGGCCCCACAAATTAGCATACCCGTAGGCATCTGTCTGTTTGCCACGACGACAGTTGGCGCCCACCGTGGGGCTGAGTGGCGCTTACGGGAGCAATTTCGGACGGGACCCGACATCCCAAAATCCGGGATCCTAAATCCGGGATCCCTACGCTGCGGGCAGTGGTCACTGACATCCTGCGCCGCGGGTAGCGGTCGCCGGTATCCCAAATCCGGGATCCTAAATCCGGGATCCCTATGCTGCGAGCAGTGGTCACTGACATCCTGCGCCGTGGGTAGCGGTCACCGGCATCCCAAAATCCGGGATCCTAAATCCGGGATCCCTACGCTGCGGGCAGTGGTCACTGACATCCTGCACCGCGGGTAGCGGTCACCGGCATCCCAAAATCCGGGATCCTAAATCCGGGATCCCTTGCTGCGGGCAGTGGTCATTGACGTCCCTGCGCTGCGGGTTGAGGTCGCTGACATTTCTGCGCGGCGGGTTGAGTTCGCCGACATCCCTGCGCTGCGGGTAGAGGTCGCCGACATCCCTGCGCTGCGGGTAGAGGTCGCCGACATCCCTGCACCGCGGATGGAGGTCATCGACGTCCCCGCATCGCGGAAACCGGTCGTCGACAACCCGAACCGGCATCCCTTCATCGCGGGC